>OY284491.1:21465444-24057944 GCA_958336395.1 Ctenicera cuprea
CCCTTGCAAATAAAAAGGTGTTTAGATTTCTTTTTGAAGGTCGATGGTGTTACCACTTGTGATTGTGCAGTGTCGTAGATATTTTTATTTACAAACTTTAATATATATAAATTTAAAATTGATCAAGTGTTGATGCTTAATTGATTATTTATTTGCAATGATTGGTGTTTTACTTATTACTCATGTCTAATTTATCCTGTCTATCGAGGTTTAAAGGATAAGATGTTAAGCTGATTTAAACAACAGTAAACCTTTTAAGTATTTATTTATTTTTGTGTGCAAATGTGAGTGTTATGAGTGTATGGGAACCGTTTATCTAGAACCTGCACGTCAGTTGTGTGGAGTAAAGTTGGCAATCCAAATTTTTACACTAGTTTTATTTACACTGATACTTCTTTTTGGGACGGTTTATACATGTCGAGTGTTGGTACAGGTTACGCAAGTAACTGAGTACTCTTTACAGGAACGCCATATGCTAACACTCATTTGTACGCAATACACTCAGACTGATTAAGTCTCATCCTAACAGCGCCTTGGCCGTTACGCCTAATTCTCGAAGGACAATAGCGCCGCTCACCAATACGCCTGAGAACTTAACCCAATAACAGCAATCGATTACGTACAAATGTGTAATACCAACACGAAACGAGCGTCTTGCCAAAGTGGAAATAGCGCCGTCACTCACTCCAATCGGCTACCCTGCAATAGCGCCTCAATTGTTACGCCTAATACCCGAAGGACAATAGAGCCACGCTTGATACGCCTAATCAGGTACACCGACAAGAATAAGCATCTACGCCTTAGCCTCTTTGATTTTGGCAAAGTGCTCCTCGTAGCCCAAAATCCACTATTATGATATTTTATTTTGAAGTTTCAAGTCCCAGACTTGTAATACTGTGACAGAATGTTAGCAATAATGCTTCCAAAATTGACGTTAAGACTCCAACGTACTGAGTAATCTTTGAGAATCAGAAAGATTGATCATTTCGTTTAGGGAACTTACTCTTTTGTTTAAATTCATTTCCAACCTCCAAGAGGTAGGACTTGTTTGTTTTTCCAATAAAATTACAGCCCCACTCTCTTTTAATTTTTGATTGGTTAATAAAATTTTGTCTCTCAGACTTCTTTAAATGCTTGTGCTAATTAAAGCTGTCAAGTTCTTCAACTTATGTTAATAACTACAATCCAATATTTTCGCAAATCCCTAAAATTTGAGAGCGTGAAATTTTAACTATTAGATTGGCATCAATAATTCACACAACAGGCGGCAAACTCATTGATACATGTCAACATGTGTTTTGCAATCATGGTTTATTTACATTTATGTACAAAAATGTGTGCCGACGCCCTGAAACGACCACCTGCTCTAAATTAACAAAAACTAAATCACAGCAATTAAGCTAAGTCAAGTGATCGCTGTTAATTATTTGTATTTGCTGAAAGAAATGTAATATTCCTGGAAATAAAACAGTTATTAGACAAGTGCATTATGTCATAGATTAATAACTCCTTAGATCACTGATTTAAATGGTATAGTAGTTCTGCTCGAAATAGTGACATTAAACTATCCTAGGTGGCAGTACCCGCAGGTACTGAAAACTTACTCAAGTGAATCGTGGTAGAATAAAAGCAATGAACCACTTAACTGGTCAACTTTGTTGAGGATTAAATCTTGAAGCAGGTAAAAGCACTGAGCAGGGTTTCCTTTCTACCTGTTCAAGTATTATATTAACACATTTTTGAACTATTAAGCTTAAGTAATATTTTTATAAATACGAATATTAAAATTACAGCAAAAATAGTATACGTTATTATTTATATATACATTTATTATGTTTAACGTGATATAAATTTTGATGAGGCATTTCTCAAGAAATTCATATCTTGTTTATTAAAAAAAAAACATCTCAATTTATGAAAACAGTAGCTTTATTTAGGAATGTACTTTTTATATACTTTTAATTAAAAATAGAGAATACATTTCTGAACTAGCAGCCGATTGTTGTTTAACATTGCACAAAAGTCCAGTAATCTAAATTTTAGGATAGAAATATTAGAAATAATTGATTAATTAACTAATCTTATTGCTAGTATGATGTTGCTTAAATATAGCTTAAATATACTATTATAATTATATTATAAACTTCTCATTGAAATGTGGACGGAATCCTGAACAAACATAGGTAGAAGTAAGCTTTCGTAATCTTAAATATGTGACAATTTGCGAATTTTAGAATTCATTTTTACTCCACTTTTAGGTTTTCGAATATATTTTGACTCCCAGGTAGTTTGTTTTTGCAAACGTACTAGTAAGCAATAGCGAATTATGAACCCTCTATGTTTTATGCAAGATTCAGTAACAGTAAGAAAACCAGGAAGTATGTTTGTTACTTGCATTAGCGATCTCTGGTACAAAATATTCATTATTTTTGTCTTGCCCTTTATAGCTGGATACAATGCAGCAAACACCTGTAAAGTAATTTTTACAACCGCATTAGTTAGATCGTTGGGCGCGCACAGTCTTCCGAAAACAGATACATTGCAGGGATAAGCCTTTTGTTTTATAAGTTCGGTGTCAGTTTTACTCTTTCTAATTTTAGGTTTTGATCGCAGACAGCGAGGTTCTGATAGACCTTTAAGTTCTTTTTCGCATGTGCTGCATTTAAATTTCTGTATACATTTTCGCAATACGAATCCTGCAGTGTACCGTATAGAGCAGTCTTCTAACGTGATTTCGCGTGTTGCAACACTCTGTATACTTATCTTGCTGATCTCGGTGTCCTCTTCATCCTTATTATATGCATTCGCAGATATCAGGGCATTTGAAGAAGATGGTGGGAGAGGCATTGATAAATCCTTGATGTTAAATACAAATTCTACTTGATCCTCTTCACAGTTTGAATTTACCACCGGTTTTTTTTAATTTGCACAAAAAAAATGTCGGAACAATAATCTAAAGCTTCTTGCAGTTGGATTATCATTAAATCCCCCTTTCTGGCGAAATACAGAAAATGTATTTTCTAACGCATCTTGTGTAAGTCGTCGTGTTAATAAATACTCAACATTGTATGCTTTTTTTTAAATTTTTATGTAGCAACAAACAAGCGGACATTTTTACTAAACCACTTTTTAGGGTTCTCGGAGGTTCAAAACATGTATTTCCGTTAAAATCTCAAAAACGAAAATCTGCATGAAATCAATACTTCCCTATACTGAAAGTACAGAAAAGTAAAAATATACTACTTTAAATTTATATAAAATAATTTTGCATAGAAATAACAAAATTTTCATAGTTAGTAATACCACACATCGTTATTACCTGTAGTATTCGTAATTGCACTTACTAAAATAGCAAAATCTATTGTTAATAGAGTAGTTCTTAAATACTCCAAGTCATAAGCCAAATAGGTACCACAGTAAATAATTACGTATAAGTATGCTCAGGTAAACGAAATTTACCATTTCTGAGATTAGGAATTAGTTTATTGTACGAAGTTGAAAACACGTGACTTGGCTATAGCCATTTCACTCAACTTAGCGTCGAACGGCAACATACCGCGCAGATAGTAGCGATAGTACATGTCTGTTCCAAACGATGACAGCGACGCGATGCGGGCTGTTCCGGTACTAACCAAATAAGCATAACCATTAGTCAGATATCTAAGGAGTTATTAATCTATGATTATGTCTTCAGGGAGCTCACACTTTAAAGTAGAAACAATGCAATTAAATCAAAATCAGATGTAAATTATTTATTCTCGGGCAGCGCACCTTTACACACTTTACTTTAATGCTTTCTTCCTTGTGCCAAATTAAGTTAAAAGGGATGTGTGTGACTACACAAAATCTCGGGAGCTACCAGATTGGCTTTAATTAAATTAGGTGTACCCGTACAATTAAAATTTATCGGGCCAGAATGGGTTTTTTACCAACCGAAACGGAAATTTGACGTTTTTTTGGTGGCATTTTTTAAGAAATCGAATTATGGAAATATTTAATCGGAATGTGATAGAAGACTTTAGCGGAAATTTAGCGATTTTTTCTCGTCCTTCTATTTAAATGTGAAATGGCTATGATTTTTTGTTTAATTGATTTTAGCGCTTTATTATGCAAAAGCGACTAGCCATATTGGTATAAAATTTGGTATTATAATAGCTCCAGGGGAACACAATGTCATTACCTGAAATTTTTTTCCATTAGATTTTTATTTCATAATATATTTTCAGTTGTTACTTAAGTCCGATATACAGGCCAGGACATTGCACTGAAGTACTCGCCATTTACTTCGCGCAGAGTTACGCTTACGAGTGGTGAGTACTTTACTGCCATTGAATGGATATAACGTTATACAAATATACTTTTGCATGTAGGGTTAAAAACAATTTCTAAAGTATGGAAAAGTTTAGACAAATAGCTGCGTTCATTTTTAAAAGTGCACAACGCTACCTAAAAATATAAAATTTGTGGAAATGATGAAAATGATCTTCCTTTTAAAAATATCGCCCTATAACCACTCTATCTTCCATCTTCTTTTATAAAAAATAATAAGCACCCCTTAAAAATTAAAATCAAAAACTGCCCACGAGATTTTGACGGAAATACACGTTTTGAACTTCCAGGAACCCAAAAAAGTTGGTTTTTAAAAACTGTTTGGCTATGTACGCTCCATAACTCCCAAACGGATGATTCGATTTCGATAAGCTTTTGAAATAAGCTTTTAAAAAATTCGGAAGCGGAAGTTACACGTTTTTTGCTAGCATTTTTTCCAGACATATAATTGTCTAATTCTGAACGGTATCTGATAGACTATGCAAATTCAACGCTTTTTTTTGGACTTTCTAGCCTCAAAATGGGGGTTTTTGAAAGTTTTCACTTTAGCGCCTTATTTCTGAAAAACAAACTGACACAACGGGGTCAAATTTTCTATCGTAATAACCCCATAGACAAACAATGTTACTGTGTGCAAAAACATCCGAAAAGCTATAAAGTATAAAATATTTTCAAAATTTGTAGGTTTTTCATAAAAATATTGTTCAAAAACTGGACACCCGATTTTTAGAATTGTGTAAGCTCGTAGAGCTGGGAATGAGCTACAATTTGGTTCGTGTCGCACCAATTTGTATATTTTAAATCGAGCAATCAGATAGTTTTAAATTTGATATTGCCCTAGGGGTACACAATGTTACAAGCTACGAGAACTTTCGGAACTACTGCAATTGCGAAGTGAAAAAATATCAAAATTTTGACTTTTTCAAAAACGCATTACTCAAAGACGAGCAACATGATTTTCGGTAATGGAATATGAGCCACTAGAGCTAGGGATGAGTTATAATTTAGTTCGCGCCTCAGTCTAGTTTCTGTGACGCCTGCTATGAATTTTTGAAAATAGAATATTCATGCATTTTTGTTTAATAAACCGAGGATTATAAAAATTTCTGTTTAAATGAATTCTAAATTGTAAATAAAAAAATTATTTCTAAATACAGTAAGACATGTCCTCTGTGAAAGTATAAGTTTAAGCGAGTTGACGCTATATGCTTGGTATGTTAGTATATTGGTGCGCTCGTGATAGGTTCGAGGTAGTGTTTCTCTCCGGTCTGTGTGCGGAGAGAATGCGTAGCTAGTTCCGTTCGCTGCTAATAGACCGTATATACATATTTTTCAGAACTTCACAAACAGATTTAATTTTGTCATTGTTGGCCCGTAAACCGTTAAGACTGAAATACTCTTGAAAACATGATAAATTGATAAGATAACATGTCAACAACACCTTAAAGCAATTCCACCCTGTAAAATTGAAAATTGCTAAAAATCACCCCCCCCCTTTCGAAAAATACTACCTCCTAGTGCACACTCCTCCAAAAAAAAACATTAAAAAACCGACAATCGTTTCTCCTAAAAAGGATCATAGGTACTGATCACCTTGATTGAAACTATTACTTTAATGACCTCGCAAACAGCGTGAGTTACGTTTGAAAACTTGGAATAATTAATTGAGATCATTTGACGATTAGCTTTCGTCATACAGATTGTCGCCATATTTCTGGAAACTGTTCAACCTGTAATATATTTTGGTTGCGTTTCCGGTTACGGTTTAATACTCCTTAAAATTTCGGTTTAGACTCCAGTTACCGGTATTTACTCGTACTGGTGTTTCTTTTAAGGTTTTATAGATGTAAGAATAAACATTATTATAGAATGTTTGTTACATGTTGCGCAGAACCATCGCATACTTATGAAAAAAATTCGTTAAAAGAAATTGGTTCTTTTAAATTCCGGAAAATGTTAGTATAGTTGGGTGGGGGCTATAGATCAGATAAAGAAAATAATTCTGCTGCGGAAACTAAATTTCAAAAAACTTGGCTCACCGTGTGCACATTTTCGCGCTAATAGCTCGTGTTCGCTACGCTCTGTGCACGGCCATTTCATTAAAAACATACAATCCAATACAACAACCAGTAACATTCCGTCCTGTACATAATAAAAAAATTAACAAAACCTATGTACACGTACACCACTAATGGGAAAACTCAACTTCGTAACATTTCAGCCGTCCGCATGCCAACACGAACATGTCAACACTTTTGTACGCTTTTGGAAATTTTCAAGGTCGCACGACTTTGAATGTGCCTTTGAATAGGCTCCCCTCTACCCACTGCCTTGAAATTTTATTTGCATATTATCCGGATTCTGATTACTCTTCAACCAAAGATGGAACTTTTTTTGTGTAATTGCATTCGCAACTATTTACCACACAAGGTTATCTAACTTCGTAAAAGGAAGCGGGCATTTTCTAGATTATTACCATATGTAAATAATTTATGTACGAATTTCCATTTTTGTTCTTCCTATTGGGCATAACTGATGTTGGCAGAAAGTACTGTCGCTGATTCTGACACACTCACTTCAGACAAGTTCGCATTTGAATTACTGGGGTCAATATAAATAATTGTTATGGCTGCAAACCTGTGGTCAACCAAAAGGGAATAAAAAGGTTATAAGTACTTATTGTTATTTACTGCCTTAAATAAATATATTCTGTATTTGCCGGAACAAAAGAATACCGGTATATGTCGTAAATAATTAGGGTTACGGTATTCGGTTACGGTTATGAACAGCGATTACGATGCAGAAAACTGCGTTTTTTTTCGGTTTTCCGGTTACGTTCTTATGCTCGTCCCTACTGGAAACATGCATACTTATTTTCTAAACCTTATGTTTAAGGCAATATGCAGTTGTAGTTCTAATTTAATTCCAACATTTAGTACTTGCGCTACACGTGAACCAACAGATCAGGCTGCTTGCTGCCACTGAAATCAAATGCTTAAAAAAAATATTTTTTCTTTTCGAAACTATGTGAGGTAGCAATGTTTTAAAACTACGTCATTAAAATCATTTCTTTTTCTAGTGCAACAGATTGGCTGAATGTTGATTTTTCTCTGAACAGCGCTTGATAAACTTGTAAGGTATTGAATTTTAAACTTAATTTCCTCGTAATTCGTTTTCTTTTACCAACCTTCAATGTGGGCAATTATGTCTACTTTAAAAGAACTTAATCTTTAAACGTCAATTAAGTTTTGAATTTGAATTTTAAGCACGGAGATTTTTATTTCAATTTTCTTTTTACGCAAGCTACTTCAGGCTTAATTTATTATGTTTTAAAGTAAGTCTTTTAACCGCAGTTTTATGTGTAAACAAATTTCTCACTTAATAATAGAATTTTTCCTAACCGAGCCGAATACAATGCAGTGGTGCATAATAAAAGTTTTAAAGGAAAAGCATTACACTTTTTCGTGCAATGAATGGGATAGAGTACACATAAAATTCATGTACTCTACGCGAAGAAACACAAAAGCCGAGCTTAACAACTTTCCGTGATCTAATAAATCTAAAATGAATTGTAAATTCAGTTACTTATTGAATAAAAGCCTTTCACGCCCAACTTAAAATTAATGAAAGTTAAAGAACTTAATCTATTATGTTTGTTCAACATTTTGTGTGCTAAGTATGGGAATGAATATTCAAATTTTGCTGTGTTGTGTTGGGGATCTTGCGATACAGAATAGAAAGTAATGGTAATGAAAGCGACTATAAAATTAAACAATGGAGTTATAAACACACAAAGGTTTATTAATTAAAATTTAAAGAAAAAACATTTATTCATCTCACTAAAATACAAAATACATTCAAGTTCATACTTAAAAATATTGAAAAAAAAATCTGAAATTTAATGTTGATTTTGCAATTTAATTGTCGCTTCTCTTGGACTCTGTTCATCTTGATGAGGGATTATGTAAAGTTCATGTTTCAGCTTTTGAATTCCTGTAAATTTTAATAACTGCTCATTATTAAAATTTTAATTAAAATAAGTCTAGTTTGACCTGTGTAAGCTCCATCACAATCTTCATGGCTTAATGCAAATGTTAGCTTCTATCCTGTGATTTTGTAAAGCTAATTTTTAATTAACAGAAATTTAAAGTAGATCCATTTTGACCTAAACGTGTATATTCCCCTATAATTATTACA
The DNA here is from genome assembly GCA_958336395.1 of Ctenicera cuprea. NCBI lineage: Eukaryota > Metazoa > Arthropoda > Insecta > Coleoptera > Elateridae > Ctenicera > Ctenicera cuprea. The sequence goes on from OY284491.1 coordinate 21,473,971, forward strand.
GGAAGTAATTTAAAGCAAATGTTGATACTAAGCGATCAGTACAACAAATAAAGGAATATAGGGCTAAAATTGCTTTCATCTATTGTAAGTAGTATTTTTCCTATTAAGGAGTAATAAAGCTTCGTAATGTTGAAAGAGCTTTCGTGTCGTTTTCCAACGCTGTTTTAATATATCATTCTTAATTTTGTTTTATAAAAGAAATAAAATTGCTCGAAGAATTCGGAATAACAAATTAAATAAAAGTAGAACTCGCTAGATTACGTCCCCACATTTCCTCACAGATAAACTATATTGAAGTCGATTTCAAATATTGGAAATCGGCATGAATATCTTACAGGCAAATAGTGAATATAAAAGTCTGAATGCAGGACTGTAAAGCCATGATCTTATATATGTATAAGGACTCGCGGAATATTGAATCTTCCACATATAGCTAAAAACCACTACTTATTTATGGTTATGAAACTTTTTGATTTAACTTCCAACAATTCAAGATTTCTCATCAATTTTTTCACGAATTTTCAGAAATTTAACCACCTGCCAACTGTTTAAAAGTTTTAAACGCTACACCCCGTTGTTCCCTCGAGATGCAGTTTTATTTCCCCAAAGTTTTGGTAACTACTTTTACTCATATTGATTTTTTCTTTCCCTAAGAGGGAAGCGGAAATGTTCATGCCGGCCCTTCGTTGCCATGGTACTTTTTGCGCCCCTCAACCATTTGTTAGAGTTTTTAGGCATTTTGGTTATGATGGGTAAGTTTTATCGAGAATATCAGCATATGAAGTTTTTGTACAAAGCGGTGTCCTTTAAAATTGACATTTAAAAACGTTTGTAGGAGTGAGAAATAAGCAGCGGTTGCAAGAGAGCGGAATATTCATCTTAGGCTACAAATGACGATAGTTTTGATAATGTAAACTACTATAAAATAATTGCAATATTTTAGAAAGTGTCCTGGCGTTACTTAATTGTATTTATAGTTTATTGCAGGAGTGACAACAATTGGTTAAAATGGAAGCTTGATTTAATACTTGTGGAAAATTGTTACAGGAACCAAAATTTTCAATTTAGAAATTAACTTGGTACATTTAAAAAATCAAGAGTGTTACTTGTCTGTTTAGGAACATGGAAAACAGTGTATTTTCTTTGTTTTCAAACTTTTTCATTGAAATTCGCATCATTCGAACTTAATTTTTTGGATATGAAAAGTATATAATAAGGGATTATCGACGAAAGTACGGAAATTTATCATTCGTTGAAATCATCACATCTAACTCGCGTAAAGTTCTAAATTAATTATAATTATCACAAATTATCGATGATTATTTCACTCATAACATATCAACCAATCACAAAGTCCTACTTGCAGTGTCAGCAGCGAATAGAAAAATTTTAACTCGGAATTATTTACGTACACAATTTTATCACGAATAAATTTAGAGGAACTACTCATTTATTTTATTTGTTAGTTTTAATAATGCAGTTCGTTTGTTAAGTCGATGTATTATTCGTGAAATAATTCACTTATATACCACACGTGATCTAAAAGTAATCGGGGTAAGTTACTCAAACTTTATTTAATTTGTGGTATTTAACATTTAAATACTTATTAGCGATGCTGGAACAAAAAATGACTTTATTTATAAGTTCGTGCTTTACTTTGTTGAAGTCATTTTAATTAATTGTAAATAATTCAATTCTTAACTTCAACAGGTTAAAGTTAGGAATTGTTTTATTCACAATAAATTAAAAGAAAAGATGAGACAATATCCAATTTTGGCTGGTCTAGCAAAAAAGTACCTTTCAGCACCTGCAAGCAGCGTCTATAGCGAAATGCTTTTTTTTCCAGAAGCAAGCAATGTTTTTAAAAAGAAAAGCAATAGGTTCCTTCCAAAAAATGGAGAATCGTTAATAATCTTGCACCACAATTTGCCCCTGTTAAATTTTTGTACTAGTTTTATTACATTATGTTTGATGTTTAATGTTTTAATTATTTATGTTTATATTACTATTGACAGTAAACCAAAATAATAGACAATTAAGCGTTTATTTTTATTTTAATAAAGAATTTTTTTCGTACCCGGTACTTAGCCGGGTACAAGATCGCTACCCGGCCAAACCGGGTATCTGCCAAAATTGGCCGGGTAGGCCGGGTACCCGCGGCATCCCTAGTAGTAGTAGTAGTATTTGTTGTTTTTTTTGAAATTATGCAATTATTTTACATAAATTCACACTAACACTAGTTCCAACCTACACTTAATTTAAACAAAATTGCAATATATTGAAATATGTTTATATTGCTATTTTTTGTAATCGAGATATTTTGGAATTTTTTTTAGTTTGACTCGTTTTGGAAAAAATAGGTTACTGAAATTATTAAAAAGTGTGTATATTCCAGATATTTGGTAATCCACGAGAACAATTGTTATTCCATTAAAAGAAACCCGGGATATTAATATTGTATTTGTCAATCGGGATAATATACGATAAGATGTTTAGAGGAAATTTCTAAATAGCTAAAGATTCTGAGTAGCTTAGAAATTATCACTGGCAATAAATTTTATCAATAGTAATACCACCTAAGCTTTGATTTTATCGGTTATAATCTATACATATATAAAAGCACTAAGGGTTTTTTTCTCCGGTTCCTCCAGCGGCTACCGCTTCACCAATTTGGACCATTTTTTTTAAATGAAAGGTCTCTAGCCACAGATGGAACATGAAACATTTTTATATTTTTATTCTACGCCGATTTTTTAATAATAATTATTTTAATTTATAATATATATGAAGGACGGCTAGACGCGCGTCACTTGTGGCGCCATCTACAATAACGTCGCGTGTCATTATTGTAACTAATGCATCACGTGACTTGACATTTCGCCGGTTCTGTCGACGCTGTCTGTCAGTGCATTGTGTGCTGGGGTAATACTAGTATTATATAATACTGTTTGATATTCAGGGTAGCTTAAATGTCATCTCACCACTATTGGGACCTCCTATACGGTAAGAAATGGAAGGTCGGTAGAATTATGTAAGAGTAAGAGTAACCAATAATTTATTGTAGATCGACGAAAAGAGTGCAAATTTGGCAATCAATAAAAACCCGACATCGATCGGGAAATTTGAGGTAATTAACAATAATCGAGAAAAATTCAAAAGTTTGAGTGATATTCGACAAGATTATTTTATGAATACAAAATTGAACCAACAAGGGACTTATTTTTATAAATTCCAGCCTTACTTCGTTCATATTTAATGAGTATCTATCTGTATATAAAATCAATCTGAAAAAGTTATATTTTGGTTTCGTTATGTTGATGACATTTTAGCATGTTTTAATAGTTCATTTGATTTAATTAATGAATTTTTAATTTTTATTAACAGCTTGCACCCAAACATAAAATTTACACTAGAAACTGAACAAAATAAGTCCATTAACTTTTTAGATTTAAACATAAAAATTAATTCAACTAATAAATTTGAATACTCAGTTTATAGAAAACCTACACAAACAGACATTACAATACCACACGATTCTTGTCATCATAAAACACATAAATTAGCAGCATACAGGTCCTTGATACACAGAACTTTGACGGTCCCTTTAGATGAAATTAATTACAATAGAGAAATTACAATTATTAAACAAATTGCATACAGTAATGGTTATAATACTAAACTTATTGATACATTAATTAAAGAAAAAAATTATAAATTAGCCATTCAAAAAATGTATCCGAATACCCTAACTTCGTTCGATACAATTAAATATGCTTCGATCCCATATTTTTGGTGACAAATCAGAAAAAATTGCTAAAATTATAAACAAAACAAATAAATATAAAGTAAGCTTTAAAACAACTAGAAACATCTTAGACACTTTGTTTAATGCAAAATCAAAAACAGACGATTTGTTAAAATCAGGTATTTACAAATTAAATTGTTCGCATTGTAATTTGGTTTATATAGGCCAGACAATTAGAAATTTTAATATTAGGTATAAAGAACACGTACGTTGTTACAAATACAAACACCCACATAAATACAATTACGCTAAACACTTACTAGAACACAATCATTCAATGACATCTAATAACACCATAAAATGTTTACACTTTTGTGATGATAAACGTAAATTAGATATATCAGAAGCTTTTGAAATTCGCAAACATTTGAAAACTACCGTTAATGAATGAGCAAATTGATCTCTTAAATTCTCCTCTACTGGACATTTTGGAATAAGAAATCAAGTCATCTGCAGACGATTACCGCGATCAAGTCACCAAGTTCTATTGCTATAACAACACTAACTGTTTACTTTCTAATATAACCTTCGACAATGGAATGTAAACATGCCGAAATACGTATAAGGTTTAAATAAATAAATATTGTTAAAGTAATTAAGTATTTTATATACAGATACTCATTAAATAAGGGACTTTGTTTATTAGCGTAACTATGAAGTAATTAGGCGTTGTCAAGGAAATCAACTGTAAATGACCTACACGAAATTGTATCGATTTTATCGGTCTAATTTTTATGTAGGTAGGTTAATACTGCATTTTTATCGGCTATAATGTGCATGAATACAATAATCAGCAGTAATTACCATAACTGATTATGATATTGTCGGATAAGATACGTGGACATTGTTGAGCAATATATTGCTTAGCAACTAAAGCGAGATGGCTTGACAACAACCAAAATTGTCAATACGTCCAGTGCAGTTGTTCAATAGCTAAATTTTTCGAACGATATCCATAAAATTTATCCAGGAGAAATTATAAACTCGAATAGTATTTGGATAGATTGTTTCACGATTAAGAAACGAAGCCATATTGTTTACTTAATTCTTTGGCATGCTTGCTATGATCACGAAAGCCCGTTTTGTTGGCACAGTCGGTAGGGTATTACGAGCTACCTTCTAATTTTTTCAGCTGAAAACATTACGGTACTACACTAGTAACGCCCTCTGTGATGTGCGGCGTGGAGAGCGTTACTAGTGTAATTCCCCTTTAACGTTATACTTTCTGGCATACATCTGCTTGTGTGCTTTCGGTTTCAATTATGGTTAGAATTATGTCCACCTGATGAGTTCAAATAAGAACGAAACATGTAGTGGTCTATTCTAACCATAATTGAAACCAAATCTCTTCTTTCTTATTACGGTACTGTTTTATCAGTTTAAAACGAATGCGATCGGCAGCGATTAGTAAGTCACTTATGTCCAAAAATTAGTTCGTAATTGAAGAAAATAGAAGTGCCACTTGCTATTAATTCTATTAACCAATGTATCTTGTTAGTTTGCAAAGATTTTTTCCCAGTTCGAAACACCAAGGTGGTGTGGTGTTTTTTCAGTTACTAACTGCATGTTGCTGTTTTATCAGTTACAAACGAATGTGATTGGCAGAAATTTTAATAATTGTTGATTCTGATTGGCTTCTTATAGTAAGAGGGAAATTATTAATTTAAGAAGTCACTTGTCAATAAATTGGTTCGAAATGCAAAGAAAATTGAACTGCCATGCCATTTGCTAGTTCATTCATTAATAAATAAGTGAGTAAGTGCTAGAAGTAGTCTTAATTTTTTTTTCACAACAAGCATAGAAATCCAGAGCTAAAGAATTATTGCTACGTTATAAGTACTTAAAATTCATAAACATTACGTTATCATTATTTGCAGCGGTTTTTTAATTTATCCCCCTCAATTCATCGTTTTTTAACAGCACACTTTATGTTAGAGCGATACAACATGGTACTGTAAGTAGATTTAAATTTAATCCGTGACAGAAATATGAGCACGTCATAAAAATTCGCATATATCCCTTTGAACTTCGCTCTGACATCGTTATGTCCCTATTATCTCCGCACCTTTTTGAACAAAATCGTAATTCAGAGTGGTTTCCGTTTCAGCGCTTTCAAAAGTTGAGAACAATCGCGGCATCCGTTTCAGTGTAAGTTAGTTAATCAAAAATCCCCAAACAAAACTAACAGTTTGGAAGAATGGCCAGTGGATGGGTGAAAAATTAATGTACATAGCCCGAAACTATTGAAATGTTTAATGGGGCGGAAATTTCGCTTTTCAATACGCCGAGACGTAATCTAAGACTTGGGGGCATATTCGTCGTATCTATTAGCATTTTGGAAGTTTACTCTCTCTGAAATATGAAACTGCGAAGCCCTTAGCTGAAAGCAGCAGCAGCAGCTAGCAGCGTCCTATCTCTGATTAAATTTAATGCACTGGTTCGAGGGAGTTTATCGGGAAAATCTGCTATGAAACGCCCGATAATCCCTGTGCATTACAGGGTTCCTAAAATAAAACTTATCTGAAACACAAATACGAGCCAGCGGTGCACGTCAATTAATTTTACACCATTCGGTCTCTGTTTACTTGCATTTCCAATTCGTTTGTGCTTGTGCTCTTGGCTTTTACTCGTACATTTCAAACTGAATTTAATTAGATTTATCTGCAGTTAGTTGGCGATTTCGCTGTAATTTAAATAGAGCAAACTGAATTTAACTAGCCTTTAATTAAATTTTATGTCTAGTACGTGTGTTACAATTTGTTGAATATTCACTTTTCCCCGTGGTGTTCGCCGATATTGTGGGGAATTGTAATGCCGAAAACAAAAATGCCGAAGTAAATACGCCGAAGATATAATGTCGGATGACCAAATTGTTGAATGACAAATACGTGGGGATCTTTAATGCAAGAAAGTTCCGTTTTCATAGAAACAGCAACAATAGGATAAGTACAATAAATTTTACTTGGTATTATTGCTAAAAATTCTTGAAATTAATGTATACTGCCATGGTGTTTGATATAATAATTGTACACGTATGGTGTAATTAGAAAAACACATTAATAACGCATTATAACTCGTAAGGTGTCGTAATAATTTGTAAAAAAATTTGTGTGTTATGGACTCCAATAAAGGTGTACCAAAACGTAATAATCGTTCGAATTTGGGATTTGTTCCGATTGACTTTCGTATAATTTGTCGAAGGCTATCTATCCGACACGAAGGTGATGTCTGCCAATTATTGCTAATGTCAAAATTGTCCAATACAACAATGATTGTAAGTACTTTTTAGTGTTGCAGTTATTTATTTATACATCTAAGTAAATATATGCTATGAAAACGAGCCCATTCACAGTGTTTAGGTGGTGAGGTTTACCCTGTGGGAGATTGTGGGTCGTTTTCCCATAAAAGCTGATAACGTATTTTTAATACGTAGGTGTGTTAAATATTACGTAAAACTGTAGGAAAAAACGAGCTGGTGTTGATAGATATTTAAAAATGTTATTCGGCCCTATTGTGTAGTTTGTAAAGTTTGAAAATAGTTGACACATTTCAATTACATATTGAAACAAAAAACAGAACCATAACTAGGCATAGGTAGCACTGGTAAATATCCAAGGAAATATCTACTCGACATTAATATTTGCGTTACAGTAAGGCGCTTTGTAGCTGCTGTCAAAATTTTTAAAAACCGACAAAATTCGTATGGTCCATTTATAGCATTGTTAGTTATGAACCGGAAGACTTTATTGGTTTGTCAACTTTTTTTTAAATATCCGGCGTATTATGCTTATTAGTTTATAACGAGCTTACATATAAATTACATAAAAAACAAAAAAAATCAAATAAACTTTTGTTACATAATAAAAAATAATTTCGTTTGCATAAGCACTTGCGCTGGTACTATCGCATACATTTACGTTACATTCTCGCTCCAATAAATGACTAAACAACATTGTTTTAACAAAACATAAAGAAAGAAAAACAATTAAAAGAAGGAAATCCTCTGGCGGGAATTGAACTTGCGATAGCTCATGCAATTGTATGCCCTACCAGCAATCCCCAACACTGTGCTACTATGACTGCTGACAGCAAATGCTAAAATATGGAACGAAAACATAGTAAGCGGCGATAACTTCAAGCAAACCGCGCGGATGCAAGGTAACCGTGCTATGGCTAAGGTTTAATTAGATATTAGGCGTAGAACTTTGGACTCAAAATTGTTATAAATAGTTTATTTAAAGAGTTGTCAAAAATATGCAAAGAATGAAAAATATGATTTTTAACTAGACCTAATTGCGTAGTTAAAATCACATAACGCAACACAAGGGAATACACGTTGTTGATAATTAAGATTATCGAACTTTTTCTTTGATTTGAAAAATGGTTTCAACTTCATTTTTATCCTACAAACCGCTTCAAACAGTCTATTGAACTGTTTAAAGTTTATAGCGATTGGTGTTTGCGGTTTTGAATAAATAATTAACTAATTTTTAATTTTTCAAAAATTCCTGTAGGGCGTTAGAATAAAATAATGGAGATTAGTGTAACACAAATTTGTAGTTCACTGCAAGCTCCATCGGCTCACAAAGTTTTAAAAAATGGTGTAGACAGTTTTCGTTGAATAATTTTTTGAATACGGCTAAAATTTTGAAATCCTTGGATTTTTGTAATTTTCATATTTCCATAAATGTTTTTAGGCCAATGATTATACTTGTTAAGGGCTATTAAATAATATGGTAATTTTTATGGGTTGGCTATTTTCTGTTTGATTAATCCGGCATTACAGTCAACATTTTCAAAAGTTCGGAGCGGCCTTCGTGTAGAAGATACGGCATTTGAAAAATAACCATTTGATTTGCTTTTAGATGCACTACAACGCTATGTTTTCATAATTTTCAAACGCACCCACCCAGGGGCAACGCAAGCATTCACGCACCCACAGACAGACATTTTTTAAAAACGAACGTTGGAACAGAAAGACAGCTTTTGGCATGGGACTTTTTTCACAATGTTTCTAATTATGGCCAAAAAACAGAAAAAAATGGTATTAATAAACGGGAATGATAAAAATTCGCTTTTAAGCTAAGTTGCTCATCAGTAGTAAAATAACATTCAAAACTCATTTTTAAGTGAGGATATTTTTTAATGTTTTCTCTTAACAGGATAAAATAGTTTTTTTTGCCTTTTCCTCGTGGGTGTGGGGGGTAAACTTTTCTGTTTCTTATTTTATAGAAACTATAGACGCTAAAACGTCCTGCAAATACTGGGTGTTTTGAAAAAATGGGCCCCTGTTCAGAGGCAGATTGCTTACTTAAAAATTATACAAAAATTTCATAAAAACATGTGTCCGCAACACCTACGTTTTCGAGATACAGAATGTTGAAATTTTAATTTATTAATTATAAATAAAAAAAATTTCTTAAACGGTTTGGAATATTCTGTTGAATTTCTCATGCGTTATAACCTTTTTGGTTAGAATTACATTCCAAAAATGCTACGAGGGGGCGTACTTGTGGCCAATGGAGTCAATTTATTAAATTAAGAAAAATAATTTTAATCGAATAAATAAATTTATTTTTTGGATAAGTGGTTTATCTACACGTACGTCTTTGGTGCAATTTTTGGAACTGAATTATACCCAAACGCGTTATAAAACATGAGAAATTTCAATAGAATATTCCAAACCGTTTTCTGAAACAATTATAAAAAAATCTCGAAAACTAAGCTGTTGCGGACGCATGATTGCAGGAAGTTTTTGTCTTATTTTTAGGTAAGCAATCTGCCGCTGAACGGTGGTCCATGTTTTTCAAAACACCCTATATAAAACTACGTATTTCTGAAGTATGGGCAAGTCCAGGTGAAGTTTTTCGCCGATTTTTTATTAGAAATATTGCTAAAACACGAAGAGGCGTAATCGTGTTAAAAATTCTGAATTCAGAATTTCAAAGTTTAAGTGAAATTTAAGCCAATATTACAAACCTATTGCTTGTAGGTAATTTTTCTTATTCTATGTTACATATCGGTTGCTTTTAAACCGCTGACCAAAAAGCCTAGCAACAGGTTTGTTATAGGCACCAAGTCTTGAAAGTTCCTCCTAATATTTAGGGATTAAGAATGTGTTGGTTGGATGTTTAATGAATACTCTCTAAATGAAAGGTCGCCCCAGGACACTTAGTTTGGCTGTTATATAGGTCATAGTTGGCTTGTTTGTTTTAATTGTAATTGTGTTTTAAAATTACAACTAATTCATTCGCATTTTAAGAATTTATGTTTTCCCCTCTACGTTGTTTGTGTTTATCGTTAATAAAACAAGCATCTAAATTTTTGATATTTTAATAGATGTAGCTTAAAAGATTAATTAAAGTTGTACAAGCAGAAACAGTAATGCGACAATTCAACCTAAAACAGGGTTGGGGTGGTCCAACTGGTTGATAAAAAATGTCTCATTCTTTAACCGTCGACCTATGTTGCTACACAGTGTGAGGAAATTTTATGAAAAATATTGTTAAAGTAGGTTTTCAATGTATCGCATTAATTTTTTGACATTTACGTCGGTAATCAGAATAATTTCTAAAATTATACAGGGTATTACACGGTGTAGGAGCCATAGCATTTTATTTTTAACCATGTTGTAATATGCTTAGGATCAAAGCAGGTTGTCTAAAGAAATGTATCTCGTTACCTGCTTGTTTTAATATCCCTGTTCCCTGAAATAAAAGCAAATCAAAAATTAGTGGGGGTGTTCTTGGGGTATAACAATTGCTCACCAATGTACGAATGCTGGGTTCAATTTACATAAAATTCTGGTTTTCCTTTTTATTTATTTGTTATCTATTATTTATGTGTGTTTACAATATTTTTGTTAAATACGATAAGATCTAGGTATTTTCTAATTACTCGAAAATTGTTAATTATTAGGGATGCAGCGAGCAGTACTTTTTCAAAATGCCGGATAACGGATATTCGGTATCCGGTTGCTCAGCCGGATAGCCGGATACCGGATTATCCGGCATAGTTTTTACTTTCGAAGTAGTTTCAGCTTAAATGCAGTAAAATATAGGTTTTGCATAATATATACTTAAAGAGTATGCAATGCACGAACCCTATGGTCTTATTCTGTAGTGTTTTGGAGAGAGAGAGAGCATCGAGACAAGGAAACTACTAAATGTACTCAAGGATGTGCTGATTCGCTCTAATATTGTTTTTTGTTCACAATTAAGATTGGAAATCTGTCAACAAAATTGATTGTAATTACAAGAATTAAATAATTTTCAACAATTGTTAAAACTAAAACGTGTTCTGTCTTGATAGATCCGACACCATCAAGAAATTAACTGACATAACCTAATATATATGATTTTTATCGACATTTAAAGAAAATATTGACGATTGACGATCGAGTGCTTTTTATAGGTTCCTTGTCTCGGATCTCTCTGTCACATAATTGCAAAATTGGGACCTGCATATCATAGCAATAAGCGGTACATGCATACTCCTTATGTTATATATTACATCGTGGTTTTCACAAATAATATTTATTTATGTTGTTTGAAATCATTTCAAATTTTTAACTCGCATAAATGCTGATCTCAATAATATAAATTTAGTAATTTTATGCAGATCTGCAAAATACTGGACTTATGGGGTTTTTGCTCTCTTACTTTCAATTATTTTAGTCTATACTTCCAAATCAAATTGCACGCATAATCTCTTTTACTTGAAGAAAAATCTCCGGCCGAATATTTCATATTATCTGGCCAAACCGAATATTCGGTGTAATGGCGGGATAGGCCGGATAACGGATAAAAACCGAATATCCGTTGCAGCCCTATTAATTATTATAAACAATGTCGTAATATGTAAGAAAGATATTGATTTTTTTTAATTGATCACTCTGTATTTAATAAAAAATGCCCTAATAAAATAAACTAAAAATAATTTAAAAAAAAAGCTGAAGGGTTAACTTCGAGTGGACTTTCCTGTACTAGATATTAATACTTACGTACTGTACCGTATTTGCCGAAGTGCAATTTTTTTATAATTATAACGTTGTACATTTCGCCGTCTGTTAGATTTCTAAGAAAAGAAATTGTATAGGCAACCCTCTATTGCATCCATACTTCAACCTTCATTAGAGTTGTTAGTTCGTGACGTCTGCAGGCTTGTCCAAGTCCCAAAAAGTAATTGGAAATATTCGGAATTTACATTTTTTACAGTAGCCAACCAAATCCTTAATTTGTCAGCCAAAACACTAGTGTAACCCCACCAAATATAAACTTTTCCAAAAAACTAACATTTGATGTTAGTTCTACTACTCAAGATGAGTAATTATTCTTAAGCAGAAGTTATTTATTATTTCCTGTTTAATAAATAAAGGGGTACCAATATTTAATATTCAGTAATTCATAAAGGGTGCCAATTGTAGCCCACGTTCGCCTCTGTAAGACTACGTTTTAAAAAAACGTATGGTCAGTTTTTGAGATATATTGTTTTGCAAATTTAAAATATTTGAAATTACATTTTCTACGGTACCAGTACCAAGTATAAAAGTATCTAAAAACTAACATTAGATTTTGGCTCTACTAGTCATGATGAGCCATTCTGTTTAAGAAAAACAATTTTATCGGACTCCGTTTAATAAGAAGAAAAGTACCCGTTTTCGATTTTCAAATATTCATAGAAAGCGCTGCAGTGAAATTATAGCTTTCAGCAAAACACAAACTATAGCAAATCTTCGGTTCTAGCAGCCTACAAAGTTTAAAAAATCGTGTAAGCAGTTTTTGAACATTTTTTTTTGAAAATTTTCGTTATTTTGTAGAATTTTGTATTGCGATCGTTTTCGGATTGTCGAAATTAATTTCGTTTCGTCGCATACTACCCACAAAGGGTTCTCGAACAAGTTGAAGTTGATCCCGATCCCGATAACCACTTTTTTAATAAATGGGAGTTAAAGTCGAGATTTTCAAAAAACCGTAGCGGTTACCATTTTAAAGCGAGAGAGTTCAGTAAAAACGTTTTTAATTTGGCTTAAGTTCTTCTCTCAGATCATGTGCTTAAATTTTAAAAATTTTGTTTTGGGGAAGAAACGCTACCGTTACTTCTGCTTCCGGTTTCAGATTTTATGGAGAAGCTTAACTGGAACTAAAATTTTCGGTATACCTCTTTATTAAAAAATTTATCAAAATCGGCGCAGTACTTTCGCCTTTAGAGGCGTCACTCGCACACCCATTCATACACGCACCCACAGACAGACATTTAAAAAAACGTTTTTGGGTTCCTTGATCCAAAACGTATATTTCCGTTAAAATCTGGATTTCGAGAATTTTCAAGAAATTGATATGCTGAGGGTATGGAAAAGGTAAGGGAGATTTATGGGAATCGAACCCGGGATACTCGCATTGGTGAATGAGTGCTCTACCTCAAAACCGCTCCCACCAAACACGTGATTTGCTCTAATTACATGGATGTTAAGACAAGCATGTAAAGTGATCAAATTCTGTAGACAACCTGCTTGATTCTAACCAAATCACAAATTAATTTAAATTCCCAAAAACTTGTCTAGTTTTCGTTTCCGGTTCCGATTAAAAACCTTATAAAAAACTTCTACATATCAAATTTGATAAAAATCGGTCAGGGAGTTCCGAAGCTATAGAAAATGAAAGCACGCACAGACAAATATTTTTTTTACAAATTGAAATATTTTAACACAAAGTCAACTCTTGACAGGGAACTTTGAACCAAATAAAGTACCTTCCCCTGCAATACGACAGCCGTTAGGTTAAATTAATGCCACTATATGCCTTACCGTCTTCGGTACCTCAGTTGGTAAAGCAATACCTTAGAGGTCTCACGTTCGAATCCCGATCGGGGAAGAGTTTTTCAGTTTTTTCAATTCTGACCGGGAGGCCTTGATTCTTACGAAATTACAACATGGTATATTACAAATAAATTTTTATATAACCAGTGATTCGATTTCAGCCAAAAGCATATTTCTTCAGAGTAAATTAATAGTAAAAATACTTTTCCTGCATAAATAACAAATTATTATCTTGTAAAATTTAAGCTCTCGCCACTGCATTTAACTTTACAACACGCTATCATTCAAATCTACATTATACTTTGGAGAAAATTGCGTTCATTATAATTTCAAAACAGAAAATGTTCATATTGTAACTTATAATTACAAAAATAGGACAAGGCAGTGCATTAGCGCACGTATTCTCTTTAACTAAATTGCGAACAGTAATCAATTCATTAATTTGTTAGAGGTCACTCTCACACATGTTGACATTTGATACTAAACTCGAGAGAATCACGTCCAGGACCTGAAGGAACCCTATATTTAGATCATTTATATTCAATGTTATGGTTCTTTTAAAGTTATGTGGAATGTTATGAGTTTTTGAATTGTGTAGCTGAAAGGAGAACACGATGTCGTTATGGTTGGGAACAGGCAGTTATTAAAGCATATTCGTTAGGACATGTTGGTTTTAATATATACTCCTCCTAACAAATTATTAATCCAGCTTACAGTTATATTCGAGCTACGAATTAGCGACGCACTGGATTCGTTTGAAGGGCAAGAGGGTTTTCCTGTACGACCCTACAGCATTTTACGTAGCCGCGTTTGCAAACTGACAAACCGTTAAATTTTAAAATACTTTACCTTTGAGTTGTAGTTCTAATCGCACTCGGTTTGAACAAGTATGCTGATAAGAGATAACAACACTGGTTCGTAAACCGTTCGTTGAATGAGTAATGTGTCGTAGTGTAGTAGGTGTGGTGCTGCAGCGCTAATGCACATAGCATGTGTGAAATTAAAGTGAAAATATGCAGGTTGTGCAATAGAAAAATTGGAAATTAAAAACTTGATAATGCCCAGTAGAAGTAGAAGGGAAGTGCGCTTAGCTGTGCGAGAAGGAAAATATCGAAAAGTACGTAATTACTAAGATTGTTGTAACACGCTTGCCGCAATGAAGGTATTATTTAAATATTTAAATCATTGACTTCACTTAAGGTGCGGTCATTGTTATTATCATTTTATTGCATTATTTACTTATGTAATTAAATTGGAAAAGCGCGTAGAATATAAAATCGTTCCAAAAGTCGCGAATGAGCTCAAAAATGTCAAAACTGCGCATATTATTAGTTAAATATATGTTAGGATAATTTTAAAAATACAATAGGCTAGATAGAAGTGTGCACTTTAGTCAGATAAATAATATTTTGATATTTGGTAAATAAAGCCCTTAAAATTATTGAAACGCCAATTTATACATGGGTGGGCGGTATTTTAGCACTAAAGTTGTTTTTAGGTTTTTAAACTCTATTTTTTCGAATAACTTTTTGTACTTGTAATAAAGTTTTAAATGTGATAAACAATTTTCAAATATTTAAACGAATGATTTTCAGGTATATTTTAGCATAAAATGAAATATATTTATATAATTGTAATTAAAACAAAATATTCGATAGTTTTACCCTGAATGAATAGAAAAACAATCGGTTTATTAAATTACGATAGCTTGTTGCATGAGAATGCACCGAGTGTAATTTGCGTAAGCAAAACTAACACGATTTGCTATGCATGAAGTTTGGGTAATCTACCCCGATTATTTTTTATTTTACGAATGGCATATGGTTATGATTATTTCACGAATAAAATAACGAATTGTCAAAACTAATTTTAATTTTAAAACTATAATCGAAGTAATTATTATCCCAATTATTTTGTCACTTAACTCGTTCTATATCTCGTTGATTAAAATTTAAAAATCATTTTGTAGCGGGATTGCTACAAATTAAAATATGCTTGCACATTTAATTCTTTAAATCAGTAATGTGATACTTATAAGTTTTAACTTTACTTCGTTGAAATCCATATTTATTGAGTATGAATAAAATACTTTCCACTTTAACAATATTTATTTATTTTAACCTTATATGTATTTCGACATGTTTACATGCCATTATCAAAGGTTATATTAAAAAGTAAACAGGTAGTGTTATAGCAATAGAACTTGGTGACTTGATCTCGGTAATCGTCTGCAGATGATTTGATTTCTTATTCCAAAATCTCCAATAGAGGTAAATTTGCTCGTTATTAACGGTACCGCTTGATTCCTTTTATCACAATCGTGCAGATTTTTACAAATTTTGTTGATGCTTTCGATATTTAGCGAAAATAAACAAGAAATTCTGTTTCTGCCGATTAGAATTACAAATGCTACTTCAATTTGTCATTCGAAAGTTTATTTATTGTACAAGTTAAGTACAAGTTAATCATATTTGAAATTGATATTATTCTCAAAATAGAATATAAGACACCAAGAATCAAGATATTTTAAAGCAAACAAAAATGTAAACTAAGCATTAAACTAATATCTAATCTGAAAAAAAAATTCAAAATATTTAAATAAATAGTAAATGAAATTTAACGTACGACAATACAATGCCGATTCAAATTCGAACTCCATAATAACGAAATCTCTTATTTGAAAATACGGAGAGTTGATTAAATTGAGCAGTTTACTTTATGTCTAATAACAATTTGTGAAGAATTTTAAACTAGCCGTTTTAGTTTACAATGTGGAAGCGTGACTGTTCAATATTGCGCAAAAATGGTAGTTTTCGTATTTAAATTTGGGATTTTTTAAAGTTTATTTCGTCGGTGAATTTTTAATATATTGAACCCTGTGATCGAACCTCATCTAAATCAACTCATCCATACGGGATTTATAAGACATAACGCACCAACACAGAAAAAGCGATAATTATTTAGCATAGTTAGTACAAAAATGATGTAATTATTTTGCAAACTAGAATAAGCAATAGGCCACCAAGAGAAAGATCTTAGCAATTTAAGAAAACACTGCGTACATGTAAATTTAAATAATGTACTAAATTATCGAAATTTATGCAACTATATTTCAAAGTATATCCGCGGAATTAAAAACATTTACCAAAATTCGAGATATGGACATGTAAATTAGTAATTTCCATAAAAATGCAATGAATTCAAAATACGTAGGAAGAAAAATTTAAAATAATGTTCCAAAATGCAAAGTGTTACTCTACAAATTTAAAATATTCACATTGCTAAGTAGTACGTGGTAGGTACTCCTTAATAACATGAAATCTTACAAATAATTAAACGAATTAATGACTAAATAACTAATTATTGTTACAGGTGATCGCGTTCATATGTGGTCTTATAGTAATAGTCCTAATGATAATGGGCTTGGCATCAACAGACTGGCTAATGGCAGACGGATGGCGGCAAGGCCTTTTTATGCACTGTATAGCAGAAGATGCAGAACAACCTCTACCTTTCAATGTACAAGATCTACCAGGTTGTTACCAGTCACGAAATGAAGGTACGAGTTTTCTAATAACCGTGTGAAAAATATATTTTAAAATTTGATTTTCAGGTTACATACATGCCGCTGCAGGCTTGTGCATAATAACCCTTATCACCGATTTGGTAGCCACAGTCTTGACTGGCTTAGGACTTAGAACAAAAGAACATCATACCAAATATAAATACTACCGGTTTGCAGTCATAGTTATGGGGCTTGCATGTAAGTTGAAGTTTAACCGGTGTAAGGTTTAGATAGCTAAAAGAAAACTTAAAAAATAATGAAGTGTAGGAGTTTAGCTTAAGTGTATGAAATTTAAAGAAAGTTTTAAAAAGAGCATTAAAAATTTACATAATAACGAGCCATTCCTGGGCTTGATAAACCTAACACTACAGTAATTATGAAACTTCCAAGTTTGTTATATTGTAATGAGTATAATCATAATGGGTATTTTGTTACAGTGGTGTCCATACTTATAGCTTTAATTATTTACCCTGTGTGCTTTGCTGCAGAATTGAATTTAGGTATGTATAATTTTTCTATATTTTTTCTTTGGTAAATTTAATGCAAAAAAGACTTGAAAAACAAATTGTAAGAAAAGGTTTTTTTTTGTCTTTTCCTCTTTTGTGTCTACGCTGTCGATAAAATGCGAATGTTTCGAGATAGCTGACAAATGTTGCTGGATATTCATCGATTTTTTACATTCCTATACTGGAAGTATTTGATTCTGAGATTTTGACGAAATTTTGGGCTTTTAGGATTCCAAAATAAGTATTTGATAAATATCTGTATGTATGTGTGTGTCGGTTGACAGTTGTTAGACATAATAGCCCAGTCTTCGGGTGGTTTTACATCGCAAAAGGTCCAGGGTATTTGATATTTGGCAGTTAAGTACAGATAAGTGCCCTGAATAATATGCTAAGTTTGCTACCTCGTAATGGCGTTGCTTGAGCCGCCATATTAGAAAAAATGCCGCCGAAAATCAGTTTTTTGGCAATATCTCTCAGGCTAAAAATAGTAATCACAAAAATGGTAGAGATGATGAAATTTACCACAACTTTTGTTTAAAATGTGTTTTTTGTCAGGTTAATAGTTTTCAAGCTACAGCGTGAAAACGTCGAGCGTATTTCTATAATTTTCAAACAGGCTCTTTTCTCATTACAAATAATACTTATTTATTGACGATTAATTATTATTTGTTACTTATTTTTACTCGTTTTTAACATTTTAATAAGAAGTAACGTCCCATTTTGATTTAATAACTGCCTGGATTCTCAATGACATGGTCATTACAAGCTTCTGACATTTTTCAATTGCAAATGAATCCCAAATTTCTTGCAGTTTTATGCTAAGTTGAGAAATTGTGCATTGTGGATCGTCACTCAAGCACTGTTTCATCTTGTGCTATAAGTCTTGATACCATTAAGGTCAGGACTGCTTGAGTGCCAATCTATGACGTTAATTTTACGATCTGTTACCATTTTTTGGTTCTTCTTCTAAGTGCCTTGACCGTTGGCGATCATGTTGGCTATCATATTTGCGATTTATACTTTGTCAACTGCAGCTCTGAAAAGCTGTACTGTGGATTGTCCGTACCAGTGTCTCAAGTTTTTTAACCATGAGGTTCTTCGTCTACCAGGTCCTCTTCTGCTATCTATTTTCCCTTGTATTATAAGATGTAATATATCATATTTTTCTTTATGTCTCATAATGTGACCGAAGTATTCCAACTTCCTTCTCTTCACAGTTATAACGACCTCCATTTCTTTATTAATTCTTCTTAATACCTCTTCATTCGTGATTCTGTCTGTCCAAGAAATTCTGAGCAGTCTCCGATAAACCCACATCTCAAAAGCTTTTAGCCGCTTGAGTAATACTTCTGTTAATGTCCAGCTCTCTGCTCCGTAGTACAACACTGAGAAGACGTACCTATGCTCTAACCATCCGGATTCGAAGAGGCAGATTTATATTATGACCGCAAAGGGTTTTCTTCATACGTATAAATACAGTTTGGGCATATTCAATGCGTCTTTTTATTTCTATGGAGGGGTCCCAGTCTTCGTTTATGCTGCATCCCAGATATGTTGCTTTTTCTACTTTTTCCAGCTGTTCCCCTTTTATTTGGATGCCCGTATTCTGTAGTAATTTGTTCTTACTTATTATCATATGTTTAGTTTTTGATGTGTTAAGCTTTAGACCGTATTCTGTGCATGTTCTAGTGATTCTTTCCATAAGTGCTTGCAGATCTTCATTGCTATTGGCGAGAATCAGAGTATCATCGGCATATCTAATATTGTTTATTGTCTTCCCATTCACTATGATTCCCTCTCTTACATCCTGTAAAGCTTCCTTAAATAATTAGGAATACAAATTGAAGAGTAGAGGCGATAATATACACCCCTGTGGAACACCACTTTTTATTTCTATTGTTTCTGTTAGTTGTTTGGTGCCAATATAGGTTGCCAATTATACGTAAATCTTTGTTATCAATTCCTGTTTTTTGCAAGATTTGCATTAGTTTATCGTGTCGTACCTTGGTTTCTTTTGCTATATGGGAGGATGCACCATCCTGCTGAAAGATAACATTTTTCTTTGAGTTCAATTTTTGAATACTAGGTAACAAGCTAGTCTTTAGAATTGTTTGGTATTTCTCGACATTAACTGTTCCATCAATAAAATGCAGACTTTCCAGCCCTTTTCCTGACATGCAGCTCTACATCATGACCCCCTGCGCAAATTTGGCGCTGCATTTAAGACAATCTTAGTGAAATGCTTTCGTTTTAAACCGTATAACTCTTCTTCGATAATTCCCACACATACGTCAAATTTTGACTCTTCATCGAACATCACTTTACTCCAGTTCTCTACCGTCCAACAAGCCGTGTTCTTTGCCCCAAGCCAAGCATTTCTTCTTTTGCACTTCTATTATCAGTGGCTTTTCCTTAGCCTATGGAAAGTCTGCTTCAGTATTCAAATCTTAAGTTTAAATTACTAAAACATATCTTATAAAAATTGAGTCTAGACTTATGAATCCATTTCCTACAGCATTCCCGAGAAATATGCAAGTGTGCTTCCATGTTCCAATGAGCCGTTATTGCACGTAAAGTGAACCTATCTAGCACTTTTGCGTATTTTTACAAGAAGTCTTGTATTTTGAGGCATTATCAGTTGGGGACAACCGGTATTTTTACCAGCGACTTAAGTGGTTCCAGTTTCTCCAAATTTTTATATGATGTTTCCAATCGTAGACTTTTCCATATCAAGTACTTCCGCAATTTTAAACATTGATTTACCTTCATGGTATTTTTTGATTATTGACTCCTCTATTTTTTGATTTGTTGCAAGCCATTTACGTAATAAATTATTACATCAAAAACACAACAGTGACAGGAAGGTTTGGCAGTAACTTAAATATTAAATAGTTGAATTTGAATAGTAGAAAATTAAATTTTGAATATAAAAGTTCCAATGTAGGTAACCTAAAATGCATAATAAAAAACTTATTTGTAATTATTTATGTTGTTTAATAACAAATTAGTCTAATAACAAATTAGTCTACCTTGAAGCAATTTGATGCCTAGCCACCCTAGTATTTAATCAATAACGTTTTTATCATTCACTTTAGGTTACTATTGGTTATTCAGAATTTTTTTTTTTTTTTTTGTTATTTTATTAAAGACTTTACAATCTACTCTACATGGAGTATTAGGTAAATGTGATGACATTTGAATTTTTTTTCAGAATTTGTAAAAATAGATAGGGTGTTCAAAAAAAAATATTTTATTGAATAGTAACTTAAAAAGTTGCATTTCTTCCCGCATTTTTTTAAGCCGAATTTGTAGCTATTATGGTTTCCAAGAGAATAGAGTGCATTAAGTAGTAACTTTTAAGGTATAAGAAACCCCAAGTGAAGTGCTTCCTTCCATATATATCACAGCTTTATTGAATTGCTTTGAAATGTGTTACTTTGGTGTGTATAGCTTTAAAAATATATTAAGTTAATGTATTGTTTTATGTTGCAGGAAACCGTAAAATATGGGAGTTTGGTTGGGCATACGGGGTGGGGTGGGGTGCAGCGATATTTTTGTTCGGAGGTGTAGTACTTTTACTGTGTGACAAAGAAAGTGAAGAAATTTACTACAAGGAGAGGAAGATAGTTCACGATAATGACTCAAGAGCCTAGTGGCCACAAAGTCTGCCCGATGTTGTTCTCTGATCGTAAGAAGTGTGCAGTCGCTTGTCTCATAGAGTGAATGTGTGCGTGTGTGTGTAGATGAGTGTTGTATGTGCCCGATCAGTTTGAATGCTATATTTTAAAGGTCCAACATTCAATTTTTTCAAAAGATTGCCTTATTTGGTTGGTGAATCGAGGCATGAATTTTAAAATTAAACATATCAGTATTTTCTCCCGTTTTTATTTGGTTTGGCGCTTCGAACTGGTTGGGGTTTATTATTTTTTTTTTTTTGCTTGCCTGGTATTCCCGCCAGTCAGCAGTTTTGTGCTCGTTACCATTTTGTAAGAGCACCGATTGTGCAATTTAGCAAATACCAATTATGAGCTAGTTGTGTAATTGCATAAGTTTGCTCAATGAATGTGTGCGTTGCGCGACTGAGAGACAACCCGGGCAGGCTAGCTGTGTGTAATAAGACTTGTATTTATACCATAATTACTTATAGAAGTACATATTGACTCGTTTATGTGTGCACCTATTAATCCCCTATTGTTTTGTTTTTTCGTTTGTGCACACATAAATATGGTTAAGATTGAACATGTTAATATAGATAGTAGTAATAAGTGTCTTAGAATCAATGTTAATTTTTATTTACTTTTATAAATTTTATTTTTACCAATTTGAGTACTTTTCTTAAGATTGCTGTGCAGCTAATTATTGTTATAATGAACGAAAGGGCATTAAATAGTACGATAGATTGTTACTTTGTATCTTCCATTATACACAAAAATGTTTAATTTGTATTACTGTATGTAAGTTAATTTTTGATTTGGGTTTTATTTCAATGCAAAATGCAGAGACGAAATTTAAATTATCGTACAAAATGGCTCCTTAAAGCATATCTTTCTTAACAAACTGACTTATGATAAAACAATTGCAACAATCAAAATTCACTTTGTTGCAGATGCCTTTAGGTGCCAATTGCTATTGTTATTCAAAAGCAGCTAACTCTCTAGTCTACAGAGTAAAATGATATAGAAACATTTGCAGCTTCTTTTACTCATGTTATTCATATGTAAATAATAAATATACTACTGTAAACTCACAAATTCACATTCGGCCATCCGTAACTGTTTTCCTGTTACGATATTTAATTATGTTCTATTAATTGGTTTTCTGCTTGTAAATTCATTTGTTTCTATGTTTAGTCACTCCCACTGTTTAAACTTAATTATTGCAGTCTTTAGTATGCTGGACCAATTTACGAACGTATTCAGGTTAACGCTATTTTATAAGTTGTAATTTAGTTCTAAAATAAAAGTGTTCTACTGCCATGAAAACACAATTTAGTAAAGAAGTGTGCTAAAAATCGTGAGATCGAATTTTGAAAGCGAGTATACATAGATAATACTATTAATATATAAAGTGCTAGCGTTTAACAATGAAACATTCGTGTTTTACTTACTTAGGTATAGTTTATTTATATATAAAACAAAATACTTTGTAAATATTTCAGGCTAAAACATAAGGAATGTAACAATGTAGTGTTGTGATACATAGCTTATGTATATAACAATAAATGTTAAGCAATGTGTCATAGCTATAAATATGTTGTCATTATATTTACGGAATTGACATTTTGTGGGATGAGTACAGTTAATATTATTATCATCCTTCATTTACATACCTTTATTTCAGTCAAGGTTATGTACAAACATCTCATAAATTGACACAAAAGGGTTTTCTTTGTATTATAAAAATTCTAATTTTTAAAGCAAAACGTATTTATTGTAGTTAGATCTCAGGTCTTTTTTTTGTAAAAAAAGTAAACTAATACAATTTGTATCATGCATTTACTTTAACCTTTTAACATTCCGTTTGCACAGGTCATCATCATTCACAATTATGTAAAATATATAATTATAATAATAAATGGGAAATCATCAAATTTGTAATTCTTGTTTTTATTGGTATAAAAGTATTTTTTAAACTTGAATATAGAAAGTTATTACACTTTTTTAGTAGCTGCTAGTGTTGGGTGGCCGGGAAAATTTGGTAAATTGGATTTTTTCTTTTATTGAAAATTGCCGAATATTCCCAATTTTAAATTTGGCGCCAGAACATAAAAACTAATTTTTGTGTAATTTAAAACTGTAAACACGAAAGACCATTAACCCGGCATCACTCAGGTGGGGTCTACCGCGCCACCCGTAAAATTAATTATGTTGTAACTTTTGTTTTGTAACAGGCATGTTATTCTGGTTGCTTATAGCTTCCTAAAATATGTATACGAAGACGAACGATATCCGCTTTTAGTGTTGAGTTGGCCAGCAATCGAGAAATAACGCGATAAATTGAGTCGAGGTTTGACAGACCCCACCTGGGTTGTAACGTATATAGTTTTAACATTTTGAAACATATTACAATGGTATCCTATGTGCCAAAAAAGGGTAAAAATGTGATTTTACTCTCTTCTCTTCATCATGATGACATGATCGATGAATCGACAGGAGATAAAAACCTACCAGAAATTATAAGCTTTTATAATTTTACCAAGGGAGGCGTAGATGTCGTCGATGAATTGTCACGAA
The DNA here is from genome assembly GCA_958336395.1 of Ctenicera cuprea. Classification (NCBI taxonomy): domain Eukaryota; kingdom Metazoa; phylum Arthropoda; class Insecta; order Coleoptera; family Elateridae; genus Ctenicera; species Ctenicera cuprea. The sequence goes on from OY284491.1 coordinate 21,497,897, forward strand.
GTTACAGTGTCGCTCGGAATTGCAGAAGATGGCCATTGCGAATATTTTTTTCTCTAATGGATACAGCAGGAATTAATAGTCAAGTCATTTACAGGGCTAACGTCGAATTTTTTTAGAGGAGCTAGGTCTGGCTTTGGTAGAACCAACTATGCAACTTAGAAAAAATAATCCCCGACTGACCAGAGAACTTCGATCGAAAATAGCTAGCATGTTAGGTGAAACACAACCTCCTCCACGTAAAATACAAAGATTAGGACGCGGTAGATGTCAAGGAGTGCCCCAGAAACAAAGATAGAAAATCAAAATATTGCTGTGAACAGTGCGGAACATTTTTGTGTTTAGAACACATGCATTTTTTGTGTCAAAATTGCAGCCAATTGTCTGACGGCTAGTTTTTATATTTTTCTTCTGTCTACCACACGAATTTAACTTGTTTTAGAGTGAACATTTTTGTTGCTATTTTTACAGTTTCTTTTTATTTTTAAGAATAATTGTTTTAGTTCTTCAATTTTTAGTACATATGTGGTTTTTACGGAGCACAATTTTGATATATTTTGTTTTTTGAAAATATTATAAGAAATTTATAATTCTTATGAAGTTTGCGTATTTTTCTTTTAAGTTATAAGTATGAAAATAACACTTTTGCACAAAAATATCAATAAAAAATAAAAAACGTATTTTTTTTACAATCTTAAAGTCAGGGTCCATCAGACCCCACCTGGTTGATGATGCACAAAATTTTCACCTGGGCCATGCCGGGTTAAATTGTATGCTGTAGCTATCCTCCCGGTATTCGTATAAATCCCAGTGATAATGATGTCACCGACAGCAGAATTTTGTTTTGTGAACACTTCATCGATACAATTAAATCACCTTCGATTCCAGATTTTGGCAATAAATCTTGCCAAAATTATAAACAAAACAAATGACATCTAATAACACTACAAAATAAAGATATACTGGAGGCATTTGAAATTCACAAACATTTAAAAACTGTACCTTTAATAATTGAACAAATTGATCTGTTAAATTCACCATTATTGCACGTTTTGGAATACGAAATGTCGTCATAGATAACCATGAACAACTCTTCAAGTTCTATTGTTCCTATAGCAGCACCAGCTGTTTACTTTTTAATCTTACCTTTGACAATTACATGTAAACATGTTGAAATACGTATAAGGTTAAAATAAATAAATATTGTTGAAGTTGTAAAGTATTTTATTTACACATCAACATGAACTTCAAGGAAGTAACACTTGAAGTTATTAATGCATTATGCTTAATGGTTTTTAAATTTAATCTTATTCTATTATCACTTCAGACTCTAGCTCAGTCCTTATTAAAATCTGTGGAATTTCATTTAAGAAAGACAGAATTATTACAAATCCCTTGTCGGTGACGTAATTATATAACCAGAATTTATACGAATACCAACCAGGAGGCTAGCCACAGCGTAAATAGTAAAACGTGAATGTTCAACAGGTGAATTTTAAATTGTGAGAAGAATGCCAAAACCGTCGCCTGTGTTGATTTGTGAAAACACGTTTTACTACAAGTCACTCCAATGCTCAAAAATTGTGTTTAGCTAGAACTAAGAGTTGTCATTAGATGTCATACCGTTGGTGTACTACACATACTTACAGCTTGGTTTGAACTGCCTGTCAAATTTTAAAATTTATAAACAATAGTTACACCTAAATTTAATTAAAAATAATTATGGAGCAACAGTAAGTACTGTGTTCCTTCATGCAAAAAAAATAAGATTAAAACACGTTCCCAGATAATGCAGATTATTTTTAACATTTATAGCAAGTAAACTATGCCATTTGGTTATATTACTGAAACTTCCTGCACAATAACAGATTGCGGCAGTTTGACAGAAAAACTCTTGCGCTCCTCTCTTGGCTTTTTTAAGCTGTAAAACTGACGCTATTTATTATTATGCGACAAGTATTTTTAATATAGTCGGCAATTCCCAGCTCTTATGGTATTGCTACAGTATATTTTTTACGCTTTTAATGCAGAACTATTTTGTAAAAAATGTATCTACATATTCGTACATTTTGATGATCAACGATTTGGACTCGATTTAAAAAGATTTTCAAGAACAGATAATTAAATGTGCGAATTTACACCTCTATGACTCTCCGTAGCTTCCAAATACCTAGTTGAATTTGAATCACTTTTAATATAAGAAGATACATTAATAGTTTAAAAGAAAAAGATTTTTTCAGAACTGAAATGTGAAAATAAGAATTAGGCACGTTTGTTTCATTATCATATCTTTAAAAAAAAATAATTACAAGAAAAAATGCAACCTGCTCTATTTCACCAACAATCAATATATACATAATAAAGGTGTTGGTGTATTTATTAACATAAAAAAAACTACAATATAATCATTGTAGATTACAATATGTATAAATGTTACAATGCAGCTTACAAAATACTTGTTTTATTTTGTATGCAGTGATACACTGATGTTTTTAATATTGGACCTCCCGCCCATTTTTTTTGTTGGGCCAACCTCATTTTCTTGCTGTAGTACGGTCCCTAATGAGTTACAACTAATTATTAAAGCAAAGATTATCTTTATTCACTTAACTAAAACAACTGATACTGATATATAATATATTTTAGGCACAGTTTTAAGAGAGTAATGCTGAAGATAGTGCCCTACAAAACCCCTGTATTTCATATTATTCAAAGTTTTTAAATAAGCAACTCTCTTGTTATAATGATACCTTATGTCACACTAAGCATTCAGCATTCCTATAAAAACATTTTTAGATATATGCATATTTTAAAACTTCATCTTATTAACACGGGCGCAATAAAAAATTTATACATCTCTTTTAACTACAAGTATTATTTACAGTAGGTATCACAATTACTAAAGCATGATAAATTAAAGAAACTTCACAAAAATTTAAAAAAACTGCTAATCAAAGTAAACATCGTAAAATGGCAAAAGACATGTAAGTATAATTATAAGACCCTAAATTCACTTGCAAAAAAAATTTACTCCACATCGTTTTCAATTTACCAAAGTCCACTCTTAACTTACCTAAAGTAACTCATTAATCGAAATTGGTAAATCCAAATACCTTAAAGTTATTCATGATCTGTGAATTATTATCTATTTAAGGAATACTTTACATCTCTCTTCAATATTAGGTAACAGGAAATGCTCGACAGACCTAACAATTAAAAAATATAAATTAAGTAGTAGGGCTGATACATACAATGCAAATCTTAGAACAAAACAAGCAGTACTCTTTAAAAAATACCTTAAAACTATTTAGCATGTATTGACACTATGACATTACCAAATTACAGGTCTTCAAATGTTCTCTTACAGAAAATTTTCGTTAATATTTTTCAAAAAATGTTCATGTTACTTATTATAATTTGAAAAGGTTATTTTTACATCGTTTACGATTTTCATTCTAAAAGTATAACACAAAATTTCTATTTTCTACTAAAAAATTTTGAAGACCTGCAAGTACATTTTACTGCACCCTTGCCAAGATATGGTGGATGGCGTGAAAAAAGGGTTCACGCCGCACCAACTTCAAGTACAAGTCTTATTTTCTAACATAAATTAACGATGTTAACATAAAGCGATAGCAATGGACTGTTTCGATGCTAAAAACTAGAAGCCCTCTTGGGAGGGTGGTAAGGAAAAAATGGTGGGAGATGGATACAGCAGGAAGTGGGTACTAGGGTGCAAAGGAACACTGAAACTTACGTACAGTAACGCGCAAGTTTTTTTAAAAAATGACAAATAAAAAAAACACTAATTACAATAAAATAAAACCATTGACTATACCCTTATAATCAAAGATAAAACTAAATTAAACTAAGTCTTAACAGCCAATTAATAAACAACTACGACAGATAGTTTTTAAACCAAAACCTAAAATTTCGTACAAATCACAAGTCTGTTGTAATAAAAAACTTACAGTTTCTTACCAATTACGAACTAACATAATGAATTAATTACCTAACACATTAAGTTCCAATTCTCTTCACTATAAATCACGACACTATAAAAAACATGTGTCATTTATTACAATTTTGTCCTACACTTTCGGCATTTCAACAGTTTATATGGAAAAAGCAGACTGGCTATTTTCTTGAAGTAAAATTTTATTCTTGATTTTCATTTAACCATAACCTTTTTCTTTTAAAATTTCTAGGTGGTGAAGCTAAAACATCTTCAAATATATTATTATCCACTTTTTCGGGGGTAGTTAAAGCTGCTGCAACTGTTTCACTTGTCTCATTTTTAGACCCATTTTCATTAATGTTGAACAACTTAACACTGACATCTTCTTCCTTCGGTTGATCTTTGTAAATTAGTACGGTTTCTTCAAGTAAGGCTAACATAATTTGCTTTTCTCTGTCATCACTTGGTACCACGCATGGTTCGATTTCCTTTGGTTTTAAAAATATTAGAAAATCTTTTATTTCTTCAAGTGAAGCGTGACAAGAATAACAGACTCGATATTGTCCCTTTTTTGTTACTGCTGTGATACCTTTAGAAAACTTTTTACCTTCCCACCATAGTGCCGATGGTATAACTACTCTAATTAGATCATTATCCATTTCACAAATATTTTTTAAATTCTTTCCACAACCTGCATGTATCTGCGTTTTTCTACGATTAATTGTAACAGCCTTGTCCATTTCCGGAATGTATTTATAAAGGTTATAGGTTTTTAAGCTAACATGTATTGGCATGGAAAGTGTTTTCGCTATTTCTATAAACAAGTATTCAGAACCGTATGTGGCACTTAAAGAAATATTAATAATATGCTTTTTGCTCTGTTCTGTCCACTCTTTTATGATTTTACAAATATTTTCCAGACTTTCTTGCCTCAAGGGCCACTTTAAAAACGACTTTTTAAAAAATGTAGTATCCAAATAAAGTTTATCAATTTTTTTAATCTTCCCAAGAGAATAAAACGCTTTATATTTTTTTAGATCATTAGCACTTACACGATAATCCCCTGTGTACAAAACAACTTTATCAGTTTCAAACAGAAACATAACTGACCCTGGACAATGTCCTGCAGGCAGTGGTGTTACTGTTAAAGTTTTGTCGTCTCTGTAGGGAAATTTAATTAACGTGGAATTATCTAAAGGTAACTCTTTTAATTTTGATTCGATTGTAGGGTACAAACCTTTAAGAATTTTCACTGAAATTGGGGATGCATATAAAAAAACATTGGGACGATGAATTAAAGATTGATGAAAGGCCCAATTTTCTAAACCTCTCATGTGATCTGTATGACAGTGCGAGAGAAAATAAATAGTCGAGTTAATATTTTCTTCATCGAATCTATCAATGCTAATTTCTGGAATTTCCGTAATTTTTCCATTAAATGTACTCATTTTTTTGACTAATTATATTTGATTTTGCATATCAGTAGCATACTTATAGACTTGGCTGACAGTTTCTTGTTCAATATATACTGGGTGTTACATAAGACAACTCAAATTAATTTATTTAACCTTTCTGATAGTGATCTAAATTCTATTTAATATATTTTTTTGAAATTTATCACACAAATACTTGGTGATAACTTACCCAAAGCTGCTTCCAGTAATGTGAGGTGAATCGCTACACGGTTTGAGCACTACTGCCCTTTTTTTGAGAATTTTTCTAAATAATAATTTTTAAACCACCACTGGTTCTCTAGATCTTTATATCTGTCTATCAGAAATTTCTTCTGTACTTGTTAAGAATATTTGTTATACTAACCAGGTAATAAACAAAACCGTTAATTCCATAAATAAAATTTGTCTGCAGGTTTTGAACAGCGTGAAACATTCAAGTTTGTTTACAAACTATTTCTTGGAAGTGTAAAATAAGGGTATGACTAGATTATCAGAACATGCGTTGTTTTTATGGGTCACCCTTTATAAATTTTTTTATTTCTAGTTTGTGAATTGCCCCGCATTTTGTCTAGGTATGCCACCGTTATGCAATAATTAATAAGTGAAAATTTTGAGTTTTGAAGAAATCCTGAATTTGAAATTAGCGCGAAAATTACCGGAACTAGAGGTAAGATTTGTTTTGGCGGTTATTTTGTATATTAATTTATATGATATGGATAGGCCTAGTTATGTAGAATTATAAGTTCTTAAAACCATCAGTTCTTAATATTGTCACCTTCAAAATTATTAACACTTAGTTTTAAAATTATATAGCTTTTATTTGTCAAATGAACGTGAAAATGATTTCTTGGGGAAATTTTGAATTATGTTTTGGGCGCGTATATACCCGGAAGTGCCAACAGTACTTCAATTTGTTTGGCGGTTGTTTGTAGGTTAATTTATCGGACAAGTTAACCTATTTTTCCAATTATTTGAGGTTTTGTCAGAATTAAAGCATATTTATCTAGATTTTAATTAATAGTGCTAAATTCCGGGATTAAAATTTATAAAAAAGGATATGTGTTATATGTTTAGTTTATAGAATCAGCGGTAACAACGAACGCAGCCATTTGCTTCTTAACCAAAACCGAAGGTCGACGCCATCGTATTCGTTTGTGAGTGAGGTTGGAATTTTCCTTTGTATATTTTGAAGTAAGTGTTTTATCTAGTGTAATTATCCTTATGTCTTTTCGAACAAGCTAGCAGATGTATTGGTTAACCTCTAAAATAGGGTTTTGAAGAAATTATAACCTAGTGATGTAATTACACTTTTCTCTATTGAAGATTGGTATGCGATGAACGTTTTTAGCGCGTAGTAGTACAAATGTTTCTGACTCGATTTGATACAGGTTTTCCTGTCGTTTCTTGTTGTTTTTTATCGTTACCGCTTTAACAGAACAGTCGTTTGTTTACCTTTTTCAAAATTGTAAACTTCGCTAACCTCAATTATGTATAACCTCAATTTGTGTCAAAATTACCGATAATAACCTAAAAAAATTTTCAGGAAAAAAATGTCTACACACACATAAAACATGGAGGAGAGTTACACTCTCGTGTGGGAGGATGATAGCACGGTAGTGCAAAATGAGGAGGTTATTTGTGGAATTGATAACGATTGCACCATCCTGCCAGCTGAAGCCGGTGAATTCGCAGATGTCTGCGAAGAAGTTGTCGTTCAAGGCAACCATGATCAAGAGATAGCAAGCAATGGAGAAACCCAAGCTGGCAGTATTATGTATGTAACTGAAGATGACATGATGGTCATGCAGCAATCTTCTGAGATACCCTTCGAAGAAGAACAGTTCGTAGAAATATCCACAGAAGAAGTTGTTGCTGAACCATGGAGCGAAAACTGCCCAGAAATTGTTGTCGGATCAGAAGAGCATATTGAAGAGCAACCTTCTGATGATGTGGAAATTCCTCTACCAACAGACCAAGATCAATACACTGCAGCACGTCCTTATCCGTGTGATTTTTGCAGTCGTCGTTTCAGAAAGAAGGCAAATCTCATGAACCATATGGTAGCTCACCAAACGGATCGCCCACATGGTTGTAATTTGTGTGGTGTCCGCTATATCCGCAAATGCGACCTCATGAATCATCTTAAAATCCATGCTTACATACCGGAACCAGATGGCCTGGATGAAGAAGATTCACAGACAATGGACGAGTCGGATTCTGAAAAAATTCTCAAGAGGCCCAAGCCTTTTATGAAGAAACGCAAAAATAAAATTAGAATAAAGGAAGATCAAGATGAGCGAGCAGCGTCAAGTTCCCGTTCTTATGATTATGTTGATGAAGATGTGCGGCTTATGGAAGCAATGGAAAATAATACCAGTAGTAGATCTGATTATTCTAATCATCCTGTACCGGCAGAACCAAGATTTCCCATTAGTGACCCTCGCAAGCCCTTTGTTTGTCAGCACTGTGGTGTTGGATTTGCTAGAGAGAAAGCATTAGCTTCTCATGCACGTGTGCATGGAGGTGATAGTCCATTTGAATGTCGGACTTGTGAGGAAGTTTTTTGGGATATTGGTCTTTTGCGTGAACATGTACGCATTAAACATGGAGGTGTTGAACAAAACTTTGATGAAGATGATGATGAGGATTATTCAGGTAATAAACTTGAATATAGTAGTATTATATTCATCATTAGAATTTAACATCTTGGTAATGTTTAATTAAAAATAATAATACGGTACTTAAATTACACACTAACTTAAGATACAGCTTTAAAGACCTTTGGCTGTTATAAAAAAAATTGAAAAGTTCACAGTTTTGATGAAAAGACAACATTATGCTACACATTAACATTAAAAAAAACTGTTTTCCACAATGTCCATTATGTTTTAAAAACTAAGTCTAGAAAAATTCAAAGCCAAATTAAGATACATTTACGTATTTGTTTCTAAAAAAAATCATGGTGTGTATAAAGCAGTTCATATGAGGCCAATAGTTACTTTAAAAACAATGTTGATAATTTAAAATTTGTATTCAACTTTCGACAATCCTGAAAAAAAGTAAACATTTGCAAATAATACAATGTTGGCTCATTGTCATTTTTAGATACTGGTTTATTTACTTTCCTATGCTTTTAGTACAGTAAAAACGTTAATTTATTAATATGTTTGTTCCAAACTTGGATTGCACATGGATTGCAAAATTGGATTTTGAACACTTTTTTCTAATAACTTTTTTTGGTGTTTTTTCATAAAACGATTTTTCGCCAATTTATTTAAATTGTTTTAAGTTCTCTACAAACCTGGTGAGCTATGTCTAAATCAATTTTTGGTTATGTGAGATGCAGAAGCGATCCCAAACATAAGTTTTTGGTAAATTCCATAACAAAAATTCTTCCCATACCTGCAAAAGTATTAATTTTTTAGGCCTTAGAAAAAGGGTCTACTTTTTATTGGTCCACAGTGTATATGCATAGTAACTAGTAACTCTGTATTATATTTTTTTCTTTATAAATAAACTGTTGTACCCAGTATAACTTAACAAATAAATATTTTTATTAAATTATGGTAAAATACGAATCTGAATCTGAAAGGTGTATTTAAAAAATTTAATGTACTATTGTTTTTGTTATTCAGATGAGGAAACGAAATATGGTGAATACTTCTGCCCAACTTGTGGCACCTCATTTCACAGACAAGACAACCTGAAACGTCACCAGCGAATACACATCAAAGAAGAAATAACGAAAGAAGTAGGATTTGGTCATATTTGCAATGTTTGCGGAGAATCCTTTCCAGAAGCCCTGGAACTTCTTGCCCATGCTGAAGTGCATGCAAGAGGTTGGGAACACCGTTGCATGATTTGTGGAGAGCTCTGTGTGGATGACCAAGCAGTGGCAGCTCATGTTCAAGCCAAACACGGCAAGAACTTACCCCCGAACACTTGTATGATGTGTGGGCGTACGTGTAAAGATCGCCGTACTCTCTTAAAGCACTCCTTTGAGCATTCCCGTGAGAAGTTATTTGGTTGCTCTAAGTGTGACAAGACGTTCCACAACAAAGCTCGTTTGAAAAGGCACATGATTTCGCACAGAAATAAAGTGGTGTCATGCGTGGACTGTGGTGAAGATTTTCCTGATGGCCGGTCTTTAATGAATCATAGGCACAGTCATAGTAGTGTGTCCGGTCGTCACTTTCCATGTAGAGAATGTGGGAAAACTTTTGGATCCAGGAGCTCTCAACAAATTCATATCAGGATTCATACTGGGGAGAGGCCTTATGGTTGCAGGTTTTGCTGGAAGGCCTTTGCCGATGGTGGTACTTTACGCAAACATGAACGCATCCATACAGGAGAGAAGCCATATGCTTGTGCTGTTTGCCCTCGAGCTTTCAACCAGCGAGTGGTTCTGAGAGAACATATTCGTTCTCATCATTCTGGACCTGATCCAAATTATAGTCATAGCATGACTCCATACTCTTGTGCTGTGTGCTCTGATCTATTTGCTACCTCTCAGGATTTAATTGTCCATTTGATTCATCACTGTGACTTGAATACTGCGATGAAGAGACAACCCCAGGTAATTGAAAGTTTAGTTCCAGATTAGGAAAAATCGGCATAGATAAAACTTTTAGAGAATTAAAGCTTTTGTTTTATCACTGTTCTCTTTTGTTTAATTGTTTTGTTTGAAACTCATTTATTTTAACAGCGTTCGAATTTTAGTTCTGTTAGTGGTTTTCCTTTGATATGTTTAAGTTTGTATCTGCATCAGTAGCATTTTTATAAAAATAAAATGATCTGAATTTTTCATATTTAAGTAGTAACCCCTTTTTCTTTCTCTGTTTTAACCCTTTGACTGCTCATGACCAGTTAAGATGCAAACACTTGCAGATGCTGAGACGCTACGCCTGAGTACACTCACTTTAGATTCCTACGTCAAACTACTTTACTCAAACACTTTATATTGGTGCAACTGTTGGTTGTAGAACGTGTTGCCATTGAAATTTTACGGGTGGTCATTGGAGAGAGCAACCAATACTGCATTATTGGTGAACAAATGCACTCTCTCCTATTTCAGTCTTGTTTAGGGTTCAAGGGAGTGGTGTTGGATTTAATTTGGTATTGTAAAATCGCTCGTAAAGGTCTTTTGGTAGATTGAATTGAACAAGATTTTAGCCAGAAGTGATGTACTATCAATTACAGAAACAATAAAAGTGTTTACCAAAAAGTATTCAGCTTGGCAGGCAGGGCAGCTCTCTAAGAACTTAGCAGTCAAAGGGAACTTAAAAAAACTAAAATTTTGGATTTTTTGTTTTCGGTTATAACACATTTGTCATTTATATTACATATTTCTAGTTAACGCATTATTAGGATTAAATTTTTTATCAGATTTGGTATAACTGCTGCCATTGCTCATTTTCGACTGTCACCTTTTTTTTTTCTTATGGTCCGGCATTTTAAATTTTTTCATATTTGAATAGAGTTTTTAATTCTGATTTCGACGATGTGTCACACATTGCATTGTGTTTAAGTTTTGAGCATTTTGTTTAATTTTGAGCATTTTATTACAGAAAATAAAAATTTTATAAGAGTGCCATGGAAAGACCACGTCAATTAATTTATTTTGAAAAAATTCTAGTAGGCCATGAACTGATGGAAGTAAAAAGATTTAAACTACTTTGATTTACTTTGATCTTTAGATACATAGGTATGCGAAAATATCAGGACATTTGTTTTGAGCGTAGGCAGCAGGTTAAAGTATTTTTTACAAAAACAAACGAGAATATTGAGAATATTAAATTTTTTTGTTAATAAAAGATATTTGATGCTTAATGATGAATACGTTATTACTCTAAAATTTTCTGTAATGTTGCTGAGCAGAATTTTCTTATGACAATATAAATATTTGCTTGGGCAGTTTGATAGATTTTTTCCTCATTTCAATGATGTAACATTTTCGTATTTTTACATTACAAAATACTCCAGAAAACTAAAAAACTTATTAAACTAAGCAAGTTAATTAACTAAATAATATCAACACATTCTGCTTCATATCAGCTAATTCATTTCTAAGAAAACTATTATTAAACATACCATCTGACTAATAGAAATTTTTTGACCTAAATTAAACAATGGCTAAACAAATGAAGGAAGATTTTTAAGTGTTTTTGTTTAAATTCATGGCCTGCTGATTTTTGAATTTGTTTTTTACATTGTGCTCTAAATTTTTCTAATGTAACAGTATGAATGTTTTATATCATTGAAGCAAGATAAAAATTCTTATGGAACTGGAATCCGGAGAAATATTTATATTGCCATTTAAGAAAGTTATCGATGATGCCACTGCTAAGTCTTATTTTGGATGTTATATGGATAACTTTATTGATATTATAGTTATGCAAAAACCGTTTTCATCTTATTGGGTCAATTTTTTACTTTCCCTAACTTCTACTGAAGTATATACAGAGTGGCTAGGAAAACCCCGGCCACTTTTCTTGCTGCGGTCAAGAGATGGCGCTTTAGTAAAGAAACATTAAATTAAAATACTGGCAACAACGCAGAATCAAAGACGTTTTAGTTATTAAATACGCCCCATATTAAATCAAAACAACTAAAACGTCTTGGATTCTGCGTTGTTGCCAGTATTTTAACTTAATTTTACTTTACTAAAGCGCCATCTCTTGACCGCCGCAAGAAAAGTGACCGGGGTTTTCCTAGCCACTCTGTATAATGCTTCTGGGTGCGTTGGTTTACCTGTATCTCCAGAGCCCCTTGATCGATTTTTATTAAATTTGGTATGGGAAGTATTTTAGTTGCAGGTAGTTCTTTGTAAGGTGTTTTAACTGGAACTGGAAATGAAAATTAACCATATTTTTTGGTATAGATTTTTTTAAAAGCACATTTTTCAAAATTTGAAATTTGTTGCAGTGAATCTAAAGTTAAATCAAATAGTTTTTCCTCGAATGCTGTATCTTCAAAACTAAGGTCGCTACCAATTTTGAAAATTTTGACTTTAATGCCTGATTACTCAAAAACAGAATTTCCAATCAATACGAATTCCGTTTCCGGATTTTTATTTTTTATGAGGTCGTAAAATGTCTCCCCCCCCCCTACTAACTTTTGAATGGCTTGATGTGAAGCTCCATAATTTGGGTTATTATTATTTGAGTTATTGGAGAAAAAATACTATCTATGTATGTTACGAGTAGTTAATGCTAGCTCATACTAAGTAATAATTTGCGTAAGTACAGTAGTTTGTCTTGTTATTATGTTTACGAATAAATAAAGCCAACTTAAATTTACAAAATGGCACGGGAGGTCGAGTGACCCCTCATTTGAAAATTTTATCAGTTCAAAGCAAATGACAGGCTTCCAAACATACCCTGTAAGATGGATTGGTCGTTGTGGTCCAACAGAATGGCTTCCGTGATCCCCTGGCCTCACTCAGCTGAACTTTTTTTGGTGGGGTTATCTTAAATCTAAAAGTTTTTCAAACAAAACATGACTCTTTTGAATTTACGAGTAGAATAACGGAGGCTTGTGCCAATATCGGGGTTGAAACTTTCCAGAAAGTACGGGACGAGACATTAAATAGGTTTTTTTAATGCCAAGAAACTCAAGCACCACATTTTCAACATTTATTAAAATAGCATTTTTCAGTTTTTGTTGTATAAAACAAGTTTTGTTAAGTTATGTTTAAGAATGCTGTCATTTGTTTTTGAATTGATAAAATTTTTCCAAAATCTAACGATTATACTCTACGCAAAGAGATCTTTCAAGTGTGGGGTCACTTGACTCCCCATGCCATTTAATATTTTTTTCAAAAGATAGTATTTTCTTCTTCAATAATAATTACCCAAATGTGATAGCTTCACATTAAGCCATTCAAAAGTTAGTAGGAGGAGGGACATTTTACGACCTCACTGTGTATCTTAATATCTTATATTATTTTGAAAAATAGGTATTGCAAACTACATATTTTTGGAAGCTCTTGAAAATGTCTTTTAAATTATTTCAAAGCCAACTGTGATTCCCATTTTTAAAAACGCATGTTTGTATTGTAGCTTAAAAAACATTGCAAATATGAAAAATCTGAGTATGCCACGATAATCTACACAAAAATATCTATTAAAGACCGTAATAGCATTTTTTTTAATATCCCTGGAAATAAATGAGCTATAACACCCAAACGAATTTTGACAGTAGCTCAAAAATAAAGAAAGATTTTCTATTTTCGTTTCTACCACTGAATTCGTATTAAAAAGTAGACCCAATAAGATGCAAACAGTTTTTTTCATAACTATAATATTAACAAATAACTGCATCGAAATTGAGCGCTCTGCAGAAAATTTTGAAGTGCGATACAATCCAGCTGCTTTGGCCTTACAGAACTTACCATAAAAAAATATAATATTCTCAATAGTTTAGGAAATAGTAGGGGGAGTGGCACTTAAATGACTCACCCTGTAAACATAAAAAGAAATAATTAATTATGCTTCCATAGATTAGTCAAATTATCTTTGCACTTTTCTTAACTTTCTTATTATTAGAGTTACAAATTTGGTTAAATTAGGAAAGAAATGTAACTTTTTATGCTGATAAGATGCTGTATATGAAAAACAATTGAACACGCATTTTCAAGTTTTCCATAGAATAGCTTTTTTTTTAATGAATGAGTTTGTTTCGAATATTCAAAAAGAAAATTGAATTCTGAATATAAAATTTCAAATGCAGTAGTAATCTAAAGTAGATAATAAAAAAAGTTATTCATGATTTATATTCTTTGAGGCTTTCGTGGTTTCTCGAACTGTCAATATTACAATTTACTTTTGGCTTAGACCGCGTCGTCATTCGGGAACTACACCCAGCATAATCAGGTAAGGACCGACCTGTAGCTTGTCTGCCTTTACAAGCATTTGCTCTAGAAGTTTGAGCAATATTTGTTCGTAGGCCCTGCCTGCCTAAACAGGGCCGTGTTCAGAATGAATAGAACTTCTATTCACTCTGAAGATGCAAGCTGCAATGTCTTTGGAAACGTTAGTTTGTATGGGTTCACAAACAGCTAACAGGCATAAGCCGATTAAGTATTATTGTCCTGGCAAACAAAATACATTAAGATCAAATCCTTGTCCGCCCCAAGGTTTAAATAAACTAAGCACACAGCCCTGTTTAGGCAGGCGAACAAATATTGCTCAAACTTCTAGAGCAAATGCTTGTAAACGCAGACAAGCTACAGGTCAGTCCTTACCTGATTATGCTGGGCGTAGTTCCCAAATCACGACTAACGCACTGTTATATGGGTATGCAGGCAGCCCAGCGTTTCTCCTCCTCTGCAGATTGCAACTTTCCCGTGCAACCATAGGGTAAAGCTAAATTCATGATGTCAACAAAATTGATTATGTATAGCTATGAAGCAATTTGATCCGAGTCATAAAAATAGTTCGGCAATAAATTATGTACTGCCTGCTTTAGGTTACTATTATTAAGAGTTTTTTATTTAGAATTTAATTACCTTTCAGAATATGCAAAAATAGGCAGGGTGTGCCCCATGCATGGGGATCTCGTAAACGGTAAGAGATAGAGGTTCGGTTAAATGAGAAGAATTATTCAGCATCTTAAGTACTACTGTGATCCACATTTAAATCCTAGATTTTTGCTTAATTCAGTACAGACTGAAAAAAATTAAAATTCAGATTTTTCAGCTTTTTGTCTATAATTTGGTTATTATCAAAGATTTTTACTCAAATTTTGAATGTGAAATTTAAATTTTTATAGGACGTTGAATTTTCAAGGTATTAACTTTCCTTTTTTAAATATGGCCAAAGGTCATTAAATAGAGTTCTTTTTCCTCTTTTGATGGGTTTATTTTCACAACAAACGGAAGTTATAAGCAAAAAAAACGTTTTCTTGTAGAAGGTTGTGAAAAGCCAAAATCAAAGACAAAAACAGAAGGCTGCATTTATTACCATTGAGGTTTGCTGAGTTTACCTTCTCAAATAATAAAGTTATAAGTAGGCTGGGAAAAAAAACAAAAAAAGACAGGTGAATGTTTCAAAGAATAAAATTATTGAAAATTTATAGCAATCAAAAGACGTTTGAATTCTAAATACTTCTCCTAAATAATAAAACATGCAAAGTAAGATAAATTTAGAATGACAACAAACTCCTGTAAAGATGCAGATATTGCAAAAACAAATTAAACAGTACTCATCTGATTATTAGAGGATCATACATTTTTAATAGTTTTATTGCCTGAAACATTCAGATGCTTACCCATAAGAAAACAGTTTCTCACTTACAACTTTATTATTTGAGAAGATAAGCTGATCAAACCTCAATGGAAACAAATGCAGGCTTTTGTTTTTTGTATTTGATCTTGTTAATTTTCAGCCTACTACAAGAAAACAGTTTTTCGCTAATAACTACGTTATTTGTGAAAATAAACCCATCAAACTTTATAGCTCTATCTATAGCATAGCCGCCTTTGTTGTATATTAAAAAAAGCAAGTAATTATGCACAAAAAGCGAAAACTGAAAATTTTTTCAGCTTGTACAGAAAATTAAGCAAACATTTTAGAATTTGAATCTGGATCATAGTAATATTTGAGATGCTGAATTATTCTTCTCATTTAACCGAATCTCTATCATTCACCGTTTACGAGACCCCCATGCATGGGGCCCTTATCTTGGACACTCGTAGGATGTTTTTTGTAATTTCAAAACATAAATACGTGTTGTTCAGGATATTTTGATGTATAATTAAAAATCATTTTAAATAACTTTTATTAGCAATTTATACCGCTAGTCCCACTATATTTATTTTTTTATTGCAGAATATGGGTATCTTAGCTGTGAGTTCCCACCATCTTTTTATTTACAAAAACGTGAAATTTTTGAAGAGTTTCTTAATAACGAAAAAATTAAGTTTTGTTTAAAAAGTTGTTTACAATGAAAATATAATAGATGCATGTCAAAGAAAATGGTAAAAAGAGTTGATAAAACTTCATTAAAGAAAGTTGTTTAGATTCATAGATTTGATATAAGTTTAACCAACAGAAATTCAGAAGTACTTCAAATCGTGAATCAGACCTGATGTTTTGTCTTGCTTGACATAAGAAAAATACCCAAACATCTACTAGTAAAATTTAAATATCAAATTATTAATGCATTTTTCTTTAATATTAAAATTTCTGATTAACTTATAATGCACATTTAAAAAAAAGTTGTATTTGCTAGTAGGGAAATTACTGTTTTTTTTCAAAAATGCTAATCTTGTATAATATTGTATTACATTATAGGTAGGGCCTAGGAAGTACAAGAGGAGACGTAAGTTGAAACCCCATGAATTACAGATGATGACATCGCGTAATGACGACGATGAAGACGACCATATGAGTGATTCCGACAATGAACACGAATACAAAAGAAAAATTGTCAAGAAACCCAAGAAAACACCTCCGAAAACCAACATTGAGGAAAGTTACGCTGATGTCTATAACAGTTTCACGTCTGCCATAGAAACAGTAAACTCAATTGTAAACTCAAAACCAAATAAGATGAAGAGAAAAATCAAAACTGAACCTCAGATTGTGCCCTCAAGACCCAAGATGATTCATACTCAGAAAACTAGAGTACCTGTAGAAACTATTGATGGAGGAAAAGTGCGCCATAAAACTAGAACGTTAGTTACTCACACACAGCCTACCGAATTAAAATCGGCAACTGGAGAACGGATGCGTCCGCGCACCAAAAATGTTAGCTACCACATTCTTCAATCTGAAAAATTCCCGGTGGCAACATTTCCTGAAGATGACACTGAACAAGCGGTGAATAATCTTCTAGCAAGTGATACAACTTTGCAGGACAATGAAACTGATCATAACAATATCCAAAGCAATGGAATTATTGATACTCCTCCAGATATTGCCAGTGAACAAACCGTTGAAACGGATGTACCGGTACCGACAAATATAATCAAAGTTACTACAACCAGTAGTAAAAATTACAAGAAAAAGACTTATAGTTTAAGACCAGGGCGGACCATTATTGGACCTGGCAGTAAAGTAGTTCGACTTGTTAAGGGTGGTATGATCGTATCGAAAAATAAGAAAATAAAAGAAGAACTGGAAGTAGAACCCGAAAAAATCACTCCAGATTTAGGCACTGAATTCACCCCCGTGGTGAAACAGGAGGTGATAGTCGATCCCAGCCCATTACATGAGCTGGCCGAACTGTCGGTGCAACATGCTCAAAATATATTCAAATGCGAAATGTGTAGTGAAGTGTTTTCTGATCATAAGCAACTCTCAGAGCATGTGCGTATACACATCTGATTATAAGACTTGTTAGCATGTTTTTCTTGTATTTTTTTTTTCAGTGTATCATTACTGTATTATGTATAATTATTATTACTGTTACTTGAAGCCAATATTTTAGCGTATTCTGTAGGTGATTATTTTATTCAATTGATTTTTTCAGTTGTCTTCTTTTGTGTAAAAAGAAAACTCTTGCATTATTGGAAGCTCAATAAAATTTAGCTGTACAGCGGAATGGTTAATGGAATGTCAAATTTCCAGATTCTAAATGTAAAAAATCATTAGGAAGTTAATACATAGGGTCTGTCAAAACCCTTCCATTCTTTGATAGCTCTGTTAATATTACAGATAGAGAAAAAGTTTAAATAGAAAAATTGTTGATAATTATCTGCTGCACATTCTAAAATTGTTATCAATTATACTGAGCGTTTCGTTATACCGGTACAGTATTTTAGTTTATTTTAAATACAGTAAGTACCCTGTATATTATAACATTTTTAGATTCTAGATTTATTTACAGTTATAAAAGTATTAGGGTTTAATAATGTTCAACTTGACGGTTTTTGAGTTATTAGCATTTTTGCAAAAATTTTACATTATTTTTTGTCTAATATTAAAAAAATAATATTTAAGATACTAAAAACGTTTACGTTTTGCACAGATTATTAACACATTATTCAGTATTCAGCGGTATGTTAAAAACAGCAGATTATTTTACAGGGTATTTCATAATTTGCTGTTCATTTTACAAAACTTCAAATGTCGATCACTTTTTTTTTTCAAATGAAACACCCAGTATTTTTTAACACAGTCAAATGTACAATTAAATTCTTTTTCGATTTGATACAGGGTTTTGTATACTAAAAACTAATATTTCTATATTTTTCAGTTTTTTTTTAATTTTTCTTAGAAATTGCAAATTAAAATGGGTGTGCCATGAAAACAATACAAAAACTTTCTTATATTATTGTTTTATTTACAATTCTTATATTATGTTTAATGTGACAAAATATTGTTAAATTATTTTTCCATAAATTTTCGCCTCATAAGTATGTGCCGAAAATTTATTGAAATTTTTTGTTTAAATAAAAATAGTAACCAAATATTTTATAATTTGTTAATAATCTGTGCAAAATAGGGAAATGTAAACGTTTTTGGCATCTAAAGTATTAATTTTTTAATATTAGTCAACAAATGTCAAAATTTTTGCAAACTCCCATATAACTTGAAAACTGTTAGTTTTAATATCATTAAACGTCAATACTTGTATAATTGTATTTATGTAGAATTTGAAAGTGCAATAATGTACAGAGTTAAAATAAAGTCCTATACGGGCATAACCAAAAACTCAGTGTAACTGATAATAATTTTAGGCTGTACAGCAGTTAATTGCCAACAACTTTTATGATTAAACTTTATTTCTATCTTTAATATTAACAGAGTTATCAAAGAAGGGCAGGGTTTTGACGGACCCTGTACCTGATAAGTCAACAAGGCTGCGGTGACCGATAACTGTTTTACTACTTGAAATACAGTAACAATTTTAATAAAACTTACAGTGAGAGGAGCCCATTTTAAAATTATTTTCAATTATACAGCATATAAGAGGGGCATACCAAATTTTGTTTTTTTTTTAATAGAATACCCTTCATATTTTTGCATATTCATATTTGCCTATTAATTCCCTTTTTTAACATGTTGTTGACAAGTTATTCAAATGTTTTTGATAAATGTGACATTTGCAGACCTCACTAGTAGAATCTGCATAAGCTCTATTTTTACAGATTAAACAAACTTTTCCGTTAAATGTTAGTCAAGACTCTGTACTATCCTCCAGATATTTGAATTTGGTTATACAGGGTGTTTGTTGCAACGGTGCAAAAATTTCTAAGGAAAAGATTGGGTAAATTTTGAAACCCAGTTATAATAGGAGGCACCTGTTTTTGCTTAGAAAAATTCATTTTATTTTTAAATAATTATCTGAATAGACACAAATTAAATTTTACAATTTGTAGAGTGCAAAATGCTATATCCAACCATCGAAAAATAAATGTGGCTTTGTTGACTCATCCTGTATATCTCGATTCTAAGTGAATCCAGAACAAAAAATGCCTTTGAGCATGCATAGTCAAATTTTTAAATTATTGCGTAGTCTACTGTAAAATACCATTTTAAACATTGAATAAATTGGAATTATTTTTCAACAATGCTTTCTTTGATAATTATAGATAATATGTATATCCTCAACTTGATGATTAGAAGGTGGAACTGAATTGTTCATGTACAAAAATAATGAACTATGATGTCACAGAAATAACCAGATATTCTGTAAATAAATAATTGTAAATAAACTGAAGACTATTCTAATGTAAGATTATTGTATTTACTATTAATGCAAGAGTAATATTGTAATGTTTTTTCTTATTACATTTGAAGATAATAATTGCCAGTAAAGAACCGATAAACATTTTCGCAATGTAGCAAAGTAGCAATTCATATACAGCGTTAGCTTTAATTATATGAAAGAATTAATGTAAAGTTGTTTAAAATTGTGTAAGTTTATAATAAACAATAGTGCAAATATTTCGAAAGTACATGATAATGTCATTGTAATATAAATATCCTTGTATGTTTACTTGCTTTCAAACATTTTTAAATAATGTGAAAAATCCCAGTTTAGTCTAATTAGGGTTTACATATATATTTTTATATTATTTGTCTTGCAAAAAAATGTTACAAATTTTATCTAAATGAGATTTAGAAGTGGAAGTACTTTATTAATAGATATTTCTTACGATTTGCTTCACTATTTAGAGTGCTGTATAATTTATTATGTATCAGTTGTATATATTAGGGTAGAGGCACATCATAGTACAATTGCCTCATTATAATTCATTGTAATTATTTGATGCTAATAAACAGTTAGATAAATCAATCATTCTTAAAATGTAGATGCAGCAAAAAAAGGAACTGAATTTTTGAAAGCTTACATTCATGCATTTTTTGTAAATACGGGTTTGCATTGCAAAATATTGATTTTATAAATGTATAAATTGGAAAAATAATTCCCCAGGTGTTTTGTTTGTAAATAATAGTAATTGAATTGATTTTGCATTGAGCACAAATTTGTTAAAAAGTTTACTGTCGATAGTCAATACACACATTAGTTGTTTAAATTTATGCTACTTGTAACATTTTCTGTCAGAAATAAACTATTTTAAACTGCCAAATTTTTTTTATAAAAATACTTTCTTTTATTAAAAAAGTTTTGAAATTTTGCATATACTAGTGGCTGTGTTCACGACAATTAAATTCCTAAAATTCGTCAACCAAACAATTTGTACAAATTTTGAACCACTTTTCTATAGGCGATTCACATGGAGATTTCCCACCACTTACAATTCTGCCCACATTTTCTGTAAGAGAAGACTGGACACTTTGTTTATATTGTTCCAATGGCAGTTAAATTAAGCCGATGTCCCACTGCAAAAAGTTCTATAAAAGCGTTTTGACTTTTGCGACAAAAATATTTTTAAGGTATGTCCCACTGTTAAAAGTTTTTATAAAAAATTGCGAGAGTGACGTTTATTGCCGTGGCGTTTGCTTTATTTGTTTCCCAGAATTTTTAGGAATTATTTAAAAAAAATATTTTTCATTTTTCTGCAATAATTAAATATTGCACTGGAATTCTCCACGTCTCGACAGCGCGGTCACCGCGTGACGGTAGTCCTGGTCCCATCCCCATCTACAGGTAGTCCGAATTGTTGGAAGCTATTTCCACGGTTGAAGATGAAATGGATTTAAATAAAATGATATATTTGGAATCGTCATTGGGAATAAAGCTTCCATCAATAGAAGAGATAAAAGTTGTCAAGCAATTTACAGAAAATAAAAGGTAAAGTGAAGTAAAGTTTATCAACGACAAGAGAGAGGAAGAAAGGCGACTGGTGGTATTAATTCCAAGAAATATATAATCAACGGTTGGTCTTTGAGGATACTTATAATCTCTTGGCTACAGCCAGGACTTTTGCTTGTAGCACTGTAGTATGCGAATCCACCTTCTCAACGCTAACTCAAATAAATCGCCCCCAAAAAATAGGCATGTGCCACCAGAGAATGGCAGATTTGATCCTGCTTGCATGTGAGAAGGAACTCACACAAAAAGTCGACATAGATGCTTTTACAGAAAATTTAATAACAAGCGTAACAGGCGTTTGCAACTTTACTAATTATTGTTTTGTATTTTAATCAACATATTTATCATGTTTATTTATCGTTGGTTTTAAATGTTTATAATAAATATAAAGGCGGTATTTAGATTTTTGGTGAAAAAAATTATTTGACTCCCCTGAAATCCCATGAGCACCCCCTAAATGTAGTTTCTGGCTACAGGCCTGTTGCTACAAATATAAACACCCACATAAATCCAATTATGCTAAACACTTATTAGAACATAATCATTCAATGTCATCCAGTAGCACTATAAAATTTTAACATTTTTGTTATGATAAACGTAAGCTGAATATACCAAAAACATTTAAAATCTGTACCTTTAATGAATGAGCAAATTGATTTCTTAAATTCACCATTATTGGACGTTTTGAAATGAGAAATCAAGTCGCTGGACGCAGAAATAGAAAACCAAGATCAAGTTATGAAGATTTATTGTTGCTATAGCAACACCAACGGTTTACTTTTAATCTTGCCTCTGAAAATGACATGTCAACATGTCGAAATACGTATAAGGCTAAAATAAAGACCTGCTGAAGTTAAGAATTATTTTATTTACAATAAATTTAAGTAGTTCGCCTATTTTATTGTTAATTTAACATAGAGTTTAATTATAATTGGCCTTGTCATATCTGTAAGGAATATAACTAAAAGCCAAGTTTGTGTTAGAACACTCGTCAAACAGTTTGCGAATTTTGTTGAACGGGAATGTTTTATAAATATTGCTGCTACAAGGAATAACAACAATGCAGTGTGAATATTACATCATCTTTTGGGAATTACACCCAGCATAATCGGGTAAGGACCGACCTGTAGCTTCTCTGTCTGCTTTTACAAGCATTAACTCAAAAAATTTGAGCCATAGTTTTTCATGGGCCCTGCCTGCCTAAACAGGGCTGTGTCTTAGATTATTTCAACCTTGGGACGGACAAGCATTTGATCTTAATGTATCTCGTATGTTAGAACAAGAATACTTAATCGGCTTATGCCTGTTAGCTGTTTGTGAACCCATACAAACTATTTTGCATGACATTGCAGCTTCTCATTTTAATTACTAGTTTCTGATTTTATATTTGTTAAAAATTCATCTAGAGGCGCACCAGGTTCAATAAAACTCTGCACATCGGAATTGTGAGGGTTATGTGAGAGTTCATTTAAATTACGACTATTACTATCAGCAAAAATCCTCAGTATTTGTTTATATTTTTGATATTACTTGCTTTACAAGTACTGGACTTAAATTTTTATTTTCTCCGTCATTTAACAGATGGTCACTTTCTTTATGCCAGTAGTCATTCAACGACTTTAACTTAACAATCTGTTTTTCACGGCCATCGTTAATTTGAGATAACGCCTCGATTTCCTTTAAACTGTCATTTACTTTGCAGTCCAATTGTTCAGGGAAACTATTTTTATATTCAGTTAAGGATCCGTTTATCTTTAAGTTTTCTTTACCCATATTGGTATTAATTTAAATTTTACACCGATACACAGTTTCATTTAACAAAAACACTCACTTATTGCAACTAAAAACGAGTGTAATAGCAATAATCTCCGATAAATTTGTTAATATACAAGCCTTCCTTTAAAAAGATATGCGATCGGTATAAGAGTCGTTATAAAATACAAAAAATTATTCTTCTTACAAGGGGGCGGCACATTCTCAATGATTGACAACACTAACTGAAAGAACGAGTGATTATATTAAACATCCTTACTTGTTGGTTGTTCATAATCTCGTCGATTGTAAAAGACTAGTTATTCTATTTTTTTACAGAAGTATCAAAATATTCAATGCAGATTCTATTAATTTTTTCTAAATACATTAAGTGAATGGTCACAATATATATATTGATACATAAATCGGTCACAATATTCACAATTTGATAGATTTTAAAAATAAATTATTTATTAACAAATCTACACACTTAAGCACATAATAAAAATTACAAGTGTTTGTTGTAATACTAGCATGAGAAAATTACAACCACAAACAAAATATTAAAAAATAAAACTTTTAAGTAACAAAATTTTACAGTTTCTCTAATAAGGAATGATAGCATGAAAAACCTCCTATGCTACAAAAATCACAGTGTGATAAATATAAAAAAAACAACCTAAACATTATCTCTTTTAGTAACTAAACAAATATTACCAAATCTATAAAATAGCACTGTCTGATTCTTTAATTAACAAATACTGCAAAAACATAATAAACTATGTATTTACACTGATCCATACTTCAAAAATCAAAAAAATTATACATAAACCCTGAAATTAGGTAACACAAATGCAACCTATACTTGCTATTAACGAGATGTCAATAATTGCTGAATCTATAATATTAATATATTTTATTTCGAATATAGCCAAAGCATTTTATAATTATCTTAAAACTTTATGAAGGCCACAATTTACGTAATACTACAAATGGTTATTACTCTAAAACATTTCTTTGGTTTATGCCACATCTATAAGTACATTTACTGAGGTGTCCAGGGTGTCCTCGGATTAACGTTTATCATATCAGTGGTACTAAAATGTGATAAATAATTAGTGTTTAGTCTGGATTTATTACTATCATATTATGGAAGTCATTTCACTTTTTATTAAACATATATTGAAATAAATAACTAAATACATTGTAAAATGATGTTCCGTCAAAAAATATTGACATCAATAAAAATCGCTTACACAATTTAGAAATTAATGTTTATGTTAGATGTACACAGAAATGCTTACCTTTTTCCACATTTAATATGAATAAATAATAACGTTATTCCCAATAACAAGCAAATACAACCAACAACGATGTAAGCAATTCCTAAGAAGGGATTCTTTCCTCCTAATAATGAAGTAGTGCTAAGGATCATACGCTTTGAACCATCAAATGCTTTCACACTATACCCTACAAAATTCATTGAATAACTCAGTAGTACATTAAGATCAAAACAAAAATAAAACCTAATTAAACCTGGGTGAAATAAAAAACCAGTTGGCTGAAAAATTATGGATTAATAATAACAAACATCTAATATTACTTACAATACTCAACATCCAACTCGTATTTGCCTCGCATAAGACCGTCTTTAAATGAACTTTTGCTATGATCAATTCTACGGTACAACTTTCTAAAAGTAGGCAAAGCAGCTGTCCTCATCCACACAATAAAGTCCTCATTCTGAAAACCATTGTTCTCCTCGTCTTCTTCATCCAATTGATACACTTCCTTTCTCCAAGCCTTTGGTTTACGAAAACCTTCGAAAGCTTTCTTCAGTTCTCCTGGTTCATGATCTGGATTCTTGAACTTGATATGCCTATCCGAGTCCCAGGCAATTCCTGTTCTTAGTAGGGGAATTTCTACCCTATTTTCGTTATGTATAAAGTATATCTTAAGCACATCTGAAAGTTTTGTATTTTAACAGCAAGCGTTGAGTTTTAATAAACCTAATTACCATTGAACATAGAGTTAGCAATTGCCCCACAAGGTGCGATAGGTTCCATTTTCTTAGTCTCATTGTTAATTTCAGAAGCAAATGGTGCACACTCTCTTCCAGGTGTTTGATCAAGTCGTCCCAATAACTGGTAATCATCCCGTGACTTTACATATCTTCGATGGTTTTGATAAAAATTGCTTAACCCGTAATACATATAAACTTTTCCCTACAACAATACACAATAATAACCACATAATCACAAACTTACAAGTTTACCTGAAAATCTGTATCTAAATTGAAAGGAATTGTGCAATTACATGAGATTGAGCCATTCACATCTTTGGCGATAATATCAGCACATACATCTCCTTCAAGTTTGGTTTTACAAGAGGTGTAATCAACAACAACCTCTTTGACTTCATCAGAAAAATAAAGAAGACCAATTCCAACAGGTATGAATGCAATACCAATCACGAAAAATGTTGGTAAAACGGTGCCAGCAGTAAGAATAGGTTGCCAGGCTGGTAGACGCTGCTGCTTGAATGCACTATCTGAAAATTAACAATTTAAATTACTAAGATGCACCATTTGATCTTAAATAACCTTACATATTTCTATCACCATTGCTGTATGGGTTAAGGCAAATCATAAACGACCGATTGAAAATTTAAGAACGAATAATTTATGTGGGAGGCAGCATCTGCACTACCACATGATCTACAGTGTTAATAATGAATTATGCTAACAGTTGCTCATTTTCCGTGCTTAAAACAATAGTTAGTTTGCAACGGTAAATAACGAAGTTTATAAGTCAATTGGCTATCAGGCAACCATTAAATAGGCAAATAAAAATGTGTTATGATTGATTATGCACTACTGAACTTCAATCATGTAAGTTAAAATATTAGTGTGTAAAATACCCCTTATACAATACATCAATACACTAGGGCAATTAAGACTATAAAAAAAAAATTGGAATAAATATTTCATATTGCAATCAAGCTAACGTGCTTTTATATTTTATTATATTACATATGTACAGGGTGAATTAAAAGTATGAAATATCGATGCCACAGCATTAAATTATAATTTTACAAAAATAAGTTAACTGCAAAAGTTGTTTGGTAGACACTGCCACATCATTGTAAAACAATTTCACTGATACAGGGTGTTTATTCTTCAAAGTACAATGAGCAACTTTGTTATTTTAATTAGAACACTTTGTATATTATTACATTTTTGAATGCAAAATTTAATTCTCTATAAGACGGTATAAGGTATTCCTATACCTAAATTGTACGATTGTTGAGTAATTCGCGATTTTTTTTAAATTGACAGTTGCCGGCCAAATGTAAAATAGTAATAACTGACTAAGGAAATATTTCTGCAATTTTTAACAGCGTATATGGTTATGGGCCAATGTAATAAATTCAGCGTTAAAAAGGTTTTCAAATTATACTGTAATTTTGGACAAGCTTCAAACAATATCGCATTTATTTTTAAATAGCACACCCTGTATATTACCACATCATTTTACGAGAAATTTAATTCCCTTCTGAAAATAAAATTTTCAGAACCTGTTATATATAACCTTGAAATTAGGTGGTCAAAAAGAAGGACATAGCGTAGCTTCTGTGAAGGGGTAGAAGACACCCCAACAGTGGCTCGCCTACAAAAAGTCCTAGCAAAAGACCACACAAACAACATTGGCCACCTACAGATTGCTGATGGACGCTTTGCTGAGAGCACAAAAGAAACGTTGGAGCTACTTCTAAGCACTCATTTCCCTGGCTCTCAAACCTACAGGCCTGACGAACCTGATCTGGAGGTAATGGATTTGGTACGTCCACACCCAAGGGTCAAAAGTCAGGCCAACAAAATATTTTCGCCAAACAGGGTTAAATGGGCAGTCCTTGCCTTTAAACCCTTTAAGTCACCCGGCGGAGACGACATTTTTCCGACCCTACTACAAAAATCTATAGAGGACCTGCTGCTCACCATCTGCAAACTATACAAGGCCAGTTATTGCCTTGGACATATTCCCAAGATATGGAGAGAGGCGAAAGTGATCTTTATACCTAAGGTATAACACTCTGTGCTTTCGTTGACATTGAGGGTGCCTTCGACAACACCTCCTTCGTAGCAATAGAAAGAGCTGCCATGAAGAAAGGTTTCGAACCTTCGATTATCAAATGGATCAAAGCCATGTTAGAAAGTCGTAAAATTACAGCTAAGCTAGGAGGAGAAACAGTTACCATAACAACCGCAAGAGGCTGCCCCCAAGGAGGGGTCCTATCGCCTCTTTTGTGGTCTGTGGTAGTTGACGATCTCCTTAACATGCTAACACAGCACGACTTCGAAATACAGGGATACGCTGACGACCTAGTGATAATGGTCCGTGGCAAATTCGACACAACAGTGTCACAATGCATGCAGAGGGCTCTCGACACCATCCAGGGCTGGTGTCAAGATCAAAGCCTAAGCATAAATCCGAAGAAGACGGTTATAGTTCCCTTTACTAGACGAAGGAAGCTAAACCTAAAAGCTCCCACGCTAGAAGGAACGACCATCAACTTCAGCAATGAAGTCAAATACCTTGGAGTTACACTAGACCAAAGGTTAACGTGGAACTCGCATATTAAAAAACTTCAGAAGAAGGCGGTGGTAGCAACCCTTACATGCCGCAGGCTTCTTGGGAGAAACTGGGGTCTAAAGCCACAACTGATCAACTGGTCATACGTGACTATTATAAGACCCATGGTCACCTATGCATCGCTTGTATGGTGGCCAAAAACTAAACAAGTCACTACTCAGTCACAGCTAGAGAAGATACAACGTCTCGCCTGCCTGAGTATTACAGGTGCAATGAGTACCTGTCCAACCGCAGCAATGGAAGCCATGTTAGGACTAATGCCCCTACACCTACAAGTGCAAAAGGAGGCGATGTCACATGCGCTGACACTCGGTAGGACAAACAAATTCAAATCAGGGGACCTTACTGGCCACCTAGAAATCTTAAGCCTCGCCCATCTAGAGCGAACGGCCTACACCGTATCGGATTTTATGCAAATAAAATACAACTTTGATCAATCCTTCAAAGTGAACATCCCAGACCGGGCTATGTGGTCCACAGGAGTGCCTCCCTTTAAAAGAGGATCGCTCCAATGGTACACGGATGGGTCAAAGATGGAAGGAGGGGGAACTGGAGCGGGTGTCTACGGTCCTGGGTGCCGTATTTACAAACCCCTTGGATCCAAAACTACCATCTTCCAAGCTGAGGTATATGCCATAATCCTCTGCACAAGAATAAACCTCAAGAGGGGCTATAGAGGTGCAACAATCGATATACTCACAGACAGCCAAGCAGCAATAAAGGCTTTAAAAGCCTACACTTGCGAATCTAAGCTAGTCTGGGAATGCCTGGGTAACCTCAAGCAACTGGCTAATAAAAACCACGTAACATTATGGTGGGTTCCAGGGCACGAGGGTATACTAGGCAACGAAAAGGCCGATGAACTCGCAAAAAGAGGAGCAATGACGCCTTACATTGGACCTGAACCTTGCTGTGGTGTACAGAAAAGTCACATAAAACACGAGGTCAGTCTATGGGAGGAACTAACGAAGTCCTTGTACTGGGAAAACATACCGGGACAACGTCAGGCAAAACAGTTTATAACTATCTCGCAAAAGAAAGCAAGGAATGCTTTGTCTCTCAGCAAGAACGAGCTACAAACCATCACTGGCCTTCTCACAGGCCACGGTCCACTAAAATACCATCTTTTCAAGATTGGTAAGGCTGAGGACCAAATCTGCCGACTATGTAATGAGGCAGCAGAAACGGCAGAACACATCCTATGCAGATGCAACGCTGCCGGTCGTCGAAGACACAATATTTTCGGAAAGGAGACTATCACACCTACTGAAATAAGGGAATCGAATCTCAGAGATATACTTAGGTTTTTCAACAGCCTACAACTTCTCTAACAAGACAAGGGCTCACAAGTCACAATAGAACCATCAAGGGTCGCAGTGACGAAAGGCAAGTTAAGGCCAAAGCCCAGAACAAACTAATAATAAAAATAATAATATTACCACATCATTTTACGAAAAATTTAATTCCCTTCTGAAAATAAAATTTTCAGAACCTGTTAGTTTGTATCAAGATATAGTTTTTCGCAAAAAACATTAAAATCTTAAAAGTTATTTATCTATTTTATGCTAGGTTTAGCTGTAGAATAAGGTTTATGGAATTGGAAGAGAATTGCGTTTGTTTTAAATGTCTTGAATACACCATTTCCAGGAATGACTGATACTAGCAGCGTTTTTATTTTTTATTTATATTTAATACAGCTTCAATAGATCTACCACTTTTTCCTTTATGATTTTTTTTCTATTTTCACTATGAACAGAGATAGTTTAATTTACAGAAATTCCACTTTTTCAGTTTTTCGCTTGTATTCAGTAGGCCATGGGTATTTTAGGAAAAACAAAATCATTAAAATGCTTTCCTAAATAGGCAACTCTTACATAATTCAACCGACCTTCCATTTCTTACCGTATAGGAGGTCCCAATAGTGGTGAGATGACATTTAAGCTACCCTGAATATCAAACAGTATTATACAATATAGTATTTGATGTATAAACCATTGATTATATTATTTATATACTTCAATCAACGATAAAACTCAATACTAGTTTTCAATACTTGTTTTTTCGAATTTTTCTGGCTTAAACAAAAACTCTCATTCCAAATGCGCTAATGAAGTAGGAATGTTTAAAAACTGTAAAACTAGCTGGTTCGGCTTTTGCCACTAATTCTCAAAAGTATGATGATTTTTAATATTTATTTGTAATGAACTTCGCAAGAGAGTTATTTCTCCATTTACAACAAGAAGGTAAACAAGAACCTGGCTATAAAAATACTTAGTATTTCTACTTGAATAAAAGAAAGGCCAAAACAGCTGCCTCGAATTATAAATAAATAAGAAAAATTTAGGAGACTTCTTTATGTATATTGTACACATTTTCCATATCAGATTGTATGTATTATAAATGTAACACACAAAAACTTGAAACTTTACATTACTCAAATCTTACAAGAAAGTAGTGCTTTGACCAATTAAAATTCGAACGTTCGTGATTGAACAGTTAATCCTTTCGCTCCTAGACTTAATTTGGTATCTTCTATATTATATTCTACATAGCTGCAGTGAAAAAATAAAGTTTGTTGTATGGTTTTTTTTGCATATTTCTATTCATGCATATAAAACCTGTACCTGGGCAGACTACTTTTTTTCTGTTGCGGGTTTACTTTTTACAACACAATTACATCAAATTTTCTCCCCGCCACAAATTTGTGGTACCCCAAGCTTACAAGTTACACTACCTACAACGTTATTTCAAGCACATTTAACAGAAATAAAGTTTGCCGCCTCATATTGCATCTGTGGCAACCTGGGAGCAAAGGGGTTAATGTATGGGCTTCTGTCCAACCTATTTAACACAATATATGACAAAATCAATGAATCTACCTATTTGTAATTAATCTTATAGCTACCGGTAAATTTAGAGCTTTAAATGCTTGAAAGATTAGTTGTACAAAAATTGTAATATACTCCAAATATACTAATATTTTCTATCAGATAATGATAGACTTGTAAATTGCCATTACACAACTAACAGAGGTATCAATTTCAAGTAGTTCAAGGCTCCTAACAAATAATGACCACATTCAGATCGGAAACATAACATCATACGAAACATCTGTGAGTTTTCCAACATTAATGTAGAGTACTCAACGTTAATAAAGGATGCAAATGCCACGCAAGTTCTTTAATAAAATCAATATTAGTAGTATTTAATAAAGGGGTTTGGCTATTGCAAAGGTAACCTTCCTTACAAGTAAAAAAAAAAAACTATTAATTACATGTACCTACCTGAGGGTCGCTTCGATTTAATCGTAGATTCGGCACTGTCAGGTGGCATTTTCCTTTTGTATTAAATCAATACCAATTGAATACTACTAATTTTCCTAGATAAAAAGGAATTAAACACGTTTATTATTGAATTTCCTACACACCTGTCAATTTTTCTAGGACCATACCAAAATTATCATTTACCAACCAAGTTTAGCAAAGCTTCAAACCGTTTGTTTGTATATTAAGTTGCATAATGTACAGTAGGTTTCACAAATATAAATTTTTAAAATATTTGATGCACTAAAATATCAACCAAATATTAAAATGTATAAACAGAATCTATAGTAAATCCTTAACTGTCGCACCATAACACGGCGGGCTCTTGCTGCTTCAATTTATAATCATTAAAGCCAGTAGATCACCATAACCACCATAATACTACGGCAACCTCTTACAACTCAAGTCAGTTTATTGATTGTTTTCGGCAATTATTTATCTTGCTGTCACCGCCGCGCCGTTGCTATAATTTGGTTATTAATGGTTTACTAACGATAAACTGCAAGTTGTACAAAAATTTGCTTTCTGCAGCACAGACAAGATAGAAATGTTTTGTTGTTGTTTAGGCTGGACGTTTCAAATACCAATAAAGATTGTCGTCGGAACAAATAAACATAATAGAATCATAATTTTAAAAAATTCAGCATGTTTAATTAGCGTATTTATTATTAAAAAAGAGAAACAAAAACACCGTGGGGCATAGCCCACGGGTTTCGCTGGTATCACTTATAATTACAAAAGATTAATAAATATATAGCAAAAGTATACTACAAATTATACTAATTTGGCAAAAATTGTAAAAGCCGCAGACTGACGCGTGAATTATACTAGTTCCACATATATACAAAGCAGAGCTGGGCAAAGCACTGAGGTAGCGTGCTTCGAGCACCGAGCCTTAAGCACTGAACTTCAATGCTTGCAATATCTAAGCACTAAGCACTCTGATAAATAAAAGTAATTGAAATTACCAAGCACTGATGAAAGTAATTAACTTTCGCAATTACCGAATACCAAGCACTACGAAAGTAATTGGAATTTAATTTGGAAAATGCTTAAAGCACTCAAAATTGCTCTAAGCACTCAGAAATGCTTAAAGCACTTGCCAAGTGCTTCCAAGCATTCAAAAATGCTTGGAGTACTCCAGTGTGCTTAAAGCATTAAAAAGTGCGGGGAAGTTCTAAAAAGTGCTTGCAAGTATTAGAATATTCTTTACTTTGAACTTTACATACGTAGTAGTGGATTAAAAGCTAATTTTTCAATCACAGAATACAACTACAAGTGAACTTCAAATTGTAATTAAACGCTATTGGTACAGTTATATACTTAGTCTGAACTACAGTTTAACTCGATAGTGTTTTAGTTTCAACAAAATAATATTTTGCTGAAAGGTGACAGAATCAGCGGCCCACATACAAAATTTGAATTTTTGTCCTAGGTCAAAAAGGAATCCGTAGAACTCAAACTCGACTTACTCAACACTCAAGTGATAAAAACAAATGTATTTAAAATAACTACTCTGAGTCTGAGATTAGATTGCAAGTTGGCAGAAGCCAAATCATAATGATCAGATTTCCTGAAAGCACCCACAGAAAATAAAACTTACTTGGAATATGCAGAATTGCAGACGAAGTTCACTCAAAGTATTAACAAAATAAACAATGAGTCAGAGATCAGAGTCAATGACCATAACGATAGGTACACTACACACAAGCTCTCATAAAAGAATGGGCAAATCAGCAAGTGCATCAGAACTGTAACCCATTTTTATCACGATTTTGTCAGTTTAAACTTGTTCAAAGGGCTCGAAATTCTCCAAAAAGTGCTTGCAAGCAATCGACGAGTGCTGGCAAGCACTTTAAGGGAGTGGAATTTTCGAAAGGGCTTGCAAGCACTTTCGAAGTGCTTGCAAGCACATTTCCCTAATTACCAATTACCAAGCACTTTGACAGAATGCTTGGATTACCAAGCACCGAGCACAGATTTTGGAAAAGGCTTGAAGCATTGTGCTTTCAGCACTGAATGTGCTTCGAGCACTATGCCAAGCCCTTTGTATCCGAGCATTGCCCAGCTCTGATACAAAGTGTCTCAGTTACAATGGAACTCTGTTTAGTTCTTAATGGCTATAGTTAAAAAAAAACGTTTTATACAAAAGTTATATTGTACACTTTTTTTATATGTTATTTTTATATGAACAGATAGAGAAAAAAAGTGTCCTTTCAAAAAAGTGAAAAGACAAGGTTCATAAGCGTAGAATATGAATGGTCACGGGTTTTAAAACTACTACACGAAATAATTTTAAAAATATGTCATTTAAATCTATCTACTTTCTTCATCTAATACCATTTGCTTCTATCTTTTTACAATGCTCATTTTGTCTTTCATCTCAAGATATGGAGTGCAGAAACTCTCTGGTCCATCTCAATAATAAGGTAATACTGAACGAAACGATGTATTTCAAATATTGCAGTTGTAGTTGTACCAAAACCTTGCAAAATCGTGCAACATGTTTCACGTATAACTTATTCGAGTACGCCCATGGTTTTTGTTTGCTTATTGAATTTTAATGATTTTTTTGCTGTTTTGGGATTAAATGTCCGGACACTGTATTATGGGGCGGTTAGTATTGTAGCACATTCTAGCATTTGAAATGTTTTAGTTTCAAACCATGGTCTGCTTACTTGAATTAGTTTTTTCAACATTTCTGTGACTATGTGACTATGAAAGTTTTATAAAGGAGGAAAAAACTCTATTTAATCGCTTAAGAATATGGTTGCATTTCCATTAAAGAAAATTAACGATGTCTTCAATGCTCAGTCACGTTACATTACACAACATTTTGGAGAGTGGCATAAAATAGCTTATTGGGTCCTAAACAACTTTAATTAAGAAAAACATTTAATATTCACAATAGTTTAGAAAATCATAGGGAAGTGATACTTCAATGACTCACTCTGTATAATAGTTCATTGAAAGTTTATTAATGCTTACATTACGTTTTCGCAATATTTTCCCTTGTTGCACGGACCCGACATTTATAACAACGGAAATAAAAAGATAATTATACATTCCACCGACATAGACGATTTCTACATTAATTTACTATTATTCCATATTCTACCGCAAATCTCACTTCATTATTTGTTTGCAAGTTGTTAAAGCATTTAAAGTAGGTGCTTGTAGAATCATTGATTTTTAATTATTTTCGTTATTGTCACCTTTATCCGTTTTAAAATAATAGACGTGGAAGTGGTATAATACGTGATGCAATGATGCATTGACAGTATCGTAAAAGTTTTCGAACGAGTGCTAATCGAATTTATAGGTGTATAATTCGTGATGGCATTTTGATAAACAAATTTTAGGTATGTAATTTTTTTAATTTTAATTTTCGAATAAAAAGGACAATAACACAAAAATATAAATTTATATTGAAAAATAATTTGTAAAAATACAAAAAAATTCTTTCAAATATTTAATTGTACAAATAACTATTAGAAGTAAAAGTAAATACAAAATAAATATTAGTAATCTAAAACAAGTCTATAAACTGCTTGAAAATTATTGCAAATTCACTTAAATTTCTTGTTAACATCTCAGATTATAGACAAATTGATTAAGTGATAGGAAAATGTACGTTAGAGTGAAAGTAAGATTCAGTCTTCAAATGGTTCTTCTGTAAATCAGAAATATGCATAGAGCGTCATGTGGGCTCGAAGAAAATCATAGTCTATTAATACTAAGACACATAATAGTTATCTAATACGAGAGAAGATGAATTATTACATAAACTTTTCCTTCCGATTATTTAGTTTTCGATTAATTCCATAGTAAATTTGTTAACTAGAGCACAAAAACCCTGAACGGTGTTTTACTAGTTCACAAATTTTAGATGTGAAAGCTACCAATCCTAAGAATTCTTGAAAATATCTTCCTGTTACGTAATAACATAACAATAACGTTACGGTTACTTTAACAAAAATTTCACAGTATGATGCACTTTTCGGAAGTATATTAGATCCGATAGTGCATTGTTGGATTTTTTTAAATTTTGGTTTGCTAAATTAATTATCATTTTAGTAAATTAGTGGGAGTTTAAGCTTCCAATACCTTTATCTTTATTACATCTTAATCAATTACTCAAGTCCAGTATTTAAATGAAAGTGCGAATGTACTGCTTTTAGTTAAAAATTTCCAACACACTAGCGAATCAGTTTCTTTTCAATTACACCAAGAAAGTTTCATGTTTTATAACAGAATACGTGCATAAAATTTTTATGATCCAGAGTTGGCGATAGAGAAAGTAAACGCAACAATGATCGGCAGGGTTTGCTGCGTCTCTATTGCAAGTCGGCATGCAACGTTTTGAGTGAAAATCGCAGTTATTTCCGCAAAATTCTTCGCAGTATTTAGTAAAAATGAGGGAATAATCACAAACGACGCGTCAGTGTGTTGTAATTTTTAGTAGCAACTCTTTAACTGTTTTTATTACGCTCGGTGAATTTTTATTGTTGTCAATAATTGTAATGGGTGTTGTGTTTTTGCGTATACGTAGGGTAAGTTTTTTTTACGATTTTAACGAAAAGACATTATTGTACTTTGATAAGATATTGACGTATTAATCGGGTTTAAATTTATTTGTAAAACAATTCAAGAGGAACACCATTTTGTTGATATAAAAGAAAAAATTGAGTTGATACAAAGCAAATAAGCAAAAGTTTGGAAAAAAATACTTTTTTAAATATTGTTTTGATTTTCAACAACTTGACTGTATTTCAGTTTGTAACAAACTTATTCAATAATCATCAAATTTAGAAAATCATCATCAAGATTAAACTTTACAAAACAGGGTGTGATATTTAATAATGTAGTAAGGATAAATAAACTGACATTACAAGATACGTTGCTGAATACTTGCAAGAATTTAAATTAAAAGTAAAGAAACTCCTACGTGCTTGTATTACTTAAAATCCCATCGTAATAAATGTATGTGTGTACCGAGTACCTATTTATTTTGTGAAATCATCTTGACGTTATTGTTATGCAATAGTTTCAACAACTGTTTCTGGTATTGTCCTTATTCCTAACTAGCAGCTTTGTACATTGTTCAAAAAATGTGAAAATTTACTTTGTTGTACTCATACCTGCAAAGCTCAACTAAAACTTTCAGTTATTTATCAAATGAAACAAAAATATTTTTATCAACATTTATTTTTTTTTAATTCTTTTTATGATTATTACACATGGGTTCAAAAAAAATCGGTCAAGGCTATACTGGGTAGGATCGGAAAAACAATGACAGATTATTTTCGGAACGCATGTTAGTTCTAATTTCACTTGTCATATGAATATTAATATTAGCGCAAACAAAAAAAATCTGAAAGTTAAATTTTAAACATTTTAGCGTCTTGCGGTTTTACTTTTTAATATTCACAAATTTCTAAATTAGTTCCAAAAGTTGGTCAAATTATGAATTTATAAGATCTTTAAATGTAAGTTAGTAGTGTCAAAGTTGAAAGGTGAAGGATTTAGATTCACTTATAAAATTAAGTTATGCAGGTGTATATTTAGTAGAAGTATTGATTAATTAATAAGAATTTAACTAATTTGAAAATTTTGATATTAATTTAAATCTCTAACACCAAAGTTACCGTAACTCACATTTAATTGTGACTATAATTTCTTATACTTCCCGTATTGATATCCTGAAAATATTTAATTTTTCTTCTTCTTCGTCTTTCTTCATGTATTAGGCCTATTGCCTTTGACGCCGCTTAAATTATTTAATTATAAGAATTTTCATTAAAAAATAGAAAAGTAAAATTGGTATACAAAAGATGATTTACTAATTGTCATAGCGTTGCGAAAGACTAAACGTTAAAAAGTTTAAAAATTGAGATAGTTATTTGAAATTAAAAAATTTTGATATTATAGATTCTCAAATAAGAAGTAGTTTTTCTGCTAAACTTCGTAAATGTAACAACTTGCTATTTTTTTAAATTAACAAGCTTGTTTTACTTCCTTGAAGTTCATATAAACAGTAAACAGTTGGTGTTGCTATGAAAGCGATTAGAATTTAATGGTTTAGTTTTAGTTATCTATATTTGCAGATGTATTGATTTCTATTCCAAAACTTCTAAGAATACCGAATTTAAAGCACCAATTGCTCATTCATTAAAGGTTCAATTTTTAAATGTTTATGAATACCAAATATCTTTAGTATATTTAAGTTATATAATTTACGTTTATCATCACAAAAATTTGGACATTTTATAGTGTTATTAGAGTTACTGGATTTGTGTGGGCGTTTATATTTGTAAAAACGTATGTGTTTTTTACCTAATATCGAACGTTCGTATTGTTTGACCTATATAAACTGAATTACAGTGGGATAAATTTAATATGTCGACGTCTTATTTTAGTATATTTTTTCTTCTAGCATTAAATAAAGTATTTAAAATGTTTTTAATTGCTTTAAAAATTATTTCAAATTTATTTATTTTGTTTATAGTTTTAGTTGTACTCTCCTACTTATCGCCAAAATGTGGAAACAAAGCGTATTTAATGAATTATTTGAATACATTTTTTGAACAGCTAATTTAAATCTTTCTCGTCGATTCTCTATTTTGTTAAATTATTAAAAAAAAAACAAAAACAAACGCAAAGCAGTTTTTAAAACAACTAAACTTATCACCTTGTCTAATGCAAACGAAAAAATAAGCGAAGTACTTCGCCTAGACTTTCCTGTACTTTGGATATTGTTACTCGCCGTATTAGCAAAAGTATAGATTTATATGACATATACGGTCCGGAATACCGTTACAACCGAAAGAATAAATGCCCGATTAGTAACCTGCTCAGTATACTTGAGTAAGTTACAACCAAAAAAATAATTCGATTTTTTGATTGCTTGGAAAAGATTCCTTGGAATTAAAAAAAAAACTAAAAACGGGAGAAAACATTTTGTCAAAAATTGGGTAGGAGGAAGAAATTCATCTCCCCAAATAGTGCTATACTTAAAAATTAAGTTTATTCTACTATCACTCATGAGCAATTTAGGCTAAACCTAACCAGAAATTTTGTATCGTCCCCCGTTTATTAAATGAAATGCTACGAATTTTCGAAAATTCATAGAAGGTGTCACAGAAAACTTAGTGGCTTGAACAAACCAAACTGTAGTGGATCCCTAGCTCCAGTCCTTAAAATTTAAAATAAATCTTGTTGGCAGTTTTATAGCCATATTTTCTAGACAATTCCAAAAATTTTGAAAACATTTGTTTGTATGGATCTATACGGCAAATAGTTTGAACCCGATCTATCAACTCGTTTTTGGGTAATAAAGGGTTGAACTGAAAATTTTCAAATAGTCGTAGCGGACACAATTTTAACGCTAGAAAGTTTGAAAAGAAAGCGTTGGATTTTGCCATAACATTTTCTATCATATTCCTTTATTAGATAAAAAGATTAAATTTCTGAAAAAACTTCTACCAAAAGAAACATGTCTAATTCATACTTTTTTAAATACTTGTTTTTCCATGCATTTTTGATACAACGACGCTACATTCTCATTTCCCATTGAACTCGGACCATCCATTTGGGAGTTATTGAAGACCACATACCCACCCACGCTCTCACTCACAGACAGACATTTTTTAGAAACAAACTTTTGTGGGTTTCTAGAGGTCCAAAACGTGTGTTTCCACCAAGCTATGATTTATTTAAATCAAGCATTTAATGCCTTACATCGCCTTACATTGACGTTTCGAAATATAAACCAAATCACCTGCAGGAATCAAGGTCGAGTCATGAAGTTCAATTATTGCTATAGTAACACAAGCCGTTATGAACTCTAAAATGTTCACAGTTTGTGATGATAAATGTAAATTAGATATACTGGAAGCATTCAAAAACTGTACCTTTAATGAATTAACAAATTGATCTCTTAAATTCACCATTATTAGACGTTTTGGTGTAAGAAATCAAGTCGTCTGCAGACATAGATAACCAAGATCAAGTCATGCAGTTCTATTGTTCTCATAGCAACACTAACTGTTTACTTTTTAATCTTACAAGCAAGTCTAAATATGTATAAGGTTAAAATAAACAAATATCATAAAATATTTTATTCATACACTAACTGTTTACTTTTAATCTTGCTTTTGATAATAAAGTGAGAACACTTTAAAATCTTTATAAGGTTAAAATAAGTAAATATTTGTTGAAATATTTAATTATTTTTACTATATAATTAGGTTTTTCTTTATATGTATTTACAATTCATATACCACTGACTAGTCATTAACTTCTATCATGATACAACCAAGAGATGAGTCGCAAAAAAATAAAACACCGGAAACATCACTTTCAGCTAATTTACGTTATTCACTAATTATGTTATTATCGTCTGGGAAGTAAGTGTAGACAGATATGTACTATAATTTGATAATGAACCATGCGTTAATATTTATGCACACGCAATGGTCAAGTTTAGAAGAACTTCCGGATTTCAGATGGTACGGATGGTTCATGTTTTCCAATGCTTTGTTGAATTATTGTGTGTAAATTATTATTAGAGAAGCGAAATGTGGCTGAACTAATAATGGACGTATACACATTTCACTTTTTTTATTGTGTTATTGTTATGTTCATTACCGTTTTTCCATTGTAATAATCTATTTTAGTGGTAACCTTTACGTTTGCTTCGAATTGTTTGTAATTCTAAATTGTTTAATTAATTTTGATGATATAACTGACAGGGAACTTCTCCAAGCAATTAAATAGTTTTTTTCCTTCTTTCATAGTAATCGAAAGTTTCATGTTACATAGAAAACACTTACTTTTATTTCGAGTTGTAAATACATACAAGACTGCAAAATTTCAAACTAGTTATTTAGAATTTTGACATTAGTAGGTCGTTGGTGTGTATTTTATTTGCTCCATTATTCGACACATTTTTAAGCAATTTTCACTTTTTATTGCCTTTCTCTTAATAGAAGAACGCACACAGTTTTTTTTATTCAAAACGCTCAAGTCGAACTAAAAGTTCATACTTAAGCCAATTATTGTCCAATCATTATCGACAGGACACGTCAGTTTTATTGAGAGCCTCCTGCTTTTACTTATTCATAACCACCTTGAACTAATGATTGTAAAATCTCAAGGTTATATTGAAAAGAAATTAACTGTAATTATTGAAATTGATTTTTGAAGTGTACAGTGAAAATAAACAGACCATCAGAGAACTAATTTGAAAATTGGAGGCATTAATTAATCACCTGTCCTGTTCATCTTGTAATGATTAGCGTGGGCATTCATTAAATATTAATATTTTATTTTTGGTATTGAATGACGTTATTGTATTTTTTATGACATAGCTACGATTTTATATTTATTATGTATATTAAAATTAAAAACAATTTCAACCTTATTTTGTTAAAAATAAATATCTGTAAATTGACTTAGAAACTATATTGAAAGAATTTACTTTCAATATTTTTCATACAAATTTCGTCCTTAAGCTAAATCTTCAAGTTAACATTTAACCTCCAATTATTAAATATTTAACAATTTTTTTTTAATGTCGACCTTAACCTAGTCCCCCATCCACTCTTGTATAATTAAATTTTATCAATAAATACCGATCATAACACCTATTATTATGAGCACGTGCTAGAATTTCGAATGCATGTTTTCTTCGGGCTGTTAGAAAGTACAAGCCCAAAAAAAATATTTTTGTGCTCTACCTTATGCTTAATCAGCCTTATATCGGAAGTATATATCTAAAGTGAAAGATTGTGACAGGAAATGGTGGTGCTGTTTAGATTAGAATGGCGTCGAACAAATAGATAACTACCATCTTTGTACGAACTTTTACATTTTTTTGCTTTAGGTGTTTAGTCGAAGTAGCCACCACCTTCTCATTTTTAATTTTTTAAAGGCCGGTGTTGAGCAATTTGTTTACATTTGACTGTGTTGTGTTGATGGCTCATTATTATTGCTGGGCGTATCTACTACGCGAACGACAAACGCTTTCTATTATTTTTTCTAATTGATTTTATTAGGAGCTAATAATTAAAAGCGAAATCATGTTGTGGTTAAGAAATTTTTAGGTTAATTTGTATTTTTTGATGTAATAAAACAAAACTAATTGTTTTATTTAAGTAATTGAGCCTCAGGAAAAGTTCAAATTAAATTTCCACAATATTTGTGTCATGTATAATTACCCAATTTATTTTATAAATGAGCAAATCCGAAATAATCATTTTTAATTTATCGGTTACTCTCTGATTTATTCTAATTTTATATTTTAAATTTTGAGTCTCCTTTAATTTTTTAAATTAAGATCTATTTTTATAATTTTTATTTCAATTTTAATTTGTAGTGTTACTTCAGAATTTTTTACTTTTAACAGCCAGAAAATCAAAAATATATAATAAATTTATAAATTAAAAGATTGGAGCTTTTAGTTTACTAGGAACATCTTTCAATAGTTAGCTTTTTCTTTCTTTGTAATAAATTTTAATATTAGTAAAATAACCGATTTTTTATTATTTTTATATGGTATTTTTGATGTCGATGTTTCAATCCTCAATGTTTTTTCTTTTGGATTTTTTTATTTTTTATTAAAAACTTTATTTTTTCTTGTTTTCAGTTTTGTATACATCATTCTGGTGTTTTTTCCGTTTTCCGGTTCTTTAGGTTTCTGTTTCCTAGTTCCTTCTATTCTCGTTTTTACTTTCCCATACCTTCGGTATAAGGAAGTATTGATTTCACTAAAATGTTCGAAAACTTAATTTTAAACGGAAATGCAATTTTTGGGGCTCAAGGAACCCAAAACAGTGGTTTTTGAAAAGTGTCTATCTGTGGGTATGTGGGTGTGTGACGCCTCTAAAGGCGAAAGTACTGAACCAATTTTGATTCAGTTTTAAATCAACAGTTTTATCAAAAACAAATTGAAACCGGACAGTGTTTTTAGCAGCATTTTTTCCAAAACTAAATTTTAGAAATTTGAGCACGGGATCTGAGAGAAGAACTTAAGGCAAATCGAAAACTTTTTTAACAAACTTTCTAGCTGTATAATGGTGGCCGCTGTCTGATGGGGATCAACTACAACTTGTTTGAGAGCCCTTTGTGTAATTAAAATTCATTTCGAAAATGCCTTAAAATTTTGAAAATTTTCAAAAAAAATTTTCAAAACTGTTTACCCGATTTTTTTTAACTTTCTGAGCCGATAGAGCTTGCATTGAACTGCAAATTTGTTTTTCACTTGCCTTCCAAATTTTACTCTGACGCCTTCCAGGAATTTTTGAAAAATTTGAAATTGATTAATTATTTATTCAAAAACGCAAACGCCGATCGTTATAAAGTTTTATCAGTTCGATAGACTATTTAAAGTACTTTATTAGTTAGCAAAAGTTTTTAATATTAACTACGCCTATCAATTACCTCTAGTTCAATAATGTATTTTCCATTTTTAGCATATTTTTGATAACTTCTCAAATAAAGCTATTATAACCGTTTTTAGTTCGAAATCCGAAGCGCATCTATCAGCTGGGAGAGGGGGGCTCCGTTCTTACTATTTTTATAGAGTATGCGACATCGTAGAGTTGCCTTTATAATTGTTTTCTTAGAAATCTAACATATGGTGGAGGCATGGAGGCCTTTATTTCTTCTCTTGTTTAGTTTCTTTATCTGTTGTTTTTTACTCTTTTACTATTTAAGCAGGGCTTATTAAACAGCATAAATGTTTATTGTAAATAAAGCATAAATGTTTATTTAGTGCGAGTATAGGTTAAGTTGCTACATTTTGTATATATTCTGGTCTAGCAAAATATTACATCAAAATAGTGGAACTTGTGAGATATGCCTTGCGCGTTTTTGTTAACTTATTTAAAAAACCAATAAATAAGCTGTGTCGAGATGTAAGACATATACTTCATGTTTTCAGCAGTAATGCATATGCTCAAATACGCAAGGAATCAGCGATTATAAAATAAATACTGAACTTAATGTGCGTAACTACGAACTAGTCACGCTAATGTTTATTTTTTGGAGTAACTTTTGGACCCAGCGAAAGTGACATGAAACTATCATTAAAAGAAATGTGCCCACTTTTCCTTTAAATTGGCTTCGTTTATTAGTGTTTCCAATTTAAATTTTCACATTGGAAACTCTTCGAATTGTAGAAAATCTTACGTATGTGAGAATACAGGCCCTGGCAAATAAATAAAAAATTAATGGCTATTGCGTTAGGTCAGTCTCAACTGAAATTGTTTTCTTTTAATTGTAAATAGTAATCCAGTACCTAAGGGTAATAATAATTCTATATAAAGGGTGCAGAATTGTTAATGAGGCATTATTATCTTCCCAGTACAATTTGGTTTAAATTGGTTTATTAATCAATGATCAAAATTGAAATACAAATACAGAAATAGGGAAATTTAGTTAATTGAAATAATATTAACAGTATAGAAAAAACAAAATAATTACAGGAACGGAGGTTGTCACTTCTATCACGCGATGAACTAGCTGCGTGGTTAAGCGGTCGTGTAGCTCAGTTAGATGTGGCCATATAAGCGCATGTTTGTACAGCGGATCGCTCCAGTTTCCAATGCAGATGTGGAAATTTGGGTTTATATTGTTTTATATCTGT
Organism: Ctenicera cuprea; assembly: GCA_958336395.1. Lineage (NCBI taxonomy): Eukaryota > Metazoa > Arthropoda > Insecta > Coleoptera > Elateridae > Ctenicera > Ctenicera cuprea. The sequence goes on from OY284491.1 coordinate 21,541,909, forward strand.
TATTGCAATATAATATACTGCTGGCCGTTATATCGACAACAAACTCGGAGGAAGCATGCAGACCGAGCTCCCAGCTGTTTCTATAAAAGGCTGACGCAGCACTTGATTTAAACAGCTTGCATAGCGTTTTGTTAAAGGTACGCGCGCGACGGATTTATACTAATAATCATATTTAACTAATAAATGCAATAATTATGACGTAATAAGAAGTTTTACTGTATTACATACAGAAGAACGCTAAATGCTCTCTCCGTGAGCTGTGCCGGTGAAGGTCCCAAGCTCTGGCAGATGCCACGTCGACGGCACGAGATAGCCCAAACATTGCCTTCTCCGAAATGTGGTTACTCTAATAGCATGCGATAAAAGATTAGCGTCAAGTGCGCTTCGGCTGCCATTGTTTTGCCTATGCTACCCAGTATAGCATGTGATATACTGGGTAGGATCTAAAGCCCAATTGACGCTATTTTTGATTGCTTTTTAGAAGGTTTACAAATTTCAGTGCAGCTGATATATTAACATGGTATATATCGGAAAATGTTGTTATTCTATGGAGAACCGGTCGCATAGCTCAGTAATACAGTAAAACCTCTTATTACGTTATTAGTGTAAATCCGTCGCGCGCGTATCTTTAACAACAACTATATGCAAGCTGTTTAAATGAAGTGCTGCGTCAGCCTTTTACAGAAACAGCTGGGAGCTCGACGTGCATGCTTCCCCCGAGTTTGTTTTCGATATGACGGCCAGCAGTACATTATTATTATAATAACACAAATAAAACAGTATAAACCTAAATTTGCTTATCTGCATTAAAAACTGAAGCAGTCCGCTGTACAAACGAATATGTGCCTTATACAATCGACATATAAATATGTAGGTTCTAGTAGCGGAGGCTATTTACCACTGAAACTTAAGACAGGTGGAAGGGATCCGGATTTATAAATATAGTGTATTAGGGCATACATGTAGAATCGGATTCGATTAGATACTTTTTCGATTCAGATTAATTATGGGATTGGAACCGAATCCAAGTCTGTTTGGGTCGAATGCAGTATCTGATCGGATCTAATGTCGGATCGGATCGGATTCTTACACTGAGGAGTTGGGTTTTCTCGAATAGGATACGTAATTCGGATATCGAATAGAATCCGATTTAAAATAAAATACATTTGGATACGATTTTCATTTAAATTCCCACCTCTAACCTATAGCACAGTGCATTATTTACAGTGCTCGATTTTTTTTAAATTTTAGATTACGATGTTAACGGAATTTTTTTAGTTTAAATTTTGGGGAGCATCTATTTTAATTCTGCAAAACAAATTATTAATTACCTTTGATCTTAAACGAAGTTCGGGAATTTACAGAACAGGTGGAAAAACGTTGTAGGTTAAACGAAACCTGTTGACGATATATTTCCAAATGTTTCAAGGAACTTTATCTAGTATGAGTGCACGTTTATTGTACAGTTCTACGAAAATGTGTGTAATCTTATTCTACATATCCAACGTGTGGTTTCTATAGTAGAATATTAATTAAGATATTCATATGTTAACTTTTCGAATTAGAAACAAAAAAATCAAATAACATGCAGTTGATTATAGAAAAAGCTTTTATAGTACGAACACCTGTGCAAACTGCACAAATTTAAATTATAATTCAAAATTGCTATTAAATGTGATTTATTGGAAGTACATTTTAGTGTCAGAACCGCTATATAACAGGAAATGGAACATCGACCTCCTTTTTGTGTTTCTGTAAACCAGAACGAGCATGCTTTGTGCATTTTTATCTTCTGCAAAAGTGCAGTTCGTTGTGCGCCTCTTCGAGAAACGAGGTTATATAATTTATTTTAATTTAACAGTCTGTCTGTAAATATAACGGAATTGTTAATTCAATTGAAAGTAACTTGTTAAATGTTATCGATATATAATAAGTGTATAGAGGACAAAGTTAAATATTCATGTGCACACGAGATAATATGGTCACAAACGTCATTCAATTGCTCTAGCATTGTTTGTTAATTGCAGTTCTGTTAGGCAATTGACTTAATTTTTTCAACAGTATCACATGGTGGCGGTCTGTAGCACACTGTAATTAAATACTAGAAAAAAATCGTTAAAAGTCGAATTACACAAGCGAGCATATTGTATTGTTTTAGTTGAAGTCGGAAATATCGCAATTTTTGATGTATTGTCTGCCAAAAGTTTGTTTCAAGGTATGATTTCACTAATTACAGTTTAAATCTAATTTTAGTGGTATGAAAGAAACCATTTAAAAATGAAAACTTGTAAATAAATATTTTGTAGACGTTTCATTTAATTACACTAATTTTCTCTTAAAAGGTATTGAGTGACTGTTAAAACTTTCCTTACGGCTTTTGAAAATAACTGCATGTCGAACTGCAGGCTGTAGGTTGTAAACTTGCATTGCAGGAGGTAATAAATTGGTTATGTAAGATATTTATAAGGAAAAGAATGCAGTGCAGCAAAGTAAGACCTGTATTTAAAATTTTTGTGTAGGGCGTTACGTGTTACGTTATGTCAGAATTTAAGGAACGCAAGACAGAAAATAATGAAAACTAATAGTAACATTATATTTTTTGCTTCATTGTCACACTTTAATATGAGGGTATGATAAAGATAATAAGATTATGATGGCATTATAATAACTGTGTCTAGGTAATCATTATCTTTAGAAAAAGTGGGTTGCCATTAATATACGACTAATATGTGTATGTCGAACAATAAATTAGTTTTATGAAACCAAAGAACAGGTTTTATTGATACATTCATAATATAACACAAGAACAATTATAAGTATTTTTTTTATTTATCACTTATTGGGATATCAAGTTTTAAATTAAAAAACTACCATCACATCTCTGTACTATGGTGAATTCATATACTGGTGGCCTAAATAATTACGAAGAAAGCTGTTTGTTTTAGGACAATATTGTTACGGGTGTAGTAAAAAATATGCAAAATAGATGTAAAAATGTAGAAAAAAATAATTAAAGGGTAATAGAAAAACCATCGTCTAACAATAGGGAAATTAAAGGTTTAAATAGTTTTTAGTTCTTAACCAAAATAAATGACGTTTTTAAAATGTGAATGCATAACAGTTTTAATTTGTTAAAGCCTTTAAATTTAAAGAAATTTATAGTTTTTTTTTTGAAAAAATTCTATTAACGTCTCCTCTTATTAATTATTATCATTTAAAGTTTGGAGTCGACAAAAATTATCAGGAGTTATGCGTTCATTACTATGTGATTTCAATACAATTGTAAGATAGAAAGATATTAAAAACTTAAATAAATTTATTCTGATACCTTTGCTGAATATTAATTTACGATGTAGTTTTATGTCTATTATTCGTAGAAATTGAAATCTCTTAATCGAAGAAATTGGTTGTCACCACCGCCAGGAAATTTAATAAATTTTATCTCAGAAATCTCTTTTTTCTACTACAAATGATGTGCAATTTACCTATACCTAAACAGATACGTATTTAGGTTAGCACTAAATATTTTATACTACTGTAAATCAAAATCTTTGTTTATTTTCTAATAAAATACAAAGAACTTTTATTTCTCAAATTTAATATGAAAAAAAATTAATCATTGTAAAAGGAAACCAGTTTTTCATACTAGTATAAACTGTATGCAGGAATTTTCAGTAGGAATGCTGTAGCAGAAAGTATGGGTTTGTCGTACACATGATTATTAGGGCTAGGATTTATATGCACTTAAGATTGTCTGCATATTCATGCATTTATGCACCATTAATATATTAAATATGCACTTAGTTATTAATATATGCTTTTGTAAGATAAAACCTGTCCGCAATATGAACTTACCAATTTTTTGGGGTTTTTAAATCGATATTGCTTTTTTGAAGAACAGCTACGCGCCAGAGTTTTGTTTTCTTTTTATTTCAGATTTAGAAAAACAACCTGTAATTAGGAGAAATTATAAATACATACGTTAAATACTACTGATAATTATAACTAATTTAAAGAATTATAATTTATAATCATATACATTTTCAAATTATCAAACAGAAAAGTATGGCTGTTATTAATTTAAACTACTTTATATTGAAAAGCCCCTCTCAATATCAAAAGATGTAGGAGGTGCATATTTAAATTTACTTAACTCTACTAAAGAATAGTTTTGCAATTCGTCCAATAAACACAATTATATAAATCCATTAATTCAAAAAATATATTTTTTTAGTCCAGGTAGTTGATGGGCATAGCTAAAATCACGTAACTTCCGGAAAACGCCTTGTTAATATTACAAAATAACGTGTTTTTTTCAATTTTTAAAATGGTTGAAACTCTATTCGTCGATTCAATTATCCTAAGAAACTACTTCAACTAATCTATTGAACTGTTTAAAGTTTATACTTATTGGCGTTAGAGTTACTAAATAAATAATTAATCAATATTTTAAATTTATCAAAAACTCCAGGAGGGCATCAGAGTAAAATTTGGGATATTGATAAAAAACAAATTTATAGTTTTCCTGCAAGATCCAAGGGTTACTAAAGTTAAAAAAAAAATAGTGTTTAAAAATATGTTAACATCGCATGATTGTAGTTATTGAGAGCTTTTAAATTATATAATAATTTTTGTCGGTTAGATATTTTCTTTTTGAGTAATTGGGCATTAAACACACAATTCGTTTTAAAGATAGAGCATTCGGAAAACAACCACTTGATTTGCCTTTAGATGTAGTGCAACGCTATGGTGTCAACATTTCAAACGAGTTGTTACAAACAAAAATCTATACCAAAAAACGTGTTTAATTTTCGATGTCGGTTCCGGTTCAAAACATTACAAGGGTAGTGCAACTAAGAACTTCCTTCTTACCAAATTTGATACAAATCGGGTAAGGCGTGCTGGAGGTGTAGAGAAACGAAGTCACCTACTCACGCACACACAAACATTTTTAAAAACAACTTTCTTGAACCCCAAAACGTGTATTTCCGTTAAAATCTGAAATTCAAAAAGTTGCATGAAATCATAGCTTTTCATACTTCAATAAGAATCAGTCACTGTGAGAAGGCCATTACAGCCAATTTAGTTTAACGTGGCGGCACCTAGCAAGAGCCTTAATCGGCTACGTCTATGTCGGATTGAGTTATGCTCAATAAGCGCGTTTGGCTGCAAACCCACTGGTAGGGGGACTTACCTAAATCTCTACTAACTCTCAGAACAGTAACCGAACTGAAACGCAGCTTACCCGTCAAGCCGCGCCAAGACGACCTTAGCCTGCATAGGCTTACCAATGCCACCATGAATCCTACGCCGGGATCGAAACGAGGGCTGCTATTCACCTTCGGACTCGGACGTGGTTCCTGTGGTACCGGCCAATAAAATCACTGGTTGGACTTTTCGGAACAACCGACGTTGCCCCTACCAGTTGAGCAACTCGCTGTATTTACTGCTGGTCTACTAAGCACCGCTGTGATAGGTCGGTAGCCGGTTTGATCTTTGTGACCGGTACCTCAACAGCATTGGGTGTTGAGGTACGTGCTTGCACGAGCACCCTGGGTCGACACTTTGATAGTGGGAGTGAGCAAGTAAAGTGCGTCTCACCCTTAGGGTCCAAGTCCCTCATGCTAGCAGTCACGCCACTCGTTCATGCAGCTCACTTTCACCTGCTTAATCAGCGATCTCCAACCACCTAGTATTTTTCCTGAAAAAATTTATAACTCGCAGGGTCACCCAGACGTAGTGACTGGGACCGCATAGGGGTTAGCAACCCATACTGAGAGCTACACCGAGAAAAATAATTAGTTGAAACAAACAGAAAACGTTTCAGTCAACAATTTTTGCACATCACCGGTAAACAATGTATCTCATGCATTCAATCGAGATTTTAAAAGTATTAAATTAATTATGTTCAAGCAATCGTAAAAAGTGTCACATTAATATATAGTAGCTTTGTTATTTGGAATGCTTTATTTCTTAAGAGAACTGGTTAAGGATATCAAACCAATCCAATGTTTATCAAAAGAATCGCATAATGCTTTTGACTAGAGTGTGTTGCCATATCTTCTCAAAGTTCGCGGTGCATTAAGTCAACATGTTAAAATTGTCTAATAAATTGTAGTATTTCGTTTGTTCAACTAGCAGAATGCATTCCACGGACATCTGAAAGATGTTCCACCAATAATAATTATTTTTAGTTGATGTTTTATAGTTCTCCAATTAAAATACTTTTCAGTTTTGAATCAATGTGAAACACTGTTTGAATCAACAAGCTTAACAACGATTGAAGCAATAAACCTCTTTTGTTGGATATACTCCTAGTTTGGTTTTGGATATGGTTAACACTGAAAAATGCAACTTTATATTTTTTTCTTATTTATTAAGAACAGCAGATAAAAACAGTGAAATACATTAAATTTAGACGCTATAATAAAGGAGTAAAACATAGAAAATTAAATATTTTTTTAGAAATAACATTAAAAATATTAAGCATTAAACACAAAGTACTTATATCTATAACTCAAAAACAACAACAAATATTTTGCCATTTCCTAGAATATGAATTGTGTGCCGCTCTACCCTGCTTAATTCAGCATATTTAAAAATGGAAATATTCTTAGATTCTTGAATTTCGTAACCGTGGTAAAGTTCAGAAAAACCAATGGCACGTTATAAAACACACACTAGAATAGAATTTGCGTACAATACAATATGTGGTATCTGATAATCTTTTAACACTCTTGCAGAACATTTTTGATTGCTTGTATTTGGTTCTATTTCTTCTAAATGTTGCCTAAGTAGATGCTGTTTAAACGAAAATATTGTTGGAAACAAACGAAAACATTTGGTTTGTCTGCAAGTGAACTTGTTGGAATACTAATACCTAATCTTACTATTAATTATAAACAGTTTTATATTTTTGAATTTGCAATCCCACAGAGGGCATATTATTATAAAAATTTACGACTAACAAGTATAATGAAACAAAAGTACAAACATATTTCTCATTCACTGAAGTTATTAAGAAGTGTACACTGAGACCATTATATTAAGAGATAATTATGACATAAAAAATGGCAACAAACTTTACTTTTACATGTTAATCATGCTTTTTTGCACTCCACAATCGCGGGCTTCCGTAGAATATTTTTGTTTCTTATTCGTCCCTTGAAGGAAAAGGGGATGCAAAGGCAGTGATTTTGATCATCCATTTGCTATCTAAACAAACAATTACAAATAATATTCCCTCAAAAACTAAACATGCATTGCTTACCTTCAGGTAAATCTTCAGATAGATTACTTAACAATTCTTCTTCTTTTTACTGTTGAGACATTACTATTTCGACTCATCTGAAAAGTATCTTTCCAGTGTGTCATTACTAACTCACATGGTTCTGTATAACTCTGTAACTATACAGCACTATTTTCCATATCACCTGCAGAAAACATAAATTATGAATAATTTGTAATACAAATTATATAAAAAAAATTATACTAAAAAATATTTGCATAAAAATAATTATATATAAATACATATTTTAATACACCTACAGATGGTCTCCCAGAACTCGCCTTAAAGCTTTTTAATGGTGAAAAACGCTAATAAGCGTGCTTTCTCAAAAAATACATTTGATAATTTCGACAAGCCCCCAACGCGCGGTTATTTCCCTTAATAATTTTGAAAATACTTACGCTAGCAATTCTAAACGTTAATTAAAGCATGTCCAGAGAAATCGTCGAGTAGTAACCCTAATAATTAATAAATTTATTTTAAAAGTACTTATCTTCAACTTTTATTTGACGACATAAAAATAACGTTTCCCTATATGCTTCATTTATGTGTAACTATAGTTATAAACGATATTTTAATTTTGTACTTACTTTAATTAAGCTTGCAGATACCTCACTAAAGACACCAGTCACCGCACTGTTCTCACAGAAATAACGGTCTTAAAATTTGCGCGAGCTGCTCGACTTAGTCAAAACATGGAACTGAACAAAGATAAGCTAAATGATTAGTCAGCACCCCAACTAATATATGTGATCAACATTACATTTCATAAAATGTTATGGCAAATCTTTAAAACATTTGTTCCAAACACCTTTCGTATATTGAAGAAACTACCACAAGTTCTATATTCAAAATGGTATGTTTGTTACATTGAAAGCAACATATTTCGAATCGATGTACGACAGTTTTACCAATAATGTTGCAATATGTTGAGACAATACCAAACACGTTTTGGTTTAAACAAACAGTTTGCATTGAAACAATTACTTACATTTTATTGGATTGACTAAAAAGTGTGTTCTTTCAAAGCACAGTTGTGTTGACTATTCATTCAACCCTACAATAGTGTTCAATGAAACAAATATAGTTTGATGGTTTATTTCTTTTGCATGAATACTCTGTAACTATTAAAGCAATATAATAGTTGTTCCGAATAAGCAAAAGTCAGTTGATTCAACAGAAATATTTTGAAAGTCGAAATCATGTTGAATCAACAAATCCTGTTTTCTCAGTGTAGTAACACTGCACCTCGTGAAATCACTAACCTAGTTTTCCATGGTCCCAATTAAGATAAACCTTAAACCTCTCCGAAATCACCGAACTGACTGTTACAACGCCGACTCCGCGAACGGTGTCTTTGTTTACGCCTCTCACCTAAGTGATGGTCCTTGTCCATCCCAGCACTTCAATATGCGAAAGTAAAGTGTTTAGAAGCAATCCCTTAGTCTCATCTATATTAAATGCTATTTGAGCATATATTCTATATGCCGTGCGCCTTCTTTATTTAATTTGGTTATAATTGTTTTATAATTTCAAAATTACATTATGTAATATTCTGCTGTAAAAGACCAGGGACCCTATTTTGTTACAATTGGTAATTGCCAGATGGTAGAAAAAGCAAAATTCTTAATCTTAATCACTTTCTGCTTTAGATGAAGCTTTTCGGCAAGTACACATCTTTTCTCTCTTTCTTTCAGCCGTCTTTAATCCAGTTTTAGATGTAGGCCTCCTCGAGTTCCCGCCATTTGTTTCTGTCTTCCGTCTAAACTAAACACTAAAAGTCAGCCGACGTTTTGAAGAAAATATAATATTATAGTACATGTATTTTCAAATTAACATACTTTATCTAAAATTAAATCAACATTACGTTTGAAGATTTTAGCCGTAAAAACGGATAAAAACATATAGATTCATTAATAATCAAAAATCTGCAGGCATGTATGAAATCTTAAAAAATATGTATCTATATGCACTTCAAATGCACAATTGTGATTTGCATGTCGGTAAAACATATATAAATTAAAGTCCGCATACCTCTGCTGACTACATACAAGAAAATCCAAACGCATAGAAATCCTAGCACTAATGTTACTCGAAATCTCTAATAAAAATAAAGAATTTTTTTCGTTCTTAATTATATTTGCAATGCTAGGTAAATGTATGATACAAAACAACCTAAATTTGAAAATAAAAGTAAAATTACTTTTGTTATCAACAATTATAAACAGTAAACGTAGAGGAAAACTGTTGGGTTGACCTTTCATTGTAGTTTTTAATATTTTCAAATGATATATTAAATAGAAACTTGAAAATGCTTTGTTGGTGTTGTAGCAACACTTTTAAGTGCTGGAATCAAAAAGCATTTTTATAGTCAAAATGAGGGTTCGTTGTGCATGCGATCGTTGAAATTTCCCAAACATAAGCATTTAATGTATTGCAAAAAAAATATAAAACTATATTAATTTGAAGACTAACATCACTTTTATTATTAAAAATTAGTGTATACGACTAAATGCCTGTAGATACGTTACACTGCAAGGTCAAGTGCTCGCAATCAGAAATATTTCGCCATTTTGGATCCTCAGTGTTTGTATATCATTGGGTAACGAAAGCAAACTAAACGTGTCTTAATCTTAAAATACAAAATTACGGGTTGTTGTGCAAAAAACTGTTCAAATAGAAGCGCAATGAATGTCGAGTATTTGTATTTCCCAAAGATAGTTGTTCCTAGCATTATTTAAAGGTTACGTCAGCCATATTGAATTAAAGTATATGCGCCGACTTTATCTAACAATCTAACCACTCTAACCTATCATGGACTTTGGAATCTACTAAAAGTAATTAAATCACCAAAGGCAGGTTAGTCATTTGACCTTTCATTAAAGTCTCCAATGCACTCCAGGGTTTTAAATAGAAACTTGAAAATAAATATTGTAGTAGATTATTTTAAGAGGCATTTTTGTGTTCTAACATCTTTAATGCAGTGGTGGCTCGTTAACATTTACTATGGGAAGGTAATACAAATATAAAACAAATAAGACTTACCCTTTATTTACCAATTTCTAAATGAAATTTTTACGCCTTTCTTTCTGATTCACAAAATGGTCAGTCAGTAAGTAAGTGTGTAAAAAACAGTCACAGACAAACCATTACTAGACAAATAAAACAAAATAAAGCACTTTTGACTTCGCACTCGCAGATCTAGTTTGAATATTTACACATCTTTGCGGTGTGAAACTTTAAGTCATATTTTTTTTGTCTGATTAATTCATTTTTAAGTTACGAGTTTCGTGAATAAACTGCTGCAAACTTGGTTTTAAACTCAAAATATTGTACCGAATTCATCAAAACCAATTACTTTCTTCACGCTGACCAATACTGGTGTTTGATCGCTATTGGAATGTGACGTTTTCATCTAGCGTACAGGATTGTTTATACGATAACATAAATATAGCGATAAAAACGTCAGACAAAACTGTAGCAATAGTAAGCTTCTTTGTTAAAAATGTTAGTCCATGATTTCTCAAAAGTGGATTGGTGTATTGTAGATATAATAATAACTCAAAGCGTGCCCGATAAATAGTTAATACAAAAAAATAGGTTAGATGCTGCATGTTTCAGAACGGCTGTTCTCATCTCAGACCAAGAAATTGTTGAATTAAACACTACAACAATTGAAACGAAATAGGTCAGGCTGTAGGGCAAAAACATAGACCAAAAATGTAAACAAATGTTAAACGCTTCATTTGTGCGTCATTAAAGACATTTTAAGTGTCCCTAATCCCTCGAGGTCGGCGCTAGACACCTTTATGTAGTAAAGGTACCGGGTGATCATTAAAAAAATGATTCAGAGCAGGCCATGACTGAAGTGTTAAAGTTGGCAATACTTAATATAAGCCAATTTTCAAATGTTGACAGCTGTAAAAATTTTTGGTCAGATACATTAAGTTAAATGTATCTAACCAAAAATTTTTACAGCTGTCAACATTAAGTATTGCCAATTTTAACACTTCGGTCATGGCCTGCTCTGAATCTTGTTTTTTACGATCACCCGGTACAAGAAATCAGTGTTTTGGCAATAACTCGTTTTCTGCGTCCTATCACAACAATTGTTCGATGAAATATTAAAGCTAACCAAATTCTTTGAAAAAAGCTTTTGAAACATTTTTTGTAGGACTCACACTTTGGAAGCAGCAAACGCGCGAAGTTGATCAATTTTTGATATGTGCAGAAGTTATGGATTTTTCACGTATCAAATTCCACTTTTTATTTATTTATCAATTCCACCTTTACTTCGTTAAAGTCCATATTTAATGAGTATCTGTATATAAAATACTTAATCACTTTAACAATTTCTATTTATTTAAACCTTATACGTATTTCAGCATGTTAACATGCCATTGTCAAAGGTTATATGAAGGTAAACAGTTAGCGTTGTTATAGCAATAGAACTTTTTTACTTATCTTGGTAATCGTCTGCAGATGACTTGATTTCTTATTCCAAAATGTCCAGTAGAGGAGAATTTAACAGATCAATTTGCTCATTCATTAACGGTACAGTTTTTAAATGTTTGTGAATTTCAAAAGCTTCTAGTATATCTAATTTACGTTTATCATCACAAAAGTGTAAACATTTTATGGTGTTATTAGATGTCATTGAATGATTTTGTTCTAGTAAGTGTTTAGCGTAATTGGATTTATGTGGGTGTTTGTATTTGTAACAACGTACGTGTTCTTTATACCTAATATCAAAATTTCTAATTGTCTGGCCTATATAAACCGAATTACAATGCGAACAATTTAATTTGTAAATGCCTGATTTTAACAAATCGTCTGTTTTTGATTTTGCATTAAACAAAGTATTTAAGATGTTCCTAGTTGTTTTAAAGCTTACTTTATATTTATTTGTTTTGTTTATAATTTTAGCAATTTGTTCTGATTTCTCACCAAAATATGGGATCGAAGCATATTTAATTGTATCGAACGAAGTTAGGATATTCGGATAAATTTTTTGAATGGCTAATTTATAATCTTTTTCTTTAATTAATGTATCAATAAGTTTAGTATTATAACCATTACTGTATGCAATTTGTTTAATAATTGAAATTTCTCTATTATAATTAATTTCATCTAAAGGGACCGTTAAAGCCCTATGTATCAGGGACCTGTATGCTGCTAATTTATGTGTTTTATGGTGACAAGAATCGTGTGGTATTGTAATGTCTGTTTGTGTAGGTTTTCTATAAACTGAGTACTCAAATTTATTAGTTGAATTAATTTTTATGTTTAAATCTAAAAAGTTAATGGACTTATTTTGTTCAGTTTCTAGTGTAAATTTTATGTTTGGGTGCAAGCTGTTAATAAAAATTAAAAATTCATTAATTAAATCAAATGAACTATTAAAACATGCTAAAATGTCATCAACATAACGAAACCAAAATATAACTTTGTCAGATTGATTTGATTCGAATATTTGATCTTCTAGATTTTCCATAAATATGTTAGCTAAAAGAGGTGAAATTGGACTTCCCATGGGTAAACCATCTTTTTGGAAATAAATTTTATTATTAAAAGTAAAATAATTTTGATTGGTGCAAAGTTCAAATAATTGAATCAACTCAGTCCGTTTTATTAACTCAACGTTTTTGTTAATAAGAATATCATTTAACAAAGGAATACACTCTTGAGGAGGTATTTGGGAAAACATATTAGTAACATCAAAACTAACTAGCTTGCTTTGTGGTGGTAAATGTAAGTTAGACAACTTTTTGATTAATTCGGAAGAATTTTTAACTGAATATTTTGGTTTATAATCATAACTGGTAACTATATTATTTAGTATTTTTGCTAGTATATGGTTGGGTGCATTTATGTATGATACTACTGGTCTAATGGGCATGTTGGGTTTGTGTATTTTTAATAAACCGTATAGTTTTGGTGGTTGTGGATTTGGATTTATTATTTGTCTTTTTTGATAATCTGTTAAACAAACCTGGCAATTTTCTAATGTTTGTTTTAATTCTTTTTGATCATTTTTGGTAGGATTACTAGTTAAAGTGTTTAAGTTTGAATTGGTTATGAAATCATTAATTTTTTGTAAGTAAATGTCATTGGGTAATATAACTAATGTGTTTCCTTTATCTGCCTTGACAGAAATCAGATTATTTACTGAAATTTTTTCTTTAATCGATTTAAGTAATAAATTATTTTGATTATTTATTTTATTTTTTGATTTATTGGTATTGATTGACATCTCTTTTAATAAATTAGCAATTTGAAATTTTGCATATAGGAAATGTCTTTCTTTAAGAATCAGTTCAGAATATATAATAAATTTTCATCCTCGTTTTCTAAATTTATCAAACACAGATTTCAATGACCAACAGATAAAATTTCTAAATAAGGGTTTTAAGTTTGCCCCTTTTCCAAAATTTACCAATAATATTAAAGAAATTTTAGCAGTCAATTCTGAACTGATTCTTAAAGAAAGACATTTCCTATATGCAAAATTTCAAATTGCTAATTTATTAAAAGAGATGTCAATCAATACCAATAAATCAAAAAATAAAATAAATAATCAAAATAATTTATTACTTAAATCGATTAAAGAAAAAATTTCAGTAAATAATCTGATTTCTGTCAAGGCAGATAAAGGAAACACATTAGTTATATTACCCAATTACATTTACTTACAAAAAATTAATGATTTCATAACCAATTCAAACTTAAACACTTTAACTAGTAATCCTACCAAAAATTATCAAAAAGAATTAAAACAAACATTAGAAAATTGCCAGGTTTGTTTAACAGATTATCAAAAAAGACAAATAATAAATCCAAATCCACAACCACCAAAACTATACGGTTTATTAAAAATACACAAACCCAACATGCCCATTAGACCAGTAGTATCATACATAAATGCACCCAACCATATACTAGCAAAAATACTAAATAATATAGTTACCAGTTATGATTATAAACCAAAATATTCAGTTAAAAATTCTTCCGAATTAATCAAAAAGTTGTCTAACTTACATTTACCACCACAAAGCAAGCTAGTTAGTTTTGATGTTACTAATATGTTTTCCCAAATACCTCCTCAAGAGTGTATTCCTTTGTTAAATGATATTCTTATTAACAAAAACGTTGAGTTAATAAAACGGACTGAGTTGATTCAATTATTTGAACTTTGCACCAATCAAAATTATTTTACTTTTAATAATAAAATTTATTTCCAAAAAGATGGTTTACCCATGGGAAGTCCAATTTCACCTCTTTTAGCTAACATATTTATGGAAAATCTAGAAGATCAAATATTCGAATCAAATCAATCTGACAAAGTTATATTTTGGTTTCGTTATGTTGATGACATTTTAGCATGTTTTAATAGTTCATTTGATTTAATTAATGAATTTTTAATTTTTATTAACAGCTTGCACCCAAACATAAAATTTACACTAGAAACTGAACAAAATAAGTCCATTAACTTTTTAGATTTAAACATAAAAATTAATTCAACTAATAAATTTGAGTACTCAGTTTATAGAAAACCTACACAAACAGACATTACAATACCACACGATTCTTGTCACCATAAAACACATAAATTAGCAGCATACAGGTCCCTGATACATAGGGCTTTAACGGTCCCTTTAGATGAAATTAATTATAATAGAGAAATTTCAATTATTAAACAAATTGCATACAGTAATGGTTATAATACTAAACTTATTGATACATTAATTAAAGAAAAAGATTATAAATTAGCCATTCAAAAAATTTATCCGAATATCCTAACTTCGTTCGATACAATTAAATATGCTTCGATCCCATATTTTGGTGAGAAATCAGAACAAATTGCTAAAATTATAAACAAAACAAATAAATATAAAGTAAGCTTTAAAACAACTAGGAACATCTTAAATACTTTGTTTAATGCAAAATCAAAAACAGACGATTTGTTAAAATCAGGCATTTACAAATTAAATTGTTCGCATTGTAATTCGGTTTATATAGGCCAGACAATTAGAAATTTTGATATTAGGTATAAAGAACACGTACGTTGTTACAAATACAAACACCCACATAAATCCAATTACGCTAAACACTTACTAGAACAAAATCATTCAATGACATCTAATAACACCATAAAATGTTTACACTTTTGTGATGATAAACGTAAATTAGATATACTAGAAGCTTTTGAAATTCACAAACATTTAAAAACTGTACCGTTAATGAATGAGCAAATTGATCTGTTAAATTCTCCTCTACTGGACATTTTGGAATAAGAAATCAAGTCATCTGCAGACGATTACCAAGATAAGTAAAAAAGTTCTATTGCTATAACAACGCTAACTGTTTACCTTCATATAACCTTTGACAATGGCATGTTAACATGCTCAAATACGTATAAGGTTTAAATAAATAGAAATTGTTAAAGTGATTAAGTATTTTATATACAGATACTCATTCCACTTTTTATTCATAACGTGAACGACTGTTCACTGCGTGTGAAAAATGTAAACAACAAATTTCTTGTAAATGCACGATATAACAACCATGTCTTATTACTTTTATAATTATATATAATTAAAAGTAATTAATTGTTGTTCAAACATGCAGGCCAAACATTTACATAAAAGTTCAAAAGATGCACTTAAACTAAAATTTAAAAGTAGAATATGCAGAAAAAACTACTTTTATTTATTAAAAAAAAAGTAAGTTAGATAAGATGCGCTATAAATTACACTACATTATACTCAGTTAATGTAAATACACTGTTATAAATTTGGAGAAGCGTTATTCAACCTTCAACGTCACAGGATGTTCTTCTTCTTCTTATAGTCCTTCTCCTATCGGAGGTTGGCTATCATCATTGTTATACGTATTTTGTTGACGGCCGCTCGGAATAATTCGGTGCTGCTGCAGTTAAACCAATCTCGTAGATTTTTCAGCCATGATATCTTTCGTCTGCCAACATTCCTTTTTCCTTTTATTTTTTCCTGTATTATGAGTTGGAGCA
Organism: Ctenicera cuprea; assembly: GCA_958336395.1. Classification (NCBI taxonomy): domain Eukaryota; kingdom Metazoa; phylum Arthropoda; class Insecta; order Coleoptera; family Elateridae; genus Ctenicera; species Ctenicera cuprea. Next base: position 21,558,225 of record OY284491.1, read on the forward strand.
GTGCATATTTGGAATTTCTCATTATATGACCCAAGTACTGAAGTTTTCTCTTTTTTATCGTGTATATAACCTCACATTCTTTATTCATCCTCTCGAGAACCTTTCTATTACTGATTCTATTGGCCCAAGCTATACGCCACATTCTGCGATAACACCACATTTCAAATGCTTGTATTTTATCCAAACGGTTTTTCTTAAGCGTCCAAGTTTCTACACCATAGAGTAAGATGGAAAACACGTAGCAACGAAGCATCCGCATCCGAAGTTCAATGTTGATGTTCCCACTACAAAGTAATTTCTTTAATTTTACAAACGAGGATCTGGCCGTTTCTATTCGGGCTCTTATTTCCATTGTTTGATCTCCTGTTTGTACTAGCCAAGTTCCAAGGTATTTGTAGGTCTGTACTCTTTCTATGATGGTATTTGCGATTCTTAAATTTCCTTAATTCTGTGGGGACTTTGTAATTACCATCCATTTGGTCTTATTGAGATTTATTTTCAATCCGTAATCATTACAGCTGTCATTCAATTTTTCAAGCAAGTGTTGTAAGTCTATGAGGTTGTTTGTTAGCAGGATTGTGTCATCTGCGTATCTCACATTGTTCCCGCTGATTCTTCATCCATAGCTTCTCTAAAGATGGCTTCGCTGTACATGTTAAATAGAAGTGGAGTGAAAATACATCCCTATGTCTCACTTCACAACGTATCTCGATTTCTTCGGTCGTTTCTTTTTTTACTTTTATATGTAAAAGCAGTCTGTCCCCAGTATAAGTTGTCGATGTTCTTCATAAGGAGAAGCTGTTTTGTAATCTTCCATGTCTCACCTTATCGAATGCCTTTTGGAAGTCGATGAAGCATGCATACACATCTTGGTTCATATCTAAACAGCGTTGGCAAAGTACATTAACCCCAAAGAGAGCCTCTCTTGTTCCAAGGCCTGCCCGGAAACCAAATTAGGTATTGCTTATATCTTCTTCCAGTTTTCTATATATTCTTTTGTGAATAATCTTTAATAACAATTTTAATGTATGACTCATGAGTGCAATTGTTCGATAGTCTTCGCATTCTTTTGCATTACCTTTCGTGGGGATCAGTACAAAAGTAGACAGCAGCCATTGTTTAGGGATTAGTCCAGTGTCATAAACAGGTTACCCGGTTTCATGTTCTCGAAGGCATGCATTAGTTTTGATTTCAATATTTTTAGATTTTCAGTGTCTACTTCAAGAACAGTATTTGGTGTTCTTTCGTCATTAAATAGTTCTTGGACGTAAGTCTTCCATCTCACAGGATGTTACAAGCGCATAATTTATACTTTGACAACTCTTCTACTCTACTTCTCTCTGCTGTGGCTTTTTATTTATCACGGAAAATACAAGTTTTTTTTTTGTGAAACGCTGTTTAATTTATTACGGTCTTCTTTTAACTTTTTTAACAAAAAGATTTAGTAACGTTTTCTATTCCCTTTCCGATTATTTCAGAGTGCCACCTTATCTATGTTCAGAGCTTGGATTGCTTGCACAGTTGTTGTAAACGTCCTGTAGACTTTGGTCTTTTTTGCCTATCACAGAAAATCTTTGTATTTTTTTTTTGTTAAACGCAACCGCATCTGTAGATTTTGGAGAGTTTTTTTTACGATATTTTCTGACCGCCACCTTCTGTATTCGCAGCTTTAATTGTCCGTACATTTGCTGTAAATTAACTTAAAATTTATAGATGCTTACCTGCTTACTAGCGCCACGTTTTTGAAAAATTTAAATTTGAAAACATTTATTACATCGTGCGTTAACATAAAACTTATTGATTTTATTTATATACACGGTGAACATTCACCGCAATAGTGAAAATCGATATTTTCTGCACATATTAAAAATCGCTCAAATTTGCGCGATTACTGCTCTGAAAGTATGGGTCCTACATAAAAAATGTAAAAAATCTTTTTCGTAGCAAATTTTGTTAGTTTCAATTTTTTTAAGAGAATTTTAAAGTTGTGAACGCAGCTTCAGGATTCTCTTCTCCTCGCTTATTCTGACACACAGAGTCTATACACGGGTCTACCATGAGCCCGTAGTCACTGTTCCGAATTTATAAAAATCCGGTTACAGCCAGGCCCGAACTCTGGTCGATCGGATGGGAAAGCGAGCCCTTAACTCACAGTTTTATATACACTGTGTCCATAAAGTAACCCCCCCCCCTAACTAACTTTTGAACGACTTAGTATTTTACTACAAAATTTGGTGTGCTTTAATGGGAAATTAAATACTATTTTTTAGCTCATAATTAAATAATGCTGGGCGCCATTTTGAAATTTTTTTTAAAATAGAAAGGGGGTCGAGTGACACCTCATTTGAAAGGTCTTTTAGTTCTGCATCTGATCCTAAAGTTTCAAAGAAAAATATTTAGCCATAACAAAATGACAAACGTTTGAAGTAAAGAAGTCTATTAAAAAAAACTAAGAATTAAAGCAAAAACAAATGAAATTAAGTGTTCGAAATGTTCACCATTCACTTCTTGGCACATAAAAAGTCGGTTATGACATTCCTGCCTTACATTTTCATAAGTTTCTGGAGTGACATTTCTGTAAAAAACGCATTACAGAAGTTTGCAGAAATATCACTCCAGAATCTTATGAAAATGTAAGGCAGGAATGTCATAACCGACTTTTTATGTGCCAAGAAGTGAATGGTGAACATTTCGAACACTTAATTTCATTTGTTTTTGCTTTAATTCTTACTTTTTTTTAATAGACTTCTTTACTTCAAACGTTTGTCATTTTGTTATGGCTAAATATTTTTCTTTGGAGCTCGAGGATCAGACGCAGAACTAAAAGACCTTTCAAATGAGGTGTCACTCGACCCCCCTTTCTATTTAAAAAAAAATTTCAAAATGGCGCCCAGCCGCCATTTTGAATGATACATTATTTAATTATGAGCTAAAAAATAGTATTTAATTTCCCATTAAAGCACACCAAATTTTTTAGTAATATATTAAGTCGTTCAAAAGTTAGTTAGGGGCGGGGGGGTTACTTTATGGACACAGTGTAGAACAATTTTATTGACCTGAATATTATATCAGCTTTTCTTGGAACATGTAGCGATTAACCTACTTTTTTATGCATTATACATATAGTTGGAGCACCAAATCAGCTGATGCACGTCACAGACATTTATAAATTAGTTTCGTGTATATTTTACATTTTTAGCTCATCTGAGTTAGATTCTTAGGAGGAATACGACATGAACTAGTACATAAACATTGTAGGATAAACGCAATAGGGTTGTGAAGTCATCAGATGTCTGTGACGTACATCAATTGATTCGGTGTCCCAACTATATATTTAATATTTATTTATACAGGGTGTCCAAGATAAGGAGTACATGCATGGGGATCTCGTAAATGGTAAGAGATAGAGATTCGGTTAAATGAGACGAATTATTCAGCATCTCAAGTACTACTGTGGTCCACATTCAAATCCTACAATTTTTGCTTAATTTTCAGTACAGACTGAAAAAACTGAAATCAGTTTTCGATTTTTGTGTATTATCAAAGATAGCGCAAAGAGGTTCTGACATTAATAAGACACTTTTTTACACAGACTTCGAATCTCAAATTAAAATTTTTGTAGGTCGCTTTTTTAAATATGCGTCAAAAGCGATTATGTTATCATTAAATAGAGCTCTTTTTTTCTCTGATATAAAGTATTATGGGTTTATTTTTACAAATAAGCAAAAAACTGTTTCCTTATAGTGTGCTGTGAAAAACTGTTTTCTTGAAGTTGGCTGAGAATTAACAAAAATAAAGAAAACAAAAAACAAGGCTGCATTTGTTTCCATTGAGGTTTAATCACTTTATCTTCCCAAATAATAAAGTTAATATTTATAAGTGAGAAATTGTTATCTCATGGTAGGCTGTAAAAATATGAAAGAGGAAACACCTGAATGTTTCAGGGAATAAGACTATTAAAAATGTATGTTCGTATAACAATCAAAAGACGTTTAACTTTTAAATACTCCTGCTAAATAATAAAACACGAAAAGGAAGATAAATCTAAAATGAGAATAAACTGTTGTGAAGATGCAGATATTGCCAAAACAAATAGTACTCATCTCTGATTATGATACGATCATACATTTTTAATAGTTTACTAGTGAGACCCCAGCGCACAATGCACTAACAGACTCGCGTTGGTCGACCATTAGTTCCAATAATGAGACGCGGCGGTTTTGTAGATGGCGCCCCAAAGTGACGCGCGTCTAGCCGACCTTCATATATATTATAAATTAAAATAATTATTAATGAAAAATCGACTTAGAATAAAAATATAAAAATGTTTCATGTTCCATCTGTGGATAGAGACCTTTCATTTTAAAAAACATGGTCCAAATTGGTGAAGCGGTAGCCGCTGGAGGAACCGGAGAAAAAATCCCTTTGAGCTTTTATATATGTATGGATTCCCTGAAACATTGAGGTGCTTTTTCTTTGTTTTTTCACAGCCTACCATGAGCAAACAATTTCTCGCCTATAACTTTATTATTTGGGAAGATAAACTGATCAATCCTCAATGGAAACAAATGCAGCCTTTCGTTTTTTTTCTTGTTTTTTCTTAATAAGCCTACTCAAGAAAACAGTTTTTCCCAGCGTACTATAAAAAAAGGTTTCTAGTTTATAACTCCGTTATTTGTAAAAATAAACCCATTAAACCTTATATCAGAGAAAAGAGAAAAAAGAGCTCTATCTAATGATGACATGGCAGCCTTTGTCGCATACTAAAAAATACAAAGTTAATGTCAATATCTTGAAAATTTAACGACCTATAAAAATTTTAATTTGAGATTCGAAATCTGTGTAAAAAAAGTGTCTTAGTAATGTCAAAACCGCTTTGCTTTGCGATAATAACTAAATTATACACAAAAAACGAAAATTGAAAAAATAATTTTTTCAGTCTGTACTGAAAACTAAGCAAAAATTCTAGGATTTGAATGTGGATCATTGTAGTACTTGAGATGCTGAATAATTATTCTCATTTAAACGAATCTCTTTCTCTTATAGTTTACGAGATCCCCATGCAAGCACTTCTTATCTTGGACCACCTGTATAGAAAGATTTAAGTTTTCATTATTTCTCAGTTCTTTTTTATGACCTGCAGTACTATGGCACAAATCCGTCTGTCACTGCAGTTTTCTATGTTACAAATCCACAATTTCGTTTTAAAAAACACAATCTGAGAAGTGCATATCTAAACTTTTGTCACATCGCAATCTTTTAGTAGTAATACAGAAAAATTGAGTATGTTATAAGTAATATTGTCTTGTTTTGCGCGTTTGCAAGAAAAATCGTCGTCTTTTACGCCTCATTTACGAGCCGCCACTGATCTACGATCAAAAAGTGTTTAGTTAAAATGAGGGTTCGTTGTGCGTACGATCGTTAAAATCTCTCAAAAATTGAAAAAATACTCTATTTGCTCATTTTTAACTGAAATATGATGCGTAAAGTTAACGTATTGCAAAAACTACGATACAAAACCTCATTAATTTGAGAATTGAAATAATAAATAATTAGTATTAAATAATTTATGGCAGGCTGGTCGTCCTACCTTGATCAAGACTTTAGCAACTGTAGCGTTTCGAGTACCCTTTGAATAGAAAACTAAAAATAAATATTTTCCGTTTTACGAAGTGTTTGTATTCTAAGCCACAATAACGATTGAATAAATATTTCCGTATTAGATAAATTTGTTTGTCTTGTTTTTTCAAGTTGTCAAAGATCCGAGCGAGTGATTAACTAGTATAGTTTTTATGTATAACACAACTTGATGCAAATTTGTATACACCCACCTTGTAGTCGTATAAAGGGAAATCGAGTTTCTAAAAACCAAAGACTTCATCGCGGTAATAAGTAATAGATTATTAATTTTTTCCTGCAACAACGGAACGTCCATGGTCAAATGAGTTTGACAAAGCGTGCAATTCTTTATGCATTAATTATGATTAACGCAGAGTTTGTACTTGGGAAATGTAACTTCCGCGGTGGTAAGGCTAATGTTGCTTTTGTGTTGTAACGTATTGAGTGCTGACATGAAATTAATATCTGCACAAAATAGCCGGAAGAATATTCAAAAAAATTGAATGCGGAATTCACGAAACAAAACTAACGCTCATAAACAGGAAGAACCGAGCAGGCGCCTTCTTTTGCACTTCCGGATTTAGATAATCGTGTTAATGTATTACCAAATTTTAATAACTAACATTTCTAACATGTTAAAAAAACTGCAACTTGAATGATGTAATCGCAACAATTTCACATTCTTTGAAGTGCATTTATTTTTGGGGAAGTTCCTTTTCCAAAACAAACAGCTTAAGTAATAAAATTCAAAACTTATATATCCAGATTTTAAGAAACAAAATAAGTATTAAGCTGATAACAAAGTTCAAATTCAACTCTTCTTTAACCATTTCCGTGAAAAACAACGATTAAAGTTCTGTATTAAATTAAATTAATTGTAAATAATTACTTCCTTTTGCAGTAATTAGAAAAAATTCTAATATTTGAAGCTTTCACGCTTGAATAATATAAGATTGACTTTCTGCTGAAAGAAATGAATTAATTCAATCAGCTGCTTGTTGTTAAAATAGTTGGTTTTTTAGATTTAAATAGAATTTCACCTGCAAAGACAAATCTTATAAGGTGACAATCGTAAAAGTACTATAAAAATGAGCAAAACAGGTCGATGGTACTTTCCCATACGTTTTACGTTTTAAATATTTTCGCGTTAATAAGTGACTGAATAACATTGTTTTAACAAAAATTAGTAAGGCCGCAGCAGGAATTTGAGTTTGCGATAGCCTGTGCAATTATTGTTTTCCGTACCGCAACTGTACGCATAGTAAATTCCGCTTCGGATGTTGGATCAAAAATTGCTATAATAGTTTTATTTGAGGAGTTATCACAAATATGCAAAAAATGAAAAATATATTTACTAATTAGAGCTAATTGATAAGCGTAGTTAAAACAACATAACATCCGAAAAACCCGTGGTTGATATTAAAAAGTATCGCGTTTTCTTAATTTTTAAAATAGTTAAAAATTCTTGTAGATTTTAACCAGTTTTTTCACATAGGCAATTGAACTGTTTAGTTTTTTAGATTGGAGTTTGCGTTTTTGATAAATAATTAATCAGTTTCAAATTTTTCAAAAATTCCTAGATAGCGTCAGAGTAAAATTTGGGAGATTAGTAAAAAATATTTATTTATGATTATGGTTCTCAGTAACGTGCGTCTTTCATGTTAAGGGTATCTAGGTGTAAGCCCAGATATCTGACTTCATTTGCTTGAAAAATAGCTTTGCTATTGAGGGTGACGAGTCTTCACTGCATGCATCGATCGCTTTGTCATCGGCGTATGTTCCCATAACCGTTTGCTCGGTAGTTGGCAAGTCGGAAGTAAATAGTAGAAACATTAGAGGCCCCGTGACACTACCTTGAGGAACACCTGCTTTTATTTGCTTTAACTGAAAAGTTTCATTGCCAATTTTCGTTTGAATTGGTGTATCATATTTGTTAACTGCTGTATTGTAAAGTGCTGGTGTCGGAAATCGAACTGATGGTCTGATAACCATTGCAGGGAGTTCTTTTTTATCCGTTATAGGACTGATTTCTTTAGCAACTTTGAGATGATTAGAAGTAGACTGATGGGACGGTAGATCTTTATTTCGTTATGTGGTGTGGTGTGCCAAGTTTGATTATGAGGATAATTTGAGCGAATTAATCTATACGTACAGAAATGTTTCTTAGCCAGAAAATATAGTTATTAATTTATTTTATTTGAAATAGAACACCCTGTATATTTTTAGAAAACGATTTACTATTTAAATTCTGTATGTAACAATGTTTAGTTAATAGCCCTTTGGTTAATTTAAGCAATAACAAAGAAACCGTTAATATAGATATCAATAATTTTTTAAACAAATGAACAAGGGGTATCTAGGATTCCTAGAAAATCAAATAAAAAAGCGCTGGATGAATTTCTGTTAAATAACGCAAATAAAAGGTAATATTAATAGAGTGATGCGTCACCACACCATTAGAAAGTTGTTATTGATTATCTAAACAACAAATATGGCGATCACTGGATAGGATCTGATGGCCGACTAGGTCACCAGTTGTAACACTAGTGAGCTTTTTCGTTTTTGCTCATCTATAAAATAGTGTTTATTCAAGACTGCCAACAACACTAAAGATGTGCAAAATAGAGTTAGACTAATAATAATAAAAAATATAACTTCACAACTCAATAACGTTATGCGAAAAAAAAAATTCAAGAACCTTTTGTGCATAAACGTTATTTGCGGACATTTAAAAAACTTACATTATTTAGAATTAGTTATTTTATTTTATTTTTTCTGTTCAGTTTGAATAACTTTTTATTAAATAACTATGTATTTTCTTTAATTGTATCGCAAACAAACGATTATTTACTAAACATATATGTGTGATACATCATTGAATTTACAATTTAAATGAAAATTCGTTTTTATGGGAAAGTAAAAATGAGCTATTCACTTCGCTTAGACTATCCATATACTTTGAAAACTGTTACTTCTCATATATTCTAAAGTATTTTTGTATTAACGTTTTACGCGCCAATGCTGACTATAAAAAAATCGCATCACTTTTATTACTGAACCGAGAGCATAGCCGAATAGTAGTCATATTATAAGAATTTACTGTATGATACTAAAATAGTGTAAATACTATATAAACAGAGTAAGTTCTAAAGAAAATCAAGTCTTATTTTTAACAGAAGGTAGATCCTTCTGTCTAATTCAGTTATGCGCTGTTATACGGTATGCTTCGGTCTACGCATTGATCTACCGAATATCTCTCACAAGCTACAGAGAGAGATGTTAAGTGATAAAAAATCGATTTCTTTTAAATTCGTAGGGAAACGACTAATTGGTATTAAAGAAAACCAGAAACGATACAACAAATTTATTAGCCAACAATTGGATGGGAAGGAGAAAATCGTGTAACCAGTTATTTTCATATTTAAGCAATGTTTGTTTGAAAATAATGGAATTATTTTTTACTTCGCAATTTTCAGCTGTATAAATTGTTCTCTTAGATTGTAACATTGCATTTTCTTAGCGTTATTATAATATCATATTTTATCTCGGCCAGTCAACTCGTTTTTGACGCGTTAAAATCAAATTTTCAAAAGAATCCTTGCCGCCGCTATTTTAATACTAGAAAGTTTAGCTAAAAAGTGTTAGATTTGCCTTAAGGTCTCCATCAGATTTTGTTTTAAATTTTAGAAAATTCAATCTTTGAATGTAACTCTTCCAAATAAACATGTATAAATTCTGCTTCTGGTTTCGGATTTTTTAAAAACTTATTTGGAGGTGAATTTTTGATTTACCTAAACATTTGGAAGCTTATCGAAATCGTCCTATTCTTTTGGCAGCTTCTGCAATTAGGTAGGCAGGTTTTGGCAAAATTAAGTAAAAATTAAAAAGCGTTGGAGTAATGCCCATTTCAGGATTTCACTAAAAAATTTTGGTTTCAAAGTAAAAACCATGCAAATTTAATTGTTCAGCAAAAAGTTAAAAAAAAAATTTTAAATGTTGTTCGTGTACAAAAATACATCTTTAAATAATTTAGAACGAGCATCCTATGACGATAAAATCCCAATGGTGTAAAACAAGGCTGCCCAACCCCAGGCCCGCGGGCCACATTGTGGCCCGCGAACGAATTATAAGTGGCCCGCGTGAACCAGTTTCAAAATTCCCGCCAATTTGAAAAAGTCTCGCGCGCCGCGGTAAAACAAACGCATGCGCCTTGCGCGCGGTCACGTGATTAGCTACAAAACAAAATTTACAAATTTTTATTAATCCTTTCACAATCAGTTTGACTGAAATAATCAGTTATCCTGCCAATATTCAGTTGGAACTCACTGAACTGCAAAATCATTCTGCACTAAAAAACCTTTTTGCAGAAAAAATATCTTCAAAGTCACAAACTTCAGAAGAAGAAGATTTGGACAGTGGTGCCAAACAGGGGCGCATTTAACGTCGATGCAATCGGTGCGTTGCACCGACGGGCCCGAAGGCTGGCGGGCCCCTGTGATCGTGTGTTAGAAAATAAAATCTTTATCCATATAAAAAATATTTATTTCTAAGCAGTGCTAAAAGAGTAAAAAGTATTATTTTAAGTTTAAATGTCCAAATAATGTAAAATCATACCCTTACATGGGAATGTAATACCGCCGACTTGATTAGCAAAGTGCAAAGCACTCATTTTTCTCATTCATTATTTAGAAATTAATACGGGATGATCGTAAAAAAATAATTCAGAGCAGGCCATGACCGAAGTGTTAAAGTTGGCAATACTTAATACAAGTCAATTGTCAAATGTTGACAGCTGTAAAAAATTTTTGTTAGATACATTAAGTTAAATGTATCTAACCAAAAATGTTTACAGCTGTCAACATTTGACAATTGACTTACATTAAGTATTGCCAACTTTAACACTTCGGTCATGGCCTGCTCTGAATCATTTTTTTACGATCACCCGGTATTAATAAACTCGGTTCCTGGAACTGGAACTGGCCCACGCACGTGTACTTTTGACCCTTTCTGCCGATCCGCCACAAAGTCAAAGTATTCAATAAACAAAACCTGAGAATCTGAGAATTATTAGAGTGGTAGTAAGAAATCCTTAAATAATTTTATTATTGACTGGAATCATTTCAGTTTTTTATTCTCAAATAAGTAACATCTCTCTATTAGTGTATTATGTCTATAATATATAATGAGTGCCAGTGCAATAATTACCTAAAATTAAAGTTTGAGCTCATTTCCGATATTTCTCAATGGTAAAAATATTTTCATTTATCGGTTTCTTTGTCTAATTGCAATATTTGTTTTTTAAAACAAAAATGGGCGAAACAGGTCGCTGGTACTTTCCCATACTTTTTACGTTTTAAATATTCTCGCGTCAAGAAGTAATGGAAATTAGCATCTAATCTAGCCGGTACAAGCCCGCTGCAGACTCAAGGCGTTAGTTACGTAGGTACGGGCGGCGCTTACTCCTACTACGTAACAAGCGCTAAGATAGTTATTGCGCTCACGAAAATGGTGATAACAACTTTATTTATAGAGTTATCAAAAATATGCATATTTGAAGATTTGATTTGTGTCGACCTTACAAAGAACTGCCTGCAAGTAAAACACAATTGCACGTAATTTAGGTTTTTGTATAAAGAAGGAGGAAAAATGGTTGAAACTTTCCTGGTGCTGAAATCTTTATTAATTCCGATATTCTGATTGCTGTGCCTGAAAGTACTGAGGTAATATTATCAATGCTTATTAAGGAAAAGGTTTGTACCCTATGTGCAGTAATCAATGCTAGTAAAATTACTAATTTTTTAGTTAAATATTTAAAATTTAATGATTTTAAGGGGCATAACTTAGTAATAAAGACCAGTACTAGTGCAGTATCCCAAGTTTTTTCATACTTTGGTTTGGTTGGCTTTAGTCTGAAAACGCCTCGAAAGAGTCTTTTGATGATTCTGTTATTTGAATAACGATATTCGCTGATGATTGAAACGGATTATAACGGTCCTTTTTACAAAAAAGCCACCAACCTTGTAACGACACATTGTACTGCTTCAATGTTGTACTAGAAAGTAAAGCAATTAAAATATCTGCAGCTGCCTCTCACAAACCCCTGTAGATATATGCTTTCCTAATAATTGTACGGCAATCAGGGTAAGGTTCCTGCACACACCAAATCTTATCAAAATCGGTCAACGGGTTCCGAATATACAGGGTCGCTATTAAAGATGGAACCAAAGCTCTCCTGCTAAAACGGTTTGAGATATAGATATGAAAATTCGAAGGCTTCCATTTGAAATTATTTCGCATATTTTGAGGTTAAAAAAAATTTTTTTGACATGATTTTTGAGCTCGGCCGCCATCTTGAATTTTTTTAAATGGCAACATGGGGTTTGTGATACATCATTAGAAAGCTTATTTTTTTCTCTTTCTTACTACCTTAATCATGTATGGTGTTAAAGTAGAAAATAATGCAGAAATATTAGAAAAACCTTTGCCATATTTCACGAAATTAAGGTTTATTTGTCACGTAATACAATAGTTGTAAGAAAACAAACCATATGTACTGTGTTGTTTATCACTTATTAAACCCCTGCTGATTGTTTTTTGTTTATTTTTGACGTTTCGTTATTGCAAAGGTATCTAGATTTAAAGTGCAATACATTAGCCAGCCACGCATACGGCAAAGGTTTTTCTAATTTTTCTGCATTATTTTCTACTTTAACACCATACATGATTAAGGTAGTAAGAAAGAGAAAAAAATAAGCTTTCTAATGATGTATCACAAAGCCCATGTTGCCATTTAAAAAAATTCAAGATGGTGACCGAGCTCAAAAATCATGTGTCAAAAAATTTTTTTTTTAACCTCAAAATATGCGAAATAATTTCAAATGGAAGCCTTCCAATTTTCATATCTATATCTCAAACCGTTTTAGCAGGAGAGCTTTGGTTCCATCTTTAATAGCGACCCTGTATAGGGGAACGAACGAAGTGTATTGCGTAGATTGAAAAAACTCACCTAAGGAGCACAACGACTCAAGTGAGAATGTCAGATTTGGCAATACTTTCAATCGAACGAGATACTCTCAACAATTTGAATTTAGAAGATATTGTGAAAAAATTGATGTCGGCTAAAGTTAGTTCGATTATCAAAATTTTTTTAAATCTTTATTTTTTTGTCGGTTTAATTTTGTTTGTTTTAAGAGAAAAATAAATTTTCGGTAAATTAAGCATTGTTTGCTGTAGGTCACTTTGCTGCGGAGTGCGGACCCCTGCATGACTTGCACCGAACCGCTGCATAGCTTAAAAACGCGCCTGGTGCCAAAGGAAGACTTTCCTGCAATAACTGACTTGGCCTTTCAATTTTTAAGTAGTTTTGGATCAACATATGTTTGTGAAAAGTTTTTTTCAAATCTTAATTTTGTAAAAAATAAATACCGCACATCTCTAACTGAGCAACATATATCTGATTTGTCGTTACTGTCAACATCTGACCTGACGCCTAACATAGGAAAATTATTAAAACAAAAACAATGTCAGAAATCACATTGATTGTACCAATTACTTGGATTTAGATTTTCGTTACATAAATTTTTTTTTCTTATTTGGCAGTAGATGCTATTTATTTTATTATTTTAATAAACGACAATTAAATTTCAAAATGTTGATTTTTTGGTTGCACAAAACAAGACTTTAAAAAGCTAAGGTAACAAAAATAGGAACCGTCAGTAATCAGTGGCCCGCCAGTGATTTTTAAATCGTCAAATTCGCCCAACTGTTAAAAAGGTTGGGCAGCCTTGGTGTAAAACAATTTTTTTTATAAAGTATCAGACAGACAGATGCAAGTTTTGTGACAAAACATCTCGTAATGGAATTTTACTAAATACCAGTTTTCGCTGATAATTGGTTTTGGTGCACCAGGAAGGTAAACATACCCAAATTCCAACAGCAACTGTCTAAAAAGAAACCTCTATAAGGCTATGTAGAGCACAGCAAGGCCGTTTCGAAGAATTTTTACGCAATCCCAGCCGCATTTCACTGCCAAGACCACATCTCGGAGCGAAAACTTAATTACATAAAATAAAACTAACAGCAATTAACCAATCAAAACGCCATCATTTACAAGTCGTAATCCGTAGAAACAGCAGTGTCCATTCTAATACATTTTTTATCTTTGCAAAATCCGGGCGTCATCACAAGCGCCCCGGTTCCGCCATTTCGGATGCCCGGAATCCGGAAACGCATACGATTCCGAACGCTCTTCTCCACTCGCAGCCTCGAAATCGTGATTCGGACTATTTGGAGAAAGCTTTTCTTCACTGAATTTCTTCTTCCTTGCATAACGTCGTGTTTTTAACTTGTGTAACCGGCGGCGAGCGGCCCGAGAAAGGTTAATATTAGGTACGGTGGTGCTCCCCGTGTGTCATTTGCAGTCTGTCTGTGTGCAACGCGTGTGTGTTTATTTACTCCTGTGAGTAGTAGGTCAGTTATGTTGGTCATCGGTTAGTTTTATGTGGTCACTGAATTGGATCAATTGCTTTTCGGACCGAAATTAATTAACCTTTTTGAGTTTATTCGCGTTTTCTGAAATGACAATAAAGTTAATTGGTTAAAGACGAAAGTAGAATTAACGAGATTAAAGTACTGATCCAAATTATCTTGCCAATTAAATATGTTTCTAGTGATTTAAAAGAAAGTTTTAAGAGAAAAATTGATTAACATTTGAATGTAACATAAAATAATAAAAGCATATTTTCTGTTTGTTTAACATTTTTTGATTAAAACCGTGTTTATTTTTGTAGGCACGCCACCGGTGTCGTGTTTAAAATCATCCCCACATCAGTGGCGTACGTGCTTGTTGGTACAAATCTTGAGGTTTAAAATATCAAAATTTACTGTGTACGGCCTTATATCCACTTATACTTCAATAATAGTATTAAACATAATCAAGAAAATATGGCGAGCAAAATTAGAGTCTGAAAATTCTAGTTTTCAGGTATTAGTGATTTTTATTTTCATCATTTGTTTTAAGTTTAAAGAGTAAAATAGCCTAAAATTGCAAAATTTAAAATATTGTGTCTATTTGTATTATATTAATAAGTTCTAGCTTTACTTTGTTGAAGTTCATATTGATATATGAATAAAACACTTTATTTTACTTCAACAATTTTTATTTATTTACATTTTATACGTATTTCGACATGTTTGCATGCCATTTTCATAAAAGGTAAACAGTTGGTGTTGCTATAGGAACAATATCAAGTCGTCTGCAGACATAAATAACCAAGATCAAGTTACCACATTCTGTTGTTCCTATAGCAACAGAAACTGTTTCCTTTTTAATCTTACCTTTGACAAGGACATATAAACATGTCTAAATACGTATAAGGTGTAAATAAATAAATATTGTTGTTCTAAAATAAATTATTTTATTCATAAATTATTTTTATGATGACTTTGGGTTTCATATATTTTTTGTGATGCGAATGTATTATTCAAAATAAGGCGTAGCACAGGTTCAGATAGTTTCCTACACAATTCTCAAAAATGATAATTGCTTAAACAGGACAACAGCTGCAAAAGTTGCTGTTTTATTTTTCTAAAATAACAATGGGAAAAATGTAAAAAATAGCGTTTTTTGATCTTTAAAAAAATGTTTAGGCGATTATTATTCGATATTGTCTTGGTGCTATGGCACAGATTTATATTTTTTAAGTAATGATGGGAGTAGTCAACGGAGAGTTATTTCCTTCTAATTTTTTACTTTGTGCTAAAGTTTTTAGGGTGTTTTAAAATGTTCTTAAAAGCACCTAATTACAATACCGCCAGGGGCTGCAAACGACGTTTTTTAAAAGAAACAGAAATACATTTTAAATTATTACCAGTAGAATAATTTAAATCTTTTGTACATTGAAGTTACTCATATAAAATCTTAAAACCGGCTGTTGTAATGTTTGTTGTTAAACCTAATGCAGTTTTATAACATACATTACATAGAACAAAATAAAGAAAAATTGATTTAAATACTTTAATTAATTTTTTCTATTTTGGTTCTTTACTGACTACTTTATGAAACTCATTTGGATTTCATAAAGCAACTCCTAAAAGAATTCAAAATTTTATTTTGTTAGGTTGGTGACAACCATGTGACAACAAAACCTTCAGGCGTTATAAACATAACCTTCAAATTGTAAGTTCTAAAAATTAAGATTATTTAGCGTATTTTCCGCTACTTTGCGTAGCTCGGGAGGGGTGCAAGATAAATCTTCTTTCATCTTATCTTCAAATCTTAGGTATTTTAAAAATTAACTCACTTTCAAATTGTTTGTCTAAATTTTAATTTGACAGTAGTTTGAATTGTTTGAAATGTGTTTTAAATGTTACCAACAACAAAAACAAAAAACCAAAAATTTTCCTAATCGATTATATTATCAAATTAAAATATAAAATAAGGTAATTTTTAACTTTTTGGACCAAAATAGAAAAAATAGTATAAAATACACGTTTCATAAGACATTTAAGCTCACTTGTCCATTAGAAAACTCGCCGCAAGCGGCTCGTTTTCTAACTTGGACGCGTGCTCTAAAATCATGTCTTATGAAACTTGTTTTTTAATGTACTATTAAAGTTTACTTGTATTTTAATCAAAAAGGTTTTAAACAACACTATTTTATTATTGTAACCTTCTAATTTTTTTATAATTTTTATTTGTTTTAGTGCTACAATTACACATAAAGCTTTTGTAATTAAATGCTTATCGCGATATATTGACGCATATTATCGTTTCTTAATCCATGAACTTGGCCATCTCTTATCAGTTATCATAAATCGCAATCCATGCGTTTAATATAATTTTACATAAAAAAACCAACACTATCTCAATAATAACTTCCTAGAATATATTCGGTATATAGCTACATTAAAAAATAACTCAATGATCGTTTCAGTTTAATACGCACAAATCCCAATTCAGCTGAATTTGAGCTTCGATGCCTTTAGCAGAATAAATTGGTTTTTGGACGTAACTTTAGTGATGCTTCTGTGAAAACTTTTGACAGTAAATAATGTTGTTCATCAAATTGTGGTGCACCGAAAGGATTACGATGCTCCTGGTACAGCTGCATGTGTTGCTGTTATCAGCAAAAATTATTTCTGCGGGGATTCTGGATCCCTTTAATTGGGCTAGGGCTGATCGCCTTGAAGTTAACATTCCTTGGCTACCTTGTAAGTATTATTTTGAATTTTTAATTTAATAATTGACTGTAAGATAGAATCATAAAAACCTATTTTGAAATAATTTTAACGCTTGTAAATTTATGAATGGGGACACGTAAATGTTTGATTAAAATCACTTGATTTAAATCAGTTTGGTGATTTAAAAATGGCATGATTTGAAGCAACTTTTTATAATCGGCAGACTCAGTACACAACTTTGGAAAAAAATTTACACTTTGCATACACCCCACGACCCTAAATCAAAATTATTATGGATTAAAATAAGCAAGTAGCTTTGGTTAGATAGTTTTGAATTTTTAATCTAACTTTGGTACTTTAATTCGTTAGTCAACATCACCATTTTAAAGTTTAAAAAGTTTTAAATCCTTAAATTATATTAATTTAAATATTTAAATCAACAGCAAGTTCACTTATGGCACACAAAAATCAATTTTAATAAAAAAATTACATAATTAATTTAAATTAAAAAAAAACGATTTCTTTATAATTTAAAAAAAAATTTTTCTTTAAGTTCTGCATCTACATAATTAAAAAATATATAACAAACAAATTTTAAATTATTTAATAATTGACCACTAATAGAGATTGCTTTTAATTGTGCACACTTAAATACAGTGTATTATAAGCATACATGACATGTTAATAACCACAAATTACTAGTGCTTAACTTAAAAAGTGATATATTGAAAAACCACAAACATTTCAATTGGTACGTTTATTTCCAATCAAAATTTTTAAATGTTTATCTAACCACATCGACCATGAAAATTACTTGAAAGCTGTGAAAACTCTCATTAAGTTTGTGTTAAGCCAACAATATAATTGCATTTCCAAATAATTATAGAGGATGTTGTTGCAGTTGAAAACGAAACCAGATGTTACGACGAACTAGGTTGTTTAAACATTACGAGAAGTTGGTACCATCTAATACATCGACCTTTTAACGTATTTCCGCTTCCCAGATCTGTGATAAATACTAGATTTATTTTATACACCAGGCGTAATCCTTCGGAGGTAAGACATTATTTTTAAAATTAATAGTTATAAATAATAGGATTAGTATTAAATAGGCAGTTGTCTGATTAATAACTTATTTGATTTTCCTTGAAATCAATCTGGCGGATAAATTTATTTACATTATGAGAAACAACAAAAAAAAACTGCAATTATTTATTTCAACTCTATAGAGATAAACTTTTACGAAGACAAAAAAAATAATATATGTTTAACATCAAAATTATTTAAGAATTTTTATTTTTAAGATACTTTTTTACAAATTTTGTTGTTTTCGAAACAGATTTTGTCAACCAAAAGATTTAAAGTTTTGAGAATAATTTCACCATTTCTTGAAATTTTGTTAAAAATTGTTTTACTTAAAAATAAGCTATTACAAAATATTTATAACTGGTAAGACTAAAAAAATTTCACAAATTTTAACCTAATTACAACTTCTACTTAAAATTAAGTCCACGTTCCTGTCGACGACTCGATGTTATTACACAAACTAATCTGCAACTGTTTATTTTCAAGCCATTAAATGCATCGGTGTTGCTACTTTTCCCTATTTGCAAATCAGTTTTGAAACAACGGCCTTGAAAACAACATTTGTTAATTTATTGGCACCATTAAAAATAATTCGTCAGATTTAATCTGTTGCCACATAATGACATAAAAATTTATTGTTCTAAAATATGAACTGTTTTAGACAAAAAAGGATTAAAATTTGTACCTTTTAGGGACCAAAAATTAGTCTGAATTAATCTGTTGCCACATAAAATTTTATTTGTCTAAAACTCGAAATGTTTCAGACAATAGAGTTTTAAATTTGTAACTTCTAGGGACAAATAATAAAAGCGCAAGACGAAAAAACTATCAAGAAGTCAAATTTCGATCCAAAAAAGAAAATTAAATTTATAATCCATGGATTCATTGATACACCATTGTCAAACTGGGTAAGCATTTCAATTCACCTTAATCCAAGATACGCATCCAAACTGAAACAATTTTAGGTCGGCGATATGAGAGACGAATTACTTAAATCGGAAGATTTGAATGTCATCGTCGTAGATTGGGCAGGAGGAAGTCTTCCCCTTTACACTCAAGCAACAGCAAATACCCGTTTGGTGGGTCTGGAACTGGGTTACTTTATTAAATATCTGGTTGTAAGTAATCATTAAAATTAAGTCATAAGGTGGGGGCGCAAATTAGAAATCAATTAAAATTCATGCGATAAATTAGAAAGATCAAGACGTTAATTAGGCGGAAAGTAGGTCAAGAGTCTTAGTTAAAATAGATATTAAAGAAGAAAACCATGAAAACTTTAAGGTTAAGTTTGTATAAATTTAATTTTTGTTTGTTTAATGTGAAATTGATTGTTTTAGAAAAATTATGGGTTAGATGCTGCTGATGTGCATATTATTGGGCACTCGTTAGGTGCACACACTGCCGGTTATGCAGGTTCTATGGTACCGAGATTGGGGAGGATTACAGGACTTGATCCTGCTGAACCCTATTTTCAGGTAGGTATCAATAAACTTTCAGGATAGTATAACAGTATGTCCACCTGATGACTTCAAATAAGAACGAAACATGTAGTGGTCTATTCTAGCCATAATTGAAACCAAATCTCTTCTTTCTTATTTCAGGATAGTGTTCAAAAACTTAGTTAAAGTAGCAAATTTTTGAAAATAAAATATAATATCTGTTAGGCTGAAGCTTGGGCGTATATATTAATCGCCGGTAGATATTTGCAGCCAATGCGTAACACAGACGCCAGGAAACAATAATTTAAAATATCGAATAAATAGACTTTTTTATAATTTTCGAAAAAAACATTTTAGGGGATGCCTGCTCACATTCGTTTAGACCCATCTGATGCAGAGTTGGTTGACGTCATCCATACAGACGGCAAGAGTATCTTCTTCCTGGGTATGTCTATGTTTGGTAAATGAGTTTTAGTTGTTTTATGTGCTAACAGTCCAACTTGCTTATCTAACAAATAATAGGTATGTATGTTGCATGTGCATGGGATGGTCTACTTTTTACATGTAAATCCAGTTTGAACTTTGAGGTCACCAGTTTTGTCGTTATACGTTCCGAAATTTCTAATTTCTACTTTTTATTAACAACTTACAAGATGCAGTAGAAAAATTTACAAGCTTGGTGAAAATTTAAACATTTGTAATCCTATGATAATTATCCGGTTAGTTCAGAAAACACTTAATTTTTTATGGTTGTTATTTATAAAAATAATGTTAATGTAAAGGTAATGCATTTTTTAGAAAATTAATGTAATAATGAACTTTTTGTTATCAACAAAAAGAAACAAAATGCTTTTTATACAGGGTGTTGCATGAGAATCTGTACAAACTTAAGGAACACACTCCTTGTGGAGTTGTAGCCTCCCGGTGATCGAATAAAATTTGATGTAAATTTTGTGTAGATATTGTACTAATGACGATTTACATTTTCGCCTGTTTTCGTTTAAATACATCAATCAGGGTCGCATATGTGAGGGTGTACGCGGTTTAAATCTTAACGCACCCGTTACATTTACGCACCTGGTGAATAAATTAGAAAAAAAGTGCAAATGTAAATCATTCGTAAAAAATGTAAATAAAAATCCCATATTTTTGGCAAATTAAAGCGTGATTCAATAGTTCCATCTTCGGGAGGCTGTAACTCCATAAGAAAGCCTTTCAGGACTCATTTTTATTAAATATGTTCTACTTAAAATGTGCTGCACAATTTTGTACAGAAATTAATGCAACATCCTGTATTTACTGCTTCAAGCTTTTGTGTAATTGTGCTTTTGCTTCCTTCCCCATTTAAAACGTGGAAGCTTATTAAGCTATTATTGTTGATTGTAAAAAAATAAACTCCCAAGTAAACATTATTTTGCTCAATTATTTCTTAACTATAAAATCTGTTCAACCTTTGACCTGCAGTTTGTTAATTCAATGAAAACACAGTTCCACGCTTTCTGCTTTTCTGCGTTTAACTTTTATCAAAATAATCTAACCGAATCGCGTTTTAGGTTACGGAATGTCGCAACCCTGTGGCCACATAGATTTCTACCCTAATAATGGAAAAGAACAACCAGGATGCGACATAACCCAATCCCCTCTTGTTCCTTTAACATTAATCAGGTAAAATTTATGAGAAACCCTTTTGTGTTAAATTTAATGTATTAATTAACTTTCAGAGACGGTCTAGAGGAAGCATCTCGAGTTCTCGTAGCTTGTAATCATGTCAGGGCCATCAAATTATTTATAGACAGTATAAATAGTCAGTGCCCTTATATAGGTATTAAATTATAAAAGGAATATTTAATGGTTTGTGGTAACAATTTAAATTTATAGCCCATCAGTGTCCAAGCTATCAGCACTTTCTAGCGGGAAAATGTTTTACCTGCAAGCCAGGATCGGGAACTTGTGCTTTAATGGGTTACCATACAGACTCAAGTCCGGGCCTGGAGAATGAACTTGCGCCTCAGTCTTCCAAATTTCAT
Organism: Ctenicera cuprea; assembly: GCA_958336395.1. Taxonomy (NCBI): domain Eukaryota; kingdom Metazoa; phylum Arthropoda; class Insecta; order Coleoptera; family Elateridae; genus Ctenicera; species Ctenicera cuprea. The sequence goes on from OY284491.1 coordinate 21,579,577, forward strand.
GATACTATGGGCACAAAGTTCTTCACTGCTACTGGAAGACACTTTCCCTACTGTCGTAAGTAATTGGAAGTTTATTGGAAATTTAATTTAAAAACAATTGAAACATTTAGCGAATCTTCTTTGGTATAACAGTTTCATCATAAAATTAGCTTTAAAATTATTGCCGTATTCTGTTTATATATATATATTTCAGATCGTCTCTATCGAGTCAGTATTCAACTGGCAAAACCTGCAACAGCAGAACCGTGGGTGCAGGGGTTCGTTAAAGCTTCTCTTCATAGCCCATCAGGAGTGGTTCATCTTGATTTAACCCCTTCGGGCGATATGAAGCTGGAACATGGTACAACCTACGCCGTTGTTGTATCGCATCCTGCTGATTTGGGAGGAAATATCAAAAAGGTGGAGTTAAATTGGGAATATGACATGAATGTGTTGGAACCAAGGACTTTATGCCTTCTTTGGTGTAATGATCATCTTTATGTGAAGAGTGTATCTGTTGATCAAATGGAATTACCTGGAAGAGGGTAAGTTTGAGATTTTTAAGATGATAATGGACAAAATTAATAACAAAACTTAAAAAAAAATATGTTAAAATTGTAAACCTGTTGCATATGAAACACTTTACGCTGGGTGTTATGTAGAATTAAATATTAATATTTAACGCAACTCAGAAACGACTTAGGATCCCCCTCCCTTGAAGAAAAGTTAAATTGCGATAAAAATCTAGGAACCAATGAATCTATATCCTATGCCTTGCCAAAATTGCGCGTACGCCAATGAATTTAGAAAACTCCAAATTGATTATTCTCATAACATAATGTTACTATAAATTTAGAAATATTTTCAGTATTAACTATTAATCATTGCTTTTCTTCTAGTTATTAAAAGACAGCAAAAGTAAAAGGTATTCATCATATCGCCTCACCTTTCACTGAATTTCTAGCTGCAGAATTTTGCACATGGTAGTACACCTAGTACAAATTTGTAAAAGTAAATGGCCAAAACTAAAAAAAAAATTATAAATTCGAACAGCTTTCGGCGAAATTTAGGCATTTTATTCTCACAACCAATAATTTAGTTTAGGACAGGACGTTCTCTCACACAAAAAATGATTTTAATTGTTAATACTATCATTTCACTTGTTACTTTTGTTTGTAAAAATTAGACAATGGTTGGTCGGGGAAAAGGCATCGCTTATTCAAATTCTGCAGTAGGTTTTCCGACTCATGTTGGTTAATTAATGTTTGTTGTTGCAAATGTACCGAAGTGATCTTTATTCGAATGTGAGACATGTTCACATATTACCATGTTTTAAAATGGCAGCCACATTCACTTGCAGTTTACAATAATATATTATGCATTCGTAAACAGCAGCAGTTTTAAGTTTAATAGAGCTGAAGTGTTAACTTCGAGTGCATTTTCCCATACTAGATATTAATACTTGCCGTATTTGCAAAAGTTAAATTTTTATAATTATAACGTTGTACAGTTGTAAGACAACAAGCAGCAGGAATTTGAACTTGCGATAGCTTGTGCGCATAGTAGCAGCGACTAAACTGCACGAAAGCAAGGTAAGCACCGCGCCGCGCCCTACGGCCAATTACAAATTCTGCTTCAGGTGTCGGACAAAAATTACTATAATAGCTTTACTTGAGCAGTCATCAAAAATATCCAACAAATAAAAAATATTTTTTTTTAACTAGAACTAATTGATAGGCGTAGTTAAAATCACGTACCTGCCGAAAAACGAGCGTTGTTGATATTAAAAACTATCGTTTTTTTCTTATTTAAAAAAAAATGAAAATATTTGCTAATCCTAATAAAGTTCTTCAAATAGTATATCGAACTGATAAAAGATTAATTAAAATAATTAAAAAATCCCTTAAAGGCGTCAGAGTAAAATTTAGGGGATTAGCAAAAACCAAATTTGTAGTTCTATAGAAGCTCTATCGGATCAGAAACTTTAAAAAAATCGCGTGAGCAGTTTTCGAGAAAATTGTTTTTTTGAAAACTTTGAAGCAGCGCCATTGCGTTCGTTTTCGGGCTCTTGAAATTAATATTACTTCATCGTATACTATCTACAAAGGGCTCTCGTTTTCGATTTGCCTTAAGATCTTCTCTCAGATCTCGTGCTAAAATTTCCAATAATTAGTTTTGGAAAAAAACGCTACCAAAAAACATGTCTAACTTCCGTTTCCGGTTTCGGATTTTTTTGTAAAGCTTAACTAGAACTACAGTTTTCGATATACCTCTTGATTTAAAATTTCTTCAAAATCGGTCTAGTACTTTCGCCTTTTGTAAATATGAGTAAATAAATATTATTTTTAATGAGAAACATAATCAAAACATAAAACGATTGTTTATATTTTTACTTTCGTATACTGTCGATATAGGAAAGTATTAATTTAACGAAAATTTTCGATTTCGACATTTTGACGAAAATAAACGTTTTACACTTCCAAAAACACAAGAGTTGTGCGACTTTGTGTATTTACGCCTCATATCCCCTAGACGAATTGACTGATTTAGCTCCAACTTGAAATGAGAACGTATATAAAAAAACTCATCCGAGAAATAAGTTAAAAAATATCCGACACCGAAAAATTTTCATAAATTGAATTTTGTAAACTTACATGATGAATCTGATATGAAAGCAAATCTAGTGTTTTTTTCTGAACATTCTACTTCAAAATTATTTTAACTTTACCGCCCTATTACTCAAGTGCGAGATTCCAGATCGACATACACTTTAGGTATTATAACAGCCCTTACGAGAATCCAATGTAGCTATGTAAAATGTTTCATGGAATGAAAAAAATTTCAAAATTTTGGAAATTTTCAATAAAATTGTGCGTAAAACTGGCTATACGATTATTTTTTTCAATTTTCTAACCTTATAAAGATAGGAATGAGCTACAATTTGGTTGTTGCCCTAATATACTAATTTCTTTGTGTCGCCGTCTACGAATTTTTGAAAATGAAAATGCTTGTCTCTTTTTTAGTAAATAAGCAACAATAACAGTTTTTTTAAGCTAAGTAGCGCTAGCAGAATGTGATTATCAAATTTGATTTGTAAGTGCAGCAATATTTAGGCAGGGGCAATTCCAAGTTTTGGCTAATAAATTTGGTGTTTGCTCTATGATCTTTAATTCAAAGAAAGTTTTTCCTGCGAAATTAAGGAATCGCTGTTTTTTCTTCCAAAAAACTTTCTGTTTTTAACTATAGTATTTCCTATGGGAGATTATCGGTGAGATCTTAGCGCACAGCCAATTTATTTTGCATCTTTTTGTAGTTTGTGAAAAATAATCCGCAGGCCAAAACATACAGTCTAATAACGGCGCACGGTTTGCTGGAGTAGCCAAGCCCAAGATAAGGTTAATATAAGACGGCTTCATGTTGATGGAAAAATGCTTTTAAAAATATGTTAAGTAGCAATTTCTAAAGAATGGGAAAGTACAGGTGAAATGCTACACCGTTAATTTTGTATTCAGAATTTCTGCCGCTTTACATAACTGAATAAAATGTTATAGTTTTTGTCAATTAACAAATCAAGTTTAGAGCTTCTAAGCAAAAATGCAAGACAACAATTTTTGGTTTATTACATTTTCTACTTTTTTTGTCTCAGTTTTAAAAAATGTTTTAAATAGGTAGGTAATAACTACTTTCCTACAATGATATAGACATACAAAATTTATATGCTGAAATAAGTACACGTACAGTCCAGACCTGGGAATTGTGCAGTGTAAACATATAGTATACAATGTCTTTATCAGTTCTTTTTACATTCTACTTATAATTCTTCTGCAACTTTTTATTGGTATTTAGATAAATCATTAATTTTGACAAATTAATATTTGAAATTTTCAAATATAAATAACTCAACAATAATTAATACTTAAACATTTATTTTTACAGAAAAAGGGACACTCATTTCTCCAGCAAACTATGTTCACCAAGCAAGCGTGACTATGCTGATATATCAAATCGAGGAAGAGCAGTTTTTTTGGATGTATGCAAGCAAGAATCCACTAAAATCAGATAGGAGTTAGTACATTTCTCAAGAACGTTTAATTTTCAACAGAAAAGCTTTTTATTTTCTATCAACAAGAACGTTGTAATCTTTAGTAGTTCAATTCTACCCTAAGATACAAACGAAAGTGTAAAAGAAATGTAGTGGTTTTAGTTGTAATGTAGGTATCCACGATACAGCATTTCAGTATTATTAATCACTTTTAAGACAATGATTATTTCTGGTGAGCTAAAGCTTTGAGAGATGGTAATTACTGTAATGTTTTCCAAAAATTATTAAAATAATGACAAATGCTGGATGGAATGTAGCAGGTGGCAATTTATAGATAATTTTTCTTTAAATTTTGCTGGATAAAACGTACCTAACTAGTACTTAAGTTTTAAGAAAAAATTAATTTTAAATTGTAGTACAGTAAGTACTCTTGTTATACTTATGTTAGTGTTAAGATAAATTGTGATATCTTTAATGTTATTATTGTACAGTATTTTTACTGCTATGTTTTAAATATAATGTTGGTAAATAAAAAAATGCAAAAAACATTATTTGCATCACAAAATATCGCAAACTGCTATTTATTTTCACTTAAATTACGTATTTATTGAAAAAGAAACACCCTTCGGCGTAAAAGGTAAATAAATGATGCAAACTGTAAGCAATTGTGAATACAATGAGAATAACTACAAACAGTAGAATAACTTCAAATTTTGGACCTGCAGACGGGATGTCACCTAACCAAGCTAACCCATTTTTTAATGCGTCATTACATTATGGGGCTCTTTGAAAATTAAGATCAGTGCGAATCGACAATTTCACCTCGTTCGAGGAATTCCCTAACTAAATGAAGCTCAGGGCTATGAGCTATTCAAGGTCATACGTTTTTGACATTTTCGTATTCAGAAAAATGTGCTCTATCCAAATCCGCAAATAAAAATAAAAATTGCAATTTAAAAAATTATCGATGACGGCACGGCTCAAAAAAAGATCAAAAAATGTCAATAGCGAAAAAACTGACATTTAAAAAAATAAAGTTGACGTGTCCGAGGATTTTCTGTGAAAACCCTTCTAAAATGTTTTGTCTAATTTATTTCAAACTTTACGAGATCAGTGTATAGCGGTTCCCGTAATTTTATTCTACAAATTAAATCCAGAGTCCTTCGACCTGTCTCGAGAGGTATGCGGCTGCAGCAGACATTATACAACCCAAACGGCCGCGGCGCAGGGCGCGTCGGGTCTTATTCTTCGCAAAGTTACGAAACAAAAACGTAAAGCGCAGCCCATGGGTACAGTTAATTCTTCTGAAATGCCAGCTGTGTTACCAGCGCGTCTGTTATTGTAACTCTTGTTCCCAATATTTGGGTCAAGTTTAGTTTAGGTTTGTTAATTGTTAAATAAAATTAAATCGGTTCATTCCATGGTATAGCTAAGTCTGTCTTGGCCGTATTCATTTTAGAAATTTATCAACACATAGCGCTTGTAATGTAATTGTTGAGTATCTATTTTTCCAATTTCTGTGGTGACTTGTACATATTTCCGGATATATGTTAGGAATAACTTAGTACTCAGTACGTATGTAAAACTAAAAAAAAACTCTATGTCACGCTAAATTGCTCGGTTAACAATCTACAGCTTAACACTACCACTTCTTAAATATTAATAATATCTATAATAACATTTTTTAATAAGATTGCTCAAAAATCAGAAATAAAGTAAGTCATAAATAGTCAAATTATGCCAGCAGTAGTGACTGTAACATAACATTCGCCGAAAACAATAAAAAAAAAACTGAGTGGAGATGTAAGGACCCATAGTTATGTTATGGTGATAAAAAATCAATGTACTGCTTCATAAACAGATGAAGAATAGAACTAGTAGTTAGAATTTTGTAATAATAAATAGGAGGTGAAACAGCCTGCAGTATCTCAGGAAGAATAGTTTCATTTAAGCCGACTTCAAAAGAAGAATTAAAATCGATAATATTCGAGCAAGTTCGAACTTATTAATAAAGATTGAAACCATTTTAAGCCATAAAACTGGTTCTTTACTCAATATTCGCTATAGGTATATTGCATTGTTTAATAAAGAAATTGTGTAATCCGCTGCGTCCTTTCTTTAAGAACGGAAAATTCTCTTCTAGCAACGTAATCTAGCAGTATAATTACGAAATAAAATAATATATTAGTAGAAGTAATTTCAAATTTGAAAGATAAAGATTGGCAAAAATTAAATTAATTTGCTCAACAATTTTTTAATAATTTCTAACCTAAATCTTGTTAAAACATTTAAATATAAAATTAAAAAAAATGTTTGAGAGCTGTAACATCGAAACTATTATATTAATTTTATAATGTATACACTAACTAAGTTTGGAATATGGCATATTCCGCACGAGTGGAAAATTTGACACCAAAGCCGAAAGGCGAGGGGGACGACCCACGTGTGCAGAATAGCCATTCTAAACGTGTTACAGACTATACTTTTTCTACGACTTAAGAAAATTTTAAGTTTTTTATCGAAAACAAGCTTCGCTTGTAACTGTCAAAAAAGCAAAAAATAGTTGATAGACGAGAGACGCAACCTTTATTATTCAGAATAGTGTTACAATGAAATATTTTCTACGGCTATTTTAGAATATAAGCATTCTGTTACAATTTTTAATTACGGAATTAACTACATTCTTACACATCTAAATGTAATGAACTAAATAATTTATAGTCGTAGAAAAAGTATAGTCTGTAACACGTTTGGAATGGCTATTTCCGCACTCGTGGACCGTCCCCCTCTCCTTTCGGCTCGGGTGACAAACTTTCCACTCCTGCAGAATATACCACATTCCAAACTTGTTACAGAATATACTATTCTATAGCAAGTGTAAAAATGTAGTCGTTCCGTAATTAAAAATTGTATCAGAATGCTTATATTCGAAAATTGTCGTAGAAAAAATTGATACTATTGCTTTTTTGACTTGTCATTTTCTCTTGTCAATCACAGTGATATTCTATTGTCTAACCCGTGCTAACTTTGTTTAGTTCATAATTTAGTTAAATTTACTTTTTTGTTTTACGATAGGAATAAAGGCATACCTACTTAGAAAATTATTTAAATTTTAATATACTACACAATTATAGTAAAAACTGCAAAGACAATGGCATTACAATATATTATTTAAGTATCAGTCAACTTCAACTAAATATATGGTATGGAATGACATGCCTTACGATAACAACAGTACTCTAAAGATAAAAGTAGACAACAACAAGGAATACAGTTTCACAGAAGTGGAAACGTTTACATATCTGGGAACAATAGTGACAAGGAAACCGGGTAGCAGTGAAGAGATCGAAGCAAGAATAACAGCAGGAACAAAAAGTGCACATGCAATGAAAAATATAATTTCGGGGCATATGTTTTCCAGATCAGTGAAACTGCGGGTGTACAAATCAATTATAAGACCAACTGTTACCTACGCGAGTGAAGTGTGGACTCTAAGAAAACAGGAACAAGTAAGGTTGAGCGTGTGGGAAAGGAAAATGTTGAGAAAGATCTATGGTGGAAAAAGTGTAGAGAGGGGATGGGAGAGGAGAACGAACAGAGAAATCAGGGAACTTTATGATTGTGCAGATATTGTGGTAGTTGTGAAAGCACAAAGAATTAGATGGTTGGGCCATCTAACAAGAATGAGCGAGGAGAGAACAACCAAAAAAATATGGTCCGCGGAGGTGGGTGGAAGACGAAGACGTGGAAGGCCCAGAACGCAATGGAGAAATGAGGTGCAAGAAGACCTGACCTACCTAAATATCCGAGAGTGGGAAGCAAAAGCCAGGGATACAAAAAAATGGGCATCAATCGTACAACAAGCCAAGGGCCTACAAGGCCCATAGTGCTAATATACACTGTGTCCATAAAGTAACCCCCCCCCCTAACTAACTTTTGAACGACTTAATATTTTACTACAAAATTTGGTGTGCTTTAATGGGAAATTAAATACTATTTTTTAGCTCATAATTAAATAATGTATCATTCAAAATGGCGGCTGGGCGCCATTTTGAAATTTTTTTTTAAATAGAAAGAGGGGTCGAGTGACACCTCATTTGACAGGTCTTTTAGTTCTGCGTCTGATCCTAGAGTTTCAAAGAAAAATATTTAGCCATAACAAAATGACAAACGTTTGAAGTAAAGGAGTCTATTGAAAAAAACTAAGAATTAAAGCAAAAACAAATGAAATTAAGTGTTCGAAATGTTCACCATTCACTTCTTGGCACATAAAAAGTCGGTTATGTCATTCCTGCCTTACATTTTCATAAGTTTCTGGAGTGACATTTCTGTAAAAAACGCATTACAGAAGTTTGCAGAAATATCACTCCAGAAGCTTATGAAAATGTAAGGCAGGAATGTCATAACCGACTTTTTATGTGCCAAGAAGTGAATGGTGAACATTTCGAACACTTAATTTCATTTGTTTTTGCTTTAATTCTTAGTTTTTTTTAATAGACTTCTTTACTTCAAACGTTTGTCATTTTGTTATGGCTAAATATTTTTCTTTGAAACTTTAGGATCAGACGCAGAACTAAAAGACCTTTCAAATGAGGTGCCACTCGACCCCCCTTTCTATTTAAAAAAAAATTTCAAAATGGCACCAAGCCGCCATTTTGAATGATACATTATTTAATTATGAGCTAAAAAATGGTATTTAATTTCCCATTAAAGCACACCAAATTTTTTAGTAAAATATTAAGTCGTTCAAAAGTTAGTTAGGGGGGGGGGGTTACTTTATGGACACAGTGTATATATATCAGTCAACTTCAGGTAACATGGAGTATTATTTCGTAAAGGTTTCTTTTAAAATAATTTTGCAAAGGATACTTCATTCATAAAACCAAAGTAGGGTTGTTGGATTTACCTGCATCTTGAAACTCTCTAGAGGAGTTCTACCAGCTTTGTCCGCTGCTCTCGGCAATGTATTTCTTAACTTATGTGGTCTCCAAACCGATACGGCCCATGCTTACGATACTACTTCTGAACGTCATTGTACTGTGCTGCCCTTATGTTTCTTTTTTGCCAGGATATAAACAGACTACAAAAACTGAAAACAGATGTATGAGAATTATACTAAAGTGTAATAAGTATACCAGTCTTCATAGTATGTTGGAGTGCCTAAGTTGTATCCATGTTCACTAAAGTAGATAGGTAGTTCTATTTGTTTATAAAATGAAGATTGCTATGATACCAGATTATATGTCAGGTACATTAGTGCAGACTTCTAAAATACATGATTATAGAACAAGAAACTGTAGTAATTATTATTTGTGAGCATTTATTGAAGAGTAATATGAACTCATTATTTTACAAGTTAATAAGGCTCTTTAATAAATTAGCAGACGATACTAAGGGTGTCAATAATTTAAAGGAGCTCAGACGAAAGGCTAAAGCGTATACCAGAGATTGGAATTAGACTTATTACATAGCGAATGAGTTTTTTATAGATAGGTTATGAATACATTTTGAAATTTGTGTTATATTGTAATAGCTGATGGCTAAATAAAAAGTATGATTCTATTTTTACAATATTGATTTCTCCGAGGTACGACAATAATTTTCAATCTCATGGAAAACCCCTTCAAGAAAACACAGATATTGAGATAGTTTTTTTAATATTGAATTAAGATATGGCAATCACAGAAAAATGGTATTCTTAATGAATATTGTACTTAACACTAAAAATGCATTACAACCTTTACACACCTCATTGATTATTTAAAGCTTAGACACTTACATGAATTTATTTTATGGATACAAATAAATACTAAAATTATGTTAAATATAAGCTTAAGTAAATAATTCCGGACCCGTATATGGATGTACATCATTCCAAAACCATTGTGGTGAATTTATTTCTTCCAGTTTGAATACCTGCGGAGCTAATTCTTTACAAACTTTAAAATACGTACATTTTCTTGTACCATAATTTGGTATATTGCTTTCATAAGGTGGTGCTAAAATGTCTATAAAAGCAGCAGGACCTCCTATACTTTCTATTTCATGCAGATTTCCTTTGTCAGGTTCTAACAGGCAACTTTCTGACGTGGCATCTGCTACAATATCTGGATTTCGTTCTGCAGCAAGAGTCACATGACAGTTAGTACTTGGATGCTTTAAATTCTTTTCTTCAATTTTCATGGTCTTCTCGGTATTTAGTGAAAAACTTGTTATTTTAATCGTTCCTGCAATTACTTTAATCAAACCATACATTTGAGGATGATCATGCAATGGTAACTTCATGCCTGGTTTTAATATAAATATTCCCATCGACATCGTTTCGTCTTCGTAAATGTCTACATAAGTAACAGGTGCCTTGTTCGGTCTAGTCCATAACAAATTATTCATAAACTGTGGATTAAGATCGACGTCGCTTGCTGTGGTTTTGTCCAAGATGGCTCGCAAAATTTCCAAATTTGAGTAAAAGATTTCTTTCTTGCAGGTAAATGTTGTCACCGCTTGCTTAAAAAGTACACCGATTTGATGTGTTACCATGATTATAACGCTAATTTTAGTTACTTAAAGTATGGCTGGAAGTCTTTTATTTATAGTTGATTTGATTACTGGATAATTATTGAACACAATTAAACAATTAGACATTGGATTAATAAACAACCTTCAATCTTTTGAAAAATGACACCTGTCACTTTTAAATGCTAGTAGCCAAGATGACTGGAAGGTATGGTGTTGTCACTCGAGTTTGATATGGGCGTCACGAAATGTTTTGCGGAGAGATGGCGCAGTAGGTACTAAAAAGACGTTTGCGCGTCAAATTTGAAATCCGCACGCAATGCTATTCTAACCTGACTTTGTTCATACTGTGATATTATACTGTCATAATTCAAGAATTATAAGAACATTATAGTCGATCATATTTTCCTATAATTCATTATTTATTGCAATATTGAAAAGGTTAATATTTAATATAGCCTGAAAATTTATATCTTCACACTGATTACCACTGTAGCGGGCACTGTAGTTATTCAACTTCGGGAAAACGATTGTTAATGCGAGGAGGCGGTAAAACTTGGTTATGATTTTCTTGGGAAATTCGAAAAAAAACAGATTTCAATGCACTCAGTTTTGAGATCGATAAGACTCCAAAAGGCCTATTGCAAAGCAAAAATACGAAGAAAAAAAAATCGAAAACAAAATTGGTTCTGAAAGCAATTTGATGCGCCCGATTTGATGTTTATTATGTGCATGGGTCACGGTGGAATGCTACAGTTTATGTAGTTATAGAATGGGATGACTGTAAGGCATTGTAATTAAAAAAAGAAACATGAAAAAAATTGATAATTGACCCATATGAATCATACTTTATTGCTTACTCTACATATTTCCTTAAACACTATAGAGTACTAATTTTTATTGCAATTATTTAGTGAAAGTAGGCAATAGCAGTAGTAAAGTATAAAGATGTAATCGAATTAGAAGACAACGAAGTAACTGCGCAATTTTATCGTAGAATTAATGCAGTGCTTTAATGTCATTTCGGTTAACAGTTGCCTACGAGGGTACCATCTACCTGCACATATTATAATTGTGTAACATACAAACCGCATAAGCACAAAATGATAAACGTAATTTAAAACATTAAAAATAGAACAGAAACAAAAATCAGTACATAATAATACATTAAAATTGTACTTTATTGACAAAATCTATGCGGACAGTCACTCTAGACATAGTGCATCTCTTTAACATTATAATTAGTAATAAAAACAAGTATTTTAAGTACTTCAAAAGTTTATTATTTACTTGTGTGCGGATAGCGATTATTTTACACAATATTTTGAATTGATTGTGTGGTAGGCACTTGATGAAACATTATTAATAAATATTCAACTATTTAAAATTAATAGTATATTAATAAAATAAAACACTTGGTAAATTGTTTCACAAATTGTTGTTATTTATTTACTCGACTCGAGTTTCAACCATCTCGGTTATCTTCAGGAGTTTACAATACTAACTACCTAACTAAAAATCTAAAGATGTACAAACTGCTTATTTCTAGAAATTCGATCGTCACCGCCCAGATTTTAAGTGTTACCACATGTGTTTCTATGGCTGAAGGGTCTGTGGGTCAAGGGTCAGAAGGGCTCCTGCCTATTATACAGATCACAATAAACATTGTATAATATTCATCTCAAACCTAAGATTTAAATATCAAAGGGTAGCTTGTATAAACCAGGATTAAAACACATAAAATACGTAAAAAAACATGAAAACATTAAAATCTACGTTAACTAATTTAGTACTTTTTTAGCATGTTAACTTAAGCACTAGACAAGCATTCCAATAACATATACTTGATATAAACATAAATTCATTAAAAAAATCTTTTAAATTATAAAATAATTAATGCGTTTTGCAAGTCTGCAAAAAATTATAATTAAACCATAAACCATACATGACTGCATGTCTGTACGCTTTGAATAAATACAAATGCAGCTTTCACTGAATAAGTAGTCACTATTATATTTGTCGTTGTCCTACTATGATGGCACGTCGACAAGGTAATCATAACACAGGGTTCTCGACCTGGTAATTCTGTCACTGGGATGGTGACATACCAGTTGCAGTTGAGGAATCAACGCATATTTTTGTGGTTATATGTGGCGATGCACACAGGATGATTGATAATATGTTGGGATGTACTTTCAGTACAGATTAAGAATCTGAAAATAATAAAAAGTTCCTATAAATATGTGCCCAAAAACTCTTCATTACCGGGCAAGTTGCAGTCTACAGAATGGGAACAGTATTCTCTTCCATAGATTTAATTTCATAAGCAGCTTTTATGGACACATGTTTATAGAATTTACTCTCAAAGTTTTGTGTAAACTATTCTATTCTATCGTATTAAGAAAACACTTATTAGACCTTCATGGCAATTTAAATTTTGAAAAGCATATTATCTCGAAAATTGTTAGATTTAGAAATTTTCAACATGAGAACATGTTTTTGGGCAATTTTGTATGGAGAATAAGATTTTTCAAAAAAATGTTAAAATCTAAAATATGTAGAACATAATTACGTGACCCCCCCCCCCCGTACGAGACACCTCTGGTGTTCTTATTCAAACCAAAATTATTACAAATACATGAATAACTAATTACGTGAATAATGCTCACATATGAAATTTTAAAATTTGAGTGCAATTACTGCAAAAGTTATCTACAAAAAGTGATTAGCCTGGTTTATTTTCAAGAAACTGTAACCCTATAATGAAGGGTTTTCAGGCCCATGTTTATGAGAATTCTTTCGATTATATTTAGATTCTGAATCTATCCTGAAAATTCGTTCCACATGTTATGAATCACACTGTATACCATTGCTTTGGCAAACGAAAATTGTGCAGACTTCATTTAAATGCAGTAAAGGGGCTCTTTTAACTTTTCCTTTATTCGTGTTGTTATGAATCCTAAAAAATATTGCAATCATTATGAGAAACATAATTAAATAGATATACCTAACTATTTAGAAATTGTAGAGTATGCTAAATTGTAGTTAATTTAGCATTAGTGTAATTTTAAATTAAACCAGCTTTTTCCATTGTAACATGTAGCTGCCTACTAAAATGCAAAGGATGTTGATTGTTTAAATTACAGCAAAAGGAAATTTTTATATGCTGTGATTATTATCAACAGTGATCGGAAGTACAATTCTTTTAACTGCCTGAAAATAATTAATTTAAGTATTTCTCAACTTCTTAACTGTGTTTTTACTAGTTAATTGTTATTCTACATACATATTTGATTAAAATTAAAACAGTACTTACTCCTCTTTAATTTTCTGCTGGTAGTCCGTCTTTTTACTAAGCTGAAGCTTCTACTAAATTGAGTTTTGTGAATTACATTGGTGTGTTAATTAATAAATCACCGAAGTATGCTTTTATTTGTTATTATTTTACTTTTTGAAGGAATCGAATTGTCTCGTCAACTGTCAGAACATTTCAGGAGGATTAGGTTAAAATTCACGGACGCTGTCAGAGAAATCTACCGTCACTGCTGCCCTCTCACGGCAATACATTTGTGGGTCCCTCGCAAAACAATGTAAATATTAAAAAGTGAAAACACCAATATATATATATTAGCTATCCATGCATCTTGCTAGTAGCAGTACCTAGGCAAATTTCAATTAAATAACCAGGCTATTTCATGCTGATTCATTATGATCAGAAAATTTGTTAATATTTAAATATTTTGTAAACATTCCTTATAGCAAATAGAGCTTTCTATTTAATTCGACTTAAAAAGGAACAATTTTGTCAAAAAAATTTAAATGTTTAAAATAAGTGAAAGAATTGGTAGACTACCAGCGGCCCAGTAAAATTTGGTATAAAATTCTTTTCTATCACTATCAAAAAGCGAGGTTATGTTAAATGTCATTTAACCTACTACTGCCGATCCCACGCGTTATTGCATTGGACATCAAATGCTGTTTACTGATTGGTTTTGAAACGGCGCCGTTATATTTTGAATTGCTTTGCACCATGCAATCTGTATTAAAAGTTGAGACTAAGCCTAGTATTAGCGTTCTCAATAAAGGCCGGGACACACATGACCGCACCGCGTCCGCACCGTGCCCGCACCGCAAGTCGGCCGACTGTCGGTGACGATGACGGGAAACCACACTTGTCCGCATGTGATCCGTGTGTCGGCCGTGCGGTTTGTCTCACGATTGCAGTTCAGTATTCTTTTTGAAGCTTATGCAGCTGTTTCGTGGAGACAAAATGTTGAAAAGTTTTACAAATAGTGAATTAGGGATGGTAGCACTTGCTTTAGAAGAAGAAGATGTTAATTGGAGAAGTTAGGGTTAATTTTTCTACATCCATTTTAATATTAATAATATTTATTATTATACTAATAATATACGAGTATTATATTAATTTAATATTCAAAATAAAATTGAAAGCGAAAATGTTTAATAGATTGAAACTTCGTACACCGTCAAAAAGTAAACTAAACTAGTCGGGCATCGTGCGTTCTCGGTGCGGTGGTGTCGGTGCGGTAAGGTGGGGACTACGCGGTACTTATACATTGTGCAATAATTCTCTCGCCGGTCGACGTCCAACACACGGGCGTCACACGGTGCGGGCGCGGTGCGGTCATGTGTGTCCCGACCTTAATCGGATAATAATCATTCCGTCAAAATTTTAAGATACTTTACATTTTTGCTTTTATATATTAAGACCATCTCACAAGCATACCTAGAAGGAAAATAGAGCGTTTTTTGCAGATGAGACCATGCCTGCATATTATGCAAAAAATAAAAATACACTAGAATCTCTAATTAACAGAGTTTTAATTGAATACCACAGTATACTTATGTATACTGTGTAAATACACTAATCATGGGCGCCCGCAGAAGTTTTGCCAGAGGGGGTCAAAAATTTTGCCGCAGAGAAAATGTTTTTGGGTATAACGAAAATAAAAAATAACGGCCGTAATTGCAATTTATTATACACTGTTTTCGTGATTTGTTAAATAAAGAAGAAGTAAAAATAGAGAAAGAGAAAATCCATTGTTACGTTCTTTTTTATAAGTACATTGTAAATCACAATATTTTTCAAAAAACCTAAACATCCAGGGGGGAGCAGCCGTCCGGGCTTACCCCCACTTGTGGCCGCCCATGATACTAATGATGAATAGTTGTACGGAAACAAATTAACTATAAATTTAAAAACGGAACGTATGATTATTCGACAAAAAAATAACAAGATATAGAAACAAACAAAATTAAAAACACAAAAATAAATAGAACTCACATAGCAAAATATTTAGGAACAGTAGTAGATGATAAATTGACGTAGAAAGAACACAGAGAAAAACATAATAAAAAATTCTTCTATTGCTGCGGTTTGCTACAGAGATGTTGAATATTTATTGATCTATCAGCTAATTTATAATGCCCATATATTAACACACGTTAGATAGAATTGTGCCATATGCATCAATTCTATATTTTGGCAATAAACCAGAAAACATTGCTAAAATTATAAACAAAACAAATACAGATACTCATTAAAAGTAAAAAACCTTTAAAACAGCAAAAAACATTTTAAGCCCTTTGTTTAATGCCAAAGGAAAAACAAACCATTTACTAAAATCAGGTACACTTCAGCGAAGCATAATTGATTAGAAATGCTGTCAAACTGGTGGACTGAAGTAACACAGAAATTAATATTGACGGAAAACATTTCTTGCGCTTACGATTTGCGGACAACATTGTAATAATGAAAGGTAAACGCAATGAATGAAATAAACCACAAACCAATATAAATAAACCGCTATCTGTGCTAACCTATGCGCTAGTTAATTTAAGATTTAACATTATCGGGGTTACTAGTTATATTACTTGTGATAATTTAATGAGTTCTTGTTACATTAAATCTTAGGAAGAATGTAAGTTCAATTCACACGTTTTGATGTCTTGAAATATAAAAATCTACATTTAGAACAAACAATTCAAATAAACAAAAATCACACATTTAAACAATTTTAAATTGAAATTGAATACTGTGTACATAATTCTAAATTCGAAATGCAAAGTAAAATATTTTTATTGCTATAAGAGATAGAAAGTAGAGTTTAAATTTGTCAAAGTTGCTTAACTTGACGAATATTTGAGAAACTTATTTAGATACCTAGTGTATTTAAATATTAAAAAACAAAATTGGCGCACAAACTGCTGCCGGTCAACCGGTCAATAAAATCCGGCGGCCGCTCAAACAACTGACGGTAAAAAATCCCGCGCGTAAATAGCGGCGGCCAAACGACGGCCCGCACGTAACCAAAATATGCTAACAGCTAAAGCCAAAGTTGTTCTCTAAACTTCTTCTTTAATTTCGATGATAATTTCAACTGGTTATTATAACTGATACATGTTCCACTCCAATCCAATCCTCTTATTGTAAAAAAAAACTATTTTATTTTGAATTTGAGTTTTTCTAAAATTTGTACTTTTGATAAAATACTTCCCTCAGTGTGCCTCAAAAGCAAATCACCCTGTACATTATAATACTTAAAAAATGCAGCACCTTTCCACACAGATAACTTAATACCAGATACTTATTTCGACAGTAACGATATCATATCAACTGACACTTGTGCCAGTTTACCACTGATGATGATGACAGCTTTGCTGTCGAAATACGTATCTGGTATTAAGTTACTTGTGTGAAAGGGTGCTGTGTTTTTCTAGTGTTGTTATTCCGCAGTTCGAGTGTTTTTAGTTCATTATAATACTTGCCAAATTATTTTAAACATATTTTACAAAATTAAGTATTTAATTGTGTTTTAAACCTTTGAAGTTGATTTTCTCAATAAGTAAGTCGATTTTTACGTTAATTTACAACGTGATAAAATACAGAGGAATCATATAAAAATGATAAATAATGAATGGCATACCGCGCTTGTTTCATAGGCAACTGCGATTAGGTTTTTATTTGATCGCTCTGTACCAGCGCTTAAACGTACGCCGCCCAACAAATCGGTACCCAAGCAGAGGTGCCAAAAGCTCCTGCTCCAATTTTGGTTGTATTTGATCATTACCTTTAAATTTCACGAAAACAGTCTATTGTATTGAATTTGAAGCGTTTCTACAATTCTGTTAGTTAAGTTTGGAGTTTCTTCTTATTTCTGCTGTCATTGATGAGCAATTTTGGTAAAATGTGTTTTTAACCGCGATCGCTAACAAAGGGGCCTACGTCTAGTGGTAAAATTTGGAACTACAATAAGAAGTAATACAAAGTGTATAGCCATTAGATGCAACACACTTGTTTTAAGTAAAAATTTAAAAATAAATACAAATAAAATTTCATTGCACCTATTTAGGCATAAAAACCCAGAGTAGTGCAAGGCATCGACCATTGCAGCCAGCAGAATTTCCAGCTTTGCAGATACACTTCAACACTCCCACTTGGCTTGGTATTATTACTTAAAATACTATTAATTTCATCAGGATATCAATAAAATGCATACGTTTGTAAACATAAGCCGAAAATTTCATTCCACGCTTCTATTTTTATAACCAAATGATATAACGTGGGTTGCCTTAAAAATGCCTCTCCTTTTTCCACTGGTCGCCTTTGTTATCTAAATTTTCAAAAATATCCATCATGGACACGTTTCTGTGAGCCGTACTGAATTACAATGCTTTTAATTTCAAATAACGACAAATTAACACACTATAGAAACTTATCGCAAACGGTTTGTTTTCCTTCGTAAATAAAAGTCAACCATTTTAAATTTAGCAGTGATATCTATAGGGGGTGGTGAACGCGAATTGTCTATTGAGTGGTCTATTGTTAAAAAAAAAAGAGCTAGTAATTTCCAAATTCAAAAATGGGGTGTCACATGCAACTTGAACATTGCATTGGGGTGAAATATAAATTGTAGCTGATCCCTAGCTACGCCGCCGATGATTTAAAAAATTTTGTTTCCAAACTTATTAATAATAATAATAATAAATCTTTATTTAGCAAAAAATGCTAATACAAAAAAATATATTGCATAGAACACAAACAAAAGAAAAATATGCTTATACGTAAGTTAGAAATATTAAGTAAAAAATAGGAACTACCGCTTAACTTATTTTATGCTAACGAACTAAATGGTTTTTTAATTTGTTTTTAAAAATTGTCAGGGATGCAGCTTGTTTAATATCTGTAGGCAATGAATTATATTCAGAAAAACCCTTATGAAAAATTGATTTTTTGCACAAGGTCCTTCCTTCGTTGCTCAAGTGAAAATCGTTACAGTTTCTAGTTTCATATGCATGCACACTATTATTGTACCTTATAACCTCAGCTAAATAGTCAGGAACGCACATGTTTTTAATTTTGTAAACGAATATCAGAGCACAAAATTTACCTAAATTTAATATATTTAACCACTTCAACTCCTTTAACATATCATTAATTCTAGCATATTTGGTCTTTTTTAAAATTATTCTCATTGCTTTATTTTGCAAAATTTGTAAATTACTTAATTGCCCTACTGATGCTGAAAACAACAATGTCCCGCAGTACAGAAAATGAGGTTGAACAATAGTATTGTAGACCAATTTCCGAGATTTAATACTCAAAAAACCACTTAATCTACCAAAAAAACTGATTTTTTTGCCAATTTTTTTAGTAAGTCCCTCCATGTGCGTATTAAAACGTAGCTTGTTATCTAACAACACACCTAAATATTTCATTCTATCAACATAACCTATTACATCACAATTTACTTTGATTTGTAACTGTAAGTTAAAAACCTCATTGCAAATTCTTGTTTTCCCTAGCAACATACATTTCGTTTTCTCGGTATTTATCTTGAGAATATTATCTCCCAGCCAATAATTTAACAATTTAAGGTCATTATTTATGAAGGTGAACATATTGCAAATATCCTTTCCTGTGATGTATATTAAAGTGTCATCTGCAAACATATGTATTTTACAATGTTTCAGTACCCGGGGCATATCATTTATATACAATAGGTATAAATAATAATGGCCCCAGGATACTCCCTTGAGGTACACCAATGTTTACTGCACTGCCTTCAGACACAGCATTACCACACTTCGTTTGTTGTGATCTTCCAGTTAAGTAATTTTCAAACCATTTATACACTACCCTCCTATTCCATACATTTTCAACTTATTTAGTAATTTTTCTCTGTCTATTGTTTCAAAAGCTCGCTTCAAATCAACAAAAACAGCAACAACTAATTCACTCCGATCGATACACTGCTTCCATTCTTCTAGCACACTCTGTAGAGCAGTTTCTGTGGAATGACCATCCCTAAACCCTGACTGTTGTTTAACCAATATTCTATTAATTTTAATGTATTCAAGGATTTGGTCATAAACAGCTCTTTCAAAAATCTTCTCAATATCAGGCAACATGTTCACTGGTCTCATGTCCGTAGCTTGTTTAGTATTTGTAACTTTAGGGACAGGAACTATTAACGAACATTTTAACTTTTTCGGAAACTGGCCAGACTTTAAAGAAGTATTTATTAAATTTAGTAACTGATAACCTATTGCATCAAAAGTTTTCTTAATAATCTTAGCATTTATTAGCAAATCCGCACTGCCCTTGCATTTTAAACGCTGAACATATGTTCGAAGTTTATTTAAACTTAATTCAGAAAAAGATTTGACGCTACTGCACTCAGTAATATTAATATTAACACTATTCAGACTTAAATTGCTTTTTGGTATGGATTGCACAATATCAGTAATACTGGTTATGTAATAATTATTCAGATTTGTAGCGATAACCATTTGATCCGTTTCCTTAATACCATTAAAGTACAGCTCCGTTATTACTTTTTTGCTAGCATCTTTATTTATAACTTTTTTAATGGTATTCCACATTCTCTTAGGATCTCCCATACAGTTGTCAATTTTATCCTCGTGATATTTGATTTTTTCAGATCTAAATGTAGATATACACTCATTCCTACTTCGTTTGTACGTTTCCCATTCTTCATTTGTTTCCAAGTACCTAAAACGCTGGTATGCAATGTCCCGTTTTTTCTGTGCGTCGACTACCCTTTTATTAAACCAAGGTACTGATTTGTTTACGTTTATAGTTCTTCGGATTACCGCCAAGTTATAAGCTTTCTGAATGTTTTCATGCAATTCATCATATATTTTGTCGACACAATTTTCACTATAGTTCCAATTAAGTGTTATCAATACATTTTTTCGTAATCTATGTTTTTTATTTCAACTAATTTCCACTTTTCATTCATGTGAGCATCGATTATGACTTTCTGCCAATTGTGATCGCTGACTTTCGGTACAAAATCAACACTGCATTTTAATTTTCGCATATTAGTTATGACAAGATCAATCAACGTACTACTTGTTTTTGTTACTCTGGTCGGTCTATCTACAGCCTGCTTTAATCCAGCCATTCTTACAATACCTTTAAGTCTATTTACGTAGGTTGTTTCTGCTTCCCAGTTTAAATTAAAATCACCTAACATAATAATATTATCATTTAGATTACTTATTCGGTCACAGTGATTTTCAAAAAAAGTTAAAAACGCAGAGTGACTAGCACTCGGAGAATGATAGTACCCAGCTACAGTGTATTTCTCGCCATTTAATCTAACTTCTATTTCGACGCACCAATAATTTAAATCTTCGGCTACACTTTCCACTAATTTACACTTAATTGTTTTTCTTACATACATGAGGACGCCTCCCGTATGCCTTGAGTTAGAGTTGCTCCGAAAAGTTTTATAATTTGGTATGGTTACTTCACAATCTTCAATTTCCGGTGTTATATGAGTTTCCGACAAGCACAAAATACTTGGTTTAAAATTTTCTACAATAAAACATATTTCGTCTTTCTTTTCTAAAAAACCATCAATGTTCACATGCCAAAACTGTGTAATTGTTGTACCATCTGCATTTTCTTTCTTAGAGTTCTTTAATTGCTATTCATTCCCGTCTAGACATCTTCGTTCAGCCAGTTTTAACGCTCTCTTATAACTTTCACAGTCTATCCTGTTTACCGATTCATGATCTATTGGCAAAGTCAGCTTAAATTTCTCATTTGCTGATAAACAATTTATACATTTAGCAGTTTTACTATCACATTCCGTAATTTCATGTTCACCTGCACATTTAGGACAGGCTACTCTTTGTGAGCAGTACTTTTTTGAATGGCCAAAACCAGAACAATTATAGCATCGTGTCACATCATCATAATTGTACGCTTTTCCTCTATACCATCCCATATTTAATTTTTCCCTTGTCAATAAATGTGCTTTAGAAAGGCTATCGACCTCAAGTAGTATTTTATAAACCCCATTTCCACTTTCTTTTCTTATTTGTTTTTTTGAAATAACTTGAACCCATGTACTTTCCACCTTGCTGATTTCATTTTGTACAATAATTGCATTACAAAGTTCGGTGTTATCCAAAAGATCTTCCTGCACAGTACCAACTACAATAATTTTTGGTTTACGCACCTTAATTTCATTAACCTTGTAATCTGTCCCTAGTTTTTTCTGAACCTCTTCTGATAAAACAGTTAAAGACT
Organism: Ctenicera cuprea; assembly: GCA_958336395.1. Lineage (NCBI taxonomy): Eukaryota > Metazoa > Arthropoda > Insecta > Coleoptera > Elateridae > Ctenicera > Ctenicera cuprea. The sequence continues at coordinate 21,601,698 of OY284491.1, forward strand.
GATTGTTTTCACAGCCAATCAATATCCCCCCATTTTGTACTTTTCGTAACATATTCACTCGTACCTGTAAATTGGCTGGCTTAATAGAATCTTTTAAATCCCTCTCTGTTTTCTCACTAGTTACGTCTTTCTGTATTGGTCTAATACAAATAAGCGGTCCGTTCTTCTTTTTTGCTACAGTCGAATACTTTTCTATGTTACTAATGATTTGCGCTTGGTTATTTTCAGTATTCAGGTTTTTTGAATTCCCCGCCACTTCTGTCCTGTCAGCGCCTCCTGCATCACTTATTACTGAAGTTGCCTTGCGACATTCATTTATTTTATCGCTTAAATCTAGATTGTTTTGAGTATCATTTGTTTTTGCATTTGTTTTACTCTCCTTCTCCACAACAATATCCTCGGATTTTAAAACATCTACAATTTTAGTTTCTAGGCCACCTATTTTGACTATTAAATCACCAATTTTCTTTGTTACAATGTCATTTACCAAAGTCTCTAATTTATTGTTATCTACCATATCTCTAATTGTTGTAATTTGATCTTCAATCTTTTTGTTTAACTCGGTCACCAATTTTTTTAATTCAAGTTCATCCGTTTTACACATAACCTCACATTTGGGATTACACTCCTCACACAGATAGATCAAGTTTTTGTACTTTTCAATGACTTCAAACTCATTTTCGGTAATGTTCTTACAAGATATATGAAACCACTTATCACATGGTCCTTCACAACCAATTAATTGCTCATTTCTACTTGTTTTACATATCCCGCATTTAATCCCGTCCACCACTCGGCGCCATTTTTAATTGCTCGTTTTAAATAAAATGCAATTGTGCAACTATTTCACACACAGTCTATTGCTGCCTGATGCGGAAGCCGATTATCGATTGTATTGACCAAGATGCATGGATAACTAATATGTATATGTAATATTTACATTGTTTTGGCAGGGACCCACAAATGTATTGCCGCGAGAGGGCAGCAGTGAAGGTTTATCTCTTTGACAGTGTCCGTGAATTTTAACTCAACACTCCTGAAATGTTCTGACAGTTGACGAGACAATTCGATTCGTTCAAAAAGTAAAATAAAGAATAAAAGCATACTTCGATGATTTATTAATTAACACACCGATGTAATTCACAAAACTCAATTTATTAGAAGCTTCAGCTTAGTAAAAAGACAAACTACCAGCAGAAAATTAAAGACGAGTAAGTACTGTTTTAACATAGGTTAGGTCAGTTATGTGTTTTAATTTTAATCAAATATGTATGTAGAATAACAACTCACTAGTAAAAACCACAGATAAGGTTAACATAAAAACACAGTTAGAGCTTCATGGTAACTCGATTTTACAAAACATTGAATTATCTTGATAACTGTTAGATATAGCGACTTTCAACAAGAGCACCGTTTTTGTGTATTTTTGTATGGAGAATAAGATTTTCTAGACAAAACATCAAAAATTGTAAAGATCTAAAATATTGGGAAGCAAATATTACGTGACACCCCATACGAGACGTCTCTGGTGCACTTATTCAAACAAAAATAAGTAAAAATAGTAAACTAAATCAGTGGTGCTCACATATAAAATATCAAAATGTTAGTGCAACTATTGCAAAAGTTACGACAAAAAGTGATTAGACTGTTCTTTCTTCAGAAGCCTGTAACTTTCTTTAACGCATCAAAACAAATTTCCATTAAAATCTTCAGAATTTAAGTTTCAACTTAAATGTTTGAGTTTTCTGTAGAACTTCTTTAGTGGTGTTTCAAATTGCAGTTCTGCTAAATGTCAGAATTCTTATAAAACCCTCGCTGGCAGGTTTTTCTTAATTTAAATTAATTAATTAAATTAAAAAAATTAATTAAAATTAATTTCAATATTTGAATAAAATTTATTCTAGTAATAATAAACAACATGCCTCAAAACTTCAATGCTATCTTTATCATTATCAACTTATCAGTTTCGTGTTTTGTTTTTATGTAACATGTGGCACATTAGCTAACAAATCCAGTTTAAACCAGTTTACCTTGCAGATAATTTTCCTTTGCAGGTGCGCAGATTCGGTTATAACAAAGCTCTGTGATTGCTTCGTTTTCTCCTCCCACTGCATACTTTTATTAGTTTGCGCGCAATGTCTGCTGAATGTTGGTTATGTTATGTTTTAACTCATTTAATTATATGTTAATTGTATTACTTTGTGAAAACTTGTACACAAACAAAATTGTACAGAAATTGTAGGCAGTTTTAAACGTGTGTGGTGTGTACGCGTAAGTAAACACCAATTTCTACACAATATAGGCACAGACATAGGTCCTTACATAATTTTACTTCCTAAAAATGTTTTGTAAATGCTTCAAAGTGAGTGGGTGTTTAGCTTTTAATTTGAAATGGTGAAAATTCATTACAACAATAATAGAATTATGGGCGAATTATATTATTTTTCGAAATGATGATACCATAAACTGATGAACATAAAAAACAGGGTGCCTGATTAATTTAAGAGTTAGTGACTTTAGTATCATTTTTGTATGATCCAGAAGATGAGATATTTGATTGGATTTTGCTAATTTGTATCTCTTTTACAACTTGTGTTGGGGAGACAGAATTTTTTCCTTTTCCAATGCATCAGGAACTCATATATCTGATAAAAGTAGAAATGGATGCTTTTTCCTGCAAACATGACTTCCTATAGGTACCTAAGGTAAGATATTTAAATTACTTTAGAAGTTTTTATGTTACAGGGGGTGGTGTTTACCGAGGAGGTAAGGGAGCTAGGTATATGTTGGGACACTATGTTTCATTTAGGTCTACCTAGTTTTTTTTATTTTTAGGTTATGTAGAATTTTAATTTATTGATTAAATGAGATTGCAATAAAGGTAATTGGCTAATTAATTTTTAACAAACATGAACATTTCTTAGGAGCCGCCTACAATTTTATGATCCTAGTATACAGGGCGAGTCATTTAAGTGTCACCCCACTATTATTTCCTAAACTATTGAGAATATCAATTTTTTTTATTAATAAAAGTTGTTTACCATTAACTGCTGCATAACGTGAAATTATTACAAATTATACTGGGTATTTAATTATGCGTGTAGAGCACATTACGTTGTAATTTATGGTATGTGGATGGATGTGTGACGCCTCTAAAGGCGAAAGTACTGGAACGATTTTGATGAAATTTTAAGTGAAGAGGTATGTCGAAAATTGTAGTTTTAGTTGAACTTTTCAAATAAAACCTAAACCGGACGCGGAAGTTAAACTTGTTTTTCACAACTCTATACTATGAGAAAACAGTTTTTTACTTACAACTCCGTTATTTGTAGAAATAAACTTATCAAACCTTATATCAGAGAAAAGAGGAAAAAGAGCTCTATCCAATGATGACATTGTTGCATTTGACGCATATTTAAAAAAGCGAAGTTAATGTCAATATCTTGAAAATTTAACGACCTATAAAAATTTTAATTTGAGATTCGAAATCTGTGTAAAAAAGTGTCTTAATGAAATCAAAACCGCATTGTGATATCGTTGATAATAACCAAAGTACACACAAAAAGCAAAAACGGAACATTTTAGTTTTTTTAGTTTGTACTGAAAATTAAGCAAAAATTGTAGGATTTGAATGTGGATCATAGCAGTACTTGAGATGCTGAATAATACTTTTTATTTAATCGAATCTCTTTCACTTACCTTTTAGGAATCCACATACATGTGTAACACCCAATAGAAATATTAAACATTTTGCTTTGAAATTGTATAGCCCAAAAACCAAAGATTTTATAATTTAGTTTCTACGATTCAATTTGCCTTAAACAATTGGCCCAGTAAGATGTAAATGGTGGTAGGTAACTTTAATATTAACTCTAGAACACTAAACATACTTGGGAGTTGCATGAATACTAAACACTCGTAAATTTTACAACTTTTTTTTTAAATTAGAAACATTTTGAAAAAATAAACTATTATCACATGATAAGTGTACAATTGGCTTTTGTGTATGTTAATGAATAAAAATTCTCAAAAAATAATTGAAAATCAAAAATTACTGTGCGCAGTTTTGGCAGCAACTGGCTTGATGTGCTCCACAAATACGGCAGTTGGAGCGTCCACAATAATTTGTTGTCATTCTTTGAAGACAAAATGGGCACAAATTGTAGATAGTACGCTTCTTTGCACCCTGGGTGGGTCTTTTATCTGGCATATTAATTTTCAGAATATTGCATATATCTTGGCATATATGGCCACCATTACAAACATGAGGTGTTAACTCGCATCTCTAACCACGGTTTCATCAGTTCTTCACTTAGATTCAGCATAAATGTTAATCTAGGCTCCCATTTTACATTATTTCTGTTTCTATTGGAATTATAGATCACAAAGGAATTTCTTGAGGCTATATTTATAATGTCATCAAAAACACACATGGGACATCAAGACTACAAAAAGATATTAAGGGAGTCGCAACAGTTCTGCCATTTTTTCAAGATGGCTAATTTAGCACCACTAGGATCACTGTGGACTTTTGATATGTTATAAAGCGTATAAAGATGCATCTATTCTGAAAAAATCAAAGTTCTCCTAATTTATTCGTCAGTTTACCACTGATGATGACAGCTTTCTGTCGAAATACGTATCTGGTATTTAGTTACTTGGGTGGAAGGGTGCTGTAATTTTAAAGTGTTGTTATTCCACAGTTCAAGTATTTTTAGTTTAAATTAAATGTTTGAGATTTCTGCAGGATTCCTTCATTGGGGCCCTAAATAGTGTTACAAGCTGATATGGATCTTCAACCTGTAAAAGATTGAGAAACATTTTTTTTTTGATTTTATGGGTCGGAAGGAGCCGTACATTATGCTAATAGTGAATTTTGAAAAGCTGCCCGGTTTTAATGAATGGGGGTAACTTGAATGTTTTAAATGGGATGATATATAATTTTCAATATTTTTTAATATCTATATCAAAATATTATTTTTTCAGATTTTTTGAAATACATTTACTACCCCAAATAAATAGTTGTATGAAATTCTGTAAATATTAAAAAACCATTACGAGATTGTTTTTATTTAAATGTACCTACTAAAAATAAACAACCAAAATTAAATCAAGTAAAATTTAATGAGTGAAAAATGTACAAAATATTTCATCCCTCCCATTTATTAGGAGTTGTAAACGTAAAAAAATAATCTCGTAGGGGTAGTCAACGTTTTTATAAAAATCTGAAAAATAGAGGCCGTACCTATTTTGATGCGGATATTAAAAATTGTGCAGCATTTTATTTAAAAATTTTCAGCTACCCTCTAATTTTTAAAATAGGGTGGGTTTGCAGAACTGAATATTAGCCTAATACACGACCCCTTCAGTCCCATTTTATCAAAAAAAAATTGTTGCTCAATCTTTTATATTTTTGCAGATATCAGATTGTAACTATTTAGTTGCCGCACTTTCTATATGAAATCCGAATCCCTTCGACCAATCTCAACTTGCTTGAAATACGGCTGCAGCTGAGATTATGCAACGCAAACAGCGCGGAGCGGGTATTATTTTTGTAAAGCAGTTACCAAAAAAAGTGTAGTCCGTAGCCCACTGGTTCAACTAGTTTAAATTAAATTCATTATTTTAATAAAATTAATTCTAAACAACGTGTCTGAAAACTTCGATGTTATCAGTTCTTATCAGTTTCTTCCTTTGTTTAAATATGTTTACATGTAAGAGATGCATAACAAACCAGTTTATCATTCGACCTTGCGGTTAATTTTCGTTCGCAAATGCCAGATGTCTTTTCTAAACAAGCTTTATGATTGGTACATTTTTCCCCTCTCCCTGGTAACGTTATTAGCACAAACCAATATACCTACTAGTGTAGAACGTGAATTTTAATCTTACCATTCGTAACCGATATCGGTAATCAATTACAAGGGGCCGGCTTAAGCTGGATTCTCACTCTACCTGGACCACAATCGTGCATTACACTCGACGGGCACGTTAAAGAGAACATGTAAAGAAAGAGTACTCGGTATTAGCATTAATTACGGCTTAAAGCTTTAATAGTTTTAACTTACGGCGGGGACGTCTGCCCTGGCCTCGCTGACACCTGGACGACCGACGCTCCATTGTCATATTCTGGCTGGCTGTAGGTTTCAGCTGTGAACACAATATTAACGCCTACGCCTACACATGAAGAGGAGAGCCCACAGAGTACTACAGGTACCCTAGTCGGCCCGAAGGCTCTCGTGGGATCACTCTTCCAACACCTACGCCTACACATGAAGAGGAGAGCCCACAGAGTACTACAGGTACCCTAGTCGGCCCGAAGGCTCTCGTGGGATCACTCTTCCAACACCTACGCCTACACCTGAAGAGGAGAGCCCACAGAGTACTACAGGTACCCTAGTCGGCCCGAAGGCTCTCGTGGGATCACTCTTCCAACACCTACGCCTACACGTGAAGAGGAGAGCCCACAGAGTACTACAGGTACCCTAGTCGGCCCGAAGGCTCTCGTGGGATCACTCTTCCAACACCTACGCCTACACCTGAAGAGGAGAGCCCACAGAGTACTACAGGTACCCTAGACGGCCCGAAGGCTCTCGTGGGATCACTCTTCCAACAGTTATCTTAGTGCTCACGTAAACATGTCTACAGGGTACTACAGGTACCCTAGTCGGCCTCAGGCTCTCGTAGAACATGAATACAGGGGTTAAACACTAGTATACCCCTAGTCGGCACACCAACACATCTACCTAATGTCACCTTAAAAATCTCTAATCAATACCACCTTAATCAACTAGCTAAACCTGTATTTGACCAATAATTAGCCTTATTCTAATTACCTTAACTTATTAACTACCCATTTCACATTTACACGTACACACGTATGACATATGACATATATCATCCACCACAGCACACTCATTTTCTTATGCTCTCAAAATCTCGCCTACACTAGGAGGTTATTAGTTAATCTGTAAAGATAGCTTGTTCTGTAAATTATTTGTTAATTCATAATTGCGTAAAATGTATTACTTTGTGAATCTTGAAATTGTACAAGAATTATGGGCAATGCTAAACGTGTATGGTGTATAGATGTGGAGTGGATACCCATTTTAATTAATAACCAGGAAGATTCATAAAAAGGTACAAATACTACCTACATACCTATAATTTTACTTCTTAAATGCTTTAAAAGGGGCGTTTTGCTATTAATTTGAAATACGGAATAATGGAATTATATTATATTTCGAAAAATCCCGTGGTAGCATAAATAATGGTAGGTAATTAAAAAAAATACGTTATTTGATTGATGTACAAGTTATGACTGTATTTCATCAATTGCATGATCGTGAAAGCACAATTTATATTATGGCTTTTGGTAATATTTATTTCTTTTGCAGCCTTCATCCCGATAGACAGAATTCCTTCTTTTTCCAACGCATTACCAACCCTTTTCATTAAACGTCTGTGATAAAGGAAGAAGTGGTTGATCTTTCTGCAGATGTGACTTCTTATAAGGTAGGTAAGATTTTTAATATTGCTTTTGAAGTTTTAATGTTAAATGCGGAAGTGTTTATCCAGTACGTTTTAAGGATTTCTTTTTAATTTCTACTTTCCTCCAATCCGACTAGAAACACAACCTGAAATCCATACCAGTCCATAACCTACTCTCTCATAGAAAAGTTAAATATATTTTCCGTTTAGCTTTTATTTTAACCAAAAATATTAAATTAAAGACAACAATATCTGGATATTTCTTTTTATTCTAAAATTTCAAAACCTATCAAGTTTTCCACCTCAAATATAAAATTAGGTTAGTGATACTTTTTGTCAAAAGCTCATTAGAACTTTTGCTTGTCTAATTCTAACTCGGGAGCGAAGAAACTAACAGAAATTAGCCTATTCAATTTATTTCATATTAATTTTAAACGTACAGATAACATAAGGCGTTGCCAGCGCACTTTATTGAAACAAAAATAACAATTTCTTTTTGGCGAGTGCAAATCGAGAGCAAATTCACGCTGCTGTAATAATTTATACAAAAATTATGAATAATTCTTGCGTTTATGATAATAAAATGAAAATATTTCTATTTATATTATACAGTGTGTAACAGAACACCTACACACTATCTTTTATCTTGAACCTACATGGATGGGATAAAAATTTGTTATATAAATCGTACGTACACGAGGTATTCAGTAAAAATATTTATAAATTTTTTGTGGCTCTGGAAAGGGTAGTTTTTGGGGGGGGGGGGGTTCTCGAAATTTTCAAATAGGAAGGTGGTTTAAGTTGTTTAAGAGGTATTTTTAAAACCAACAACTTTAAAAAAAGAAAATATCGATACCTTAAAACCGTTTCAAAATGGCGGCCAATTATATTCAAAAAGCAGTCATTATATGTACATAAACCTTTTCCCAACCGCACATGAACTATTATACCAAGAAAATTGGTACTGATCATTAATAGTATATTATGCAACAAGTTTTAGAAACGGCATTTTAGTCACGAGTTTTATTAGGCACGAGCGGAGCGTAGCGGAGCGAGTGTTTATTAAAACGAGTATCTAGAAAAGTTTCTAAAACGAATTGCATACTATACTTTTTCTACGACCATCACAAAAATACTAAAATTTGGAAATTATTTTATTATCTTAAGCAATACTAATTATTTTGACAGATTGATGACAAGTGACGACTAACTTGATTTTCAGTTGGTTTTCAATTGATTTTTGGGATTAAAAACCTAGAGCTAACTTCAGCCCGTGACTAAAACGCACAAAGTCACAGCTTGTCGAGGTGTGTTTAAAAGGTCACTTAGCGTCACGGAAACATATGCGATAAACGGCATTTTAAACATGGAAGTAGAAAAAGTCCATTAAATTAGTTTTCCAATGATGTATCACATGAGGACAAAAAATAAATGTTAGTACCTCCTCTCCTTCTCAAAAGAGCGGGAACATTCAAAAGATGTTGTCTAAAAAATCTTAAATAGGACGAGGGGTCAAGTGATACCTCATTTTAAAGGTCTTTTGGTTTTTCAATATTTCTCACCGTTATAAAATGGCGGCTCGATTTATAAAAATTTACTTCTTATTATCGGATGAATCACTCCCTCTACCGCATCTAAGGCAGTGAAACAAAATTTTTTTTGCTGATTTATAAAGTCTGTTCACATAACATTTAAATTTAAATCCACGTGCCAGTTGGAGTATGAAGGAAGGTCTCGCAGCGGTTGCTTGACAATTATTTTTATATGATTTAGTGTTGAGATTTAAAACTCTAATTTAACATTAAAATTTGCAGACATTCATAATGTAAACAAACATTGAGGAAGTTTCAACGTTATAACTACAGCGTGCTTCTTTATTTGCTGAGCAATTGGATTACTACAAAGATGTTGGCCCAGAAAAGGAACTGGATTCCCAGACAGGATCACTACAGGACTGCAGTTCGGATTTATGGAGAAATGTGTTATGGAGACTAATAATAAGCAGTCACAGTCAGAAGGAGAACAACCAAAATCAGAACCAATGTTACAACCCCACTTGCAATTCGCTCATACTCGGACAGCTTGAATTCTGCATTCGCAATCATTTTGTATGAGAATTATTATTGTTAATCAAAAATTTTGGTAGTTATCTGTAATTCAAAGCTCTAGTTTATTTAATTTTTGGTGTTTTGAACTTGAAATGTGACCAATTTTTTGGGCAATGTACATTTTATTCAATTTATTACACTTTAGCATTTTCTAAAGTGTATCTTCAATATTAGGATTTTTTCGCAAACATTTTTTCAAACAATTTAGTGCATTGTAATTTCAATCTTTAATTTTACATTTGAATTTCCAGATGTTCATATTGAGAGCAACATGAGGGAGTTTCTACATTTCAACTACACGGCGCTTCTCAGAATGCAGTCAGAATGAAAACCGGAACAATAATTACTAAAACAGAAGGTGAATTTTTGCAATTTTTACTTCAAAGCTATTTTCCTTTGACTTTTGTTTTTTATATTTTCATATATCAATTTTTGGATAATTTTATTCTGGCCTCTATGCTTTATTTTGAATATTTAATTAACCATAGATTTGAAAATGATATTTCTAAAGTAAATATTCTGTTTCCTTATTACTCAATTTTTTTTTATTGTAGATCGCTGATGGAAGTCTTCTTCTTCATTTGTGGATTATCATTGGAAGCAGCAGGGTTGAGGGTGAAATCTCAAAATCAAAATATTTAAATTTTAATTTTAATCTGTTAGAGATGCATCTTTTTGCGAACAGTAAAATTTCCTTTATCTTATTTAAAGTTTTGTGTTCTTTGTGTTGTTTCTTGTAATGATGCGAGTTCCAAGAAACGTGGTATGCATGTATGTAAGATAATGAGTAACTTGAGCAAATGCATACGTTACATCTCTACCACATCACTGTTAATTTACTTAATTTACAAATCTTAACAGGGGAATATTTATATAATTATTTATAACAAAAAACGCGTTATGGGTTGGGTAGCATTTCCCTGTAGCTTGGTGTATTAGGCAGCCATTACCTTCCCTTAACTCTTACCGTTATAATTACTTGTCCATTTATTCTAATCGGGTTATAATTCTAACTATTTCTTTTTGTATTTGTGACTCTTTTAATTCTAAATACCTACAAAATGGCTGATTTTCTTGACATGGTTTCATCTTTATTTCTAGTAGCATATTACGTACTTGTCCTTTCTGTTTAAAGAAGGGTGCACCCATGCACTGCATCTCATTGATTTCCTTATGAGATGATGCCATAGTCGGCATGAGCCACCAATTTCCCCAATTTTTTTATCGAGTGTTTTGAATAGCATCACTTGGAAGTGGTTGTTGTCGCTGATCAAGTTTGTAACTTCAGCGGGCGGTAGTTGGTAGTTGGTGGGTAGAGCCCGAAAGGGGTGGCCAGCGGCGACCCGGCATGTTGGGGAAGCTTACTTGTTCACCGACCTCGATACTTCTAAGTTTTGCTATTGCACTCGTTTATTCTCTACGATTTGGTATAGTGGGTGGGACAGTATCGAATTAGGTCTTCTTTATGTGCCTACTTCCTGTAATCATTATTACAAGGTACAAAGTTTATAAGTTTGCTTATGAGATTATGCCACGACCGGCATAAGCTCTTCCATTTCAATTTTCGCCCTGAGTTTGAACGGCATCACTTGTTGGTGGTCGTTGTCGCTGGTCGACAAGCGAGGGACTCCAGCTGACAGCAGTGAGCCATCACATTTTGCAATCCTTGTGAGCGCAGTGACCCCGGAGAGCCCAATACGTGGTATGGGGCCCATTACGACCACTGCCTATTCATTATCGACGTCAGAGACACCTTCTCTGTTCTCTGATGGGGCATGTCGACTAGTTGGGCGGCGGACGGCAACTGGCGTGTTGGGAAACTTTCTTGGTCCATCGACCTCGATACCAATAAGTTTTGCCGTTGCACTTGTTTTTTCTCTCCCTATATTATTTTCTGTGTTTATAATCTCAATCACCGCAAGGTTAAAACTCCTTTTTTTCAACCAAGCGCCCATTACTGGCACGACCCTTCTTCGCACCCAAATTTTGCTGATAGGGTTGCTACTAGCTATTTCGTCTTTTTATATTTTGTATATTATATGTGTTATATAAGCCCCCCCCCCAAGTTTCAAGTTGTTACATTTTCATTTCTTATGTACTTACGGTAAAACTAACACCTTCATATGAAAGTTAACTGTTATGCTAGTAGCATTGCCCCTAAACTTAACTTTGGCGGGGAGGATTTGCCAAAAAATAATTGGGAAACTAGTGAAAATCAACAACATGTTGTAGAGAGTAACTTATGGTTTTTTCTTTTTGGGCGCTTAATATATCTGTGCACTGTTCTTTCTGTCTTTTTGGGAGTGTTTACATGGAATCGAATGAATGGGACGCATATAATATGTAACAATGTAAAAGGTAGGAGGAAATTCAGAGTAAACTAAATTGTACAAATTTTTTAAAGCAATTACAAAGTTTCTAGTGACCATCACTGGCATCACTTCTTCAAACCCAAGTTTTATTCGTGGCACTGCTATTTGTGTCATCTTTATTTATAGATGGCACATTAGTTGTCGTATTTGTCCTCTCAAGTTCAAGATACACACACAGCATCTCGTTATTTTTCTAATGAGATGATGCCATAGTCGGCATGAGCCCCACCAATTTCCCCAATTTTTTTTTTAGAGTTTTGAATAGTATGACTTGGCAGTGGTTGTTGTCGCTGATCAAGCTTGCGACTCCAGCAGGCGGTAGTTGGCTATACACAAAGTGACTTCGAAGAGCCTAACATACTTGGTATGGAGCCCGAAAGGGGTAGCCAGCGGCGACCCGGCATGTTGGGGAAGCTTACTTGTCCATCGACCTCGATACTTCTAAATTTTGCTATTGCACTCGTTTTTTCTCTCCCTGCATTATTTTCTGGTTTATAATCTCAAACATCGCAAGGTTAAAACTCCTTTTTTTCAACCAGGCGCCTATTACTGGCACAACCCTTCTCCGAAACCCAAATTTTGCTGATAGGATTGCTACTAGCTATTTCGTCTTTTTATATTTTGTATATTATATTATATATGTTATATAAGGTCCCCCCCCCCCCCAAGTTTCAACTTGTGACTCTAGGTTCTTCCAACAGATTTGTCAACATTTTAATTTCTTATGTACTTACGGTAAAACTAACACCTTCATATGAAAGTTAACTGTTATGCTAGTAGCATTGCCCCTAAACTTAACTTTGGCAGGGACGACTTGCCAAAAATAATTGAGAAACTAGTGAAAATCAACAACATGTTGTCGAGAGTAACTTTTTTTTTTGGGCGCTCAATATATCTGTGTACTTTTCTGTCTCTCTTTTTGGGAGTGTTTACATGGAATCAAATGATTGGGACGCATATATAATATGTAACAATGTAAAAGGTATAAGGAAATTCAGAGTAAACTAAATTGTACAAATTTTTTAAAGCAATTACAAAGTTTTTAGTGGGAAATATATTTAGGTAAAGGGTAGGAAGAAAAAGACGTTCTCAGACTACCACTGGAGGAGGCAAACAAATCGCCATCTCCATACAGAAGAAGATGCAGCTGCTTTTTAAGATTACGAATAGAAAAAATATTGTATACTAATTTTTGTATTGTAAAGGTCTCCTAAAGGTAAAGTTCCTTGATTTTTTTTGTTTTAATTTTTTGTAATCGATCAATAATATATAGTTTCAAAATGACATGAATTATATTAACAACTGCATCGGCCGTAGTATGAACAGCTGCATATTACGAAGCCAGATTTATTGTTGTACAATGCAATCCATGCCCTTTTGAATCTCATTGCTCAACTTGAAATTAGCTCATGTTAAGGGACTTATCTATGACCTATTTTTTTAACATGTCTTGTGCATATCATCCTGTCGTAATTGTATTAAAAAATAAAGAATTGTCAATTTATTTTTATATTGGAACTTTAGTAAGATTAGGTTAAATTGCTAAAAGTTAGGTTAGAGTTGCGTTCAGATAGGTTTGTTACTGTCAAGAGTCTATTAAGGCAACGGCTCCCTTGCTGCATTTGTGAAGCACGTCCGCGAGAGGGCAGCAGTGAAGATTTATCTCTGACAGTGTCCATGAATTTTAACCTAATCCTCCTGAAATGTTCTGACTGTTGACGAGACGAATAAAAGCATACTTCGGTTATTTATTTATTAACACACCAATGTAATTTACAAAACTCAATTTATTAGAAATTTCAGCTTAGTTAAAAGACAGACTACCAGCAGAAAATTAAAGACGAGTAAGTAACCTAACCTTTAAAAATGGGCGAAGCTTTAACCTAAAAGTTTTATATTTAATTTTTAATCAGTTTTTAACTTATTTTGTGTTTACCTTTTTGGTGCAATTAAAAATTAGTGATTAAATTTAGTTGTGACAATTTACTCGAGGGTGTGCCAAGGAGGCATTTAGAAAAAGTGAAACGTAATTAGAAAATTGTTCTGCACTTCTTTTTTTGAGCATATTGAATGATGAAGAAGCAGAATAAGGCAGAAACGAAAAATTGCAAAAATAACCAAGAAAAAGTGGATTCTATGGTTTACGTCGTTTTCATATCGCTTCTTTTGGATCTGCTGGCTTTTACGTTGATTCTGCCCCTATTGACATCATTATTAGAACACTACCGACAGCAGGACTGGATGCGTAACTGTCACATAAAATATACTACTTTCAAGAACTTGTCGGTGTACCTAACCTACTAATACAGTTCAATCCTTTTTGGTGATTTTCTGAGTTTGATGTTTAGTTTACTGCATTGCCAGTTGTTGGAGGGATATTTGATGTCTTGGGTAGGAAAGCAGTTATGATAACTTGTCTTGTAAGTTTTAACGGTCAAAAGAATGTAGAATGAAGTTTGTAAATTTACCTTTTCATAGATAATTACTTAATTGATTATAAATATTTACGTCATTAAAGCACGAAATCGAAAAGGCACTTCAACTGTGAAGATCGTAATCATCAACTTTAGTCGATTTTGAAAAAGCAAAAAAGGAGCTACATAGCTGATGGTAGGATTTTCCAGCTTTCATTTATATTTTATGTTCATCAAATTTCCTTTTGTTAGTATTTAATTCTAAAAGCTTAGTTATAGATAATTACTTTATTGATTGTAAATTTGTTTATTTTAATTGACCATTAGAGCACAAAATGTAAAAAGCACCTCAATTATGAAGATCTGGAATCATCAACTATTGACTATCTTGTGTCCTTGAAGATGTGAAAAAGAGCGACTTAAAACAACTTTCCTTATGGTAGGTAGCTCTATCTTTCTTGCCCGATTAACTTTTGATTAATAATTCACTGTTTACACTTTTTAAATTACTTTTGTTTTTCTATAATTTTGAGTTTACATGTGCAAGAGACTTTCCACCTTCTTTCATTTATACTTACCTGATTTCCTTTTATTGGTATAATTCTAATAGCTCATTCACTGATTGTATTTTTTTTTAAATTTCAGGTTGTTTGTTATTGGAGCAAGAAATGGCAAGGCGCCTCAATTGTGAAGACGTAGAATCATCAATCAGCCTTATAGCGGAGAACTTCCCATCTTTTGAAGATATGAAATAGAGCGACTTAAAACAACATTCCTTATGGTAGGTAGCTCTATCTTTCTTGCCCGATTAACTTTTGATTAATAATTCACTGTTACACTTTTTAAATTACTTTTGTATTTCCATAATTTTGAGTTTACATAGCTTTTTACATGTGCGAGAGACTTTCCACCTTCTTTCATTTATACTTACCTGATTTCCTTTTGTTAGTATAATTCTAATAGCTCATTCACTGATGTATTTTTTTTAAATTTCAGGATGTTTTTGGAGCAAGAAATGGCAAGGCGCCTCAATTGTGAAGACGTAGAATCATCAATCAGCCTTATAGCGGAGAACTTCCCATCTTTTGAAGATATGAAAAAGAGCGACTTAAAACAACATTCCTTATGGGAATCTTTCTTGCCCGATTAACTTTTGATTAATAATTCACCGTTACACTTTTTAAATTACTTTTGTATTTCCATAATTTTGAGTTTACATAGCTTTTTACATGTGCGAGAGACTTTCCACCATCTTCCATTTATACTTACCTGATTTCCTTTTGTTAGTATAATTCTAATAGCTCATTCACTGATGTATTTTTTTTAAATTTCAGGATGTTTTTGGAGCAAGAAATGGCAAGGCGCCTCAATTGTGAAGACGTAGAATCATCAATCAGCCTTATAGCGGAGAACTTCCCATCTTTTGAAGATATGAAAAAGAGCGACTTAAAACAACATTCCTTATGGGAATCTTTCTTGCCCGATTAACTTTTGATTAATAATTCACCGTTACACTTTTTAAATTACTTTTGTATTTCCATAATTTTGAGTTTACATAGCTTTTTACATGTGCGAGAGACTTTCCACCATCTTCCATTTATACTTACCTGATTTCCTTTTGTTAGTATAATTCTAATAGCTCATTCACTGATGTATTTTTTTTAAATTTCAGGATGTTTTTGGAGCAAGAAATGGCAAGGCGCCTCAATTGTGAAGACGTAGAATCATCAATCAGCCTTATAGCGGAGAACTTCCCATCTTTTGAAGATATGAAAAAGAGCGACTTAAAACAACATTCCTTATGGGAATCTTTCTTGCCCGATTAACTTTTGATTAATAATTCACCGTTACACTTTTTAAATTACTTTTGTATTTCCATAATTTTGAGTTTACATAGCTTTTTACATGTGCGAGAGACTTTCCACCATCTTCCATTTATACTTACCTGATTTCCTTTTGTTAGTATAATTCTAATAGCTCATTCACTGATGTACAGCAAGTGCCACCTAACCTTGCAAATTTTAGTGGCCTTTGATTCGGCTACTTCCGCTTTGTTTCGTCGGTAGTCGTAACTTAAACTAGCTCTAATTGGCCGTTGGACAGTGTGGTACACTCTACTAAAAAGTGAAAGTCAATTTATTTATGGTTTACGAAAAATTGTGGATTTTTTGACAAATTAAAAGGCCGTGCGCCATAAGGTTAGAAACAGTTTGCTTTGAGAAGGGATTAACGATAATGTAGGTTACGTATAAAAAATACAGCAAAGAAACTAGAAATGTAATAAAAAACCTTGCTTTTGCTTGAGAGTGTAACGGCTTCTCGCCTTTTAAACTTATCGTCATTTTTTTTGCAAGGTTAAATGGCACTTGCTGTATTTTTTTTAAATTTCAGGTTATTGGAGCAAGAAATGGCAAGGCGCCTCAATTGTGAAGACGTAGAATCATCAATCAGCCTTGTAGCTGAGAACTTCCCATCTTTTGAAGATGTGAAAAGTGAAACTTTTCGTATTAATTTTGATTATTGTATTTACATACGTATTATTAAAATGTTAATTACAAATTGTAATAAAAATATAACAAATAAAACAATATTTGCAACAATCAGATTGTTTTAATTATCAACTTTGTCATTTATCATAAAATTACTAAAATGCTGATGGCAAGTGGTCAAAAATTTGTTTTAAATTTTCTAATCTATACAGTCAAAATTATTCAAAATTAATATCCCTGTATTGCTGTAATCCTGTTACCAAATAGTCAAAATTTGAAACTATACTCAAAATATTTTTGACAAACCTCTACATCGTTTCTGGACTCCTGGTAGCAAGTAGTTAGAATTTGACTTCAAAATTAAAATTTTTGCTTATTGATTGATGATCTCTTCGCACTTATGTGACCCTAATAGTAAATGGTCAGAATTTCAAATTTTCAGATTCAATAAATACTTGTGACATTATACCTTTTCCCATTTCTGTGATCCTGATAGTAAATGGAGAAACTTCAAGCTTGAGAACCTCAATTTTAAAATCAATTCAGAAAATATTGGTATCAGGACCACAGAAGTGCAAAGAGGTAGCAACTAGTAAAAATTTCAAGCTCGAAAACCCCACTTTTATAATCAAATTCCAGACAATTGCTATCAGGATTACAGAAGGACAATAAGGTGTTGCAATAATTAATTTTCTGAATAATCTCAACTCTTGGGATCAAAATTTACCAAGTTGGTATCAGGATCACATAGGAGGAAAAAGGTGTTGCATCAAAATTATTTAAAGAAAAATGTAAATTTCCTGAAACATAATGCTAACCAAGTACTACCAGGAGCACAGAATAAATAAGGTGCTGTTAAGTATTTGTGGAGTTAAAAATTTCAAATTTGTGAGCAATACCTACCAGGATCGCAGCAGAAAAAGGAGATTGTTGCCAATGTTTTTGAATCTGAATCATTTAAAATTTTAAGTTGTTAACGCCTTTTTTAATGTACAATGATACAGAATAAAGACACCACAGTTAAATGCACATTTATTATTGTATAATGCAACATACAAGCATATTAACACGGGCACATTTAAATACACAGGGTGTCATTTAAGTGTCGCCCCACTTTTATTTCCTAAACCATTGGAAGAATTAAATTTTTGAAGCTAACATATGTACAAAGCTTACTACTAAAAACACACTCTTGTACTCTGTTAATTTCCTTATTGTTTTAAATTAGCGATTACAGACTCTACTTTTAGAAATTCTTTTTGGGCCCTAAAAAGAGCCATTTGTATGTTGTAGTTGCACCTTTGCAAACTTGTAGGCACATCCTTGTCTGTTAGCAGGCGCTCCTGTTTAGCTGTGTGCTGTTGGAGTTCCACTAATACTCTACTCAAGCCTTTATTGTGCTCTTTCTGCTTTTTCAACAACTTTCCATTATCCCTATAAATAACAATATATAATTATTTAAAATATTGATTATTTACAAAATACGAATTAAAGACCAGACAGTAACACGGCAACTATAAAACATTGCATTAAAATTTATGATAGATAACACCTACTTGTATAGTGTCATTAACCATGTTTGGCAGGGGTATGCGGAGTCCCCAACCAAATGGTATTTTCCATAGAAATATTTCTGTGCCCCAAATTGTTCCACACTTTTACGCAAGGAGTATCTTAGCACCTAAAATGAAGTATTATTATCATTCATGTAATTTAGTAATTAATTGCTCTTACCCTTGCATTATGAGCAGACTCAGGAAATCCTACAAATGTTTTTGAATATTAGTTTTGCAGTACATATTCCTTGCAGAATAATCGAGTGAAAAAATTTACGGTTTAGATAGCTATCCTGTTGATCTGCAGGCACTTTTACTGGTATATGTGACAACTATCAATGGCACCAATATCGTCTAAGAAAAAAGGCACCAATCACGTCTACGAAAAAACACGTGCAGTGGTGCTACCATTCTTGTGTTTTTGCTTTGCAATAAGCCTTTTGGGGGCCTTATCGATGTCAAAACTGAGTGCATTGAAATCTGTTTTTTCTTCGAATTTCCCAAGAAAATCAAAGCCAAGTTTTACCGCTTCCTCGCATTAACGGTCGTTTTCCCGAAGATATAAATTTTCAGGCTATATTAAATATTAACCTTTTCAATATTGATATGGAATATATGACAGTATAATATCACAATAGAAACAAAGTAAGGTTAGAATAGCATTGCGTGCGGATATCAAATTTGACGCGCAAACGTATTTTTTTAATAACTATGATCAGCTCGCCATCTCTCCGCCAAACATTTCGTGACGCCCTTATCAAACTCGAGTGACAACACCATACCCTTCCAGTCATCTTGGTATTGACGAATATTTAGAGCAGCAAGTAGTACACTTTTACTCGTGTTTAGATTCTAGATGTCTTTCACTACAATTACAGACTTGTGTTCTTACACCGAATCTTCATAGAACGAAGCAGAGTTAAAATTTTAGAAAACTGTAAATTATATAAAATTTTGCAATAGAGACGCAAAGCATAACGCAAAGTCGGTATTAATCCAGGGGGCTGTAGTTTTATAATAATTCCTTGTAACAGGTGGTGTGTAACTTTGATAATGTAGCTATTTAACCGTAGATGTCAGGCAACCTAACAAGCATCAATTTTTTAAAATTGTCTGGAAATGTGCGCTTGTTTCTAAATTAATATATTTGAAAATTGTTTATAATTATAATAATTAATTATGTGGAATTTTAGGGGCATTAATTTGTTGAAAGTGATATATAAAATTGAAACTATTTTTTTTGATAATTATATTAAACAAGCTACAAAATATTCTTTTCAGTTGTACAATTTTTAATTTTGTTTGACCTTTTAATTAGGTTTAATCTAAGCAATTTAAAATCAGTAGATTTTAAAGGGTGCCAGTGAACATTAGAGAATAAATATTTGTATGAACTGCCCCAATTCTAAAAAGCGCTGTCAAATTTAAAGTACAATTGAATGTAGTATGGTTGCAGAGAAATAGTTTTTAAAGCGAGTAGGTAGTTTTCTTTACAATAACAAAAATTTCCAATTGTTTGGCCTCATAGAATAAGCCAAAATTAGTTGGGACCAACATTAAACGCCCCTGTTGGATCCTACAACCTATCTTGGTACGGCCAATATAATTAAATTTGGCGCAAATAGCAAGTCATACTAGGACAACTTTCCGAAAGAAATTAAGCTGGTTCATTCACCAACTTCACAACCTGGTTAAGCTTGAGATGCCAACAATTTTGGCGTCAAGTTGTTCAGTTTTAATCGATTGTTGTTGAATAAGCTTCTATTGACGGGGATAAAATGGGGGGATTTAAAAACAATGTCAGAAATTGTATATTTTCTGATGTATCTAAATTTAGTAAAAGCTGATGTCAAAAAACTGCCAGATGTTTTAAAAATACACATTAAATTGCAATTTTAAAAAAGGTAGGGTACGTTCAATTGGTAGTGGAATTGTAACAAAATAAATCAGAGAAAACTAAATAAAATGTAAACAAGATTATCATAATAAACATATAATCATGTCTGTAAGACATTTGGCATGGTATTTAGCAGTAAATACGTTAAAATCACTTAATAAAACGGGCAAGTATAATAACCACAGTGTAACAAGGATGTAGCGATGTTGTTAACGTTAAACACCTTCATGATTATGAATCGCTAACATGTAAAACGCATTAGTCCTGACAACCTCGTTTCTCAACTGGAAAAAGTCTTCACGGAAAGATAAGACAGAATCGTACGAGTTTTAAGACGACTTAACCGTTCTCCTGGAACGCTAACGAGAGCCCACGATCTAGTTCCGTATTGTTTAAGGATGTAATTAATGTCTTCGAGACTATTTAAATAGTATTAATAGGCAATTGCTTTTAGTATAATCATCCAGAGTTTAATAGTGAGTTCGGAAACATTTTAACCTAATCTTTTACATTAAACGCGCTTCGGTCCAGCGCATTCGTCGACGTCGAAATTTATTATATGTAATTGGCCAACTGCATTTTACCTACACAGAGCTTGAATTCTTAGAATTTGTATTTTTAATGCTTACTTTAATGGCATTAGAATTTAATGGGTTTTTACGGTTGATAAAATAATTTATTAGAGGACTTAATTAAAATATTTCTGTGTCTACGTTTTTCTTTCACATTATCACCTAACGTTACGGCTGCATTGTTAAAGTAATAATAATTAGAATTTTATTTTGAAATATCTTGCATCAGAGGTGTCACAAACAAACAACACCTTCATTACGCATTAAATCATCGACCATAAACTTATTACACCTGAACAATCTCGATCACTGATTGAAACGCACAGTTACAGAAACGTGACACAATTTAACCACAAAACAGCCTTTGTAAACCTTTCTATTTTGGTATCATTCTACTCGTTAGAGTCATTCTAGAAACCAGCAATATAATACAAATAGCAGAAATGGGTAATCATAAAATTTGGATTTATTAAAAGAGGAAATATAAGAAAATAAGGTTTCGATACCTAGGTAGGTATATATAAATGATATAAAATTATTGACGAAGGAACATTTAATGACCACTTATTATTGAAGAGTTTGAAATTACAAAGGAATATAAGCGATCACGTACGCTATTACGAGAAGATACAATTGAAAAACGACTTAAACATCAGATTCCTTGATTATAGGTTATAAAATTGATCAAAGAATAATGTTAGTGGAATTAAAGATCAGGGGCGGTGTCTGATAATTGTTAATCATTCCCGAATATCCTCTTGCAGTCGCACTTACGTACATAAACGTCAGTATTATTCATTTTTTTGTTAATATAAAATAAATGGTTAAAATACTTATAAAAAAATTATTGTATCTAAGACAACAATCGAGTATAATTGGTAAGTCCGGTCCTGACTAATAGATAGATGTTTTAATATTTTAAAGTTCAAAACATTTTAACTCATTATATTCCACTATGGACGTTCACAGTGAGGCAATTATTCTTTCATTTCATAACTTGATACGATGTAATTTTTATTTTGTTGTTTCGTGCCTAACAAACGGATAGTTGTCTCATTTTTATTTTATTGGCAATGTTCGTAAAAGCATATTCTTGTTGGAAATGGCTACTAAAAAATTCGTTCGATTGTTCTAGAACGTGTTAATAATGTCGTAGTAAATTAAAAATCACGTCGCTAAAATTAGCCGCACTTGGGTTATTTAATCAAAGCCAATTTTTGAATTGAGATTTTATCGAAACGGTTAAGCTATTTTTGAACAGCATTTTGATGACGCCATTGAAAACAATCTCTGTTTTTCTTCTAGTTATAATAGTTATTTAAAAAGAATGCTTAATCATGAGCACCCAAAAAAGTTTGGGAGGGGACAGACAAGCAAATGAATCCTACGTTTGGGAGGGTACAGGGCACCCCCGAGGAAGGGGGCCGACTATATGTGCAATTTAACAATAAGCATATACATTGTCTAGGTTAAGTCAATTGCCGCTTTTCTTTACCCATACTTAAGGCGTTCTTTACGCCAAACAAGTAAAAACAAACAATTTTCAGTAATTGTACCAAGTTGTCGGAGCTTCCTCCCATGTTCTACGAATGTTCTTAAGCTATTTCGTACCATCTACACTAGGGTCGCGTTAAGGTAATTTTACGCTCTAGGTGCCGCCCTTTCGAAGCGCCGCATGGATTTTTGTTTACTTCAAGGTAAAGTAATCCCCCCCCCCCCCCCAACTAACTTTTGAACGACTTGATATTTTATCACAAAATTTGGTGTGCTGTTAAATACTATTTTTCAGTCCATATTAAAATTTTGTATCATCCAAAATAATGACTGGGCGCCATTTTGAATTTTTTTCTTAAGTAGAAAGGGTGGTCGAGTGACACCTCGTTGGAAAGGTCTTTTAGTTCTGCGTCTGATCCTAGAGTTTCAATACAAAATATTCAGCTACAACAAAATGACAATGTTTGAAGATAAAGAAGTCTATTTAAAAAAACTAAGAATTAAAGCAAAAAATAATTAAAATAAGTGTTTGAAATGTTTACCATTCACTTCTTGGCACAAAAAAGTGGGTTATGAAGTTCTTGCCTTACATTTTCTTTTTCATAAGTTTCTGGAGTGATATTTCTGCAAACTTCTGTAAGGCGTTGCTCCAGTTCTTCAATTATTTCTGGACGGGTTCTGTACACTTTCGATTTCAGATTGTACAATTATGCGACGAAATACCAATTAAAAAACGATAAGTACGTAAGGGTTAGGTTACTTACCAAACAGCAGGATATTTCGCGGTTACGGGAAAAATGGGATCTGCTCGAACCCTTGCCAAGATATGCTGGATGGCGCGAAGAAAGCTTTCACCCCGCAGCAACTCGAAGTACAAGTCTTATTTTTTAACACAGATTAACGGTGTTAACACAAAGCGATGACAATGAACTGTGTCCATGCTAAAAAACTAGAAACCCTCTTGGGAGGCTGGTAATTAAAAAATTGGTGGGAGACGTATACAATGGGAAGTGGGTACTAGGGTGAAAAGTAACACTGGAACTTACATACATTAACGCGCAAGTTTTAATATAAAATAAAAAATAAAAAAAAACAGGAAGTATAATGAAATAAAACTAAATTAAACTAAGTTTTAACACAGATATTCCCATAAAAAAAATCTAAGGAAGTTAAATCTGGGGAGCGAGCCGGCTATTCTACAGGCCCCCTCCTACCAATCCATCTTCCAGGAAAATGTCCGTTGAGAAAGTCAGAAACAGGCCTATAATAATGAGGCGGCTCACCGTCTTGTTGGAACATAACGTTTTCAATATTATTTCCAGCCACATGAGATATTTCTGGGGAAATTTTGTACTGCAAATGAAAAAGTGGACTACTGTATAAAAAAAAATTAAAACAATTTTGAATTGAGTGAGTCCATTCGTTTAAAATCCGCCATTTTGTTATGGCTGAATATTTTACTTTGAAACTCTAGGAGCAGACGCAGAACTAACAGATCTTTCAAATCACTCAACCCTGGATAAAAAATCAAAACAATTTTGAATTGAGTGAGTCCATTTGTTTAAAATCCGCCATTTTGTTATGACTGAATATTTTTCTTTGAAACTCTAGGACCATACGCAGAACTAAAAGACTTTTCCAATAAGGTGTCACTCGACACTCCTTTCTATTTAAAAAAAAATTCAAAATGGCGCCCAGTCGCCATTTTGAATGACACAAAATTTAATTTTTCGCTAAAACGTACTATTTCATTTCCCATTGACGCACACCAAATGTTGTGGTAAAATATCAAGTTCTTCAAAAGTTAGTTAGGGGGGGGGGGGGTTACTTTATAGATAGACGGTATGTACCAGCCTAGCCATAAGCCTCACCACATCGATGAAATAAATAAGTTATTAATAATTTATGGGGGGATACTACGTCATATAAACTAGATACACACGCATGTACTGCACTTCAGGGCTGCTAGCCGCCACCAGCGGCGAAGAAGTACTCCAACACGTGACGGTCATCCGGCCGTTGGAATGCAGAGTCGTCCATTTTACATTTCGAATTTCACTAGTATTATTATAAAGATTAAAGCGTGCTGCATAATATCGCACGTGTTTCCTACCCACGCAATTTATTCCCGCCTCTAAACTATTGACGCTTCAGGCTTGCTCCTATGGCGCCTAATGGACAATACGGCCCTGATATACAATACCTAGTGTTTGTCAAACATTTGTCATAAAGTACCCTTCATTTTTTTAAATTCTTTAAAGTGCCTAATAAAATTTTATGAACGTACAAACACGGCTAAAATTTTAACAATCTTTAGATACAGAGTGTTCCTAAAACTATAGTAAATATTTTTGGGACAAATTATTAATACACATAAAGCAAAGTTTATACAACCATGACTCCATCGCAGCCACTACCTAGCAACTTCCTAAGAAAACCCACAAGGGACGATTGGAAGGTAGCTAGGGAAGTGATCAACTACAACAAGGTACAATGGGCTGTAAAATTCTTCCTACCTTACAAATCGCCCGGACCAGACGGAATGTTTCCAGCTCTACTGCAGCAGGCAATAGACCTTCTGGTACCGCTACTAATTAAAATATTTCGCTTATGCCTAGCTGGAGACTATCTGCCACTGGCGTGGAGACCCACCAAGGTGGTGTTCATTCCCAAACCAGGGCGGGTAACGTACACCCAGCCAAAGGCATACAGACTAATTAGCGTTATGTCTTTTTGTCTAAAGACTATGGAAAAACTGGTTGACAGACATATACGAGACAGGGGTATAAAAAGCATCCCCCTTCATCGCAATCAACATGCATACCAATCGGGTAAATCATGCGAATCAGCACTTCACAACCTAATCAGTAGGGTAGAAGTGTCAATAACCAACAAGGAAATAGCTCTGGCTGTTTTCTTGGACATAGAGAGGGGGCCTTTGATAACACCTCCTTTGAATCTATAACAACTGCTACCCGCAAACATGGGGTTGACGACACCACTAATGGATGGATAAAAACCCTGATAGAAGGCAGACAGATACAAGCCGACCTGGGAGGTGAAACTCTCAAGGTACTCGCTGCCAGAGGTTGCCCACAAGGAGGCGTTCTATTCCCTCTTTTGTGGAACCTGGTAGTGAACGATCTTTTAAAGACACTCAATGATAAGGGACTCTACGCCCAAGGATATGCGGATGACATCGTTATTCTCATAAGGGGCAAACACCCTACAATCATTGCAGCCCTCATGCAAAGGGCGCTAAATATCACTCAAAGGTGGTGTGAAAGGGAAAACCTTAAGGTAAACCCGAGCAAAACAGCGCTAATACCTTTCACCAAGAAAA
Organism: Ctenicera cuprea; assembly: GCA_958336395.1. Lineage (NCBI taxonomy): Eukaryota > Metazoa > Arthropoda > Insecta > Coleoptera > Elateridae > Ctenicera > Ctenicera cuprea. Next base: position 21,627,434 of record OY284491.1, read on the forward strand.
GAGACGTAGAGGCATTTCAAAACCTCACAATCCTTGGAGAAAGAATTCAGGTCGGTCAAGAAGAAAAATATCTGGGAATTGCCCTAGATGCTAAACTAAACTGGAACGTACACCTGGAAAACATTACAAACAAAGCGAAAATGGCCCTGATGATGGGCAGACGCATGTTTGGAAAAACATGGGGACTAAAACCAAAGATGGTTCATTGGTACTACATCGCGGTAGTTAGACCCATGATAGCCTATGGCACCCTATTGTGGTGGCCAAAGGTCGAACAAAAAACAGCCATAACCAAACTAACCAGGATACAGAGACTGGCCTGTTTGTGCATATGTGGAGTCATGAAAAGCACTCCAACTGCATCTATGGAAGCTCTTCTAGGACTAATCCCTCTAGATATTTATCTAAAGGGGAAGGCCTGGATTGGCGCACACAGAATGAAATCCACTGGTAACTGGGACACCAGCCATGAACGGTGTGGACACAAACGAATACAGGAGGCAGTCAAAGGCCAACCCATTCTAAAAATGGGCTCCGACTACACCCTCCCCCAATACTCGTTTGATAAACCATTCAGCGTGAGATACTCTCGCAATGACTGGGCCCAAGGAACCCCACCCTTCCTGTCAAAAGGGCTAGTCTGGTACACAGACGGATCCCGCACATCAGAAGGCACAGGGGCAGGAATACATGGCGTAAGACCAAAATAGAACATCAGTGTAACTCTAGGTACTAAAGCCACTGTATTCCAAGCTGAAATTTTTGCCATAATGCAATGTGTTCAGGAAAATGCAAACCGTGGGTACACTAACCAACACATAAGCATCCTGTCAGATAGCCAAGCAGCCTTAAAAGCACTTGAATTGCCTCGTACTAGTTCCAAACTAACGAGGGAATGTTTAAACCACCTGACACTTCTATCAGAGAGGAACACAGTTCAACTCATCTGGGTGCCAGGGCACACAGGTGTAAAGGGAAACGAAAAAGAGGACGCCCTCGCGAAAACTGGTGCATCTACCCCGTTTATAGGACCGGAGCCTGTATTCGGTATACCCAAAAAAAGCATCCGAACGGCAATAGAAAAGTGGACCGTCACACAACACATTTCTCGCTAGGAGGATACACAGGGACAAACACTGGGAAAGGCAATAATTAGGACACCTTCCTCTAAACTAACAACTGATGTACTCCACTTAGGACGAACTCAGATCAGAAGGTTGGTGGGACTTGTTACAGGACACTGCCACCTGAAAAAATACCTCCAAAAAATAGGTGTACACAGAGGATACACACTCTGCAGACTATGTGAAGAAGAGGAGGAAACAGCCTCACACATAATCTTTGACTGTCCAGCGCTCTACCGCAAGAGACAGCAGCTTTTCGGGGGAGCTCCGGCGGAACCAACCTTCACACACGAGCACCTTGTAAGAAACATCCTGCAACTCGTTGAGGGCACAGTACTACTTTAAACAAAGGATCAGGGAGGCACAAAAGACCACAGAGTCGAAGTGCAAATCGGGCTCATTAACCTAACTATAACCCTGCTTAAAATCAATCAATCAATCAATGACTCCGGAAACTATCCCCGCCGAAGTCGAATCAGGCTTTAATTATTATCTCTGCTATAAATTGAAAGTCGCTAATATAAATCCAACAGTTTATGAAAGAAATTTAACTTTTGTTAGAAATCGAGTTGCCATGAAGGTCTGAGTGTTTCCTTAAGACGTGCAAATGTTATGTACAGACTTTGAGAATTACCCACGAATCAACAAACACCGCTGCAAGAAGAAACGGTCGTTTCTTTCTTCTGAAGACTGTAACTTTGCAAAGAATTTTTTATAGTCCTGCGTTTATGAGAATTTTCTTATTGTTTTGATGTTTAGCACTTACCCTAAAAGTTTGTACAAATTATTTTCGCAGTTTAAGTTAACACTGAAACCTTCATCGCAACTCGATTGTTTACAAATACTCAAGTATCTCCAAAAACCGTTAGGTTTAGGATTTTCAACAAGCGTACCTTTCTTGCGGAGTTCTTTGTGGAGAATAAGATTTTTCAGTCAAAAGGTATAGAATTTCAAGTTTGTTAAAAATATGTTCTACATCTACGCACTCGGCACCTGATCGTTAATAGAGTTAAACGAAAACAAGTGTAAATGTAAATAATCAACAGTACAATTTCCAAAGAAAAGTTAAATCAATATCCTAATTTAAGACAACATGATTAAGCTGTTTCATTTTCAAAAGGCCGTAACTCCGCAACGAATCGTTTCCGCACTCATGTTTATCTGAATATTTTTTGATTAGCCATCTATGTTTTTAAAACATTTATTATGATTTTGTATAACTCATACTCATCGGATGATCCGCTCCTTTGTAAATTATGAGGAATAATTTAAGAAACTCCTAATTGCTGTATTTTCCAAGTTTGTATTGATTTATTGTAACTTTATTGTCCCGACATAAAAACTATTGCAAAAAAATTTAGATTGTAGCAATTATATTTAATGTTCGTCAAACAAAATTTTCCGACGACGTATCCTTGAATTTATTTCGCGTACTCTGAGAGAGTCTGCGTACCTAGTTTAGGAAACACTGATCTGTAGATGCGTGAGACCTGAGTCCTTGAGTACCTACTCTGCAGCAAAGATCTTCATCAATAGAGTTACTTTATGCTACCGTGTTTCCCATATCAAAGAATTCCCAGAATTAAATAAAAACATTTTAATTAAAAAACTAAAACAGTAAAGTAAATAACGAATTTTTTATATTTATTTGTTGAGATTCCTACACTGTCCTACAGTCTTATAAAATATACCTTTAATTAATTTAAATAAAATTTATGTAAAAAAGGAGCAAAAACAATTCTTTATAAAGTTTTACAGAACCACAGAATAATATATACTTTCAGAAGCGTCACTTGTGGCGGTTCTCTTGATGTTTTAAGCATAATTTGGGTGAATTTCACCGTATTCAAAATGGTTTACACGTCAAAGTTTAGTAGTGCCAACTTTAAGTATAACTTGTAGACTTAATACCATGTACAATTAAACCATATTGCTACAAGCAATTCACAGAAAAACGAAGTACACATGAAATAAACGCTCAACAAGTGCCACCTCCTAATCCACAACTTTAAATTTGAGTTACAAAAACGTAAGCCAACCGCACTGGCCTGTCAGATTGACAAAAAAACCATTTACATTATGGTCGACTTAGCATCTGAAAAATACCTAACTGACGCTTTTGGAAATATTTATTACTCTGTGACAGAACACATTAAGATCTTATAGAGTATGGCTGTGGCTCTCTTAGTGCTAACGTAAATATAATCAATCAGTGTTGTTTGCAAGTTGCGAAAAATGACATAGTGGTGTTGTACGAAACAAAACTTTTTTTTGTTTATTTCAAAAACTTTTATAGCATGACATAATTTTGTATTTTCTATTCCTATAATATGCGAAGTAGTTGGCAACACTAACTATTCTTTCTCTGAGATCTGCGAGAGACGTGACATATAAGATATGTCAAAAAAAATAGTAATTAAAAATTTCCAGACAACGTAATCGTAGGGGTTCAAGTCTGGACTACAGGGTGGCCAAGAGCTTCCACAATTGTTTCTAGACGATTTTTGTAACGTAATTCGTGAATGTCTACTGAAGAAAAATAAGGAGTACATCCTATGAATATGAACTGTTGCATTTTTGTGTCTAATTCCTTACGCCACAAACGATTAACGAAGCAAAATAGTATTTACACTTTGTTTCTGTGCTCGATAGTTAACCGACTCTTTTTAAGCGTATCAAAAATGTGGGGTAGACGGTTTTTCAAAAAGTAATCTACATTTTCCCGCTATAATGTTGTTAAATTAGTTGTTGTTTTTGTGAATTGACATTCCAGGAAGGGGCAATTGCCGCCTCGTGCTCCCCGTCGAGCGCCCATGTCTAAATATGTATTAAAAAATTATGACATAAAACTGACAAGCTCATTATAGTCTTTTTTAATACTAAATGTCATGTATATGAATATTTAATTTAAATTATTTATTGCAACAAAGTTTTATGTTTAAAGGTAAATTGTATACCTTAGATTGAATGTTATTAAATATTTACATTGCCACATAATATAATGACAAACTGCATGATTCGAGTTTAAGTTTACAGCAATTATATCAAATGTCTTGACCTGAATTGTAAATCAATTTCATGTTCTTATATTATTCATTTACCTACATGTATTATTTCCCATTTGAACTTTATGTGAATACACTATGTTCTATAATGAGTCGATCGTATTTATTAATGAAAGTTAACTTTTGTGAAAAAATTTAAAAAATATTATTACGGGTTCATTCATTCTAAAATTTTGATTATGCCTCATAGTTTCACTAAAAGACTTTCTCAAACGAAGGTTGTTAACAGTATAGGTTTGGACAGAAATTGTTGTAATCTTTATTGGGACCAAAAGAACAAAGATTTTTTTTTGATTAACAAAAATCTCAAGAATCGGAGTAAAATATTTTAACAAAGTAAAAAATTTCTGAAGTTGTACTATAACAACGATTTCTAACCTTTAAGCTACTAAAAGACAAAAAACAAAAATACTTCCTTTAGCACAACACCGTTCCGCGAACTGCCACCAAATAATGCCCGGGAGATTCAAATAGATTTCTTATATTTCGAAAATATAAAATTATAGACATTTTATGTTAACTAGAGGCTACGTCTATAATAAACAATAATGACACCAATTTTGTACGGAACTTACATAATTTTTTCTAAACCTATACGAAAACGATAAAGAATGTTTAGCTACTAGAAAAGTTGTTTGTTGGTAGTAAAATAACCATTAAACGGGCAATATAAATTAAAAATAAATAAATTAACCAATTACACGTCTTACAATTAAATTAATTCGTGGTAAAGCAATTAAATTTTAATATAAATTAAGTCTCTTTGGAATTGTCGGCCCGTTTGTCGTATTTGTCTGTTATCTGGCCGAATTCTGGGTAATACGGTAGCTTAGTGATAACAGAAACTGTTAAAGCAGGTTAAAATGACTTTAAATAATTTAAAGGTCGTTAAATCGGAAAGGAATTTTAAATATTTTATGGTTGGCCTTTTTTTAAGAAGTAAATTCCCTTACCAAAAAATTTGGGCTATACCTTCTCGGTATTCCAAATAAGAATAAACATGTTTAGTTTTAAACTTAACAGCAGTCTACCATGATTGAACTCAAAGGTAAAAACAAGCTCATCTTCCTAAAATTGTCGATACAAAGTGATTATAATTTTTTAAACATATAAAATGTACAATTTTATTTACGTTTATGATCAAATGCTTCTTATGAAGCCCAGATTATTATAGTTGAAACAACTCTATTAAGATATCATATTTGGCACTGTCATTAAAGTTTTTGTAAAAATTAACCGCAAGCTTCTATATTTATTACATTACCGACTTATTTTCAAGTCCTTATTAATTGTATTCTATTAAAAACTACTACACTTCAGTACAACAATGATTTAATATCACGAAAGTTGGGGACTGTAACGGAATTTAACGAAAAAATGTGTGGTTTAGGGCTCAGGAAACCTAAAAATATTTTTTTAAATTATTTTCTGGAAGATTTCGTTTGTTCGTATCTTTGTATCTCCGGATGGGTGTATAAAGTTTGAAAAACTCGCTGTTTGCGACAATTGAATTTTTTTGCGAAACCTGATGGCAAGACTATAAGACGAACTTGATGGAAGGCCATCTGACAAATATAAAGCTTAGGTTTCTATATTTAAAATTACAGTCAATACAATTTTTTGTCAATTTTTTATTTTAACGCTTCTTTACTCAAAAACAAGTTGGGAAGGAAATTTAGCATTTTAATGGCATTAAGGGAAGATACAGTATTACTTGCACGCGAATTATTGGAACCATAAAAGCTGCGTCGTAAAAAATTTTATAAATTTTGTAAAACTATGCTGCACAAAAACTGCCAGTTTTTTCAGGTTTTGATAATTCCAAGCAATGTTTTCAGTACAAGTTAAACAACAACAATTTCGGCTCTACTGTTCTAAAACGTATGATATTGTTTAAGTTACTACAGGAGATGAATGTTTTTATAAAGTGGCAGAACTTATATACGCGTCTCAGAAAAGCACCGTTGTTCTTAAAACGAGACTGCGGCTATGTTAACATACAAAATCTCTAGGGGGAGGGTTGTGCTATAGGCTATAGTAGTTAGTCAGAACCAATAATGTTGATGGTGATCGGTCATTATTAATATCAATGTGAATATATAACCATTTGGGCGTTTTATTCCGCAGTTTTTTTTTTGTTTTCTACAGGGTGTATATAAACTACATCGACAAACTGCAGAAAGTGATTCCTTAGGTTATCTTAAGGAAAAAAGTTCTCATAAACATTTGTCCTGAAATGCTTCTGAAGAAAGCTAAGGTACACTGAAAGGGGCAAATAAAATTTAATCACCATAATTAATATCTCAGACACCCTTTAATATAAATACGGTTTACTACTAGTAAGTGCTACTATCTCACAGCATCCAAATAAAATTAGTTAAACCAGAGGTATCCAAAACTGGGGGAGTTGGACCATTTTTATTTATTTTATAGTCTTTTATTTTTATTCTTTATTTTTTTACCATTTTAAATGTATAACGTGATTCTACGTTAAAGAAATGCATAAAAATAATACTATGTTTTCTGTACGACTTGCAATTTTCCAGAAAACTCAATTTAAACATTTTTCTGCTTCAGAATGAGATGAAACTTCTTTTAACTCATACTTATTTATTAACTTTAAATTCAAGAACTTAGAGATAATAGAAAACAACTAACTACTAACTAATAACAAAACGCATTTATTACATTGCTTAAACAATAATGGTTATCCAAACTTCTTTTTTTTTATTGACATCAATTGAATTTTACATCTACTTTGGACGAGTATTAAGCAAAAGAGTTGTTAGAGTACAAGACATTGAAGGAGATAATCATCCATTGCTGTTACTCCTATATATGTATATTACAGGTTAGTGTACACAAAATTAAAATCAAATTGTTAACAAAAAAATGACAACCATTTGGACAATCATTATTGTTTAAAAATTTTAATAATTTGGTGTTATTATTAGTTAGTAGTTGGTTATCTATTATCTATAAGATTTCTGCACTCAAAATTAATAAATAGGTTTAAAATACAAAATGTTTTATCTCATTCTAAATCAGAAAAATGTTTAATTGGAATATTTTCTGGAATAGAGTACAATTTTCATGCATTCTTTAACGTAGAACCATTACGAACTCAAAATGGTAAAAAAACTGAAGATTACCAAAATATTTGGCTCTGCTTGTTTTGTTTGATACGACATTCCTAATGAAGCCGATACTGTATTTATCTTAGATTTCTGTTAAGCTTTGCAACAAAAAAATGTTTCAATTCAAAAACCGTAAGCCAGGGGAAAAAGTTTAGCTAAATCCTTGATATGTCTACGATCTGACAAAATAACAACAGCCGCATACTGCACAGATAAGAAATAGTGCATACTGTATCACACACAGAACACTGACTGCTTGGAATTGGACGATTAGGCGCAGAAACGTCTTGGTGCGAGCCGCTTGGGCGCAGGGATGTTAGGGCGAAGAGACGTTTGGGCGCAGGAACGTTTTGGCCCGAACCGCACGCAGGGACGTTTGGGCGAAGGGACGTTTCAGCGCAAGCATAATTTATTGTAGTTTATTTTATAGAAAATTTAGTGTTGTTATTATAATCCGTCAACTATCCAATTAGGTTAATAAGTTGTTAAATATATATCAGTATTAAAAGTTTAAAAAAGTACGAGATAGTGAAACATTTCTATAAAATTGAAATTTAGCTGTTAATCTTATTTATTGTTTGATTTTGAACAGTTGTCGCTTTGCGATGTACCAGTGCATCGCTCCTATTTGGCATTTAGTGCATTCTTTCACTTTCTTGTAATTTAAAATTTATTTTGTGTTAGATGAGCTGTTAATTTTGCTAACTATTTATATAAGAATTGTTAATCCCGTGTTTATGTTATTTAATGATCTAGTGGGTATTAAAAATTTCAAGTAATTAATTAAAAAAAAGAAAATCAGATGATTTCACTTGTTGCACCGAAACGTCCCTGCGCCAAAACGGTTCGCGCCGAAACATGACTGCGTCTAATCGCCCCTGCGGCTAAATTTCCCCGCGTTTAAACGTCCCTGCGCTCAAGCGACCGCACCCACTCGACCGCGCCCAAGTTGGGCCTCTCCACTACTGATCAAAACCGCACATAGGTGATACAGCGTCCGTTCTCAAGGTGTTAAAATATGTATATTATAAAAAAATCAGAATTATGATCACCCTTATTATGCGGAGAAAATAATATTAACAGCTGCTGTAGAAATTGATATTTTGTTATGTATTAAAGATCTTTAATTTAGCGTTAAAAATAATAAGCACCAGTTTGAACTTTTTACCTGAGACAGGTGCCTCTGTCACCCAGTGGCGTAGCGGAAGGCCCCGCAGACCCCGCATTGCGGGGGGGGGGGCCCCGAGCCAAGGGGGCCCCTAATTTACGCAGCGGCCGAGATAAAGTAATTGTAAAATTAGGACCTCTTTAAAATGATCAGTGCCTTTAAAGTAGAAATGCAAAGAATACCGATATACGACAACTTGAAATTTGAGTGTTACACATTCTAAGAAATCATCAGGTTGTGTTATCGAAAACAAAATAAAACAGTCAGTCCAAACAAAGCTATAGTGTTCTCAACCGCCCATATATTTGTTTTGTTTCCGTTATAGGTCACAGCAATGAATCGCATCTATGTTATTAAACATAACTTCAGAAATCAGAAATTTGAAGGGTCTTTATTTAACATTTAGCTTGTTTAGTCTAACTGCATGTTAACTAGATGTAGGGCCCTCAGTCTGTAAGAAATCGTGTAGATGTGTGATTGTTAATAGTTTTATAAAAAGAAAACGAATTTAGTAAATATTGCGGGTAGTTTTTAATTTTTAATTGTTTTTCGTGAATCTGCAATATGTCCAGTGCGGGAAAGAGGTTTTATGCAAGTGGTGCTCAAAAACGGAAGCTTCAAAAAGCAAAAGAGGAATCTGCTAAAAAGAACCTTAAAATAACATCGATGTTATGATGTTACAACCAGGAACGTCAAAGGACAGCGATGCATCGACATCTTTCGAGAAAACTCAATCTGACGTTAGTTTAACTAATGTAGATGAAACTAAAGATTCAAATATTGATACCTTTAACGTAACGAAAGATACTCAATGTGAAGATGTTTTGGAGGAGACTATTGCAGATAAACTACCTGGTCTGAACGACTAGCGTCTAGCCCCTTGTTATTCCTGCCGATCATTTTGCGCAATATCATGTAATAGGGCTCGCATATGTGCGAGTGTGATATTTACATCGAGATTTGCATTGTTAAAGCCGATTTTTTCATTGCTAATAAATTGCATTCAATAGAAAACAACAAATCCTTTTTTTTAATTTATTACCAGACTTGAGTGTTAGTATGCCGTCAATCAGTGAGTGAATGCAAATTTGTCTTCGTATTTTTTCTTTAAAAATATAACTGCTCTTAACAAATAACCTCGCGTTAACAGCATAACGCAAGCACAGTGTTTTAAAAAAAAACTATAAAATAAAAAAAAAATTTGGTTCGAACCGAGATTCGACCCCGCAACTACTTCATGCAGTAAAAAATCAGCACGACCGAATACACCCGCATATCCGTCTGTGCCACTGCGGTGTTGTGGTTTACTCACATTTCAGCTGCATGCAGAGGAGGTGCGCAAGTCATGTGCGGTATGATCAGCAGGAATAACAAGGGACTAGACGCTAGTGTCTGAACGATCCGTATCCAACAGATCGTGGTTATTATCCTAAGAATATTTTGAATTTCGACTTAAAGCGAAGTATTGTAAAAAATGGACCATGCAAACCTAAAGGTCCTTTTCTAAAAGATGAGAAAAACAGAAGTTTTTCTGCCACTTATTACATACAAAAAAGTGCAGCTGGACAGATAATTCTGAGGATTTGGCTTTGTTACTCAATGAAATTAAACTGTGCATATTGTCAACCGTGTTGGCTATTTGCTGACCGAAAACATTGTTCCCAAGCTTGGATCGACGGATTGAACGATTGGCAAGGGCTTACAAAAAAAATAAAAGTTCATGAACTTTCGCAGAGCCATTTGCAGGCTTGTATTGTCTACGACTCTTGGGAAAACGATTCCACAGTTGATGTGCTTCTGACTAATCAATGGAAACAAAAAGTTAATTTTTGGAAGGAAGTTTTGAAAAGAATAATTGATGTGACGACTACATTAACTTCGTGTAATTTAGCTTTTCGTGGACATCGTGAAAAACTAGGAGAACTACAAAGCGGTAATTTTTTCGCTATTATTGAACTTTTAGCAAAATATGACAGTGTTTTATCGAAACTTATTGATAAAAATAATAAACTTAAAGTCAACTATTTGAGCCAGCAAATTCAAAACGAACTTCTTACTCTTCTGTCTAAAAATCTATTAAATAAAATTATTTCGAATATTAAACAAGCTACCTTCTACTCAATAATATTAGACACTACTCAAGATATTAGTAAACACGACCAGTTAAGTTTCATCATACGATATGTTTCTATACTGTATGATTCGAATGAGTTGCCAGTGGAATTAACAGTTAGCGAGAGTTTTTTAGGTTTTATTCGGGTATGGGATCAGAGTGCTAGTGGTTTAGAAGAGGAAATAGTTAAAACAATTGAAGGACATTCACTTTCATTTAAACATTGCAGAGGACAAGGATATGACGGGGCAAGTGTAATGAGTGGTGTTTATTCGGGAGTGCAGAAACGTATTCGGAATATTGAAAATAATGCTATTTACGTACATTGCGCCACACATAATCTCAATTTAGTGCTTAACGATTTCGTAAAAAATGTGCCAGCCGTTAGAAAGTTTTACGACTACATAGAGAAACTGTATGTATTTTTCAGCGGAAGTATTAAGCGATGGGATCTACTAATGCAAGTTTTACAAAGCGACTGTAGATTGTCATCAACATTGAAGAGACTGTGTCCGACTAGGTGGTCTTCTAGACACGATGCACTTTTTGCCGTTCGATATAACTTCTCTTCAGTACTAAAAACTTTGGCAAAAATAATTTTAACATCGCTGAAAAGTGGGGAGAAGCGGGTTCATTGCGGAAATATATGGAAACTTATGAATTCGCACTTTTAACGGTCGTGCAATCTAAAATTTTGGAAACTACCGATTTGATTTCAAAAACACTACAATCCCCTAAAGTCGATCTATCGTATGCTGCGAAAATGCTGAAAGATGAAGGAGAAATATTTACACAAATGAGGCAGAACTTTGCTGAAATTAAAAAGGAGGCATCAACATTGGTAGAAAAGTGGGGTATCAAAGCCGAATTTAAAAAGGAAAGACCAAAACTAGCGAAAAAAATTTTTGATGAACATTCTAAAGATGAACGGTTGGCAGATCCCGAACTATATTTTAAAGTCAACGTATTTTATTTTATTTATATACTCATAAGGCAAATGATTGACAGATTCTGTGGTATAAAGGAAGTTGTGCAGCGGTTTAATTGTTTGTTTCCAATGATACTATTTCAAATGGACGAGGATGAGCTAGCTCTATGTAGTCGCAAACAATCTTTTTACTCAATATCCTGAAGACATCTCATCAGATTTTCCTCGACAGCTAATATCACTAAAACATATCTTAAGAAAAGAAATCGCAGAAATAGAAAAGTTTTTCATCGAATTCGCACAATTTTTAATAAAAAAACACAAATCATTATTATCAAGCATTCCGGATGTATTGATTGCTTTAAAATTATTTATAACTATACCTGTGACTGTTGCAACCGCGGAACGAACATTTTCTAAATTAAAAATTATTAAAACTTATGCGAGAAATTCAATGGCACAGGAGCGCTTGTCTGCCTTAGCCATATTAAGCATTGAGCAACAGGCAGCAAGGAAACTGGATCTGGATAAAATAATTGACGACTTCGCTAAAAGGAAAATGTTCGTCGAAGTCGTCGTTTTCAATAGTAAAGGTAAGCGTAATTAATTACCTTTAGTTAATAAAGGGCCCCAAAAAAGTAATCTTGCGGGGGGGCCTCATAAATTTTAGCTACGCCACTGCTGTCACCTCGCCCTAATCCCGGCTCTGAAATAAAGTTCTTGTGGGAATTAAAGAGCTCATTTATCTACAATATGTGGACTGCATTCCCGGGTGCGAAATGAGAAGAGCTTTATTTTGTTTTATTTGCCAAATAATGCCTGTGCATTCCTGCACAGCGACTTGTGTCATAGATTTAAAATATTTAAGTGAAAAGGTAAGAGCATATTATTAAAGTAAGGCGTACGGATTTCATTTTTAGAACTGATCATATATTTTTTGGTTTTAAATTTGTGTCGTCGTTCCGCGACATTCTGATTTTGTGTAGTACCTTTCAGGCTGCACTTATAGCTTTTCGAATCTATATTATTGTTGTATCTGAAGGAATTCCATTAAACTTACCAAAAATGTCAAGAAGATAAACAAGTTTAATGTGTAAATTAAGCTTTATGTATGGTTTCCGATGTTACCATAGATTAATTTACACAATTCAGTTATCTTGATGATTTATTCGGTGAGATGCTGAAACCTTTAAACATAGTCTAAAACTTTAGATGAGTCAAAAATGTGTTTATATTATTACATTAGCGGCTATTAAACTTATTAACTCCCGAGACCTGATTTCTTCTATTTTGTATAGAATAACGAAACTCCAAGTTTTATTATAATAATTTTTGCTAAAACTGAAGTAAAGTAAACTAACAAAGTATATTTAAGAATTACCAAAAGCTGTAAATTAGTTTTAAGAAATAAATTTCATAGATATTATATGGTTCCGATTGTGCCAGAAAATACGTATTAAATTTAGCGTTTCTACGCTAAAAGATTTATTAATTTATTGATAAATAAAAATAGATTGTATTTTTAAATACACCAAAAAAAATTAATTATTAATTTGCATATTTAATTAATGGATTGATTATACTTTTCGAGTTGTTAATTTAATTAAGGATTTATTGTTAACGCTTCAACTTCATTTTCAAAATGAACATAATGTGGATGTATTGAGGTAAAGTTATTTTTACACATTTGGGGTCGGACCTGCCTCTTTACCAGTTAACTAAAACCGAAACGTAAGAATATAAAGTGTTTTATTATGTAAGGGCGAAATCACCAATACGTCTAACCGTTTCACGAGTTAATTGAAGTTAAAAAGGGTCATTTTAATAATAAATGAGATTTTAAACACCAGCTCAATCCGTATACCGAAAGCTTAGCGTCTCTAAACATGAAGAGCGACTATTCGGCGGGCAATGTCGACTAATTATTAAAACGGTACGACAATGAACCCAAAAAAGGGTTATTTAATATTTCAAAATCTTGGGGTAAGTCAAGAATGATTAGGATTTAGACGGGTTTTAAAATTTATGGTACTCTGATTGCTCGCTAGTTGCAGTCAGCGTGAATTTTTAAACCACTTTACGTGCTAGTAAGAACGTCAACTGAAAACGTTACTAATTAAATTCTTGTGAATAATTACTTTTATAAATAAGCTTTCATGGAAAGAATAAGGTCCAATTACCTATCTAGATTTAAAAATATCATCTAGGTATATTTTGTAAAGAAAATGCTCAAAATAAAACGAATCAGTGTTTGCGGTTCATTATAGAGGCTGCCTGACGGAACGTGGGTCATATGATTTTAATAATCTAATTTCATTAGGCTGAAAGCAGTTACTCTACAGATTTTAACAAACTACATACTTATCTCGATATACATGAAATAAGAGCAAATTATCTGTTGCTATATGTGGTCACATTCCAGTGCGATAATCCGGAGTTTAAATTCCATAACATTTTTTAAATGATTTTTTATTGTTTTATTTGTTTTTACGACATTTTTTCGAAAACGAAGTGATCGAAGTAATATTTAAATTAGTAGAAAATGTTCGCATGTAATTCTTTAGTAGGTACTGTAAATAACATCGGCAATACGTAATAAATAACCTTGAAACCATCACTTTGCATTTAATAAAAATGTCGTTAAAACGTAAATAAAAGATGAAAAGATAATTTAAAAAAAGAATTTAATGGGATTTGAACTTCAGATCTTAGCATTGGTAACCGAGTGCTCTACTAGACCACTTCTACCAAACACGTGATATGTTCTTATTTTATGGATATTAAGATACGTATGTAATGTAGGCAACCCACTTTGTTTCGATACAAACTACAACATGATTAAAATGTTATGGCTCGTACTGTATGAAACACCCTGTATAATCATGATTATTGTTTCAACATTTATAGGTTGGCGAACTTTACGGAAGTTTAGTTCTCCACATCTTGTAGAGTGTGCGCTTTATTATTTCGTTTATTTATTAATATTTATTTAACGTTGTTGTAGCTTATTACATTTTCACAAGTATTTTTGTATTAACGTTTTATGATTCAGCATTAACTATAATAACGCGTTTCTCAAATCGGGAGCGGAACGAGAGGGGAAAATGCCGGCTTTTAGTTTTCTGGTACGACGACATAAGGCTGGCAAATGGATTTGGATTTTCGAATATCCGGATTTTTTGGAGGTGGGTATCCGGATATGTTGTTAGCCAAAAATCCGGCATCTAGATTTATACAGATTTTATGTAATTTTCGATTCTGAATTTTATATTAAGATCCGAATTTCGAATTTCATATGATGAAGCAGATTTTGTATTTTTATGGCGATCCGGATTTCGGATTTTGTATGTCGATCTAGATTTGGTATTTTTTACGTCGGTCCGGGTTTCGGATTTTCTATGCGGATTCAGATTTACGATGTTTAGTGTAATTCTGATGGAATTTTCTGAAAAATCCACAGAGGTTTTGAAATTTTCGTATACATCAAGATTTCAGATTTTTCGCACAAAATGGCATATCGAATTTTTCACATCAATCCGGGCACTGGATTTTTCGAATATATTCGAATAGCGGATTAATAAAACCTACCGAGTTCCAGATTATCCGAACACCACGTAATTTAAAACTCGAATAACAAAATGTAAAGATTTTTCAGCACTTCTATAGCTACAACTAGGGCGGAAGCGCTCCTGCATAATTGTACTTAGAAATGAAAAAGTTTTAGCAGTAGACGAAATTCGTCAGTCAAAAAATGATTTAGAGGGGAAATCACCATAATTATTGTTGCACCTAAAAGTTATATTGGGAATCTTAATGTACTTATGAATAATGTACGTTACACAGAAAGGTTTTATCGCCCCCCGCTTATTAAATAAAGAAGCATGAATAACGATTTTCAAAATCTCATAGAAATTGCGGACTGAAACACCAATAAATTATAACTTATCCCTATCACTACGAGCTTACAAATAAAAACTGTGTGGGAAACTTTGACCTACATTTTTTCCATAATTGTCATTTTTTCGAAACAATATCAGCTCAAATTCAATTTCAGGGTGATTTTGTTGAGTGAAATTTGCAAAAATTTGTATAGAAATGACAGATCATTCTCTAAAAACCTTTTGTCACGAGTGGTATTTGGAAAGATTATTCAACAATATAACTTTAATTATCATCTTTAATTATCTTTATTTACAAAATAAGAATTATTAACATTGCAAAACTGTTAGTAGCTGACAAGAGTTTGCTTAATATTTAATTTGATAGTGAAAATTCTAATTGTTGTATTTTCGATTACAGGTGTTTTGGATTGGCCAAATGTAGAAAATTGAAGCAGCTTAATGGCTCTTGTAATATAGGGTTGAATAATCCTTAAAATATTCTATCATGTTCTGCTTTCAAATTTATTAAATTTGTTTTCCGAACTGAAACTGCCAAAAAACACGTTTAGCTTTCGCACCAAGTTTTGGATAAAAAAAAATTTTACCGATGAATTGATACTATACTCCATATTCCGAAGCTTGTTGAAATTGCGCCATCCGTTCGGAAGTTATAAAGCGCACCCACAGACATATTTAAAATACATCAAGTATTTGAGCAGCTGGAAAAAAACATTTTTGCAGTCAATATCTGCAATTTGTAGATTTGTAATAAATCAATACTTCGCTATATTGTAAGTATAGAAAATTAAAAACTTAAAATGGAAATTGGATAAATTTCAAACTTTTTAAGATTTAGCGTACTTGATCTGTACTATGTCTAGACATTAAGAAAAAAGCTGAAGTGTAGACGTTGAGGAGACGTTTCCATACTAGATATTAATGCTTTCCGTAACTTTTAATAATTATAACGTTGTACAGTTCACCGACTGTTAGATTTCTAAGAAATCAAGCAGCGGGAATTTGAATTTGCGATAGCCTATGCTAATGGTTTCCGTACCGTAACTCTATACCCATAAAAGCAGCGACTACTGCACGAAAGCAAGGTAAGCGCTCGCCGCGCTTCGGCGAATTACAAATTCCGCTTCGGATGTCGAACAAAAATAGCTATAATAGTTTTATTTGGGAAGTTATCAAAAATATGCGTAGAATGAAAAATATATTTTTTAACTATAGCTAATTGATAGGCGTAAAATCACACAACTGCCGGAAAACGCGTTGTTGATATTAAAAAGTCTTTTTTTTTCTTAATTTTTAAAATAGTTGAAAAGTCTTGCAAATCCTATAAATTACTTTAAATAGTCTATCGAACTGATAAAAGTTTATAACGATCGGCGTTTGCGTTTTTGAATAAATAATTAATCGATTTCAAATATTTCAAAAATTCTTGGAAAGCGCCAGAGTAAAATTTGGGAGCTTTTTAAAAAGTAGATATATAGTTCATTACAAGCGCTGTCGGCTCACAAAGTTTAAAAAAAATCGTGTGGCCAGTTTTTGAAAAAAAATTTTGAACTTTTTCAAAATTTTGAAACAGCGCCGTTGCGGTTGGTTTTATATTTTTGAAATTAATATTACTTCATCGTATACTATTTTTAAAGGGCTCAAGTAAGTTGTAGCTGATCTCGATCAGACAATCAGTTTTTGAGTAAATGGGCGTTAAAGTCAATATTTTAAAGGTATTTTGAAGCTAGAGAGTTTGGTAAAACATTTTGATTTGTCTTCTCTCAGATCCCGTCCTCACATTTTCAAAATGTAAATTGTGGAAAAAACATGTGTAACTTCCGTTTCCGGGTTCGAATTTTTTTGAAAAGCTTAACTAGAATTGCAATTTTTATGATACCTTGTGATTTAAAATGTTATCAAAATCGGTCTAGTACTTTTGTCTGTAGAGCCGTCACACACTTACCCACAAACAGACATTTTTTAAAAACCAGTTTTTTTCAGTTCCTTGGGCCCTAAAACGGTTATTTCAGTTAAAATCTAGATTTCGAAAATTTTAATGATATCAATACTTCCGTATAATACCGAAGGTATGGGAAAGTAAAACAAAATGAGCGACTATGAGAAACTTATAACAATAATGAAGAAAATTCTTTTAGTTCTCACTTCTTTTTGTTATTTTGAGAACTAAAGGAATTTTCTTCATTATTGTTATGTCTAGACATATTTGTACTCGTATACGAAATAATCCTACCGAAGAGAAGGCTAAGTAAGGGTAGTAACTGCAACCATTTTCCATTTACAACAATTTCATTGCATATAGAACCAACTGCACTCTGTAATTATTCTAATACCTGATTTTACACGTAGTAATTATAGTTCATGTGCCAGTCCACAGTCGACTATCAAACAGGTGGGTAAAATCCCACTATAATTTTCAATTACCTCCTTATATGCATGTATGAACGTATATAGCTGAATATTCATTAGAGTCCGTTATTGAAGCTATAAGAACTGGTTTACTTGGCCATGAATAAATACTTTAAAGCAGTTTTTCAGAATTACAAATAGTATTTCGATAAACAATAGAAACTTTTTTTGTGTTAAATCGGAATTTCCATGGCTACATTTAAATTTGAATACCTAAATATATTAAATTGTTTCACATCAATTATGTAATAATGGTGTTTCTTAAATTACATTAACTTCTGGCAACTTTGTCACAATTCGATTAACTGGAATGGCACTAAAGATGATTAAGCTGAACTTTAATTACCTTTTGATTAAATTATCTTTAACGTAAGACAACCAACTTTGATATGCATATTTGCTAATTAAGCAGACGCCCACCGATTAATTTAAACTTTGTGTAGCCTTTCTTCTAAATGCAAATCGTTGGAGTCTTCATTAAAAACTCTTTAGTTGTTTTTAAAGTAAGAGGTAAGACCATTGTTATGGAAATGGTTTTTTTGCCTGATAATGATGAAAACGATTATACCAAAAAATCAAAGGGTAATTTCCTGATGGCAATATTTGTTATAAAAAAGGGTGACCAAAAGTGGCCCAAATTATCAGAAAAATATGTCTCTGTAATAGTCCTAAACGATGGTTGAGCGAATCTAATGATCGTTGTGTCTTTTACGGTTAGGAAAGGAAAGAATTAAACATATTCGCTCTCTCGGCCTTTAAATCGAGGCGGCAATCGCAGCAGTCGTCGAAATGTAATCGACCATTATATCATTTATGGAGAGTTTAGCTGCATTCAACTATAATCAACCTTTAATACCGACTGTATCGTTCGGTGGAGGTAAAAACCCAGAAACTCAGCACAAAAAGTCAACCTGTCGTTTTCTTCGCCTTTAAAATGTCATTAGAAACGTTTATCTGGCCATATTTAGCTTCCTGCCTTATAATTTAGTAAAGTTGTGTCTCTTGTGGAATAATTGCTAATATTAATGTAGCTAACATATTGCTATGGATTTCGAAATGATAAATATTAAGTTTTAGAAAGCTCAAGGGATAAAAGCGTTTTTCTTTAAATTGTTTTGTTGACAAAAATTAACTTCCGCCTTATTCTTTACCTGCCTGTTCTACATCATGTTTTAATGATTCTGATTATATTATTAACGAGCTTTTTGGTTAGCGAACACTAATGAAAATTTAATTCCTTGTTTCTGAAGCGATAGTAAAGGTTTAATTGTCAATATAGGTAAATAAAATCTTCTTTGATGGAAAGACATAACTGTTAACTCTAATTATCAACAGAGTGATTAGTCCCATTAAAAGTAATTAGTTTGGCATTAGAAATATAAAGCATGTTATGGGTTTAGGAGCTACATCAGAATCAGAAAAAAAGATAAACAAATAAAAAAATGTAACCCAATTTTTGTCTATGGCGCTAAGATGCGATGTACAGCGTGCAACGCAAGTATTAGCTGAATAGCCTAGCATAGGGAAGATTTTCAGCCTGATACTGAACCTTTCGATATAAGCATGAAATTTTGTTCAGGACTAAACCTACATATGATATACATTTTCAGATATAGAGGCCAAAAAAATCTCGAAACGCTTTTATCAATAGGTACCTATATCTCGCGAGCCACTCGCACGATTTTCATTTTTTACGACCAAAACAAGAAGAAATATCATTCGCCGTCACCATTTTTTTATAACTAAATACTTATACATAAATTTAAAAAAAACTTACATTAAAAAATAGTCGAAAGTCGAGAAAGCGGTTGTCGAGATATACTGATGAAAGCATAATCGAAGCGGAATTTTTTGGACTTTATACCTGAACATCATATCTTAGGTGCAAATTTCATACTTGTATCAAAAGTTGAAGTGTAAATATTCTCTACGCTATTCAGCTATAGAATAAATTGATAGAAGTTTATCGCTAAAAACTCGCGTGGGTGGGTGGGTGGGTTCGTTTCGCTATATCTCCGGAACCCCTTGACGATTTTTGTAGGATTTAATGTGTGGAAGTTGTTTAGTTGCAGGTACTTTTTTGTCAGGTCGTTAATTAGAACCGGAACCGGAAACGGAAATTAGACCTGTGTTCTTGGTATAGATTTTTTTCTAAACAATATTTAAAAATTTTAAACACATAACGTTGTAGTGGATCTAAAGACAAATCAAATGCTTTTTTCCAAATGCTGCATCTTTAAAATGAAGGCCTCTGCGAATTTTTGAAAAAATTAATTTTAATGCCCGATTACTCAAAAACTAAATATTCAATTAATAAGAATTGTCATATTATTTGATAGCTCTTAAAAAGTATAATCAAATGATTTAAAAATATTTTTGGAAATATAAAAATTGTAAATATAGTAGCGGCTCAAAATTTTAGACATCTTCAAAAAATTACTCCTCAATAACTGCCCATAACATTTTGATTAAATTTTCTGAGCCAATAGAGGAGGAAATGAACTACAAATTCATTTTTTACTAATCTTCCAAATTGAACTCTGACGCCATCCAGGAATTTTAGAAAATTTTCAAATTGATTAATTCTTTATTAAAAAACGCAACGCCGATTGTTATAAAATTTTATGAGCTCGATAGACTATTTGAAGTACTTTATTAAAATCAGCGAAAATTTTAATAATTAAGATAAAAAACGATACTTTTTAATATCAACAATGTGTTTTTTTTCGGCTATTAAGTGATTTTAAGTACGCCTATCAATTAGCTCTAATAAAAAAAAATGCTTTTTATTCTCATTCACTATTGTATGTATTACAGCCGTCATTTCGTGACGCCAGCAATAATCATGCTGGGGCTTCTTAATTATGCTCGGATCATCACTCAAGTCCAAAAATTGTTATAAGTAAGATTTATTTTTTAATTACCAATAATTAAAATTTACATTTTCTACAGCAGTCAACCAAATCCTAAATTTGTCAGACAAAACATTAGAAGGAAGGGGGACGTGTAGCCTCAGCAAGTATAGGTATATTTTTTTACTAACGTTAGATTTTAGTTAGGTAGTCAACACGAGTAATTTTTCTTAAACAGAAGTTATCTATTGTTTCCCGTTTAATACTCAAAAAAGTACCAATTTTTGATTTAAAAAAATTCATAGAAGGCGCCACAGTGAAAATATGGTATTCAGCAAAAAAAAAAACAAATTATAGTCCTCTTTTGAGAAATATTATTTTGAAAATTTCTAATATTTGGAATTTACGTTTTCTACAGTAGCCATAACATGTATAACAGTATTTAAAAATTAACATTAAATTTCGGTTCTAGTAGCCATGATGTACAATTCTACGTAAGAAAAAAAGGTACCCATTTTCGATTTTTAAAAATTCATAGAAAACGCCACAGTGAAATTGTAGTTTAAAAAAAACAACAAAATTGTAACCTATGTTCGGTTCTGGCAACCTACAAAGTTTAAAAAAAAATAGGCAGTTTTTGAAAAATATTTTTTTGAAAATATTCAAACATTTTGGAGTATTGCCATTGCAATCGTTTTCCGATTTTCAAATTTAATTATATTTCATGGTATTCTACTCACAAAGAATCTTTTGAGCAAATGGGCGTTAAAGTCGAATTTTCAAAAAGTTGCAGCGGCTCCCGGTTTAAAGCTAGAGAGTTCGGCGAAAAAAATTTCGATTTGCTTTACGTTTCTTTCTCAGATTCTGTACTTAAATTTGAAAATTTTGTTTTGGGAAAAAAACAGAAAAAAACATATCTAACTTCCGGTTGCGGATTTTTTTGAAAAGTTTAACTAGAATTACAATTTTCGATACACCTCTTGATTTGAAATTGTATTAAAGTCGGTCCAGTATTTAAGCCTTTAAAGGCGTCACAGATACACCCACCACCCACAGACGAACATTTTTTAAAAACTACTTTTTTGGGTGCTTTGAGACTCAAAACGTGTATTTCCGTTAAAATCTAAATTTCGAAAATTTTCATAAAACCAGTACTTTCCTATACCGAAGGTATGGGAAGTAAAAAAGGGTTGATCCGGCCCGGTTCATGTTATCGTCTGTGGCGCAAGTATGTGATCTGTTTTGTTTTTATAAGTAGGTACTATCATAAGTTTTTCTATGACACTATTTGACATGTTTGTCACGTTGGCGTCGGCTGTGTTTAGCCCTGCCAGACCGGTTAACCTGCTGGCCCGGCGAGGCTCTGTTAGACACAGTTAGCCCGGCAAAAACCCGCCAAAGACCCGGCAAGGCTCGGCCCGATTATAAACTTTTTGAATACAATTAAACCGGAACGGCCCGTGGGTCTTCGAGCCGGGATGCCCATCTCTATACGACGTGCAGGTCCGGCATTATCTGTTGCGGTTGCTCGTTTCGTACAAAAGTACTTCTGAAATTTATGACAAGTAACAATATACAGTGAGAGTGTAAAGTCTGGAACTAATTCAATAAACTTGAAATTGTCGAATTTTTCAAAAAATCCTCGTACACCTTATTTTTTAAAAGTGCATCTTTTCTGATAATTTTCAATTTTCGATCGTCTTTTGGTTTCAAACTATGACGTTATCGACATTTTTTTTAATTCATACTTCATAATTATGTTTGCCGTCATATTTGGATAGAAGTTGAAATTCCGAATTCGGCCATACCTCAAAGCGTGACATTGACATTGACAGTTTTCTAGATAATCAAGTTTAAAGTCAGCAAAAAAACGTAAAAAAATAAGTTAGTCATGGAATATTGATAGTTTAATTGTTTTCACGCTACAGGCAAGGTAAATAGGCGATACATCCATAGCTACAAAAGATGAAAATGGCCAATAACATTCGTTTACTTTTTACCCTTGACTGCGGAACTTAATAGTGCCATTTGCATTCCTAGGATAATAATTAAAGCAACAAGGTACAGATTCCAATATTTTATTTCAAACATAATACTAAAATGTTGATTTTAACTGTTCGTTGATATGGTAACAAGCACAGAGAACTTAGAATAATGGGGCTTTTAAAAAATAATTCCGATGACAGCAGTCAAAACGAACTTTTAAAAATATGATTAAATTTCTACCTGTAGCGTGAAAAATTTAATAAGTAACACGGAATGTATCGACTATTAACATTCTCGGCTGGCCCCAAGCCTCGGCTTCGCCTCGGCTCGTATTTACCTACCTCGAATGTTATTACGTTTTTACATTCCTTGTTACTTAAATGACTATTGGATACGATCTAAATTTTATAAATTAACATTAATTAACTAAAAATAACAATTAAATCCAATCATCTTCAAAATCTCTATTCTTTGTTTTTCGCTCAAATATCGCACAATTTTTATCAGTAATGAGTAATACTCAACAAAATATCGACGTAACAAACGGAAACGCACAAAATAATGTTGCACTGTCAACTGTCAGAATTTTTTCATTTGTTTGCATTTTTAACTCAATTTTTAATGCGCTTTTGTTACTTTAAACTTGATTATCTCAAAAACCGTCAATGTCAATGTCATACTTTGACATAGTTCGAAAACAAAACACGATCGAAAAATGACAATTACCAGAAAAGATGCACTTTTAAAAAATAGGGTTGACGTGTACGAGGATTTTTTGAAAATACCGCCAGTTTTAATTTTATCGAATTAGTTCCAGACTTTATACTCCCACCGTATAGGTGGGGTAGTATAGGAAAGTCTAGGCAAAGTGCTTTCCTCATTTTTAGAGTTTACATCGCAAATTAGCTGCTCTGCTTCAATTGTAAACTGCATTGACTTTGTTTTATAATTCTGTTTAGCTTTATTATTTCAACCGACTCGGTATATCTTATAATAACGAAGTTACCCGTGTAACACGGTAGATTGATATCATCCTGTATATGCAAGGTTCGTCAGTGTTCGCTACTCATTTTTAAAATCAAGTTGCTTACAAAGTAATGTTACTTTACTTTTAAAAAATAACATGTAAGTTAAAACGATAACATTAAGATTTTTTAGATTGTAAGTTTTGTTATAGTGTACTTTTGGGGGTAATTATTGTTTTTTGAAAATGGGCAGTGAACTCCGCCGCACCATGTATAAAGACAGTAAATAATCTATTTCCTAGCTTATACTAATTCAAAAAAATAATGAAACTGTAAATAAAACCAATGGAGAACGAATTGTGCAGGTGCACCCTGAAAAGCTAAAAATACCAAATTGAAGGTATAAATCGTTTTAGCCCTAAACTATGAATCAAATTTTATTCCTCTGTTTTCACTTTTCGCTACATCGAAAAATACAGTGCTTTAATTACTCAATCGTTCAAAATGTCATTCTCATCAGGCAGTATGGATTTTTCTTCTTCAGTAATTTAGTACCTACAAATTAGTACCATGAGTGAAATCGTTACCTCTTTAAGAATTCTTATTTAAAAAACGACATTGTGTAGTTAATAAAATTTAAATACCTATAATTCCGGAACTGCAATGTTCGAAACAAAAAGAGCACTAATTACCGAAATAATTGACGAGCGTCTGAACAATTGAAACATTGTTTGTTACTTTGCACTGACGTTTGGTAATTACCAGCAAATTATACGTGAAAGTGCATCCATCTGGCGGACATTTTCGGCAATAATTGCCGCTTG
Source organism: Ctenicera cuprea (assembly GCA_958336395.1). Lineage (NCBI taxonomy): Eukaryota > Metazoa > Arthropoda > Insecta > Coleoptera > Elateridae > Ctenicera > Ctenicera cuprea. The sequence goes on from OY284491.1 coordinate 21,651,904, forward strand.
GCGATGTTTCATCTTTTTCCGTTGTACGGCAAAGAAAAGGACGTCCTGCCTCCGAAAATAATTTTTGCTTTATAACAGTTCGTATCCTACCATAAATACTTATTAATATAACGGAACGTTTACCCAATTTTATATAAAATTATGTCTTTTTTTTAAGAAAGCCTACGGCTTGTGGCTAATTACAATTTGTATTATTTTAGTCACGAATCATGGTTAGTATTTTTAAATTACCGGTTTCAATTTACTGTACACTGTGGTTAAAATTATTGTGGAGCATTTTGTTTACTTTCGATCATTGCTGGAGGTTACGTTAAAAAATAAACGGAAAAGAAGCCGCAAGCTAAAAATTTTTATAATAAAAGGAAAACGGAAACATACCCATATAATAAAATAATACAGGTAATTTGACAATTTCTTAGTAGTAATTATAAGAATTAATATTAATAATTACAACTTAAAATTTTAGTAACTTCTACTTATTTTATTTTGCTTGTAAGTAGAAACGAAGTGACAAAGAAAACTGATTTCTCCCAGGACGGTGTTCCTGAAAGAAAATTTCTCTTTTTACTTTCCTATACTTTCAGTATACGAAAGTATTGATTTCATGAAAATTTCCGATGTCTATAGATTTTGACAGTAACATGTTTTGGACCTCCAGGTTTTTGTGGGTGTGTGTGCGCTCCAGAACTTCCAAACGGATGGTCTAATTTTGATGAGTTCTGCAATGTGAAATATATCAAAAAATCATCGTAAAAATAAACGTTTAAAAAGAATCCGCAACGGGAAGCGGAAGATAGACATGTTTTTATGGTAGCATTTTTTTTTCAAAAATTGAATTTTTTAAATCTAAAAAGATAATCGGATAGAAGACCTCAGGGAAAACCTAACCTTGTTTTACTGGATATTCTAGCATTACAATGGCGCCCGCTACAACTTTTTGAAGAATTTCTATTTCGTGACTTATTACTTAAAAACGAGTCAACAGACGGGTAGTAATTTCTTTTATCGTAATAGCCATAAAAAGACGCATTGTTACTTTGCATAAAATTTTTCGAAATGATAAAAACTATGAACTGATAAATATTTTCAAAATGTTGGTAATTTAAAAAAATATTTTGTTCAAAAACTTTCTACACGATTTTTTTTAAACTTTATAGTCTAATAGAGGAATAGATGAGCTACAGTTTGATTTGTCTCCATTCCACTACTTGTTTATCGTAAACTGCAAAGAACTGATAGTAAAATAAGGTTCCTAGCTTAATTTTTAGGTATAGCAATATTTGGGAGGGTTAATGTTCCCCATTTCACATAATTTTTGGTGAACGTAGTTATTAAAATTTTGATGAATTATGTTACAATCGAATTTTTTTTAATGAAAAGATTTTCATTAAGTTGATACTATTATTTTTGTATGAAAGCTTTAGTATCATGTAGTGAAAAATATTTAACTAAAGCGTAATACCTTGCTGGTTATCCACTGCGTTGTGACCGGGAGCGGGGCTCGAACCCGCTCTATTTTTAGTAGCAGCCAGCCAAACTGCGCACTGTCGCTGGTATTCAGATTAAAAATATTAAAAATATACATACAAAATCCAACAAATGGGAAAATTTCTGATCAATATTTATATGGGATATCGATAAATATAGGTATTTCACAATAAATTATAGTATTCCTTAATGATTATTCTACAATAATTTAAAAAATACAAACAGCAGTGTTTACTCTAACGGGCAATTGTGATTTATATCAAGTACTTGGAATACATTCACAAAAGCACAAAACAACCCAAGTTAAAGAATAACATGAAGCTTTTCATAAATGCAGGAAGCAATAAAACCTAATAGGGTAGGAATAAGAAAATCTGTTCTTGTGCGGCGATTACCAAAGTCTTCCTATAAAAATTTAAGGGGGTCGGTCCAGTGCCCCTAGTGGCTTGTACTAAAGTTTGATATTGTTTTATTTGCAGCCCTCTCGCGGGGTCAAGCGCTAACTAAATTAGTTTCTAGGTCCGATTTGTATTCTGCTATTGCTCGCGTTTTGTTATTGCCCCGAGCAGAATTAGTTTGCACTCACTTTTAAGTTGTTTCTTTCTACATATAATATGCCTATATTTTTCAACACAATTTTTAGGTACAGGTTGCAGAAAATTAGTTGTTTTAAAGATCTTCTAAGACGAGAAGCAATATTAGCAAAAAATAATGGAATTTTCAAAGGGGTTCCCCAAGGTAACAAACCAAGGCCCTGGATTATTTTGGTTATTGTTACGAACAGTAATTTAATAAATGCGCAGATAGAGCGAATTTCTAGATTTGCGAAAAGCAGAACAGATTGTTACGACATATACGACCCGAGGGTTGTTTCTGCAGATTTTTTGTGGTCCATACTTCGCCGATTGTGTATTCTACAAGCGTATTGTTGCAGTCGTTCTCTTGTTTTATCCTCTTCTCCGGTCTTACATGTGGTTGGTCGACGAGACATAGCTCACTTGTAACTGCCATCATCTGTCTTCCTCTCTCCTGCAGAAATCCCATAACGCCAGCATGCTCTGATTGTTACTCTTTTGTCTTTGTCGGCGTCACATCAATTTTTCAAACATGGCGCGGAAACAAATGAGCAACCCGGCAAATTGAAGTAAGAAATAGCGGTTAGCTTTTGTTTTATGCCATGCCAACTGCCGCGCTATTGTTATGTTTAAGGGTTTTTTATAAATCTTTTACGCCCACTGAATTGTTTGAGAGGGTTTCATATTGCCGGCTTTTTATTGCCCCCGAGAATTGTATTCTTCCTCCTCTAATAAACTCCAGTTGGGTAATTTCGATTTTATTGTTAAATTATTGATTTCGCCATATGTCATTCACTATAACGATTCGTATAAAAATCATCATTTTGAACGAAAATATAACAAAGACGAACACAAAACGTGTTTTTATTATTGTGTTATTGTACCTGTACAAAAGAATGATCCTGATTGTAATATTTAAAGTTTGGTAAGAGTATAATAAAACAATATGAAATTTCAAATAAAAGTAATTTTGTACGAATTGTATAGTGTATGGAAATATTTCTCTGAAATTAAAGGCTGCAATAAAAATCGAAGTAAATCTGTGTACGACAAGTACTTTTATTAAATGAAAAAACTTCCATACAATGACAGTAATAAAGCCATGTTTCGTATACAGGGTGGTCCAAACACTTGCAGATACGACAAAATGTTCTGGTAAAACAGGTAAAGTGCTACAGCCAATTAACTTGACAGCTATGACGCTTTTTTTGTTTCCATGTTTTTCTTTGGGCCACCATTTCGTTTTATTATAATTCATGGCGAACCTACTAGAAAAATGTTTCGAATTTTAGGCAAAAATCTGATGTAACAATATAAAATTTTTCTAAGATTGAAAAGAGAAATTAAAACGCTCTACCACAAAATGCCAAAAATATATACCTTGCAGTTTAAAAATATTGACGACCTTGAAACAGTTGAAGATATAAAAAAATGAACATCGCCAAAAGTCGAGTTGTAGCGCCAGACGGTTTATATAGAACAGACGATATATGTTGAATGGTGTCATTTGATACCTGATTACTTTTGCCTTTACAATCATTTAATGATTTGAAATTCTTAGTTAGGAAAAATTTTCAACAAAATTTCATACATGCACAAAGTGTAATACGTTGCCACATACCAATTGTTGGTAGATTACAATTATTATCAACAAGATGGGGCACCAGTACCATAACACAGCTTACTAGCCCACCACGCTACCGGCTAGCTGGAACTAGGATGCGGTAAGCGGGGCTACTGCCCCAGTCATGATAAAGAGCGCAATTTTATTGTATAATTATTCTTTAGAGGCAGTATTTGATCTTGCTCGAAAATATAAGCTCCATGCATTTCTTGATATCAGCGCGTCTTGCAATGGCACCATTTTTTTTGTCATTTGATTGTTGCTACCAAGTAAAGTTTGTTGCGGTGCGCGGTACGTTTGAATAGAGAAACAAAGAGAAACACTGCGCGTTCGTATCGTTGAATAGTCACACGTTTTACCCGACTACCGCGTGTGTAATAAATATATAAATAACTGATTCATCACGATTGGTTACGTGGAAAAGGACAATAATTATTATTAACAGAACCAGTAGGGATGCTCCACGCTTTTTTGATTATTTCTTTAAATTGTTAGCAAGTTTATTAAAAGAGATATAAGAATATGATGTGGGGTAGTTAGCATGTGATTCCCAAACTCCTTTCAGGGACTCTTCTAACTAATGTGTGATACAAGTCACGTATAGAACGGTCTTGTTTATGGGTTTTTAAGTTGTAGACTAAAATATGTTTGTAGTGTTGATGCGCATTATAACAAATAGTTTTAAGTGTTATTTAAAGGTGTATGAAACTCTATAAGTTACAACAATAATGATTACAATCAATCTTTAACAACTATACGCAAGCTGTTAAAATGAAGCGCCCCACCACTCACCTCGACCACGAAGGCCACTGAGGTGAACCTATGTGAATTTTACATAAATATAACCGTATGTCGTTCGGTTTGCATGCTTCCTCTTCGGAATTTGTTTTCATAATAACAGCCAGTAGCAGACTATGTTTAAATAATACAATTAGAAAAAAATAGTGAAACCCCAATTTTCTTATTTGCATCCAAAATTCTACTGGGTAGATTCGTATGGTACGCTAAATATGCGCCATGAAAATTTCAAGTTTCGTGGTACAGTTCTTTTGTTGTAGCGGAGTTAGTAAAGAATTTGTAAAGCTCTAACCTTGCATTGGGGCGAGGGAGGGGCAGGAAGAAAGTCGTCTTCGCGAAAAGATGAGATAGGTGTAACTGATCCGGATTTAATATGTAGAAGATTGCCTCGGGCGCAAAACACCTAGTTGCCCACTGGCCTATAATCATTTGCACGCTGTTCAAAATAAAAACGATGACAGATGTATATGTACGAGAAAGAAATAAAGCCAATAAATAAATTAAAATATCAGACATTAGACAAAGTATACATTAAATATTATAAGAGACGTTAATGAGTATAGAGTTTGGATTTTTGAAAGTATTACATGATCATGATTACCGTTGCATGCAAAAATAAAAATTAAATACTTGTAAAAGAATTTGAAAACACGATAAGATTAATAAGAATGGAAGTTGACAAGATACGGTAGAAGAAGAGAAAGGTACGTTTCACAAAATTAAAAAAAAAACATTTTTTTTCTTAGATTTTATATTGCAAATGGGATACTGATTATTATATTACCATTTCTAGCTTTTAAGGTGCAATCTTGACAATTAATTCAAATATGTGTGCAATTATTCTTTTAATTGTTAGAAATTCCTAATAAATTTACTTATTTCACAAAAATTTCAAGAACTAGACACATTTGTTATTTTGTTTTGTTACACAGCTAAATTCATTCATGCCCAATGCATGTTTTGTTAGTAAAAAAATGAAATGTGCACATAAAAAGAACAGAATAAAATAATAATTAATTTACTCTGTGAAAAAACCGCCCGCCCTGCAGAAAATTCTAAAATATCATCATTAAAATTTTAAACAGTACTTGTACATAAAGTAAATGTATTTTAACTACGCGAATCTCGCTCTCACACGCACCAACAAACGCAGAAAATTAGTTATTGCTCCCTAAAGTTAACCATAAAAATAATTTGTGCGTTGCTGTGGAACAGTAGAGGCTTTCCACATTTGGTCGACTAGCAATGCGTACCAACCCTTAATAATTGATAGCCTGGGTTTTATACAAATGGCGGAATGAAGTTTAATATAGTTATATTTGAGTGAGTGCGATATCTGGATGTCTCCCTTGAGGGCCAACCTGCGTTTCTATTGCAAAGCATTGTATGGACTGTTTTTATTGTGCAGAATGAAATTGTTTGTTTTCCTCTGGTGTTCTCTTTCGACCTCATTCCTGCATTTAAATTTAAATATTTTAATTAAAGCTCCTTTTTTCCGTTATTTTAAAAAACTTCAATTAATAAAATACTTAAGTAGTAGGTAGTTAAAAACCGTAACGATATTAAAATTGGAAAGAGTTAAAGGGGAAGAGAGAACGTTAAAGGGTTGTTAGCCATCATAACTTTTATGATCTAGGGTTGATGTAATTACTCGAGTTATAATAAAACGTTTAAAAACCTAAACAGTTTTACTTGTTTAACGCTCTTAATTAATTTAAGCAAATTATATTACATGAAAAAGAACGAACTATTAAAAATAAAAAAAGTATACAGAATCATTAAACATGCAAAAACCTACTAACCTAAAAAAGAAATTCTAAAAAAATAGAAAAAAAAAATATTACCATAAAAAGTTGTTTAAGCGTATATTAAGAGCACATTTTGACTTCTTATTTAAGTGCATTTTTTTGTCTGCATATTTAACTTTCTATATTATATATAAATCCGGCCTTTATAATAAATAGGAAACCGGGCAAAACGACTAATGATAAGAGCGACAAGTTAAGATTGCAGCTATTCAACATCACGCAAAAAAATGACGATCATTTTCCATAAGATTTGATGTAATTGAAACTAATCACCACACATCGCAATTAATTGTGTGTTGTAGTCATTACAAATATAACATATGATCACGATTGTTCAGTGATAAATTTGGGTTGATTGTTTATTCGTGCTAGTTAATTTAAGACAATTATCTCGCCATCTCGCGTTAATATTTAACCCAGTTTTATCGGAAAATCGGGATCACTGGTTATATTACTTGTGACTATATTACACATTCTACTTAGCCAATATTTTCTGTGTTTATAATCAAATACAATTTTAAGGTACAACAATTAGTAGTGTAGTAGCGGCTTGTAAATATTTATAAGTTCTGAAGGGGACGTACAAATTTAAAACTAAAAACCATAATTAACAGCTAAATTGCATCCATACGTCTGTCAAAACTGTATCGGAGAAAAATAGCGCCGTCATAATAGTCGCCGGCAAAAATAGCGCCAGTGAAAAATGTCACCCTAAAAATGGCACCCTCAGAAATGTCGCCTGCAGAAATAGAGCCTATCAAAAACGCCTGCGGTAAAAAAATGCGAAATTGGTGACGAAAAAAAAATCGCACTTAAAAATGTCGCCGGCTAAAATAGCGCCCTCAAAAATGTCACGGCAAAATTAACGCCGTAAAAAGTTTTGCAGAGAAAAATAGCGCTGTCAAAAATGTCGCCGGCAATAATAGCGCCGGCGACAAAACGTCACTCTAAAACTACGCCGTCAAAAATGTCCCCGGCAATATTAGCGCCGATCAAAAATGTCGCCGGCAAAAACAGCGGCAAAAAAATATTGCTGTCAAAAATGTCGCCGCCAAAAATAGCGCCGTCAAAAATTTTGCAGGTGAAGATAGCAGCGTCAAAAATGTCGCGGGAAAAAATTGCGCCAGTGAAAACGTCACCCTAAAAATAGCACCTTCAGAAATAGCGCCGTCTAAAATTTCGCCGGCAAAAATAGCGCCGTCAACAATGTCGCCGGTCAAAAATACCACTGGCAAAAATAGTGCGGCAAAAATAGCGCCGTAAAATGTCGCTGTCAAAAATGTCGCTTTGCAAAAAGCCGCTGCTCAAATATGTCGCCGGCGAAAAAAACACTTCAAAACAAAGCCAAAAGAAACGTCGCCGCACAATACTGAGCATTTTGATGGAAGTTTGGTTTAATGTGTGTAAACCTTAATTCAAACTTACATCAAAATGCGAAGTATTTGTACGGCGATGTTTCTTACGGCGTCCATTATGAGGTGCTTTTTTTGTCGACGACATTTTTGACAGAAAGCCGTTTTACTTTTTATCCTGAGTTGTGGAAAAAATATAATTACGTTTTTCTTAAGTTGCTAAGTAACTTACAAATTCAAAAAGTAAATTTTAGAAGTCAGATTTAGATTTTTAGGGGTCGGAAAATTTTTTTTTCCAAAACCGAAATTGGACTTGTTTTTTAGTATCGATTTTTTTATAAACACATTTTTGAAATTTTGAAAACATACCGTGCGGTTATCGCGATTCTAACGATAAATCAAATGTTTTTTTCCAAATGCTGTTTCTTCAAAACTAAGGCATCTGCAATTTTTTAAAAATTTTAACTTTAATCCCTGATTACTCAATACAAAATATCCAGGCAATATATATTGTTCATATTTTTTAATAGCTTTAAATAATCATAATCTAGAGACTCACAAATATTTATAGAAATACGATAATTATATAATTTACTAAATTTTCAAAAAAATTTTCTTCAAATACTGCAGCATGCCATTTTTTAAAAGTTTCTAAGCCGCTAGAGCTTGCAGTGAATTATAAATTTGTTTTTTACTAATGCCTTAAATTTTACTCCGATGCCCAGCAGGATTTTTTGAAAAATTAGAAATTAATTATTTATTCAAAAACGAAAACCTCTGGTAAAAAATATATTGTTCGTTCTTTACATATTTTTGATAACACATTAAATAAAGTTATTATAACCATTTTAAATCCGAACTGAGCGCATTATCTAGCTATCGCCTTTACGTGATTAGCCGTGCCGTGCCGTGCCAACGCCAACGCCTTGAGTTTAAAACGGGCAGTATGGGAAAGTTCCAGCGACCTGTTTCGCTCATTGTTTATCGTAGCGCCTTTGAAATTTTGGCGCCCGGTTGCTGATAAGTATAGGAAGGGGCCTGATTTGGAAACTTTCAAATTTTAATCTGATTAGTAGGCTGTGATTTAAAAAATAATGTTTTTGATTAAAACTAATTTGTTAGTAAAATTATCACCCTTTTATAGAAAAATAAAGTGACAAAATTACAGTGCTCCTCATTCAAAGAGATATCACGCAAGTCACTGAAATAAATAATAAAGTAGCGTTGAGGGGTTTCTAAAGCGAACTTTGATGTACTCTTCTGTACCCTTTCCAACCCTTGTACGTGCCGATTCACTGCATTCTGTCACAAATGTATAATTTTAATAGCTCACTTGCTACAGCTGGTATGGCAGCAAAATACTTATGCAACAGCTATTATCGAACTCTACCTCTCCAAAACTTTTAATCTCACAATTTTAGAAAAATTTATTTATATTTTTTTGTCTTAACCATTTGTTTTCTCTTTATACTGTCATGATTTATTGATTTGGTAATAATAAAATTGATTAAGAGCTTTCTATTTCAGTTTTCTGCACTAGTAGAGTGAAGAACAAGTAAAAAGTATGTGCAAACGTACAGAGTCACTTTGCACTAAAACTGTTTTAAAAAAATTGTGCAAAAATTACCAAAACTCAATTTTCAGAAAAAGAAATGTATATTACGTTTTTGGAAACATTTTCTCCATTTTTCAAATTGTACTAATTTTAGAAAAATGTCACAGCAAGCAAAACTAGTATTGGGGTGAAACCCTTGAGTTACCATAGCTAAGCTACACCACTGAATTCACGTTATAAACATATAAATCTAAAGCGTATAAAATGAAATTCGTTTAAAAAGTAGCATCATTAAAACAAAGCTGCTCAATTATTCAAGGGAGTAAATTTAAAGAAAATTACATTATAAAAGAGTAATTCATTTATTAGGCAGTTGAGTGAGCATAATTGGACAGCGATTCTAGGAAAATCAAAATGGCTCCGACGAGAAACAAAAGCAAAGCGGCCGGAATAAAAAACGACAATTAATTCTTGAAACAAAACACTTCTGTGGCTCTCAGGCTACACTTGGTACAGGACAACTTTCCCCTGGAATTGAAAGATGTGGACTGTGTAGTTGTACGTACACTATACACTGGAAACAAATGTATAAGAATAGAACACTAACTACTAAGTTTATTAGACATGCAATACATCGTTGTAATGTTAATTAAATAATAATGAATTAGATTTCGAATTATTCTGAAAAAAACTTTTTTTTGAGTTACATTTATTTATTAAAGAAGCAACCCATGAGCTATGATTTACTATGTATTCAAAATATGTATTAAAATGAGAAAAATTGTTGTTTGTAACTTTTTAGACTAGTTGTTAGAGTTACTAAAAAAGTTTTTTGTAATACAATTATGTATTTTGAAATTTATTTGTAGCCTCGACGACGAATAAATTAAGAAGCAAACTAGCGAAGCCGTCAAGACAAGAGATATCGAGACAACCACGAGCTAAGCTCTGCGAGAGACAAGAATCTGTCGAATCAATTATATTGTTGGTCTGATTATCGTTATTTTATTGGAAACATCGACAATTAATAAGTGCGACAAGAAAAAAAAATGGGTGGGACGAGGAGGGGATATAACAAATCACAAACAATTTTTAAAATATCAATGGATACGTGAATCCCCCTTGGCCTGACAGCCGTCTATCTCTCTAGCGTTTCTTTATTGCTCCCACCCCTATGCTTCCAGCAAAATTGGAAAATTGATTTAATATTAACAAATCGTGATAAAGTCGACTTTAATTTAAAGTGAGGGCTCCAAATTTGACAGACCAGCTGTATGAACTAATTTTTGACCTTATGACAGAGGGTCTCCAATTCTTGTTATTATCAGTTCAGCGGTACTAACTTGCCTACATTTTTTTTCTATTGAAATAAGTAAGACGATTTATAATATAGCACTTTCTTGACTATGTAAATATTCAATAATGTTGCATAATATTAGACACGGGAGGCATCTAGACTAGGGTTGGGCAAAGTATCGATACGTTGGCTGATATCGAGCATCATAGTCAGAATCCAAAAGTATTGAAGTGTCGAAAGTATCAAAAGTATCGAAAGTTTCTAAAGTATTGAATGTATAGTAAGTATAATAAGTATCGAAGAATCGAAAGTATCGAAAGTATTATAAGTATCGAAAGTATCAAAGGTCTCGCAAGTATCGAAAGTATATAAAGTATCGAAAGTATCGAAAGTATCGAAATTATCGAAAGTATCGAAAGTATCGAAAGTAACGAAAGCATTGAAAGTATCGAAAGTATCGGAAGTATCGAAAGTATCGAAAGTATCGAAAGTATCAAAAGTATCGAAAGTAGCAATAGTATCAAAAGTATCGAAAGTATCAAAAGTTTTGACAGTTTCAAACGTATCGAAAGTATTGAATGTATCTACGAAAAGTATCGGGTGTATCAAAGTAGCGAAAATATCAAAAGCATCAAAGTATTGAAAGTATCAAAAGTATCGAAGCATTGCAGTATGGTAGTACCTACTACTTGTGTCCCATTATTGCAATCGGGCAAACTAGTCAATTTCAAGAAACTATGATTTAGAAAGATAATGTTAACGTTTCTTTCAGCGATCTTTTGCAAAAATGTAAGTTTTTATCTTTAGCAATAAATGAGATTTTAGATCAAACCGGTAAATTAGATCACTCAATGTAATTCTTTTTAATTTACTGTATCCGTGTTTCTGCATTTTGCACGAAAAAACGAATTTGCGAGGTTGTAACTTTCGATACTTCGGTACATTCGATACTCCGATACTTTCAACACTTTGATAATTACGATACGTCGATACTTTCGATGCGTTTAATATTTTCTATACTTTAATACGTTCGGTACTTGCAATACTTTCGATACTCTAATACTTGATACTTATTTTGCGGTAAGGCCCAGCTGTAATCTAGACATACAGCACAGATTTGACACAGTTGTAAAAAAATGTGGAAAGAGATGAAAACGTAAGTCAAAGCTAAATCGATACAGCCCCCCTCTTTAGACTGAAGTCTAATTTTAAAGCAGGATCGTATAAGAACCCAAGTTAGTGAGTGATACATCATACTATAATTTAGAAAAATTATAACTTTTAGTAAGTTGGATAGAAACAGTTAAAAATAGTCGTAGGACACATTTAATTCATATACCTATAGTTCACAACATTTCTGATTTGTAATTTATTACACTACATCTATTATGGTTATTGCTAAATGACACTAAATATTAAAATTTTTGTCACGATTACTAATCTAGGTTATATTACTTCAAGCATTATTTTTTTAATATTAAAAAAAGAAGTATTTCTAAATTTCTATCAGCTATGAAAGAATTTGTGTCGTGTAAGGACGGGTTACAGATTGAAAAAATAAAAATGTTGCTACTTACCTAATAATTCCGTGTTTAATATAGATTACCTCGTTACTCGTTTAAAATAAGTAATTTGCCGTTAACGAAAGAGTAAGCTGAAGTTTTTACCAAGTCATTCAAATTCAGTGCCTTGATTAAATGATATCCCACTTTTTGGTGTTTAAGAAAGGTAAAATCTTTATTAATTTTCCGTTAAACCAAATCGGTACGAGAAAGTACACACGAATGAAAAGCAAACCACTTGCCTGATCTAAAAAAAAACTTAACAGAAAGATATTCAATTTAGTTCGAATCTGTTTAATCCAATGGGGAATGTAAAGGGAGTGGCTTGCAGCAGCAACCCAGCCAATGATTGGTCCCCTTTTAAGTGTGTTCTCGATGCTATGGCAACCAAAAGTTGGGAACTAGTGTACCGGCGACATTCGTTGAGGGTGGATCAACCAGTTTTCCGGTGAGTGTCGATTGATATCTCGCACCCATCAGATTTGTTTAGTTGGCTTCTTCTCCGAGGATCGAGACAAAATTAAGTGATGTTGTAATGACTGTTCAATAAGTAAATTTTCTTAAAGACAATTCAATTTAAAGTTAAAAAAATGTCTGATCACGAGTTAACCGAAGACGATCACGAAATCAACGTGTTGGACACGGACAGTCGGTTATCAAACAGTGATAGTGAACCAAGAAGCCGCTGCTCGAGTCCAGAAACCGCCCCCAACTCGCACTCCTCGGCAAGCACAACACTGCCCTTCAGTATTTCAAATTTGTTAGGCAAACACTTCGATGACAAATCAGAGCCTGAAAGTCCGGAAATTCCAAGTCATTTAACGTATCACCACCATAGCCTGCATCAGCAGAGAGGTGGAGTTGGTGCTTTTATTCCCTCGGGATACTACGGGCAAGGTGTTTTAAGAGTGCCTGCACATAGACCTCTAGGCGGACCTGGAAGTCCTGGATCTGTTTTTAACCCGTGGGCACTTGGATTGGATCCAGTCTTACAAAGATCAGCGGCCGCCGCTGCTTTTGCATCACAAGTTGTTAAAGACAGGCTTTCTGGTAAGTTTAATTTAAATCTGTTTAATTTTGTTTTTTGTGCTCATAACTGCATCGAATAATTCTGATGCGTAATTTATATATAATAACTGTAAAAACGAGATAGGGAGAGAAAAATAAATAAAAATTAATTTTACAGCTTTTTTTTTGTAAAAACGCAAGTGAGAGTTGAAAAAATGTCACAACATATGACAAAGTTAGGTCGTAAACATTAGATATGCAGATATACTTACTAATTTAAATAAGTTGGTCTACCCTCTGACGTTGGTGTTAAGCCATAGTAGCAGAAATAAACCAACAATAAAAAAAATATAATACGCAGATGATGGTAATACAAATACATACCCTCGTTATATCTAACAGATTGTGAGTTAGTCCAACCAATTTAATGGCATGAAGTTAGTAATTTAATTACATTAGCATTTTCTCTCCTCATTTTACCTTCTGACATGGGTATTGGCTACTTTTCTATTTTGTTTATTTTTGAAAATTTTGAAACTTTAGATATTGCTTATTGGACAAATTTTAAATGCAATGCCGGGGTGGTAATATGCTATTATTGGTGTTTATTTAATTTTTTATGTAACAATTTGTTTAGATTTAAATCGATTTTAATGATTTTTTTCTAATTAAAATTTATATTATTTGCAATTTGACTGATTTTTATACAGAGTCCCCATTTTAAAACTCCGAGCCTAAATTTTTTTAAGTAGGCAGACTATTATTTTAAAACAAAATATTTCTATAATTAAGATCAGGGCATTAACTTGACAGTTTACTAATCAAATTCGTTAAGCCACATTACTTGAACGGTGCAAAACAAAGATTATCGATCACTAATCTTTGGTGCAAAATGTATTCCAACGCTGACAAAGTGGAGATGCTTCTAATTCTGGGTGAATGTCGAAAAAATGCAAGTGCTGCCAGTACTTTGTATACGCAACGCTTTCCAGGTAGACGAATTCCAACAGACAAAACATTTAGAATGCTTCTTCTGAATTTACAAGAGTATGGGCAATTTTCAAAACCAAAAGTAAGGGCACGGCAAGTTACGGTTGAACATAACGAAGTAGCTGTAATTGAAATGGTTACGGATAATTCTCATACAAGTCAAAGAACGATTACAAATGCCTTAAACATTAGCAAAGGTTCTGTTTTCAATATTCTTAAGGCGAACAAATTTCACCCGTACCATGTTTATACCATACACCATCTTGAAGATAGGGATTATGAGCATCGTGTTCAGTATTGCCAATGTCTTAGACGGCAATTAAACGGCAATGCGGAATTTTTAAGTATGGTATTATTCTGTGATGAAGCAAAGTTTTCAAACAACGGCATGGTTAATCGACAAAACTGCCATTATTACGCCCAAGACAATCCCCGCTGGATCAGGATAACTCATTTTCAGAGAATTTTTTCTCTTAATGTGTTGTGTGGTATTATTGGCGATTCTGTAATAGTTCCACATTTTTTTAATGGAAATTTAGATGGTGAAATGTATTTAAATTTCTTAATTAATGAACTACCGGCTCTCCTCCAAACAGTTCCTCAAAACGAACGGAATAGCATGTGGTTTTTAAATGATGGTGCACCTCCGCATTTTCATAGGGATGTGGAAAATTATCTTAACCAACGTTTTGAGGGACGCGTAATTGGACGAGGTGCATTGCATCCTTGGCCTGCCCGTAGTTCCGATTTGACTCCGCTAGACTTCTTTTTGTGGGGCAAAGTAAAAAATGATGTCTATGAAGTGCCCATTCGAAATGAAGAACATCTACGCGAAAGGATAATTCAATGTTGTTGCTCTATCACACCGGAAATGTTAGCTCGTGTTAGAGGTTCGATGCGTAGAAGAATTATACTCTGCGAAAACGAAGGGGGAAGGCAATTTGAACACCTGCTTCGTTAGTTTTTGTACTATGTTCCTATTAAATTATTGTAGTTATTGTTGTCAAATATTAAATTTGAGTTATTAAAGTAACCTTAAATTTGTACTTAATCATTAGTAGATACATGTACTGTAAAACAACTCTGATCTCAATTTAAAAAAAAATGGTAGAAATGCATAGTGATCTGGGGGTTGCATTGTGTGTTGCCTATTTAAAAAAATTAGTCCAGAGTTTTAAAATGGGCACTCTGTATATTATAAAATGACTTTCTGTTGACTTAAGAATTAAATCTAAAAACAATTAAATTTTGTATGTATCAGCTGCATTTTAGTCTTGAAAGGTAGGTGACGCCTCTAACTCTGTTTTGCTTATATGGGCCAGATTCACGAGCCACGATAAACTTTTACCGCATAAATAACGACTTGCGTCACAGAGAGCAAATTATTAATAGTATATCATAAAAACAAACAATAAATTCGAAAACTCTAGTTATCTGTAATAATTATGAAAATTCAAATGGCAAGAAATGTATCTAAATATAATAACAGCGATTAGTAAAAATCTAGAGCTCTAGAGAAAATAGAGTGCGTTTAAATTATAAACACAAACATTTTTTTTGTAATAACGTATGAGAGCCAGACTCCCACATTCTATTGCCATAAGGTCCATCGCCCCCCCCCCCTATGCGTTAGGCGCCTATGTTTAAAGGGAAAGTAAGAATGGAAATTGCAAGGGTCATTTACTCGTTTTAATTCATATTCCCTTTCAATCAAAGTCATGTGGTGTCTGCAGGGTGTAAATATCTGGATTTTTCTAAAGTAATGTAGGTATACCTAGTTTAATTAGTTTCAAAATATTGATTTACCATCATTACCAATTAAATCATTGATTTAAGTTAAATAATTTAAAACAAGCATACCCTGTCTTGTAGGTTTTTTTTGAATCTGCATTTACTAGCGAAATCCGTAGGTTACGCCCCTCGATGGTTTTGTTTCTGTTTTTTAATAATAATTTAATTAAGGTAGCAAACCGCGGATCGAAGTCCTAGTTTTATGAATTATACAGGGTGTTTCTTAATACCATGCTAATATTAAAGGAGGTTATTATTGGGTCCATTTTGAGAAAAAAACTTCATATGAACATATGTCCTAAAGGTCTTAACTTTTGAACTACAGGGTGCTAAAGTTTTAAGAAAAAATTCTTTTTTTTATGATAACTTTGGTATGACCCTAGATATTTTTGTGAAACGTAGTACGCATCTTCTACGCATCAAAAGGCATTTTCTGCTGTACAACATAATTTTTTACTCTTGCCAGTGGCGTTCGTGCGGGATTTGCACTGAATCATTTTAAAGAGAAAAGTGATACGCCACTGCTTTTTCTTAAAGTAAAAATTATTTTAGAAATCCTCATTCCTTTCTGAGCAAATCTGGTCTCTTGAGTTTTTTTCGTTTGACGTACGGTTTTCGCATAAAAAAATAAAATTCATTCATTTGCATCTCGCTAGACCACTTACGACAAAAACCAATTTATGTAACTTTAAACAAAAATTTGTTTAAGAGAATAATTTTTAAACGGTAAAATTATAAAATTAAAGTAATCTAAATACATTCTGGAATGCTAACACAAAAATACCCTGAATGCACAAAGAAATAAATTAAATCAGATGTTCAAAATGTGAACCTCCTGCAAATATGCATGCTTCTGCTCTTTTTCTCATGAACTCACGTACTCTTTGGAAAATGCCGGGACTGTTTCTAATAGTTTCGCAAGAAACTATGATGCGATTTCTCAACTGCTCTTCAGTATGAATTGGTGTGCTATAAACCAATGTTTTAAGATGACCCCACAGGAAATAAATTGGTTTTTGTCGTAAGTGGTCTAGCGAGATGCAAATGAATGAATTTTATTTTTTATGCGAAAATCGTACGTCAAACGAAAAAAATCAAGAGACCAGATTTGCTCAGAAAGGAATGAGGATTTCAAAAATATTACTTTAAGAAAAAGCAGTGGCATATCACTTTTCTCTTTAAAATGATTCACTGCAAATCCCGCACGAACGCCACTGGCAAGAGTAAAAAATTATGTTGTACAGCAGAAAATGCCTTTTGATGCGGAGAAGATGCGAACTACGTTTCACAAAAATATCTAGGGTCATACCAAAGATATCAAAAAAAAAAAAATTTTTTTTTTTAACTTTAGCACCCTGTAGTTCAAAAGTTAAGACCTTTAGGACATATGTTCATATAAAGTTTTTTTCTCAAAACGGACCCAAGAATAACCTCCTTAAATATTAGCATGTTATTAAGAAACACCCTGTATAGCGATCGCTGTAATTGTTTCTATATATTAAATCTGGATTACTTGAACCTGTCTCAATTCGTAAATAACTGATATTATGTAACCCAATCGGGGCGCGATATGTTATATTTTTTTAAAAGTTACCAGAAACTGAGCGAAGTATACTTCTCTTGGACTTTTTAATACTTTAGATGTGGTTATTTATCATACATTCAAAAGTATTTTAATTTTAACGTTTCACGCCCCAACATTGATTGTATGAACATTCTTACTACTGTACCGAGAGCGTAGCTGCATAATAGTCACATTATAAGAACATACTATACGTGATACTGAAATTTACATACAGAAATAATAGTATACACTTTTTGAAACAATGAAGCTTTTAGAAAAAGATTCGTTGGAATTTAAAAAAAAACTAAAAATGAGAGGATCAATTCGTCCGCCAGTAATTCGGCGGAGACAAAAAATTAACTATCTTTTTGCGACACTTAACAATTACGTTGTGAACTTTAAGCTACTATTCCTAATGAGAAATTCAGTTTAAACAAAATTCTTTATCGTCCCTCGTGTATTAAATGAAGGGGCATACATTCTCGATTTAAAAAAAATCGTAGAAGGCGTAACAGAGAAATTACTAAGTTGGGACACAAACCACATTGTAGCCTATCCCTATCTGTCTAAGCCTACAAAATTTAAAAAAAGTCGTGGCCAGTTTTTGAACAATAATTTTTAAAAAATGTTCACCTTACGATTTTTTATTTATTAAAGAAAACTTAAAATAAAAGGATAAATTCGTCCACCAATACTTGGGCAAAAAAGGAAAAATTACACGTAACAATTAAGTAGTGAACTTTATGCTACTATTCCTCATGAGAAACTTAGGAAACAAAATTTTTTATAGTCCCCTTTTTATTAAAGGAAAAATCATACAATTTTGATTTAACAAATCATACAAAGCGTAACACAGCAATATTTTTTTGAATATTATCACGCCACAAATCTATCAGATTCCGTTATTCAATTTTAAAAATTCCAAATAACATGCAACTTCCGCTTCTGTTTCAGTTTTATAAATGCTTATTTTGTTCGTACATTT
This sequence comes from Ctenicera cuprea, assembly GCA_958336395.1. Taxonomy (NCBI): domain Eukaryota; kingdom Metazoa; phylum Arthropoda; class Insecta; order Coleoptera; family Elateridae; genus Ctenicera; species Ctenicera cuprea. The sequence continues at coordinate 21,670,301 of OY284491.1, forward strand.
TTAAGCTACCTTCACATTCCGAAGCTCAGCGAAATCCACTCGGATGTTATGAGGCGTCACACACACATCCACTTAGAGGCATATATTTAAAAAAAAACATTTTTTGGGCTCCTGAAGGTTCAAAACATGTATCATGAAATTAATACTAAAAGTATACGAAAGTAAAAAAGCACATGGTTGTAGGGTTCAGCTAGTTCTTCAGAGGCTGTTTGTTAGTTTGTTATTGTTATTAATTGTTGGCCTATTTTGAAACATGAACGTAACTCGTCAATATACGATAAACAGTATCAACTCGATTCATTTCATTCCATAAGAGCGCGTAAACTTGAGATGTATTAATTTTTAATTTATAAAATCCCTTGTAATGTAAACTTGCAACGCAGTTGCATTAGGGCAGTATTATTTCAAACCTTTAAGAAACAAACGAAAGTGTATCAATTTAGAAACGCAAAATTTTTAAAATTCATTTGAATAAATTGAAGATGTGTTACTGTTTATTTGTTCCGACGTCGACCTATATTGTTATTTAAAACATCCGGTCTAAACAACTACAAAGCATTTCTGTCTTGTCTGTGCTACAACAGGCAAATTTTATTACAACTTAAAGTTTATTGGTATTTAACCATAAATAACCAAATTATAGCAACAACGATGGCAGCAGTTATAATTAATTGCCGAAAACAATCAATAAACTGAGTTGCCTTGCAAGGGGCCGCCGTCGCGTTATAAATTTCGTGGAGAAGCAAGGGCTTGTCGTGTTATTATGGTGAGACAGTTAGTGATTCAATATATAGATTACTGGTTTGCGGCTTAAACTACGTCATTACTTGAGAGAGACACCTAAACTTTCTCGGTTTGGCTCGAGAGAAAAGCGTGGAGCGTATTTCACGGTTTTAGCTAATTTCATGAATTAATTTGGGATGCTTTAATTATTTTAACGTAAATGTGTGCGTTTGTTATTGTAACTGGAGTCTCCAATATTTAGGTCAATAAAGTGTCAATTCCAAGCGTATTTATTTGTTTATTTTATAATTAATAAGCGAAGATCGTTTTCGTGACGGTTTTCTGACAGCTATGTAATAATAAGAGTGCCTAAAAATCTCAGCCCTAGTAATGAATACTGTTTCTAATAAAATTGTAATAATGTTCTGCGTGCAATGTTGTTATTATTATATTAAATGTTAGTTATTGAAAAAAAATACATAAAATGTGCTGTGCGAGATTCTCATGTCAGCGCAACAAATACACTCAACGGAAGATGTTTACTGTTTAATTTGTTCGACCTGCCAGAGTTAAAGCAAAGCACAAATAACCAAATTGTACCAACAGTTGTTGTGACTGGAACATAAACATTCGCCGAAATTCGTACTAAATTTTTTATTTTAAATTGTGTCGAAAGAAGATTTTGGCCAGGTAAGCCTTGTGTAAAAGAACATCAAAATTTGAATTACATGTTTAAGAAAAAAACTTTAACATGTTCTTGATTCTCCCTTTTGCAATTTATTCGCTATGTATTTATTTCAAATTTTTACGCACTTTTACTTTCACCTACACTGCAGGTATTTTAGGCGTGGAGTTTTCGTTGACAGGGTTACTAACTGGGAATTAGTCTGAAAATTTTTTGAGAGATGGAACTCGCAAACTTTTTCCGGTCAAGAATTTATACCTGCTTGCAAATAATTTATTAGTGAGATAGATTTATATAATTCTTAGCGCAGATTGTAAATTTGCACGGAAAATTTAATATGTAATGTCATTTAGTTATTAATATCAGAAGATACAAAACAAAAAATACCTACTTATGTAGTTTCTGAAATGCTTTAAAAGTTATAACCCGTCGGGGGAGTCGCTTGTACGACATTCTTGTAGTAGACACCTAATATGTGTACGAACAATTCTGTCGTGTGTAGTTTGTATTGCAAGTACTGGATCATTCGTCCTAATGCGCTGTTAATAAATAATTATAATTTTAATACAGTGCGATATTAGTTTTGCACGGTTACAACTCCAATAAACTTTATTAGATATCTAACGAATATTTGAGATCTGAATGTAGTAAACAAACATCGTTTGTTTTCATAAAAATTTAACATATTTTCGAATATCTACTTTTATTGTTGTTTGTATTTTATGTTACATAAATCCACCGTCACGTACAAAATTATGTAAAATTATTTCTGAAATTGTTCTTGCAACCGTAATATTAAATTTTGGTAATTTCTCCCAACAAATTAAAGCAATTGGCTGTTCTGTGGTTTGTGATAATTTAGTTAATGAAAGTTCGATCTTAAAAAAGAAACTGCTGGTTTTGCTGCAGGCATTTAAATATTGTAAGCTGAACAACTATAGGTAGTACATTTTACTTGGAATGCTTTCAGTAAATTCATTATTTTCGTATAACGTTCGAAATTGTGCGTTGACTTATGAAAACAAGATGAATTCATTGAATTTACTGAATCAGAAAAAATACGATAATTTGTCTAAACCGTGCAAAGATGGCCAGGGCATCAAATATATTGTTCTGTGACACGTTATCCAATTGCTCTATCATAAAAAATCCTAGGCCGGAAGAGAAACAAATTTCCTAAATATTCAATAAGTAAACAAAAACCATGGGCGTACTCAAATCCTTTAAGTTATACGTGAAGCATATTGGACAAGAGAACTAATTTTTCGTCTGAACATTTAGAAAAAGTTGTTGTTGTGCACTGCAATTTTTAAGTTTTACATACAACGGTGATTTTTTGTCCTTTATGAATGTTGATCGGTCAAACTTTTCTTTCGCAGAACTTTCTCGTTGTATTAATGTATTTACACGTCCTATTTGCATTAATTCGTGGTTGTTATACCTATTACATTTTAATTAAAAAGGTATTTTTGCAGTTTCATAAAATTGTTTTGTGAAGTACTTTTAAAACGCATGAACTATGTTTTATTTATTTTTAATGTTACACAAGCTTCAATTCCAGTTGATTAAATAAATAATAACTACCTGCACGAACTATATTAAGGTCAAACATACGGATGTGTTACCATTCTAAGCTAGTGGATAATTCGGTAAAAAATTTAGAAGTGCGCCAACTATAACATTTAAAGAAATAATGCCAACATTGCTTAATAATTGATGGCCTTATAATTTAAATACTGGCAAAATACTTGACTAGAAATCCGGATTATAGATATTATGTACAGTTAACTTCGTAGAAATCGGGATAAGTACTAAGAAACATTTTCTATATATTTTTATCACAAATAATATAACTGGTGAACTCGATTTTCTGATAAACTTCAGTTGTACTTTAACAAAACTTAAGATTTAATTTCACGAGCGCAAAATGCCATTGAAATTGTCTTAAATTAACTAGTACGAGGTAACTATCAATCCAAATTTATCATGTGAAAATTGCGGTTATGGGTTATATTTACAATGACTATGTGTCACACACAATCACTTACGATGTATCTTGATTATTTTAAATTACAACGAATTTTGTCGCCTGTTTTCGGGTGTTGTAGAGCATCTAATATCTTAACTTGTCATCCTTGTGCTTGTCAATAATTGTCTTGTCATTGTTAATAGTCTTTAGCAAATCCAAGTGCTCGGTTTACATATAAGCAGCCAACCAGATGCATTTGTTAGTTAATATCGGAAGTCGACCACTCTGATTAGCCAAGTAGAATCTGTGTAATATAATCTGTAGTAATTACACACGATTTTTTTTTATTTTATCTAATAAAACTTCATTTCATACGAAAAGTTGCTTGCCTATTAATACTTTGGTTTTGCGATTTTATTTAATCACAATTTGAGTCAAACTACTTAAAAGCAACCAAGTTTGAATTTTTAAAATAAAATTTCATCTATACAAAATAAAAATTTTGAGTGTAATTTGATGAGATAATTTAACTCAACTTTGAAAATAGAGACAATTAAAGTTGCGCTGCTACGTTCATTACTTATGTTTTAAAATTTCCTAATTTTGATATGATTTAAAATTCAAGCATACCCCAATTTAAATTGTTTTTGTGGTGTAAAACAAATAAAAATCTTTAAATTAGCAAATCTTACATCCCTATTTATTCGGTGTCAAATTGACGAAATATGTGTAAAATTATTGCAATAAAAAAATGTTGTTATTTTTTAAATCCATTGGTATAGCTTACCGAGATGTTTTTTCTTACAATCTCATTAAAGAATTAATTTTTTCAAGAAATTTTAGGAGCGCATACGTATTAATCAGTCCGCGGGTCCGATTACGTTGTTGAAATGCACGATAAAAATGTTCCCGGAGATGGAATAATGCTCGATTACAGATTCGGTAAGAAAATCATAACGACACTGTCACAAAAAGTAATAATAATTCGGTTTTTTTTCTATTGGTCGTTAATTAGTGTCGTACGATTTTCTATTAAATTGGTTATTTTGGCACAATTGTATCGCCGCATAAACTAAATAAAACTAATTACATCAAAAGTTTGATTCCATGGTGCCACTTGTACGTAAAGGCTGTGCCGGCCGACAACATTTTGCCGGTATAACGTCATCCTAAAACGTGATATACATACTTTACCAACAGCATACATTATTATTTTTTACTCCCAAGTATTAATTTTGTATTTTATTGGCGGTAAGTGAGCCGACACTGTGTACTTTGCTGCGCCTCCAGCGCAGTTACTATGCTGGAAAACGTTTCAGGAAACATAAACAGTAGTACGCTATTATGTACATAATAAAAAAAATAATATAAATGATGATCCATGTACAGCATTTTTAAAAACCAGTGGAAGTAATAATTAAAACAAAATAATCCGCACGGGATTCGCACTCTTGGCCAACCTACGCGTTAATAATAATAACAATAATAATATTTATAATATTTATCCGCTTCATGAGACCCGGATTCATGGCATAGACACAGTCAAAATCTAAACATAAAACTGCAAATATGTAAAACAGTCGCAAAAAACATTCATTACAACGCTGTACGCAAATTTTACCATTGAGTCACGGCGTCTGCTGATAGCAGATGCTAAAATATGAAACACTTACACAAACAACAATTCATCCGTCGGCTAAATTAAAGTTGCCGGTAAAGTATGCAGCACGTTATTTTTATTTACAAGATAACGTGTGAGTCGTTTAGCGTAATTGTTATAGATGCGCAAAAATTATATGTTGCCCTTGCCAATAAATACCAACAAACAATATGTTGCTTACATTGCTGGAAACTTTACGCCAACACTTAAAATATTTTTAATTGTTTCTAGAAATTTGATCAAAATTATTACTGTGTGAACAAGTTAAAAAAAATAATGAAAGAATGAGCAAGACATTACTGAACTTTTTTAAATTAATAAAAAGTTTGCTTATACAAATAATGCGATAAAAAACATTGAACGGTCGTTCTCAGCTGCTTTCTTATAGTCTTTAACGTCTATTTGGTATATGGAGTATAAACATATGAAGACTTCATCAATTTCCGGCTTCCCAACATTATTAAAGATTACACGGCAGAAAAACCACATGCGAAACAGATATAAAAGTTAAAAGAGGATCGACCTGCAATGTCTTGGTGCCTTTCAACACGTTGTCAAATCGCCTTAGCGCGTATTCTGAGGCAGTAACAAGGCGCAGACACGCAAGGCGATTCTCGGTAGCTCGACCGATAACTGTAATTACACACTTACCGACCACACCATTCGCCCCAGACATGCATATATACATTAGCATTACCATTAGTAACTGATAAAGTACATTATATAATTTCTCCTGAATATCTTTGCATATTATATTCACAGACATACCCAGTAGTAATATATATAAATATTAAACCAGAAATTTGATTAAGTTCTAAAGTGTATTAGTGGCATATATTAAAATCTAATGCTTTTAAGTCTAATTAGCGCAACATGTGTGGTTACGGTAGGTACATATTTTGTAATTAAAATTCCTTCTTATTGAACATTTATGTGTAACAAAAAGTTAGTTTAAATTTCCCGCTTAAACGAATATGATGCCATCGAGTCTACTCAGTACCATCCCAATTATTGGGCTATTGCCTTAGGGCACCGGGTCCAAAAGAGAGCCGGGTTCAAAAAAGCGCTGGGTGATGTATTATTAAATAGTTATTCTTTACGGTACTTCATTGAATAAAAATGTCTTTTTTAGTTCTATATTTTGTTTTTTTTTTCAATTTGTTATTATTACAATAATCCGAGTAGTGAATTATAAATATATTGGTGTTCCCACTAGTGGAAGCTAGGCGTATACCGCTAGTATTGTTATCAATCTACCAGGTCGGTAATATACACAAAATACATCTAATCTGGTTATAAGACAGCGTTTGTGAAAAAATTGCTAAGAAATTATTAAAAACCTTGCAAGCAGCAAACGTAGAAAGAAATATATTTAAAATAATGTTTTTTCTTAAATATATTTTCGTTTTCTATTAAATATTATTATAGTTCGTTTTATTGTATTTTTTTAAATTTTGTTGTTATTTATGTAGTACCTACCTATGTCTATTATTCAAAATAAATAGTATAACCATTTGTTCCTTAACTTTAGTTTACAATTACCACTGCACTTAGTGCGCTACAAATTTTTAACGCAGAGACTTCAAATTTCTTAGGGCGGCCCTGAGTCTACTTAAGCAATCACCACTCTGCTGACTGACGTAACTGTCATGCTCTACCAATTGCAACACAGCTTCATTATTATAATACACTTTTGAATTTAAATATGGCTACTAGTGGTTTTATTAGCAATGAATTGTAATAGCAGTTAAAGTAATTTCGAACAATTCATCAAAGCAGAGTACAATACGCAGCAAAAAAACTCAAGTTGATTAACACGAAAGTGAATAATTAGAAGCCTTTGTAATAAAGCAATTAACAACTAATTTGACTGTCAGTAGGTAAGCTACAATTAGATTAGTTTGCTGAACAACGCTGGTGACTTGTGCATTTAGCTAAATGCATTCTTGCACTGTTTTCTCTTTTCCAAACGATAAATTTAACATACACTGTGTCCATAAAGTAACCCCCCCCTAACTAACTTTTGAACGACTTAATATTTTACTAAAAAATTTGGTGTGCTCTAATGGGAAATTAAATACTATTTTTTAGCTCATAATTAAATAATGTATCATTCAAAATGGCGGCAGGGCGCCATTTTGAAATTTTTTTTAAATAGAAAGGGGGGTCGAGTGACACCTCATTTGAAAGGTCTTTTAGTTCTGCGTCTGATCCTAGAGTTTCAAAGAAAAATATTTAGCCATAACAAAATGACAAACGTTTGAAGTAAAGAAGTCTATTAAAAAAAACTAAGAATTAAAGCAAAAACAAATGAAATTAAGTGTTCGAAATGTTCACCATTCACTTCTTGGCACATAAAAAGTCGGTTATGACATTCCTGCCTTACATTTTCATAAGATTCTGGAGTGATATTTCTGCAAACTTCTGTAATGCGTTTTTTACAGAAATGTCACTCCAGAAACTTATGAAAATGTAAGGCAGGAATGTCATAACCGACTTTTTATGTGCCAAGAAGTGAATGGTGAACATTTCGAACACTTAATTTCATTTGTTTTTGCTTTAATTCTTAGTTTTTTTTAATAGACTTCTTTACTTCAAACGTTTGTCATTTTGTTATGGCTAAATATTTTTCTTTGAAACTCTAGGATCAGACGCAGAACTAAAAGGCCTTTCAAATGAGGTATCACTCGACCCCCTTTTCTATTTAAAAAAAAAATTCAAAATGGCGCCCTGCCGCCATTTTGAATGATACATTATTTAATTATGAGCTAAAAAATAGTATTTAATTTCTTATTAAAGCACACCAAATTTTGTAGAAAAATATTAAGTCGTTCAAAAGTTAGTTAGGGGGGGGGGTTACTTTATGGACACAGTGTATATAAATTGAGTGTGGTTTATTCTGTATATAGGTGATGGCTTCAAAAAGGCTTATCCTAAACACAACGTGCTAGTGCGACAGAACAATGTTATTATATGTTATAGACCAGGATTTTTTTGCCTTTTTTTATGTCGCGAACCACACCACAAGCACACTCAAAAAAATTTAGTGTAACTCCTTGGAAGGAACACCTTTTACTATTTTTATATGAGAAAATTATTTAAATAGTGTTTATATTAATTTGACTAAGATATTTTAAGAATAAATACGGTATAGGTAAGTATGTCGCAGCTTCTCGTTCTCGATGGCACACGGTTGGGAAATGCTGGTGTAGACATTCCAGAATCGACAGCACCATGAGTGGCGTAGGTAGGTGTTGAATTGAGTGCTTCAGATAGACCTTTTAGGGCTTTTTTAGGGGGTGGGGGGCATTGAAGGCTGGCACAAAACTTTTTTTTTAGATTTGACAAGTATTGCTTAACAAAAAAATAGTTAGTTTTATAAAAACTGTTATTTTTAATAAAATTAATAGAACCGGAGGCGGCAGAGCAGCGGTTAAGGCTGCTAGCTTTGGCACTGCTAGCTTCAGACCCGCTAGCTTTAAAACTGCTAACTTTAATACTGCTCTCCAAAACGTGCTCTGGTTAAATTCTTGAGCCCTTGGGTGTATGGTTATATTTATGCATCTTAGATTGAGAGTTATATAAATAACCTTGACAGTTCGTGCCCCGTAAGTGTAGGAAAAAAACAGTAAGAAGTATATTCTATAAGTATACCACAGAATAAATATGAGAACCAGAAGCGACACGACGCGATGCTTCGCACTCTGATGTTAACTTGACCCAAACAAGGCGAAGCCAAGAAAGTAACTGAACCTCGCTGCTTACCATTTATGCGTTTAATTATTGAAGTATTAAGCAATTTCAATAAGTTTACGGTCGTGCTTATCTACAAATAATTAAGAAATTAATTATTTGTGTATATAATATAATGAATTGAAGTACAGAAATCACTGATCTAACATTGTTAAGAGACTGTGAATTTATAAATTTTCACATTATTAGTGGAATTTTGTTGCAAATTTCTGTTCATAAATTGTAGCGCATAATACAATCTCCAGTAACAGTAATAACGCACAATAGAGACACACAAATTTCCTATTACGGTAAAAAGTGCCTACTGCATATATGAGCGCATATAGGTGATTGTTTCCCGCTCCCCTTTTTTTTTATCACTCTGCACTTTGCAAATTGTCGCTTCTGGTTCTTGTAGAGTATTTATTCTGTAACTACTACTAACAAAAATAAATTAGTACCTATCTTTATATTTTATCTTTTGTAAAAATTGCTTATAAATATATTAACATATTCGCAGGATTTGTGTTGTGGCTAACGAGCCTAACAATTTATTAAGACACGTTTCTTCGAGTTTCTTATATAGATTTTTACGAAGTGCAAATTAGAAGTCAACTTGTAAAACTAGAAGAACCCGATGTTGATCCCCGGAGCATGATAAATGTTACGAGATATACAAGATGTTCCAGCCGAAATGCCTTAGCCTTATAACGTCTTGATTATAAGAGATAGTTTATAATGATATAACAAAATATTTTAAGGGTTCAACGCTTAATTGAAATAAACAATAGAGTTTTTAAGTTTGAAAAAAGAGGTTTTTGTGAAGATCGTTAATTATTATTGAACAACAATGATTCAGAAAAGTGCAAGCATTATTATAAATATTACCAGTACCATTTTGTCATAATTAAGCCAGTCAGAAAATTATTAAATAGAGTGGCTAGGAAAACCCCTCCCACTTTTCTTGCGGCGGTCAAGAGATAGCGCTTTAGTAAAGAAAAATTAAATTAAAATACTGGCAACAACCTAGAATCCAAGACGCTTTGGTTGTTTTGATTTAATATGGGGCGTATTTAATAACTGAAACGTTTTGGATTCTGCGTTGCTGCCAGTATTTGAATTTAATTTTTCTTTACTAAAGCGCTATTTCGTGACCGCCGCAAGAAAAGTGGCCGGGGTTTTCCTAGCCACTCTGTATTTATCATGGTACTTTTATACTATAAATTAGTTCCCAATCAATTTAGGCAAAAATTGTCAAAATTACCATTACCATTATAGAAACTTGTAGAAAGAATAAGAGGGTTGTATGTTGGGAGCGAGCGCTGCAATCGATGTTGAAGTAATTGATGTTACTTACGTACGGTAGCAGATAGCTCCGAAATCAGTTAAGTATTAAATTTGTTTTTTTTTAAATCTCTGCTTTAGATCATCCACTTAAAACGATTTAAGGTTGACTGTTTTCATATTCGAATTTATATTTAAATGTCAACAAATTTAATACTGAGCCTCGATTGTAGCGTCATCTGTTGCCGAACCTAGGTAACAATGTAAAATACTCCTCATCGTTTGCTGCGCCTCCAACATGTAACCCTCCCATTCAACAACCGCTACCTACGCTTACTGTAACCTATGCAATTCAGTTTATACTTTCTTTGTTGATTTGAATTTACTAGCATGGTACATTTTACTACAGCTTAAAAAGTGCACATGGTCTATTACACTTTTTCAGCATTTGTTAAATATATTGTTAGCAAATTTAATATTGTGAATATTACAATTTGCTTTCGGCGTAGACCGCGTCGTCATTTAAGGATTACACCCATCATAATCAAATATGGACCGATCGGTAGCTTGTCTGATTTTACAAGCGTTTACTCTAAATGTTTGAGCCATAGTGATTCGTGGGCTCTGTCTGTCTAAATAGGGCCGTGCGTTTAGATTGTGTCAACTTTGGAGCGAATAGAGATTTGATCTTAGTGTATTTTGTTTGTTAGGACAAGAATACTTAATTGGCTGATGTCTGTTAGATGTTTGTGAACCATACAAACAAACGATTTGCAGGACGGTGCAGCTTGCAGTTTTAGAGCAGTCAAAGCACGGAATTCAAGTCCGGGATCGGGATGCGAAGGTCGATAACCCTTATGAGTCGTTAGAGGATGAACTACTGGAGTCCAAATTTCAGGGAGCACTAATGGGGTAATCTTACCTCAATAGAGCGATCAGTTTATATGATGGATTTTGAACCACAACAGCAAGGAATGTTGTAGATCCCGGCTGATCTTTATCATCCCCTGCTCTTGTGATTCAAACTACATTAGACAAACTAGTCGCTTTATTGAATTAAGATTACGAGTGCACAAAGGTGATTACAAACACTAACGTATTATTAAATCTGCGGTGGCTGAACATAATGGTTCAACTGGAATTAAAATGGACTTTGAGAACGCTCGAGTCTCGCCACAGTCCCTCATTGCAACACCCAACAACATAAACAGAGAGGATGGTTTAAAACTCAGTAAAGCTTGAACTCCAGTTGTTCATCCTCTAAGGACTCATAATTATTATTAATCTCACAATTGCGCTTTACCGGATCTCTCTTCCCAACGATGACAGCCAACCAGAGCTTCTCTGTTCTGCCCGACTGGCTCCAAAGGGTTTAAATATAAACGCTACTGTGGGTTCACAAACAGCTTACAGGCATAAGCCGATTAGTATTCTTGTCCTAATTCCTAACAAACAAGATACATTAAGATCAAGGCCCCAAGGTTCAAGCAGTCTAAATAGACGGCCTTGTTTAGGCAGACAAGACTCACAAAGTACTACGGCTCAAACATTTAGAGCCCAAGACCCAAAGAATCATAACAAAGTTACGATATTGTTTTTTTGGGTTGTGGTAAATATATTGTACATAACATTGTACATAACTCGCTGGAAACTGACAAACACACTCGTGTGATCGTGTGTTAAGTGCCACGTTCCATACTCGTTATGTAATATACCATTACGTAGCACATCCGGAAAGTGGTACTTTACTGGACGAGTAAGCAGGTTCTAGAACGAACCGCAGGCGAGTTGTAAAGACACTTTTCGGATGTGCTACGTACAATATTTTTTCTGCAACCCTCAGTAACTCCAAAATAAAATAGTACAATAATATTTTTGTTCATATTGCAAAATTTGACAAACAGGTGAAAATAGTGGCACAAAACAAATTTAAATAAACTTGTACATGATTTCTTGCTATTCTGATCTCTTGGCATTCTAGGGATCAGTAAAAGGGATCGGTAAAAGGTTTTAACGATTCTTTGTGTCACTTTTCCGGTCTCGATCAGTAGAAATGTATTTTCCAATCAAAAAAAAACGGCTAATTTTCTGGTTGGTCACGGAAAAAATACTTTACCGCTCGGCAAATGGTGGCTTGTTTACGCAAGAACAAATAACCTCTATTGTGAAATCTTATTTTCGCAATGGTCAACAATTAGAAAACGGAAATTGGAATTATTTTATCAACGCGTGTAAACAAGAATTTCGACAAAGATATCCAAAGACATACGTTATACAATCCATAGCCGCCCAGGACTGAAAGACTTTCTGGACACCCGTTACATTATATGCATTGCAGCCTTGGGAAAAGTATTTTATTTCATAATTTATAATACTTTTAATTTTAAAATATCTTTGGCTCTTTTTCAAAACGATTGCCGAAAAAATCATGTGTGCACCACAAGAACAGAATGCCTTTGTCGCTCTCTTAAGATTGCAGTCTGAGGCGTAGCCGAGAGCGCTCTTGATACACAAATAGCTATTAAACAATATTTCTTAAAATAAAGATATAATGCGAGTGTTGGCTGGTTTAATTTTAGGAAATAGATTTTTTTATTTACTTAGCTGTCTTCGAGAATTGAAAATCTAGTTTCCGAAATAACTTTTAATTTAAAAACTGAAAGTGATATTGTTTAAAAACGTTTTTGGACTGAGCAGATGTCATAAAAAGATCTGTACATTCCTGAATTGTCTGTTCATTAATACTCTTCAGAGTTTCATTGGCTGGGCAAGACAGAAAAAATGTTTGTATATGCAAAGTGCATAGTTTTTATTGTATAAATAAGTAGTTTCAAGGAAATAAATAATAAATTACAATGTACTATAGGATTTATTGTCTCTTAGCCGCAGTTGAATAAAATGACATTTAAGTAAATGGTGGCTAATCTTAGAATTGATTTATGATATTCAAACACCTCGAGTGCGTTATACCACATACCATCAGTGTTTATTTATATTTATTTACTTGCATATTCATGTTTTCTGTATGTACAAACAGCACGGCAAACTATCAGAAATCTAACAAAAAGGGAAGTAAATAATGGAAAAGCAATATTAAAACACGAAAGTTTTTAAGGTAAAACAACTATTAAACAAGTAATCAAATAGAAACGAGATATACAACGCGATATTAAGCACGAAAACATAATGTAAACAGCTATAAGCGGGAAACGAGTAGCTAGAATAACGAACCACATTATAAACAGTTGAATTGGATGGCACGTAATGACAGTTTTTGTATAAGTGGGCGCCATTTTGAGTGACTAAGGACGCCATTTCGCTGACTGCTCGCTTATTACCCCTTGACACGCAATGTTGTACTTATTAATTTACTATTCCAACGCCGACTTTATTTTAATATCCCCTACAACAACTCGTTTGCTCGCGTTAAGGCCGGTTAAACCGTACCGAAATAAATTGACGTGAAAAACAAAACGAAAAAAAAAATAGCCGCTTTATGTTAAGTATAAATTATGGACAGCTATATTTTGACGCAAAGCATTATTGCTCCGTCATTTATTTTATTGAGTCGATTTGTTTAATATACTTGAATTCATATTTAAGTACCCCGCGATAAAATCTACATATTATATAGTTCGGTAGAGAAAAGGCGGCCATACTAAATTACTTTTACAATAATAAGCACGAAAATGTGTTCATTAAATACGAACGCACAACTTTTCGTGTTTAACGAAATTAATTTCGCAAGAAATTAGAATCAAGGTAATTACATTTGTTTTAAAATAAACGAGCGCGGCAATTGAACGAGCCAGATTATAATTTAGGAAATTGAACATTGTACCGGTTGCGAATGCCCTGCGGAGGGGTAATTCACCGTTTCAAAGCTATGCCGTTTCGCCGCTTTCGGCTTGCGAGAAGCTGTCATTTTCACTTACTTTACCGCTCGTGGTTTCACCATAAATGCTATATATCTCAATATGATGCACTTCATGCTGTAGTTTGCAGTTTGAATTTTTATTCGATGCGAATATGATAGCACACAGCTCGTTCTAAAAGTTTATTATTAATACCGTCACGAAAATTTACACCACTCTAGATCAGCTGTTACACATGTTTGTACTCATACAAAAAAATTCTAGAGTAAGTATAGGTCACAGTATTGAAGCAACATTGAAATAATGTTTATTAAATGCAATTAATTAATTATGCGCAATTTCCAATACCTGCGTGTTACTAAAGAATATATTATGCATGTTAATTACTGGGTAAAGTTTTTTTTTTTATAGAAAATGTCATATAACATTAAGCAAATGCTACATGATAGGTTTTAACATAATGTAGTAGTAGTAGTAGTAGTAATATATTAGCCAAATATCAATACAGATGATGTGGGCGTAGTTAGTATTTATTACTGTGTATCTATTGGCGAACTTGCTCCAGGTGAAAATTTGAAAGGGGCAGAAGATATTTGTGGCAAAACATGTTTTTTTAAATCTTAGCCTTTAAAACAATTAAACAAAGTTAACTATTATTTTATTAAGGTTTTTCATTTACTGAATTTATTAAATTTTTCCAATTTTAACTTTAAGTTAACCGTGTTGTCATGTGGAAGTTCTTAGTTCTTATTTTTACACTCCGGCATGAATAGTTTTCTTGGCGTAATTACCTTAAAGCAAAATTAAAAAAAAAAATCGTGGTTGCCGCTATTTTGCATCTCGCGAATTGGGCAAAAAGCATTTTGCTTCTTTTGGCACATTCCGCATTAAAATTTAAAAAAATCTTTGTTTGAACGATAATACCAAACAAACAGTTTCGGTTTCAGATTTTTTTAAAGTTTGGGTTAATGATAAATTATTTATAAAATTCGTTAAACATTTTTGGGAAATCACTGCGTCCGACCATCCGTTCGGTAGATATCAAAGAAGGAACAGACTATCGAACGTAGACGCACGCACGCACTTAAAGGAGGATAATTTAAAATAAAGTGTTGATGGGGTTTCAAGCACCTCAAAACGAGTTTTTTCATTACAGTTACAAATCTAACATTGAAGAAGTCCTGGAAGTAATAAGCAAGAAAGAAAATTAGTAATTTAATATAGTACCAGGTATTTCAGCCTACATGTCGAGAGTTAAAGTTTCCGTTATTTTGCCACCCGTATTGTGAAATTCGAGTTCGTGTTTATATGACATCGTCCCAATCGAGCGTCAGATGTACTACAATAACAAAGTGACTTACAGCAGAAATATAAAAAATAGAAAATATAAAAATGTTATCAGAAAAAAAGTAAAAGTAGCTTATTCTAGACACCAAATTTATGGTACCTTTAAATCCGCTTTATCCACATGTATCTCCTTCCGGTTACACCGAAAGTATGGCCAGCTTCTTTTTCTTAAACAGCACCTCACATGTATTCTGATAAATTCTCTATTCCGCCATACTATTTAAAAACTTAAACGGTGAGCCGGTAGAAGGCATTTAAAAATTGAAGTTGGCCGTGAAGTTCACCTTCAAATCTGCTAAAACTTTTTCGAAGCGGTTGGTGTCATTGGCGCCAGAACTGGAGGGCAAGGACGGTACTGCGCCTCCCTTTGCAGTACTCCAAATTCTGTACTAAATTTGGAAACTTAAACAAATTTTGTAATTAACATATTTTCCAAATACTTGAAGCCTACCACTTTCCAGAAGGTAAGGATTTTTGCACGCATTAAACACTAGAACTGAGAAAGCTTACTCTCTAGAATTCTGTCATAATTAGGATTGTGCGTGTGTGTTGTAAATTGCTGATATTGGAATTGAAATGGTATTATTGTTACTATTATTATCCAGCTTGCAAAGTGTTCTAATAAATGCCTATTTCTTCAAAAATGTTTGGTATTTATTTTATTTTAGAACCAAATTCATGATTATCTCAAAGTTTATTAACTCCGCCCCCCCAATATCTTAACATTTATTTAAACTTCTGGAGCCCTTGGCTCTTGGCCCACTTATATGGGGCGGAATTTACCGTTAAAAAGCCACTACTTGCCCCAAAACTACTTTAAATTAATTTCTGGTGAAGCCCCTGGCCTTGGTGCCGTTACAAAATTGAGTGTTTAATCGACAATTAGAAAATTGTCTATATTTAAAATTTTTTAGACTATTTAGCAGCCAACTTTGTCAAAAGAAAGTAATTTAAAGTCATTTTGGTCTATTTTTCAGGACTGCTTTTCAGGCAAACAAAAGTATTTTACCATTGAGGAAAAGAAGACGAAATAAATTTTATTGCTAAATATTACAAAGAATATCGTGCTACTTTAAATTTAGTTGAAAATCGACTGATTCTTTTCTGCATGAAACTTAAAGCAACAAAAACAATAGTTGACGTTTTAAAAGAAAAATCTTCCATAGTTTTAAATGTAAATTTTTAATGACACTGACCGCTTCGGAGAAGTTTTAACACACTTAAATATGAATGAAAAAAGTATAATGTTCTGTTTAAGAAAATAGAGTTAGCCTCACTTCCGATGTCACCGGAAGTAAAGTTTGTATTGCAAATTAAGAGATGTATAATACTATAAGCACACGCAAAAGTCAAAAAATAAGGTTGGAATATTTAAAAAATTATTTAAGGATAGCTTGGGACGTCTGAGCCGAATCACTTGGTATTAATATAGTTTCCATAAACTGTAAAATGTGTGTGTAAAGATAGTAATTTGTTATATTTCTGTTTAATTAAAAATTGAAACTCTTATTAAACTTTATAATTTTTTTCCTGCAAATTAATTAAAATAGGCTGTAGTATCGCCCATCAAAAGGCCCCGGACGCTACGGTCGCTATAGAAAGTCCATTTATTGCAACTCAATAATTACTTACGCCACTGATGCATGCTATCGTATTTTTCGAATAGAATATAAAGTTTTTATTTTATATTTATAAATACAGTTAGAATTTTCCTTCATTTCCAAAAGTCGGATTTTTTCAATTTTGTATATGAGAAATTTAATATTATTCTGTCTGCTGCCTTTTATATAAGAGCACATTTTACATACGACGCCTTTTTGAAACTGTGGTTTATCACAAACATGGGGGGAGGGGCGGATTTTGCAGTTATGTATGGAAAATAGTATAGGAGTAATGTAAATTGCATTTTTAAATAATGTTGCCAACATTGCAGTCAGTAGTATTGCTGATAACAAATTGCCAACAATAATTGCTATGATGTGGACGCACCTTTACGCTAAACCATATTATTCATTGTTCTGAAAATAAAGTTGCCGGATATATGCAAGACTCGAGAATGTTATAGGTCTTGGTTATTAGATGAAGATAATTTCTTTAACTAATAAATTTAGTCACGATTCTGACATTTGATTTTAATTTGTTCTATACAAGGAATTTAGATACCTACCGCATGTAATAAAAATAATAGACGAAAGTCAGATCGAGTTATCCTTAAGCGAAAATAAACGCTCCGGAGAGCAAAAGTTAAGGAGAGCAACTGCAAACTTAGCATATCCCAAAAGCGCTATATAAAAAGCTCCATTTACATCGGCTCCAAAAGGCAAGCGCATAACTTCACTGAATTTTAATATAGCGTTCAGAATATTCAGCGAAGTGAATTACTTTACCGGCCGCCCGGAACTTTAACGGCGACCATCTTGTCTCAGGAGGGAGCTCCTTTTAAAAGTTCCGCTGCGAAAAGCTCGAGCATGGATTTAAAGTGACGCCATATTATATGTAATATGTATTGATCTAAGTTTAGAGCTTTTTTCGGCTTTTAAGTTATCCTCTTTTGGCTTTCTTTATTCCTATATACGCTACGCACATTTTACCTGCTGAAATATTCACGAGAACGATAAATACATTTGATAATATCTCGACTCGTTTTAAGTCAGTCTTAACTTCAATTAATTTTATTCTTCTTAATCTATTACGTGAAGTATAAAATTTATTAAATAATTAAACATAAATTTATATTCGTCGTATGAATAAACTATGCAAGAGAATGGTCTGTACATTCAAATAACATACACAAAAAATAACATATTTAACTACCAGGAATGTTACAATTTTAAATAACAAGCCGCGTTTTTGACTTCGTTTAGGTTCTGGACCCAAACACGAAAAAAAATGCTAACTGTGGTAATTAAATGGTCTGCATCATAAAAAATACATCATTTGCGCAGAATTCACTTTACGACAAAATAAAAACCGACTATACTAATTCCAATGTTGTTTTATTATAATAAAATGCTGTTTAACAACGAATGTTTAGTGTTATGCTTGTAATAACTGCTACTTCAGAAGCAACATCTATGACGGTATTTTAAAACCATTAACTACATTTTTTTTTATTTCCTTTAAAAATACCTTTGATGTGTTTTCAGGCTGAATCTAAAAAAGGGTTAGTTTAATTAATTTAAAATTTTCTAAACCGATTGTATTTGTTTGGTAAATTAAAAAAATTAAATAAATTATATACCTATAATCAATAATAATGGACTTCGACGAAGTAAAGCCAGAATTTAAATCAAAAAATTAAATTTGCCTTTTACCGACAACTAGCATTTTTTAAATTTAATTTCTGTTGTTTAGTAAACCAACCGAAAAAGATTTAGATTAAATTAATATAATTATGCAATTTTAATATTTCCAATTGCCTAGCTTTCTAAAATACTCGGAAAAATATGTAATTATTACTTGTAATTGGTTTGAAAATATCTAACTATTAAATTTGCTCAAAGGTCTCTAAAGAGAATTTAAAAAGGAAAAAATACACCATTAATGATAGAATGTACAGCAGCCTTCCGGTACGACTAAATCAGCTATTTGAGAACTCACGAAAGCGTGAAAAATGAATAGCTTACGTACTGCTAGCAGAACCGTGTTGTAGTACAACTTTTAAATAACAAGTTGAAGAATCAGCGCATTTATAACTCGAGTTAATACCCTGTTTTTTTCTAAGTTATGGTAAGTTACAACCATAACTAAATAACCAGTCGTTGCAAACTGGTACAAGTTAATAGTAGCGACTCATAAGGGAGAAAACGCCTTCCCTAGCAAACACGCAAAGAAAACAATATTACATATTAAGATACTTCACTTTTTTAAAACATATAATACCGTTCAAGTTTTACTGCAGGCGAACTATGTTTTTGTAATGGATTATACGCGGCTAAATTTTAAATACGCGCATCCAATTAGAGCCTCGTTTTTTTACAAACCGGGCTAAGTCGGCATTAATGAATATATTGCCGAAGCAGGGTGGTAAGAAATATAGGAAGCTATTATATTTTAATGTTTGTTTAACGCCCGCCGACGTGTTTTATTCTGCATTTTTGCGTAGCTTCTTATTAGAATGTTTATGTTTTCGTATATACAAATATTCTCGCGAGAAGCCAAGGCCGCATACCATCTAGCCTCTAAACCTCTGATATAAAATTTGCCAGTATTTTTTAGAATTGTAGTTAGTACGTGTTGTACCCTTTGTGTTAATCGGCCATGCTTAAAAGTGACTGCTGTTACCAAAATGGATTCCATAAACAACGATTTGTGTTTAAACAAGAATCCATAGGAATTGACTTACGAGGTGAAGCTATAAATAAAACATATGGACCACCACGTCTTAAGTTTCGCGTTTTGTTTTATTTGTTTAATAATGAATTGTGGAGCATCTGGTTTAGTCTGTACAGCGACCTGTGTTAAAGTTTTAAAATATTTAAGTGGATAGGTAAAAGCACATCATTCAAAATTTTTAAATTGACCATTATGTAAATCGGGAAAAAAAGTCGTATGCATTTTTTAATTTAGCGAGCTGTTAAATAAAAGATAAGATGTTTTTGTTTTAAATTTTATGTCGCTCTCCCGTACTAAATGTTCACGAGCCGCCACTGCAAGTAGGAGATCGGTCTCGGTTTAGCCACTAACTTTGATCATAAAAGTGACAAGATAATAAATACTTGGAGCAATAGTCAATTTAGAATCAAGTGGAGTACTGCAATGTATTATAGAACGTAGAAGTATGTTTAAAACATCTAATTTTGCTTCATTTATGTGAGACAAAGATAACAAACAGTACAATAAAAATTTGGTTGTAAATTCTTACGATCGAATATTTAATAATAATAGCTGAAATAACAGAAACGTGGGTCCTCTGGGTGATTAATTGTACCTCCCTCCAAGCAATTCATTCACAACAAGAGTGGTTTGCGGAGAAGCATGTACTTATTCCTGACCCTCAAAGACACTGGCGTAGCCAGGAATTGCTAGAGTGAGCTAAAAATTGATTTGTCGCGGAATAATGAAATACGAAACTGAAATGCGAAATGATCGTAGACTGTTATACGTTTGTGTCACAAAAAAAATTAACACAATGTCTTATTTTCTTATATCTTTTCATATAATTTCATTAATGTTTTTTTCTGATTATTTTTATTTAACAATTCTGTGTTAACCTTTTTTAGTCGAGTTTTCCTTAATTTCAAAACCGGTTTCATTTTTATATCTTCAAAAGTATTTTATATGATAATGTTCTAATTTCATAATTCTATTGCTGTCATTGTTTCATGACTGCTGTTTACATCTCTTTTTGACCTAATCCCAGATATGACATTTTTGATGCACCGGTTAGTTGCGCCTCTGCAGCATACAGAATTGGTTGGAAAATGCCCGATGCGGCAAGCCGTATAGAGGCCTTGTTCAATATTCATTCAATTGCTCCTGCCAACAGCTATTCATATTTTGTTGACACAACTAATATTTAGTTGTTTCAGTTGTTTCTGACTGTAAAGACAAATCAAACGAATTTATAAGTTCCGCACTGTGATGCGATACAAGTTTTCTATCGTTGAATAGAGAACAAACTTCCTTTTTGAATGCGCGTAAAAAATGAGAATTTGAGAGAAATGACAATCGCGTTAGAACGTTTATGCAAAAATAGATACAAATATTCAAAACAATAATAGATTAGCCGAAATAGAATTAGGAGTGGTATCGTTTATTTTTTTAAAATCAGTTGCATGTTTATTAACTGAAAAATAAAATTTGCAAAATAAAATGTTTGTTTGAGAACTGCTGAGATTGATAGAAAATGTTCATTTTTTTTCATACTGAAATCTACTATTGCTTTTATTATTTGTATTTATTTTTGGTACACCTTGTATAGTACTGGTTAAAAAAGTTTTTAAAGTATGCGAAAAGGTAAGTATAAATTTACCAAAAAATTTTAATCAACATTTTTGTTCTC
Organism: Ctenicera cuprea; assembly: GCA_958336395.1. NCBI lineage: Eukaryota > Metazoa > Arthropoda > Insecta > Coleoptera > Elateridae > Ctenicera > Ctenicera cuprea. The sequence goes on from OY284491.1 coordinate 21,691,580, forward strand.
TTATTTGACCCTCTTTAGAATTAAATAGGAGCGTAATATGTGTTGGACCACCCTACACCGTTTAGAATCTGACTCGCACTATATGAGCACAGTAGTGTAGTTCAAAGCTAGATATTTTCTAGATTTTTCGCCTATCATGGCATACATAAAAGCAAAACATAGTTTTGAAATTTTTGGGAAAAAAATAGATTACTATTGGGAAACACTAGAAGTCAGAGAACAGATTTTTAATCAAAAATAGGGAGGGGAATACTAGCATTACCTAGAACTTACTGCATTTAAAAAATTTTCATACTCAAAAATTCATAGAGGGCGTCACAGAGAAATTACGTAGTCCACGAAAAAAATAAATGATAGCTCAGCCTTAAATTAAAAAAAAATTATCGGTCATTAGTTTAATGCTAGAAAATTTTAAAAACATCATTGGATTTGTTTTAACGTGTTTGTTTTGGAAATAAAATTGAAACCAGAAAGATAAATCGTATTTTTGCTTTCGATAAATATTTGTTATAGGTACTCTCACATTTAAGGTTTCATCAAAATTAAACCAGCCGTTCCAAAGATTTAAGATACAAACAAATGACCGAACAAATCAACCCTGCCACAAACAGACTATTTCAAAAATTAATTATAGGATATTTTGCGTGAAGTATGAGAAGGTCACAATCAAGAAAAGCATGACAATGGAGGTTAAATAAAGTAAAAATGAACACAATAACAAATATACAGAGAACAGATTTTTAATCAAAAATAGGGAGGGGAATACCAGCATTACATAGAAATTACTGCATTTAAAAAGTTTTCATACTCAAAAATTCATAGAGGGCGTCGTACGTCACAGAGAAATTACATGGTACACGAAAAAAATAAAAAAATTATCGGCCACTAGTTTAATACTAGAAAATTTTAAAAACACATTGGATTTGTTTTAACGTGTTTGTTTTGGAAATAAAAATGAAACAAGAAAGATAAGTCGTATTTTTGCTTTCGATAAATCAACTCTGCCACAAACAGACATTTATCAAAAATTAATTATAGATTTTTTGCATGAAGTATGGGAAGGTCACAACCAAGAAAGGCATGACAATGGTAGGCATGGGGATTAAATTAATTCAAAAGGAACACTATAACAAATATTTACAGTAATATTACATAAAATTACATTTTATTTTGGGATTGCTGCAAATCATCACTCGTTAAATTGAGCAACAAAGTACCAAATACCTAATGACAAATGATAAGCTCACATCATGACCTTGTAAGAGCAAAATTGCCGCATAATGTTGACCAGTTCAGAAAATAACATAAATTCAAATTTGATTGTTGGAATAAAATAATTAATATATGAAAGTAATTTAGATTTTATATATAGATTCCAGCAACCAAAACATACTAACAAATGTACAGATGGATATCTACTATATTGGTCTAGAACCTTGACAAAAACAATTCAATTTCAACAGAAATATGCTATTTTAAGCTCGATCAATGGGGAATAGAAAAAAATATTTAAACTGTATTTTTTTTAATGTTAAATATCTATTGTAGCCGTAGAACTTTATAAATAAACGTTCAAGACGCGTTAATTACTTTCAAATTAAACTACAAATTCTGAAGAATAAACCGCGGAAAATTACAGCAATCTTAACAATAACAATGCAATTTAATTCCACGTAACCAGAAGGTGGAACAACAGTTCGTCTTAGCATAAAAAGCAGATGTACCTGAAGTCTGTTGCTTTTATTTGTTTTATATGAGAATCAATCTAAACTCAACAACAGGCAACGTAATAACAGAAAATAACATCGTTCCATGGGCTTATCTCGTAATTGGAACATTTTAAACTTGTTATAAGGTTGTATATCGTTTGTTAGATACAATCAGAAAAAAAATTCTATTACATGGAGCGTTCCCATTGGATGATTTCTTAATGACCTTTTTACGTGAGTTTAATGCGCTGTGTTTGAAATGGTCATTTTTATTATAAAATCCAAGATGGCGGATAATTGTAGGGAACGCGTTTTGCGCTTCGGAGGTTCTGAAATGAAACTCGATGATGAAACCTCCTGCGGTTTATTAAATGGGCATCGCCGCATATTGTTCTGTTGGTATTATTACTGCACGCTCGCAGATTATTATATAACGCGAGCTATTTTAACCAAATCGAAATATTATAACAGACTCGTTATTAGGGCGAATTAGCCAATGCAATCAAGTATTAAGTATCGTGAGAATTTGGTCTGTAAATGTGACATTATAAGTACTGCTGATATTTCCAAGTATTGCACAATATAATAGTAAATAATATAACAGTAAATGCTAGAGGATGGTATCATGGTAGGTACATGATAAATTATATGGCTGTAATTGAACGTTAAAAGTTAATATACTCATACTGACTGATTGTGTCTCATTATCCAAATGTCTGTTATTAACCAAACGCAAAAAGGTTGCATGCCTGGTAGAAAATTTAAATCTAATAGATACAGTGGTGGTTCTAAAAGGTTACGCATTATTCCAATGCATACGTATAGATAAGCATGTATTAGTGTTTTGGTTAAGTAATTTTGTGCGTATCAATAAGTAATTGTGGTCATGCACGCTGACTTTTTTACTGTTATTTTACAAAACGATGCAATGAAACGTTTCAAAGGACGGCCAGAAAGTGTTCAAGTTCTTTTCCCAAAAAACGCAGCAATTTTCTAAAAATGCTACTCTTTGGCCTCACATAAATAAGTGTGTTTTTTTTACTTTTTCATAATTCTACAGAAGGCCGGATTAGGGAACAACTGGACCGGGGGCTAATTGTTATATGGGGCCCACGTAAAAAAAAATTTATTTAATAATAGGTATTTATAAACACTTAGTGACGTAGTAATAACAATAATATTTATTTCAAAAGTACCTACATTTTAAAATCTTTTTTACAGATTTTGTTTAGATTATCCCTCAGGCCGGGGTCACTAGTATCTCGGGACTAGGGCCTATAGCTTTCCTAGCCCCTCCGCCCTTAATCCTGAGCTGATTCTACCGAAGTTTCAAAAATTTATGATGCCATGCAAATTGTAGAGTTTTCAGATTTTAACGGAAATACACATTTTCAAAAAAAATCTATTTGTAAGTGGGTAGGTGGGTACGTTCGTTTCCTTATATCTCCGAAACCCTTTCACCGATTTTTATCAAATTTAGTAGGTGTAAGTTTTTTTAGTTGCTTTTAATCAGCACCTGAAGCTGAAACGAAAATTAGAGAAAGTTTCGTAAAATCTATTTTGAAATTATTAAAGCACCGCTGTAGTGCATTTAAAGGCAAATTAAATTTTTTTATCTGAATGCTGTATCTTCAAAACGAAAGCCCTATTAATTTTTTAAAATTTTATCTTTACTAATGAAAAAATATTCAATCGTTAAAATATCATGATATTATTTAATAGCTCTTAATAAGTATAATCATGTTATTCAAAAATATTTTTGGAAATGCGAAAATTGCAATCTAACGCCCTCCAGAAATTTTTCAAAAATTTAAAATTTATTAATTATTTATTCAAAAGACCAAATGCTAATCGTTATAATAGTACTGTGGCCGGCTTTACAGTTTTGCCGTTTATAGGCGAGGTTTCCAATGCCGACTTTTGAGTAAAATTCATTGGTACATTTGTGTACCATTTTAAATAATCTAACAAAAAATTCAGTAACTCGAATAAGTGATATCATTTTTTTGTTTATTGACATACAAAATTGAGATCTATGTAACGCCGACATTTTTTTTGATCATACTGTGTTTTTTACATTCTTCGAAGTTTTCCGCTCCTAAACTTTTGCCGCCCTAAGCAACTGCTCAATCCGCCTATTGGGAAATCCGGGTCTGCTGTGGGTTAGATAGTCCAAGGGGCACCTTGATCGGGTGGACAAATCAAAACGGTGTGCTGTTTATAATTTTTACTAGTTTTCACATTTTCCTGGTGGGTAAAGATATTTAGATAAAACTGTTAATTGATGTAAATTAAACAGCGATAATATGACCTACCTACGAAAATATAAGTTCTAATCAATTGTGTTTAGGCACTATATCAAAACAGGTTCACTTTTAATTAAACATTAAGAATTCATTTTTCCACATACTAAATTTGCACCACAGGGGTTAAACTGTTTATATAATTGGTTTTACCTATCATTTTTAAGTCTTAAACCCAAAGAACCCCAAAAAATTACTTCTATAGTAAGTACAGTAGCAAAGAATTTTTTTTTTCACATTCCAGATATAGAGGGTGTTCCAGAAAAGTCTGGCATAATTCAAACAGTGGATTCTTAAACGAAAAATAATACGCAAAAGTGTCATATACATAGATTCTAAAATGCCGAATTGGAACGTTAAAGGTGTTCTTTAAACCTAATTTATTTATTGACATTTAAAATGCCATCCTGTATCAAATAAACCAATATGGCATTCGGTCATAGTAATGGAGGGGCTACGTTTTGTTACATTACAGTTTTAGAAAAACTTCTTCAAAGACGGCAGAAGCGGGGGTACACTTAAATAGCTCTGTTTCTGTACATGTTTTAATACTTTCTTTAAAGAATTTTACTCCTTGAGGAAAACCACTCAAAAAAAGACTTGTTAGAAGTCACTAAACCCAACGCTTTTTCATAAAGAGTATTTTTTACGAAAAATTGTGTAGGCGTGGAGCGTCGATTTTCTTCAAAGTGCGTAAATAATTTGAACAAACTTTGAGGAAGAATTCTACACATTAAGGCAATAAAAATAGTTTTCATAAATATGAATACAAACACTTTTCCTTACGAAAATGGAAATTTTTAGATATGTTGTGACTGAAGGTTGAGATTCCGTATAAGAAAGCATTTCTGGACACATCTGTATGATTATTATTATTGCCCTAATACGCAGAAACGTTTCTGCAAGTCCTTCACGCCAACTAGATATTATTACAATATCATAAAAATTGAATAATCTCAAAAACTCCTCATTTGTGCGCCCCTAAAACTAATTTTTAAACGAAAACTAATGTAAAAATGAGCCTTCTAAAAACATATGATCGCAAACAAAAATTTTCAATTTCATTTAGGGGTGGATTTCTCAACATTAACAATTAAATCAGTTTAGAGTTCCACTTTAGAGGTACATTCTACAAAAACGAAAGCATTTAAAGACCCACGTTCACTGTAATTTCGTCTTGTTTTTAGGTTAGGAACCAACTGTATGAATTATGCTAGAGATTTCTGGAACAGCCGGTATTATATGATGTTATAAATGTGAATGTTGTCTTTGGTACATAATGTATCAAAAGTGTGCAAAAGAGCGGCCGTACGTCGTGGTAAGCGCGCGGGCTACTGTAGTTCCTCTATGTCTGTCATGTTTGAAAATAGTATTTTTGATTAAAAAATTTACAAATTTTGAGTGTGTTAACAATATGTTAAAAAATACTTGAAATACCTCTCACATTTAGGTCCCTTGTTAATAAATTCAGAATAAGCGCATATAAGCAGTTTAAGGAGCAAAACGAGAAAATAAGCAAAATGATCAAAATATATGTGGTGTCAAATGATTACATTTTTCATGAATCGTAGAGATGTAAAAGGATTTTGATTTGCTTACAATAATAGTGTATAAGCAAAATGCTTGAAATTCGCGCAATGATTATGACCAAGTATCGGTTCATGTATGTTTTGATGGAAACATGTTTATTCCAGCAACCTGTAGTACGAATATTTACTTTTAACATATTTAAAAATTTAATCTGTATTAACAAATATAGTTTACTGTACAATAAAAATTAAAAAATTGTTGTTCTAAAATATTGTACTTTTAAACACTTTTAAACCTGCCGCTACGCTTCATGCACGGCCAACTCATTGAAAACATAGTAGAGAGCATATTCGGTAACATTCCTTCTTTTACACCAGAAATATGTATAAAAAAACTCATGTACAGCATTAGTTTAAAATTCAGCTTTATTATTTTTTAGTTGTCGGCTGACGTTTCATCGCTTACGAACTCATGATAATCAAGAATGCGAACTATAACACTGATGTTATTTTTGTCTAAACGATGGAATGTCTTTGTATAATCGCAACACACAAGGTTAACCAACTAAAAAGAAAAAAAGAAGCAGCGGCACCTTTTATTTACTCTGTAGATTATTTTAATTTTTTTAAATAATTTATGTATGACGATTTGCTCATTCCTTCCCGTTTGACAGTACTCAAATTAGGACAAACTACTGTCGCTGATTCTAACACACCCACTTAGACAAGTTTACATTAAAGAACATTTTGGACTATGCAGTTCTCGTGTCTATTTCTGGGCAAACCCGGTGGTCGCCTAAAATGTAAATGTGGTTAAGTACATATTGCTATTTGCTAGAATAAATTATGTAGGTTCGATATTCACCGAAAAAAATACCGGTAAATACCGAAAATATTTAGCGTTATTTCGGTTCAGAAAATTGTTTATATCTGTTTTCGTTTCTACTACGATGCGGAAAATTTTACGGTTTTTTTGCGTATTCGGTTTCGGTGCACGATGATTGAAGTAACGTCTCGGTACCGTTAAAAATTAAAATTTTTCGACGGCAATCGAGATCTCGACGTAAATTCTCGTCTTGCGTTTTCAAGAGGTAACGATAACGTAAAATTTATATTAAAGCTAATTAACCAACTCTACCTCTAACCACAACACAATATTCCAAAAAAAAAACTAAATTATTCTTGTACTATCTCTGTTTTTCTCTACAGAAAAGTTTTAATGTAATTTTCTTTTCGCTCCTATAGTCAGAAGAAGAAGGTATCATTTTAAAAAATCCCCTTGCTGGTTTCCTCATTTATTATAAATGTCCCACTTTAAAATTCATCCCCGTTAAAACGCTCTAATATTAAAAAGTGGAGGGTGTCAATTTTTCATTGAAATTTCAGGTGACGTCAAAGACAAAGCATCAAAATGACACTTTATATGTTATTATTCATTAACCTTTATTATATTTTTTTGTCGCTAAATGTAAGATGGAGAAGTCTAGTCGGTCGGTAACGAAGGAAAAGTTCCGAGTATACTTTTCTGTTAATATTTTTCACTTTTTCTGGAGCTGAAGTGTCGCTATCACGGCTGAAAGCTTTGTGTTGTCGTGCATTAACAACTCTGATTGTGTGTAGTATGTTTTATTTTGCTTTATAGACATCTTAAGAGAGTCATGATTAATTTCTCTCTGATAATGATGATATTTTAATAGCTCTTTTACGGCTAAGTATGTTGTTTTAATACTAATGCATCATGTCGTAAATAATGTTAAATTACTTAAATGGCTTTTCTTTATCTCTCCACTATATGTCGTTTTTTTCTAAATGTGTGTTAAATTGTTATAAAATATTTGTACCTTCGTCGACGTATGGGACGTTTTCGCTCAATTTCACTCCCAAAAATATTAAACAGCAGCGGCAACATCAAACGGACTACAAATTACTGATAGAGCTGTCATCGCGTCAACAAGGGTGCCGATAAACGGATCCAATTTTTAAATTAAACTTGAAAGAGGATTTTAAAGCGCTTACTGATCAAAATAAATAGTTTAACCCTCACTTAATGTACTTTATCGGTATGACTGACACGTAGGAATTTGTTAAAACATTATTTTGGAGAAAGCTTTAAAATTAACAAATAACCATCAAAATATAGACTTGAAAAAAAATAAACTTAAAATAGTCACTGATTAGTGATTAATTATGGTGTATGGACAATCATTTCACTTTTTATTGAGCTATTTTTAAAAATTAAAACAAAAATTTAAGTAATTTAAAAACATATCATAAATATTTGTATTTAAATAAAATTATTTTAGATATTTATAATTATTTCGAAATATCTTCGAGATTTGTTATTGGTATATTATATTTCAAATTTGGTACTTATTACTTATTAAAATAATAAAAAGGCATAAATTTTCGATTTTAAAAAACTCATAAAAGGCGTAACACAAAATTTAGCGAACTGAAACACAAACCAAATTTTAGTCTGTTCTTATCTGTCTGAGCTTACAGAAGTTAAAAGAAATCGTTGCTAGTTTTTGCAACATATGTTTTGAAATTATCCCGCCACAATTTTTTATTTATAAAATATTTTTTTACATAGTGACGTTTTGCTATCTTAGGGCTGTTATAGTACCAATTTAAATCTCTATCGACTAACTCATTTTTGAGTAAAAATGCGTTAAAATCAAAATTATCAAAAATTCGTAGGAGCGGCCATTTTAATGTTAGTACGTTCTAAAAAAACATTCGATTTACTCTATCTTTTTCTATCGAATTTCGTTTTTCAATTTTAAAAGTTCCGTTTCCGAAAAAAATGCTACCAAAAAACTTGCAAATCCGGCTTCCGCTTCGATATTTAAATGCTTATTTAGTCCGTACATTTTTGAAACGCCTCTGCATACCGCAGCGAAATCGGACTATCCATTCTGGGGTTACGAGACGTCACACGCACACAGACACCCACTCACATACTTATATATTTTTCATGAAATTAATAATCATAGTATTGGAAAGTAAAAGAAACGTAGGTTGACGGGTTCAGCTAGTTCATCGTAAATGCCTGTAAACGCAGCAGTTTTAGTTTGTTATGGTTATCAATTCATATCCTATTCTGAACATGAGCGTAAATCGTCAATCTATGTTAAAAAGAATTTTTCATTTTATCTCATAACAGCACCGTAAAGTTGTAAAATGTATGTATACAATCGCTTGTAATCTAAACTCGTAACGTAGTTGCATTAGAGCAATATTATTTTTTAGTTCTAATGAACAAATGAAAATGTATCAACTTAAACGTGCAGAATTTTTTAAATTTTATTATAATAAATTAAAGATATATTACTGTTTATTTGTTTCGACGTCGACCTTCATTGGTATTTAAAACGTCCAGTGTCTGGTCTCAAGGCAAATTTAATTACAACTTTTTTTATCTTAATAGCCCTATAAAGACACAATATTGCTGTGCACAAACAGTTTGAAAAGATAAAAACTGTGGAGTAAAAAATCGATTTAAGATTTTAGAAATTTTCAAAAAAATATTGCTCAAAAACTGCTGTCACGAAATTTTTAAAATTTTGTAGGCTAATAGAGCTTTAAATTAGCTACAATTCAGTTTGTGTCGCAGTCAGCTAATTTTTCGGTGACATCTTCTATGAATTGTTTACTATCGAAAATTCCCACATTTTTTTTTAGTAAACGGGGACCGTTAATTCCTTTAGGCCCAAGAAATCTTTTTTCTCGCAAAAACCTTTTTTCTCCTCTCTCTCTCTCTTTTGTCTGAAACCTGTGAAAGCTTTTAAAACGAATCGATCTTTGCTTCACCACTGATGCCGCTCTTTGTAGTAAGTAGTTGAATAAATGAAAAGATTCTCACGAAGTTTATACTATTATTTTTATATAAATGCTTTAATATTATGTAGTATGTTCCTATCTTATTACTATTATGCAGCTACTTTCTCGGTTCAGTGGTAAGACTGATGCTATTCTAGTCAATGTTGGGGCGTGAAAAATAAATCAAATACGTTTCAATTTATGATAATTAACAATATCTAAAGTAGAGGAAAGTGCAGTGCGAAGTTCAAGTAAATATCACATACAGTAAGAAAACGCGGATAAACTTAAACCACCAGCATAATTTGCGAATCTATTACTTTATCATCGTTTCTCGTTTTTATTTGAAATATTAAATTAACATTGCGCACTTGCAATAACAGATGTTTCAATGTGGTTACGAATACTTTTAAAAGTAACTAGTACGTGCGTAATAATCCAAGAAATAAATTACATACCATCGCCAACGACTTATTCGATTTGATATGCTTGGCATAATTTGTTATTCGGTTTGTTATTACCTGATGTTAAATATTGAAGTGAGCTTACCTTTTCGGTGCAACTTATAAGAGATTTGGGTGGACTGCGATGAGAACATGCAACGTTTACCAAACAACTAGAACAAATAACGTATAAATGTATTAGAAAACGATGAATTAGTTTTTTTGTAATATATCTCCGGCAAACTAATTCTATAAATATTTAACTACATACATTTTGCAATAAAATATTACTTTTGCTTATTTATTCTTATGTTATTTGCAGTTTTTATACCAGTTTTAAATATACTAAATAACAAACAATTCATTAAGTTGCACGTTAGCAATTTACATTTAGCTCCTCCAAGTGCGACGTAAATTTAGCATTTTCCCACTAAGAGCCCTTGTTTGCGGGCTGCTTTCCAGAGTGTAATGTGCTTAAAAGACGGTTTATGGTATCGCTTAGGTAACGAGCCAATAACTTCCCGCCGCTTTATACAAGGACTCATAAAACCTCATCATATAGTGAAGACCCTAACAGTGAAGCTATAGTACATTGTAACTTGGTAAAAGCAATTCGCAAAATTAACTAGTTTTTTTGGTATAGGTGTAAAGTTTAACCGGAAACATACCGGTACCATAATAGTTTTTAATGTTGTATAGGTCAAAGCAACTTTTGATTTTATATTACACCTATTGTTGTTTATGGTCGAACCCAACTCGTAACTAACATTGACAAGGTTAAATCCTTACGATTTCGTTTATTTTTACGGCAATAATTTTAAGTAAAGTTAATTAAAGCTATAATTTTTTCAGCTTTCCCTATGGTAAGGCGGATCGGTCACCCATACCAAAACAGAACACCCCCAAAACGAAAGAAGCCGAGAACGTCTTTTACTAGACTACAAATAGCAGAATTAGAAAAAAGGTTTCACAAACAGAAGTACCTGGCCTCAGCAGAGCGGGCAGCGTTAGCGAAGAGCTTGAAGATGACAGACGCACAGGTCAAAACGTGGTTTCAGAACAGGAGGACGAAATGGAGGTAATGTAAAAAAATCGATTTTGATCTAAGAAAAATAGTGAATGCCTAATAATACGTGACTGATTTGTGTTATTAGTTTAAAAGTAAGGCTATTACGTTAGATTAAAATGTTCGGTTATGCTAATGGCATTATTTGATAAAATTTATTGCTATGGAATCGTCACGACAGCAGTTAGAAGTGAAAGAAATAGAGATGTAAAAGATGCGGCTTAGGTTGCTGACTTTTAAATGAATTTTGATATGGGAAATAGTTTAGATTTAATTATTAAAGGGTTGTTTTGACAGAATTGAAGGTTAAATACCAAGTAGAATTTTTCTAATACGTAAATTGTTAAAAATAACAAACAAACAATTTTGAAAGTATTTATAAATGATTGAGCTTATAAGGTATTATTAAATTATGTATCAATTTTACACATAAAGGAAAAATGTATTGCATAATAGCCGGAAACATTTAGGATTTAAAATCTTCCAAAAAGCTGTATATTTATTAATTGCGTAAGCCGACAATTGCAAATATTATTAAAAATTATATACATTAACCACAATTACTGGAACCAAAAATAACAACACGATAACCCGTTATTTACTTATATAAATTTATAATTTTCTAATGAGTATCTGTATATAAATAATAATTTTCTGCATAACAAGCGAAAGTTTGTATTCAATATTGTATTTTAAATATCTGGTATGTGTATATATGCCTTTAAAAGATTTTGTTAATAGTTTCAAAAAAGTAACTCCTTTTTTGGTAGCATACCCTTTTTCAGGAACATTCTTCTTTGTAGCGACCAAGGAGCTAGACCTAGAACGGATTAAGAATATTAATGCGTACTTATAAGTGTAATTTAAAAAACTCGTTTATTTAGTACCAGCAAAGAAGCTGTGAGTTACGTGCTTTCCATAACCCAATAAAATTACTTAGAAGTTCCTAAATTACAGGAAAAACACAAGAATTATTAGCAAATAGAATACAATAAATCTATTGGTACAAATTATGTGCATAACTCTTTTTCGTTTTGCTATGATAAAGATGCTTAGAAACTTCAAACAAATAAACTTTTAATTAAAAAATGAAAGATGAACTTTTGCATAGGTACTTCAATAATCTTTACTTTTCATATTTTCGATCGTTTTTATATCAACGTTCTAGCTAGCTCAAACAGAACCATGGGATTGCAATAGTTCTACACAGCACGCGCAAGGCAATCACTGCCTGCCTACTCCGATGTCTATAGTTAGAAACACAACCAGTCCCGTATCCGTCGAAATGAACGCACATAATCGGTTTTTTGATTTTTGTGAAATAAGTGATTAATTGGAAAAAGAGACATAGTCCAGTCATTTAAGCAAAAAAAATGGGGTCAACTTCGGAATGAGAGATAATAAGCTGGAAACTCGTATACACCTTCATTTTGGCGTTCTAAAAGTTGTCTCAAAAGTCTCATAAAATCTCGTGTCTGCGTCGTAAGTTATTCAAGGTCAAAGGTCACAAAAATCGGTTTTTTGCGATTATCTAGGTTTCTATAGCTCCAATGATGTTAACATCTATCATAAAAATTGTAGAGCATAAAATTTGCGACAAATTTTGTTGCAAACATTTTTTTATGCGCTTAACCGTTTTTGAGATAGAGGGCGGAGAGCGCGCAGCGCTCAGCCATACATACTGTAATGCAAGGTCAACTGTGAATCTCGGTAAATAATACCTTGTATAAAGTTATTAAATCATTAAAATATCATTAACAATGAATAATTTGTATTATTTATTAGTTAATACGCTGTATTTAATAACATTTTATATACATCTAATATATTCATTTAATAATACCTACCTACTTTGTGTAATTAAATGAAATACTTACGCACTCAATTACATCTAGAAGAAATTTTCTTTCAAAAAGTTGGAAAAGGCAATGTCAAAACACACATCTATTCTTCAAAAAGTTTTGACAAATATCCCCTTTCTAAAAAACATATTTTATTTTTACATGCATTCAGTGGCTGTGATACAACTTCTGCGCTGTTTAAAAAAGGGAAAAAAACTTTCATCAAATTACTACAAAAACTTGCCAATTTCGACCAACTGGCTCAAGTTTTTCTACAAGAAAACTGCCCTGTACAACAATTATACGAAAATGGAGTACGCATCTTACTAGCGATATACAATGCTCCTAAATCTGAGGACAATATCGATCATCTTCGATATACTCAGTACGTTAAATCTACAAAGCTTCATAAACCTGTACAGTTGTCTAATCTTCCACCGACAAGTGCAGCAGCCCATCAGCATATAAACCGTGTCTATTACCAAGTTCAAAAATGGTTAGGGCATGATTTAGAACCCCAGGAATGGGGTTGCGTGCTGCAAAATGAATTCCTGGAGCCAATGACAACAATATTACCACCAGCTCCAGATGAATTACTTAATACTATATTTTGTAATTGTAAGAATGGATGTGGTCCACGCTGCGGATGCAGAAAATCGGGGTTGCAATGCACTTTAGCTTGTGGCCACTGTAATGGGCAAGCTTGCTTCAATGCTGTTTCATTGCAAAGCGACCCCGAGGAAGAGAGTACATTTAACCCGGAAATTCTAGAAGGCCTGGAAACAACGATTCAAGACAACGAAGATGGACGAAACAGAAATTTTCGAATGCCCGGAAGATGACGACGATGAAGAAGAAGAAGAAGAAGAAGAAAATTAATACTTTTGTTCTTTAAATTATTAAAGATTTGTAAATTTTCACTTCACTTCAATTTAAATTGTAAGAAATATACAGCTGCTGAATAAAGATAAAATTAAAATATATTTACTCGTTTTATTTCTACTTAAAATCTATTTTCAATAAATTAATATAAAAGTAAGATATACAATAAGTATTTCATTTAATGAGTTTTTAATTACACAAAGTAGGTAAGTATTATTAAATGAATATATTAGATATATGTAAAATGTTATTAAATACAATGTATTAACTAATAAATAATACAAATTATTCATTGTTAATGATATTTTAATGATTTAATTATACAAGGTATTATTTACCGAGATTCACAGTTGACCTTGCATTACAGTATGTATGGCTGAGCGCTGCGCGCTCTCCGCCCTCCATCTCAAAAACGGTTAAGCGCATAAAAAAATGTTTGGAACAAAATTTGTCACAAATTTTATGCTCTACAATTTTTATAATAGATGTTAACATCATTGGAGCTATAGAAACCTAGATAATCGCGAAAAACCGATTTTTGTGACCTTTGACCTTGAATAACTTACGACGCAGACACGAGATTTTATGAGAATTTTGAGACAACTTTTAGAACGCCAAAATGAAGGTGTATACGAGTTTCCAGCTTATTATCTCTCATTCCGAAGTGAAACCCCTAATATATGACTGGACTAACAGACTAAAGAAACAGATACCGGAACATGTTAAACTGCCTACACTACGAAGAAAAAAAGACATAATTTAACAGAGATAAAACACAAGGTCTAGGAAATAAAAGCGCAAAATAGGGAAAGAGGAAGCCCTTAAATATTACTGAATTTCAAAATTAAGTTTAGAATCTTATTTTACTATAACTGATGAAAAATTTAGCATTAGCTTCATAGACAAATGAGCGCAATGAGAACAAACCAAATTGTAGTTAATTTTTAGCTCTACCAGTTTACTAAATAAAAACATCTTTCTGTTAGTTTTTAATATTTTTTGAAAATTTTAAAAATTTCGATAATTTTGTCACTTCAGAGTTTTTATTGTTTCAAAACCACTCGTACAATGTACATAGTAACATTGTGTTTCCCCAGGGAGGGCTTTAACCGAAAAACAGTAATAATTTTTAGTTGTTTATGCCGACCGTTGCAACTTATTTTTGAGTAAATACGCATTAAAGCTAAATATTAGAATAAAACTGTAGCGGCCGTCATTGTAAGTTAGGATAACAAGCATTAGATATGCTTTAGTGCCCTCTACGAGATTGAAGCGAAATTTTTTAAATTCGTTTTTGAAACAAAATGATGCTAAAGAAAGACGTCTATTTTTTACCTTTGGTGCTGGATCGCTCTAGAATTCTTTTGCACCCGATGAATATTCGTTGTATCACGTAATCAAAATTTCAATATTGGTGTTATGTTCTGCATGTGATTAAAGAGCACCAGAGATCAAAAATTCGTCAATTGCAAATTGGAAGAAAATGAGTTTTTCCAGTTTTATTGGTCAATAAAGTTTTAAGCAATCCTGTTTACGAATCAGTTTTTTTAACTCTCAAAAATGATTTATGGTTTTAATGCTTTCTGTATGCAGTATTATAATGTTGTGTATTTCTAGAGCTATTACGTTGTTAAAATTCATCCCGATCTGCCAACTTGTTTTTGTGTGAGGTATAACAATTGACGGTAATAGAATTAGTTTACTAACATGAAAACTGCTATACCTAACAAAATATCAACCAATTCAGACATGTATTTAAACTGTCACTGACGTTCAAAAAACTCCTGGTCTAGGTTTTTTTTCCTAACGTCACTCTAAATATGATATTTACTTGTTATAAAACTATTTATAACATGAGATACTAAACTGCCCATTACAAACTTGAAAACATTTAAATAAGCTATGTTTGATTGCATTTAATACATTGATTCAAATGTGCGGGATGTTATCTAATTAGTTAATTTTGTATGAAATGCGCAGATATACAACTGACAGTATAATTCAAGAATATTTAAAAACTGTAACTTTAATGAATGAACAAATTGATCTGTCAAGTCACCGTTGTTGGATGTTTTGGAATAAGAAATCAAATCATCTGCAGACATAGATACCTAACTAAACACACTCGAACTGTGGAATAACACTTGAAAAATACAGCACTTTTTCACACAACTCACTAAATACCAGATACGTATTTCGACAGCTAAGCTATCATCATCAGTGGTAAACTGACACTTCACACAGTAAGTGTCCATAGAGTCAGTTTACCACTGATGATGATAGCTTTGCTGTCGAAATTCGTACGTGGGTCTGTATTCTCGAGTTAAGGGAGTAGGAATTTGCGAGAGAAGTGGGCGGAGTTCTCTCAAAAATGATGTGCACCGTATTCTTGAAATCGAGGAGTGCTCCTATCACACAATTATTAGGAGAACTTGCTTCTCCTGCTCTGTTGTAGGAGAAGTGAACAGTTCTCACGAAAACTGACATTTTAATAAACACACACAAGGTTATACATAGCCAAACTGTGAAACATTTTAAACGGTCTAATCACATTTTTCCGTGGAGAAAAATAAATAAATAGCTACATAAGTATTTGCAATTTGCGTGTCATGGATGTAGACGAAATATTAGAAGTGGTGCAAGTATTAGGCGATCTTCAAGATGCAGAAAATGAAATCGAAGAACCTCTCAGAGTATTGCTATCAAAAGAGGACGCTTTTTTGCTATCCGCTTCAAAATTTGTAAAATTCTTTCGCGTCAGTAAAGCTTTACCACGAGAAATAATGAAATGGTTAGGCCGTATGTGATAGAACTTTCAAGACGTTCAGCTTTAAGTGTTGAGACTAAGATAGGTATCTATTTTAAAGTTACAATAAATAATCGTTTTTGTACCTTCTAAACAAAATATTTTGGTGTTTTAGTTTTGCTAGGTTAGCTTACTGTGAGTTTTATAATGCAGGTTTTAGTAACACTGCGGTTTTTCTTACTTCTTTGCATTATCAAATACCCAAACGCATTGAAGTCACATGCGCAGAATAACCTTTTATCAACAAATGTCAACAGTTACAGTATGTCAAAATTGATTGCACGCTATTGGTCAATTAAAGCCCGCTAAATACAAATTACTCAACGCGCATTGGCTACAGAACAGGAAATATCTGGCAACAACGTACATTTCGTTCGTTCACGGAGTGCTTGTTCAGCGAGTCCAAAATGCGGTTTTACACGACCGAGAGAATAGCGTGTGATATGAGCCTACAGTTCACACGTGGGAATAGATCACTTCTCCTGAACTCCAGAATAGACGCCCCCAGTATTTAGTTAGTTGTGTGGAAAGGTATTGTGTTTTTCAAATAGATAACCAAGATCAAGTCATTCAAGTTTATTGTTTCTACATCAATATCAACTGTTTGTTGCCTTCTTCTTATCTTTGATAATGACATGTAAACATGTCGAAATACGTATAAAGTTAAAATAAATAAATATTGTTGAAATAATAAAATATTTTATTCATACATCAAATAGACATATAGTTTGCAAAAAAAATTAAAGAGTACCCCATAAAGTAAATAATGAAAAAAATTTGAATTCGCCACCAAAGGAAACAATATTTTTTCAAAAGGCAACATATTATTTTTTCCAAATAACTAAACCTATTAAAATTAAACACCGACGAAGAATGCTCTGAAATTTGGTAAACAATTTTTATTAAGGTTTTCAGAATCATAGCCTTTTTGATTCTCAATATACAAGTATAATGGCAATATAGCGAAACGCTAAATGTTTTCGAGTTATTCACACTTCATTGTAGTATCGATTGTAAGCCATGGATGGTTAATTAAAACTGTTCTAATTGTCAGTTGGCTATGGAAACAATTATTAACGAAAGAATTTTATTTAAAACAATCAAACAACGATGAAAACCATAGCAAATAACACACAAACAATTCCATTACGTAACAATTTTTTACAGTAACTCGTAACAAACGAGAAATCAGAAATAGAACGCCCCAAATAATAGCCAATAGAAAACAAAGTGTTGTTAATCGTCTACATTTGTGTAAAAAAAATCAACAGAGACATCAGTTTAAATACTAAATGCAAGAAAATGTAACGAAATCTTAAGTAATGGACACGTTTTTGTGTTATTTGTTATGATTTTTATCGTTATTTTAAATAATCTTTTGTCCAATTTCTTCTCTTCCTCTAATTTTTGCCTAAACACCAATCGTTTCAGAGGGAAGAAGCAGTTCAATAAACAGATGAGGATTATTAACAATCCAAATTCTCATATTTTGCGAATAACATGTCCCGTCTTTTTGTAGTGTGGCACCGTTGTTATTTACTGTTTAGAAACTATTTACAAAACTACAGTTTTTATGTGAAATCAATGAGCAGCAATTCCTAAACCACTGTCAGTCTATAAGAATATAAGTTCACGTCTTTACGTAATATTGTGTGACACGTTTCCACAGCAAGATTCATTTGTTGTGATAAACTACAAATAGAGGTCTTAGGGGTATTTTTCATTATTCATTTAGTACCTTTGATTTTTTCTACAACACGTTTCGGTGGTCGCCCGCTACCCTCCGTTCTAGAAAAGCTTCCTGTCTTACGAAACAATTTTACACGTCGATTTATAGTATCTTGACACTGTTTGTAGTCAACGGCGGTTTCTGAAAATTAGGTACGATATTCTTCCAAGCAGCTTTGTACTGAACATGTTTAAATTCCGTTATTGTAGGTCTCAGATAACTCGTGCATCGTTCAAAACATCGGGTTTCTGCGCAATTGCAGAGAAACAGCGCACATGACAACGAAGTTATTATTACAGTCCTAGTTGCTTATAATGCCACATTTGACAGGACCATTGTCAACTGTCACAACCGAAAATTTCGTATAGAGCGTAATTACGCAAAGCAACGAGTTTTTATATTATTTAAACGATATTCATCAGACGAACCTCCTATCCACTAGTAGCTTTCTAGTTACCTACAAAACATATGACGACACGTTAAATTTAATTTTAATTTTGGCATTGACATTTTTTTACATATTGACAATGAGTTGGTTATTCTATTTACGAACCTATAAGAATTTCTAAAATTACTTGTGGAAGAACCGGTTGCAGTATAAGTACTTTGCTACGCTCGTAACCCAGCTCAAAGGTATAAAAATTATTTATTTGTTAATGATCAGCGACAGTTACGATGTTATAAAAACGCAGCAGAAATTAAATATAACCTTTTTAGTAAATTTCAGGTTGACGCAATAATTTTTATTAGCACCTTTGTGGTCGTTAAACTCAAGGAAGCTAAAACAATCAAACGATTAGTGTTAACTAGATAATCATGAGAAACTAGGCAGGCACGCCAAGGCGTTCTTGTTAAAAAAACTGTCTTTGTGTTCGAGCTACATTTTTGAGTATTATGAGCTTCATTAAAAGTTACTAATATATGTTAAGTAGCTACAAATCGTGAAGTGAGATAAGTGGACAACTAACCGCGAGTCGAATTGGTCGCAAAGACAGTCTTGAAATGTTGCTTTTTCTGGTATTCCTACTTGGTGGTTGTTGTTCTAGCTTCAAGTTGGTTCTGTGGCTAATCGGCAGTGACCAGATTTTAATATTCATAAATTATTATCGACCAACTGGTTATTTATAAATCGTTGAGTAACATAAAAAAGGTCTTTATTTTTAATGTAACGTTGATGGAACTCAACATTAGGGACACCCTGTATACTTAAATTCCTTTAAAACGTGAAGACAAAGCAAGTGCAGTTAATAAATTGTCGCTCGTAACTTCTACTTAAAATGGGTAATCACCAACAAACAGCACTTGTGAGTACACGTTGTTACTTTTAAGAGCGCATTCATTTCCATCAGAAAGTGCCCTATTTTGTTTAAAAAGAAAAGATTAGTCAGCGCATAATCGCGGCTCTTAAGATAAGAGACTTTTAAATCTAACATCTTTTTCGTTGTTGATTAAAACCGGAGTTATGTCGAGGGGTTCTTTAAACACAACAAACTGCTGCGACTTTTAATTACCTGTTCGGTAATGGACATACCGTGTTGAACAAGAGAGTGGCGCCGGCGGGAACAATTGACGGTCGCCACACATCGCGACGACAACACTTTTAAAACAGAACTACTTTTATTTTCTGTCTACAGAATTAGAACTATTCAAATGGTGATACACATTCGAGTGAAGAATTTCAAATGCTTTTAGATTCTTTATGCCTTCAAAATTATTTTGACATTTACGCCATTTTGTCAAGCTGCTCTCACGTACGAAACTGATATTAACACAAAAGCGTGGGTTGTTTTCATCAAAACTATGTAAGGGAAAGGGCCATAAAAGAAATTACATTTTTGTGAGGAACTTAAAGCTTATAGGCGTTAATATCCTTTGCGAAAATAACACACGATCCAAGCACGCAAAGCTCTTTTCTAAAGCCCAATATAACAAACGAGGGAACATAAAACAGAAGAACAGCGAAACAAATGAAATAACGAAGCCACAATTCGATTACTGCGTGTTTTACCCGAACTATTCAAATGGTGATACACATTCGAGTGAAGAATTTCAAATGCTTTTAGATTCTTTATGCCTTCAAAATTATTTTGACATTTACGCCATTTTGTCAAGCTGCTCTCACGTACGAAACTGATATTAACACAAAAGCGTGGGTTGTTTTCATCAAAACTATGTAAGGGAAAGGGCCATAAAAGAAATTACATTTTTGTGAGGAACTTAAAGCTTATAGGCGTTAATATCCTTTGCGAAAATAACACACGATCCAAGCACGCAAAGCTCTTTTCTAAAGCCCAATATAACAAACGAGGGAACATAAAACAGAAGAACAGCGAAACAAATGAAATAACGAAGCCACAATTCGATTACTGCGTGTTTTACCCGCGATGCAATGGTAGACGTCGTTTCAGGCAGCCAACCTCTAGTCAATTACACTAATACGATCTGGTATCGCCTACAGCAGCGCTACCAACCGCATCGTTAAAGTAACTACATTGCCTCTAAGTTGACAAGAGTATTTTTGGAAATGGCGTAATTCGGTTTTATTCGATTCCACTTAACTTTATTAAATGTAATGAATTACGTTACGTACTCGAGGTTTGTATTAGTTCAATACTGTGAATCCAAAATACACTGAATATATGTTTTTTAAAACTATTAAAATAAATAAATAAATATATCAATGATTAATTGATTACCAACAAAGCGAATAAAGAAAATTCAAAACCCTTTAGTTCTCACAAGAACTTTTGTACTCTAAATGTACATTTCGACTGCTAAGCAGTCATCATCAGTAGAAAAAATACGAAAAGGAGAACTACAGCGAAAACTGAAATCACAGTTACGGTGCAGAAACGTCTTCTGCTTGGTAAGTCAGAACTCACGCATTGTCGATGCGTGCGTCGGTTTTTATGGTTTCGTGCATCCTCGGTTCTATTTGCCGTGCGTGCGTTGAACTTAAGTAATGATGAATTTGGAATTAGGCCGGAATCTTGATTTAAAATGTTGTCTTTGAATTTGTAAATAAATCTACTTTCCCATGCATCGAGTTCCCTGCTGTTATTTACGGATTTTAAGAGTTTTAAATCCGTTATTAAAATAGGATGTTCAGAATCTAAAATATGTGGTGCTACACAAGATTTTTCGGGTCTGTTAAAACGAAAGTGCGATAGGTGCTCTTTAAAACGTGTGCCTAATTTCCTTTTGGTTTGTCCAATATAATGCATGGGACAAGTACAGCATGTGCCACCTAACCTTGCAAATTTTAGTGGGCTTTGATTCGGCTACTTGCGCTTTGTTTCGTCGGTAGTCGTAACTTAAACTAGCTCTAATTGACTGTTGGACAGTGTGGTACACTCTACTAAAAAGTGAAAGTCAATTTATTTATGGTTTACGAAAAATTGTGGATTTTTTGACAAATTAAAAGGCCGTGCCCCATAAGGTTAGAAACAGTTTGCTTTGAGGATGGATTAACGATAATTTAGGTTACGTATAAAAAATACAGCAAAGAAACTAGAAATGTAATAAAAGACCTTGCTTTTGCTTGAGAGTGTAACGGCTTCTCGCCTTTTAAACTTATCGTCATTTTTTTTGCAAGGTTAAATGGCACTTGCTGTAGAACAGTTTATTTGATAAATTCCTGACTGGTCTTCTGTCGACAAAGGGTCCTTGATGTTACCTAGTAGATTTTTGAGACTATTTTTCGTTGAAACGATTGGGCCGAAAACCTGCATTTTCAAAAATGCTAGTAATTTTATTAGATGTAGGTGGGAAGTATGTTAAAGGGATCCAATGTTTTTGAGAATATGATCTGTCTTTTGTGTGAGTAGTTTTAAGAGAAAATTGTTTCTTGGCATTAGCTTTTTGTAGGATGTTGTTAACCAATGAAGGGGAGTAGCCATTGAATTTTGCTATTTCAAAAATATAATTTAATTCTTTGTTGTATCGTATTTGTGTTAGAGGTATATTGATTAATCTATGAATTAGTGAATTAAAAGCTGCCCGTTTATGTGCGGGTGTATGATGTGAATTTTGCATAATGTATCTGTCAGTGTGTGTGCTTTTTCTGTAAATATCAAACTCGATATTTCCCTCAGTGGTTCTAATAACTTTCAGGTCCAAGAATGGAAGTTCATTAGATTTTTCGGTTTCAATAGTAAATTTTATTGAAGGGTACATATCGTTTAACTGTGCGAGGAAGTTGTTTAAATTTATGGATTTATCAAAAATAGTAAAAATATCGTCGACATATCTGTACCAAATTCGGGGGAAATAAGAAAAATTTTCTTTGGCTGTTTTTTCCAAGTGGCCCATAAAAATATTGGCCAAAAAAGGGGACAAAGGGTTTCCCATTGCAGTGCCGTGTGAAAGAAAGTAAAATTGTCCATTAAATCTGAAGGCGTTTTGTGTCATGCACAGGTTTGTTAGTGAGATATATTCGCAGATTTTTTCGGAAATGATGTTTTGTGTTGTTAGCCAATCTTTTAGAACAGTTAATGCAACATCTACTGGAATGCTGGGAAATAACGATATGACATCAAAGGAGACCATCATTTCGTGATTTTGAATGTTTGTTTGTTTAATGGAGTTGACAAATTCTAAATTATTCTTTACTGCAAGACTATTGTTTGGTAAAAACGATGAAAATTGTGCAACAAGCCACTTAGATATTAAGTATGTAGGGGAATTAATGCAAGAAACAATTGGTCTCATAGGAATATCGTTTTTATGAAATTTTGGTAAACAATAAAGTCTAGGTAACACGGGATTCGTAACTGTTAACTTGGCACTGCAATAGGAAACCCTTTGTCCCCTTTTTTGGCCAATATTTTTATGGACCACTTGGAAAAAACAGCCAAAGAAAATTTTTCTTATTTCCCCCGAATTTGGTACAGATATGTCGACGATATTTTTACTATTTTTGATAAATCCATAAATTTAAACAACTTCCTCGCACAGTTAAACGATATGTACCCTTCAATAAAATTTACTATTGAAACCGAAAAATCTAATGAAGTTCCATTCTTGGACCTGAAAGTTATTAGAACCACTGAGGGAAATATCGAGTTTGATATTTACAGAAAAAGCACACACACTGACAGATACATTATGCAAAATTCACATCATACACCCGCACATAAACGGGCAGCTTTTAATTCACTAATTCATAGATTAATCAATATACCTCTAACACAAATACGATACAACAAAGAATTAAATTATATTTTTGAAATAGCAAAAATTCAATGGGTACTCCCCTTCATTGGTTAACAACATCCTACAAAAAGCTAATGCCAAGAAACAATTTTCTCTTAAAACTACTCACACAAAAGACAGATCATATTCTCAAAAACATTGGACCCCTTTAACATACTTCCCACCTACATCTAATAAAATTACTAGCATTTTTGAAAATGCAGGTTTTCGGCCCATCGTTTCAACGAAAAATAGTCTCAAAAATCTACTAGGTAACATCAAGGACCCTTTGTCGACCGAAGACCAGTCAGGAATTTATCAAATAAACTGTTCTACTTGTCCCATGCATTATATTGGACAAACCAAAAGGAAATTAGGCACACGTTTTAAAGAACACCTATCGCACTTTCGTTTTAACAGACCCGAAAAATCTTGTGTAGCAGCACATATTTTAGATTCTGAACATCCTATTTTAATAACGGATTTAAAACTCTTAAAATCCGTAAATAACAGCAGGGAACTCGATGCATGGGAAAGTAGATTTATTTACAAATTCAAAGACAACATTTTAAATCAAGATTCCGGCCTAATTCCAAATTCATCATTACTTAAGTTCAACGCACGCACGGCAAATAGAACCGAGGATCCACGAAACCATAAAAACCGACGCACGCATCGACAATGCGTGAGTTCTGACTTACCAAGCACAAGGGACGTTTCTGCACCGTAACTGTGATTTCAGTTTTCGCTGTAGTTCTCCTTTTTGTATTTTTTCTACTGATGATGACTGCTTAGCAGTCGAAATGTACATTTAGAGTACAAAAGTTCTTGTGAGAACTAAAGGGTTTTGAATTTTCTTTATTTAATTTTCTCACAGTTGCTCATTTATATTTATTTAACAAAGCGAAATCTAAATTTTTATAATAATTCTAGCGAAGACTTTATTCCTACTTAAGGTAAGAGGTTGGGATTGAATAATATAATACTACTTGAGCGGTCCTCGCTTTAGTGGCTTTTTTCAATTCTTTCTTAACTCAAATCCGTGCCTTGTGTATTAACTATTATTATTTAAAGTTAAATTTTTGTATTTATTTTGTGATAATTGTGTTTGTAAATAAATAGTAATATATTTTTTTAATGAAGCTAAATTTTCATGTATGGCCATAAGCGTTCAAAATCCTAGCTACATCACTGATAAACCTCATCAAATGCTTAACATGGAAACCATTCTGCCAGAGCCGCTGAATTGCACACACAATTGCAAATATGCTTTAAGGTATTAAGTATATTGAACAGAATAATTGATTCATTCATACGGGATATGATTCAAATTAAAAAAAAAAATATAACATTTTAATTAACAATTCTATAAATTAAACCCATACTTTTTGTCTGATTCACAAAATCGTCAATCACTAAATGATTAAGATTGTCGGTGTTTTGAATGATGTGTTTTTACCTTTTTACTTAATGATTTTATTTCATTAACACAGGTTGATGTGAAGGCAAAGACACACACTACAATCTATTTTTAAGCAAATAAAACAAAATAACGCTCTTCTGATTTCGCATCCGCAAATGCAGTCTTTCCTACATTTAAGTTAAATTTTTGCACAATTTTTACTTTTTCTATTGTCAGATTGATAAATTTGTAAGCGAGGACGAGATTTAGTCAACATTTTATATTTATAGTTTCACTTCGTGAGTTAACTACAACAAATTCTTATGAAAATTCAAATTATTGTTTCCGAATTTATCACAACCAGAACTGGTCATTAAAACTGGAATGTAACTTTGCTGACTTGCGGGAAAGTTTGTTTATACGATAACATTCTGGATTATGATAGGAGGGTCACTGTGAGGAGGCTATTATAGCTAACTACTTTTGTTTACGTTAACAACGGTTCAACGAGTACAAGCTACTAGTCATGACATCAGGCTGCGAGCCCACTGGCGGGGAAATTACCTAAATCTATACTGATTCTGAAGATCAGCGCTCGAGCTAAAACGCAACGCACTTGTCAAAGCACACCACGACGACCTTAGTCTGCATAGGCTAACCACTGCCACCACGAGTCCTACGCTGCTAGAAAGACGGGAGACGCTATTCCCTTGCAAGCTCGGACTTAGTCTCCCTGGTAGCAATTAATAAAGTCACCGGCTGAACTTTCCGGAACATCTAAAGTCTGATTTAAATGACCGCTACCTGCGCAGCGTCGAGTCTGCAATGGCACGAACCCCCTGTGTTGACACTTTGATAGTGGGCTTGAGCTAGCAAAGTGCACCCCTAGAGGCCAAGTCCATAATGCCAGCAAGATCGCAACTCCTTTCTGGAACTGACTTTCACCTACCTACATCATTGGCCTGCAATCACCCAGTATATTGCCTGGTCAAATTTCTAACACGTAGAATCACTCAGACCTAGTGACTGGCGTATTTATAGCCTCGGCCAAAGAACTGACACTCCGTTACAGAAGACGCGCTGCTGCTCAGGTGCTAGGCACACATACTGAGGGCTAGTAACACTTCACCTCATGAAATAACTAATTCAGTTTTCCATGGTCCTTACTAAAGCAAACCTTGAACCTCTCCGAGGAGAGGCAGAAAAGACATAGCATGTTAAAATGAGTGAGGGTCCTTAGCCGTCCCGCCAAGATGGGTAGAGGGGAGGTGAAAGCTCACGCGCACTTAGGCCACAAAAAGCGCCTTTTTTTTTGCTTGCTATCTCACAGCAGCTCCCTAACCGGAGAATCACCTACGCCACCCAATTCTTTGAATGAATTTGAAGACGTGCGAGATTGAGGTTTTGGTGATGACGGATATGTTAAGTCAGAAGTTCCTTGCATGGATTCTCTAATTGCTGCTAGGGGAGGACAGTGGTATTAGCAGTGCAATGCCCAGTCAAGATTCCTACAAAGAGTCGGAGATTCTTTCTGGACAGCTGCACACAGTATTTGACTATGTTTGGTGAGAATGCTGGAAAAGCAGCTCCTGCTTGCATCAGCTTTGAGTATTAGCCCACCTTTTCGTAAAGCTGTTTAGGCTTTCTTAATGTAGCATAGTGCCGAATATCGTTGAGGAGATAGGGGTTACGGGCTCCGGCTCCCAAGCAAGTTGTTCGGAGGCCACTCTTGCGACCTCATCAGCTTCTTCATTACCTCGATTATCAACATGTCCTCCCTTGTCACTCAAACGAGTAAAACAACATTGTCTCTGGAGATGTCTTGGAGAGCTTTGTACCACGAAGGCAATATTATCCCCACTACCTCTGGTTGGAAAACGGCGGTAAATTTAACAAACGGTGCAATTCGCCAAACGTTTAAATCGTTGGAGAAAACTCCGGCGTGCCTTGTTTTAAATCTATCAGTAAAGATAGATAAGATATATCTGAACTGTAGGTTGTCCAGCATTGACATATACACTGAAGTGTCGATTAAAGTTGTACTTAGGAGAGAGACAGTCAACCACCGTGTCAAGATGAGGAATCTACGACTGCCATCCACATCTTTTGCATACTATAGCCTTTCAGGGCGTAGCCTCAAAGCAGCCCTTATAGCTGATTTTTTCACTACCAGATCTAGTAGTTAGGACCGTCGCTAGAGCCGTCGTGGGGTTTGAACAAATAGCCCCTGTGATACTACGACAAACAACACGTTGCGCATGTCCCAGTTTGGTTGCAGCTGTATCCTATCTGACTCTGGGTTACCAGATCAGTGCTTTATAGTACAGCCTAAACCTAATAACGACTGTATGCAGTCACGCATGCATGTGGTTTTGGGGGATAGTCCGAGGACACTTACAAAAAATTATGCATGCTTGTTCGGTCTTAGCTTGTAAGTGTTTCCTTTAATTCAGCTGCTTGTAAATTATTCCCAGGTATTTGACATTGTCTGAAGATTGAAGGAAGTACCAAATAGATGTAATAAATATGCGATAACAAAAACATATGATAAATACGCCAGCCAAAAGTGTAGCATTTTTTCTGACCAACACTATTATGTCACTAATATATTTCATCTTGTTTGTTTACATAGCCCTGGTCTCGTTTGAAAATAACGGTGTCCGCCTGGAACGCGCATATCTGAAGTTTTCCCATCTCACTCTGTTTTATAAAAACATCGCTCTCCAGCAGTAAAACTTAAACAGTATTACACATTTTAAAAAAGTGCGAAGGACCAGCGGGTGGTCTAGTGGTTAAAGTCCCAGGCTTTGAAATTAGACTCCCAGCGGCAGTAGGTTCGAGTTCTCTGCCCGTCGGAAATTTTTCTGAATAAGTTAAATCCGGCGTGTCCATGGATGGTGTGTATGTTCGGTTGCATGTCTTTCAGGGGTGGGGCATGTTAGACCGGTGTATAGCGCAAGTCCGCTGAGCCCGGGTAAGGGGGTGGGATGGGAATCATGGAGTCGTGCTCACGCACGGCCTCATGGTTCTTTTAAAGAAAAAAAAAAGAAAAGTGCAGAATGTGATATGTAATATTTGTTGCATAGTGTGTTGTCCACGTTGCCTTCCTTTCGACGCGCTAGTGGGTGTTTGACTTACTCGTTATAGTAGAAAAGGTTTGAAAATAGCTACAGTCAATGCAATATTTGAATAATTTCTTTTTCGTTTTGTCACTTGGTATTTAATTAAAATATATAGCCGCGTGCACATTATCAGAACAGTACATGCACGCAAGAATGAAAACAAACAGTGTTTTAACTTTTTTGCAACTGTGGTTATCAACAAATAAAATTTAAATTCCTTCAAATAATCTTTGATCTAGATATAAAAACAATTTTAGACAGGTCAGGAATATGGCGAACTGGATGTGAGGTCCTCATTTTTAATAGGTATAAACTTTATGAAAGCAATGAAAAACGTACTCAGCAGTAAACGACAAGGCAATTAAGATATGTTAACTTTTTAATTAGCATGAAATTAAAACCTTACATGCAAAATTTCTAGTAAACGTTGAAGTATTTTATGAAGTCGTTAGAATACAATTTTTTAAAATCATTTTATTAACGCATTGCATATTTATAACATTAGTTAAACTCGCCTACATTTTAGTAGATAACCTAATAAATTATGTTTTTTTGCTGGAAGCTTTACCTTTGACGTGAGATGAAAAGAGGAAATTTTTATTTAAATCTTAAAAAAAATCACATTAACCTTTAAAGCATCCCCGGTAATAAAAAGTCGGTTTTCAGTTAAACCTTAAAAGCCCGTTAATTCCGCCCCTGAATTTATAATGAAGAGTAATTAAAAAATAATCGCTTCAAGTTAGGCCCTGTTAAAATTTCAGACATCCCCTTAATTGGGAAATAATTATTCGAGAAACGACTACACGAACAAATTTAAGAATTTTTACACAACAAATCACTAAACTTAATCTTACCAAATACGTTTTGCTTACAAATCACGTAAACTGTACAGGAAGAAATACCAAATGAAAAATAAGGAAGAAATATAATATGTGTGTTAAAATTTGGTCTAAATAATAGTTAATGGTAGCAATATGGTGGTACAAGACGAAGATAACAGTATCTGAGCAAGTACGAGGTGTTGAAACAATGACGCTTTCATATTTAATTACCACCTAATTAAGCTACCCGGGCACACTGAATAATTAGCACCCTTATTCATACGAAGCGGAACCGCTCAAGTTGCAATTTTAATTAACAAAGCGCTATTAATAATTAGCAGAAGGCCACTTATAATAAAAATTCATTTCTTAAACTAAGCTTTTGTAAACATTTATGTATTTCTTATATTTACGCCGATCATAGAGTAAGAGAGTTGCCCATAGTGCAGATCTTTCCATAAGTAAAATTATAATTTGCTTCAATGTTTTACGTTCCCTCATACTGTTTTTTAAATTTTTGTTTGCCATTTTACTTAATATTTTGGTAACATTAAGTTACTTATCAAGTAAGCAGAATTATAGAAACGTTGTTTAGGTTTAAATTTGCCGCTCCAGTGTTTAACGTAAGTAACTACAGGTGTCTCGCTAATCGCACCCGACGTTCAATTATTAACAAAGCACTAAAACCCGCCGCCTGCAGCGCAGTTGTGGTTGTGGCAATATTTTAATTATGATTTACATAGCCAGCCTTGATAACGCAATTTCCGCACATAATAAATTAACTGTTATATTTCATAGACCTTTGTTGTTAACTAGGTTGAATTAGATAGAATTATTAATTAATTGCGCTAATTGTTCTAAACTTCCAAATCTCTATTTCTATGTTAACAACACCTACCTATTTCCAGCAGGTAGTTAAAGCAATCATCTAGAAATTGCAAGCCATGAACAGTACTAATGTTTAATATTTCAGGCCTAGTTTGGCAGTTGAAAACGACAAATTGGCTTTTGCAAATAGTAGTATGATCATTATAATTATTGAAATGTATACTGGAAATACTTCTAGATAGTTGGGATTTAATAATTTTACTATTATGTCTTGTAAGGAAAGCAAATAAACAGAGAGGGGGTAAGGTAAGAAAATAAGGGAGAAGATAAAAGATGGAGGGAGTGATAGAAGAAGTGATAGAAGTGATAGAGAAGAAAAAACTAAAGAGGGGTAGAGGCATGGTGTACAAGAAGAAGGGACAGAGAGTGAAGAGGAAAGAAGGGGAGAGAAAACGAGTACGATATTTGCAATAAAATGCACTTCAACCTTACATTTAGATTAATTAAATCTACGTTAATTTTTATTTGCTTTTTCGAAACACATGTTCTAGTCTGCCTTTGTGTTAAACTTTAAGTTCACTTATATGATGTCATCGATATATACCTGAACACCACAAATATCCTTGAAAATAGCATTAAAACAGTTGTGAAATATTTCAGGAACTTACCCCTAAGGAAACAAAACCTGTCGTATAATCCTGAATTAAATGTGATCAGTTCTGCACTGTTATCTCCTAATTTACTTGGCCAAAACCTTTTAAAACCATCCAAAACTAAAAAAAGAAACTCTGCAGTTGAGTATCATGTAAAAATAAATGTGGGAGATTCTGTTTCAACTATAACTAGAATAGATCGCGACGCGTTTCGTTCTTAATAAACTCTTCAAGCGACCACAATCCTAGTCATAGTCGAAACTAAAAAAAGACAGCAGTAATATGCCAAAAAGACAAAATCTTCAATTGGGACTTACAAATACAATGCTCTCTATGCGCAATTTTTTTCGCTGCATCTAGACTATTATGAGTCAAAATTCTAAATATTGTTGCTTAAACATGTTGTGTTAATTTGCTGTTTAAATTTATATTATTAATGTAGATTTTTCTATCTGCAATCTGTAAAATTTAAAATAAGCAAAACAAATGTTAGAGACTAATAAGTGACATGAAAACAATGACATGGGGTTGAAATCCAACGATTTACAACACAGAAGTAACTTATAAACTACATGTTTGCTTTAAAACACAAGTTATGTATTTATGCTTTACATTAAAAGCTATATGGCAAGTCCAGAGGTTTATATCTATTTAGTCTTTGTATGTATATGAGCACTATTATCTAATAAATTTAGGACGAATGCATTTGAATGAGATTCTAAATTACTTAGATACTTTTCACTGCATTTAACTATCACATTTTTCACCGAATACACTTTTAAGTCACTTAGGATGTTCACATTTCGTACAAAGCAGGGAGCATCGCACATTGCGTGTAAAACTTTAGAATGGAACCTTTCTATTATTTGGATGTTGGAGTTTGCTGTTGTACCCCACAGTTGAATACCATATGACCATATGGATTTGAACGCTGCATTATAAACAAGAAGCTTGTTTGAGAGGGATAATTTGGATCTTCTTCCAAGTAGCCTGCAGTAGTGTTTTTTAAACTTATCTCCGAGTTGTTTACGCTTCTTCCAAATGTGGGTTCTCCACGTCAGGCTCTTAGCCAGGTGCATACCTAGGTATTTTATCTCCGTAGTAAGTAATGTGGAATGGTTTTGCATTGTTTAATTTTACACGCCATTTTTTGGTCCACTGCACGACTTCATGTATACTCTGGTGTAGGAAATTTGCTGCTGTTACTGGATCATTGTGCTCTACCATGATGACTTTATCATCAGCAAATGTTGCAGTAAGAGAATGTTGATTTATAGGCATGTCTGCTGTGTAGATCAAATATAAAAGCGAACCAAGGACGCTATTCTGGGGTACTCCCGATTTTATTGGATGAAGAGCGGTTAAGTATTGATCAAATTTTACTTGGAAGTATCTTTCTGACAAAATAAGACTCTAGGATGACGAATACAGAGTGGGGGAGGCATTTCTTTAACTTGAAGAGTAAGCCTGCATGCCACACCTTGTCAAACGCCTGGCTGTCATCAAGAAAGACAGCTGTACAGTATTCTTTTTCCTCGAAAGCTTGGTTAATAGCATCTACAATTCTATGCACTTGTTGAATAGTAGAATGGCCTTTTCTAGAACCAAACTGGTGATCTGGGATGATGGCATTTTCCTCTATTATTGGAGTTAGTTTTTTGATTAACAGTTTTTTCAGTAAATTTTTTTAATTGGTCTGTAGGAATTGACTTCATGTGTAGGTTTACCAGGCTTGGGAATCATAATCACCTGCGCAACCTTCCACTGTGCTGGAAAGGCTGTTTAAATTTGAAGTGCATTCCCATAGTGTTTCTGATTTAAGCTAGGTCAGTACGGGCGTAATTCCTACCGTTACGCATGCACATTTGGATTAGCACGGACGATTGTTCAAACATTGCAGTCAGTGCTGCAGAGCATTAGTGCATACGGTTATTTTAAAGTTTTAGGAGCACGGCAGGGATAGGAAATCTCTCTTTTTCCCCGTGGCGCTACAATTCAATGTAGACCTCAGACTCCCTGATCTTTTACCTTTATTCATATCTTTGGTGTGCCACTGCTTTTCAAGTTTGTATGTTTAAGATTTCTCACCTATCTTCTTCTAAATTGTCACTCCATCTTTGACTTGGTCATCTTCTTATCTTTGTGCCCGCCCGGGCCAGTTGCCGCTAATATATCTTCTTCGGTATTCTGGAGTCACTCATTCGTTCTACATGACCTGCCCACTTTAGTCTTTTTAACTTCGCGAATTTTAGTATATCCGCTTCCGTATTGTTGTACCGTATCCTCCATACGCCATTTTCTTGTACAGGCCCAAAAAATTTACCTTCGTATTCGTCTTTCAAAACGCAGCAATGTTTGTTTTTTCCTAATTTTTATTGTCCAGGTCACTGGCGTAATCGTCATCGTATTTATTTTGAGTTTAGGCTATTTACTGACGTTGCTTTAAAATCTGATAGTAGAGAGAAAAATGCTTCGTTTCCGGCTTTTACTTTTTGTTAAATTTCTTGCTTGATTTTATTCTCACTGACTTCTTTTACTTTGCTTTCTGATCACGTTGCTAGGTTGATATCATTAACATATCCGATCATTTGGTGTGATTTATATATCATTGTGCTCTTAGTGTTGTCTGTGGCCTCTTTAATCGCTTTATCAAGTACAAGAGTAAAGAGAGTTGGAGCTGTTCGCCTTGTCTCACACCTTTGGATGTTGTGAACTTTAGTGATAATCTGTTTTGTACTGTAGTCTTAGACGTTTCCATTGTCATTATTGTAAGATTTAAAAGTTTACTTGGTATTCTCAAGTCTTCCATAATGTTCCATAGTCCGCTTCAATCTATACTATCATATGCCTCTTGAAAGTCGATGAATAGTTCGTATATTGGCATATTCCCATGTTCTTTCCAGTTTTTGTATGATGTGAAAATTTGGTCAATAGTAGATCGCCGCTCTTGAATCCTGCTTGGTATTTGCCAATTATGTGATTTTCATATGCCATCATTCGTTGTTGTAAGATTTTCGTAAATATTTTATACGCGAAGCGTAGTAATGATATACCTCGTTAGTTACTGTAATTTTGCTTGTTTCCTTTTTTGTTAGATTGTTACTTCCCACACCTTTAGTATTTTTCCTTCTTTCAATATGATTGTAATTAGCTCATGTATTTTTCTCTTTAGAATTTGTCCACCGTATTTAATTAGCTTATTTAATTAGCGTTTGGGAAACTGCGATATATACTGAAGAGCAACATTTCAAACGTTTTAAAAAAGAAAGTGTTCGACCAATGTATATTGCCTGTGTTGACCTACGGCTCAGAGACGCTTACTTTGACGAAACGTGTAGTGGATAAACTAAAATATACACAGAGAGCAATGGAGAGATCTATGCTTAGAATTAGCCTCCGGGATAGAAAAACGAACATTTGGATTCGCAACCAAACAAAAGTAACAGATGTGATACACCGAGTTACATCTTTGAAATGGAATTGGGCTGCACATTTGGCGCGTGTGCAAGATGACCGATGGACCAAACGACTAATTGAATGGCGACCAAGGCTGGGCAGGATAAACGTCGGAAGACCACAACTACGATGGGTGGACGACATTGTAGCAACAGCATCCAAGTACTGGTTACGTGTTGCACAAGACAGAGAACGATGGAAATCAATGGGGGAGGCCTACGTCCAACGCTGGACCGATTTGCGCTAATGATGATGATGATGATGATGATTTAATTAGCTCAACGTATGTCATCGCTTATATCTCATTATTTACTTCATCTAATGTGTATATAATCTGTAACCTTATGGTGTGCTGTGTGTCTTCTAATTATTGGAAAATCTTCTGCAAAATGCTGTATCCATCGTTCCGTTGCTTTCTCTTCTTCAGTTATATATTTATCTTCTTTGTCTTTACATGTTACTAATCTGAGATGGAAGTCCTGTTTGCTGTTTCTAATGACGTTGTACATTCGTTGTATTTTTTTCGCTTGCTTTACTTGTGCCACTATTTCGATTTGTAATAATAATAATAATAATAATAATAATAATAATAATAATAATAATAATAATAATAATAATAATAATAATAATAATAATAATAATAATAATAATAATAATAATAATAATAATAATAATAATAATAATAATAATAATAATAATAATAATAATAATAATAATAATAATAATAATAATAATAATAATAATAATAATAATAATAATAATAATAATAATAATAATAATAATAATAATAATAATAATAATAATAATAATAATAATAATAATAATAATAATAATAATAATAATAATAATAATAATAATAATAATAATAATAATAATAATAATAATAATAATAATAATAATAATAATAATAATAATAATAATAATAATAATAATAATAATAATAATAATAATAATAATAATAATAATAATAATAATAATAATAATAATAATAATAATAATAATAATAATAATAATAATAATAATAATAATAATAATAATAATAATAATAATAATAATAATAATAATAATAATAATAATAATAATAATAATAATAATAATAATAATAATAATAATAATAATAATAATAATAATAATAATAATAATAATAATAATAATAATAATAATAATAATAATAATAATAATAATAATAATAATAATAATAATAATAATAATAATAATAATAATAATAATAATAATAATAATAATAATAATAATAATAATAATAATAATAATAATAATAATAATAATAATAATAATAATAATAATAATAATAATAATAATAATAATAATAATAATAATAATAATAATAATAATAATAATAATAATAATAATAATAATAATAATAATAATAATAATAATAATAATAATAATAATAATAATAATAATAATAATAATAATAATAATAATAATAATAATAATAATAATAATAATAATAATAATAATAATAATAATAATAATAATAATAATAATAATAATAATAATAATAATAATAATAATAATAATAATAATAATAATAATAATAATAATAATAATAATAATAATAATAATAATAATAATAATAATAATAATAATAATAATAATAATAATAATAATAATAATAATAATAATAATAATAATAATAATAATAATAATAATAATAATAATAATAATAATAATAATAATAATAATAATAATAATAATAATAATAATAATAATAATAATAATAATAATAATAATAATAATAATAATAATAATAATAATAATAATAATAATAATAATAATAATAATAATAATAATAATAATAATAATAATAATAATAATAATAATAATAATAATAATAATAATAATAATAATAATAATAATAATAATAATAATAATAATAATAATAATAATAATAATAATAATAATAATAATAATAATAATAATAATAATAATAATAATAATAATAATAATAATAATAATAATAATAATAATAATAATAATAATAATAATAATAATAATAATAATAATAATAATAATAATAATAATAATAATAATAATAATAATAATAATAATAATAATAATAATAATAATAATAATAATAATAATAATAATAATAATAATAATAATAATAATAATAATAATAATAATAATAATAATAATAATAATAATAATAATAATAATAATAATAATAATAATAATAATAATAATAATAATAATAATAATAATAATAATAATAATAATAATAATAATAATAATAATAATAATAATAATAATAATAATAATAATAATAATAATAATAATAATAATAATAATAATAATAATAATAATAATAATAATAATAATAATAATAATAATAATAATAATAATAATAATAATAATAATAATAATAATAATAATAATAATAATAATAATAATAATAATAATAATAATAATAATAATAATAATAATAATAATAATAACTGATCTTCAAGAACTAGACCGATTAACTAGAAGAACACTAGTGAAATTCAGATTCCTACATCCAAAGTCGTCTGTAGAACGATTGTATTTACCTAGGAAAGAAGGAGGAAGAGGATTATTAAATATTAAACAGATATGCAATAAACAAATCAACAACATGCGAGGATACTTTTTACAACAGAATGACGTTTTAATACAAAAAATAGTTGAAACGGATCGATGCGCTACCCCTTTGAATCTTAGTAGCCAACAACTCTTGATAAACTTACCGACTGTAGCTGACCATCTTCAAGAATGGAAGGCGAAAGCACTCCATGGCAGATTCCCAAACCAAGTCAATGCGGATTACATTGATAAGAAATTATCTTTTCGCTATCTTAGCCAAGGTTATCTCCATGCTGAAACAGAGGGTTTCTACACAGCAATACAAGACAAAGTTATAAGAACACACAACTATGAGAAACATATCCTCAAAACTAACATCAATGATCGATGCCGCGCCTGCAATGCTCCGGGAGAAACCATAGAACATCTAACTGGAGGCTGCCCCCAACTTGTAAACAATGCCTACTTGGGAAGGCATAATAGCGTTGCAGCGATCATCCACCAACAGCTGGCCCTGAAATACAAGTTGATTAGTATTCCTACACCGCATTATAAATACATACCTAAATCTATTTTAGAAGATGATGATGGGCTACTGTACTGGGATCGACCGATAATTACAGACCACCATGTGCAACACAATCGCCCGGACATAATATTTATTGACAAACAACGTAAAACCGCCACTATCATTGACGTGGCTGTCCCATTAACGCACAACTTGGCTGAAACAGAACATACAAAAATCGACAAATACACTGAACTGGCTGTAGAAATAAAGAACCTGTGGAGACTTACATCCGTTAAAATAATCCCGATAGTTGTGTCTGCAGATGGAGTTGTCACCAAACGCTTCCACCACTACCTTCAAGAAACCAAGCTGCCCCAGGGCTTATTTACATTGATGCAGAAAACGGTAATACTGCACACCTGCCGTATTCTGCGTAAAGTACTTACCGTGGAATAAATTGAATTATTTTTCCACGGTATTACACCAGCAACTGCCGCTTAGTTGCTGTGAATTAAAAAATAATAATAATAATAATAATAATAATAATAAATCTTTATTTAGCAAAAAATGCTAATACAAAAATATATTGCATAGAACACAAACAAAAGAAAAATATGCTAATACGTAAGTTAGAAATATTAAGTAAAAAATAGGAACTACCGCT
The DNA here is from genome assembly GCA_958336395.1 of Ctenicera cuprea. Classification (NCBI taxonomy): domain Eukaryota; kingdom Metazoa; phylum Arthropoda; class Insecta; order Coleoptera; family Elateridae; genus Ctenicera; species Ctenicera cuprea. The sequence goes on from OY284491.1 coordinate 21,728,925, forward strand.
TAACATATTTTATGCTAACGAACTAAATAGTTTTTTAATTTGTTTTTAAAAATTGTCAGGGATGCAGCTTGTTTAATATCTGTAGGCAATGAATTATATTCAAAAAAACCCTTATGAAAAATTGATTTTTTACACAAGGTCCTTCCTTCGTTGCTCTAGTGAAAATCGTTACAGTTTCTAGTTTCATATGAATGCACACTATTATTGTACCTTATAACCTCAGCTAAATAGTCAGAAACGCACATGTTTCTAATTTTGTAAATGAATAAATAGCAAAGCACAAAATTTACCTAGATTTAATATATTTAACCACTTCAACTCCTTTAACATATCATTAATTTTAGCATATTTGGTCTTTTTTAAAATTATTCTCATTGCTTTATTTTGCAAAATTTGTAAATTACTTAATTGCTCTACTGATGCTGAAAACAACAATGTCCCGCAGTACAGAAAATGAGGTTGAACAATAGTATTGTAGACCAATTTCCGAGATTTAATACTCAAAGAACCACTTAATCTACCAAAAAAACTGATTTTTTTGCCAATTTTTTTAGTAAGTCTCTCAATGTGCGTATTAAAACCTAGCTTGTTATCTAACAACACACCTAAATATTTCATTATATCAACATAACCTATTACATCCCAATTTACTTTGATTTGTAACTGTAAGATAAAAACCTCATTGCAAATTCTTGTTGTCCCTAGCAACATACATTTCGTTTTCTCGGTATTTATCTTGAGAATATTATCTCCCAGCCAATAATTTAACAATTTAAGGTCATTATTTATGAAGGTAAACATATTGCAAATATCCTTTCCTGTGATATATATTAAAGTGTCATCTGCGAACATATGTATTTTACAATGTTTTAGTACCCGGGGCATATCATTTATATACAATATAAATAATAATGGCCCCAGGATACTCCCCTGAGGTACACCAATGTTTATTGCACTACCTTCAGACACAGCAATACCACACTTCGTTTGTTGTGATCTTCCAGTTAAGTAATTTTCAAACCATTTATACACTACACCTCCTATTCCGTACATTTTCAACTTATTTAGTAATTTTTCTCTGTCTATTGTTTCAAAAGCTCGCTTCAAATCAACAAAAACGGCAACAACTAATTCACTCCGATCGATACACTGCTTCCATTCTTCTAGCACACTCTATAGAGCAGTTTCTGTGGAATGACCATCTCTAAACCCTGACTGTTGTTTAACCAATATTCTATTAATTTTAACGTATTCAAGGATTTGGTCATAAACAGCTCTTTCAAAAATCTTCTCAATATCAGGCAACATGTTCACTGGTCTCATGTCCGTAGCTTGTTTAGTATTTGTAACTTTAGGAACATGAACTATTAACGAACATTTTAACTTTTTCGGAAACTGGCCAGACTTTAAAGAAGTATTTATTAAATTTAGTAACTGATAACCTATTGCATCAAAAGTTTTCTTAATAATCTTAGCATTTATTAGCAAATCCGCTTTGTCTAGATGTTTTCTCATTTTTTTTGGCTCCTCCTCTTAGTTCTTCATTTTCGTTTCTTTTCTTTCTGATTGGTCTTTGTATTAAGTTTTTCTTTGCTTTGTTTCTTTTTTTTAACGTTTTGGTTCATCGGTTTACCATAATGCTCTTAGTCTGGTTTTGAGCAGGCCCATCTTCTCTTCTTCTGCTATTTTTATGCTTTCTATTTCCATTTATTTTTCACCACTTCTGCCTGCCTCTGATTTTATTTTTTCGTTGATTATCTAAGGTTTGTTGATATTGCATCTTACATTCTTCCTACTTCAGCGTATGTATGTCGTATTTCTTATTGTTCTGTGTGATTTCGCGTCGTTTATTTTCTCTTTAATACTGCTTTGAGAAAAGTATATGGTCAGATTCACATATTACTCTTCTCGTCTATGATTCTTGCGTTATATCGGTTTGCTATTAGAACGTGGTCGATCTAAATAATTGTGCTTCCATCCAGCGAGATCTATGTTCGCTTATGTATTGCTTTGTGACAAAGGTTGTACTTTGTTTATTGTCATTCCCTTTGCAGTCGTGTACTCTATTAATCTCTCTTTATTATTATTACATTCTTTTTGCAGACTGTGTCTACTTATGGTGGAGATAAATGTTTCTTCCTTACCAATCTTTGCATTTAGGTCTCCAATGACAATTTGAATGTCATCGTTTGGTGTTTTTATCTATTTCTCTTTCAAGTGCATGGTGTAGGATAGTTCCGCCTCGTTATCATATTTCTCTTCCGTTCGGACGTGTACCAAAAACATCGAGATGTTGTTAAATTTCGTTTTAATTCGTTTATGGATGTATATTCTAGTATCTTGTTACTGAGTCGTGGGCCTACTATAAATCCCGTTCCTAGCTCGTGTGTGTTTTTCTGCTTCAGTATACTTGATACACCGATTTGTCAAGTTTTCCATGCCCTGTCGATCTAATTTCTTGGATGGCTGTAATATACAGGCGGTATTTCTTTATTTGTTGTATTATTGTTTTAAGGGCTCCTGTCTGGTACATTGTTTTTACGTTCCATGTTCCACAAATCATATGCTTTGCTCACCGTTTTCGTCTTTATAAAATCTTTATTTTCCGAGGCTCGATCTGGATGTTCAGTACCTACCAAAGGTTTTTTACTGGACAAGGTTGTTAGCTCTATGCCCAAGCTTCCTCCTTTATCCGTACTTGGAACATTAAATAAGTATTTCCTATACGCTATAGCAAGATTTTAAATACTAACAACATGTTTGAAAAGCAAGCGGTCTACGAATTGAACTATGTTTAGAAATTCAACTACATCAACATTATTTCTAGTTCTTGTCCTATTTATGATGCAACATTACATTTTGTCTATACATAGTTCTGTTAACAGAACATACACCTGCAGAGCATTGCATTGTAGATTGAAATTGCGTTGCAAGAAACATGTTTTTAATCAATGTTGCATTATATGGAACATTAATGGTAAAAATTCAACATTCATTTACATACCGTCTACAATTAGAAAAATCCTTACAATGAAATATTCAAAGGTGAAATTCAAACAAAAGGTTAAGAAAGTGGTGAGAAAGGAAAGGTTTCGTCACTTGCGCAGATTGATTCTTCCAGAAGTTAATTTTAAGACAATATATGTTGAGGGTAGGTTGAAAGGGAGGTGTCCGGTGGGTTGACGGTCTCGGTTTGACACCCTAAAAGCTTCTGGATAATGCAAGAGCCGACAGAGCGATTCGTTCAATAATGCACGCTGACATCGGTCTAGTGTTTGGAACTTTAAATATTTATACATCCAGTCGACGATTTCAACTATCACTCTGTTGTTTAACTCTTTGTTCTAACGAAAAATACACGAAGCTACACTCATGTTTGATCATTTTGAGCTTTTGATTTAACTTCCGACAGGTTTTAACTTTACTGTTAATAGATGGAATTTGAAAGCGATGGAATTAAAAGCGGCGTTACGCTAAATAAAAGGTTTAACATCCACGCAAAACAAAAATGTTAAAGCTACTACGCCACTACATAATATAGAAGATTTACCAATTGTTTACTTACATTATATATCGTTTAATGAAAATAACACCTGAAGATACGAAATTAAATATTTTTTTTAATGTTATGCTGAATTGTGAATTTTTAAGTAATTGATGTTGTCAAATATGTACATGGCGCTAATGATTATATCTACAACTTTCTTATTTTGTGGAACAGGAAATTCTTATAGCTTCCGTGAATATTTTGAGGGGATTCAGAAAAGAATTCACAGGTGTAACAGATATTACTAATGATAATTATATTCAAACACAATCTAATTTGCAAATGAATAGTTCTTTAAGCAGATGAGTTAGTCTCTTTTACTACAATCTTACTTAATGCTATATTATCTATTCTGCAAATGACCTTTACCCACTGTTGCGAAAAGAATGGTGTGCTGAAGTTGAATAACTTCTTCTTTTGATTTAATTTACGTAAATTTTTACTTGTAACTAATACCTTTGGTGGGTTTAAAAAGTTTAGTAATAGAAACTAAACACAACACAAAAAAGTGTTAGCAAAGTATTTTGTGCAATAAATGGCTAAGAACTTCTCGAAAATTTTGTTTTGTTACAATGTATTGCATCTTATACTTAGATGAATAATCTACAGTTACACCACAAGTGAATTGAAACATAACTATGCAAGAAATTTCAAAAATTTGTTGCTATGCACGAAGTTTGAGTAATTTCCCCTCGTTATTGTTTAAGGCACTAGTGGTATATTTCGTCTTCTTCCTCAAATGAATTTCATATTTAAAACAAAATATTGCACACCATACAAATTTTCTTACGCAAATTAAAGACGACTTGCTATGCAGAAAGTTTGTGGTATTTGAGTTTATTATTTTTCGCGTAATATATCGAATTGTCGAATTGATTGTTAGTTTAAAAATATCAAACTAAACGAAGCGTCTACGTTTTTTTATTTTTAAGAAACACACAATGTGTCCGACGAATAAATAGGTAAGCCTCTAACTTCGTAAGTACTCAAAATCTAGGAAACCTCCGCCAAGAAAAGTTAAATGGCGTAATATAATCTACAAAACTTGTTTTGGTTTTACCGGAAGTAACATAACTTTTGTGTTTAAAAAAATAATACCGTCTGTCTATAAAGTAATCCTCTCCCTGCTAACTTTTGAACCACTTGATATTTTGGACAAAATTTGGTGTGCTTCAATAAGATGTTAAATACTACTTTTCTGCTCATATTTAAATTTTGTGGTTTTCAAAATTGCGACTGAGCGCTATTTAAAAAAAATTAAATTGCAAGAGGGGTTGAGTGACGCCTCATTTAAAAGGTATTTTAATTCTACGTCCGATCCCAAGGTTTCAAAAAGAAATATTAATTCAGAACAAAATGGCGGCTCTTAAACTAACGGAAAATCTTACCTCGAAATCATTTTGGTTTATAATCTATTAAGCTATTTTTTCATTTGTTTGTTTGCTGTTTGTTGACATTAAGAAGCTAGTATTAATTCAGGTAGCTGGAAATACTTTTGAAAACGTTATGTTCTAACAGGATAAGGCAGCGCCTCATTTTTATAGGCTTGTTACTGACTTCCTCAACGAACATTTTTCGGGAAGATTTATTTGTAAGAGGAGTCTGCGGTATGGCCGGCACGCTCCCCGAATTTAAACCCCTTAGATTTTTTTCTTTGGAGATATCTGAAATCTCTACACCAGTTTTCAGAAATATCACTCTAGACATTTATGGAAAAGTAAGGAAAAAATTTCATAACAAACTTTTCATGTGTCAAGAAGTCAATGGTGAACATTTCAAACATTAAATTAATTTCTTTTGTTTTAATTCTTAGTTTTTACAAGACGCGACGTTTGCTATGGTTTACTTATTTATAATCGACGATAACGGAAAAACAAATGCCAGTTCTAATAAACAATAGTGATCAATTTTTGTTAATTTTTAATTGGAAATTTGCAAAGATTGGTTTATTTTTAATTTTTACTTTCCTCTACTTTCGCTAATATAAGGAAGTATTGATTTCCTGAAAACTTTTGAATTTTAGATTTTGACGGAAATACACCTTTTAAATGTCTAGGAACGCAAAAAAGTGGTTTTCAAAAATTGTCTCTCTGTTGGTGGGTGTGTAGGTACGTCTACGAGTATGAATGTGTGCGCCTAGTAACTGCTGAATGAACGGTCCGATTTCAGTGCGCTTTGGAACGCAGCGATATGTAAAAAATTCTTGGACCAAACCAGCTTTTATTAAATCCGAATCTGGAAGCAGAAGTTAGACATATTCTTTTGGTAGCTTTTCTTTCAAATAGGAATTTTCTAAATATAAAAACTGAATCTGATAGAGGATCCTAGGACCAATCGCAGTCTTTTTTTAAACTTCCTAGCTTAAAATTGCGCCAGCTACTTTGTTTTGAATATTTGATTTTAACGCCGTAGCAGTAAAAAACGAGATCAGGATGAAATTTAGTACTACAGTGGACGTATGAGAACACACTGTCACTGTGTAAAAGAATTTTTGTACAAACAAAAACTGTGTAGTAAAACATTATTTATTAATTTTGGATATTTTTTAAAAATATTATGCAAGCACTGACAATCCCACTATTTTTTTTAAATTTTGTAAGCTTTTAGAGATAGCAATAGGCAACAATTTGGTTCGTCTCTCAGTCCGCTGATTTCTTTGTGACGTCTTCTATGAATTTTTGAAATTCGAACATTCTTGCTCATTTATTTAGTAAATTATTTGAGTATTAGTAGAATAAAGTTCACAACTTAATATTAGGTGCAGCAATTCTTAGTAAGGTTAATTCTTTTCCTATTACCCACTTTTGCTTCGTTTATGGTATTCTCACGTCCGCAGGAATTTTTTCCAAACTAAAAAAAATGTTTCTTAAAAAATGCATAGACTAACAGGTTAATCGCTAGCAGAGCCGACACAATGACAGCAGTGGCGCGGTATTTCAAGCCAATGTTCGTGGAAGAAATATTGATACAAAATTACAAACATACCTAAAATATCATAAGACAATTTCTAACGTACAAGGAAGTCCAGATGAAGTGCTTCGCTCATTTGGTTTTACCAAGATATAGATTCTTTGGTATGAATGAAATTAAAAACATTTTTTTTTCTAATAGACTAAAACATGTATTTATATAATTCAGAATAGAAAACGAAAGTTGATGTAACGTTCGTAAAACTGGAAGTGTTACTAGATTGGGATGTTATCATTGTCAATTCACTTAATTTTTATTCGAGGCGTTTTTTGTGTTTTCAATTTTTAGCAAGATATAGGCTTGCTTACTTATTTGAGAAACACACTGTATAGTACAATATCAAAACGATCTCCGTCCAAACTACAGATATTTACATAGATTTACTAGATACATCACTCCAGCTTCTGACAAAACAAGTAACCGAAGACGGGCGAGCATTTTGTAAGAGGTCAAAATATCAAATTAAATACCCATGTAACGTATCTTGCATCCTGTATAATCCTTGTGAGGCATATGAAAATGCACATGGAGTTGCCTCATTTCTAAGACGAAGAACACTGGTTCCAGAACGTTGTAAATAATTGTTGGGTGTAAAAAGATTGCAACAACCGTATATTGCGTAGGTTTAACATTTTTTCCGTGTGTAGCATCTACCCATTGGTTTAAACGTTTTTCGTTTGACAAGGGAAATCTTTGGTATTAAGTAATATTAAAAGAGAAATTACAAGTATCAACAATAGTAGTAGTAATATTATACACTGTGTCCATAAAGTAACGCCCCCCCTAACTAACTTTTGAACGACTTAATATTTAACTACAAAATTTGGTGTGCTTTAATGGGAAATTAAATACTATTTTTTAGTTCATAATTAAATAATGTATCATTCAAAATGGCGGCTGAGCGCCATTTTGAAATTTTTTTTTAAATAGAAAGAGGGGTCGAGTGACACCTCATTTGAAAGGTCTTTTAGTTCTGCGTCTGATCCTAGAGTTTCAAAGAAAAATATTGAGCCATAAGAAAATGACAAACGTTTGAAGTAAAGAAGTGTATTAAAAAAAACTAAGAATTAAAGCAAAAACAAATGAAATTAAGTGTTCGAAATGTTCACCATTCACTTCTTGGCACATAAAAAGTCGGTTATGACATTCCTGCCTTACATTTTCATAAGTTCCTGGAGTGACATTTCTGTAAAAAACGCATTACAGAAGTTTGCAGAAATATCACTCCAGAATCTTATGAAAATGTAAGGCAGGAATGTCATAACCGACTTTTTATGTGCCAAGAAGTGAATGGTGAACATTTCGAACACTTAATTTCATTTGTTTTTGCTTTAATTCTTAGTTTTTTTTAATAGACTTCTTTACTTCAAACGTTTGCCATTTTGTTATGGCTCAATATTTTTCTTTGAAACTCTAGGATCAGACGCAGAACTAAAAGACCTTTCAAATGAGGTGCCACTCGACCCCCCTTTCTATTTAAAAAAAAATTTCAAAATGGCGCCCAGCCGCCATTTTGAATGATACATTATTTAATTATGAGCTAAAAAATGGTATTTAATTTCCCATTAAAGCACACCAAATTTTTTAGTAAAATATTAAGTCGTTCAAAAGTTAGTTGGGGGGGGGGTTACTTTATGGACACAGTGTATATTTAACACAAATTATGCTATCATTGTGTAATAATCGCATCTTTAACCTATTTACTGACGCATAAAAAGATGTAAACCCTTTCACACGCTTGCGGCATGCCTTTTGAATTATGTTTTTAAATTAAAAAATTTAATTTAATTGTTTACATTAACGTTAAACTGCAAAACATCGGTAGAAATTGTAGAATATCACAAAACTGACTTTGACCTTCTACAAAATGGCGGTTAGCTTTATGTTTTGTATAGAATAAACAACGTTACCTTTCAAAATTAACTGACAATATAGTATTCAACTACAAATTGAAATAGAGGTTTTGAAGATTGTGCAATGCATTTTTCATATTTGGTTCTAATTACATAGCAAATCGGGCCAATTGCAAATATTTTTGTTATTACTAAAAATATCAAGTTTTTAATATTTTTGTCTTCTTTTACAGGCGACAAACGGCGGAGGAAAGAGAAGCCGAAAGACAAGCAGCAAATAGGTTGATGTTATCCCTGCAAGCAGAAGCACTAAGCAAAGGGTACATGCCCGAAGGTCCCCCTTCTTCAGCGGGTCCAGGCGACACAGCTCTAAGTGCTTTACAAAATCTTCAGCCCTGGGCTGGCCCATACAACACCCCTCAGCCGGCCCTGGCAGAATCCATATGTTAGAAATGATCGACGTGCCCGTTTTAAAGACGCTTCAAAGTGAGACTCAATGAGGACCGTACTTAAAAAAAATGTTCAGTGCAATAATTGTGCAGTAGATAAAATATAAAAGACACGAACTTTGCTTTTCGTTCTTTCCGTGTTGAATCAGATAACACAAGAGACCGTACTGAGAATTGCTGTATTTATAATTAAATAATTAATATTAATAACGCTGTACTTACTGAAAAGTAGTGTGATTTATGTATAATAAATTAAATAATTGTAGATACGTTAAGTAATTACTGTAAGCACAAGAATACTGCATTAAAGTAAATAAAATGTACGATACAATCATTAATCTGTTTAATTAACTGTTCATTTTGCTCGCATGTCTAAATACAATGACGCAAAAACATTTCTTTGCTCTAGTAATGTCACACATAAATTACTACACTATTAGGCGTATACCATGTTTGATTCACTCTTTTGAAAGAGAGAGGTCAATTTTGATTACTGTAATTACCAGACTTCACTAAACTTAATTTTATGCTTGCCCCGCCCATTTTAGTTTCTGCGGAAGCTTTTACCGTTTCCGTGGTTACTGAAAAACATAAGGCAAGTAGCCAAACAATTATTGATTTATATTTAACGTAATTTAGTAAAGATGAAAACAAATAATGAGTAGTTCAAAGTATTCAAAAATTAATTTATTTGAGTCTGGTTAATCGGCGTCGGCAATGAAACTTTCCAGATTAATACAGAGTTGGGGGAAAATTTTTTCCCTTGGTTTTCTTGCTTGAGAGATTTTTATTTTCCATCTACTACAGGAAGGATAGGGGTCGTAAAGAACTATTCTGAGCATCGCAAATAATATTCAGTTGGTGTGCAGTATATTTTCGGGTAGGTATATTAGATTACATTTTAATCAGCAGCAAGTCAGTCTGTACAGCAGGGGAGCAGGGTTACCAACCATTACTCAAAGCTGACGTTAAATAGCTAATCCAATTGTTACCCCAACGATGTGTGGTTATCGCCCGATTCTGTTTCAGATAAAATGATCAAATTGCCTTTGTATTTTAATTTGTTCTGTACGTTTGACTGCAAAAACTGCACATAATACTCACTTTATTGTTTTGCAAATACTAAAACTTGTTACATTTTAATTGGCACTGCTTCATGTTGAATCAAATAAGTTTAATAAAATTGTGACAAAAATTAATAAAATATTTCAACTAAAAGTTGTATTTTAAAAAAATAATCCTAAATCATTGTACAATCAATGTGGGAAAATTTAAATCTTGTCAATCAATTAACTGAGTTAAATCAAGCAGTATGAACCGATTAAAATAACGTTGCTAATGCAAAATTCGCGTTTATATGTTAAAAGTTTGGTTTGAAAACACCCGCAACTTCATATGACAGGCAATGCCATTAATTGAATCAAGCGAAATATGTGAAATCTGATGACAAATTAACGTTTGCTTTGTTTAGACAGTAAGAATCAAATTGTTGAAATTAAAATTCCTAATTGCCTAATTTACCTTCGAAAGAACGATTTGTGTTAGGCGTTTATAATTTTGAATTATCAGCATGATAATAAATGGACATTAGATAACAAATAAGAAATACAGGCGTTGACGTTGTAATAGACCTTGAATGCAAAACATGCAGGAATCACCTATGTTGTACCCTTAGTGATCCAGATCTATGGAATCTGTCAGTATATTTTAGTGAATTGGTAATCAAAAAATCAGTTTTAATAAAGTTCTACTTATAATATATCGACCACTCACGTCGTATTTGCCGATTCAACAAACAATAAAAAAGTTTAACCCGATTATTTTTCACGTATCAAATTTTATCGTTAATAAATTTAAGTAAACCATTCAGTTGTTTTATTTGCTTTTTAAAAATACAATTAAAATAACAATTCGATGTAGTATGCGTGGAAATATTTACAAATATACCACTATTGAGCCTGAAAAAAAGATCAGGTTAAGTCATGATATTCTCTACGTAGTAAATCGTATTTATTTTTTTATGCGTACAAAATTTTATGTGTATTAATTATACAATTTAAAAGAGCTCTGTGTGTAAAAAATCTTGTTTCTTAGTAATTTGACGAGACAAACTGTCGTGAAAAAATAGTTAGGCCAATTTATCCAATCACAGTTTGTTAAGTCAAATTATTTTTAAGTGGCTAAGTTTCAGTTCTTAAAATGAAATTTTATACAAAGAAAATAAGAACCTGGAGTATAATTTAATAAGAGATAATTTAATAAGTTTGAATAAAAATGCGTTGATATGATGATTATTCACATTAATATCTCTTGTAGTTTTTAATCGTTTCTATGGTGAAAAGCAGAAAATATTCACTTTTAATTTTACGTTTTTGTCCACTTATTGCGAAATTAATTTACCAGTTTTATATATTATTCGTGAAACAATCCAATCATATACCATTCGTGAATAAAAAAGTACAAGCAAAGAACATTACTTAATCATCCTGCAAGTTTTCGTAACTTTTAACCAGATTGCGGTTCAATTGATTCTTGGTATTACTATTGACAATGACCAGTAATTGAACAGACTAAAAAAATTACAACCTTGTATGAACTTTCTTTACACACCTGCATCCATGGTTTAAGACTTATATTTTTTCATTTTTATGTGTTTCCCTTGTAATATTTAATAGTTTGAATAATAACTTAAATTGCTTTACATTTAAAAAATTGAAATTTAGCTACACTTGGTAAATACTAAAAATAAATTGCAAAATGCAAACTTTCAATAAAGGAAAACTTTAAATTAAAAATGAACGAAGCACTTCAACTAGAGTTCCCTATACTTTAAAAATTTATTATTTATCAAATTTTCAAAAGGTATCTTTGTATCAATATTTTATGCACCATCAGCGATGATGATAATACGGAGTTGCAGTTGTTTCGCGTGTCTTAAATACAGAGGCATGAGTTTTTCATTTTGAAAAAATTATAGAATGCGGCACAAAGAAAATAGCAGAATAGGATACCATTGTGGGTCCAATCCTAGCTCTATGAGCCCATAAAAATTTAATCAAAAACGGGTGAACATTTATTTGTACATTTTTCAAAATTTTAAAAATATTCTATTTAACAGTTTTAATTGTTCCAGAAATTCTCGTAAATAGTTACATTGAGTAAGTAACCCAAAGACTATTACCATCATATTTTGAATTTTCTTTAAGGTTTATTTTCTTAATGCATATTTGATTTACTTTCTCATCTCAAGTTTTATCAAAATCAGTTTATCTCTCTAGGAGATAAGAGGGAACAAACTAACACCCACACACAGACAATTTTGAAAAACAATTTTTTTGAGCTCCTGAATGTCTAAAACATGTATTTTTGTCAACATGTCGAAACCGCAAATTTTCTTGAAATAAATACTTCCATATAATGAATGTATGAAAGCAAAAATGCAGATTTAATAAAAAACCAGCGAAAACCTTGGGCCATGCCCCACCTTTTTTAAATAGTATATAAGCTGTTAAAGTTGGTAGTGTATTAATCCGTAGATCGAAGTTGAAGTTCCAGTTTTATAAATTTTATATAGAAATTGCTTTAATTTTATATAAATCGATTGTAACAAATTTTTTCGTCAAAAGTAAGGTAGGTAGAGAAAAGTTAACTCTCTTAAATATTGCTGCACCTAAAAATTAAGTTCTGAATCTGATTGTACTATTACTGATGTACACTTTAGTTTAAACCGAAATTTTTATCGTCCCCCGTTTATTAAAGAGGGAAGCTTGAATTTACATTTTTCAGAAATTCATAGAAGACGTCACAGAAATTATTAGACTGAAGCACGAAACAAATTTTAGGCCATTCCTAGATCTATTAAGTTTACAAAGTTTTAAAAAAGTCGTATTGTTAGTTTTTGAGCAATAGTTTTTTGACAATCTCCAAAGTTATTAAAATATTTTCACTTTGCAGATTTTGCACAAAAATGCTCTTACATAGTCAATTTATTTTTGAGTAAATAAGCGTTAAAACCGAAAATTTCCAAAATTCGCATCGGCCGCCGTTTTAAAACTAGCGTGCTACGAAGAAAACTTTCTATTTGTCTTAGCGCCCTCTATCATATTCTGTTCTTAGATCTATGAAATTCTGTTTGTAAAACAAATGCTACCAAAAAACGTGTCTAATCATATTAAAAATTAATAAACAAGAAAAAGGAGAAAGAAGCCTTCAAATTGTGTTCCTCTAAAGTACGGTAACCATATTTTCTTGGAGAAAATAAAAGTTGGTTGTGTTTATTTCTTACTTCGCAAACGAACGTTGAAAACAAAACAGAGAAAACCTGAGAATATTTTAATATTAATAACTAAAATAAAATAAAACCTATGGAATTTCTTAATTTATTTATTTTCCACATGAATTAACTTGTTTTAATTAATTCTCAATAATACAATTTACTTTTGGATTAGACTGCGTCGTCATTTGAGAATCACACCCAGCACAATCAGGTAAGGACCGACCTGTAGCTTGCTTGCCTTTATGAGCATATGCTCTAAAAGTTTGAGCCATAGCCTGTCTGCCTAAACAGGACTGTGTGCTTCGATTATTTGCTCTTTGAGGCGGACAAAGATTTGATCTTAATGTATTTTGTTTTCCAGGACAATAATACTTAATCGCCCTGTGCCTGTTAGCTGTCTGTGAACCCATACAGACTAACGCTTCACAAGACATTTCAGCTTGCTTCAGAGTGATTAGAGCACTGAATTTAAATACGGGATGCGGAGGTATTTAAACACCTTTGAGCCAGTCGAGCAAAATGAATGACATGAATATTCGATTTTCAAAAATTCATAAAAAGCCCATCCCCCGTTCTATAAACCTACAAAATGTAAATAAAACCGTGTTGTCGGTTTTTGAGCAATATTTTTCCAAAAATTTTCAAAGTTTTAAAAATTTCTTCACTTCATAGCTTTTAATTACTTTCCCATACTTTTACTGAAGTAAGGAAAGTTATGATTTCATACAAAGTTTTAAATTTCAAATTTTAACGGAAATACGCATTTTGGAGTCCAAGAACCCTAAAAAATTTCAATGTGTGGGTGGGTACGTGGGTGAGTGCGTTCATTTCCCTATGTCTTCGGCATCCCTTGCCTGATTTGGGGTGTGCAAGTTATTTTAGTTGCAGGTAATTATTTTTAAGGTCTTTAATCGGAACCGGAAACGGAAACTAAATTGTTTTTCTAATATAATTTTTTTTAACCACTTTTTTTCAATTTGGAATACATAGAGTTGTGCATTTAAAAGCAAATAAATGTTTTTTTCTTAAATGCTGTATCTTTAAAATGAAGGCCGGTATGAACTTTTGCAATTTTAAATTTAATCCCACATTACTAAAAAATTAAATATACAATCAATATAAATAAGTATAATCAAGTGATGTTAAAATATTTTTAGAAATATATACATTGTAAAAATACTAACTTCTCAAAACTTTCTTTTAAAAAATTACTCTTCAAAAACTGCCCACACCACTTTTTTTAAACTCTCTGAGCCGATAGTGCTTACAATGAACTACAAATATGTTTTTTACTAATTGCTAAATATTGCAGGAATTTTTGAAAAATTTGAAATTGATTAATTATTTATTCAAAAACGCAAACGTCAATCGTTATGAACTTTAAACAGTTCAATAGACCATTTAAAGTAGTTTATTAGCATTAACAATGATTTTCAAACATAATAAAAATTAAGAACAGAAAAGATACTTTTTAATATCAACAACGGAAGTTACGTCATTTTAACTCTAACAAAAAAAAGTATTTTACATTCTTTGCATATTTTTGGCAACTCTATAAATAAAGTTGGTATAACCATTTTTGATCCGCTTTTACGTAGTCAGCGCTCGCGCCGTATGTAACCAACGCCCTGGGTTTGGAGCGGGCAGCTTGTACCGGCTGAAGATGACTAGATGTAAATTTGAATTATTTCTTGACGCGACAATGTTTTAAACGTAAAAGGTACCAGCGACCTGTGTCGCACACTTTTTTTCATATTTTTGTGCACAGTAACATTGTCTCGCAACAAAGCTATTGCTACAAAATTTTCAAACTTGATCTGTCAACCTGTTTTGAGTAATAAGGCGTTAAATTTTCAAAACACCGGCATCGTAGCGGCCGTCATTTTAAAGCTAGATAGTTAAAAAAAAGCATTCGCTTTGACCTAAGGTGTTCTATCAGATTCCGTCCATATGAAAAAAAAATCATTTTGCGGAAAAAAATGCTACTAACTTCCGTTTCCAGTTTCGAATCGTAAAAAAACCTCTTGACTCGACAAATTTTAATTATACCTAGATATCAAATTGCATATAAAATCGGTCCAGTAGTTCCTGAGATTTCGCGTCACACACACACGCACATACACACAGATATTTTTTAAAACCTACTTTTTTGGGTTCCTGGAGGTAGTAAAAATGCAACTTGACTGTAATCAAACGATTTAAATCGGACAAACCTGTACTAAAAAAGACCACTTCGTTTGTTAATAATTAATTTTAATTACAAAATTATAGAAATCGATCTTAATTTATAGAATGTCCATTTATATAAAAAACATCAATTAAACTAAAATAAAAAAAAATTTATTTATATAAAAATCGATTATTTACTTACCCTAGTATTATCTCTATCATTTTAAGCTAATTTCAGTAACAACAAATTGTACTAAAATAACTGACCAAAATTTGTTGTTGCTCTTAAACAATGAAATATAAGAAAATAAATAAATATACTCGGCTGTTGATGTTGAAAATGCTGTGCTGATTTACCCCTATCGTTTTAATTCAATTACTATTTCAAATTCCACACAAAAGCAGTAGTTTTTAACCACATCTTCTATTTGTTTAATTAAAGGCGAAGAAAGCATTAGTAATGTGGTTTTAAATTTAAACCAATTTTTTAGTTGTGGTTTTTAAAGGTCAGTTTGAAATAAACACGCATGTTCATTTAGTTTAACTTAGAACTGACAGAAGTTGAATAACTCTTCTTCATAAACTAAACGCAATAATGCTTATAAGTAAATAATAGTTGCAGTAATCAGTTCAAAAACTACAAAAAAGAAAACGATTTAACTGTAAAATCGTAACAAGATCTGATATAGGTAAAACTAAACCGTAATAAGAACTTACGCTTCAAATTTATTCTGATTTAGTTAGAAACTATAATGTACCGTCAAATTGGCTTTTATAGTAGCATTAGTAACAGCAATTTTTAGAAACCGCATAAAGGATCAAACCCACAATGCCTTAATTTTCAAATCGTGTGTATTTCATTTACGGGAACCAAAGCGACCAAAGTAATTTCGTAGAGCGGCGCTACCACGCAATAAAACTTTAAAAATGCGTTATTCGCTGCAGGAAATCAAACCACAAAAGTATATAATAACGATTCTTGCCTGTTCTTTGCAGTTTTAACCGAGCAATCAAAGTTGTGTGATCTTAAAAACGGTGCAGAAAAACTGGTCCCACAATTGATATCTTTACCTCTGATTAAAGTTTACTGAAGAACCGAACCTATAATTTAACACGAAATGACATTTTTTTTAAATCTTGGCCCTTGATCCTTTGTTTTAAGTCGCCGATCGGAGCTTGCTTGCGTGTGACTTTTGGTTGAATTGGTGATATCCTGTCTTTAAATTATAGTTATCGAAGTAAGAACGCTGAAGAGATTTTTCTTAAATTTTTGCCAAAGGTGCAAGCACCACCACTGTACCAACAAAAGCGATTTATTTTGCTGAAATTGTGTTTTGACAATGAAAGATGTTTATGCTGTTTTATAATTCACGTTTTTTCTTAACCAGTGGCTGCTACTGGTTTGTTATAATAGTAATCATTTTTTGGTAACTTCATACCTGGCAAATGAGAGCTGCTTCCAAAAAAAACCAAGAAAAATCTAAAAAACAGCGCCGGGAAAGAGTTTAAGAAAGCAAATCGCTTATAGGAAAATATCCCCAAAAAATTCCTATCGTGGCGCTAGAAACCAATTCATTAAAAAAATGCTGTCGTGCAACCGCCACGAGACTTTCCTCGCCTATATTGAAGTTTCGAAATTTTTATATTTTGTAATTTATAGTTAATTGAAAATTTTTGAAAATATTGAAAACATTTGAAATTGAAAGTTTTGAAAATTAGAAGACTTAAAACAATTTTTTAAAATTTTGAATTCTTCCATAAATATTTGAAAATTGTTACAATTTTTAAAAATGTTAATGAAACTTCATAATGTAAAATTGAAAATTAAACTGGTTAGGTAAAGGATCAAATCGAAATACGCTGTAGTTTTTTTCTCAATGGAAGGTTGTTCCTATGGTCATTTAACATGTCCATACCGATTTTGACGTAGAAATTCATAAATTTTTTACTAATTCAAAAATTTATGATGGGACTGGGAGATGGTGTGGAGATCGCGCTTGCGTAAATCTGCTATTAGACATACATAGAATACATATCTGTGGTCTTTTTCTGAGCGCTTCTATATTGAAACAGAGACTTCTTCCCGTCACCCTTTTTTTAGGCGGACCAAAGTCGTTTTGTTGTGGTTTTATTACAGTACGACTACCAATCTATTAATTCTACATTGGGTTTTCTGCGTTAAGTTGTTTGAGCAGTAAAATGCATACAATCACACAGAGACACAGATGAACGCACGCAAATCGGTTCATGCACCCACCCACCCAAAGCGGGCAAAGAACGTTAGTCAAACTATTCCTTTTCCTCCTCTAACAACAATTTTTAACATTATTTGGAACTAATAAATACGCAGTAAAGAAATATTGTTAGACATTTGCATATACATATATTTCCTAAATAAAATTTCTCCTCATTCATATCAATACATCAGCTAAAAAAAATACTGGTATATTTTTCAGGGAAAGCTTGGTCTTAATTATGCAGAGATCTACCAGCAAAAAATGGACGTGCATTAGTTTAAACACTGTCTTTTGGTGGTTGTTGTCTCGAGTTTATTTACTCTAGAGAACGTTTTACTGGAGCATGTTTTTACCGGAGCCTTTTTTCAGGCGATGCTTGTCAACTTTCCATTAATATTTTTCTCAGCGAATTTGTTCTCGGACTTCTTGCAGGAATGTTTTCATCGTAAACCGTAAATAGAACGCAAAAGCAAAGGCTTTATTTTTTATTAGCATGTTATTAGTGTAACCTCATTTCGGAGAAGGTAATGTTTGGTCTATTTCGTGTCGTTGCCGCCATGCATGTCAGACTGCGACAGCCTGAGAGGTTGAGATGATTTAGCGTTCTTCTGTGTTACGAAATATTGTCTAATGCAATAAATCTTTGACAATAAAGTTCATGTTCTTAGTGAAGTATGATTATTATATTAAAGTACCCGCACACGGTTCAGTTTCTTTAACATAAACTTTTCGCAAATTGTTGAAATGAGGTGCTGCTTTAAAGTCGAGAAGCGCTGCTTCGTTCTTCGTGTTTTTTTTGCGCAATGAGGTATCAACAGATTATGTTACAGTATCGCAACGGCCTCACTCGCCTAGAACCTTCGAGCTGCTGAACCACGGCTCCATAGCATGATGGTACAATATTATACTTAATAATACTACTTAATATTAAATAATTACCTAAGCGTGGTCCCGGACGTAGGAGAACATCATGGTTGAAGAATTTACGCATTTGGTATGGCAAGTCAACCACATCCCTATTCTGTGCTGCTGTGTCCTTGATACAAATTGCAATGTTGGTTGCCAACCTCCGGTAGGAGACGGCACTGGAAGAAGAAGAATTACTTAAATAAATAAGATAAATATCATGCACAAGACAATCCAAACATACTTTACAGTTTTGACTATACATTACTTACATCATTCCATGCAGTAGAATAGAAATATTTTCTAAAGTCATAAATAATAATTTATTAAAGATTAAAAAGCAAAGTTAATGAATTTCAAGATTGAATTTTCCTGTACTGTGGCATCATAACTTGTAAAAACAGACTATTACAAAGCATGTTGTTTAAAAACGATAAATTAGAGAAAGAGTTAGAATATTCATTGTGATTTCCAGATTATTTTGGATGGTGTTTATTTTTACAAACAAAAAGCCAATCAATCTAAATTGATCTAAAAATAAATCTAGTTCATAAAAAAGCCTTGATTTTTGTAAACGTCACACTCTTTTAGATACGTTTTCAGCTTTCCCCATTTGTACTTGACAAGGGTTGAAACGACCTAAAAGGTAGCTATATTTAAATATGTCTCGCTGAAAGCAAAAGAAAACCGCTGCAGTGGAAATGCAGCTTTGATTTTTAAATGGATACACTCGACAGTTGAACCGTCCTTGGTTTGGAATGTTGCTTGTCCTGTTTATGTTGTATGACAAAGCAGAAGTGCCATTAAGCTCTGCGTTTAATTAAGAACTCATCAAGATGAAGATTTAGGAAAAATGAGAATTTTATATATGTATACAAAAATAGCAAACAAAAATTAAATTAATTACTCCCTGAATTAACTGATACGAATTGGAGGAAATAATGTTAACATAAAATTTTAATTCGTTATAAAACCAAAAAGCAAAAACATAAGCAGAATTCTATTTTAACTGCAAAAAATAGAAAAAATATATGATTTAACTTAAAATAACAAATAAGAATAAATCTGTGCACAAATTGACCATTCGTAATGTTTTCATGTCATTCGTTTTTATGTTTAGAAATAATAAAAAAGAAAAACAGTAAACTAGCTATCTCTCTTTCGTTCTTTTTTATTGCGTTTTTGTCTCCTTCAATTACAAGTGGTAATCTACTCTCTTATTTTGTGGTAAGTCAACCTCGTATGATATTCCCGTAATTATTAGTTTTAATTTATCTCAAAACTTGTTTATCAATTAAAATCTTCAATTTTTATACTAAAAATTGTTCCTATGGACTTCACGTCAGTTTGAAGTCAAAGCGAAAAAATTGCGAATCGTTTCGCTAAGACTTTCCCAGACTTTAAGATATTTTCAAAAATATTTTGTCATACAAAATGTAGTCTAAAAGAAATCTACGCCAGCCGGTCCAATGCCCGAAAAAGCTTGTCATACATTCCTATCTATAGGAATAATAGATACCGATTCTCTAAGTATTTTAAGAGACAAAAATCGTTCTTTTGAATTGCGTCGTTATGGGGCTATTAGAATAACAAGTTTGCAGCGATCTGACAATTTATTTTGGAGTATGCACTGTACAGGACACAAATATACAAGCTGTTTTATAAGATGTGTGCCCAACTGGAAAGTGCTAGCAGGAATTTTCGGATATTTTTTTATTATGAACATGTGCTCGATTTTCACGCGCTAATTAGTTATCATTTAAAGCTGCTGCATGTGAATGCTAATAATTTAGTATGCCTTTCTTATTTTGCAATAAGTAAATAAAAAAATGAATGTCTCTTGATTTATAGAAAATTTATAATAATAAATTTAATTATAATTACGAGTATTTGTAAAAAAACGCATATTTACTCCAGTCAAATTAGATTTTTTAAAGTAAATAATTTATAAAGATGTATAAATGTATGTTTAGAAGTGAGATATTAATTCAGACATAGATAACCAAGATCAAGTCATCCAGTTCCTATAGCAATATCAACTGTTTACTTTTTAATCATACTTTTGACAATGACACGTTAACATGTGGAACTACATAAAGACAGGGTTGGCAATGGAATGGGCTCATTAAAAACAAACAGTGTTTTTTTGGTGCGTACAATTGAAAAACCCCGTGAGTTTTTTTTTGTATTTTAATGGGTTTAATTAGTTTTCTGGTGTTTTTAGGCAAATATAAGTTAAAAACAAAACAGTGGGCTTATTGTGGGTTTTAATCTCTGAAAAATTGAATCGTTTTTTTTTCGATTTTTTTAGGTGCATAAGCAATAAGCATACTTTTTAGCAACTCGGATTTCGCTGTCTTGGCGCGTTGTTATTATTTATTTTATGACGCAATAATATCCAAAAATTTAAAGGTAATATCATGACAGGGGATTATAAGTTGGTTATTTTAAGTCAACCTGTCTGTGATGTGATTGAACCAATGGAACATACTGCATTATAAGGATTATGACAAAAAGGTGTAATTCAACCCAATAAAACCCAAAAATGCGAAACAGAACCGCAGGTTTGTTTTTCTTTTAGAAAAACACGGATTTTTTCCAATCTTGTATAAGAAAGAGTCAAATACTGTTACGCTTGTTACGTAACTGATGAGAATATTAATTCTCATCCTTCAGGATCGTAGTATAGTTTTAGAAACCCAAGTTTATAGATGTATAAATATTTATTTAAATATCCCTATAACTATTCTACATTATTACTACTGCTAACTTATCTAAATTAATGTAATGAATTAAAACTAACTTAATAAATTAAAACAACTTACATATATAACATGAGGCGTACTGACACCATCTTTTCCAATCGATCGGACTTTTCACCAGTAATGCCAGACACAGACTAACTAACTAAAAACTGGTCATACCCCTTCAAGGATCCCAGTGTCCTCCCACTTAATTATATTAAATTATTACATGCCAACCTTTGATTGGCTTTTTACATTTTATTGGTATCAGCACGACCTCAATATTTTGTAATAACCCTTAGCAAACTTATTTCATATTTCTTAATTTTGTATGACAAAGTCGACACTTGCAGAAATGCAGTTTTTACATCAGCACTTGCAACATAATTATATGCGCAATTATTGAAATCAGCAAGACCTAAATATTAATGGAATTCTTTGAATATTTGACTTTAAGTATTTAATTATTTAATAATTTTGAATATTTAATTTTGGTTCGTAACATTATTCCCCCTTTCGGCAAACGTCGACCCGACGTTTATAAGTTTGAGCCGGTTTACATTGAAAACTTAAATACCAACTTAAATTAAAATAAATTGTCTCTATCAGTTATACCTTATAATCTAACACCTTATTCACTTATTGTTTGTTCACTTATTGTTTTATAGTCCCACACCACCATTTTAATGTTCACCTTTATTTATGTTCCAAAACACCAGTTAGCGTTACGTGAGACACAGCCACCTTCGTTAAGTGCTGTCATTTCACTACGCATGACACTAAATAGTTCATAGCTGCGCGAAACGTTCTCTATAGGGGATAATTTTTAACCAAACGCCACCCGTGTTGATAAATTGAATTACTGTAATGGCCGCCAACAACAGTAATATTTGAGAACAGGTATACGGCGGACACAAGTATTAACACGAGTATTGTTAATATGATAATATCACTGTTGTAAAATGAATATTGAAAGTTCTAAAAAAAAATTTCCAATACAAATTGTTGTGTGTATGGATGCCATAGCCGAAAATCCGCGAATCCATCGCTTAGTTTTCATACCTTTCCCAAACCCAAAAGTGGTTTTGTAAATCTTTCGCCGGCAATATTAGCAGATGATAAGTTCTAATAGTAATAATAAAATTGAATTGCGATAATTAAAATTTTATATTGAAAATCGTAACAAGGTAGTGGTGTTACACGCCTACAAGACCTTGAAATCTCAAGAAAATCAAAGGAATTCAGTAACGAATAGGTCAAGAAAACATATCTTTATGTTATTGTTTAATAACAACGAATGATTTATTTATAATTGTATTGCAACAAATTTCCGGAACAATTAAATTTGCTCCAAAATGACATAGACATACCTCATTTAAAAAAAGATCTCATTTGATATCAAACACACGATAGTAGCAATAATAATTACCTTTTTTTGATATTTTCACAAAAATTAACATTTTATTCTTTAAAATACAGCAATAATGTAAACAAAATTAATAGGAAATTTAAAATTAAATTTTTCCTATTTGGAATTATTAATTAATTAATTATTATTTAAATTATGTATTTTCACAAATATAATGCAACATGTGGTTATAAAAATTATTTTGTAAGGTTTTTAGCATATTTTGGATAAACACATCATCCCGTTTAACAATTACGTTTAAAAAATTTTTCCCATGCGATGAATACACAATAAAGTCGCATTCGGTTAGGTTCAGAACAGCCATGCCTAACCCCTTCAGTAATACATCGAGAACTTGGGCTTGCTTCTAAATGCTCAAACAGCGATTTTAAAGATAAAAATTTCATCTTCAATGATCCTGAAAAATAAGCATTTAGTAGTCAACCAGCTTAAATAAATTAAAAATGAATTCGGGCTATTAAAATGTTACTATAGAAAATTGTTTAGTAATGCTATGTTAGGCAACATTAATTATTCGAGGACGGTGTTTTTTAACTAATAATTGCTTTAATATTTTATTTTACTTACGTGTGATGCTACAATTCGAAGAAATATTCAGATTTTATATAAAAACTTTAAACTATTCACGTGCAATTCGCGTATTACATCCAGGCCTACGTGTACATAAATGAAGACGTTACTGAACAACGCAGCCATTGTGACATCGATAGCAGCGCCACCAACGGTAGAAATTTATCCCTATATCTGTGATTTGGCGACGCTTCACAAAATGGCGAAACTAGTTTGCTTCAAATGCTTCTTGTGCGATGTACAGTGTAAAAATATCAATTCGGTGATGAGTGTTGTTGCCCTTGCATCTGTGAATTTTACAGGAACACGGTTTGTTGCTAAGAACACGAATACTTATTTCATTATTCGATAGCCAGCACATTATTAATCTGTTTTTAGTGGTAAATTTGCTGCAGACCACATGGTGGATGTTGGAGTATCTAGGATGAATTGGATATATTTGTTGTCAAGTAAGGAATAAATGCATATAGATGGATAATTATTTAGACAGGATAATTAGAATTAATACATGGAGTTTTTCAGGTAAAGGAATTGAAACCATCAAATGTGCTTTTATCAGCTGAGTATTCTGTGCTGCAACTGTGTCCTAAGATTGTGGCACTTCCTTCACTGGACCTAGGGCTCGCTTGGTGGGTGACTTTGCCATGTCTCACAAAACTGGTCGTTGCTCGTTGCTTATGGTGGTTCGGTTTGGCTTGTGGTGTGGTTACATGAAACTGAACGATACCAGCTTTAATCGTAATATTAGGTACGTATATAAACTTAATTGCTAATCTTTATTTATCCTAAATTAGAACTTATTTAAAAGAAATGTATTTAATGTAGCATTATACTAACTTAATTTTCCAAAAAAAAATTCAACATTGGGTACATTTTACATTTAATATTCGTTGTTGTTGATTTTGTATGACTATCTCTTTAAACAACTGCACTTGATAATGTAAATAACGATTCTTGAACACATTTTTTCATATTATCCAAATTAATTAATTTTCAGAGGCAAAATTCTTATTACGGTAATTAATCGTTAAACTCAGAACTTTAATAAAATTAACTCTCAATAATCTTTACGATATCTTTACTACATCTCAAAGCACATATTTAGTGCAAATTACAAGCCCACACACGTGCGTATTATGCACCGTGGGATACCAATTTAAAAATCGTTTTTAGAGACCGATACTCTTCTTTCAAGTTCAACTTAATAAGCAATTATTGCGGTTTGTAAGCTTGCGAAGTACAACACATTTGTTAATTACTTGGCAAGATACTATTATAATGCAAGCATGATGAGAGACCTTTAGCATAAAAATATATAAAAATTTACTTGCTTTATACATTAAGAGATTTCAAATATTGTGGGTTTTCTTCAGGTTGTCCATATCTGTAGCATAGATTGAATGCAGGGAACGTAGATAATCTCCAATCCTACATATGGATCGAGTTTTGCTGGAGTTGCAGGTTCTTGGTTTTGTTAATGGTTTCTTTAGCTGTCGGTCCTCTTCACTCCATTTCATACTGTATATTAGGGGAATTGTGGCTTCGTACACTAGAGCCTGGGGTAATTCTCTCCAATGTACTCCAGTGGTGACATGAATGTCAGGGGCATCAGTACTCATTGTAATGGTAATCGTTGTTAATCTAAACATACTAAAATTTTGTTTGTCTTAACCTACTGCTTAGGACTAACCTAGATTAAGTTCATGTTAAAATAGTCCTAGTTAATTTTTATCTTTTAAATAATAAATAATTATTTGTACAGAAGTGTATTTAAAAATATATTTTATCATGGAATGTACAATATTCCATTGTAACTTATCATGTCCACAACCTATTCGGGGCATGGCTAACATGTTGTCTTGATTGTCAATACAAAATTGTCGCAAATTTATTAAAGCTTTCCACAAAGTCAGATATGTTGGTTTTTCGTAATAGTTTTCTTTAGTAATAAGGTAATGAATGTTGCTGTTATTTACAGCTATGGTGGCAACTTCTCCTACTGTTCTATTTTGGATTGCTAGGTTTTCTTCATTTTTAAATCGATTTTTGAATTCTAACGCTATTCCTTTTGACATTTTTAAGTCCTTGGAGACGCAGTGTGCAAGGGAATATCCTGTAGGTGCTCCAAAGAGATCTCCTGTTTCTTCTTTGACGTTTTCATTGTGTATTTCTTCTTCCTTTATTATGCTCAGAAATTCATCCAGCTCTGTAGCTTGTGGATCCAAGTCTCCTGGGTCCCAGCTATCGTAGTAAGGTAGAATACGGCTCACATGGATAACATCTGTCCTTGATTTAGGAGTAGGGCCCATTTGCACAAGGTAGTCGACGTTATTTATTTTTCGTAAGACAGTGTATGGCCCAAAATATCTAAGCAACAACTTATCACTTCTCCCCACCTTCCTTATTGGTGTGAAAATTTTCACGACATCGCCTTCCCTAAATTCAATATGTCTGTGTTTACCATCGTAACGTATTTTTGCCTTCCTTTGTTTATTTTGTATGTTTTCTACTGCTAGACTTCGTACCTGTAGAGCTCTTTCGCGCAAATGGTTTACATTTATATTGGAGATAGGGCTTGTTAACGTTGCTTCTGTAGGTAACACTGGTTCTCTGGCATACACTAACATAAACGGCGAGTATTTAGTTGTATCTTGTATAGCGGTATTGTAGGAGAATGTCACATGAGGAAGATACTCATCCCAGTCTGTTTGTTCGGTGTTTGTAAATACAGCTAATCCATTAGCTAGTGTCTTATTGAAACGTTCGGTAAGGCCATTAGTTTGGGCATGGTAACTTGTTGTATATTGCGTATTAGTTCCCATGATTCTTAAAAGTTCGGTGACCATCTCTGATTGGAAAACTTTGCCTCTGTCGCTTAAGAAGTGACGAGGACTTCCATGGCGCGTAATTATTTGTTCGAACATGAATTTTGCTACATGCTCTGCTTTTCCATTGGGAAGTGCTCTGGTTTCAGCCCAACGTGTTGCATAATCAGTTGCTACGACGATCATTGTTTTTCCAGATTTACTTCTCCGGAATGGTCCAAGAAGATCTATTCCTACCTTGTCGAAGGGACACCCAACTTGTATAGGTTGCAAAAGTCCTGCAGGTTTTGTATCGGTACGACCTTTCCGAGCTTGACAGTCTGAACAACCTTTTACAAATTTCTCAACATCCTTCTGTTGTCCTTGCCAGTAATAACGGTTCTTAATTTTGAGCCATGTTTTTGTAATTCCTAGATGTCCTGCAAGAGGTTCGCTATGATGTTGAAATAGTACTTCTGGAATCAATTGTTTGGGTATTACTAAGAGGTATTCGCTTCCTTCTATGCTAGGGTTTTTCTTGTGCAAAACATTATTTATTAAAACGAAGTTTTTTGCTCTTCTCCTCGTTCCAAGAGGGATGTCGTTGTTCTCAGTGTTTTCCAACGCAGTAATTAGGGGTTGCAGATCAGGATCTCTACGCTGTATTTCAGGTAGGGTGCTCACATCGAAAATGTAGCTGGGGATGTCTAGTGCTTCTTTTTCATCCTGTTGGTTACCTATAAGTGCTGGATAACGGGAAAGACAGTCTGCATCTTTGTGACTGCGACCATTTCGATGCACTATCTGATAATTGTACTCAGACAGCCGTATAGCCCAACGCGCTAGCTTACCTGTTGCTTCCTTAACAGTTTTTAACCAACAGAGTGCATGATGGTCTGTGACAATTGTAATAGGATGTCCGTATATTAGATGACGGAGATATTGTAGACTCCAAATGACGCATAAGGCTTCAATTTCAGAAATAGTGTAATTCCTTTCAGCTTTTGTCAAGCTTCGACTTATGAAGGCAATTGGATGTAGTTGGTCATCCTCACCTAGTTGTAATAGTATCGATCCTAGGCCTCCAAAGCTGGCATCTGTACGGAGCTCGCATCCTCTGTTAGGGTTGAAATGGTGTAGAACTGGTGCACTAGTTAGCCTCTCTTTAAGTTCTTGGAAAGCCTTTTCTTGTGGTTCATCCCAAAAGTATCCTTTATCCTTTGTTGTAGCTTCGTGTAGTGGTCGAGCTATTTTGGCGAAGTTCTGGATGTGCTTACGATAATATGAACAAAGTCCTACGAAGCTTTGTATATGTTTAATACTTCTTGGCCGTGGGAAATTTTTTATCGCCACAAGTTTACTGTCTTCTGGTCGGATTCCAGTTTCATTAACTATGTGTCCTAAAACTTTGATTTCTTCCTGAGCATAGGTGCACTTACTTGGTTTTAATGTTAGCCCAGCTTCTCGTAGTTTTTGGAAGGTTTTGCGTAGTCGGTGTAGGTGTTCCTCAAACGTGTTACTAAAAACAATGATGTCATCTAAATAAATTAGTACCTCAGACCATTTCATCCCACTAAAAACTCGGTCCGCAAGTTGCTGGAATGTTGCGGGGGCATTGCATAGGCCAAAACTTAGAACATTAAATTCGTACTGTCCATGGCCTTGTGCAACGAACGCTGTGTATTGTTTATCTTCCTCCTTAATACCTACTTGCCAATAACCTGAAAACATGTCAAGACTCGTGAAATATTTTGCTCCTCCAAGATATGAAAGTACATCATCAATGTTTGGAAGAGGATAACATGACTTCTTCGTAACTGCATTTAACTTCCTGTAGTCCACACAAAATCTCATTGTTTGTTGGTCTTTCTTTTTAACCAAAACAATAGGACTTGCCCATGGTGAATGACTGGGACGAATGATGCCATCCTCTAGCATTTGCTTTATCTGCTCATCTATAATGGTCCTTTCCTTTTGGGAGACTTTATAGGGTTTACATTTGATTGGAGAAGAATTTTCCACATCTATTTTATGTTCCACAAGAGTAGTTTTTCCCATTTGTGTAGTTGTTTTTGCAAAAATGTCAGAATATTCCTGTAGAAGTTCTTGTAATTGAATAGATTCTGCATAATCCAAGTTGCTATTAATATTGTGGTCGCTTATTGTTACACGTTGTTCTTCTGTGGTTGTAAGGAAGTTGTCGCAAGATGATGATGGGATGCTTTGTTGTGCAACTTCTAAAAATCCTAATGTGGTTCCTTTGAATATCCTAGTTAAGTAATTAGATGAAGATTTTATTTTTATGGTGTAATTTTCTGATGCAGCTAATGGTGAGGAAAGACATGTTAAAAATTTCGATGCTAAAAATTGTTCATTTGGAATGAATGTGTATGCAGTTAGGCTGGCTGGTTGATACGGTCCTTGTATTAGTAAAGCAATGTTGGTAATTGCATTAGCTTTCATTACATAATCCGTTGAAGCCGTTAATTTTATTTTTTCATCGTTGGTATGTCCTTCTGGTAGCTGTATATGTTGTAAAAATGAGTCGTCTGTTGGCTCATCTATATGATAACTTGCGTTCACCATTGGCTGTTGCATGAAATAACGAAATTTTTCTCCATCTGGTTTATTAAACGAAATTTCACCTCTGTGGTAATCGATTATTGTGCCTGCTTGCCGTAAAAATTCTGTTCCTAGAAGAATTGGTTTTGGGAGGTTGTCTATGACTAGGGCTTCACATGTTGTGTCCCAGTTGTTAATGGTGATTTTAACTTGCGTTCTCCCTAAAGCTTGTATGCGATGTCCTCCTGCTGTTCGGATATAATATGGAATTTGTAGTGACTGGTAATTAATTGCGTATTTGCTGTTTATTACATTTTTGTTGGCACCTGTATCGAGAACAATATCGGCGTATCTGTCGTTTATTAGACCTTTGATGGTAAGTACGTTGTTTGTTACGTGCCCTTGGGTATTTAGCGAGTGGAGGACGCAGGTAGGGCGAACTGCCGTCCTCCCCTCCAGTTTGGGGAAGGTGACCGTCCTCTGAAAGAGTTTCTTCTCTCTGTACTGTGATA
Organism: Ctenicera cuprea; assembly: GCA_958336395.1. Classification (NCBI taxonomy): domain Eukaryota; kingdom Metazoa; phylum Arthropoda; class Insecta; order Coleoptera; family Elateridae; genus Ctenicera; species Ctenicera cuprea. The sequence goes on from OY284491.1 coordinate 21,757,953, forward strand.
TCTGGGTCGAGACCTATTATCCCTATGTGAGTTTTGATTGAAACTCACTGGTTGCCGCTGATAATTATTACCTCTTCGCGAGTACTGTTGGTGGTTTGGTATTCTTGTCTGCTGAGCTGTATGTGGGGTTGAATTGGATTGATAAAGTCTTGGCATGGTACGGCACGATCCTGCGAAATGACCATTTCGGCCGCAATTGTAGCAGCGTGGACGTCCATCGGTTGTACGAGTGTTGGGTATATTCCAATTTGAGGGTCTAAAGTTGCGTTGCGGCATCGGGCGTCGGTTGAAAACTCTTGTCGTTGTTCCTGTGTTATTATTCGCTTTTTGTTGATTTTGTGTAACTTCTTCTGTTGAATTCATAGTCAGGAAAGATGTTTGTTCTGTTATTTGGTTTATGGCCGTCCTGGTTTTTATGTTGCTAATTTTAAACACAATCTTCTCGATCTCTTCTTTTCCCATGGTCCCTTGGCTTAGGACATAGTACATTTCTAAATGGCTTGGATGTAATCCCATCTCAAATTGCTCACGGAATGTGTCGTCGTCCATATTTGGGTTTAGCTCATGTGCTAGGGTAACAAGGTCATAGTAGTAGGTTTTTATATTTTCGTTGTCTTGTTGTCTTCTACTATTAAATTTTAGTTTACTAAGGCGTGTTGAACTTTCACTTCCAAATTTTATTTTGAAATCCTGTTTGATGTCTTCCCAAGTTTTATTACCATTGGCACGAGTTGACAAATACTTTTCATACCAAATGCTGGCTGCGTTTTCCAGAAATGATCCAAAGTAGTTGATCTTGTGAGTGTCGTTCCAACCATTCACTACTGCGGCACGTTCGTAGCTAGCTAAAAATGTAACGATATTCGAGTTGGCAGGATGAAAAGTGCTTGGTGACACAAATTTTGGCAGAGACGGAGAGCGCTCGGTTGCATTTGCGGCGGTAATGGTTACGTTGGCCATGTTGACGACGGTATTGCTGCTATGCTCCCTGTAAATAATTGTATTTCTTGCGTCCTCAGGATTAGAACCCAGATCTTGTGTTTCGGTACAGCTATCGTCTGCTATGATTGAACCTGTTGGTGTGGGCGATTTATCGTCTTTTTCTTCAGAGCCACTTGAGACGCTATTAAAGGAATCTTCTGTTTCGGCTGACTTATCTGATACCTGTTTGTGTACTTCGGTACTCCTGTGTTGCGGAAGAAAATCTTCTGTGGTGTCAAAATCTTCTAGTTCTGCATTGGGATGCCTCTGCTTTATGTGTAATTTAACCTTTACCTTTTCCTGTGCCCTTGTATGTTTTGCTGGACCACTTTTGTCCATGCCACATCAGCAGCCATCAAATTTTTGTATCAAAATTGTTAAAAATTGCAAAAAAAACAATTTACACCCTAAATAACTTCATATCTATGCTATCCTAGTTTATCTAAATATCTATTGTAATATTATATTAAATAAAGAATTATTCTGTCCTATGAGTTATTTTTTCATAATTCGAATAAATTGACCCAGTTTCTGTTTTTTAATAGCTAATATATATGTTCAAACTGATTACCTAAACGTATTATATTGCAGGAATTAACCTAGTGAAGCAACAATGCTGAACTGCAAAATTCCTGGGTGTCAAGTACATTGGCCTTGCAACTGCTTGTTAAATGCCTACTTGTATTTAAAAATAAATACTACTTATTCCCAATTAGCGTTTCCAATTAAAAAATCAAGGGTTTCATTTTTTGGCATTTGTGTTAGACCCAAGGCAGCCTAATAAAACTTGTTATGCTTAATAATCCGGCAACCTCCACCACTTGTTACGCTTGTTACGTAACTGATGAGAATATTAATTCTCATCCTTCAGGATCGTAGTATAGTTTTAGAAACCCAAGTTTATAGATGTATAAATATTTATTTAAATATCCCTATAACTATTCTACATTATTACTACTGCTAACTTATCTAAATTAATGTAATGAATTAAAACTAACTTAATAAATTAAAACAACTTACATATATAACATGAGGCGTACTGACACCATCTTTTCCAATCGATCGGACTTTTCACCAGTAATGCCAGACACAGACTAACTAACTAAAAACTGGTCATACCCCTTCAAGGATCCCAGTGTCCTCCCACTTAATTATATTAAATTATTACATGCCAACCTTTGATTGGCTTTTTACATTTTATTGGTATCAGCACGACCTCAATATTTTGTAATAACCCTTAGCAAACTTATTTCATATTTCTTAATTTTGTATGACAAAGTCGACACTTGCAGAAATGCAGTTTTTACATCAGCACTTGCAACATAATTATATGCGCAATTATTGAAATCAGCAAGACCTAAATATTAATGGAATTCTTTGAATATTTGACTTTAAGTATTTAATTATTTAATAATTTTGAATATTTAATTTTGGTTCGTAACAATACATAAAAATTGTTGAACTAATAAAGTATTTTATTCATACATCACAATGAACCTCAACGAGGTAAAACTAGAACTTATTAATTAATTTATGAGGAGTTTAAACTTGGCATACGTATTTGTGAATACTGTATAAATAAATTGTACCTAAATATTTGTCTTCTGTACGAAGGTGGCTTTGTTCCCTAAATTCGAAAAAACACCCCTGAGCGGTGACCCAGGTGCCTGTACTGTTTTTTTCGCAATTATCTTGTAAACGGCGCATCAGATGAAAAATATTACATTAAACAAAACTAGAGATTTAAATTTTGAACAAAATAGTCTTGATGTATTTTTGCCGTAAAAGCTACAGTTCGCGTTCAATCAAGGCAAGAAAGGGAGGATGAAGTCTAGGGCGCTGCCAGGAACAATCGTCGATAGCGCCCCATGCAGTTTTTCCCAGCTCGTCGCAAATAACCAGATGTAGCAAGTCAATTTGAAAAAGTTCCTGCTTTGCCAGGGGGGCGTGTCCTTGACACATTATAACTCCGTAACAAGGTTACCTACAACTCTGCACGTCAAGTCAAAATTGTAAACCTTTCGAAACACCCTGTATACCAAAAACAAGTTTCTTGCCCTATAATAATGGTATTGTTCCGGTTTTGTAAACAGCTTAGAAACATATAACAACATAAAATATTGGGTGCCAGATTGATCCTGGCTTCAGACGACATAACGAACACCACAAGGTTTAAACTCAAAATATGAAACTTAAAGTGCACTAAATTACTAAACTTTGAATTAACTTCTAGGCGGCGCTAAAACGAGGTCAATTTTTTTTTAACTGCTTAAAAGTTTAATCAATGCTTTTTTAAATGAAAGAAACCCAATTCAATATCTTAAATTCTAAGTATTTATACCAAATTTTTTTTTAAGAAAAACAGTTGCTTTTCAAAAGCTTAAATGTAAGTAAATTGGTTGCTATCTCCAACAAACATTCTTTATATATTTTATTTCCCGCGCTCTTCTTTTCCTCTTCCCTTCAAGTATAGTGCGATATTGAGTTGTACAATTCCTAACTATGAATATCTCGTAGCGCGGTATATACTTCACCCCCCTCTTCTTGCCTCGTTTGAGCGCGAGACATAGCTTTTACAGCAAAAATGTATATAAACTTTTTAGTTTAAAATTTTATTACCTACATTTTTTTCGTATACTATTTTCCATCCAATGCACCTTTTACGAGATAATTGGAAAGAAATCAGTTCTGGGTCACACTCGAGAATATTTTTTGTAACTTAGGGAATGAAGCCACCCCACCACTATCCCAAGAGTAAATTGCTCAAAAATGCATTTCCTACCTTTAAGCTTGGCACGCGACATATCAAACATCTCGTATAAGCAATAAAGCTAAAATTTTCAAAACATTGTAACGGCCGCTTTTATAAAGCTAAAGTGTTCAGAAAAAATTTTCGATTTGTCTTAGCGCATTTTATTACACTCTCTAAAATGTTTAAAATAAAACAATTATATCCGAAAGCATATATAATTTCTGTTTCCGGCTCGGGATCGTTTTGAAAACGTTTCTGAAGCGATAAATTTTCATTTTACATTAAGATCTGCCCAGTAATTCCTGAGGCTTTGAGTTTTGTTGAGCGTTACGTACATACACATTTTTTTAAGCTATATTTTCGACTCTTCATAATTTTAGAATCTAAAATTTTCATGGCTACAATGTATACCAAACTGGAACGTCCAATCTCACCCTCGTGCTTTTCAGTGGACCAACCTCACTTCTTCAAAGTTTTAAGAGGGCAAGGAAGGAAATAAATGTTTCGCTTGTGTTGTTTGTTTTATAGTTTGAGTTTAGATAAATCTGTATAACATTCTTATAGCAACTTCATTTGTCATTTTTTGTAATAAAACAACTACCGCTATTTACTAATTGACCTCACTTTTAATTTAGCAAGTTAATTTTTCTTCAGATTTTAAGCAAGAATCCGGAATCAATTAAAATTTTAAATACGACAGGTTTTTAAAACGTCGTTCTTGGTTCAGTAGCTGCTACTTTCTCACACTTCGTAATGTTGTCTGCTAATATTCATTTAATGGTTTCTATATGGTTTCGTGACTAATACAAAAAAATATGTTATTCTGCTATTTAACCTGTGCTAATTGGTTACAATATCAAATTCCGATCTTTCTTCCTGTATTTTTAAATACTACTCATTGCAGTTGACGAATTTCGTTTAAAATTATTTAAACAAAACGGTTTTCATTTTTCTAGCTTAGTTTCTTTAATCTCATGCCCGTTGTTAAAAAAATATTAATAGAGATTTTTTGAACTTTTGAGATTTATTCTGCTTAAGGTACCATCTTCGATAATGTATTAATTTTATTAAGTTGGTTGTGAGGCTTTCTGTAAATTTTTAATTTCAGTTTATTTTATGTTCTATTTATGTAAGATTTTTCATTTTCTTTCTGAAATTTTTTATGATTTTTTCCGATTATTTTACTTTTCCCGCACAGGCTGCTTGTAAACTAGATTATTTCGTGCATTCCGTTCTTATATTAACAGCTGGTGACAACTCTCTTCCGTAAAAAGGAGTGGTTGAAATGTTGAAGGTATTTCACTGATGAAAGCACACGGTCGGTGGCGCGGTCCAGTGACTTATTGGACGTGAAATAGAAATGGACAGCGATTACAGCCACGATCAGCGCCTCTCTTTGCGGATTAAGTTAACTGTCGCTTCTGGTTCTGGATTAAGCCATGGAATAACTTGTTTTAGAGGGTGTTCAAAATTCCTCTTTTATTGCAACATATTTTACGTGAATCCGATTCAACGATGTCTAAGTGATCTGATCACTTTCATATTTAGTGCCCAGAGGTCTAAAAGCAGGACCCCAAAGAGCTCTGAATGTTAATCAACTGGCACACTGTAACTAAATACCCGTGAGTGTTGGGGTGGGTCTCTCACTCCCGCCACAACGTTTCGCACCAACCCCGGTCATCAGGGATCAATTAAGTGTGCTAACTCCTCCGGGGATCTGCATGCATCTCTATTATAATGCGTTTATTTTGCTTGCATCTGCTTCATTGTTATTATCCCTCATAGTATATTTGATTTTAATTCACTTATGGAGATAAGCGGCGTCGGTGCTTCAAATTCGAATAGACCAAAGTCACTCTTTTGAATTTATATTTGCGTTTTAATATTAATTTTCTTTGAAGCTACAAGAAACAGATTTTGCTAACAATGGCAAATGGCAGAGAGCAATTTGTAAAAAACATGCGAAATTCCCTATAATTTACTGCTACCTGTTTCAAGTTTACTACTCGAAAATTGCACCGCCGTAAAACCGACCAGAACTTATGAATGAGCGCTCCAGGTATCTAAAAGAAGAAATCCCAGGTAGCGACGGAAATTGTCGCGACTATGTTCGTCTAGACGAACGGCCACCTTGGTGACAAATTGAAGAAGTGTCGTTAACACTAAGACAAATCAGTTTTTGCACTAAATGGTAAATACTTAGTGCAAAAGGTGCAGCTCCATTACGACTTAACAGATGTGGTCGAAAACTTTGAGATATAATTTAGAACTTCGCAAGTAAAAACTGCAGACAAACACTAGCCAACGGCTAAAGTCTAATTTAAAATGCTTTCGGGTTTTACTACTTTAAAAATAATGACCTACTGACAGATCGTACCACAAATGATATGAAAATTAAATATTATCTACCTACAAATAAACAGATAAATATGAATATCATAAAACACATAAATTAGCAGCATACAGGTCCCTGATACATAAGGCTTTGAGGGTCCCTTTAGATGAAATTAATTATAATAGAGAAATTTCAATTATTAAACAAATTGCATACAGTAATGGTTATAATACTAAACTTATTGATACATTAATTAAAGAAAAAGATTATAAATTAGCCATTCAAAAAATTTATCCGAATACCCTAACTTCGTTCGATACAATTAAATATGCTTCGATCCCATATTTTGGTGACAAATCGGACAAAAATGCTAAAATTATAAACAAAACAAATATATATAAAGTAAGCTTTAAGACGACTGGAAACATCTTAAACAATTTGTTTAATGCAAAATCAAAAACAGAGGATTTGCTAAAATCGGGCAATGCATTGTAATTCGGTTTATATAGGCCAGAAAATTAGAAATTTTGATATTAGGTGAACACGTACGGTGTTACAAATACAAACACCCACATAAATCTTATTATGCTAAACACTTACTAGAACACAATCATTCGATGACATCTAATAACACTATAAAATGTTTACACGTTTGTGATGATAAACGTAAATTAGACATACTAGAAGCTTTCGAAATCCACAAACATTTAAAAACTGTACCGTTAATGAATGAGCAAATTGTTCGCTTAAATTCATCTTTATTGGAGATTTGAAATAAGAAATCAAGTCATCTGCAGAGGATTACCGAGATCAAGTCACCAAGTTCTATTGCTATAACAACACTAACTGTTTATTTTCTATAACCTCTGACAATGGCATGTAAACATGCCGAAATACATATAAGGTTATAATAAATAAATATTGTTGAAGTAATTAAGTATTTTATATACCTATAATCAGCAGATAAATATGTAATAACGTATAAGACGTAAAGAAATTTAAATCAAGAATTTGTAAGAACAACAAGAAGTATTTTCCTTTCCATTTGAACTAAATAAACGAGAGGCAGTAAAACCCCCCAAAGTACTAAAGTTTACTTTATATGGCTCTACACCATCAACGCGACGCTTTAACTTACAGCGACAGCGTAGGACAAGAGAAGCTTTCAAAATAATTAGAAGAGGAAGAATCACGTTATAAATAATAAATATCAAGTTGTTAGTGTGTCGATGTAAGATGAGGGCGCGTGCGACTTCATGCAGAACACGAGCAAGCCCTGTGCTGGGGGTTGATGTATGAAAGACACAACGCAGCTCGCTGCCTCTTCACCGAGGGCGCTAATTTAATTCGGATCCCTATAGGCATCATATTGTGATCTTTTATGAAGTAGCTATTGTCGTAAAAATACACTGTTTGCCGGAAATGTTACCGACATTCTCAAAATTGTAATTATTATATGCATAAGCGTACTCGGTAGAGCCATTTGATTCATGTGTGCCCTTTCATGAGGTCTTTAATCGGCCAAGAATCAGGTTCAGATAATTAAAGAGTAATTATCTGACAATACACATGCATTTTCTTACTATTATTACTTACAGCAAGTAATGATTATGTTATGAAATTGAAGACGGTAATCACTTAATCAGTAAGGAGCATCGTTAACCCTAGTAGAAAAGATAAAAATAAAGAAGACGTGATACACCAACCAAATAGAAGAAAACTTCAAGATTGTCTTGCACTCTCCACAGCTTTTATGGCAGTGGCGGTCTGTAGAAGGAGGTCAATGTAAATAGTGTCAATAAAAAGTAAAACCCACCTTCTTCTTTTTCTAGGACTATACCCTATCCAGGGCGTTGGTGACCTCTCTCCTATGTCTGTCTTTGGTGCGCGACGATAGAATTTTGCACAGACAGACATAGGGGACCTACAGTTTAGCTCCGAACCACAGGAAATACATGAACTTCTTCGCTTGAGAGGTTTTCCTGGGAGAACGACCAGGCCGGGAGTCAATCTCGGATCTGCTGCATTGGAAGCCCACGCGCTTGCCACTCTATTAAAATTAAGTTTTTTGTCTATTTAAGTAATTAAGTGTATATACCTTCATCGTATTGATATTTTAAAAAATTACAAACGTTTTAGCTAGTACGATATTATATATGAGTAGGTAGTATAGGTAATGGTGCATTATCACGTAATTGTAAGCGAGAGTGGCAACCATCGGAAGAAACTCTAACCAGTTAGGGGCGATTTCTACGTGGCCCTGGTTATATGAATATGACGCTGTATTATGTCGTAGGATAAGTTTTCCGCTGGAGTTGTGTATGCTCCATTAAAACATAACAAAAAATAGAACAATTTTTAATTAAAAAGTTTAAATAACATGTCATAAATAATGTTATGCTTTGTTTTATTTTGGGACCCTCCTGATATAAAAGATCACGAGTCGCCACTGCATATAATTCTATTTTATATGAATTCCAAACTTTAACAGATACTGAATTTTGTAAATCTGAAAACGGAGTCTGGTATAGAATACCTAAATACAAATACAACAACCTTTTAGTTTAAAAATTGTGATGAATAAAATTAATAATAATTGTAAATTAATCTTTTTCGCAATTTTCAACAAAATCTTGCCAAGAATCTGTAAACAAAATTTTGTAGCCAAATTTTAAGTTTGGACACTCACAGAACGAGGGTAATTTCTCATTGCACAAATTTATTTGTGGCTATTTATATGAATTTTTAAATTAAAATTTTTTTTTGAATGAATATCTTGATAGAATAAGGTTGTACATTTCATCTTCAGCTACAGTTATGTTTTGGAAGGGGAAGGGGAGAATCTTCTACTTGTCTGCTGCAAAATTACACTTTCGCTTAATTTTTTCGGTTTCTGGCAAGCTCAAGCAAAATTTTCCAAAAACAAACAAAATATATCAGTGGAATTCTGAAAACGAAAACTGCAAAGTAAAAATGTTTTCAAAATGTTGTACAGTCTCAAAAAAAATTGTTCAAAACCTGCCCAAACAACTTTTGTTTACATTTTGTAGACGTATAGGAATGGTCTACAATTTGGTTCTTATTTTGCTAATTTGTCTGTAACGTTTTCTATGAATTTTTGATAAAGAAAATTTATGCCCCTGTCTTAAACGAACGGGAAACGATAAAAAATTTCCGTTTAAGTTAAATTGCTCATGGAGGCTTACATGTACTATCTGATATTAAATTTCCCTGAATTTTCCAGGTTTTTCTTGACGAAATATAAATAATTCCATGTTACTAAACACATGTTTCTTAAGATCATGTGTGGTTAACTCGAAATATAGCTTATTTAATTAACAATTAGTTTTTTTTTATTTCTGAAAACATTTACACTATACTTATTTAAATTTTTTTACTCTATGCAACTATATACACAAAATCATAAACAAATTCAAAGAAAACAATTAAAAAGCTAAACATTTTATCGTATTTTATATCCTTTCAACTTCGCAGTTGCATAAAATTATTAATTTTCAACCAAAATTTTCCTAGGTTTTGGATTCAAAATTTCCTGAATTTCACTGCGTTTTGTCAAAATTTACTGACAATTACTTGAGTTTTTAAAAATATATAAATTTCGTGAATTTTCCAGGTATTCCAGGTTTTACATGTTGCTGGCAACCCTGTCATGAGTGATAGTAGAATACGATTCGGAACTTAATTTTTAGATGCAGCAATAGAGAAGTTAATTTTCTTCTTTTCTTTCTAATTTGGTCGAACGAATTTGTGCTTCTGTTTTGTGGGTTTTTTTAAATCCCTAGAAATGTTTTTGCAAAAAATAAAAAATAAATATTTTTTCTATGAAACTTCCATTGCAACTTACTCGACATATAAATAGTAATAGGTATAAGCGAATGATTTTTATAATCATTTAGTTGTCATTTGAATGAATTTAATAATCGAAATATAAGTCCTATAAGACCTTTTTGTTGGATGTTTATGGATATTCAATTTTGTAAACCCTACGGATATCCGTTCTATGCCTATAAAGATGCGGATTTAGTTCAAACTTGAAATGAATGTCCATAGGATATCCTGTGTTATCTGGGACGAGGTGGGGAAGGCAAAATGTAGCAGTTGCTTAACCCCGGCAGCTTTAATTTGAAAAGAAGTTTGCAAGAGAACTTCTTCTACACATAAGCAGTCTACCTTACATACATCTCGTTTTATTTTTTAGTAATTTCTAACTATCCGTTAGATCCGTAGGTAGTACGACATGAGTCAAGATCAGTAGAAGACGCGGGGACATCTTGACGGCTTTTCTAAAATTACTTAATTTTTTCCTGCAGGTGGAGAAACTGATAATTGACTTAATGCAGGCAGGTTCTTGTGGTTCTAAAATTACTTCTTTTACATGAGTTTATTTTTAACAGTTTCCGGCTTTGTGATGTTGGGGTTCTCTGCCAAACTCCCAAACTTTGGATTTTTTACATGAGTTTTTAATGATTCTTTGATAAGCAAAGGCTTATAGCCTGCAAGATCTCCAGATTTAATAGCTTCTACTTTTTCGTGTTTCGCTGTCTATAAAATACATTATTAAAGAGCCAGATTCAAACCATCTAACCAAAAATTAAAAGATTTGATCATTGCCGAAGAATGTGCTTCTGTTTAACTGTAAGCTGTTATTAGTAACGTAAAAAGACGTGCAAAAGTGTATTTACAAGATAATGGAGCTTCTTTTCAACAGCTGCTGTAGTGTGGAGTTTGCTTTTGCAGTTTGGATTTATCGCAGCTAACTAAGGACTACAGTAGCAGTAAAAACTGTTTACTTTAGGGCCACAAATACAGTAAAAAAAAGAATTTCCCTTAGAACGTGGCGCTGCATTAATAACTTCGCTAATGTTTAAAACATTTTTTTCTGATTTGATTTATATTAAATATTATTGTCATTGTTTTCTAACCTAAAAATAAAAGAATAAAAGTAACTAAAAATGCAACGTAATCGGAGGTATTTTAGGCATTTTGTAGTATGTTTTTATTATGTTTATTTTGGAAATGGGTTTCAATGTTTATGGCAAAACCTTATTTAAAATGTTGTTGATCATACTCTGTTAATGTGTAAGTAATTTATATGCAATTTTTATAGCTTAAAATTCGCACGAAGCAGATTATATCAATATGCATCCATAAACAAAAAATAAAGAAAATAAAATAAATAATTAAATAAATAATTATTTACACATAAATACGAACTTCGACGAATTAATTGAAGCTGGAACTTATTAATAAAATGAATCGGTGCTTTTTGTTTTAATTATATAACTGATTTCTTTGATTTCTATTACATACGCGTATGAGGACTTTTATTTTCTTCAACTAAGTACCTAAAGAATCAAATAGGAGCCACATTCATTTGCATACGTTTCAAATATAAAATAAATAAAAATGATCTTTTAAATCACTTTAATTCAAGAACACTCTGTATCGTGCAAATGTATACCCGGACACATGGCATTTACCCATCAATTAACACTTGACTGACAGATTAAGTAAAAATGCAAGCAGAAACGGAAAGATCCAAAATATTTTTTGCAGTGTATCTCTAAGGGCCTAATTGTTTGGCAAACCCAAAGGGGCCCTCGTACATGGTAAGTTCATTATAAGTTAATCAGCAGACTTCCAAATAAACTGTCCCCGTCATGAAACGACGATCCAAATCGAGCTGTTTCTACCTAGGGACTAATCAACAACAGATTCGCCCAGAAAGCAAGAATATATTTAATTGTTAATTTTAATTCGATTTATACTAGAATTATTTTTCATTATAAATACTCTCATCCTCATCATTATTATTATTATTATTATTATTGTTTTGCTATTTGTAGTAATAGTAGTAGGAGGTTTAATGTTTTTACGTTATTATTAATTGCTATCGTTGCTTAACACTGAAGATGACAAATTATTTCAAAACGGTGCCTCAAAATAATTACTTGATTATAAATAATTGCTGATTATTTTAAGCCTAATAGACTATTAAAATAAATAAATATAAACTGAAACAGAACGTGAATTTCACAAATAAAATAAATAATTTGCAGTAGGTCGTTTATGTGTTATGGGACAATTTAAGTTATTTACAAGTTATTTTAAAGGCATTTGGGGATCATTCCAACTCGGGTCATTTCGATTGATTGCAGGAGGTTTAGATTACCCAAACTTTTCTGCTTTTTTTGGTGTGGCGACGGGTATTTGTCACGCGATAAAAGTCAGACGGTGAAATTTGTTTCGAAGTAATCTTGAGGGCAAGGAAACAACTTATTAACGAAATTTGGGACTTAATCGAGGAAAATTCTACCGCTCGTGAAAGGAACACATTTTAGCTCATTGTTTTAACCCGATGGTTAAAGTAGGTTAATGTGTTTCATATTTTTGGAAAACAACTAGAAATCTTCCTGATTCTTATATTTGGGAATGAAGTAATTTCAGTCAATTAGAATAAATTGTTAAAAACGCGGAAGAAGCTTCATTATTAATAATAATGCATACTTGTTATCTAAATTGTATTTGAATTTTAGTTAGTTGTTCTGCATTTCAATTTCAAACGTGCAGGTCTTACTTGTTATGATTTGAACGCTATAAATTAGTTTTCAGCAGTAACCTTCCTATGTCCGTGATACGCTTTAGTAGCAGAAAGGAACCGAAGATTTTGGTACAGAAAAAAATAAGAAATGATATTTAATGTTATATCTCAGACTTGATTTTACTGATTGCACTACTTTAAAATAAGGACACTCACGTAGTTTTGAAATTTGTGCTATCACAAACACGCAAAGTAATAAAACGGCGTAAATGTGTTAACTATTTATACATAATAATAAGGAGGAGGAGCTGTACCTACACTAACGTATAATCTAGCATAACTAAAAAGCTCAGCACTAAAAGCCCAACACGAAAAAAGTCTTACAAAAACTTGTTTTTTTGATTTAGGACACGTGAAAATTTAATATTTACATACTCATACCTGTTCCGCACATCTATGCAAAAAAGTAATCGAGTTCAATATAACAATTATTTCACACTTTAGAAATCTTGCAAAGCGAGAAATCTTTAATTTGATACGTTTCTAATCCATATAACTAAAATTGGATTTATGCTTTTAGTGATAATTCAACGCACGTCTCTGTCAACCAATACAATGTCTATATTTTTATATGTTCCACCAATCAAAGTCTTTTACAAAAAAAAAATACCAAGGTGATATTTTTTCGGCGTAATTTTCTCTGCAGGTTTCTTTTTGTCATTACCTGTGTGCTACAGGTTCTTTTTCGTTGCCTAGAATTTTACCAGGGTTGTTACCAACAAACAAAATAAATCAAAAAATATATTTTTTTTATATTTGTAGAATTCTGATGTTAAATACCACATTTGCTCACGATTGCTTGTCAGTATTTTTGCGTTAAAAATCACCTATATGCAGAGCGGCTAGGAAAACCCCGGCCACTTTTTTTGCGGCGGTCAAGAGATGGCGCTTTAGTAAAGCAAAATTAAATTAAAATACTGGCAACAACGCAGAATCCAAGACGCTTTGGTTGTTTTGATTTAATATGGGGCGTATTTAATAACCAAAACGTCTTGGATTCTGCGTTGTTGCCAGTATTTTAATTTAATTTTTCTTTACTAAAGCGCCATCTCTTGACCGACGCAAAAAAAGTGGCTAGGATTTTTCTAGCCACTCTGTATATTTATAAAGAACATTAATACTTGCGAATAGTACCTATTGTTGTCGATTTTCAGCCCAATAGGTATTTGCGATGTAGTGCAAAAATTGCAGAAACAGTTCGAGAAATATCACCGCTAACCAATACAATGTTTGAATTTTGACATTTTCCGTCAATCAAAAGCATATTACACTGAAAAGCAACTATGGTGGCGTCTTTTCAGTGCAGTTTCTCCTCCAGGTTGTTGTTTTTTCATTACGCGTGTGGTACAGATTTTCATGCGTTGGCTAGGATTTCGCCAAGATTGTTACGAACGAACAAAACTAATCGAAATGATGTTTTTTATATTTGTGCAGTTGCTATGCTGAATACCCTACTTACCCACCATTTTTTTTTAATTATGACATCTTTATCTTACGGCCGTGTTTCAAAAAGTACTGAAATAGCTTTTGCTCTTTTCTTTAGAAAAACAGTGCATTCTATTCAAACCCAACTCAGCATGTTGATACAGATTTAGAAAATAAGTAAAGGTAAAAATTCTCTGATTAAACTGGCTTGTACTACCTCTGTGTCTACGCCACTGTGCACTTGGCATGAACTATAAATATCAAAATCCAAAATGTTATCTTAAACTGTTCCAGGGATAATTCCGAAAACTCTTGCCCGGAGCTGTACATCACAGTGGCGTAACTACCGGCAAATTGCGCGGAACCAGACCACGTGAGTCGTGAGGTTCGCCAAAGACTCGTTTTTTACAGACTTCTTCCCCATAAAAATAAGCAAATATCCATTATTTTTTTGTTCCAAGCCAAACTATTTTGTTAACAACAATTTAAAGAAAATTCGTTTTTTTTTTCAAAAAGTTCTCTTATAGAAAAGTTTCTCTTGCCATTAAAAATTTAAAGATGGTATGCCTGTTTAGGTAAAGCAAAGCCGGACACAGTAAAAGTAAAGAGAAAAATATTTTTTTGAGGGAACTGTTCTCAAGAGAGAGGGAAATTTTTTCATGAAAGAACTAAGAATATTTATCAAAAGAATTTGTTACTGAAGTATTGTTCGCTTTTTTGTTGAAAATAATATTCTCTTAAAAAAAGTATGTATTATAGAATGACTGTTATGCGTTCAAAAAAACGGGTCAAGTGCATTTGAATGCAACTCGTTTGTCGATCTTTCCCAGTACAGGATGTGTTTTCTTCTTTTTTTTTAAGATTTAAAATGTTGGAAGTTAATGCACGAAAATTGCTCAAATGTCAATTTCAATTTTGAATGTAACAGTGATGACAGCCCGCAAAAAGTGGCGGCATCTAACGGATACTGGACCATTTTCTTTATTATGTCACGGGTCACACTTACGGCTACATTCTACGATATAGTAATATTATACATAAATTGTAGAATTGTATGTTTGCTCAGTACCGGTCATTAATCTCGAAGAGCTTTAAGTGTAAAGAGCTTTTATTTTTTCACTTAAAATTCGTTTCCGTTATTCGTATTTAAATACCTAATAAGTAAGTTATAAATACTGTGATTAATAAAATTTTTATAATTTGCCTGTTACCTCTAGAATTTAGAAACAAAAATTAAAACAGACTGGCTGCTGGGCATGCGATATACCTCCAATTTGTCTGTGTTGGAGCATATTTACCGAAGCTACGCCACTGTGTGTTCGTGTTGATAGTAAAATGCGTTGAATTGCCATGCCGAATACAACACTTGGCCACGATTTTTTAGGAAATTTTTTGCGCTTAAAATGCTTATTTGCTTACAAAATCTATCTGTAACGCAAAAATTTTTGAAGCAATCGTGGCTAGTAATGCAGTACCTAGTGGTATTGTACATAAATATCTTTCATTTAACTGCCATATCAGAAACAGGTCACTTTTCCTTAGACTCCATATTTAACTCATCATACTTAAAGGTGGCTTTATGTTACATACACAAACTACACTAACAATTAACACTACGGAGATAAATTGGCTGATTATAACTTATTGCTTCATTTATGTAAGTACATAAACTAAATGTTAACTTAAACTAAATTATGAGTCAACCAACTGTTATCTTCTTAGTTTAGTTCTTAAGTGATTGGTGTTTGTTTAATTTAATTGTTAATGTTTGTAATATAAAGCCACCTTTAGCAAAAATGAAATTGGCATAAAGCAATATAAAACTGCAAAGTGAACACATTTCGCGTTCTGGTCAACTAACAGTTTGAGTGATTTTTCTTATCATATTCATGTTATAAAAATGCACTACGTCCCATTTTTCTGCAATCAATTGAAACTCAAATTCAAATTGGTGCTTAGTAGTTTTATCACTTCGTGCGATATTAAGAGTATAGTCCGCTCTACCTGGAAATTTAGCAATAACTTTAATGTTCACTATTACTCGAATTTTAGTTTTAAAACGGTGACATCTACATGTAAGGGTAAGAACTGCACTTTTGTAATATTAATTTCATACTAGAACCTAATCTTCTTAGATCATATAATTCTGTCTGCTATACTACAACTTTAATTTTTAAATGTAACTGCTGCCATCTATCATATTAAAGCTAAACAAATTTTTTTAAGCAATTTTTTTATGTTGTTTCTGACTATTACAGTAATTTTAATATTAAAATTTACTTAAAACGCATAAAAGTAACTAACTTTTGTAATTGGATTATTATTATACGTACTTATATCACTGAAATTTAAAATATGGAAGATAAGTATTGAGTTTGCTTCTCGACTGTAGTAAGTTTACAGGCTTAATACACCGCTCGAGATGAATACTGTACAGTAGGTTTGTTTAAGGTCACCGTAGCTGTTGCTACTTGCTAACAGAGGGTTCTTTTAATATTTGGTAGCGCAACTTAAATCTTTTAAAGCATCGTCTTGTTTAATCTAATTTAGAGTAATTTGAACTAATGTAATAGTGTTGATATAAAGTTTTCCGTTTAAAAAGACGTTCGTTGTTGCTGCATATTACGCTATAGTTAACTTTAGTACTTTTATTTCATATTTTTGAAACGCAGTACTGCATTATTTTGTAATTTATTTCGTGCAGTTGAATTGTGCATCTTTAAAAATTAAAGTTACATAAAATCTGGTTGGTTTGTTATATTACGAATTTTTAAATTTCATTTTCTTGAATATTCGATTTAATTTCCTATTCGCAAAGAAATCGTTACAATATCATTTATTATGAGTGTAAAAAGTATGTACACGCAATAAAATGTGTATAAATTTGCTATATTTTAATAGACTTTTTATTTTATTGTTACAGGCAGTATTTACCTTATTTCAAGTCAAAAATAAAATCAAAATTTAAAGCCAGTGAAATTAATTTACTTATATGCAAAACGTCTCAACACCAAATAAATTCTAGATGTAAAAAAATATGAAAAAGAATATGCAACACTAGTGATGCATTACATATGGGAAAGATTACGTTTAGCTTATTAAGGTTCATATTCAAAATACTTATTACTGTTTTTATATATTATATTATTTGCTTCTGATGTATCACAACAACAATATTATTGGAATTAAGAATCTAACAAGTAAAACCAACCCTAAATCGTTAGGCATTCAGTCCAAAAACAAAAATAGGTGAGAACGTGTTTGCGTGATGTGGCCAGCGGCCATCTTGTCCTGTCCGCATTAGCAAGTTAATCACATAATGGCCCCTTTTCTCATCAAAATACCGAAACAATACCGAGCAGATCAGAGAAAATAAGAGTTGTCTGATGTCGGAAATGAGTGACATATGAGCATCGCTAAACAGCTGAGCAGACAGGATGGCCAAGCACGCTATGGCCGATTTAATGTAACAAATGAGTGTCTCTTGGCGGCCGCAGCCGACTGTCTGTAACTCACCGACTGCTCTCGTTTTTAGACCAATTAGTTGAATTATTATTCAAACTTATCGTTAGAATTATGCCTGATTATATCTATTTAGACATGGTTTTTTCTTCGAGACGCGCACAACTCAGAGCACGTGTTGCGTTGTTCTGGATGCCGATGCAAAGGATTTTGGGGGCGCTCGTCTTGCCAACAATTTGCATGTTAAAATTAAAATTGCTCGATGAATAGTATACTTTAACTGAAATAAGACAAAGCTGACTAGGGTTAGTCACGCTCAAAGGACGCCTCTAACAAGCTCAGCTAACTTGGATATACGATTACTGATTTACTTTCCGTTTTAAATGTATTGTTTTTTGTTTGATTAGGACGATGTTGACACATTAATTCCTTGGGCTCGTTCTTTATTAAATGTCTTTTAAATAGGTAGCTTGTCTTCAAAACTATTATAAGAACTATAGTCATTATGATGATGAGAATGCGATGTTGAGATTGAAGAGTCAAAAGAGTCAACTTTTATTCTAAAAGAAATTTCTTATATATGGTGCTTCATTTAAATACAGAAATATATTAAATTCTTATTGAATCAATACAGAAAAAGAAAGATTTTATATTAAAATGGAATATGGAATATTATCATAAATACAAATATTTTTTTGAACTCTTGAACTTATTATTATATTATTATTATGGTATATATATTTTATTATACAATTATTTTGAATAAATTATGTTCTTCATACTTTTAAATTATTTTTGATTATACGTTGTTGAAACTTTCGGAGTTTTTTGACAAGTTCTCAAACTTCAGTTTTGTGGCTTTTATAAGGAATTTTTATTAGGGGCGTTTTCATATGTAGTTTTCTTCCTAAATAAAAATTTGACAGGCTTTAGTTAAAAATCAAAATCATCAACACATTTAGCTGGAATAGTTATTACCTAATCGGAAACACTTCGTGTTTGGTATCATATGATAGGCCATATTGTCTATTTTTGAAAATTAATCCTAGCTTTAATTTTAATCATCAGGGCTGCGTTAATTTAATTTGAAACACGAGAATTTTCAGCTATTCACTTTTCACCATGGCGCCATTCAGTGGCGTAACAAACACTTCGCGCCGCGCGGGGCGTTTTAGGGGCCCAGGGACATCTGGGGCCGTCAGAAACAGAAAAAAATTTTAAAAAAACTTGGACAGGGTCATTGTTCTTCAAAACATAAAACCAGAAAAAATATTTTTTATTATACCTGAATCATTATCTCTGTTTCTGAAACTAAAAAGTGTGCAAAATCGACCCTTTAAAGCACTAGTGCTTTAAAGTTGCCTGAGTAACAACAAATTCACCTACAAATTTTTAACAATGATAAATACACAAAGTCGAAACAAACTTCACAAATCGACAAATTTATAATAAATATACATAGCAACGAAACAACAACAATTGCTAACCGTTTCTATATCACAGATTACTTCGAAAAGGGGATTTAATTTCCTTTTTTTGTCATAATTTTTAGAGCAGGTATAATAAAAAATAGCGTATAATACACGTGTATAAGAGCCTTTAAAGCACTGCTCCGTTAAAAGACACTCGGCTTTGCCTCGTTTTTTAAACCCGTCGCGCGTGCTTTAAAGGCTTGCTTATACACTTGTATTATAATATAATATTTTCTTTTATTCACAGTATGAAATTTTGCGTCGATGCGTTATCTAAATGTAAGATCGCACCCGTCAGCCAGCTTCATAATCTGTAGCCTAAATAAAAGCATAAAACTCCATGTCAACGAAATAACTGAATAGTTGAATTTAAAAATAGTTACTTTAGTTTCGGTTTCAATCGTGAACGTGCATATTGTATATTAAATATTTTTAATATAATTGTGGTTTAATTACTTGACTGAATTTGAGGTTAAAACCACATGTCAACGCACTTTCTAGTAAGTAACTCGTATTTATTGTAATGGAAATGTTAATCAGCAGTATTCGACTGTACAGATACCAAAGGTAATTAAAATCATTGTTTTTTTTTTCAGGAAAAAGTTGAAACAGATACAGAAAACATTTACAAGTTAAGTACGCACCCGCTTGTTTTCTACGGATACTACACTAAGCAAAATTGCTATTTTTCGTAGAAAGTAACAGATTTTGGTTTGTTTGTGTGGTTTGTTCATTTGCATTTATTAACTATGAATGTTTGTCGTAAGAAATATTGCTGCAAGTACCCGGGGCGCAATAACAGGTACTATTCAAACATCTTTTTATAACCTGCCAATATTTGTTTGTATAATAAATATTTACTGTTTATTAAAATTTATCAGATTTAAAAAAAATAAATAAATTTTAATAAAATACCACTCATTTAAATAGCCCGCGCTTGTTCTTTAGTTTGCCACTAGATTGCCAGAGAGCGTATGAATTAAAATGGCGTTCGTGTTGCCAACATTGAACGTAGGGAATTCGCTTCTAAAAGTTTTATGTTCTGTGCCAAATAGTAGCTTGCGTACAGATCAGTAACGTAACGAAAAGTATTCCATCCATTATAAAACATAATTACGATAAGTTATAAATAAGAGCCCAAATATGCTGAGGTTTTTGTGGCGCACTACCAATACCAATATCTATTAAACACGTAAAGGTAAAATAACTAAAAGGTGCCAGACTGGAGGCAAAACATCTTCAAATGGTTCCTAGTAATTGTTTTGAGCACGTACACTTCCAGAAATAGTATTCCTGACCTGTACCCCAAAAAGTTTATTGGCCACGCTCTCAGATGTTGTCTAAATGATTATTTATAATTTATTGTAAATATGGGAATTGATTTTGTTGTCTTTCTGCTTCTTAACTTTGAAATGCGCACTTTCTCCTTTTTGACTTAGAATAAATTTATCTACTCACCAGATTAGCATGATTGTGTTTTTATAGTTATATTCGTGACCTTCTACATTGAGAGGTTTGGCAACTCCATGTCAAAGCTCCCACTTTAGAAAGCCGTGTTTTTTTAATAAACATTTATTGGTTTCATATATTTTATTTTTATTTTTGTATTTTATATTACTTTTATGTATCATAATATTGTATTGCATTGCCTTGCGTTAAATTGTGTTAGTTCGGTTGGGTTGCGTTCGGTTGCGTTCGGTTGCATTGCGTTGCGTTGCGATGCATTGCATTTGCATTCCACCGCGTTGCATTGCGTTGCGTTGAGTTGCGTTGAGTTGCTTTATATTGTATTGTATTGCATTGCATTGCCATAGATTACATTCAATGGACAGGTACTGCACGATCCCCAAGGACTTAAATCCGGCATTGCTTGTCGAAAAATTCTTTACAATAATTGCGACAAAGTCTTGTTACCCACGCAATAAAGCTGTATGTTCCGACTAAGACTGCCTTAAAAAACGAGTTTTTAGACCATAATAGTTTGTTATTAACTCAAAAATGTAATAAAAATAGATTAAACGCCGTACTGTCATTTGTGATACACTGTGTATGGGTCCCATGGTTTATAAGTTAGCACTACCTAAATTTTCAGTTGTAAATACTTAGGTATATAAATTATATTAACTATGCCTTTTTATAAAATTGTTGGAATTTCTTACTGCATTTTTAGGAATGAAAATTGAAGCTGAAATTTATTTAATTTTTCTGTACCTATTTAATTCTTCAAAGAAAATGATAGCTGATTATTTAAAAATATTATATTTCGAACGTATTTTACTCTAGAATTTTATGGGTTTTAAAGTTTACGAATGATACTTGCAAAGCCTAATAGTAAATTGAGTTAGTTCTCTAGCTCTTTTAATCCGTTTTTAATGTCATAATATTAACTTTCCCAAAAGTAGATATATTTTCCTAGAACTCAATGTGTAAGTACAACAATAATTACGTATTTTAGAAGTTAAACCTTTTTTTTTTAGATGTAATTATATAGGACTACCTTACCTACCAAATAGTAAATACAACAAGGTCATGGGATCTGAGCAACGTACATACGGTGTAAATGTAGAAAATGCGCTTTAAATAACTAACAACTACTGGAATAATCTTCTTGGTTTAATTACTTGATGAAAAGTAATGCAATGGTGTAAGAGATGCAGAAATATAAATTATTATAACAAATAAAATAAAAATTTTAGTAAGTGATTGAGTATTATTTTGTTCAAGCTAGTGCTGTAACATGAGACCCCAAGAGTTAGTTTTAATGAAACACATATACGGGGTGTAAATATTAGCTAGACAGAAACACTTTTTTTATTTTACAAAATTGGAGAAGAAATGGAGTATCCTTAATTATATACAGTGGCTAGGAAAACCCCGGCCACTTTTCTTGCGGCGGTCAAGAGATGGCGCTTTAGTAAAGAAAAATTAAATTAAAACACTGGCAACAACGCAGAATCCAAGACGCTTTGGTTGTTTTGATTTAATATGGGGCGTATTTAATAACTAAAACGTCTTGGATTCTGCGTTGTTGCCACTATTTTAATTTAGCGCCATCTCTTGACCGCCGCATGAAAAGTGGCCGGGTTTTCCTAGCCACTCTGTATATCTTTCATTTACTTGAAACGTTATACATAGTGAGTCAAAACGGACGCGGTGTTTCATATGTCCTTTGTAATTTATAGTACAGCAAACATTTTTAAATAAATATTGTAAGAAACTAAAAGAAGCGCATTTTAAAATTATCTTTAATATTATACAGAGGCTTTCGTATAAGAATGGCATATCAAACTTTTGTTGTTTTCTTTATAGAACACTGTATATTTTTGTGTGTATTATTCATAAATAATACACAGAGTGATTGCGATTTTTCGATAAAATTCTGGTGTAAGTTTTAGAGTGACGGTAATTCCACGACCGCGTAGCGAGAGTGAAATTCCCTAAACCTTAACTAGCACGAGTTAACTTACACCGCAATTTTATCAAAGAAAAATTGAATCGCAAGTCGTATTCATCTTGACTATATCACTCACATTAAATTTGACGCATTTTTGGTACCATTGAACTAGTCAGAAATGCTCGGGTGTTTTCGGAAATCAGCGTTCTTAACATGGTATCGTTGCTTGTTTTCAAATGTTTTGTAGTGGCGTGCCTTTGTAAATTTAATTTTTTATTTAGACGTTCATATTTACTGTTGCTGTGAAATGTTGTTGTAAAAATATATCGTTTTGGAGAAAAACTGTTAAATGGTATTTCAAAAAATGTTTGAGGGTATGTACATTATTTTGGTCTAAAACTTTAGTTCATATAACCCGTCAAACAAATGCAGTTTTAATGTAAATATGTATTTAATGTTTTTTGTAAATGCATATTAGCTTATAATTATTGTATTTATTATAGGTGTACACTAAAATTTAAGTTGGACATGATTTGAACTATGATTTGAACACCCGCGATTCAAGTTGGTTGACGTTACCAACAATGAAAAACTATATAAAAAATAATAATAGGTAAGTATACCTAAAAATCGGTGCACATCAGTTTTAAACGGGTTAATTTAAGACTTAAGAGCGATTGTCCAAAGCTACTGTGGGTTTAATCACTTATTTAAACAGGACCATGCAGTTTAAAACAAACGCGACTCGTTCGTTTCATAAAAAAGAAAATTTGTGGCAGGTTCAATAAAAAATACGAATAGTATAGTCGCCTTTAATGTGGTCTTCTAAATGTGTTTTGCTTTCAAAAATTTGTTGCGGCGCGGCGTTGCCAAGTTATTTGATATTTGCAGACCTCACTTATAATATTCGTACGAGCCGAATTTACACAGATTTAACACATTTTTTCCGTTAGATGTTAGTCAATACCATGTACTATCTTTCAGATATTTTAAAGTTGAATTTGGTTGCCACGGTTTTAACATTGGCCTGTCATAACTCAATTTTTTTAAACAAAACACCCTGTATAATTTAACATAAATGAACAGTGCTTTTCGCGTTTTATAAATTTTATTAACCAATGGTTATAAACATACCGGTTTTATAGAAATTTAAAAAAAAATTCATTTAATGTACATATAAAGGTTGCTACCTGCGGTGTACAAATACAAATATTATTTAAATGTGGTTTTCCTTATCCCTTACAACTTTTATTTGAAGTTTGTATCTGTATTTTAAGTAGTTGTTGACCCATCCTGAAAATTTATAAACACTTTGGCAATGTTGTTCTATTAAAGATTTTCACATGAATATTTATTTATTTATTTCTTAGCTAACACTTAACCACGTATACAGGGTGTTCAAAAGAAGTTTGTAGAAAAGTAACTGTAGGAATTTTCAACAGCCAAGTTAAGTTAATTAAACCACAATTATTGTCTCTATAGAGATAGGAATATTGTTAGCGATAGCTAACAATATTCCCTAGCCCTACCAAAGTTGTAGACTTAAAATTAATTTTTGTGTGCCTATTCCAAATATCAGAGGTACAATGTTTAGTATAAATATAATGTCCCTGGTTACTAAGAACTTAATTGAAAGAAAATGTATTAAGATATTAATAGTAAAACATCATTATTATAATTATTTTTAAGTGAAGGAAGAAGAAAATTTAAAATAACCGTTCTTTCGTGAGTTTTGTACTCCAATAATAATTAGTGGCGAGATAAGGGAATAATAATAACTGTGGTTAATTCAACCAAACTGTTGAACTTGTGAAGGTGTTTGATTGCACCTAGAGTAGTTGTAAGGTTTGAAAATCAACTTTTTGAAGATATAGAAGCGAAATTGCAAGAAGTAACAGTAGTAGCCTTATGGCAAAACTTACAAATAGTTTCTACGAAATTTAGATAGTGAACCTTCTCTTTAATAGCTTTAGTAAATGATTTATTGCTAGGGTTCGAAATCCTAGGAAGGATTGGCAATGAGCAATTCTAGCGGCGACATCTAACTACAGTGATGCTAGAGTTTCGGAAGTGATGGCGAGAAGGCGCCAATTAGTTTATGACACCAAAACTGCTGACTCTCAGGATTACGCGAGAAACCAATACGTCTCACAATGACCTAAAGTATACTCCCAAAACAATAAATAATAGTTAACCTGGAAACGGATGGGCTGTTATAAGCCGGCCTGGGAAAATTAATGTACCAGCGGCGGTCCCCATATTCTTAGGTCCAGTCATGGCCATTTTCATTTATAAAATTCTACTTTTTATTAAAACTAAGAAATGTGTCACAGTTGTTTTTGAGTAACCTATAAAAGAACATTAAAACATAAAGTATGACTATGGCATGTACAGGGCGTTTCACGATAACCGCTCACAAAGAATAGCTTTTGATATTTGTAGAATCATGCAATCAATTACACTGGTCAACAATGATTTTATTGTCATTGGTATTATGTCAATTTAAGGGTTACTTTGTGCAGCTGATTCCGAATTTGCTATCAGTTTTATTAGATTGGCTCTAGTTTTTGAGATAATGCTCCCTTTTAGAAAGTGTGAAAGAAAAAAACAAGGAACCCCCAAAATTAAAAGTGTATTAAATAAATCTCAAATTATACAAAATCAAATGAACGGAATATTAAAAAGTATTACGTTGTTTGCAAAGAACATGTTAAGAATTAAAAATGATATCATAAATCACTCCTAATGCTCGGCAAAACGCCGTTTGTATGACTTTCTTTTGTGTTGGTCTTCAGGACAATCACGTGGGAGGCTCCAGCAATAGTCTGCCATCATGTGTCTATCCCATCTGCCTTGATACCTTTCCTCCATAGTCTTTATGTCCTGGTGAAACCGCTTCTCTTGTTCCTCACTAAAATCACCCAGGTTTTTCGGAAATCTGTCTAAGTGGCTATGGAGAAAGTGTACTTTAATGATCATATTAGCACCTAATTTCTAGAAAATTAACGAACATATTTTTGCACTAGTTCTTCATAATTCTCTGCTTTATGGGGTTACCCAAGAAGTTCTTAACAGCTGAGACAAAACAGCACCAGGCAGAAACTTCAACATCAGTCATAAATTTTATGAAATGCGAATCGTTAATGAGTTTGCGAATTTGAGGACCATCAAAAATTCCTGCCTTTAATTTTTCCATACTTAGTTTAGGGAACGATGTACAAATGTATTTAAAGCATTCCCCGTTTTTATCTAAGGCTTTAACAAATTGTTTCATGAGTCCTAGCTTTATATGGAGTGGTCGGAGAATGATATCTCTATCAAGCAATGGCTCGTTCACGATGTTCGCTGTACCTATAGTCAAATTTTCTCTTAGTGGCCATGTCTTTTTCGTCCAATGATCCTGCTTTGCTTTACTATCCCATAGACAGATGAAGCAAGGGTACTTCGTGTATCCACTTTGCTGTCCAAGCAAGAAATTCACCATCTTTAAATCAACGCAAACAGACCACTGGTGGTCTTGATAGCGGATCTTCTGCAAAACCATTTTTATGTTTTCATATTCTTCTTTAAGTTTCGTAGAGTGGCCAATTGGAATGGATGCACAGCGATTTCCGTTGTGCAGTAGAACACATTTCAAGCTTCTTTTAGAACTGTCAATCAAAAGCCGCCATTCTTTTGGTTGATATTTAGGCAAACCCGTCTCTAAAAGAAGTCCTGGAATGTCATTGCAATAAACAAGCTCTTTATTTTCGCTGAAGTACGGGAGAATTGCCTGCTTTCTTGTTCTGTAAGTTGTTATTGTAACTTCTGGCTTTAGACAGTTTTTTTCTTTTAATCTGGATGCTAGAAGTTCAGACGCTTGTTTTGACAGATTTAGATCCCGTACCAAATCATTCAGCTCGTTTTGAGAAAACTGTTGTGGTGTTGATAAGCTCCTACCATCACTTTCACTAGAAGACTGTGTGGTGGGCTGTGAGTCCGGCAGTACTTCTACATCTGACAACGGAAGCTCGAACTGTGAGGTAAAAACTGGAATAGGAATTGTTTCGCTGTGTGGTAAAAATCGCCTGGCTGACTCCAAATTAGGATATTTCCACGTATGTTTCTTGTAGGGGTTAAAGCCTTTCACAATCACAACACAAAAATAACAATCGTCGTGATGGTTTTTCGGTTCTGTCCACACCATAAGGACACCAACGTTTAAGCTACTTCTCTCTCCTTTTGTCCATTTCCGTAGAGACTCTACACAGGATTTACAAACGTTATGAGGAACCCAAGGTTTGCCTTGCTTCCCAATTGGGAAATCAAAATAAGCAAGATATGCTTGTTTTACAAAATTAGTAATATTTTGCCTTTGTTTCTCCACAGTATAATCACCACAAACGTAGCAGAATACGTCTGGATGGTTAAGGCAAGCTCTTCGTGACGAACTCATGTCTATGCGAACGTTTAAAATATTGTATTAATATGATGCTTGCAGAAATTAAGTATTATAAAAACACGTCTTTCTTCCGCTCTACACAATTAAGTAAATGAGTGCGGTAACGTACATGCAAACTGTTGTGACATGTCGCAACTTGTTACAACGCGTCATAACAAGCGTCTGTTTAGCGTAATATAAAAATTACAACGGTCGGATACTAGGCAGACGTCAAGAAAGCGCAGTGTTACTGAGGTAAATTCTAAATTTGAAGGTTATAAATTATCTAAAAAACTAAAGCCAATTCAGTAAAAACAAAAATTGTTTTTAAATTCAACGCCCCAAAGTACCCTAAAATCACATAAACATCTTCGGCAACGAAAAAATATTTTTTTTTGTTGGACTGTGATTATTATTATATGTTTGATGGATCGGGTGCTTTCTGTACACACCACTAATATTAGTGGCAGAAGCACCTATTTTATGATATAAATTACTTTTAAATGTTTTTCGATTTTTGTACTCAAATATAGCTATTTGTCAGCGGTCATTCTGAAACAGGGTGAATACAGGGTTATTTATAGAATTATGATGGACAATTTAACCCGTTAAAATATAAATATAAATAATAAAACTAACATAAATTTAAATATTGTCGTTATTGTAATAAATGTATTTTTACAGTAGCTCCTACAAAGCGCCAGCAATAGCACTCGTTTTCTTGAGTTTTACTTAGAACTTTTTAATTTCCTATAATCTCCAATACTAGATTTATATGTAGAATTTAAATGTACATAGAAAAGGGATAGATGTCTCTATGTTTACACAATTTTTTTTAATATTAGTCTGATAAAAATTGACTTGCCTATAATACATACTTAGCTGTGGAGGAAGTACAGTGCGATAACTCAACACACTGGGAAGAAGCTCTCCGATTCCTAACTAACATCAAAATATAGTTTGGTGAACCCAATAGTAAGCATTTTTAGTAACCTAAAGTGCAGTCAAGTTAACCCCAATACAGAGATGAATGCCGAAGTGCTGTACTAAGAAAAACAAGATAAAATTGTTGAGTTGACCTTGAAAAGAAAGCAGAGCACGTCGACTAGATAATGTAGTAGAATCACTTTAGTAAACTTTTCACACCAGTTTTGTCAAGCTCTTAACGGCCAAAAATGACTGGAAACGTACAACGCAGGACATCGCAAATAGCCGAAAGCCACCGTGCCAATCAGAACGTTAGGATTCGAATATTGCCGAACAAATCGTCAAAATTACACGTAAATCGCTCTAACAAGCGAAAATCGAAACCAACGGTAAGGATTAGGAATACTAAACTTATGGAAAGCGAAATTAGTACGGAGACTACGAACTGGAACAAAACGATGATGCGCAGAAGAAAAGATATTACACACAGTGGCGTAACAACGTCAATGCAGCCAATGCAGTTGCATTAGACCCCGTCATTGAGAGAGGTTCAAGTTCGAAGTATTTGTTTTAATAAAAAAAAATTAATAAAACTAGGCTGAAGTATTCAATACACAAACAATTTTGAATTTTTTTTTATTTATTGAGTACATTTACAGTAACATGTTGAATTTGGCTATGTAAGTAATTATATATTATGTAAATTACTCTACTCTAAACAGGAAACAATACATAACCGTTGTCATAGAAACTGTTTACTTGTTATTTAACATGGTCGATGTAAATGTCAACTGTACCGTGAAACAGCGTATTATAGTTCTATTTATCGTTAATGAAGACGTCAAGTCAACTGTAATTTTCGCAGACTTAACACCAAAAAAGCCGTAAGTATTTAAATAAGCTAACCGTTTAAAAATGGGTGTGAGGCTGTTCGTGACAATCCAGGAAGAGGAGGTTCAACTGCAACAAGAGTCAGGTATGCTGTCATTAAACGCGTAATTTTTGTAAAATAATAGTCTCTCAAATAATGGAGAAAACCAACACCACGTTTAATGACAGCAGGAATGACTCTTGTTACAGTTAAACCGCCTCTTCACGATAATGTTTAGGTAGTTTCCTGCTTAGAGCAGATTACGTTCAATAGTGTGTATAACAAGTACAGTATCTGAATAAATCATACGTAATTTTCGGTTTTGGTGTGAACTACTTTTATAAGTCTGTGTTGTATATGAATGCAGATTAGCTATTCGACATGTGTAGAATACGATGGTTCTTTACCGAGCATCTATTTTGAAGTAGACACCCCTCCACCTATCACCCTATTTTTTGAAGCAGTCGGGTGGTTTTATGACATTTTCTGTTTTCTAGTTGCAACTAATGTTTATTCCCTGAAATCTCATAATCGATTTCATAATTAAGTGATAACCGTTTTTTGGCGATTACTCAACTAACCTGTTCAGATAAACAACCAAACGAAAACACCCCAGTGGTGTTTTCCCAATGGAAAGTTGTTTCTATTGACATACATATAGCATGCTCATACCGATCTTAAAGTCGAAATTCGTAAATTTTTGAAAAAAGAAGAAATTCTGTAGTATAGAAGGCAGTGAGGGGTGATAAGAAAATAG
Source organism: Ctenicera cuprea (assembly GCA_958336395.1). Classification (NCBI taxonomy): domain Eukaryota; kingdom Metazoa; phylum Arthropoda; class Insecta; order Coleoptera; family Elateridae; genus Ctenicera; species Ctenicera cuprea. The sequence goes on from OY284491.1 coordinate 21,787,371, forward strand.
CGTTTGCGCAAGTCGTCGATTCAACATGTGTAGAATACTAAAGTTCTTTTTTGGGCGCGTCTGTATTAAAGTAGAGCACCCCATCCCCTTTCCCATTTTTTAATGCAGTCGCCCGCTGTTATGATGTTTTGTATTTTTTACTTGCAACCAATGTTTATCCATTCAAATATCAAAATTAATTTTTCACGTCTTATAGACCTTTGGCTGTTAGCCGTATTTTTTCAATCGCTCAATTAAACTGTTCAGGTGGACGACGAAAAGAAAACCTGTCAGTGGAAAGATGTTCCTATTGTCATTTAACATGCTCATATCGATTTTAAAGACAATAATCGTTTAAAAAAAATCGATGTTAGGGCGCAATGGGAAGTGATAGAAAGATCGCGTTTGCGCAAATCGGCTATTCGACATACGTAGAATACGAACTTAAGGTTATATTACGAGCGCGTCTCTTTTGACATAGAGCACCCCTCTCCTTTCTCTCGTTTTGTTTAGCGAACCAATCTTATATTCTTGCGGTGTCATCCTATTGCGATTAGCAATCTTTGAGCCAAATTTGTTCTTTCTGCGTTAAGACGTCTGAATTGCTAAGTGTATACACACACAGGCAGACACACACACGCCAGACACCTCTGCAACGCCTGCTTTATCGATCTCCCAAAACCCCTAATACCTACTTATTAGTCAAAATGTTTAGGTTAAAAATATTTGTTACAAAAGTTCCTTTTTTAGGCATAGCTCGTATATCGGCCAGTAAACTCGAAGCGAAAAAAACGCTGAATGAACGCATTTGCTCCAAATCCACCCTGACGATCAGCATGCCTTCCTCTATAGCTATACTTCGTATAGTGAGGAAGGTCAAAAAAAGTATTAATAAAAATTAAGAGAAAAAAGTAAAGTAGAGAATAAAATTATATTGTACAGCGTAGACGTCCACATATTAGTTTGTCAAAGATTAACAAAAGGGTCTTTTTCGACTTTACAAATCAATGGTGAAATAGTATATTATAGACCAAGGTAGAGAAGACATTTTTCTCAGCCGAGCAGAATTAATTTATATATATTATATTATATAATAAGTTGCGAGGCTGATAAGTCTTCTCTACCGTGGTTTATATATTATTTTTTCCACTACTAGCACCCTTATTCCTTTTATAATTAATTGATTTTACATTAATAAACAATAAAATTACAAATGCAAATATGCACAAAAATAAAGTAGCCTTGCTTGAAAACAAGAGAATAGTTAATTTCAATTGACATTTATGTATAATATATATTTTATAATAGTGGTTATAAAATGTCCAATTTTGATGATTTGAGTGAAAACTGCCCTCCTCCTGAAATTAGGAACGTGCAGAAAGTGTTGGTGAACAGTTATTACCAGTAAAATCAAAAGATTTTTACATGAAAGTTTATGGTGAATTTAAAGATTGGTAGCAATTGTTTTAATTATTAACCAGTAGTTAAAAATGAAATATTAGTAACCACTAGGAAAGAAGTTCATCTTCTTGGCTCTAAAACAAAGTAAATAATGATATCGTTTAATGCTAGTAGTGGAAAAAATTTTGTTTCAACAATTTACTAACATCGTTTTGCTACAATTTCAAAATTCACAGCACATTTCATCACATATACAAGCTATAATTTCTTACAGAAAAATAACGTCTAAAATTAAGACTATTCCAGTAGCACTATATGTTTTTCGAGTAGATTGTTATTTATTAATAATTCTATACGCTTCATTTTGTGATTTGCCTAACATTCTCTACAAAAAATTGCAAAATTACTTGATAATTAACAAACAAAAATAAAAATCATCGACCATAAAGAATGCAATGCTAATTCTAAAATAAATTATATGCAGAGAGACGAGCATGCTAAATTATCCAATAATTCATAATTACAAGTTAACTTTTTTAGTGTCGTCGCAATAGATCACAAAAGGCATTACCTAATGATGATAACAAGGAAATTATCCTGACTTGCAATGTGAAAGCGAGTACAAATTTGGTATAATTGACTATTCTGAGACCATATTCATTGTGGTAATAACCAGCGGCTCGTCCAATGCTAGATAATATTCCTCATGATAGTTAATTTCATCGCTAGCGTCGTTAACGCGAATATTGCAATTTAAACAAATTAACTCGTAGTGTACTAGACATAACAGAAAGATGACTGAAAATCTAACTGGTTATCATGGGTGAAATTGCGGGCTTTTTTCTTGCTCACGCTATCTTAAAATATGATTTTGTAACGTGAAAAGGCTTTCGTTTATACCTTCACTAACAATTTGATTCGCTGAAATTACACTTGTAATATTTTATCGTTGCAAGCACATAAAGTGAATGTGTCCGGTTAAAAAAACGACTACATTCGTATTAAATGCAAATCTGTATACCAATTTATACGTATTAACATCGTAAATACTTAAGCGAATTTTAAAATTTCAAACGTTACAATTATGGTAAAATTATGCCTGTTTCCAGGCAAATTCGTGTTTAAAAGTAGTAAAAATTATAACGCATGAAGTAATACCTATCTGTAAATAAATTTGATTTATTTTTCACCAACTGCATTAAATAAAATTTAATTAGTTTTATTTTTATTCTGTGGTTCCATTATTTGAAAATTTCTGTCTTGGCATTTATTAACTAATCTTTACAACATTTGACTATTAGCAAAAGTAACTCTTGGCTTACATTAATAAAAATGAGAAATCTGACGTAAGTTGTATCGAGCTAATGAGAATAGTCCATTAGTATTGCGTTAGACAAACAAGACGCTCTTTAAGACTGGATAACAACATCCTTTAGGCAGATGCGATATTTTGATTAAGGTGTTTAATTTTAACATCACGTCCTGCTTATCTCAGGTTAATAAGCTGTGTTGGTTAAGTTTGTGTTGGACGGAATCCAGGCAGCTGTCGAGTTCTAAGTTAGCAATTGTGAATGCCTGCTTTCTTGTTTAAATTTAGATGCTAATTAATTATCAAGAGTAAGGAGATTAGCGATGAAGATTTTGGCAATAATACTTAAGTGCGCAAATTTCTTTTGAAATTCGTACGGTTCATGAGCAGGAACGGGAATATGTTTTGAAATGCATCTTCTTGCGGCTGAAATCGCGAACAAACCATAAATTTTCCAAATTAAATGATTGCTACAAAAATTACGTTTGTGTGCATTCAATTACAATAAAAAACGTTTAAACAAAAGCGTATAAGGCAATAATATACAGTGGCCGCCATAAACGCTGCACCATAAACTTTTGTAGTAATTTATTTAAGAAAAATCTAAGTAGGGCAATCGTTTCTGCTTCTATAAAGACTAGAAATGCGACAGACAAAAGTTGACACGTAACTTCCGGTATATGTCAATTTATTACATATTCCTAAAAACATGGCCAAAAATAAACCTTTTTTTTCTGAAAATTTTGAAAAACTACAGAACACAAAGTTGTTTGTATAATGAATTAATGAGATTCTACGTCGAGGTGCAAATTTTCATAAAAAAAACTCAGAGAAAAATAAATCATCTTATTTGGGAAAATAGAAAAAACCCTTTATTTTTGATTTTACCTTCAGTGTTCTAAAATGCAAAAATAGTTACCCCGAATGCAATAATGAGCTTTATTTTTGCATCGAAAATTGTTTTTGGCTAATTACCTAAATTGAAGTTGAAGTTGAAAGAACAAAGTGACAATGTAGGTGGAAAGTTTATTTTATTTCTTTAATACTAGCTCGTTTCATCGAATATTCTTTTTCTTTGATCAAAAAGTTTCAAAATTAATGAAATTTGTGAACAATTACCACTTTTCTTCAACTGAAGGCAAAATCAAAAGAAAGGATTTTTTTATTTTTCCGAAAACTAAAACTTATTTTTTCTCTGCAGTTATTTATGGAAATTTGCACATTAACGTAAAATTTCATTAGAAACAACTTTTATCTTTATAATTTTTCATAATTTTCAGTAAAAAGTCAAAATGTGGAAATTCTTTACAGAAACTGTAATATTTGACATACCGGAAGTCACGTGCCAACTTTTGACCATTGCATTTCTCGTTTTATATAAGCACAAACGATTGCCCTACTTAAATTTTTCCTAAATTAAAATAATAAGAAAGTAACTCATATGGTGCAGAGTTTTTGGTTGTCACCGTGTATAAATCCTGAAATTTATTTTAGTGTTTCAAAACACATAATATGACCTGTTAAAAAGTTAATAAAAACGAGCTTTGTTATTTTAGCACTTCTTTGAAACACAAATGACCGTATATTTGTCTTTTAATCGCAGCGATTTACTAAAATTTATTGTTAAGAAAACAACAACTGTGCCACTATTCTGTTTAATGCTTCAAAAGAAAATGTGCTCGCCCGATACAGCTGCTCGGTTTCCTTCTACAAGATATTTCGTTAGTAGTTGGTTGTTTAAAGTTGTTTCCGAGGTTGTTTCTAATAAAAGCTATTTGCATAGGTGTCCCAATCCTACCTATTTATAATATTTTCCCAGTAAAGAGTTTATGCGACCATTAAGTGAATTAACCAACACATAAATTTATATAACTGTGTAATTAACATATTTTGCAAGCTTGTAAAAATAATTATCATTCTCTCATGTTGTAAGCGTGTCTTCTTGTAAGTATTGTGCAGTTTCCATATTTTTATGTATTTCATTGTGTTTTGTATATATTTGTAATGTAAACTCCTGACAAGTACATTAACATACGATATATGATTCGCGTATTCAATAAAATATTATTTATCTATATATTAAATCCGGATCCCTTCCACCTGTGTCACCATTCACTGCCGCCAGGGCCCGCTGCAACAAGTCCAAAAAGCCTATTATACGCAGTATGGAAAGAGCTTTTAAATGATTACCACTCAACTCTTCGTGCTGTTTGAAATTTTTGCGTCGGTGAGCATCGCGACGCCTCGCCAATGTGAATCGAAATTTTTGTTCGCTTAAAATCTAGTACTTTAGCTGTTGGTGACGTAACCTATGTTTCGTTTTCCTGAACCAGCTTTATGAAAAGCAAACAGAGCGGGGACGCACATTTGCAACGAGTACATCCAATAATTCAAATTTTATTTTCTATGACTAAACGATAAAAAATTTAAGAGACGAAAAGTGTTCAAAAAATGTCGGCTTTTGTAAGAATAATTTTCGTGGCAATTAGACAATTCATACAAAAAATACATTACATTTTTGGCAGAGGTGTCCGATTTGGACTACTTGAAATATGCCGATAATAAAACTAATTAAATCACAAAATGTTGAAATTTCATCTAAATCGATTGAGGCGTTCGCGTTTTATGAAAAGTAAACGATTTTTTTAATATGAAGGTAAGTAAGCTTTAATCGTCCAATTCTGACCCTAAGAACTTCTGGGTTGCTCTCTGGTACATACATTTTTGAGACACCCTGTATAAGGCGCATATTTGCATGTGCTAATGTCTGCCAGATCACTACAGTTTTCTATGTAAATTAACAGGTGGATTTCCCAGGTATGCGTGGCTAACTAGTAGCGAACGCTGGGAATATACACTTACAATGCAAGCTTCCAGGCCAACGAACGCATGCAGACTTTGGTTACTAAACACTTCAGTTGCAAAAAATGTGTAGCAATATGTCATACAATACTACTGAAATCATTCCTAAGATATGAAAAGTAGAGACAATAATTGGACAAATAAGTAATTACTCATGCAAACAAAATACATAAGCTAACAATTTGCATATTTAACTCATTACAAAACCAATTCAACAAGAACAGCACTTATAACTTTTTATTATTTCAGTAAAATGGGTCGAAGTAGATTTTCACTAAACAAATAAAACACGGAATTAGTTTACGTCACCGTAACGTGGCCCTAGACAGCGTATTAATAAGGCGAGTTTATTAAATATAAAACAATTTGACATAAGAATAGTAAAAAAGTACTGCACAAAGAAAATTATTAAAATTTGAATTGGAACGGCATTTTTAAATTATGATTCTAATAATAATAGTCGAAGTGGGTTTTCGATAAACAACGAGCAGCTGGTTAGAAGTGCACAGACTATTCGCATTTATTGGTGTACTTTCGCAACACATACTTACAAGGAGTCTACATGCTAATATGCAGTTTAGTACGTTGCTGTTGTGATTATTGCTACTTTAAGTTAAAATACCTTTAAATATATTGCACAATATATATTGAATCTAAGTTTATAACGATAATGTTAAATGTTAAATTTGTTCAATGCACTCACTAATTCGAAAAAAAAAATTTAATGCTTTTCTTCTATTGAATACTTAGGACTATCCTAACTTAATTTGCTTTTATTATTACAAGAAAAAAATACTTTAAACTCGAACCCCAAATACGGGCCCCAATGCAACTGTATTAGCTGCATTGGCGCAGGTACGCCACTGTGCACAAATTAAGGACATGTTTTACAGCTCGAAACAGTTTATTTATATATTTCTTTTAAGTTACGAAAAGGTGTGGGTCGTAGCTCACGGGTTCTGCTGGTTGTTATTATTATTCAGAAAAGAAATGCGTGACTTTTAGTCATGTTAGGGACATACAGTGTAAACAGAAAGAATGGAGCATTGATTCCACAACTTTAGGAAAAAAAACAACTTTAGAACTAAAGTATTTCGGAGTATATTGCCATATTAAGTAGTTTTTCAACAAGATGGTGCACCTTTACATTCCATCATTATTCGGTTGAAGTATTCCCAAACAGGTGAATACAAAGAAGAGGTTACGTTGAATAGCCAGTAAGATTTCCAAGCCTGAATCCGTTGGATTTGTATGACGGAATTTAAAAAGTATGTGTAAAAACAAGCCTAACAATTTCAAAGATTTTTAAATTTGTCTTGCCAAGAAAATCATGCAATGCAATTTATACATTTCACAATTCGCTTCAACGATTTTGCGATCGAATTTCTCACGTAACATCAGCAGTTCAGGTAGTTTAGTTATTAATAGAATTGTTAAATGTTCTGTAACTTACAAAATACTATGGTTTCATAATTGGATGTTATTATTACTATTATTATTATTCAATATTCTTTTACTTTTCATGCATAGTTATATACTTATATATAAACCTAACAAAAATTTCAATCTAGCTTTCTCAGAAAATATTATTATGGATAAAATCTTTGCGGGGTTAAAAATAATATTATTATAAACTGATGCCATTAAAAGGGTGGGCGGAGAAAACACTCCTGGAAAAAATACTCCGGAGGAATAAACTCCCGAGTAAAACTGCTCCAGGAAAGGATGTCTACAGAAAAATAACCCCAGGAAGAAAACTAGCAAGGTTGCCACACTTATTTCGGAAAAGCATTTACCCGTTAAGTTCACTTTTACCAAAAAGGAGAATTTCTTTCGGGTGTATTTTTTTGGGGAATTTCTTCCTGGGAGTGTTTTCTTCGGAATATTGTTGCGGAATGTTTTTTTAGGGGTATGTTTTCCGTAATGGTTTTTCTGGGTAAATTTTTCTAGGGTTTTGCTTCCTGGGGGTGTTTTTCCAGAAATACTTTTACATTTGCGGTTTTTTTCTGAGGCATTTTTGCTGGCAGTATTTTTTCCGAGGCATTTTTTTCTGTTATGCTGTTTCGGGGAAACCTTTTTCGTTTTTTTACCAAGGTATATGATCCGGGAGCATTTTTTTCGAAGAATATTTACAGAGGAATTTAATTCGAGTGTATTTTTCCGAGGTATTTCTTCCTGGGGATGTTTTAGTTAGAATATTTTTGTGGTTTTTTCAGGAGTATTCTTTCCGTAATAGTTTTTTCGGGGAAATTCTTCCCGGGGTATTGTTTCCTGGGAGTATTTTTTCCAGAAATACTTTTACTTTTTCGGTTTTTTTCTGAGGAATTATTGCTGGCACTACTTTTTCCGAGGTATTTATTTTAGGTGTATATTCTGAGGCATTTTTTCTGGGATACTGTTTCGGGGAAACCTTTCTAATTTTTTTACCAAGGTATATGACCCGGGAGTATTTTCTTCGAGGTATTTTTACAGAGCAATTTAATTCGGGTGAATTTTTTCGAGGTAATTCTTCCTGGGGATGTTTTATTCGGAATATTTTTGCGGAATGTTTTTCAGTGGTATTCTTTCCGTAATAGTTTTTTCGGGGAAATTCTTCCCGGGGTATTGTTTCCTGAGAGTATTTTTTGCAGAAATACTTTTACTTTTTCGGTTTTTTTCTGAGGTATTTTTGCTGGCAGTATTTTTTCCGAGGTATTTATTTCAGGTGTATATTCTGAGGTATTTTTTTCTGGGATACTGTTTCGGGGAAACTTTTTCGTTTTTTTTCCAAGGTATATGACCCGGTAGTATTTTTTTCGGAGTATTTTTGCAGAAGAATTCAATACGGTTATATTTTTCCGAGGTATTTCTTCCTGAGGATGTTTTATTTGGAATATTTTTGCGGAATGTTTTTTCAGGGGTATTCTTTCCGTAATAGTTTTTTTGGGGAAAATTTTTCCGGGGTATTGTTTTCTGGGAGTATTTTTTCTAGAAATACTTTTACTTTTTCGTTTTTTTTTTGTCGGAAGTACCTATTTGTTTCCGAAGTGTTTATGTCAGGTGTATTTTCCAGAGTATTTTTTAAGAGTATTATTTTCTGGGGAATTTTTTAAGAGTTTTTTTCGGGTGAATTTTTTCTCAGGGTATTTTTCTGGTGCATTTTTTTCAGGAAAATTGTTTTTTACATCCTAGATCAAAAGTATCGGTTTTTAAAAATGTATTGTTTAAAAATTAATTAATTAATTTAAAACTATTTGGAACAAATATTTAAAGAAAACGGCATAATTTGCCACGCTACTTTTGCTCTAAACTATATTTAGTAAAGTTACTATATACGACTGCAGAACTAATGTTCCATACCTTTTGTTGACTTTGTGTAGTTAGCTTAAATAGCTGAAGGTAAGTAGCAAGAAACTAGAAAGTATTTCTAGATCACTAAAGATTTAACCAGAAAGCAAATAAGCACGATAGTTTCAAAAAATACACTTAATTTAACTGGATTAACATACACAATTAAGTCTAAATAGTGCATATTGTATAGAAGCGTTAATTTTGTTAAAATAGGTTCTTGCTTATTGCAGACAAAAACCTGTAAACTGAATGAGGTATATTGAGTTCTTATACCAATGGCAATAACAATAATTCTCGTAGTGGTTAGGTCCGCCGCCAAAGTTATCCCCGCAATAAAACCTTAAAGAAAAAAATTATAACACTAAGTTTAACAATGGCAAATTATATTTTACTGTGGCACTTTTGAGTACAGAGCTTTGTACAAGTTATGACGTCACCAGCAATAACAATCTGTTATTTCAAAGCCGCCGCCAACTCGATCTGGGTGTTCCATTAAACCTCGGTCTCGCCTACACAAATAGACAAGGAGAAACGATATTGATATTACACTCATCAGAGGGAGAAGTGTTAAGTTAATTGAGGGGAAGGATAATTGGCAAATCCGTTAGATGAAAAGTTAACGAGTTAAAGATTTCAGATTTTATTGCACAAAATAGCTGCTATCTATTTGCTTGCATAATGTTTAAAGCTACACAAAAAATTTAATATTCGAGGCCAATTAGAAATGTTTTTTCAAAACGACTTGGCCCAGGGCAAAGAAACAAAGGACTGGAAGACACGTTTCGTGTGTAAAAAGTTAATCAATAGACAATAAAATAACTGCGTTGCTCGTCAGGTAAAGAATTTATGACATAATATGCAATATTTTTACCGATATGTCCGTTATAAAACGCGACAACTGTTTCGAGTTTTAACAATTATCGACAGCCGCGACAATGTGTCATAAACGTTTAAGTTATTACATTGCGCATTTTGCGTTTTACAGCAGCAATAACTTTTCGTTTAAGTACAGAATTATTGGTTGCAATATCTATAATGACCGCTGGCAATCATAAAATATTAATTTCTCCTTGTCTTATCGTTTTTAAAAGTACATCGCTGTTTATGTGGTAAACCAACATTTTTAACAAGTATTATGAAACCGTTTAACTTTAGTAATTAAAAACGTAGCCAAAGTGGCAATAGATTGTTTTATTTCGTGTATTTTTCTACACTAAACGTGGTAATAAGCAGTGGTGGTCCGTCCTATTAGGCAGGGTAGGCAGTGCCTACGCATGACTTTTCAAATAAAAAATCAAATTCTAAATTTCAATAAAAATAAGCTATTTTTACTTACAGTTTTTAAGTTTACTTTTTAAGATCACCGCATAACATTAAAAATTGGGCGCCAAACAAAGGGTGAGAGTAAATGTATTAATCAGCATGCAATCAATTGTAACTTACAGTTAAAGCAACAATAACAGAATAGTTCTAAAACAAAGCAACCGCAAATACACAAATAAGCGTTGCCTTTAAACACCGCTTAGCATACGAATGATTCCAGCTACGACACAATCAACCAATCAATTATTCTTAATAAGTTTGCATGCACATTGATACAATTAATGCAATGATCAGATACAAAGAAATAGCAGGAATTTCAGAACGCAATAAGCACCGAAAGGCACGCCTCTGTAGTTTTTACTTTACTTATGTCGGTCAGCGAAAATCAGCGTGCAACTATTGTGTGATTGTTTATTTTATACGTAGTTTGCAAATTTGCAGGTAATGTGGAAAATCTCGTTGGCCGGCGTTTAAAAGAAAAATTTAATGAACACTTCTACGAAAAACAAATAGAATTTAAAAATCATAGGTGATGTACCCCAAAATACTAGGGCTGTTACAGACAGACGGTAGGAAAAAATGTAGATGGTTTAATATTGAATGGTATAAAAGAGTGGACTGGCTAAGTGGTAGCGGCATTAAAAATAGTTTATTTTGCTGAAATTGATCACTATTTTCAAGTATATGTAACTCCTCAAAAGTATGGTCTGAAACAGAATAATCTGATTTAAAAAATTTGATTTGCCCTAATTTTTTTACTTTTTAATTTTAATGTTAAATAATTTTTGCCATTGCCTATCCAAATTTTGAACCCACGGAACGCCACTGGTAATGAGCACCAGTTATAGAGGATATGAAAAGAACAGTTGGTTAAGCTAATTTCTAGATGTAGTAGTCTACCCTGTGGCGTCGAAAATAAGCCTTAGCAACAGACATTCGTAGACCATAAATAAATAATAAAATATAGTTGGTAATAATAATAAACGTATGTGTGCTTATCGGGAAACTTTAGAATATTGACTAAAATATTTATATTTCTGCAACAAATTTAAACAAATGTATTAAATACAAATATAAAATAAAATAAAAATATATAAAACATAAACTTAAACTAATAAAAGTTAACATTTTTACATTTTCATATACTTTCCGTTTACGGAAGTTCCGATTTTCATTAATCCCGAACGGAAGAGCCGATTTCGATGAGCTTTGGAATGTGGGAATATATGTGTTAACAACAGGGGTTCGTACCCTCAATTAAAATCAAAATAACGACACAAAAAGGCTTTAATAGACAAAATTACAGTTAACGTTCACAGTTGCAGTATATTGTTACTTGTCCTCATCTGACATGCCCCGTAACTGCCGCCTCCGCTCTCCAGTCACACAGATCCTTGCTCATGCGCTCTCAGTTAAAGTTGCGTAAGGCGCCTTATTACAGATTAATGGGACCAACCCCTTAGGGAAGGGTGCATGCTAATAAGGGTGCATGCTAACACGGCCATCCTGCATCGGTGTGGCCTCACACCTGATCTGTCGGAACGAGAAAACAGCAAAGTGCAGCATGACGCGACTGACAGCAACGCACAATAAGTTTTGGAATATGGCACGTACGATGAGGTCAGCAACGGCTGGCACCAAAACTCTGAAAGCAATAACTTTGTAATAAACATAAAAAAAATAACGTAAACTAATAATGTTGACCCAGGTCGTGGTTGACCCAGAAGCATATTACATTCGTGATGTTTTGGTAACAAAACTGATTCACAAAGCAATAAACAGTAACGCGGTCCTCCCGCAAAGTGTGATTACTCCAAAAAGAAAATCAGGCGGTACTCCCGCACAGGTGGCGGTGAGATTGCTGCGGTACTCCCGCAGGTGTAGAATTGCTACAGAAACAGAATAACTGTGAGCTACGGTACTCCCGTACAAAAGTATGCAAGCATCAGACCCCCGCAATTGTAGGGTTATTACAGAAACAAAACAACTGGAAAATACGGTACTGCCGGAATCGTACGGTACTCCCGCAATTGTATGGTTGCTACAGAAACAAAATAAAGGAAAGCTACGGTACTCCCGCTCGAATGTAAACAAGTATCATGCGCTACCCCCGCGAGTGTAGGAATGCTACAGCGTTCAGCGTAATGTGGTAGGTACAATATTACGCTGCTACATAGTCGGGGCCGTGGGCCAATGGCGAAGTTGTTCGTGTGCAGCCACAGTTAGACGGCGGCCTGCTTTCCATAGGACGTAACGCTCGTTTGGAAGGATGGTGCGCACAGTATATGGTCCTTTGTATTTCGGTTTTAATTTGCCACCACCAGCCAACTGGGAGTCTTCTACGGCAACCAACTCACCAACAGAAAATAAAGGTGTAGAGAAACGAACAAGATTAAAGTGCTTAGCTCGTTCATCTTCACTGCGAGCCATTCTTATTCGTGCTTCAGCAACGGCTTCGTCGGGGTCTACATAGCTATCAGTCGGCGGTGCAGCTGCTAAAAAACACCGAGTAGCCGATAGCCTTGGATTTGTTCCAAAATGCAACACCGTCGGCGCATATCCGGTCGTTGCATGCACCGTAGTGTTGATATCATTTTCGATCGCGGACAAGGACGTTGCCCAATTTTTCTCGTTCTCGGCCGTGAGGGTTGCCCGCAACAAATTGAATACTGTACGCATTACGCGCTCGACTTGCCCGTTACCACGTGGCATACCAGTTGCAATGTGATGGAGTTCGACGTTATGTTCGCCTAGGAAATTACGAAACATCAGGGAGGTGAACGCCGTCGCCCTGTCGGCTACAATTCGCCTGGGTTTGCCCAGCTTCTCAAATAGTGGTAACAATGCTCGAATCGAGTCGTCTGTCGTCTTTTTGGGTATTGGCTGTAAACAACAATACTTTGAAAAGGCATCAATTGCGACAAGTATTTGAGTGCAACCATTGGATTTTACTAAAGGACCCGCGTGGTCAATATGCCAAGTATCCATAATATCGTCAGGCTTGTGACCGCTTTGCCACACTCCGGACCGGCGACCAGTATGCGACTTTCCTATAACACACGCTCGGCAATTCCTGATATACTTCTTAAGGCATTGGCCCATCTTGGGCCAGAAGAGGTCTTCCCGCATTTTGGCTATGCATTTATCCCAGCCAATGTGAGAAGACGCATCATGGTATAAACGCATTGTCTCCAATCGGGCGGCAACAGGTACGTAGCACTTTGGAAGCTGACCGCGGGTCACAACAACATTATTCACTATCATAAAGTTGTCAAACACATCAGGACTTTTAAACACTTTTTGACAAAACTCGTCTTTCTGTTGGTAAGTGGACAGTGTGTCACCAGAGACCATATCAGATGGCAGACTTGAAGATTTTACAACACACACATTTTCAACAGGATTACGGCTTAAATAATCTACATGTGCCATGCGTACTCCTGGACGGTATTCTATGCTAAAGTCATAGTCCTGTAATGTCACCCACCACCGAGCCACGCGCGGGTGCAGGTTTTTCTTTAATGCGGTTGCGCGAACCGAATTACAGTCGGTGTATATTGTGAAATGAACCCCGTACAGGTAGACCCTGAAGTGTTCGACGGCATCAACAATCGCAAGTGTTTCTAAGTCGTACGCATGATACATCGATTCACAATCCGTTGTACGCCTACTGTAGTAGGCAACAGGCCGTGTGACGCCATGCTCGCTCTGAAGCAGTGCAGCACCGATACCCACACTGCTAGCATCTGTATGCAACTCGCACCTCAAATTTGGGTCGAAAATGCGGAGTATTGGCTGATCTATCAATTTGCTGATAATTAATTTTCTGGCATGCTCACATTCAGAAGTCCACTGAAACACCTGATTCTTTCGCAACAGCGCTGATATAGGAGCAGTTATCAACGAAAATCTTTCGATAAACCGCCGAAAATAGCTGGCTAGCCCCATGAATTGTCGCACACTTTTTAAGTCTGCAGGAGGCACTGCGTGCGTCAACGCATTCACTTTTCTCGGACTGGGTCGCACCGAACCTTGACCTAGCACCATACCAAGGTATTCTGTTTCTTTCGCGAAAAAAGTACACTTGTCATAGTTCAGGGAAAATCCTGCGGTTGCTAACGCACACAACACGTTCTGCAGGTATTGAAACCCCTCGTCTATTGTTTTTGAAGCGACAAGAACATCGTCAATATAAACATGGGCTTCTGTGCCCTTTAAGTCGCCCAGTGCCTTATCGATAGCTCGCTGATAAGCCGACGGTGCATTAACATACCCGAAGGGGACGCGATTGTATTCATAATGGCCAGAAGGCGTAACGAAAGCCAAAATATGCTTCGAGCTTTCTTCCACTTCCATTTGGTGAAATCCAGACTTCATGTCGAGTGTTGTGAAGTATCTGGCATTACACAAGGCATCAATCTGGTCATGGATGAGTGGCAATGGGTATCTTTCCTTTATGGCTTTTTTATTGATTTCGCGGAAATCAACGCACATTCGAAATTCGTTATTTTTCTTTTTTACGAGAACAATGGGACTAGCGTAACAGGAATGGCTTTCACGGATGATTCCTTCACGTAATAACTCGCGGATAATGTTTTGAACCTGTAAACGTTCTGCATAGGCCAACCGTCGTGGCCGATACGCCACTGGAATGTCATCTTTTAATGTTACACTCAGTTTTCCAGTAAGAATGTGATCCGGCGTTTTATTACGATTACATATTAATAGTTCGCGTAACCTTGCTATCATCTGTTCGTCCAGTCCTGACACCATTATATTACCTAAGTTACTGCTTTTTAATGTTAATACTTTTGGTATCGCAAGCGGGTCATGGTGTAATTCAAGACCGTCGATACACTTTTCGACGCGAATATGCTGCCGGCCAATAACATCCCAACCGATTATGGCATCGTAATTTCCGGGGATTACGTCACCGGGTACGATCGTAAAACAAATCTCCAATGTTGCAGCTGGCATAACAGCAATTAATTCGCACGTACCCAGGCTGTAAACATTCTTTGCACCAAAACCTGAAAATTGGCGGAATTCGGGTGTAATCGAAACCGCTAGTTTCTTGGCAGCAGCTTCTCGTAAAATAGACACGTCAGCACCACTGTCGATCAGGTAACTGAAGGCCATGGCCTTGTCGTCACACAGTAGAGTAGCAATTGGCGATAGTTCTAAGGTACGACCACGTCGGATGAGCATAACGGTCCTAGGCTTGCCGTGTTTCTTCCAACAGTTGATTTCCGTGTGCCCTATCTTCGTACAATGTGTACACGTGGGTAGGGTTAACTCCCGTTTTCTGTCGGATCTGGGTTTTACCGAATCATCATGACTCCGGGAGGATGTACGGCAGACATCCTGACGATGGCCTTGCTGTCCACACTTAAAACAAGTGCCTCTAAAGACACTTGGAGATTTTCGACGCTCAAGGGGTTGTTTACTAGTTGCGCCGGCTGATCTCGTAATACTGGTATTTGCGGGTTGTTGACCTGTCATCAAACGAGACTTACGACGACGAGCATCGAATTCCCCTAGAAGTTTGAGCAACTCTCGTTCTGCGCTTGGCTGTTGGATGCGTATTGACGTCTGTGCCTCTGAATGATCGAGGCCATATTCCACCATACTTATAATTGTATCCCAAGGCAAATTGGCATGGAAGCGGCGGATGCTACGAAGTTTTTGAATACCGTAGTCACTAAGTGAGTCACAGTCACGACTGCGCATAGTCGCGGCGGTAAATGCGCGAGCACCGGGCGTCTCACGATCGGGAAAAGCAACAGCAAGGTCGGCACAAAAATCACCCCAAGTACGTTTGACTGGTCGCCACTCGCAGTAGTAATGATGAGCTCGGCCCTTAAGTGCCGCACCAGCTTTCGCAATCATTAACATGTCACTTATATAAAGCTCCTCTTTCAGATTCGTAGCATCCTTGAGCCATTCTTCGATGGCGTAGGTGCTGGTATCGGGATCAAATTCGGATAAACGGAATGACGCGTTTGATGACGTTGGCACTTGCGCTGTGGAACCTTCTGGTACAGGACTGGGCGTTGGCTCGGCAGCCATGATGCTTCGGCGTGATAACTCTGCCAAATGCTGCTGTTGTGTTGCAACCAACGTTAACAAAGTTTCACGCCATTGCAATTTTGGACGTTCGGAAGCCCGATCAGTCACCGTTCTAACTTCGCGGTTATCGTCGTCCGAACTGTCATCACTCCAAGAACGCGTTTTCCTTTTCGACGCCATGTTGCCGAAATACAATAGAACAAAAAAAAATGTAATTTGGGCGCACTGGGAGGAATCCCACTTCTGATGTTAACAACAGGGGTTCGTACCCTCAATTAAAATCAAAATAACGACACAAAAAGGCTTTAATAGACAAAATTACAGTTAACGTTCACAGTTGCAGTATATTGTTACTTGTCCTCATCTGACATGCCCCGTAACTGCCGCCTCCGCTCTCCAGTCACACAGATCCTTGCTCATGCGCTCTCAGTTAAAGTTGCGTAAGGCGCCTTATTACAGATTAATGGGACCAACCCCTTAGGGAAGGGTGCATGCTAATAAGGGTGCATGCTAACATATGTAAAATTTATAAGAAAAATGAACTTCTATAAAAAAGAAGTGAAAACCGGTTCAAGCTTAATATCGTAATAGCTCTACTAAGACGAATTTAATATGCACGATTATTTTTCCCTCTCCCATCAGTTTTTCGGCTAATAATTTTCCTCTATGATCTCTTTAGTTTTCTATAGTCCCAACCGATTTTTTTTTAAGATATCGATTACTTATTTATAACAAAAACTGAAAAATTTTGCTATTGCACACCAAAGACGTTATGCGAAAGCAGTGGTTATGGCTTGCCTCGTTTTCCTTTTGACTGCTCTTCACATCAATATGTGTTGTTCGTTAGAGAACCGGTATCTTCTGATCTTTGTTTAGTGCAGCAAACAATTGGGCGATTGGGATATATTTCTATGACGGGTTGCGTTTCCACTGCGCCGAGTAATCAACGTACGTGCAGTTTACCACTACCACACTGCTGTTGGTGCTACAACGTTATGTATATAGTCCGGATTTCTAGTCTAGTATTTAGTCAGTATTTGACGCTTATCTAAAATTTTAAACGAATTATATACGAGCTTAGAATGGTAACACATTCATATGTTTGACCGTATGCTAGCTTGTGTAGATAAGTTATTATTTATTTGGTCAACTGGAATTGATGTTTGTGTAATAGTAAAATAAAATAAAACATGGTTCATAAGCGTAGACTATGAATGGTCATGAGTTTTAAAAGTGCTTCACGAAACAATTTTAAGCAACTGCAAAAAAATAACTTAAGAATTTCTGTACACAACTTTTTCTTAATTCTTATCCGAAAAATTAGTTCTCTTGTCTAATATGTTTCACGTATAAGTTAATGGATTTGAGTACGCCCATGGTTTTTGTTTACTTATTGAATTTTAACGAAACTTTTTGCTCTTCTGCGACTAAAAGTCGGGTCTTTAGTTATGTATGAATACGTGTTAAAATAAGAAGAATAGAGGTTTCTAAAAATATGGGAAAGTCCAGGCAAAGCACTTCGTACAGTTTTTGATGGAACACATTTTGTGTACGATTAAAGTTGTGCCAAAGATTTACGGTTATAGTTTTTATAACTTTTGTAGAATAATAAATCGATTTACAGTTCAGTACTTAGTGATCAGTGATCATTTTTTTTTCGACTGTAAATTGGTTTAAATATTCATATATTGCATAGAAACATCAACTAAAAATGAGCGAAACACTTCGCCTGGACTTTCCTATACTTATAAATTAACATTGTTTAATATTTTCCAACACTTTTGATATACACCTGTCTAGAAACGCAAAAGCAGTGTTTTAAAAAAAACTATAAAATAAAAAAAAAATTTTGGCCCCAACCGAGGCTCGACCCCACAACTACTTATGCAGTAAAACGGCAGTACACCCGAACACACCCGCATATCCATCCATGCTATTCTGAACCTGCTCGTTATCGTTAAATAAGTGCATATTGAATGCGAGCGCAATAGAAATGCATAGAACGTTCAGAACTCTAGCCACTTCCGTACAAGAATACAACTGCTGTAGAAAGTATGTGAAATTCTTCTAAGGACAAAAAGATTATTTAGGGGCAAAAAATTCGATTTTTTTATTTTTTGTAAAAAGATTCTCCTAGAGCAAACAAAAGAAAAAATCAATTTTTTAATTTTGTAGCGAAAATTTGGGGGGGGGGGAGGGGGAACAGTAGCCCCCCTAAATATTAAATTATCGAAAAAATATTATGATATTCGGATTTTGCTATCAATGATGAGCTATTTTGCTTTAACAGAAATATTTTATTGCCCCCCGTTAAATAAGTAAAAGGGTACCAATTTTCAATTTTCAAAAAATCACAGAGGGCGTCACAGTGAAATTATAGCAATGCGCAAAAAAATAAATTGTAGAAGACTCTCAGCTCTATCAGCTTAAAAAGTTTAAACAAAAACGTGTGGGCAGTTTTTGAGAAATTTTTTTTTGAAAAATTCTAAAATTTTGGAGTGATGTCATTGCGATCGTTTTTATATTTTCAAAATTAATGATATTTCATGGTATAGTACCCTTGAAGGGCTACCAAACAAGATGTAGTTGATTCCAATCAGATAACTGGTTTTTGAATAAATGGGCGTTAAAGTCGAAATTTTCAAAAATTCGTAGCGGCCGCCATGTTGAAGCTAGAGAGTTCGGTAAAAAATCGTTTGATTTGTCCTAAGGCCTTCTTTAATCTCCACTATTAAAATTTCCAAAATTCAGTTTCTGAAAAAAATGCTACCAAAAAAACATGTCTAACTTCCGCTTCCGGTTTCGTTTTTTTTTTAAAAGCTTATTTTGTCGGTGAATTTTTAATATACCCCCTCATTCCAAAGCACATCAAAATCGGTCCAGCCGTTCCGGAGATATGGAGCGTAACACACCCACCCACAGACAGACATTTTTTAAAAATTACTTTTTTGGGGTCCATGGACCCCCCCTCGACTATTTCCGTTAAAATCTCAACTTTGAAATTTTTCATGAAATCAATACTTCCCTATACTGAAAGTATAGGAAAGTAAAAATATAATGCAGGTAGAAGATTGAGATTTTATGGCTACTCAATATGTTCACCATTTTGGTCTAAAATAAGGTCAACCTAGGTATTAAATTGCATCTGTCGGCATTTGTGGCGTGATTCTTTAATGTTTCGCTGAATGCTTTCACGAAGCTCTTCTATAATGTGATAGAACGGACCTTGGACTACTGTTTAAACTTTGCTCTTCAAATATCCCCACAACCAATAATCCGGAGGATTAATGACGACGGAACTTTGGGCCAATTATCATTGCAAGTATTAACAATAACAAATTTCGATATCGGATTGTGGTAAGCTGCTCTAGTGACAACGGTTCTTGTTGTAGCAAAGGTGCGTAATTCACCCGCAATGGCAAAGTCACCGATAGTCGTCTAATTTTTTAATATCATATTCGTTTATCTGTATTTTATTTTTTAGTTAATCATCGTAGCATTAATAATTAAAATGATATAGTCATTTCCTACTTTATAATTACCTTGTGGATCAACAATGTGACCCATACAGGGTCCGTCAAAAGTATGGAATCCGGTCGCTTATACCTTTAAATTGTTGTATATTTCATATGTATATGGGGCGCCAAGTGTAAAGTGAAAATTTGCTGTGCATTTTACGGTATTTAAGGCGATTTGTCCCAATATTTATTATATATACACACATTTAGCTAAATGGTTTTTATCTTAATAAATAATTCTAGATTTAAATAAATTATTAAACATTTAGTTTAAATATTCCACTATTTAATAAAGCATTAGAGATTTAAATAAATCCTAAAACATTTATTTTAAATTTTCAAATATTTAGTAAACCTTTACGTATTTAGCCAAATCTGCACATATTTGTTTTACATCTTTCAATATTTAATAAATATTCTCAGATTTAAATAAATTTTTACCGATATAAATAAATCTGTACAGATTTAAATAAATGTTTCAACATTTAATTCTAAGCTGCCACATTTAATGTTAACCTGTTATATTTATTTGATCTTGGTAAGCCCAGCCGACTTAGGACACCACGACCGTTTATATCGGTAGTAAGGCGCAAGGCAGGGTTCGACGCTTAAACAAAACAGACTGAAAATTACATTCTCAAGGGATACTTTTATTGTATGAATAATAAATTATGCAATGTTTATGTTGTTAAATATGTTGTTTTTGATGATTGAACTAACATTAATTGTATAAATTTTTGAAATACGGAAAACGTGTCCATAATTGTTGAACGTTACCACCAGTGTAAACGGTCTTAGTCTGCTATGTAGGCTGGGTCTACGAAGGTCAAATAAGTATGACAAGTTAACATTAAATATGACAGCTTAAAATTAAATGTTGAAATATTTATTTAAATCTGTAAGGATTTATTTATATCGGTAAAGATTTATTTAAATCTGCGAATATTTATTAAATATTGAAAGACTTAAAACAAATATGTGCAGATTTATCTAAATACATAAAGATTTACTAAATATTTAAAAATTTAAAGTAAATGTTTTAAGATTTATTTAAATCTCTAATGCTTTATTAAATAGTGGAATATTTAAACTAAATGTTTAAGTATTTATTTAAATCTACAACGATTTGTTAAAATAAAAAGCATTCAGCTAAATGTGTGTGTATATAATAAATATTGGGACAAATTGTCTTAAATACCGTGAAATGCACAGCAAATTTTCACTTTACACTTGGCGCCCCATATATGTACCCATGCGTTTCTAAACTGCCGATTGCATTGCCGTTTTTCAATGTGACGACATCGCAATTTTTCAAATACCAGTATTTGTATTCCTTGGTGCTGTTATATACAAACGTATGTTTTACTGTTTGGTTTTTTCTTCTATCAAATCAGAAGAGTATCTGAATACTGCTCTATATTCTCTTAGTTAATCGATTCGCTTGGACTTTTCCAAAGTTTAAAACTGTTTCCTTATCCTATTGTCAAAAGCAATCTTGTGTCAACAATGCCAACGTTCTAGTCTGAACCTCGGTCACAATAAGATGATAACGCCGCAATACTTGGAAATCAACAGCGAGCTCTTGTACATGTGCTTGCGTACATACGTGCGTACGTGCGTTTGTCCGTGCGTTCGTTCGTTCGTGCGTTCTTCCGTTCGTGCGTTCCTGCGATCGTGCGTTCGTGGGTTCGTTCGTTCTTGCGTTAGTGCGTTCTTGCGTTCGTGCGTTTTTGCGTGTGTGCATGCGTGCTTGCGTTCGTGCGTTCGTGTTTGTGTGTGTCACACTTTACAGCCCAGACGACTTAACGCCCAAAAAAAAGAAGCTCAGTATTTTACGCATGTCGTATTTATTTGTGCAAGAGCGATATTCCCATCTATCGATTTTTATTTTTCTAAAATTTAATAATTTGAACCAAAAAATCAGTGCAGACATGTTAAATGACCATAGGAACGGCGTCGTATTGAGAAAAGACCTATATCGTGCTTCGCTTTGGTCGTTCACCTGAAATGTTTAATTTAATAATTGCCTAAAAACGGCTTTTTGAAGAATCGATATCGGCATTTCAGCGGACAAACATTGTCTGTAATTACAAAACACCAGAAATCATAAAACCATATAACTTCGGCAAAAAGTAAAACGAGCAACGAGTCGTCTACTTCAATATGGGTATAGAAGCGCTCAAAAAAAAATTTAAGATTTGTATTCTACGCATTGCGAATAGCTGATCTGCGCAAGCACAATCTTCCTAGCACCCTCCCCCCGGTCCCCCTACTAACAATTTTTTGTATATTTAAAAATTTACCAATTTTTACTTAAAATTTGGCATGGACATGTTAAATGACCATGAGCAACAACCTACCACTCAGAAAAGATTTATAGCGTTGTTTAGTTTTGGTCGGTGACTTGAACAGTTTAATTGCATCATTGCCAATAAATTTTTGCAAAATCGATATACAAAATTTCATAAATTATAACACCAGATAAATCTAACAAAAGATAAGGGGGTGTGAGAGAGTGCTCTATTTCAATATATACGCGCTTAAAAAAAAAGCTTAGACTTATATTCTACGGATATCGAATACCGCAAGCGCGATTTTCCTATTCCTATCGATTATTTTATGAATTTTTGCTTGAAAGTCGGTAGGAACATGCTAAATGACCCTAGGAACATCCTTTCATTGAGAAAAGACCCATAGCGTGTTTCGTTTTGGTCGTTTGCCTCAACAGTTGCCAAAAAAAAATATTTTTATAAATACATAAAATTTTTAAAAATTTTGAGAAGTTCCAAAAAGTTTTTAAGATTTTAAAAATTTACTAAATTTTGAAATTTACATAATTTTCAAAATTTTCAAAACTAGCAAACTTTAAAATTAACCAATATTTACAAAGAATTCTAAATATTCCAAAATTTTCAGAGTTATTAAAACCTTTAATTTTTATTTTTTAATTTCCAAACATTTAGAAAAAATTCAAACTTCTTAAAAAATTTCAAATTCTTGGTTTTGAGTTTTCTAATTTCTAAGACTTCTAAAGATTACGTTAAAAGGAGTTCTAAGAAAAAAAAACTGATATAATTCTACGTAAGAATAAAACAGTGTTCTAGCCCTAATAGTTTCCAAAATACGCCTTTCTAAAAAGTAGTTCATATATGAGTTAAAGTACACTCAATTTCCTGTAAATCTAAAAAAAACAACCTTCTAACCCTAATTGGTTGCGACCTCTAAAAGTGGAGCATTTTCGACAGTTTTTCGAACCCGTTTCGTACGATTGCAGTGTTGCGAAAATAGGTCCTTTTGAGGGTATGTAACGTAAAAATGAGCTGAACCAAAATAAAAAAAGATAAAATTCTGCGTAGAATTAAAATAAAAATAATGTCCCACCTTTAATAGTTTCCGAAATATGATCTTTCAAAGAACCTGATTTTGTTGTATAAAAATTGAAAAATTTTATTTTTTCAAAATATGTTTGTTAACAAGACAGTTTCATAGAGAAAAATTATAGAGACCTCCATACTGCATAAATGCAACAAAAAAAAATTTTATACAACCAAATCGGGTTATTTCGAAAACTATTAGAGGTAAGACATTGTTTTTAGTTTTATGCAAAATTGTATCCTCTTTCACTTTGGTTTAGATCAGTTCTACGTTAGACGCATTCAAAAAGACTTATTTTCGGAAAACTGCAACCGTACGAAACAGGCTCAAAAAACGATCAAGAATGCTCTAGTTTGAGAGGTCATATCTAGCGACCTATTAGGGTTAGAGGGTTGTTTGTTTTCTAGATTCACAGTAAATTGAGTGTACTTTAATTCTTCTATAATCACTTTTACGTAGGATGCTTTGGAAACGGACAATCAACGATTTTGTGATTTTGCACATAATTCAAGAATTTTTGGTTGATTCCCGACCGAAGTAGGTATAGAATTTACAAACTCAGGGTCTTTTTTGGACGTCCAAATAAATCGTCCAAAAAATGACGTCATATTTTAGTAAATGAAACAGGAGATTATGTTCACGCTAATAAACACAGTTTTTTTAATGCAACGGTTTAAAATAAGGCCACTCGTTTCAATACTTTTGACAAACTCGCAAAGCTGCAGGAAAAGAAAATCAAGATTTCTATTCTGTTCAGAAAAGATTAACAAAAGTAATAATGTTATTAACTTTTTGTTGAAACCACCCACACTCCTCAGGTGCGTTAATATATCAATTATTAAAATTTCCAAAATGAGGCTGCACCAAATTACCATGTAATTTTAAATAAACGACCGTCACATTCGGTATCAATTTAAACACGGAAATGTGAAATTTACTGTTTGAATGCTACCGCTATTTAATTCTGCATTGTCTAGTGGTTTGTCTAGGCAATATCCTTTCGGTGCGTATTGGTCTCTAAACGAAACGTTTAAAATAACATTATATCTACCCACAAACGAACGTAATTTCCTTAGGGGTGGTTACAGAAAGGAAGTGTTCCATTTCGGAAAACTACACAAACCTGAATTTTAAGAACCAAAATTTAGTAATATTTGTTTATTGCTAGCAATTTACTTAAAAGGGTACATTTCAAACTTTTTCAAGAAGTATAAATAAATATATAATATTATTTGAGGGATTAACGAACGTAATTTCTTTAGGGGTGGTTGCAGAAAAGAAGTGTTCCATTTCTGAAAACTACACAAACGTGATTTTTAAGAGCCAAAATTTAGTAATATTTATTTATTGCTAGCAATTTACTTAAAAGGGAACATTTCAAACTTTTTCAAGAAGTATATGTAAATATATAATATTATTTGAGGGATTAACAAACGCTTAAAATATGTTTCTGTTAACAGCTTTTGTACAAACCATTAAGTTATTGGCCATGTTTTGACAGACTAAGAAATTTTACTGGATTCTTGTTATATTTGGGTTCCGGCATCGCTCTTTGTCGGCGTCTCAAAGGTATTAGCGCCAAAGAATGCCTAATTGTCACATCGTAAACAGATTCCGACACAAATTGGAGAATTTGAAACACACTTTTTTCAAGCCGGCCACCTATTCCTTGTGCATTCGAGTGCAACATTTTTGAGTCTTCTACCAAATTCTTCAGAAGTTTATTTAGTTCGTCCATGAAGACTTTAATGAGAGAATATTGCTGAATATTATACAGGGTGTCCCGACGGTCGGTATTTCTTTGACAGCGGCTTAAATATTATAAATATCAAATGCTTATAGAGAATTTTATTTAACATAAGAAAAAATTATTTTAGCATATACTGGGTGGTACGTTTAGTAGTGGCAAACTTATAATTTTTTTAATGAAACACCCCATATTCTATGGCTTTTCGAAATGCCTCTTAAGCCGCTGATTAAAACGGTAAATAGTTTGTTTTAAATATATAATTTTGTAGTTATTCATCATTTGTTTGTAAAAGATTCCCTAATTTGGAAGATCCCAATTACGTCACAACAATAGATATAATTTTTACGTTAAAGTAAAAACAAGTTTAACAAATTATGCAAAACATGTTGAACTTTGTTTTTTATTATGTTATTTATTTAAAAATTGTTATTTTATAGTAAATTATGTCAGGATAAATTTATTACAATACTCCGTTTTCAAAGAGGTGCCGATTGATAGTTTAACTAACTAGTAACCAACTTTTGGAGCGACTTAACTTAGCTAGTTTTAATTTCCCTTGTGTTAAACTTTCAACATCAAGTGTATTTATTTTAACTAAAGTCAGAAACAAAATTCAACGAAATGCTTCACATATTCTCTCTAATTTTATTGCAGTTTATATAAGATATTTTGTAATTAAATTATTTTTTTAATTTCAGATGAATTATTGACTAGTTTTTGCGCTTTTCACCTCGGTTGCTTTACTAATATACCAAATTGATTTAGCAGAACTAATGCTTAGTTATTGGTTATTGAATTAGCAGGTGTATATTAGAACTATTAATAAAGCTACGCTTGTTAATTTTGTGAAAACGATCCACACATTTCCACGAATATTTATTTAAAAAATCCATAAGTTTCTACGAGTTTCATAATGTAAATTTTCAAGAGTGTTGATACCGATACTTTTGATGAGGTGATCACATGTGCTTACATCGAACTTATTTCAGATTAATAAAAAAATGAACTGTACTTTAACGTAAGGTCGACACTTACGATAATGCCTGACCGCATTCAATTTTTAAGAAGTCGTTTTCAATTTCCTAAAGTGTTTCAGTATAGGAAGTTTTGATTTCAAGTAAATTTTCTGACTCGAAATTTTGCAGGAAATACGTGTTTTGGACCTCTAGAACCCCCAAAAAAGATTTTTTTAAATGTCTGTCTGTGGGTGGGTGGGTGAAAATTTTTGACTTATTACTCGAAAACGAGTGTGTATTGGTATCAAATTTGGTATTGTAATAGTTCTATGGGGCATAATGCTACTGTATCTACAAAAAATTTGAAACAATAGAAACTGCGAAGTAAGAATTTTTGAAATTTAAAAAAATGGCCACAGGCCACAATTTTGCAGGGTAATACAGCTGAAGATGAGCTTTTATTAATTTTGGAAAATTTTTGTTTTAACGCTTATTTACTTATTCAAAAACTACACAAAAGTTTAACAAACACGGAAGCACAACCACTAACAATACAAGCCGGTATCAAATCTAAACCAGCCTTCATTTGCTTTCTTGCTTCTTGATTGCTTTGGCGACTTTGTTTTCAGTAATGTTTTTTATAGCTATAGGTAGAAATGGATTTACTGATAAATGTCCATTGTTTGTGACACTGTTGTCATTGATATAAATATTATTAAGTAGAGAGGTGTTACAAAAAGTTTCATTGTAGTACATTTTCCCCGGAATCCTAGAATTCTTTTTTGGTCTGAATAAGAAACCAATAACTTTGGTAATTATTTGCAACAGCAGCTTCTACATTATTAATGTATGCAGCATGTGGATTTTTAATTTGAGATTTAATAAGGGCTCTTATTTGTCTAAAAATTTTAAATTTAATCAAATTTGTGTTGCTGGTCTCCTTTAAAAGATTTTTATTTTAACATAATGCTTTTTATAGACGCGAATACTGTCTAAACTTTGGACTATAAAAATGGATCTTTCGAACATGTATGTAAGCGCTATAATCGTATAATACATTCCGCCAGTCAATTTTTTCATGCAAATAAGAAGCAGAGATCCCTATTTGAGTCACCTTTGGTTTGTCTAACTAGTCGGCACTGTTTTAGGAACATATTGTTTGTTGATAAGGATAAGAGGCCGCTGTAGACGAGTTTAAAATGACAAAAATAATTCACGATGCTGAAATCATGTTTTCGAATAACCACACACCACTGATCTGAAGACATAACGTTAAAACTAAAATGCTGCAAGCTTAAGCTTCTACAGTTTCTTACGTTTCTTAATTCCAAGATTAAAAAATTTTCAAAGCCTGCTATGTTCAAGTTATTGTATTTAATTAATGAACACATCTTAGTTCATTTGTAGACATGGTTTTTAATTGTGTTACACACTACGATTTGCTTTCAACTAGATTCTACCGCACCGCAGGTATATTAAATTTTAAATGTTATCCGTCAGATTTTAGTGCTACGAATGTATTTGTTCTCTTTATAGTTAGCTAGGGTTTAATAGGACATGTCTAATTTCTGCAGCACTGAATCAAACGACTCTGTTTTAGTTGTTATGATGTATAACTGAATTTCGATAAAATTCGGACATGTTCACTTTCGGCATTGACCAATTTGTGTAAGTCACGTGGGCGCGCTATTTTTACTCATACAATACTTTATACAAACACGTCAATCATATTTTATTAACAATGATTTATTTTATTACACAATATTGCTTAATACAGAAGAACGCTATAAATGCTCTGTATACGTCTGCACTGTTAGTCGAGATACCAGCCTCGCTGCTATACTAATAACATGCAATAAAAAAATGCTTCTGTTTTTGGGGGTCATATTCTTTGTAAAAACGTCCATGAAAAAAGCATACAAGAAAAACGCTGGAAAACTATTAAAAGTAAAAGCGCTCTGTGAAAAAAAAACTCGGGTAAAAACAGCTTCTATTACATACTTTTTTCCGAAAAAAAAAACAACCCAGTAAAACCATTTCCTAGAGAAAATCACCGGCAATAAAACATCCCCTCAACAAAAGCACATGTGTTTTCTTGCTGGTAGATCACGGTATAGTAAAGAACGCGCTTTCCCCTTGCTGATCGATTTATATAAATAATGATGAATTATTTTGGAATTATATGCAAATGTTTAACAAGCTTTTTTTGGGGTGTTTATTAGTGCCAAAAACATTTTTGAAATCTCTTTTACGGCACTTCTCCGGTAAAAAAAGTTTTAAGTTTAACTAACACCCTTTAGCTTGTTTTTTAAAGGAATTTTTTGTGGAGCTATAAAAGAACGTTTTTATTGGACGTTTTTTCTGATGATTTTAAAGAAATTTTTTTCTTAAATTCTTGTACGGAGCTGTTGTTTCCGGACTTTGTCTTTTTTTCAAAATTTATTGAATTTTTTTTCTACGGGATGCTCTTTCCGGGATCAACTGTCAATTCCGAGACCGACTCAGCTTAGGAAGCATTTAGAGTTAAATAAAAGGGGCGAGTACCCCACTGGTTCTGCTATGGTTTTCATAATTTATGTTTAAAGCACTAACACTTATCTACAGCATTTCTTTCATTTTTCTCTAAAATGGCTACTCTTACAAAGAAAACGAAAGAGACATAAAACGCTTATTTTAAAACATACTTTGGAATAGTGTAACTATTTTTAAAATTTTAATAAAGACACAAACAATTTGGGTGTGGTAAAGAGATTGCACCACCACTATACCACCCTTCCCGTTTTGCAATGTACTACACATTTCTCCAAATTATCTATACATATATATTAGGGTGGTCCTTATTTATATATGAAAAACTTTAACTTTAACTTACGGGTGATAAAACTAAGTGTTTGAGAGAGTGCTACTTGTACTGTACAAGAATGTACTATATTTTGGAAAACAGCCAGAATACCAACAAGATTACAACAACCATGGGTTCAATTATTAGAAAAATTATACAACGACTGGAGAAAACGCTCTAAATATGATGATTACAATAAATGAAGACAAGGAATTCTTACTTTAACAGAGAAAAAAGGACGACCAAGTTGTGCTCGGCGTGGAAAATTTTTTAGAAGGAAATGAAGTGCGAAGAATGAAGAGGGGAGACAAAGAAATACAACAAAGACAAAAACATAGTGAAGAGACGTCATCAACAATTAATAAATTATTATTATAAGTCTAAGATATAAATTTTTCTTTGTTTTTTATTTTCTTTTATCTACATTGCGGATTAAAAAAAAATCTAAAAAATCTTGCAACTGTTACTACTAATAAGTTTACAAATCATTTGTAGTACCTATATACAGAAACAGCAGCGTTTGATTTTTTGATGACAGCCTGCTACTGGAAGCTAAAATTCATATGGCCGCAAAGATTAATTAGCAACATGATAAAGAAGATTTTAAAAAGAAGAACTTGAAAAAGGGCTATTAATGAAATCGGAAGATTTAAATACATTTGTTTAGAGGAAATTAGAATATTTTATATCTGCCAATGTAATAAACTTTTTCGCCGTTTTAAAATAGAAACAGACTTTCTTCATTGTCATCCAGAAGAATTGAAACATAGATAAAAGTAGCCTAAAGGTCTTAAAATAATAAAATCTCTGAAGGTAGCTAACGATACTGCTGAGCAGGAAATAATATATAATAGTTTTGGATTTTAATAATGTAATTACCAAAACATTTTATCAACAACAGTACCGTTTACAAGTAATTAATACTATTATATTTAGTATTTATTTATCTTTATTTTTAACTAATTAATGTTAATAAACCTTCTGATTTTTGTAATGCAAGTTATTCAAGACTATAGAAAAAGATATCCGGAACATACTTAGCTGCGAAACGATATCACAATCTTTCGAATAAAAAACGTATCAAAAAGAAAAAAAAATTGTTTATATTAAGTTTATTTGTTAGTTTGACTAATTTTCCTTACTTTTTGCATTAGGTAGTAAATTTAATTATTTTTAAAATTTAGAGCAATAAACAGTATTTTTATTTAAAATGAATTGCATCCGGATCTGTATTTTCTCCATTATCTACAAATTATACCTATGTAACATCGATAATGTGCTTTTACATTCAAAATACAATAAGTTTTGATATGTTCGTTCGATTTTGATGTAATATGAATGAAAATATTCATAATTGTATCAAAAATAACAAAATGTTAGTTAAATAGTTGTTTTTATTTTCAAGGATTCATAAAAAATTAAAATAAACGAAAAATTGTAAAATCAAAATTATTTCAATGTTTGAGCCAAAATAGGCACGTGCTAATATTTTTTTTTTGGCTGAAAATTTTGTAGGTTTATTTCTTTGTATAATGGAACAAAACTGGGGGCGTATTTGAAAAAATGCAGACTTTCATAAATAAGGACCACCCTAATATATATCCTAAAAGAGTTACCGTATTTGACCGCTGTAACTAAAACCGTTTTGTAGTACTTGCTATTACACTGTTTTTTTTTGCAACTTTGAAGGGTTGTAACTTTTCAGAAGCGAATTTTCGACAATTACGTTAATTTTTACCTAAATTTTTTTGTGAAGTATTAAACAGTATAGTGGGAGATATGATTTATAATATATTTTTTACGCTACAGGCAAGGTAAATAGACGATACATCCATAGCTACAAAAGATGAAAATGGTCAATAACATTCGTTTACTTTTTGCCCTTGACTACGGAACTTAATAGTGTCATTTACATTCCTAGGATAATAATTAAAGCAACAAGGTACAGATTCCAATATTTTATTTCAAACAGAATACTAAAATGTTGATTTTAACTGTTCGTTGATATGGTAACAAGCACAGGCAACTTAGATTAATGGGGCTTTTAAAAAATAATTCCGATGACAGCAGTCAAAACGAACTTTTAAAAATATGATTCTATTTCTACCTGTAGCGTGAAAAATTTAATAAGTAAAACGGAATGTATCGACTATTAACATTCTCGGCAGGCCACAAACCTCGGCTTCGCCTCGGCTCGTATTTACCTACCTCGAATGTTATTACGTCTTTACATTCCTTGTTACTTAAATAACTATGCTTAAATTACTTTCGAACAATATATCTTTCCTACAAAAACAAAAAAATAATAATTTTCAGTTTAAATATTGACATTTGAGACAATAATAACATTTTGTATATAAAAATAAATTAGAAATTGCTGAGGTTTATATGTAGATTAAGCAAAAGGTAAAAGTCGCTTCCTTTATAAAAATTGTTTTGCTGCGTAAAACTAAATCATACCGACATATTCTTGTTAAGTACGTTATTTGCTTTACAAAATGGCTATTTACGACTATTTGGCCGGTACCGAACATTTTCATTAGTAAAATAATGACCAAATCACCAATTTTCAAATTAAGCGTTTTTTAACACATATGACGTAATATCTCGGGAAGTACTTGGCCTATCCGGTTGTATTTTATTGTTTTTAAGCAGATGCATTAGCGTTGTTTATGATTTTTTTTCCGAAACAAAAAATGTTTTTGCCCAAAAAATTATGAATCCGACTTTTGCTTTCGATGTAGTAAATTTATTACTAAAAAAAAAATTTGTTCGTTTTTAGATTTTCACATATAAATGCAGCAAACAGAATTAAAAATATACCTTGAGAAATATTTTAAAGCACATGATATATCATACGGCCATGATTTTGACGATACGTATTAATTTCGAAACGCTGAGACGCACACTACTACCCAGCTATTACGCGCAGACAGCGTTAATTTACTATGCGACTATAGATCTGGGTGCACGTTTTTAAAGTGATTTGTACAGCCAAATAAAACATGCTGTAACTCTTTTCGTTTTCTGTTAAATCAAGGAATTTAAGAAAACACTTTTAGTGAGAAGATGAGGACTCTGAGACTATTGCTTAGCTTATTTCTCCATGTATTGTAGCGGTTAATACCGTGGCCGCATAGGAGCTGTTGAGCTGTGCGCGTTTGTCTCTAGATGCTATGATAGTTTGCGGCCCCTACTGCTAGAAAATATTTATGTAAATTGTTGTTCTATTATTAGCATTGTATTTGCTGCAACTAATGTCTGGTATTGTATTATTCTGTTTATTGTTTTAGTTTTTGTTTACTAGATAGATGTATTAATACAATTTGCAGGTGGGACAAAATTTCGGGGTCTCCTATCCTAGTGGCTTATACCTAAACCCGTCACGGATGTTGGGTTACTACGTTGTGCACAAATACTTTGAAAAATGTTAAAAGTAAAAGTTTGCCCAGGTATAGAAAAGTCACGGCGAAGTGGTTTGCTCACCTTATTATTTTATTTAGATTGATTTCTTAACTCATTTTCATTTCACTCGCTAAATCATTCAGTTCTAAATAATACACCTGTTCCAATTTCGTTCTGTTTTCGAATTGAAATGAATAAGTCATAAAAATGTTCAACATTCGTGATTTTCAAGAATTAAGCGTTAATTCCGCAGTGGAGTATGTTGAGAATTCAAACCAAAATTACATGGCGTGTTCCGAATTACAAATGGGAATTAGTTTTCTCAGAATGTACTTCGTCGGTCACATATAGGCGCTTGTCTCTTTTCTGACTATCGAATTGTGCATGGACGAACAAGAGACGGAGTTAGTTTTGAAACTGGTGCAAACAATAACAGCATCAAGTCAATAATACTAATACTAACACTACGAGGTGTTATTATTACAAATTGAGTTTGTTTAGGATGCCTTTATGTTTCAGGAGCTATTTGTATGCGAAATATTGGATTTCTTACTACCACTAATCTTGGATGATTGTAGTGGAAGGTAATTGTGTGATAAATTGGACATTTGTACTTGTTAGGTGAAAGTTTACTTTCAGAATTGGCTTGGGGATTATCAGGAATTAATTATTTGGCGTTAATTGTCTCTAGAATAATTTTAATTTGTCAAAAATTGTACGTTTAATAAACCAACAAAAACATTGAACCCGTTTCAATAGCCTAGTATAAACGTAGCTTCACATGTTTCATTAGCATATCTATAATATCTATTTGTGGGTATGGGAGCGTCATTAGGGACGGTTAAAATGGCTACCGATCCCTTTTGACATTATTGAATCGTCATTCAGTAACAAATACGGATAATTATGAGGTATCAATCCATTCTTGTCCCTTATGAATTGAGAATATGGTGGCTGTATGAAACATAAATTGGATGGATAGAAACGAGATTTCTGTGGGGCGAAAGAAATCTAGTTCAACAAATTATTATTCCTGGTAACACTGTAGCAGGATTATGGCAGCAAACGTGAAGGATAATTGTGATATCAATATGTTTTATCTGATCTACATATGTAAATGTTCGAATACACGAGTAATTTACGGATTTGGCTTTGTGGTTGTGGCATATTTATGGTAATTTATTTATTAGGAGAGTTGGTTGCTGGATTTGGCGGCGAAATAATGAAGCAATACGTGCTCATTTTAATCCCACATTTCAAATGTTAATGCTTCGTTAAGTCGTAATTATATAATTAATTAGCTAGCAAGTAGCTATTATTTTATTGTAGTTACTGTTTGAATAATGCAGGTTTTATAATATATTCCTATACATAATTGTAGAAGCTTTAGATTACAGTTATGGCTGTGTTTAAATAACCATGCAATGTCTGTAAATTGTATATTAAGTTTAATAAGAACTAAAATCGTATAGAATGTATTCTCTGTATAAAAATTAAAAAAAGAAATAAGTCAAATAGTACTCATTAAGATTACAGAGGTGTAAAGTTAGTTAATGGAACTGGAAAGAACAGAACACTGAACAAAATAATACAACAAATTCGTTGTAATAACAAAAACAGTACGATCAACGATAAGAATAGATCATGAAAAACCAAAATCATTGTCTTAGCTTAGTTCACACACTTGTATACCATAGACTTGTTATTTGGCATCTATCAAAAAGAAATTTAGTTCTTACAATGGCTTTCACTCAAGACCATAACAATATTTATGGCTTTATCATATATTCGCAATAATAAATTGGTTTACAGTGTGCAGCCTTGTATTGACAAACATTTCCTAAACTGGCTATCGTAAGTATGATTTTTACAACGCTGTTACAAACACTGTGCTACAGGAGCAAGCAAGCAATTTGCAATGAAAAACTATTGGCAATGTAAGACAGCATTTAAATGACGATCCAATAAAAATACTTGAAAGTACTTAAGTGAAATCTTTTCTTTTGGTAGTTGCCGCAATATAATAAGTAAAAATATTAGATTACGTCTTTACATAATGCCCGTTTATCAGGAATTATTACAACCAGATGCGTTTTTTACTGTCACCAGTTTAAATATCGTCAAAAGTTTAGTGGCAAATTGGTAAATTCAACGCTTTGCCGAAATGATGCTTGGTTTTGCTTTTTCTGAATTGGTCAATTCGCAAACGTAGAGAATTAAGAGTCCTGTTAATTCTTATCTACGTCGCAAAGCTCATTTGCACTCGTTGAATGTTGGCACGCGGGTTGGTGTTTCTCGACGATTACTAATCGGCCAATTTTCGAAGCGAAACTTTTTTGCTGGCGGGAGTAACTACGCGAATGCGAGAGAGAAGTAGAAACGGAAGTGATGGAAATGCGGTTGCCTAAATGCAAACTGAAACGATCAATATTCAGTTGTGTCATCAGTGACACGCAATTTGAAACGGGTGTATTTTGTTGCTTTGCTTATATACGCAGTTTACGAATAGCACATCAAGAGAGAGATATGATTTATAATATATTTGATTAAGGATTGAGTTACTTTCGAATAATATTTCTTTTATACAAATACAAAAAAAACATCACTTTACAAGTCAAATATTTGCATGTGAAAATAAATTAGAAATTGATGAAGTTTCCATGTAAACGGATAAAAGTCGCTTCCTTCATCAAAAATGTTTTGCTGCGTAGTACTAGATCATACCGACACATTCTTGTTAAGTACGTTATTTGTTATGCAAAATAGTCATTTACGGCTTTTTTGACCGGTACCAAACTTTTTTATTAATAAACAAATGCCCATATTGCCAATTTTCGAATGAATCGTTTTTTAAAAAACATAACGTAGTATCTCAAGAAGTACTTGATTTTGACATAATTTGTTTAGTTTGAAAGCAGTTGTATCAGCACTGTTTATGATCTCATTTTAATTTAAAAAAAATTTATTTGCTTAAAGAAATTACGAATATGATTTTTTGATTTCGATGTAGTGAACTTTTTACTAAGCGACAAACTTATTTAATTGAAGATTTTAACATAAAGATGCAGCAAACAAAATTAAAATTAAATTTTGAGCAATATATTAAGCAATTTTTTGCATATGTCCATATGTCCATGATCTTGATGGTATGAATTTTTTTCTTTGTGCCGCATCGAGATCTAAACTTTGATAGTGCTTCAAGCTGTATACATATAAAAATAAATTTAGAGTTAGTTGTAGACGAATAAAATTTTATCAAAAAATTTCTTCTGTTTCTGAGTCAGGATCTTCGAGTGAACTACTGTTACAATCTTTATAATTGCATTTACTGCGGCATTTTATTCCTTCTTTTATGCAAAAGTCAATCCATTTTGTTTGCACTATATAAATTAATATTAAAAAAAACGCGAATATCAGATTTGTAACTGAAACTGTATTCGTTTTCTGTTAAATCATAGAATTCAAAAAAACGCTTTCAGTGAGAAAACGTTAAAAAGTTTCACTTACAACTTGCGTGCTCGGAACACGTTTTGTTTTCTTAAATATCTGTTACTGTTGGGTGGTCCCGAGACAATATTGTGAATGTTTCCATAAATCAACCGCGCCGAGATGAACTACATCATGGATACTGCCAACAAGATAGCACCATTGCTCACACTGTAAACCAGTGGCGGCTCGTGGTGTGGCGTAGGTACTGGGTCGTATTAAATATATTTTTTTGAATGTACATACTTACTCAAATTTTATATTTCAAATCGATCCTTTGTGTTGGTAAAAAATGATCTATTTGCACCAACATTTTTATTGAAATATTTACTAGACTTTTAATAAGCCCTCGCTATATATTGTAATCTACATTTTCCACGTGGTTTACCGATAAAGATATTTTCAAACTAAGTTAGTTTTAAATGATTTAAGACAATATAACACCTGTTTTATTAAACCCCATTGAGTTACCATAAAATAAGAGACACGGGAAACAAAAAAAAAGCATTTCTTAAATTGCACCTATACTCCAAAACTATTTTGCACATCATTACACAAACAACTGTTTTACACTAATACGTGCCAATCCGCCAAAGTAAGAAGTTATTCGCATGCGCTTATCGCATAAAGTTGGGGGCATAATTGATGGAAGCTGTGGGTCAGTGACCATGCATCCGTAATACGCTGAACTTTCTTCTTTTTTAGCTTGTGTAAATTGTGCTTTACCGCAATAAGCTGTCTTTTTCACTCTTACTCGTTTAGTCTACGGCATTATTCGCTGCCATATAGTTGCCGTAGTAAAAAACAACTATATTGTCCCTCGGATAAAACGTTTTTGCATGCGTTGGCAAATAAACGTTCTTGTACAGAAATCTCAAACAAAAATAATGTAATAAATGTATTAAATAGTATAGTGTGTAATATGTTGTGTAATCAAACAAAAACTAATTATTTTTTTTTTATTGCATTGTGAGGTTATTTTCTAAAGATCAACGAAACTGTTTTATCGAATCTAAATATATAAGGGGACAAGTACACATATATATCCACTCATAGACAGTAATTTTTAAAAAACATTTGTTTGTGTTTTTGGAGATCCAAACATGTATTTCCGTCAAAATTTTGAATTCGAAAAAATTTGAAATCAATACTTCTCTGTACTGAAAATATACGAAAGAAAAACATAGGGTATTCAAGGACCCGATCCATACTGTTCAAGAATTAAAAGATAAGATTTCTATAAAACGTGCAAATATCACCCTTCGGTTGCCGCGGCATGTTTTTAATAACATGAATAGACGTGTAAATTTCTGTTTACAAGCTAATGGGTTTCTTTTTCAGCAGCTGCTATTTGACACAGTTTAATTAAAGAATAGTTTTTAAACAGTTGCATTGCATTAAAATATTTAACTTACATAAAGTTTGCTGTATTTATTTACATTAAGTTTTATTTGCAGTGCTTTTATTAATAGCAGCATAACAACACATATGTATGATAAAAATTTGAAAATGTGTTTTACATTTCATGGGCAACCCTTATCTAAAATTTTGTCAATTATACTGTACACACAAAAAGGGATTTTTTTAGTTTTATTTTCTCATATTTCCACACGGTAAGGGGTTGAGAGGTCTACAGCATATTTTTGAGAATAGAAAATGTTCGTAACTAATACAATTTAACTTGTCTTTGAACCATATTTGAATTTTATGATTTAAATTTAAAATAATAAAAATCCATTACGTAATTTTGAAAGTAATATTTAGAAACAGACTTGAAGTGCCGGTTATAGATACTAAAAAACGTAAATTGTTAAAGACAATGCTTAAGAAGTAAAATCGATTTTTAAAGTCACTGCAGTTTAATCTACATTGTTATACTGTAATGTTTGGGTTCGTAGTTATTAAATAAAACACTATTTGGAGGAAGAACTTTTTAATGTGTTAGCTTTACAGAATATCTTTTATGAATTGTTTTATATTGATCTAAATAGCAACCAAGTCGCTAAGTTACTAATAAAATAATACAACCAGGTTGCTACATTAGTATCCCCCCCCCCCTTTGCAGAAGAAAAAAAGCTACGCACCAAACGTGAAGCGCATGCTATCTTAGCTACAAAAACTTCTGATCTTTTCAAAAAACAATACAAGTAACTAACTAATTGAACATAGAAAATAGAATTAGTTTGAAGTTGCTTCTAGTCTTCAGTTCACTAAAAAAAAGCAGAACAAAAAGGGAAAAAAATGTGCATAAACAAAAAGTTGAGTCTTGTAAACCTTGTGCCCCAAATAATCTAATTGACTAACCCCAAAAAACATTTATCAACGTTTAACAAAAGTCTGTATCTATTCAAACGTTCAAAAACCATTTTTACATGACGCAAATGTTCTGATGCTGTTAAAAATTAATATATCGTCGAGGTAAAAATAAATGTAATACATCCCTGTAAGAATCTTCTGGACAAATCTGGACCAGGAAGAAGGAGCGTTTCTTAAGCCAAAATTAGGTCTTGTCCATATCATCTGGATGCAAAGGAATTTGGAAGTATGTTTTCTGAAGGGAATTGGATAGGTATCCGGAACTGTTATCGCATTCAGCTGCCTGTAATCGCCACAGACACGATAGCTGCCATCAGGTTTTACTCCAAGGACTGTCTGCCTGCTCGATGATTCCAGCACGTAACAGTTCATGCAGATGCTTTTCTAAAAACAGTAATTGTGTTGGATTAAGTCTTCGACACTTTGCACTAATTGGCGGACCGTTAGCTTTTATTCGATGCACTATATTATGTTTAATAGGGGTGTTAATGTAGAATAATGTAATGTTAGGTGATAAAGATTGTAAAGAGAGTGAGTTAGAAGAAATTTTCTTGATCATTAACAATATACTTCTACCGTAGAAGGCGATTGGTAGTTGTTAAGTTCAGAAGAAAGAAGATTGGAAAGTTGATTAGGATGTATGATTAGTTGTGAGTTGTTAGAGAGAGATGATAGAGAGGTTGTTTGGATGTTTGATTGTGATGAAGTGGGATGGAGTGATGGTTTGTGGAAGAATGGATGATTCACGAATGTCTGAGTCGAACATTATAGATCGATTATCATAAACTCGTTCAAACACTCTTCCCACAGCACAGTCTGTCATTAAATTATGCATGTTGTGTGGTTTTGAAAGCCATATATAATAAGCGTTACTTATCTTGTAAATTGGAGTTTTGAAGATCCGCAGGTCTGTGGCGATGTAGCAGCTGAATGTTGCGGTTTGTGAAGGTTTTGAAATTCTGAATTCTGTTTGAAAATCTCAGGAATCTCACGTCGGGAGGGGTCCGTGTTTAAATCTTGTCGGAGGGGTCGCCAATAATGTAATGTTTGGGTTCGTAGTTATTAAATAAAACACTATTTGGAGGAAGAACTTTTTAATGTGTTAGCTTTACAGAATATCTTTTATGAATTGTTTTATATTGATCTAAATAGCAACCAAGTCGCTAAGTTACTAATAAAATAATACAA
The DNA here is from genome assembly GCA_958336395.1 of Ctenicera cuprea. NCBI lineage: Eukaryota > Metazoa > Arthropoda > Insecta > Coleoptera > Elateridae > Ctenicera > Ctenicera cuprea. The sequence continues at coordinate 21,826,480 of OY284491.1, forward strand.
CCAGGTTGCTACAATACAACACATTAGATAAAATAATCTTACACAAAAAGAAATGGATAAGAATAACATTGAAATTGTAAGAAATGTTTAGAAAGACAGCTCAACCATTCGATTTAAAATTTAAAGGATTTTAAAGTAGAAAATTATGTAACTGATATTTTGTTACGTTTGAAATTACTTCAAAGCCGTTTTTGAATACAAATTGTTCAGGTAATAAAACGACTCATTGCATTTTTTAATTTTTTTTAGGTGCACCTAAAAATTTCAAATTTCTGGTTTTCATAGAGTAAACATCTTCAACGTGTAAAGTATCACACTGGACCACCGGCGTGACATAAATCGTATTCGAAACTCATAATCATAAGAAAACAATGGTAATTAAAAGCCGAAAACATAATAACTGTGATGTTATAGAAACTGTTAGAAAAACTTACACAATTGTATGCAAATCTGTACATATAAAGAAAATTTTTGAAGTTTGGGAAAGTCCAAGTATAATGGTTCGCCGGTTAAGTATATTTTAAATACTTCGGTTTTTCGAATTTGAAAAGTTTTCCAATAACGGTATTTAAAATGTCGAAGTAATAACTACGTAAAATTTGCTGGCCAATACGTAACACGGATTAGCTATCAACTCGAATAAATCCTCCATTCTCAAACATTTTTGAAGTGAGACTTCTTTGCCGGCAGCTACATATTTGGTAGGAGAAAAATTCGTTTGTGGAGACAGTAGACGAAAACGAAGACAAAAATGTGTCACGCTCTTATCAACGATTATCTGGATTATCAAGTCCTAATTGAAAAAACGTATCCTTTGTAAAGTTGTTGCTCATTATTTGTGATAACTACACTAACATTTGTATATTTATATCATTAAAAATAAATTTAAAAAAAAATAAATTATAAATGCTAGAAAAATTACCAAATTCCAGAGCCTCGATCAGACGAATGTAGGTGGGCATTGACGCTGTACGGTGTAATCCCCAAATGACGACGCGGTCTAAGCCGAAAGTGAATTGTAATGTTGGCACAGAAATGCATTCTAACATTAAAATTTGCTTAAATTGTTTCACTGATTATCTACCTATCTATCAATTGACATCTCTAACCGTTTTCTGTTAAAGAACACAATTCCAGATACACTTTCAATGAGAACACCATAAGAAGTTTCACTTGCGACTTGCGTGCTCGTTAGACATTTCTTTGTTTTTTCTAAATAAATTAAGGTAATAAAGGGTAATTTCAAACAAAAATAATCAAATTATTAGATTATCTAAATACCTCGAAATATCTCAAGCGGTTATAGAACCATTCGAATGATTTTATGATTTTAAAATTTCGGATTTGTCCATTTCGGAAGCGGGCGTTGGACCAATACTCCTTACAGTAGCCAACTGCAAATGCCCAGTGCAGATATATGATACGATGATTCGACCAGTCGTGGTATTATGATGCGAAATGCGAATACACAAATCTCTAGAATATAGACGACCTTGATCGCGCATTTCCCGCCCTGCACATTGTTTATCTCAAACATTATTATTTATTCGGAATAAAAAAAGCAGCAGTTTTAACTGCACTAATTCGTTTCTCGTGGTCATTTCAACGCAGGGTCGTATTTGACAATTTTAATGGAGCTCTAAAAAGTATAAGTAATAATTCTTCTTCTTATAGCGCCATACCCTGTTCAGGGCGTTGGCTACCTCTTTCCTAGGTCTGTGTTTGGTGCACGGCGATAGATAACTTGCACAGACAGACATAGGGGACCTACAGTTTAACGTGGACTCCGAACCACAGGAAGTGCATGCGCTTCTACCCCAGAGAGGTTTTCCTGGGAAAAAATCCACCTCGCTGGTGTTCCGTTGCCTTGCCGACCGGGCCGGGGATCGAACCCGGATCCGCTGCATTGGTTGCCCGCGTCTTACCCCTGAGCTACGGCTGCTCTATAAATAATAATAAATGTCAAAATATAAAAAAACAAGTATTAATATTTAGAATGATACTGTATTACTGTTGATAAAATCAAGAGATACACTTCACAAAAATAAATAATAATTGGTTGTTTATACAATAATTAATAAACGGATATTGTATATCTTCCTATTCTTATTTAAAAAAAATATTTAATTTATAAAACAGAAAAATGTATTCACTTTAGCGGTTTATTAAAGTATTACTCAAATGCAGGCCGGAATTAGCGATGAAATGTGATGAAATTAATGAAACTACTATTCAAAGTAGAGGTTTAAGCTGTTTTGCCGAGCGGCTCGAGAAAAGACTATGAGAACGAAAATTCTTTCATAGAAGCATTCGAGAAGCAAGCGGAGGCGTATCAACTACGTTTTACCGCATAGAAACTTCTGAACGATTTTATCCGAATGAATACTTTGATTATTAAGTGCTTTTAAATGAAATCATTTGTTTATAGAAATCATTTGATTGTGACCATCACTAACTAACTAAATAGATAGACCTTTATGATAGTAAATTTTCAAATCAAAGCAGTTACATGCCTTTTCGTTAGGCGCCGCTTCTAAAGTTAAAGCAATGGAGGTAGATGCAAAAATACTTTTGAAAATACAAATAACAATTTCTAAAGTGTAGGAAAGACCAGACAATGCGCTTGCTCAATTTTAGCTTATACGCGTCAGCTCGGAAATTATTTCAGCATACAGTACAGAGTGTAACAAAAATTGTGACCTGGCTTTCATAAACGTATACTGTACTCACTAAAATGGCCAAGAAAGTTCAGGTAAACATGTGTTCTAAAATTCTTCTTAAAAAAGCTAGGGCTCCCTGAATAAGACAAATGAAATTTAAGTTTTAATTTATATCTAACACACCCTTTAATACAAAATAATGAAATTTAGCATATGGTTTACTACTAGTAAGTGCTGCTATCTAACAGCATCCAAATAAAATTATCCAAACCAGAGGCGTACCATATTAGGGAAGCTGTGCTATTATCATTCATTTTATATTGTTTTTGTAATCTTTAATATTGTCTTACCATTTTGAATCCGTAATGTGATTCTACGTTATAAAATACATAAAAATGGTATTCTGTCTTTTTTTGTCGACGATTAGCCATTTTCCAGAAAATACGGTTTAAACATTTTTTGACAGCCCACCATTTTTTACATCCTGTATATAAGTGAACTTTTTTGATTGTACTAGCAGATATTATTTTGAATCTCAGCATCAAAGACTAGCACATGATATTTAATTACATTTTTTGAGCTGGTAGAGATGAAGAGGGACTGCGTTTTAATGCTGTAAATGGTCTTATTATTCCGTGACGCCCTCTTTGAATTTTTGAAGTTTAAAAATGCTTTTATATCGAATGGAATGGATGATTAAGAAATCCGTTCTAAAGCTACATTGCCTATCAGAAAATGGAGTAAGCTTTTATATTTTTTAAGTAGATCAATCCTCCCCTTCTCTATTTTTTAGATAAATATTTTTATTTCTTGATCTTTGAGGTTTACAATCTTATTTCAAAAGTATATTAGTAATTTTGCGTTGACGTTTTGTCAAATAACAATTTGTTTCTAGATGCTTGGTAAGAGCGCGTAAAGATGTTCTGACTTAGACAGTCCTGTTCTTTAATGTAAAAATAAAAGGTTGTGAGGTCATCTGCATTATCTCAATACTCAAAATTGGTTAATTGATAACTGTTTCTTAACATAATTATTTTTTACAAAGTTTTGAGGGGAATGCACCCCCTATAGCCTCCCCACTGTACATCCATGCTTGACCTCAGCAGTTCAGCACTTAACGCATGTATACATTCTAATCTTGTATATAAAACGTTATTTTTCTTCTGAGACTGGTAGAGAAAACACACATAGTTTTCGTTTTAATACAACTGAGTTCTTCTATAATTTGTTCTCTAAACTGCACGGTTTTCATTGAATTAAGTACAAAGTAACTGATGATCATTTACAACTTCAAGTGTATCACGCCGCACAATGAGCGGCATAGAAGCTGATTTTAAGGACAGGGGCGAAACCTGGGTGTCCCTGACAGGACAATACTTTTAAATACATGTTAATAGACTGAACACAATGGCTAATAGAGATATTGTAGTTTGGGGTTGACACCCGGCCTCAAAGAGAGCCCTTGTGGGATTTTCAATAAGCGCTGACAACATCCATAACTGCCACTGCTCTTTTCTCTCCATACATTTATTGATGAGATCTTGATAACTTGTTGGGATAATAAGTGAATTAGTTTTTAAATTATTATTGTGGAATTTTTTTGAGTTTAATTTATTTCCTATACAGAAACGGCTGTTTGAAACCACCCACGCATGTAAAAGTAGAATCCATTTCAAATGACCCTGTAGTTTTTAAATAATATATCTCCCATTTATCATACACACATATCAATTTACCAAATGAATAGTTACAAACAAAGTTATCAAAAAACAGATCAGATAATGAATTCCCCAAGCTATATACTATAGGAATATTCTGTACTTCCATTGCATGTCAAAGATGGCCTGATAGCCGGTAATGTTTTGTAGATATAATGTTCGTTATTATTTACAACCGTACGTGCCCTTATTAAAACGCACAATAAAACGCTGTCATTTATTATGTCGTGTAGACTTAATTATTTATGTAATAATTTGAATTGTTCAATTGTAAACTACTGATTTCTGAAATAATATCCCTTTTACAAATGTATAGGGAAAATTGAAAGAGATTATTATCGAGTTAATAACTGCATTTTAATAACTAAAAACTACTCTGTTTGTTTCTCCAAGGACTACATATAGATAATGTTTAACACGGATGCATCGCTCTATAATCTACATTAAATTAATTGATTAATGTTGGCTTTTACTTATTAAGGTAATATACTGGATTATGAGCTACACATTCTATTTAATTATGCAAATTTAAATGCATTATTTTTACCCCAGCAAAAATTACAAATACAAAATTGCAGTAGATACACCACAAAGTAGTTTTATAACATTAAAATATAGCTACATATCAGAACTAATTGATTGGAAAAATTGTGAGTTACCAACCTTGGAAACTCACTCTCTAGCAGGTTCTAAAATACCTAACAACACAATTGTGGCTTCAGTTCTGAACGTGACTTTTATTTTGTATTTTTATAAAAATCAGAAAGACTAATATTGATGATAAAGTACTCTTTAAAAAAGCTTGAAATAAAAGCAAAAATTGTAGGGACAAACTAATTAATTTGAATTCAAAGGATAATAAATAATACACGTATAATTTCTAAACAGCCTAACATCCCACTCCTGTGGTCCCTTAAATATCCCTTGATGGCTCTCGTCTTCCGTTAATATTTCTTCCTTTTTATGTGTCACGGCTAATACAGATGATGACTTATAAATTGGTTAGGAGACTCTATAACAATCTGCGGATATTTACCACCCTGCCTGTGTAACCGAGTATAAATTATTCTTGTGAAAGGAAGGGCAGTCCTGGGCGTGATCCTGTGTGAGGTCTGAAGGGCCGTGTATAATTACTAGGACACCTTTTGTCCGAACAGCTGCCACCATCGTCGATTTCAATGAATAAAATTTAGGTGCAGCTCAAACTGGGTACCATATCAAGAAAAGTGAGCTAGATGATGTAATGCTGAAAAGTTATCACTTTATTCAAACCCATTGTTTAATATAAACTAGTAACGGGGGCATACTTTTCATTATTTTACCTTAATTATAAATATGAAAAAATTAATTTTTTAAGTAGAAAAAGAGTTTTTGGATTTCAACCTCCACCGCGATTCGTACAATCTTATTTTAAAATAGGATAGTTATTTCCTTCTGAATCGTTAGCTGCTAGGAAAGAGTGCGAGATGAATGACTGTTTCGGCTTCCAACAGTGACAAAATTTATTATTTTCATGGTTAATTATGTTACAGTAATAAAAATGTAATATCTAACTGGGAATGAAAATAAATTTCTCAATTAATGTAATTGGATGTCTAATATCATTATTACTGAAATAAAATTAATTGTTTAATGCTTAAACATTTTCCAAAATGTAGATTAGAAAATTGAAATCTGTGTTTTATGAGCATTGCAGACTGTAATTTATTGCAATATCGAACTTATATAGCTATTTATCTAATAAATTAACTGATATTAATATTTTTAATCTTAAATGAAAAATAAAAATTAAAAGTAGGTACTAAAGAAAATTGATTTTCGTCTAACATCCAATCACTAAATTTGTGCATTAATCATAATCCTAGTGAAGTTTTTAGTTAATTTTATGAGAATTATTTTTTTCTATAGTTATTTAAAGTTAAAAAGATTCGCAACACCAAAATTGTACTTATAATAACAGTGATTTGTTGAATTTAAATTCTTTTATAGTTATTTATGTATCTAGTGCGCGAAATTATACTTTGGTGCTTGAGAATGAAAGTTTGTTGTCGAGGCTGCAGCCGAGACAAAAATAATTCGAAAGCACCAAAGAAGTTTCGCGCACGAGTTGTATACAACATTTTTTTACAGACTTACTGAAATAATGAAAAAAATTAAGTCAAATCATACTAAAATACACAAATATATACAGACGAATTGAGAACCTCCTCCTTTTTTAGAAGTCTGTTAAAAATAAAGATTTATTCTATCGCAATCTAGTCTGTTTCTTTGTTAGGTACTACAGAAACAAAATTTAACAAATATTGATATTTGTCGATTATTATTTTTTTCTAAACAAATTTGGTCGGCGTTATGTTACCATTGTCGTCGTGCACGAAATATTTTTCGTTCTAGTGCGCGAAATACTTCGTGCACGTTGTCAAGATAAACAACTCCACTGTGACATTTGGCATACTGAGATTAATGTAAAAATGTCATCATTTTTTGACAGCTGTAGAAAAAAATACTTAGTTTTTTTGAATTTGACTCTCCCTCCTGGTCTATGAAAACATTAAAACAACATGTTTGAGTTTTTCGCCAAATTAAAGCTCTTGTCCATTTTGCGGCGTAAGTAAGTACCTATACTACTATACTCTATCCACATTTATAGCAATTCTCAATTATGACGTTGTTGGTATAGCATTCAGATTTTTTTGTTAGTATTTTATGGTTTGGTTTTGTGGTAGTATTCTTAAATCAAAATTTAAAACCTTTGAATAATTACTAAAGCAAAATTTACATTATTAAAATTTTTATGTAAACTGATAAATCAAATGAACTAAGTAACTTAACCTAACTTCTCAATTTTTGACAGTAGTAGTTTTCTAGTTGCCTACAGCTGTGTGATGTCAGTGAACGGTTAAAAAGTAATTTAAATATTTATTTTGACATTGACAATTGATATCAGAGTATACCTACGTAGTTTTGGCTTCAATGGCTATAATCTTGATAACTGCAACTACAAGCAAAAAATTGTTTAACAAATAGCTAATTACCTATAATAATTTACTCAATTAAACGGTTACTGATTTGTTCTAAAACTAATTCTACAATGATTGATGGTAACGATTAATAAAGAAAACAAACAAACAAACTTAAATTTATAATAGAATGTTAAACAACAACTTTCTCTTAGTAAAAACGTAGGGACCACCCTGCTAGTAAAATCTGAATTAATCAAAATCACGCATCGAAACAAATTACCGAAAGCATTTCGCGTATTAAAAATGCCATAAAATATTCGAAATTTACATGCAATAAAGGAGCCCAGTGCGGCAAATCTCATAAAACAAAATAATTTACATTAAACACGTCCTAAATCTTTCCCTAAAACAAAACCCCATTTATCTCCCGCGAAATAAATGATATAAACGGTAGGGCTCGAATTCATGCGCGATTGGTGAACGCGTACGAAACATCTAACACTCCTATTCCTAACTTCGTCCAATGCCGGAGCTCGCGAGCTTCACTAACTGAAAAATTTAACTTCCTGCGTTAAGTTAACTGGGCTCCTCGAGCTTTCAAACGCCCTACAGGCGGAGCTAACGCGGCTGTCGCCTCTTTCAGAACATGAACCGAAACATTCACTTGTAATCAAACCTGTTCGAGACACGAACCTACGGCACGTGCTTTATTGAAAAGAGTGTTTTCGCGATTTTTTCCTAGACTTTTAGTGAAAGAAATTTTGCCAAAAAGTTGGCGAAGCGTACAGAGTTCGCTAATGATATCAACTACTGCCAAGAAACGTTCCGATGATTGCTAACTTAAAATTTGTTGGTGCTAAAAGTGATTCTGTATCAATTTTGACCTGAATAATAAACTTCTACTTTTTGGTGATTAAAACAGCAAGTGCCGCAGAAAAAACTTTAAGTAAGTACACCTTAACTCGGTTGTGAAGTGTATCATCTACTTGACCTACTGCGAACAATAAGACGGAAACCAGGATGACCAAAAAAGCTCAGTGTAAGTAAAGCTAAACGATCAGGCGAAGCTTCCTGAAAAATGCAAGACACTGAAATCCCATCGCCAAACACATCGCCGCGAGAAATGTCCCCATATTTAGCCTCAAAGTACAACAGTCCAATTTCCTCCCGTTCTCCAAGCCCTTCCCTGCCAGAAAACTCCGTACAAATAACAGAAGACACGAAATACATATCTGATGACGAAATTAGCGTAGGATGTCCAAGCCCGGCGATAAATTCTCCGAAAAACCATTCCCGATCCGCTGACAACAGTCAAGATTATCTCACAACGACGGGAACGACGTGTAGGTCTGAAAATTGCCGTTGTGGTAAAGAACCCGAAACAGAGGACTATTTCAAACCCTTAAAGAAGCTCAAAATGGTTCATTTGGCAGCCGAGAGACGAATTTCGCCTACCCTTGAAGTCCACGACAGATCGGAAGGGGTTAAAAGTTTTTCCATCGATGATATCCTTAGTCATAAGCCGGCGAAATCCGCTCAAAATAATAAAATAGTACGTCCATGGGATTTGGATCCCGAAGTGGAGGCTCAACAGAGTTTGGAAAGGTTTCACAGACATTTGAAGGCCCAACAATTAGCAATGTTGAGGCCTGAATTTGCATTTAACGCTAGTTATACGTCAGAGACGGGAAGTGATCGCTCTTCTAGTGTTACTAGCGACTGTTGTTCCCCGGATATTGTGACCAGCACGACAATTCACAGGCAGAAACATCAGCACAACAACAAACAACCTGGTGCTACGCCCCTGGACGCCCTTTTTCAAATGACTTCCAAAACTTTTGACTCCAGTACGGGAGAATCTAGTGCAGGTAAGTTTACCAAAAATTGTACATGATTAAACGTAAATGTAACAGTGGTTTGAATTTTTGAAAAAAGTTCTATGAATGATGCTAACAACAAACGCAATAACAAAAGCGCCATTGCCGTAACAATAGGGAGCTACCAGTTTAAAACTGTTCCCAGAACTTGTTTACATGTACAAACTGTTTTTTGAATACTTGATATTTGTTTTTGTACCGTAGGGACAGTTACAATAATATAGAGCACATTAAAACAATTTGTTTGGATGAATTAAAAATTTAATATATACGAATAATTATTTTTTTTTTAATTAATTTTAAAATCGACAGGTCAGTTAGAACCCTTCTCAGACATAATTACTAATTACGGCACTGAAAAGAACAATAACAACTATCTTCTTATAACTATTGTATACAAATTGAAAATAACTTGAGATGCGTGTTCTACAAACAATTTCAAACGCAAGGATAGTTTCAGCGCCTCTATTTTGGTGCGGTTTTTGGCATATGTCACAATTAAATATATTTTAAGACAAACTTTAATAACTTTGCAATGTGATTCGTTTACATTTTTTGTAAGAAGTCTAAAGCAGTTCAACGTACGGCATGTTTAGGAATTGAGGTAATTGTAAGATAACACTATTTATTGTGATTTATTATAATATTTTTCTCTTGGAAGTTTGCTTGATCTAAAACCTTCAACCTCCTTAAACAGATAAGGGTTTATTCTGTTTTTGATATAAATTTAAAAATTTATCTAAAGTTTTTGGAAAAAATGTAAACAAAATTAAGTCTTATGTGCATTTCCTTTTGACTTTTGATTAAACGACAGGTCACTATTACTACAACTAGTTTATAATAATGCTTACACGGCAACAAAAAGTTTACGTGAAGTGTATTACATTTATATCATGCGTTCGAAAAAAGGCACCGATTGGATCTTGGATGCCACTGTTATGCGGAGCCTACCTAGTACAAGTATATAATTTTCACTGGATATGACGTGCTATACTAAGTGGGATAGGCAGATGTGTAGCATCCAAGGTCAACTCGACGCTTTTTTTTGAACGAAAAAATTCTAGGTACAAAATTACCAAAATCCCAGTTTATTGAGAGAAGAAGGTAAAGAGTTTTTACAACGTCAATGTTTAATAAACAAAACTGAAACTGAGTATAAAACATTGACACGATAAAGAAATAATTACTATGTAATTTTAAATAAAGTTGACCTCTGTCGGGGTTGGATCTGGCGGCTACCGACACCGTATACGTAGCTACCGAACTGCTTACAGCGAATGCTACATCATAAAATATAAACACTCTCATTTGTCTAGATTTAGCAAAACGGGTGTTAGTAACCCGACTGTCGGGTTAGTATCCACCACCGTCGTTGGTTTAAAATTGACTAGACTCGCACTCTCAAGAGAAACAGTTGGACCAGTATCCTGTCCAGCTAAATCGACAGACTTGACAGTTTTACGTTTTTGCGTGAAGATATCTTAAGAAAAATGTGTGCACACATAATGTTGGCAATGACCAAAGAAATTATTGTAAAATCATTAAGAAATGCTTTTATCGAATTTAGGAACAGGTTTACAAGTGCTCAGAGGTTGGTGGTTAGCCAGTCGATTCTTTTATGCCATTTAGCATTAAGCGATCTAGATTTGGTCCTACTGTCTGTCTGTAATCGCCCTAGTCATTTTAAACTACATCGCCCATGATTTTTTTATTTCTATTTGTTTTTCGTAAGAGTATCTATGAAAATTTTCTCTTAATAGCTGGTCAACGAGAATTTACATATTTCCTGCTAATTTGCAACCTACGTATGAAATAAATAAACAAAATAGCTGCACGCTGCAACTAATTGCCGCTGACTGGCGAAAGTACATTAAAAACTACAGAGGCCGTGCCTTTTCCGTGCTTATTGCGTTCTAAAATCTCTACTATTTCTTTGCATCTGTTCATCTGATCATTGCATTATTTGTAGCAATGTACATGCAAACGTATTAAGAATAATAGATTGGTTGATTGTGTCGTAGCTGGAATCATTTGGCTCAATAAACTCGACCTTCGCGTATGCAAAATTGTGTTTAAAGGCAACGGTTTATTATTTTGGCAAACATTCGTACAATTTTTGTGGGATTCTTGCCTGTTTCTTTAAATTATTTATTTTATTTTTTTGGGTTAAAGTTGTTTATTTTTCTGATAGTTGAAAACTCCTCGATCTACCATCTATTGCTAGTTTTTTTAGTGTTTTCCCATACTTCCATTCATTTAATTATTTAGTCATTCTTCATTAATTGGTTTGGTTAATTTATTCCACTATGAAAATAGGAAATTGAATGTGATCGTGAACAAATCTATATTTTGGAATTTTCAGGCAAATACATGTTTAGGACTTCCAGGTAATCAAAAAAGTTGTTGACCGCCTGGATGTGTGTGTCTGTGTGACAGGAATTACTGCACCGATCCTAATGAAATTTTGATTAATAAGGAAAATTCCGCATTCTAACATATTTGAGCAGATATTAGCATTAATTTCTATTTACTTCAACACAGTTGCCAGATCGGCATAAACTTTAGTTTTTGTTATAACCCTAGGAGAGCACAATGCTTCATTACTAGTAGTATCACTGAACTATACTTACATAGTTCAGTGAGTAGTATACATATCGAAATTTTCCAAGTTATATGAGAACGGTGAAAGCGCAAAATATTACACAATTTTTGAAGCTTTAAAAAACAGTTGCAGTTTTTCTGGTTTTTCTGGTTGCTCTAGTAATAAGCAATAACCTGCTAAATAATTAAAATTTAACCTTTTTTTTAAAAAAACATCAAATTCCTGTACGACATACAATTATACTCACGGCTAATCCGGTATTCCAATATGACGTCTCACATGCCAAATCAATATGGCGACGTAGGGCAAGAGTGCGTGGTCAGCTATTTTCTTGCTGTTGTGTTAAATAAACGTTGTACTCTCGATCTAGAGTAAAACGCCTGAAATTAAAAATATCATTGAACATTGGTTAGGTTACGTTAAGGCGTTAGTTTAGTTGGTTTACTGTTTTAGTTAGGTTAGGTTAAGACTTCACAAAAAGTTAGTTTACAGCTCTGAGTAAGCTTTATTTAGGTTGCCTCACTGCCCTAGCTCTAATGTAACTTAGCCAGTTATAGCAGTTACCTAATCTGACCACTGCCTGCTTCAATCTAACATAACCAATACCCGAATCTAACCTTTGGTTAGAACTTGAATCCAGGTAACTATATAAGCCTCAAATGTAGCTGCATTCAGTAGCATCTGATCTTATGTGGTAATTCTTAAGCTACAGCTGTCTATATTTACAATTACGTTTAATAATATTTTTTTTATTAAACAATAAAAGCAACTTTTTTTTTGTAGTTTCTAAAATTTTTTGTCAATACTGCACACTAAGTTGTTCACTTGTTCTGCAAATAAAATTCTTATTTTTTCGTCCCGTGAATACCTACTTCTAGAATATTGTCAAACAAGACAAACACGAGCTGCTATGCAAAAAATTTGAGAATTTTAATCTGATTATTTTTCAATTCGCGACTGGTATATGATTGGATTATTTCATACATAATATATCAAACTGTCAAATTAAATTGTTGTTTAAATTAACCAATAAAACAAATTACTAGTTGGTTTGTTTATTCGCGGTATTATTTTCTACGCGAAAAAGAATTTCTTAGACAGAACGAGCACAATTTTCTGTGCAGGAAGTTCGAGTAACAATTGATCTAGATTGTTTTTCAGTCGTGATATAATGAGTAGATTGCTTTACGCCTAATACATGGAGTTGTCGAATAATTGTATTTTTCATATTATCAAATAAAACAAATGAATAGTTAGCTTAATTTAAGCGCGTTAAAAATAATCGGGTTAAACTTTTCTATTGGGTGCTGAAACGGCCAATACGACGTAGTGATTAGTCGATATGTTTTGAATGGAATAACTAGTAATTAAATACAAACAGAAAGGCACACGTCATACAGTATATGCCTTAATTGTAGTTCTTCGAGAATACCGACACAAGTATTGGTTTTGTATTGTTTTTGTGTTGAAAATCAAGACGAAGAGTTTTGGTCTTGACATTAGTTTACCCCTTTTCTTTGAATGGTCCACTGATCAAGTGATTATATGTTGCCATATAAATTTTCAAGTCACAAAATCTTTTCAACAATATTCAAACTTTGAAAACTTCCAAAATTGTTATAAATAATGTTTAAAAATTTTCAATATAGTATTATTTTTAAAAATTTTAAATATTTTTTAAATGATTAAAAAAAAATGCATGGAAGTTCTCGTGGCAGTTGCCCGACAGATTTTTTTGTTCCCTATTTATAATATTTTGAAAATCCAATCTTCTTCTGCTTGAGGGTTGCTTTATTTTTTCCACGGCTGATAAGTGTAGGTATTTCACTAATAATAACAGCTATTTCCACATTATCTGCGAATCTACGTCACTGCCATTATAATGTAAGCTACGTTTTATCCGGTTGGATGATGTAAATGCAGCCTGCGGAGTATCTGTAGTACAAACCACTGCAACGGAGAAATTTGGGAACTGCTTCTTTATCCCGTAAAGGTGAGACAGTTCCGGATTTATTGTATATAGATTTCTTATTATGTCGCTTTATCCAAACTTACCTATATACAAAAACGTTTTGCTACGGAGTTGTAGTCTCCCGCAGATGGAACAATGTAACTACTCTTTTGTTGATGACTTTGACGCAGTAGTTGTATTATAATTTTGAAAATTTATATGTGCGCAAATAGATTTAATTTATTATTTTTACCTATCTTTTAATACATCAGAGATGTGATAAATCAAATAATGCTGATTTTTATTTTTGCCTGATAACTTGTGCAACTATGTGCTTTCGAATTTACTTAAATTTGGAAGCAAAGCTTACTTTGCAGTTTAAAATTATTTAATAATTTTTTAACGATTTAATTCTAATATCAGCAAATTATGTAAAACCTCTACACTAAATCCCGACGGCCATTCGTGCAAGTAAAAAATGTTTGTTTGTTGCTGTCTTGAACTCAATGCATGAGAAAAAGAAAAACAAGTTTTAATCTCTTATAAAAAACAAAAAATTGACTATCCCCTAACTTTAGTAAATTGAAATTACGCAAGCTGAACCCGTGGGCTACGCCTACGTCAGCTTTTGAGTTTAGGTGCCGCGTCGCCTTAGATGACTCTAACATTGACATCGGAACAGGCTAACAAAATAATAAAAAAGGTGTTCGAGATATAAGAGCATAGTGCATATCACGCGTCGCATAAAGTTGAGACACTTCCGGATTTAATGTATGAATATGTGACTGTGACATCATATTAATGTGCTGAACATGTGCAACAGCTTCGTTTATGCCGAGAATTCTGTAAAAATGTGCAACATCAAATAAATTGAAGGAGCAGATCTCTATTTTATTATTGTCTCAAAAATTGCATTCATCAACTTCTATATCAAGGTCTGCATTCATATTTGCATTTGCACTTACAGGGTTTCCATTGCAATGCAATGTAATACTTAACCTTTATGCAAAAGTCTTGGTCTTGGTTGTAGCATCGTAAGACCAAAGCATTACTACGTGTTCCAAACTTTTTCAAGACCAAGACAAGACTACGGGAGTCTTGGTCGTAGTCTTGTCAAACAACTACCTACTAATTTGTTTGATTATTATATAACTAAACAAGTAGATTTTAATTATTGCTAGATTTTCTTTGTAAATTTCAAAAATTTCTGACTCTTTAAGCACAACAGTTATACACTTTTTTTTGTTATATTAGTAATTAATTAATAGCCGCTATGAAGGTTTCGTTTATATGTTACACTATGCTTTTCAGGATAAAGTTCGGTACGAGCTTTCTAGTTCTCAAGTGCTATACTCTATTCAGGTCGTTGACGACCTCTCTCCTATGTCCGTGTTTGGTGCCCGTGAATAGACACTATTTTGCACAGACAGACATAAGGGACCTACAGTTTAACGTGGGCTCCGAACCACAAGAAGTGCATTTATTTCTTCTGTAGAGAAATTTTCCTGGGAAAAAATCCACCTCGCTGGTTTCCCGTTGCCTTGCGATGGAGAACGATGAGGCCGGGAGTCGAACCCGAATCCGCTGCATTGGCAACCCGCGCGCTTACCACTGAGCTGCGGCCGCTCTTTTCGGTATAATAATGTTAAAACCTCGAATTGTGCTGTTTTCTTTGTTTTACTGTTTAGAAACTCGGTACTTCTTGTTTTACATTACTTCGGTCGGACAAAAATTATACTACATAAATTAATTCAACCTATTTTTTACGAACACTGTACATAACGCCAAATAAGAAACGGAAATGTAGGTGTTTATTACCAGTTTTATACCTACGTGAATTTTTAGAGAACTATTTTTTGTCTATACGTATTATTAGCAAGGTAACTATTTCTTTTATTTGACCACGAAATTTTTAAGTAAACTGCATTTTTCTTGGAGATATTTTTTAAATTACTCGTGCAAACAACAATCGTTTTAACAAATAGCACAGCCATAAATCATGCTTATCTCAGAAAATATTTTAAGTGTATTAGCCAATTAAACTGCAACTAAAAAGTTGTCAATTTGACCGCATTGTTTACTCTTTCTATAAATTGGGATAGAAGTATAAAGCAAACATCCTTGTTTTAGCATTTTAGCATTAACCTCCTAATATGATGTACAAACACACATATACGGCGGCCACTTTGAAATATTGGGCAGCCCCGTATCGACCATATATATATGAGGAATAAATGAGACAAACATTATTTGTTATATCGGCTCTTTTTAGAACGTAACGTGCCGTAAATGAAGACACAAAGTCCATTGCTATAAAGTACATCCTCGGTAGATGCCAAAGAGTATGCTCAAAGGTTAATGTGTATAGGTAATAAATCAGCAAACAGAAAATAGCTGCAACATACATCATTATCATCTGTTGGTCAATTAGGCGTTCTCCACCTGCTGGGAATGTATCTAGAACTGTTAAGTGTTAGTACGTTCAACTAGGAAAAACCTTTACTGAAGTGATACTGTCACTTTGGGGAACGGAAACGTCAGCAGAGAGCAAACACAAAAAGAAATGCATTTTAAGCTAATTGTTTTATAAAAATGAAATTCAATTTTTTTAAATTAAGTTGTTCATGGTAGCACTTCGATATAATTTGTAATTCGTGGGCACCTAAACGTATCTTCAATCAATTTTTCACTGGGTACAAGCCGGTTGTTTAGAAAACGATTTCGGCTACTATGCGTTCGTGTACGTCCCGTTTTAAGCACGATAAAAAAGTTCAACACACGAAACGCGGCGCAAAGTTCTAAGTACTTTATAATTAGTGGTTTCAGAACTAGATATACCATAACTTATAATAACAAGCTCTGTAACTCGGTTAATCTAACGCACGAAATGAAAAAAATCATCAAAAAACTATTCGATGTTCTTTAACAATAGATGACGAGTAACGACCTCACGATGTTACTAACAATTCGAACATAAAAAAAGTGTATCAACTATGTTGCCTGTTAAACTATACAGCTACATATGTACTTTTTTCTCTAAAAATAAGAGAAGATGTTTACATGGTTGTCAAAATAAGCAACAAAAGCGTTATAATAGAATGACTTACATAGAAACAAGCAGGTTGCTAAGAATTTATAGCCAAAAAGGTCAACAAAAAATTGAAAAATGTATTTGAAGTTTTTAAAAATTTTAACGTTCTTTCAGATTGTTTCTATTTTTGATAAAAGTTTTATAAATGAAAAATGTTATCATCATCTTCTTTTTAAGTAAAAGACAATACAACAATAATGAATGTCTTTAAAATTAATTTTCGTGCTTTAAAAGGCAGAAATCTCTAAACAAACTTATAGAACACAATCCTGAAATCATTTTACACAGGAAATTCCAATAAACATAAATCTGAAAACGTTTTCTTACGGAGTTTACAGCCTCCCGAAGATCACACTTTAATTAAAATCTCTGCCATCAATTAAGATATGTGTTTTAAATTTTGTATGAATATTTCTCTATTGATAATTTAAATTTTCGCTTATTTTCGTGCAAATTCATTAACCAGGGGCGAAGATATGGGGTGCGCTCAAAATACGTTAAGAAGTTTGTCGGGTACCCATCCATATCTACGACCCTGGTTAACAAATTTAAGCAAACCAAAATGTAAATCATCATTCGTAAAATATCCGAACAAAATTTGAATCAAATATCTCGATTTATGACGGAGATATTAATTAAAGTTGTACCATTTTCAAAAACCTGTAACTCCGTAACTTCCAAAATGTGCTCCTTAAATGATTTCAGAAAGTCACGCAACAGATCATCAAATTTTAAATAAAGAGTGATCAGAAGGTAAAGATAAATTACAATAATACGTACTGCATCAAAATAATAGTCAATTATAGTTGTTCTGTAAAAAAACTTCTTGCATTTTAAAGCTGTCAGTTTAATTTTAAAAATATAAAAAACATTTTATAACCTGAATAATAAAATAACAATCACTTCAATTGTTTTATTAATTTTAATTACTATTATAATGAACAATTATAATAGAAAACTCAAAACTAGGCATAATTTAGTGAATAATAAAAATATTAAAAGAATAAAAAATATTAAATAGTTGTATTCGATAATAAAATCATAAATAGACGTTTTTCAGCAAAGCGTTGCGACGTGTATAACGGTCGGTCAGTAGATGTCGCTAATGCAGCACTTTTAACCTAACAATAGATTAGAACTAATTTTATCAATACGTGCCGTCATATACGTATTTGAAATTTCATTAATTACGGACACATTTACATAACTATGAATTATAGCTTCAATTCAAAACACTTCCGAGCTCAATATTATTTGCCTAGTCAATAGTCAGAATTACGTTAACAAAAACAAAAATCGTTGTTATCATATGAACATAAGATCTTAATGTTTTTATAATTACTAATTGAAGTAAAGTAGTTACAGTTTACACAATAGAAAGTTTTGTATGTTGATTACAGCTTTTATCCAAAAACAGTAAGCAACTGAGCAGTCTTCGCATGTCACATTACCGCCTCACTTTCCCACTAAGAGTGCGGATGAGTACACCGCTAAACTGTTCCACACCGATTGCCGAATGATACCTATAGATAGTGGTATATCTATGAGTACGGAATAATGAAATAAAGTCGATTAAAACACTGACACTTATACGTTCTAGATCGAGTGATCGTCTACATTTAAAAAAAAAGCTTTTACAGTAAAATGAATTGGAAGGGAAATACATATTGAATGGCCAGCTAGGTATCCAGACCTAACTTCTCCGAATTTATTTAAATTGGGTCATTTGAAACGTAAGGACTCATAAGATAGATCGACTAACTTTGAATATGCAGCTTCCAAAACTCCCATTGATGGGCTAGCCCATTGTCATACTGTAAATAAAGAGCAGTCTGGACATTTAACCTAAGCATATTAAACCTCTGGTATTTATTATTGAATGTTTTTATTATACCGATAAAGTTGGACACTTATAAATTTTGTTATGTGTAATAATTCTTAATTTTATTTCCTAATTTTCCCACATATATTAAATTAAAATCTATCAAAAGATAAAAAGAAAGATACGGGATTTCATTTACCAAAATACGGCAATGACATCATGAGTCAAATGTAGCAAAAAAAAATTTAAAAGAATAAATTATAAAGTACGTGTGAAATTATCATAACCGTAAATGTTAGCCAGTTCTGCAGTCAAAAAAATCTTTCCAGTTAGTTAAAGAAACCGTTTGAACATGAAGTTAGTTTTCAAACCGCAAGTAGAGTAAATTCAAAATATGCTTAAATAATTCAACTATTTGGAAAGTCAAATAAATTTGGCATTGGTTGCAAATCATTGAACACGACCTCAAAACTAACCAAAAGTAATCATTGGAGTAGATTTCTGAATCTGCAAATTCCTTCCGAGTTTCGTGAAGGAATCCTAAACTGTTCTGTTCTAGGTGTTTGATCCTCAATTATGCTGTCCAAATCAACATACAAAGTGTGAAAACAAGTTAAAATAGTATTTGTTTTACACAAATAATTTTTCGACAATTTTTAAATCTTACAAACGTTTTGAATTTCTACAAAAAAGTAATTTTTGCAGGACAGTGTGAACGCATCCCAAGAAAACAAGTAGCCATATAAAACAAATTGTTATCTACAGAAAAGAGTTTAAAGAATGTGTCCTGAATGTCATTTAACACATTTTTGCATCTGGTAACACATTAAGTATATCAAATCTAATCGTTCTTCCATGTATCACTGATTCAAGGAATGTGATTAACTTAATTCTTACTTCGCGCACGATCCCAGCATTTAAGAAATTACAAGTACGTTGAGACTGTGAACGTTAATTTAAGATACATTAATGAGGGGAGTTTTTAAAAATGTTAATCACATTCTAATTGGACAGGTCTTTAGACGGTGAGGAGGAAGTCGTTTGGGCGATAAAACGCGTAACCGGTGTCTCGAAATGCACAGTCTAAGCCTGCACAGGTATTTTTTGACTTCAAAGGAACCGCCACCGCCCGAAGCGACGGTTCACACTAATTGGAGGCTCAGGACGGTCAAAGAAGCCGCTGGAACTCAATATTGAGCGTTCTGAAGCTAATTGAGTGACCAACAACTTTATAGGTGGCTATGCTCTTCTTATTTCTATGCTCTCTCTACACAAGTTTTTTGCCTTTTTCTCTCTAACCTACCATTGTTATGTAAGTCGGTGACCCGAATTATTACCTTTTTTACCCGCTTAATGGAAAGGATTCTTTACTAATAAGAAGAATCTTCAAAAGTCTACCAGACAAGATATTAGTATGCTACTTTGCGATTTACAGTTCAAAATCGAAATTAATTAACTTCTGGTTTTTTAGGAGAGATAAATATTAAACAAGTTCAGAACGACCAAATAATTTAAAGTTTAGGACGTTGCACCCTCACCTAAACGCTTTTACGTTTATTAAGTAAGTTGAAAATCTAAACTGGACATGAATTTTTATGAAATTTTAAAATGAATTGTTTTCTGTGGTTTTGCACAAATGAAATATTTAATCGGTTGAATTTGTTTTATTTTTAACAAGCTTTTTCCATTTTCTTTCTGGGATTTCTTCACCATATTCAAAACTTGGCGTTGGGGAACCATGCAAATTTAATTAAAACAAAACTATTCACATGATTTGCATTCTTTTTCTAAAAGTGCTTTATCAATTACTAGTACAGGTACACCTAAACCAAATAAGTAATTTGTTAAGCAACATATTATTAACAACAAGCTGTTTTAGAAATATTGCTCAAACATCATTATATAGTCTCTTAAAAGAGACATCTCAAATCTACAACTGCAGTAGTACTTTTATTGATAAAGTGTCGATGAACAATAAGCACTTTCGATATTTAATATCTCTATTGCCTAGAATGATAAATAACTCTGTGTGAATGTCAATAAAATTAACTTTAAAGGCAAGTCGGTTTGTATAGGCCAAACGATACAAAATTTATTAAACATTAAAAAGACAATATTGCACAATAATATATTGTTACTTTGTTAGTATATGTTTTCTTGGAAGAAATACCGATTAAGATTATATTTGCAAGTTTGAAAATTATATTCACTATTGAAATTGTGTTTCTCACACTGCTAGCATGGGAAAGTATTGGGTTCATGGAAATGTTCAATTTCTAGAATTTTGTCCGCAGGATTCCAAAACATCAGTTTTTTAGGAAATGTCTGTCAGTGTGTCCGGCTGTAGGTGGATGGAAATATTATGAAACATATCAAAACTCATAAACAAATTTTTCGAACTCTTAAGCTCTAAAATGGTGGTTGCTTTAATTTCTTGAGTGTTTTAAATTTAACGTGTTTTGACTCAAAAGTGAATTGCGAGGTCTCTATAGAATTTGGTATGGTTTTGAGCTAGGAAACACAGTTGGTCATATAAATATTTTTCGAAAACATACAAATTGTCGAAATGAACTATCTTCAGTTTTGAAAATTTTTAAAAAATTATATCTCAAAAGCTTAGCAGAAGATCCTTTTTTTATTTTGTCATACAGTGAAGCTAGGATTGAGCTACAATTGGGATTTATTTCAATCGCTTTGTGTCTTCTGTAAATTTTTGATTTTTTTAAATTAATACGTACACGTGATAAGCGATTATTACATAAAGGACCTACAGGGACGAGGTTGTGGGATCCGAACCACTGCCGTTATTTGCGCATTTAATTAAAACGAGTTATCAATAGGGCTAATTACCTTAAAGGCGCTTATTGGCTGACGAGGAAAGAATGGTCGCGGTGTCTGTTAATACGATGTAGTGCTGACGAGTTTGTACTGATTTGCCTGCGTAGCTATCAGCTTTGATTGCAATTATAAGCTTATGCCATTATTAAAATGCAAATAATCGATTGCATCGCTTAACCAGTCTACTCAATGTTTAAATTAATAAAATTTATTATCAAATAATCCTTTAATCAAATTATTGTTAATTAAATAAGCGATTATTCAATATACTAATAATTCGATTATTTAAATAATCGAATCAATTAATCGATTCGACGATTCATCACACTAATCGATTAATTTTTCGTTATGCAATTATGGAACCATCAAAATGATTAGCCAAAATAAGCAACTAATCTAGCAATAGATTAATCAAATAATCAATTAATTAAATAATCGAATAATTACATAATAGAGTAATCAAAGAATCAGTTGGTTAAACGATCGATTAATTAAATAATCGATCGCCAAATACTTGATTAATCAAGTAATCGATTCATGAATCAATCAATTGGCTTACTAATTGGTTAATGATTTAATCGATTATTAATGAATCGATTTATCAAATAATTGATTACCCTGGCAATTACTCAAAGAATCGCTTAATTAACAAACCAAATAATCAATTAATTGTTCTTGATATTAATAAACGATTGGGAAATAATGTAGTTTTCTTAAGCACTGTTTTTTTGGTCTACTTTGTATTCTATTGTTTTGTTCTTCCCTGCCCTGTTTTATTAAATTTAAATTTTTTTAATGAAATTTGATTTATTTATAAAATTCAAAAACACATATTTTCTCAACAGACAAGAGCTGTTAATTAAATAAATAACTATACGTTGTTTATTGTCTGTTAAAGCAATAATCAAATTATTGATTTATTAGTCGATTAATCAAACAACGAATGATCACACAATCGATTAACCGAACACTTAAGTAGAAAACCAGTTAATCGAATAATCGATTAATCAATTAATGGATACATGAAATAAAGTATTAATCAAACAATCAATTATTCGATATTCTTAAAAAAATAATGAACTTACCAATTCGGTCACCAACAATCGATTAATTGGTTTTGCACAGCCCTAGCTGCTAATAAATCGTGGTCGTTTTGATATATAAAAAAACTAGAAAGGAAATGCCACTTTTAGGTACTAGATTACCATATATCAATACAATAAATCCCTAACTGTCTTATCATAACAACACAACGGTCTCTTGCATCTCGACAAAATTTACCACCACAATAATACGGCGCCCTTTCAGCTCAATTCAGTGTATTGATTGTTTTCTGCAGTTATTTATGTTGCTGTCACCGTTATTGCTATAATTTTGGTTATTTATAGTTTACTTACGATAAACGTTTAATTGTAAATAAATTTGCTTTTTGTAGCACAGACAAGACAGAAATGCTTTGTTGTTTGGACTGCACATTTAATATAAACATCACGGTCGACCTCAGTGTGTTCACCGCCCGCACTAAATACTCAGCTATTTTGAATATTGTTTAGTTAGTCGCTTAGTAAAGTATTGGGTGTAGTCGCTTTGCTTTGATAAATTGTTTCATATCAAAAATTGAATTTTGTTTATGTCTTTGCTCGAATATTGCTACCGAGCTAATATTTTCAATGATAAGCAATATGCGATCTGCGAACAAACGCAACCACTATTTTAAAGAGCTGGTAAATAATAATATTAAAATATTCGCAAGTTTTCTTTGTTTTGTTCTTTATTTTCATTTGTGAATTTATATAATAAACATAAGCTGTTTTTTTATAAAAGTTTTTTAATATGTTCTGTATTTTATGCAAGAAAATATGGTCGCCGTACTTTCGAAAATCACAATTTAAGGGACTTCTTTTCCGTTTTGATTTAATAATTTTTGTTATATTAATACCCCGACACCGTAATGGTAAAATGGGGAAGATTAAGTAAGTATATTTATACGTTAGAAATGTTTTTTGGTAGCATTTTTTCACAAACAGAATGGCATAAATTTAAGAACCGAATATGATAGAACGCGTAAAGACAAATAAAAAGATTTGTTTGGAGCACGCTAGCTTTAAAAATGGCGGCCCCTGCGATTTATGTAAGTTCTTGGTTTTAACGCTTATTTGTTGAGGAAAACAATGTTACTATGTAAGCGAATTTTTTTACAAATAAAAACTCTGCATCGAAAATATTTAAAATTCTGAACTTTGTCAAAAAACTATTACTCAAAAACCTATAGAGCTAGAAGCTAGAGCTAGTTGTTTCGTGTCTCAGTGTACTAATTTTTCTGTGACACTCTCTTTGAAATATTAAAAAATATAAATTTATAAATTCATAAAATTCTTTAATAAATAGAGGACGATAAAAAAATCGGTTTGAGCTAAAGTGGTCATGAGTAATAGTAGAATAAGATTCAAAACTTAATTTTTAGATGCTGCAATATTTTGGCGGGTTAACTTATTATGAATTAAAGCAATTTCCTTATAAAGTTCATAAAACTAGAACATCAATCTACACTACCAAATTAAGCAGCTTATTTATTATTAAACAAAAGGTATGGTTTATCTCACGGGTTCCACTACTTTGAAATTAAAAGAAAACAATTTCCGATAAGATTAACATACGCAATCACCATTAATAAAAATTAACGGCAGTCAGTGAATAAACTAGGACTAGAGCCTGTATTCTCACATGGATAATTATACGTAGAATTTTCTAGAGTTACAACAGTTTCATATGTCAAAATTGAATACACTAACGAACGAGGTTATTAAAGAAAAAGTGGGTACATTAATTAAAAAAATATTGTATACCTTTAATAAAATAATACAATTATTATTTTAATACATTTATTTAAATTCTTATTTGATGTTACTCTTGCTGTGTCGTAATTTTACTCCAAAACAATAAACATCAACGCAAATAGTGAGTAGCGCGATTAGTACTTATGCATATTAGCTTCAGTATTTACTTTGGTTATTTAAAGATACACAATATTGCTGGACGTTTTAAGTACATATCTTACATCTCGATGTAACTTTTTTATTATTTTCTTAGAATAAGTTAGCAAATAAAGCGGGGGGGGGGGGTAGTCCGCGAATTTTGCTAATCTTTTAAATACTGATAAACTTCCAATTAAACTAATACAGTATTCCAACCAGAACATAATATATAAATTGTTTAAACGAATGAAAACTACTATAGTAGAACAAACAATAGAAAACATTAAATTTTAAATGGTTTTCCCAAATGATGATGGCTATTTTCCTAGCTGCGATTGTAAATTCTTAACGCTTCATGCAAACTGCCTACAAAATAACAATGACATAACAAGCTGCTTGTCACACTATATTGCAATTATTCCCTGAATGCAAAGTGTAGACTGCATTACTTTGTACGTAATCGATATGAAAACGACTTTACAATGTCTTTTTTCTAGAATCGTTAACAATACCGCATTGTAACATTATAATCGGTTTGATATTTCGTTGATATATTAATGGATGCAAATATTTACCATTGTTGACATTTTATAATTAAATATAATGTTACTGTAGCCGCCGAAAAATATAAACGAAAAATAACCTAAATTCCCTGTTCTCGAACATATAATCAAAAAGACAAAAAAATGAATTGGTGTTCAGTCGCATCTATCATCAATATATTATAGACTAGGGTTGTTAAATTTCTGCTACTGTCGTTACGTTATTGTTTCCTAATAATTTCCCAGAAGATCGGCAACAATTGCCTGGATAATATCAGTCATAAGGGATTTACGAAGAGTTCGTATAAAGGGGAAATGATGGGTTATAATAAAATTCAATTATTCGAAACGTCAGGCATTTTAAAGCGACACTCCTGACACCAGTGATTAGGAACACGAAACTTTCTGAGCTTCTGAAACGAACGTGAAAGGTAATGAATATACCGCCAGACGTTGTTTAAAATTTATAACACAATTTAGGTACGTAGATTCTACTTAATTTATACTAATTTTCTTGTTTCATAAATTTAAAATTAGTCTTAAATCCAGGGAATGAATTAATGTTTAATAATTTATAAACTTATGAGTTTAAAACTTTAAACTACCAATTTGAAAATAGAAATGAAGTAAAAGTACGGTATTGTGCACAATTTAATTATATAGAAGGGCAGCTGATGCAAGGCAAGGCGTTATAAGGGGGCAAAAGAACAAGCGGCTCATGTTTAGATATCATTAACCATCTTTCCCACAATTTAAACTGATTCAATTTTAAATTCAATTCTGTTGAAGGCTGTAAATGAGATCGATCTGAAAAAACAACAACCGGTGGTGCGATTCACGTTTTCAACCGAGCGGAACGATTTTAAGGGAATTGCTTTTACAAAAAATAAACACCTAAATTGTTGTTGCAGGCTGACTGTTAATTTGTAAAGCTGCTCCAGGGATTTTATTCGATTGCTTACGCTTTTCTTGTTTAATCATTAAATTATGGAAAAAAACTTGGTAGCTTAGAATAAATTTAAAAAAATCATTGCTTCTACTTTGTTCTATTCTTTTTAAAAGTCATTCTCTATTTAAGGTTTAGATCTTTGGCAGTAATCTTTATGTCTACAATTGATTAAAAAATACACCTCGTGGTATAAAGAAATCATGCATAAACTTGGACTTATCTAAGAACTAAAGGTTAGGAAGGACAATATCCGCAAACTGAACAATAGTTAAGAGACAAAAATAAGGAAAGAAAAAAATAACAAAATTCATTTTTTTGGTTTTTTAAAATTTGGCCGATGCTCATGGACTTTTCGCATGTTAAAAAGAGAAAATATTTTAATATACAGCAAAAATATATTTTACAAAAATCGGCGTAACAATTGTTTTAAAGTTTTATAAACGAAGAGAACGTAGAAATGATAAGCTACTGCAGTATGATTTTTCCCCAATCTATATAATTAAAACATGTAGCCATTTCTTTCGACATCTATTCCTAGAGTTCTACTAAGCCGATTCTGTCATTTTTTAAATAGAAGCTATGACTGTGTAGATGTGCACAAAATCCTAAATATTAAAAAAATTAATAATTATGACAAAGCCTTAATTTAAACGAACTGACATGAACTGACGCTTGCCACTTGCAGCGCCATTTGTTTCTTCTCGGTATCGGTTTTGGGAACTGCGTGTTACACGTACCACACGTTAAATATGGTCTATGAAGCAGTGTTGTAAGTTGCAAATTATTTTTAATAACGGGGCCTAGAGTCCCTCTAGTTCTTTTAACTCTCTGTGCGTCCTTTGCAAATTGTTGAATATAGAAATTATTGTTTTGGTATTTATTAAAAGCAGGATCAAGAAAACACAGGGCGTAAGCTCACCTCTCACGTCTTGCACTTTTTGTGTTGCTAACTCTATTTTATTAATTCTGAAATTAACGTAATCTAAGCAATATCTATTTGTAAAACTAAGTAAAAAATTATTTCGTAAGAGAACAGTGGTGTAACCAGGATTTCTTCAGACTATTTTTTGGGACGTTATCAAGTAATTTCTAACATATGACACCTTAAATTAAAGCGATTTTGACTGCAAATACGCCACTGATTTAAGAATTTTCCCTTTTTTCTCGGTAGCCCTAAAGGGCTTTTAAATCTTCGGGGCCCATCTCCTTGCGACCATTGACGTGATGATGGTAGCTACGCCACTTTAAGAGAAACATTTTCAACTTCTGACGCCTACGCTTGCGTTTTATTGTTTAAATGTATACGGCGATAAGCCACATTTTGTTATAGCGTTGCGAGAGGTAAAAGTTTTTCTTTTAAAAAAATAAGAAAGTTTGTAGGAGATGGAATGGAAGCGCCAGTAGAAATAGCACACTTTGTTCTGGTATTTTAAGGTATTTGTCACGTTAAAAATAGTAGGTTATTAAATTTACGACAGTTACCTAGCAACCAAACCCGAAAACAGAAGCTTGATATGTTTTTTTATGTCGTTTATTGAAAACAGAATTTTAATAATTCAAGAACTGAGAGCAATAGGATGCTTTAAGGCAAAATCAATGATTTGTTTTTCTAGCTTCAAAATGGTGGTTGCTAAGATTTTTGAAAAGTTTGGCTTTATCCACCTATTTATTAAAAAACAAGTTCAGACCCAGAAAGATCTGCATAAATTCAGGATATTATAATACCTCTAGAGGGATATACAATGTTACTATTTAAGGTCATTTTTGAAACCACAAAAAAATTTTAAATACTTAAAATACGTTTTATATGATAGTTAAACAATTTTTCTTATTTCTGTAGGTTTATGGAACTAGAAACTGTAATTTGGTTAATGTCTCAAACCGCTAATGTAGCTGTGACGCCTTCTATGAATTTTTGAAAATCGAATTCTTTTTTATAATAAACGTGTAACGTTAGAACATTTCCGTAATCATAGTAGAATAAGAATATAGTTTTAATTTTTACCAGATTTCAAATTTAGGAATGCTAGCTACTCCCCTCCCACCGGTTTCTGGTTGACAAATTTAGTTTGGGCGCTAAGTATAACAAACGATTTATTGAGACATTGCGCGAGCTAGCAAATGCTGCATGCCCGAAGCGTCTGATCTTAGACAGACAAATATTAATTATTTATTATTTTTAGTATGAGAAAGTGTGGACGATATGCTTCCCCACATTATTGTTAAAATTCGTGAAAGCGGCAAGCATGAAGGAATATACTCGTAATTTATGTTTCTCTGTACTATTAATATTTTCAATATAAGCCTCAGAAACGAATTATTGAAAAAACTGGAAAGCATTTATACTGCTAGCTGAGATTAGAATGCTTCCTTTCATAGCCGATATTCAAAAATGTATCCGCTTAATAAAAACGGGCCCTGTAATTCCAACTCAAAACGCTCCTAACCAAATCCTGCCGTTCTCACAATTTAGAAATAATTGCGGTGAGCTACGTGGTTGCTACCGAATGCTCAAATCATATCGCCGCAAAAAATAATCGGACGTGATCATCTCGATGCTTATTGCTTATGCCGCTGTCTGTTTACCGCTAGCGATGATATTAGCAACGACGTTCTTTTACTCATCGTTTCACATTTATTAGGTGCTTCCACTATAAATGTACACCTTCGGGTTAGAAATCTTTTAACAACTCGTAACCGTATACGGTGTGAAGTAATATGTTATCTGTAATATAGCAATTTGTAATTAATTTGAACGAATTCCAAAGTGAGTATTTTAATAACCACGAAATAATTATGTATATTTTTTTTATAATTGTGAATTTTTGTTGAAGCTTTAGTATACAGAAAATTAATTATTGAAAGTTTTCAAGATGCGAAGTAACTTCCAAAATTGTATTAAAATTGAAATGTGTGTGACATAGTCTTCATCTATGTCTATTAAGTGATAAAAATTTGAGATATATATTTTTATGCATGGAAAAATTGCCAAAAATTACATTACAAATTATACAAACCATTGCAAGAAAGCCATAATATTAAAATTTACACGTGCTATGGTACTTGCCTATGTATATGAGGCAACGACATTTCAATAATATAAAGTCTGTATTTTATATAATAATGTGTGAAATACTGGACTTTTTCAGAATTCAAAAATATAATAAATTTCGATTTTCAAATATAGTTACTACTTTTGAACCGAACATCTCTACTTAAAATAAACCCAAATCAAATCAATTTTTGGTAGTTTTGAAAAAGGAAAGAATTTTGGAATTCCGAGACAATTCTGAGTAAAAAAAATTAATTCTACATGATTTTGCAAAGTCAATTTTTATTTTTAATCTAAAGTGCTAATAGACGTAGCCGATAATAAAAAATACAAACATGATTTTTTTAAAGTATTCTGGTAGGTGCAGGCATTCACATTTGAATAAATAACTTTTTTGTAAATTAGCTTTTTTTTCCAAACGGCACTTGTCTTTAAACACTAGGTATCTAAACACATATTTTCACCACAAATTCTATGATGTCCTCATATCCAAAATCTAATTATTATTTGAAATTCAAAAGTTGGAGTCATGTCTGGTGAAACCGGAAGTCAAACGAATGTGGAGAAATATGTTAAAGCGTACCTTTTTGAGTAGATACTTATTATCTACGCAAAGTTTGGTTGCTATATCCCAAAAACTGAAGAAAATACGGGTTGTCTAATGATTTCGTTGACGCTCGGTATAGTAACGTTGTGTCACTCTAGCGGTATTATAATATTTTAACTCTTTACTGATCTGTTCAAGCGCCTTCTATCAAAATCTGCATTTAAATATCCAAAATTCATGTTTTTAATGTGATCAATAAAGCATATTTTACGGAAACGCGCACTAGTACGCACACACACGAACACACACACATTTTCATAAATAAGCCACTTTATAGATTCCCGAAAGTCCGAAATAAGTATTTCAGTAAAAATCTAGAATCGAACTTTTTGTGATCAAAAGGCAGCTCTAGTATTAGCATTTACGTATGTTGTAGTCCTTAATTATTGCCTACCTATCTTCATATTAAATCAGAATCTTTTGTGCCTGTCTCAACTTTCAGTGACGACCGGCTCCCGCTACTAGAAGCAACCCGTTCATTATAGGAGTATACGGCGAATATTTATATGCACTGTTATGTATCGGGCCAGTACAGTGTTTGATGCAGATACGAAAATTAGGTAAACACTGTATAGTGGGATGATAGGAACGCGAAGCATTCATTAGCAAACCGATTTTCGCAGCGGTCGGTAGAAAGAAGTCGACGACTACACACTCGGGAACAAGCGCTTACAATACGCACTTACAAAAATGTGTTACAAATGTCATACAATATTACTATAAAATAAAACATTCTTTAGGTGCATGTACATGTACAAGTAAAAACAATAATTGGAGAAATAAATATTGAACAATTAGATTACAAACTCTAACGATTTTGCGAACGAAATAAATACGCTAAGAATTAATAATTAAAACGATATAGCTCTGCTGCCTAAAAAAGTAGTCAGAAAACAAACGTGACCCAAATATTGGGAGCTTGTGTTACAATAACACACGTGCTGGAAACAAACAATTCGTGGTTGCTAACCAGCTCGTGTTTAAGAATACGATTTAAAGAATTAAAGTAATCGCGAAATAATTACTTAGGGTTTCGATCCGCGGTCCGCTCCACTACCCACTTAATTTACTTACTTAATATTAAAAAGAAATAAACAAAAAATTGTACAGCGTAGCTCAGGGGTTCCGATAGTACCCTATCTATCCGAATCTATTAACTGACAAAAGTTTTAAAAACAGTTTTTTTGGTATGTGAGAAATATATCTATATTTATTGAAAAATTTTGAAGGTCACAAAATTCTTTCAATTATTTTTAGAGGGCGTAATGGAATAGCTGTGGTATTAAAGTTTGCATATGGTGGAGACCTTATCGATATCTTATAACTTACAAAATTCTAGAAACATGTTTCTTGACAACTTGAAAATGATATAAGTTTTTAACTATTAAAAATATGATATTATATGTCGCAATCAGCCTTTACGTCCCGCTGCTGGACACCGGCACTCTTCTCTGCCACGTACTCTCCTTAGCGCTAAGGTGGAGTACGGGGGACCTACAGTTTAACGTCGAATCCGAACGACTAAATACCAGAGTAGGTTTCAGGCATTAAGACCCCACGACTGCCCACACCGGATAGGGGAATGTGAGTGGCGGGTTGTGGCATAGATTTTTATTGCTGCATGGCTTCGGCGGGGAATCGAACCCTAAACCTTTAGCGTTAGAGGCTAAGCGCCTAACCTCTGAGCTACCACCACTTTAGATATTATAGATATTATATCTACTAACGCAAATATTAAAAATGCTTATGTCGATATACTATTAAAATCAACTTCACGGTGAGTCTAAGCGATTGAACGCAGTTTACGTTTGCTAAGAGTGATTCTGGGTGAGACGCCCAATCGGGAGAGATGCCTAATGAGTTGCTGTTTTTTAAAGAGTTTTCAGATTTTGCAGTGACTCCAGTGCTTCAGACTAGTAGTGAGTGTGTCACTGCAGTAAAACTATATTGTTTTAACGTTTTAACCATGATACAGCTGATAAAACGTCAAGTATAGGTCTTACTGGCTTAAGAAATATCTAAATGGATATTGGGAATTGGGTTTTTGTATGGCATGGACAAATTTTTAACAGACAATGTTACACGAGCAAAGAGCTTGAAGGTTAGACAATCATTCGTACATTCCTGTTTGGTGGTAGGTATTTGCAGAACGTTGATTATTAATTCTATTAGGCATCTCTCCCGTAGACCTTCGGTGTAATGTCCTAATTTTTTAGGAGAAACGCCTGCAGGAAAACAATTGAAAATAATAGTTTAAGGAAAAATCAGAGTTAAGAAAACTATTAGTAAATATTTAGTTAAAGATAGTTTGGATAATCACGAAGAGTTTGGAGGCGAAAATGACTGCACAGACTGTAGAAAAAATAATTTTTAAGGCCAAGCACACCACTGACTGGATTTAGTGTCCTGAATGCAATAAACAGGTTCATGAAACACATTGTTCTATCCCATGTGCAATGAGTGCCGTAAACTGGAAAAGCACAAAGATTTAATAAATCTGTATAATCGGGTGGAGACATCTCACCCAACTTCTATAGGTCTCGATCTCTCAATAGTGGGAGAGATTCCCATTTTACAATTTTTAGTTTCAACTAGGACTACATTTTTGTTATGCGTTTGTACTCAAATTTCTTTATTGTTTACTAAACAACAATGTTTGTAGTTTTCAACACACTTGTTACTATTTTAAATCAGCTTTTGTTTAGAAAATGACAGAATAGTATGAAAACCATAGGCATCTCTATTGAAGCTACCCTAAATGAAGCATTTCTAGAAGTTCTTAGAGTCTTTTACCTACGTAAAAGATGTTGCAATTGCAATCGATAGTTTACAAACAACTGCATTGTATTAAATATTATTAACTTGGAAACAAATCATTAAAATAATCAGAAGAAAATTCATAGGTGGTAGATTGCATCTGACAGCGTTTGTGGTGATTCTTGAGTGTTTTACTGAATGCTATCATAAAGCTCATCAGATCTTATGTAATAGCTAGTCTAATAGAACAGACTGTGTAGACTTTGCATTTTAAATATCCCCGCAACCAGTAACCTGCGGTATTAACTTCGGGAGATCTTATGGCGAAAAATTATTACTACAAGTCAACCACCTCTATATTTAAAAAAAAACATAAGTTTACAAAACGTTAATATAAAACGCTCATAAACTGGTAACATTCTATTTAATCATATAGTTGTGTTTGTATAAAATCTCACTCTTTCATTTTTAATTAAATTTTATTTTTAATTTATGTTCCTAGCATTAACAATTAAATTGTTATACCAATATAGAGTTATAAATAAAGTGCTTTTATAATAATCTTGCATTAAGAATTTTCTTGTTTTAAAATTCGAAAATTTGTAAAAGGTGAATAACTGAAGCCTATGTGGAACAAGGATTTTATATTTAATTATCTCCTTATAAGTTTTAAATTTAGTAGCGATTGCCTTAAATTTGAAAGTCGGATGCAGCTACATACTGTAGAATTAAAGAAGAGTTATAATTTATAGCATTATTAAAATAATTTTAACAAGTTTGCGATACGCTAAAAATTTCACTGACATCGCAAGTAAATTATATATAATTAGGAAATTACGTAATTTCTTAATTTTGAACCTGGTTTAGACTGCATGGTTTCGTTCACTTTTTACACATAACTGTGTATAACAAAAGTTTAATAAATTATTGTTTAAGAAATCTGAATTCTTTTGATAGAAATTAGAAACTACAAGCTTTCTTTAATGACATTGCTGCATGCTTACCAACAAAGAGATAACAGTTGAAAAGCTCTCTCTAAAGCACTATATTAATGGCGCCGCCGTCGCTAAAAAAACTGCATACAGGTAAAAAGAACCTATTCTCTGTTAATCAAGACATGGTTTTATAAAAACGCGATACTGTATTCAAGTCTTCTCTTATAAAATGCGTGAACGTTTGCTAGTAAGACATAACAGTTTTAGACCACCCGAAATCTTGCCTCGAGCAACTTCTAATTCAAAGCATATCAAAACTTATCAGCATAAAAGGATTGTTCAGAGTTATAAGTAATCACCAAAGCTAGGATTTCTATGCATTTGTATGTTTTTCTTGTATGTAGTAAACATATGCAGATTTAAATATATACAGCTACATTTTAAAAGTGCGTCTAAACGCATATTTTTAAGGTTGCCATAAATGCCTGCATTTTTGATTATTTGAATGAATTTGCATATTTATTTATTTTTTTGGTGCTAAACTTTTCAAACCTATATTTTATTGAATTTTAAAATATGTAGTGTGTTAATTTGAAAAATCATGTGTAATTATAGATTTTCTTTTAAATCGGCTTATTTTTTGGTTTTTAGAAAATGCTCATTTTCATTCTATACACTACAATAAAAAAATATTATCTGGTTCTAGGCCAGGTAAATTAGAACCAAGCGTTTTGCTCCTATTTTAATATTTAAATATTTATTTATATGTGTACTTGCAGAAAAGCTTCATCTAAAGCAGGAAGTGATTAAGATTAGAGGTTAAATTTCAGAAATATTAAAAATTTTTTTACCTTATAATAGTTTTCATTTCTTTTAACCTGTTGGTACATAGTAACATTGTGTCTTTCTAACGCTATTACAATACCAAATTTGATCTCGATCTACCAACTCGTTTTTTGAGCAATAAGGTGTTAAAGTCAAAATTAAAAAAAAATCGTAACAGCCGCCATTTTACAAACAGAAAATTTGCAAAAAGCGGTAAATTTGCCCTAAGATATTTTATTAGTTTCCGCGTTCAGATTTAAGACTTTCGGTTTTTGAGAAAAATGCTATCAACAAAACCTCCTCTAAATCAGACCATCCGTTCGGGAGTTATAATGCACCACACATATATAATTCCTTAGGATTACAAGAAAACCAAAAACCGAAGAAAATATTTATTCGTCAAAAATTGGGTGGGAGGGAGAAATTAACACCCCGAAAATAATAATACTATACCTAAAAATTAAGTTGTGAACTTTATTCTACTATCACTTTTAAGTAAATTAGCCTAAAAAAACACTCAATGAATGGCAAGTAATTGAGTGGTCCAACTGCTCTCAAAACGGCCGTGAGACTGTTCGTGACAATCCAGGAAGAAACGATTCAGCTGCAACTAGAATCATTCCTGCTGTTATTAAACGTGTTGAAGCTTCGATAAATGCAAATCTACTAATAACTGTTTCTTTAATAGTAGAAAAGACCAACAACACGTTTGATGACATCAATGTGACTCTTGTTACAGTTGAACCCTTGTTGAACTCCCTCTTAGTAAATTGTCATAAACAGCCTTACAGCCATTTTTTTAACGGGTAGCGCATTGAGATACTTGCGACTTCTTTAGTCTGCTTTTCTGAGACTGTGAGCTAGTCTGCCTAAAATTTGAGCAGATTTGACATCATCGTTAATGAAAACTCTCAGCAAAAAATTGAAATATAATACGCGTTCAAGTTACATCGACTACGTTATATCGTTTCACTGTGTTACTGCGTAAATTCTGGCTGTAGCTTCAACTACCTCGTATTATAGAGAAAACTGTAGGTTTTGAATTAATTAAAAATATCAATAATTTATTAAATGACAAAATTATTTATTGAACGACTTGCAAAACTATGCGTTAGTAGGGTTAAGTAAACTTTTAATATGCACTATTAAAATCCTGTGATGGTGGAGGTAGTAATGGAAGTCGAGAATATTCTGAAAAGAATATTCCCGAGAAAGAGAATATTTTCAAGTAGAAATTTCTCTTGGTAATAAAGTAAAGGTAGCAAGAGGATATTTTCAAATATTCCAATGTGGGGGTAGGGAATCGTTGATTGCTTAGCACAGCACACAGCGGTGGCCCTTCGCTGTCGGTATCAGAGGAATCTCAGTATTTCTATCTGTGGGGTGTGACACTAAGACTCAATATCATTGCAATTATGTAGTAATGAAATTCGCGAGTATTATTAGAAGAAAAAGAATATTATCGAGACTATTCTCAGAAATATTCTCAAGATTATTTTCCTGAATATTCTCAAGAATTATCTTCCAAGAGAAAATTCCGAGAATATTACATCTCTAATTAAAGATAGTGTTTCGAAATATAAGGAAGTTTTAACTGATGACATAGTTTACTGGTCTATAATTTGAAGATGGTTATGATTATATAATATTTAATTTATTTAAATTAATTTAAAATATCAATAATTTATTAAATGGCAAGATTGTTGATTGAACAAATTGCAAAACTTTTCTTTACTATAGTTGAGTAAACTTTATTACACTTTTATATCTTGTAATGGTGAGGTGAGTGATGGAAGTTGAGAATCATCTTAGAAGAAGTTTCTTGAGAAAGAGAATATTCTTAAGCAGAAAATTCTCTTGGTATTAAAGTGAAGGTAACAAGAGAATATTCTTAAATATTCTTATGTGGATGTAGGGAATTATCGAATTGCTTAGCACAACACACAGCTGTGGAGCTGTGGCTCTCCGCTGTCGGTATCAGAAGAATCCTAGTGTTTCCTAGTATCTGTATAGGCCTTGACCGCACGACTCAAAATATTTGCGATTATGTAGTAATGGAAGTCGATAGTATTCTTAAAAGAATATACGCGAGAAGGAGAATATTCTCGATACTATTCTTGGAAATAGTCTCAAGATTCTTCTCGAGAATATTCTCAAGAATTGCTTACAACAGCATACAGCTGTGTGGCGCTGTGGCTCCCCGTTGTCGATATCAGAAGTATCTCAGTATTTCTATCTGTAGGGTGGTCCCGTATGACTCAAAGTCATTGCAGGGGCCAGCGGGTGGTCTAGTGGTTAAAGTCCTAGGCTTTGAAACTAGACTCCCAACGGCAGTAGGTTCGAGTCCTCTGCTCGTCGGAAATTTTTCTGAATAAGTTAAATTCGGCGTGTCCATGGACGGTGTGTGTGGTGTGTATGTTGGGTTGCATGTCTTTCAGGGATGGGGCATGTTAGACCGGTGAATAGAGCTAAGTTCGCTGAGCCCGGGTAAGGAGGTGAGATGGGAATCATGGAGTCGTGCTCACGCACAGCCTCATGATTTAAAAAAAAAAACATTGCAATTATGTAGTGATAGAAATCGAAAGTATTTTTGAAAAAACATTCGCAAGGAAGAGGACATTCTCGAGACTATTCTCGGAAATATTCTCAAGATTATTCTTGGGAATATTCCCAAGAATATTCTTCCAAGAGACAATTCCGAGAATATTACATCTGTAATTGATGGTAGTTTTTCGAAATATAAAGCAGTTTTAACTGATAACATGCATAGTTTTCTGGTTTAAAATATCCAAATGTGTATGATTATATAATATTTAATTATTTACATTAATCAAATTTATCAGTAGTATTTAACGTATTTATAATTATTCCTAATTATTGTTTACATTAGAACAGCGAGA
The DNA here is from genome assembly GCA_958336395.1 of Ctenicera cuprea. NCBI lineage: Eukaryota > Metazoa > Arthropoda > Insecta > Coleoptera > Elateridae > Ctenicera > Ctenicera cuprea. Next base: position 21,863,544 of record OY284491.1, read on the forward strand.
TAAATATGAAACAAAATTCTAGTGCTTAATTGTTCTTTAAAACAACTATAACCCACTTGTTAAGTGCATATTACAATAAATTCATATATTACTAATTTGAAGTGCATATTTAATACATTTATGGTGCATAAAAATATGCATATATTTACAATTTTAAGTGCATATAAATTCTAATCCGTAATTTTACAACCCTGGCTTTTCAACTGCTGCGTATTTAAATATTAACACGAAATTTGTATCAAATACAAGTTATTAGTGGTAAAGTGGAATAGGTAAATGTTGCCAGATTTAATAAATTTATGAAAATTTTAAGTACAAATATGATTGGAGAATTAGCTTGATCATTTGAAAGAATACAAAGGAAATGAAATATAATCAAAGTCAAACAAAATTAAATCCGATTTTTAAACAAGGAACCTTGTACCGTTAATTTTGTGTACCAAAAGTAAAAATGATCAATTTTATACATTAAAAGACTCGGCGGATAAAAAGCCTTAAATCAGACATGCCATTTTTCATGTCTTTAAATATCTTGGACGTAGACAATTACTTTGCCGGTGTGAAAAATTGTTTCCGGCATCTTTTAGACCTTTTCTTTTGTATTAAGCTTCAAATTAAATATTTCTTATTAAGGTAAAATAAGGCGCGAGCTTTTGAAATCTCTCGTGTTTTGTATTTAACAAACACAATCTCGTTTCTCGCACCTTGCGCTACATTAAGGCTTTTTTGTTATCTCGGATATTTAGGAAGTTATTCAACGTCCAATTTAATATAGTGGCCGAAGACCAGAACTGTTAATTGATAATATTTTTTTAAATAAAAAACGTAAGAAAATTGCGCACCTCACTGAAAACACACATTCGTTGTAAGTTTTACGAATATATAATTGCGCTGAAACTTTTTATTGTTATGTTAGCATATAAATTTATTAAAAGCTCCGGCACTTCTAAATAATAAATTCGCAATAGTTTATTATAACTCATACGTTAACTTCAATTTAATTGACTAATATATTATCATTTATGAAGACGTATGCGTGTTTTGTAACTGCCGGTTTTCGCTTGTTTAATTACCCTTTTATATCACAAATCACCCCTAATATAATTACTAGAGACTTATCAAACAGCGCAAACACTAAAAACTCGCATGTGATACGAACTTGGTGATGTTTTTAGAATTTCCCGCACACCAGCGACGCCGATTTTTCTTAAGCTGCAGTAAAAAAAGGAACGGCCAGATAGAGACCACATTAACGTATACTGAAAAAAGAATACAAGCGGGGTTTACTGAAGGAAATCACGCGAGATCAAAGATAATGTCAAACATGGGACCATAAGGAAAACATGAGAAGTTGGTGGTGATTATTTTCGGCTGCAAAGTAGGTTGTTGAACACTCCTCAACCGCGAGTACCCACTTTGCATAAGTAGACGATGATTATTTTTTATAACAAAAGGTGTAATTATTTACGATTATGGTGCTTTAACTCAAAATTTGGTCATTTTTTACTTTTTAACACCTATTTAGTCATAATTTGTTTATATACAGCCAAGAAAGAAATTTTTAAATAACTTTATTTTATATTTTTAAATAAGAATGAAATAGATTGGGTGAAATTGGTTTCTCCAAAAACACAGATGTAGCTAAACTTCAAGATAAATTAATTTACTCTCTGACATCGGTGATAAGCCATAGCAGCAGAAATAATTCGATCATAAATAAATAGAAGAAGAAATCTAATGCGTAACGTAAAAACTGTAGAATATTGTTTAAGCAAATCTACAATTTCCATTAACTTTTCGGAGTCAGTTTAAAAGTCAAATCTCAAAAACTATGAACTAGGTACTTATACATTGAAAATGTATGTACTTAAACTACATTGGTTTAGTCTAATTACGTATTCCCCCATAAGCTCTTTAAAAATTCTAAAACTTCCTTATTCTAAACCATAATCAGGAAAAAACTAACTGAAAGAAAACTTTCAGTCATTGTATGTTAATGCCACTCCTAGTTTTGCGTCATACGAAGTCTAGAATGCTTCATTTTAAACGGAAACGTCAAAATGTTAAAACAAAAAAAGATATTCAAAAATTAATTTTCAAGGAAAAACATGCATACTTATTCAAATTTTTCTGCCAGTGAACAATCCAGTAGCAGGAAATGGAGTTATACATTATCTGCATACGTATTATTAAGAATTATATAATGGTCCTACCTCTTCTTGTAATTATAAAATTTATGAGGTCTTATTTTACGCAGAAAAAAAACATTTGTAAAGGAACAAATATGATGACTAAAAACATGCAAAACTGGAATTACAATCGCAAATGATGCCCCCATCTATTTGTATTTCTGTTTATCACAGTTTGCACTACTGCTCTTATAACAAACAGCAAACCGTAAGCAGTTGCATGGACTTAGAAGGACAAACTTGACGAGCGTAAAAGAAAAGGGCGAAAATGACTGTGGATGCTACTGTTTTGCCCATCCTACCCAGTATCGCATTACTAAACTGTACAAATTTTAAAATCGTTATACCATTGAGATAAGTGAAATAGATTTTTATTTTCATTTTAAGCAATGACTTCATACTAATTTTTCTTTGAATTACTGTATATCATTTATGCAGTTGTTTTCAAAATAGTAGCAGATCAAAAAATATTAGAAAGAGGTCATGTAAATCTTCGTCCAAAAACGTTTCTTTACGAAGTAAGTGTAAGCTGAAGCAAAAGCACGCACTTTAGTTTTAAAGCTGTCATAATAGGGTGGGTGAGTATGCGGATGGATCCGCTCCATAACTTCCAAACGGATGGTCCGAGTTCAATAAGCTTTGGAATGTGGGAGAGTATTAAAAATCTATTTAAAAAAATAATCTATTAAAAAATTCAAAACCGGAAGCGGAAGTTAGACAGGTTTTTTTGTAGCTATTTTTTCAGGTAACGATTCTTTTAAATTTGAATAGGGAATCCTATAAATATCCTAGGGTAAATAAAACGCTTTTCTTTAAATTTTCTAGCTTTAATATTACTGCAGCTACGATTTTTTGAAAATTTGATTTTAGCGCTTTATTACTTAGAAACAGGTTAACACGGATCAGGTTTAAATTTTCGATCAAAAAGCCGTATAAAAACACCATGCCACTGTGTTGATTTAATATTTAACTTTCAAGTTTCATTGCTTAATAACATATTAGACACTGTAGAGGTCTGTGTTTTAATATATGGATGGATAGATAAACAGTGATAGTATTTAACCATACTTTAATGTTAGATTGCATTACCGAACAACTATTACTCTTTCCGCCTGCGGGTCACTGTAAGCTAGCATAGATAATACGATTCCTCCCATACAGTAAGTGCAACATCAATGCGTGCGCACAGTATAGGAAAGACGTACAGAAGAAGCCAATATGCTGATCAAGGCTTTGGAGTTTGGTTATTTTTCCAGCATTTTACATTTATTTTGTTTTTAACTATATTATTAACAACAAACATAAAAATAGGTAGTGCAACAATCATTAAAAGTAGGGCAGCATCTTTATAAGAGACATTTTTTTCATTTAGGGTACGGGTTTCTAGATAATCGTGATAAGAGCGTGACGCATTTTCGTTCCCGTCTCCCGTCACTACCAACGAGTTTAGTCCTACCAAATCTGTAGGTGCAAGCAAAAAGGTTTCACTTCATAAATAAGTTTTTTAGCACATCTAAACAGATTTGTTGTTTCGAGCAACAGTTTTAGCTGCTCCTGTACGCTTAGCAGTAATTAAACTTGAATTTCTCTCTTCGAACTATTTAAGTTCCTAATGGCCTTTAATCCAGCGTTTTGTTAGAATGTAGGATGCAATTGATTTAACTTAGCCTCGATAAGCGCCTAAAGTGGGAGCAAATATAAGCAAATCGAAGCAGGTCGTATGAGATTTGGTGCGAGTGATTTACGCGACTGCGGTGCCCCCTGTCTAATATGTCACCATTACGCCGACACCTCGCCTTAATCTGGATTACTCGTTATTTGTTTGTTTGGAGACGTTTTATTGCTTCCACTGATCACTGCAGTTCGTCTAAATTAACGCCCTTTCAATCGGATGCTATTTGGGTTTTCTTCGATTTAGTGTCGTTAGATTACCCCAGCCGATGGTGGTGATATCTTAACGATGATACACTGAAATTGATCGAGGCTATTTTTCGTTTAGAAGCTGATTTATCGCTCGACACGGGAACGATGTTTATTTATAAGACAACGCTTAAATTTTGCTACGATTCAGTTATTATTAAGAATTGAACCTGTTGGCCTTAAACTGGTTCCGCCACTGATTCTAAGTTAAGTGTGCTCATTAACAATAATAAATGTTTTAATAACAAGTAGTTTGTGAGTACTTCGTATGCTACTTAAAATGGGCATTGTTCCAGAAATTCTTGCTTTAATTGTAGAACAATTTTATGCGTGGTACGTTTTAGTTACGTTATTTATATTTACGTAGTAAAGTTATTTTATATTTGATGCTAAGAAGTTCATGGGTCGGCCGATTTAAATTGCCTTCCTCGACTTTACTTCACCAAACGTACCGAGTTCGAGTCTCAGTAATGTTCAAAAAATGTTCGTTAAACAGTGATGAGGCAAATATGACCTTAGGGTCAAAAATGAGTTACCCCATCGATTCCTTAATATTTAATATTTTATCTGAGAAGAACGATTTGGTTTGATTCTCACATTATCCACAAAATTTTGTTTTCTTGTTGATAATGTGTGGGTTTAGAGTTTTGATTTACCTTTTGTCATAACAATACTGTGTGAATTAGGTCAGGTGAGTGTGGAGGCTTGTCCACAAATTTAAAAATGTGAGCGCTGGTGTATTATTCCGAGGAATCGTTTTAAAATCAGTGCAGTGCAGCGCTGCTTTCAAGTTCTAGGCAACTATTATCTAGCCTACGTATTCTAAAAATTGCTAAAGTGAGAAGGATTCGGTTATATGATTCCTTTAAATCAAAAAAAAATTTGAAATCGGAAGCGGAAGTTAGACACGTTTTTTGGTAGCGTTTACTTCCAAACCAAAATTTTGGAATTTGGAGCACAGAATATGAGAAAAGATCTTAAGGCAAATCGAAAATATTTTTACCGAACTCTCTAGCTTCAAAATGGCGACCGCTACGATTTTTTGTAAATCCCATCTTTAACGCCCACTTACTCAAAAAGTTGTTATCTGATCGAGATAAACTACAACTTGTTTGAAAGCGCTTTGTAGATAGTGTACAATTAAATAAAATAATTTTTACAATCAGAAAATGATCGCAAACGCGATTCTCCAATTTTTTGAAAATTGCCAAAATAATGTTTTTCAAAAACTGCCAATACATTCTTTTTAACTTTGTGGGCTGCTAGAACCGAAATTTGGTAAGAATTTGATTTGTTTTTGAAAGCTATGATTTCACTGTGGCGCTTTCTATTTATGTATTTTTAAAAATCGAAAATGAGTACCCCTCTATTTATTAAACGGGGTCCGATAAAAAACCAAAATCTAATGTTCGTTTTTAAATACTTTTTTCTTAGCGGTGCTACTGTAGAAAATGTAAATTCTGAGTATTTGTAATTTTTAGAATAATATTTCTCAAAAACTATCTATACGTCTTTTTTTTAACTTTGTGATCCTATAGAGGCGAATATGGGCTTACAATTTGAGACCTTCTATAAATTTTTGAAAATCAGAATAGGTACCTCTTTGTTTATTAAACAGGAAACAATGACTAATTTAGACTTTGGTTGGTTACTATAGAAAATGTAAATTCCTGGATATTTACAATTTTTTAAATAGTGGTTCTCAAAAATTAGGCAAACGTTTTTTTTTTAACTTTGTAGTCTTATAGAGCCGAACATGGGCTATAATTCGTTTTTTTTGCTGAACAACATAATTTCTCTTTGGACACCTTTATGAATTTATTCATAAGATTTATTCACTAGTAGAACCAAAGTGTAATGTTTCTTCAAAAAATTTTATATTTGGTGGGGCTGCACGTCTCCCTTTTCTAATTTTTCGACTGGCCAATTTAAATTTGCTTGGCTACCGTAAAAAATGTAAATTCCAAATTAATATTTGTAATTTTAAAAAAGAATCCCTCATAAAAATTTTAAACTTGGACAAGTTATGATTACTAAGCCGGCATTATTTTTGCTAATGCCACGAATTGACTGAGCTGTAATAAAAGTTGAGATATGGATGGAATGGAGGATCGCTCGTATAGCTTTCATTTTTAGAAATCTAACAGTCTGTGAAATGCACAACGGTATAATTATTAAAATTTACACTTTTGCAAATACGGTAAGTATTAATATCTAGCATGGGAAAGTCTATTCAAAGTTAACACTCCAGCCTTTTTTACTTTCTTATACTCTCAGTATAGGGAAGTATTGATATCATGAAAATTTCGAATCTGCGATTGCGACGGAAATACGAATTTTTGACCTCCAGAAACTCAGGTTCTTAAAGAACGGCTATTTGTGAGTGAATATGTATGTGGGCACGTGCGGCATATATCTCCAGAACCAATGAGACTAGCTTGATCTGCTCGGGAGTGTGAGAGTATATATCAATAATTAATCAGTTTGCTTTTGTCTATTTTTAATTAAAACGGATACAAGATTTTACGTTGTTTTTGACTGTACGCGCTGCAAAATACCGACTGCTACAAATTTTTAAAAATTTTATTTTTATCGTCTTATTACTAAAAATTAAATGATTGATTGGGAACAAATTTAATATCGTTTTTGCCATATAAAGACACAGAGTTGCTACGCACTAGAATTTTCAAATACACGACAACTGCGAAATTAATAATATTTGCAAATGTTTAATAATTAATAGAAAACTGTTCAGAAACCGGCAATACCAAATCTTTTTAACTTTGTAGGCACGTAGGGCTATAGAGTTGAGCTCTAATTTGATTGCTGTCTCAATTTGCTAATTTCTCTGTGGCACTTTCTATGAATTTTTGAAAAACTAAAACTTATGCCATTTAATTTGATATTAGCTGTAAAATCAAAATATTTCTTTTTAAGTTAAATTGTCCATCCGTGATATTAGAATAAAATTCAGTACTTAAGTTTAAGATATACCACAATATACAGGAGGGGATTAATATTTTTCTCCTTCCATTCATATTTGTAACTGACAAATTTCGTATTTTGTTTCTCTATTTATTTAAAACCCCAAACCCCAAAAATTCAAAAACTTTAATTTTTTGTTACAAAGAATCTTTTGCGGAATGTAAATACAGTAACGGTGTAACGTCTAATGCAAGAGCTTTTCCGCTGTAAATGAAGCTATGTTCAGGGTGTAGACCGAACCTGGAAAATATGGAAATAGCAAAGAATGTGCGCGCCTAATTTACAATTTCTGTGTTTATCATCATTATCGTTTTGTATTTAATAAAAGTCGTTTGGAGTTTATATTTGCTTTTCATTTACCATGAATAGTAAATTTTACTAAATTAAATTTTTTTTTAGAACTTCGCTACATTAATAATTACGAGTACAGAGTGGCTAGGAAAACCCCGGCCACTTTTCTTGCGGCGGTCAAGAGATGGCGCTTTAGTAAAAAAAATTAAATTAAAATACTGGCAATAACGCAAAATCCAAGACGTTTTGGTTGTTTTGATTTAATATGATATTATAATACTCAACTTTTTTTACACATGAAATTGCAGTTGACTTAAAATTAATAATTATGGTTTACCTTAGGGTAACATATTTGCGGTACTTCAGGCTAATTTTTGCATTTTATTTAGGTTTTATAAATTAACTAAAAAGTCTAGGTTTAGTTAAGAATTAGAGTGCTCTATAATAAAAAAATTCTTATCTTCTTTCTGTTGAATTAAATACACATTTAAAACACCGTTCTCGCAATATAAAGTCATTAGATAGCCAATAGATAGCCGCATGGATGTTTAAATTTACAGCTTTAAATTGTTAGTTTCATTTTATCAAAACATCGGGTATTCTGTTACAAATTATATATTATTATTCATATCATGATCAGTTGTGTTAAAATTCATCCTGATAAAGAGTTGTTTAGTACAGTATTCGTCTCCCATAATTATTTTTATGTGTTCAGTACGTGTATGTAGATAGTTGTCACATAATATACTCTTCATTCGTGTGCTTATCATAATGATCATGATTTGTCGCCGTCTGTCGGTAAGTTATTAATTTTAAACCTAACGCTAATGTTATAGTAACAAGTAAGGTAAATATTGACAGGTCAGCCGAACGTATTTAGAACACCTATTAGGTACAACAGCAAAATACGTCGCTGTTCGCCGGCAGTTCGTCCTAATTGTAACGCGATACAGCCCAGACATAGTTAGACATAGTAGTTAGTAGATATCGATTACTAATTGTAATGTAGTTGAATGCTCGATACATTTCTAAACTTACTTGGAAAGGTCTACCACGTACCGTGCATATAAATTGGTAACCTGATTCGCGTACAAGATATTGCAGATTAATATTTCAACGTTTTACTCCTAATAAGAACAACAAGCTTTATATCGTTCGAAAAAAATTATAATAAACCTGATTTATTGATTATTTATCACTATTATTAATATTATTATGCAAATTACAAGTCGGCCACCTCTTGCAAAGTTGCTAATAACTTGTCAATGTTTTTATTACGTCTCGCTTCATTAAAGCCGGACACGATAATAACAAAAAGCTTGGCCATTATTACTAAGACATAAATAAAAAGAGATCCCGATAATTATGTTCTTCCTGAAAGTTGTGAACTTTGGATCTTAACATTTTTTTCAGAGCCATAAATTTCTCAAACAATACTCATTTTCACCCAGAATTAAAAGAACCGAATCCCAAGAACGTTCTCGATTTCACAGCTCATTTTTAGACAAATCGGTAAAACGATTCCGACGACCAAATTGCATTCGATAATAGGCTGACCTATTACGCTGACATGTGGTCAGACAAAGACGTCTAGTTCGCAGGAAATGAGGTTCTTTCGGCGTCTTACTTTGAAAATTAACCACGTTTTTATCCCGGTTTTAATGATCCAGATTGATTTCTATTAAAATGAGTTTCTCGAGTTAAATTGAGATGTGACCGCAATGATTTTGCGTTTATGCACTTCTGATGGTCATAGCAAACAAGGTATCTTTCTGTTCGACCACATCCTTTGTTAAAAATGAAAACTGATTAGCATTCGACGTTTGCCTGATAATTTAATTCATGAATATTTTTTGAACAAAAAAAATTGAGAAAACTGAACATATTGCTATGAATTATTGGGCAGAATAGTAACGGTCTCTTCTTTATAAAAAATAGTATTATCCCACAAACAGCTACCATATTTTCCAATCAAAATAAACCAGTAACGCGAATTTTATAACTATTTGGTCCTAACAAGTCCTCCAAATTGTGGTATATAAACGTAATTTGCGTCCCTATATCGGCTATATTCAACAGTCTAGTGGAAACAACGACTACATCTTTTGGTGGACACAACATCGACTTTGGACATAACGGCCACATTGGTCTAGTGGAGACGACGAGTACCTTGGACACAACGGCCACACTGGTGTAATGGATTCAACGGCCACTGGCAGTAGGCGTAATTGCCCGTTGTGTCCAAGGTGACAGTTTGTCCGCTAGACCAATACTTCTAAAACTTTGTTACAGAAGCACACTTTATTTTTTTTTTATCTTTCAAGTACTGTAACAAAATGCTCTGTACATGCAAATAGTGTAATTTTTTAAGTTTTACAATTTTGATATACAGGGTGTTTTCAAAATTACCTTAAAGAGTTGATGAAAATACATTAAAAAAAGTTCTTGTGAACGTAGATCTGAAAACACTTCTTTACGGAGTTACATCCTCCTGAGATGGAATAATCTAATTACGCTTTAATTCTTATCTCCGCCGTGAATTGAGATATTTCATTATAATTGTACTTAATTATTTTGCTACAGTTTATTACCATTTTGAATAGTGTGCGTTTTGTACTCATTCAATTTTTTCTACTTTTTGACCTGAAAATCTGCATACAAGAATACACAAAAAAGTATGCTTGCTTTCGAACCAAATTTAGTTTTTCTAAGCAATCGAGTTGCCATGAAGGTCGATGTGTTACTTTAAGATATACAAAAAGTTTGTAAAGACTTTCAGGATTAGTTCTACAAAACAAACCAAAAAGAAGGTTCCACCAGAGGAAACATTCTTTATTAATACTGTTCTTTGTTCCGTAAGCTATAATTTCGTAAGAAAGCTTTTTTTTTATTGTTTTTATGTTTAGAACTAATCCCTTAAAAATTGTATTAACTGTTTTCAAACTTTAAGCAAGACTCAGACCTTCGTGGCAACTTTAATTTTTATAAAAACTGAATTATCTCCAGGACGGTTGGATATGGCGAGTTTCAACAAGAATACTGTTTAGTGTTTTTCTGTAAGAAGAATAAGATTTATAAAATAAAAGTTAGAAAAGAATGAAATACCCATACAAAATTTAAATCAAATACCTTAATTTATGACGAAGTTAATAAATCCACGGTTTCATTTTAGGAAGGCAATAACTTCGTAACGAAACGTTTCCGAACTCGTGTTTATCTGAATTCTTTTAACGTTTTCTGATCTGCTATCTGTTCTCAATATGCTTAGGAGTTTACCAGTATTTTCGAAAGACCCTGTTCCTGTTGGTATTATAGAAAACTAGAAAAAATAACTTTTAATTTAATAAAACTTTTTGTTTTAATAATAATTTGCGAGGAGGCTTTTGTGCAAATTCATTTATTCTTCGACTTTTTGATTTAGTGAAGTAGTGTTGGCTTCACGTTTCCTCATTTTAGATTGGTGGTAAAAATCAATGTATGTATACAATAGTAAAATACTAAAAATACGACATACTTCCCTGCTGCAGGAAAAATCTAAGACTATTAAACTGAATTTTAATAGAAATTTTAAATTTCCGACCCACCGAAACTCAAAAACAAAAGAGTACATAATTTCCATATATCGTATTAAAATTAAATTAATGGTTGTGCTCTAAGAAAATAACTGTTTCTAACAATTTTATTTCCTCGATGAGTCATCACTATCACGCCAGTTGTGGTAAATTACGTATTAAAACTACACCAAAAGAGTACACATACATTAAAAAAAATCGTAATGAAATTTAGAAGGGCACTTAGTTGGGCACCCCAACTGACAGGGAGGGCATGTGCCAACCCTGTCCTCCCTGACGCCGTGACTTCACTGACATCTCTAAAACGTAATCGCATGTAACAAATAATATAAAAGATGGATTTATCTACTTCAAGAAATGCTCCTAAAATGTGACCATTGAAAACTATTTAAGCATGGCAAGCTGTAAGGTGTATTTAAACTTTTTTTTTAGAATCAACAATAATCAACATAATTTTGAATAACCCTGTACTTTAATTCTATGAAAATATTCCGTGTCGGGATTTTAACGGTAAAATCCAAGGTCCAATATTTTGCAAAATGTTTAAAAATAATTCGATTTTAATTAAACTCGAACTGTGGATGTATACCAAAAATTCTAAGCTTTCTCTAAATACAGTTTTTATCTCAAGAAATATCGCAAAATTCAATATTCTGAGATACGCAAATATAAGCCATTTGTTATAAAATATTAATCAAAAAATTTTAATATTGCTTAAAATAGAATATAAAATATACTAGTGTTATCCCAGCGCACAATGCACTGACAGACTGAGCGTTTCAGAACCGGCTAAATGATGTCACGTGATGCATTAGTTCCATAAGGGAGAAGCGACGTTGGTGTAGATGTCGCCTCAAGTAAAGCGCGTTTAGCAGACTTTCATATATATTATAAATTAAAATAATTATTATTGAAAAATCGACGTAGAATAAAAATATAAAAATGTTTCATGTTCCATCTGAGGATAGAGACCTTTCATTAAAAAAAAATGGTCCAAATTGGTGAAGCGGTAGCCGCTGGAGGAACCGGAGAAAAAAACCCTTTGAGCTTTTATATATGTATGGATACCTACAATACAACTTTTTTTTTGTAACGAACAATAAAACAAAGGTGTAGGTAGTAGGTTTCATAATTTTGAATAACCCTGTACATTAATTCTATGAAAATATTCCGTGTCGGGATTTTAACGGTAAAAACCGAGGTTCAATATTTTGCAAAATGTATAAAAATAATTCGATTTTAATGAAACTCGAACTGTGGATGTTTCTTTCTCTAAATACAGTTTTTATCTCAAGAAATATCGCCAAATTCAATATTCTGAGATACGCAAATATAAGCTTTTTGTTATAAAATATTAATCAAATAATTTTAATATTGCTTAAAATAGAATATAAAATAAATACCTACAATTTTTTTTTGTAACGAACAGTAAAACAAAGGTGTAGTAGGTTTCATAATTTTGAATAACCCTGTAGATTAATTTCATGAAAATGTTCAATTTCGTGATTTCAATAAAAACCCTGACGAAAACGCACGTTTTAGGCCTCACGGAATGCAAGTTCCAGTATTTCGAAAAATGTCTAGGTGATCCGATTTTGATGAAACTTGAAATGTGGGAAGTATATAAAGCACAAATTCGAGGCTTTCTCTAGCATCAGTTCTAGTTACAAACAACATCAACATCCATTCACAAAAAAAAAAAAAATTTCGTAATAATATTATCCCTTCGAATAAAATAACTTCATTTAACACAAGCTCATTACGATTACTCTAATAACTAAATTTGTTTAAAACGAACCTCTCAAACGTGGTTCTGCCATGCGTGGGGATTTTATCAACAAACATTCAAAGATATTTAGGTAAAACACAGACCAAGCTCGTGCGTTAGGCGGGTCCCAGTATTTGATGTAGATAAGAAAGGCCAAACATAAAGCAGCCCCTTAATGCGGTAGCCATGTTTGTTCAACAGTTTACGACACCCTTTTGTTTTTATTGATGCGCCGCTGTTATTCAAGTACTTCAACTGTTTAAACGTTTGACGAGGGAAGCACGGCTTGCTGGATGTGTCTCTTTGTAAATTGGTTCGAAAAGGGAGAAGATGCGATAATTCTCGTTGTGGCCTTTAAAACTTTGTTTTTATTGTTTACGGTTTTCGAGATGAGATAGTGAAAACTGCTACTAGAACTTCGTTTTACGACAGGTTATTAAATTTTATTTTATATCGATTTAATTTTATTAGAAGTGCTTTCTAAAAGGTTACTAATAATAAATTCAGATTTTATGCTCGAGTCTATAAAATTTAAACTTATTTAATTAGCAATTAAATGGATTTTATAAACCAATTTATTTCGAGCGAGTGAGAGAGATTCCTCTTTTCCCACAACATCGAAACCGAAAGGTTCTCGGGCAAATCAATTTTTATGTAGATCAATTATAAAGCATAAACAGGCTGCTTTGATGCTCAATCTGACGGTGCAGTTTTTACTAATTACCTTTGTTAATTAATGCGGCTACTCAGCCTAACCCTTTACGTTATGATTGATTACACACCGACCTATTGTTACCTATTTGTATAAAAGATTATTAAAAACTACCATCAACGTTATGATATCGACTATGAAGTAAATTATTCTTACTTAACGTTGATTTAACGAATTAAAATTTAGATGGGGAAACCTTGGACAAAATTGGGCATTTTAAGCTTTAAGTTTAATTATACAGTTGCGATTGGTTTCACATTCAACAAAAGAAATGGAAAGTCACCGGTAAACCGAACAACAAATAATAGAAAATAATAAAAACAACTCGTTGACGGTTTTACAAGCGCTAAAGAGAAGTGTTTCATAATAAAAAAAAAACGTAAGAAGTGAAAATGCCAATTTAATAATCGAATCTCCTGGTAGTTACGCTTTAATGTTTAGTATAAGAAGCTCGGGCAGTAATTTTGTAGATTGGTAATTTTACAAAAGAAGCGAGTTCTGTATTGTTACTGCTATTCACTGTCTTCATAGTTTTATTTGTAATAATTATTAAAGATACTACACTATATTTATTATTTGCAACTATTTTTATAAGAAATTGTGTTCGGGCAAAGACTTAAATAGATATATTTAAATTAGTTCCGCTCTTTGTGTTTTTTGAATGAATAACAGTCTTGAAAAGATCGTTTGCGTTATAAAATTAACTATTTCAATTCACCACCCATTATCATTAAAAAGCAGCAAGTTACGAAGGCCACTGAGGTTGCGAACTGCTCCACTCTTGCAAATAAGTAAAGTAAAAGTGGAACTAAATCGTTTTTAAATGGGATTCCGGGGCATTCAGTAGCATTTAAAGACCTAGGGGTCTGCGTTGCACTAAGCAGCTTACAGGATTTAAGCGCGGACTTACGAAAGATATATTTCATCCTGTATAAGCCATATTTTGACACTTGGAGATGTCAAACACGAAAAGAGGCCGGACACGCCCTTAGCAAAACATAAAAATAAACCTGTCGAAAAATTTATTAGGGAATACTAATTTACTTTTGCTGTTCCACTTTTAACATTTCAAAGTTTGCTAAAGGTTTTACACTAAACAACGTCAAGTGTTCTAGTTTGCTTTTATTGCAAACTTTTTGGTAGGAAAAATGTGACATAAGTGATAAATAAGAAGGGAACGAGTTTTAAATTGTAGAGACTCAGGTTTAGTTCTTAATTTGGCATTGAAGTCTCTCACAACATTTTTGACCTTTTACTCAAAATTATTACAAAAATGTCGCTCTAACGCAATTAGTTAATCATGAAAATACGTCTAAAGATGACCAATAACAGCCAATGCAGTACCAAGGAGACGAGGTTAAAAAATTAAACCTACTGCCTCCTTCCAAGAATAAGAAAAAGGGTTCCAAAAATGCATATTTTCTTTAAATCCTTTACATTTTCTTTGGGTTTAAAAAAATCAAGTACACCACTAATATGATTTTCTTTTAAACATTCAGCGTCAAGAAGTTTTCGGCATTTCCTGTAAATAATGTTTAACTATTTGAATAAAAATGTCTGCTGTCCAAACTAAATTTAGGTTCTAGAAATTCTGGTTTAAAATATATTATTCTTCTTTTGCGGAATTTTAAGCAAGGTTTAAAATAATAACAACATTGGCTACACTTTTGCTCCATTCAAAATCAAAAGACTGCGAAGCAGAACTGGCGTTTCAAGGGAGATTTATCCTTAAGTATAGCTGGTTTATACAATCTTTACGACGGTCCTCGGAGACCATTAATCGACATTAGAAACACTTTAGTTCGCTTTAGTTGCTTTTGTCGGCGAAGCCTCTGGCGGCGACCACGACTACCACTAACCATCACCATGAGAGAGGTTATATGGCTCACAGGCCCAACTTTATTGTTGCCTTAAAAAGCGGACAGTTTTATTAGCCATTTAGAATTTGGTAGCATTGTTTTAAGTTAATTTCTTAATTGCGCTGTCAGTCTGTTACGGTCCACGATGATTTCTGTTTTAAATCACTAAAAACACATTAAATCACCATGTCCGACTACTAAAATGGAGAAAGATTTTTATCACCAAACAACGGAAAGATGATAAGTCAGAAAGAAGAAGAAACGAATTAATTAAGCAATAGAAAAGCATTTAAACAGCGGAAATAGAAAAATTAGCTACTTTGGGTTCGTTAAATTTAATGTTTGATTTAGTTTATGATATATTTATTTTTTGTTGGTTTAAGTTAATTCCCCAGCAGTGTCGACTTGTTCCTAAAATTGCAATTTTCTTAATAGTTTTTTGCCAAAAAATGTTCTTCTAGTGGTTGATATAACAAAAACAATAACAATTTTTTTTATTTACGTCTAAGTTTATTTTTAAAAACATAAAAGTAAACAAATTTTCACAAAAGAATAAAATAAAATTTTAAATCTTTTATAACAAGCCCATCCAATTAACAGCGTCCTATCATTAGCGGAGTAATTTCGAGAAAAATAATCAATTCTCATATCATAAAATTTTATACCGGTGACTCATCACGTTCGTCGATTGCGGTTCCGTAGAAAATACTTATTAGCCGCTCATACCGGGGGTGGTTAAAACTACTCCGCACCCATCTTTAACCAGGTGGAAGGTGCCGCTCTGTAATCAACTCTAATTGGTTAGCATTACTAGTCACATTAACGTTGTGTGTGTCTCTTCTCTGTCATTGCACAATAGATAACGCGCCGTCTTTATATAATAGACGCCTCGAAGGGTTTATTAAATGTTATTTTGTATTATCTTTTTAAGAAATGTGTCCACAATGTGTGTTTATAGCTTTTGGTGATTGTAGGTTTGCGTTGACTTTTGTTGTTGTCATTTTTAAAACGGACCAAATTAGGGTCTGTGAAATCGCAACGTTTCTGGTCTGAATAATGAAATATTAATTTTAAAACCTTTTTTATCGCCAGGTTGCCGAGGAATTAGACATTACTAGGTTACATATCATTTTTAAATTATGAAAATAATGTAGGTGGTCAAAAGACAGCTGAATCTAGAAATTACAAAAAAAAACCTAAACGAGGTTTTTCCCTATAACCCTTGTCTTCACGTCATTAAAGCGAAGTGACGTGCAGTGTCAATAAACAACTAAAATACTACATTTTCGAAGATCGTAGTTTTGATGCACAAGTCTCGAGAGAAAAATTACTTCCAGAAAAATGTGATTCTGATTATTTTATTCATACATATTAGAATCAATCTGAATGCAGTATAGACCAACCTACATTTTTCGGCAATTTAACATGTAGCTTTCTTAACCACCGATAAACACGCGTTTAGGAATGTTTTGGCAACGCCTTAGTTACGTAAATAAACAAACAAGTAATATAGTTACAATTTAGTATTTTTTCACATTTTTAAATTAAATAAAATACTTTGTATTTATTGCTGTATTTCGTATTCATAAAATTATCTTGACTAATGCCATTCACACTTTAAAAGTTTTTCGTTATATATTACTCAAACTTCCTGCACAGTAAGATACACTATATAAAACGTGGTATTGGCATTCCGCCATTTTGGAGGTATGGAGGCGGAGCCAACTTTAAAAAAGCATGTTAGGTTCTATGTTCCTGACAATATAAAGTAATATTTTTTTGCAAAATCTGTATTGTCTTTCCTGTATTAGGCTGAAATAATAATAACTACAAATAAACAAACGGCGAATATTCAGTTACTATGCAAATAAAACACAAATGAAATCCAAGCAAATTCCAAATACAAACGAAATTACAATTTATTTTTTTATGTGACAGGTATCCGCACTATTAAATTATTTAATAAAACTTAACTACAAACCAGATATCGACATATAGAATAAGGTATAAGTATGTAACTTTTATTAAAATCACGACAGTTAACAGTTTTGGTTCAAATGTCATATAGATATAATATGGTATTAACAATGAATCTGTACAAAACACTTTTTCCTAAATTTCTAGTGGATAACTAACACTTTTAGGGACAATTGACATGGTCGCCATTTTGGAGGTATTGCATTCAAATAATAAAGTGCCAATACCTCTTTTTATACCTTTCCGCACATTAATAGATTGTGTCAATTTGACAGAAGAACCCTCGCGCTTCTCGCTCGGGATTTTATCTCCCTCAAAATGACACTCTCTGCTGCTACTTATGGTTATATAACCAATAATTACAAACCTCTTGTAGTATTTCTACAGAAAATTTTCTTTCAAAGAAATCTGGGAAATGTGTTTAAAGGATTAATCTAAATGGTAGCTTATTCTACAGCACAAAAAAGCAGAACAGTTTTGTAGTAGCATGATTCTAAAATGCTTTTTTTCGGAGTTACAGCCTCTCAAAGAGAAGGGAAAAGAAATGTATAATGATTGTGAAAATTTACGTTTCTTAGATTTTGATGGAAATGTATCTCTTGAACCTACAAGAATTTAAAAACGTGGTTCTTAAAAATGCCTGTCTGTCTGTCAGTATCTGTATATCTGTGTATGTACCACGAAATCTCAGAAAACAGATACTGCAGACTGATCTCAATGATATTTTGATTAGCTTGGTATAATGAAATGTCAATGGATCAAAAAAACATTTTTTACGATACTTAATCGAAAGCAGAAATTACATACATTTTTTTGCATCATAAGAAAGATGTTAAAAACTTAAAGTTCTAGGACAAAACGTCTAACTTAACAATGGCGGCTATAATTTTTTCAAAGTTTAGGTTTACACGTTTTTACTCAAAAACGAGTTGAGTAATCAGTATCAGATCGGCATAAACTTTGGATTTTATAGCCCTGGCGGTACACAATTTTACTATATACACGGTGTTTGTAAATCGCTTTACAGCCTGTAACTTTGTTATTAACAAAGGTATCGAAATAAATTTTTTACGTTGTAAATGGGAGAATGTATAGCACAAAATACCGTATGCCTATATTAAACAACGTCTACTGTTTTTGCACAAGGGCATGTAACTTTAGTTTTTAAACGGAACACTTTATATATGTTTAGATATTTGGATTCAGCGCTAAAATTACTTTATAGTGGTACACTTAATTGACATTTTGTGCATATCTTTTTAAATAAAAAAAAATTCATTTTATTGTTTTTGTTTTTTCAAGAGCTAATTTTCACCAATAAGGGAAGTATGGTATATATATCATTGTAAAGCTGTTTTATTGTAGATTTCAACTATCTGATGCAACTCATATGGTTTTATTAAAAAAATTACGTGACGTTAAGTTGCGCATTACTAGTTATAAAATACAATTCCAAACTTTCAGATGCAGCTATAACGATTAATAATAGGAATAAAGTACTTTTTTATGGCAAAAAGTTGAAATTCTTTAGAAAAATTAATTACGCGGCCCGTTATATTATACACATTTGTACACCTATTGAAACAAAAATCATTAGAAATACTAAACTAAATAAGCAGTGTCTTTACATAAAATTTCAAAATTTTAATGCAACTACTGCCAAAGTTATCTAAAAAACAGAAACTGAACTGTTGCTTGTTTCGCAAGCTGTAACTCCGTAAGGAAGCGTTTCCGAATCCATTGCTATAAAAACTTTTTCCTTCTTTTGTGCTGTAAAAACGCTCACAAAGTTTTCTTTCATTATATTAGCTACACACCTGCGATAGGTTTAGAGCCAAAACAAAGTCCATTTTCTAATGGTCATTGAGTGTATTGACATTTTAAGTACTACACGATTTGATAGTCAAATAAAAATTTTTTACTTTCTTCTATTGTTTAGAATATACAAGACAATGGTTAAATAACAGGGTATTTTGGATGTTCTGTCCGCCTTTTCATTCGTAAATTATTACAAAAAAAGAAATCGAAACTCACACCTACAAGCTGGCGAAAAATAATACGACAGGCTAGTGTTATAAATTTTTCAAAGATGACGCAAGTGGGTGCACAAAACCAAGAAATATTTACATTGGGATTAATTCATTGTAGTACCTGAAACTATTTATTAAAATTTTGTTACAATAAACATTCTATAAATTTTTTTTAAAGATGTTGGCGTAAGCAACGCGTGTAGGAAGAAATTGCAACTTAAGATAAAGTTATTAAATACGTTTTTGGTATGTATAATAAACTTTTTGTTCGTCCATAATTTAGTGCAGATAATTTTTGGGTCGAATCATTTTTTGATACGAGTTTACTTCAATTTCACACCATGACTGGATTGTTTCAGCATAAAGAAATTTAATTGCTATTATAGCTTTATTAGGAAGTGAAACAATTTAATTCGCATTAGTAGCACTCCAAATTTGAAAATTAGGATAACATAATTGAAGTTCTCTTTGAAGGTAGAAATTACAGTTACATTAAGTTTCTGATATTTAGAAAAAATAATATAGAAACAATTACGACATTAAAAAATTGTCTTTAATTTCCATATGCGCTAAAAACTGTAATTACCAAAATTTCAATAAAACCTAACCAAAAGTTAATTAAATACGTCTCACGGCAAGAAACATTATTTTAACTGAAATGAATAGAACGAAAACAACACGTAGGGTCTCGAATGTCATTATTAATAAAGCAAAATACAAATGACTTCCGTTGCGGTTTGAAAAATAGATCAAACACCAGTTGGTGAGAATTAAAATATTATATCAATGTCTAAATTAGATGTGAGATCTACTAGGGTGGTTATTATTACACACAAAGCATCGGGACAGGCCGTAACGCATTATTTCAGTAATTACTTTGAGGTTAGCAGTCCTTTGTGCTTAAACTCTTTTACAACCCGCTTTGCAAGATTGCGTGTTACCCTTATGGCTTCACCAAATAACATAATCGAATATGGAAAAATGATAATCATTAACTTGTAACAATACGTTTTTGGCTACTGGGCAACACACCAATTTCGCATACAAAATGCCTTTATGTTGCTTTAACAAAAGGGAACTATAATTTTGAAATTCATCGAGTTTGACCTCTCTTTTGTTAAAGTTCACGTATAACATAATTTTATGTCACTTATCAATCTGGAAAAGATGCGCCAAGTCCCTAGAATAACATTTTGTTTTTATCAACCACTTTTTCTCACCTAACTTTACCACTTACCTAACCTAATAAGTAATAATGATAATAAAAATAAAGCCCCAAATTGCTCAATAGTGTATCAAAAATAATTTAATCCAATCTTTAGCAATTACGGCCTCAGTATTAACATTAACAGATATAATAACGCCAGTATTAATATTTACAGTACATTAGACCTACTTTATTGGCAAATTCCTATTATGCCCCCTGTTACGAACCATTAATACCTATTAACTCAACATATTGTCACCCCGAAGTGGCTCCCCTACAGTCAACTACGACGTCGAAATTATCTGACATCATAGAAATAAAGTAGGCTGTGATTTTCTCTCTACCCTCATCGTTAGTAATTTGTCTTAAAATCTATTTCACAAACATTCGTTCCGAAAAATTCATGTGTAGAATTAACAGCGACGAATGAATATCTAAAATTGTTTAATAAAAGTCTAAAAGATTTCAATTTATTCGCGAAAATTTGTTACAATATATATTAAATTTTATAAGGTGGTTAAAGTTGTCAACACTAAGTTTAATAGGATGTGGGCGTTTAGAAATGTAGAAAGTAAATAATGCTGCAGATTAACGTTTAGAGAGTTTATGAGTTAATCATCCCTAAATTTAAAAATTATCGTGCTAATTCTGCTCGATTAAAAATATTTACATGCGGAATGCGAAGTATTGGGTACAGAATTTATATATGAGTTTTGACAGATTTAGATATACCTAAGTAAACATCCCATAAAAATTGTTAGACTGAGACCGTGTAAAACACATCGCCGACGTAAATATAACCTACTTCTCGTTGCGTTTATTTTTTGATTATATACAGGGTAGCTTCAAATAGTAACGAATTTGTAATTTGTATTAAATAGTAGTAGCAAGGTTTAAATGAAATATGTTTCCTATAAAACAACCGTTTTACGCAGTGCCGGCTCGTCAGCGACGCAACGTGGACGACGCAGAGCAATGTTACGTATAGCATACGCCACTTTTTTAAAACGTATAATACCGTTTAAGTTTTACTGCAGGAAAGTAACGTTTTTATACGCGAGTGTAGAGGTGGCAAAAGTTCATATATGCTCGCCCTCGCTGGTTTTAAAGAAATCGACGGCTATGTAAACCAATGAGATAGAACATACAAAACCCCCTGCTACGTGGGCTTTTGCGTGCTTTTTGCCCAAGCAGTGTGCTTCAGAAACAAACAGAGTTGTTATACCAGGTGTCAACGGCATCATTAGACAGCCTGTATTTTGAGTTTTTGAAATATGGCAACGAAACTTAGCATAGGTAATATGTCCTAATTTAGGTACATTTTGAAAAATGTTTTGACTTCCGGTTTCAACGAAATTGACCCCAATTTCGGAATTTGAAATGGAAGACCTTATATATTTAAAACAGTTTAATAGAACGTTTGATAGATACTTGCAAATTACCTTAAGTGTATAAATTAGTGAAGAACAGTCAAACGTTCTTTTTGTTTCAATGTTACACTTAAAACAAGTATTTCCTCGATTTTTAAAACTCCATGCATAAAGAAATTGATGGAATTAGATTAATATCAATCCGATTTTAGATGTGAGAACACCATTGGATTTGTGGTAAAATCTGCATTTAGATACCTAGTGTCTAAAACATAGTGACATTTGAAAAAAGCGACTAAATTACAAAAAAAGTGCTATCTTCAATTATGAATGCCTGCATGTACAAGAATACTCGTAAACAAATCATATTTGTGTTATTTTGTTATCGCCTTCGTAGCACTTTAGATTTTAAATAAAAATTAACTCGAAAAAATTTTGGTAAACTTAAAAATGTTCAAATGTCATGCAGGTTTACTAAAATTGTCTCAGGATTCCAAAAATATCATTATATACAGGGTGTCGCGTTTAAAATGCAAAAGTTGGGGACACTTCCGGTGAAACCAGAAATCACGAAATGTGACAAATATGTCAACATGTGCCTTTTTGGATAAATATAACCTATGCTAAGTTTCGTTGCCATATCTCAAAAAGTCTGGAAAATACTTTGACACCCGGTATATTAAGAGTTATTTAACGACGGTGCATTGCCTTTCACCTGCAGTTTTGTTATCATGTTTACAAACATTTCTGCGGGTAAGCAAGTGTTGCAAATTTCGGAAACCAGCTCGGGATAGATGCACGTCATCACTATAGCGTTATAAAACACCCAATTTGAATGACTTAGTGATTAAGGAATTTGTAAATCAGAAAGAAAGCCGTATGAAATTAATTTTTGGTGATGTTAATTAAAAAAACTTTATATTTTATTAATTGTTTTAAATCTATGTCGCTCTCCCGTACTAAATGTTCATGAGCCGACACTTTTTTTTAAGTGAAAACAACATGCATGCAGGACCGTGCCTAGATAATTTTGCGGCTTGCTCAAATAGTTCCTACCGCGCTCCGTACAATTTATTTTCATTAAAATAACTTTATCATTTAAAATAAACATAAAAATATTAATGTAAATGATAAATATTTATTACACACACCATAATTGTTTGAGTATTACGTAGACATCAAACTCACACTAAATTATAACAGCTTAATCACAGATTTACTTCCATTTCCATACATTCTTATATTATTTATCAAACATAAAAAAATGGCTTCGCGTAGACTTCCTAAATTTATATACGTTTTATACATTAAAAACTGATGTAAAGTTCTAGCCCTACCAAATGATCAATGATGTTATAAAACCAACATGCACTCTTGATCTTTATTTGAATCAAAATAAAATCAGGATTAGTTTTTATGTTGTGTTTTCGAGACAAGACAAGAAACGTCATGAACATCTTAAGAAATCTGGATTTTTGAAGGCATGGCTGAAATAAGCACGAAATAAAGTACAAAGTTTTATTAGTTTAAAAAGCTACGAAAAGCCCAAGTCAAATAAGAATCCACAGTTGAGCAAAATCAACTTAATAAAGAGGGCGGTATAAAACCGTACATCTTATACATCCAGTTTACTTTGTCTGTCATTAATGTCAGAGTAATGGTAGGCATAATAATAAATAATAAAAGGCATGCGGTTTGTGTTTTATCATCTTCTTGATTAAGATTTTTTTTTATTTGTAAACTGATTGTCATTATTTTACTGGAAACCTGGACAACTAATGAGAGCTACAAGGAAAAACGACAATAAGCGAGAGAAGTGGGCATTCACGTATCCATAGACATTTTTAAAATGGAAACGTAATTTTTCTTATTGAAATTAAAAAATATCCAATAATACGTGAATCTCTACTAGGTCCGCTTGTTATCTCTCTTCCTTGTCACTGTCATTTTAGTTGGCTACCTATTCCCATTAAAATAGTGACAATCTGTGCGATAGACGCGCTAAGAAAGTTCGACTTATGGTGAACAAATTTGATCTGCTACTAAACCACAAGTGTACCACGAGGTCGGACATACTGGACTTTGTGGGAGTTGTTATTTATTAAATTATTGTATGTACTTTATAAACAACGAAGCGTTCGAAAATAGTCTTTCTGATGATACGGATGTGGCTGAGAAACCTAAAACATCAAGTGCCATAGAATGCCGAGATTTCTAAATACTAAAGGTTGCAATTATTTTCTACAAATTCTGGAAATCTGTATTTGTTTTAGCTCAAATCTGACATATTTATTGACTTCGTCTTTCCATGAGTAACCGTTTTTATGTTTGTACATACTACTTATATTTATGTAATTTTTCGGGATCGTGATCGTGATCTTTTTTGTTGCCTTTCACTTTATATTTGTGTGTTAACGTATGGCCGCAAATTTACACACGTCTGCGAATCTCCAAAAAGTCGCGATATTTCAATACTCTTGATTGAAGATAAAAAATCTAATTCGTTGTCTTGAAAATCAAGCCTAGACAAGAGATCTTGTTTTGAAACAGAGCTAAATATGATCGATGCAACAGCTACTCACTCAGGTTTTCACGGTCAAAGGCATTTAAAACAATAAAAACACTTTCCCCTACCCTTAGCCACTAGTATACAGCAATAAGCCTAATAAAACAACCAATTATTGATGTTATGCAAAAAACTTAGAAAACCCACTTACACAATATTACGCATTACTCAACAGTCAGCTCAGCACTGAACTCTTACGCAATGTTGCCAGGTGGGTTATCAAATATTTCTCTCCATTAATACTAAACTTTCCCTTTTTACCGCTCAAAATTTTTTATTAATTCCCACAATGTTATACGAAATTTCTTCTTTGTTGACACCACAGAAATCCCGTTTTTAGCCCAGCCTATTCAAATGAGCAGTTTTATTCTTTAAACATTTGGAGAAAAAGAAGACCAGAATGTAACATCATAAATAACATCACCAAAATCAAAACAGAAATAAACTTAAATGCAGTCGAAAATTGTAATCCTTCCCACCGATTGATACTTCTAAAGACAAGGCGATGGCACATTCATTAATGTTATGAATAATACCATCATACGTAAGTTTCATGAATAATTTTTAGGATTTTATTTAAATTTCTCGAATTTTACTAACTTTCTTTTGCAAAACCAACGTTTTAGTATTTAATTAAAATTTCTTGCTTTTTTGAAAATTTTATCCTTTTTCTAGCGTTGATCAAAATTCTTCGAAAAACGGGAATTTCCCTGTCACCTGGCAACACTGCTTTACGTAATATTATGTCACGTCATACGCCGACCGACTGCCGTTCCTGTACTTGGCACACATACATCTCAAAATAAGGGGAGTTGTCGCCGCTCGCCGTGTATAGGAAATGTACACTAAATTAATTGTTATTTCGTTTACATTAATTGTTAATTTGTATAAATAAAATTTACTTGATTGACTCTACTTTAACTTTTAAACTCGTATTTTAAAAATTAAACCAAAACCAATAGCAATCTTTTGCGTGCTTCTCCTATTTATTGCGCCAGGGGCTGCGGCCCCTTATGCCCCTGTCTAGAGACGGCACTGGTCTTAAAATTAAATTTACAATCTTATTCTACTCCTCCTGATAAACGCTTTAGCTCAAACAAAAATGTTTAATATCCTCGTTCATTACATAAACGTACAAATTTCAAATATTGTTTTAATAATTGGTTATACTTAACCAGTATCAGAGCAATAGCTTTTGAAAATTTTCAAAATCTAAAAATGTTTTTTATCTACAGAGTGGCTAGGAAAACCCCGGCCACTTTTCTTGCGGCGGTCAAGAGATGGCGTTTTAGTAAAGAAAAATTAAATTAAAATACTGGCAACAACGCGGAATCCAAGACGTTTTAGTTATTAAATACGCCCCATATTAAATCAAAACAACCAAAACGTCTTGGATTTTGCGTTATTGCCAGTATTTTAATTTAATTTTTTTTACAAAAGCGCCATCTCTTGACCGCCGCAAGAAAAGTGGACGGGGTTTTCCTAGCCACTCTGTAGGTTTTTAAGGTTTCGAAAATTTTCCTGTGTAGTAGTATTGTGTGCCTTTAGAATTATTACTTAAGGTAATTTCCTACCAATCTGTACATTCGGTTTGTAGTAAACTGCGTAGGAAAACTTTTTAAGACTTATACAGTGTGGAACAAAAGTATGGAACCAATTCAATATATATAAAATAACGAGTTATTTTCTGAAAACGGCGGTCGGACAGGTATTACAATAATTTACAGATTTATACATTTTTCGGAGATGACGTCATCTATAATTTATTTAAATGGGAAAATTTGTATAGCCTTACATACTAAATATTTTTGTTCCCCACTATTGCACGTGCACGCTGTAAAGTTTCTAAAAATCGGAAGATATCTTTGGAAGGTGTATGTATAATATAATTCCTAGACTAGGCTATTCTGTTCTATGCACATTCTGAGTCAAATTTTGGATATTTAAGCTTACTTTACCTTCGTTCTGGAAATAATAAAAATATTTTAAATTGGCTATTTCAATGGTGGGATACGACGATTATTGTTGCGTTGTTGTAAGCAATCGGTTTAAATAAAAAAAAATAAATGGATATAACATTTTTGATAGATTTGTAGAATAAAGAACTTTTAAAGCTTTTTCCTCGTCATTTTTGCGCCCCTAGCAGAAGTGCGCCTGGGGAAAAGGCTTGCTCGCCCACGTTTTGGTACGTCCCTGCATCCACCATTAAAATAATTAATTTAATTTATCTCAGCAAGTGGCAACACTAAAATTCTGCAGTGTGAACTGGTAGTGTACCTGCAATAACGTTGGGAGAGTTATTAGAGATAGTCTTTCTTTACGTTGTTCGAGATGTTCATGTTGGTCCCTTCCAAATAATTCACTCTTTGTTGCAAATGCAATTAATATCCATTTTATGTACCGGATACGTCGCTGTTCTGTAAAATATAAATCCAAGTTCCAATTTCGGTTTGGTTAAATGATTGCTGTAAAAAATCGCGAACATTCCAGGAATTGTTCCGTGTTTATCCCTGAAAGAGTGTCGCATCGTCAAGTCTATACAACTAAATCACCAATTACAAGCGAAGTGTTCGCCTTTTGTCAAGAAGCCATTTTGTTTCGCGAACAACAAAAATCCACTTTCACACTCCAACTGTTTTATTATTACGGCGTTTACGAGCCTGTTTGCAATGTAGGGAATTTATTTCCGGCCGTTGGTGGCTCTTACTCGATATTTCGATTAGCTGGCGTTTAGTCAGGTGTTGATAGAATTTATATGGGCGTGTTATCCGTTGTTTGTACAAATAGAAAGTACGCTCTACGATGCCGGTCGACTGTTAAATTAATTCAGTTAGGTTTTATTAGTTTAACGCCTCCTGTTCGAAGAATTACCAACAACAATACGGATAACACCACTGCACTTAACATGAACATGAATACGGCGGCGTTTGAGGGGAAGCTAACTTTTTTTCAATAGATTCAGTACTTTCTCACCTTACGGCAGCTTTCCTAACTAATATTACATAAAAAAATTAATGTACCCATCCGGAAACAAAATGATAGAAAACATGTCTTGACCAAGTGTCTGAATAAATGGTGGCAGCGCAATTGGATAACGAAACCCGTAGTTATGCATGGAAAAATGTAACTAACACTTGCAGGTATAGTTTTAATTGCCTACTGGGCTTCGCCTGAAAGTCTCATAACCCACTGTTCGAATTATGACATACAGTAATACTAGCGCAATTAATTTATTTATGAGTTAGAGCTTTACTTCGTTTTTCGACATGTTAACATTGTCGAAATACATATAGGACTAAAATAAAAAACTTGTTGAAGTCAAAAATTGTTTTATTTACAATAAACTAGCGCAATTAGCTCTAATGCATTAATATGGTTGTCTGAGAGGCCGTGATTTTTTTACAATGAATCTATTACTTAATGATTATCTGTATATAAAATACTTAATTACTTTACCAATATTAATTTATTGTAACCTTATACGTATTTCGGCATGTTTACATGCCATTGTCAAAGGTTATATTAGAAAATAAACAGTCAAAGTGCTGTTATAGCAATAGAACGTGGTGACTTGATCTCGGTAATCGTCTGATGACTTGATTTCTTATTCCAAAATGTCCAATAGAGAAGAATTTAAGAGATCAATTTGATCATTTATTAACGGTACAGTTTTTAAATGTTTGTAAATTTCGAAAGCTTCTAGTATATCTAATTTACGTTTATCATCACAAAAGTGTAAACATTTTATGGTGTTATTAGATGTCATTGAATGATTGTGTTCTAGTAAGTGTTTAGCGTAATTGGATTTATGTGGGTGTTTGTATTTGTAACAACGTACGTGTCCTTTATACCCAATATCAAAATTTCTAATTGTCTGGCCTATATAAACCGAATTACAATGCAAATCGTCTGTTTTCGATTCTTTATTAAACAAAGTGTTTAAGAAGTTTCTAGTTGTTTTAAAACTTACTTTATATTTATTTGTTTTGTTTATAATTTTAGCAATTTTTTCTGATTTGTCACGAAAATATGGGATCGAGGCATATTTAATTGTATCGAATGAAGTTAGGGTATTCGGATAAATTTTGAAATGGCTAATTTTAATCTTTTTTTTTAAATTAATGTAATAAGTTTAGTATTATAACCATTACTACATGCAATTTGTTTAATAATTGAAATTTCTCTATCATAATTAATTTCATCTAAAGGGACCGTCAAAGCTCTATTTATCAGGGACGTACAGATAACGTTTTTTTAATAATTATTACATAGAAGACAAAATGTGCTCTGAAAATGAAACACGACAATATGACTTTACCAAGTTTCTCATATGGTGGCAGCGCTGAGATAACGAAAAAATCAAATTTGATATAAATCGTCCTAACAAATATATTCTCCTAGCGAACTGCTTAAAAATTTCATAACCCACTTGATGAAGTTTAAAAACTTCAAAAAAAAAATACAAAACGGTTACAATATCAAGTGTGAACGCATACTCGCAACGTAAACCTGACATTTCATGCAAGAAATTCTTTATGAATATTAATCGTCTTAATTATTTACACCCAAAGATAAAAATAGCCAAACCTCCTCTTCCAAGGTTATTTAAATATGATTTGTAAAGTAAATGTGTAGGTCTTTGCACCGTAGTCAAAGTCCGGGTTCCGGGCGTCGAGGTAGAAGAAGCGCGTTCTGGCGTCGTTGTCGCCGTCGGCAACGGAGCGTGGGTCGCTAACAATAACTCTGCGGGGTTGACACTCTCGTAATAAATACGGTCGCACCCGCGCTCTATTTTCCACCCGATTTAGCCCTGATGAGAAAATGAGCATTCCGCCCAGCCACGGGTGCGAAAACTCTACTGTGACGTCATAAATTCAGAGTACACTCCGGGACCATTTAGTTCTGCTGAACTTTAGTTAAATGTGTCCAACTTTCTAGCATCCGTAATGAGATTTAGGGAGAGGACTGCATTATGTTTAGGAATTACTTGTTTTGATTTTATGGGTTTCACTTTACGAAGGAGTTTGTCTTTGTAAATGAACTTGGCATGCTTTAAGCAAGTAATTGTTACGTAGCCAGTAAAACTGATTAAAAAAAAGTATTATATTTTCAACGCTTTGATGAATAGTTATATTTCAATAAAAGAAAACTTAGAACAAACTTTACAGAAAAAGAGGAAATGTATATTAAAATTGCATTTTGGAACACATATTTATTATATCTTTGAATTAATATTTTGGAAATGTTTTCTTTGAATATTAACGTAATATAAAAAAAATATAATATTTCCACAATGTGATTTTGAATTATTTAAGTAATATTTTGTGATACTGGGATGAGTGTGGGTATGTGTGTGCGCCTCATAACTTCCAAACAGATGCGATGGACCGATTTTCATGAGCTTTGAAATGTAATGTTATATCAAACATTTATTGCAATAAAAAGTTTTATAAAAATAACCCGAAACCGGAAGTAGAAATTAGACATGTTTCTTTGTTATTATTTGTTTCAGAAATGAAAGTTTGTTTCAATTTCAAACCTTGACAAATTTACAAAAATATATAGCTGCAAAAATGGATATCAGATTTTGTAGGCTCATAGAGACATAAATGCGGTGCAACATTATTTGTGTTTCAGTCCAATAATTTCTGTGACGCTTTCTATGAATTGTAAAAGTCGAATATTCATACTTGTAGATTTAATACACAGGGGACCAAAAAAAAGGTTTCGTTTATGCTACATTACTCATGACGGGGATATAGAATGAGATTGACAACTTAATGTTAATGCTCATTTGCCCCCCTCTTTTTACCCAACTTTTGTCTTACGTATTTCTCTTTGCTCTCTGGTTTTATTTAAATCTAAGAATATTTTTAACAAATTCAACCGCCTTCTTCACAAAATTCTTAGAAAATCAGTCAGCTGAAATACGGCATTCAACTGACAGTGCTCACAGCTTCGATGGGCCGTACTCTCTCTTTACAGTTGCGAAAAAAGTGCGTAAAACGTTGATAAAAAACTTTTGTAAACTATGATCAGTTTTCTTTTATGTCGGGGGCTTTTTTGGAAGTTTTTAGAGAGTTCTTTTCAGTTGTATTTTTCTAAACTTCATTTGCAGAAGATATTTTACACTAAAAACTGTTGATTTTTTTTGATATGCTACTTAAACTTATATACATGCAGTCTATTGTAACCGGGACGCTGTAGATATCTTGAAAACTGTACAATTTAAGTATATCAAACTGTACGTCGTTGTAAAGAGAACAAAACAGCTTTTGTTAAAATAAAATATGGTGCTGAATGCTAATTTAAAAATACTTGGTATTGGTATTAGTTTCGACGTCGCCTTTTTTTCACAAAAAGTACCGGTAGATGGTGTGCTAGAGATCTTCAAAATATGTTTGAAAAACACCTTTTTCAGTTGAAATGGCAACTTGTATCAACAGGTTGAAAGAGCGGCTATGGGTTCACCGCTATCCCTTGTAGTTGCAAACATATACATGGAAGACTTTGAAACCAAAGCGTTGGCAGCTAAATCTTAAACCTAAATTCTGCTTCAGATATGTAGGCGATAC
This sequence comes from Ctenicera cuprea, assembly GCA_958336395.1. Classification (NCBI taxonomy): domain Eukaryota; kingdom Metazoa; phylum Arthropoda; class Insecta; order Coleoptera; family Elateridae; genus Ctenicera; species Ctenicera cuprea. The sequence goes on from OY284491.1 coordinate 21,894,565, forward strand.
TTTTGTCGTTGGTCTCACGCACGTCAAACACTAGAACACCTAAACTCAATTCACAATAATATCTAATTCACTATGGAAGTAGAGGAAACTGGCAGTACTCCATTCTTAGACGTACAAACCAGATGGTAGCTTAGAGCAGCGGTTTACAGAAAGAAGACACATACAGAAAGGCATTTAAATGCAAACTCGCATCACCACCCGATGCAGAAAGCCACTGTTCTAAAAACTCTAACAACCAGAGCAGTCTCCGAATCTCAGATGCAGAACACCTATAACAACAAGAGAAAACTCATATCTTGATGTAGTTACACAAAACTGTTATACAGCTACAGCAATTCAGAGACCAATGCGCAATACGAAACAGCCCAGGGCTAAAGAGGAACTGGCACCTTCGGAAGGCTTAGCTTTTCTACTTTACAATGAAGGCATTACTGATAAGATAGGGAAGGTTCTTAGAAAGTACAGCATAAAGAAAACTTTAAGAATAATGAAACTCTAAGAAACGGTCCGCAAAAGACCGAATATCAAGTTTAAAATCAGCCGAGATCTACAACATCCCTTGCTCTTGTGGTTCAAAACATTGAACAAGCTGGTCGTTCTATTGAGTTAAAATTGCAAGAGTACAAAGGTGATTGCAAACACAAAATCTGCTGTTGATAAACATACTGGTTTAATTGGGCATAAGATGGACTTTGAGACGCTCGAGTACTCACCAGAGTATCTCATTACTTCCCTCGTATCATACGTAAAGAATTGAAAATGAGAAACAGCTTAACAACATAAACAGAGAGGATGGTTTTAGATTCAGTAAAGCTTGGAGTCTAGCAGTTCATCTTCTAAGGACTCGTAAGCATCATCAATCTCACAATCACGCTCCAATGGATCAGTCTTTGCCCAACGGTGACAGCCAACCAGAACCGGTCAAATACCTCCGCATCCCGAATTTGAATTCAGTGCTCTAATCACTCTGAAGATGCAAGCTGCAATGTCTTGCGAAACGTTAGGTTGTATGGATTCACAAATAGCTAACAGGCATAAGCCGATTAAGTATTTTTGTTCTAACATACGAGATAGGCCACGAACAATTAAGACTCAAAGTGTTAGAGAAAATGCTTGTAAAGGCAGACAAGCTACAGGTCGGTTCCTAGTTGATTATTCTGGGTGTAATCCTCAAAAGACGACGCGGTCTAAGCCGAAAGTAAATTGCAATATCGGCAGTTGGAGAAACCGCGAGAGCCTCAAACAATATACAACCATAGTTCTTATCTAAACTCTATTACAGCAAGACCTCTAAACCAAACCGAATAATAATTCTTAAGATAGAGATTGGTAAAGCAAATTCCAATACAAGTTTAACACACGATAGTGATGTAATGAACTATGGTTGAAAGTAAATTTATTTTTCAATTGCCATTTTAAGGGAACCGCAAGATTGTAATAGTCACGATCGTACTAATTTATTTGTGTATTATGTAAAACAACGAACAGATAATTGTAGGTTATAAACTAAATATTAAAATTTCCACTTATAGGCAAGGAGCAAATTAAATTAGTCAGGCAACGAGCTACGTAAACATTTCAGTGGCCGCTTTGAAAAGAAAAAAAAAGAGAAATTCAAATTTTCTGTTTTATGTTTCTCATGTAAGACTTGAATATTTGCGTGTGATTTGTTAAGGCAACTTTGATGTGTACTTGATTTGTAATGATTTAATAATTATTTTAGAAAAACTAATTTTTAACATTATTAATATGTATTGAAAGTGTTCACATGTGAACGTATCCTTAGTAAATGTTAAAGTGTCTCGGTGTGGAGAAGTAAACATGACAAATAAACAATTGTTTGACAACAAGGAACGTTAATTAAGTTTTCTAGCTGCTTTATTAGTCTATTAAGTCTCACAAATGACTAATTAGTGTTTTAAAATTAGCCGCAATGCGTTTGTAGATGGAACCTCAGCTTACGGTTGTGAATATACAAACACTAGTGGTCTTTAGAGACGAATATTTCCATCGGCACCGCTAGCACAGCTGCATATGTCGAGAAAACATTTTTGTCACATTATTAAACGGTGTTAAAATCCTGAATTATAAGCGTTTAAGACGTAACCTAATAGGATTTATTATTCTAGTCCCGTGTTCTATTTTCATTTTTTGAAATCTAAATTAAAACGTTGAATGAAACGTTAATTTAAGTTCAAATTATTTTCTATTAACATTCTCCGAATTGTTGGTCACGAACAATAAATTCTAAAAGTCGGATGCTAAATTAAAACGAATGCGGTTTCTAAATTTACAAAAATTATAAAAGGTATTTTTATTATTACATGTGGCAAAATAGCAAGTCCTTCGCCTTAAAACAACACAGGATTTGATAAAATTCAGGAAATAGACGCCAGTGCCGAAAGATAAATGGCCTAGTCGTTCCAAATTGACAAAATGACTATCCCTAAATCCCAAGCGCCACATAATGTGACAAACCATCTGAAAACAAAATAAATCACGTCGGAGTTGCTGAAAATGTGAAACTTGAACGCTTCCAAAAATTTCGTTTTGTGGAAAAAATATTAAACACTCAGCTAAATTGTTATAAAGGAAAACTTTGGTGGAGGCGCCGAATACAGAATCAAGTTACAACTGAATGCACACATGCACACAGTAAGAATGTGTTGACAGTTGAGCCCATCAACATTTGAATGTCTTCGTGGGTTGGGTCAAAATTTACAGGCCATTTCCGTAAAACTCGTTTCATAGCCCCACTGGGGAATTATAAAGTTATATAATACCAGCGACGAAAACCCATGTGGTTATATTATTTCATTTCTCATATAACTCCAGTCGGAATTCGAATTTCCAGAAAGATATTTATGAGTTATGTTTCTTGTGCGTTTTCTTGTAAAAACCAATCTTTCTGGTTATGCTTATTAATTATAATATATAATTTGTTCTTATTTTAAAAGACGAACGTTGATTGAAGCAGATACATCCGGTGATTAAAGCTGTTGGTATCTCGAAGGCTTATGTTTCTAGTAACGTTCCATCAAATTAGCATATTGTAAATTTGCTGTTAGTTAGTGATTTTGCAACTTTCTTTAAACGAATTTGAAAAAGTAATTTGTATTTAACAAATTTATATGCATTACTGCATTTTTTGTTAGTTAATTGCGGATTCTTTATGCGTATATAAAGATGTTTTCTCATTTTACAATCTTATTAGGAATTGTTCCAAAACTTTCGACGTGTGGGATTTACAGGAAAGTTCAATATACGACTTTTAAATTTTTTGAAAATGTCACTCTGGTTAGTAGGTAAACGTCCATACATTTTAAAATCTTTTACAATAATTGTACAATCAGAGCTCTGAACACAGAAGATGGCAACACTTTTAGTAGCTTCTGGTAGTTATTTGACAGACAAAATTATATTTTAAAATACAGCACCAAACAAGTGATAGCCATAATCAAATCAATAATACAATCAAAATAAAAATTAATCGAATGATTAACGCTAGAATGAATTTCAAAATCGAATGATTCAATTGGAAACAATTACTTGAATGTAGCTATTCGGTAAAAAAACAGTAAAAACGCTCTCGACATGCTTCTTGAATGCGCTCATGAATGAATTCTCGTTCTCATCTTCTTCCTTCGGGCCAATCGGCAGAAACATGGTAATGCTTCGACTTCGAATAGTTTAAAATTCGAATGCTTGAATGCACCCGCCAGGATCATATGAACCGCAAAATGCGCAAAAGTGAAAACAAAACTTCTCGGAAACGTGAAACCTGACTATTTTTAAAGACGTTAGATTTAAATAATGTTGGTAATTAAACCTAAAAGACTGTTTGACTATCAAAAATAGTAATTAACACAAATAAAACAACAAATCATGAGAAAACTGTTGTTGTTTACAGAACAAACGACACACGCTAACAGAATGATGTTTTCAACAAGGTCTTATCGCTAAAATTTGACGTCACAGGACGTTTATGCTATCTGGCGTTAGCTCTAGTAATTGCTACCGCCAATCAGCCTTTATGCGTCAGTAGCTTAACAATTAACCATCTTATCTTCGTTCTTCTATATAGCAAATCTGGATGGCTTATACCTGTCTACTACATTCTCTAAAGACGAGCTTCCAGCTCAACAAAAAAAAACATTCGAGCTGCCAGCGGCAGGTTTATATCTCGACACAGCTTATTTATTATTTCTGAATTCACATCATGATACTACAGCTCGTGGTATTATGCATTTGCAGGTGGCTAATGTAATAGCTACCGCTTCAACGCTCGCTTCCGAAGCAGACAAAACCGAAAATTTTAATATCGTAAAATCATTCGATTAATTTTCTGTCATCTTTTGAAATATTTCGATAATCGAATGGCTCGATTATTTTTATTTGAAATGTACGATCAATACACTAACTGCACTGTCAAAAAAATTGCATAGCAACGTCTTTACAATACATACAAAATGGTATGGCGAAGTCAGTAATGCTTCTATTAAACATTTGGTGGTACTGGTGATTTGACAGCATTAAGAAAGAGTGATTCGGCCTGTGGTTGTTGTGTAGACAGAGAGAAAGAGAGAGATGTATCCGAATTATCTACGGTTTAACGAGAACAATTTCGATGTTGTAAAACGCTCCGGCGCTTATTGCATGTGAGTGGAGTAATGAGTTTTCCAATATTTTTTAGATCTCGTGAAGCGAGGATGTAAGTGGTAGGGAGAGCACATTTAAGTTTGTTAAATCGTGTCAATGGCACGAAAAAAATTTAGAAAAGAACGCAAAAATTCAAATAATCTCTTCAAAAACTCACCATGTGGAGTTGCTGAAGAGATCCAACAAATAAACAGCTTTTTAAAAAATGTACGGAGGTGTAACCAAAACAGTCAACGTTTCATATGGCGTTAAATGAATTGATTTTAAAATAAGCGTAGAAGAGTTGCCAAAGTATAAGTATGACTGATGGTACAAATAAAAATACATTGTAAACGATAGAATGCAAACCTTTACACCACATAATTTAGCAAAATTTCTCGTTTGCAACTTTATTAGTCATCGAATACAATCATTCAAAATAATATCTACATAATCTAATTTATAACAGTATATTTACGTTAACTGAGTATAATCTAGTTTAATTTGTAGCGTAGCTTTCCTAATTCTATTTTTCTGAAGAAGGTACAAGTATAGCTTTTATCTGCATATTGTGATGTTTAAGTGCAAATTTTGACTTTTTAAGTGCATATCTTGTCTTCATATTTGAGCTCCTTCAATACAGATAAATCTGACCTTTAGTAATCTTTATATTAAATCCGGATCTCTCCCACCTGTCTCAGCTTGTACTGCCACCTGGCCTTCGCAAGAAAAAGCCAGGTCTGCAAACTACAAAGGGCGCATATTTCCATGTGCTAATGGCTGCTAGACCACTACAGTTACAGATATTAATAGATTTACTTGCCTTGGCCGATTGTGCAGCGAGCGTAGGGAACATTCATTTGCGATGCGGGATCACGGCGAGCGGTCGCGTGCATACCTCGGTTACTAAACACTTCAGTTGCACAAAAGTGTTGAACATGTCCTATTCTTGAAATCATTTTTTAAGAAAAGTAAAGACAATAATTGGGCAAACAAATATTTACTCATGCGGACAAAATACACAGGATTTATAATTTTAATTATTCGAATAAAACAATAATGTGAAAACCCTTTTAATTCTAACAAGAACAAACAGTTTTTCTTGTGAGAACTAAAAGGGTTTTACTTATTATTATTATTATAATTTTCTCACAGTCCCCATTCTTTCTTAATTTATTAGAATAAGAATGGTGGAAGTGGATTTTCAGTAAGCAAATAAAACACGTAGCTGATGCCGCTGTTTCAACTAACATACTCACCTGGCCCTATCGCGGTTGCAGGCAAAGCACGCCGGTATTTTATTAATTTGCTGTGCATATTCGATTAAAATTTTATAATAACAATAATACTATACCTGCCTGCTAGAGTAGCAAAATTTAAAATTGCGCAAGTAGTCTAAGTAAAATTTAAGTTGATTGTCATATGTTGTGCTGTGTAGAACGCTAATATTTTATAATAGTAAAATAAAATATAATTAGTGCGAATCGGGGAATTCTGTTTATTTTTGTTTTACTGGGTTATTAGGACTATAATGATTTATTTATTATTCGAATTATTAAATTACATGTTTTAAAAAATTACTTCAATCAATTAACATTTATTAAAATTGATAGATTTAAAATAAATATTTAAGGACTAATTTACAGTTCTGATGATTTATTAACATATGAGGCATTAAGTACAGCTGTATGTATAAATGTATATTAAGCATTAGCATTAGAAGATCTATACTATATCCGGAACTGTCTCAACTTTACGCGATGGCGGGTTCTTACATCTTAACACAGTTTCTTTACTATTTTGAGCGAATGTTATGATGTAAAATTACTTTCTGAAGTAAAAAAAGACTTCTCAATCTGTAACTAGTATTTAATATAAACTTCTTTTACTTCTAGTAAAATTAAATTTTTCCGAAAATAATTTTGAAATCTAAATATGCACTTTAAAAATTACTAAATCGACCATCAACACCGAGTTGTTAAAAGTATTAGGTAAAGCACGTCTTGGTTCAAAGTTTAAATAGTCATTTGTAGGTGTAGCTGTATAATATGATTAATGATTTTAAAAGGAATGCAGAACGGTGTTGTAAAGGTAGATGGTTGCAATAAAAATTAGGTAAACGGCAGAGGTAATTGCAAAAAGCCCACTGTTAATTAATGTTCATCACTTGATATTTCTAAATACCTTTTAATGACCATTATCAGCTTACTTACAAAAGTTTAACATTTCTAGAAATTAATTATCTGCATTAATTGGATGTCTTAAACAGAAATTAAATCGGGTAATAAATCATAACCAAATATATATTAAGCATTGCGAAGGATTTGATGTGTAAAATATTAGAATGGTTAACCGTTTGATTTCCACCATGAAACTGACGTTGTACAACTCGTGATATATTTCCTGGGAGATAATTTACTCTGTTTAACACTTTGAAATAAATCACGGTTTTCGAAAACGTAAAACATTTCCAGTGACATTCGCATAGAAAAAAATCGCCCTACATGATACATGTGGTTACAAGCGTCAGAGTAAGCGACGTTATTTTTAACAAGCAACGCCAACTTGATTTAATGTTTTAAATTGGTGTGAGCGGCTGACAGGGGCGTTTAAAACAACATACATTTCTGCTTTACATCGCCATAGTTTTATTACTTTATTTTTTGATATTTCCGAGTGTAATTTTACAGACATTAAAATTCTGCCCGGGCAATGGATCAAAACCGTGACGATATAATCGTACTGCGTTGTATCATTTTCCAAGCATTTCTTTAATTTGCCAAATCCTCGCTCGTTTTCTTGAAACACATTTTTGCCTTCGTTAATGTGAAAACCTTGGCATCCAACTACACTTGATTTTGTTGGGCGTTTCGAGCTTGAACTGCAACGAGCCATAACATTACTTAGGAGTTGGGAGTATTCTTATGTTACAGTAACTGTTGGGTTAGAACGTTGTGATGTAAAATTTGAAAATGTGAAATGTTGTATTATTTTTGAGTTTTTTTTGCTCTTGATACTAATTGTTGGTAATGCAAACGTTGACTATTACTTCACGACAAAAAACGTTTGTTGTAGCCTATATTTATTTTTTCTATTTTCTAGTTTTTTAGGGTATTCACGAGATTTATTAGAATATGTTTAGCAAAATTATATTTGTTATCTTTAATTAACTGTTTTTTTTTTAATTGAAAAGTGAAATCACGGATGTTTATTTTTAATAAATTGTTAAAGTATTTGTATTAGAATGCAAAGAATTCCCCAATGTTTATATGAAATGCAAATGAGCTAAAATTAGCATAATTATAATTTCTCGAATTAATTAATCCACAAGAGAAGGAAGGAGACCTAATCGATTGCCACCCAAATTCAAATAATCTACAGGTCTATGCTGGTAAATACAGTCATGTTATTAAGGATATCGCCAAATCATTGTATGTGGATGTTCAACTCGCTAGTTGAGTGCTAGTGGCGGCTGGCAGGTGTGACTAACACAAGGCCTTTGTGGTTACAAGCCGACACCGGGACGATTCGTTACTCAACGCTTTTAATAAGCAATCCGTTTCAAAAATCGACTCGGCCAACTGGAAACTTGCGCTCGTCTCACCTACAGCAGAGTTGCTATAACTTAATGTTTTAAACTGTAATCTTATAGTATTTAGTAATGAATTTTTGGGAATTTTTGATCTTGTTCGCTTGTTTCTTAGATGCTGAAAGAATGTGACGGTTTTGAACTTGAGAACGTGAGAATTTTTCTGCAAGTACCTGCCTAATTAGCTTTCTGTTGCGCCTTATGTAAACACGAATTTTATAATCTTTTTACGAGCTTTTTAAAATATTGTAATGAAAGACAACTGACTGAAAACGACTCATAATAGAGCCCGTATAATTTCCGCTACTTCACCGATGTTAATCTTGGTGTATACTTTTCGTTCCATTATTATTTTAGTTACTTCCTCAAGAGAAACGTTGCTTTAGAAAAAATTGGCGCCCTGTTAATTTCTTAACTTCACGTGTTTTACAGAATCTAAAAATTAGACCTGAAAAACACAACAAAATGATTAATATCTGTTGCCTTGTGGTGTGCGCAAATCCATTTTGGGTAAAAATTACGATATCCGATACAATCTTACAATTTCCAGCTACCAGTTCACAACTTCTTAAATTTACGCGAATACTTAAACGTCAGCAATATTCAAAATATAAAACAGGAAAAATATATTCCTTTCTTTAATTAACCGCTGATATTTTTAGCTACACAATCTGAACAATTAATCTTGAATTAGTTACTTTTAAAAAACGCCAAGATTTCTGCACGCAATCTAAACTATTTATGTTATTTTATTTCAGATGGCCAAAATCACCTCAACCTTTTCAACACGAGGCAGCAACCAAAAAAGAAACGAAAATCCCGAACGGCGTTCACTAACCACCAAATATTCGAGTTGGAGAAACGATTCCTTTACCAGAAGTACCTTAGCCCAGCAGACAGGGACGAAATCGCTCAATCCCTGGGACTCACCAACGCCCAAGTCATCACGTGGTTCCAAAATCGAAGGGCGAAGCTCAAGCGGGACATGGAGGAACTCAAAAAGGACGTCGAAAGTACGAAACTACTTCACGCGCATAAAAGTTTCCTCGAAAACGTACAAGACTTGGGCATTTTAAAGAAAAAAGTTGTGAATGACGACGACTGTCCGAAAAATTTAGTGGTCACGTCGGAAAAATAGTGTGTACTTAAAGAGGAAATTTAAATATTATTATGATTACTTGTGTACCCATAACATTCTAGTTTTGATAAAAAACATTTTAGAAATAAATTACAAATTTAATAGTAATAACGAATGCTATGATACATAAGTAGTTAGTTAGAGTATGGATCTAAATATGTTTAAATAATATTTTTCAATGAAAATTTTCTTAAACAGGGTTGAACTGGCTCAAAAGGAAATGCTAACTGTTTTTCTAAAATTCGTTTTGTTGCTTTGCTTTAATAGAATTCGAACGAACGGCCCTAACTCTAATTCTATCATTTGTAGAGCTACAAGAAAAGGGTTATTATTAAGACTATTATTAAGAGTAGCACTTGGACGTTTTGCAAAAAGCCTTCTTTGGTGTTAATATTCAACTGCACTAAATTGCATCATATAATCTACAGGATTATTCATTAAATGTGAGACACACTTTCTGTACTGATATTAAAAATATGAAGCCAATGAAAAAGTTCCTATAAACATGATGTTAAGAAGCGTTTCCTTACGGAGTTACAGCTTCCTCAAGATAGACCAGTTAATCACCGTTTTCTCAGTAACTATCGCAGTAGTTGCACTAATATTTGGAAATCTATCGGTAACCATTACTCGTTTAGCTTAACGCTTCTACTGTTTTTTAATGCACTATAGCTGATTTATGCAAGGGGGGAGGGGTCACACGCAATGTTTTCTACGAAATATTTTAGATTTTTACAAAATGTTAGTTTTTGCCTATAAAATGTTACTCCACTATAAAAATACACACAAAAAAGTAAAGAGAGGTGTTGAGAGTATAGCTTAAAGCAACAGCTTTCGAAATAATTCCATTTTTTAAACAATCAAATTAAGATGAAAGTCTTAAGAGCTTTCTCAAGATGTCCAAATAGTGCTGCATTGTACGAAACGTTATTTGGCATTAAGAAATGTTTAAGTAGCATATACAGAGAGTTAAAAATAAGGGTTTGTTTATTTCTGCTTTCAAGTATTTTTTTTATATTTTAGCGTGTTTTTATAGGAAAAACAAGAAAAAAGGACAGATATGTAATGTCATTATAAAAAAAAAGTTTTGTTATTGCTTGCTACTCGTGTTGGACCAAGGACCTAATTTTCAATTTTCTGTTAATTCTTCAAACCAGTTTTTTTTATATTTTTTTAAAATCAAATTTCATATACAGCTTTATAATAAAACCGCACTGAAAAGTCAAAACGGTGGTTTTCGTGAAATTAAAAATAAGAAACTTTTTTTTTCAACCCTCTGTTTAAACTACTTAAAAATGCTCGCACAATAAAAAAGTGATGTGTTGATACCAATTTTTTTGATCACGCTGTTTAAGCGAGGGGGGTAGCAGTGCATTTATATTGCTTGTTATCAACGCGAAACTTCCGTCGCGTTCTAATACATATAATTTAAGTTATTGTATACCCATAACTAATTATTTTAACAAAAATGCTCACATTTACAAATAGGAACAACTTCAGACGCGTTTCGTCTTTGCTAGAACTCTTCAGTCAGGTATTTGGGTATGATACCAGCCTAGCTGGGCCAGCCCTTAATTTTAGGTGGATTGTAGTTTGATACATTAATTCCTTTACTATCCTTTATATAGCACAGGAACATGTATCACCATTTAAGTCATTGTTTATTTACTGCATAAACAAAACAATTAATAACTTCGACGATATTTATATGTATTTTAACTTTACAACTATTAATTATTATAGTTCAAATAAATAAATATTGTTAAAGTTATTAATTATTTTATTTATACGTTAATATGAACTTTAACGAAGTAGAGCTGAAACTTATTTTTAAAATTAATTAAGAAATAATACTAAATTTTATTTTTTTACATTATTTGATTATGAGAAAAATGGTTTAATTTATTAGCTAGTGGGTGGGCCAATCAGTTTTCGGTCCACCCGTAATTGATGCTTGTATTCTGTTCATCAAACCAATATAAAAAGTCTGATAAATATAAGTCTTGAAGCGCTCTATTCCGGAGTTACAGCCTTTTGAATTTTTAAAAATTCGAGCAGTAAGGAAGCGTTTCTGAACCTATGTTTATAAGAATTTTTTGTATTGGTTCGATGTGTAGAACTGATCCTCAATCTTTTTACAAACTGTTTCCGCATCTTCAGAAAACACTCAGAGCTTCATGGAAACTTGATATATTACAAAAATTGAATTAACTCGAAACGTAAGACTTTGCGACTGTCCAACAAGAGTTCTTATTTGCGATTTTTTACATGACGAATAAGATTTTCGATCCAAAAATTAAAAAACTAAATGGTTTTTAAATATTTAGAAGTAAATATTGCGTAACCTTCTCTTTCAGACTACTTCCGTAAAGAAGCGTTTCCGCACGCATGCTTAAAAGAAGTTGTTTAATTGTATTCAGATTCTAAATCCATCCTGAAAGTGTGTCCCACATGGCTTTATAAATTACCGCATATTAGAAAAAGTTTTTTTCAAGTGCAATAATTTAATGGGAATCCAAAACTCATAAACAGAAATATAGCAATATTAAAAAAATTGATGCATTTTATTAGATCAGGAATGGCTTCATGGGCGTAGTACTGGTTAGTAGCTGCAGTCTAACAGAAAAGCACTCCACACAATTTGCAAACGCCAAAATTTATCTTAATTACTTGATTTCATTAATGCTGTATTTCCAATATTAAGTAGAAACTTATAATAAAATTATTTAAAGATATTTAGATTACGTAGACAATTCGTAGTTCAATTTAATTTTAAATAATTGCACATAGAAGTTGTTTTACTGATTTAAATTTTTATAGAAGCAAGAATATAATCCACAACGCGAGGAAGAATTCCAGACCAACCTTCTTCACTAACTTTACTTTTAAATTATACATAAAAATGTATTTGGGGTCGATGAAGTGAGTATTGTTTTGCAACGAATTTTCCGTATTATACTAATACAATCCAAAAGATGAGACACTTAACTGTAAATAGAAGCCTGTTTTTTAAATATTACATCGAATAATTGTACAAATGTATATATGTATTTAAAAATATATTTCGTAAATGTTCATCTATGTATATGTACACTTAATACACTGTTATATAATTAATATTAATAATTTATTGACGTCAGTATGACAGGTAATTGCAATATTTTATTAGTGTACAGTAGTAAGCTTTAGTACTTTTCATTGTGAATAGCGTCAATGTGAAAATAAAATTTTTTAAATATTTCTCTTTTTATTTCTATTTCGAAGTACATAAGTTCAATTCTTGCCGCTTTCGAAGGCTTGACCCCCCAAAAAGGTATTTTGTATGTAAATTTAGTGTTGGTGATTTATGAATTTAGGTCTGTCGTGTGCCATATACAAAATTTATAGCCAAAACTATCCAGATAGACTCGCATACTGCATCTGAGATAATATAACGTGCGGTTCTGAGAAAGATTATTATTTTTAATAAGAGAAATATGTATCTGGCATGTTCTAACTATAACTACTGATGTAAACGTTGCTAATATAAAGCTTTGTTTTTATGCCGTTTCCGCTTGTCGTTTGAAATTATGCATTTGATAAATACACGACGAACTAATTTGGTTCATGTCTAACACAAGTAAATTTTATGGAAAATGACGTTTATGGATTCAGGATTAGTTCAAGCATAACACAGCTGAAAAATTGAAAACAGCCCGTAGGTGGGGATAGGTATATAGTTAATAGTTTCCTGAGACGTGGGCAAGTAACGAGTGCGATATATGTATAAGCCATAAGGAATAAACAACTAAGATGTAGGACAGGGGAGGACGATAAATGAGCGGCCGGTGTAAGTATTCGCGTTTTCATTAACATTTTTAAATTTAAAATTTGACTTTTTAAAATGGAATTTAAAAGTATCCATGGTCACAAGAATCCTTACTTGTGCGACATATAAGGGGTTAGCAACTATGTAAGACAGGGAAGGAAGATAAATGGGCGGCCCGTGTAAGTATTTGCGTATTCATCAACGCTTTTAAATTAAAAATGGGAATTTTTAAAATGGAATTTAAAAGTATCCATGGGCATAGGAATCCCCACTTGGGCGACATATAAGGAGTTAACAACTACGTAAGACAAGGATGGAAGATAAATGGGCGGCCAGTGTAAGTATTTGCGTATTCATCAACGCTTTTAAATTAAAAATGGAAATTTTTAAAATTTAATTTTAAAGTATCGATGGTCACAGGAACCCAAACTTGTGCGACATATAAGGGATAAACAGTTCGTATGTAGGACAGGAAAGGAAGGTAAATGGGCGGCCCGAGTAAGTATTCGCGTATTCATCAACACTTTTAAATTTAAAATGTGAATTTTTAAAATGGAATTTAAAAGTATCCATGGGCATAGGAATCCCCACTTGGGCGACATATAAGGAGTTAACAACTACGTAAGACAAGGATGGAAGATAAATGGGCGGCCAGTGTAAGTATTTGCGTATTCATCAACGCTTTTAAATTGAAAATGGAAATTTTTAAAATTTAATTTTAAAGTATCGATGGTCACAGGAACCCAAACTTGTGCGACATATAAGGGAAAAACAGTTAGTATGTAGGACAGGAAAGGAAGGTAAATGGGAGGCCCGAGTAAGTATTCGCGTATTCATCAACACTTTTAAATTTAAAATGCGCAGTTTTTAAAATTTAATTTAAAAGTATCCATGGTCACGGGAATCCCCACTTCTGCGACATATAAGGGATGAACAACTAATATGTTAGACAGGGAAAAAAGATAAATGGACGGCCCGAGTAAGTATTCACGAATTCATCAAAACTTTTAAATTTAAAATGTGAATATTTAAAATTTAATTTTTAAATATTCATGATCACAGGAATCCCCCACTTGTGCGACGCGGCCCGAGTAGGTATTTGCGTATTCATCAACACTTTTAAATTTAAAATGCGCAGTTTTTAAAATTTAATTTAAAAGTATCCATGGTCACGGAAATCCCCACTTCTGCGACATATAAGGAATAAACAACTAATATGTTAGACAGGGAAAAAAGATAAATGGACGGCCCGAGTAAGTATTCACGAATTCATCAACACTTTTAAATTTAAAATGTGAATTTTTAAAATTTAATTTAAAAATATTCATGGTCACAGGAATCGCCCACTTGTGCGATGCAGCCCGAGTAAGTATTCACGAATTCATCAACACTTTTAAATTTAAAATGTGAATTTTAAAAATGGAATTTAAAATTATATCCATGGGCATAGGAATCCCCACTTGTGCGACATATAAGGAGTTAACAACTATGTAAGACAGGGATGGAAGATAAATGGGCGGCCAGTGTAAGTATTTGCGTATTCATCAACGCTTTTAAATTAAAAATGGGAATTTTTAAAATTTAATTTTAAAGTATCGATGGTCACAGGAACCCAAACTTGTGCGACATATAAGGGATAAACAGTTAGTATGTAGGACAGGAAAGGAAGGTAAATGGGCGGCCCGAGTAAGTATTCGCGTATTCATCAACACTTTTAAATTTAAAATGCACAGTTTTTAAAATTTAATTTAAAAGTATCCATGGTCACGGGAATCCCCACTTCTGCGACGTATAAGGGATGAACAACTAATATGTTAGACAGGGAAAAAAGATAAATGGACGGACCGAGTAAGTATTCACGAATTCATCAACACTTTTAAATTTAAAATGTGAATTTTTAAAATTTAATTTTTAAATATTCATGCTCACAGGAATCCTCCACTTGTGCGACGCGGTCCGAGTAGGTATTTGCGTATTCAACAACACTTTTAAATTTAAAATGCGAAGTTTTTAAAATTTAATTTAAAAGTATCCATGGTCACGGGAATCCCCCACTTGTGCGACGCGGTCCGAGTAGGTATTTGCGTATTCATCAACACTTTTAAATTTAAAATGCGAAGTTTTTAAAATTCAATTTAAAAGTATCCATGGTCACGGGAATCCCCACTTGGGCGACATATAAGGGATAAACAACTAATATGTTAGACAGGGAAAAAAGATAAATGAACGGCCCGAGTAAGTATTCACGAATTCATCAACACTTTTAAATTTAAAATGTGAATTTTTAAAATTTAATTTAAAAATATTCATGGTCACAGGAATCCCCCACTTGTGCGACGCGGTCCGAGTAGGTATTTGCGTATTCATCAACACTTTTAAATTTAAAATGCGAAGTTTTTAAAATTCAATTTAAAAGTATCCATGGTCACGGGAATCCCCACTTGGGCGACATATAAGGGATAAACAACTAATATGTTAGACAGGGAAAAAAGATAAATGAACGGCCCGAGTAAGTATTCACGAATTCATCAACACTTTTAAATTTAAAATGTGAATTTTTAAAATTTAATTTAAAAATATTCATGCTCACAGGAATCCTCCACTTGTGCGACGCGGTCCGAGTAGGTATCTGCGTATTCAACAACACTTTTAAATTTAAAATGCGAAGTTTTTAAAATTTAATTTAAAAGTATCCATGGTCACGGGAATCCCCACTTGGGCGACATATAAGGGATAAACAACTAATATGTTAGACAGGGAAAAAAGATAAATGGACGGCCCGAGTAAGTATTCACGAATTCATCAACACTTTTAAATTTAAAATGTGAATTTTTAAAATTTAATTTTTAAATATTCATGCTCACAGGAATCCTCCACTTGTGCGACGCGGTCCGAGTAGGTATTTGCGTATTCATCAACACTTTTAAATTTAAAATGCGCAATTTTTAAAATTTAATTTAAAAGTATCCATGGTCACGGGAATCCCCACTTCTGCGACATATAAGGGATAAACAACTAATATGTTAGACAGCTAAAAAAGATAAATGAACGGCCCGAGTAAGTATTCACGAATTCATCAACACTTTTAAATTTAAAATGTGAATTTTTAAAATTTAATTTAAAAATATTCATGGTCACAGGAATCCCCCACTTGTGCGACGCGGTCCGAGTAGGTATTTGCGTATTCATCAACACTTTTAAATTTAAAATGCCCAGTTTTTTAAATTTAATTTAAAAGTATCCATGGTCACGGGAATCCCCACTTCTGCGACATATAAGGAATAAACAACTAATATGTTAGACAGGGAAAAAAGATAAATGGACGGCCCGAGTAAGTATTCACGAATTCATCAACACTTTTAAATTTAAAATGTGAATTTTTAAAATTTAATTTTTAAATATTCATGGTCACAGGAATCCCCCACTTGTGCGACGCGGTCCGAGTAGGTATTTGCGTATTCATCAACACTTTTAAATTTAAAATGCGAAGTTTTTAAAATTTAATTTAAAAGTATCCATGGTCACGGGAATCCCCACTTCTGCGACATATAAGGGATAAACAACTAATATGTTAGACAGGGAAAAAAGATAAATGGACGGCCCGAGTAAGTATTCACGAATTCATCAACACTTTTAAATTTAAAATGTGAATTTTTAAAATTTAATTTTTAAATATTCATGCTCACAGGAATCCTCCTCTTGTGCGACGCGGTCCGAGTAGGTATTTGCGTATTCAACAACACTTTTAAATTTAAAATGCGAAGTTTTTAAAATTTAATTTAAAAGTATCCATGGTCACGGGAATCCCCACTTGGGCGACATATAAGGGATAAACAACTAATATGTTAGACAGGGAAAAAAGAGAAATGAACGGCCCGAGTAAGTATTCACGAATTCATCAACACTTTTAAATTTAAAATGTGAATTTTTAAAATTTAATTTAAAAATAATCATGGTCACAGGAATCCCCCACTTGTGCGACGCGGTCCGAGTAGGTATTTGCGTATTCATCAACACTTTTAAATTTAAAATGCGAAGTTTTTAAAATTCAATTTAAAAGTATCCATGGTCACGGGAATCCCCACTTGGGCGACATATAAGGGATAAACAACTAATATGTTAGACAGGGAAAAAAGATAAATGAACGGCCCGAGTAAGTATTCACGAATTCATCAACACTTTTAAATTTAAAATGTGAATTTTTAAAATTTAATTTTTAAATATTCATGCTCACAGGTATCCTCCACTTGTGCGACGCGGTCCGAGTAGGTATTTGCGTATTCATCAACACTTTTAAATTTAAAATGCGCAATTTTTAAAATTTAATTTAAAAGTATCCATGGTCACGGGAATCCCCACTTCTGCGACATATAAGGAATAAACAACTAATATGTTAGACAGGGAAAAAAGATAAATGGACGGCCCGAGTAAGTATTCACGAATTCATCAACACTTTTAAATTTAAAATGGGAATTTTTAAAATTTAATTTAAAAGTATCCATGGTCACGGGAATCCCCACTTCTGCGACATATAAGGGATAAACAACTAATATGTTAGACAGGGAAAAAAGATAAATGAACGGCCCGAGTAAGTATTCACGAATACATCAACACTTTTAAATTTAAAATGTGAATTTTTAAAATTTAATTTAAAAATATTCATGCTCACAGGAATCCTCCACTTGTGCGACGCGGTCCGAGTAGGTATTTGCGTATTCAACAACACTTTTAAATTTAAAATGCGAAGTTTTTAAAATTTAATTTAAAAGTATCCATGGTCACGGGAATCCCCTCTTGAGCGACATATAAGGGATAAACAACTAATATGTTAGACAGGGAAAAAAGATAAATGAACGGCCCGAGTAAGTATTCACGAATTCATCAACACTTTTAAATTTAAAATGTGAATTTTTAAAATTTAATTTAAAAAGATTCATGCTCACAGGAATCCTCCACTTGTGCGACGCGGTCCGAGTAGGTATTTGCGTATTCATCAACACTTTTAAATTTAAAATGCGAAGTTTTTAAAATTTTCTTTAAAAATATCCATGGTCACGGGAATCCCCACTTCTGCGACATATAAGGGATAAACAACTAATATGTTAGACAGGGAAAAAAGATAAATGGACGGCCCGAGTAAGTATTCACGAATTCATCAACATTTTTAAATTTAAAATGTGAATTTTTAAAATTTAATTTAAAAATATTCATGGTCACAGGAATCCCCCACTTGTGCGACGCGGCCCGAGTAGGTATTTGCGTATTCATCAACACTTTTAAATTTAAAATGCGCAGTTTTTCCAATTCAATTTAAAAGTATCCATGGTCACGGGAATCCCCACTTCTGCGACATATAAGGGATAAACAACTAATATGTTAGACAGGGAAAAAAGATAAATGGACGGCCCGAGTAAGTATTCCCGAATTCATCAACATTTTTAAATTTAAAATGTGAATTTTTAAAATTTAATTTAAAAATATTTATGGTCACAGGAATCCCCCACTTGTGCGACGCGGCCCGAGTAGGTATTTGCGTATTCATCAACACTTTTAAATTTATAATGCGCAGTTTTTAAAATTCAATTTAAAAGTATCCATGGTCACGGGAATCCCCACTTCTGCGACATATAAGGGATAAACAACTAATATGTTAGACAGGGAAAAAAGATAAATGGACGGCCCGAGTAAGTATTCACGAATTCATCAACATTTTTAAATTTAAAATGTGAATTTTTAAAATTTAATTTAAAAATATTCATGGTCACAGGAATCCCCCACTTGTGCGACGCGGCCCGAGTAGGTATTTGCGTATTCATCAACACTTTTAAATTTAAAATGCGCAGTTTTTCCAATTCAATTTAAAAGTATCCATGGTCACGGGAATCCCCACTTCTGCGACATATAAGGGATAAACAACTAATATGTTAGACAGGGAAAAAAGATAAATGGACGGCCCGAGTAAGTATTCACGAATTCATCAACATTTTTAAATTTAAAATGTGAATTTTTAAAATTTAATTTAAAAATATTCATGGTCACAGGAATCCCCCACTTGTGCGACGCGGCCCGAGTAGGTATTTGCGAATTCATCAACACTTTTAAATTTAAAATGCGCAGTTTTTAAAATTTAATTTAAAAGTATCCATGGTCACGGGAATCCCCACTTCTGCGACATATAAGGGATGAACAACTAATATGTTAAACAGGGAAAAAAGATAAATGGACGGCCCGAGTAAGTATTCACGAATTCATCAACACTTTTAAATTTAAAATGTGAATTTTTAAAATGGAATTTAAAAGTAACCATGGGCATAGGAATCCCCACTTGTGCGACATATAAGGAGTTAACAACTACGTAAGACAGGGATGGAAGATAAATGGGCGGCCAGTGTAAGTATTTGCGTATTCATCAACGCTTTTAAATTAAAAATGGAAATTTTTAAAATTTAATTTTAAAGTATCGATGGTCACAGGAACCCAAACTTGTGCGACATATAAGGGATAAACAGTTAGTATGTAGGACAGGAAAGGAAGGTAAATGGGCGGCCCGAGTAAGTATTCGCGTATTCATCAACACTTTTAAATTTAAAATGCACAGTTTTTAAAATTTAATTTAAAAGTATCCATGGTCACGGGAATCCCCACTTCTGCGACATATAAGGGATGAACAACTAATATGTTAGACAGGGAAAAAAGATAAATGGACGGCCCGAGTAAGTATTCACGAATTCATCAACACTTTTAAATTTAAAATGTGAATTTTTAAAATTTAATTTTTAAATATTCATGGTCACAAGAATCCCCCACTTGTGCGACGCGGCCCGAGTAGGTATTTGCGTATTCATCAACACTTTTAAATTTAAAATGCGCAGTTTCTAAAATTTAATTTAAAAGTATCCATGGTCACGGAAATCCCCACTTCTGCGACATATAAGGAATAAACAACTAATATGTTAGACAGGGAAAAAAGATAAATGGACGGCCCGAGTAAGTATTCACGAATTCATCAACACTTTTAAATTTAAAATGTGAATTTTTAAAATTTAATTTAAAAATATTCATGGTCACAGGAATCCCCCACTTGTGCGATGCGGCCCGAGTAAGTATTCACGAATTCATCAACACTTTTAAATTTAAAATGCGAGTTTTTAAAATGGAATTTAAAAGTATCCATGGGCATAGGAATCCCCACTTGTGCGACATATAAGGAGTTAACAACTATGTAAGACAGGGATGGAAGATAAATGGGCGGCCAGTGTAAGTATTTGCGTATTCATCAACGCTTTTAAATTAAAAATGGGAATTTTTAAAATTTAATTTTAAAGTATCGATGGTCACAGGAACCCAAACTTGTGCGACATATAAGGGATAAACAGTTAGTATGTAGGACAGGAAAGGAAGGTAAATGGGCGGCCCGAGTAAGTATTCGCGTATTCATCAACACTTTTAAATTTAAAATGCACAGTTTTTAAAATTTAATTTAAAAGTATCCATGGTCACGGGAATCCCCACTTCTGCGACGTATAAGGGATGAACAACTAATATGTTAGACAGGGAAAAAGATGAATTAACGGCCCGAGTAAGTATTCACGAATTCATCAACACTTTCAAATTTAAAATGTGAATTTTTAAAATTTAATTTTTAAATATTCATGGTCACAGGAATCCCCCAATTGTGCAACGCGGCCCGAGTAGGTATTTGCGTATTCATCAACACTTTTAAATTTAAAATGCGCAGTTTTTTAAATTTAATTTAAAAGTATCCATGGTCACGGGAATCCCCACTTCTGCGACATATAAGGAATAAACAACTAATATGTTAGACAGGGAAAAAAGATAAATGGACGGCCCGAGTAAGTATTCACGAATTCATCAACACTTTTAAATTTAAAATGTGAATTTTTAAAATTTAATTTTTAAATATTCATGCTCACAGGAATCCTCCACTTGTGCGACGCGGTCCGAGTAGGTATTTGCGTATTCAACAACACTTTTAAATTTAAAATGCGAAGTTTTTAAAATTTAATTTAAAAGTATCCATGGTCACGGGAATCCCCCACTTGTGCGACGCGGTCCGAGTAGGTATTTGCGTATTCATCAACACTTTTAAATTTAAAATGCGAAGTTTTTAAAATTCAATTTAAAAGTATCCATGGTCACGGGAATCCCCACTTGGGCGACATATAAGGGATAAACAACTAATATGTTAGACAGGGAAAAAAGATAAATGAACGGCCCGAGTAAGTATTCACGAATTCATCAACACTTTTAAATTTAAAATGTGAATTTTTAAAATTTAATTTAAAAATATTCATGGTCACAGGAATCCCCCACTTGTGCGACGCGGTCCGAGTAGGTATTTGCGTATTCATCAACACTTTTAAATTTAAAATGCGAAGTTTTTAAAATTCAATTTAAAAGTATCCATGGTCACGGGAATCCCCACTTGGGCGACATATAAGGGATAAACAACTAATATGTTAGACAGGGAAAAAAGATAAATGAACGGCCCGAGTAAGTATTCACGAATTCATCAACACTTTTAAATTTAAAATGTGAATTTTTAAAATTTAATTTAAAAATATTCATGCTCACAGGAATCCTCCACTTGTGCGACGCGGTCCGAGTAGGTATCTGCGTATTCAACAACACTTTTAAATTTAAAATGCGAAGTTTTTAAAATTTAATTTAAAAGTATCCATGGTCACGGGAATCCCCACTTGGGCGACATATAAGGGATAAACAACTAATATGTTAGACAGGGAAAAAAGATAAATGGACGGCCCGAGTAAGTATTCACGAATTCATCAACACTTTTAAATTTAAAATGTGAATTTTTAAAATTTAATTTTTAAATATTCATGCTCACAGGAATCCTCCACTTGTGCGACGCGGTCCGAGTAGGTATTTGCGTATTCATCAACACTTTTAAATTTAAAATGCGCAATTTTTAAAATTTAATTTAAAAGTATCCATGGTCACGGGAATCCCCACTTCTGCGACATATAAGGGATAAACAACTAATATGTTAGACAGCTAAAAAAGATAAATGAACGGCCCGAGTAAGTATTCACGAATTCATCAACACTTTTAAATTTAAAATGTGAATTTTTAAAATTTAATTTAAAAATATTCATGGTCACAGGAATCCCCCACTTGTGCGACGCGGTCCGAGTAGGTATTTGCGTATTCAACAACACTTTTAAATTTAAAATGCGAAGTTTTTAAAATTTAATTTAAAAGTATCCATGGTCACGGGAATCCCCACTTGGGCGTCATATAAGGGATAAACAACCAATATGTTAGACAGGGAAAAAAGATAAATGAACGGCCCGAGTAAGTATTCACGAATTCATCAACACTTTTAAATTTAAAATGTGAATTTTTAAAATTTAATTTAAAAATATTCATGCTCACAGGAATCCTCCACTTGTGCGACGCGGTCCGAGTAGGTATTTGCGTATTCAACAACACTTTTAAATTTAAAATGCGAAGTTTTTAAAATTTAATTTAAAAGTATCCATGGTCACGGGAATCCCCACTTGGGCGACATATACGGGATAAACAACTAATATGTTAGACAGGGAAAAAAGATAAATGGACGGCCCGAGTAAGTATTCACGAATTCATCAACACTTTTAAATTTAAAATGTGAATTTTTAAAATTTAATTTTTAAATAGTCATGCTCACAGGAATCCTCCACTTGTGCGACGCGGTCCGAGTAGGTATTTGCGTATTCATCAACACTTTTAAATTTAAAATGCGCAATTTTTAAAATTTAATTTAAAAGTATCCATGGTCACGGGAATCCCCACTTCTGCGACATATAAGGGATAAACAACTAATATGTTAGACAGGGAAAAAAGATAAATGAACGGCCCGAGTAAGTATTCACGAATTCATCAACACTTTTAAATTTAAAATGTGAATTTTTAAAATTTAATTTAAAAATATTCATGGTCACAGGAATCCCCCACTTGTGCGACGCGGTCCGAGTAGGTATTTGCGTATTCATCAACACTTTTAAATTTAAAATGCGAAGTTTTTAAAATTTAATTTAAAAGTATCCATGGTCACGGGAATCCCCACTTGGGCGACATATAAGGGATAAACAACTAATATGTTAGACAGGGAAAAAAGATAAATGAACGGCCCGAGTAAGTATTCACGAATTCATCAACACTTTTAAATTTAAAATGTGAATTTTTAAAATTTAATTTTTAAATATTCATGCTCACAGGTATCCTCCACTTGTGCGACGCGGTCCGAGTAGGTATTTGCGTATTCATCAACACTTTTAAATTTAAAATGCGCAATTTTTAAAATTTAATTTAAAAGTATCCATGGTCACGGGAATCCCCACTTCTGCGACATATAAGGAATAAACAACTAATATGTTAGACAGGGAAAAAAGATAAATGGACGGCCCGAGTAAGTATTCACGAATTCATCAACACTTTTAAATTTAAAATGTGAATTTTTAAAATTTAATTTAAAAATATTCATGGTCACAGGAATCCCCCACTTGTGCGACGCGGTCCGAGTAGGTATTTGCGTATTCATCAACACTTTTAAATTTAAAATGCGAAGTTTTTAAAATTTAATTTAAAAGTATCCATGGTCACGGGAATCCCCACTTGGGCGACATATAAGGGATAAACAACTAATATGTTAGACAGGGAAAAAGATGAATTAACGGCCCGAGTAAGTATTCACGAATTCATCAACACTTTCAAATTTAAAATGTGAATTTTTAAAATTTAATTTAAAAATATTCATGGTCACAGGAATCCCCCACTTGTGCGACGCGGTCCGAGTAGGTATTTGCGTATTCAACAACACTTTTAAATTTAAAATGCGAAGTTTTTAAAATTTAATTTAAAAGTATCCATGGTCACGGGAATCCCCACTTCTGCGACATATAAGGGATAAACAACTAATATGTTAGACAGAGAAAAAAGATAAATGAACGGCCCGAGTAAGTATTCACGAATTCATCAACACTTTTAAATTTAAAATGTGAATTTTTAAAATTTAATTTAAAAATATTCATGGTCACAGGAATCCCCCACTTGTGCGACGCGGTCCGAGTAGGTATTTGCGTATTCAACAACACTTTTAAATTTAAAATGCGAAGTTTTTAAAATTTAATTTAAAAGTATCCATGGTCACGGGAATCCCCACTTGGGCGACATATAAGGGATAAACAACTAATATGTTAGACAGGGAAAAAGATAAATTAACGGTCCGAGTAAGTATTCACGAATTCATCAACACTTTCAAATTTAAAATGTGAATTTTTAAAATTTAATTTAAAAATATTCATGGTCACAGGAATCCCCCACTTGTGCGACGCGGTCCGAGTAGGTATTTGAGTATTCAACAACACTTTTAAATTTAAAATGCGAAGTTTTTAAAATTTAATTTAAAAGTATCCATGGTCACGGGAATCCCCACTTCTGCGACATATAAGGGATAAACAACTAATATGTTAGACAGAGAAAAAAGATAAATGAACGGCCCGAGTAAGTATTCACGAATTCATCAACACTTTTAAATTTAAAATGTGAATTTTTAAAATTTAATTTAAAAATATTCATGGTCACAGGAATCCCCCACTTGTGGGACGCGGTCCGAGTAGGTATTTGCGTATTCATCAACACTTTTAAATTTAAAATGCGAAGTTTTTAAAATTTAATTTAAAAGTATCCATGGTCACGGGAATCCCCACTTGGGCGACATATAAGGGATAAACAACTAATATGTTAGACAGGGAAAAATATAAATGAACGGCCCGAGTAAGTATTCACGAATTCATCAACACTTTTAAATTTAAAATGTGAATTTTTAAAATTTAATTTAAAAATATTCATGGTCACAGGAATCCCCCACTTGTGCGACGCGGTCCGAGTAGGTATTTGTGTATTCATCAACACTTTTAAATTTAAAATGCGAAGTTTTTAAAATTTAATTTAAAAGTATCCATGGTCACGGGAATCCCCACTTCTGCGACATATAAGGGATAAACAACTAATATGTTAGACAGGGAAAAAAGATAAATGAACGGCCCGAGTAAGTATTCACGAATACATCAACACTTTTAAATTTAAAATGTGAATTTTTAAAATTTAATTTAAAAATATTCATGCTCACAGGAATCCTCCACTTGTGCGACGCGGTCCGAGTAGGTATTTGCGTATTCAACAACACTTTTAAATTTAAAATGCGAAGTTTTTAAAATTTAATTTAAAAGTATCCATGGTCACGGGAATCCCCACTTGGGCGACATATAAGGGATAAACAACTAATATGTTAGACAGGGAAAAATATAAATGAACGGCCCGAGTAAGTATTCACGAATTCATCAACACTTTTAAATTTAAAATGTGAATTTTTAAAATTTAATTTAAAAATATTCATGGTCACAGGAATCCCCCACTTGTGCGACGCGGTCCGAGTAGGTATTTGCGTATTCATCAACACTTTTAAATTTAAAATGCGCAGTTTTTAAAATTCAATTTAAAAGTAACCATGGTCACGGGAATCCCCACTTCTGCGACATATAAGGGATAAACAACTAATATGTTAGACAGGGAAAAAAGATAAATGGACGGCCCGAGTAAGTATTCACGAATTCATCAACATTTTTAAATTTAAAATGTGAATTTTTAAAATTTAATTTTTAAATATTCATGGTCACAGGAATCCCCCACTTGTGCGACGCGGCCCGAGTAGGTATTTGCGTATTCATCAACACTTTTAAATTTAAAATGCGCAGTTTTTCCAATTTAATTTAAAAGTATCCATTGTCACGGGAATCCCCCACTTGTGCGACGCGGCCCGAGTAGGTATTTGCGAATTCATCAACACTTTTAAATTTAAAATGCGCAATTTTTAAAATTTAATTTAAAAGTATCCATGGTCACGGGAATCCCCACTTCTGCGACATATAAGGGATGAACAACTAATATGTTAAACAGGGAAAAAAGATAAATGAACGGCCCGAGTAAGTATTCACGAATTCATCAACACTTTTAAATTTAAAATGTGAATTTTTAAAATGGAATTTAAAAGTATCCATGGGCATAGGAATCCCTACTTGTGCGACATATAAGGAGTTAACAACTATGTAAGACAGGGATGGAATATAAATGGGCGGCCAGTGTAAGTATTTGCGTATTCATCAACGCTTTTAAATTAAAAATGGGAATTTTTAAAATTTAATTTTAAAGTATCGACGGTCACAGGAACCCAAACTTGTGCGACATATAAGGGATAAACAACTAATATGTTAGACAGGGAAAAAAGATAAATGGACGGCCCGAGTAAGTATTCACGAATTCATCAACACTTTTAAATTTAAAATGTGAATTTTTAAAATTTAATTTTTAAATATTCATGCTCACAGGAATCCTCCACTTGTGCGACGCGGTCCGAGTAGGTATTTGCGTATTCATCAACACTTTTAAATTAAAAATGCGCAATTTTTAAAATTTAATTTAAAAGTATCCATGGTCACGGGAATCCCCACTTCTGCGACATATAAGGGATAAACAACTAATATGTTAGACAGCTAAAAAAGATAAATGAACGGCCCGAGTAAGTATTCACGAATTCATCAACACTTTTAAATTTAAAATGTGAATTTTTAAAATTTAATTTAAAAATATTCATGGTCACAGGAATCCCCCACTTGTGCGACGCGGTCCGAGTAGGTATTTGCGTATTCAACAACACTTTTAAATTTAAAATGCGAAGTTTTTAAAATTTAATTTAAAAGTATCCATGGTCACGGGAATCCCCACTTGGGCGTCATATAAGGGATAAACAACTAATATGTTAGACAGGGAAAAAAGATAAATGAACGGCCCGAGTAAGTATTCACGAATTCATCAACACTTTTAAATTTAAAATGTGAATTTTTAAAATTTAATTTAAAAATATTCATGCTCACAGGAATCCTCCACTTGTGCGACGCGGTCCGAGTAGGTATTTGCGTATTCAACAACACTTTTAAATTTAAAATGCGAAGTTTTTAAAATTTAATTTAAAAGTATCCATGGTCACGGGAATCCCCACTTGGGCGACATATACGGGATAAACAACTAATATGTTAGACAGGGAAAAAAGATAAATGGACGGCCCGAGTAAGTATTCACGAATTCATCAACACTTTTAAATTTAAAATGTGAATTTTTAAAATTTAATTTTTAAATATTCATGCTCACAGGAATCCTCCACTTGTGCGACGCGGTCCGAGTAGGTATTTGCGTATTCATCAACACTTTTAAATTTAAAATGCGCAATTTTTAAAATTTAATTTAAAAGTATCCATGGTCACGGGAATCCCCACTTCTGCGACATATAAGGGATAAACAACTAATATGTTAGACAGGGAAAAAAGATAAATGAACGGCCCGAGTAAGTATTCACGAATTCATCAACACTTTTAAATTTAAAATGTGAATTTTTAAAATTTAATTTAAAAATATTCATGGTCACAGGAATCCCCCACTTGTGCGACGCGGTCCGAGTAGGTATTTGCGTATTCATCAACACTTTTAAATTTAAAATGCGAAGTTTTTAAAATTTAATTTAAAAGTATCCATGGTCACGGGAATCCCCACTTGGGCGACATATAAGGGATAAACAACTAATATGTTAGACAGGGAAAAAAGATAAATGAACGGCCCGAGTAAGTATTCACGAATTCATCAACACTTTTAAATTTAAAATGTGAATTTTTAAAATTTAATTTTTAAATATTCATGCTCACAGGTATCCTCCACTTGTGCGACGCGGTCCGAGTAGGTATTTGCGTATTCATCAACACTTTTAAATTTAAAATGCGCAATTTTTAAAATTTAATTTAAAAGTATCCATGGTCACGGGAATCCCCACTTCTGCGACATATAAGGAATAAACAACTAATATGTTAGACAGGGAAAAAAGATAAATGGACGGCCCGAGTAAGTATTCACGAATTCATCAACACTTTTAAATTTAAAATGTGAATTTTTAAAATTTAATTTAAAAATATTCATGGTCACAGGAATCCCCCACTTGTGCGACGCGGTCCGAGTAGGTATTTGCGTATTCATCAACACTTTTAAATTTAAAATGCGAAGTTTTTAAAATTTAATTTAAAAGTATCCATGGTCACGGGAATCCCCACTTGGGCGACATATAAGGGATAAACAACTAATATGTTAGACAGGGAAAAAGATGAATTAACGGCCCGAGTAAGTATTCACGAATTCATCAACACTTTCAAATTTAAAATGTGAATTTTTAAAATTTAATTTAAAAATATTCATGGTCACAGGAATCCCCCACTTGTGCGACGCGGTCCGAGTAGGTATTTGCGTATTCAACAACACTTTTAAATTTAAAATGCGAAGTTTTTAAAATTTAATTTAAAAGTATCCATGGTCACGGGAATCCCCACTTCTGCGACATATAAGGGATAAACAACTAATATGTTAGACAGAGAAAAAAGATAAATGAACGGCCCGAGTAAGTATTCACGAATTCATCAACACTTTTAAATTTAAAATGTGAATTTTTAAAATTTAATTTAAAAATATTCATGGTCACAGGAATCCCCCACTTGTGCGACGCGGTCCGAGTAGGTATTTGCGTATTCAACAACACTTTTAAATTTAAAATGCGAAGTTTTTAAAATTTAATTTAAAAGTATCCATGGTCACGGGAATCCCCACTTGGGCGACATATAAGGGATAAACAACTAATATGTTAGACAGGGAAAAAGATAAATTAACGGTCCGAGTAAGTATTCACGAATTCATCAACACTTTCAAATTTAAAATGTGAATTTTTAAAATTTAATTTAAAAATATTCATGGTCACAGGAATCCCCCACTTGTGCGACGCGGTCCGAGTAGGTATTTGAGTATTCAACAACACTTTTAAATTTAAAATGCGAAGTTTTTAAAATTTAATTTAAAAGTATCCATGGTCACGGGAATCCCCACTTCTGCGACATATAAGGGATAAACAACTAATATGTTAGACAGAGAAAAAAGATAAATGAACGGCCCGAGTAAGTATTCACGAATTCATCAACACTTTTAAATTTAAAATGTGAATTTTTAAAATTTAATTTAAAAATATTCATGGTCACAGGAATCCCCCACTTGTGGGACGCGGTCCGAGTAGGTATTTGCGTATTCATCAACACTTTTAAATTTAAAATGCGAAGTTTTTAAAATTTAATTTAAAAGTATCCATGGTCACGGGAATCCCCACTTGGGCGACATATAAGGGATAAACAACTAATATGTTAGACAGGGAAAAATATAAATGAACGGCCCGAGTAAGTATTCACGAATTCATCAACACTTTTAAATTTAAAATGTGAATTTTTAAAATTTAATTTAAAAATATTCATGGTCACAGGAATCCCCCACTTGTGCGACGCGGTCCGAGTAGGTATTTGTGTATTCATCAACACTTTTAAATTTAAAATGCGAAGTTTTTAAAATTTAATTTAAAAGTATCCATGGTCACGGGAATCCCCACTTCTGCGACATATAAGGGATAAACAACTAATATGTTAGACAGGGAAAAAAGATAAATGAACGGCCCGAGTAAGTATTCACGAATACATCAACACTTTTAAATTTAAAATGTGAATTTTTAAAATTTAATTTAAAAATATTCATGCTCACAGGAATCCTCCACTTGTGCGACGCGGTCCGAGTAGGTATTTGCGTATTCAACAACACTTTTAAATTTAAAATGCGAAGTTTTTAAAATTTAATTTAAAAGTATCCATGGTCACGGGAATCCCCACTTGGGCGACATATAAGGGATAAACAACTAATATGTTAGACAGGGAAAAATATAAATGAACGGCCCGAGTAAGTATTCACGAATTCATCAACACTTTTAAATTTAAAATGTGAATTTTTAAAATTTAATTTAAAAATATTCATGGTCACAGGAATCCCCCACTTGTGGGACGCGGTCCGAGTAGGTATTTGCGTATTCATCAACACTTTTAAATTTAAAATGCGAAGTTTTTAAAATTTAATTTAAAAGTATCCATGGTCACGGGAATCCCCACTTGGGCGACATATAAGGGATAAACAACTAATATGTTAGACAGGGAAAAATATAAATGAACGGCCCGAGTAAGTATTCACGAATTCATCAACACTTTTAAATTTAAAATGTGAATTTTTAAAATTTAATTTAAAAATATTCATGGTCACAGGAATCCCCCACTTGTGCGACGCGGTCCGAGTAGGTATTTGTGTATTCATCAACACTTTTAAATTTAAAATGCGAAGTTTTTAAAATTTAATTTAAAAGTATCCATGGTCACGGGAATCCCCACTTCTGCGACATATAAGGGATAAACAACTAATATGTTAGACAGGGAAAAAAGATAAATGAACGGCCCGAGTAAGTATTCACGAATACATCAACACTTTTAAATTTAAAATGTGAATTTTTAAAATTTAATTTAAAAATATTCATGCTCACAGGAATCCTCCACTTGTGCGACGCGGTCCGAGTAGGTATTTGCGTATTCAACAACACTTTTAAATTTAAAATGCGAAGTTTTTAAAATTTAATTTAAAAGTATCCATGGTCACGGGAATCCCCACTTGGGCGACATATAAGGGATAAACAACTAATATGTTAGACAGGGAAAAATATAAATGAACGGCCCGAGTAAGTATTCACGAATTCATCAACACTTTTAAATTTAAAATGTGAATTTTTAAAATTTAATTTAAAAATATTCATGGTCACAGGAATCCCCCACTTGTGCGACGCGGTCCGAGTAGGTATTTGCGTATTCATCAACACTTTTAAATTTAAAATGCGCAGTTTTTAAAATTCAATTTAAAAGTAACCATGGTCACGGGAATCCCCACTTCTGCGACATATAAGGGATAAACAACTAATATGTTAGACAGGGAAAAAAGATAAATGGACGGCCCGAGTAAGTATTCACGAATTCATCAACATTTTTAAATTTAAAATGTGAATTTTTAAAATTTAATTTTTAAATATTCATGGTCACAGGAATCCCCCACTTGTGCGACGCGGCCCGAGTAGGTATTTGCGTATTCATCAACACTTTTAAATTTAAAATGCGCAGTTTTTCCAATTTAATTTAAAAGTATCCATTGTCACGGGAATCCCCCACTTGTGCGACGCGGCCCGAGTAGGTATTTGCGAATTCATCAACACTTTTAAATTTAAAATGCGCAATTTTTAAAATTTAATTTAAAAGTATCCATGGTCACGGGAATCCCCACTTCTGCGACATATAAGGGATGAACAACTAATATGTTAAACAGGGAAAAAAGATAAATGAACGGCCCGAGTAAGTATTCACGAATTCATCAACACTTTTAAATTTAAAATGTGAATTTTTAAAATGGAATTTAAAAGTATCCATGGGCATAGGAATCCCTACTTGTGCGACATATAAGGAGTTAACAACTATGTAAGACAGGGATGGAATATAAATGGGCGGCCAGTGTAAGTATTTGCGTATTCATCAACGCTTTTAAATTAAAAATGGGAATTTTTAAAATTTAATTTTAAAGTATCGACGGTCACAGGAACCCAAACTTGTGCGACATATAAGGGATAAACAGTTAGTATGTAGGACAGGAAAGGAAGGTAAATGGGCGGCCCGAGTAAGTATTCGCGTATTCATCAACACTTTTAAATTTAAAATGCGCAGTTTTTAAAATTTAATTTAAAAGTATCCATGGTCACGGGAATCCCCAATTCTGCGACATATAAGGGATGAACAACTAATATGTTAGACAGGAAAAAAAGATAAATGGACGGCCCGAGTAAGTATTCACGAATTCATCAACACTTTTAAATTTAAAATGTGAATTTTTAAAATTTAATTTTTAAATATTCATGGTCACAGGAATCCCCCACTTGTGCGACGCGGCCCGAGTAGGTATTCGCGTATTCATTAACACTTTTAAATTCAAAATGCGAAGTTTTTAAAATTTAATTTTAGAGTATCCATGGTCACGGGAATCCCTACTTCTGCGACATATAAGGGATAAACAACTAATATGTTAGACAGGGAAAAAAGATTAATGGACGGCCCGAGTAAGTATTCACGAATTCATCAACACTTTTAAATTTAAAATGTGAATTTTTAAAATTTAATTTAAAAATATTCATGGTCACAGGAATCGCCCACTTGTGCGACGCGGCCCGTGTAGGTATTCGCGTATTCATCCACACTTTTAAATTTAAAGTGCAAAGTTTTTAAAATTTAATTTAAAAGTATCTATGGTCACAGGAATCCCCACTTGTGCGACGTATAAGGGATAAACAACTAATATGTAATACAGGAAAAGAAGATAAGTGGACGGCCCGTGTAAGTATTTGCGTATTTATCAATACTTTTAAATTTAAAATGTGATGTTTTTATAATTTAACTTAAAAGTATCGACCGACGGTCACAGGAATCTCCCACTTGTGCGACATATAAGGGATAAACAATTAATATGAAGGACGGGGAAGGAAGATAAATGGGCGGCCCGAGTGAGTATTCGCGTATTCCTCAACACTTTTAAACTTAGTATGTGAGTTTTTTAAATTAAATTTAAAAATATTCATGGTCACTTGAATTCTCACTTGGCCTATCTATTACCTCCCACCTTTAACGCTCCCCTTAGTTGGCTATGTTACCAGTAAACTAGTGATAATTATTATATCGAGCGCGTAGTGGATATTGTAATATAAATTTTTACTTGAATAATTTAAAAGAAACAGTGGCAATTAAAAAGGCAGTGGAAAATTTTTCGAAACTATTATCAGCCAACCCATTGACACAGTATTTAAATTTTAAACAATTTGTCGTCCCATTATATACATGGGAGATATAATTAAACTACGTTATAAGGTAACTTGTTTAATTTCAAATATTTTCGAAGTAAATAGGCGAAAACTAATTATGGTCATTGTTGAAAGCAAATAATTCTTCCGAAAAAAAATAAAAGATCTTTTAAAGTTGATGTGAAATTTGTTGTAGAGAAAGAGTGTGAAATTGTGAAAGTTATTAAGTTATTTAAAATGTGTAAATCAGCAGATGCTGATCGAATTACGTATACTAAATGATAAACGGCAGCTGCAGAAAATTGCTTAATTGACACTCTTTGTTTAACTCACTAACTAAAGTGTATAACAATTAAGAGTAAGTTATAATTTTGCTCTTTTTGCTAAGGATGTGGATAAATATCCACAGTTACGATTTTTCAGCACTTGTTCTATAAAGAAATAATATTCGACAAACAGTAAAAATACTATTACTAAACAGTAGCGGCTCGTGGTGTGGCTGCAGGCATCTTTTTAAAAGTGGGCGTAGCCTATTTGAACGCGATTTAAGAGCACACTAGATTTTGGGCTACCCCTAAAAGCCTGCACGGCTTGAAACCTCTTTAAGAGTAAACTTTACAATGTAAATAGTAAAGTGACGGGTAACATTTTTGATCCTTTTAACACTTTTTAAAGTTTTGTAACACACATATGACTTCCCTTAATTAATTTGTTTTAAAATAATATCTATGCGCCTTTCTTTCTGATGTGTTCAATCATTAGTTCACTAAAGTTTAGAGTAGCAGTTAAACGTTTTTTTCGATTAAAGACATTGCTAAAGCACACAAACTATTTTCCTGCATAGAGTTTCTTTCCAGAAAAAGTTTTTGATCTAATTAGAGTTAAGAAAACACCTTACACTCCCTGCCGACGTGATTAGCATTGTGCAAATTATTTTTAACAGTTTAACCGATTCCACAAGCCCGTTACTTAAATTGTTTCCATATAAACACTGACGTATCCATTTTTATGACAATTCGCAACAAACTATTGTAAAATGCCGAGATAACAGACTAAATATTATTCAATGAAATGTATAGTTTCAATCAAGTGCAAGAGTGATTAAAACAACATAAAAATGCAAACTCCCGTCCTCTTTCAGAACATGACAATGAGATGTATATCGATTCTAGACCCGCCCTACTTTAAAGCTATGCATTAGATCACCGTTTCCAATTTCCGTAATGTTTAGACTATAAACTGTAAAATATATGGCTCTACCATTACAAACTAGCAACTATATACATCTGACAGCATAAACTATTTTATTGATTAAAAAGATACGTGCATAACCGTATTGAAACGTTTTACTTCGACATGTCACTTTTGCATATAACCCGCCTCTACTCGCTGTTCTAAAAACATTTGTCTCATTTTGTGTGGCGCACTTGTAAAGTCTGAACTGGACTAATTCAAATTAATTTCGTGCTGTGATCTCAATAAAATTTGTTTTGTTAGATTTTCAATTATATAAAATTGTTAAGCAGTCAAATAACAAAATACCGAATCCTAACAGATAGTTGTGAGGAGAGTGTTCCGTTCCGTCCTCCCTGTATCAGCCGCCACTGTCATACTCAATAGTTAAAAAAAATAGCCAAATACTACACTTTCCTCACTTTATGAAATGTTTACTTTTCATGTTTTTAAAAGTATGTGATATTGGGGTTTTAACGTTTTAAGACGTTCCCTCCCTTCAGCTACCACGACATAATAGACAATAAATCCATTTTCGATTTTTGCAAAAAGAAATAGTTTTCAATTTAAGAATACCAGACAATTTAAAAAACTTATCATCCGACAAATGAAAAAGAGAAAAAGTACTATCCGCACCATTTCCTAAATATTAAATTATACTACGCCTAAACAATAAGTTAATCTTGTTTTACTGTCCCTGAAGAGCAATTCAGGTTTATTTCGAATTTTGTATCTTTCCTCGTTTGTTCCGTATAGAGACATGAATTTCTAGTCTTCAAAAATCCACAGGTAAATAATTAGGTCTTTAAACAGTGGCGTGTTCAGACGGCCAAGGTAACGTTCAATTATTAAACTCCGAGTTGCGCAACCATTTTTTCTACGGTTTATATTCTCCATCATTGTCTTTTAAATATACAAAAAAAATCATAGTTTTTCTTACAATAAAAGCAGTGAAGTATTAAATGATATTATAGGTCGCAGGGTCTGTTTTTGATGAGTAGATCGCACTCGAAGAAGATAGGTGTTTGGCACGTGTGGTTGGCTTATTCTTCGACTTCGGTGTTAAGCCTTAGCAGCAGAACAAGATTTTCGACAAATAAATATTAATATAATTAGTAAATAATTACACTTTAAAATTTAGTGAGCTACTAAACATTTACCAGCTAATTTGCAAGAAAATAAGTGGTTAGAGCGTTGGTTTATTGTGCTTGAGGTCTGGGATTCAAATCTCAGTATCAGTGTTCGGATTTTTAACAGCCGTTTTGCCCGCAAGATAATGGCATACCAGCGAGATATTCTGCCAACAAAATTTACTTGCTCTTTTTACGGTTTGGATCCCGCGTTAAACAGTAGGCCCTCTATATCTGGGTAGCATACTAGAAAATGCGCTTTCCATAGGCATAGGAGAAAATTCACCACGCTCTCCGAGGTGCACAGAACTGAGAACAGGAGATTTAAAATATTTTTTTTAAATTAAATTTAATGCAATATATTTATTTAAATTCGGTTTATTAAACACCAATTATTTCTTCTGGACGTCCAAAACATGTATTTGCGATAAACTCTTTTCGTGAAATCAATACTTTGAAAGTACCTATAGGGAAGTAAAACATAGAAGAGTGTTGAAACAGCAAGTTTTCACTGTCAAAATAGATTTGCCCGTTTGCTCTCAATTTTTCAAACATTTTTCCCCTCGATCAAAGTTCTCGATCAAATTTTGATTTTACTAAACCAGCCTTTTTTTCTTAAATCCAACCTTGGAGATATTCTCATTACTCGTCTCTAGCAATGCCTATACCATCTAACAAAAAAAAAGTTTTTCAACAACTTCTTACGCTCCTAGGATTATGACAATTAATTTCTGTTTTAGATGGTTTGTAGGACAGTGTCCACAGTATGGCGTTGCGATGACGCGACGTTTCGGAGGTTTATTCTATCCGCGTCGTCAGGCATTTTGTCCTGAGTAAGACAAATAAATGTTGTAATTGGTGTCACTGGAATTTGAACTGAGGTCGCTTTCGCGCTTCTTGTTTGAAACTTGGAATCTTTACCACTAGATTTCAGGAGTGGATTAAGTTAATTCTTCATTTCTGGATGTCTCTGCGCAGACGTGGTATCTAAATGGGGTTTCTTTCTACACTGGCTTGGCTTACTGGTTGTTCTGCCAGTGCTATGTATGTGCCTTTTTCAGTTTCTTGTTTTTCCGCTCTTCTTCTTTGGCTATTTATTATAGTAGTATTATCCGATTGGGCTGTCTTCTGGTTTCCCCGATGTACCGTTACCGTATGTTGCAGCTACTGTTCTTCGTATTCTGATTTTTATTTTTAGGTTTAGTTTTCGTGACTATGCTTTTTAAAGTTGTCCCAGATTGGAAAGCAGTCTTGATAAAGACTTGGTTTCCAATTCTTTTCAGTTTTCTCAAAAATTCTAAGGCTGTAAACATTTACTGTTGTGGTGATTGGGTTATCTTAGTGTCTGCCTCTTGTCTTCTTGTGGTTTCATTCTTAGAGTCCATAGGTTTGCTGTTAGTTGCGGGTAATCATTTTCCAGAAATGTTTTCGCAATAATTCCTTTTCCTTTTTCTAGTTCGTTTTCACTCGAACATGTTTTCAGTACGTTTGTAGAGACATTTTGCCTCTCCATTTTTACGTTGTTGTGCTGGTTGGAATCGTAGTGCAAGTACCGCCCAGCTCTGTACGTGTGGGCTTTCTATATAATTGCGCATGAATACTGTTCTCTTTTCTGTACACTAAAGCGTCTAAGAAAAGTATCTTATTTTCAAATTCGAATTTCAACTCCGTTGTAAATTAGATCGAGTTTTCTTGATTGTTAAGGAATTGTAGGAAATTGTCCAGTCATTTTCTTCCATGTGGCCATAGTTTAAACGTATCATCTAGGTATCTTAGCCAAAGACTGGCTTTTGCTTTACATGGAGTTATTGCTCTGTCTTCGAAATCTTCCATATCAGTGTTGCTTATCACTGGAGAAACTGGTGAACCCATAGCCATCCCAAACTCTTGCTGGTAGAACGTTGCTTTGATTTTAAAGTAAGCTGCTTTAACACAAGTTCCATAATTGTATCTACTTTAAGATTGGTTCTTCTTGAGAGTGTGTCGTCGTTTTTAAAACTATTTCGAAAGAGGGGTAAACCGCACGCTAAAATTTGAACACAGACTTTCGTTAAGCAACGAACTTCCCTCAGCCTTCTTTCAGACTTCTCCGACTTCCCCCGTACTTCTCCAACTTCTTTTAGACTTTTCCGACTTTCCTCGAATTTCTCCGACTTCCCTTAGACGTCCTCGACTTTTTTTTAGACTTTCTCGACTTCTTCGAGACTGCCCTCGGGTTATCTCTTGTAATCCCGAAATGTATTTGTACTGTGCAAGTTGGTATATAAAACAATATAATTATAGGCCACACAAAATTAAATAATTTTATTTCATTTATTGTCAGTAGTTACAGAATTATAGGATATAAAACTATTCTGATGCTTAAATATAAAACACGTTCTAAATATATGTTTAAAATAAAACATAATAAAGCTTAAAAACTTTGTTGCAGTTAACTTCTAATAATATTATGAAATGTACTTATAAGGAGTGTACGAACTTTTTTTAAGATCTTCGTACCTTTTTTTGTATATGAAGTTTATTCGCTATGCGGTTACTCGCGAATATACGACTTGTGCCTAAAGGAAAGGTTATTTATGGCAAATACTTTCTATATCTAAACATTTCGGATAAACATTGGTTGCAACTAGAAAATAACAAATACCATAAAACCAGGGAAATATTTCAAAAAGTAGGAAAGGTGGCGTGGGTGAGGTCTTCTTTAATATAGACGCGCTAAAAGAAAAAACCTCTATTCATATTTTAGACATGTCGTATAACCGATCTGCGCAAACGCCATTTTCTATACGATTTAATAGGGCTGCACAAACTCTAGAAGCATCTGCCTATTCCTCATACTTCCCTTAGACTTCTCTCGACTCTCGTTGGACTTCCTCGACTTTCTTTGACTACTACGACTTCCCTAAGAGTTCCCCGGGATTTCCACGACTTCCCTTGGACTTTCCCGAGACTCCCTCTAACGTGTACACCACACTTCCCCGACGACGGTTTTCCTTTCGAAATCTAATTACTGCGAGCTCTGCTTCTGCTTCTATTCTGTTCACCAACGTACCAACAGAAGCAGCGCTATAATAGCTAAAGAACGCTAACACGCAAGAAATTGAAAGAGGCTACATGCATAACCCTGGCGAAACTATCAATAAGCCAAGCCATTTTAAAAATGAAACCCACTTCTGCGCAAGTTAATCCAAAAATGAAAGACCACTGCGCATAAAGTAAATCCGGAACGGTAACTTAAATATAACTTCCAACATCGATATAGTGGACCTCTCCGGGGGTCTGAATTCGAATCCCGCAGATATCAATCAATTCGATCAAGACATAATTGTCTTTCTTAGGACAAAATGGCTGAAGACGGGAGAAGAATTAACCTTCAAAACGTTGCGTATCACTACAGTAGACTGTGGACACTCTCCGACTATCCATCCAATCAGCATCCGCAGTCACAAACTTTTAGACAATACAATTACTTCTGATAAAATATTTTTTTTCCAAAAAATAGTAGTAGCTGCCATTTTAAAGATAGCCAGTTAAGAAAATAAGCATTTTATTTTTCTTGATTACCATTATCAATCAATCAATCAATCAAACAATTAATCAAACAATCAAACCTGTTTTTGTGTCTGCAAAATTCTATACGTGCAAAAATTATACTTAAACAATATATCTGAATATTGTTGCTTGTTCTGGACCATTTTAAAAACTTTTGAATCGGATGAATTTTCATTGTACATGTAGAGTCGACGCCAATAGAAACGGAACAGCTGTTAATGTTGGTGGTTGATATTTTACCATTAATTGAACTTGAATTGATTTTGGTTCTTAAGTAACTGTAGTTAATTTTAGTTCCGTTACTATTATTAATTAAATAAATAATTTACCTTAGCACATTAAAAAGTCCTGTTTTTGTTGGCGCCGACTGTACCTGGGTGTTACAAGTTTCAATATAATTGGTTCAGCAGTTCCTGATTTTTTTTCCAATACAAAAATAAAACAAGAATTTTTCTAAACATGAGAATACGCTTGCAGTAAATACATGATATTATAATAATCACGCTGTAGTTGAACTGAAAATCTTAATTGCATGCTAGTTACGTGGCTATTATTATTATTATTAAATTACTTTGATGGCATCTTGTATAAATGTTCACACGTAATATTTTTTGTTCTAATGCTTGCATAATTAACGTAATTAGTTAAATAGCATTCTTGAAGTTATTCATGGAATTCCTATAAATTTTATATCCTCACCGTTTCTAATATAGTGGCATTACTTACTGTAATAAACATTTCACGACGTAAAATTTAAATATTTTAACAAAAAGATTCATTTTAATATTTTTTTTTTGTTAAGACTAGCTTGCTATTTTAGGATAAAAATACGAGTTGTGATTCTGTTAATTACGTTGAATACATGTTTTTCTGTTAGCAGCGCTAATTAAAAATCTTGACTTTTACGTTGTCATCAACACTCATTTTTATATGTATTTTTAATAAAATTTATTGGCATCGAATTGTTAGCAGCGGTTTCTAATTCCTTTAGAATTTAATTATTACTTTGTCGTTCAAAAAAATGAAAAAAAAACTCTCCGCGCTTCGGGAGTTAATTTGGTATCTCTTATAAGAGAATAATTCCTTAAAACGTTCACAAGTTATTAGGCAAGAAGTTTAACGAACGGGGAGCCTATATAAAATGAAGATTTGAATAAATTATGCCCGGCTTCTGTGTTTTTTAATTAAGTATATTTAGAAGTAGTCAACTTAAGTTCTAATTTATGTCGCATTTACCGGTTTTTCTAATATCCTGGCTAGAAATATATTAAAATCTTAAGTACCTTGCGTGTTCCGACAAAAAGGCGAACTCCTTTGCATTCATTTATATGCTAATTTATTTGTCCAATAATTTGCTATAATATACTTATTTAAACAAGATCATATTTTCTTAATTTAGCGGAAATTGAAACCGATAAAAACAAGTATTTCGGTATTTATAAAATTTCCCTAATTAACGAAAAATTTAGTAAGAATTCCACCACCAAAGGCGCAAGTGTGAAAAAAACACTGTCATTTAGTAGAAAATGTCTATTTTAGAGGTGGATGATGGCCCTTAAGGGTGGTCTCAGCTTTGGCGGCGTGTTATATCGCAATTAGAGATGGGAGCCTATCATTAGACCAGATAACGACATAACTAGACAAATGGGCACGGGTAGACCGATCCAAATTATAGCCTGAAGCCGCTCTCTAATTTGAGTGCCGCGAACACCTACTGACGTGCCGGTGATTTTTGAAAGGGTTTACTTCCTAAACTATACGCAAAAAGACTTTTTCTAGGTGGAAATATTACCGTTATTAAGGATCTATAACTAAAAGTATCGTTAATGCGAAATTCTTTCCTCCAACGAAAGAATTTCGTCGAGTACAAAGTTTAAAGCTTACAAGGTTTGGAAGAGGAAAACATCATTTTACAAGATCAACTTTATATTCTGCACAATTTATGTCGCTGTTAAATACGTCGTCGAACTAAAGACTACATTAGTTAATTAGCTCGTCAAATCAGGTTTTCAAGATCGCTTCATGGTCGAATTAATAAAATCAGATTTAATACCTTGTCAATAACAAGCACTCCTCTGACAATTTTGTAATTCCCACAAAAACTAGAATACCGAATATCACCTGATCAACCAGACAAGTAAGCAAAATTTACTTTACCCACAAAGCGTGCAACGCATGAGTTGCCTCTTTTGTCATTGTTCATAATTCCCTACTAATTGTATTTAGGTTACAGTTAGCAAGCTACACTTATACAGAAAAATTATAAGCAAAAGTTGTAAATGTTAGAGCACGTAAGAGTTGTTGACAGCACTGGTCAATATACTTCAAGCAATCACAAAATCATAAAATTTTTGTTGCTGATTTACACAACAACGGGAAAGATCCATAAAAGTCATTTGCTACTCAATCAACTTCGAAATTTAAAAGTAATTTTGTCTTTATCTATATATTAAATCCTGATGCCTTCCAACTGTCTCAACTTAGTGATGAGGAGTCCCCGCTACTAAAAGCCACATATTTACACGTCCATTAATAAGGCACATATTCGTTTCCATGCGGATAAGCAAATTTGGTTTTATGCTGTTTGTTTGTATTATTGGAACATAATTAGCATATCATTACGAAAACAAACTTTGAAAAAGAAATATTGCATCGGGACCATAAAGCGGCAAATACTGGGCAGAGCAGGTCTTAAATACTTTGACCTATTTTTATTACATATGTTTTTATAATTAAAACAAAAAAATTAAACTTGGCTTTTTTCAATCTCGGGCCCTAATGCTATGGCATTGCAAATTTAGGTTGACTTTTTTACTTTTCTTGCTATGCGAAGTTTAGTTGTAAGAAGGTGTTGTGGTCGCCTACTTTAAAATTTATGCGCTCAGAAAATAACCTTAGATTCGTATTCTACACATGTCGAATAGCCGATCTGCGTAAGCCTGATTGTCTACCCCGCCCCCTAGTGTCCACTCAACGAAATTTCGATATTAAAAAAATGTACAAATTTCGGCTATTGATATGAACACGTTAAATGACTATAGGAACAATCTTCAATTGAGAAAGCACCTTTCCTTTTAGTTGTTTACCTGAACAGTTTAATTGGACAATCGCTAAAATAAATTAATAAATTGGATTTTAAATTTCAACAAATAAATATTGCTTACCATTAACAAATAATACAGAAAAATGTTTTTACACATTTTCAAAAATTTTTTCTACTGAAAATTTTATTAAAT
The DNA here is from genome assembly GCA_958336395.1 of Ctenicera cuprea. NCBI lineage: Eukaryota > Metazoa > Arthropoda > Insecta > Coleoptera > Elateridae > Ctenicera > Ctenicera cuprea. The sequence continues at coordinate 21,936,744 of OY284491.1, forward strand.
TTTTATTTTCTTCTTAAACAATTATCCATAAGTTCAAATTTTCAAAAATTAATAAAATGAGAAAACATTTTAAATCAAAACTTTTTTAAATTTTTAAACATTTTATTTTAAAGAAGTTATAAACTTTCAGAAAAAACTAGATTTTTCAAAATTTTTAAAATTTTCCAGTTATTAAACTACATTTTTTTAAATTTCTAAAACTTAATACTTTTTAACGTCATTAGTCATCACTTTAATTTCAGAAAACTTTTCAATATTTAAAAATTTTTTTAAACTTTCAAAACTTTCAAACAATATTTAAAAACTTTCACTTATAATACTACGAGTAGTCAAAGTTATGTCGACTATTTTTGTGGTGATACCACCGCAAAAACAATCTTATGTAACTTTGACTAAGAATGGTATTCGAGAGACTATTCAATGAATCAAATCACTAATGTATTCTAATAAAAACTTCATTTGTTTAAAATAGTCACTTGAATACCCTCCAGGAAGATATATGCAATTATGCATCCCTATTTTTTTATTGACTGAGCAACACCAAATTCTGGATTTTCATTGGCAAATTTTTGACAGATGACAGGTAAATTGAATAGTCAATAATCTTAAATTTTCCAAGTTGTAAAATTTTAAAAGAGTTTGAGGTTTCAAAAATTTTCAAAATTCTAAAATGTTTTAATTAATCCCTACCTTTTTAAAAATCTTTAGTATAATTTCGAGTCTTAAAAATTTCAAAATTTTCCAAAGTTTCAATATTTTAAAATTTATTGCAATTTGGCCGTTTTAAAAATTTCTCGCAAATGTCGAAATCTTAATGTTTTAAAATTTCAAAATTTTTTAATTAAGAAATTTTAAACTATTTTAAAATTTATCTAAAGTTTAATACTTCATTATATCAAAAACAATTCAAACATTATCAAATGTAGCATGTTGGGGGCGCCACAATTGAAGTTAGGTATTTTCTGTTGTTTCATAAGTTTGGAAGAAGATGACTCTGTAATCGATGTTAACATGAACTACTCGCCTTTGAAGTCTTGAAAAGCGATTTTAGGTTGAATATTTTAAAAATCAAACTTAATTTCGAATGCTAACAAATTTAATACCTTGATTGAAGAGCCATTTGCTGCCCAGCTGAGGTAACAACATAAAATACCCAACAGCATTTTTAATTGGGGCATTTTATTTAAATTTTTGGTAATTTCTGGACTACCATAAATATTTTAACAATTTTTAAGTATACCTAATTTGTTTTTTTTTCAGGGATGCTTAGCACGTTTAACTCAGCTCTTAGGGGTGCTTGAGCATCTGAGCATCCCCGTCGTCGGCGCCTATGATCACAATCCATAGCACTGAATAATGATGCGCACGTTTGTTAATCGCTGACAAACCCCGCGACGTTTGATGTCCTACTTAACAATTTTGACGTATAAACATCATAAATAAATTGAGTATGTGCTGCTGGTTTATTAAGTTTATTAATTCCATAAGTGGCACCTTACTCTGCTTTTACTTATGGGGGTTAATTTTGGTTTATGAAGAAAACATGTCTGAAAGAAGGTTTAGAAAAAAAAAAGTTGGGAAATATGTGCATCAAAAAAAGACCCGCCAACAAAAAACATCTGTAAAAAGTTTCAGAAACAATAATTCGTGAAAAAACCAACCCGGAAGTATAAGTTCCCAGAAAAAGCAGTTAACGAAAAAAACACGTCTATTTTCATGCTGCTGGATCACTGTAAAATTCAGAAAGAGCTTTCCCTGAAAAAGATACGTGTTTTTTTTTCTTGTTGGTCGACTTAGATGAATGAGGGTAAATTTTATTTTGGAATTATATGCAAATGTTTCGCAAGATTTTTCTAGCGCGTATTTATTAGTTCCAAGAACATTTAAAAAATTTTTGTTAAGGCAGTCCATTAGAAATGGGAAAAAATGCTAAGTTCAACTAATTTTTTTCCCACTTTTCTTGAATGAATTTTGGCTAGGGATTTTTTCCTGGAGCTTTTTTACGGAGGTTTTTCTTTCATCGAATTTTTTCCGGGGTTGTTTGTTTGTCTTTGTTTTCAAGCTTTTTCACGGAACTTTCTTTCCGGGAGCAACTATCATTCCCGAGACGCGCGCTGGTTATGGAGTTACCAAATAAAGCGTTAGACGTAATCCACGGATTCTGCTAGTGTAATTTATTTAATTTAAATCAAATGCTAAATTGAAATAAGAGTTATGTTCTTTTAATTGTTAATGTCAAATTAGACATTATAATGGGGTAACATATAAGATCACAAGAGGTTGTGATATACAGTGTGAGTGAAAAGTAATGCATAATGTCTAACTTCCTATTAATTTATTCTATGGAAAAATAGCATGAATAAAAGTTTTTTCTCAACACCGTTAAAAAGAAGTTCAGTTTTCAATTGTTGTTTGAGGAGAAAGTAGGCATTTTCCTCAATGAGTGAAAAAAGTACTTTCCTCAGTAGTGAAGCACTACTTTATCAACTGCATGTCGGGCTACTTGTTTTTTATTGTGATAAATGTCAAATGAATGTCAAATTTAAATATTAAATTTTGACATATTTTTAAATAATTATTTTCGGCGGTGTTGTTTATTAATAGTATCTTATCCCACACTTTATTGTACTTTAAAACTAAACATTAATTTTGAGAAGAGTATATGAAGAGAACAGACTAAAAATGCTAACAATTAGATCTAGAATATTCCGTGTCAGATGCGAACGTAGTTATAACTCTCCCATATAGCAAGCAATATTAAGAGTGAAGCGAAGCAACGGCGCGAACCATTCAAACAGCACCGTAAATTACCTAGCAGTGTTTTGTCACGGGAACAATTGGTCTCACACCTAGCCGCCTTTGATGTTGCCGACACATAAATCTAGCCACTTGCCTAATGAAAGACTATGACGTCACTGGCCGCCCGCGAACCCCGGGATCGGTAAGTGATCGCTGATTTATCGATTTCGCAAATGATTGCCTATTACTGTCTACGAATATTAGACACATTCGATTGTTCTTTTGAGCGTTTCTAACGTCAGCGTTACGTTTTATGGTTAAATAAATCGGAAAACGCTTGCTGTTGTTTTGTATTTGTAGCAACTTACATGTATATGTTAGAAGTTTTACTTCCTCATACATTTATTTATGTATATTGGGCCTATTTCTGCCACTGATACTTACCACCGACGCCAGAGGGTTGATCACTGCATCTGTGTATTTAACCGTCTTCTACAGAGCAGAGAGCTTTAAGGTGCAAGCAGCCCCTATAGTTTACAATTCTTTTAAAAGATGACACATGAAAATAAATATTTATTCAATGTATTTCAGCAACCTCGTCGGGTATTGAACCCCAGCTCTGTCTGTCCAAAGGCAAATATGCATACCAGTGGATCATAGACGCTGAGTATTACATTATTTGTTGCAGTAATCGTAAAATCGATAAGAATTTTTCGCAACAACAGATATAACAAAAATAAAGGAATTTAAAAATTAAAAAAATCATTAACCGTATGGTTATTAATGAAACTAATAAATCGGTTTTATTTAAATTCTTTTCATACTTCCTCTTTCAGCATGAGAAGGTTCGTAATCCTGAAAAGAAAATCGCCTCTGCGATTGTAACGAAAATACACATATTAGGTATCACACAGAGTGCGGCAACTAAGTGTTACACTTAAAAAATTTAAATAGGATTATTAATAATTTTTAATATTTTTTTTCTACTTCCATGTTTTAATTTACTTACTGAGTGTGCGCTGCCTATACTATAATAATACACATTTCGATACAAATTTTCATTATAAAATGACTCAAACTGACCAATAGCAGCAAAGCATTGTTTTTGGTAACCATGGTTACAAGAGTTGTTAACATTTCTCAGTTAACATCGCAAAATAGTTCTAGTTTTTTTTAAGTATAATGTTGGAATACATTTTTTAATGAATATTGTTTTAAATTAACTAATCATAGAAAAAATAGCGTATGAAACTCTTATATAATGGCTATTAACACCCTCGTTTGAATCACGACGCTCGCTACCGCTCGCTCTCACTCGTGTATTAATAGCTATCATTATAGAATAGTTGCATAATATACTGTTAAATCTCCGCATCAAAATATCGGTCCGGCCCAGCCCATTTTTTCAGGTATTTTGGAAAACGTTTAGTACCTCTAAAAAATGGAGACATGAAATTCTATGTAAATATTGAAAACTGGTACGAGCTGATTACTTCTTAGTTTAAATGTCTTTACTAACAATAAGCAACCAGAATTAGATCAAGCAAAATTCAATAAAAAATGAGAAATGTACGTTTGCAGACCCTAATAAACGAGATGCTGGCATTTTGTATAGTTTTCACTCTAATTAAACTTTGAGTGATCTAATTGTTGTTGCTTCGTTGTAGTAGGCACATTTAAATGAAAAAGAAATAATTTCGCGTCGTTTTTAAATATTGATAGAATTTCATTCCCCTATGTATTAAAGATAATAAACATTTTATATAAAATTTTAAACAAAATAAGATGTACCTTCTGAATTTTATTAATAAGTTCTAGTTTTACTTCGTTACAGTTCATATTAATGTATTTTAAACAAAACTATTATTAGGTTCAACAGATTTGTGTTTTAGCCTTCTACGTATTTCGATATGTTTACATGTCTATATCAGAAGTAAAATTAAAAGTAAACTGTAACTGTTGGTATTACTATAGGAACAATAGAACTGCATTACTTGATTTTGGTTATCTATGTCTGCAGATGACTTGATTTCTTATTTTGGAACGTCCAATAATGGTAAATTTAAGAAAATTTTTGACACTTTTATAAAGATAAACGTAAATTAGACATACTGAAAGCAGTCGAAATTCACAAACATTTATAACTGCACTTTTAATGAATACACAAATTGATTCCATCAATTCACCATTATTGGACGGTTTGGAATAAGAAATCGGATCATCTGCAGATATGGATAACCAAGATCAAGTTATCAAGTTCTACTGTTCCTAGTGCAACACCAACCGTTTACTTTTAATCTTGCCTCTGACAATGACATGTAAACAAGTCGACATACGTACATAAAACATGTTGAACTTAATAATTATTTATTTACAGGACATTTACCTATTTTGACGTGAATTAAAAAAATATATTAAAAAATATATATCATCTCAATTAAAATTTATAGGTTACTTAAAATAGGGGGACTTCTTTGGAGATATTAGCTTGTAACACTTTAGTGGCAGCACCCTGTATACCTGTTTGTTTAATCTGTTACTGTTGGCAGATCGGTATGAAATACAGTTTCGTCAAAATTTAAAAAGGCCAAATGTTGTGACAATATAGTATTTTCAAAACCGTAGAGACAGCAGAGGTCAAAAACTTTAACAATTGCTAATTATCAAAATATTGGCATTGAAAAACTTGCAGCATGATTTATTTTAACTTTTTTTGTTAATGGATCTACCGCAGTCTATGTGGTTATTTTTGGCTAAGAGATTCTAATATTTCTATAACGCAGTGGCGTAGGCAGAGATCAACGGCAGATCAAAATCAGTTCAGTACTTTCGCCTTTAGGCGCGTTATACGCCCACCCACATACACACCCACACACCCACAGACAGCTTTTTTATTTGAAAAACACTGTTTTGGGTTTCTTGGGCCTCAAAACGTGTATTTCTGTTAAAAGCTCGATGACAAAACTTTCCCTAAGGTATGGGAAAGTAAAATCAGTGTGGATGTGTAATAATATTTTTTTCCACGACCGGGAGTAGAAGTCGGTTTCTGTGGCATCAAAATTGCGACCGAAGTAAAGCATTTACTCGCTATAGGGACGAAATAAAACAACAATTTCGCTAGGGGAATTTTTATTTCATTTCATATTTATTTTTGTAAACAAATGTCTGTTGTCATGGTACATTGCATGGAAACATCGCAAAGGGTTCTTAATATTGTAATTTCGCTCCGATTTATTATAATTCTATATTTATGAAATTAAGTGTTTCTACTCCCGAAAAAATAGTATATACACCTCGGGAGAGACCGCCATTTTTCCCTCGATGTGTTTGTAGCCCTCGGTATTCAAATTACACCTCAGGAAAAATAAGAGGTTTCTCTCCCTTAGTGTACAATGTACTATTATTTATCTAAGCAACAGCGTAAATATAAAAAAAACAATATAAACAATTTGAAGCTTAGAACTTATTTTAAGAAATGCTATCAAAACAATTGGCAACAATAAAATTGACGTTGCTTCGAAGAGATGAATGCACTAGCTGAACCTTTGTATTTGAACTAGTTGTAAAATTGTCAATAAAGCATTTCATATACAACCATTTTTTTACCTTCAAACTAAATATTGAGTATTGCCAGCGGTGCAGGTTTCTATGATGTCATAAAAATTTTTTTTGCCTAAAAAACGTTTTATTCATGTACAAATATAGTTTATGGTTCCAAAAATGAAAGAAAGATTATGAGAACAAAAAGCCTAAAGTTTAACAAATAATTTTTATGGCCAAAAATAAGGTTTTTTAAGTAAAAGTAAAATTTAGAATAAATATTTTTAAACCATAACGAATAATTTTAAAATGTCAATAATGATTTGATGTTAATTAGCGTCGGAAGGTAATAGAAACTTAGAACTTCCTTTTCTAACGCAACTTTTACCATTTAACTTATTAACGCCGTTTTTTAAAGATTTATGGAAAAATTTACATATTAATGTGTTTAGTTATTCCAAAGGTTACAGTTTCGTGTCCTCTATGAAAAACGCCTGGTTAGTAAGGGGATGTTAATAAATAAATAATAAACAAATATAGGAATAATTATTTATTATATTTAGTACAGCTACATGAGAATTTTAGCGTTTCCTAAGAAAAAATAAGTCTGATTTACCCTGATCTATCTTCTATCAGATTCCATGTTTATAAAAATTCAATTTTTGAAAATATGATTTTAATAGGAATGTATCCAGGGTACGGTGAAAATGGCTTTCTTATAAAGATTTAAAAAAACATTTTTTTATATAAATCGTTTTGTTTTAAATTGATGTGTATGATTTTTTTTAGTTACAATTTATTATTTACGATTTATGTGATTTTTGTATAATATAATGATATTAAAAAACTATTGTTTCTTATCTTTTAATTAATAAATTTAAAGATTCGATGATGTATGAACCGGGTGATATGCTCTTGATATTCTATAGTTGGCAGGAGTTAAATAATTTGATTAAAATCACAATTTAAATAAATATTCAAAACAAGGTGGTTTTTTTATTTAAAATCCGTGGCTTAAATTATTTTACAAAAAAATGCGCATTTCTAGAATCTCATATTTTCAGTTATAGGGAAGTATTCATTTCATGAAAATTTGCACACTCGTCATTTTGACGGAAATATATGTTTTGAACTTCCAGGAACTTAAAAGAGTTGAGTGAAAGTATGTTTTTTCTGCGGATTTCAAATGTGAGTGACTGAGGCCTCATATATCCTGAACGGATGTTTTGTTTTCATTGTGCTTTGGGATGCAGGGGCATATCAAAAATTCACAGACGAAATAAGCTTTAAAAAACTTGAATCTGAAAGCGCACTTGTCAGCATTTTATTCGAAAACAGAATTTTTTAAATCTGATAAAGACCTTAAAGCAACTGTTTTTTCCGAAACTTCTAGCTCGACCTTTTATTTTTAGAAAATTTTGACGTGAATGCCTTATTAGTCAAAAGCAAGTTTGCAAAAGCGAAAAACAATTTTAAAATTTTAAAAATTAAAAAAAACATTTTGAAACAATGGCCACGCAGCTAAGGATTACCTAAAATTTGATTCTTGTCCTAGTCCGCTTATTTCTTCGTGACGCCTTCTATAAATTTTTAAATATCGAAAACTCATGTGTCGTTTAAAAAAAAGGAGGATAATTACATTTTTTTTTGTTTGAGCAAAATTGCTCATCAGTGATAGTAGAATAAGATTCACGACTTAATTTTTAGGTGCAGCAGAGATTGATGTTCCTTTTCTTATCCAAATTTTGAGAGACAAATTTGTTCTTTCCGTTTTCAATTCAGTTTAATTCCAAGAATATTTTTTTTAATCTTAAAATTGATTTTCGTCTAAATGAAACATTTCCGGTTCCTAAATACAAAGAAAGCATGCCCGCAGGTTATTAGCGTACTTACCACTAGCCGAACCAATACACCGGCAGCACTGATATGTTTTTACAAGCCACCGTTCGCGCCCTATACGTTGATACAAATATACTTTTGATATATAATAAGACAATTTCTAACGTATAGGAGAGTTCAGGCGAAGTGCTCCGCTCATTTTTAATTCAAGGTTGTTTTTTCCAAGATTTGCATTTTGCAGTGTATTTTTCATGCTACATACATATTTGAATATAACTCAATTAAAACTAAAATACACCGGTTTTTTTGAGTATAAACAAGAATGTATATTTATAGTCGTTGATATTATAAGGTTATAATAAAGGAAAGAAAATTATGAACTAAGCAGTTTTTCTTAAGTAGTATTTAGATCTCATTTTATATTATTAAGTAAAAAAATGTATAAATCGAAATATAAATCATCGATTTTAATCAAGTGATTTAAATCAACCATACAATGTTATAAACTTACATGGCATGAAATATTCTTCTGTCTCTTTTTCTATACTCATAAAAACTAATTATTTTATTAGTCCAGTAGAAGAGTTTACACAATTTAATTTTTTTGGGTGTTTTTAAGCATTATTTATTATATTATTTTATATCTAACAATCAGTGTCGTTTATTGACTGGCATTGTTATCCCAAACTATACACCAACGTAAAAAGGAATGTTTGCGTTTGTATTTGAGATACCCAAACATGTTTCCCTCCTATTTCTAACTACTAGTTTGAATATCCAAAAAATAAATATTTTTGTTCGAAAAAGTGCTTTAGCTCAAATTTTGCACTTGGATTTACCACATTTTTTAAGAGCCCGTTAAATAATTATGTACAAATATACAGAGTTACGTAACTAATACCCCTAACACCTGCAGATAATCTCAAAAACAGAGAACGCGTTCCAAAATTCAATATCCTAAAATTATACAAACATTAAAACCTGGTAGTAAAATGTATACTTTGGGAACCCTTCTCAGTTCTTAAGGTGTCTTCGGCGATAAAATTACAGGGCGTCAATTTCAGGGTGCAATTTAGGAAAAGCCTGCTCATTTCGGCTAAATTTAAGCGTTCCCTTCCTATTTCGACCCCGCTATTTAGTTTAATTCGATAGGATATAGTTAGTTAATTTTAATTAGAATTATTTTTATACGGCGGTAACCCTTTATGAAATTAATATTAGGTTGTTATTGGAAAGAAAGTAGGAAATTCAGGCTATACTTTTAGCACTTGGTAATTTTAATGATTGCAGTTTTACGCACGACACTGCAATAAATAAATTGTGTAATAAAATCGCACAAAAAAAAAGAATTTGTGAAAGTATTGCGGCGTTGCTCGTGCATGGTTATTATAATAATGAGCTTAAAATATATTATTTAGGATGGGTTACTGGCACGTGTTCCATAAAAATCTAAGCCTGCAATCAATCGAAGGGTGCGCAGCTATTTGATTTATCGAAATTTTATAAGATTTGTTACGGTTCTTTTACAAATTACAACAATTTCACGTCAAAAAGCAGGGTTCCACTTCCTAAATTAAAAATAATTGTTTGGTTGAAATACAGTTCGCAATCAAAATGTAATTAAACACATATTTTAAAGTAGTTGCTTAACATTTTAACAATTGAAGTATTTGTTACAAAACTCTACTGCAAATTACTTCATTTTTAAGGAAAGCACCACAAAATTAAAGATTTTAAGACAATCAAACATAAATCAAATTCAAAGTCAGGTTCTAATAACGCGTTGCACAAATTTTTCTATTAACATTCGTTTCGATGTAATAAAAAGATATGGTGGAAACTACAATAAACAATAATCAGTTTCAAAGTAGTAGCTGTTGCAATTTTTAATCAAGCTTATCACCGGAAATTGTCACTGGAGTACATCAAAAAGAGTTGGCGTTGAAATTATGTCTAAAAATCAAATATAATTTCGTGAAAAAAAAAATTTATTTATTTTCAGTAACTAATCTTTAAAAATTATGATTTAAAGTAAAACACCAACAATGCTGTCCTATACCTATTTTGAAAATGCACCGCCATCGCGCTTTTGCGCATGAGGCGAGTTAATTCAACCCCAACTAATATAATCGTAAAAATATTATTTCTTAACATGTTGTACGCAATCGTCAAAAATAGTTCTCATAGGTAATTAATGTGAATTAGAACAATAATGCAGTAAGAGTATAACCTTCAAATGTGAATTATAGCTGGTTCGCGATTTTCTTTCACAACTTTCTACATTTGACTATTTCCCCATTTTTTGTGTTTTAATTTTCACGATACTATAAATTATAAGTAATAATTTAAAAATAAGCTAATCATAAAATTAAAATAAAACTATTTAAAATCACAGCATTAAACTGAACCAATGCGAAAGTTCTTAAGAATAAAATGATATTTTTTTTAATAGTTACACCCATGAATATAACTCTAATGGTATAACGTAACTATAATAAGCAATTATTGTATCAAAGATCAATGCCTAAATTAGTTTTGATAATCGCCAATAAATCCAGCATCTCTGGACCATCGCGGCGGTCTGTTTGAGCTTGCTGTCGGGGGGCAAAGGGGGAAACGGGGCTCGCGCGGCGGTGCCTTTGTGAATCCTTATACGGTAACTAATTACCGCGGTTGCCGCCAACCGACACAATAAGAAGACAGCTCATTGAATGGTCTGTTCACTAAAACTCCTTACCAAACTTTAAACTTAAAGTGCTGATTACTTCGAAAATTAAAAAAAGCGATGGAAAAAAGCATGTTATAATTTTTCTATAAAGCTCGTAGCGTGAACACTGTCTACTGGCGTATGTCGGTAGTTAAATCAAAAATAAACAGAACAAAACACAACGTCACTTGCATCGCAATGCTTATTTGTAACTATAAATGGTCACGTCACAATTTTTTTTTAAATCATATCCCGTTATCTATTGAAAATTTAACGTTTTACCAAGCGCAGAAATCTTAAAATTAATATTACTCCAAAACCTCACGTTACGTTGGCTTTTTTGAATAATGAAGGGTGAACAAGCCTAAATTTCTACAAGGTGTCGGCATTTGTTTCAAGCGATTCACTTATTGGGTGGGCAGAGGGCAGTCGCATCGATAAAAAACACCATCGAGAACACCTGAATGGCGTTGCTATGTAGGAAGCCATGTTAGGTGTGATTCTTTTGTTTCTGGGTGGTAAACAAAGACGGGATTACGGTAAATGGGGCAAAGAAAGAAAAAGAAGGGACATCGTGGGTGTTTGACGTGTATAATTGAGGATCTGATGGACAGTTTTGGTTCTTGAAACGGGGCCTTCCAGCTATATCTTTTTTACGTGTTTACGTCCTTATTTGCTAACTTGATGGATTCCTTGCATGTTTGTTCGTTTTTTGGCCATTTTAACTTGAAGTTGAAAAAATGAGTTATTTTAAATTCTACCTAACATTCTTGATCGAAATTAAATGATATGTTGAAGCGTTTTTACAACTTCAAACTTCAATATAATTACAAAATTTTGTTTCGTTTGAATAAACAATTGTATTGACAAATTACAGGAAAATGAACTTACATATTTTTTATAAAAAAAAAGATTGTTTTTGTCTGGTATCTGTCAATAAATTAAAGTAATTGCAGCAATTAGTTTTGAAATCGGAAAACCATTCTAGATAGTAGGCTAAATCAATTGAAATTTTTAGTGGCGCCCCCTATAGGTTAATAGCTAAAGTAACATTATAATGAAAACTTTGTGCGGTAACTTTTTTCCAATATTCTGTTTCAATTGTTGTGTCTGCACAACATTCTGCTTTTACACTGTTATCAGCCCGTTCAGCATCTCAACTATAGAGGGCAAATTGTTAAATTTTGTTTTCGGTTCCAAGAAGCAAGCAAATATGAAAACTTTAAATACTTCCATGCAAGTTAAATTATACCGAGTGTGCCAGCCAAAACTCCCCAGTCTTCTAACTTCTTTATTTGAAAATTTATGGTTTTAAAAGACAGTTAAAATATTTAAAGTGTTCAACGATTAATCCAAATCAACAATAAAATGTTAACAATGTATTGCTGTTTTTACATTACGCCATTTTGCTATTTTGTTTTTAATTTCTTTCTTTTCAAAGAGGATTGTATATTATTAAAAACACCGTTGAAAAAAGAATCGTTTTCGTTTTCAAATGATGTATCGTTTTCTTTTCTTATGCTCGTATAACAAATTTAAAGGAAAAAAAAACAAATTTCACGAAAATGCTCTAAAGTTACCAATTCGAAATACAAAACATAAAGCAAATAAAATTCATAAATACTATTATCAATAGTAATCAGTTTTAATTGTTCTGCTTAAAATTAATTTATAAAAATCACTTATAATGACAGTATTATGTTGTAAATTAGATCGTAATGCTATGACAGATTTTTTACCTGATTACAATGTAATTTGTTTAAATTGCTAACTATAATTTATAGCATAATAATGTCATTATAAATGATTATAAAGAGTTTCAAAGCTGGACACTTGAACAGTTTTGGCTGAGCCACCCTGTATATTATACAAATTTTATAAATTTTCAGCTTTAACGCCTGTTTACTCAAAACGGGTATATGTTAAACGTTGGATTATGTTTTGCTATAAATTAATTTTGTAAATCAATATTGAAATATGTGTAGATGTCTTAACCTCTAATAGAACTCACTAAACAGAACCACTTTTCTAGCATCCCCCCCGCTCTTAAATTTGACGAGCTGTTCAGTAAGTAACGGGTGATCGTAAAAAAACATGATTCAGAGCAGATACATTAAGTTAAATGTATCTAACTAAAAATTTTTACTGCTGTCAACATTTGATAATTGGCTTATATTAAGTATTGCCAACTTTAACACTTCGATCATGGCCTGCTCTGAATCATTTTTTTACGATCACCCGGTAGATTATGTTAAATGTGAAAGAACAAAAAGGTATTATGCAAATACTGTTTTTTGTCTTGCACAAAAGTTTACTTACGACTAGCACTTTTTTCATTGGCAATATAAAAAACTTACTTTTATAACAACTGTTCAACAGGTGCTCCATTATTTTTCAGGCAACAAGAGGTTTCCGCAACATGGACAGAACTCTGAAAAAAAAACTGTATGAAATTCGCGAATAATTTCTGCCGCATTTTCTACACGTGCTCCTAGTTTTTCTAGGGTATTAACAGGGGTGGCATGTACTAATTTTTTCATATACTCCCCCCTCCCCAATACTCGCAAAAATTTAAATCTAGTGATCGCTCGGGCTATAGCACCGACCCGTTTCGATCAATCCACTTTCCCGGAAAACTGTTATCCAACCACACTCGTACCTGACGAAAATAATTAGCTGGAGCATTATCCTGGAGGTACCACATGTCCGTGCGCACAGCTAAAGGCACTTCTTCTAAAAGTTTGGTGAAATTTTCATTAAAAAATCTTAAATAATTATTGCCGTTTATACGAGCTGTATAAGGTCCGATTATACAGTTACCCACAATGCCACATTTACACAAAATTTCTGTTGATGGCGTTGTTTCCGAAATGCATTAGGATTTTCATCTGACCAGATGTTGTGGACATTGAAAACTCCATCTTGTTAAAATCCCACTTCGTAAGTTAGACAAAAACAATTTAATAAATTTGGCTGCTTTCAACTTTTCTGAAAATTCATCAACAAAAACCACGATCCCTGGCTGCAGTGCCTGCAGTTGTATCTAATAAGGGTGCAAACCTTATTCGTTTAAAGTATGCCAAATTGTAAATGTTGATACTTCGGATACTAAGAGTGGGATCCGTTTCTAATGCTTCTAAAATTTGCGGTTTGGCATTCAGAATTCATGGGTTCGTGCCCTTCCTCGATGCTGCACTTGGGTATTAAACGAACTATGATCACGCAATTGTTGAACCGCATTTGTAAAGGTTCTCGCATTAGGTGTTCGGCGATTGCGAAAACGTTCCACGTAAAGTGCTTGAACTTGAGGCAGCATTTCCGCTCACTTTACCATACGCAAGAAAGATGTCCGTTAATTCGTTGTTTAAAAAATGCCATTTTTAATAACTAACGAGTTTTTGGCATGCGGCCAAACACGTACAGTCGTTCACATCAAACTGATTCACCACTAATTTACCTCAAGTCGCATCAATTACAAGACCATTTAAATTTAAGAGTATGTAACTGGTTGTTGCTGATTTTTAATTCGAAACTGGCATTAAATTAAAATACAATTTCAGGGGCGGATACCCACATTTTTAATACAACGTTTTTGATTGTTAACTCGGTTTCGGAAGGTTTTCGAAAAAAATATTAAATAGAAAAGTGGTTCAGTTTGGTGAGTTATATTACAGGTTAAAATACCTGCACGTATTTCAATAACACCCTGTATAGAAGGAAACCGCCTGCAATACGATTAAAAATTAGGTAAATGAATTAGTTATCTGTTTAATACTTAAAAACACTGTAGTGTGAATTCTTGGCTGAAAATAATATTGAACAAAAATGTTGTTATCCACAAATGTTTCCCTGAAGCATAAACGTCGAGTTTTAAAGTAGTAGCATCAGAGGAGGAAGGTTTACAACTAGGAAAAATTTTTAAATTATTGATTGTGTCTCACTTTCCATGGACACACCTAAATATTGTTGCTGCATACATACCAAATTTGTTAGAAGGTGAAAGTAACGTAGTTACTAACAAACTTCCAAATAAAATTTCAGGCGAATAAAATAAATTAAACGTTTATTAGTTCGCCGAACACACAAAGAACAGAAAACATATGTATAAACGACAAAGCACAATAAATAAGCTGCAAGCGTAGTACTCGAACGTGGTCAGATATTTCTCCGAGAAGATATCCTAATACAAGACGGTCTGTTTGCTTGCTGTTAACAGTTTGGTCATACCCCAAACCAACGGTCGTACGGCGAGCGCCAAGTAAAAAGTTACCAAAAAACAACAGGGGGTAGCTGAACAGTTTTGCTAGCATTTATTAGGGCTTGTCGTCTTAGTTTTAGGCCAAAGAACTTTAAGCTGAAACCATTTTGAAGTAATTGCGATTGGTCAGTTATTTTCGTGCAACTTTGATGGGCTGTAACCCTTACCGAATGCATTTTTGGGCAGCAAAGTTTTGGTTGAATCATCAAGATTTCCACCCAAGAATTCAAACCTCAGTTGTTTTTAGTATTAAACAGTTTAATTCAACTTAATTAAAAAGGTATTTTATGGAATAACTCTGAAAGAAGACTTTAAATTGTTTTTTTTTGTAAACGGCTTCTTAGTCATAATAAAAGAAATTACACTAATTACACTAAATCTGTAGCTCTAATAATAACAAAAAACAACAATAGTGCAGAGATAATTTGATACGCCTGGTTTATTGGCGTTCTTTTTCTGCTACTAAGACTTATCACCAACGTCAAAATGTTACCACAAAAATTCAATACAGGAAAAACCTACTTCCTAATTTAAAAATATCTAGGATAAATTAGCATATGTGTTCGATTTGTTTGGAGAATTCTCTTAAATACGCGGTCATTTTCAAACCGCCTAAACAATCCGCAGTAGGGCCCATTAAATACTCCTAATAATACATTTTATACTCTGTTTTAATGGAGTACATAATATAAGCTGCTCACACGGACTACATAAAAGTTTAAGCGATGGCACAGGCGCTAGACAAGGATACAACTAAATCTAAACGAGAAGCGGGTAATGCAATCGTTTGTTTATAATGTTGTAAAAATAATCCGTCAGTCATCTGTCTTTGCTGATCTACGCTGTTAAGTGAAACGGAAAACACTAACAGCAATGCTTTTAATTATTTTAAGTCGGGTAAGAAAGTTAAAATAAAGATTACAAACATAACTTCTTTCGCTAAAATGAACAAAACAAGTATCGTAAAAAAACAAGTTATTTCAATTTAAAAAAAACTATTTGGGATAAGTTATAAACAGTACATCTGATACAATTAAATACGTTTCGATTCCATGTTTTGGCTATAAATCTGAAAAAATTATAAACAAAACAAATAAATGTAAAGTAATTTTTAAAACAAGTAAAAGCATTTTAAACACTTTGTTTAATGCAAAATCAGGCATTTACAAATTAAATTGCTCGCACTGTAATTCGGTTTATATAGGACAAACAATTAGATATTTTGATATTAGGTACAAAGAACGATAACGTGACAAATCTAAACACCCATATAAATCTAAATACGTCAAACACTTATTAGAACACAACATTTAATGAAATCTAATAACACTATAAAATGTTTAGACTTTTGTGATGATAAACGTAAATTAGATATACTAGAGGCATTTAAAATTCACAAACATTTAAAAACAGCACCTTTATTTGATGAGCAAATTGATCTCTTAAATTCACCGTTATTGGACGTTTCGGAATGAAATATCATGTTGTCTCCAGACATAGATAACCAAGATCAAGGCGTCAAGTTCTATTATGTTAATTTAGCAGCACCAACTGTTAATTTTTAACTTGTTTTTAGTAATGACGTGTAAACACGGTTAAAAACAAGGCTAAAATGAGTACTTGCTGAAGTTATTAATTATTATTTTGTTCCTATTACTCAATTAATAAATATAAATAAAACAAATTTGTTGTTATGAACAAATTAATAGGTTTTCTGCAGAGATTAAGTGAGAAAGTTCTTGAATTATAAATACAAATTCCGAATGGCAAGTGTAGACGTTTTTTAAGAGTGTAGACGTTGGTGGAGTTTGTTTATATGTTTAAGGAACATTAAAAGCCCTGTGCAGGAGTGTATATTGAGTTATATTCAGCTTTCACAGAAGCAGACAATCTCATATCCTTTAATTCGTATTATTCATAAACAGAGCTTTATCCTTGTGGCCACTGTTAAATTAGCTTCAAAAAGCTCGTTGTGCTACATTTCGATTTCGGGTTACATACATAAAGTAAAGTCCAAAATACTGTAGCGTTGTGGATGCTGGGTATGATAAGTTATAGCTTTTCATAGTCTGTTGTCTCCTTTTTGTTTTGATACGTTAGTAATTTAAAATTTGATATATAAACAGGACTAACATCTATTCAAAAGTAATTCTAAAAATAATTACTGCTGCAGTTATCTACAACCGGTTTTAACCTGCACAGATAATGGAAACTGCAAAGAAAACTAGCCAGGGTAGAAAGCTTAGTGTTCTTAAGAGATATACTGAAAATAATCTGAAGTATTATCCGTAACAAAATTATACTGAATGTAAATGTTTCCTTAATTATACAAGGTCGGCCCCAGCCTTATAACTTTTTTATTTTATAAGAGATACGTTTTTAAAGAGTATTACAAATTATTTTAATGGTTGAACACTTAATTCAAATCAACAATTAAACTTTTTGAAACTTTTTGCCGATTTTGAGTTACGCTATTTTGTTTTGTTTTTATTTTTCACTTGTGTCAAATATGATTATGTATTTTAAACATGCATTTAAAACTGAAATTATTTTCTGATTTAAATGACGTATCATTTTCATATGCTCACGTAACAAATTTTGCAAAAAAAAAGGGATTTGGGTAAATATCGTTGAAAATTAGTAAAATTAAATTATATAAAAACAGTGTAAATTTCATTATCAGCAGTGACTTGTATAATTAATGTATTTAGAATGTATTCATTAAAATTGTTTATAACAATAGCATTTGTTATGAATAAGTTCGCAATTCATTTGATCAAAATTACAATTAAGCATAGAAAAATCTGTCATGGGCTACCTACCAATGTAATTTTGTTCAAAAAGATTTCGAACTAATACATAGCATAACACTATCATTATACATGATTTTAATGAATGGATTTTAATTTAAAATTAATTAAAACAGAAAACTGTTAATTATATTTACCTTTTTTATTTAATTTAAATTTAATAATTTTTAACGAATTTCAAACAAATCTGTTTGTTTTGGAAATATTTGTTATATCAGCATATGAAAACAACATATCATATAATGGTAGGGTTCAAGCCCGTAAGCGGCCAAACTTCCTCGAAGCACTGTGCTGGCTTGAGGCAAAAAAAGAGCCTTGTATTCTAGTACGTAAGAATGTTTCAGAATCTCAATTGAAAGATCAAGAATGACTGAATATTGCGTCTCTAAAAATCACCTCTGCATATAGTATGGGCAAAAATGTGAAAAACCTCTGACATAAGTGAACATTATTTTGTACTAACATGCCTGACTTTAAAGCAGCTTATATTAGCACTGATGTAGGTAAAATTTGCTCTTTGGTGACCCCAATTCGACGCCGATTTAGATCCAGAACAAAAAAGCTGTAAGCTCAAGCCCAATTTTGAATAGTGGAAAACAAAAACATTTAATGTATTATAATATTTCAGACAATTAGATGAAGTGTAAGAACACATTCACTACCAATACGCATTTACAACAATATTGCTTGAAATTAAAAAATTTCTCTGTTTGATATTTGATAAAAAATTAGGTGGTAATTTCTTTATAAAAATTAAGGCAATTAGCCCAAAATATTGTTATTCGAAATTGCACCCCTGAAAAGTTACAACCCCTCAAAGTTGCATAAGAAAAACAGTATAATAGTGATAAAATTTGATAACGAATTGCATAGATATTTGGTAAAATATGCAAAAAATTTCGAAAATTGCAGTCGGCGCCTATAAACACAGGTTGACTTGAAGAAATTGTTGTTTCGGTTTTTTTTCTGTGTGTTTGGTTGTCACTCCTCATTCAATTACGTAAAAACAGTTTTCTTTCAATATTAAAATATAACGGTCTCACAATTCACTTGCAGTAATTGTTGCAACATGGTTTACAGGCTGCAGCAGAAGGCGTTTCTATTTGAATCTTTTTTATAACGGACTTAAGGTGGAAAAAATTTGGACATATTCGGTACATAACGACCTGAAAGAATTTAGTGAAAAATTACTAGATAATGCTGTCGACTGCAGATTGTTTGAACATACATAGGTGTGTAAAACTTGTTGGTGAGACAGGAAGCATCGATAGAAAACAGGGTACTGGGCGACCACCAAGGCGTCGTAAAAAACAGCATAGGTTATGAAAAATTAGCCTAAAAATTTATTTGTCACGTTTCCTAATAACTGGAGCTTTCTATAGGAACATGTCACACAATATTAAAAAGTCCATATTTATTGAGTATAAATGAAATACTTTTTACTTCAACAATATTTATTTATTTGAACCCTATACGTATTTCGACATGTTTACATGCCATCTGGCATGTAAACATGTCGAAAGTTAAATAAATTTATAATAAATAAATATTGTTGAAGTAATACAGTATTTTATTTATACTCACACTAAATAATGATGATGATACACTAAAGAAAACTTTCTTACAGTCTGTCAACTAGCAAAATATGCAAACTTGGAATGCCGAAAGTCCTCATCAGTTTGTTGAGACGTTTTTGCACACTGAAAAGTTTGTGTTTAAGAATCCCTTAGTGGAAGGATATCGATAGAACCTGTTTTTTCCCAACGGACTTTTAAAAAAGCTTCATTGCTAATGAATTATAGTTTCAGTAAGATGGAGCAACACGGCACTGTACACAGGAAACGTTGGTCATGCTTCGAGAATTCTTCAATGATCGAATAACTAGTCGAAATTTTGGCGAGGTTGTCTAATTTAACTCCACGTGGCTTCTTTTTGTGGCCTTACCTTAAAACGTGTATATTTGCTCTACCAATTAATAATTTATATAAACTTAGGCAGAGGATAACACAAAAGTGTGAAAAAATTTAAAATGTTCCACACGTTTTAAAATATGTTGTGAATAGTCTTAAACGCAGAATTTTAAATTGTTTCTAAGAATACGGCGAACGTTTCCAGCATCTAATGCAAAGTAATACTCTTGTGTTATAGTGTTTTATTATTCAGTAGGTAATAAACAGTTAATAATAGGCGCATTTAAGCAAATGGCGGTTTATAGTGAGGTTACACAACATAAAGTGTATGAAAAAAGTTCAGACATACGCCTTCAACTAGACAAAATACGATGGATGTCCGGTTACTAAGGTACATTTGTGAATTACAGACAGACTATTTTATTCATAGAAATCAAACATACCTACACTAAGTAAGAGCGCGAACTGTTAGCCATTGTCTTTTTAGCAGACTGCTGAACTTTGAATTTTTTTAATTGATTCTCATCCGTTTTCGTTGTTGATGGTTTTCGTCGCACACCTTCGGGATCATCGTTCAGTGTTGTGCGGCCACTTTTGAACTGATTACACCACACACTAACTTGTTTTTGACCCATAACGCCTTCTCCGTAAGTCTTGAGTATTTTTGTATGAATTTTGGTAGGTTTTTCATTATTTGCATGCAAAAATCGAATGACCGCTCGCAATTCAAACTTGGAGTATGCTTTTATCGGAACTGACATTTTGCGGCTGTCACTGAGCAAGTTGTACTTAACCTAAGGCAATGACAACAGCCACCTATGTAGTACATGTGTGCATCTAAAATGCCTGCAAGTTTCAACCTGATCGGATCAACGTATGCGGTGTGCCGAGCAAACATACCTTACTAACCGGACGTCCCTCGTATAATACAATCCAACTCAACCTTCCTTTTCTGAACACTCGTTACAATATGATTCAAAGAATGAAAATAGTCAGAAAATAATTAATAAAACCAGATAATGTTCTAATTTTCATAAATCATTAACCGACACTGTCTTATAAAAATTTTTAAAAATCAGTTCTATTCTGCGCTCCATTGATAAATTGATTTTCTTTTGTGAAATAAACGTTTAGTAGAATTAATCAAAATTAGCCTAAAAAAGCTAAGATCAAAAATGTTTACCGAATCAAAAATACCGAAAGAATCGAATAAAACGTAATTTTCCATTTACTGAAGATCTCCACGAATCTCTCTTGAATAAAGTATAGAGAGAATAGCCTCTGATTGGCCAACAAAAAAGTTTGCTAAAGTTGTCAACTAGTTCTCCGCGATCCTGAAAAACGTTCAGGACCTCGATAGGATTGTATCAGCTCGGAATAAAGCAATTCTACTAGGAAGTACAGTGAGCTATTTGCAGTTTCATCTTGAATACGCAATTAAACTTTATTTAGACAATCTGTATTAATTTATTTATAAGTTCTAGCTTTACTTCGTTGAAGTTAATTTTAATTTATTGTAAATAAAACAATTTTTAATTTTACCGGGTTTTTTATTTTAGCTTTATACATCGACATGTTGACATGTCATTTTCAGAGACAAAATTAAAAGTAAACAGTAAACAATAAATCTTTATAACTTGATCTTGGTTTTCTATATCTGTGTCTAGATGACTTGATTTCTAGTTCCAAAACGTCCAACGATGGTGAATTTAGGAGAAGACACTTGCTGAAGTTAAGAATTGTTTTATTAACAATAAATTGTATTAATTTATATTGTTCACGGGTATTCTTCTACAATTTTTTTAATACTATACAATATACATCTCGAGTAAAGTATGAAATTGTATGTTTCTTTGGCTAAGCTTTGTGATGCCAAAAAATTGGATAAGTTTTTGTATACAATCTGGGAGGAATTAATAACATAAGGAGATGTCATGACAATGTCTTCCGTTTTTGTAAGTATTAGTAAAGTCCTAGTACTTAAGTATTTTAACATGTGATTTTTAAATTCTAGCTATTAAATTATCAACGCACATAAAAAGTAAAAGTACGTGTTTAAACGAATTCTTTTATAACATTTCGCTCTGTTCGTGTCAAAAGAGGAGTTAAGTTGCGGGAAAAGTCAAGAGCTGCTTGATTGAAGCGTTTCCAAATAAAATCGGTCGCGTCCGACGAGCGCTATTACGGCCTGTTAGAAGCTGTGGTTAGATCAAATTGCTTGTGATTGAACAGAAAAAAGTATTGATTACTTTTATATCCAGTCCTTTATATACTATAACTGAGATAATTGAATTCGTTTTGCCAATGAACCACAAATGAGAGCATAAATGTACAGAGTGCTTCAAAATGTGTAAAATTTTAAAGTACTTCAGCAACAAAGAACGATGCTATACCACAGTCAACGACCGGTCGCCGAGACCTATCACACATACCTTATCAAATTTAGTTAAACTTCAGATAAGTAAACAGTTAATACAAAAAATAAGTAAAATATAAAAAATTCAAGTTGTGAGTACAATATGGTTATACAGAGCAATAAAATAAAAACCTAATCGCAGTCGCCTTTGAAACAGCCGCGGCATGTCGATGATTAGTTTGAAAATCGTGGAGCTATTATCATAGTTGCACGGTTTATTATTTTACAGCAATTGCTCATTTTTAACAATTAACAAGTGAGCATTATTTCTAATATTTATTATTTTTATTTTAAAAACCGTGCCTGATAAATGTCACTTGTAAAGCGTAACTCATTTAACACACATAATAAAAATAGTTATTTATGTATCCAGTGCGCGAAATTATAGTTTGGTGCTTGGGAATGAAGTCGTTCGAAAGCACTAAAGAAATTCTGCGCACGATTTGCATACAACACTTTTTCTACAGACTTACTGAAATAATGAACAAAATTAAGCAAAATCATAATAAAATACAAAAATAAAGATTTGATCTATGGCAATCTAGTCTGTTTCTTTGTTACTAAGGAAACTAAATTTAACAAATATTTATATTTGTCAGTTATTCTTTACTAAACAAGTTTGGTCGGCGTTTTTTTTTTAAAACCTATTTTTAGATGATGGAAATATTGAAAGTGGAAGAACGTATACCTTCTCATATTACGGAAGTGGCTAATAATGCAATTGCTAGCCTATTACCCGAAAAATCAAAATGTTACCATTGTCGACATGCACATAATATTTTTCGCTCTAGTGCGCGAAATACTTCGTGCACGTTGTCAAGATAAACAACTCTAAAGTGACATTTTGCATACTGAAATTAATGTAAAAATGTCATCATATTTTGACGTCTGTAGAAAAAAAATATTAGTTTGGTTTAGCGGTAAAAGCGAGGGCTTGTAATCTGGTGATCCTTGTTTAAATCCCGCGACCTGTGTTTTTTTCTAAGCATTATTTTAATTTATTGTTGACACTTCTTACTACTATCGTATCTTGGCCCATTTCTATCATTTGTTTTAATTTTTAACTTGTACCTATTTAAAAAAACATTGATTTTTGCTTGAAATTTAAAAATGTTTTGATTACTTTGTTAAACCCATGTCTAAGAACAAACGAAATTAGATACCGTTTAGAAAAGTAAATATATAAACGTAATTAACAATTGAAAACCTCGTTGCGCCATTGTTTTATAAAATAGCTATTATTCTGCAGGTGTTTGTTTGTGTAACATTTTTAAAGGTAAATTAAAAACGAAGTTTTTATATTAAATTAACACAAAATAAACAATATAATAAATTATAGACTTGGGCCAAGATAAGATAGTAGTGTAAAAGATGTCAAAATATATATAAGAAATTAAAAAAAAAACAGGTTTGTTACGGAATTTAAGCTGGGTTCACCATATCACAAGCCTTCGCCTTTACCGCTAAACCAAACAATTGTCTAATATTTTTTTCGATTATGTTTCTAAAATGGGTCACGGTTTACAACTGACATTTATCACGCAAGTTTGTAAAATAACAATAATAAATATTGAAAGCAATTTACCGTGCTCACTAGCTAATTGTTAAAATATGTTAAATATAAGCAATTGCGGTAAAATAATAAACCGCACAACTATGCTACGACCTTCACGATTTGCAAACTATTAAATTAAAAGTGAAATATGATTGAACACGTTACGACAACGATTTTTTAACTGCCTAACTTCAAAATGGCTGTTTCTAAGATTTTTTGAAAATTTTTTGATTTTAACACATTATTACTCAAAAACGAGTAGACAGATCAGGGTGAAATTTCTCTATGACGCTTTCTATAAATTTTTGATAATTGAAAATATGCCTGTTTATTCAATAAACGGGAGATAATAAAACATTTCTGTTTAAGATAAGTCATTTTTTTAATAATTCATAATTTATCGCCGCCTCCAAAATAGTTTGGCTGGTGAGTTTAATTTAATCTTTAGTCTATTGTTTTCTACCATAACCTCAAAAAAGTATATTTTTTATCATAGAGAATAGAAATGTTTACGTTTCCTAACTACAGCTCGACATGCAGATGCGCTTTCGTGTTGGTGCAAGCGATGCGATCTTACGCTTCATCCTACGTAAAAACGCAAGCGGACGCTCGTCTCTTGCTCCGCCATCCCACTTACCCAGGGCGAGAAAAGCATCATCATAGTCAGTAATAGAGCAAAAACGTTGAGACAAAACTACTTTTAAAAGTAGGATATTGAAAATTTCTAAAGTGTAGGAAAACCAAAAGTCCAAACGTATGGTTGTCTTAATTGTTGCTTTCCTATTCTTTCAGTATAAGGAAAGCATTGATTTCCTGAAAAGTTTTAAGTTCGAGATTTTGACGGAAATCCACGTTTTAAAAATCCAGGAACTGAAAAATTCGGCATTTAAAAAATATGAGCCTCATATTTCCCGAACTGGTGGACCGATTTCGATGTGCTTCGGAATCAAAAATGCGCATCTGTAAAAAAGTTTTAAGAAAATATTAAGCCGGAAGCGGATGTTAAAGATGTGTTTTTGATACCATTTGTTTTTCTGAAGATTTAAGACAAATCCAATGATTTTTTTGGCAAACTTTTTAGCTTTAAAATGGAGGATTTTACCATTTTCTTTTAAATTTTATTTTAACGCTTTATCACTCTAAACCCGGGTTCGAATTATTTTACATGACAGGAGTTTAAGCCGGTGTGAGCAAGATTAGTCTCTATTTTGATTTAATTGCAATATTTTTTATTATTATATATAATTATATTTATTTTGAATATTGTTATTACTTTGACAGATTAGTGCAATTCATTTAGAATCTTTTAATGTAAGTTTTTAGTAATAATTTTTTTATTTGTTGTTTTAATGATTGCAAATATTGCACAAAAATTGGTAACACAATTTATTTTTAAACTTAGCAGACTCATAGAGCTGGAAATTAACTACAATTAGGTTTGTAATTCAACGTACTAATTTCTGTAAGACACCTGCCATGAATTTTGGAACATAGAAACATTAGGCTGTTTTAAGCTTTTAAACTGTACATGTTTCTTGTACCTAATACCTAAATATCTAATTGTTCGCAAAATAATCGTTAAATTTGTCCTAAAGTCTTTATCAGATTCCGCGTTCAGATTTAAAACATTCCCGTTCTGAGTAAATTTCTACCAAAAACATGTCTAGCTTTCGGTTTTGGTTTTGATTTCTTAATAGCTTATTTGGTCGGTTAATTTTTAATGCACCTCCACATTCAAAACATCCTCAAAATTGGATCATCCGTTCAGGAGTTATGACGCACAGCTTACATCAAATTTAATGGTAATAAAGTAGTACTCCAGTCGCAATTTTTATATTAATACGGTTCTGATTTGTATAATTAAAACTGGAATACAAAATATTTGATGTTTTGAAAGTAGACATTATGCTCTTCCAAATGATACTAAATACAAGGTAGGTCAAAAATATTCGAGACCAAGCCATGGTTTTGTTAACCGCCTCCAGTAGTTAAACACATACTGTTTTTGACTGAACCCGGCAGATTCTTATTTAAGAAACTGCATATGAAAACTCTTCTTTTATACATATTTGCATTTAATTTGTAGTTTCATCGCCGCCCTTACAAAAATAATTCGATATTCGAAAAGTACACACAGAACAACCGCTATAATAAAAAAGAAGAGTTCATTAAATCGAAACAAATCTACCATTTAAACATTCCAGGAAAGTAGCTATAAATATATTACTTATTCAATTTATATTTATTGCATTTTGTTATTTCCAAAGAACTAATTGAAAATTACAGTCTTCTAAGTTCAAGTTTAACACTAATTTCTTCGCCAAGTGCACTCCGCTTGAGGATTTCTGAATCGAAAATGTAAAATTACCATGTGAATATGAATACTTTCCCATTCAAAAACTTTCTTAGACTTACGAAGGCACTTAAATGGTAATTTTCTAAATTATTACTGAATTTTCCGGAAATTGCTTTAAAGGATACCTACGAATAAGCCGGCGTGAATAAGAATTTGTGAGGTTCGCAATAAAGAGCGAGAATAATAAAACGGTAACTGAATTTTGTTTTTTATTTAAAGCATTTTTATTGGGGTAAAGAATAAAATCATCAGTTAGGAATTTTTCCGTGTTGCCAAAAATAACTTTTATCCAAAAATAAAATACTGGGTGGCATTTTGTTCCCTAAGCGGTAACACAATCTTTTAGTTTACATTATTAAGTTCGTCATAATTGTATATATTAGTAATTTTATATTGTTTACACTTAGAAAATGAGTGTTCCCATGTGTGTCTGCAAGTGCATAACACTTGAGTTGTCAAGAAAAGCGTTTAATAAGAACACACTTATATTCAACAAAAAGGTATGCACAGATAATTGATGCAACGAAAAGAGTCGAGAAAGTAGGAAAGGGCCTTAAACAGCACTAATTTTCATTAGTCCTAGACTTCCACCTCATTGATTCGACTAAATATACTTCCTTACCGTCGAGAATCGTTCAAAAAGTGCCCCTGCAGTTCCAGAGGACCGCTGCAGTTTTCCGAACGCTCCGTCGAATTTTTAATTGTGCATATCCAACATTTACCAGCGCCATCGTTTGATAGAATAATAGAATTGATTGGAATGAAAAGATACTAAGTGTTGTGGTTTGGAATGCAAATGCTAACAATTTTGAATGCGCGCTGGAATTGCCCGAAAATTTGATACTCATTAACTTTTGTTGGTGTTTGTTCGATGGAAATGTTCAATCATAGGGCGATGGGAACTGTTCTCTCTTCGAGGGTAGACAAGAATAAATAAATTCGTCGCTAGTTAAACATAAACCTAGCCGTGCTAATTTGTAGCGAACACCTGAGCTAAATATTTGAATATACCTGAATTTGTTTGCTCTGAAAATGAACCCTTTATCAATCACCAAGGTGATCCGGAATGGAGTTTATAATCATGTAAACTTCTGCCAGTCTGTATATGAATTATAATAACCATACGCAAGAGCTACCACTTTGTTCAAGTATGCGTACTTAAGCAGATATGTTTATAAAATAACTATTTTAGAAACATAAGTGGCGTGTTCCAGCACATATTTTAAGTGGAGAGCTTCCGAAATATTAAACGCACTTATTTATTTGATAGCTACTCTAAATACCCTTTAATAGTTTGATAATCAAGGCTAATAAAGTAAGCTATTTTTTGACAGTCCTGTGATACATGAACCTAAATGCATCAATCAACGTAAATTTGCTGTTAATACAAAATCGAATTATAATAGATATTAACTAAAAAATTCTTGTCACGTATGGAAAAAGATAGTGCACAAGTAAAAAGCTCGAAAAACATCCGGTATGTTTTAATAAATTTTATTCAAAAAATGATGCATACAATGTTTCTGCAATCTTTCAAAGAATTTGTTTTAAAGAAAATATAGTCAGTTTATTTAGCTTATAACAATCTAACAGAATATTCAACATTTTAAGTTATAATAAAATTTTTAGATTTTGTTTTTATTTTTCGATGTTGATAGAACTTTTTTCTACAGTTGCAATATAATTTATAAAGTTATTAAAAATATAGTGAAAATTTATGCCGAAAAACAACTTTGTAGATTTAAAAACCAAGACGTTGGGTTTTAAATATTTTATTAAATAAATCAAGTTTTTCAGCAATTTTTTTTGAATCGTTTAAATTTTAAGAATATTTTTCATTTTATAGCTTTTAGCGTTTTGAATATTTTTTGCACAGTAACATTGTGTCTCTATAGATTAATTACGATAGAAAATTTGATTCTGATCTGTCAACCCGTTTTTGAGTAATAAAGCGGCTAAAGTCCATATTTTAAAAAAATCGCAGCTGGCGCTATTTTGATGCTAGAAAGAAAAGAAAAAAGGATTGAATTTGATCTAGAGTTTTCTATCAGACACCGTCTGAATTAAAAAATTCAATATCTGGGAAAAATCCTACTAACAAAACATATTTTACTTCTGCTTCTGGTTTTGGACTTTTTTTTTAAGTTTATTTCCGCTATGTATTTTAGATATGACTTTATTCAAAACCTCATCGAAACCGGGTCATCCGTGTAACAGTTATAAAGCGCACACAACCCCAAACAAACATACCCACCCACCCAAATATAGCCGTATGTAAAAATTAAGTTGAGAACATTATTCTTCTATCACTTATGAGTAATGATGCTAGAAGTAGAAGTAGAAATTTGCTATCGGCCCCGTTTATTAAATAAAAGGGTTGGAATTTTCAATTTTTTAAATTCATAGAAGGTGGCATAAAAAAGTTAGCAAACTGAAACACAAACTAAATTGTCTGTAACTGATCTGTAGCTTTACGAGTATACAAAATTTAAAAATAAATGTGTAGTCAGTTTTTGAGCAGTATGTATTTGAAAATGTCAGAATTTTGATATTTTTTTTATTTCACAGTCTTACTAGTTTTAAAAGTTCTAGTTACTCCTAACATTAAGACTCTTTAAGACATTTGGTAACTCGTTTTTGAGTAAATTAGCGTTAAAGGTCAAAGTTTCAAAAATTCATAGCAAGCGTCAGAGAAAAATTTACGAGCTGAGACCAAAACAAAATTGTAGCTCATTTTAAGCTCTATAAGCTTACAAACTTAAAAAAAATCGTGTTGCCAGTTTTTGAGTAATATTTTTTTTGAAAATTTTAGAAATAATGTAAATTTCTATTTTTTCATAGCTTTTAATTTTTTGAAAATTTTTGTACACAGTAACATTGTGTCTATTTTCGCCCCTAAAGTCCTCTGTCAGATTCCGTTTACTCGTTTAAAAAATTTGGTTTAGAAAAAAATGCTACCAAAAAAACGTGTCTAACTTTCGCTTTCGGTTTCGGATTTTTTAAAAGCTTATTTTGCGGCTGAACTTTTGATATAGCTCAAGATTTCAAAGCTCATCGAAATCCGACCAGCTGTTCGATAATTATGATATACAACACACATACCCACCCACAGGCAGAAAATTTTTAAAGACCAATTTTTTGGGTTCCTTGAACCCCAAGACGCGTATTTCCGCTAAAATCTGAAATTCGAAAATTTACATGAGATCATAACTTTCTTTACTTCAGTAAAATCATGAGAAAGTCAAAACTGAAATACATGCTGTGACTGAAATTGTTTCGGTATGAATGCAGATTTAAAATTTTATATAAATTAAGAGTTATGGGCTTATTTTTTATTATTTTGAGAACTCAAGAGCTGCGGTACACAACATTGTACAATGTAATTTGTAAAGTTTGCCAACAATAAAGAGAGCAAGCCGCGCGCCGTCAGAATGTTTAGATTTTACATTTAAGAAAGATTTCCAAACGAAAGTTTTGGGGTCTGAATTCAAAAATAAATATTTTACTTAAAAAAACAAGCATACACGGGAGGGCACCAGACGTTATACAAAAGTTTTAAAAATACAAAATTGAAAATAGTCGAAAATTTAAGGTGAAAAACATTTTTATGATTTCAACTCTTAAATGATTACCTATTAAGCAAATATAGGAAGATTTAATTAATCTTGCAACTGCAACAAAATCATCACAAAACCCTTCTTTACTCTGACAGTTAAAGTCAATTTCACACTATCAAAAAAAAAAATTTAGACAAAATTATTCAGCTCGTCGCAAGTTTTTACATTTCTAAGCCTTCACTTATTTACCACCTCAGCTTTTTCGGAACAATACGATGATAAAAAAACATAATTTTTAAGGTATTATACTGAGATTAATGCTAAATCTGATATAACATTTTCCTTATCGGATCCCGTATTAAAAATTGAATACTCTCACATAAGCAAATATTTGAGAAAATTAAGCAATACTTCTACGGTCTAGTCTAGTCTAGGCCGTTTGTTTTTATAATTATATTGACACAACCAAATATATACATAAAAATACATATAACAGTGAGATCCGGAGACCTCGCAGGCCAACGAATTTGGCTCCTTATAACAAACGTCGATTTTATTATGAAATTGAAAGATCTGTAAGCCAATAGTGGTTTTGCTAGTATTTTGTTCTTTCTAGATATTTATTTGTAGAAATGCAATGGTATTGTTTTAAATAATATAATTACTATCAATGTACATAAATCATCCTGTGCAGTACATTAAAGCATGAATATTTGTGGTTAACTAGACCAGTGTTTTTCAAATTTTTTTCATAAAGTACCATTAACATTTCAAGTTCTTTTTAAGTACCACAATAAAATTTTAGGGACATATAATACGCAAAACGAATTTTAATCAAATTAGATTAAATTTTTTAATTGAATAATCTTTAATTACTGGGTGTTTCCCAAAATGATAGTAAATATTTTAAGCACAGATCGAAAACAATTAGGAAAAGCTCACATGGGTGGGTTCGGTAACGCTTCTTTACCGAATTTGCAACCGCACGAACTTGGAACAGTCTAATTACGCTCTAATTATTGTCTCCGCCATAAATTGGGATATTTGTCTTAAATTTTGTATGACTATTTTACGGTTAATGTTTTTGTTTACTTGTTTTCGTTTACATTTATTAATCAGGGGCGTATGTGGCAGATGGAAAAGGGCTCTTAACCTTTTTTTACACACTTAGCTTTCAACGTTTTGATTTGAAAATTTCAATAAACAAATACACAGAAGAGGCATCCTTGAAATACGCTAAATCCAACGATATTACAGAAATATTTAATTTAAAAAAAAATCGAGTAGAAATGAAGGTCTGTGTGTTTCCTTAACATATGTAAATAGTTTGTATAAACTTTGAGGATAAAGTGTACATATCAAAACAATAAAAAAAAGTTGGCAAAAACATGAGTCTGGAAACGCTTTCTTACGCAGTTGAAGCCTCCGGAAAAATGGTCAGAAATCTAAGAAAGTCGTAATTTGCATCAAGTAAATGTGAAATCAATTATCGTACTTTTATTATAGCGACATAAAAAATATGTACCCCCAAAGTTACGCGTACCCCAGTTTGAGACGTTACGTTACGCGTTACTAGATAACTGGAGTTTTGCAATTTTTCAAAAAAAAATTCTTAGTTAAAACTTCAAAGTTATTACGAGTTAGGAAGAAAACGATACCCTACCAAATTCTATAAATAAACTATGAAATGCTATTTAAAAAAATCTTTGATATCAATACTCTGTTGAATGAATTAAAGGTGGAAAATTAATGAATTTCAAAACTCGAGGGGGTTGCTAGCTGAGCATTTGTGCCTAAAATTATTGTAAATGTATAAACAAAAATTCAAATATTTACGTCTATACCTTCCGTACTAAAAACAACCTTAAAGTTGCTTATCCGTTATAATTTTTTATTTAATAATTATAAAAATTCCAATTTTACTGTATTTTTTTTAATCCTAACATACGAGGTGTAGCTGATGTGTTCATAGATTGATTTTATTTCTTAACTGGGGGAGGATAAGGGGAGTGGGCATATGAAATAACATACAGGGAAGCCTTGACTAATAACGGTGCAAGTTTTAACACGTTCGAAAACAATATGCTGCAAATGGCGGTCAATTAAACTAGACCGTATTTCTGCAAACCATCCATAATCGTGGAGAGAAAGTCACCACACTCTTTCGAGAGCAAAAGGACTAATATATAATCTAATAATTTATTATAATTAACTTTAGTACATGGTGCATTTTCAATACGTACTTAATGTAGGTATACTCACAAAAATTTAATTCTATATTTACAACTTCATAAATCTACAATTAATTGCACTAAAAAAATTGATTGCAATAATAACTTTGGTATAAGTGTCTACTTTGGTGATTTATTACAGTCAAAAAACACAAGTATCTCAAGTGCATTTTAATGAAAGATGAAAGAATTCAATTTAATTCCCTCTGATCAACAGGAATCTCATCGTCCTGGCTTTGCTGCAAACCACCCATAATCGTGGAAGGATGATAATAGCTAAAGTAAGGAAGGAACTGCAAAGAACTGTTGTATTGCTGACACAAATTTAACATAGACTCCTGCAAACTTTTCGAACCATACTTTTGCCCAATACCTTTATTAAACGGATCGTACAGGAACAGATCCGATTTATTGGTTTCGGTATAAACAGGCCCCTTTTGGTACACCAACCCTTTCTGTTGCATAAACAAGGGCATGTCGTCTTTCACCAGCACTTTTACTGCGACTTTTCTTGCACTCTGCGACATCATATTCTGTTCCTGCATCTGTAATTGTTTCCGTTTTGTTTTGTACCTTCGATTCTGATACCAGATTTTCACTTGGGTTTCTGTAAGTTTCAGGGCATGAGCTAGGTCGGCTCTTTCAGGTCCGCTTAGGTATCGCTGCTGGCTGAAGCGACGCTCTAATTCAAAGACCTGCGCGTGTGTGAACGCAGCTCGAGATCTTTTCTTGCGTCCGGATTGGTTTCCATCACGAACCATTTCGTCAGATTGGGCTCCGCGGGTAGGGTCCGGGGAAAGCCCGGAAAATCCGGGACGAGTGTCTGGAAAATGTTTGTTTATTAACATGGTTGTAATTTCTCCTGCAAGTAGTATCACATACTAATAGGTATGTTAATAATAGAAAGGAAGTAAAAGATTTAAAATTGTCTTTAATCAGGACGAGTCAGGTATTGGATGTTAAACCTGAGCTTTCTTGCATAATTGTGTGTAAAGCAACTAGCTATAGGTACATAACAAAGTAAGTAATACAACAAAAAGGCCCAATATTTTCTCAATTACAAATTTACAACTCATATTTTCTAACAACTGGAAATTCTACACATTTTTTAAACAGTACCTATCAAATTAACAAACAAAAATTTACAGAAAAAGCTGAATTGCCTTTAACTGTAGTAAAAGTAATATTCAGAAAGAAATATTATCAGTAACTGAGCTGTAACCAAGGAAACGAAACATATTTTAATTCCCGCAATTTAATGAGTATCTGTATATAAAATACTTACTTACTTTAACAATTTAATTAACCGCAACAACAAACATAATAAAATAATTTTAAACTGTTATAAACAAAACCAAGCAAAGCACTAGATTTCCCCATACTATTTTTTAACTCATGATCGGTTAAACTTAAGACTATGGTCAATTAAAACTGGCCAACTCTTTGTCTTAGTATCCATGAAATAACAGCAAATCACGTGTTGTGTGAGAGCGGTCTTGAACTAGAGCACTAGCTTACCTATGCGAGAATCCCGGGTTCAAGTCCCATAAATTTTCGTTGTTTTGCTATTATTCATTTATGTTCTTATCATATTTTTTTTATATACAAAGTTGTCAAATATTTCTTTTAATTATTTGCAAATAAAATAATATTTAACGCGTTATTACGTATTGCCGATGTTAATTACAATACGACATAAAGAATTTTGACGAACATTTTCGGATATCTAACTACAAAACTACTTTTATTTAATAAAATTTTATAAGAACATAAATTAAAAAACAATTAAACAAATATTTTTTTGTGGGAATTGAACCCAGTATCCTCGTATAGGTAAGCGAGTGCTCTACCTCAAGACCACTCCTACCACACATGCGGTCTGCTCATTTCATGGATATTAAAACACTACTTCCACCCTACTCAAACTACCACATGGTAAAATTCGCTACACTTCATGAAACAGCCTATAGAAGAATAGAAAACACAGTCAAAAGAGGGAGAGAGAAGAATACCATCTTTAAATATTATCGTATCTAAAAATTACGTTTATAATTTTGTTTTATGGCTACTGGTAAGTAGCTCAGCTTAAAGGTGGATGTTTTATCTTCCTTGTTTATTAAATATAAAACCGTTAATTTTAAAATTTCAAAAATTTCATAGAGGACGTCACACAGAGACTAGAACCCAAATTGTGCACAAATCCCTTGGTAACACAGGTAAAAAGAAAAACTGTAGTGCATTGTTCCCTGTTTTTCTACGCTGAAAGTATGAGGAAGTAAAAACTTTCAAATTAACAGATACAGCCAGACTTTTTCGGTTTGGTCCGTGTTGTTTCTAGTAAACCTAAACATAGTCCACCCTTCCTCATCTTACATTTTTTTTAAAAATTCCTATTATTTTACTAGTTCCATCCAAAGTTCTTTCTGATATCAACCTTAACTGTTACTTTTGCAAATACACCCAAAACCAACTATTGTTAGTCATGATTTTAAATAAAATGACAAAACTAACGCTACAAAAAAACTGAACACAATGTAAAAATCCATAATTAACAAATCCATTAATAACATCAAAAAAAAGATCAAAAACAGTTCCTGCCATTAATGCGATTTAAATGGTGGCCATAAATCAAAATTTCTAAAATCATTATAAAGAAAGGGCAGCTATTCCGCGACCAATTACTAAAATTAAGTAATGCCCACGTATCGAAAGTACAAAAAGCTTTTAGCTTAAAAGGTTCTGAGTATAGGTGCCACTGTGTACCAGACGCCATTTTGCAAAATTGTTGTCTTTGTCATGTCAAAGTGCAGAACTTCAAATATAAACCTGGTTCGTAGTTTTACATAAAAGGAAATTATATTTCATAATGGATGTAGAAAAGGGGACGTTATAGGAAAAAAATAAAACAGATATTGTAAAAAATAGAAAAAAAAACAGTTTATTTGAAAAAAGGTATCAAGCTAAAGCATTTTTAGTAAATAAAATTACGTTTTGTGCTTTTTGAATTACAGTGTAATTTAAATACCACACAAAGCCTTTGCTTAATATCTTGCATGCAGAAGTTGTAATAACTTTAGAATATTATTTTACTTACCTAAAGCTTTTCGATTGGATTTCGACATATCCAAAGCTCTTTCTTGAAATTCTGCAAGTTCTTCAGCAGTTTTGCTAATAGTCTTGTTGTTCAAAATATTTTCTATTGAAAACGGCGTAACTGTTGCTGAACTAGAGTTTTTTTCAATTTTTATTAAAGCTTCCTCTTCCATTTTAATCACTTAAACTCTCTTAAGGATCGTTTCCAGCACTGTTTTGTATTATGAAACTAACACAATAACACTCGTATAAAGTTTCGATTTCAAAATGACATTTTTTTAAAATACTGTTTTAATTACATCCGCTGCCACCACTGCTAAGTTACTCTTAACTATTTTACAATTAGTTTCAATTAATTCATAAGAAAAGTATGTCTATGTGTGTCTTCTACAAAATCTGTGATAGCACTGATGTTCATCATCCTAAATTGTTCCTGACACGGCACTCGAGTTGTGGTGGATAAACGAGACCGCGAAAGCAAATCTCTCTCTCTTTTTACAGAACGGGCTGGAATATCGCAACGCCCTTTTTCAGAATGTGTGAAGGGAGGGATTTTGATACAGTTTTTGTTTTAGGACAGCTTAAGTGTTTTTATTCCGATTAGATTAGCGAACAAACCAAACCTTTTTCCTACAAAAAAATGAAAGCACAATTTTGTTTTCCTAAAGCGTATTTATAACAATATTTTTAAACTAAGTTATTTCTTCAGATACTTTAAGGTAATTTTTATTAATTTATTTATTGAAGCTGAAGGACATCAAATGTAAATGTTTTTCAACCTCGATTAATTTATAAATCCTAAATTTGAACCAAAGAAGATTTAAGAAGGCTTCTCTGACGCAAGATCAATAATTTATGATTATTACGTTAATGTAACGCTTACTCATATATTAATTTTGATGGTGCTTGATTCTAAGTAGCGAATTATGCAATAAAGGCAATAATAAATAGTTTTCTAAAGTCCACTTCGATTTATATAGGCCGCAGTTAATCTTTAAGTTTTGCAGAATCAATTTCGAAAACCTCAAGTGCTTCTTAATCTAAGCAAACGTAAAACAGTCTAATTTTGTATATTAATCAATTAAAGTTTTCTACCAAAGCGTTACATGATTTTTTTCTGTGAGGGTGCAACCCCACAAGCACGTGTAGTTTTACCTTCCGCCAGAATATTAAAAAAAAATCAAAATGAAACTTTAACAAATTAAGCAATTACCTTAATAAATGCTAGTAGGGTTTGTTTTCTAGATACAAAGGAAATTAGTTGTCACAGCTTTTCGTATATATCCGGCTGGCGCACGTGCCTTTTAAATTTCGTATAGGCAACCTTACCCTGTTGTACTTAATATTAAGTTTGTTTAATTTAGCTTCATCATGAAAGGACAAGCAAATTTCCGCTTTTTCAAATAACTTTAATCAATAATCTTTTGTAGTAGTGTCGTCATATTCTATTCTAGTTTATTCGATATAGTTCCCATTGCTAAACAATCAAAAATTCAAAAATATAATTTTTTAGGCTCTACCTTTGGGCAATAACCCGAGGCGCTACAATGTCCCAAACGCTTCTTACATAACGTAAAAATCTAAAAATTAAACAAATAAAAAATGCGCATAGCTACTCTTAAATAGAAGCAAACGTGTTCCTATGTTTTTCGAAAACCCTATATAATTACTATTGTTAAAAGTGAAATTCATAAAATACTTTTATTCTTTATTTTAGGCGCTATCAAGTTTGAAATATTTATCTATAACTAATACTTTTTTCTGGTTTAAACCTATTTTTTAGTACTTGTTTCTATGAACAGTATTCTAAAATAGAATATCATTCTTGCCGGTATCTTTTTCTTCTTTTTCTGGTTGCAAAGCACACGATCAATCGATTAATAATTAATTAATTGTCGATCATTGCTTGAAAACACAAAAAAATTAACTTTATGGTAAAAGTAGAACAGAAAAGCACTAATTCAATTAAAGGTGGACAGAGAAAGACAATAATTAAAAAAGGGACGACATATTTCTCAAACAGGGAACTGCCTCTTCCGAAGTAGGTAACTTTGGGTAAAAAATCGATTCAAAAATAGTGTCTTAACAGTACCGCGACTAGTCTTAATCTTGTCTTGGTCTTGTCGTAAAAATCAAGGCAAGATCAAGACAAAATTTGCTGCAACAGATTAAGACCAAGACCAACAGTGTTGACTAAATCATAGGTTACTCAGTTTACATTTATTCTTTGAATTTCTAATTTCAATTCAGAACGAAGTAGTTAACATAAACCACCGGAACATGTAAGCTACGTACGTAACTTATTTTTTTTAAATATAATAAATAAGCTAATATGTAAGACATGTACTTAAGGTGTCTAGCAATATTACATCACCTCAAATAGGCAAACAATCAGCGATCATGAAATAAACACTGATTTTAATATGCGTAACTACTAATTACGTTAATGTTTATTTTTTGGAGTATCTTCTTTAAGTGCCATCTCCGTGTCGAAGGTTGGCAATCATCATCGCTATTTTGATTTTAGAGGCTGCTGCTCTAAACACTTCGCTAGAGGTACATCCAAACTATTCTCTGAGGTTTCGTAGCCATGATGTTCTTCTTCTTCCCACATTCCTTTCTCCTAAAATTTTGCCCTGCATTATTAGCTGTAGTCTGGTGTATTTTTGTCCTCTTGTAATATGTCCAAGATATTCCAGCTTTCTTCTCTTGATGGTGTCTGTTAGTTTTTTGTCTTTTTTCATTCGTCTCAGGACCTCTATGTTTGTTACACGATCCATCCATGAGATTTTCAGGATTCTCCTGTACACCCACATTTCACATGCTTCAATTTTCCTGAGACTTGTTACGTATAGGGTTCAAGCTTCTACTCCGTATAGGAGGGTGGTAAAGACGTAACATTTTACTAATCGAGTCCTTAACTTTAAGCTCAAGTCTTTGTTACAGAAGACTCGTTTCATTAAAATTTGCTCGAGCTTTTTCTATTCTTATTTTGATTTCGTGGGTATAGTCGTTTATCTGGTTTATCATCGTACCAAGATATGTGTATCTATTGACTAATTCGATGTTCTTTCTATTGACACTAAGGTTTTGGTTTCTTCTGTGAGTTTTCGATATTATGAAAATGCTACACTTAATTGTTCATGTGAGAATACGGGTTCTGGTAAATAAATTTCTAATTTGTTTAATGTCTGTCTTTGCTCTTTATTGATAGTTATTTTACGTATAAATGGTCATCTAGTACCTGAGGAAGTTGTAGGTAACAAACCACATTTCCAGATATCTGCCCTGCTAATGGCTCAGCTGCAATGAAATTTGTCAACTTTATATTAGTTAAATATTATTATTAAATATTAGTGGTGCATACAGCAAAACATTCTCCTTCTTATAGTGCCGTACCCTATTCAGGGCTATTGGTCACCTCTCTCCTATGTCTGTGTTTGGTGCGCGGAGAAAGATATTTTGCACAAACAGACATAGGGGACCTACAGTTTAACGTGGGCTCCGAACCGCAGGAAGCGCATACAGAGAGGTTTTACTGGAGAAAAATCCACTTCGCTGGTTTTCCGTTGCCTTGCGAAGAAGAACGACCGGGCCGGAAATCGAACCCGAATCCGCTGCATTGGTAGCCCGCGCTCTTACTACTGAGCTACGTACGTTTATTATTATAATTAAATATTATTGGTGTATACAGCACAACATTATAAAATATTATTACGTATTAATGTTTCCTCTCCAGATGGCTTTCGTAATGAAAGCTAGCAAAGAAATCAGCAGATTGCGTTCCAATAATACAAACATGCAGTGTAAACTAATTTTTTTTATTTGCATGAAAACTGTACATGTAAATATGCGCTTTACATAATGGACACGTACAGATCTAATTTCTAGTAGTAAGAGCCCGTGGTCACAAAAGTTGAAACATAAGGAAGGTATTCGGATTTAGTATGTAGACTAGTGCAATCCGTGAGCTACGCCCCACGCATTTTTGTTTATTTTGTTGGTAGCGCAGCAGACCAGATCCAGATGCTTCCCCTCGTCTCATTTTTTAGTGACTGCGCATTCAGTAATATGCCAAACATCTCGACACAGGTTATTTATCTTTTATATATCCCTTGTAGTAACAGCGCATGCAGTAACATATTCATAACATTATCATATCTCTTTTAATAAATTTGCTATCATCGTTTGTAAGAGAAAACGTGTAGCGTACTCAACAGGTTCAGCTTGTTTTATAAGTTCGCTATTACTGAAATTCTTGTAATTGTACATTTAGCGTTTGTATTTCTAACTGAAGCTCTTAACATGTGAGTCAATGAAGCGTGGAAATTGTATACATGATCGTTCACTGTTGTAGCCACCAGACATGTTCACAACGTTTCAAGCAAAATATTTTTATGTTGTTTTGCATACTGTAAGAACCCGCTTAGTTTTAGTATTAGAAATATACAGACCGACAGACATTATTTGATAACAAAAAAAGTGTTAAAATTTGTTAGTTTAATTGTTACTTTGTTGATTATTATTTGACTATTTATTTTGTGCGCATAAGTAATGACTATTTGTGCAATTATTGCCTTTTTTTGTCATATCATTCCAATCATATTTGTATATACACAACTCGCCATAAGCAAATTCGGTTTTGAATAAAACTGTAATAATATTCTGCGTGGAGTGGTTTTATTCTGTTAATTGACTCTTATTAAATAAAATGATATCAAATGTGCTGTGGAAGATTCCCGACCCACCAGAGTGGAAGTAAATTATAAATAACCAAATTATAGCAACACTATAGTGACTACCACAAAAACAATAGCTAAAAACTATCGCTAAACTAAGCGGAGATGTAAGGACCCGCTGCACCGTCGTATTATGGTGATCAATTTCGTCTAGATTCCGATAGCATTTCTTATATACAAAAAGAGGTAGGGCATTGTTAAAATATGATTAGCCTGATAAATAACAGATTTGACGCCAAGGATTTCGTAAACGTATAATTGTGCAATATCAAGTAAATTAAAGAAGAAGTTTTGTGTTGTATTAATTCCCCAAAAATCGCTCTTACATTAAGCCGTTACTCATGCAAATAAGTATTTACAAATAATTAGGTAATTAATATTTACGTGCATGAGAGACTGCATGTGATCAGTAAAGACCAAGCAAGAAATGTTCAGAGAGCAGAGCGTAGCCTACAGCCAGAGCTAGAGTAAATACATGGCCACATAGGTATTGCGTATAGGAAGCGCACAGCTTATTGCATTTATAAATTCCATCACAAGATCTTCACCCATATTTATATCTCTTGCAGGGTTTTCGTTGCAATGCAATAAATACTTCATTTTATTTTACTGCAGTATATTAATATCAAACAAAATAGAAATTGCTAGATAAATACAGAAAATTTATGAAAAACTATACACATCAACTATACCGTGCTCCAGAGGTTTTTCCAAAGACATTATAAATGTGGACTCAGAAAATCTGCCTGAAATAACTGCATTAGAACTTAGACATGCCTTCCAACAAATGAAAAATGGGAAGACCCCGGCAAAGACCAAATAACATCGTATATGTTAACAATAGGAGGAAACACTCTTGAAGTATCATTGAGCATGCTACTAAACAAATGCCTATGGGTAAAAAATACCGAAATCATAGAAAAACGCTGAAGTAGTTCTTCTTTACAAAAAATGGAGACACCACAAATATAGAAAATTATCGACCCATGAGTCGGCTATCTCACATGTATAAACTCCTGACAAAAATTATAACAAACCGACTGACAGCAAAACTGAACTTCTATCAACTGGTAGAACAAGCAGAGTTCAGGAAAAATTTTGAAAGAACATAGTATAATATTCTGATACACCTGGCATTTATAGATTATCATAAAGCGTCTAACAGCATTATAACTTGGGCCTTCTTAACAGCAATGGATGGTGCAAGAATTGATTCAAGATACTCTACCATTTTTAAAAACATCCATGAAGATGCTGCTTTTCACATAAAGATAAATAAAGATCTCAAAACAGAAAAAATAGCTCTTAACAAAGGTGTTCGACAAGGTGATACCATCTCGCCCAAATTATTTTCACATTAGCGTTAGAAAACGTTCTTAAACAACTAGATTGGGATGAGGAAAATATAAATGTTCGTGGTGGTAAGTCACCTGAGATTCGCTGATGACATAGTCTTGATAAGAACAGACATGGGTCAACTAAACAGAAAATAACCTACTGGTGATCACGGGAAACTAGGAGGAACGTGTGGGGACCTCAAAAAAAGTAGATTTCTGATATAAAGACAATAGCGGGAAATCAGTGATGAGAACAGCTAAAACAGAAGTGCATAGAAAAAACTAGAAGAGGCTTATATCCAACAGTGGAAGTACATGGGCTGATAAGAAGAAGACAAAGAAGAAGAAGAAGAAGAAGAAAAAAGAGAAGAAGAAGAAACAGTAAAAACGAAAAAGAAGAAGAAGAAGATATTAATATAAAATGTGCCAACAATGATAAAGACCAAGACAGAGTTATTAGTCTTAGTGTTGGTCTTGGCATCGCAAGGCTAAGTCAAGACTACGCATCCAAGGCTTTTTCAAGACCAACATAAGACTAAGAGAGTCTTGGTCTTAATCGCACCGTACCCCTATTATTAAGTCCGCTTTTTATTATAAATAAAAATTAATCGGTTATTTGGTTGGTTGAATAATACATCTTTATTTCTTAAACGATTATTTGCCTAATCGAATATTTGAATAATCGATTGTTTGGACAATTCATTAGTTTATGAACGAATTAATAAAATAATTAAATTTTAAGTATCAATTACATATAAATGAAATTACTTTATGGTAAGAGAGGTACAGAGCGACTGTCTTCCCAAAGGAAACAAGTTTAGATAAAATAATCAATTAACAAGTTCGATTTTTGATACAAATAACGATTAATCGAATAATCATACGAGTAATTAATTATATGATAAATTTATTATTTGGTTAATCGACTATTTAAATAATTCATTGTTGCGCGAATCCATTACGGTATTAATAGATTGCTTGATTAATTGATGGTTTGGTCAATCGATTGTTTAATTGATCGATAGTTTGATATATCGATTTTCAAATTAATCGGTTATTTTATTAATGAATTATTTTACAAATTAATTATTTGATTACTAGGTTATTATTATTGTTAATTGATTATTACATGAAACAATTGATATTTTGTTACAATCGTTAATGGAATTTTGATAATTGCACATCCCTTAATATGTAGTACATCTTTGTTTTCACAACAGAGTTATTTTACATTACGAAACAATTGCACAAATTAAGAAAATAAAAAAATGTCTTTAGATTTAGGCCGAAATAACTTCCACTGCATTGCGTTTTTGACACAACTGAAATATCATGATAATGCTAAGTAGACACACTTAAAAAAATTAGCGAAACTTTATTGCACAGTTATATGAGTTGTAAAAGACCATTGTTTCCGATTTGCGCTTTTGTGTTGGCTTTAGCATGACAAAACCTCGCTAAAGAACAGTATTGTTGGCAAATTGTGATTACATAGTGGTGTCCAGCCAGGCGCAAGTGCTCTCTCCGACTGCAACCCCTCAAGAGTCTAAAGGGGCAAACCCACGAATTACAAATTTTGAATGCTTACTTTGCCAATTTCCAAACCGAATATAATTTTTATTGAATGAAATTTAGTAAATATAATCTTAAGCAGAAATAAAAATTTTAGTTTTAGAGTTCAAGCTTAACAGTTACGAAAACTTGTCGCATTCGAGGTAAAACAATAGCAAACAAATAATAATGTAAATGCGAGTATTTTTACATATTAAACAAAGAAAATTCAGAATTTGTAGTTTTGGCAAGTCAAAATTAACTCAAAACTTAAATACACAAACAGAAGCAATCTGCAAATTTCCTATAATAACATTTCCCAATCATTGGAAAGTATATAAAACCGTCGAAAACTAAATTTTGGTAGCAATTATCTATTTTATAGACAATCAAAAACTGAAATTCTCTTAGAAAAATAATCAAACCAACGTATATGTATTATTTTTAACTGCTCTTTAACTGGTTATGGGTGTAAACAGTGAGTGACGTTCTTCCGGAGTTGTTTAGGCAATCAGGCGGCCGGAAACTGCGTCCCTCCAGGTCCAAAGAAAATACAGACACCCTTCCTACTGAAATTACCGGCTTATTGCTGGTTTTACAATCAAGAACGCGCACGTGTTGCACTAAAAGAGATAATTAAAGTGACTTTTTTGAAAGAAAGCGTTTTGATTCAGAATTTAAAAATTTCAACTCTTTTCAAACTAGGAAGCGCTGAAAAATACACAGAATCAAAAATTAAAACAAGAAAATTAACGGAAGTCACAGAAAAGCTAAACTCCCTAATGTGTACTTTGGCAACTAATAACAGTTTACGCATTTAGTCAAAGCGTATGACTTAAACATTGATAAACAGGAGGTGCTTTGAGATTTCAGCTTTTAAGTTGTCTGGATTGACTTGTGTTTACCGCTCTCTGCGGGAATCAAAACCCTAATAGCCTTTTAACCAACGCAAACAATACAAGTGAAACGTACACTCGCCATTATGGATAATAGAATTCATATCAGCCCTCAGACTATACTCATCAAAATGATGTTTGTTGATGTCATAATCACTTTGCTCTTTTAGGTTAATATACGCAGTTCGTGCTGCAATATTTTTTTTCGTCTAGCTCTACTGTAGTAGCACCAGTCGGAGAGATTTGAAAAAATCTTTCACTTTTTTAGAAAAAAAAATTAAACCTTTCTAAATTTTGAAATAATTTCACTTTGTAAAGTTTTCGGTAAATTGACAGATTTTTACCAAAAGACATATTTTG
The DNA here is from genome assembly GCA_958336395.1 of Ctenicera cuprea. Lineage (NCBI taxonomy): Eukaryota > Metazoa > Arthropoda > Insecta > Coleoptera > Elateridae > Ctenicera > Ctenicera cuprea. Next base: position 21,980,638 of record OY284491.1, read on the forward strand.
AGAATTAAGAAATTTTTCTGTCTACTGAGTAGTGACATATTCTTCTGTCTACTGACATATTTTTCTGTCATTACACAGGGTGAGTCAAGCTATACGCGCTTTTTTTAGTAAGTTTATTATTAGGAACTTATTAAAAATTTTTGGTATGCATATGTTTCGAAAGGTGCTCTACCACCTGGCGCAGTAAGTTTTTTGATTGGACGTCAAATGTCAAAATAGCGATTTTCAACTGTTTATTTTTAAATGGAACGGTACGACTTTTTTTGGCTTTAACGATGCTGTACGATGTTTACAATATGATCCTTACTGAATTTCTTCATAAGTTTTAGGATTCAGCCGTAAAATATGCATTCATTATGTTAGTCTAGTAGGCCTGTAAGTACGCACGCGTCACCATGTTTTTTGCGTAAAATAAGTGAACTTTTGATGAAACTATTGCAATCGATGGATTGCCCGTGGAGGTCCAACTGCATGGCCACCAAGATCGCCCGACCTAACACCCCCAGATGTTTTCTTGTGGGGTTATATAAAATCCAAAGTTTACATTGAAGAGCCTACAGCAGCACAAGATATGGAAGAACGAATTCGAACATGTTTTCGACTGATACCTGCTGATATGGTTTTGCGTTCCGTGGGATGCTTACAACGAAGATTTACTGGTTGCATAGAACGAAAAGGAAGACCTTTTGAACATTTTTTATGCTTCACTGTAACATTTATAAGATGTAGAAATTTTTGTTGACGTTCTTTTTGCACTATTACTTCTTTATTATTTTCTGTCATTTCAGTTTAGGTGTTAGGTTAAACAAAATTATTATTCCGATAAATAATTGTAAACTGTTAGTTCCATTATTATTCTTACATTGCGTTTTATCTTGGCACTGTTCTAGTTACCACTGCGGTTTCTAGTTTTTTTATTTAAATTTCGTTTAGTTTATAATCTTATATTTTTCATTCGATGTTATCCTAATATTGAAGTAACTATTATTCAATGTAATCTAAATAACTGAGCTTCTCTTTCTTTCTGTTTATTAAAATAATGATTTCACTATGTATCCTGACAATCATTAAATTGTTTTGTGCAAAATACATCAAAGTACGTTCCGCAGGTCCCGGCCTACTAGACTAACATAATGGATGAATATTTTACGGCTGAATCGTAAAAATTGTGAAAAAAATTAAGTAAGGATCATATTATAAACATCATACAGCATCGTCTAAGCCAAAAAAAGGCGTACCGTTCCATTTAAAAATAAACAGTTAAAAATTGCTATTTTGACATTTGACGTCCAATCAAAAAACTGACTGCACCAGGTTGTAGGCACCTTTCGAAACATATGCATACCAAAAATTTTTAATAAATTCCTAATAATAAACTCACTAAAAAAAAAGCGTATAGCTTGACTCAGCCTGTATAGATTATCTTGCCGACAATAAAATAAATTTAGATAAGCATGAAACGGAAATGATTATTTACAGAGTTACAGCCTCTAGACTCAACTGTCCAGAGTGTTCTCTCTTCCGAAGGCTGTAATTCGGTAAGGAAGCGTTTTCGTATTCATAGAAATTTGCAGCACCAATCAGAAATATTTGAGTAAATATTTCATTTTTTAGGAATCAAAATAATTAAGCCTTTCTTAATTTTGAAATAAGTTCATTTTGTAAAGTTTTAGGCAAATTGACAGATTTTTTCCAAGATTTTTCTGTCCACTGAGTAGTGACATATTCTTCTGTCTACTTACATATTTTTCTGTCATTTGATAGATTTTTCATCCGAAAATAAATTAAAGTGTGGATAAACATGGAATGGAAAAGATTAATTACAGAGTTACAGGCTCCAGACTCAACTCATCCAGAGTGCTTCTATTTTCGAAGGCTGTAACTCTGTAATGAAGCTTTTTCGTATCCATAGAAATCTGTAGCACCAATCGGAAATATTTGAATTAATCGCTTAGTTTTTTTTTTAGAAAAAACAATAATTAAGTCTATCTTAATTTTGAAAAAAATACATTTACTAAAGTTTTCGGTAAGTTGGCAGATTGTTTCCAAAGGACAGATTTTGAGAATTAAGAAATTTTTCTGTCTACTGAGTAGTGACGTATTCTTCTGTCTACTCACATATTTTTCGGTCATTTGATAGATTTTTCTGCTGACAGTAATTTAAAGTTTGCATAAACATGGAACGGAAACAATTAATTACAGAGTTACAGTCTCTAGACTCAACTGTCCAGGGTGCTATCTCTTCGAAGGCTGTAACTCTCTGTAAAGAAGCGTTTTAGTATCCATAGAAATTTCTTTTGCTTTGCTGCTTTTGCTTAAAATTGTTACAAACTATTTGCGCGTCTTGAGGAAACACTCAGCCTTTTATGCCAACTCGATCTCTTACAACAATTGAATTATCTCGAAAGCCGTTGGGTGTAGTGATTTTCAAGAACAGTACCTTTTGGGTGTTTTTGAACAAGAAATGTCATTTTTTTTAAATGTAAAAATCTTCAGACAAAGTTGTTCAAAAGGTGTCAGTTTTCCAGTTCCTACTTGTTCTGCATATGAAGAACTTTTGCAGACGAGATCAGCGTGAAACATAGACCTTTAATAAGTACGCACTAACAAATAAAGCTACTTTGGACCGCCACTTTTATAGATCTATATCTCAAAAAGAATATTAGGATCCATGTTTCGTAAGACTATTGGTATAATTATTTATTAAAAAATCCACGGTAGGACTTTTCTAGAACACTTCATACATTAAAAAAAATATTTTGGCTCCCTACATGTAAACTTAAATCTAGAAGGTGTCCCCGGATCGACTGCACTATTGGTGTAACGACCAATTTTTTTTTTGAAAATAAAAAAAATTATTTGAAAAAGTTGTTAGGTATTGAATTTTCTACCTACTTTGTAAATTTACTAAAGAACGAATGCACTACGGTTGGCCGTCAACTATCTTTCAAAATTTGTTGCAACTATAAATGCCTAATTAAATTTATTTATTAATTGCTAGTTGGTGATACGGACGCGGACGACAAGCGGATTCTCGCGCTGATATCACAATAGAATTAAAAATCTCCTGCGTGCATGGGTGATCGGTTGATAAAATGAACTATAGCCTATTTTTACTGAATTTAGAATTTAAGTATAAAATGTTGTTCTTAACCATTTTTTCCAATATATTTTTGTGTTTTCAAAATAAGATAGTTCGTTGATGTTATATTTTTAGATCGATATAGAAACACCTAGTATGAGAAAATTTAATGGCTTTTTAAAAGCTAGCAAAAACTACTGTTCAAATCTTGTTTCCAACTAAGCTCTTCACTATCAGGTCCGACTTTAATATCAGCGTAATTATTCCAGAAAAGTTAAGTTGCTTTGAATCCGTCTTTCTTTGTAAACTATTTTATACATAGAAAATTTACAAAATTTTTGGAAACAAAATAAAAAAATTTCATAGACGGCACAATAAATAGGTCGCAATAGATAGAAAAAGCTGGTCGTAAATTAATATTATTATATCTGATTTTCGGAGGAAAAAAAAACAAAAATCAAATGCTGTATCCCAACATCAAAATTGACTCTAAAGAGCCATTTTAAACTAATTTAAGTTAAATAAAATTTGTTAGAATATAGCACCATATCAAGCATGTTGCCATCTGTGGTAACCTGATAGTAAATCGGTTAAATTAAATTAAACATTGCCAAATTAATGTTTGATTATTTTTCGGTTTAAAAAGTTTTCCCAGCATTCAAAAACTTTCAATTTTTTCAAAACTTTATTATATAAATTTTTTTAATTTTCAAAACTTTCATAATTTTTCAAGGTTCAAAAAATTTTAAATTTCTAAAATTTTCAAAATTTTCAAAATTTTCATAATACTAAATACATGTTTTCAGAATAATTAATTATTAAAATTTCCAAAATATTTAAAAATTTCTAAACTTTTTAATTTTTAAAATTTCCCACAATTTAGAGTAAAAAAGTAAAGTAAAGTCGGTGGTACTACACTCCAATGAGGAGTTTGGCCTGCAATGCGGTGGGTCAGGGCCACCGGGTCATCGCTTCCGATACCCAGCCGTCTAGCACTCTTATATGAAGTACGGGGTGGTGTGGTAAGCAGCACGAATTAGACGGCTGCCTTACTTCCCTCACCCCTCGAGGGGTTTGGTTCCCAATTTTTAAAAAGCGACTGGGTAGGCCGCCCGCCTGGCATCCAGTCTTCGGGTTTGAACTCAAGACCTTCCGCGTATCACAATTTAGAATAATCTATAAATTCTAAAATTTTTCGAAACTTTAAAAGTTTTGAAACATTTTAGTTATTTCAAGGATGCATTTAATTTGTAAAAAATTTGTAGTAGTCAAAATTTTTCCAAAATGTATAAAATTCAATTCAAATCATCAATTTTTCTTTTTTTTTAAATCATAGAAAGTGTCCCAGAGAAATTGCCGGACTGGAATACAAACCAACATATAGCTCATCTCTAGCTCTATTAGCCCGATAAATCAAAAAAAAAGTGTTACCAGTTCTTGTGCAATGTTTTTTTGAAATTTCAAAATTTAGATTTTTTACTTCACAACTTAAGTAGTTGACATAACTTATAGCATTGCATACTTCTAGCGAATTAACAATATCAAATTTTATTACCATCTAATAACTCGTTTTTGAGTAAATAGGAATTTAAAAAAAATTATTTCAAAAATTTATAGAAAGCGTCAAAGAGAAATGAGTAAGCTGAAACGCAAACTTAATCTCTAGGTCTATGAGCCTACAAAATTTGAAAAACAATCGTGTAGCCATCTGAAACTTTCATACATTTTGGAATAATTTTTACTTTTCAGTCTTCATGTGTTTAAAAATTACCGAGAAGATTTCGATTGCGGATTTTTTCATGAAACTAATACTGAAACCATAGGAAAGTAAAAATGATAACTGGTGTGTCGTCTGCGTACATGTCAAATTTACTGTGCAACACAATTCTAAAAACAAGAAGTAGTGTACAACAGAGGACCCAGTGTAGATCCCTGTGATACGTCCTCTGCAATTTACCGTAACAATAAAAGTCTGATTTGAACATTTACATATAGGGTTCCATTGTAAGAATAACTAAACAACTTTCCATCGTTTTAAGATAATACCATAATTGGCATAACAGAAAACCAACATTTGTAAATAATAATATCCAAGGCTTTTATAAACTGGTTATGAACAGAAAAAGTGCTAAAGCACAAGCCGTTTCTTTTTAATTGTTAAAGCTTAGTCTGCGTAATTTAGTCATATGCTTCGGTCTACGGAATATCTTTCAGAAGACAAAGAGAAAAATGCAACATAACTGTTTTTGCACTGTTACCGGAAATTTCGCATCTCTAGTTAGTATCGATGTTGTTTTTTTCAAAAATTCATAAAAATCATAAAAGATATTATATTGGGACTCGCACCAAATTGGAACTCCTCCGAAACTATCAGCTTACCAAATTAGAACAAATCGTATAGCCAGTTTTCAAGCTTTCGATACTTTTTTAATAATTTCCAAAATTTTAAACATATTTTTAACTTTTCAGGATTGTACTTTAAAAGATTTTTTCTTATACAGTAACATTTGATTTTTAGGGGCTATCATAATCGTTAAAGTTTATCTGACAATTCGTTTTTGAGTGAAAAGGCGTTAAAGACAAAATTTTACATAAATTTGCTAGCGCTGTTTTGTAACTACAATGTTTGAAAAAACTGTTGATTAGAAACACTTTAAACTTGGTTAACAGCGCTCGGGAAACCGCTTACAGTGTAAAAATTCTTGCCGTGTATTTTTGTATTTTTTACATTGCAGACTGAAAACGGAATATTTTAGTAATTTTTTAATTACATTTTCGTAACTATAGTAATCGCAGTTTAATAACTAGCACTTATATTGCAGTAAAGCTTTTAAATATGTTGCATTATGCAACATTTTTAATTCTAATATTTGTTTTCAGCAATTTTTGAAGTGCAGATAATGTTAAGTAATTTATATCACTAAGTAACCACATAATTAACACCTACTCGTTTAGCAAATTACTTTAATAAGACAAGAATAATAATTATCATCGCAGCATATTTACGTATGGTAATAAGTAAAATTTTTCTGTGTGTGCATCATAACATACAGAAACCAACTAAACCAAAAGAAAATAAGAAAGAAGATTTTGTTTTCATCAGACACATTACTCTGGTTTAGGAAATATTCTGCAGGAATTTTCCTAGCTGAAACCACTGAAATAAAATTAGCCCACTCAGTTCCATCTTCTGTAAAAGCTCTGCATTAAATGTTTCGTCTACTCACCGCACGACATTCATGGCGCTCTTGGGGCGCATTTCAGCATTTTCAGTAGATAACTTCTAGTTCTTAAAGACTGTGTTATGCTACTATTTATAAATTTGCCCACGAAAATACTGATATATAACTAAGAAATTCTAATAGCAAAAACATTGCATTATATGACACCCCGATGTACAGAAAAAAACCAATAGTCCAGTGTAAATAGAGTTATGGATAATGGGATATGGTTGTGTTTATAGTCATTAATGATTCAGGACAGTGGTGTTTATTCAGAGGTCATTAAAACGGATATTAGCAAACAGAAATATGAGATTTGGTGTATAAACACACTTGCCAAGTTCAATTCGAATTTCTCGATGGTAAAGTTATTAATGGAATAAAAGGCAGTTATATACAATCCAACAAAAACATGTATTGCTTTGAATTACCAAAATAAATTTTATAATTAAATGTGATTTTAACTAATTAAATATAATTGTTAGCTATGAATTCATGAAAACATAATTAAAATAAATTCTTCATTACATTACACTTTTATTTCTAAAAATATACAATACATAATAAAATAAGCTGCTTATGGAATTATAACTAGAGTTATATCATACATAATTATTTTAAAGCTATCATTTAATATCTGCAATTGAAAGTTATGTTAAACAACTAATAAATAAGTTTTCTGAGATCTGTTTTGGTATGTAATTATAACCAAATTAAACTACGTGCGGTTTTAGGAATCTGTTGCATCACTAGAACACAAGTATAACACCTTAAAGTTTCTTAGAGCGATTGTTAAAGCAATTAAAATATTAACACTTGGGAAAATGCAACAAATTTGTTGTAATTATTTAAAAATACATACATAAGCTATGATATTCGATGGCTATTTTTAAGTTTAATTCAGAATTAATTAAACGTTAGAATAAATACCAAACTATTTCCCGAATACTGCAGTTGTAAGAAATTAAGCAAATCTGTTTGTTTAATAAAATATGCATTCATGCACAGACTGACATACACATAGATAACTTTACACTTAAAAATTTTAATAATTAAAGGTTTTAAAAGAATCCACTTAAAGTAGCAAATTCTTAAATACATTTCACCCGTATAAGTGGACAATTACACTTTAAAAACGTCAGTAAAAAATAAAATATTCACATCAGCATTAGTAGGTAACAACTAACAACACAAAATGCTACTTATTCTGATTAAAAAATAATCAAATAAATGTAAAATTTAAAATTTATATAGGAAAATTCTTGTTCTCTATAAAAATAAAAATATTTCTATAATATCCAGTTATAGCTGGCTGTACTGACACTCGGTCACGTTAATTTATGTACTATACATATTTATAGGCCTTTATCTGACTGCTGTTTCATGTTCTTAGTTACAGCGAAAAATTCAAGTAGTCAGCACCAGATCACCTTTTAACCTAAAAGCTTTTGGCACCGTAACGATAAGTAAATATATGTATGTTATATAGTAACCATCGTTTAACCCTTCTGCCAGATACAGTCACACCCAAAATTATTCAAATACACCGAAGAAAAAAACACAAACTTAATAAAGCTTTCGAAAAATACAAACAATTACATAATTTACCTTAAACCTCAATAAGAAAATTCATTAAATCTAATGTTAAAATTACTATCAGTATTACAGTTAACAAAATCATTAGCAGAACCATTAAAATTTGAATTAAAACCAAACGATCCTTGTTGGTATTGATTTCCCAGACAAAATCCCGAAGAACTAGAAACCGTCGAATTCATAGGTACTTTGGATTTTTCATTTTCCACTCCTTTCTCTAGTTTTTGCCTCTTACTTTTGTAGCGTCGATTTTGGAACCATATTTTTACTTGAGTTGATGTTAATTTTAATCCCTGAGCCATTTGTTCTCGTTCAGGTGCCGATAAATACTTTTGTTGTTTAAATCGACGTTCGAGTTCGTATACTTGAGCTTGAGTAAATAAAACCCTGGGTTTCCTTTTCGTTCGTTGGCGACTTGATTTTCGAAGCTCAGTTTTGGAACTTGTCACTTGTTGGTGTTCTAAAATCAGTACAAAAATTTAGTTTCTTGTAAATATTATTTATAGGTTAAATTACTTAAAAAAGATTATTTGAGACTAAATAACACTACAAACTAAAGATTAACTTTTACAGCCAAAACATTAGTAATGGGGAAGGAGAGGGCTAGCCTCCCCAACTGTTAATTTCTGAAAAAATGTAACTGAAACAGAAAAGTTTTATCGTCCCGGTTTATTAAATAAAAAGACATGAATTATGGAATTTCAAAAATTCATAGGAGGCGTCACAGAGACATCAGAGGAATGGGACACCAATGAAACTGTAACTCAGTCCAGTCCCTATAAAATAACAATTTAAAATAATCGCGTGGTTAGTTTCTAACTAATATTTCTTGGAAAATGTACAAAATTTTGATAAATCTTTCATTTTCAGTTTTCCATACTTCAAAAATGCTCGTAGATGGTAACACCGTGTGCTCTTACCGCTGTTTTAAAAACCAAGGTTTAAGCCTTTTTTAATTTAATTCATTTTTGCTTAAGTACTGCAATTAAATAAACCTATCTAACTTTCGCTTCCGGTTTCGTATTTTTGTTAACTTATATTGTCAATGAAATTTTGATATACCCTTCTCCATCGTTCTAAAGCGCATCGAAATCGGCCCATTCATTTCAGAGATATGAGGCGGAAACCATACGGATACAAGCATATATACAGGGTGCGGCAACGGCAACTAAAGCGTTAGAAGCTGATATCTCCAAAACTATAGAAAATTGAACAAAAACATTTTATTTTATTTTATTGGATAGAAGGATAATGTATTAAACCAATAGTGAATTTAGAAAAGTTGTACTGTTTTATAGAATGGGGGAGTCAAAATTTTGAATGGGATTAAATATAATTTTTAATATTTTTCTAATATCCGCAACAACATAAGTACAGCCTATTATTTCAGATTTTTTTCAAAACGTTTACTGCCTACAATAAACGGGGAATAAAATTCGATAAGCATTAAATACCAAAACGAGATTATTTTTTTATAATTTAAATAGTTTACTAAAAATAAGCAACCAAAATTAGATCAAGCAAAACTTAATTAGAATTAAAAATGTACAAAGCATTATCCTCCCATTTATTAGGTGTTGCGAACGTTTTTCCAAAATATCTGAAAAAGGCTGTACCTATTTTTATGCGGATTTAAAAAAATTATAAATAATTATGTATTATTTCATTAAAATATACTATTAGCCTATAATAAATGACCACTTTCGTTCCATAAAACTGTAAAAAATATTTTGCTTAATCTTTTATAGTTTTAGATTTCAACTTGTAACGTTTTAATTTCAGAACTCACGCATACCCACAGACACTCTTTAAGCTCTTAGAGGTCCAAAGCTAGTATTTCCGTCAAAATCTCGATTTCGAACATTTTCATGAACTCATTACTGAAAGTTTAAGAAAGTAAAAACTTATAGGCTTAACGAATGTTTGTTGTGCCTGTTAAGACTGAGATATCAAGCGCCACACGCACACACACATACACACAAACGCGCGGGCGCGCGCGCGCGCTCTCATACAGACAGACATTTTATAGACCATTTTTCTGGATTCTTGAAGAATCAAAACATCGAAAATATATTCTTATTCCTAATCTATATTCCTGGAAGTATGGGGTAATAAAAATTGTTAGTTGCTTCTTTCAAGTTTGCTCATATTCAACCTGTTTCCATGAACAATTTTAAAGAATTAACCTGAGGCAGCGGAAAAATGTGTTAAAACGGGTACTCACTCTTGTCTTTTTAGTTATTCAAAACAACAGTAAAAAGCGTTCAGTTTTAAACTAATTAAGCAATGTGTAACTACTCTTAAATAATGTTAAGCCTGTAAATTAGTTTGATTTTGGGTAAAACATTAAGAAAATGATTTACTACTTTTAATTTCAATAAGTTTATTAAGCAGCTCTGATTTATAGTGAAAAGTTATTATATTTCAGAAAATACCAAAAAATGTTTTGATAGGATGGACCATTTTATATTATGTGACGTAGTTATTTGTTTTTCATCAGTCAATCTACCTAAACCATCACGCAATCCACAGCTTTTCTTAAATTAATTCATACATATTTGTTTGTCTAGTCTGATACAGACTTTCTTTCTCTTTCATCAACAGTTAATCATAAATTTAAACAAGAACTTGTTACAAGTGAATTTTAAGTGTTTTGCTAATTGTTTCTTGTTTTATAAAATGCGTCATTTGTGACACTGTTTTTATCTAAAACATATTTGCTAAAAAAACAATATTTATTTAGTAAGTAAAACGTTTTACATTTAAATAATGATGAACGTAAGAACTTGCAATAAACAACATTTAAATAAATGAATCTTAAAATTCACCAAACAATGAATCATCACGAAACAATTAAAACAAATTTGCAGCAAGCTGTTATTTAAATTTGTTATTCGTATTATTATAGAAAAGTTTTGGTTTTTTTTTCTAAACTGTTGTTATGAAAACATATATAATGTTTATATTTGCAGCAAAAAGAAAGAAATGTATTTAACGCAATTTAAAAATTTATTGTTGCTTAATCACATTCAAAGCTATACAAAATTGTAGTTCCTGGGGTAGCAAGCAACTTTTATTAAAGACAAATCAATTTGATCAACTGTTAACAAAATTAAAAGGGGGTGACACTTATGTGTACGTTTTACCTATACCCATCCTGCTGGATTTATACTTGAAATATATTTGCATAATTAAGTAAGCTAGTTCAAAAATAAAAGTTAGTAATAAAATTAATACTTACTAGGACTTTCCAATCCGGAAAACTCACTGTCTTTGTTTCTTTCTTGAAATGGTGCACACAAATTACTTAACTGCTGAACATGAGAAGGCGAGGAATAAGAATTTTCACACGTAATGTTCTTATTTGTTGGGTACGATGTTTCGCACTTAATGTTCATATCAACAGGATTATAAAAATTATAATTGTAATGATCATAAGGAGCCACAAAATTATTGTCCCAGCAATGATTCTGTTGCGAAAAAACATTGTTATAATCCTCATAATGGTTGTATTCACTTTTAATACTGTTTAAATTCACAAAGTTTAAATTAGAGCCTGTAAAATCACTCTCGTTAGTCATATTTAAATTCAGAATGTCCTTTACTGAAAATGGAGTGGTCAAACAACTAGAATTCGTAGTTGTGTCGCAATTTTCAAAATTCTCACTCGAATTACTTTGAAACGTTTGTTCCAACATTTTATTTTTAAATTTGCATCATTAAATAAACCATAATTGTTATTAAAAGTAATTTGGTTAATTATTACAACTCAAAATCTAATGACCCACACACTTCAGAAGCGAGACAAATTATGCATCAAATTTCTTAGCGATTCAAGAGCTAATCACGCATGAAAACACAACCATCAACTCAAAAATCCCTAAGATAGCCTCAAATGTTAGTCAGAATCCCCTCGCGTCTTCCAGGAGGATTCCTAAAGCTTTCTTTGAATAAAGCTCTGTTTTGTGAAACGATGGTCAGCAACGAAATGCGGGGCGCATATTAGGCCGTAAAGCGTGTTGTGTAGGGCTTGCGGAGCGATTTTGACGTGCAGTCAAACGCACGCCTTTCCACCAATCACGAGCCTGCTTATGTTAATATTAGGATACGAAATTGATTGTAACGTAATGCCCTCATTGATTGATTTGCTAGTTGGTAGTTCCAGACTGAAATAGCTGAATGAAAACTTTAATTTGAAGCTTTTTACAAGAAAAGAAGAGATATTACAATGAAAATAGTTATTATTAATTATCACTTCGGAACCCTTTAAAATAATTTTATTTTTGTAGGAATAGACAGGGGCGGATTAGCCCATCAGGACATTGCCAAGTGGATTGGTTAGAAAAGTTGTGCAAGTCGATATTTTCGTTATTTAATACTCACGGTATAGCAGTTTTGCTTTTTCGTGCTTCTAGCATAAATAAAAGATATGTTTCGTGAGAATGTTCGATTTTAAAATTTCAACCATAATACATAATCCTGGTAACCAAAAGAAAACATTACATTACGTCTGCCTGTTCGTGAACAGATGGGTATGCTAGGTCGTTTGTTAATTGTAAAGGTTTGAGCAAAAAAACAAAAATATTCCGTAACCTTTCTATATGGAACATTTCTGGTTTCCAGACGTATGTAACAATAACTAAAAAGCAAAGCTAATAAATGAGCACCGCCAGACGACAAAATTTCAAAAAATTAGTGCAATCGCTATGAAAATTATGCATCCCTTCGTTAGAAAAGTGTAGCTACGCAACAAAGCGTTTTTGCACCCACGCTTGTCAAAAGTGTTTACTTATTTTAGTGTCTAAAATGCATAATTTAAATTTGTACATGGTTTTTCCAGACACTCTGTATAAATGTGTAACTGATTCATCATGATTGGATACGTTGTAGCCGTAATTATTATTTTTTATTCCAAAATACCTAGTTCCGACACTGCTAATCTCAAATAAAATGTTTTCGACAACTGTCAAAAACAAGTAGCTTTTTCAGCCTAGTTTTTGTTTGTCAAAATTGGTCTTTTTTTTAAGGGTGGCTGTTTTTAACGTTGTCCATAGCATCGTGAAGAAAAGTAACTTTTTTGAACGTTGCCAATGACAGCGTGCGCCTATAGTTATTTGCTTACCTATTTGTTTTACTGCCGCGGCTGGCTTTCATAGCCAAGGCAGTAAATCTACATTTTTGTTGTGTTGAGAATTAACATAAGTTTTGTAATTAATTTTAATATTTTTAATACTATCGCCGTCATCGTAATCATCATGTTGCTATGTTATGCGGATGCTATGTAAAAACAAATTTGATGTTTATAATTTCATAAATGTCATTCTGCTTGTTGTGAATGTCAAAGCAACCGTTTTTTAATGCCTATGCAATAAAAGTGGTCTATTACTGCCTAGGCAGTAAAAGGGATACTTTAGTGACAGTCAAATGTTAATAATATCAAACTATTAATGTCGATCGGCAAAAAAGTACCTTAGCGCATAGGCAACGTCAACAATTCCACTTTTTTTTGCAATTAAATTAAAACAATTTTATTCTGGCGCGCTAAAGTATAATTTTACGCACTAGTTGCATAAATAACTATTTGCAGCATTTATTAACGTTTTCTTAAAGATTTGACAAAAATGTTCAGTTTCTAACTATACTTAATGTAGTATTACATGCGTCTTGTGCGTAAGCGCGAACGATGAGTTACTGTTCTACCTGACTGATTATGTTACGTTTTTGCATTTAATACATACTACGTGCCCAATCAAGTAAGGTGCAAATGGTCCTCAATTATCAACGTTGGTAATAGTGTTGATAATTGCATAAACGACCAGCATTGTTGTTTCTGCGTTTTATTAAAATTATTTTGTTACGAAAGCAGAAAATATTACACTAAAATGCATATTTACTGAACAAGAGCTTTAGTTCCCAATTACAAAGTTTTCGTCGAATATGACTTATTAATTATTATTATTAGAACATCTTTTACAAACTGTGTTTTACAGTGCTGTACACAATCAAATTTGTTGCGCTGAATTTAATACATCTGTACTTTTTTATACACTGTGTCCATAAAGTAACCCCCCCCCCCCGCCCCGCCCAACTAACTTTTGAATGACTTTATATTTTTCTACAAAATTTGGTGTGCTGTGATGGGAAATTAAATACTATTTTTCAGACCATATTAAAATTTTGTATCATCCAAAATGGCGACTGGGCGCCATTTAAAAAATTTTTTTTAAACAAAAAGGGAAGTCGAGTGACACCTCATTTGAAAGGTCTTTTAAGTCTGCGTCTGATCCTAGAGTTTGAAAAAAAAATATTGAGCCATAACAAAATGGCGGATTTTAAACAAATGGACTCACTCAATTCAAAATTGTTTTGATTTTTACTTTCCTATACTTTCAGTATAGGGAAGTATTGTTTTCATGCAAAATTTCAAAATCGAGATTTTGACGGAAATACATGTTTTGGGCTTCCAGGATCCTAAAAAAGTGGTTTTTAAAAAATGTCTGTCTGTGGGTGTGTGTGTCTGTGTGTGTGTGTGTCTGTGTGTGTGTGGGTAACGCTCATATCTTCGGAACGGCTGGACCGATTTCGATGTGCTTTGGAATGAGGAGGTATATCAAAAATTCATCGACAAAATAAGCTTTTAAAAAGAATCCGAAACCGGAAGCGGAAGTTAGACATGTTTTTTTGGTAGCATATTTTTCAGAAACGGAATTTTGGAAATTGGAATAGTGGAAATTATAGAAAGCCTTAGAACAAATCAAACGATTTTTTACCGAACTCTCTAGCTTCAACATTGCGGCCGCTACGAATTTTTGAAAATTTCGACTTTAACGCCCATTTACTCAAAAACCAGTTATCTGATTGGAATCAACTACATCTTGTTTGGTAGCCCTTCAAGGGTACTATACCATGAAATATAATTAATTTTGAAAATCGAAAAACGATCTCAATGGCACCACTCCAAAATTTTTGAAATTTTCAAAAAAAAAGATCTCAAAAACTGCCCACACGTTTTAGTTTAAACTTTTTAAGCTGATAGAGCTAAGAATCTTCTACAATTTATTTTTTTGCGCATTGCTATAATTTCACTGTGACGCCCTCTGTGAATTTTTGAAAATTGAAAATTGGTACCCTTTTATTTATTTAACGGGGGGCAATAAAATATTTCTGTTAAAGCAATATAGCTCATCATTGATAGCAAAATCCGAATATCATAATATTTTTTTGATAATTTAATATTTAGGGGGGCTACTATTCCCCCTCCCCCCCCAAAATTATCGCTACAAAATTTAAAAATTGATTTCTTCTTTAGTTTGCTCTAGGAGAATCTTTTTACAAAAAATCAAAAAATCGAATTTTTTGCCCCTAAATAATCTTTTTGTCCTTAGAAGAATTTCACATACTTTCTACAGCAGTTGGAAGAGTTCTGAACGTTCTATGCATTTCTATTGCGCACGCATTCAATAGCCACTTATTTAACAATAACGGGTAGGTCGGGAATAGCATGGTTGGATTTGCGGGTGTGTTCGAGTGTACTGCCGTTTTACTGCATAAGTAGTTGTGGGTCGAGCCTCGGTTGGGGCCAAAAAAATTTTTTTATTTTATAGTTTTTTTTAAAACACTGCTTTTGCGTTTCTAGACAGGTGTATATCAAAAGTGTTGGAAAATATTAAACAATGTTAATTTATAAGTATAGGAAAGTCCAGGCGAAGTGTTTCGCTCATTTTTTTATCTAGGGTCGAGTAACACATCATTTGAAAGGTCTTTTAGTTCTGTGTTTGATCCTAGAATTTCAAAGAAAAATATTGAGCCATAACAAAATGGCGGATTGTAAACCAATGGACTCACTCAGTTCAAAATTGTTTTGATTTGCTTATCCAGTAGTCCACTTTTTCATTTGCAGGACTAAATTTTCCCAGAAATATCTCAGGTGGCTTGAAATAATATTGAAAACGTTATGTTCCAACAAGACGGTGCGCCGCCTCATTATTATAGGCCTGGTTCTGACTTTCTCAACGGACATTTTTTTGGCAGATCGATTGTTAGGCGGGGGCCTGTAGAATAGCCGGCTCACTCCCCAGATTTAACTTTCTTAGATTTTTTTCTATGGGAATATCTGAAATCGAAAGCGTACAGAACCCGTCCAGAAACAATTGAAGAACTGGAGCAACGCACTACAGAAGTTTGCAGAATTTTCACTCCAGAAACTTATGAAAATGTAAGGCAGGAATTTCATAACCGACTTTTTATGTGCCAAAAAGTGAATGGTAAACATTTCGAACACTTAATTTAATTAATTTAAGCTTTAATTCTTAGTTTTTTTAAATAAACTTCTTTATCTTCAAACATTGTCATTTTGTTATGGCTGAATATTTTTCATTGAAACTTTAGGATCAGACGCAGATCTAAAAGACCTTTCCAATGAGGTGTCACTCGACCCCCCTTTCCATTTAAAAAAAATTTAAAATGACGCCCAGTCGCCATTTTGGATGATACAAAATTTTAATATGGTCTGAATAATAGTATTTAATTTCTCATTACAGCACACCAAATTTTGTAGAAAAATATAAAGTCGTTTAAAAGTTAGTTGGGGGGGGGGGGGGTACTTTATGGACACAGTGTATAATATTTGCTATTACAAAGGTAGCACATCAATCCTGAGATCTTGGAAAAGGTTGTTGAGCTAGGTTGAAAATGCACCTCACGACTAAAGAAATGTATAGAAAATACTTTTTCACGCTACAGGCAAGGTAAATAGGCGATACATCCATAGCTCTAAAAGATGACAATGGCCAATAACATTCGTTTACTTTTTGCCCTTGACTACGGAACTTAATAGTGTCATTTACATTCCTAGGATAATAGTTAAAGCAACAAGGTACAGATTCCAATATTTTATTTCAACAAGCACAGGCAATTTAGAATAATGGGGCTTTTAAAAAATAATTCGTTGATATGGTAACAAGTACAGGAAACTTAATTAAATAATAATTCCGATGACAGCAGTCAAAACGAACTTTTAAAAATATGATTAAATTTGTACCTGTAGCGTGAAAAATTTAATAAGTAACACGGAATGTATCGACTATTAACATTCTCGGCAGGCCACAAGCCTCGGCTTTGCCTCGGCTCGTATTTACCTACCTCGAATGTTATTACGTCTTTACATTCCTTGTTACTTAAGTAACTATTACAATTTTGAAGCAATGTAGTAAGTGTAAGACTATGATAGAATACCTTAAGAGCAATAGGCGAAATTCTGAGCATGATTAAACCAGTAGCTAACAACTTACATAACAAAGAAACGCATGGGTTGCTGTTGCATCCCAGTTGATCCTATAAAGGTTAATATTATATTATAAATAAAATGATTAATTACTTCAACACGTCATTATCAAAAGCAAATTATTTGTAAACAGGTGGTGTTTTGTAGGAAGAGTAAACCATGGATCATTTGATCTTGGTTATCTACATCTGCAGATGCTTTGATTTCTATTTTAACATTTCTAAGAATGGCGTAGTTAAAAGATGAACTTGCTCCTTCATTAAATGTACAGTTTTTAAATGTTTGTGAAATACTCATAGTATTTTATTTTTTTTTATAAGTTACTCATAGTATATCTAGTTTATACGTATATTATAAAAGTATGTAAGGCTAAAACAAATACCTATTAAATTTAATAATTATTTTATATTTAAGATATTGTTAATAAAAGTTTAAAAACTAACACAAACTCTCGATAAACAGAAACACAAAAAAGCGAATTAAAAATAATATTCTACAAAGCATGCCAACATTATTCTGTCATTTAGCACTGGCCGGGACCGCTCTGAGACATACCACGAAACACTGTAAAGAATTTGTCTTAATTTTATTTTTCTTCTTCTATTTATGTTCTATTACTCTTTTGCTTATTACACTATTAAATTGTAGGAAATTTCTCCTTAGACAAATTGTCCCATTACCTTAACAGTGCTGCTAAAAATCTGTTGCGACCGTAGCTGCTAAGATTTGAGATTTTTAGCTCTCCTTTTCACCAGTTATCTAATTTATAGCTCTAAACATTTGGAGCAGTGGCTGTCCTACTTTTCCCATGGGAAAAAAATTTTTACACTCATAAAGCGTGCACCACATCAACAGAATTCACTAATAAACAGTGATTTAAATTTTTAATTTAACAAACAACAAATAACTTAGAGTTAATAGTAAGAAATCCATCGACACCTACTTTAAGTGGTTGGGAAAGAATTTTATAAAGTCGCGGTAAGGTTTTCGTTTCAACTCTTTGCGGTTACAGTTTTTTCAAAGAATTTATTCACATCGGTAATGATAAAGCAGCAGAGAATAATTTTTTTTAAGTAATCGAAGAATAACTTCAAGAAAACTTCTATTTGCCGCTATTAATTATTTTAATGCATTAAAAGACACAGTTGCAAAACAATTATCTAAAAACGAATGTTCCAAAAAATTATGATAAAACATGTTTTCTTTTGAAAAAGTGGCGACATGTAACAGACATCAAAAAATAGTAATTAAAATAATTTATCGTCAGTAGAAGAAAGCTTAATGACCATAACATAAAATAAAATTATTATATAATTTTTTCTTTGAATTATTATCAATAAAATGGATAGCCAAGTATTTTAAAATCATATTCAATTTCCTTTCTTTGAGCTGGCTTACAAAATCCATAACAACTGATTTCCTCTCCCAAACAGTGTAATGATTTCGTTATTATATCTAGGGCATAATTCTTTAATCATTGGAGAGCATTTAACCGAAAACGGAAAATAGGACATTCTTTGTGTGCACATGTAAGCAGTAGAAAATAATGCCTGTCGGACTGAAACCGTGTAAGGTGGCGCCAAGACTTCGTTCCCAGCGTGTGTGAGGCGCTACATTTTACATAAACCAGATGACCATCACCGTCCCGACACGGGTGTACCCCACGAAAGAAACCAATATGTGTGTGTATGTAATAAGGTGACATTAGAACATCTTAACTACAAGTTTATGGGTTTAAAATAAGAAGATTACTACACTCAAAAAAAATAACGTGAAGGATAAAAACCAAACTTCAGGGTTGTAATTTGGGGCTAAGATACAAGTTAAAATTCACCTACAACTTAACATTTGTTTTTGCCGAAATTAAATACCTAAGACGCTTCAGATATATTTAGCAATGAACAAATAAATATAATTAGTAATGATGTTTTACGCTTAGAATTTGAAAGCCGCAAATTTTTCATCAATTTTCATGAAAATATAATCAAGCGTTTCCGCATAGAAGTCAAACGAAAATAGACAAACAACTTCGTCTGGAGTTTTTCATACTTCAGAAATGATTAGGTTTTATATTTTTAAAAACACTTTATATAAAATTTTAGCCCCCACAGTTACTACATAAAATTTATCTGACACAATCAGCTGTGTTAAATTCTTACTCATTACACCCTTGTTTACCGTCGTACAGCCTATATGAATATGAGTGTAGTGTGATTACAAGTCGAACATTTTGAAGTTATTTGTCAGGCGAAATTAAGACAAAAAAAACAATTTTTATTGTTTACGAAAAATGATTGCTTGGGATAAAAAAACACCAAAAGCCGTTGTGATATTTTCCTTAATCACGAATGCTTTATCGTTCCCTGTTTATATAACAACAAACTATTAACTTGTAAACCATAGGGAAAAAACTTGCAAAATCACTTAAATAAGATTATTCAGTACTGCGTTTTTAATAATAAAAACCAAAAATTGTTCATACAACATTAAACGGAATCAATTAAAATACAAGTAAAATATTATTTGAACATTTTACTTTGTGTCTGAAAGTTTCTCCTTACTATCTGAAAATTTTCAAACAAAATGTGGAAATTGCCAAACCGAAATTTGCAGACAGTAATTTTAAATTTTTAGATCAATTTCCCCTTCTAGTCGATTTGGACTTATCTAATGGTATTCGTCAATTTCCAAATAGTAAATGCAATTTCCAGAGAGTTAGCTGAAATTACCAGATCTTATTTCTGTAGTTTATTTGGAAATTTGTAATTATATGAGAACATTTCCATAATTTTCAGATAGTAAGTAGAATTTTCAGGTAGTAAGTACACACTTCTAGATCTTTTTCCTCCTCTAGTCAATTTGGAACATTCCCAATGGTATGTGGAAATTTACAAATAATAAATGTAATTTCCTGATAGTTAGTGGAAATTTCCAGGTAGTAAGTGGAAAGTTTCAGATTTGGAATTTCTAAAGGGATGGGAAAATTTCCAAATCTTTGTTATTTAAAAATTTCCTAAAAGTAAGTGGAAATTTACTGAATTTTTTCCTTCCTAAGCAAATTCCAAGTAAATAGAAATTTACAAACATTAAGTGTAATTTCTGGATAGTTAGTGAAAATTTTCAGGTAGTAAGTGGAAATCTTGAGATCTCTAGTCGATTTTAACATTTCTTAACAGAATGAGGAAATTTCCAAATTGATATTATTTAAAAATTTTCAATTAGTAAATGAAAATTAACAGAATTTTTCTCTCTCTAGTTTATTTGTAAATTTCCAAAACATATGAAAACATTTCTATAACGTTATTTGAATATTTTATATTTCCATATAATAGGTGGAATTTTCAGGTAGTAAGTAGACATATCCAGGTCTTCTTCCTCCTTTTTAATTTCTAACTTTCCTAGTAGTATGTGAACATTTACAAATAATAAGTGTAATTTACGAATAGTTAGTGGAAAGTTCCAGATAGTACCTACGTGGAAAGTTTAAGATCTCTAGTCGATTATGACATTTCTAATCAGAATGGGGACGTTTCCAAATCGTTATTATTTAAAAATTTCCTGAGAGTATGTGGAAATATACTTATTTTTCCTCACTAGTTTATTTAAAAATTTTCAAATGGTAGGTAGAAATTTACAAACAATAAGTGTAGTTTCCGGATAGTTAGTGGAAATTTTCAGATAGTAAGTGGAAATTTTCAGATCTCTAGTTGATTTTAACATTTCTAAACAGAATGAAGAAATTTCTAATTAGTTATTATATAAAAATTGCCTGATAGTAAGTGGAAATTTACAAATTTCTCCCCCTCTAGTTTATTTGGAAATTTCCGGACGGTATCAAGGAAGTTCTATAACGTTATATAGAAATTCACCGCTAGTAAGTGGATATTTACAATTTTTTTTCTTTATAGTAGATTTGAAGCTTCTTTAATGTTATGTGGAAATTTCCAGGTAGTAAATCCAATTTGCAAATAGTAGGTGGAAGTTTGCAGGTCTTCTTCGCCTTTTTGTGGATTTGATTTGGAACCTAATGGTATATTGAAATAAGCAGTGTAGTGTGTGTGTAATTTCCAGATAAAAATAGAAATTTACAGATCTTTTTCCTCCTCCAGTCGATTTGGAAATTTTCAAATGGAAAGTGGAAATTTCCAAATTCTTATTATTTAGAAATTTCAATAAAAAGTGAAAATGTACAGAACTTTTTTCCCCTGTAGTAGATTTGGAAATTTTTAAATTGTATGTGGTAATTTCCAACCCCAAAAGTGAAAGTTAGAGATACTAAGTGGAAATTTCCAGATCTCTTTCCCCCTCTAGTCGATTTGGAATCTTCCAATTCTAATCGTTGTTAATTAGTACTTTGGAAATGTCCAAATCAGATGTGAAAATTTCTAAATCATTATTTGGAAATTTGCAGGTAGTAAGTAGAGGTTTCCACATCTTTTTCCCCCTCTAGTCCTAATAATATGTTGAAATATGCACACAGTGTGTGTAATTTCCAGATAGTTCATGATTTTTCCAGATCTTCTTCCCCATCTACTCGATTGGGAAAAGTTAAAATCAGATGTGAAAATTGCCAAAAGGTAGCTTGGAAATTTCCAGATAGTAAGTAGAAATTTCCCGATCCTTTTATGGAATGTGGAGTTTCTAAACTTTTCATATTTTGAAATTACAAGATATTAAGCAGAATTTCCAGATCGTAAGTGAAAATTTCAAGATATTTTTCCCTCTTTAATCTATTTGGAAATTTCAAAATGTTATGAAGATATTTCTATGACTTTATTTGGAAACTTCCAGTTAATAAGTTAAATTTCCAGATAGTAAGTAGAAATTTTCCCTTTTAGTCAATTTGGAAATTTTCAAATCGTTTTCGAAACTTTCCAAATTCTTATTATTTAGAAATTTCAAGGAGTAAGTAGAATTTTTAGATAGTACGTGGAAGTTTACAAATAGTTTCCGTCTCTAGTCGATTTGCAAATTTTTAATTGAAATGTAGAAATTTCCAAATTCTTATTATTAAGAAATTTCAAGATATCAAGTGAAAATTTCAAGATTCCTTTTTCCCTGTGGTCGTGGAAATTTCAAAATAGCAGATGGAAATTTCCAAATCGTTATTATTTAGAAATTTCCAATCTTTTCCACCTTCTAGTCAAATTTGGAAACTTCCAAATTGTGTGTGGTAATTTTCAAATAGTTATTTGGACATTTCATACATATAGTAAGTGGAAGATAGAGATAGTAAGTGGAAATTACCAGATTTTTTCTCCCTTTAGTTGATTTGAAAATTTCCAGTTGTTATATGGAAACGTCCGAATCGTTATTATTGTCGAATTGAAAAATTTTCGAATCGATATTTGAAAAGTTCCAGATGCTAAATCTATGTGTTCAGATAATAATTAAGCAAAAAGTTTCAAATATTCTTAATCTGATAATGGCACTTTAAGGTTTTCGTCTAATGTACTCCAATAACTTCCTGGTCTATGAAAAAAAAATGAAGAAAGAAAACCTGAATTATTCCCTATTCACTCTCGTAAAATAACATAATTTTTAATTTTCTTTAAAGCTTTTCGAGATTCTGTTTACACTAAGAAAGTGAGAAATGCAAGTGGTGTAAAATTGTTTTTAAACGAGCTGTAACGGTTTGTGTACGCGAAAGATATAGAAAATAAATAAAACGATGTTAAAGAGTAGAGAGTACAGGATTTTATTTATAAAAATAAGAGCCATTTTGCTTAGCATCTTGTTGGGAACTTATGTTACTGTTTTTTTTTGTTTTCAGATTTTCATCACTTGCAAGGATACCGTCTGTATCTTTACTTTTAGATTTATTAGGTTTTATTATTATATTTATTAATTTTTAATGAAAATTTGAAAATAAATTCCATGTATAACAGTTCCAGTATACACCAAGATGTAAGATATGAAATATATCAGTTTAAATTAATTGAAACAACAAAGACGATAAATATTAGAAAGAAATGAAGCAAGAGCCTGCACAACATCACCGACAAAATAAATTTAACTGTAAATACGCTCACATTCTGCATTTAAACGTATTTTAGGTTTTTTCCCTCACTTATCATTACAGCTTATCAAAAACTCGGCAAGACAGACTAGGAATAACTTTCTTTTTAACGTTGTTCTGTATTTTCAACTATAATCATATGTGACTTTATAAGTTTTATTATTGTAGTTGGCGCCTAATCCATATATCGGAGACTGACTAAAACATCGGCTATATTTTAATTTTTTCGATGCAAAAGTGTCATAATTTGGCAGATAATTGCTGAGGTGCCGACTCGACTAGACTTTCTACAGCACGAGATAACAAATTGCCCACTTTTCAGTTCTTGTCACTTAACAGGCAATTTAATGCGACTAACTGGCGTTATGTGGGGGGTTGATCCCACCACGAGGGCTCATATCTATAAATTTTGTCAAAAAAGATTTCTTGCTTTTGATTCCTTACAAAAAAAGATTAAATGCTAAGATTAAAAAAAAACGTTTTTTAAAAATAACAAAGTACTAAATTAAAGAATAAAATAAAATGATGTAGAAATTTTTGTAAAAAAATAAGCCTTTGAGCCAGAAAATATAAAATTAGTTAAAAGCAGAGTTGAAGTTGATAAGGTTTTTAAAAAATGTATTTCTATAAACAATTCTTTTGCCTGAGATGTGAAATAAAGGAATTTTTCTACTGCAAATGGTAAACTGTAAAAATATTAACAGTATTTCCTTTGATATAAACTAGATTTCTGTGTGCGTAGAAAGAGCAGCAGGGCACTAAAGCGTTGGATAGAGCAAAGCTTTTAAGCTCAAAGCTTGTTTATCTATTAGACACTAGAGGGCTACAGCTGCAACATTTTAGTAATGTATAAATTTTGCGTTAGATGTCAGAATGTCCCGTGAATGTCAGCTTAAGAAACTTGCAAGAATTAAATTGAAAATTTTATTTAATAAAATTATGTATAATGAAAAGTTTAAACAAAATACAAATCTAACTGTATTTGTTTTTCAACTTAATAATTTTTTTTGTTTGGTGTTGTTTTTGCTGTTTGGCCAATTATTTGTTTTATTTACAAATAGCAGAATATAACCTACCTATAAATTACCAAAATTACTCTTATTACTGGAGGTCAAGTTGAAAGAATTTATAAAAAATTACTTTATAGCGCTGATCCTTTTGTGTGCCTCTTCGCGTATGCAAAATTTTTAAAGACACTATGTAAATCCATTATTTTTACACAATTTAATAATAGTGCTTATGAATTTTCAGCAATTTATGTTTCAAAATCAAATAAATAATTACGAAAAGCAATAAAATTTATATAAAAAATTGGTAAAATCCCACTTAATTCAACAACAATTTTCACACTTTTAAACATAACCTATTATTGTTGGTTTCATATTTTTCTAAAATATAAGCTGTTTATAAAATTGTTAAAGGCTAGACTGCACACTTTCTCATTAGCATTATAAATGTACATAAATTTACATACTTTGAATTAGCAATGGTGCGGGGGCAAATAAACATATAAATTTCAGGGAACGGTCGCTATGATCGTTTGATTTCTAAGAGTTGTTTAATTTTTTATTATCCACTAGGAAAGTACAAGTTTGCATAATTATTCATTTTTAATTTCTATACGAAATACAAAAACATAAAGCTCATTGTTACTAGTTACCATTACTAAATAAATTGTGAAAGTAAATTAGTTCGTCCTTCATTAAACTAAAAAAAAAAGAATTTTCATTTGCTTTTTAGATTGAAAATGACGGGCACTTGAAATTTTTGATGTTTTTATCAATTACTACTAAAAAAATTAATTGAGTATAGGCAATGAAATAGATACATTACAAATAAAATTACTAACAACTTCAACATGTATCAAAAAGATAGTTTCCGTATCTAGTAATCTTTCGCCAGTACAGCATCAGAAGATAAATTCAATTTCGAATTAGCAACAGTTCAAAATCATGTTAAGTAAGTGGAAATCATTTCATAGAAAATTACCAGCGATAGACTAGCCATAAGATTACTAAAAATAGAAAATATTGTGGTATACACGGCGTTTCACAATACGTGGGACGACACACTTTCAGAATGGATTTCTGATCAGTGAAAAAAATTCTACAAGCGTGGGTGCGGAAACAGAGTTAACTCCTGAAGACAGAACAGTCAATCACTTTTTCATCGCTAATTTTTGAAGAAGTTGCAATAAATTTTTTAAATTGTATAAATGAAGATTACGCATTTAGCTTAGTATCCCAAATAAGTTGTTGTTTGAGTAAGTGCCCTAAAGGTACCTCATATGGAATGGGGCTCGTATAATTTTATTTTTAATATTTTATATCTTTGCAAGTTTCTGAAATTTTAGTTAAAAAATATCATTCTCCATACTAAAACACAAATCCAACAATTTTAAACTTAATTAAATCTTTTGTAAAATCAAGTGAAGGTCTTATTGTTTCATGATGCGCAAATTGCTTTCATACATTTTTGTAGAGCCAGTTCTACACATTAAGAGCACGCCGCCGTGGCACCTTTGTGTTTTTGACGCTAGAGGCGCTAGTCATTCTAAATTTGAATTTAATTACTGATGGTTCTATTAAACATAAACAGGTAGCGTCACATGCGTTCTGTTGACGTGCATATATTTTTCTTTACAGGACTGTACTAGCAGAATTATTGATTTCTCGCATAAAATAAATTCTCAGCATTACTTGCTCGTGGGTTTGTGTGCAACTAATCTCTTATTTATGTGCAAAATTTGTTAAAAGTTTTAAATTAACGCGCCAAATGCCTATCGCCGTAGCGCCATCCGTGCTGATTCCTATGAACTTTTGTTCAAACACATGGCTGACGTTACTCGCATCGAATTTTTAAATTTACTCAGCTGGCACATAGTTTAAATAATTGACAAAAATTTAAAATTGGTGTACCTATCATAACAGTATCTAGATGATCAGCGTAAATACAAATGAAGAATAGTGTTAAATTTAGAGTTTTATGTTTGCTAAGAAAAGTAAGTTTTTTACTTTATTTGCATGTTTCACAGGAAAATAATTATCTGAGTATCTAAGTTACTTTATTAAATAACATCTATTAACTTGTTTCATTTCGTTTCCTTTTTAATTAAGTCGCGGAGTACATATAAAAATGCCTATATGATGTCTATACTAGCCCCATCTGTGTCGTGTGCCTCGGCGCGGCGCGCTGTTAAAACGAAAAAATCCGATAAACGTGAGTTTAAAAACGCTAAATTACAGAGTTACAGCCTGCGAGAGACAGATAACTGAGAGAGAGGGGAGAGAAGCCGAAAAAGAAGTTTTAACAATTCAAACTGTAGCATCTTTCGGAGGCTGTAACTCTGTGAGGAAACTTTTCCAAATCCACATTTTATTGCGTAGAACTTTTTATTGCTTCGATATGTAGAACTTATTCTTAAAGTTTTCGCTCATGAATACACTTTATGGTAGGTAATTTGATTTTTGGAAAAAAAGCGAATTATTTCGAAAACTGATTTAGTGACATTCAATAGAAATAACTTTCGGTATATTTTTATATAAGATTTTATACACAAAATGGCAAAGATAGTAAAGATCTAAAATAGTTTTTAAAAATATTACGCCTCTTCCCCCCCCCCCCCCCCCCCCCCCGTTGTTCTAACAAAAATTAGTAAAAATACTAAGCTAATTTCGCACATAAAATTTCAAAATTTTAGTGCGAATTAATCAACCTTAAAGTGATTAGACTGTTCCATCTTCCCATCTGGGCTGTAATTCGGTAGGAAAGCGTTACCAGACTCATGTTACTCAAAATTTTTCATAGTTTCTTGATTCTAATCCCACCCTGAAAGCGAGTTCCGCATATTATGAATCACCCTGTGTACACGGCGTTCATTTAGACTTGAGATAGGATTTTCGCATATGAAATTAAACCAAATTTAATTATTGGTTCTCCTAATTAGTTTAGAGCAAAATGGTAAAGGTATAATTTGTCCAGTTCCAAACACTGCAAGATTATTTACTTTGTCAAATTTTATAACCATTTATCATAAAAATGTAAATAACCGTTTACAAGATTAACCAAATTCATAGCGGCTAGCCATGACTTTGACAACTAAAAACAATTGTTGTTATGATAATAATAATTGTTACTATGTTTAATAATTTGCAACTATTTGCAAATTAAACATAAGATATAATTATTATTAATATCACCCCAATGTGTATTATTGTGTGATAATAATGTTTAAAATTTTCAGGTTTCCTATGAAGATATATAATAACAACGAAAAGGACGATTTTAAACTTTCAACCAAGGATTCACTGAATATTATGTGGGTAGAATAACTTGCCGATTATTTGGCGAATTTTTATGGAACCTACCGAATATTCGGTTAAGCCGAGCAGGCGTGGATCTACGGCGAGGGGGGAGATATGAAGCTCCTTAATGCTTCATAATTAATAATTTTATTAAGAAACATTTATAAATTGGCCTTAGTTTTATTTTTATTTTATTTATTAACACAGATTTATAACAATAATTCTTCAACAAAATAAAACATCCCAACCCTTAGGCACGTTTTCTCCTGATAGCATTTTACACAGAAACTGAGAACTGAAGTCCTAAGTGAAATCTGACAAAAGATCATAGGGTAACTCCAACCCTTTTTTCCCAAACTTTCTAGCTTTACAATTGCGACTTTTACTATTTTTTTGAGAATTTTTAATTTAACGTTTTATTACCTAGTTAGTAAATTTTTCAAAAAAAATTGCTTTAAATTGACTATACAATTCTATAGGCTCATATGGCTGTGAATAAACTACAATTTGGTTCGTGTCCTAGATCGCTAATGTATGTGTGACGCCTTCTAAGAATTTTTGAAAATTGAAGATTTTTGCCCCCACAAAATTTTGAATATACAATAAGATGCGCGCTCCCACACATATACGGGTAGGTACACGTTGGCGCCTGGTCCTGCTGTGTAGAATTATAGCCTCATTTTATACAGGGTTGGGCAAAAGTACGGAACAATGCAAATATCTCTAATACGGCAACCGCGATTTTGACAAATTTTCTACTGTTTAGGCTTCTCACATTCTCTTGTTTTCATGAGCTGCTAGATAACAATTACGGAAAATTATTATTCAATATCTCTATGATTATTGAAAATAAAGGCATGAAACCTTATATCACTGAACTCGCAAAAAAGAGTTCTATCGATATATCAAAAAATATACAGAGTGTTCTATTTAAAATAGAAAAGTTGATATCATTTCCGGCTAAACCGGAAGTTTTTTAAACCGCTAATACCTTCGTTGTATCCACCGTATATCGGAACCTTCATGCAAAGAAATTTGTCAAAATCGCGGTTGCCGTATTAAAGATATTTGCATTGTTCCGTACATTTGAGCAACCCTGTATGATGCCTTACACAGGTAACAAGCTCGTTGAGCCTATATAGTGGCAGCACTGGTGCGACTTACTAGTGAGTGATTGTTCGTAGAACGTTGAGACAAAATTACAAACATACTATTGAAATATGATAAGACAATTTCTAAACTATAGGAAAGTGCAGGAGAAGTGATTTGCATATTTTGTCTTTTCGTAGATTTTAGTACCCCCCTCTCCCAACAGTCATTTCCTAGAAAAAAGACCTTAGACGCACCCGTATAGAGAATCATAATTAAGCACCTCCCTCACACACACACACACACATTAAAAATTCCTGGATCCGCGTCCGAAGCCGAGTATTTACCCAAGGCAGTTGAATTTTCGCCCGAATATTCGACATTTGGAACTACATAAATGAAAACAATACTAAATTGCAAGTTTTTCGAATTGGATTGATTTTCCTGTATATAACTTATAGTATTAGAACCACCCTTCCGTTTTTGTCTACTCATTTTCAAGAGCAGATATAATGAAAAGATAATAAAAATTTATTATCTCACTAACATTTAAAAACCAACAGCAGCAATTATAAAGCAAAAATAAAACTCAAAACAACCCTGAGACATTTCGGGCCTTGTTCCATCGTTTTATTTAATAAAATACGTTAAGATTAAAGTTACTACACACGCGGGGAAGGCGACTGTTCTACTAGCAGTAGTAGACATGCTATTAGATCAGCAGAACAAGGCCCGAAACGTCTCAAAAATGTTTTGGGTTTTACTTTTTACTTTCCCATACTTCAACTGAATAAAGTATGAAAAGTTATGATTTGATGCAAATTTTCAAATTTGTGATTTTAACGGAAATACACATTTTGTGGTCCAAGAAACTCGAAAAAGTGATTTTTAAACCCATATTTACTGGTTAAAACTGTAACAAAGTATCGAGTTATGGGTATCCTTGCCACCGTTAGGAAGTGCTCTTTCTGAAAAACAATATGAGCCAATATTGATCTGTTTGAATTTCTGACTTTTTCTCAAAAAACTGTTGTCAAAGTTTTAAAGCACCCGGAATCGACGGATTCAGACAACTAACGATAATAAACAGCTCTATGGTAACGCCTGACTGCAGACGCAGAGGAACAGTTTTATGCCCGTCATGGCACTCTAAACGCAAAACAAAAAATATTAAACTTAAATTTTATTGTTGTCAAAAAAACAATTGAAGTACACAATCATATGCAGAATTTTCTCCCGATTTAAAATATGTAAAAATATACAGGGTGTTGTATTTAAAATAAGAAAGTTATGGTTAATTCCGAAGAAACAGGAAGGGTAAAAGATTGCCAATACCATCAAACAATTGAATTTTATCAATATATTACCCATACCAAGTTGGATTTGTTTATCTTAATAAACAAAGAAAAAAAGGGGGTAGACCATATTTCGTTTACACTCGGTATAATTTAGGAAGTTTATCGTTTATTATTATTAAATATAAATTTTAGCAAATAACCTGGAATTTTTCCGGTATTTAAGTTGCCAAATTTAATTTATTTATTCATTATATTGCAACGCCTTCTATTTCTTAAATTTGCAAGCAACACGCTAACGGTCATCAATAAGTTTTGGGAATAAGACCGTCACAGTATTTAGACACAAATTAAACATTAGATACTATATAATTTTATACGTGTTTTGATTTAACATTCGGCGAATATCCGGAAATGAATTACAAGCAAAATTTCTATATATAATTATTAGCGACAACTTCGCTAATATATAACAGAGATCATCGTCTAACTAGAATCAGTTTTAAAGTTCAACCAAGTTGGAAACATGAACTCGTATGTACTGATTTTTTTGGCGAGTATTGGAATTTTTCCAATACTGGCACTTGATGTTCCAATCGAACTTGACTGGGACGGTTGTGAAAAACCTAGAACTGTCCTAAATTTCAACCCTACGAAAGTAAGTAAAAATAAGCAATTTCAAAAATAATTTGTTGTTTTAATTTGGTAATAGTATGTAGGGATCTGGTACGACGTGCAACGTTATAAAAATGCCATTTTCACTGGCGAGTGCGCCACAGCAAGTTTTACGTGGAACGTTGATAGAGAAATGTATAACATGAGCTATTCGAATTTGGATTCCTCCGAAGATATTGAACTTCGACCACAGGATCTAAGCAGTGGAGAATTCCGTGTTTATCGTCGTGGTAGACGTACGCCATTGATCTTGTACGTTTTGGATACAGATTACGTCAATTACAGCGTTATGTGGAGTTGCACGGATATTATGTATGGAGTCGGAAGTGCCCGTAAGTATCATTGTTTAAGAATTGATACTAGTTCATTAACCATACAAATTTATACAGAAAAATTGTGTAATACTTTAAGTTGGCCAACATTCCATAAACCATTCAAAGTAAACCGTAAAGAGCATACATTTATATAAACTGTAGTAGACCAGAATTGATAATTTTTTTACAATTTTCCCAAGGCTGATTCACAATGAAAACCTAAACTGTAGTGTAAATTTTAATGTTTAAACCGATGTTTTTACTTAAAAATTCAAATGAATTGAATTCGAAAGGCAAAATATTTATTTTATTTTTTATTGATAAGACCATAATTTTTCCATTAATTTTGCAGAAACTTTAAACATTTTCTCAAGAACGCGCACCTTAGACCCAGCCCTATTAGCCACAGCTAGGAATGCCATCAGCAGCAGGGATCTTGATGAAACTAGACTGCAAAGAGTCACACAAGACAGGAGCACTTGCAGAAGACGAAGGGATTACTACTAATGGATTCAAATGCAATATACCCTTGATTTGTTACTACTGCTTAATCGAATTGTTTCTATATTGGTTGCTTTAAAATGGTTGCTAAGCACAATTTTGTATCTTACAGGGTGCAATAATAAACGTTATATACTAAATTGATTATAGGTATTTAAATACTTAATTACTTTAATAATATTTATTTATTTTAACCTTATACGTATTTCGGCGTGTTTACATGCCATTGTCAAAGTGTTGTTATAGCAATAGAACTTGGTGACTTGATCTGTGTAATCGTCTGCAGATGACTTGATTTCTTATTCCAAAATGACCAGTAGAGGAGAATTTAAGAGATCAATTTGCTCTTTCATTAACGGTACAGTTTTTAAATGTTTGTGAATTTCAAAAGCTTCTAGTATATCTAATTTACGTTTATCATCACAAAAGTGTAAACATTTTATGGTGTTATTAGATGTCATTGAATGATTTTGTTCTAGTAAGTGTTTAGCGTAATTGGATTTATGTGGGTGTTTGTATTTGTAACAACGTACGTGTTCTTTATACCTAATATCAAAATTTCTAATTGTCTGGCCTATATAAACCGAATTACAATGCGAACAATTTAATTTGTAAATGCCTGATTTTATCAAATCATCTGTTTTTGATTTTGCATTAGACAAAGCGTTTGAGATGTTTTTAGTTGTTTTAAAACTTACTTTATATTTATTTGTTTTGTTTAGAATTTTAGCAATTTCTTCTAATTTTTCACCAAAATATAGGATCGCGGCATATTTAATTGTATCGGTACATTTTTTTGAATGGCCTCATATTATCGAGGGTTTTTAGCAGGTTTGCTAATGCTATGCTAATGAAAGGTGTTGTGTTGTAACGTTACGTTCTGGTTGAGACAACTAACATTGTATAAGTTACCTTGTTACGAGATGGCATTTCAGCTACTAATTCAAGGAACAATTTTAGTGACGATGGGTACTACCCCAACAGTCGAGGGCTATACTTATAAAAAGCTATATGTAAGTCGCGTGTTTATGTTTCATGTTTGAGCTTTCGCTGTAAACAGCACGGTAGCTCAGTTGAAAAATGCGTGTAAGCCGTCGGTAGCCGCCAGATCGAACCCTAACTGAAGTAACATTTTTAAATTAATTGGTAATTATGTTTCATGGTGTACATGGTGAAATTCTCTATGTAATGTTTTTAGCGATAATGACAGCGCCGTACGCCCAGCACAACGCATACTTTCCAACTAACGTAGCTTTAACAAGGCGATTAGAACCCCGTCTTTCTAGGTACTATCCAGGAAGTGCTGGAAATATTCATTAGCAGCGAAAATCATTGTACCATATTATTTTCTGACATCGTAACATATTATTTAGATTAGATATTACATAACATGCTCTAACATACAATTTTATTAATTTCCGAATGTTTTAGACAAGTCAAGGTCGGTTGTATCGAAAATAATATTTATAATCAAATTTAAAACTAAAAACGCCACATCATGTAACCATATACGTAGATAATCGATAACATGTATAATTTTTAAATCCCCACATTTACATGGTCTTTTAAAAGATAGCGCCATCGAAAGGCTGCGGGTACAGTATTAATTCTTTGTGCGTATTTTTTTTATATCCATTTCATAAGTGCCCAATTCATTATATCAGCGGCATGCACACATGTGTCAAGAGTTGCAATAAGAGATATGTTCACAGTTAATAATAGGTGGAATTATGGACAGTAACAGATAGGGCAACGGCGGGGTTCGAGTCCATGGGGGGCACACAAAGTCTCTGAGGCCAGGGGACAGAGGCACTGCTTTGTAACAGAGATGTCGAGCGCGGTTAGCAAGAATCATTTACCAGAGCTGTGCTAGCACCCAGCAGGATCCAGACTTCGTCCTGACCCCGGTTTAACATAATCGGCAAATAAATTTGTATTTAATACAGCTCGGTGTTGTAAATAGACTTCACCTTACACACAGAGAAAGGAAGAATGCTAACAAAACCAGTGTGCCGTTCAAAACTTCTTCCTGTTTGCCCAAATTTGGCTAGGCCACATAATTAGGCATTTTGCTCGAATCATCTGTGCGAAAATTACTATAATTTAGGAGCACGTTGTGGTTTCAACATTTGTTCTACCTATAACTATTATTTTAATTATTTTGTTTACATTCTATTTTTATAATTAATAAGGATGCTATGGTCATGATAATAAAATTAAATTTATCAGGTTTGTGCTCTAATCGAACGTTGCAACGTCCAATAATTTTGTTTAAATTTCCTGCAGACAATCCTATAATTATTATGCAATAGTTTTTACTGAGAGAAGCAGCTCCTTAATTTCACAAAAAATACAAAAAATAGTGTCTAAAATTTTACCATAGAGCTTTAAATTGTGTGTTTGAGCCAAACGTTGAAATCTCTAATAAAGCTTTATTTTTTGTAAAAATTTATGAATTGCAAAACCGCTTTAACAGATTTAAACACACTTGATGTCAAAAATCTTCTCCAAAAACGAATAGCAAAAGAGTCTTTAATTTAATGTCGTCATAAAGTTCTATTTTTTATCTGTATTTATTATTACTATTATTATTGTTTATAATATCGAACATGAACAACAGTGGTGGCTCGTGACGTAAAGTATTGGTGAAGTTTTTGGAGTCATAAACGATCAGGGTAGTCACTGCGGGCGCCCCCGGGTATTGGGAATTTCTCTTTATTAAAGGCATTAAAATAATAATAATATTGAAAATTACTATTATCTTCCCATTTCAAAAATTTTCGACTAATGTCGAAATTAATAAAAATTATAAAAGCTCTAATATATAATTAAATTTTAGAAATTTTTAAAAATTTTCTCAATATTTAAAAAAATCACAATTTTCAACAATTTTGAAATTTTTAAAAAACAAGCTTTCAAAAAGTTGTCACAATTTTCACAATGTTCCATTTCAAAAATTTTTAAACATTTTTAACTGAAATTTTAAAAAATGTTATAATTTCCAACCATTTACAAAATTTTAAAATTTATTAAACATTTTAAAATTTAAAATATTTTTTATATATACATATACATATTAAGTTTTAAAATATACCGCACTTTGAAAATTCTAAAGAAATGTTTTAAAATTTTTGAAAAATTTCGAAACTTTCAAATAGTTTCAAAAGTTTCACACCAAAATATTTTATATATTCAAAAGGTTTCATAATTTCTGAAAATCTTTATAATGGCAAAATGTTTGATTATTTTCAATTAGGTATATGATTTTTATAAAAATTTCAGTTATCAAAATTTTACAACAATTTTGAACAAAAACAAAATTTTTAAAATCATCCCGTACAAAATATACTTAAAGTTTTCAGTAATATTAAAAGTATTTTAAATTTCCATAACATTTTCGAAATATATTGAAAATTTTCAAAAATTTACATGAACGCGAGGAAGGTCCCGCCCTATAAGGGCGTTGGCTACCTCTCTCCTATGTCTGTGTTTGGTGCGCGGCGATAGATAATTTCCACAGACAGACATAGGGGACCTACAGTTTAACGTGGGCTCCGAACCACAGGAAGGGCACGCACTTCTTCTCCAGAGAGGTTTTCCGGTGGGAAAATCCACCTCCCGTTGCCTTGTGAGAGAGAACGACCAGGGGTAGAATCCGGAACCTTGCATTGTTAGCTTGCGCGCTTACCACTGAGCTACAAACGCATAACTGTTTGACTTATGAGACGCAGTAATTATTGGAATAGGCTAGTCGGGGACATGAAATTTGTGACTTCATAGCAATACTCTTTATAAAATAAAATTAAAATATGACTAATACTTCGTGCTTAAAAATAGTGAAACAGAGTGGCAACTTCGGAATAAGCAGTACAAAGTAAAACTTTAAAACGCATAATAATATTAAGCTTTTATAATTTTACAAGTTTTTGGAGTGATTTTTAAATTAAAACCAAAAGTGTTTAAACAAATTTTTGTAAGTTGTAGAATTAAAACGCACACAACCAGCGGCGCCTGCTTTGTTAATCTCCTACAACTCAAAGACGTAATAAATGTCGCAATGAAGAGAGTTGAATATTTGAAATTCCAAGAGCCTCCGGGTCAGTCGGACTCTTCGATATTGAACGGCGGGATGATTGTATTGACGGCGATCATAGAACGCCGAAGAAGTCTTGGAGTGTACTTTTCATAATAGCAACTAATGATGATGACTGGCCAAGCGGCCAAAGACCACCCAATCACAATATCACAACATTACCATTGTTGTCTCATAATAAATTACGTTAATTGTTGACAGCTAGCCGCATCGAGTTGGTCATGATAACATCTTAATTGCACGTTACTTAACTTTCCGCGAGTGTTTTGTTAATCAGAGGTTGCTTCGTTTATGTTTTATTGGTGTGGAATCTCTCGATTTTTTGGAAATAATCGTGGGATTTGTCAGCTACCGACGGTTCTTCAGCAAAAATAAAAATCTACTTTATAAGTCGTAAAAGCCTACGACAAGATTTAATGAATTTTTACCTTGTGTGTTCTAAAGGTTTCCAGTTGGAAATGAAATTAATTAGAAATTACTATTGACTAAAAAGGCACATTTCCGTTTGTGTTATGTTTATCGAAACTATTAAAAAGTCGTGACCTTTTTGAATATTCTACAAGCGAAACTGCCAATGCAAAATTTCATTCAGGATTTAAGCTAAAAGTAATAATAAACTAGCAGTCACATCTCACAGCCTTGCATCAACATAAGGATACCTTCCTTCTTTATTCCTAACAAATCTTTTCCCCTTATACTATGCGATTCAATTATAATTTTACTTTTTCTTTAAAGAAATAATTTTCAGACATTTCTTCAGTTTTCTACTATTTATAGTGGATCGACTTCCTAATCGGAATTCTGATTTAATCTCAATCATTGACGTAATCAAAATCAATGTTTTCTCCTTTTTGACAATTTATGTAGTCTTTTTTGGACGACTTTTCGATTAACTTTATCGCGTAATAGACCACAATTAAACTATATTAGTTTTCCTGCGCTAGACTGTCTGTCCGTTTTTTAATTTTTCTGTACTAGCAGTATTGATTTCATAAAAATAGTAGTTTCGAAATTTTAAAGAAAATACATGTTTTGGAACTCCAGGAATGAATATGTGCGCCTTATAACTCCGTAGCGATAGATTTTAATGAGCTTCGAAATGTGGGGATCAAAAATTTTAAGTTTTACGTAAAAGGTTCTGTTCTGTTTAAGAGTTTTCTCTGAATCTGAATTATCAAAATTTGTACATGGTTTTTCAGAATTCTCATAGAACATCTATCGTTTTTTCTCTAATATTCTTACTTCAGAATAGTGACTGCTATGCATTTTTCTGTAAATTTTGACTGTAACGCATTTTTACACAAAAACGAGTTGCCAAATCGTCATAAACTTTAGTAAATATAATAATCCAGGACAAGGACAGTTTTACTATGTACGACAATTTTTCAAAAATGGAAACTGTGAACTGAAAATACTTTAAAAGTTTTGGAAATTTTAAAACAAATATTGCACAAAAATTAGACTTAATTTTGTAGACTCACAGAGCTGGAAACAGTGGCGTAACTACCATGGGGCAGAGGGGGGAACGTCCCCTGGGCACAAGGCCTTAGGGGGGCTGCCACGAGCCACGAGTTTTTATTTTTTTTATTTCTCTATTAAGAAGTCTTTCAATAAAAATTTTTGTTTTTCGACTGTCTTTATTTTTATATTCAACCAAAAACACTTTAAATTCCATGTAAGGTAGTATGTACTTATACAATGAAAAATACTAAAGTGAAATTATATTTAGTAATAACACAACACCCACACTTTTTGATACCGACCCAGACACATTAACTTCAGAAAATTTAAGATTTGCTTATCCTAATTAGATACGGCTTTAATATATTTATTTTCATTTACTAGACTGCAAATAATTTTTTTCCTATTGAAGAAATTGTTCTTATTATCAATTACTTTATTAATAAAGTTTTTTTGAGGATAGGGCCAGGGCCCTTCAGGTATCTTGCCCCCGGGCCCAAAATCTGAAGTTACGCCACTGGCTGGAAATGTGCTACAATTTAGCTGGTTGACTTTTTTCTCACAAAAGTACACTACAGTGCGGCATGCAGCTGCGCTTCCGCTGTAGTTGAAGCTATGTCATTAATAGTGTGTGGCTCCTACTTATGGTTTATTAGGCAATCTCTTATAACTACAGCAATTGAGAAAAAAAGGACCAGCTATGTGCAAAAATAGACCATCAAATGTGTTTTCTTGATGTATCGACTGTATACGTAACAAAAACGCCAAAAGAAAACGGAGCAAGTCTATAACACAGATTGGTCTTGCTGTAGGAACTCTTTATGCATGCGGGATCAAAATAAAGAGGCCAGTTATAACAAAAAATTAACAAAGTTGAAAAATTAAATTTTTAAATAATACTAGCCGCTAGTAGTTGGTATGGTAAATCGGGCCGTGAATCTAAATCGTAGTATAAACCAATTTTTGTTCAGAACAAAATTTCTAAAGATTTGAGAACAACAAAAACTAAAGGAAGGAGGAAAAAATTAAACCCGCAAAGTATTGCTAAGCCTTAAAATTAAGTTCTGAATTTAATTCTATTATCACTTGTGAGCAATGTAGCTTAAACAGAAATTTTCTATCGTTTTCCGTTTACTAAAACTGTGCGAAACAGGTCGCTGGTACTTTCCCATATATTTTACGTATTAAATATCCTGGCGTCAAGAAGTGATTGAGTGATCTTGTCATCTCTAGTCTGCTCAAGCCGCCTGCTCTAGACCCAAAGCGTTGGTTACGTACGGCGCGCTTTCCGACTACGTAAATGCGCTAGGTAGTGCGCTCACGACCTCGGATTAAAAATGGTTATAACAACTTTATTTTTAAAGTTATTGAAAATTTGCAAAATTTGGTTGAAAATTACTTTTAATGCTAATAAACAGTTATTTTTAATGGTCTATTAAGCTGTTTAAAGCTTATAACGATTGGCGTTTGCGTTTTGGAATAAAGAATTAATCAATTTCCAATTTTTCAAACAATCCTGGATGGCGTCAGAGTAAAATTTAGGAGATTAGCAAAAAACGAATTTGTAGTTAATTGCAAGCTCTATTGGCTCAAAAAGGTTTAAAAAATGGCGTTAGAAGTTTTTGAGGCGTAATGTTCAAAATTTTAAGAAGCTAGTATATTTACAATTTTCGTATTTCCAAAAATATGTTTACATCACTTGCTTATACTTATCAAAAGCTATCAAATAATATAACAGTTTGTATTGACTGAATATTTTGTTTTTGGGCATTAAAGTTGCCTTCAGTTTGAAGATACAGCATTTGGAAAAAAAGTATTTGATTTGTCTTTAGATGCACTACAAAGCTATGTAATCAAAATTTAAAATATTATTTAGAAAATTATCTATACCAAAAAACAGGTCTAATTTCCGTTTCGGTTTCCGGTTCCGATTAACGACCTTACAAAGAAGTACCTGCAACTAAAAAACTTCTTTTTGAATTCCATGGACCCCAAAACGCGTGTTTCCGTTAAAATCTGAAATTCGCAAATTTGCATGAAATGAACTTTCCTTACTTCAGTAGAAGTACACAAACCAGATTGTAGCCCATTCCTAACTCTATAGGCTTACAAAGTTTAAAAGAATCGTGTGGCCATTTTTTCAGCAATACGTTTTCGACGATGCTCAAATTCTTAAACATATTTTCACTTCACAGTTTTCATTTGTAAGCAATGCTTTTACATAATTAGATTGTGTTCCTCTGCAGCTATTGTAGTATCTATCAAATTTAGTCCCCATCTGTCAGCTAGTTTCTAAGTAAATAAGCATTAAAGCGGAAAATATACGAAGATCGTAACGACCACCATTTCAAAGTTTTAGTGCTCGGAAAAAAGCTTTCAATTTGTCTCTCTATCATATTCTGTGTTTACGTTTCTGAAATTCAGTTTGTGAAAAAAAAACGCAACCAAAAGAAACAAGTTTAACTTCTGTTTTGGGTTCCGGTTCGTAAAATAAAACTTAATAGCTCGACAACTTTCCTTTGTGCTTAGGTATATAAAATTTCATTAAAATCGGTCCAGTAGTTCTAGATTTTGCGTTACTCGCACACACACTCAAACAACAATTTTTAAAAAACTATTTTTTTGGTCCCCGGAGGTCCAAATCGTGCATTTCTTTCCGTCGAAATCTCAAAATTTTAAATTTCAGCGATCACAATAACTTGCCATGTTGGAAGTATGAGAACGTACAGATTCACTGAAATGCGAAGAAGTACTGACGTACTGTATACGCAACAGTTTTTTATTTGTTATTGTTACGTGTTACTCGAACTCGCAATATTTAGGTCCAGTTTTGTTTCTGATAAACAAAATTTAACCGATTCGTTTCATCTCAAGACTGTTCGTAAATCTGAGTTCGCCAATAAAAGCTAAGACATCCAAATTTAATATATAGAAATTGAGAATTTGGGTATAATGCAATATAAATGCAACTAAAATAATCAATGTTATTGGTACTTTGCAGCTCATATGGATGATTATACAGGGTATAAACTCTAATTCTACCTACCATTGCAATCTGGTAAACGGTAAGAGATAGAGGACTCGTTAAACGACGAAAAACTCCTGTTAAATAACTGAAACTAAATAGTTTACAAACTCATTTCTTAAAGTTGGCTTAGGAACTTTTACCCAAGAAAACACTGATTATCATACAAACTTAAGTAGTGAATAACTTACAGACTAACAAAACAGATAGTTAATGAAGCGGTAAGTATTAAGAAAGCAAACCACACCAAAACTTTTATTAATTAACCACAAGATTAATTAATATTACCAAGATTTAGAATAACCACAAAAAATAACTGAATTATGTCATTTGATTAGGGTAAGGTATGCCAATCCAAAATTGTGTCTAATGTTGGCTTTAATGGCCTACCTTTGTTCCATAATAGTCATAGTAATTATTCTAAATTAATTAGCTTTCAAATGAGGGGAATAACTTGGTACGGTACGATTTTTGAATTAAGAAATACAACTACAGCGGAAGCGCAGCTGCATGTCGTATTGTAGTATATTGTTGTGAGATCAAAATAGCAACCAACCAAATTGTAACTTATATCTAGCTCTATAATTTTACAGAATTATAAATAACGGTGTTGCTTTTGTTTTTTTTTTTAATTTTTATACTTCTTAAATAGCTAAAAACAATTTCAGTTTACAGTTGCTATTCTCTCAAAAACTGTAGTACATGGTAAAATTGTGTTAACTATTATATTAACTAAAGTTTATTAAATATTAGCAGCTTGTTTTGAATAAAAAGACGTTTGAAGTCAAATCTTACAAAACATTGTACCTGCTTTCATTCTGAAGTTAAATTTTCGATTTGTTCCAAGCTCCTATTAGAATTTTATACAAAATGGGTCTTTAAAAATTAAAGTAAATAAAAATATAAACAATATGTGTAGCGGCCATAAGGAGAAAAACTGTCGGACAACCGCCATGGGACCTTCCTCGCATTCATTTCATATTTTGAAAATTTTTAAAATAATTGAAAGAAATTTTTAAATTTTTAGAAGTTTTTACATTTTTGGCAATTTTGTTTTTTGAAAAATTAAAAATTTTGCTTTTATTGAAAGTTATTCAAAATCAATCAAATTTTGATAAACGTAAAATCGATGGTGGGGTGACTGGGGGTAGTAGAAAGATCGCGCTTGCACAGATCGACTATTCGACATACGTAGAATATAAATATGAGCTTCTTTTTTGAGCACGTTTATATTAAAGTGGATCTCCTTTTCCTATTTTTTGAAGCAGTCGCCTAATCGTTTTTTTGGCGATTACTCAATTAAACAGTTCAGGTAAACAACCAAAACGAAACCTCTCAGTGATGTTTTTTCAATAGAAAATTGTTCCTATTGTCCTTTAACATGCTCATATCGATTTCGAATCAGAAATTTGTAAAGTATTGAAACGACAAAACATCGATAGTGGAGAGCGGTGATATAGAGATCGCGTTTTCGCAGATCGGCTATTGAATTGTGTAGAATACAAATCTTTTTTTTTTTGAGTGGTTCTATATTAAAGTTGAGCACCCCTCCCCCGTTTTTTGGCAGACCAACCTCATTTTGTTGCGGTTTCATGCGAGTAGAATTACCAATCTTTAGAGCTAAATTTGTATTTTCTGCGTTAAAGTATCTGAACTGTAAAGACAGACAGACAGACTCACTGCTGCAGCGTCGGATTTATCGGTCTCCCAGGACCCTAAAACGTGCTATTTAGTCAAAATGTTTGCCATAAATGTATCTTTCTTGTAGGCATATCTCGTGTAGTCAATTAAGCCGAAACTTCGATGAATGATTGCATTTGCCCTAAATCCTACATGGCTATAAGAATACCTTCCTTTAGTTATACTCCGTACAGCGAAGAAAATAAAAAAGTTGACCATAGCTGCTCGAAAATGGTAACTCATAAAAGAAATATGGTTAGACCAATAAATTCCTTCTTATGTGTTACACTATTACTTAAAAAATGAATTTTTGAGTGTATAAATAATGAAACTACGAGCAAAACAAAACGTCAAATTTGAGTTTTCGATTTCCTACGTTAAAGCAACCCACATCTCTTACCGCGTCCGAGATGTCAGAAATTAAAGCTACGGAATTAAAATTTATACTGTGTGTAACCTCACTATTAGATCTACTGCAACTGCATCAACGCTTATTTTAAATTTTGGTGAAATTATTGAATTCAGAAAGGTATTTTACGTAATCAAAAGCGAAGA
Source organism: Ctenicera cuprea (assembly GCA_958336395.1). Lineage (NCBI taxonomy): Eukaryota > Metazoa > Arthropoda > Insecta > Coleoptera > Elateridae > Ctenicera > Ctenicera cuprea. The sequence goes on from OY284491.1 coordinate 22,022,831, forward strand.
ATAAGGTGTGGACAAAAGCAAACTTTACTTTTATATTCGCAGGCCTATTATAAGTAAGAACAACATCATATATTAATTAAATTTAAAGAAACTAATAGTTCTTGATATTAATTAATTTTAACAACATTCTCCAACTTTCACTCTTAAAAATTCAGGATAATTACTTGTGGAAAAATTGCATTCCTACCATTAAGCAGGAAATGCTTGCAATCCATTACAAATTTTTTACCAATTTTACGATGTTAAACTAAATATTTAATTGTTACATAAGACACAATTAGTTTCTGACTAACGAATCAACCATCTAATTAATTTGCACTATTAAAATGTCAGGGTTGGGTCTAGCTCTAAACGTTGCAATTTAATTTCTTCATGGTAGTGAAGATTAGTAAGATTATAAGACATTAAACAATTCGTGTCCATCATAACAAGCAGTTGTAACGATTTGCCGCGGGGGACCATCAGTATTGTTGGTGTAACGAACTAATAAACGCGTCAGGCTGGGTGGGTAGGTCTTAATTTGGTGAGCACGGTGTGCTCTTCTCCATTTGTCAGCATACCGGTCAGTAATATCCTATATGTATTAGACTATTCACTTAAAGATATTATAAACTGGCCAGACTCTCGTAATAAGTTATTATTGTTGAGAATTGTAGCTGGTTTATTACACTCTTTACAAACTGGGCGCGGTTTTATAGAGATTAGTTGCAAGATTGCCGAGATATGAAAGCACTCGTTTATTGGATAATTTATTACAGGATGCGTACAAGGTGCTATACTTATCGTTTTATTTGATTATGAAATATTTTTACTCATTTAACATTGCAATGTGTAATTCGTTATTGTGTAGAACAATATTAGTTGTACTCGAACGCAGTTACGGCACTTGAACTTTTATACATTTATTAGGAGAGGGCGACACAAATTTAATGCAAAAAATGTCACAGTTTAATGTAACACAACACAATACGTTAGTAATCATATAAAACAAAATAAAGTACTTTGTATCCGCAAGGTTTGTTCATACGATATCATACACATAGTGATACGAACATCGAACAAAACTTTGTTTCTGACCTACATTATTATGCTAAGATTCACCTGCCATAGCAGTTTTATGTGTTTTATCTCGTTTGAGTATTCTGTTTTAAAAACAACGGTGCCAAACTAAGACTTTCATATCCGAACTTTTGCCACCGCGTATTCTTTTACAATAACATCGCTATCCCCTAGTAGGACTTAAACGGTAATACACGTTTTAGAAAACTAGAGTAATCTACATATAACACTTTTCTACAGTGACGCTCTTTTGCTACGTGGTCGGTGTTGCGCATGAGATGAACACTTTTCCCCAGTTGCTTGTAACGGTTTCCTCGTACCTAGTTGCAAACCTGGGTAAGTGCAGTGAAAATGACGATCTCCGGGGGTCTAATTAGTCTTACTTACCGAAACTATTGGTGCTCAGTAATGTTAATAATGAAACAACTATCGCATTAAACAATACGGAAGCAATACGGAGGAGGCAAAATACGGTAGCAATACGGTAGCAAATACGGTAACATACAAGATACGTTAACAAACGGTAGAAATTACGATATAGTAGTCTACGGTAGCAAACGATAACAGATAAGATACGGCAGCATACGGCAACAATTAAAATACAGTAGCTAACGGTATCGAACTGTAGCAACTAACTAAATAACAATTAGACGTTCTAGTGCAAACGTTAATGACGTTCAAATATAACGGCTAAGACAGGTATGACAAACGGGATTTTGACGTACATGAGAAAGAGATAAGTACTGCCTCGTGTCAAACGCCCGCGGTAGTCAGAACTTAAAAGAGCAGGAAACTAGCTTTGTGTCAAATGTCCGAGCCGGGCCTAGCACAATTTCAGTATAAAGCGTAAAAATACAGAGCGGAGTCAATCACACACGTAAATAATATGCAAGATTTTGCAATAACAAAAGTCTAAAGAAACAGACTAAACAAACACTAACTGGAGAGGCTGATATAGTCAAGCATTAAATTTCTTGTAAGATTTGCAATAACCGAAAACAGTTTCGAAAGTGTATTAATTAAATTTATGATTCTTTGTAATTGCTGATATATTACGGCAAAGCAAAAGACGGAATGTTCTCTTATTAAAATTACTTAATGAATTAATTGCTTTGCATTTTTATAAGTGATCTGTATTGCATCGTTTATGACTCAAGCAAACTTCAGCAGTAATTCCCATTACTTTCAGTTTACAAATTTTGCTAATAGTTTTAGTTCAGTAACGACTGATATGTAGACTAATGATTTTGACAAGGTTACGTATACTACATTTACCATTCATTTTTTGCATAGTAATTAGAAATTAAAAAACAAAGTGCTATTCATTCACGGCCGGGCCGGGCCGGGCTGGGCCGGGCCGGGCCTGGGTAATGAAATTCCGAAACGGGCCTGTAATAGTAAATTCCGGGTTGATTCGGGCCTGGTCTGTAGAAAGAGATTCCAGGTTGGACCGAGCCGGGCCGGGACTGATAATATTCCGGGTTGGGCCGGGTTTCATCATTTACACTTACAATTCGAGCCACGACCGGCCCGGGTCTTTTCGGACCGTGCAGGGCTCTACCTGCTACTAAAAATTTTCCACGCTGCAAATTTGATAAAAATCTGTTTCGGAGATATAAGGGAATGAAAGAACCTACGAACGCACGCACGCACTCCGGTGTTAACGATTTAAAATGTTTAAGTGGGAAGGTAAAAAAAAATAATGCTCCAAAACAACGATAATTTTAATGTCTTAAGTTATGATCAATTTGTGAATCAGAATCAGATTTCAGTCGATCGGCCACTGAAAACGAATGGTTTTTTTTTAACTTGTTAGTTTCAGAATTGGCGACTGCTTAGATCTGTTTAATTTTTACTTTAATGATAAGTTACTCAAAAATCAGTTAGTGCCATAAACGCAAAACCTTTAAAACTGTTACCAAACATTAGCCATACGATTAGTTCTTTAATATGTAAAACAATAAAAATGAGAACAGGATATAATGAGAATGTTGCCCAAATTTCTCTGTGACACCTCCTGTGAATTTTTGAAATTAATGCCTCTATTTACATCTAATTCGCAAAGCGAAAAACGATAAAAAAATCTGCATTTAAGTACGTTGCTCTTTAGAAACAATTGAATGATATTCTAAACTATTGTTATTTAAATAAAGTAAACTTTAGAAAAGTTACTCTTTTTCCTTCCTCATTGTTGGCCGAAAAACATGGAATCTGGGCTTTAAAGTTTTTAATAGGAAATAATATATCTTTCAGGAATATCACAATGTGCTTGTAATACATACCACATTTCCTTGTACGGTTGTGCAATTATATTATATTATTAAACATTGCGATGCTCATGTTAACAGTGCAAGATTTCAAGATAAATCCAAAGAAAATTAATTTACTTTGCAGTTAAGTACAGCAATAAAACTTTCGCAATCTAAAATAGCCCAGCAGAACGTGAAGAAACTTTAATTGTCAAATTAATTAATCCCTCCATAATTACAATTAGTTGCATTTACCTTTTACACGCTTCTCTATTTTCTTCGGCGAGTTGTTTCATAGTTAATCGGAAATTTCTGAATAACGGTTTAATCTGCGACATTATAGACGTTAGCACAGGGCGTTTAATTATCACTACCGGTTCTCTCTAGACCATTCCGCACGGCTTTAATGCAAGCCCAGTAATTTATTAGCAATAAAAGATTTCGAAGTAAAAGTCTTACTACTAATTATAGGATCGTTAATTATGGGCCTTCGTGTCAACTACAGCCAGCTAAATAAGCAGAAAACAATTCCCTTCGCTAAATTGCTCTAGTCATATATTAGCAGCACTAAAGCCGCTTTTGTTTTTATGGTCATTATCTTGTTTCCATTATTGGACGTGTTAGTTACCTGGATCACAGTAGGCTCTGATGAGATCCGTTGCCTTTACCTGGACAGGTAGCTATGGTCAATGTGGGAATATTCTGTTCGTTGAATGCTTTTACTTTACCGAAAACTTTTGTCAAATATTTCTTGATTATTTTGATTCATAATATTTGCCAGGATTTTCTCATACGCTTAACAGAAATTTATATTATAAGCATTTTTTTAAATTTACTGAACTGCGTGGAATATTAAAGCGGTTATAAAAGGGTGCACTATGATGGGAAGTGACAACATCTAGGAAGATCATAGCAGACCTGTCCGAAGCATCTTAAAACGGTTTAAAAATCTCAACAATATATCATAATAAAAGCGGTCATTTTTCACAAAATCCTATTTTAACAAATTGGGGCCTTATTCAGAGAGACCGACTGTTATGTTAACGATTGTCGTTAAGTCGGAAAGGTCAAGTGGTTCATTTCAAAGCAATTTCAACCTAAATTTAAGCTTTAGCCGAATTCGTCATGGTACTTAAAAATTTACTTTTTCAAAAAAATACTTAATGGTCTATGAAAATCAGAGCTGCCAAACGCAGAGTTTTATGGTAACAGGTGTAACCTTATACTCACACATTCCCACACTTTTGTAAATATTTTCAGAGGAACATAAAAAAATATAGGTGGACCAGTATTTCGTGTGTATACCTGAGTGAGTTCACTTTCGGAATTTCCCATGGATTTTAATCGTTAAGTTATCGAAATATTTATATTACTTAATTATAAGCCGTTATCTCTTTCTTTACTATTTAAAATTTTGGAGCCACACCTGGGAATTTTGTAATAATAATAATGAATCTCAGGTTTTTGTTTTTTATTAATAAAGTTAAATATAGGTTGTTGTATCTAAGCAGGTAAAATTAAAGCTGTCACATTATTGATAAAAAGCTTCTGAGAATATACTTTTCTAAGCAAAAAAATATAAAAAAAATGTTTTCGTTTATTCGAACAACTTGAACAAAACGCTGTAAATAAATAGTTTTCGTGCTTGCTCGAACGTTGATATCTCCAATAACATTTTATTTGTGACAATTATTGTAAACTATAAAATATAACATTCCAGAAAAAGTGAAAAAAGGTTTATGCAACCAGTGGACTTTGCCATACTTCAAAAATAATTAGTTTTTAAATTTCAAACATCGATAGAAGGCCACACATTAGAGAAAACCTAAATTGTAACTTATCTCTGGCCCTATGAGCTTATAAATCTTAAAAATATTCGTGTGGCTTGGTTTTGGAAAACCTAGTTTAAATAATTTGCAAATTCGAACATTTTGCCCTTCTGTAGAACGAGTAAAATCAGATTTATCTCAACAGAACCAAGCAATTTAAAAATATTAACGGCTTTGCATAAACGCATAAATTAGTAGTAAATACTGAGGTATTTAACAGTTCGGCCAATGCAGCCAAGTCGCAATCTCGAAAAACTCCGTGCAGGCCGACCAGGTTACGTGCTTCTTGTAAATTTGTTAAACACACGTCAAACACTCAGCATTTAGAATATCCACAGTATTAAGATGAAAAGCAAACAGATATACGTAACTACGCTAGCGTAAAGCATGGTCGAAATATGTCACTGACGGCGGAGGTACTTCTTCTCGTAGAAATCCTCGGTAGCGTTAAGCAATTTATCTTTTTAGTGTATTAGGACAATTACCTTCAGTGCAGTAACTCGACGTTCCTAAAAATCTGTAAGAAAATCATAGGACGCTTATCACGCCGCATACCGGTTAACCGATTGTTCTCACCGATAAGTGAAGCTCTATTTCGTAAGATTATGCTCACCAATCGAAGTCCCGTTCTGCCAAAAGTATGTGTCACACAAAGAATCCATTGGGTTAATACTCTTTCAATTAGCCAGGTCGAGGGATCTTCTAGTCCCACCGTACTAGGTAGATCCCAAGTGCACAACTAGTTGTATCTACGAGCTTCGCCAATTTTCAACAACCACAGAAAGCAAGAAGAACAATCAATAATATCATATGTTTGTTTGAGTCTGTGGGTGAATATGTAGGTTATGTCACGATACTCCAGTAATATAGTTCGATTTGTGAAGAAAATTTGCGGGTATTATCAAAAATTTAAAAAGAAACGAGTTTTAATCACAATCTAAATCCGATCCTGGAAGCGGAAGGTTTTCGGGTAAAACTTTTTCTGACATCGGATTCCGATGGACGACTGTCGGACTAATGGAACGCTTTTTCCGAACTTTCTAATTTCAAAATGGCGATGGCGAAAATTATTTAAAAATTTTGAATTTAACGCCTTATTACTCAAAAATGAGTTGGCAGATCAACATAGACGTTGAAAATTATAACAGCCCTAGAAAAGCACAGTGTTACTATGGAATGAAAACTTACAATTCCCGGGTAAAAAATGCTCCGGAAAAAATTCTCGCATAAAATGCCCTGAAAAAACATCCACGGGCAAATCAGCCCCTGGAAAAACATCCCCGAAAAAATCAATCCTCTTTGCAGTTTTCATTTATACCAAAACTTTCTTAGATAGTGACATTGTGTTTCCCTAGGGCTTTGTCAACATCAAACTTCATTCCGATCTGTGAACTCGTTTTTAAGTAATAAGCGTTAAAGTGAAAACTTTCAAAAAATCGACTTAATTAGGTCCACTATCACATACTGTCTTAAGATTTACTTTCTTTAATGCTACAAAAAGAACGTGTTTAACTTTCTCTTCTGATTTCAGATTTTTTTACTCTGAATTTTTTATTTTGAGTTTTTTAACATTTCGAAGTTCATCAAAATTGGACCATCCGTTCGGAAGTTATAAGGCATAAGCCACACTTATACCTACAAACCTACTACCCACAGAGAGACATTGTTTAAAAACCACTTTTTCGAGTCCTTGGTATTGCGAAACATGTTATCTTCTTCTGCCGAGAGTTGTTTTCCGGGTTTGTTTACCGCGATTCTTTTTACTGACGCATTTTTGAAAATTTTTGTTTTTTCATGTTAAAGTTTTTACGGTTTCGACGATATTAGACTGGGATATAATTTGGTGTTATAAATTTACCAGGAGTACACAATGTTACTTAAACAGCTCATAGGTAACTTTTAAGTAATACAAAGCAACGATTTTATACTGAAGCGGCCGTTGTCATCAGTTAGGTAGTGGTTATAGCTTAGCTCGTTTTGACATTTTTCTCGTTACACGACTGGTATTTTCTGATAATTGAGTAGTGCAGCAAATAAATGGGATATCTGTATGCAGTGTTGCAATTGCCGTTTGGGGAGTAATTTGTACTGCCATCGCTGTGGGGCTAGAACGTTATGCATAAATACTTTTAACGATAGAAATAGTAAAAGATTTTCAAGTATAAGAAAATCCAGGCTCATTTTTACTTCATTCCGACGGGCTTCTGCGGGTCGTTTGTAATTACCGACTGACCCCAACCTCTAAGTCTATCTGCAGCACCCCCGCCAATGAAGCATAACGGTTTTGCAGTCAGCTAATTAAACATTTAACACATTCTTAGACATTTATTCGATGCTAATTTAAAAATCTAAATATAATGAAACGTAAAGTGTATAAAGTGATTTGCCTCTTAAAAAAAATAAGTATTTTCCACTTCTAAGAGTATTATTGTGATACTAATTTTGCTACCACCCTGTTTTCGATTCCGATTTTGAAAACAAACAAAAAATGATATCAGGAAATTATGTGTAACATCCGCTTCCTTTATCGATTTGTTTAAAGTGTTGTTTCTCGATGAGTTTTAGAAATAGCTCCACATTCTAAAGTTTAACAAAACCGAACCATCTGTTCGAGAAACATAAGAGAGCAACACATCTAAGAAAAAAAATTTTCCAGACATTTTTTTTTAGTTCCTGGAGCCCCAAAATATGATTTTTTTAATCATAATCAATACCTTTTTACATTAGAAGTATATGAAAAATAAAGTAAAAATTTCTAGAGGAAAAGCACTTCGGAAAGTTCTACGCAAAAGTATACCAAAGTGAAGCCCCATAGAAAATTGGTTTAAAAAACAGTTTCCTTAATATTCGTCAGGTTTTTTCTTCCAAAATCTATCTTTCAGTTACAACTACCATATATACCAATACCTTTAACGTTAAAATTCGCTTAGAAAACATACTTACACCTGAAAGTAACGTTACATTTTGATAAATTGGATGCCAAGCTTACACAATCCTTAAAAATCACTACCCATAATTTTCACAACAGGCTTAGATAATTCCGATAAATAATCACCAGTCGAACCGAAACAAAACAATTCTTTTTTTCCAAGCAAATGAACAAATCGTTCGTTGAAACAAAAGGCTTGAGGAAGGCAATTTTGGTAACATCGTTTCCTTTTTGTACGTTGATAAACTGGGCGTACCATCAATATTATATTCCAAAGTGTTGCCTAGGTGGCCGGACCTGAAGATTAAGACGTCTATATACAAGAGGAACATAACTTTATATTATATCGCAGTTAAACACAAGCTGCGTACATGGGTTTTATATTCTCGAATCTGGAGTGCCGAGAATACAGACATGATAAATATGTCGCTTATTCGGTAAAGCTTTTGTATTGGACCCTTTTTAGTTTGATATATTTCTTTATTGTTTTACCTAACCTTGAACGGGTTAATGTCAACGTTTTCACCATCGCGTCGATATGAAATGATAATCTAGATAAAGTTCGTAGCAATTTATACATATGTAGCTACATTTTTGAACTTTTTGCCCGTCTTACCAATAAGTTAAATAGTATTTTTCTATTAAATTTCCAACAGTGGCTTGTGCTTAATTTTGTAGAAAATTATCACCATTTCAGCTTTCAACACTTGACCTTTTCTCGGGGGAGAGGTTGATAACATTTATTATTAACCTGTATTAGTTTTGTGTTGGAAGATCTTTTTTTTAGTTTCAGATCTTCAGCATTTCTTTTGACTAGGAGAGGTTACAAATTATTACATTTAGTGATGTCTAAAATTATTCAAGAGTATTAGTCGGACATGAAATATCCGTGCCAATATATGCGGCAGTTAAAAAATTGCACGTCATTGTTCGGAAAATACAAAGTATATCATATCGGTAACAAAATAAGGCATATAAAGGCTTCAGTGAAGTGGAGAGAGATGGTGGGGCAATCAATCACAATGACAGCTAGCGGCAGGACTAATGAACGGCGGCGTCTCTAAGTTCACAAAGGAATAAAAAAACGATTCATAAATTTTATTTGTCTAAAATAAATCACCACTCTGATTGAACAATGCTTGCGCCGTATATTAATAACGGTTATCATTTCTCTTTTATCATCTGTCACAACTGTGTCATTGTTAAGTGGATTAAAATATATCGCCTAATTACGCAATTAATATTTTAAGTTGGAACATTTCTTTTCAGACATTAATTAAAATTTATACAAATCATGATGGGTGGAGTTAGGAAATAAAAAAAACGTATTTGACTGGCTGAGTTATTTAATTAACTTATCAGAAAACAGAACAGTCAGTAAAGGTATAAGGAAACGTACTTATGTAATATACAGCAGTGACGGTCCGTCCTATTAAGTAGGGTAGGCAGTGCCTACCCATAACTTTTCAAAAAAGAAATCAAATTCTTAGTTTGATATAAAAAAATGTTACTTTAACACGGTTTTTACTTTTTGACACCACCGCGTAACATTAAAAAGTAGAGGCTAAATAAATAGACCGGTGCCTTTAAACACAGCTACGACACAATCAACTAATCTATTATTTTTAATACGTTTGCATGCACATTGATACAAATAATGCAATAATCAAGTGGACGTATGTAAAGAAATAGTAGGGATTTCAGAACGCAATAAGCACGGCAAACGCACGGCCTCTGCAGTTTTTACTTTACTTGCGCCTGTCAGCGGCGATATATGTCAGATATTGTGTGTTTATTTATTTCATACCTAGTTTGCAAATTTACAGTAAACACAGATATTCTCGTTGACCAGCTTTTTAAAGAAAAATTTAAAAAATACTCTTACGATAAACAAATAGAAATAAAAAATCATGGGCGATGTACTTCAAAATGACTAAAGCCGTTACAGACAGACAATAGGAAAAAACCTAGATCGTTTAATACCGAATGGTATAAAATAATGAACTGGCTACCTTGTAGCGATATTAAAAGTAAACTATTTTGCTGGAATTGCTTATTATTTTCATCTACATCTAACTACTCTTATCATGAAAGCTGCCCTCAAGTAAGGCGAACCACCAGCAGAACAGTAAACTGGTGGAATGATAACCTTGCTCAGTTAAGGCAGAAAACTAGAAAATTATACAACAAAGCGAAAAAAACGAATGAGTGGCTGGAATATTCACTCACCGAATACAAAAGGGAACTAAGAAAAGCCAAAAGAGATTCATGGAGGAAGTTCTGTGAAGATGTAGAATCTACATCTGAAGGAGCAAGACTCTACAAACTCATGGCAAAGGACCCGATAAACCCACTGCGGACACTTATAAAACCCACAGGGGAATATACGAACAATGGTAAGGAAACACTGGAGGTCCTACTCCAAGTGCACTTTCCAGGTTCGATGAACGTAAACCTTGAGCCTATCAATGACCAGCAAAACCTAGAACAACTCTATCGTAGAGCATCTAGGGACAGCTGGCGGATAGCCAATAGGGTAATAACGTATGATAGGGTCATCTGGGCAATTAACTCATTTGAGGCCTATAAATCTCCTGGTCCTGATGGGATATTCCCTGCTCTGTTACAGCAGGGCAAACAGGACCTAGCACCAATTTTATGTAAAATATATAGAGCCAGCTTGGCACTAGGGTATGTGCCAAAAGCATGGAACCAAGTAAGGGTCGTCTTTATACCAAAACCTGGGCGGAACTCATACGCCCAGGCAAAGGCATATAGACCTATATCCCTATCATCGTTTGTGTTGAAAGCAATGGAGAAACTGCTTGAAAAGCATCTTAGGGAAACCTGTCTAATAGAAAGGCCACTACACCCTAATCAGCATGCATACCAAGCAGGAAAATCGTGCGAAAGCGCATTACATCAGCTAACTTCAAAAATAGAGACAGCACTGACCAACCAAGAAATGGCATTAACTGTATTTCTTGACATAGAGGGTGCATTTGATAACACCTCATTTGAATCAATGATACTAGCTGCTAGTAACCGTGGAGTTGAAGACACCCTATGCAGGTGGATGAAAGCCATGTTACAAGGCAGACAGATTCAGACGACATTGGCAGGTGAGACAGCACAGGTGTCTCTGGCCAGAGGATGCCCTCAAGGCGGAGTCCTATCTCCCCTGCTCTGGGACTTGGTTGTAGACGAACTACTAGTCTCACTGAACAAATCTGGCTACTACACACAGGGGTATGCGGATGATATCGTCATACTCATAGTGGGGAAATATGCCAATACAGTATCAGAGCTCATGCAAAGAGCTCTAAAAACTGTTGAAGGGTGGTGCATAAAGGAAAACCTAAGGGTAAATCCTACAAAAACAACACTAGTTCCCTTCACTAACAAAAGAAAGCTGGATGGGCTACGGCTACCAACTCTCTTTAACCAAGTAGTACAGATGAGAGGAGAGGTCAAATATTTGGGCGCGTTCCTAGACACCAAGTTGACCTGGAATCAACATCTAAACAACATAACCAACAAAAGTAAAACGGCATTAATGATGTGCCGGAGAACGGTTGGAAAAACCTGGGGATTAAAGCCACACATGGTGCACTGGTTATACATTGCAGTGGTAAGACCCATGATAACCTACGGCTGCCTGGTTTGGTGGCCAAAGGTCAAACAAAAGCAGGCAATTGCGAAACACACAAAAATTCAGAGGCTAGCATGTCTATGCATAACAGGAGCAATGAAAAGCTCACCCACGGCAGCCATGGAAATAATGCTAAACCTACCCCCCTCGACATTTTCATCAGGGGAGAGGCCAGGATGGCAGCATACAGGCTGACATGTAACATGAACTGGAAAACCCAGAATAACCTTGGGCACACCAGAATCACAAATGATATCGCAAACCCTCTTTTAAACATGGGTAGCGACACTATGATTCCAAAAATTTCATACGACAAACCATTTGAAATCCAAATGGACTGGGATCAATGGCGTCGTCGTAGGGAAGAACAGAATCCGTCAAGAGGGCTGATCTGGTACACAGATGGATCTAAGATGGATAACGGGTCAGGTGCTGGAATACACGGCGAAACCCCAAGGCACAACATGCATGTCTCACTGGGGCAAAACACCACGGTATTCCAAACGGAGATATTCGCTCTGGGAACCTGTGTCTGTGAGAATTTGAGAAGGCAAACCAAAGGCAAACCTATCCACATACTCACTGACAGTCAGGCAGCCCTAACGGCATTAGCATCAAAGCAGATAAGATCCAAGCTAGTCTGGGAATGCCTGCAAAACCTGAAAACCCTAGCAAAACACAACCAAGTAACACTGGTGTGGGTGCCAGGTCATAAGGGCATAGCAGGCAATGAAAAAGCAGACCAACTAGCGAGGAAAGGATCTGAGGCAACCTTTATTGGTCCTGAACCAGTACTAGGTATCACAAAGGCGACAGCACGTGGGGTAATAACTGAGTGGATCAAACAACAACACCAGCAATATTGGAACCACGTGCAAGGACAAAGACACAGTAAACTGATGATGGGAAGACCATCTCAGAATCTAACAACTGAAATACTGAAACTCAACAGAAATAATCTTAGAATTGCGACGGGGCTACTAATCGGTCATTGCAGTCTAAGGAAACACATGCACAGAATGGGCGTATATACAGAAGAACCCATATGCAGACTCTGTAATGAAGAGGAAGAAACTGCCTCTCATGTAATCTTTGAATGTGAAGCATTAAACCGCCGACGTCACAACCTGTTGGGCGAAATAGACCCACAGGTAGGCATACCGGAAAAAGATCTGGACCACAGGCTACTAAACCTAGTAAAGGGTCTTAACCTGTTCGCCTAAATCAAAACGCAAAGGCAGAGAAACACAATAGGCCTTATTGGCCGGGGTGTTCAGGGACTCACAAAACCGTGCTCTGCAATTGCTACAACCAATAACCAATAACCAATAACTACTCAGAAGTACAGTATAAAACAGGAAAATCTGTTTAAAAAAATGTTTCAGCTGCAATTAAAAAACGTGCGCCTACCAAAGAACAATTAGCTGCAACTGTTAGATTAAAATTATTTGGCAAACCACACATAACTTGGCTTTGAACGAAGATTTGCTTTATCAAATTCAAGTGCATAATAACAAAGTGAAATTTAATAGACATTTTAGGAGTAGATTCATTCATTTAACAACAGGTATTGGTAAATTGAAGTTGCCGTAATTTTTTATTTTTTAATCTTAATGTTAATTAATTATACCCATTGCCTATATCCAAATTTTGAACCCACGTAACGCCACTGATATACAGCCAATGCCCACCTTCAATTAAAAGTTAAAACAGAAGTATTGTATTTCATGGTAATAAACGTAAAGAGGATCAAGCAGACACAATAGCAACGAATTGACAAACACGTGTAGGTAAATAGGAGAAGACATTCCTATAAAATTAAAGCGAGTGCAGTAAATTTGTAGTTCAGTTAACAAGTACTAAACGCAATACTAACTGCCTGTAACAAGTGGGCTGTGTACTCTGGCAGCCATTAACATATAAATAGAAAACATTTCGCGAAGATAATACTGCACCTCGAGCAGTATATTTCGTATTTTTTATGGTGCCCTGCCTGAATTAAAATAACACAGAAAACAATAAAATTCCAAACATTTAAAGTGTTCTATTGTTGTAAAAACCACAAATCGGTTTATGCTAAGAATGCACACTTGGTAGACCAATAAATATACTAAACGGTTTTGTATTCGTATTGAAAATAAAATACGCAAGGCTTTCTTTACCATACAACCACATGCACACTATACAAAATTTTATACTGAAAGTAGGTAGATATGAGCGACATAAAAGCGAAGAAAAGATATTGCATAGGTTTATTGGCAGAACAAAAGGCGAAGAAGATTTACAAAGAATGTCTTTAGTCCAATAATATAATTTTCTCTTAGTTTATCTATTTTAGTGATGCTGGGGGAATCCCCTGTCATATCCATGAAACAAAACCCAAAAACAAATGTTAAAAGTAACGTAAAATTTCCTGCTTAACTGCTAGTTTTGAATTAAGTACTTAAAATATCTTGAAATAGCTAAGATTATAGGTACCTACTCGTTTTATCGTACACATACAATAATTTTTGCAGTGTAAACTATGTCCGATTGAGCAGATCGGCGAGAAGCAGTGGGTATTTTCAAATTTAAATTTCAAGTTGCAGATAGCGACATCTCTATTTGAGACCACACCAGTATACACGAAGCAGCAAAAGCTGGACAAAAGAAAGAGTCTGAATAACTTTATAACAACCGGCGATTTGAATAGCGCGATGTTGAAAATTCCCGGCCGCTTCGTATAAAATTTTTAGCATTGTGCTTATTGTTACACACCCTCTTAATTGAAAGAGAACTGTCCGGTTTGTCTTACTTGTGCTTATCGAAGTGTATCGGCGATAGGAAAAGCGTGCTTTGAAAGCGACAGACAGCTTCATAAATGATCATTTCCTGATCAGTTACTGTGCGATGAAAAAATGAGAAAATTACATATTAATTTGATGGAAAAATATGCACCGCTGTTTTCAAAAAATTTCAAAAATTCATATCGATTGTTATTATTTCAATCGACCGACATAATTTGTCGAATGTATCAAACAAATTGCTAAATAACAATGGCAAGCAAACAAGAAACAAAAAGAGATGCATTTTAAAATTAAACAGTAGGCACACAAATGCAGTTTGCATCTAAATTATGCAAAACAATAGAACGTCAACTACAGACACAAAAGAGCCGAGTTTCGAATTTATTCGTTTTGGATCAAATGTCAATCATTCCCGGATATCTTTTTGATTTATTCCTGCTGGCTGCCCGACGTACGCTTGCCTCGACTGTGCGAGTCACTTTTGATGAATTTATGGCGCTACCTTGCTTTGTTTTTATTGCAGGTATGTTAAATTAATCGATTAGGTGTTTCATCAATTAATAATCCCGTAAGTCATCCACCAGCTTCTCTTAATTTGATTTAATTTTTGTTACATCTTCTTCGCTTTTAGCAGATAACTACGAGGGAACTTTTGAAAATTACGCAAAGTTTAAAACGAATAAAATTGTTTTTTGAGTAGATGTTAAAGATTTAATGCATAAATTAACAATGTTTAAGCTAAAAATCAGCAACTAAACGACAAAAAGTTTGTAGTAATATATATGTTACTGCGTTAGTTTCTTCATTGCAAATATAAATGTTTATATTTTTTTTGTTTCTAAACCTATACGTCTATACTGTTAAAAAGGTTTCTAAATCACAATCACCAACTGCCGGTGGGGTGCAGATTAAAAAAGTTGCATTCCGCATATAAGGAACTATTGTTTAACGTTGAAAATTGCACCTGCAGTGACCTGCGTTTGTTATTCACAAATTTAGTCAATTTAATAGTATTTACTAAGAATAACACATTAATTTGCTAAAATGAGTGTAAAAAAATAATAATCAGCAGCGCAACCTGTAGGCTACATTCCCCGTTTTGTTTTGTTAACAAGCCGCCCCCGAGAACAGTGGCGTAGCTATAATACAGCGGGAGTAAGCAATGCTTAAGGGCCCTAAGTTTCAGGGGGCCCGTTGGATGCGGGCCTGATAGGTACAACAAATATTCTTTCAAAAGTCAAAAATCACCTAAAACACCTAAGATCGTCCTACGGTGCACTGAAAAATGAAGCTATAACCCTAGCGAATAAATGGGGAATCGCCGTTGAATTTCACACCAAGCGTCAAGCTCGAGTCAAAAAGTATTTTGATGAACTGGCAGCCGATCATCGCTTTCAAACACGTGAAGACATGTTCAATTGTTCATGTTCAGGGTTTCCGTAGTCTTCCACACATTAGATATTGTGAATGAACTGTTAGTCAACAGGTTCGAAACCTTTAATACAATTGCGCAAAATTTCGGCTTCTTGGTTCCAAAATCATTTTTAAACATGGCAGGAAAAAAATTACACACTAAGTATTCTGAAGTTTTCTCAGAAAAATTCTCGATACAATTTGTGAATATGATGTCAATTGTTAAAGATGACACTGATCAAAATATGTCAGTTAAAGAGTTTTTATGTGAAGTCTTGCTAAAAAAATATGCAGTATTGCAGGGCGATTTTTCGGAAATTATATTGGCTTTTCTTTTATTTTTAACACTGCCAGTTTCAGTGTCTTCTGCCGAGAGATCTTTTAGTAAACTAAAAATTATAAAAAACTATCTACGCAATTCAATGTCGGAAAATCGTCTTCACGATCTCTGGATTTTAGCCATTGAACACCAAGCAGCGTCAAAAATGAATGTTCAATACCTGGTTAATGCTTTCTCAGAATTGAGTAAGCGTATTTTCTAAGTTTTCAAATTTTCGGTTGTTTTTCATATTGATTATCTCAAACCTGGGTTGGGGGCCCAATTGGTTTTCTTGCTTAAGGGCCCAAAAGGGTCTTGCTACGCCACTGCCCGAGAAGGAAATTTTGTAGAAAAAATCTATAAAAGACCCGGATAAAACAAGAAACTAATAGCCCTGTAAAAACAATTTAAAAAAGAAAAGTCACCGTAAAACTACCAGGAAAACCTTCCAAAGAAAATCTTATTATAGACCTAGAAAAAATTCCTAAAACGGAAAAGCGGAAAAACGTTAGTTAATATATAATAATAATCCACCAACAAGTATTTATGAACAATAATAACATTATCCGTAATAATTTACGCTATGTAGCGTTTATGCATTAATAGTGTAAACTAAGCAATCTGTAAGAACACTCCACCGAAGCTGTTCGCTAGCCCATGGCTATGTTCAGCTTTGTAAGGCCCGTCGCTCTGCTGGCATGTCTCGAGTCTGCTTGCATTATAAGAGCTATCAGCAGATTATGTTACAATAACACAAATAAATATTCCTTTGTAAAATTTCTTAAAATAGGAGTGTTTTTAACTTGCCGCACGCGGCCTTGCTTTTGCAAAAAAAACTATTAGTAAAACAGAGCCGATAAACACAATTTATTTCCAAAACACGATTAAAAAACTGTGTCGAGGTGTAAAAGCCCGTCGTCGTATTACGGTGACACAGTTAGGGATTTAATATATAAAGTGTTTTGAAACTCCCGGACACGAACTGTGGGGCGGTATTCTACGGATCTAATAATATGTTGTATTTAAAAAACAAATGAATGTCGCTATCGACATATACTCAAAAAATTGGCCTATAACATGTCTATGAGTTTTCCTGTAACTGCAATAATAACAAAGATAGCCCGCTAAATTAACGAATTTAAAACATCCTGTACAAGTAATAGCAATAATTGGACAAATAGTTATGGTACAATTAAATTACAAAGTCTAGCTATCATACGGAAAAACTAAATAAGCTTAGATATGATACAATTAAATTACAAAATCAAACTATCATGCGGAAAAACTAATTAAGTTAAGAATTCATAATCAAAAAAACAGATCGATTTCCCAAACTTGCCCCAAATATTGCGTTACAATAACAAACGAGCTGGAAACAAACAATTCGCCGTTGCGTTTACACTAACCAGTTCGCATTTAAGAATTCGATAAAAAAAATTAAAACAATTGTAAAATAATTAATAAAACTAGGACTTTGATCTACGGTCCGCTACACTACCCACTTCATTAGGTTATTTATTATATTCAAAAGAAAACGCGGTGTGTAGTTCACGGGTTTCGCTAGTATTTATTAAAATCTAAATTCAGAAAAACTTTCTTAGAGCAGTGTCGTGTCCACTGTCCAAGCCTCTTCATCTTTCGATTAAAACATATTTTCTAAACCTCTTTTGGCTTATTCCTCTTATGTAGAAGTTATATCTTTTTGTTGGCTTAAATATGTTTAAAATTGTGCCATTTAATTTCCTAAATAACACGGAAGCATTAAACACACTACAACTGCAGCACATTACTTTTCCTTTCGTGAAATTAACTTTAACCAGTTCGAAACTTTTGCACACACCCTCATATATTGACAAACCTCTGTAAAATTTACGATTCACGCTGCAGTGTTTACATGGTTTTGTATTTATTCTCTTTTCTTTTCCCCATGTGAAGTTGCCCTATCACGCTGTCGGTAATTTGTGTTGAATTTTAATTATATTATACGTAAAAGTAATTAAGTTACACTCTATTAATATGATGCAATAAAACTAAAAGCAGCACACGAATAATTATCGTACGAGGGGCGTCCTTATTATTAACTTTATTAAAATAATTTATCATCGTCACGATACTAGGAATTTTATAAAGTAAAGCTTCACGCATGAGTCTCAGTAGTAGGAGCAAATTAGTTCTTTGAATTTGCTTTCTTTATTGGATCAATTTTAATGCAAATATTGACAGTAATAAAACGTTAAAATAAAAGAAAGTATTCTAGTTAGAAATAAAAAACGAATTTTTGTTTGCGGGTATTAATTTTAATTTATAGATAATTAATTGCATAACGTTGGTTATTTACGATCTCAATTATTAAATATAGGTGAATAAAAGTTCAGTGGCTGTTTAATTTGATTCAACGCAGTAGGAAGAAGCCGTTCTTTCAGGTTGAGAAAGTTAACATATTTCTACGGTATTAACTTTATGATGAACAACCCTGTATCATAGTCGCTTTCCGCCTGTCCGAGCACTAATTAATCTTAACAGCTTAACTCTAAATAATTACAGTTCCCGCACGCGATTAGCTAATATAATAGCTACGCCAGGCTAACACGTTCAAAACCGTTCTTCATAATAGGAATCTTGACGTTTCTTATTTCTTCAGTCTGCTAGTACAAAAAATTTCTAACAATCAAACAAGCAATATCTAATTTTTGTAATTAATCCTTGGTTGTTAAAGGAACTGATGCTTTGAGAAGGAAATACCAAACGATTAATTCATAATATTTTGGAACAACGTACAATAAAGGTTATAAAGTCAATGAAGACGGATGTATCTTAATTAGTGGCCAATAATACATTTCAATGACGTCACAATGGAGGTAATTAACTTAGTATTAATTAAACCGTAACCATAGCAACCTCTCGACGGCGGCCGCTAAGTAATCAGCTTTGTTTTATGCTGCCTCGATTAACTTGAGATCCTGGTCGCTGTTTAGAAGAAAAAAGCCCTAAACAAAGCGAGAGAATTTCTAACAAGATAATAGATTTTGAATTGGAATGTTCGAGTTAATTCAATTTGGGCAAGGCGCTCTTAATTTAGACGTAATTAAATCAATTACGGTGTACCCAATTCTAACTCACATTTTCTTGTGTAGGATTTTTAAAGCCCGTCTTGTACAAGGAAAGAAGAAACGGTTACGTACGTTATAAAGTATTTCCGATTGAAGTTTTTCTCCTATTTCCCTATAAAAATACGCAAATGTAACGAGGTTTAAAAATAGATTTTCCTGTATCGAAATCCGGAATAATCGGGAACGGATCCATTATTCCCAAATGCATTTCTCAACCTTTTCTTCTACTTCAATATCGGATTGAATTAAACCAAATCTAAATTCAGACAATCCATTTTGTAATCTGCATTCGCCAATAGATTTCCGGCGTTTCGATAACATCTTCAGGGAGATTGCCTCATAGGCAATCACTTATACGTCACATCCTCCATGCAAATCAAATGGGGTTGAGATTTATATTGGACCAGCAGAATGTGAAGTGTCGCTGGAGAAATATCGGAAAAAGTTCACAGTCTCCGACGCTGAGCTAAGCGAACCTTTAAAATCTGTTTATTTGAATTTTCTCGCTTGGAACGGAGAAACTAGCGAGCTACGTTTAATGCTATACAAAAAAAAATTATATGTACTTTCGACGTGTTTCTGAACTGAACAACAAATATATTGTAAAAAGGAGTTGGTGGCAAATTAACACGCAAATATCAATTTTATTATAAAAAATAGACGAAACAGATTCCTATATTCAAAAATAGTGTTATTATAGCGTTCTAGCCCCAACAGTTACTTCGAAAATTGATATTAGATTTTAGCCTAAAGGGTTTGACACTGAAAGCCTCCAGAAATCAGTTGTTAAAGTTGTTAAACCCCAAAAAAATTAGGGAGATGTTAAAAATATCTAAAAAATAACAATAAGAGTAAATTCTATTTCTGTTGTGAGAAATTATGTTTCTTATCGTCTTCCATTTGTTGAACATAACGACAAACATTTTTTTATAGAAGGTTATACAACCGCTACACGCTTATATATATTTTTATTTTTGTATTTTGTTTTATGTGTAACCAAGAATTCCTCTTATTATTTATTTATGTTTAGCAGTGATGTCGGTGAATCGCCGCTTCACCTCTTATAATTTGTAAAAAGCAATTTTTATTGTTTTATCATCAAATGTATCTGTTTCTATAAATCTATATAAATTCGTAAGTGACAAAATGCTTCTAACAACCAACATCGTAAAAATTGCAACGCCCTTGCATTTCTTACATTTCCACTTATCTAATACGATTACATAGTCAACTGAAGCGATTATGAAGACTTCCACTACCGCTGCACTAAAATACGTTGTTGCCATGACAACATATCACCCACCACCGCAAGTACTACTACGGCCAGTCAAGCCAGATATATGACTCGATATCTACAGTGCTTCACTTCAGAGTTTAAAGCCCAACTAAAAGTTTATAAATGTGTGGTACAAACAGTATCACTGGTTATGTGGAAGTAATTATTGAAAAACTATTTAGCTGGCTTTAAATCCTCATCGGTAACAAACATTCCGATAGAACAAAATTTATTTCAATGATTTTTTGAATGTTACGTGTGCTTTTCACAAGCATGAAGGATCTTCAGAGTTCAGAACACCTAAAGCGGGCGATGGGATTTAAACGACTTCAGAAAAATAAATGTAAAATAAAATATAAACCATAATCTTTTTATTCTTACTCTTAGCTCTTACTTTATCATTACACCGCTCGGGCGAAGAGCCTGTAATTTCAATTAGCGTTTGGAGAAGCCTAAATTGATTTTTCACAAAAACGATTTACCTGTTTCCAAACCCACAAGCCGCTACCGATCTTTAGTTATTAAGTAGTTCTCTGGCATTAAGTTGCAGACCTATTTTTGATTATTTCGTAATTCTAACATTTTGGTCCTTCGAGCCGGATTTCGTATAGCTGCAAATAAATGTAAGTTACGACGAAGGGCGTAACCTTGACAACTTGAGATTTAGTAAAAGCAAAAAATGGTAGCCCATTTAGCAGCTATACTGGTTTAAAAAAATTTAACACCACCGTGTAGCCAGTTTTTATTTAATATATTTTTTTGAAATGTTACTTTATCTATTAGCTTATCTAAAATTAAAATATTCTAAAAATTTAAGACGTAAAACTATTTTAGTCACCGTTTATAATAATTAAAAATAAACGATTGCTTTAATATTTTACGTTAAGTATTTATTAACAATTGAATAGCTCATGCTTTAGAATAAAACAAAATTCGCTCACAAGCTCTCCTCAACAAAATGTTTAATAGCAACCTTTGGCAATCTAAGAATTCAAATGAAGCGACCTCGGCTCGCGTTTGAATAAAAAACTACTTATATACTGCTAAAATGGGTGTGTGAATACATTTCCATTGCTCTAGAGCAATTTTCCCCACTTTTCATCCACTTTCCTCGCTTTCCAGATGAGTTCGAGTTCACCTCCGCGCCGTTATAGCATCATAAGGCGGGCACTCCATTTCAGCCGTGTTTGTTAGAGCGCAAGAAATGAAATTGCAGGAATATTGGATTACCAAATTTAAATATAAAGTGGCTTCTCTAATAAAATGGCTGACACGCGCTCGTTTCAAATGGAACCTCGTTCCGATTTTTATTTTTGAAGTCGTTTATTGAAAACGTTTTTTTCCGAATCGATGAATGACTCACGTGTGGCGATCTGTCGACTATAAAAGCAATAATCAATTATAGAACCGCTAAAGGGTGAAAAATTTTCAACCCTAAGCGGTCGCAAAAAAAGAAAACATTTATTAGTTGAAATTGCCGCCACTTAAGAGACGCATCCGTAGAGCTTTTTAAGATGCAATAAACACCATTAAAGTCGTCTCTAACTCATGATGCAAACCACTTAAGTAAAACTGCTACAGCATGACCCTTCTTAAAGCGGCGCAATTAACTCAATTTTTTGTCACTTAAGATGTGTTGATCTCTTGATTACTTTTTACTGCAATTAAAACACTTTAAGCTTCTGAGTGCTGTTTTCAAGTGACAGATGTTGTCTTCCTACACCTGTATTTGCGAACGTTTTTGTATTTCCACCGGAAACAACGATAATCCATATACAAACACTTTTTAAGTTCTTGGCCCAGGGTCGGAATGATAATAGAAGCAACCAAAGATAAAAAGTTAACCGAAAAATTTCTATCGATTTCAGAAGTTAATGGAAACGCAATTTCTAAACCATTTTGCAATTTTTTAATTGTTGCTTTAAAATGTTAAATCATTTAACCCCACATATCAGAGGGAGTCAAGTACGCAGTGGTCGATATCTCCTTTTATTATTTAAAAAACAGATACAATTTTCAAATAAAAGTTGTAGGGGTCCAAGATGGCCACGTTTTAAAATTATTTTTAATTATACAGAGGATTCCATATAAAGGTGACGTACCAAAATTGTTTTTATAATAAAACACTGTGTACTTCTGCATATTTTTATTCGTTTCTTTAAATATGTTTTGTATCTAAAATTCTGTTGCGGACTTGTGAAGTTATTAAACAATTTGTGAAATATTTTATACTTACATGAATTATTATTATTAAAATTTGCAAGAGCCGCATTTCCATAGAAAAAATAAACTGTTTTGTTTAATTTTAGCCAACACCATCATGTACTATCTTCAAGATATTTTAAAGTTGAATTTGCTTGTACAGGGTGTTCGTTGCAACGGTACCAAAACTGTATATTTTGCATAGTTGGATAATGCTTTTTGTGCTCTATAAATTTTATTAACCAATGATTCTGCCTAAAAGTTTCTAACGGAAAAAATCGGGTAATAGGAAGCTGTTTGTGGTTTTGTAAGAAACAACGACGAACATTGTTTTAATTCATGTAAAAACTTCGTTTTTTATTAATCTCGAAATGTTAGATTGCCTAATTTTCCATTCCATATTTTCAAATTCTTGAACTAATATGTGAATTGAATAAACGTTTGTTTCAAAATTGTTAAAAACAAATTAGAAACACATTTAATTTATAAACTTCACATTCGTAAAAATATAAATATGTGAAAAAATGAATTTTTCTAACCCAGAAACCGGTGTACATGTAGTTACTGCTCCTTGTACTATTGTAAATAGTTTTCACTGCAAACATTGTTTTAACAAATGCTTAACCAAACAAAATTCTTCCCAATAAAATATATGCCGAAATGTACTATTTGGTTCTGTAGCTCAGGCTAACCGTTTTTGAGAAAAACAAATCTAGTGTATTATTTAGGAATAATTTTGACAAAAACACTAATTCTAAAATTCCAGTCAAATAAAGTACAACAAACCTAAACGACGGTTCATTTTAGAATTAGCACATAAAAGTAAAGCGTTTTTAGACATATGTTTATACGATTTTTTGTATTTATACTTAGGTTCTAGAATATGCTCTAGAATTATTACAGAGCATGTATAAAACACACGGTTTAAAGAACCAATACCACAAGTCAGTTGAAATTTTATTTTACATATTTTTCATGGTCATCGTTTCGAAACGTCTTATCTTGCGCGATTTCTTTAAAACCTTTGTTTTTTGAAATTCATTTATTTCATTTCTTAGAAACAGTTTTGTTGTACTGGAACTAATTTTTTTTCTTCCACTGTAAATTTTACTCCAAAATTATACCTCCAGTGGTTACATAAAAGCTGTGATACTACAAAACTGCCACCCTTTTAAAGTAATTTAAATAAAAAAATTATACGGTTCATTAATATTAAAACAAAGTGCGATTAAGGGCCTCGGCAAAATTAAACTTTACAAAGAAATAACGC
Organism: Ctenicera cuprea; assembly: GCA_958336395.1. Lineage (NCBI taxonomy): Eukaryota > Metazoa > Arthropoda > Insecta > Coleoptera > Elateridae > Ctenicera > Ctenicera cuprea. The sequence goes on from OY284491.1 coordinate 22,046,925, forward strand.
GCAAGTCGCTAGAAGCGAGCCGAGCCGGATGGACACTTTCGCCTATAGTAAAAATCTGTGCTCCGATTTACTTCCATTTATGCTGTAATTGACCAATCAGAGGTCAGCATACCACGCAGTTGGTTTGCAATATCAACATGCATTTGGTTCTGCAGCCATGCAGCACCAAATAATTGTTTTAATTTTCGGTTTGCTAACGAGCGTTTTAAATTACGTTTATCTATGTGTTTGTAAAAAATACTTGCAGAAAGCTGTCGTTTGAATTTGCTTTGGTTAATTAAATCAACAATAATAACACATACTTTTAGTTTCAATAATCTTTATATTTTACAAAATGTCTTAAAATGTTACAATTTTGGATTCTGTGACAGAACACGCCTCCATTTCAAAAAAACTGTTTGCCTGCATTAAATGCTTCTTTTTACAGAACCGCTTTTGTTGCAACCCACGAGCCTCTACTGGACATCTTTCTGCCAGACAATAGCAACACAGATATTAACATTTTGTGGACTTTTGTCGGAATTTTCAAGTGCTCATAACTTTTTTAAGAATTATTTCAACTCCAACAAATTTTTTTTATGTGATCAGCATATGTTATCAAATTTATCGAGATTTTTTCCAGGTTGCTTATCTCATTTACATATTTTCCAAATACTGACTACTCTATCAAGCAAACATAGAATTTTTTTGTGTATTCGCAGCTGCACCTTTTACCCCACAAGGTTGTCTAACTTCTTCAGAGGACGGAGACTTTTACTATATTCATTTTTATATGTAAATAATTTATGTATGAGGTTTCACTCTTATCTTTCCATTTGGCAAAACTCATATTAGCTTAAATTACTGTCGCTGATTCTGACATATTCACCCGAGATATGTTTATAGTACAGAATAGAACGTTCTGCTACTACTACTTTCTAATGTCTACGCAGTTCGCATTTGAATTACTAGGCCAATATAAAAAAATGTTCTAGCTTGAAGGCTGTGGTTAACCAAAAGGGTTAACCACGTGGAATATAAAAATTAACAATAAGAGTACTTAATTTTTATATTCCACGTGGTTAACCCTTATGGTTAGCTACAGCTTCCAAGCCAAAACATTTATTTATCTTGGCTCAGTAATGCAAATGGGAACTGCTAGACATACAAATGTAGGCAAAACGTTCTGCTCTGTACTATAAACTTATCTCTCTACTGTTATGGTTATTAGCTGCAATAAATAAATCTCAGTTCAAAATTTGTAGAATTAAAAAAATACCGGTACATTCCGAAAATTATTGGAGTTGCGGTTTAGAATATTGTTAATTTTGGGTTTCGTTTCAATTACGATGCAGAAAATTTTGCGATTTATTCCAGTTTTTGATTTTCGGTTACGTTTCGGTTTATGTCCCTGTTTAAAACGCTGTATGATTTCTTTTTCTATTATATTTGTTGTATTATATTGTAACATTATTAAATGTGTTTGTGTTTTTATATAATTAATTTGACTGATTTATTGTAATTTAAATGGTTTTCGACTAAAAAACACTTTTTTTACTGCTACTGTAAGTACAGCTTTGTCTGAAAACGATTTTTATTTAATTAGTTGAAAACCGGTTTCCTAAATTATAAACTAAAGAGAAACAGAACTCTGTTTTGTTTATATTTTCAATATAATTTTCTCTCAACGGGTAGCACTTTTTGTAAGAATTATCCCTACTTCTACAACTTCTCTTTGAACGGGAGTTTCAGCTTTAACTGTTTCTAATTCATTAGGCGACGTCTGAAATAAGAAATAAGGTTTACACCTACCAGTCATAATATAAATTTCACCCTCAACGAGATTAGAGGATTATTTGCATACGAACTACAACCAACAACTGCATGTAATCTTTATTATTTTGGTAATGAATCACGATCAATCATCTTGGACAAAGGGCACGTGTAGCAGAATGCTGGAAACGCCCACGGCGACTTAATTTATAACTTAAACACCCTGTATTGTTCCTTGCTAAATCCCTTCCTATATTAATAACAATTAGACGCCATTTTTCTGAGTCACATATTAGTAGATTGTTTCAGCTCATATTTAGTTACATATCCACGTTTAAGTTACAAAACTATTTGATTATTAGTACAGAAATGAATCGGAAAGTAGTGAAAATGAAACGTTTCGAAATATCCGCGTTGTAAAAATTTAAAAAAAATCATGCAGACCTAATACCCATCGAAATAAAAATCAAAACGGGTATAAGCATATTTTCGCAAGATATTAAATTACACCCTTCGAAAACAATATAATAGAAGTATATGAATAATAACATGTTATGCACCCCCCAATATTATGTGGGAACTTGCACCCTTCTCGCCGAGCTTATGTGGTTTACACGGGATTAGCCACTGGCTTTTTACCATGGCATATTGAATGTGTAAAAGATATTAAACGATTTGATTTATAAAGCGCGTGCCCACCATTAAAGTGTTTGTAAAGGAATCACGCTGTTTGAATTTCTCACACCCGTGACTGAATAAAAATCGTAATTACTTTATTAATATTTTCATAGCGGGCGTTTATGGCCTCGGAATAGCAGAAACTTCGTTACGATTGCTTTTATTGTAATTTGAAACTTAATAAAAGTGTAGATGAGATGAAATAACAATAAAGCGAGTTTAATATTGCATTGCAGTCGAATTTATATGCAATGCGCTAAATCTGACGCGGGTGTGGCGTTTCTTCGTGATAACGGCCACTAGGGCGGCGCTCTAGTCAATTAAAGAAATTTACAGGCGCAGTTTTATACTTCTTAGAATTTATTTGCATTACAATTGATTTACATCACATTTAACAAACATGAACGACTTGGAGCATTTAAAATTACAATTTTAGAACCACCACTTAAAATAACCTGCTGATGATTCAAAGAAACAACGGCGAAACGTTGTACTTTTAAAATTTTTAATTTCAATGTAGATACTTATGTTTACTTACAATATTTTTTTACCAATTTTAATAAGAACTATTCTGAGGAATTTATTTGGTAAATTAGTTTATGATAGCATATTAAATAGTAATTAGAACCAAAGACGTCGCCGATTTCAATCTTTTCTGGCAAAAAATAACTGAACCGAACTCAGCACATAACGAAGGGTAGTATGAGGATAATAAGCTCGCTTCCAGGATCGCGTCGTCATAGTAACGAAAGCAGGGGAAAAGGGAATTATTATTTTTTGATGGTTATGAGATTTTTTCAAGAAAGCAAGTGCATACTTGGAAGAAGTGTGTAAAACTCTAAGTTATAGACTCTTGTAGTGTAATTTCAATTTTTTTCCCTTGAATATTTTTATTTGGGTGGCGAAGAGGAACCAGAAGACAGTAAAATTGTGTAATTTTGGAGAATTTATCATAGAAATTATTTTACATTATTTAGATTATTTGAAAAAGCAGAATTACTATAGAGTTGTTATAAATAATAACGTATTAAATAATATAGACATAATGTAATTCATATACCTAGTGTTCATAAACATATGGTTCGCCTCCGTTTTTGAATTATGAGCATGGCAATATAACTAAAAAAAATACTATTTTTAATGAACTTAATAACCTAACATTGTTCCGTTAAAAAGTCAAATTCTTACCAAAACGCTGCTTTTACGTATAAATGGCTTAAATTATTTTAATATTAAAGTTTATTTGATTTAACTTTAGTTAACTACAAAAAAATTGTACTTAAAAATTTATTTAAACATGCAAAGTGCAAATAAGAGTAGACATTTTATTTTGATTTAAAAAATCTAGAAATATACAGAGTGTTCTATTTAAAATAAGAAACTCCCGATCGTTTGAAATGGTAGCATAGTAACAAAACGTTTCTATCCTATAATTAAAAAGTAAACACAGCGGCTAGGTTTAAACATTAAGCGATTAAGTCACCCCGTGTCTTATTCAAATAGTACTGTTTAAGGGAGCCTACCACCTTTGCTCTAAATATTGTATTACAAAAGCTACCGATTTGGCCGTATTTCCTTACCCTTTAAGGGTACATTTGTACGGTTTCAGAAAGCGGCTTTTAGTGTTTTGTTTAATAAGTACTTAATTTAATATTTGCACATATAAGGGGTGTTTGTTTTAGTTTAGGTGTGCTAATAAAAACCATTGGTTACTATTTTCTTTACAGATTACGCTTTGATGTTTCGGAAATTTTTTTCTCTTGAAATAAAACTTCCTTGCGAATTATACAAGAAAAACTGATGTGATCGGAATAAGGTTGTTGTAATACACTTGAGACGTCTGAGGAAATTTTGACGAGAGTAAATGTTAGGAAAATCAAAATATGGCATATAAATGTTCTCATTTGACTGTCTAGTACTTTACTGGCCACCATTTTGGATCAAAAGATTTCGATTATGGCCTTCTGATGTCCAATAAAGACTTGTGTATAAAATTTTTCGCGTCCACTTCATGAAATAAACATTTACTGCGCTAAGGTAAAATGCAAAATAAAACCTGATTTGATTTGCAAAATAAATAAGAATCTTGAAATCCCGCCAAAGATTTAAAAAAAATCAAAATTGTCTCAACGGATTTTTATAAATTGTAGGAATAAAAAATTCAAGGTAATTTTTCATCGCTGCATTTTCAGTAAAGCTCGCAATAATTATAATGTGATATAGGTTATTGACGCATGATAGAGCGTTGTGATAAAGGGGGTGTCAAAAAGATAATAGAACAGTTGAACGTCTTTGTTGTCGCTAAATGAGTGTTCTTAAATCAAATTCCAATATGGCGGTTAGTGTTGGCGCCTAATCGAGCGGAAACTTGAGATTAGGAGCCCGAACTTCCTTCTACCCCTTCTTATTTTATTTCACACATGTTGGATCTTGCAAAGAACATTCTATATACTGTACAGAAAGCGGTAGAATATTTTTATTATACTTGTTTTTCTCAACAATACCAATCTGTTTATATTTCCTCTTTTCTCAAGTATACGTCCATTGTGAAAATTTATTTTTACCCGATTTTCTCTGACGAATTCTTGCTAATTTTAGCTTTCCGATTTTTAAGGATTCGAATTTTAATTAACGAAACTTACGTAAAATACAAATTATTATATCAATATGAAGTTATGTTATGTTTTTATTCCTAAACGATCAAAGTCAGTTTCTAGGTTGATTTTAATTTACAGTTTTCTTTTTTCCCTAAGTTCGTAAACAATTAGTTGAGCTGTTAAGGCAAAAATGTAACAACACTTAGGCATTCCAAGAACGAGAAGTACAGTAGTGTATCATTGAATTCAATGGTAACTGTTTCTGGTTCTCATAGAAAACCGAAGCAAAGCAGGCTCATAAAGCGCTCTAGTTACCGAGCAGCTTTCCAAATAGGTAAAAAATAGGCGCGATAAATATCTGTCTCGAGAAAAATCTCGACCCGCTGTCCATTTAGCTTATTATTCCGACGATATCTTCATTGAATGTAAAACGCGCCAGCCTGGAGATCGGACCGGAGCCCCGGACTAACAAGGGAGTGTGAGGTGGCGGTGTCACTCAGGAGGTAACGAAGAGGCGGCGTTACCGCCCGTGCAGCGCGAACACTGCTCGTACGTTAGCGGACAATGTGCCATTAACAAGTCGACGCGTTTGTTTCGTTCTCTCTGCTGTAATAATACTACGACACATGGTTGAATTTTAGATTTGTGCAACGAGAATTTTCAATTCGTTCCGAAAAATTATGTGTTATAAACATTTTATTTTATTACATTTTTGCAGCCATTGATTCCGATTCTTACTAAACTTTTCTATCAATATGATTTTTGAAATAATTTACCACAAGCGTTTGGAGTCTAATACACTAAATTACAATGGAAGCATTTTGGTGTACAAACACTAAAAAACGTATAAACATACAAAGGGGAATCGCCTGAAAAATACTAGAAAACGACAATGGCGGTAATTTTTCAAAAATGTGATATATTTGAATTTATAAAATTATAAAAAGCGATCAAAAACAATTAATCACAGGGGACATTAAAAATAAAACCACATGCAACAAATTCATACACAATCTGCGTTATAGTAGGTAGGTATATCAGTAATTTTAGCATAATCGCATTTAGGAGTAAATAAAAAACACGCGATTATTAAAACGACATAAATATGAGAAAAGCCCTTCTCCCGCCATTTGATATAATACAATCTTTAATTATTTGTTTCTATTTTGGTTCTTTACTGACTACTTTATGAAACTCATTTGGGTTTCATAAAGCAACTCCTTAAAGAATTCGAAATTTTATTTTGCTAGGTTGATGACAACCATGTGACAACAAAACCTTCACGCGTTATAAACATAACCTTCAAATTGTAAGTTCTAAAAATTAAGATTATTTAGCGTATTTTCCGCTATTTTGCGTAGCTCGGGTGGGGTGCAAGATAATTCTTCTTCCATCTTATCTTGAAATCTTAGGTATTTTAAAAATTAAATCACTTTCAAACACAGTTTGTCTCAATTTTAATTTGACAGTAGTTTGAATTATTTGAAATTATTTTAAAAGTCACCAACAGCCACAAAACCAAAACAAAATACAAAAAAATTTCCTATCGATTATATTTTTAAATTAAAATATAAAATAAGGTAATTTTTAACTTTTTTGGACCAAAGTAGAAAAAAATAGTATAAAATACACGTTTCATAAGACATTTAAGCGCACTTGTCTATTAGAAAACTCGCCGCTAGCGGCTCGTTTTCTAACTTGGACGCGTGCTCTAAAATGATGTCTTATGAAACTTGTTTTTTAATATACTGTTTTATTATACCTGCATCATAATCCTTGTAAAACAAACCAAAAAGCGTGCGTAAACCCAACATTAAAACACCCCGGTGTTTTAAAGTTGCTAAGCAACAATGACGTCATCAATTTTGAAGCAACAAATTACAAACACGCGAAAAAAAATAATCCGAATTCACATAGCAACATAAACAACAAAGAATGCTAACCAATCTCCAGGTAAATGATATGGCGTCACATCATAGACTACTATGTAACATGAATCAGAATCAAAATGCTGCTTCCTAGCTATATTCTTCATATTTTCTAGATTATAATGCAGGTATAATAAAAAATAGCGTATAATACACGTGTATAAGAGCCTTTAAAACACTGCTCCGTTAAAACGCACTCGGCTTCACCTCGTGCTTTTAAACCCGTCGAGCGTGCTTTAAAGGCTTGCTTATACACTTGTATTATAATATACTATTATTTTCAAAATAATGTTATAAAAACGTTCTAGCCCCAACAGTACGCCGAGACTGCTGTTAAGTTAATTATAAAGGTAGGTCGTAAGTGTTTGCAATACTCGCCTAAGCTCGGAACGTCTATAAAAATCAAATATAATTACATTACAATGCTGCTAATACCACAAGTGTATCATCACTCGCCCGCCTGGTTGCTTGGGATTAAAAAACACTTGAAACCAGAAAATAAAATTCGTCAGCAAAACAGGTGTGAAAAATATTGCTGTATCTAAAAATAATCTTCTCAGTGGCGCCTAACTTTACTTTTGTTTATGGGACCACTTTCGGATTACATAGAAAACAAATTCGCTGAGAAAAAGCACCCGCCGCCGATAAAAATCGTCTGAAATGAAGTTCCAGTAAAAACATCCTTTAGTAAATGATTCTCCGGAAAAAATATAGTCGGTAAAATAGTTTTCCCAGAAAAAACAACAGCAGAAAAAACCTGCCACAAGAAAGCACGTGTATTTTCTTACAGGTGAATTTGGTTTAACAAAATGTGTTTTCTTCGTTAATGCACTTTCCTGAAAATCGGGAAACGTGCTAAATTTAACAAACGTTTTTCAGTCTTTTTCATAAAAGAATTTTGTTTGGGGCTTTCATAGGATTTCTTCTTGGCGATTGTTTTCTGGACCTTCCTTCTTCTGGGTTATTTTTCTATTTTTACAGTATTTTTATTCAGTAATTCTTTCACCATTTCTTTCTTAATTTATTGTAAATAAGACAATTCTTGACTTCAACAGATTTTTTATTTTAGCTTTATACGTATTTCGGCAGTTGTCTGGGTTAAAATAAAAAACCTGTTGAAGTTAAAAATTGTTTTATTTACAATAAATTAAAATGAACTTCAAGGAACTAACGCTAAAACTTATTAATAAACGTCTTTCTTAGATTTTCAGATTTACAAGGAATATGCAAAATTGAAGTCATTTCAGTACGCACATGCAGATTTAATTTAAATTACAAGCACAAAATATTTATTGCGTAACTACGTGCAGTAGCCTGGCCCCCACGAACTTATTGTAGTGGGGGTCCCCATGGGTTAGGCACCTGTGCGTCTTCTGCCTATTTAATAAAAATCAATTTCGAAATTACAAAAAGGTCATAAAATGTCACGAAAAAATGGAGATAAAAAATAAGAAAATAATTCTTACATGGAAAGTCATCATATCCGAACGAAAAATAAGTTAACTGGACGTTTCCCATATTTTAATAATGTATAAATTTTATATTTCCAAAAGTATTTACGCAAAACTTTGTACAACCAACAACAGTAGTGCGATTAAATGTAAGTAAGCAGCATCTAATCTCCGCAATATTCAGCGGCTCCAAATAAAAGAAAGTTTTGCACTGTTTAAATTTTATAAATACATCTTTAAAACAAACGAAAAATTAAAACAAGAAATAAAATAATATAACTAAAAATAATAGTTGCAACAAATACAATGGTAATAATAAACAGTAATGTGGAATCATCCGCAAAATTTTCTAGCCGTAAGGGTCGCAAAATTTCATAGCACCTACAGCAACATGCCCACCACTCAACAGCTTTTATGGGTTCACAATGTTTACCGTTGCACCGAACGGATGATCCAGGCTAATTATTATAGTCTGTCGTCGTTGGTACCGGTCTGCATTCTCCGACTGGATTTAGAAAACTAAATTTGTTATCGGAAGAAATTGAATATGTTGATTTTTTGCATAGAGCGGCCGTTGCTCAGTGGTAAGCGCACGGGCTACCAATTCAGCGGATCCGGGTTCGACTTCCGTCCGGTCGTTCTTCCTCGCAAGGCAACGGGAAACCAGCGAGGTGGATTTTTCCCCAGAAGAACCTCTCTGGAGTAGAAGTGCATGCACTTCCTGTGGTTCGGAGCCCACGTTAAACTGTAGGTCTCCTATGTCCGTCTGTGCAAATTATCTATCACCGCGCACCAAACACAGACATAAGAGAGAGGTAGCCAATCCCCTGAATAGGGTATGGCACTAGAAGAAGAAGAAGATTTTTTGCAAACCGATTCGTTGGTATTAAATAAATCCAGAAACGACACAACGCATGTATCAGCCAATAATTGGGAGGGAGAGTGAAACTAACTACCCTAAATACTGCTGCATCTAAAAATTATATGTTCTAACTCTTATTCTACTATCACTCATAAGCAATTTAGTTTAAAAAGAAAAAGTTTATTGTTTATTAAATCAATAAAAAGAAATATTTATTGTTTATCAAATAAAAGGGATAAATTTTTAATTTTTTAAAAATTCATAGAAGTCGTCATAAAGAAATCAACAGACTAAGACACGAATCAAGTGGTAGCTCGTTTCTAGCTCTGTTCTCTTATAGAATTACAACGAATCGTGTTGCCAGTTTTAGAGAAATATTTTTTTGAAAATTTATTAAAGTTTAAAATAACTTTTACTTCACAGTTTTCATGCGTTTAAAAATTCTCGTACATTGTGTCTCTACTACTACAATACCAAATTTGATCCAGATCTGTTAACTGCTTTTTGAGTAATTATAGACGTTAAAGTCAAAATTTTCACAAAATCGGAGCGGCCTCCACTTTGAAGCTACAAAGTTTGAAAGAAAAGCGTTGGATTTACCTTAAAGTTTTCTAATATACTCAATTTTCAATAAAAATGCTACCAAAAATTAACTTCCGCTTCCAGTTTTTGATTTTTTAAAGCCTATCTTCTGGATGATTTTTGATACAGTCCACATTCCGAAGCTCATTGAAATAGGACCAAAATAACTGTTGGGCGGTGGTGCACTTATATTAGTGCACCTTTGCCCAACAGTTACTATGCAATTACAATACTCAGCACTACAGTGCCCGCACAGCTCAGTCATTAGCGGCCCAGTTTGCAAAAACAGAATGAAAATTTTTGTTTAACAGTCGTTTTTTGTATTTTTGCAGGAAAAGTTTGCTTGAGATTAATAACACCAGAGACCGGAAATAAATTCCTTAGACATAAATTGGGGAAGAGGATGATTAACCCGGCACTTGCAAAATTAATTTTCGAATCTTATTTTACTGCAATTGATAAGCATCGTCTCCGTTTATTTAATAAAAAAAATACTCCCGTACTGAAAATATAAAAAAGAAAAAATTTGCAAACTGAAACAAAGAGAGAATTTATTTAAGACGAGGAAAGTTTTATGACATCTGGTAACACAATAAGTAACTCAATTCCTTGCGAGGTTAAAATTTCTAAACACAAATTTATGTAAATATTCTTTCCAATTAATTTATTTCTGTTAGATATGCAAATAAAAAATGTTATAATTAATATATGAATTGTATACCTGTACAAATAAAACAGTGATTCGAATCCACCCTGTATATAAATTAATAAAACTCGAATATCCTAACTTTTCCAACTTCTTTATTCAATTTCAAGTTGGTAATTGCATTTCCCAGGCGAGGAATGAATTTCAGCGAGTCACAAAAAGACATTTCGCATAATTCAGAGTAATATTAAAGATGTAATAGCAAGGAATACAGCAATAAAGAACCGGCGGTTGAGAATATGAAATTGTCGCCGCTTTTCGCCAACTTTAATTTCTTTCGCTATAATTCAGCGACATTAAAATTTCTCGCGACATTTTTACGACAGCCCAGAATTATCGGAGAAAATTATGCTCTGCATTTGAAATATTTAAATTTGAATTGCTGAATTATTCCTATTTTATGCAGTAGCGGGTGCAAATTAAATTTCTATATTGAAATATACGTTTAATTAAATGTCTTCTGAATGAATAATCTCTCTTTTTTATGTTTTGATTATTACACGCTTTATGTTTCAAATTATTTTTACCAGTTATTATTGATTCTTTTCAGGAGTAATTTACACTCGTATAGTAAACGGACCTAAATCAATTTTTCGGTGCTAATAAAATTATACAAAACTACTTTAAAAACACTACAAAGAAAACAAAACTCCATTAGCATCAACTACTTAGAAATTACGTAAAATGTAAAATTATCAGGGTGGCTCTAATAAATTGAGCAACCAAACCCATACGTCCAGAGAGTGCTAAGGCATTCCTTAATACTTATTCCTACACAGTTATCACGCATTCTTTTTTCTCCTAATTATCGAAATCATAGAGCTCGTGCTCTACTATAAATACTTTTTGACTAAATCAACATTTGCTTTCAGCCTAAAAGAATTAACACCCTTTTAATAAAATCTGGCGCGAGCTCATTCAACATACAAACAAGGTGCAAAGTTTCTAGTGCTGGTAATTGTTATTGAGCACACTTAACCAATGATGGTACTTGTTTTAATTGCTTAAAATTGTTCAGCAAACACTTCGGGTTACCGTAAATGCATGTTAATGGCTGTAAGTTTGTTTTATAATTTATACCACCCGTTGCCTTCGATTTAGAAACGATTGTGTTAACTATTTTTAATGGATAACACGTTTAGGACTTTAAGCAATAATCTGGTTATAGTTAGAGCAAATTAATGAGGTACAAATAACATTTCCATAATCGACTACCGCAATTGGTGTAAACATTTGTTGTTGAATGGTGTTAGCATTGCTTGACTAATTGAAACTGTTTGTGTGTTTATTAAGATTTCATTTTAGAAAACATAGAAAATAGTTCGAACTGTTTAAGTCAAATAAAGTTGCGCATGTAACAAAAGCTTATAAAGAGTTAAAAATTAAACAATGTACTAGCCTAAAAGTAGAGAAATCAGCACCAAACTATTCTTTTAGATTTGACATCTATATGTTAAATTTCTAAATGTCTCACCATACCACAACGATCGACGGGCTCTTGCATCGTCGCCCAGTTTATTGATTGTTTTTGGCAAATGTTTATGTTGCGGTCACTACTGTTCCTATAATTTCGTAATTTACGGCTGACTTCTATACTCGAGGGTCTAGAATTTAGCACAACACATTGTATATAATTTCCTTCAATAGCAGACAATTAATATAATAAAAGCATTGCTCACAGAACATTATTACAATTTTGTTGGACACAACATTTGTTTGTCGCGAGTTGTGTGAATACAAATATGACTATAATTGAAATGATGCGACAAGTAAAAGCAATAATTGGACAAACAGTTACATCTGCAGACTAAATAACTAGACAAACAATCAGTCAACAAAACAACAATTAAACCAACGAATTTTAACGTTTATAAGGGAAACAGAATTTTTCTAATCAATTAATTTGTGTGCGTGTTTGTTTTTAATACTAAAACTAAGCGTGCTCTTTGAGTATACAGTTTAACCGTATTTTGACGTTTTAAAGATTTCTGTAAGCTGCAAGGATGGACGATCATGTTTACAAATTTAACAATTCATTAACCAAATATTGAAATTTCCAGTTAAAGTAACAAACATGTACGACGACAAAAAGTAACGCGTACGCAAAATAATTTGTATAACTAGCTAAACCAACGGACTACGCCTCACGCTTGTCTCTTACAAACAATGCTAACAAATTTATTGAAAGAGATATGTAATAATATGTCGAGATGTAATAAAGCATGTTACTGAATGCGCGGTCACTACAAGTTTTAAAAGGAAAAAGGAATTCGCAGTTAATATAGAATATAGACTAGGATTTTAATCATCGGCCCACTACGTCACCAACTCAATAAACAAAAATGCGGAAGTCGTAGTCCACGGATTCCACTAGTCAAAATGTTAAATGCCGGTTTTAGCAGAGACAAAATGGCCACAATAAGTCAGAAAAACTTTTCTTGGCAATGAAAATTTACAATTTATTTAATCTGATCATGCTCAATCTAACATTCGTTTTTGGAAGCCATTTTTACATTAAAGATTAATCATTTCCCTTATATGACTTTTCTTCAATAAACAATGGAAATTATTCATAAACAATGAGTGCAAAAATGTCCCAGTGTATGATACTTCGGTTAGGTACGACATTAACGCTAATGAAAAAACATATGTTGACACTAACTCATACTTTTTGGTTTGGAAATTATTTAAAATAAACACTTCGGGTAGATTTTACCAGAGTTACAAATTCATAAGTGAAATAATTGTTAAAAATAAGTTTTGATAAAATGATGTCTGCGAACACACGCTTTCACAATGGCAAAACGCTCCACGAGGAGGGGGTACGGCGAAATGTTCGCACTCTTTGTTCTGTGTTGAAGATTGTAAAATAAGCACAATTCGCAAATAGAAAGACAAACACACGAACAACTAACAACTAAAGAAGGAAATATCAGCTGCGGCGGCGTTAAGAAAAGAAAATTGTGCAAAGAGAATAAAAACCCCTTGTTTTTACTTTCAGTGTCATTTTATTATAACAAGTCGCTCGATTTCTAGAAAATACCATATTTTGATTTTCACTGAAAACAGCTTAAGAAAAAATCTGTTAAAAATTTTTGGAGAATTAAAATTTAGTAGTGAAATCCGTAGGTAGACAACGCTGCACGGCATTTGTAAAAAAACATAAAAAATACTTGTTAAATATGCTAGGAGTCAACGAGTATAAACATGCGTTTCGTTAATTGTTGTTTTCCGAAATATTAAGATAGGAACATAATGTACTCGCATATAATTGTAAAAAAATTAAGAGCGTCAAGTATTTAATTGTATATTGTTTTAGACTATTTAAGCAGTAACCCATTATAGTCAATGAAGTGGGTTGGTCATTTTATGTTAGTTTAAAACATCAGCGATTTATTTTACCACCCTTATTGCGATTTTTGCGACGCGACGGTTTTCTATGACATCATCCTAACCGACCAAAATATCAATAAACAAACTTGACCGCAAAACTGACATAAGTGAGCGCATTTATAATTATGCAGCGTCAATGTTTGACGTCCTGATTAATAAACAGTTTGTGACAATTCCAAAAATAATTATTCCGTTACATTTGATTACTATTATTAAATATTAGCGTTCTGTATAGCACAACTGGGCATAACAGATAACAATAAACCGTAAATTTGTATTACAGTACCATTGGGCCTCAAAATTGAAAAGGGCTCAAGTTCGAAGTATAGTTTTGTAATAATAAAAACAATACAACGGAAATATACTTAAGTAACTGATAGGAAAAAATATGTCAAGCAGTGAAGACCTCCTGGCCTGTATTTACCGTCTCACGGCTCCGAATGTTTCCTCCTTGGAGTTTGTTTTTGTGATGACAGCTGCTATTAGCAGATTGTTTTCCAATAATACAATTAAATGTATAGATCTCAATTTTCTTGTTAGCATAGAAAACTGCACTGGTCCGCTGTACAGCAGCACATACGAATAAGCGCCTTGTATAATTGACGCATACAGATGAAACTGTAGTCATTTGTCACTAACTCTACTATAAAAAAATATAGAAGCGTCTTTGTGACGTCTTGTCAAAGTAAGTCACCTATTAAGAGATAAAATAGGGCCTGAATCTACAATAATTAAAATTATATAATAACAACTTTAAGATCGTCACAGCAAGCCACATATTTTTAGAGGCAAAGCGGAATATCTCTACATACAAAATCATTATATTAATACGCCTATATGACGTTTTGTCTCAGTAAGCCAATTTTTGAAGCAAAGAAGCATAAAGGCTCTACTACAGAAAACAACACAAAAACTACTTTGTAACTTCTTGTCACCTCAAGCCACAACGGTTTCGTGATCTCTCGTCACCGCAAGCTACATATTTTTAGAGAAAAATGCACGAGTTTCCCACAACAACAAAACTTATACAAAAGCAGCTTTGTGTCGTCTTGTCTCCACAAGCTACATATTTGTAGTGTCAAAAAGCAGAAATGCTCTACAAGCAAACAAATTATATAAAAACGGCACTGTGACATTTTTCGCTATAATCCACATATATTGAAGCAAAAAAGCATCATTATCACTTCCAGCCACCTATTTTCAGAAAAAATAGGGCATGAATCCTTCACAACAACAAAAATTGGTAAGGTACATATTTTTAGAGAAGGCTTTAAATTTTCACAATAACAAAAATTATATAAAAACATCTTTGTGACGTATCGCCACACCAAACGACATATTTTTGTTGACAAACAACTATGAAACAGCAATGAATATTTCGTCACTGTAAGCCTCATATTTTTAGAGAAATGGTATGAATCTTCCACCACAACAAAAATGATAGAAAAGCGGTTTTATGACGTCTTGTCGCCAAAAGCGACATAATTGTGGAGACGAAATGCACGAATACCCCACAAAAAAAATTATATAAAACAGCGCTCTGACTTTTTTTGCTATCAATCACGTACATATTTTAAAGCAGAACTTGTCACTCTAAACCGCATACTTTAGGATACAGAAATTATTTAAAGAAAAATACATAAAAGCGGCATCGTGATGTCTTGGCACCGTAAGCCACCTATTTTTAGAGAAAACAAAGCGTGAAAACTTCACAATAATAAAAATAATATAAAAAAGGCTTTGTGACGGCATCAACTTCTAATATAAACAAACTAATGACAATGGCTTTGTCACATCTCGTCACCGCAAGCTACATATTCTTGGAGACAAAAAGGTATTATTCCTCTACAACAAAACTTAAATACAAACAACTTTGTGACGTCTCGCCACAGCAAGCCACATATTTTTGGAGACAGAAAAGCATAAATCGTGCACAACAACAATTATTATATAAAAACCGGCTTTGTGGAGGTATACACCGCGATTAAAATCAAATTAATGCGTTTTGTCACATCTCTGACCGAGATTAGAAACAAATTTATTAAAAATAATGTTGTGACGTCTCGTCACCGTAAGCCACATAGTTTGTAAGACAAATAGACATAAAACTTCCAAAACAACAAAAATTATGTAAAAACGGCTTTGTGAGCCTGATTAGAAACAAATTATTTAAAATGGTTTTCTGCCGTCTCAACATCGCACGGTACATATTTTTCTTGGCAAAAAAGCACGCATCCTTTACAACAACAAAAATTATATAAAAACGGCTTTGTGACGTTTCACCAACGCAAGCCACATAGTTTCTAAGACAAATAGACACAAAGCTTCCAAAACAACAAACATTCATTAAAGACAACTTTGTGAGCCGGATTAGAAACAAATTATTTAAAATGGTTTTCTGACGTCTCAACATCGCACGGTACATATTTTTCTTGGCAAAAAAGCACGCGTCCTTTACAACAACTAAAATTATATAAAATCGGCTTTGTGACGTCTAGTCATCGCAAGCCACATAGTTTGTAAGACAAATAGAAACAAAGCTTCCAAAACAACAAAAATTAATTAAAGACGGCTTTGTGAGCCGGATTAGAAACAAATTATTTAAAATGTTTTTTTGACGTCTCAACATCGCAGGGTACATATTTTTCTTGGCAAAAGCACGCATCCTTCACAACTACTAAAATTATATAAAAACGGCTTTGTGATGTCTCGTCATCGCAAGCCACATAGTTTGTAAGACAAATAGACACAAAACTTCCAAAACAACAAAAATTAATTAAAGACGACTTTGTGACCCGGATTAGAAACAAATTATTTAAAATGGTTTTCTGACGTCTCAACATCGCACGGTACATATTTTTCTTGGCAAAAAAGCACGCATCCTTTACAACAACAAAAATTATATGAAAACGGCTTTGTGACGTCTCGTCATCGCAAGCCACATAGTTTCTAAGACAAATAGACACAAAGCTTCCAAAACAACAAAAATTATATCAAGACGGCTTTGTGAGCGGGATTAGAAACAAATTATTTAAAATGGTTTTCTGACGTCTCAACATCGCACGGTACATATTTTTCTTGGCAAAAAGGCACGCATCCTTTACAACAACAAAAATTATATAAAAACGGCTTTGTGACGTCTCGTCATCGCGAGCCACATAGTTTGTACGACAAATAGACACAAAGCTTCCAAAATAACAAAAATTATGTAAAGACGGCTTTGTGAGCCGGATTAGAAACAAATTATTTAAAATGGTTTTCTACCGTCTCAACATCGCACGGTACATATTTTTCTTGGCAAAAAAGCACGCATCCTTTACAACAACAAATATTATATAAAAACGTCTTTGTGATGTCTCGTCACCGCAGGCCACATGGAAAAACAAATAAGCATAAAGCTTCCAAAACAACAAACATTATACATATAAATACATCTTTGTGAGCCGGATTAGCAACAAATTGAATACAATAGTTTTCTGACGTCTCGTCATCGCAAGTTAAATTTTTTTTCTTGGCAAAAGGCAGGAATTCTTCACAACAACAAAAATTATACAAAAACGGCAATGTGACGTTTTGTCACCTTATGCTACGTATTTTTAGAAGCGAAACGGCATGACACTGTATTGTAGCGTCTTGTCACTGCGAGCCACATATTTTTGGAGACTTAAAATTAAGAATTCTGCACGACAAAAAGGTAAATACACAAGCGGCTTTGTGACGTCTCATCGCCGTAGTTAACCTATATTGGTAAATTTTTCATGCTCATTTGTGGATATTAGAATATTAATCTATTTTATTTTAAGGTAAAAACTAAGAAGACAAAGCCCATTTTTCCTTTAATTTCAAGACTTTATCAAGACGAATAGGCGATAATTTTTTGACTGCACTCACGAAGCTTCCTTCTGGCTACATTTCTATCTAACAAATTCTATGTGCATGCATGGATGCACGATGCACATTCACGCGGTTCACTTGAACACCTTCACGTAGGAAGGGACGTTACTCATAGTAAAATGTAGGTAGGTAGGTAGGCACGGTGTATCGGGACGAAAAGTCGTACGATGTCATAAGCGGTTCATAACTGCATAAATAAGGGTCTCGTGAGAAGAGCCAGCCAAGTTGGAAGATTGAGACGTAAAGCTAGAGCAATATGGCTGTTCGAAATGCGGGAATAAATAAAAGTGCGCGACACGGCAAAGACATAGCTTCTGGCAGGCCGAACTCGACAGCAGAATGGGTTCTAGCCACGACCGGACCATAACAGCCTTAAACAACAATGATGAAGTGTTTATTGTTTGCAGCCATCTTGGGAAATAATTGAGAACACGTTGAGTTATTGGGAAAATAAAACCACGTGTATGACGTATTCATCTTGAATTATACAATTTACCATCAGGCGTGCTCTGCGCCCACCGCGAGCATATCAAGTAATGGGACCAATTTATTACTAGATGCGAATGAATGTGATGTTACAGCGCTCAATTTTTCATCAGCTCGTTTATAATCGAGTTACACGGCTATAATATCTCATAAAGTATTCTTATTTCGCGCAATAATGAGGACGAGAATTAGTTCCAAGTCTCTCCGCGGCACTTAAGGACGGCGCTGAAATCGCAATCACGCTAAATTTGATCTGAACGTCTCTATTATCGCATCAACCCCTATTTGAGGGTAGATATAGCTGACTGCTAACTGCTTACGGTCCACTCCTAGTCCGCAGACCGACAAGGGGTGAAAACGCCGCTTATGAATATCAATGAAAGGAAATTGGATTTTTATTTTTTTGTGTACTGATTTATACGGCTTTGGATTTTTTTCTGTTACACCTCAACCTATTTCAAAACTACTTTTAGTTTATTTTTTACAAAATATCAATTTTAAAATCAATTTTGAACTATGTTGTTTATATACAATTACTAATTTTCAGCAAATATTCCTTAACTTTCTCGGTTTGGTACTGTTCGTTGTAAACCCAGACCAAACCAAGACAGTCTGAGTATATTTCTTTGGTTTAGCCGAAAAATTAACCCCCCTAAATATTGTTGCCCCTAAGCATTAAGTTGTGAACCTTATTCTACTATCACTCATGAAAAATTTAGCTTAAACAAAAATTGCTTATCGTCCCCCATGTATTAAATAAAAAGGCATGACTTTTCGACATTAAAAAATTGGTAGAAGACGTCGCACAGAAATTAGCTGGTTGGCACAAGAACCAAATTGTACCTCCCCAGCTCTATGAGCCAACAAAAATTTAAAACGGCCAGTTGTTGAGCAATATTGATAGTATAGCAAACAGAATTTTTAAATACCAATCATTATCCACTGCTTCTTCAGCTGTACCCAATTTGGTAGTTGTGTACAACTCAGGTTTTCATTCCTGATATCCTGATTTAATTTTGCTCATGTCTTTGATCTCAGTCTCCGTTTACTAGGCACTAAAGCTGCAGTATTTTCGCAATTCACAATTAGCAGGTGACGATCAAAACACCAACCAATTTTTGGCTAAGAAAAATAAATAAACAACAGTTTTCATGGTACCACATGAAAACTAAACAAAAATAACAAAGGGAATTTTATCGAGTAAGTGTTCTGGATTGCAAACTATAAATGCAGCGACACCGGGGCAAGTGTTAGTGATATATAATAGCCGAGTTCGAACCCCGGCGCGTATAATAGTTTAATACGAAGAGCAAACAGTACCCCACTCACCCCCAACCCATTTAACGATTACACGAAGTCACTGATTTTGTGACTCAATTAGATTTTTTAAGCCTGGAAAAGATCTATATAAAATTTAGATTGGACAAGCCAAAAATTGTACATTTTTAGATGAGTTACGATTTTTAGAGCTTGCATGAAATGAAGTAGTTTTAAACAGCAGATACCACGAAAAATAATTTTTTAATTTGAGCCACATCTTACCGTAGTTAATCCATGTAAAATCAGCAGCAAGATTTCTTTCAATAAAAAATAATTTCTGTTGCTCTAAGAAGACATTTGCAATTATATGACAGACTTTACGTCATCAGCTGTTTGGTTTCTGGGTCGACGCTGTATCTTAATCGTAAATAGGTTTGCCGACGTTTCGTCTCCGTCTCCACGGTACATCTTCAAGGTTGCGTTCATTTCAGGATCTAAATTCTAATTTTAGAAAGCGACGCAGTTGTGCTGTGTTCTAGATTCTAGAACACAACACGAAAGCAACCGTGAAGATGTCACATGGAACCGGATACGAAACGTCGGCAAACCCATTTCAGTAATGGTTAACGGCCGTGGAACCCTGAAACTTACACCATATTTAGTCAAATTTCATCCAAAAAATCTTTACATTATTTAACAAAATACGATTAAGGTTTAATTTTGTATAAATATGGACTGTTTGTGAGATATGTCGTAGAGAAATGAACAGGGCCGATTTTTCTAAGAAAAAGTTGTATTGATACTCAACTCGTATGTGGTGTCAGTCGCTTATCGCGCCACACGCCTGTATGAAAAATCATATTACACTCGATTAAGGCACTGATTTAATGATGTGAGGACAATAAGGTAGTCCTCGCGCAGGAGCTCCACGTTATTAGGACCCGACAAGATAACGAGCTACAAACTGATAACTCCCAAACTATAACATTCAAATGACTTTTGAATATTTTAAGGATTTCCGATCACTTCTCACTTGTAAGTATTTCTCTAAAGGATAATAGCTATAACTTTAGTTAGCTTATAGGACTTCCAAAAGAAACGTGTTTTTAAATTGACTATTTTCAGTGTTCAATATTACGGTAACGGTTGAAAAATAAAACAAAAAAGTTGTTTTTAATTACTTTCATAAAGAAAACCTGCCCATGGATGTGATTATGATGTTAGATTCATCAATTTAATACTGTTATTTTTAACACTTGAAGAAATAAGCTGCGTCTGGTGCGCGATTAAATATTAAAGAAGTGGTATATGTATTAAATGGTAGTAATAAACTATCGTTCAACACATCATTTGTTTAAACGAATGCGGCCATTCGTTCATACAATTATTTAATCAGCACAATTTATAAGGGAACAATAAATGGTTGGTAAGCAGATTCATAACGTAACAAATTTATAAATCCATCTTTCTTTAGCATCATAAACTAGCCCATAATAAACTAAATGAGACAGTGTTTAAGGCGCTCGTATGTTCGGTTATTTGTCAATGACATCAGATATTTATTAAAGACAAGCCTAAGGTAAAGATCTCGATGCCAAACTTAGAATGTGAGGAATTCCTAACCTGTCTACGCGCTGCTTACGCGAATGGATCACGAATTCACCGTATAATGCCTGAAATGCCAGGTATGCACCACAGATGAATCTATTAAGGTATTTTTTATTTATACTTAACCGAGAATATGGTACATGGCAGAAATATTTCTGATTTGTTTGTGTTACCGAAATATTTCTATTGTACAATAATAAATTCTATGGCGACTGAATACTTTAGATAAGTTTATTCAAATTCTTCCTTTCGTCGGCATTTGTAAGCATGAAATATTCAATATGTTATAAATTTATTACGAAGATGCTATCTTAATTTAAGCCAATAAAAATAAACGTTGTAAATTGTTGTCTTTAAAAATTCAGTTCTGTCACAACGAACTCTACGACATACCAGCTTTTAAATATAGATGTACGACTTCAACAGCTCAAACTCAACTAAAATTCTTCATCATCTTCATAATGGCCTGTTTAAGCAGTGTTTACACGGTCAATATTTCTCTCGCGACGATCACTAGTAAAAACTTACATAAATGTCAAAGCCCGATCGTTAATTTTTTTGAAGCAACATTGCAAACAATTTTTACGGGGTGTTCCTGATTTACTCATCAGCAACCAAAAACTTTTGAAAAGCCACTTACAGATAATTAAATTTTGTATTCCACGGCCGGGAGTAGAAGTCGGTTTCTATGGCCTCAAAATTGTGACAGAAGTAAAGCACTTTCTCTCTAGGGACGAAATAAGACAACAATTTCCCTAGGGGAGTTTTTATTTCATTTCATATTTATTTTTGTAAACAAATGTCTGTTATCATGGTACGTTGCATGGAAACGTCCCAAAGGCTTCTAAATATTGTAATTTCGCTCCGATTTATTATAATTCTTTATCTATGAAATTAATAAGTGTTTCAACTCCCGATCGTGGAAAAAATAGTACATACAGCTCGGGAGAGACCGCCATTTTTCCCTCACTGTATTTGCATCAAATTACACCTCAGGAAAAATAAGACGTTTCTCTCCCTTAGTGTACAATATACTATTTGCACGATGTATTTTTATAATATCCTTTAATACATAAATTAGACTTTAATCGTAACTGGCGGCTGCAAATTTGAAACAAAAATGAGTGATTTGGTTTAAACTGTAGGTAGGACCACTACACGTTTCGTTCTTCGTAGAACACGTCAGGTCGACACAATCACAGCCATAGTTGAAACCAAAAGCAACAAACAGTAATATGCCAGAAAGACAAAATCTTTATTAAGGACTTACAAATACAACGCCCTCTAATGTTCGACGAAGAAAGTGGAAAAGGAACAAACCGATATTAGAGTGTGAAAAGAACTTCCTAACCACCTTGCATATTTTCAATATTATTTTACATAATCATTAAGTTCTAGCACCAACATGTGTTACATAATATAAGAATACTCTTGACTGCTCCTGGACACGCCTCGATGCTTATAAGAATACAAGAATACAAGTGTAATTAAAATCCCAAAAATGATCTGCACGCTCGTATACTGTTGGCTACTTTGCAGTTATCTCCCCGCACATTAGAGCGCGTTATATTTGTAAGTACCCGTTGAAGATTTAGTGGATTTATAATTGATTTTTTTGAATATTTGTAGTCGTAGTAGATCGAAGTCTATTGTATTAAAAAATCGTGAAGGGGTATTTCTAGACGAGATAACGTCTTGCACACATTACTGTTAGCAGAAAATCAGGTCATTACAATCGGAGATGAAGAAAACGTCTGTTATATATGGAATTGGAAAAATTGATTAAAAAATACGAAAAATAGGGATTTGAAATCAAACAAAGCAGCGACATAAGGGCCAACAAAAGAACGATCAAAGCTAACACCGAATACAAGTAGTTTAGAGTAACAATCACAAACGAAGGAGTTAGAGATAAACCATGTTAATTAAAATAGGGCTAAGGAAATAAAACACTTTAGCTACTAAACTCAACGGTATGGAGTAACACAGTTACCCAATTAACTAAAAACATGATATATGAAACACTTACAGAAAGTGTATCTACATATGGTACAGAAGTTTGTGTAGTTGTACTTAGAGGCCCCAAGCAGATTGTGAGACTCTTTTCCCCAACAACGGCAAAGAGGGAGGTTTTAAAAATTTGTAGTACAAAAATTTTTGGAAGGCATCAAGTAAAATAAAATACATCCAAAAATAGAACATTTCAATTTTATTGAATAAACTTGCATATAGTCATATATTCCAAAAAGCGCACATATTTGGTATTAAAGTATATTCTTTTTTAAGATAGAGCGCGCGTAAACAAATGCACGCGCTGTTCACGTGAGCCGAGCGCGCGCTCTAGGAATAAATAGCAGCGGGCAAGATTTGCATCCAACTTAAACTTAATTCGTACGTGGACAAACATGAATCTCCCATGAAGCTATAGAAGAATCCACGTGCTGATCATGCGCTAACTATTGTTTGCGCGCGCTCTATCTTGGAAATGAACAGACTTTTGACAGTTACTAATAAACTGTTACAGTCGGAGCCAATAAAAACGAGACACTTTATTTTACTGTTGTTAATTATTTGTCAGGTTATTATAATTTACTGCAGTTATGTAACAATGAGTAATAAGTTGGTTTCAATTAATGGAAAAATTACTCGATATGTTGGTTATATCCTAAACAAATAAGCTGATGATTTTCAGCGCTGCACTGTTTCAACAATCGTCTTGCCGTGGCCTTCTTAAGTGCACGTGCATTATAAGCGTAGCAAGACCTAGCAGGTTAAAATTTAAATGTTGTGCATTACACATGCTTTCAAGTTTACGTATATTTGTAATTTCCAATAGCTGTATAAATTTAAAGAGCCAAATGGACGCCATCATACGGCAATAAGTAGTACATTAAGCTATTCTTTTTTTTTAATACTTAACTATAACAATAAATGGCGATAGATGTTTGGAGAGATATATACAGCAAGTTTGGTGATGTAACAAAGCTGCAGACAATCCACCCAAAACTGACCGAACCAGCTAAGCTGGTATCAGACATCAGGTGGCCCTGATGAACGAATGCAAACTGCATCGCAGTAAATCAAGTAAACCAAAGATACCCACATTTACAAATAGGATTACCCTAGAACGCGTTTCGTCATTATTAGGACTCTTCAGTTAGGTATAGTGTTTTTAATACTTGCATTTACCAATAGGAACTACTGAAGAATGAAGAGTTTTGATAAGGACAAACCGTGTCTAATGTTGTTCCAATTTGTAAAAGTGAATATCTTTTGTTTAATATTTTATAATGCTTACTTGCAACTACATAATTAACATTTTTTCATTACCTTTGTACCTTCCTTTGTACTTTCATATCTTTAGAAAATCTCTATGGCCGGATATTGATAATAGAACTAGACAGGTGAAATTTCATATTGCGGCAAATTTTATAATAATCTAGTCACAACGGGAGCCGGTTGAAACCCCGTTCAGTTTTGTTCAATAACCCCTAAGCTCCTATTTTGGTCCCACGTTAGTCACAACCTCGAATTACTTTCCTGATCACAATCGTCACATTGTCCACAGCCTTCGCTTTTTGTTTTCGTCACATACTCCTAATTTCTTCCGTTGTCATAATTCTCAACCGCCTTGTATGTAATCTGTAGTAAACAGATTCGAGCCCGCAATTTGTAAGACAATGAATAGTAGAATTTGTATGGTATGTACTTGTTTCTTGTCAGTGCGATAAATACACATTTCCAACCGCTAGAATTGAAACAAGCTAGAAATAATTAAATTATTCTAACAAAAAATGACAGTAACAGTAAAACAATCAATAAACGGACCCGACTGCAAGAAGCCGCCAGCCTGTTATATTGGTAAATCTTTCCGAGATGCAAGATTTAGTCGTGTTATGATGGTGAGACAGTTAGGAATTTAATATAATGATTTTACATTTTCTGTTAAATAAATGGGGAGGGGCAAGGGCGCAATTTTTTGCGTCAAGTGCTAAATCATTTAGTACCGACCCTAAAGAAACGAAAACTTTCTACCCTTCTGTTTTATTCATTTTTATTGCTAATCGGCAATACATTCATTTTTAGGCGACTGTATCAATTTTCACGTGACAACAAGACAATGCAACTGCACACAGTCGCTGTCTTACGGTATACCTTATGTTACTTACAGATACTATTTAAATGTATGTTTGTTTTACAAAAAATAAATGAGTTACGGAAGACACATTTTTGATCATTACCTGATACAAATAACAAATATAAAATATTTTATGGGTTTGATTTGAAACTAGTAATGTTTGTTAGTTGGATATGAAACGATGGCTATCTATAATAAATTATCGAGTATGGGCATTACAATAAAGCCGCACAAAAAACCTCATTTATGTATACGAATCCATTGTTCTAGTGCATCGGGCAAAATCAAACAAATGACAGCCAGACAGGCAAGCTATTTAAACGTGCATCAAAAAACAAGCGCGAAACAAAAAAGCGAACACGTGCTACATGACAGCGGTGCCATCATATCTGCAACAAAAAACCCTAAAAATAAGCACAGCAGCAGCATCGACTGAAAGCCATCGGCGTTCGGAAATTACATCGCCCCTGAAACCAAACACCACTTTTATCTTTTACACAACAAAAGATACCCAATTTAGTAGCCAATCTGAATCACTCAGTTAAAATTACAAAATTCACCCCTTGTCACTTGACTTATTTGTGAGCGTTATCGAAATGCGATCGCAGCGCTCTCGTGGCCGATAAGGCACAAAGGGCCACGTGGTCGGATTTGCTCCTATCGCCTCTACCGTCGTCCGAGTAAACGATTTGCGCAACAATAGACATAATAGCTGTTTATTTAAACTAATGATTGATGACTTTCTTTTGTCGCGTTTTGTTTCTTGCTTATTGACGGGAAGTCGCGAGCTAATTTCGACCGACCTGTGGGAAGGTGTTGATTTGGTGATTGATTTCCAGTTAAAACTATATTAACGCGAAACTAATTTTTGACATTCTTGGCAATCGTTTTACTCCAAGGGAACATAATTACAAAGTAATTAGCTTGTCTTAGAATACATAATGTCTATATTGCGCTGCATGTCTGTCACACCAAACCTGCTGATATCTCTCTACTATTCAATTTTAACTTCTAAATTTTTAGTCTCTTAGCTACTAAGAAAATATAAACTTCCGGTTTAGCCGGAAATGATATCAACTTTTTTATTTTAAATGGAACACCTTGTATATTTTTTGATATATCGATAGAACTCTTTTTTGCGAGTTCAGTGATATAAGGTTTCATGCTATTATTTTCAATAATTCTAGAGATCTTGAACAATAATGTTTTGTAATTGTTATCTAGCAGCTCATGAAAACAAAAGAATGTGAGAAGCCTAAACAGTTTTGTAAAGTTGTCTAATATGCTTGGTTCGTGTTGTGTTGTTTTGATGTTCGATAGATTGAGCAGTGTGGTTGCAGTAATCAATCAATTAACCAAATTAATTACAACTGCTGAATTTAACAACAGAAATGGTTTAATTAACAGAAAGATTGCACATTGTTAAATATAGTGTTGAGTTCTACGACGCTCACCAAAACCAACCATAATTAAAAATTGAATTCGTTCTCTTTCTGTTAATTGAAACATTTCTGATGTTAAATTTAGCAGTTTTAATTAATTTTGGTTACTTTATTGATTACTGCAACCACACTGCTCAATCTATCGAACATCAAAACAACACAACACGAACCAAGCATATTTGACAACATTACATAACTGTTTAAGCTTCTCGCATTCTTTTGTTTTCATGAGCTGCTAGATAACAATTACAAAATATTATTTTTCAAGATCTCTAGAATTATTGAAAATATAAAGGCATGAAACCTAATATCGCTGAACACGCAAAAAAGAGTTCTATCGATATATCAAAAAATATACAAGGTGTTCCATTTAAAATAAAAAAGTTGATATCATTTCCGGCTAAACCGGAAGTCTTTTTAAATCGCTAATACCTTCATTGAATCCGCCGTATATCGGAACCTTCATGTAAAAAATTTTGTCAAAATGGCGGTTGTCGTAATAAAGATATTTGCATTGTTCCGTACTTTTGCCCAACCCTGTATAAAAGATAGTAAAACAAAAAAAAATAGAAGTAGCGGTAGCTTAGAGGTTGAATGCTTAGCCTGTAGCAGTAAAAGTCTGGAGTTCAATTCCCCATTTCAGCCTGAATCCTTCTCAGGTATTTAGTCGTTCGGATTTAACGTTAAACTGTAGGTCGCCCGTACTGCACCTTAGTGCTAAAGAGAGTACGTGGCAGAGAAAAGTGCCGAAGCCCAGCAGTGGGAGGTAAACGCTCATTGCGAACTTATAAAATATTAATACAATAAAGCAAAAGAAGACAACGGTCAAAATAAGGAAAATTCAAAGTGCAGAAAATTAATTCAGCTTTAGCTAAAGTTTCAAACCACACTATGCTAAACTACAAATTACGACTTCTTGAGAGTTTCAAATATTTGTTGCTACCACCTATTACCTAAACAGTTCTCTAATAAAGATTATTCACCTTAAGCTCTGCATTATTTCAATAAAACAGTTAATATTTCTGCTGACCATTATATTTAACCCAAACGACAATACACAACAATTTATAAATTACCACAAATAAAAAACGAACATGAAGATACCTTGACCGCAAAAAGGAGAATGGCAGGGAGCAGGGGCAAAGAGAACCCTGATACCAGGGGCTGTAATTGGTTTATTAGTTTCGCGGTCGTTATGAAGTCTAGGGTGGATAAAGCTGCTGGATTCCGGCATGAGCTTTTATAAAAACAGGGTCGGACTTAAATAAACACCAACTCAATATAAGTAATTTTTGTCAAATTCCAACTCAAACTTATGGATTGAGCTTTTATTGTACTTTATACTTTCCGTAGATGCAGCATTTTCTGTATAATTAATTGTTTATGATATATAAGATACTCAACAGCTAAGGTTATATCGCGTTGATTCAACAATTCGCGATTTTTATTTTCTGGATCCAGAGCCGAATTAGTACTTTTGGCGCCCCTGGGCAATTTATTTTTTGCCCTCCCCTAATAACTAAAACCCAATATTTACCCTAATTCCCAAAAACCGAGATCCCAAAACACTCACCTTCAGATTGACAATCCCAATCCACACAAATAAGCGGCAAATCCATTGATACGCGTTGCCGTATGTTTCTCAGTCAAAGTTTACATACATTTATGTACAAAATGTGTGGAGCTGTCTTGAGATTACCAGCTTGTCATTAACCAAAACTAAATAATGCACAAAAATAAATTTAAAAAAATCATTTTTAAGATTTAGGGAATTTGAGCGCCCTATTTCATTTGACGTCTCGAGGCAATTGCCAATGTTTTCTTGTTTGCAGATCCGGCTTAGCCTGGAGCCCACAAATTCTAAATTTCCAATTTTAGAAACGTCTCTGGATATTGCCAGATTTGAACCGGGAACCCACACGTATTAATCAATACAAAAAAATACGTTTATATTAAAGCAAATTCATTAAGTTTTAATCAAATTTGTTATAAGCGTGGACCATTGAAATTACGACGATAATGAATTATTCTTAATAAACATAACACATTAACAATAAAATTATTTACGAAACATGTCAACCTTAAGATTCTGTATTTATTCCTCCTAGATACATCCCTGTTATTCCACAGAATACCATTAGACCAAATAAATACTCTCCGTGATTTTTATTGGCCAATAAAAAAGTCACAAATGGATGGCAGAGTAGTTATCTGGTCAACGACGAGGATTACATGACAGTGCCATATTGGTTTCGCGGTTATTCTTTTCATTCAACACTTCGCCGCAGTGGCGCTACCGTCGCAGCTTCCGGCATAAGCCCAGCTAAGAGGATATTGGAAATGTGATACCTACTTATTGCCTTTTTAGAATTGAAATTTTTGAACAGAACACCCAGATTGTGAAGGAAATTTACTGTAATGCATCCTCGTTTTCGTTATATTAAAAATGGTTTACATATTACTGATTGAAAAGTTCTTCAGGTATAATGGTTTAAACTTGTACTTTTCAGAACTGTTATAATTATTTTACAATTTTTGATTTGAGTCAATGTTTGAAAACTGCGATTTTCTGGCTTCTGTAATTTGTGAAATATATAATTTTCAAACACAAAAACAACTCGCACTGATGATATTGTGATGTTCAAAAATAAATTCAGCTAGTGAACACTTCGGAGTACGAATCCAAAAGGGGATGAAAAGCAATCACCGCACGTTAGTAACCCTTAGTTAGGGGGTTAGTTCATGTTTAGATTCTACATTTAGATCAATTTTGTTTGTTGTTGCTTAACAATCGACGCATTATAATCAGCTTATGATTTTGACATTCACTACACATAGGATAGGGTGTTATTGCCATCCAGAATATTGATTTATGACTCGCATTCGCGAGATTTATTTTAAATCCTGATCTCTATCTGCTTCTCGCAAAAAGTTTACAGTTATTCCAAAATTAACTTTTGTAAAAGGCTTCGGGGAATTTTTTGTAGGTAATTTAACTTTGTCGCGATTAAAATCTGGAGAGCTCTCGTAAGGAAAAGCGAGAAAAGCATGTGAAAACTGCAGAATAGACAGAGAAAGGAAGCAGAGACAAAAGCGGCCATAATTGGGTTGTTTTAATTTACGTGGTGGTAGGGAAAACAATTAACCTACCCTTTATAGTTTTAATTACTTCATTTTCGTCCGCTACGTGCGAAATCACGCCAGGTTTAACCAGCTGAAATTTCCCTTTCACTCTGAAAATTGGAAATTAACTCCTTTAGTTTAGTCTGGTTTTACATATTCATTGCCTTTACATATTTGTCTATTGATGTTATTAATAGTCATTGTTTAAGGATCTTCCCCACAAATAATTTGTAATGGAGGGGCATAGAAATGCAAATGCGTTATGTTTAAAACTGGACAATACATTTGTTAATAGAAACCATTTTTTCCACAAATAAATACCAATCTATTTTCAGAAATATTTTAAAATGTACCCATAAAATTTTAATTTTTAAGTCTTAAATTTATTATTAACAAAACAAAACAAAACCAAATAAATAGTTGTATATTGCTAAGTAATAAATCCAAATTATAAATTACAACATAAATGTTGTCTTACCAGTGGCAGCTCGTAAGGGCGGCACTGTGGGCGACACGCTCTCTAGCAAACAGTATTACATATATATACTCCACTTTTCTA
The DNA here is from genome assembly GCA_958336395.1 of Ctenicera cuprea. NCBI lineage: Eukaryota > Metazoa > Arthropoda > Insecta > Coleoptera > Elateridae > Ctenicera > Ctenicera cuprea. The sequence continues at coordinate 22,077,384 of OY284491.1, forward strand.
TAACGTATAATACCGCTTAAGTTTTACTACAGGAGAGCAATTTTCTAAAAGATTGTAAGCTGGAAAAACTTCAGATATGCGCGTGGCAGCGGGCAACGTTGTCTTTAAAACGAGATCGTAGCTGTCTAAAACTAGATAAAACAAAAACACCCAGCAGGAGGATTAGTGCTATAGTAAGGGTGGGAGGAGGAGGGTCAGAAACAAGAGACGTTATTATTCTTTAATATTTATTTTACATCGGTGTATTTCCTATCACGCTGCAATCTGCAGTTTTGTCTACGTTGTTATTGTTATCGAATAAACAAACGTTCCTGCAATATTGCAAACTGGCATATCATGCGGAGATGAACGCTTTAACGCGAATTAACCGTCATTTTAATAGAACAGATTTTGCAGAAGCAGAGAAGCTGCTGTTGCCTTAGCAGTATTACAGTTGTTTACTAAACAATTTAATTAGTCCATTTCCGGAATTGGTAGAACTATTTAAAATAATCTGCGTCATACTCATAACTGTCAAACGTAAAACGTTGTTTTCAACTCTTAACATATAAAAGAAAATTAAGCATGTTACTACATTATGACCTATTTATAAACTTCCTTTATATCTCTAAGCGAGCGATTATTACCGGATTAATAAATACGCAAAAATTATGATATACAGCGTCATCTGTGTAATAAAGGAAGTCTTTTTGTCAGTGTAGTCTTTTCCACTCGTTCCGGTTCTGGCTTACTTTCTATAAGTTGAAGTAATCGTCACATCCTGCTATTTTTCTAATTTGGCTAATGTATTGTAGTGTGTTTAATGAACAATCAGGTAAATCAATAACTTTATATGTTATTGAAAATTAAACAAAACTGTTTCAATAAAAATAAAACAGTATTAAATGGTTTACGAAAATGGTGGCATTGCCGCATCGGTGCATTCGGTGCATCGCGAAACGGTAGCACTTCCGGTTTCACCGGAAGTAACATGTATGGTTATTTTTTTAAATGAAATTATATAATTTTTTCCTCTATATAGGGAAAAAATGTTATGTTTTCTGATTTTAGCCATACTAAAATGTTTATATCATGATTAATAAAGTTACTGTTAAAAATTAGAGTTTGATCAAATTTAAAATTAAGTAAAATTGATCAACTTTGCTGTTCCTTTTCCTGGCATTTGTTATTTGTCTATATTCGATTATCTTTCAGTAAATCATCATAAGAGTGAATAAAACGACCATTGAAAAACTTTAAGCGACAGTTTGTCAGAACTGAAAGCAACTAGATATACAGAGTGAGACTTTCTCTCTATTATAATCTAAAGTTTTCTTAGCAGTGGCGTAGCAGCACTGTGGTGTGGGAAGGAGCTACCTTTACCTTTTGTTAAATTACATGTATCAAAAAAATTAGTTATAGTATTACGATTTGCGATTATTAAATAAACAATCACGATTTAACGCTAAAAATTTTGTTAAATTAAAGAAAAATAAAATAAATTGCGTTTCAGAATTGCGATCTGACCAACTTTAGATATCGTATCCCTGCCTTTCTGCTTTATATACCTAGTCAAGATACGTTACTGATTAATAGAACATGATATCAATAGTTACTTCAAGAATTCCGTACTGGGATTTAACAAATTTATTGCCGACATTTTTCGTGGTGTTTTATTTTACATAACGACAGACCTTTTTCGTTCGGTCATCAGGAAATTTAAAAAACCACGCTAACGATAATTGAATTCTATATTTAGAAGAACAAGAACATTAAAGTTAAACTAAACAGAGACATTAACGTAAATGAGGGGGACGTTAATATTTGCGCGGTGTAAAACGTTCTTGTTATCTCTCGGGCAATTTACCATTTCACTACTATTCAGATTATGCCCTGTATATAATGACTACAGCACCATTGTTAGGGACGGCCATTTTAATTTCTCGCAAAAACAACATGGCGCCCTCACGAGGCAATTAAAACAGATGATAGGCGATAATGGCGTTAATTAATTCTGCCTTTCTCCGTCGGGCGCTAATGTGCAAATTAAATTGTTACATAGTCTGGCACGTTCACAAATACCTTTATCGATGTGCTTCAAAAGCTGAACGGCATTTGTTTTTGTTATTGTGCTTTAATGCTATTACAGTCAGCCAACCATAAGTGATAATGACATGTGAAAAACATAAAGCTTAATTAATGGAGCATCAATAAGTATTAAACATACTCGACATCGCGCTTAATAAAAAATATGAAGAGTAGTCATCCAAATTACCTACTCTTGCGTAAGTACAATAGTTTTAAAATTGTAAAAACAGAGACGGATTGGTGCTTTTTTTCCACTCAATTAAAACAAAATAAAAAGAAGAATTTTGAGTATTTATTTGTAAACAAATGGCTTTGCACTTTAAGCAAATCCTCCCGTCCCATCCTATTTTCAAAATTCGAAAACAATTATTAGGGAGTCATTTGTGAACTTCCCTCACGATGGAAGGGGGTCAGTAATTATCCCTGTAATTGCTAGATGGCGTAGAGCGTAGATTAACTATTGTTTTACAATTCCCCAAGGAAGATAAATGAAGGTGCAATTGTTGCTCGTTTGTTTCCGTAGATAGAGAGACTTATGTTGTATTTTGTCACCATCCTTAGAAACTCTAATGCCCGTGTTTATTGCCCTTTGCGCGCTTTTAGCCCTGGGATTAAAAATTTGTTAATTAATATTTTTTAGTTTATTAGTTTGTTTAATATTTCTATATCTTATATAAAAGCGGTAATAAGATTATGATGTACACAGCGTGACTACAGAATTCTTTTCTAAAGAAAAGGCTTTTCAAAATTGCAGATCAATTTTAACTAAAAAAATGGAGAAGCACTTCCACATTAATTATATTTTTTCGCCCTGATCACTATGAAAAGTAGTGAGTCATTACGCATATACTGCTTGAAATAGGAATAAAAATGTAGTAAAATAGAAGCCGAATATGGCAAAAGGCAAAAAGACGGGATTACCTGGTTTTTCATTTAAAAAAATTGTTTCGGAGTTAGAGATTATCAGATCACAAAACAAAAATAGTTAACACAAAAAGCCCTCCTAAAAATTTAGTTTAGAATCTTAATATTCTATTGCTGATAAGAAATTAAGCTCAGCCGCTAATTCTTTTATAATTTCCCGTTTACTAAATTTAAATAAATCAAGTTTCAATAATTCATCGAGGGCATCACCAGCAAAATTCGAGAACTCGTAAAAGATAAGCGAACAACACCGCCCGGACTTTCCTAAACATTTCAAATTATTACTCAATATTTATTTCCGAAAAAAATTTTATTGCCGTTTTACGCGCAAGCAGTGACTATGTTAATGTACTTCTCGCTCTCGTCGATAAGCGCAGCGAGAAACTACAACAAATGCGCACCTGCATGTCGTACGGTGTTTAGACCAAAACCACCACTTCTGCCACTGTAGTGGCTAGCTGCAACATACAGCAATAACCTACGGGCATGTCTTACTGAAGTTTTTTGTGAGATAAATAAATCAATATTTTGTGGTTTTTTGAAAAACATTTTTTTGGAACTACAGAAAACCATACACCATACAGCAAACTCATCAGCCAAAAATCGTATGAGAGGCGGAAATTAGCGCCCCTAAATATTGCTGTACCTAAGTCTTAAGTTGTGAATATTATTCTACTATCACTCATGAGCAATTTAGCTTAAAAAGAAGTGTTTTATTCTCCCCGTGTATTAATATTACTTACACTATTATTAATTATACTAATTATTATTAGTATACATTTTTATTTTCAAAAATTCGTAGGAAACGTTAAAATTAGCGAGCTACACTTTGGCTGTATGGGTTGGTAGTTCCCTAATTCTGTGGGCTTACAATATTTTATAAAAGTATTGTAGCCAGTTTTTGAGCAACATAGTTTTGATAAATTTCAATATTTTGAAAATATTTTGATTTCACAGTTTTCGTTCCCATAAAATTCTCTTAAACAGTGACATAGTGTCTCCTAATGTTATTATAATACTTAGTTTTATACCGATCTGTCTGCTAATTTTTGGGTAATAAAGCATTAAAGCGAAAAAACTGTATCGATCTAATTTAAATATGTGACTTTCTAGTAATTCTTTGGGCCACAACATTGACATGAAAACATATGAGAAAATATAATAAATAATAATTTATAAAGTACAGAAAGAGTTTAGGCAAAGTGCTTCGAAAATTTTTTAAGCATGCTTTTTTAATGATATTTATACGCTCCTCCGCATTTCAAGATTTATTGTACTCGATCAGAAATAGCCGCTCCCGAGCAGTGGCGTTCCGTGGGTTCAAAATTTGGGTAGGCAATGGTAAAATAATTTAACAAATAAAAAAATTATAAAAATCTTCAACTAAAATTAAACTCGTTATCCTTATTAAATATCAACAAAACATCCATAAATAAATATTTCGAACATAATAAATGTTCGGGGAATTGACTAAGGGAACAGGCACGCCTATTTTGTGGTTAATGCGCTTCTACTATTTCTTTGCATCTAATCATTGTATTCCTTACTAATGCTGTGCAGATAAAGAGACTTACGTTTAAAGAATAATAAATAAATAAAACAAAATTATAAGTATAAGGTATAAGCCGGTATTTATTATTTATTTAGAATAAGGACAATTACATAGACAATAATAGGTTAGAAGTATTAATTTAACTTTATCGACATGTGAGTAATGGCACGACCGATTTTAAAACAGATTTTTCAGAGAGGTTTTTCAGACCGTTGTTTGAGACTGTTTTTCAGACCGGTTGCTTTAAATCATTTTTTTCAGACCGGTTTTTAGTCTAATTTTTTAAGACTTTTTTCAGACCTTTTTTTAGACCGCATTTTCAGACCTGTTTTTGAACCAGTTTTTACCGACAGGTTTTTCAAACCGGGTTTTCAGACCATTTTTTTAACCAGTTTTTTAACACCCTCTCTTCATGCTGGTTTTTCAGACCGGTTTTTTCAGACCGTGTTTTTCTAATCGGTTTTTTAGACCGGTCTTTTCAGACCGTTTTTTAGGCCGTTCTTTAAACCGGTTTTAACAGACCGGTTTTTCAGGCCGGTTTTTAAACCAGTTTTTCAAGAAGCTGTTTCCGACCAGTTTTTCGGACCGGTTTTATCAGACCATTCTTTTCCACCTAATTTTTTTCAGATCGGTTTGCAGACCAATCTTTGAAGAACCGTTTTTTCAGACCGGTTTTTTCAAACCAGTTATTAGATCAGTTTTTAAGCTTCTTTTTTCCAGATCGGTTTTCCAAACCGGTTTTTTAGACCGGGTTTTTCAGACTGGTTTTTAAACGAGTTATTTAATACCCTTTCTTCACTGTTTTTTTTTTCAGACTGTTTTTTCAGACCTTTTTTTCAGACCGGTTCATCAGAACGGTTTGCAATGGTTCAAAAACCGATATTTTTAAGAACCGGTCAAAAATTGCGAAACCGGTTAACCGGTTAAAATTTGTTTTCGACACGCGCTATTCTTTACTAGGCAAAGCTCGCCTTCGAATATGCAAAACAGTGTTTAAAGGCAACGGTCTGTTTATTTGGCGCCCAATTTTAAACGTTATACGGTGGTCTTAAAAACAAACACAGTATGTACAAGTAACTTTTTCTTAATTGAAACTTAGAATTGGAAATATATTTTATTTGAAAAATTATGGATGGGCACTGCCTACCCTGCCTAATAGGGTGGAGCGCCACTGTTCCGGAGAAACACTCGCCCACAAATAAACATTTTCTAAAAACCAAGTCTTTGAGCACTTAAACGCATTTTTTCGTTAAGGATGGGAGAATTTCTACGAAAATTTCTTTTCGATACTGGTAAGGTAAGTCCGAGAAAACAAAAACAGAAAAGTTAGATGGAGCAGGTTTGATCTAAGTTAGCAAAAGTTTTGTTATTATTTAAACTGAGTTAAAGTAAATTATGCAACTGCTTATGCTTTAATGTACACACACATAAAAAAATAAAAATAATTACCTGTTCTGATACCTGAAACAAACTAAAACACAAAACTTTATGTAACAATTAATAATAAATTCTAAATTATACGCATCGTAATTTAAAACAAATTCCATATAATCCAACGTAATATCAGCGTGGTCTACAAGAAACTACAAATATTTGTGATATAAATTAAAAATTTAATTACATGAGTAAAGACTCCTATAAAAATAAATTAACCGGTATCATTTCAAATCACAAACTTAAAATTTTTGAGCCGAAGCTGGCGAGCCTCATTTAAACAGAAGACTTGGGATATTTTTCAGAATTACCAAATTAACAAAGATAAAATTTAGTGAAGACTTCTCTTTCGTTAATTGTGAGGAACATTCGGGTCACGCGTTGTTGAAAACCAAGAAAAATTATTTGAGAGGTGAGATCATTATATTCTGAATAGTTTCGAACAAAATTTAAAAATATTAATGTAGTAATTATTTAGTTTAGCTAAACTGTCGGGTATGCAGAGTTACTTAAATTAGTTTTTTGTTTGTATATTAACCATTGAGGTAGGTCAACGTAGGGGTTGCACAACACAACATACCTCTTATGATAAAGAATGTACAAATTTCAAAATTTTAGCCGAAAAAGCTGAAAAGTATCAGGAATATCTCCCCTTTCTCGAATATTTTTCTAATCCAACCTACTAAAAGAAAATTATTTTAATTTCTCAAAATGCATTTCAACGATACCTACCACGTAGGTAAGATTTATAAAGTCTTTTGTAATTTTAGTCCAAATTTTCAGATTATTATGTAAACGTTCATTTGTCTATTTTATTATTTTTAGTCTGTCACTACCTGGCACCTCGTCGTTAAAGTGTAAACAAGCATCATTTTTGTAAGAAGCAAATTAGCTCAAATCCATCAAAAAGACATGCCTGGCACGAAATGATTTTCAAGTAGAACGCGAGCAGGAAATTCGAATTCGTCCTTAAACCTCGCAACGAATAAGAAGATTCTTTCTACTAGACACAAGAAAATCGTGTCAGTTTTACAAACGTCGATATCAAGGGGTTGAGGAATTGAAATGATGTTACCTTTACGATATTCCATTATTCTTAAAACCAGTCTTGCCTCCGCAGCAATACAAGGAGCTACTGTTTGTTTATCTCGATCTAAATTAGTAAAATCTTAAGCATTAATTAAAAGTTATCACTTTTCTTATCAATATATGTAATGTTCCATTCGTCTATTATTTTTTATGTCTTCAGCTGTTGAAATGACAGATTTATTGGCAATTATTTTTATTGTCGTAACATAAATTGGACACTATGTATTTTAATAGTCCTTAGAGTCCAGGCTAATATTATGTGGTTTTATTTTTACATGTTGCTCTTCTACTAATTAAATTTTTATTTTTATTTAATTTTTTTCTGTTCCTTTTTGAACGACGTCTGCTGGCAACCTCTACCTGCCTTGCCTTTTAGAATTTCACAAACACCAATCTTCTGGTATTGTACTCCGAAGGACTATTGTAACAAATCCGACTTCATAATTTTACTGTACAAAAGCGTTCAGGCTGGTAAAATCATTTCACTTCATGTCCATTGTTGGTTTTGATTTCTTTTATCCCTTACAGTTACACCCATCATTCTTTGTCAGGAGGCACACTTAAACTACAAAATTTCAGGCTATACCGCTCCCTATACCCAATGAAATGCCCAAAATCTTCCAAACGATCAGTAACAAAATTAATAAACAAATTAATAAATAACCAAAGTTGTTTAACTTCGAAGCATTGGCTTATCGGCAAAAACAGCAACTAACGAAATCAATGGATATAACTGTATGATGTCATAAAAGGAGATAATTCGTTTATTTTGAAGAGAATCGTTAAAGCAATATTTCAAATAAATGATGCGCAACGTCTTTAAAGGATGTTTTAGCGCTAAACGAGATAAACCTTTGTTTGCCAAATAATTAATTAATGATGCGATTTAATTAAGGGCGAAGATAAAGAATTTGTTTATCTTTGCGGCAACATAAAATGTTGAGTGATGTCAATTTATCATAATTTACTCATGAAAGTATCGAGATAAACTATCTGTGAAAACATATCATGTATTTAAAATTTAATAATTATTTTAAATAATGTTGTCCTGGCCGCTTGATTATTTTATATTAAACTGTTATTCAAAACATGAATTTATATGATTCAGTAGAAAAATAAAGAGCCCGGATACGTAGCTCTCGTATGTACAAGGAGGTAAAATAAAAACAGTCAGTGAAAGATATTCTGGATAAATAAAAGTGTAAGGAGTATTTCCCCATACAATAATCGTGCTTCAATTAATCATTTCCTATGACGTCAACATGTAATTTTCTAGAGCAACTGCATAATGACAAGTATTGTTTTATAGCAATCATTAATAATTACATAAATTGTTTATAACTGATTGATTTTTCTACATTATGCCACATACGTACTACGTAATTATAGTATATTATAGACCAAGGTAGAGAAGACATTTTTCTCAGCCGAGCAGAATAAGTTGCGAGGCTGATAAGTCTTCTCTACCGTGGTTTATACATTATTTTTTCCACTACTAGCACCTTTATTCCTTTTATAATTAATTGATTTTACATTAATAAAAAATAAAATTACAAATGCAAATATGCACAAAAATAAAGTAGCCTTGCTTGAAAACAAGAGAATAGTTAATTTCAATTGACATTTATGTAAAATACATATTTTGTAATAGTGGTTATAAAATGTCCAATTTTGATGATTTGAGTGAAAACTGCACTCCTCCTGAAATTAGCGAAGGTGCAGAAAGTGTTGGTGAACAGTTATTACCAGTAAAATCAAAAGATTTTTACATGAAAGTTTATGGTGAATTTAAAGATTGGTAGCAATTGTTTTCATTATTAACCAGTAGTTAAAAATGAAATATTATTAACCACTAGGAAAGAAATTCATCTTCTTGGCTCTAAAACAAAGTAAATAATGATATCGTTTAATGCTAGTAGTGGAAAAAAATTTTTAGTAAATCAACCAACTCCTATGTTGTGTAGTAAATAATTCTACATGCAGAGGCGGACTAACTCGTATTCTTTTGGAGACGATATTGGATGTGCGACTGACAGTCATCATTAGGGCTGGGAATATTTATCGATATCATCGATAATGTCGATAATATCGATAATTTCGATAATACCTACATATAATAGTGATAAAAAAAATGAAATCCAAGAAATATTGTAGTTACTAGACATACATTAAATTGATTATTGTAACTGACACAATTATTGCAACAACTGAAGCATATCAACTCGTATTGATTTGCAACTTAGATCGCCTATTCTACTTCAAACTGATGGTTATTCATTTTTTTATTATTATTGATATAATTTCATTATCGATATTCGATATTAAATTTTCAATATCGCCCAGCCCTAAACACAACACATCTTTTGCTTTTATTACATGCAAACAACTACTAACATTTTCAAATAATGGTAAAACATTTACTGCTGATCAAAAGAGGTCAGGCTAAAATGGTCGTTTATCCCTGTGTACACATTCTATTGGTAGTGAACGAATTATTATTTTTGCTTACCAAAAAAATCCCAACGAATCCAAGAATTTCGAGGTATCTCAGCAATGATTGCACCAACAACAAACACACTAGTTCATTTTTTAAATCATCACGAATTAATCAGAACTATATTATTAAAGTTAGAAAACACCCCGATATTAAGCAAACACACGCACCTTATAACATTCATTAATAAGAAATCGGAACTTTACGCTCGTTTTTATTTGTCCCGAAAATAGTCGAATGCAGTAATTGAATGCACACCTGTTACCATATTTCGCCTTATCGTAAACAAGTCTTAACAAGTGCTATTAGAGATTGGACATCAAATAATTGTTTCGTAGAGATGTGCTCGTAGAAAATTGTATTTAATACAGGGTGAACTAATAATTTAAAACAGCGAATCTAACACGTACTAATTTCAGCAAAAGTAACAATTATTATGGTGGTGTGTCATCACTCATCAGTCACACGGTGTTTAAAAAAAGTAATTTGAAGATGTTAGTTACAATTTTTACAGAGATACAGAGGAAAATATTTTTTTAAATTAGAACACCCAACTAGCCGTCTTCCTTATTTCTAATCGACTATGGTTGCTTACTGCTCCTTAAATATATAATAGCATTACACTAATGGTATTGCTAAAGAAACTTTGTTAATTAATTTATTCCAAAATATAGTTTAATCTATAATACCAATTTTAAAGCAAATTTTTGGGAGACTATGGCGTCTTTAAGCGGTTAAATAGCAATACTAACTATTCTAATAAATACAAACATAACTTATTACATTAGAATTCAAATAAGAGCGAAGCACTTCCTTTAAACTGTCCTATACTTTAAATATTGTTACTTATCATATATTTAAAAGTATCTTGTTATTAACGTGTTACGCGCCAACATTGACTACAATAACATCCTTCTACTTTTGCCAAGACCGTAGCTGCATAGTAGTAATATTATAAAAACGTACTACATGATACTAAAGCTTTCGTCTTCGAACGATTTTCTCAATCGAATGATTGCCGTTCGAATGGTTTTTGTAATCGAATGATTCATGCAGATAAAATCATTCGGATGTACCTAAGCGGTAGAAAGTAGTAAAAACGCTTCAGCTTGCTTCTTTAATGCTCTTATTATTTAATTCTCGTTCTTATTGTATTTCCTCGAGTCGCTCGGCAAAAGCAACGTAAGGAACGAATTTTTAATTTCATCACATTTTATTGCTAATTCCGGTCTGTATTTTGAGTAATATTTCTATTCATCCATTCAGACCTCATTTTAAATAAAATTTGTATAAACTGCCAAAGAAGATACATTTATCTGTGTTATATATAAATTATTTTTTTAAATAAGACCAGTGACCAAAGCATTATACGAACGTTGAAATTAAAATATTTTTATCTCGTTGTTCTTGCAGCAGGGTGCCGAATTTATTTTTATGCATTTGAATTCCAAAAATTATGTCTACATTATTGCATTCTGCAATCTTATCATCACAAAGTAATTTGTGCCCATTATGATTCTAGGGCTTGTATGTGTACAAACCCTGACTACTAATGTCACCGTATCATGTATTTGCAGGTAGCTATTGTAATGGCTATCGCTTCAACGTCCGCTTCCGAAATAGACAAAACGTAAAATTATAATAATGTAAAATAGTTCGAATGATTTTTAACAAGCTTCCGAGATATCTCGAGATATTTTGATAATCGAATAGTTCGATTACTTTAATTCGAAATATCTAATCACTGGTATAAACTTAGTAATATTTTTTTCATTTATTCAACTACTGACTTAGTTAGAGAGACCGCAAATGATATTGTAAAGTAAATAATAGTACGCTCAATTTTTTCCAAGTCTTTTGTGATATTTTGATTTTTTAGAAAAACATACCTTGGAATTAAAGAAACCCAAAAACAGAAGGACAAATTAGTCTATCAAAAATTGAGTAGGAGAGAGAAAAATTACCCTCCCCCAAATATTGACCCATGTAAAAAAAAGTTACGAACTTTATTCTACTATCACTCATGAGCAATTTAGCACAAACATAATTTTTTTTATCGAACCCGTTATTTAATAAAAGAGTGGGAGTTTTCGAGTTTCAATAATTTATGGAAGTTGTCACAGGGAAGTCTATAAGTCTACAAAATTTAAAAAAAATTCGAGTTGTCAGTTTTTGAACAGTAGGTGTTTCTAATTTTTTTTACTTCACTCACTCACCCAGAGACAAGCAGTTCTTAAAAGCCTATTTTAGGGGTTTGAATGTCTAAAACATGTATTTCCGTCAAAACCTCGATTTCGAACATTTTCATGAAAGCAATACTTTCCTGTACTGAAAGTATAGGGAAGTATAGTTATAGCTTTCAGTATAGCAAAGTATTGATTTGAAAGTTTTGATAAAAATACTTGTTTTGTGATTTTAGGAATTTACAAAAACTTGTATTATAAGGCCAAGCCGGGATTGTATAAATTCCTAGCAGGGCCTTTGTTGAGCCAGCTGTGCTTAACAGGGTCTCGCAAGTCCAGCAGGGCTTTACCGGCCTGACAGACCCAAAGACAGCCGGCGTTACTGAATCGTTAAACAATGTTACAGAAAAACTTACAAAAGTTAAGTTGATCTGCTAAGTTTGCCGCGATAAATTTGCCGGGCCAAATTTGTATAATTATAAAACGGACTGGGCCGTCCCAGCCCGTTTTATTGTTTGTCGGGCCGGGCTAGACCGGGCCGGATCGTGCCTCAAAACATGTACCTAAAGAATAGGCTGGTCCGAACTAGCCCATACTCTGAATTTGTCGGGCCGAGCTGAGCCGAGACTGAAAATTTCATCATCAGCCCACCTCTACATATTAAAGAGAGTAGTTGTCATGGCAAGTTATGTAAGAAATTGTGTTGTCAAGAGCAAAAACCATATATATTTAGCTATATGTCCTGATAAAAAGCAACCTACTAGGAAGGTGGGCCTCCAAAGTTTCCTGACTTAACACCGATGTAGTTTTTTTCCCGTGGGGACGAGATGATTTTTAACTAAAATTATCAATCACAAACTAAAATTCAATATTAGTTGCAAAAATTAAATTATGTACGTTATTCTTTGTGTTAGACTTGTTGGCAGCAAATTATGGCCAGTCCACCCCTGCTGATAAACGATTATAATTTTAAAAATTAAAACATGCTTTGACACCATATCTGTCAAAGCCGAATAAGCGCTTTGTTTAATTGCTGTATGATGTTATTAATTATTATGGTCGTAAAATATATCTAATAATTTGACGCAAGAAGATTAAGAAAAGAGAACTTTGGCCCTGTATGTTTTAATAAACACATCTATAACAGAACCGATTGCTTTTTATTATTTGAGGAGTTCAGAAAATAGCCGTTTTTACTTTTGCATACTTCTACTAAAGGAAGGAAAGTTACGAAGCATGTAAATTTTTGAATTTTAGTTTTCAGAACGGAAATACGCGTTATGGGGTCCAGGGAACACAAAAAATTTGCCTTTTGTGGAACATTTTTTTGAAAGTTTTAAAAAATAGCGTGGTAAAGGTAAATCAAATGTTTTTTCCCAGAGTCTTAAAAACTAAAGCCGCTACGAATTTTTGAACATTTTGAATTTAATGCCCGAGCACAAAAAACAAAATATCCAATCTATATAAATTGTCATATTATTTAATTGTCTTTAATAAGTTTGATCAAGTGATGCAAAAACATTTTTCAAGACATGAAAATTCTAAAAATTCTAGCTGCTCAAAATGTTGGGCATTTAAAAAAAATATTCCTATAAAACTGCCCACGCCATTTTTTAAGCCGTTAGAGCATGCAGTTAACTACAAGTTTGTTGTTTACTAATCTCCCAAATGCATTTGGTACAAGGTTTTTAAACGGAACCGGAAATGAAAATTAGACATGTTTTTTTGGCATAGATTGTTTTAGAAACATTTTCTTGAAATGTTGATTAAACAGGGTTGTAGTGCATTTAAAGAGAAATCAAATTTGTTCCTGAATGCTGTCTGTATCTTCAAAATTAAGGCCTCCGCGAATTTTTAAAATTTTGAATATAATGCCCAATTACTCAAAAACAAAATCTGCAATCGATACAAATCGTCATATAATTTAATAGCTCTTAATAAGTATAATCAAGTGTTGCAAAAATATTTTTGGAAATATGCAAATTGTAAATATGTTAGCTTCTCAAAATTTTGGACTTAATTAAAAAAATCATTCCTCAAAAACTGCCCACCCCATTTGTTTAAGCGTTCTGGCCCGATAGAGCTTGCAATGGACTACAAATTTATTTTTTATTAATATTGCAAATTTTACTCTGACGCCCTACAGGAATTTTGGAAAATTAGAAATTGATTAACTGTTAATTCAAAAACACGAACTCCAATCGTTATAAATCTTAATCAATTCAATGGTCTCTTTAAAGCAGTTTATTAGGATTGTCATGAATTTTCTGAACTATATTATCAAAGTAGAAGGAAAACGATACTTTTTTAATTTTTTTTCTTTCTTTAAATTTTGTTAAAACAATGTTATTCAGTTATTTATCGCTGCGGAAATATTTAGAACATGAAAAGTATGGGAAAACTTCAACAACTTGTTTTGACCATTTTTATAGTCATTAACGTAGTGCTCATAACCATAAGAAGAACTAATTCCAATACAGAAGTTTTTAGAACGCTTATATTTCTTCGATAATATTTCGAAAGTAGTTATACTTTATAGTTGAATTAGCAGACATTGTAGGTATAACAATCATTCCAAGTAACTGTGGTTGTTATAATAAGGAATTTTAATAGAGTAAGTAATTGAAGAGATAAATAATCAGAGTATTAAGCATAATGTATAAAACAAAGTAGTTGTTTTAGTGTCGCAACTACTTGCGCTAAACAATTTTCAAATTACACTTAATATGTATGAAAAGGTACAATTACTATTAAGCGCTTACGTATCTTATGCAATTTATAAAATTCTTTATAGTGACTACAAAACCCTATCACAATTAATAATACCTCAGGATAAATAGAGCATACAATTACAATTATTATAATAATACTGATTTGCCTAATTTTTTTAATTTATTCAACAACACCCATTATAAAGTAATTGCAGAAAATAATGCGCAATCTATCTTATTATTTATTTAATTTATTGTCGGTAATAACGCAGATACTATTAAAAGAATAAAAACATGAGGAAAATTTCATGATTCACCGAAATACGATATTCATTAATAATCCACTAAACACTTATTAATGCAAACCAATTAAATTTCAAAAACAAATCAGTTCCAATATAATAAATATCGTTATAATCATTTTATACCGACAAACCAATAAAGCCGAGTGTTAAGTAGAAAATAATATGCTATTGAATGGCAAGCTGGGTTTCGAACAGCTGCGGCATGAGGGGTCCCCCAAGGCTCCGAATGGGGGCTTAATTGGACCCCTGCGGGTTGACGGACCCCCCTGAAGAATCAACCAACAATCCATATGTGCATACAAACCTGATTAACAAAACACATAATTTTTAATTTATACATTTTGTTGAAATTTTGGGTGTTGTGATTTTTCGAAAAGATAAATTAATTTCTCTAATTTATATGGCTCATAAAGATTTTTATGCTTCGAACACGATTTTGGTTGTAACATAGATATATTGTTACAAGGACATGACTGTAAATTATTTATTTTCAACTACCAGAAGAAATTAATGTTCGAGGAATAGGGTTAGAACTGATTTAAAGCTTAGCTTTGTTTTTCGAAAGCTTCTTCAACTTAACTAGAATTAATTAAAATTGAACATTATTTGCAGCGTGATTTTCAAACCTGGAAAATTCCAATATGAGTTTCCGTTCTTGAAATTTACAGAATAAGATTATTAATATAATTTTACTCCATGATCAAATTATGTTTCATTTAAATATACTTCTAAATTGGTTTCCGTTTCCGAGAACAATCATAGCAAAAATAATTAATAAACAAGATTCAAATACAAACAAAATAGTTTTTATTTACCCCACCATTTCTTGAACAATATTTTAATGCAACTTTTTAGTTGCTGCTTACAAATACTTGAATAAGCACTTACCTTAATCGGCGGTTTTATCTACTTTAATTTTATTACTAGAAGTCACCACTTACACGTCACATAAGTAATTATTTTTATGTGAGTTCTGCTTAATAACTTCTGTATAATACTCAACATTTATTAGATGAAATCTGAGATTATTTTAATTTTGTTTTAAATAATTATGCCAGGAAATATTAAAAATGAAGGAAACAAGTGTAAGATTGTTTTTTTTATAAAATAAGACAAATAACTACAAAACCGTCTAATATTTTCTTTATTGTTTCTTTAAATAATAACCTAAGTAGTTGAAGTGTTATTACGATGTGTCACATAATTTTCCATTAATAAATATGTACACAATAATATAATAAAATTAATGTAATTACTCCATTAAATAGAAAGATAAAAATGTCGTACACAAAAACATTATCTGCAAAAATTATGAGACACATTATTATGTTCATACAATTTTACATAAATATTAAAATCATAATCTAATTTACATTAATTTTTTACAAATTTATTTACACGTTTTGTACAATCAATTACACGTATATTTACACTGGACACGGATTGCTTTCAACAACAAATACAAACAGAATGGGGGAATTTTTTGAACAGCCGGGGCAGGCAGAAATAAATGCAAGGGCGTGTAGGCTTTTTTATGTTTAATTAGAATAATAGATTAAACATTAGGGGCCACCCAGATATCACAAATTCGTACTCCAATAACAAAGTACTGAACAGTAAACGACAAAATTGTTTATTTCTAGTGACCTTTTTACAATTTGCGATAAACCTTAATTTATTGCCGAGATAATTTTAATTAATTTTACTGAAAACAAAAATATCAAGATGTATAAATTTGTAAAGCTAACGTTAATGTGAAATCACCATGAGTTCATCGCTAATTATATTGTGCATTTCTTTATATAAATAATCTGCGTATTTATTGAATTGTTGTAAATAATAAGGCTTACTTGCAAAATAATTAATTTAACTGTTAGAAACCAAAACGGACACTCGTGAGAGAGGCAATTATTTTTTAGATTTAAAATTACTTCTAGAGATATTTACCTTTAATTAATATTCTTCACTAGGAAAAAAGGCAAATTTATTAAATTTGATTAAACCTGCGATAAGCACGAGAAATAAAATAAAAATAATTATAAAAATTCCCAACATACCTCGGTCGTGTTATAAGAAGAACAGGCGCTTAAACTTAATAACCGTCCCCGTAATTAATTTCGTTTTCTGGATATGATGCCAAGAGCACCGACGTTTTATGAAGTATAAATAATCATTATAATTGTGTTTGCTAGGGAACTTGTATTTGCTTTATTAAGTTGGCAGAGGTTTACGGGTGGTACACATATTTAAACCGCGAAATTGCCCATTAATAATGTGTGCAAAGAAAACACTCTCTTTTATGTACAAAAAGAAATTTACACCAGAAGTGCGTGAATAAGCAACTGCAGTTAGCATTAATCGTTTTAGTGTGATTGAAGAAACTTAAGTTCATAGCAACAGTATTTAATTTAATAGATTTTGATTTCGAAACGTTTAAAAAATTATATCAATAAGCAACATTTTTAATATCCTCTAAACTATAATACAGTCAATTTAGCCTTGTTTCACAAAGTCGAGTGTTAATTATTAATTATAATAGGGGGTAAAGATCAAAGTGTGTTATTGCTTGCGATAAGTAGTTTAAAAAGGTCACGTAAACTCATTCGGATGAACGTTCCGAAAGAACAAAACATAAATTACATCAAAGAATATCTGGATGCCACTATCAGCGCCTTATCGAAGTGAAGAAATTTTCGAAAAAGTTTAATTGCCCCGACCTACCACAGCGACCAATAAAATTATTAATATCATTTTCATTCATTTCGCAATTGCAATTTTTATTTGGCACATTAAGACGTCACATGACGCAAGTATTAAAAAATAAGTTATAAATCTAAAATCAGTTTGATTCACTGGTTTTGCGACATACAATATAAATAAATGCAGTATACAGGGTGTCCCAATAAAAATGTTACGGATGCAAACTATTCAGACGAAGTTACCAATTAAAATCAAAGTAATTATTAGTAATATTAAAATTAGGAGAAATTTCACGCTTGCAGTTAACCAAGTAAAATAATAGTACATTATACACTAAGGGAGAGAAACGTCTTATTTCTCCTGAGGTGTAATTTGAACAAATACATCGAAAGAAAAATGGCGGTCTCTTCCGAGGTGTATATACTATTTTTTCCACGATCGGGAGTAGAAACACTTAATTTCATAAATAAAAAATTATAATAAATCGAAGCGAAATTACAATATTTAAGAAGCCTTTGGGATGTTACCATGACAACAAACATTTGTTTACAAAAATAAATATGAAATGAAATAAAAACTCCTCTAAGGAAATTGTTGTCTTATTTCGTCCCTAGAGAGCAAATGCTCTACTTCTGTCACAATTTTGATGCCATAGAAACCGACTTCTACTCCCGGTCGTGGAAAAAATTATTTAAAATTTGTCAAAAAACGATAAAAATAATTGACATGTTTTTGGAACTCTTGGTAAACTTTCCAAAGGTTTGCTGAGATTTATGTATCTAAACTTGAACTACAAATTTACAAAAAATAAATTTTCAGACTGTTTCTGGAATTGTAAAATATTGAAATAAAAACCGACTGTTTTCTAAACTTTAAGATGGAGAAAATGATATTTAAAAATTTATATGTTGCATGCTTCAATTTTTTTAAATTGAATTCAGGCACATACAGAGTGTTCGCAAATTCGCGTACACGAACTATGGGGCGGTATTAAAAAAAACTAACTCAAAAGTTCCTTTGACGATTTTTTTCAATTCAATCAATGTTTTTGGAGTTATTAAAGCTTTTAAAATTTTGCAGAACATCAATCAAATAACGAAAATAAATCTATGATAAATTATAGAAAACAAGAGATATTTCTAAATAATTGAAAAGAAAAATTGCATAACAAATCAATACTGACGAGCTGTTTTCAACAGCCAATAGAGTACGACTGCTTTTGAACCCGCAAATTTTACAGACACTTTGAATAACACTTGTTATATTTCTTCTCAATTATCATTTTGAACTATCTCTTGTTTTTTATTTTCAGCACTTAAATTTAACTCAAAAATTTTGATCAAATTGGAAAATTTGTTTAGTTTATTTCGTAGAATATTGTCCCATAGTTCGTGTCTGCAAATTTTGAAATACCCTGTATGTTTCTTAATTGGAAAATAATGTGCACCTATTCCCTTTTTTTATCGTTACTACCGGACTTAGACCTTACCAACAGGAATTTCTTATCCAATTATCATTTATTAATAATCAATAAAGTAGTAAAATAATTAGCTAATTAATTGATTTAATTAATTAATTACAACGGGTGTGCAATTGGCGTCGATACGTTTTATAGAACGTGTAACTATTTTAATACTTTGTACTTATTACAAGGTTAATTTATAGAGTTGGAAGAAAATTAAATTATTCTGGCTGTTATTTTAAATATCATAAGTAGCTTCTGCTTTAAGCGTTGTTAAATTCAATTTAGAATTTTTTTAAATAATTTTTGAGGTAATGTAAAGCTGCTCAAAAAGAATGTAAAAGAAAAATTTAAGGTTTTTTAAATTTTCGTATTAATAATGGGTTAACTTGATTCCACAGCAAAATATAGGTTAAAAAACTATTTTTATTATATATTATGTTGGTACTCATATTTCTTGACATATTCTGTAACCTAAACATATGCAGGTTTGTTTTATTTTAATTTGACATTTCATTTTTACTTTAATTCGTAACTTCGCGAACATTAAATATGCAACATCGTCGCCAATATAGCAAAAAAATTTAATGTTAACACCCTGTATTCTGCAAAAGAAGCTCATCACATATCAACAATTTTCCTACCTAATCAATTTAATATTGCAAAGTTAAATCACGTATACAACAATACTAATACCAGTTCATATCATCTCTCGTGCGACGCAATTTCTCATACGCACCCTCACTTTGAGTTTTTAAGACATATGTGGACTCGGCGTTCTCATCGAGCTTTGCGGCGACGTGAGATGATGAGGCGGGGGTTGCGAAATCATTCCAAGTGGAGCCATGGGGGGTCGCGCTCCTAAAAGGGACGCCAGAGGGTGCGCTCCTGGAGGAAAGTAACCCTGTAACGCGGGATGGGGATACAAAGGGTGGGGATGTCTGGTCAAAGAAGCCATCTTTAATTTTTCTATTTCTGCTTCCTGCAGTCGTTTGGCTTTCGCTCTTCGATTTTGGAACCAGATTTTCACCTGGGTCTCGGTGAGTCGCAGCGAACTGGAAAATTCAGCCCTTTCGGCAATGCTCAGATACTGCTTGTCTCTGAATTTCTTTTCCAGCGCCAGCAGTTGCTGCGTCGTGAAGGGAGTGCGGGGTTTTCTGTTTGGTTTGTGCTTCCTCAGGTTGCATTTCAGTTTAGGTCCTTCTCCGTTCGTGTCTGCAACAATGACTTGAGTTAAAAAAGACAAAAAGGACAAAATCTGAGTTTTATGGCCTCCTTTATAAATAATTTATGCAATTATAAACTGACAGCGTTGTTAGTCGAGGAATGTAAGGATATAAAATGCATTTCTTTGAGTTGAAAACGACAATATATCTTGGCTTGAAACTAAAAACAAATGTCCTATGTGCAAGCTTCATAAGCTGCTAATTGCCCTCATATTGCAATATCCTGTCTCGGTTAGCAAAAAAGCAGCTCATTATAAACTGTCACGAGCCCGCCATCTTAGCGTCGGAAGTTGATACGTTTGGGTTTCTAATTAGAATGTTAATAACGTGTAATTATTCCACTAGTTAATGAAACGATTCACATTATTAATATTATTATCATCCTTGTTACAAGTGACGTTGAATTGCTAAGAATTTATGCAAACGATAGTGATACGTGGTTCTCTGCATATTTGAAATTTGAAAACTGATTTAAGAAATTTTGCATAATAGCAGATACAGTTGCGTGTGTTATAATTAAAACTAATTAGTGTTGATAATAACAGTACTAAAATGTTAGCAATCCTCTAACTGGAAGTTGTAAATAAATAAAAAATATATTTTTCTAAGTAATTAAGCAACTTGTTAGTCGCTTGACTGATTTATTAATTGGAAGCTTTCCTAAAATAATTATTTTAACCAGAACGAATTCTTTTTTGACATACATTTATCAGAAATATATTCTGCGAACTGGCAATTACACAACCTAAACATTTAAAAAACTAAATTAGCACCGCAATTAATAGAAGTACCAACAGATTCTTCATTCTTTTAAATGTAAACGACTTAAAGAATCTTAATTCTTAATATATGCAACAAAAGGGGTCAATTATACTAAACATCAGGACAAATATCATTTCGTGAAAGTTGAAAAAGGAAATGTCAAAATTAATTTTAAAAAACATGATGTATATGAGGACATCTGTCTAAAAATACAACTTAAACAACTAACTAATTAAAAAAGAAATTTTCAAATTCAAACGTAAAAAGAAGTTATAATAAATTCGAATGAATTATAATATCCTTAAACAATTTTAACTTTTTTATATTTTTTGTTGTAATTTGAAATCTGGAAACAGTAAATTTGTCAAATAAATTAATTTATGAATTTTAAGTTAAATTAATTTAAGACAAAGCTCTCTTAGTTGTTTCCTATATCTGACATAACAACACTTAAAGATATTCTCAGCAGCTGCATTAAACCTCTGTAAATACTTAGTTCTACTGCTACTAATGATTTTATAATATAATTTAAAAGAATAAAAACAGTTTTTTATTGTTATCTGAAACATTTCGTTATGTAATTTATGTCCTAGTAATTAACAATTAATACAAACCTTAAGGCAAAGTAAAATCGGAAAAGCTTCCTGTCAAAACACACTTTTACGATTTAACTCGGTAAGTGGTTAACTAATTCGCAGTAAAATCGCTAATAGCTTTTAAAAATTTATTCTTCCTTTTAGACTATTAAATAAATGTATTATAGACTATTAACATAAAACTGCTTAATGGAAATTGGATATGTCGTTAAATTAATCCATTGTAATAGCTGCCAACTATTAATATATAGCCCATGCGTATTTCTAAGAACTGATTTGTCGTACGTTAAAACAGAAAACGTTTCACATCTGTTAACAATTACAAAGCGACTGTGTCCAAAATTAAGATTATAATATTATGTTTAATAGGTAAAAAATGTCAAATATAAATTTCATAAAAATTATAAAGATACACATTGCATAAATTTTAAGCAAATGCTGCTGAGAATATCCCAAAGCATATCTAATAAATTAAAAAAGTAAATGCAGAAAAGCTTTTACCTAATTTTAAGCAATAAATCTTCAATAATTCTTTACAGAAGAAAACCCTTGATCAATTTTCTAATATGAGCTCGTTCTCGGAGACAACGACACGAAGTTATAAATGCTTCCTATCTTATTAAGTCATTACTTTTAACGAAGCTTAAAACTGCGAAATTTTATTCAAATTAAATAGGAAAATAATGAAACTTACGTTAACGACAATTACACTAAGCACCGAGGTTCTACTTTTTAATTAATTTAAAATTACGACCTTGTTGCTGAAGTTATTTCTATTTGTACACTATCCTGTTATGAGTTCTTTTAACTAATTTCACAGTGTTGTGTGTTGATGCTGAAAACGGGCATTAATTAAGTGCATAAAATGACTGTTACTAGTGTAATATCTGTAATAATTAGTAAAACCATTTGATACGTAATATAGATTTTTGTTAAAAACGCGATTAATTCTTTTAAACTTAAGAAGATCTACTTTTTAATTACTTTTTAATACTTTCGGTATAAGAAACTCAGTGGCGTACTACCGCTAGGGACGGGAGAGCAAAATCGAAAAAAAAAAGAAAATAAAGATAAAAAATAATTCACTAATATTGTATTACCGAGTTAACATCACCAGAAACTTAAAACGTTTCTAAACTCGGAATAATATCAAAAGTACGATATTCTACCCAGTTCTTAATCGAATGATAAACCAGTTCTAAATAATGTCAATTATCTTCGTCATTTCTTTTTACCTTTTTTATTAGAGTTTGGAAATAGTGTAAGAATAATAAATAGGTATAAAATTGGCTCTGAACTCTATATAGGTACTGTGCCGGTCTAGTAAGTTTGGGCGCAGGGACGTTTCAGCGCAGGGACGTTTCAGCGCAGGAACGTTTCGATGCAGTTACGTTTTAGCGCAAAAACGTTTTGGCGCAATAAAGAAAGTTGTTTGTTTTTGTTCTTTCTTTCATTAATTAACGAACATGTTAAAAGCCACTTAATTATTTATTAACATTTAACAAGACATTCAGATTTTTTTAAAGTAATTAACAATTTCTCTAAAACAAAATAACTCCTTTTTAATTCTAAAAAATTAAAAACCCAATAAACCCCAAATTGGAGCCATGGCACCGGCACATCACTAAGCTAATTTCAATTTAATAAGAATGTTTATTAGCTCTGCCCCCCAAGAAAACAATTTTGGCGCATTCCCGGACTACCATGCAGGCGCATGAGTGCTTTGTGCTTGCAAACACCCAAAAAAAATCGAAAACTCTATTTATTATTTTTAACACTTTATTTGTTAATTATTTAAACTCGTGTGGCAGCTAAGGGTTACAAGAACTACGCAAACGGGTAAGCAAGCGTTTTGTTTAGAACACATGGTTAAAAATAGGGCTTAGGTCTCGCTACGTTTATAACGCACGGGCACGTTTACACGACACAATTGTTGAAAAAGATGCGGATTTGTTCGGTAACACGGCATGCAGAGTTGGAGGGACCTTACAATATTATTACGCTGGAAACTCTGCCACCGGTGGGAATGTTGATTTCATGAAAATTTTTCACTTTAATATATTTACAGAAATACCCCTAAGACCTCAAAATTGGGTTTTAAAACAATTCTGCTGCATATGGATGGGTGAGCCTCGACGTGGGTGGCAACCCTCGTGACTCCAGAACGGAAGATTTGATTTCAATGCACTTTAAAATACAGGAGTGTCTCAAAAATTCGGCGACAACACAAGCTTTTAAAAAAATCTGAAATCGTAAACGGGTTTTTTTGGTAGCATTTTCAAAAACTGAATTTTGTGCTATTTCAAGCTGAATATGATAAAATCGTTACCAACCTTAGATCCAACGCTTTTTTTTCTAAATTTCCTAGCTGTAAAATGGTTGCCGCTTTTGCCACATCGATGTAAACTTTAATTATGATAATAACTGTAGGGAAACATAATGTTACTATCCAAGAGAATTTGTGATAAAATAATTTTTTTAATAATTTTGGAAGGTATTGGCTAGAGCTAGAGGTGACAACAATATAATATGTTTAGTATTCCAAATTCTTTGTGACGTCTTTTATGAATGTTTCAAATTGGAAAATTAATACCCGTTTATTTATTTAATAACAACTTAATTTTTAGGTATAGCAATATTCAGGGGGGAGGGAATTATCTTTCCTCTTCTAGCCAACTTTTGGTGAAAACGTTTTCCTTTCGTTTCTGCTTCATCCCAAAAAATTTTTTTTGAAAATATGATACTTATAACAATTTCTGAAGGCGAAGTGCTTTGCCTATTTTTTTAAGTTCTAACTTTAATCTACAGAGCGGCCGTGCCTTTTTGGGAAAATTACGTTAATATTGTTTAAAGCTTTGGAATTTCTTAATTGCTTTTTAATTATTGCCGATTTTCAGCTAGACCACATCTTTTTAAACAAACTTTATCGGTTTAGTCCATATTGTCTTTGTGAACACAATTAAAGGATGTGTGCTTTGTTCACTCTACAGATACGAGCTGCAATGTGTTACAAAGCGTTGGTTGATATGGGTCAAAACCGACATAAGAAAAGGTTGACTTTTGTCGAACGAACCATACTGAAAATCTCTTAAATAACGACGCCGTCTATGCCAAAAACTAGTATAGAGTATACAGAATAATATAATAAATTTGGAATTCCTAAACAATTCATGGAAATACCTCGGGAAATATTAACAGATTCGTACACATTAATTTTTTTAAAAGCTTTGTTAAGAAATTATCTTCTTTTATTTTCAGGCCTGAATTAGCACAACTGCAAGAAAGAAAACAGTGCGATTTGTAAACTTATTTAAATATTTTATTTAAGAATAAAATTTTAGGACAAATTCAATTTTTCAGAAAGATATTCTTTTAGAAATATTCGATTTTAATAAAAACATAACCTTTAAGGGTTCTCCGGCATTTCTACAAATGTCGAATAAGTTCCATTTTGTATTAGTTCTAAGAAAAGGGGTAATTAAAATTGTTATATTGTGATGTGCTTAGATTTCTCAGAAAGTGAAATATAAAGTTGATTTCTGAAAAGCGATTACGTTTAATTGATGGTACATGATCGAGTCAGGTGCACGCGTGCGAGTGCGCTGCCTTGTTTAGAGGTAGCCGAAAAAACTGTATAAGAGGTCGGCCATTACGTACAAGAAAAAGAGATAATTTGCAATTCAAGTGTATTATTTTATTGTGTGCATATGTGCGCTCGGATCGTTTGTGAAATTACTTATTTATTAGTCTCTAGTTAAGTAACGAATTAGTAAATAATTCATAATATTTAACAGTCTCTGGGCATAACAAAAACTTGATATAGGTATATCCAATTACAACGCATATAATAAACTAATTAGTATTTAATTGCTGGTTAATTAGCGGCTATTATAATTAATACACTAGATTAGAAATAATGATTCGAGTTGTTGAGCTGGATTGTTATGCTAGATTTCGACTTTTTAGGTCGAGTTTTATGTATCGTTTTAGCTTCTTGCATAATTTTTATTTCACAATTCAAATTAATTTTGTTCGGGTTAATGACAACTAATTTTGATTTAATTTCTTTGCTATAATTGGTTCTTTGTTTCATTTAAATATTTTTGCTTAAGCTGATTAAAAAAGAAACGGCTTCGGTTTGAACTTATTTTATAGGTTATTTCCGCTCCTCAAAAGGCATTAACACCTGATGTCCACAATTTATTATTCGAAACAAAGATAAAACTTATCTTAACGTTTAACGACCACAGATTTCGAAAACAGTTAAAATCACTTGCTTATTTTTAAAGAGTATGCGGAAGCAGACCAATTACTACTGAAACCAATTAAGTAACCTAATTCAATAAAAGATCAAAAATTAAACAAATACTGCTTAAAATAATCAATTAATCCGGACAGGGGTTAACTGTTATTTTACCACGTCGTTAAAAAAAATAAAGAAAATAAACAACAATTTTGAAAGAAAAGCTTTGCATTAATTTAATGGCGTATACGAGGTGAAAAATGAATTTATATGCAAATTTGAAATAAAAAATATAAATATACAACTAACTATCAAGGTGTTACGTGAAAACTGACTGGCCTAATCAGAAGATCAGGAAAAAATATGAAAACATTACCGAATTTTAGGGATGGGAATGCGACCCCTTCCACCACCGCCGCTCATTAGTATGTAAAATTATTTAAAATGTACATTTTAACAGCTCACTATAGTGTGTTATAATGCGTTGCTTATTAATGACAAAATTTAACCAAAAAGTTGCCAACATTCGCATTTCTTTTTTAAACTTTGCCTATGCTAATTAAATGCAGAAGTCATAAATATGCGTTGGTTTGAATTATGGCTATCTGTGATTCGATCTATTTATACGGTAGGAGAACACAAAGAAAAATTATAATGCTAAACGGCTTTTCACACAAAATATGTGACACTCTTTACTAATAATATTAAAAATTTATAAAGCGACTTAAAAATGTTATAAATAAAACAGATACCTAGGCCAAACTAGGTGTCCAGTCAACACAAAAAGAACCGTTTAGTTATTTTGAGTACACTCAACAGCAGATGCAGTTTGATAAGTGACATTTTCTACGAATCTCTCAGAAATTTCTAATTTTTAACATTTAGAGGAATTCCATGTTAATGGTTAATAAAACCCACAGGAAAACAATTTTATTATAATAATTGCTATAAGACACGCAATAACATAAATTTTAAAAAGCTTTCTGTCAGAAGTATATTACACCAAATTAATAAACCAAATTGCTATTTACAGATTGGAACCGTGTTAGCCTTGGAAAAACACGAAGTTTTGGGCCATTATACTACCTCATTCAATAGCTACTAATCGAAAGATATAGATAGATGTGGTCGTTTATTAGAAGGTTCACAATTTCATATTTGTGGTACCAACAATACGGTGCACTAGTCCATATCTAAAGTTAATTATACCCAAACCTCCATATAAATAAAATAATAATTATTAACTTCAACAGATATTTATTTTAACGTTGTACGTATTCAACGTGTTTACACATCATTATCAAAGGTAATATTAAAAGTAAACAGTTGGTGTTGCTATAGAAACAATAGAACTTGCTGACTTGATCTTGGTTATTTATTTGAGTAAAAAACCCACAGTTTCACCACTAGATATATTCAAAAATTGTTCGATAGTTTAGCTATATGTTTAGGCCTAAGGCCATCGGCAGGATACTAAACATAAAATTAAGCAGAGCATATAGATGTGGGTATAGAAATTAACTACTTTAATTTGAACATCTAGGTGAGACTAAATGAGGCTTAATTTTATATTTTGTAGCATGAAGATGGATGGACTTTAGCCGAAACGTGTAGCTAAATCATTAAACAAATTTTTTAATATATCTAGTTATCAGACTGTGTCTTTTTACTTTCCTTTACCTTCGCTTTAGGTAAATCTAGATTTTAACAGAAATGCACGTTTTGGAACTCAGGGAGCCCAAAAAAGTGAATTTAAAAAAATGTCTGTTTGTCTGTGGGTAGATGGGTGGGTGTGTGACGCTTCTAAAAGCGAAAATACTCAACCGATTTTAATGAAATTTTAAATCAACAGGTATATCGAAAATTGTAGTTCTAATTAAGTTTTAAAGAAATCCAAAACTGGAAACGAAAGTTAGACATGTTTTTTCGATAGCGTTTTTCCAAAATTAAATTTTGGAACTATAATCACGGGACCTGAAAGTAGAACTTAAGGCAAGTCGAAAAAACGTTTACTCAACTCTCTAGCTTCAAAATGGCAGCCGCTAATACTTATTGAAAATCTCGACTTTAACGCCTTTTGTGGGGGGTATACGTTGACTAATTTCGAAAATCTGAAAACAATCGCAATGGCGCTGTTTTAAAATGTTTAAAACTTTCAAAAAATATTTTTTTAAAACTGCCTACACGATTTTTTTAACTTTCTGAGCCGATAGTGCTTGCAGTGATTGAACTACAAATATGTTTTTTACTAATTTCCTAAATTTTCCTCTGACGCCTTCGGGAATTTCAGAAGAACTTTAAACAGATTAACTATCGATTCTTTGCATATTTTTAATAACTCTTCAAATAAAGCTATTATAGCAATTTTTGTCCGACACGCGAAGTGGAATTTGTAATTATCTGTAGGGCGCGGCGCTTCCCTTGCTTTCGTGTAGTTTAGTCGCTGCTACTATGCGTATAGTTACGGTACGGAAATCAATTGCACAGGCTACCGCATGTTCAAATTTCCGCTGCTTGTTTTCTTAGAAATCTAATAGCCAGTGAACTGTACAACGTTATAATTATAAAAAATTACACTATTGCAAATACGGTATGAACATCTAGTATGGGAAAGTACACTCGAAATTAACACTTGAATGTTTGTGAATTTCAAATTCTTCCAGTATAACTAATTGTGTTCAAATAAGTGTTTAGCGTAATTAAATCTGTGTGGGTGTTTATATTTGTAACAACGGTTGTGTTCTTCGTACCTAATATAAACCGAATTACAATTTAATTTGTAAATGCCTAATTTTAGTAAATTATCTGTTTTTTCTATACCATTACACAAAGTGTCTAAAATATTTTTAGTTGTTTCAAATATTGATTTACATTTTTTTGTTCTGTTTATAATTTTAACAATATTCTCCGATTTATTGCCAAACTATGGAATCGAAGCGTATTTAATCGTATCCGATACACTATTTGCATAAATTGTTTGATTAGTTATTTATGATCTGTTTCTTTAATTAATATACCGATAAGTTAAGTATTATAACCATTATAGTATGAAATTTGATTAATAGTTGAAATATGTCTGTTATAACTAATTTTCTCTAAAAGGACGTTTAAAGCGCTATGTATCATAGACCTGTATGCTGCTAATTTATGTGTTTTATGATGACAAGAATCGTGTGGTATTGTAATATCTGCTTGTGTTGGTTTTCTATAAACCGAGTACAGAATTTTATTATTTCAATTAATTTTCATGTTTAAATCTGGATGTTTTCTTTTGTATTAAAAAGATAGATTTTTTTCTTGGAATGAGAAATAACATTATTTGTTTTTACAAAAATTGGAACTGATTAATATTCTTTAGAGTTGAATGCTTGTTAATAATTCCAAAGTTATTCTACAAGATAAATCTAATTCATTAGTTAGACATCCGCCTTTATATTAGCTCTGTGCAATTCAATTTGATGTATTCGTATTAATTATTTTATTGAAACGGATTAGTTAGTATTTTTACCAGAGCGGAGAAAATAAAAAGGTTTCGATTCTTTAATTTATGGTTTTAATTTTTCGGTTGTAAAATTCTCATGATAAAGAAATCCGTTAATTTTTTATGCAGCTACCTACTAATTAAAAACAAGTATATTTCTCAACGAAATTATCAATGAAACGGAAAGAAACGTCCAATTTAAGAAAACCGAAAACGAGCACTTTCCAATCAGTTAATGGGCATTTTATTCAAATTACAATGTGTTAATTAATGGATAAAGAATCGGATAGGAGATTAGTTCAATTAAAACGAACGGGCTCCCGGTTTTGTGCATTCCACCAGCCGATCCAGCCTCGGAGACACCAATTAGACCAACTCCGCGCGAATAAATAATCACTTAACTCTGAAAACAGGCACCTGTATTGCTATTTATTTTAAATTGGCTATCTGTAGTCCATTTTTGTACAACTTTACTGTTATTGCACGCTCCGACTCTGTCAGACACAAATTTTATATTATGTTTATACCGACACTCAGAAGGAATTTCAAATTAAACCCTTTCATCTTAAAAATCGGATCGCTACGTTCGTTCTTCTTAATTGGCCACATTTTTTTCTAATAAATTCCGAACCGAAACTTCGGTTCCACCTAACAGTCTCTCGTCCTCTTGCTCGATTGCCGGATGTTGTAAATATTGTCAAATCATTGCAAACGTTAAATTAGTTGAATACTGATGGGCAGACAAGCAGTTTAACTACCTGTATACAATATTCGAAGATTTTGGGCTTCCTCTTAAATTCTTTTACTCCACCTATTCGTAGCTTTATGTAAATATATTAACTTTTCTTCCTCAGTCGTTAAACAACGTCGTTACAATGATGATAACAAAAGGAAAAACACTGAAGCAGTGTTGTTGTAACCTACCATCAATTATTCATGCACAAATTAGCATTACATTCCTGCAGTTTATTTATGGACACCTTTTCGAAAAATATGTTCAATTTTGATAATTAAAATGAACTTGCTTCCGTGACCAAATTCGAAACCTTTTATAGCTTTGCTTGAGCAACACGTGTAGTAAATTACTGAGATAGCTTTACGAATTCAAATTATAGCGTTGACCCAAAAGAAACGTATCGATACAACTGTCATCATGAAAATCTAAAAGCAATTTATTAGGAATTGGAATTCATTCCAGATAATCGATTGGAATGGAACAGGTTAGAATACCAAAACGTTCCTCAGGACAGTTTTATGAATATCAACATTAATTAGTTTTCTGAAGTTTTGAATGTACGATATTCTTTACTATCAGCAGTGGCGGCCCGTAAGAGGCAGCGTAAACAATAGAACATATAACATATACCTCTACAAAAAAACTTTCGAAAACGTATAATACCGTTTTTTACATTACAGCGATGTTTCTATAAAAGATTGTAAATTGACAAAAGCTGAGATATGCGAGTCCCAGACGCCGTAAAGCATCGACGTATTAGAACGTTTGGGTTACTTCGGGAGATGCGAATGTTAACGGCACTGTCATTGCTGTTAAACATTTCCAGGGAGCAGCAACAGTAGTATTCCGCCATGTATACAATTTCTTTCTAACGGAATCAACAACTTTTGTTAATATGCACCGTCGACGATTTGCAAATTCGGTCTTTGCATCGTCCGAAGTATCCCCGGGCATTCTAATACGTCAGCGGTTTACAAATATGTACTTTTTAGTACTTTTTAAAATTTATTTAAAGCCGCGCCGCACCGGCGTACTTCACGATGTAGTTTTGTCTACGTTATTATTAGAATGTTTGTGTTATCGCATAAGCAAACGTGTCTGAGAGAAAGCAAGCACGCGGACATATTGGTCAGCTTTAATAAAATACTACTATTTTTGGTGTTCAGTTATATTTAAAGCTATATACGCTACTAAAATAATGCGAAACAATATTTTTTTTACTAAAAAATCCGCAGCAAAATTAATCAATCTGACAAGGGAAAAAATAGAGTATATATGCGAAAGTTTGTATACCCTTAGTATAGAAAAGTATGATTACACGAAAATTTTAAAAAGTGTTTTTTTTTAAACTGTCTGTCTGTGGATGGGTAGGTATGAGTGTGTGTGTCCAAGCGCCTTCTAAGTCCCAAACCGGTGGTGGATTTCAATGAGCGTGAATGTAGAGGTATAACAAATATTCTTCGGAGAGTAAATTTTTAAAAAAGTCCGAAACCAAAAGCGGAAGTTAGACATGGTTTTTACTAAAAATGATTTTCTTTATATCTGTCAACGAATTTAGATAGCAGACCTCAGGGCAAAACGAATGCTTTTTTCCAAACCGCGTAGCTTCAAAATGATGGCTGCTACGATGTCTTAAAGATTCCGTCTTTAACGCTCTATTACTCAAAAACTAATTGGCAGATTGACAGCAAATTTATCATTGTAGTAGCTCTAGAGAGGCACAACATTATTATGTACAAGAATTTTTAAACGCATGAAAATTCTGTCGCAGCTCGCTAATTGCTCTGTGACGCCTTCTATAAATTTTTGAAAATTTAGTTTTTGACGGCTATGTACTCAAAAACGAGCTATCAAACCGGGATGAAACTTGATATTGTAAATACCCTAAAAGTATACAATTTTACAAATTACCAGAAATTTTGGAACTACTAACATTGTGAATTAAAAAATATCAAAATTTTGACAACTTTAAAAATATAATGTTCGAAAACTGGAAACACGATATTTCTTTTAATTTTATAGGTTCCAATTAATAGCTAGAAGTGATTTACAACTTGGTTCGTGTCCCAGTCCACTATTTCCTCTGTGTCGCCTTCTATGAATTTTTAAATATCGTATATTGATCATGAGTCAAAGTAGAATAAGATTGGCAACTTAATTTTTAGGTGCGTCAATATTTAGGGGGGTTAATTTTTCTCACTCATCCAATTTTAACGGATGAATATGTCCGTTCTTTTTTGTGTTTCTTAAATCCCAAAAAATTTTGTTCCAATAATCTTACTCATTTCCCTTGCTCTTCCTCCTATCCATTAATAGATGTTAACAATAATGTTGGCTATAATAATTTTGTTTGCTGCTATGCTGAACAATGAAATTGTTGTTTGTCCAAACCAGTCCCTTACTTTCTTCAACCATGATGTTTTTACTCATAAGAAAAAAACAATTTCGATTTTTAAATAAAGCATAAGTTGACGCTGTATGCTTGCCGGTAGTTTCCCTCCGTTGTGCGGCGAGAATGCGTGGCTAGTTCCTATTGTTTGCAGTATACTGTTGAATTACTGTTATTAATTAATAGCTTAAGTGCTTAAAAAAAAACGGGGAAGAATATGCAGCGTTGCCAGTTGCACATACATGATAATGATGGTTTTTGTTTAAAATTTGAGTTGCCTTCCCGTAGTAAATATTTACAACCGCCACTGCCTTCTACTCCTAAATATACTTTTTTTTGGGATGACATTATTTCTTGATATAATCTTATTTTTTAACTCGTAATTTACATTTTTCTCCAAATTTCAGTAGCACAAATATTTGTTTTCCGGTTATTTTTATCAACATTCTGCATCTAGAAAATTAATAACCTTATAATCTTTTTAATAATACTAAAACCACCCATAAAAAAACAAAATAAGGCTATTTTTACTTTAAAAATAATAGTAAGAAATTGTATTAAAATAGGTAGGTATGTAGTGAGTTAACTGTAAACAACAACACCGACAAACACTATACTTGACAACAAGTAGGTGTATAATTAGGTGATAATTGGTGTGATATGGAAAATCATACTTGGTATTTATTTAACCTTAGCTGGTGTAAAACGCAATAACTGCGACATACACTTACTCTGACTTTTAATATTCAATATAGGTATGAGCAGTTTTGTGTCAAGGTATGACAGTACAAGAGCAGAGGACCAGTTTTTATTGCACACTGTTATTTAAAAACAATCCGAACTGTTAATACATACGAAAATCCTTTTTCTTTCGGAGAACAAACGAAATATAATGATGACCTTTTCAGATATTAACAATAACTTTAATATGCAAAAATTAGCAAAATTATAAAATTAACCTAGATCTCACGTTAAGAACCTGAGGTGTCTAATTTAGCGCTTAACTTGCCAAATATATATATTAAAAAAAACGTTACGGTGAAAACAAAATTAATATCTACCAACAATAGTCATTTAATTAAAATAAATTAGCTGAGAAAATATTTCAAAAGTTAACAGTTTATAATAAATTTTAAAGTGTATTTATTTTTAGTTTTATCTACAACCAAAGTTACTGTTTCACGCAGGTGTAACAACCATAAACAGTGGAAATTCACATTCACATGTAAAAGTTTTTCCGGATTCGAAACCCGAGGCTGGTAATAGTTATTTACGTCACTAGTCCGGGAAGTGACATTAAAGTATGAGTTTAGATATTTGCGGGCGAGGCGACGAAAGGAGCCGAGTCCGAAATTTCTAAACGAATGCTTAAATAATCACTTCACGGACGTGTATCGCACAAAATTTTATTTCATTACTGCCAAAACCATTTTTTAATTGAATATTTTCTTTTTATAAAAACGTCATTTTTAAAATTTATATTCTGTCAAATTAAACGCTAGCTGTTGGTATTTCTCGTTGCTTAGCTACAAATAGATGTGTTTGATGAATTTTTCTCCAAGCAGTCCGGGAAGGGCTGCTAAGCAACACTTCCCGACCTTGGCCTGTAATGTGCCATTTCCCGGACTCAAATCAATGACGTAAAGTGGTATATAGCGTACAGTATGAAATAAAATGAATTTGTTGATGTGTTATCTTTTAACACAGATGTAAAATTGTTGGTGGCTGATGCTTCCTAACAAAGAAGTCTGGCAAAATTTACAGGTTTAGTGATCCGCCCTCTATATTGTATACAAGTACGTACAAGTATACAGTGTGTCCGAAAAGTCTGGAATATGCTATATTTTTCTCAGTAAATATCAATTTAATAGAATAATATTTTAAATTAAAGTTGTTGAATATATTTTTTTACGTAATAGAGTAATATCTAATTATTATTTTTTTAGAAACATAGCGCAACGGATAATACTTCCGTTTTTTTAATAACAAGGTACGTCTATATTCATTTGATAGATTTTCTTTCTCTTTTCAATGATGTAAAAACATTAACACTCTACATAAGAAAATGTTGTAGAAAAAAGCCGAAAACTTCTTTATATTGGCAGGCCTTGAATTTAAATAAAAGCTTATGGCACTCGCGTTTTCTTCATTCAATTGTTTTTGATTGCTAAAAGATAAAAAATGAATTTCCAGGCAAACTACTGCTTTTGTTTAAATTCAGCGCTGCTAATATGAAGAAGTTTTTCGCGTTTTTCTCGAACTTCATTTTTTACCTTGCCATTAAAAAACCGAAGTGTTATTCTTTGCGCTTTCGTTTTTTAAATAATTAATAATTAAGTATTGCCCTGTTATGGAAAAAGAAATACTAAACAACTTTATCTTATAATATTTTTCCATAAAATGTATATTTACTGGGCATATTCCATACTTTTCGGACACACTGTATAAAATTTTCCCACCAAGGTTACTGTGTGACCGTTTGCTGAATAGTAAGCCAAATTCACAACCAAGATCGGTATATTTTGACTCTAAATTCAAAGTAGTGCAGTTATAACCAAAAATTTGACAAAAAAGTGATTTTGCAAAAGTGTCAAGTCTGTTTGATGGTCGTAAATATGGGCTGCTGTTACGATGTGATTAGCAAATTACCATATATGTAGTTATTAGTACTTTCGTGATGGAAACAACACATCGTAACAGACTTGCCTATTTTAGAATAATGCAATAATAATTAATTCTAAGGGAACGCACTAACAGATGTCGCCTTGCCCGATTTATCTACACATAAAAATGAAAATCATGGGAACCGAGTAATTCTCCGGTCGACATTCACATGACCAAATTAAAATAATCTATAGAAGCTAACTACTACTGAAGAGGAACTACATTAACATAGCCTATTAAATTTTTCAAAACAATACCACATTAATGTCACTACTCTTTGGCTTTTACACTGCAGTTACCGACAAGCGGTAGAATAAATAAACCGACGCATACAAATTTGTATTAATTATATTCGTGTTATGTTGGAACTTATTTAATTAATTATGATTCATTATTCAGATACGTGACTCCTAGAAGAAAATCTAATGCCAACACTTTATATTGCCATCAATGGAATTAGACAGCTATTGTAAGAATTACGCTTGGTCATCGTTGGTCATAGAACACATTCTTACAATACTTCGAATTTTTAAGGTTAACAGTTATTTATATTAACATGTCAATGATTTTAATTACAGACAAACATTGTCTGAGCCTAGGGGAATTACTAAGACCGAGTTTTTAAAAAGTTCTTTACATATAGGCAAGTATGTATTTTTATATTCAAATTTGTAAAATATTTAAGTGGCGCAGTCGGGGGAGGGGTTTTCCAGACTAAGACCCCTCAACAATTTACATTATTTGAGTGTAGCAAAAATATGTAAAAGTAACTATAAGTACATATTCTATTTAAAAGTTCTAAAATAATTTTTTTTAAATTACTTAAATTCTCAATACATTGGTGGGGAGTTCCAAACTCCACATTTCCCTAGCTTTTTTTAACGATCACTAAAAATCTCCTACATAAAAATCAGATGTAAAGAAGTCTAATAATAATTACATCGCCAAGAATATTAGAAAATATCTGTTTTAAAATATGCAGGCAAAAAACAAGGAAATATTCAAGAGAAGGCGGATCATTACTCATTTGATGAAGGGTCTTTTAGCTAAAACAAATGCCGCACAGTGTCGCCGTCGCACGCTAGATGCCTGCGTTCGTATTTCATTTGAAATATCGCAGTTCAGTCGATATATTTAGAATTTCAAGTCTGCCCTGTTTAAGTATGCTTGTTTCAGGCTTTTACTTTTGTTTTAAAATATATTTCCGGCTGTTAGAGGCTTATTTATTGATCTACATGTCAAAATATATATCTGCTCGTCGTTTACATGCTAATGACTTACATTTTGTAACCCATAAGAAGTATTTACTGGCTCTGTATAACCTACTACATGCAATGATTAACATTATTAATAAAAGCAGTTCAATACGCCCAAGTTTCTTGGTTAATTATCAAATATTAATAATAAATAATTTAGGCCCCAGAAACTTACCCTATGATACACAACGCTGCAAAATATTAATTATTCTGAATTGGTACAACAAATCTATTTCTCGTTTATTAATTCAAGCCAGAAAATTAAACAATTACTAAGAATTTAAAGATGAAAACTATTTACAACAAATGAATTTTTAGGAATTTTTCTCCACCGTCTAAATACGATCTTTACGTTATAAAAAAGTTTCAGCCCCTCATTTCTTAATTAACGTCATTCACGAAGACGAATACTTTAAGTCACATCGAGAACATTGTTCTGGGTTATGTTTCTTTTTTTTCAGTTGGTTATGTCTCAAATTCAAAGCTAACACGACAACGGAAAAAAACGGTCCACAAATATCTCGACACCACATATCAGTGTCGGAAGTTAAAGGGGCAGCTAAACGATCATTACCAGATATTTATTGCTCGCAGCGTTTACTAGGATTAATAACCATCTATCACCCGTGGGACAACCGGGACATCCCTGCTATTTAACATTCCACGCCTGAAAAATACAGCTCACTCTGCTTGAAAATCCAATAAATGGACCCATTTTACAGGGACCACGATAAAATTATTCAGCTGCTTTATTCTTTCCAGATTAATTGAGTGGAGCAAAAATAATCTTCTGTTTTTGTATGTTGGGAGTTGATTTGCTTGTATAAGCTTTTTTTGTAGAACTTTAATCTAAAATTGTTTGCAGTGTAGTGGTTCCGTAACGTTATGGTTATATCTTAAAAAATTCAAAAATTACGAATGAGTGCAATGGAAGGGTATTTTTTAAGGAATAAGTGCAGTTTTCCACTTACTCTTTGTTGCTGTTTACAGTACAGTGAAACTAACTAGCCATATTAATATACAATGAATACCAACTGAGGAGGGACATGGAACTTTAACATGTAAAAACTGCGTTAGTTGTATATTATGTCCCTGAAAAAATTTTATTGCTTACGGTAATTCTAAATAGAAATATCACATTTTTTAGCAGCTAGAAACTTTAATTAAAAATTTAATACAAATATTGCTTTAAATAAATTATTTAATAATAATAACGCCTTTAGTTTATAGATAATATCGGTTCAAAATAAGCATTTCAATGTGTCAGTGGCGCACAGATAGAGATTCTGCTTTGTAAGGTAGAGGTTATCAGTTCAAACATTGATGAGGTCTGTTTTTTTTAATTTTTCGTATTGTTACAAATTAATCAGGTTTATATAATTTTATTTACAACGAATAAGTTTTTGATGCTACATTACTTCAGTTTCTAACGAACCTCAGTTTAACAAAAAATATTGAGTGAAACAAAACGTTAACTATAAGCTTTTTACAGCTAAAGATAGTAAGTGAGTACAATAATTAAAGCCCATAAATTGCACTGCAATTTGACAAAATAACTAAAACTAAACATTTAATTTGAGTCTAATTAATGATTTAAATGTTACTAAACATTGAAAACAATGTGCCACCAGGAATATTTTGTTAAACTGCGGTTTGTTAGGAACTGGGATTATGTAGCGTTAATAAATAATAATTATTGATCTTAAATAAAATAAAATAAACCTAATTGTATTTTAAAATTATTTTAAAAAAAAGCAGACATTATCAAGGTTTGAACTCATAATCTCTTGGTTACGAACCAGAATCTCTACCTATGCGCCAACAAGATAACAGAATCCAAAAGGTTTATTAGCAACCGATTGTATCAATGCACTACGGTCGTGATTATTAAGATTTTCAACTAATCTGCCATCCATTGATGTAAAAAATTGTTATTATTTAGGATGACTGCAAGCATTAAAATTCTTCTACGGACATAATATACAACTATTTCAGTTATTATATGTTGAACTGCCATATCCCACCTCAATTGGAATGCACTGTATACAGATAGCTCCCCATAACTATCAAACCCACCTTCACACATAAATCCGCTGAACAAAACTCCATTTCTATGAATAAAAATTAAAATTGCATTTTTTTAATTTACAAACAATTCTGGAAACATTAGAATAATTTCTAAAAACATTTCTAAAATTTAAAATATTTTGCAACTCGAAACAGAAAAATAGGCACAGCACATCTCGTTTTTGCTGATTTCAGTTTCAGAAGTCCTTCACTTCCAATATTTAAACAAGAATATTTGACACATCATAGTTTCTGGAAACATCTTCCTGAGCGAACTTTAGGAGGAGATTATTATAAAAAATAAAAACTGAAAACATAAAAAAAACATTATTTTTAGTTGCCTATATACCCGATAATCGTACGAGAGGCTTCAGCTCCCCGATAGCTAATAACCACAGTGCGCTTATGAAAATCATAAAACAATATACAAATAAAGCTACTGATTTTAGATGCAGCATTTTCGTTATCGAGTTTCCAGTTGATTCTTGTTAAGTAATGCCTTACAGACGAACAAAAAGTATTTCGTGTATACTAACCTGTCGATTCTTGTTTGTTAATACTCTATAAACTAAATATTAATGTTACCTGCCATATAAATTATTTCTTAATATATATTTAATTTGTTAATTACCCTAAATTCAGCAGCATAAAAGCGTAGTCGAAATGTGATCTCAGATTATTATGTAATAAACAATAACACGAATCGGCTAATAAAAAGCCGAGACGGTTAATAAATCAAATAAAAATTACATAATGTGGCAGCTGAGTAGCACAAATTGAATGATTTCCTGTTTTAACAGCAGGTAATAATCGTATCGGTAATGTGGGCAAAAGGATAGGCCGGTAAAAACCATCTAATGTTGGTAAAACGACCCACAATCGACCCACGGAGGAGCCGAGATCCTACACCGAAAGTGTTTTTTGTCACGAAAGGCTTAATCCTATCGGGGGATAAAAGATTTAATTAAATACAACCTAATTTTGGGAACACGCTGCGAGCTTCCTTTTTTATTTAACGCCGCGGAAAAGAGAAGGGGAAACGCGCGGAACGTTAATTTCGAAGGAAAACGGTTAGGAAACCATTTGTAATATTAAGTAGGCATTTTATAATACGCATGAGGTGGGTCAGTTATAATTTCGAGGTGGTAAATTTATTTTAATTGGATTTTGCTGGGTGGCGCCGCTTTAATATTATCTTGTTAATAACTTTATTAAAATTCTTTTGATATGCCGCTTAAGCCGACAAATAATTTCGTTTACAAGCATTTAGGCGCTTATTAATAGCAATAATGATTTTTGTTTATAAGCACACATTTGAATTACTTTTTCAACAAGACACAACTTACATTCTTCTCCTTCACGGTCTCGCTTTCCCTTTCAATTAAAATCCTTCGCGTACTATTTCCAAGCTTACTAATTAGAATTAAAAACGGGCGAAATTATCTGATTGGAAATTGTGGTCATGCAGAAATTAGTGGCACCAATTAGAACTAGGCAATAACCGTGGCCCCCGGGGTGATCCCTGTGGGCAACTTCTTCACTTGAGCTCATAACTCAATACTTTATCAATAACAACGATAGGAAATCTCTCTTAAAGGCATCCAATTATCGTTCAACAAATGCGGAGGTAAAGAAATCCATCAAAATCGAGAAACAATGGAACAGCGGTACGAAAGCTTGACGGATCTAAATTCGTATCGGAGATTTGATTCGAGTAAGCTTTGACAGGATTGGCTTTTGTTTCAGTGATCCATGACAACCGTTCCGGATTTATGTATTCCTTCCCGGAGGCTTTTCTGCGTAAGGACTTGGCACAGGTTGTTTAATATGGAAATTTCTTGTTATTTGAGAAAATCCTGCAATTAAAACGAAATTGGCCAAACACAGTATTAATTTTGTAATATCAAGAATTCTGTATGCTTGTCAAACTAATCCTTATTTATCTGATGAACTTTCGCCATGCGGATTTGCAATTTAAGTTGATTTCCATTAAATATTAGATTGGTGGTGTTATTAGTCAAGGAATAGTATTCAGTCAGTTTAGTCACGGTGCCACTAACAAGTCAATTTGATGAGGATTTACTGAACAGGTTTCTGAAAGATTAGAGGAAGCACAGCACACAGGTACGTACATTAGACTTATAACACCATTTTCATATTTCACCAAGACAGCTAGGTGTAGAAATTGAAAATTATTTCGTGTCTCTTTAATGGAAGCGTAGAGACTGGAACTTCATTTTTTAATTTATGCTAGTAAAATCTTGCTGGCACTTGTGTAGATAACTGTAGTTTTTATTTAGGTAATCCTTGAGTTATTTTTAAGCTTTGTACTGCAAATTTGTAGTTTTTGAATTGTTCGTAAAACATTCTATTCAGAAGAAGGTTATATCAAAACATCTGACACGTGACCTTACAAAACTTTCGTAAAAAGAATGTGATTTAATAGAAGAGAGATTATTGTGAAGTGCACATTATTGTTTTAAATTAAAAAAAACGTGTATTAATTGTACTCTATTTATCAGAAAAAAACATGCATTCAAAAAAGAAAAGGGTTGAGTATATGCTATACTGAGTAGGATCGCCAAAACAGTGCCGTCCAAAACCCACTTGACCCCTTTCTTGATTGCATGTTATTATACTCTAATTTTGGTGGCAGCGCAGTGACGGAATTTAGAAAAGTTTTCCATACTTGAGAAACTTTTACTTATCGTATGTTCAAAAATGTTATGCAGAACATTGTAGCCCCGCAACAGTGGCAGTAGAAAATAAACACCCAGTGATATTAATGACACTGCGCAAAGCGCAAGCGTTGTACAGATGACAGAACAGATACGGGTCGTGCGACGAAAAGTCATAATAATTATGACGTGTAGTTAAAACAACCTAAGCCATAACTACCACCTGACTGATAACTGGTGCGGCTGCCGGTTGCTGTCTTATTGTACATATTATTAGAAACCGCAAATTCTTTATGAGAAAAAAAATCGGGTTTTTGATTATTTGGAAAAATATTACTTTACTATATTCAAGCAACTATTTCCGCCAAAAATTTGGTAAGAGAGAGAGAGAGAGAGAAGATCTAATACGCTAAATATTGCTGTATCTACGAATTATGCTTTAGCATTTTTCAACTTGTTAAATAAAGAAGCCTAAGTTTTCAATTTTCAAAAATTCCTAGAAGGCGTCAGAGAGAAATTAATGGGATGGGATACAAACCAAATTGCAGCTCAGCCTCAGCCTACAAAATTTAATAAAAATCAAGCTCTTGAGCAATTATGCATTTGCAGAGCTTCCTGATGCAGAAGTCCCGTTTCAGCGGTCCTTTTTGGCCGTATCCCGCTTTAGTGACTTTGTTTCGCTAGTGACACGATTCGGAATTTCCAGTTTTGGCAGTAACACATAGCTGCGCCGAGGTCCGCGCCCTTTGCAAGCACGGCTATTTCATTACCTACATCCTAGGGAGTATAAGCAGTAGCATTCCATCATGTACACGAAATATAACATGTCTATATTTTAGTAGGACCTACTAAAACGAGTACGTAGTGCTGAAATAGGAACCACAGATTCTTGTCACTGTCGCATCGAGTCACCGCTGAAACCGGGACCGCTAAAGCGTGAACGAGGAAATTTAGGGAAGGGGAAAGCTATTTGCCGTTCCCTCAATTTTTGGATGAAAAATTTTCTGGTTTCTAGCTGTATTTAATCCCAAACATTGTTTATAGCTTCTAATTACACTCCCACTTTTCAAGTGGTGAAGCGTGGTGAAGTGGGCAAAGTATTAAAAATAGTTTAAGTAGCCTTGTAGTAAATCTTGGAGTTAGGACATTGTTTATTACATGTATAATCAGACTTCTACATAGACTTCGGCACTTTTTATGTTTCTCTACCAGTGTAGGAACATAATGTGACTGGAAATTTTTGATTTTGAAATTTTAACAAAAACCAGTTACAAAATTAATTGTTTTTAAAAGATATCTGTTTTTATGTACGTATAACGCGAAATTCCAAGAATTACTTGACCAATTTTAATGGAATTTGGTATTTCTAAGTACAGTACAAAGAAAATTAGGTATGCTGTTTGATACAATTTTTTAAAAACGAAGTTTCAAAAATATAGCAACAAAATATGACAGAGGAATAAGAAAAATAGAAAGCTTTTTTGAAAACTACGGTCTCTAAAGATTGACGCAAAAACAAGTTATCAGAGTGCATGAAATCTGATTTTTATAACAGCTCTAGAGGTACACAACGTTGCTATTTAAGAGCATTTTTAAAATCATGAAAACTGTAAAGTGAAATAAAATACAATTTTAAATATTTTCACAATATCGCTCAACAATTCCACGATTTATTTTAATTCCGTAGGCTCATGGAGCTAGATGCTCTGTTCCGCTAATTTCTCTGTAACGCCTTCTATGAATTTTCGAAAGTATTGGTTTGAACGCCTATTGACTCAAAAACGAATTGTCGAGTCGGCAGAAACTTTGGTTTTTGTAATAGCCCTAAAGGTATACATAATGTTATCATTTGACGAGATTCTTTGATACCATGACAATTGGGAAGTGAAGAGAGCTAGAGATGAGCTATAACTTGGGTGGTGTCTCGAACTGCTATTTCATTGTGACGCCTTCTATGAATTTTTGAAAATCGATAACTCGTGCACCGTTATTTAACAAACAGGGGCAATTGGTCATGAGACATAGCAGAATAAGATCACAATTTAAATTTTATACAATTTTTAATGTTAAAGAGGGTTAGCCCGCCCCTCTCAATTTTTTTGGTTGACAAATAAGGCCGCTGGTTATTTAATTCCAATTTTCTTCCTCACATATATTTACCTATCCTATACAGTAAATAAAATTACAAA
Source organism: Ctenicera cuprea (assembly GCA_958336395.1). Taxonomy (NCBI): domain Eukaryota; kingdom Metazoa; phylum Arthropoda; class Insecta; order Coleoptera; family Elateridae; genus Ctenicera; species Ctenicera cuprea. Next base: position 22,120,592 of record OY284491.1, read on the forward strand.
ACCGTAAAACAGGGAATGATGATAGTGACTAACATCAATAGAAAGTAACAAAAAGTGAAAAAGACGACACAGTGTATTTAACTTTTAGTATTACTTGCGCCAGTGTAACAAATCGATTGCAACATGTGGCAGAGTTGGATTTGATTCAAAAATACCAAATTAACTTTTTAATTTTGTTGGTTTTTCATTGAGTAACCAACATTTTCCTACATTTGTTTTTGATCGCATGAACCTTATTCAGACGATATTAGCATAAACACGAAATTTTGTTTACTTAACACTATTTTAATACAATATAGATTTTAGGTATACGAAATTCTGTAATACCTAAAAATTGTACTTTTAATACTACCAACAATACAAAATAAATTGTGTATAATTAGGTACCCTAAATCTAGCATGATATACATATAAAAAATGGCTCAGTGGTTATATTAAGCTCACAACAAAAATAACGCAAGATAGACGATTATGAATGGCACCCTGGAGAAAAGGTTGGCGATCTTTCTTTGTGGGACTACTGGCAAAAAAACTCATCACAATCTTGTTTCTGTCTTTATTAATTCAGTCATGATTTATTTTTGCTGATGCTCGATGGATGTCATGACTGATGTGTTCGGTGCAGGCCATCAGATCTACAATTAATGGGTGACCATATAAGCTGTAAGTTTATGAAATGAACCCTATAAAAATTTTTTATATCAGTCAGCAGTAGGAAGACGCGTTCATCATTTGTACATAAACTTCCTCTATCTTTTAAGTGTTGTCATATAAGAATGTAATAAAATCCTAGAGTTGTGCCAATTAAAGTAATAAACATTTAAGCAGCCATTAATTTAATTTCGTTTTCCACACAAACTGCAACAAAATTGCGAATAATTTACTGCAAGCGCTACTAATTGCAAATAGCGTTAATTTATCTAAATGTTCATCTACTTTATGGATCGTTCACGCAGCGCAACAATCACAATAAAGTTGGTCGTGCAATTTGAAATTTCATTTGTTTAATGACGTTATCTTTGTATGTAGATATAATTTACAGCCCGTGCAATTATCTCCGCCTTTCTAAACACCTCCTCTGGAAAAAATATCAAACCTCGCAGGCGACGGTAGCGAACAACTTTCAGCCTTTAACTTCCTCGTAAATACTCGCTACGTGTGTGCTGTTCAAAACTGTAATCGAAGTATACGCAATAAATCAAACAATAGTTTGCCTGCAACAACTCATTAGTTTAATATAAACCGTTTCGTGTTTACTGTTAAAGCAAATTTCAAGTTATAACATTTGCATATGCATCAAGTCTTCGATGTTCAATTAATAAAATCTTGTACTATTTGTAAATTATGTATCATAGCACAACAAGAACACGTATTATAAAAAATAAATCAAAAACTACGATTGTGAAATTATTAAACTAGATTCAAAAATTTAATAAACTGCGTGCCGCAGGGAACCCTACTGGGACCACTCCTGTTTTAATGTATACCATATATCTACGGAAATTAAATTATTAGTTGTATTAAATGCCAATTTTATGTCTTAATGATTAGAAACTGTATATTAGGCAGTTACTAAATACGTTCTTTAGACGCGGGAGGTGTATGGTTTAATTTACATACAGAAAAACAAAGATTTAAAATGCACCATTCAGAAAACTATTAGGTCCTAAGGTTAAGTAATAATAATTTAAAACTATTTATGAATTATCACACTTTATAAGAGTAATAAAGAATGAATTTTAAAATGAACAATATAGAGAGACTGGGATGAGATTCCCAACGTTTTACTTTTATTAAAATCACCAAGAAATTATTTTAATCTACCCATCAGTGCAGTTTGGTCTAATAACGCTGTTAGAATATGAAGGCTTAAGTACATCAAACTCGGGTTTCAATGGATTGTTTTTAAACGACGGGTATCGAATTTTCCGACAAGACAACCTCCATCAATATTGCATTACCTACCTAACTGCTTCAAGGAAATGAACAAACCTTGACTATGCCATATTAGTTGGACATAATTACCTTATACCATACGGGCAAGGGTTTGAATTAATAAAAAATATATACGTTGAAGAAAGAAAATGCTTAATTGTCCCGATGCTAAAGATGTATCTGCTTTATGTGTTGCCTATATGATTATTTTGTACTAGTCATAAGTTTTACCCTAAACTGTACAACAAGATCGAAATTGGTGCAGCCGAAGACCGCAATAGCTAAGTAGATCTGCTTCGCTGGTTACTAGAATTAGGATTATACAATAGTTGCTTACTAATTAATAGTTTGAGGTACTACTATCGATAATAATCGAGGAGAATTAGCATCAATAAATATTAGGTATGTTTATATCAGACGACAGGTTCCATTAAATATTCTTAAGGCAAATTACTCCCAAGGGAACTAGTTATATAGTTATATATGTCAAGTCAAAATCTGTTAAACAACGTCAAAACCGTTTAAAACACAGTTGAGAAGCTAAGTGGATTTGTAATCCGATTTGAATACTTAGTATCTCTAACACACTTCTTATTATGTTCTTCATGAATATAAACGGTAGATTCGACAATGTTTGTTTCTTATTAACATTTTAAATATGTCATAATTGCTTGTTTGTTCACGAAGTAAATAAACGGAAATGACTAAACTGGAAAACCGTAGATATATCCAGATGTGAATTTAGACACGTCTGGTTTTGAGGAAAAAATCGGCAAATCCTTTGAGGTACATGTGGACTTTCCTCTTTATTATTTTAGAACTCTTGCTATTATATATACATTTTTCATCTAATCCGTAAAAAGCACTGAAACAGCGTAGCAACCGCTAAATATTTTATGCCTAAAATTCCAAGAATGTTTTCCCCAAAATTACCCCGCAATAATTCATCCAAATAATTTCCATCATGCCCGCCCCCAATCAATCAAGCATTAAAAAGGTGTTAACCAATTTCCAGGGTTTCAAACCTTCATCAGTCGAATCCTGACATTTATCTTTGCGAAGCAATTATTTCAGAAAAATAACCCAATAAATCAAAGCCCACAAAAATGTTATAATAACCAGTTAGAAATATTAAGACCCGTCAGTTTATAATTGCATCTTATAATCATAACACGGAGAGTCAAAAATCGCCGAGAGCAAACAGAATCCTTACCTGCCGTGATGTTGGGAACTCCAAAAGGTGTGGGTCCTTGAAACATTGGTCCTGGGCCTCCGAACGGACTTACGAGCCCTTGGGCGGCCCAGTTGGGGTGCGCCGCTTGGTAGACGGCGGCCGCGAGCGCCGAAAAGGGCGTCGGTCGGATGGGACCCTGACTGGCCATACTTTCCCTTTGGAATTCGTGCCGATCGCGTTGTTGCGGCAAAAAATGCTCGCTATCTTTGGAAAGGCTATCGGATTTTTGGTCTGTGTTTAGGTCTTCGACGTCCACTATCGAGTCCTCTTGATTCGAGTCATATTCGTCGTCGGAAGAGTGATGTTGAGGGCTTATGGAGGAATTTTGATGGGATACTGGCGATGTTGATTTAACCGGCCTAGTATCTGCTAGAAGGGATGCTACACTAAAACTAATATGTCCATTTTTGCTTGCAGTCTGTTGCTGTTGGGGATTTTGGGTTTTTTCACTGAGGCTTTGCATAGTTTCCGCGTTTTTTGTGTTCAAACTGTCAATACTTTGGATAGTCATGCTTCGGACACTATCAGTCTGTTTCTTAAGCATGAAGATACTAATTCTTCCACTAATTTCTTTCTCTTACCATTAACACTTCGAAGCACTACAGCACTTGAACATTTTCGAGGTTTTTTTTAATTTCGTGCGAGCACTAAACGTCGATTTTTTTTAAACGTTAATTGTTGTCTATGCGCTATATCTACTACAATAGTCAAACTTGGACCGTCCAGTTCGTAAGGCTACCAAAGTACAACTGACCAGGCAGCTTGTTATCCTGGCGCCTGTAGAAATGGGCGTGCATGAACGGATAAAGGAGGTACTGGGTGTAAACCCGCCTTTACTCAAAGAACCTATTTCGTTTTCCACCAATGAGCGATTCTCATTTTGAATAGGGAAACGTTCGCTCAAGTGGATAATCATCGAGAGCCCTTCTTGAAGGAAGAATCGAGTTTTGAAACGAACTGGGCTAACATCTCCCGTTCTTTTTCTCGTGCACGGTGTTTTTAGTGTTTTGTTATTATTACAACTACAGATTTAAGTGCTTGTACTCTTTTATGGGGCTATTAAAATGGCCTTTCAAATTATTATAACTTAATTACAAACTTGAGGAGGTGTAGTTATCTCTCTGCAGGCTTATTGATGTTTACTTATTTTTTGCCGGAGCCCTTATTTACAATTCTAAATTAGTCTTTGTTCTTCTTCTCCTCATTATTTTCGCCTCGCGGCCGCTTTTTGTGTTTTTAAATTGGTTTAATTGGAGACTGCAATTCAGGTATTTTTTAATTTTTAACCGGATCGACGGTGTCTTTACCGTATAAGTCTCGACATCATCATTAGGTACCTACCTTTCCCAACAATTATTAAATTTTTAATTACAGGCATTTCTCAATAAATGAGCTCAATAATTAAGAAAACAAATAGGCTTTGCAGCTCTTGCCATAAAAGAGTCGGGGGATAATTATTATTATTGTAGTGCTTTCGGGATTTTAAATATAGAATTAATTTTGTTACGGCGCTACATATTTTCAAACTGATTTAGCATAGAATAAAATGTAAACAATACTAAATTTACAAAAAAGTAAAAATATCAAAATAAAACTGTTCCTTGCGATTTCTTGTTTTGAAATAAAAAAGCAAAGCTTTAAAACTAAATTTTAAATGTGACTAAATGAATTCAATATTTTTCTCCTTCTTTATAAAAACAATTTTATGTTTTAATTAAGAAGAATTCCTAAATAGTGTACAGCAGGTAATAAAAAAATATAAGGCTTATGCGTATGAACATTCAACTTCTAACATTTAAATATGTTTTTCTATCAGTACCACAATTTTTTTATATTAATATATTTAAATGTGAATACATAAACAAAATTAGAAATTTTGACTTTTAAACTTTCTTATTTTAATTTCTTTAAAATTCAATTAAATAATGCGGGTGCTTTATTTTTATAGTTTGTTTGTTATGGAAGATCTAAATTCCAGACACACGAGTTTAAAATTTAAATTTTTAGCTCCCAAAATGTCAACTACCTATTAAAATTTCAAGGTTAAATTTGAATAAATAGATCAAATGTAAACTGTACTCTTCCTTACTCTAGTAAGAACCCGCATATACTATAAAGATTGAAATGATTTGGTCTCGTAAAAATTCCCGTAAAAACACATTATGATTTTCACCGCTTATAACGAATCCGTATGTTACGAAATTCGGGTTATAAGCAATTAATTTTAGCGTCATTGTGTTACTCTAACAATACATAAATATCGATTTTTTTTATTTTACTGTACATTGAGTTAGATCTTTTTTCACTTGGTAAAATTAATAACTTAAAATAATATAAGTAGAAATGCATTTCTGTGCAAAAAGAAAATGGCAAAAATACAAACTATTATTAAAATGTACAAGTATGTAATTGAAACAGTTTAATTATAACATTTAATTCTTAAGTTCCAGCTTTGTTTAAGTTCATATTAATATATAAATAAAATATTATTACAGTTCTAAAGGATTTTATTTATACATAACAGTTATAAAGCTTTCAAAAAAAGCTCAAGTACCTATAGGTGTTGAATGTCACTGTTTGCTGCATACGCTATACCGGGTAGAATCGGCAAATCAGTGGTATCCAAAGCCCACCTGATCGTTTGTATGGTATACAGCGTAAATTTCATTAGAAGGATTAAATTCAATTTGTGGTATGATGTCTGAGTTTAAAGTTCCCGCTGCAGCACGCGACAGAGCGAAGATAGCGGCGGAAGTCCGAACAATACACTGATTACTTACATTATGTACTTAAGTTATGAATATTATTCAATCACTCATAAGCTTCTTCTATACACTGCTATACTCTATTCAGAGCGTTAACGACCTCTTTTCTATGCTTGTATTTGGTGCGCGAAGACAGATATTTTGCACAGCCGGACATAGGGGACCTACCGTTTAAGGTGGGCTCCGAACCACAGGATGCACACACTTCCTCTCCAAAGAGGTTTTTTCAAAAACTCTAGCGGCCACTTTGAGACTAGAGAGAACGTTGGAAAATAATAGCGTTGAATTTGCCCTAAGCATTTATTCAGCCAGATTCCGCGTTTTGATTTACAAATTCAATTACTGAATAAATGCTACCAAATAATAAGTAATTAAAAAAAATAATTTTGTTCAATTTTTGATGTAAATGCGTATTTCGAAGCTTATCGAAATCGGTTAATCCGTTCTGGAGTTTTGAGACGCCACTCACACTCATCTACATATTCACTCACCCACAGACTGACATTTTTTTAAACATTTTTTTTCCTGACGCTAGAGCCTTGCATGGGCCGGGCTGGCCCGACGGGCTTACCCGTGGCCGGGCCTGTCCGGCGTTTTGTATGAGTCTGGCTACTATTATTGCAACATACAGGCCGGGCCGAAACTGGAATCTTAAAGAACACTTTAGAGTAAATTCAAGTCTTTTTTTCTGAAATTTTTAGCTTCAAAATGGCGGTCGCTACGATTTTAGGAAAATTTTGAATATAATATGTTTAAAAAAATATTGATCAGAAATTGGCCACATGATTTTTGTAAAATTTTGTAGACTCTTAGAGCTGGAGATAAAGTACAATTTGGTTCCAGTCTCCGCCCGATAATTCCTTTTTGACGCCTTCTATGAATTTTTGAAGATCCAAAAACTAATGATGATCAACAATTTCGGTTTAAGGTAAATTGCTCAGAAGTGATAGTAGAATAAGAAACATTACTTAATTTGTAGGTGCAGTAATATTTAGGAGAGTTAATTTTTTTATCTCCCACCTAATTTTGGGCTGATCAGTTTTTTGTGTCAGTTTTCTTTAATACCAATAAATTGTTAGACAACGGGGGCTGACCAGGCGACTATAATAACTTGGCTGAATCATCCGTCCGGTGCAGAGGTAAATACTGTTACCGCATAATAGCTGTTAAACGGTAGATATTCGTAAAATTTTGAAATAGCGCAAAATTAATATTTTTAACTGTTTGAACCGCTAAACATTAGAAACCCTAGGTGCGTGCGTGCACCTACCGATTTACGATTAAGCGCGCCCCTGCTGTTCGTACTACAACGTTGTGGATTATAACTTTGAGAAATATTTAATATGTAAATGCGAATCGCTTCCCACATTTTTATTAAATACAAAGTGATTGAAGTGTTTTTGTAATTATTTGAGATTGTTTCTAGAATATTCAAGGTGTTTAGCATATATTTAAAATAAAACTTAAATTATTTTGTAATTAATAAAAATGTTGTAAGAATTTAGATAACAGATATAAAATAATTGTTTTAAGGAAATTGAACTGATGGAAATTTTCGCTTTGGTGGTCGAGGGCTTTAACTTCAAGACCATTTCCGCGAAATAAACGATTTGCTTTTATTTCATAGATGTTGCCACAAGCATGTAATGTAATAAATTTGTGTATTTCATTCTATTGTGGTGCAAACCAAATTTAAAATGCTATGGCCCGTACTTACTTTATAAAAGGCGCTATCGAGCCGAGATCAATTTTGAAGCAGTACTAACAACGGTTGATATGCAACAAGTTTTCGTATATTTTAGCCCGGTTATTTTTTAATTCCCTCGTAATATAAGTGCTGAATAATTTTACTGCATAAGTAACTTTATTCCTACAACTTTATCGAGTTATTATCAACCTATAGTTGACTCGATTTAACTTAAATTGCTTCATAATTTCGTATGTTCACACAACCTTCTCCATGAGTCACGGATTGAAACTTTGATGTAGAGTAAATATTTATATTTCCTTTTATAATTAGTTATCAAAACCATTTTACCATAATTTATTTTAAAAAAATGAGGTTTTTTTAATGTTCAATATTGTCTTCTCTTATAGAATTTGTACCAGTCACAACCATACAATAGTTTTAGTTTAAAAATCCAAGATGTAATAATTAGGAGCGAAACGAGTGAGGCAAACAGCAATGTCATGGCAAATTCAATATAATCATAAAATGCCATCACGAATAATATTCCGTGTTATCATTCATCACGTGCGGTACAGGGCCACGACAGATCGACCAGCATATGAACATAATTATTATATAAAGCCCATTTCTGTCGCAAATAAAGTGAGCATTTGTACTCGTTATTGAAAGTCGGTATAGAGTTGGCTTCATTATTTGTAACGGCTTCGATTTTCGAATTCTGTAAATACCGATTGCGAGCGAGCCGGGAATTTTTACAAGGATACAAGGAGGGAGAGGAAGACGGAACTAACCTAAACTATACAGGACGGAAAGAGAGGAAATGGCACAAAGCAAAAGTTAACGAGGTTTGCAAATTGCTTGTTAAGAGTCGAAAATCGGATCAGACTGTTAATAAAAAGAAGACGCTGCTGCGTTTAAATTGATACAGCCAGAGCAATTAGAAATAATGATCACTTAATTGTAAGTTATTGATCTTGTTACTGGATATCTTGCTCCAATTATGTATCAACCAGTTGCAAAAACTATTAGCGAATTTTCTTTCAAATTTTCCTGCTTCTTTTGCAACGCGAGAATGAATTGTTTTTATTTGATAACAAGTGTAGCTTTCATAAAAGTAAGAATTATTGTAAGTCTGCTTATTTTATTTTAAAAATTGATTTTTTCTGCATTTAAAAATAGCCTGTAAATTTAATTTTATTTAAGCAATTATTTATGATAATAAATGTTGTCTACCGCAACATCAAGAAGCTTTCAGATTATTACCCAAAAACAATACGAACAATTATAGAACATAATTACTTGTGCTTTTAGCTATAAGAATAATCATAAATAGCACATAATTAGCAACTCCAGCAATTATAAATTTTTATCGAAATAGCACTTCCTAATACTGAGCAAGAAAATGGCTTCTTTCGTTGTAAGATTGCGGCAGTGTCGTATACATTGTACCAAATACACTAAATTTCCATAATGTGTTAAATGTGCCTACTAAAAATATTTTCCATCCAATTGTGTTTGTTTAAAAAAAATTTAATGCCACACTGTATAATTTACTTCCTCTGCGCCAGTCACGCTGTCTGTTAAGCAAAAGAGGAGACCCGAAGTTTTTATGTCACTTTAAATTTGTTTATTTGGTTTGGATAATTCATAACATGTGCTTAATGCAGATTTTAGCCCGAAGACTAATATGTCTGCCTCATAAAATGCAGATGTTGGTGCTAATTACATATTAAATTTCGTGTTTTAATTATTCCCATCCGTCTGAAATTTAATTTAAATTCTATTGTACTCCACACCGAGATAAAACCAGATACGAATTTGTATAACAGAACAAATTACATTGTTTTGGGGATTTATAGCAATTTTACATTTTAGATGTAAACATGAGATTATTTCCAAAAATAATTAGGATTAACAGTAAAAACGCTTAACGGTTATACTTTAAAACTTAAATATGGAATATAAATAGCAACCACTACAATTTTTCAAAAAATTTGAACTTAACGTATGTTGTCTCAAAAATGAATTGGCTGATCGGCATGCAATTAGGTGTCATAAGTAGTCTTAGCGAAGTCAATGCTGCTATTATGGGTGTAACAGAGAACTAGGTGCTCCCTCTTCTTTTTCGTTATTTATTAAGATAACAAATAAAATTTGGAATTGTTAATATATGCATAGTGTCCTATTATTTGATGTAGATTATGATTTTTCGGATTTTTCGGTTTCGCCGGAAGTGACACCAATTCCCTGATATTAAATGGAACACCCTGTTATTTTTATATTTCTAAATGAACGATGAAAATTTCCATAGGATGGTGTTATTTAACTTCATTTTTTGAGCTGAAATATTTTTAGCAGAAAAAATAATTCTTTTTGTCTAGAATGTATAAAGTATTTTTAATTAAATAAATAATTATAAATTTGACCTCTACCAGCTAAGATGTAGAAGCGTTCAGATTCACTAATTTTTTTTTCGTCTAAATGGTTAATTTTTTAATAGAACGATACTGTCTCATAATTATTCATAGTTTCTACATAAATGATTACAAGACGCCCATAACATCAGATTTTATTAAAGGTTCAACCATTAAATTAGGGCGTTTTGATTAATATAATTACAATAAATTGGAGAACAGCAAATGTAACACTCACATACATGTACAGACAGAAAGAAGAACATTAAGTTTTATTTGATTGATAAGGTCGAGTGGAGAGCACAAGGTTTGCTAATACAAAATAGTCAAAAATCGCCATGCAAATAAATAAAACAATAATATTTTGAGATAACACTTAGCGTCATTTTTTTAAATATTTTCGTTTTTTTCGCAGTTTTTATAGTTTAAAAGATTCCCAAAGTAGCCCCACCACAAATAAGGTTTTCTAAAAACTAACATTAGATTTTAGTTCTACTAGTCAAGATGAGTAAATCTTCTTATGAATAAATTATATACACTGTGTCTATAAAGTAACTCCCCCCTCCCCCTCCCCAACTAACTTTTGAACGACTTGATATTTTACCACAAAATTTGGGTCAGCTCATATTAAAATTTTGTATCATCCAAAATGGGGCCTGGGCGCCATTTTGAATATTTTTTTTATGAAAAGGAGGGCCGAGTGACACCTCATTGGAAAGGTCTTTTAGTTCTGCGTCTGATCCTAGACTTTTAAAGAAAAATATTGAGCCATAACAAAATCACAATGTTTGAAGGTAAAGAAGTCTTTTTAAGAAAACTAAGAATTAAAGCAAAAAGAAATTAAATTAAGTGTTCGAAATGTTTACCATTCACTTCTTGGCACATAAAAAGTCGGTTATGAAATTTCTGCCTTACATTTTCATAAGTTCCTTTAGTGATATTTCTGCAAACTTCTGTAATGCGTTGCTCCAGTTCTTCAATTGTTTCTGGACTGGTTCTGTACACTTTCGATTTCAGATATTCCCATAGAAAAAAATCTAAGGAGGTTAAATCGGGGGAGCGAGCCGGCTATTCTACAGGCCCCCGCCTACCAATCCATCTTCCAAGAAAATGTCCGTTGAAAAAGTCAGAAACAGGTATATAATAATGAGACGTCTTGTTGGAACATAACGTTTTCAATGTTATTTTCAGCCACCTGAGATATTTCTGGGAAAATTTTGTCCAGCAAATGAAAAAGTGGACTACTGGATAAAAGAAATCAAAACAATTTTGAATTGAGAGTCTAGTTGTTCAAAATCCGCCATTTTGTTATGGCTCAATATTTTTCTTTGAAACTCTAGAATCAGACGCAGAACTAAAAGACCTTTCAAATGAGGTGTCACTCAACCCCCCTCTCTATTTAAAAAAAAATTTTTAATGGCGCCTAGTCGCCATTTTAAATTATACAAAATATAATTTTTGGCTAAAAAATAGTATTTTATATCCCATTAAAGCACACCAAATGTTGTGTTAAAATATCAAGTCGTTCAAAAGTTAGTTATGAAGGGGGGGGGGGTACTTTATAGACAGACGGTATAATGTTTTCCGTTTAATAAATAAAGAGATACAAATTTTTGACATTCAAAAATTCATAGAATGTGCCACAGTGGAATTATGGCATTCAACAAAACACCAGATAGTAGCCCATATTCGTCTCTAAAAGACTACAAAGTTTTAAAATAAGCTTATAGCCAGTTTTTGAGAAATACTATTTTGAAAATTTTAAATATTTGCAATTTACATTTTCTGCAGTCCCACCATGTAGGTCCAAAAATATCAAGAAATTAAAATTAAATTTTTGTTCTACTAGTCATGATGAGCAATTTTGCATAAGGAAATTTTGTATCTAACCCGGTTTAATAAATAAAGAAGTAAACATTTCCGCTTTTAAAAAATTCATAAAAAGCGACACAGTGAAATTATGACTCTGACAAAAAAAATGTAGTAAATTGTTGGTTGTAGCAGCCTACAGAGTTTTAAAAAAATCGGATTTGCAGTTTTTGAAAAATATGTTTTAAAAATTTTCATAATTTTGGATAAACGACATTGCGATCGTTTTCAGATTTTTAAAATTAATTTTTGTTTCATCGTATCAGACAAGTACTTTTGAATAAACAGGGGTTAAAGTCGAGATTTTTAGAAAATCGCAGTGGCCACCATTTTACACCTAGAATATTCGGTAAAAAAATTTTCGATTCACCTTAAGTTCTTCTCTCAGATCTTGTGCTCAAATTTCCAAAGTTTTAAAATTTCAATAAAATCAGTTCAGTACTTTTACCTTCATAGGCGTCACACTGACTAACACCTACACACGCACCCACCTACAATACTACATTTTTTTAAAACAATCTTTTTGGGTTCCTGGTGGTCTAAAACGTGTATTTCCGTTAAAATCTCGATTTCAAAATTTTTACAAAATCAATACTTCCTCAAAAAATCGTTCCCGCCGAAATTTTAAAGGTAGAATGTCCAGAATAAACTTTTTCGATTTTTCTCAGTGCCCTCTATCATACTCTGCGATTGAAAATGATGATATTAAGAGAAACGTATTTAACGTTTCCGGTTCGAAGTGTTGAAAGCAGTTTTTGGCCAAATAAATTTGCATTGTAAGTAGGTATTTCGTTACGATTAGTCTATTAGTTTCTATTTAATATATCGAGTTATACACACACATACAGACCGACATTTTTTAAAAATCATTTTTTAAGTTCGAGGATGTCAAAACATGTATTGCCAAATCTCAAATTCGAACATTTTCACGAATCATTCCTATACTAGAAGATCGGCATAAAATTAGGCAACGTAGTTACCCTAGAACACGTCATTATTGACCGTCTTTTTGAACATATTGCTGTGTTATAATGATAGTACAAATGATTTATTTATAAAAGGTACAATATTAAAGAAACAAGAGTAATAGGAGGTAAACTCGCTTGATTCGATTAAGTTTAACTTGATAAAACGTAATTTCTAACCGACTTCAATAAAAGGAGGAGGTTCGCAATTCGTCTGTATATATATTTGTTTTATTTTTTTTTGTATGTGCGGGCATAACTTTTTTGTTTATCAACCGATTTTAATGATTCTTTTTCCGTTGGGTTCAGTATCGTTCCAAGGGGATCCCATTTTAATTTCATTGGTATTGGACCTTGAACTTCGAAGATACTCCTCAAAATCTATGTTTTTAACCGACTTTTTAGTGTTTCCGTATTTCATCTTCCGTTTCAACTAGCCGTCGTTTCCTCATTCGAGAAGCATCCTTACTAGGTCTACCCATCACTTAAAATTGTAAAATAATTATATAAATGTTTTACTTGGCACCGACTTCAATATTATAAAACAATTAATAATTATATAATAAACAACAATTTCCTAATTACATTAAACGGAACAACAAATAAGTATTAAATTGTTGTATAAAAAACATTTATGTTTTGATTTTTAGTTAACTTATGTCACTTTTGTGTTTTTATTTGAAGTCGGTTTTCTTTTCTTTTAAAAGTTAATTATTTAAATAAGAAAATCATGAACAATAATATGAAGGATTTGTTTAATTTAAGATTGCTTGACAATATTTCATAAGTTATCAATGAAAGTAAAGAATGAATTTGAATGATTATATAAGACAATTAACTTGGTTCCACTTTAAATTGTTAAAGTAATATTAACAATACAAGTATACAAGTGTGATACGAAGATAAAAATAGAACCTTAAAATAACATTCAATGATGTAAAATTATCTAAAATAAGGTAAATAATAGTTTTAAAGAAAACCAGAACCTTTAAAAACATGTAATTAATAAATATGAAAGATTACAACGAATGAAAAGTGAATAATAAGAACTAACGGACAAGTGTTAGCAAAGGCGTTCTTAGTAACGAAGTTGAAAGTTAATTAATTAAGGATATTAAAAGTTGAAGAGTTTAATTTATAATTTTAGATAACTGTTTCTAGTGTAAGGTCAATTCAATTAACATAAAAAGAACTTAATTAAGTTTAAATGTAATTTATGAATTTTGTTTGGTTAGGTTATCTTTAAATGTTTTAATTGTCAAAATCAATTTTTCTAAATCAATTGTTTTCTTTGTTGTGTAAAGATTTCAGTATTTTGTTATGGTGACTAAGGCGACGAAAAACAAAGTTTATTAAAAGTTTTTTGTCCTTATCGGTGCTTTAAGTGTGCATTTGCACACTTAAATTTTTTTTATTTTATTTATTTTATTTATGTGTATTCCTGAAATAATAATTTTAAACCTTTTGAATGTAAAAAATATTACATGTAATATTGACAAAAATAATAATTTGATTAAAATCTTATCGTACCTAAGTTGAAGCTACGTATAATTAAAGTAATTAAAAGTAAAGATTTTTATTATAAAACAACCCGAGATTGAGTCCAAAAGTCGAAGTAAATTTAAGTTAAACAAATTTGTAAGGTTGGCCCAATTTGTTTTGTGTATTAGTACATGCGTTAAAAGTAAAGCAAGTCAGGAGTGTACACATTATTCTATTTAGCATTGATTGATCTTCGGCAAGTGGGAGGTTTTTATAGCAATATATTATAATTACAACGAAATTTTTTAAACCATGAAAACTGTCAAAACTATTACTTTTTTCAAATTTTGAAAATTTTCAAAAAGTATTGAAGCTGAATTATTTGGTTTTGGCATAAGGCTCTTTATAATAGTGCTCTCTATTCTCGCAGTAAGTTCATATATAGCGTTAGTTTAGAAACTGACGTAATCAACACAAAATAAAATTGCAGTATAGTGGTGTTGCGACGCCCACCAAGGCAAAAATTGTAAATAACAACGGGAATGCGGGCGACACGTCGTTAAAGCTGTCTTCATGTTGTTTATAATAGTCTACTTTTTCTTAAATTTTATAAATTCTAATTAAAATGATACATGGTTAAATGTTATTTATTATAACTCCCAATTATTTTTTTTTAAATGAAGAACGTCCGTGAGCCTCGCGACGCAACTATATAGGTACCATATATGAATTATGTATTACCTAAAAATATAGTCTTTTAGGTGTTGGCTACATAACCATAGTTTTATTTCTTTGAACCAAAGCTATATAAAGTTAATATTGGAGAGGAGGGGGGGGGCATACAAGGTGTACACAAGTAATTCAGTCAAAAAATTTTAAGATTAAATTATACGAATTGTGTTTATGGTACTTACGAGCTTTTAAAATTTGTTTTATAAACAATCTGTCACTACTTCCGGTTATACAGGAAGTGACGCAAACTTTTTTTTTGTTAAATATCTCTTTCTGTTTTTCTGACAGAAAATTAAATTTTCTATTCAGTCATGTTTAAAAGTTACTCAAAAAGTAAAACGGTTAGCCGCTGGTCGACACTGCAGCAAAAATTCAACTTAACCATAGGATACAAAAATAGCCGTGTTCAAATTAATTTTTCATGACTGTCTCAAGTGGCAAGATGTTCTTTTTAAGATCTGGAAAAAATGTCTTTCTTTCTCTTTCCCTTAAACTGAAAACTACGTTTCTTTGGTTGAACAGTGATTCTGAAAAATAGACCCAGTAAACCCCACGACAATGGCTTAAAATATCTGCTGAAAAGTTTAACAAAAAACAATTTTCTATTACTTATTTTGCGATTGCACTAATTTCTTCGAAAAGATTTTAGCAGATTTTAATATGAAGGCATTAGAAATCATGACCAACTTCAGTTTTTAGTTTTAACGCCCTCTACCGTCTAATAAGTAACTTTTTGAGTAACTTATATACGCTACTAATTAGAAAATCTAATGCTTTATCAAAATCTATCATAAAAATAAGACTGAATTACCTGTACCTAATACTGTTGTTAATTTGAAGTATAAAATGCATTATTAAATATATTAATTTGTTTATTTTCCTAAAAATATTTATCACATTCACCTGAATAACAAGTGTTTAAGTTGAAGAAAATTTAGCAACAAAAACCTTACAAATGGTTACAATTAATAAAGTTAATTTTAATATTGGTTACACAAATTATACCAATCGAAATGTTGCCAAAGAACCGTTAATGAGTTCAGATTCCAGACGCTTATATTAGAAGCCAACAATTTATTTCTACACCCACCTGTGTTACTTTAACGAAAAGATAATTTCTAACTACTATTTCGGACTAATTTTGAAACCAAATGCATCAATGTGTTAATTAAACTTTCTACATCACTAATTATAATGGCAAAAACGAAGAAGCAATAATTAAGGCTAATACGCAGACACAATTGAAAACAGTCTTTAATATACAGATTAACAACTCGAAGTTTAATATATATGAAGAGAGATAAGGAAATCTAAGGGTGGTATTGTCATTCCTGGGCCAATTTAGAACCTTTATGCAGGCTGTAGAGCAAATGCCTCCATCTGTATGCAAGAGATACCATCGAAACTCAGTGTAATTATTAAATGTACAGGTTAAGCTGCTTAAAAACTACGATAATTGGCTCGGTAATTAAAAGCAGTCGCAATTTGGATGTTTTAATTAGGAGGACGAGAAGGAAAGAGAATATACGCGCCATTTGAACTGACAAAGACATCGTTTACGTCTAAACCTAATTGCTAAAAGACAACTCTCGTGTATAATCAACTGCAGGGCTCGTTTTGGAGACGGAATTTTAAACCTTACTGCAACCAACCTTAAGGTTCGTATTTGGTTCAAACGTGAAGTACAATATATTAGTGAGACAACAGAGAATTTCTTACATAGGTAACTTAAATTTGAATTACAAAGAAACAACGAAAGCTGCGTTATTTTAAATGGCAATTAAAATTCTACTGCGCATAGCGAGTCAAAAGGAATCGCTTTTAGGCCGATTCTTCGAGATGAAGTAGGACAGAAGACAACTTACAAATAGCATCATTTATAGAAAGAGAGGATGCTACACCGATGCACCGAATTTGAAGTCAGGAGGACAGAGATGCCGAACGAGACAAATAATACGGCAGAATTGCAGTAAATGAGTGTATACGAAGACTAAAACGATAAATGACCACCCATTTCGGAAAAACTCGAAGATGTATGAAGTCAGTTCAGGATGTTATAATGTGTCCGAGCCTTGTTACAAAAGACAGTTGTAAAACATTGTTAAATCAATTAAAACGGTGGAGTAATTTATGGCCCAATCAACATTTTTGAGACTCGCATTCTCAAATTTAAAATACTTTCAGTGCGGATATTTTGTCTACGTTAATTGTATTTATGCGTTGCAGACATTAATTTCTTTTGTTCTTGTGTTGCAACAACGCATCTGTATTTTTATTGTAGTTTCAACAAGCCGAAACAATCCTACATTCTGTTCGATAGAAGGCTTGGAGAAATATATGCTATCGGCTTCAAACTTATTGAACCAATAGTTGGAAAATATATCCAGGTGACTATAAATCTATTGGTTTGATCCTGGTAGTGCTAGAAAGTTGGGACCTCAACATTTTGTCAACAGTTTTCCTTTACCTAAACCACTATCTAGGGTGTAATTACCAAACAGACTTAAATTGTCAAAGTAGTTGTTTAAATTCAGAATAAAACCATAAACGTTGATGCAAAAGCTATATCCCTGCTCTTACCAGTACTTTTTTTTAAAGTAAACTATGATCTGGGGTACAAATGCACTCCAACAATTTTTTTTAATTAATTATTAGCTTTATAATAACTAAAATGTTTTAAAGTATTTACACGAACTTGTTGCAACAAAACCTAAACTGGATACTTCAACAATCAACGCGTCGACAGCAGGAACAGATAGGCATTAACGTGCAACACTAAATATTAATCAAATACAGAGCACCAACTAGACATCAGTGCATATGCAGCACATAGGTCATAAGATAGGGTGGCTATTCGTCCCGGATTTTCTGGAAAACCTCCGGACTTTAGGACTTTGTCCGGCATCCGCAAGCGTTTAGTTTTTTGAAATTGTTAGCTGAAATTTAAGGCGAGTTACATTTGGCAACATTGCTCAAAACACTCGTCTACTCTCTACTGTCGTCAGTTGCCGGCACACGCTGAAAGTGATATTATGCTTATGTGTTGTGATTTGCTGACATCCAAGATTCGAGGATGATATAAACTTGTTGTAAAGAAG
This sequence comes from Ctenicera cuprea, assembly GCA_958336395.1. Lineage (NCBI taxonomy): Eukaryota > Metazoa > Arthropoda > Insecta > Coleoptera > Elateridae > Ctenicera > Ctenicera cuprea. Next base: position 22,138,776 of record OY284491.1, read on the forward strand.
TAAATATTATATGTGCTTTAAACAGCGGTGCGTATGTCCTGCAAAAGAGACGTCAGTTGTTCTAGTTTTACATGTCAGATTTAAACTGACTATTTTAATCAATTGATTTTGCACTTCTCTGTTATTGTTAAAAACGGTACAGCTAGCGCAATTATCTAATATTTTAATATTTGCAAATTTGTTATCAATTTTCTGTTTCTGTGACGCTGGCAGTATATTATTAAAAAACTTTAAATTAACGTAGTATTTATTATTTATTTCTAAAGATTACCATAATAATAAAAAAAAACATCCTCACTCGAGTAAACCTTTAGCTTTAGAGGCCAAGGGGCCAACTTCTGAGCTACCGCCACTCGCTTTGCATCAATTATTTCTAGGTTATTTTACTAGAAGGATGGAATTCATCGAATGGCCTCCTCGGTCACCAGACCTAACTGTCTTAAACTTTTTTTTGTGGGCATTTGTAAATATAAAGATTTCAAATGTACCCAACCAATAATATACAAGAGCTGGAAAATAAGATCAAACAAGAAGTTTATGAGGTAAGTCTCGAATGTCTGCCAAACTGATTACGCAGCTTTTCTGATCGGTTTGGACCTACTGCCATGCTGTTAAAAACAGACAACTTAAACATTTCTTTCAAATTGGTTTAAGCTTAATAATGTTTAATAAATTATCTTGTTTATAATATTATAATAAAATTGCTTCGTGTATTACTTTTAAAACTCCTGACCATGCGTATTCTACGCTTATTAACTCCGTTATCCAATAGCTCGAGATGATAAACCAGATGGACAAATAAATAATACGTATCTAAACAAGCTCCTTAGGCCAAAAGGATGGGTGTGTTGCTATTTTAAGCCAGTGAATAATTCGCTTAAAATTAAATATATGCGGCCACTATATATTTAAAAGAATTGTGTCAAGATTTATTATTAATTGTTTTGCCTCGTAATTTAAATAATGACTAAATAGTAGACTAGATAAAATTATATATTTATTTTCTAAATCTCCTATACTTTTTTACTTTCTCCTATACAAAGTTGTGTTTAAATTTAACAACCCTAGATATGATCTAATTAAAAAAATCATCTATCAAGTTATAACTTCTAAAATATGACTTTCAAAGCATATTTTTTAGTGTTTTAAAGTCGATTGAACCTGTTTCATATTTTTAAGTAAGCTTAGTATATAGATTGCAACAGTTTATCAAAAATGTTAAAAAAATTATAGAGTAATTAATTAAAATAAAATAAAAAATACGTCTGCGACCAACAAATACCTCATCTTAGTTTTTTTCTTTTGATTAACGGCTTCGGAAGCGAATTCAAAGTAAATTGCGTGGTACTAGCATAAATTACCCGCTAGATTTTATTTTTTGAGTCCAGCTTAACACACACAATCGCAGATACTTTTTTCGGCGGCGCAAACAAGTACATAATTCTCGCAAATCCAATAAATAACATCGTATAAAGTCTATCCTTACTAATTTTCTGCCTATAAATTCATATTTTCACACAAACAAAATACGAGGCCATTACTTAACCGCCTATAACAATTTTTGTGAATAGTACAATCAATTAAAGCGCTTAAGCTTCTAAATAAGCAGATCTAGACAGTCCCGACCATTCATCACACCACACAAATCTCTATAATCCGATATTTATTCCCGTCATTATAAATAAATTATTCATCCCGTAAAGTGTCGCGTTCTGCGCTTATTAGGGCCTTATTCGAGCACAATTAGAGATTGTCCGGCCACACAGGTAACCAATGGGCTCTAATGAACTATAAATATGTTCTGTACAATGTGTTATATTACTTATTTATGTGTGGGTATAATATATTAATATTCCTTATGAAGAAAACTCAGTGGTCCTCAAACTTTTATTCATATTCAACCTTCCAACGGAATTGTACCATACTTCTACACTTAACAATAAGTCGTATGTAGTTATTAACGAATTTCGGTTACAACAATACCCAAGGTTACAACAATACCAAAGAAAGAGAGAAATGTTTCAAAGAAGTATTATTAATTTGTTTAACTTTCTTTAGTAAAGTCAAGACTAAATAGGTACATATTAAATTTTCAGATTTCAACATCTGGTCAGTGCAAACTCCTGCTCGATGTATACAGACCAATAATATTTAATGGAGTTGCATGAAAAAGTTTTGAAACCTCTGGTGTACACTTATACACATCAGACCCTCGTAATAAATGAATTTAAACATACAATTCAAACCAAATTATAGTGATACGAGTATCATCGCCGTTGTGTTGCATATGGACGGCTTCGAGTTCGACGATGTTACCCGTGCCTTCTTTATTTCTATATGTTCTTGAATATTAGTGTAGGTAGACGTATCAATCCTACGTTAAGTTTAAAATTTCAAATGTGTTTGCTATGTGAAATAACGATTATATTATTACGTAAATATCGTGTGAAAGTTTCATACTCAATATTCATTGTTGTTTTTCGTAAATATTAAAAAGAATAGCTAAAGTTCCCGATGGTGTGGTCTATTCACTAGCATATAACTGAAACTATTTATCGATGTATCGACAAAAATATCGATTGGTAGGTATTTATCGAATAACGATATTAAATATCAGAAATATCGGTTTATAGACAAATATCGAAATATCAACATATCGAAATAAAATAACTATATAATTTGTTTATAGAAATATCGATATATTGATAAATCAATATATCAAATATTTGATTTATCGAAAAATCAATATCTCGATATAAAATCGATTTCTAAATATCGATATTTGAAATGAAATTTTCGCACCACTACTGTATTCTGGGGGGGGGGGGCATATCGAAAATTTGATATCAATTACATTCATTAAAGATAGGTCCGGCGTGAAGTTGGAAGGTTAATGAGAGCACTAACGACAGTTATCATACTAACCGCTAGGGCTCTTTAGTGCCCTACAAAAGAAATAAGCAAACAATCACTTTTAAGACTAATTAAAAATAACCAAATCACCTGCCAGCTACACGCCCAGCAGCAACCCTTTAAGCGCTAACGAAAAACTATTTCCAATTTTAGTGCTTTGCTAGTGCTCTTTAGTGCTTAAATGAAAAAAACAAGCATGTATTCGAGCAATTAGAAAACAAAGTTAACTGACATCTTCGCGCCCGGCAGGCACACATTAAGCACTAACGAAAAAACTGTTGCCAATAGTTATGGCTTCGTTCGTACTATTTAGTGTTCTAATTAGAATTACAGCAAACAAACACATGTCTGATTAATTAAAAAAATATGGTTGCATCCCAACTTCACGCTTAGGTTGCAACGATCAACGTAAATGCGTTATCTAAAAACGCCTCATTGCGTGTAGTTCTTGACAAAACCAAACGGTCATAAATAATAAACAACAGGTTTTAGAACTTAATTATGTAACGCTCAAATGACGATGGCGTTGATCAACACCATAAGTTTAAACATATCTGCTTAGCGTAAAATTGCCTTCCCAACTTTTCCAAGCATGTGCTTGTTTGCTAAATTATTACTTACAACACTAAACAACACTAACAAAGCACTAACGATTTGCAATAATTTTGCCGTTGGTGCCTAAAGTGTGCCTGCTGAGCGTAAAGTTGGCAGTCAACTGTATTTTTTTAATTAGGCAAACATGTGTTTGTGCTGATATTTTAATTACAGCACTAAAATGCACTAAATTTGGCAATAAGTTTTTCGTTAGTGCTTAAAATGTGCCTGCTTAGAATGCAAGTGTTTTTTTTTAATTGTAATTATACTTGGAAATGTGGTTGTTGGCTGATTCTTTTAGTAGGGCACTAAAGGGCGCTTAACGAAGCACTACCAAATGGCGCAATTGCTGTCGTTAGTGGTTTCATTAACCTCCACTTCATGGATGTATTAAAAATTATTGATAACACCAATATTTCGATTTATCCATATATCAATATACCGCTATTTCTATAAATCAATAACACATTCATTCAAAATACTAATATTTATTGATATCTTTGAAATTAAACATCGTTAAATCGTTCATACAAAATGTGAATCAAATATCTCAATTTATGGCGGTAATATTAATTAAGAATATTTAGACTATTGCAACTGCAAAAGACTGTAACTCTGTAACGAAGAGTTTTTAGACTAATTTTTATTAAACATTTTTTGCTTTAAATCACCTGGAGAATGTGTTTTTTAAGCTTGTACAGAAAGTCATGCAACACTCTGTAAAATAGAAACTTAATAGCACTAAAACAAACAAAATTATGAATTTTGAACATTACTGTACCATATTTGTACGACAATCTTCAATAATAATCTAAACGTCAAAGTCCCATCGGAGTGTGACTTGATTCGACGTTTTGTCTTCAGTGGCATGATACTTCATCAGAGCTGCTACTGTAAAATTTAGGCGTTAGTAAATCCATAAAGAAAGATAATGTGCTCAACTTGCTTTTACCACAGATAAAGTTAACACTACAGATATACGACCCTTTATACAAAATGTCCGCCCATATTTGGAGACGAAATTAGCGTTATTTTGGCTACAACGCGCCGGACCAATTTTAGGGCGCTGCTATCGCTATTTGTTTATTACTGTTGAAATGTGTTGGAAACTGTTTTATTGCGGATTTGAGTGCATCTGTCACATCATGAATATAATTTAAGTAGAATTTGCTTCAATATTAATTATTTACGAAAAATTGCGATTTGACAGTTAAGCATGGCAGATGGCTGTCTAACTTTTGGTTTGAATATGTGCTAAGTAATCTGCTCAATTACAGTCATATGTGACTTAATTATAAATTGTCATTGTAGCGCCATCTTTTTGCAGATTATTAATCATATAAAACAAGCTGCCGATAGCTCACATATTTACCGTATATCTGTAGTGTTAACCTTATCTGTGCTTTTACGAACTATAACCACGGTAATCAATATTATTGTTGCATTGCATAGACTTAATATAAGTAACGCTACATTGAGTAGGCATAGGCACTGAAGTAAATAGGACCTTTTAGGGAGGGTTAGTTTTAGCTTTAAACTTCCACTAATAGAGCTTTAGCCCTCTTCCCCCTATAGAGCTGTAGCTTTCCCAAAGTATTAAAAGAAAATAAAAACTAGAGTAGTTCACGTTGGAAAATTAGTTTAATTTTACTTAAATTTTTCTTAATTTTTGTATAGGTAAAAATATTGGAAACATTTACTATATACGAAAAAAAATTTAAATGCTCATAGCCTTGTTATCCCCCTTCCAACTCCGTATTATACCTTTGGCTACGTCAGTGTAGGAAGGTACTGAACATCTAGTTATCAGCATGACGGAGTTCAGGTAAATTGCTAATTTGAATTGTCCTAGACGGTCACTTTACAAAAATGTGCAGATGAAGTGCGCTGGTAAGATTGAAATACTACAACAATTGATTTAAACAAAAGAAACTCGTAACATTATCAATAAGCTTCTGGTGACGAGTTACAGTACAAAGTGTAGTTTTCGGCTTTTACTCAATCCGTAGAAACTTGAATTCAGCGAATATTTGACGTCATTATTTGCCCCTATCATCGGAGACAGAATTCGAATTTTAGATATTTCTCCCCAACTGTATTATATAAGTATTGTAACATATTTAATTATGACAGGGATAGTGTCATTACAAAAACAAACTCCGAGAGCATCCAACTAACAGCGGGTTGGTATCCACGGCTTTCAGGCCTCACTGCAACTGCATCGCACATTTACGTTGAATTTGATAGAGTTGTGCTGCAAAGGATGTTTATCTATATATTAACTGTAAAAATATGTACAAGTAAAAGTAGTAATTGGACAAAGAAATACGAAACATTTACATTACTAGCGATCCAAAATTGCTCATAAATTAGAAAAATAAATACGGTGGACTCAGGTTTAGCTATGAGATAGAATGAAGAGATTTGAATTTCTTTATTGTATGCAACAATATTACGCTCATGTTTAAAAACAAATAGGTTTAAAATTATTAAACGTTTACACTAACAGCTCGCAATTTAAAAAACAAGACTAATCGGGCGACGACTGGGTTGCATACTCTCAACTGCAGCCGCATTCCTCTCAAATTAAGTCGGGTAGAAGGGATCCGGATTTAGTATGCAGTAGAATTACAGCAATCGCTATATAATTTATAAAACTAAGACTTCGATCTACTTAATTAAGTTTTTGTTATTAAGCAAAAAGAAATACAAACAACGGGAGACATTGCTCACGGGTTTCGATAGTTTGTATTATTAATCTTTACATTAAAATATTTTATATCTAAAATTAAATTCACAAAAACTGGAACCGATTGTATTCGGCAATAAATAAATTGTAGATAATTTTTATTTCATATAATAATTTAGTCGCTATAAAAAATAATTTTAGCCGAAACTGCTATATCTTAAATAATTTATGTACGAGTCCAATCAGCGTTAGCTAAATTACATTATGTTAAAAAAAGAACATATTGTGTCATTTTTTGTTACATTTTGATGCTTATGCTTTATACCTTGGTATTTTTATACTTTGCCTCATTTTATGATAATTTTCCTATTGATGTGAAAACGAACAGACATTTGTAATAGTTCGATTTCTGAGAATGTAGACATAAATTTATAATAAACTTAATGTAACTTCGCTATAATTACCAAAAACTCCAGGTGCGTGATTGAAGCCGCTAATGAATGAGAGTATTGTCCGTACAGCGTGAAATGACCCACTAATTGCCTAACAATTGAGGTGCTCTTCAAATTGGGAATATTTCCCAAAGTGAATAGGGCACTGATTGCATTGAATTTATTGTTATACCTTGCGCACTAAAAGACCAAAATTCTTGGTCGTGTCCTGGTGCTTCTCCAATTTAAGTTTTATTTTTTTTCTCGAGTACCTTCAAAAGTGATCTAAAATTTGAAGAAAAAATTTGCGTGGGTATAGGCACTTTCAAATATAAACGCCCACAGTTTTAAGACTAGACAAGCCATTTTTCAGAGATAATTAAAAACGCCACGAATTAATTCGTAAGCTACTGGTTTTAAATATCTTAAATTAGTGCATTTGCATATAAAAATTCTCAAAATTAAATAAACTCCAGATAAAATCTAAGCTTCTAATGAAAACCCCATACTAAAAACGCTTCGGAACGTTTGATCATAGTTTAATTAATCCATTTGTTTTTACACAAATTAAAATTAATCGCTGGAATTAAAATACAGATCACATATAACGTACGTTTTTTGCGAATGTTTCTACACGTCCTCTGCTTCTGTTCGATTCTGTTGAACTCGAAACGAGTTTGGCATACGTAAAAACGAAAAAATTAGGAAAGAATGCTGATCGTTGGCTAAACGTAAGATAACGATCTGTTAGGTAAATTGGCTTAGTTATTCGCAGATATTTTTAATAGGGTAAATCTCAAACCTATTGTTCCTCTTATTCTCGTTAGGGCCGAATACTAAGCTCTTTTTGTGCTCATAACAGGGACCATTATCGGTCCCAACTTTCCAATCACATATGTAAATGTATAAAGCCATTTCGAAAAATAATGAGCGTTAAAACCATTGATGTAACTCTGAACGTTGTTTGTTGGATCATTTTTCGATGTGCTTTAATTCTCTTTTATGTTCAACCTAATGAAGCTTTCGATAACTTTTCATAAAAAAGAGATTTTGATTTATTAAAGTTTTTCAATCACAGGTAATGCTTCTAAATAGAATTTTTTTAAATTTAAATATACAAACACCAAATTGCATTGACAGCATGAAAATGGTTTTTTTTATGTCTTAGTAAAAACTAAAAAATTGGAGGAAAGGAAAACGCAAATGATTTCCTTTCTTACTTTTTTTACTTTTCTGCTTTCAGTATAGAAATTTTTGTGACAGTGAAAATATTGATTTTGATGGAAATACACGTTTTGGGCCTCTGGAAACATAAAACGCTTGTTTTTGAAAAGTATGTGTATGTGCGTAACGCATCTATATTTCAAACTTTGCTAATTCATTTTATTTGGAAAAAATAATTTTGCAAATATATGCAAAATCAAAAACAGAAGAAGTTTTTTTTTAATTCTAAAAATTTTCAAGTATATTTTGATAGATGCGGATGCTAGATCACTAAGACAAATAGTTTTTCAACTTCGTAACTTCTAAATAGAGATCACCGTCATTATGAAACGTTTAAAATTAAAAACAAATTCTACAACATTGTTTTTACTCTAACTACCCCAATCGAATTTTTGAAGTTTGGAAATTAACAAACACCGGTGCAGTTGCTTACCAATCATCAGTAACAGCAGAACAAGATTTTAAAGTTAATTCATAAATACAGTAATATTTAAGGCGGCTAACACGTGCTCTCCGTTCTCTTTTTGACTGACGAATTTTATTGGTCGCTACCGTTGATGTTCTTCAACTCAATTACTCATACTACCTTGCTCCGAAAAAATAGGGAAAAGAGGGTTTTGTCTGGTGCTAAAGGTAAAATTGTCAGGTTTTAACTATATTTTTGTATTCTTACAGGCGTCGGAGCCTTAACGATAGACGGGTGACAAGTCACAATTTGCCATGGTGTACAGCGCTGCGAGTTATGGATATTCTAATCTTCTAGTTACTGTTGCACCTAGAACGTTGATGTTTTGAGAACATGAACAGTAAAGACTGTTGATCTGACAGAAAGTTCAAAGACAGTGTGTGCTTTATTAATTTTTCTATGCCTCTTACATTCATACATACATACCTTTGATTTTATGAACATATTCGAAATCGATATTTTAACGAAAACACGTTTTGAGACTCAGAACCAAAAAAGTGGTTTTCGAAACGTTTTTGTCTGTGTGTTAAAATACTGAACCGATTTTGATGAAATTTTAAATAAATAAATAAATAATAAACTTTATTTTAACTTGCTTCTACAATTCAGCACAAAAATAAAACATATAATATACAATTAAAATTAGAGATTCCTCCCTCGTTTTTTGTTTCAGAAAATTTGTGGGTGGAGTACTGTCAATAAAAAGAAATATTTAGCCTAAAACGAACAAACAGTCAATTTAAACCTGAAGAGTTTGCAGAAAGGGCCAGGTCTTACTAAAAAAAGTTTGACTATTGTTATTATTTTTATGATATTTAAACACTTGATACAGAAGTGGCCTAGGATAGCACAAACCATCTTTTAATGGCGGTATTAATCTTTCCATAAGTAGTTAAAGCTTTGATGTTTTGGGGAATGGTATAAATATTAATGGCTAGGAATTCGCAGCTTTTTTTGCCCAACCGTGTTTTTGGTCAATGGAATATTAATAACATTATGTTCTTCGTTTCTTGTTAAGTAGACATTATTTGACAAGTTTTAATCTGTATCGTTTTTATTTTTAATTTTCTTTGTAGAATAACTTTGCAAAATAATTTTCGAATATCCAAAGTACCAGCTATGTTATACAAATCATTTGTACTATATGGAAGGCCTCTATGATGTATAATTTTTAAGAGCAATTTTTGTATAGCTTCCAGTGGCAAAACTGTATTTTTGTTTAATCCTCCCCACTCTATGATTCCATATGTCAAATGTAATTGTACTAGAACATTGTAAGTTTGTTTTAAAATTTTTACAGGTAAGAATTCTCTTAATTGTTTCAAGACATATATAAAATCTTGTAAATGAAAAGGTATATCTACAGAGTGGCTAGGAAAACCCCGGCCACTTTTCTTGCGGCGGTCAAGAGATGGCGCTTTAGTAAAGAAAAATTAAATTAAAATACTGGCAACAACGCAATATCCAAGACGTTTTAGTTGTTTTGATACAATATGGGGCGTATTTAATAACTAAAGCGTCTTGGATTCTGCGTTGTTGCCAGTATTTTAATTTAATTTTTCTTTACTAAAGCGCCATCTCTTGACCGCCGCAAGAAAAGTGCCCGGGGTTTTCCTAGCCACTCTGTAGTTATAGTTAAATTTTTCAAACAAATCCGAAACCGGAAGCGGAAACTAGACATGTTCTTTCGGTAACATTTTTTTTCCAAAACACTATTTTAATAATTTGAGCATTGGTTCTGAGAGAAGAGCCAAAGGCAAATCGAAACCATTTTTACCGAACTCTCTACCTTTTTAATGCGGCCGCTACGATATTTTGAAAATCTCAAATGAAACGCCCATTTACTTAAAAAGTAGTTATCTGATCGGGGTCAACTACGACTTATTCAAGAGCCCTTTGTAAGAAGTATACGATAAATCAAAATTATTATCAAAAATTTGAAAACTGTGGCAATGGTGCTTCTCCAAAATATTTAAAATTTGAAAAAAGTCGTTTTCTAAAAATGCTTACACAGTTTTGTTGAGCTTTGTAGGCTGCTAAAACCGAATTTGAAAAAAAAAATTTGTGTAAAGAAAAATAATACAGCAGCTTAACTGAAAATACGTGTTTTCATGAAAATTACAATTACCTAAAGTAATAAAAGATTATTAAAAAAAAAAACAAATTTTTTTATTTATCTATATTTTCCTATTTTATATTTTCCTTTAAATTTTCTTCTAAGTTCGTTTAAGAAATTTCACTTTTTTTAACAACAAAACATTTTTCTTTGGCCGTTTAAAAATTTTGATTCTTTAAAAATCGTCTTTTCCTTTATTAAAATTTTATTTTTCTCTGTAAGGTTTCATTTACCTCTGTACTATTTGGCAAAGTTGTGCTAGATGTTGGCTGAACATGGGCTGAATGTCGCGCGCGCATTCTTTAGAATTTGCAAGTATAATGCCAATTGAAATGTAAAAAACATGAATTCTGAAGTGAAAATAAAATCTTTTAACAAAAAATAAAGTTTATTAAGAGTTTTAAAATTGTTTTAAACAAAAAGAAAAATCTCTCTATTTTTAACAACCAAATATTTTACTTTATTCTTTTAACTAATCCGATTCTTTAATAAAACTTATTTCCTTCATTAAGATATCTTTTACTCTGTAAGAGTTCATTTACCTCTATACCATGTGGCAACGTTGTGGTAGATAAAGGCTGGATGCGACATCCAGCCTTTATCTACGCATTTTTCAGGTGTTCTCATTTGGAAGTATAAAGCCGATTTAAATGTAAAAAACGTAATATTTAAAATCACGTTTTTTGTATGCTATAAAAACCGTGCGCAAGCGACATCTAGCCCATGCACAACGTTGATAAATGGTAAAAAAGTAAATAAGTTCCAATAAAAAAAAATTTACAAAAAGAAAGAATTTTCATTACAAAACGGAAATTAAAAAAATTAGCGAAACACTTCGTCTGGACTTTCCTATACATTTAAATACATTGTTTTATATTTTCCAACACTTTCGATATACACCTGTCTAGACACGACTAGTTAAAGTAAATAGTTCTTATAAGTTGTAACATCTTGAAGCGGTTGAAGAAAGACCGACCGCTGCGCTGCAAGCATAAGGTTGGGTAAAATATTCGGACTGAATCAACGGAAGCGCGGAAATTGATATTTGAAAATATATTCATAACTCGAGAAGTATTATTTTTAGCAAGAAATTACTCTTATTAATTTGTATTTAGAATTTCAAAACCTTTCTGATTTTAAAGCCAAAATGCCACGTTTCTATTTAAAAAAAGTTATTTTTTACCGTGGCCGCCATATTAAAATTGGAAACTCAAGTTCTTTTCTTAAATACAATCGAGAAGAATTTGCCTTACAACTTTGCTCTTGGGTTTGCGAGTCTATCTATTAAAATAAAAAAGTTAGCCTACACTGAACATTAAACGACTAGTACAAGAATACAACTGGACAAAAAGAGTATTAAGCGGCAAAAAATTCGATTTTTTGATTTTTTGTAAAAAGATTCTCTTAGAGCAAACAAAAGAAGAAATTAATTTTTAAATTTTGTAGAGAACCATTTTGGGAGGGAGGGGAAACAGTAGCCCCCCTAAATATTAAAGTATCAAAAAAATATTATGATATTCGGATTTTGCTATCAATGATGAGCTATATTGCTTTAACAGAAATATTTTATTGCCCCCCGTTAAATAAATAAAAAGGTACCAATTTTCAAAAATTAATAGAGGGCGTCACAGTGAAATTATAGCAATGTGCAAAAAAACAAATTGTAGAAGATTTTTAGCTCTATCAGCTTAAAAAGTTTAAACAAAAACGTGTGGGCAGTTTATGAGAAATATTTTTTTGAAAAATTCCAAAATTTTGGAGTGATGTCATTGCGATCGTTTTTATATTTTCAAAATTAATTATATGTCATGGTATAGTACCCTTGAAGGAATACCAAACAAGATGTAGTTGATTCCTATCAGATAACTGGTTTTTGAGTAAATGGGCGTTAAAGTCGAAATGTTCAAAAATTCGTAGCGGCCGCCATTTTAATGCTAGAGAGTTTGGTAAAAGATCGTTTAATTTGTCCTAAGGCCTTCTTTAATCTCCACTATTAAAATTTCCAAAATTCAGTTTCTGAAAAAAATGCTACCAAAATAAACATGTCTAACTTCCGCTTCCGGTTTCGGTTTTTTTAAAAGCTTATTTTGTCGGTGAATGTTTGATATACCCCCTCATTCCAAAGCACATCAAAATCGGTCCAGCCGTTCCGGAGATATGGAGCGTAACACACCCACCCACAGACAGACATTTTTTTTAAATTACTTTTTTGGGGTCCATGGATCCCCCCACCCCGACTATTTCCGTTAAAATCTCAACTTTGAAATTTTGCATGAAATCAATACTTCCCTATACTGAAAGTATAGGAAAGTAAAAATACAAAGACAATAGTTTTTGTCAAATAAAAACTAAATACAAGCTCCTAAAGCATGAATCACGAAACTCTAAAACTTTTTTTTTTATTTTTGTTATTCCTTAATTTTGCTCACAGTGGGCTCCATCTCATAAGCCCCCTGTCTCTCAACACCTATGCGCTCCTTCATTTTTACGCTCATTCTTCGTTATTAAAATTAGCTGTACACATGCAAAATTTCTTTAATTTTCTTTAAGTTTTTATTTCTTGTTCATTTTGCCGCTTAAGGGGACTTTTTTATACACCTTTATGGATCGCTAACAGCTTTATTTTAGGGGTCATTTAAGTATTAATTCCCTATAATTTTTAACAACTCTTTTACGACGGTCGAGAAAGCGCCTCGTATAAAATAAGCTGTTAATCATAATAACAACATATCCTCCATCAATTTGTTACCTCATCATGCATCAAGCCAACATTCGTGATCGCTTCGTGAGCAAGCATGCGCTAATGACTTCGTGTTACGTGATCTAATTTACAAAGTTGCCTTAACTGTTACTTTTCGTACAAATGGTGTTACCATACCATGTAATTTGTTTATTACTCCACTATTTATAATTTAAAAATTAAATAAAAAAAAGCCAGAAGCAAAATATCCTCGTTTAAATTTAACGCGATAATCGTGGCAAACACATGTTAAAAAATACTTTCGCTAATAAACTATAATAGCAACAACCATGGAACAAATTACGAAAGGAAGTTAAACTAATAATGTAGCTTTGTAAATTTAGAAGAATGTTAGATCGTTAGCATAAGTGACAACTAAACACCCCCTAATTAAACCCGGCTTTAATTGCATCCAAAAACATGATTAATATTTGGGAAACACATGTCAGTTTAGCGCTGCATTCCTTCTAATGAGGCAACGCTCCTCGAATTCCTAGCTGGGGCATAAAGGACTGAGTTCTGAGAGCCATATCCGTCTTATTCGAAAATAAGTCCAGGTGTTCCTTAGCTTCATATTAACAAATATCATTTTCGAGCTGGAATATTCTGCAGACTCGAAATTAGTTTTGCCAAGTTTGGTCGAGAAACGGCACAAAGGGCTGAAGCTGAAAACCGAAGTGTGAAGCGATAAAGTTACCCCTCTGTTAGCTCCTCCTGTTCCGGTTAGTGATTCCTTAATAGTTAGTCCGTTCAAATATGTCTTGTGTTCCCTATGATTGATTTATTTTACCCCCAAAACTAAACACACTAACTAAATCAAGGAACCCTTCACCCTTTACGATAGTTAATGCTTGGGACTAGATTAAAAAGAAAAAAATACTAAAAAATATTTCTAAAAGTCCGATCAGTTACAAATACTCCATTTAAAATTATTTCGCTAAGATTATTACATATCGCAAATAAATAAAATATTTTTAATCTTTCAAAAGTATTTTTGTTAATGATTATCTGTATATAAAATACTTAATTACTTTAACAATTATTATTTATTTTAACCTTATACGTATTTCGGCATGTTTACATGCCATTGTCAAAGGTTATATAAAAAAGTAAACAGTTAGTGTTGTTATAGCAATAGAACTTGGTGACTTGATCTCGGTAATCGTCTGCAGATGACTTGATTTCTTATTCCAAAATCTCCAATAGAGGAGAATTTAAGAGATCAATTTACTCATTCATTAACGGTACAGTTTTTAAATGTTTGTGAATTTCAAAAGCTTCTAGTATATCTAATTTACGTTTACCATAAAAAAAAAAAGTGTAAATATTTTATAGTGTTATTAGATGTCATTGAATGATTGTGTTCTAGTAAGTGTTTAGCGTAATTGGATTTATGTGGGTGTTTGTATTTGCAACAACGTACATGTTATTTATACCTAATATCAAAATTTCTAATTGTCTGGCCTATATGAACCGAATTACAATGCGAACACTTAATTTGTAAATGCCTGATTTTAGCAAATCGTCTGGTTTTTGATTTTGCATTAAACAAAGTGTTTAGGATATTTCTAGTTGATTTAAAACTTACTTTATATTTATTTGTTTTGTTTATAATTTTTTTTATGATTTGTCACCAAAATATGGAATCGAAGCATATTTAGTTGTATCGAATGAAGTTAGGGTACCATTACTATATGCAGTTTAATTAATAATTGAAATTTCTCTATTATAATTAATTTCATCTAAAGGGACCGTCAAAGCTGTATGTATCAGGGACCTGTATGCTGCTAATTTATGTGTTTTATGGTGACAAGAATCGTGTGGTATTGTAATGTCTGTTTGTGTAGGTTTTCTATAAACTGAGTAATCAAATTTATTAGTTGATTTAATTTTTAAGTTTAAATCTAAAAAGTTAATGGACTTATTTTGTTCAGTTTCTAGTGTACATTTTATGTTTGGATGCAAGCTGTTAATAAAAATTAAAAATTCATTAATTGAATGAAATAAACTATTACAACATGCTAAAATGTCATCAACATAACGAAACCAAAATATAACTCTTAGATTGATTTTATTCAAATATTTGATCTTCTAGATTTTCCATAAATATATTAGCTAAAAAAGTGAAATTGGACTTCCTATGGGTAAACCATCTTTTTGGAAATAAATTTTACTATTAAAAGTAAAATAATTTTGATTAATGCAAAGTTCAAATAATTGAATCAACTCAGTCCGTTTTAGTAATTCAACATTTTTGTTAACAAGAATAGTATTATATATACAGATAAATCATTAAATATGCACTTTAACGAAGTAAAGCTAAAATTTATAAATAAATTTTTGTTATATCTACTCAGTATTGTGTTATAAATATATAAGATGTATTTGTTTATTGTCAGCTTATTTCTGGCGCTGAAACTTATCAGCGACCCTAAACAGTAGCCCACTATACTTCTGTCTTACGAATTCTTGAAATGCGATTTTAATTTATAAAGCAAGATTCTGTATGGCACACTCTAAATTTCTTTTATTCTCCAACATTTCTATAAGTTTACTTCAACATAGACACTAAAACCTCCCCGAAAAGAAGCTAAATAAGCAACATAAACGCAGAAGCACTTTTTAATAGACTAACACATAAAGCATGCACTCAAAAGCCTTTTATTAAACAAAATCCAAAAGAACACAAAGTTTATTTTCAAGGTGTACCTACCACAGTTAACAAAACCTCCAATACGAATTCTATAATTCGGGTAAACTACACACAATAGCTGTTCATCTTCAATATCTGTTACCTTTAGTTATGGTACTCTTTACCTTTTTGACTTTTTGTGTTAGTGAATGGAACTCGAGTCATGGGTGGCAACGAAAATAGCGCCTCAATAAAAGTGATTTTACTTTAAATACCTCAAGAGAATCTGTATGGACTTTCGCTTTAAGGTTCGTTTTTAAAATGCGGGTAAAAGGTGTAACTGAAGCAAATTTCCAAATTTCAGTTTTATTAGGGCCATTGTGCAACGGCAGCTGGTGGCGCTCAACTACAATGAATGAGTTGAGAAAGAATGAGAATACTTGAAACTTGGAAAAAACATTAAATGACAAATGTCGCTGCAATTTGTTTATGTTCGTTTCTTGAAACGGGTCAGGCTTAGAATATGTCAAGAAGTGCGTTAATTAACTGAAGGCAGTTACACGATTTTGGTGTCAAACAAAACTAAAATAAGTACACTGTTTTTGCTGAACAGTAGACGGTCAAAGAAGAAATTTGGAATAATTTTTTTATCAGGAGTTATATCAAAGTTATATTGTAATTCTAATTAATATTCGCATAAATAACCAGTTCAGCACGACGTGTATTTATAGTCGATGCTAGAATATGAAACACCTACATAAACAATACGTCATCCACCGGCTAAATTTAAATTGCCGGTCAACTACGCTGCATGTTATCCGATGACGGTATACTGTACGCCGGCAAAATGTTGCCATCTAGTAGCACTGTGATATATTTTAGGAAGAGAGTGTAATTAAGCATTTCATGAAAAGCTTAGACAAGGTCTCGGTCACATAATAGTTATTTGTTCACAAGGGACGAAAGTGTAACTTCTTTCCCGCAGGTGCTGTTTGATTTACAAGGCGAAGGCGAGTGAAATAAAGCACACAAGGGAAAAAACACTTTCTTGTCGAGTTTCACATATGATTTTTTCGTGTATAAATATTCTATTGCAAGTAAGACGCTTGTTATCCACTGCAACCAAGACGTATCCATGATATACAAGATGTATCCAAGGAAAATAAGCAAAGTGTAACATTCGCATTTAAAAGCGGGAGCAAAATCACTTTGCCTCCTAGCGGGAGTCAAATTAATTTTGCCCCCGCTACACAGCAGTTGTCAACTTTCGACTACAAAATGAAGGTCGAAATGCCTACTGGCTAACAAGGTCGACGAAATAGTAATTTACTTTTCATGACTTTCTTTTTAAAGTGTTCTACGTTTCTGGGTTATTTTCGAAATAGAGTTTAATAACAGGTTTAAAAAAATTCCTTCATTTCATGATCTGTCTGGACATTTCGTAAAAAGAGGGGTTTTACCAACACGCTCCGATGTACAGTCTGTTCTATGAAAAAAGCCGAAGACCGTAGTACTTTATTTTTGATTTAACCTCCAGCAACTAGTTTTTCTACAATTTTACAAAAAAAAATTGTCTTAGTGCCGCCTATTGTTCATGACAATTTTTTTAACTGTCTTACATAATTTTTTCACATAATCTTGTCGAGAATTTCCATACCGAAATTTAAACGAATTTGACCCGGAACCGAAAACCGAAACGTTATTCTCTACGGTTCACGATTTGCCTGGTGGTGGTTATTAAGGGGTGCCACTTTAATTGGGAAGCAGCTTGCGGTGCTGAGAAGGACCTATGTTGAGACTTAGTGTAGCTGCCGCTTTGTTCTTCAAAAGGTTAACAGTGCTAAAGAGCTTCGGCGAGACCTAGTGTAGGTTCTGCTTAGCTCTGCAAAGAGTTTGTAGAGTTGCTTGACTTTGGATCATTTTTAAGTTCGACCCTAAAGCAGGTTTCGAGCTCTTAGGGGAGATGGGACTTCGTAGCTTGTGAGAATGATCAGATCAGCGAGGTTGATTTGTGTCTTTGGGTAGTTCTAGCGAGCTTCTCAAGAGTTTTTGCTTTGGACCGTTCTGTTCGATCTTCGATAGCGAGCAGCTGAGCTACCGCAAAGCGCTGTGTATGTAAAGAAACCCGTAAGCAGTTGTGCTACCTCTAGCACTAAGTTTAAGTGAAGTAAAACTGTTAAAAGTACTTACTTTGAATAATTTAGAAGTCTCGACTGGAGAATCAAGAATAACTGAGTCCCCGGCCTGCACAATTATGAAAAACATTTGTAGTCCGACATTATTTCGTAAGCTCGTGACATGTCTTGGTACGTGAGTGGTCCATTTTTCGTTCCACTCAGAATCCCTAATTTCTTTCAATGTTACAATTCCCAATTTTCTTCTTGGTCCCAATTCCCAAGTGCCTTCTTGGTCACAACTTCCAATTATAGATTATCGATATTCATTTTGATAATCGCACAGATCTAGTTGTGACCTAAAATTAGAGGTTGTGACCCAAAAATATAATTAGGGGTTGTGTCCAAATGGTCGTTGAGACCCCAAAACAAATTGGGTGTTTGACCAAGGTGACCGTAGTGTTCAAAACAATAATTGGGCGTTGTGACCAGTATGGCGGTGGTGGTCAGGTGCCGGAAACGAGAATATTGTTACGAGACGAGTCAAAAATTAACCAATTCAGTGATAACACTGCTTAGGCTACAGGTGTAATTTACAAATAATAAGTAAAATAGGATAAACTTACATAATATTGGGAAGTATTCTATTAGTTTTTGCACCAATTACAGAAAATCGAAATGGTTGTTTTATTTAGTACCTGTTAGGTATATTCTTCCAAAAACGGTAGCTGCCAAGTTTCACTGATGTGCCGAAGGACATTCGTTGTTAAACTTAATTAATTTAATAAAATTGACAAACTTTAATTAACCGTCACTTTATATACGTAATAAAGACCTCTTACACATTATTAAAGAAAGATAAATATAATGCGCTAATAAGTTCGATGAAAAAATTTCATGCACAATAATCCATACAAGATCATTAACTCGTAAAGTTACGGTCTCCGTTCTTCATTCATAATGCAGTTGTTTATTTGGTTTGCCCTGTATAAACCAACACGAACATAGCCTCAAGTGTTAATTAACTTGATTACGTGTATTAAAAGTTCATCATTCACCGGCAGATGTTCTACCAGGCCGTGTTGTTACCACCTTATATTTTAACGATAAGGTTCAATTTTAAAGCTATAATTCAGGAGGTTAAATATTTTTGTCGTATTTTACAATCTATAAAATCACATTTTAAAGCGAAGCATACACGATTATGCTATTATCTACCAGAGATTATTTTTGACCGCACCTTGGCGATTTCGGGCACAGCAGAATGCAGCAATTACCGGAGATCGTGTACGGTCAAATTAAACTCGTTCCTAAAATTCCGTAATTAAAATATAAACGTCAGTGATGCAAAATAAAAAGTGTCCAGACCACCTAACTAAGCAGCTTCTGTTTAAAAACTTTTAACCAATTAAAATATTTTTGTGGTCGTTACTTTTATAATTAATACAAATTGCTAAAGATACGCGGGAATTTTTCGGAGAGAAACGCATTAATTAAACCGGGACTTGCTCGAAAATTTTATGCTGCAAATAAAGTAACAACATTGTTATCGCAAACTATTCTCAATTAAAATATTTTATCTCGTACGAAAAGCGATAACAACAAATGGAAATTTAAAGCGACACTATTAAATATTTAATTTGTTTTCGAGGCCGAAAACACCACACAAAAAATAAATTAACGCGATATAGGTTGTAATCAATAAAATAATTAGAAATTTCTATTTAAAAAAAAACTCATGAAAACAATTCGAAAAAAAAGCGTTTAGATAAAGACGGACAATAATTTATATCCACGGTTGTTGAATGTGACTTCAAAAAGGTCCAGGTTTATTATTTGTACAAGCAATAGACAACTGGCCAGTGGGTAAAACAAAGAGGCGCTTCACCGACAAACCTGCGGCGCTTTGCGGTCCATCTACTAATGACCGGCTCAACTAAAACAACATTTAATTAGGTCCTTTGACTTGTGTTATTTACAAGAGTACACTGTAAAACTCAAACAGAAAAGTTCTCATTTAACCGAAATTGTTCCAAGTTTATCCTTCTCCATCAAATTTTTAAAGATTACAATTACCTACCAATAAATGTAAAATAAATAATAGAGTTGAGTAGAAGTAGAGAAGAAATACAAACGTGAAATTTTTTCATTCTAAGATTTCAACGGAAATACCTGTTTTGGACCTTCAGGAACCGAGAAAAATGCTGTTTCAAAAATGCTTGCCTGTATGCGTGTGTGCGTGTTGGCGTGTCTGTGTGTAACGTGAAATCTCAAGGACAGATTTTAATAAATTTTGGTATACCTGGAACCAGAAACAAAAGGCATATTAATTTGGTATAATTTTTTTCAAAAATCTAATTTGACAGACCGTAAGACAAATCGAAAACTTTTTTTACAAATATTGTAGCTTCCAAATAGCTGTCGCTCAAATTCTTTGAAATTTTTGACTTTAACGCCTCATTATGCAAAAATTAATTGACAGATCGAGATAAAGTTTGGTATCACAATAACGTTAGATGAACACAATGTTACTATGTTAAAAAATTTTTGTACAAATAAAAACGGTGACGTGACATATTTTCAAAGTTTTAGACAAAAGAATATCGTTCAAAAACTTCCCACACGTTCTTTTTTAATTTGTAAGCTTACAAAGCTGAGAATAAGCCAAAGGTTGGTTTGTGTTCCAATCCGCTAATTTCTCTGTAACGCCTTCTATGAATCTTTTTATATCAAAAATTCAAACATCTTTATTAACGAGAGGCTATAAAATAGTTATGCTCAAGCTAAATTGCTCATAAGTGATAGTAAATTAAGATTCACAACTTAAATTTTAAGATAAGCAGAAGGTTAGTTCTCCCCCCCCCCCCGCTTAATATTTGGCTGATAAATTTGCTGTATCGTCTCTGTTTCTTTACAACCAAACAATCATTAATCAAAAATCAAAATACAATTTCTTTTTCTAAGAAAAAAAAACAGAAACATTTGGTTGTAACTTAGTCACGTATAGTGACTCAGACAAGTAATGCCCCAGCATTTTCCTGTTTAGCACTGCACTCTGTGGTCGCTTTGAGGTGCTACCTTAACCGTCGTTGTATGGTACAACGTTACACAAATATTCTTTTAAAAATTCGATAAGTAGCAATATCTATAAAGTATGGGAAAGTCTAGGCGAAGTGCTTACCCCATTTCTCTTATTTGTTTTTATATTAATTTAGTTCCTAAGGCTTATCACCGACGCCAGAGAGTAGATTACTACGCCTAGACATTTATTGATAATTCGGCGCGTTATGTAACAGATTAACTAATGTTTTGGAATTTTATTAAACGCTTTCTTCTTACTGTTTAATAATCTCATTAAATATTTTTTTAAATAGACACAGCGTTTCTCCTAGACTTTCCCAAACATTTTCAACTTATATGTTTTTTTTTATCTTAGAACAAAAGTTATGTAAAATCGAAAATTTGTTAGCACTCGCATCTGTGCAGGTTGTGACTCCTCTATGTAGCTTAAATTTACAACTGCTATAAGAATGCAAGAGACGAATGTAGTCTTCCCAAATTTTACTGCTAATATAAAATACATTCAGAATTTTATTTCCAAATAAACTATTTTTAGCGATTTTTGATCCGATGTTCGCAGCACAATATCTAATTAGCCGTAGGACATGCTTCCGTGCATTTTAGTCGAAGCCTACTATTTACTATAGTAACCGTGAGCATGTATTGCGTACAAAACTTTCTATTACACAGGCTATCGCAAGTTCCAATTGCCGCTGGGGCGTTACCCTTCTTACTCCTTTTATTTATTTTTTTTATTTTTTGTAAAATAAAAACAGTGATTAGTGTGAGCATATTTGAAATGTAAAAATATGGAAAAATACCAGCGATGAGTTTCGCCCATTTTTTCGGAACATTACAGCTTCAAGCTGACGGCCGCTACGGCTTAATACTCAAAAACGACTTGCCAGATCGGCTTTAATATTAATTATTATAATAGCCCTAGGGGAACATAATGATACTATGTAAGAGAATTTTTGGATGAATGAAAACTGTGATATAAAAAACATTGTTTTAATTTTGGAAGTCTTTAAGTAAAATATTGCTCAAGAACTGTCCACAAAATGTAATACAAATGTTTGTTTTGTAAAGTTTGAAAGAAAATACACTTTGGTTAGTGTCCTAGTCTATTAATTTTTCTGTGGCGCTTTTTATGAAATTATTGTACACACAGAGTGGCAGGAGTAGTGCGATCTTATGGTCACTGATGGCACATAAAACGTTGATTCAAATATACTTTTGAAAATGTTAAGTAAAAAAGTGTTGATTTTTTTTACTTTTTTTTGCAATAAATTTATATGCACTTTCACATTTCAAATTTCCTTAAAACCAGCCGTTTCTAAGATATAAAAAAATACTTTTTCTTAGCTTTTTTGAGCCACAAAGCATCAAATTCCAAATCGATAATTTTTGTCTAATTAACAATACCGGAAAATACTAACATTTATTTAATTTTTTTGCTTTTGTTGTTGATTTATCGTCGGTCTATTCCCGATGTTACGGCTTACCATCGACATTAGAGGATACATCAGTACACATTAAATTTTTGCTTTTGTTTTTTTTCACTTTGGTTGAATACAATCAAAATGCAATGTACATTTGCTATTTAGCTAAATATCTTATCCTTATACAGATAGAAATAAATTCAAATTTGTCTATCGTTAATACCGTTTCTATTATTCATTCGTTTATCCACAGAAATAACAAAAGTATAAAAAATAAACAAAAGGTAATCCAGGATCAAATAAAAGTCTAGTAGATAAATCTAACCCACTCCTTTATAAACTTTTGATCTTTATATCCCCATAAACAAAATTAGAAAGAACAGCAACAATATTTTTAGTTATTAAACCATATAATTCACAGATTCCCACACTCGCAAGGATTAGTCAAATTATAATCAGCTTTAATGCCCATGGTCCAATTTTATTTGCTGTACAGTAACTCACTGGAAGTATAATCGGATTTGTGCTCAAAGCTCCGTATTTGTTTGTAAGAACAGGCTAAGATTTTGCCACCGACTTGGCCAGAACGCGCATAACAAATTGAGAATTTAGCGTAACAGCGTAGGGTAACACGTTCGTCCTCTTCGGAAACTTTTGGACACAGAGAGCATCAAAGTCGGCACGGTCAAAGCGCGGGTTGCTGTCTCATATTGCGGGGTGGAGCACCCGGGCGCCGGGGCCCCGTCTTCACGGTCTAGGTCAAAACAGCTACTTGGACCCCCTGACGTTTAAAATATATTCGAAAATTCGCGAATTTAAGTTTAAATATGGCATAAGAGAAAATGAATCGTTTACCTCGTAAACATCATATACAGGGTTATTCAAAAGTAAGGAATAAAATTGGTATTTCCATAGCGCGCTGATTTTCGAAAAAATGCTCGGACACTTAAATTGATTTAAATTTAACTGCATCTTCATGCGATATCTTTTGTTTTCCAACGTCAACCTCCGCACCTCCAGCCACCTTGATTTAATTTTTTTTATGAGCGACATATACGTTGTGTGGGCTCGTTGGAAAGCTTGCAGAAACTGCATTCAAATCTACCATCATAAGTGAACTGGGATCGTTGGTTTTTTAAGTTACAGCGATTGAAAGAAAAAATAAACTTTTTCCATATTTTGTTATTAAGACCTCAGGTGTTGTTAGCTTTGCTTTTACGTACTTTATGTGTTTTTATAATTAGTGATAGATGGAAGAAATTAGAGCTTCAATGATAAATATCTTGTTTTGTCACGAAAAACATTTAAAACGAAACAATATTGAATATTCTAATATAATATTCGTAATATTACTTTTTCTAACTTCTTGAGAAATGGGACATTTATAAAGACTTGTGTCCCCAGTAAATATTTATTTATTTATTTAATAGAAAATACTTGTATGATATACATACAAATAATAAATCCAGAATTCGTTTAAATATAAATAATTCATACGTGGATTTGCTTTTAATAGGAAAGGACGCTTTGAGCCCTTAATTTATAAGTTTTGAAAATATAATAAAATTTAGATTAAGTACCTACAGAATGTGTTGATTTAATAAACATTTATTTAAAAAAAAAACTCTTTACGGATTTCATAAAAATTTTAAATTTCGATGTTTTGACTGGACATGTTTTGCACTTGCGGGAATTCAAAAAAGAGTAATTTAAAAACTGTATGCCTGCAGGTGGGTAAGTATGTGCGCTTCATATCTCCCGAACGAATGCGATGGCGAGGAGTTTTTGAATGTGCAGGTATATCAAAAATACAAGAGACACAATGGCGTAAATACTGAAGTGGAACGCCCAAGCGCGCGGGCCTAATTGGGGACCGTAGAGTTCTGGCAACCGCCAAGGGACCTTCCTCGCATTTATGAAAGTTTCTGAAAATTTATAATTTATTTCACAAATTTTGAAAATTATAAAGAAATTTAGACTATTTTTAAAACTCGCTAAAACATTTCAAAAATATTTTATACTAGGTGTTTTTTAAAAATTTTAAAACTTTCGTTTTTGGTTATGATATATTTTAAAAATAATAAAATTTCATTTCAAAAATTTAGGAATTCTGAAATCTTGCATTCATTTTAATGTCATGCCGAATATGAAGCTGAAATTCGTAAATTTTTGAAAAAAACAAAAAATCGAAGGGGGCTGTTGGGGGTGTTAGGGAAATTACGTTTGCACAGATCGGCTATTTGGCATGTTTAGAATTCTAATCTGAAGTTCTTTTACGAGCGCGTATATTTTAAAGTAGAGTACCTGTCCTCCTCCTCCCATTTTTAGAGCAGTCGCCCGGTTTTATAATATTTTGTGTTTTGTGGGTGCAACCAATGTGTATCCATTAAAATCACAAAATCGATTTTTTATATCTTATAGATTTTTGGCTAATAGCCGCATTTATTCAATCACTCAATTAAACTGTTCAGGTTAATCGACAAAAAGCAAACCTGACAGTGATGTTTTCTCAATGAAAGATTGTTCCTATTGTCATTTAACATGCTCACGCCAATTTTCAATCCGAAATTCGCAAATTTTTAAACACAAAAAATCGATGGTGGGGAGCAATGGGGAGTAATAGGGAGATTGCGTTTTGCGCAAATCGCCTATTCGACATGCGTAAAATCGCGAATTTAAGGTTCTTTTTCGAGCGCGTTTATTTTGACATACAGCACATCTCTTCTCCCCTTTTGTTTGGCGGACCAACCTCATTTTCTTGCAGAGTCAAGGCGTCTGGAGTGTAAAGTGTATTCAGACACACAGACAGACAGACAGACACTTTTGCAGCGTCCGCTTTATCAGTCTCCCATGCCCTAAAACCTGCTGATTAGTCGAACTTCGCTGAATGAACGCATTTGCTCCAAATCCAACCTGACGATCACAATACCTTCCTCCATAGCTGTACTTCATATAGCGAGGAAAGTAAAAAGGTGTACGGCAGATTAAAACAATATTAGACAGAATAATTTCTTTTATAATGAAACGCCACGCTACATCATCTTTGGGGTACTAATTTATGTACAGAGAAAGCAAAGATTATTTTTGCTCATCACGTTGTTTAATAGTTGTCTCCTCAAACTTATCATTCTTTGACATCAGTCTTTCGCACTTGGTGGAAGATAGCCCTACCAAAGTCGAAAAACACAACACCATTTAGGAAAGCAATTAAGATCTGACGCTTTGCTAAAATTAAGACCATATGTCATGCAAATGATGAATTACCGTCTCACTGTATATTATATTACATCAGAGCCCATTTGTAAATGAATGCTAAAATAATGATTTATTAAATTCTTGTAGTAATTAACCGAGATTTATGGCCATCAATTTTTTTGAAATTTTTAGTTTTTAACGACGACTATTTCCTAACTAATTATCTATTAGTGGAATCTAAAAAATGTTACCGTTCTAGGTAAACAGCTATTAGAGAGGTTGTTAACAAGCCATTTCGCTTTGTCGCTTTCGAAATGACATTTTTGTATACGAAATTTGTTGCTGGGTCGCTCCGCCGAAAACCAATTAAAGGGACTGCACCCCAGAATACTTGACTCGAAACAAGAACAAGGCAAACAAAATTCAATTTAAATAATTTAGATAAACGAGACCATACAAAACTATCAATTTACAGTTAAGAATGGCGTTAGCTGTATGTGAAGCACAAATTACTTATTGACAATTAATAATCTTTAATTATACTTCTCAGATTGTGGCGGTTAAAAGTCACGGTTAGGCCACTCAGTTTTGATTAGATAAACAACACATTATAACTTGTAGAATACGTATTTTGAATTGATTTAACTAAATGATTTCTGGGAATTATTAATAGAAATTGTATGTACGGCAGCTTGCCGCTATCTTCAATGCTCCTTTGATTTTACTTAATTAAGTTTTATAATCAAATTTGTTTTCTAATTAAATTACTGATAATTTAAATACCAGCAATTATTAAGGACTTCTGACAAGCTTTTGTAATGGGAATAACCATTAAAAGATTTTTTTTATTTTCCCATAGTTAATAAAAGAATGCAATGTTACCGTGAAAATACTCAATCATGAGATTTTGAGGGAAATACGTGTTTTAGACCCTTGATAATAATTTAAAAAATGATTTTTATAATAGTTTGTCTGTCACTATGTGTAACGGTCGAAAGCACTAAAAAGTCTAATATTTTTACCTCCTTCTAAATTAACATCGATTTAATTCTCTATACCACCAGCCGCGCCACGAAATATTTGATTACACGAAAACTTTATATTTCACACGTAATGTAGCGTTATATACTAAAAGCAACTCATCCAAAAATTAATTATTTAAGTTAAGCAATTGTGTTTATCAGTTCACGCAGCAAGTACTGCCTTAGATCACGACGACTTGAATTTGAAGTAAAATTCAAAGCAGTTTTCTGTTTTTTCCGCTTTTACGTTATAGCCAATCACTAATTTAACCTCAGGCATGACACTTTTAATGCATTGGTTAGTAGCGCTAACGTCTACGCAGCAAGCGATCGTTGTTGGAAAACGCCTGATGCGGCAGACCCTGTAGAGACTTCACAGAGGGCCGTTTCCAAACTCTTTTTCAAAATAAAAGTTGGTACGATTAAAAAAATTGAGGTCTAACTCCTATTTACTCAAAAATAAAGTTTGCAGATAAGCATACAATTTTATTATCGTAATATACTTAGAAAAACACAATTTTATCACAATTTTTAAAATATAGAAAACTGCGAAGAGTATAATTATCAGAATTCTTCAACACTCATTAACTATTCTTTTTAAATTTTGTGACGTAATAGAGAAAGGAAAAGGTATCATTTGGTGACTTTCCTAACTCTGTTACGTCCGCTATAAATTTTTGAGATTTGAAAATTAATTCAACATCTTATAAACGGTTATTTCTTTTTTATTATGCTGGTAACCGAGGCAGTGGACTAAGATTACACACCAGGTGTAAAAGAGAACTGGTTCACCTCTTTTGTTTCGTTAATTATTAAGAAAACCAATTATAATTTGGAATTGTTAGTCTAATATATTATTTGCCGTAGATTACCACTTTGTAAAGCTTCCGGATACGCCGAAAGGGACATTAACTTGTCTCAGTGTAAATGAAACACTCTGTATATTTTTACCTCTAAAAATTTACACAAAATTCTGCATACGATGGTGTTGTTTAACTAAATTTTTGCGCCAAAATATTTTTTTTTGCGTAAAAGCCACTACTCACCCAAAATGGTTGCTATAGGGTAAAATTGTATTTAAAAAAAATAATATTATCTCTACAGGAGACGTAAAACGTGTTGAAAATTTGTAAAAAATTTTTCTTTTTCTGATAAAAAAGCATATATTTTTAATGGGACGATACTGGCACGTCATAGTTTTCAGAAAGATTTTTCTTAACGACTACAACGCCTATAACATCGCATTTCATTAAAGTAATAAATCGTAATATAGGTACGTCAAACAATGGCGACTTGCATGCATACATTATTATTGCATATTTTAATTGATTATCTTAATAAATAACCAAAGAAAAAGAAGGGTGTAACAGAAATGTTTTATACTATACCCCGTTGATAAATAAAAGGGCATATATTTTTGATTTTCAAAAATTCACTGAAGGCGTCACGAAGAAATTAGCGGACTGGACACAAACTAAACTGAGGTTTATGCATAACCCTACTTACAAATCGACGTACAAAATTGAAAAAAAAATGCGTTGCCGGTTTTTCACGAAAATTGTTTTGTAAATTTCTAATAATTTTCACTTTACAGTTTTTATTTGTACAAACATTATTTCTTAGTAGCACTATCTCACACTAGTTACTAAAAAGTGATATTTGATCCCGATCTGCCAACTCATTTTTCAGTAATAGACCATAAAGTGAAGCTTTCAAAAAATTATATAGAGGCCGCCAGTTTAGAGCCAAAAAGTGAGAGAAAAATGCCGTTAGATTTGCTCTAATGTTTTCTATCAGGTTTCGTTTTCAGATTTTAAAAGAAAACATTTTCAGGGAAACTTCCGCTTTTGTTTCCTAATTTTTTAGAAGCTTATTTTGTCGATAAATTTCTGATACACCTTTGAATTACAACGTGTATCAAAATAGCCCCATCTTTTCGAGGAATATCAGCCTCATTTGCATATCCATCCATAGACATTTTTTAAAAACCTCTTTTTCCTGTTCTTAGACGTTTCAAAAATGTATTTTCATCAAAATCTCGAATTCGAACATTTTCGTGGAATAGATACTTCCCTAGCTTTTCTTTTTATCACAACTATATTTCGAAGACGAGCAAGCTATATGGATTACTTATCGCCATTTCTATTTATTATTTACAGTCAAATGTATTGATGATATTTTCAGAGGGCGTGCTATTTACTAACGAGTGGTATTTTAGTGCTAAGTATTTTTAGGTTTGACAATTTTTTTTTCTAATAAATCGCAATTGATATTTTGCTACGTTTTTATTTTAAAATTGCTAGCTAAGTTGTAATTTGAAAAATACTGTATAAAATGATGAATTGGTCTGTTATGGGTCCCCACCTATGCCAGTGTGCACTTTGCTGCGCATACGGCACTGCCATTAGGTATCGTTGCAAACATACCAGGGTACATATTACAGTTCATTATGTACACAATCAAAAATGCCCAATAAGCTGCTCAATATTTAAAAACTTTGCGTTTAATTTAAAAAATTTAGCGTTCTATTAAAATATTTAGTTACTTCTGTAAAACAACTTGGAAAAGCCCAGCACGCAAGAAAAATTAGCGAGAACTATGAAAAAACTAAGTAAGAGCATATAATTTGTTGGTTTAAGGTAGCCAAAAATTATTTAAAGTTAAAACAAAAAATGTTTTAACTTTATTTTTATTGGGTAGGTTCTTGGGCCCCTCTTAATGCTGGGGCCCAAGGCTATAGCCTACTCAGCCTAGTAGGTAATACGGCACTGTCTACTTACATGTTACAATATTAATCAATTTAATAATAATTTTAATTGAAATTTAATTGAACTTTTTCCTAAGCTCGAAACTTGACATCCAAATCGGATCGATCATTCATAGTTACGAATACAAACATTATTCAAATACAGTTACCACTTACGATTGATTTATTTCACTTGTTTATTTTAAAACAAAAATTGTCTTTTAGTAGCTGTTATAATAATAATATATTTTTATTAAATTTGTTATCGTAAAAAGGGTCAAATTAATTTCAGATAGCACTAATTTATAGTGATTGCCTAGTTCTCGCTCGAAGATAAAATCATTAATAATTTTTTAACTGTGTCACAAATGCTATAAATTTACTATCTTTATTGCCCTGTTTAATTTCCATTGCCACAGCAAAACGAATCGAAAATGCGATACACTCCGAAGAACTTTGAGACTAAAAATTATCAGAATTCAATTTTGTACATGGATCATGAATATAATTAAACACAAAGACGTCAAGAGTCAACATGCAAAAGGCAATAAAGAGGATTCGAGAATTTTCCCATAAGTTAAAATGAAATAAATCTTCAGAAATCGAGCTGAATCAAACCATTGAAAAATAGTGTCATAAAAATTTGTATTATAAATAAAAGAAAGCACATCAAAAACTAGTTGAATAGAATTTGTACAATACAATAGAAACGAAATAAAAATTTTATAGAGTCGTCAAAGTGTCTTACAAGTATTTTTTTGGTTAAGGTTTCATATAAACGGGTGGGTGGAATATTTTAGCCAAAATATTCAGACCATGATTCTTTAAGTTGACAGTTTCTACGTAACACAAGGATATCACTATATAAAAAGTAATTTTGTAGAGTGGTTTTGGCGATAGAAATAAATATTGATTGTTTTAGCAGCCAAAAACGAAAAAAAAAAGTAAATCAGCATGGAGTATTAATTGTTACATTAAATTTATATAAATTATTAAAAAACGACAGAGATGTGCATTAAACAGAAACATGCTTAAGTGACTAAATCATAATGATGACTACCCTCACAACAAAAAAAAAAGCCCCAACAGGACTCAATATCTCTTTCCACGTCATAATGTGAAATACTATTGTATAATTTATAACAGACCCGTAAATTTTCGCCTGGACGGTTTTCTATGGAATCATTGTATTTTATAAGTTCATAATGGAGCCGAAATAGCACTATTATACTATTAATCAAATCAGGCAGCAATTTTTGCACGATTTTGTACCCTTCAAAGAATTAAAATCCACTTTGGCAAATGTAAAAGGTTTATTGGTAGTTTCCGTAATTCTGAAAATTTTTATTTAATTTACTTAATAATTCTTATGACATACGTAAAAGTATTGCAGATATTTTTCGTAAACATTTACATCTTCACACACTATCATCAGAAAGGAAGAAATTTTACGTTGATCTAGAAATGTAGTTTAACAGCATACTTACAGAAGAAAAAAATATACTCATCTCATGGGTAATTGGAATGCACACATAGGAAACAGAGTGATTGTGGGAATCGCTAAATAATCCGCAAAATAATCAAAAAACCGAAAGCAAAGTATACAGGGTTATCTCTAGCTAATAGAAGAAGAAGAAGAAGAAGAAGAAGACAAAGATTTACATCTTCAATAATTAAACTAGGAGCTCT
Source organism: Ctenicera cuprea (assembly GCA_958336395.1). Taxonomy (NCBI): domain Eukaryota; kingdom Metazoa; phylum Arthropoda; class Insecta; order Coleoptera; family Elateridae; genus Ctenicera; species Ctenicera cuprea. The sequence goes on from OY284491.1 coordinate 22,169,849, forward strand.
GTATTAAAAGTTCTATAATTTCAGAATTATAATAAACATACACGATAATGTATTAATAAAATAATAAATAACTTCAGCAATAATTATTTATTTTAACCCTTTTTTCGACATGTTTACATGCCATTATCAAAGGTAATTTTGTAAGTAAACAGTTGGTATTGCTATAAGAATAAAACACCTTGATGACTTGATCTTGCTTATCTACATCTGCACATGACTTAATTTCTTATTTCAGGTCTTCTAATAATGGTGACGGTTTCCAAAACTTAAACAAAATGCAAAGTTATGTATTGCTGAAATCAAAGTTGAAAACTATTTGAAGATGATTATTCCCCTCGTAATGTATCAACCAATGTTGCATTCACCGTTTTAATAACCATTACTAAAGTGTAACCCGATTATTTTTGACGCATAAAATTTTACCGCAATTAAATTTAAGCAAGCTACTCCTTTGTTTTAATTGATAGTGTAATAAATAAAATTAATTTGACAGTCTAATGTATTTTTCCTGTAATAATCCAATCATATATTGTGTATTTTCGAAGATGCACACTAATTGGTATCTTGGTAACTAAACTACAAGAGCTTCAAATTTGATTAAATAATTATTTTATTAAATAGATTTGTTTAAAGTTTAACACCCTGTCTATTTTGAAACATTCTGAAAGAATATTTAATTCTATATGAAAAAAATTTAAAAATAGTAGTAACTTAAAGTCGCCGATTTGCAAGGCCATGTCCTGCCTGCTTCGGAAAAGCTGGCGGGACGCCAAAATGTCCCATTTTTGAGAAATTATCATACTTTTGAGAAAGTAGGATAATTTTGAACTTACGGGCTGTTCATTTGAAAACTTTCCACCCGTAATATCACGAGAATCAGAAGAGATATCAAGATGCAGTTTGCGAGAGCTTTTTAGGTGTCAAGGAGGACACATTTTTCAGAAAACGATGTTGTATAGCAATTTGCTCCCTCACCAACAGCTTACGCAACTTCAACAATAAACAATCCTAAATAGTACTCTACATCAAATTAAAGGCCTGCACAAATGTAGTCGGTTAATTCAAACTCGAGTTATTATTTGTTAAACAATGGTAAAACCGGTTTTCAAATTAAACTTTAGCCTTTTGAAATGTTTCTCCGCCAATAGCTCACAGTTCCTTGTTATTCTATTTCTTAAATTTTGAATATCCACTGACTGCGTCTAGTAAACTACAGATTTTAAGTGTTCCCGCAAAAATTTTTAGTGACGTAAAATCTGGAGATCTAGATGGCCAATCGATTGCTTCTTAGCTGCCAATTCACTTATTAGAAAATCTATGATTTAACCAATGTCGGTCGGGTAATACGTATTAAGCAGAGGCTCCATCTTACTGATAGTGAAGAAATTCTTTATCCAGCTGTAAGTTTCCATGTTCGTCATGGTGGTTTTCTAGAGCTTCAGTGATCAGAGGATCGATAGCATCTTGAAGTGTATTCAAGTAAATTTTGCCATTTAAGTTTCCTCCCATGAATAAAGGACTAATAACAATGTCTCCTAAGATACCTGCCCACACATTTATTTTTTCTGGCCACTGAGTATGTTCATCTCTTTATCTGCTCAAACTGGTAATCGGTTTAGGCATATATTACTTTTGATACTGAATTACTGAATATTTTGGTTGTAGATCTTGAATTTGCATGGTGTTCAAAAGCTTGCAAAAAAATACTGTGTTTGTACCCATAAGAGTTTTGACAATACTGTACATAGTTTAACGAAAACTTGAACAATAACGACATTTTGGATGTGACATTTTTCAGCGATGAGGCAAAGTTTCATCCGACTGGCTAATTAAACTCTTAGATTTACCGCACTTGGTCAACTGAAATGTGTGTTTGGGGGGGCATTTTGAACAATTATTGCAACAAAATAAACTTAAAAATATACCTATTTATTTTCCACCAAAGGCGTAGATCTGGAGGGTGCTTGACGTATTTTAGATTTTAATGAATTAATAGTCTTGTATGTTATATTTTTATTATACGAGAATTTAAACATTAGCAGACAAAAAAGTGTGTACTTTAAATAAATACTGTGTTACAAAATAAAATATTCGGAGAGGGGGGCGGTATTAGTAGAAAGTGTTCCACTTTTGCATCAAACAGAATTGGTCACATTATTCACAGCTAGATATAATTTACAGCTGTTAAACGACATAAATAATCATCAATCATTTAATATACTACAGCATTGGAACTGTTATATTAAGAATTTTATTTTCTTTCGGAATATCCAAAAATATACAAGGTGTTCCATTTATAAAGTAGCTATTTTTATGAATCTACTCGAAGAGATGACGTTCAGTTGTATTTTTCTATAGGGTATTTTAACTATCATAAAAAGTTACATTTCTTTACACATTTAACAAAATTTGTAGCTTTTATGGTTTCCAATTACCAAGATACCATAGGGTGCACCTTGAACCCTGTACACTACCGTGAAAAATAATCGAATTAAATTATTTTAACTTTCTAGAAACATAACTCGTGTTTAGTTTGTTTATATAATTTCCAAACAAAACTGACACTTGTTGCTATGCAACAAATTTTCATAACTTACACATGTTATTTTTTAATTCACAGAAAAAAGTTTACAGTTGAAAATCAACACGTGTAGTAATTATATCAAATCAAAGAAAAAATTAGATTTCAGGATAAATTCTAATAATACGTTAGCGACGAACGTAAAATAAACCATAAATGAGTTATAGTAAAGAAAAACCAATTTCAGTTATATTTTACAGCTTTCTAGGAAACTAAATTTATTTTCAGATTACTAATGAGCATACAATTTTGCAACTTTGCCCTAATTTAGCCTTTCTCGTGCCTCTTGTAATAATTAAGCCAAATTCCAATAGCGAACGTCGAAAAACGGACACCCTGTATAGTTAGCTGTTGAGTATGTACGTTAAGCAATTCCACCTGGTTTTCTGCAGTTTTGTTAACTTGTTTGATGATATTTTTTCAGGTGCATGCCTGTTATTTTGAAGCACCATGTATATTTTCAGCTTTTTTCTCTTTCAGACACAAGTTTTAAAATAAATATGGGTGACAGGCGGAAACGTTTGGCTCTGGTTAATCCAGTATGTTGAAATTGATTTCAGCATCAACTTTAATCGTTTCGTTGCTCAGCAGAGCTTGACTAGATGTCGCCACTAATAGTTTCTATGGTATTTCAATTATTTACCGTCAATTAATAACGTACTCATTGGATATAAATCTACTTTTCATTGGTCTCATAATATTCCTGGAAGCGGATTGGTCTGCTCTTACATTCAATGGCGTATGTGCTAATTTGATATTAAACGCTCCCGGATTGTATCAGAATTGCGTGTTAGTAGTTTTACAATAGTTTCTGCTTGGAGAAAATTCAAAAGCTCATGGTAAACTTATGCTGATACGGTGGATGTTGTGTTTGGGCATCAACCATGACGACCAGTTAACAATTGGAAGCACAACCATCTGCCGATTTTATTGAGATTTCCCCTTATAATGATGCCTAAACGTTGCTAAATATACTGGCTTCAGTATATCATTTCTAAGAGCGTGAAATGCATAATTTATATACGTCAAGGGTCGCCGGAGTCACAGACGGCCCTGGCCATTGTTAAGTCGTGATTAACTAGAAAGCTACTAGCAAAAAGTTGTCTTTTAGGGCTTTTATTGCGCTTCGGCCTCGTTTGTAAGTGTTTAATATCCTTAATTGTCGCGTTTGTCAGACCCGAATTGTGAATTATTTATTAACGTTATTATTTATGCCATTTATACGTTCGCATACTTTTCTACTGCAGGTATTCCGAATTAAAATTAGCTTTAATTGCGTCTCATTGTTAGAGAGACATATACAAATTCGCGTCTTAAGGTCGTGCGACTTCAAATTTTATACTTCACTTTCAATAGATGTAAATATTTTTCAGTTTTGGATTTTTAAAAGTTTACAATGTCATTGAAATCAGTCACAATGCTTTTCAAATTTCTAAGAAGACTTTCTTAAACAGTATTTTTAATATACTTTCAAAAATAATAATTTTTCTTAAAGAACTATACCAACAGAAGATTTTCCTAATTATCTTTTCCAGAAACAAAGTTAATCTCGTAGAATAGTTTCTCTATTTGTAAAAAAGCGTTTAAAACATTTTAACTGGATCATTATTATTTAAAGAGTTTTTTTCTAGCAACGAGTTTTTTGATGAAAATGGTGACAGTGGCGGCCAGGGAAACAACATTGGCGATGTCCACCCCAACAACTGTTAATTTAAACTAGCTAAACCCGTGGCATGCGTTTCACGATGTTTTTGTTATCTTGTATATATAGACTGTGTCGAGATGTAAGAGCCTGTCATCGCGTACAGTTAAGACAATTCCAGATTTGTTATACAGAGTGGCTAGGAAAACCCCGGCCACTTTTCTTGCGGCGGTCAAGAGATGGCGCTTTAGTAAAGAAAAATGAAATTAAAATACTGGCAACAACGCAGAATGCAAGTCGTTTTAGATATTAAATCAAAACAACTAAAACGTCTTGGATTCTGCGTCGTTGCCAGTATCTTAATTTAAATTTTCTTTACTAAATCGCCATCTCTTGACCGCCGCAAGAAACGTGGCCGGGGTTTCCCTAGCCACTCTGTATATAGATGTTCCTATGTTTATTATGCATATATACACAGACACACACACACACACACACACATGTAGATTAATGCTTCACATTTGAATAAATCATTATATATGAAAATAAATTCTTCAATTTTTATTTTAATATTAAATAAATGTATATCAAATAAAGTGAATTTTTAAAACACGTAATTTAAATATTAAAATAATAAATAAATCATTATAGATGCTAGTAAACGCAAAAATATGTATTTGAAATTTTGGAATATTTAATAAATCTGAACGTATGTGCATACAAAATTTCGGCTACGGCATCAGCTAGATCAGCAAAGTTACTTAAATATAGCAGCTAAATTTAGAATAATTATTTTGGACCGACTTTGAAAATGAATTGAATATGCCTCACGCTGTTGTATCCGATTCCGTTTTTAGATTTAAAAAATTCGGTTTATAGTAGTAGTGCTACTATACTAGCTAAAGAATACATTTCAAATCTTTCACTGTCTCTGATAAGTAATGGTAGAATTTATACGACATATTTGCATATTTTTTCTACGAATTGCGTTTGCGGTATTATTGCGTTTGGCACATTTTTAAATTTTTAAAAACAATGATACCGCTTTTATTATTCATGCTATAACAATAAGTGCATATTTCACAAAAAATGCATATTTTACTGCATATTTATTTATTCTGCTTACTGTGACTTTTTTCTCGTGACAAATTAAACATAGTTTTAACAATAAAAAGCTTTTTCCGTAATAAACAAAATCGTATGTGGCTTTGCATCAACTAATTGTACCATACGTTCAAATAAAAAATACATAAGGGTTAACCAGGAAAATAAATATACTGACTTTGCATGCTTTAGAATTTATTAACTGTCATAACTGTGTCAGTGTCACAGCATATTGCATTACTTACATAACCTAATAATTTTATGTGACATTATTATGTTTTGGTTGTTTGTTTAAATTCTAAACCATGCAAATACAGTAATTTTATTGTTCATGGCCAACTCTTATGTATTTTTTATTTGAACATATGGTATAGTAAGCATTTAAGAGTAGTTTCTGAACTATAGGCATGTGCTGGTAATATCATGTGCCATTGAACGACGATGCTTTAATAGCAAACTCATTCTGACCGACACAAGGTAAAATTTGACTTGGCACCAGATAATTAAGAGAAATATTTTTTTTTAAATTTTATTACCAATCGAATGCAACATTAAAAAACTATCTACATAATCTAGTTTAGAATAATTCATCTACATATTATCCCTAACCGCCTCACCATAACAAGACGACGGGGTTTTGCTGAGTAGAAACTCAGTTTATGAATTGATTTCAGCGAAAGTTTATATTGCTGTTACTACCGTTGGTATAATTTGGTTATTTATGGCTTACTTTAATTGTAATCGGTCGTAAATTTGCACAGTGCATTTTCTATAATTTATTTTAATAACAAACAATTAATATAAAAAAGGCATTGCACGTAGAACATTATTACAGTTTTCATCACTAAAGCTGCAATTTTTGGCAGTTTCAGTATTAAAAAGCTATAGGGCAACCGCCACGTAAAAGCATAGTTTATTGACCTACATACTGGGAGCTGGAGTAGCCATACCGTCCTAGTAAAAAAGGCTGCTACTAGCTCCGCATTCAAGAAGAACTATCTGAATCCGTACGCTGTTGTACTTTCCCGTAGTGACAATTTGAAAATTTTTAAATTTGAGATATTGACGGAAATGCATGTTTTGGTTCTTCAGGAACACAATACAGAGGTTTAAAAAAATTACGGTGGCTTTGTGAGTGCATGTGCCTAACGCGAAATCTTTACTGATTTTAATGAACTTTATATACTTAGGTGCGACTAAACTTTATCGAGCTATTAGGTTTTATTGTACGAATCGGAAACAAAAGTATGGCAGGTTTTCTTTATAGCATTTTTTCAAGTATTTTTGCTTTAAAATGGCTGCCGCTACGATTTATGTAAATTTTCGGCTTTGGCGCCTATTTACCCAACAATGAGTTGACGGATTGGGTTTATTTTTGGTATTACAATAGCTCTACAGGGCAAAATGGTACTATGTATGAGAATTTTTATATACAAATGAAAACTGTGAAGTGAAAATGTCTTCATAAGTTTGGACACTGTCAAATAACTATTGCTCAATAACTGGGCACACGGTTTTTGTAAACTTGGTAAGCTTATATGGATGGGCTACAATTTGTTTCGTGTCTCAATCTGATAATACCTTTGTGACGCTTAGTATGAATTTTAAAAAAACGTAAATTTATGCCCGTCTTTTTTAATAAATTAGAAAAGAAAAACGTAAACCAATAAAAAATTTCTCTACTAGCTTAAGTTCATGAGTAATAGTAGAATAATATTCAGAACTTAAACTTAAATTCAAGTGCAGCAATATTGAGGGCGGTTAACTTTTTCCCTATTTTTCTAAATATTAGCGAACAAATTTGTCAAAATTGATTTACATAGAATTAAATCAATCTCTATATAATTCATAAAACTAGGACTACGACTGTCTGTTGCACTACCAATTTAAGTAGCTTATTTATTATTTAAAAAAAGCGTGGAGCACACGGGCTCATCTAGTTGACATTAACTATGTATACTCTAGTTTAATCAATACAGTGCCTTCAGCGAAGGATGTTACACGTAGATTTTAGACTACCATTTAAGGTATTGTAAATTTGAGTACAGAATTTGAAATAGCAGCAAAGAAAAAATCTTATGCACATTGATAACAGTTTTTATTTATTTTTTACTTAAAAAAATATGATTTTTTATGCTTTGTTAAAACGTTTTCTAGTTGTCTCTGAAATAAATAAAGTTAATTATTTTCTGATTTTTTTCCTTACAGTTTTGCAAACTAAACATTTTTTAAAAACCAATTTTTGAGTTCCTAGTAATCCAAGTTTCCATTAAAATATTAAACCGATATTTTGTTCGTGATTACAAGACGTTCCTATGCTAGAAGTATTTGAAAGTAACAAAATCTTCCGTCAACCTTAATTTACTTCCACATCACACCGATTCTATTCCAAACATGTTAAACATGTATTCAATGGCACCAATTTCGTAAACAAACACACAGACCTAATCTGTTGTCAAAAATTTTAAAAGGATTACCATGCTCTAAGCGCTAAAACCAATTTATTTAACAAAACAGTACTACAATAACGGTCAATTTTCGTCATTTCTTTGAATGTAAACTATCTCCAACCCATTTGCAATTTTTAGAATTTCTCATTTTACCTACACATATTTCTCACTCCCTTCTCAATTACTAAACTTTTAAATGCACCTAATAAGCAATTCGTGCGTGTGGTCAGAAATGGCGTGTGGTCATGAAATGGGTTTGTCAGTTTTTAAATTCTTCAATGCACTTTTGTACAGAACGTTTAGAAAAACCTATAAATGGGCGGAACGCACGTGCCTTAAGCTGACGCTTGACTTTTCGAATGTTTAATCCCGTCAGGTGTTGTCAGGTGGCCGAATGAAAAATCCCAAGAGAGAGATTCTTCAATGACCAGGCGTGTGTTTCTGTTGAATGTTCTGTCAAAGCTACACAAAAACGAATAATAACGAAAAAAATTTTAGATTTAAAGAAATAGCGAGTAGTTAAAGAACTGTTTATGGTCTGCAAGAATTTTCGTAGTGAAACTATTTTGTAGGTGCTTTGATAGAATTTGAACCGTTTGAACCCCAAACGTAAGTTAATCCGTCCCTGTGCATATACCATACCAAATTAGAGAAAATCGAGTTGCGATCAAGCACTTCCTCAAACATCAACAGCTGCTTGATAATATACAAGAACTTTACTAAGAGAGACACGAGCAATTTCAATGGTCTATTGTCAGAGACAACATAGAGACATCAGGCTGCTGTAAGCACACATCAAACATTTACCACTTTTTGTGCACGTTTAACCAGCCTTATTCGTCACGAAGCAATTGCTGCACAACATGGCGCACGTACGTGCGTCCGCTATAGCGCGCAGAGCAAAAAAAGAATAACTGCGCTAAAATTAAAAAAGTATATTGATGCTTTAAAAGCGGAGAGATAAACCGCCGCGCTCATGTTAATATATGGGAATTAGGATCCAGAAAAAGTCATTTGACAACGATAACTGTGAATGGCATCATTAAATGGCAGATAAGCTCAACGCTCCATTATTACACCGGTATATTGCGCCATTTGAATATAACACCGACAATTGCGATCAAAGGCGGCTCGTGAACAAAGATTATTATTGTTCCACACACCTATACATGCACAAACGTAACTCTTGTTTGCTATTTGTTTCTTCGTTATCCGCGGTAATATGCAATAGAGCCAAAAAATAGAAAAATGTGGCAATACTTTCAATATTATTAAAATTTGTTAGGATCTGATTTTAATTCAGAAGAAATGAATCCTATTCCAGATTTGTTGACATTATTCCAAATATTATTTTAACTACAGGATGCCCATTTTTCGTGCAACACCTTGAGTCTTCAAAGTATGCAACACACGTTGCATGTCGTAGATTGCTTTACTATTAAAACATACCTCGATAAATGAGAATAGCTGTGGGTGTAGCCCACTGTTTATCTTTTCGATAATAAAATGTTAAACGAGTTTTTTTTATCCACAGCAATTCTTTTATATGTATTTATAAAATTATATTTTAATAGCAAAGCAACCTATGACATGCAATGTGTGTTGCCTACTCTAAAGAGTCAAAGACGATAAACTAAACACCATGTATTTTAGATTCGTTCCAATTGGTATACTACATTACAATACGTCATGACTCATAAGAGAATGGGAGAGTTTGTTAAATAATAGTAAAAGCTTGAAGTAAAACCTGAAAATGTTGACACATCTGAAAAACGCAAAATTTAAAATATGCGAGCTTTTCAAACAAAATTGTAAGGCCAATAGTAGAACAGCAATAACATTAAAACAGCTTAAATAATAATAAGAATGTACGCTATAAACTAATGACGATAATATTAGGTCAGTCTGTAACACGGCCTTGGCGTGTTCGAAGTCTATTCCGCAACAACCCACGAGATCTGGAATTACTTTTATTGTTTTCTTACGTAAAAAAATACCAAGGCAAGTTGTCACATTTAGCAACATGATAGATACGAATAATTCTTCAGTTTTTACAATTCCTTGTACGCATTGCTATTGCCGCTACTGTACTTTTTAACAGCATAGATTAGCATGCAAATTTGTACCTTAAACACAAAAAAAGGAATATCATTTTATTCGAGTATGAACTGTTATTATATGCAGATAAATAAAAATTTTACTGTTATTTTTGTGAACTACCTAACTATTTCCAAGATTTATTCTTCCCAGTTTAAGAATATTATGCCGCAATGCTATAATAAAATTAATTTAAACTTGCGCATAATTGCCGTCAATGTTTAAGAGCATCGTTAGTAAGCGGCTTTTAATTTTTTTGCTACATTTAATTCGTAAATTTTTGCATTTATTAAAGCAAGGAAATGCAATAACGGAATACTTTTTCAGCTTTACCCCATTTAACTTCATACTACTCGAACTAAATTACATCTAAATGTGCAATAATGAATGCAGAGACTTTATCTTTATGTTGTAGTCATTATTTTTATGGGCGACAAGAAAATCGCAGTTTTTTTACTGGAAATCAGCAGACCGAAATTTGTAATTTCATTTTAAAAAATGCTAAAGGAAAATGTGAAAAGTTAAAACATTGTGGTTTACAATAAGCTCTAAAATAGTAATTTCAAATTTTTCACCCCTAAAAGGATCAATCAGGCTTAGCCAGTGAATGTTTTGTTTTACACGTGCCTGTCAACCGTCAAACAATTGGCTTTAGGGGACGTGCGTCACTCATCGCTTAATCTAGCGTTAATCCTATAAACGTCGTTTAAGTTTGACAATGTTGCTCAGTTGGGGTCCTAAACCAGGGTGGTCTTCAATCTTGTTAGCATAATGCCAAGTGATAATGGAATTTTGAGGATTTTGCTAATTCTTAACAACTTTTTCAGGTATTTGTGAATGTTATCTTTATTGGATAAACAGAGTTGAGAAATCCTTAAGAAAAGTAAATAAAATGAAAATATTAGCTGAATTGATATGCATTTAAAAAAATGTTATTTGTTGTAGTCTGAATTAGGGTAAAGTCATATTTTAGACAGCTATATTACAAGTGAATTGATAAATAATCTGGAGTATAAAATACGAAAATTTGTTGCATATTACAACTCGTGTTTGTTTTGCTTGCAAATGTAATTTAAACATTTTCTGAAGCAAAGCAAACACGAATTGCTATGTTGGAAAGTTTGGGTCATTTACCCCGCCATTATTTTTCATTTCAAGAGTGGTGTTTAATTAATGTTGCTTTAGTACTATTAATTAAAGCAAATGAGTAGTTTGCTTAAACTTAATCGCGATAGAATATTGTATGTCATAAATAATCAGCTTTAACTTTTCTGTAGGCTGTTGCTACAGCATGCGCGAGGTAGTGATTGCTCGAAAAATAATCGGGTTATAAACTATCAAAACATTTACTGTACAGCACCTTCTGCTCGTTTTGCCTATGAAACTTTTTCTGGAACAAACTGTTAAAGCTTCTTAATTGTTAGATGTTTGGTGTTGACTGTCGAGTGTGTTAATATTGTAAAAATACACGTGACTTGCAAAAGTCAAATCGCTCGCTCAAGTCTTGAATAAACAGTTGAAAATCTTGTCGTCCTGCTAGCATGTTCAGTGAAACAAAACCCGCCGCCACTGCTGCAAGAAATACGGGTGCATCTACTGCATACAGAGTGTTAATTAATTAGTGGGCGATACGATCCCTTTTGTCAAAATACGAAAAAAAGTTTTCATGGGTACGCAAACGCATCCCCCGGGGGATGCATGGTGTTAAGTTAAAAAAAATATGGCACATCGTTTTAAACATTTCAGAAACTACACAAAATATTTCAATGCAATTTTGGATATTTTCTTCTGAACTAAAGAGAAGGCTTAACTTGAATATCTAACTAGCCTTCTAAAATTTATTATTTTGCAATACCTAGAATCAATATTTTGAATAATTAGCATAGTATTATCAGTATCCCACTGCGACGCCACTGGTAATTAAATATTAAATTGATTAAGGCAAAATTTTTGCCGCTTGTTTCAGAAAAACAGATCTAAAATTTTATTGAAATATTTTGGACTGTTTCTGAAATTAAAAAAAAGTATTAAAAAAATGTAGCACCCTGTATCTCTGCAGGGATGCATTTTCGAACCCATGTTAATTAAAATCTTTTTCCGTATTTTAGTGAAAGAACTTGATCCTGAAAGTATCGCTCACCAATTAAATAACACTCTGTATACAATTTCAGTAAAATTCCCTTGAATGTTTTCAAAAAATAATTTTTTACATATTTCGCACATTTTGAGGCGTTAGAGCTGTTTCTTTTTGAAAATGTTATTTATACTGCTAAAATTCATTTATTGGGAGTTACTAAGGGTTCGTCAGAATAACATTTCAGCTCTGAGTGAAGAACAATTTTCTAGAAAATCTGCAACTGTAGAAAATTTTGAAAAAATCTTGAGAAAATTTTCTTTTAAATATTTTGATAAAAACTTAAATATTTTTACAACGTACATATTTCACCATTTTAAATTATTTATTTCATATTTTACACATAATTTTGAATAAATGGGCAGCGTTAAAAACGAAATTTTCAAAAATTAACAGCGGACTTTTCCGTTTCCTGGTTCGGTAAAACATTCTGTTAAACTATCTAATAATTAAATCTAACAATTCAACGCGGTGATTGTCTAATGTTTGTACTATAAAAATTGAACTTTGGAAGCTGTATGTTAGTGCTATAATCATATATACATTATGCAAATAAGAAGCAATTCCTTTTCGAGTAAGCACGCTTTGTTTGTTTAATTGTAGTTACAGGAATGTTAACGCATTTTTGTTTTTTTAACTAACACAACATGCAAAGTCTCTCTAAACGTAACCTTTACTTTCAATCTCCTAATGTTTACTGCATCAGACATCTTAAACTATTTCATTAATAAAAGAGGTACCTGTGCATAAGGATTATTAATTTTTCCTATGAAATAACACTGTCGGTCATGTTTAGAAATATCCGTTGAAGTAGGAATTCATAAGCATTTATTGACCCAGATATTTTTAGATACAGTTGGATTACAAGAAGTATAGCAATCGCAAATTAACTTGTAAGCTTTTCTAAACAACTGCTAACTGCAGCTGATTTTATTGCTAATATCACATTTCTTTGTTAACTACGTTTTAAACTTTAAAATAAAATGGCAGAACCCGTAGACTACGCCACACGCTTTTCTTTACAAACAATTGTCAACTGCGTCTGATTTTAGTGCTAATATGATATTTATTTGTTGAGCGCGTCTTAAACTTTACATTAAAACAGCAGAACTCGTGGACAACGCCACACTCTTTTCTTTACAAATAATTACTAGTTAATTTATTGGAAAAGATATATTGATGTAACTCATACATTTAGCCGGTATCGCAGCTTCATGGCACCGATTACACTGCTTAACTGTTACATAGACATTGAAACCCGTAAACATAATAAATAAAGTGCGGCGCGAATGCTACTGAATACGTCATTACTAAACATTTAAGACAGGGGGAAGGAATCTGGATTCACTTTAAGCCCGTTATGCTACCTATTTTATTTGCTTATTCATTGTTAACAAAAACACGGAAAGCATAACACACGGGTGTTTATGTTAATCGGGGTTCTTTACACCTAACGCAACTCTAACTACTAGAAGCCACATATTTACGTGTCTATTATATAAGGCGCATATTCATTAGTACAACGAGCCGCTACAGTTTTTGATAAAGATACCTACATTATTCGATTATTTATTTCTACCAAAAACTATGGAAGGCATAGCTTACGGGTGTTTATATAAATCGGGATAGGTTCCACCTAACTCAGCTTTTAGTGGCGAGAAGTCTCCGCTACTAGAGGCCACATATTTACGCGTTTATTATATAAGGCGCAGATTTGTTGTAAAAAATGACAATCGTGCCAGCGCTTACAGCATTCGTTAATTTTTTTTAATTTAATGTATGCAGGAAGGTAGAGCAAACGTTACAAAAGAACTTTTATTAACATTTTTCTTCTACATCTTGATCCGTCTCAGTATTAAATAGGGGCGTAATAAGTGTTGCACCACCCTGTATATAAACACATTATTTTTGTAGATTACTAGCTTATTTGAAAGTTGGTTTTAAGTAACTCACCCCTATTACCTTTTTGTAATTAGGAGTTGTGTATAAATAGATGATTTCACGAATTGTCAAATGAATTATATATTTTAAATATAAAACAACGCAAATGCTACATTTAAAACTAACACGAGTTGATATGCAGGAAGTTTTCATAATTTTGCTCCGGTTATTCTTCAATTCGGAAGTGGTTAGATGATTGGATTATTTCAAAAATATTATATCGTGTGTCAAATCAACTTTATTTTAAAACTTACACAATTAAAACAAATGAGTAGTTTGCTTAAATTTATTCACAATTACACTTCGTATGTCAAAAAAGTTTCTTTGGCACATTTACATTATTTGCTATGCAGGAAGTTGGAGTTGATTACTTTTTCAGATTCTCGAGTGGACAATTTCTCATATAATTATATCGAATTGTGAAATTAATTGTACCTTTAAAACTAGTAAATATAGCAAATGAATGGTTAGCTTAAATTTTATACGTCAAAAATAACCGAGTTTTTTAATTGGCTACTGAAATGCAAATGCTATGAAGTGATTGGTTGCTAAAAAATGTCTGTCTGAAGTCAGTCTAACCCAGAACATTATGCAAACTTCTATTTAAAATGAGGTTTTAGAACAAAAAAGTCTTTGGATACTCTAAAAATTCACGAAAATTCAATTAATTTCAGAAAATTGGTCCTAGAACTATAAATTGCTATGCAATATGTAGATGTATTCGCATATTCCTATAATGACCAGTTTAAGATGAGAAAAAATTGCAAATTTAACCATCTGCGTCCTGTTTTCAGGTTTTTGGCGCGCTGTCTATAGAATAAAATATTAACTAGCTTATAAATTAACCAAACATCAATGTTTACAAAAATTTACTTAACCACGTCTTTTATTTTGAATTCTACGCGTAAACTTCTTTTTTTTTAATAAATCAAATATTATTATAGGTGCATTATTTAGAAATTGATTTTAGCTTAAATAAAATCTACGCACGATTTCAAAGTAAATGTCACAGATTACATGTAGACTATAGAACAGTAAAATATCCCATAATATTATTCAAAACTGTACATCAATTTTTACGTAAATGCAATTAGAATGCGTAACATTTAATTTGATAATCTGCTTCTGTAGCCTAAAATTTATGCTTGCTTTTGAAAGACATGTTTGACGTTGTAAGTACCTACCTAAGAAAAAGCGCCGGAAGGAGCTCTATTAGTATTGTTTTTTTTTTGGAAATTTCGAAAGTTATTCATATTTCCTCAAGTATTAGTGACATCAATTGTGGTGTACACTTGAGATTTCACCTAACTTCTCGCCAGGCCCGGCCCGGCCCGTGCAGTTTTAATATTTAGTTAATGCTGTCCATTTTTAATCGAAAAACATTCGTCCCATTGCTTGCAGATACTTTTATTAAAACTACCGGTCGAAAAATCATTAACCCATGCTTTTTTAAATTACAATTTAAAACACCACCCGGTAAGACCATATACAGAGTGGCTAGGAAACCCCCGACCACTTTTCTTGCGGCGCTCAAGAGATGGCGCTTTAGTAAAGACAAATTAAATTAAAATACTGGCAACAACGCAGAATCCAAGACGTTTTAGTTGTTTTGATTTAATATGGGGCGTATTTAATAACTAAAACGTCTTGGATTCTGCGTTGTTGCCAGTATTTTAATTTAATTTTTCTTTACTAAAGCGCCATCTCTTGACCGCCGCAAGAAAAGTGGCAGGGGTTTTTCTAGCCATTCTGTATTTATGACATTATCTGTTATTTAAAATTAGTTAAAATAAAAGATTTAAATGGTTTTTAATGGTTACGAAAAATGTGGGTTTTATGGAGTTTCAAAGCCAACTTGTTGGCGCTGCATTTGGGATCCACTTAAGTGCTACATTTACACATTTGCTAGCAATTTAGTTTTCGTTATCTCACACGAATTTCAAAAAAATAATTGAGGGCAGTAGCAAGACGTTACAAACTATGTATGTCGAATAAGATCGCCCCCCCCCCCCGTATTACACAATAAATTTCGTCTATTGGGCCTGTGTAATGGAAAGCCCGCCCGGGCCGGCCGTATGTTGCAACAATAGTAGTTAGGCCTGTCCGGCCCGCCCGACGCGCGGGCTCAACGCGGCCCGTGCAGAGCTCTAGTCCCAATCGCTTAATTTCCTTTTGACGTCTTTTATCAATTCTTAAACAACTAAAATTCGTACTCCTTTACTGAATACACGGGCAACGCTAAAACATTTCTGTTTAAGCTAAGTTGCTCATTCGTGATAGTAGAATAACATTCACAATTATATTTCAGGTGCGGCAATATTTAATTGTAAATGTTTCTTTTCTGACCTACACTTTTGACTGTGAATCTGCTGTATAAGCTCTGATTTTGAATAACCCTAAGCAATATATTTTTCCAAATAAAATCAAATAAGCACGTTTTGTTCACTATCTATTACATTAGATGTTTTTGGTTCTCTGCAAATACCCAAAAAAGTGAGCAAACGAAATAAAGATTTCTTCCTCATTTAAGCGACAAATAATAATAAAGATGCAGTGGTGGTCATCTCCGTCAGAAATGTAATATCAGGGTGCAAAAAAATCTTGATTTTTAAAAGAAATCAAAAAAATAAATTTTTTTGATCTAAGTCGGATTTTTATGATTTAAATCGATTTTTTCACTTTTTTTTCAACATAAAACCGGTTCACCCACCTTTTCTTCGTTGTTCATTAAGATTAAAATTTGTTGTGGTTACTATATGCAGGGGCGTAGATTACGAAGTTCTTACTTATTATACTACTTATTTTAAATAAAACACCTGTCCATTGTTACATTTTTGAATTCCGCGATAAAATTCTGCATATAGTGTTGTTAACTAAATTTTTGGCGGCAAAAAATTCTATGACAAAATAAATTGAATTAAACAATACGAATAGAATATAAACGTGCTGTGATCAATAATTTATTTTCATGATTTGGTTTAGTAGACTAGTAGTAAAAATGTTCATTTTTCACTTAATATATTATTATTTAGGTCTGCCTAAAACCCTTATTTAATTTAAGTTTTAATTTAAATTGGAAAATGACTATACACAAGCATTTATTTGCTAATGGGGTTTATGGGTATGTTCTTGCTATAAATAAGATATTTTATTTATTTCCCTTTTTGAAGTGTGGTAATAAAGATTTCATCCATACCAGACACGTCGCCTAGGCTTTCTTATACATTAAAATAATGTAAATTATTTTAAATTTTCAAAAGTATTTTTGTATCAACGAGTCAGTGCTAATGATAAGATGGCAGGGCAGTACACGTTTCTTCCACGTAATCCTACACTGATACTAATCAGGGTCGGCTCCCAGGCGCGGCAGGTGAGGTTGTTGTCCCAGGCGACGCTTTCAAAAGGCGGAAATTAATCTCTTTAATAAAAAAATTTTGGATATCAAAAATTCAGTTAAACAAAATATGTAAATATATTTTTTCAATTTTACGCAATCAAATTTTACAAAACATTTCTTATTGAAAAGAAACTTAAAACATTTAACATAATTAAGTCGAGCGAGCCTATAGCAAGATTCGGTTACAAAACAAAAGTTGCGATAACAAAGGGTCGTCGTAAATTAGGTAGCGTAAGTACATCGAGTGACAAAATATTCCATTTTTTAAGATATTATTTTCTTATTTATCGGCATGTTATAGAAAAAGTAATAAATTGGGCAAAAACTAGAGATCTAGATATTTTTATACAGCAAGTTTTTCTTTTTTGTATACATATCAGCTATGTATACTTTTATAAAAAAACATATCAATGCATTGTTTTACTGCAATCTATAGGCAACCAACTGTACAGAAAATAATAGAGAGAGAAAGGTTATTCCTCATAGTGTGAGGTTATGTTCAATGAGTATGTTTGTGAATAAAACGCAAAATTATTTGAATATCAAAATTTTTTTAATAAAACTATTATTTTAAAAACATAATATGTCAACAATACACAAATTCTATGCTAAATTCAAAAAATCAAAACTAATTGCTATTAATTTGACATTAATAGTATATTAAAACACAAGTTGCATAAGGCATTGTCTTAACGTACGAGTCCAAGATTGAAAAACGAGGGAGCATAGCGACCGAGTTTTTCAATGGACGAGTGCGTCAAGACGCCTTATGTAACGAGTTTTTTTATACTATTTTTTCTATTGAGGAGAATTAATGAAAAAACGTTATAAAAAATTGCTGCGATCAAATTTGGTAAATTTAGTGTGTATATGTTGGCAGCAAGTTTCAAATTGCTGCCATCAAATTTGGTAAATTTAGTATGTATATGTTGGCATACATACTAAATTTTCCAAATTTGATCATGAATATATCATGAATACCAATCTTTGTTAGTGAAATTTTACTAAAAACAATGCTTTAAAAGACTCTCTTAAAACACCGTTTTTTAGCTAAAACAGTGCTTTAAGAATAACCTTAAAAAACCGAAATAGAAAAACAATTTTATTACTGTTTCCACAGCAGACTATTCTTTTCAAAAATTGAAGCTTTGAAATTTAGTGTATAATTGGTTGCCTATAGATTGCAGTAAAACAATGCATTGACATGTTTTTTTATAAAAGCATACATACATAGCTAATATGTATACATAAAAGAAAAACTCTCTGTATATTTAATACCTGTACACATAGTAAAATAACCCTAAGATTTTTTCAATTTGCATAAAATTTGTGTTTGTGTAAAAAGGGGCAATATGTAGGTTTGCCCCATTAGACGTTTCGTCACAAATGAAAACAGAGGTACCTCTGCACCTGTAGCACATTTAATTTTATATAATTCTATCCGATGCAAGCTACTGCCAAGTTATGCAAATTATTGTACTAACTGGAAAATTTCACATGAAAACGATACTTCACTCAAAAATCAATTTATTAAAGTCAATATTTTTTCTGTAAAAATTATTTAATTTAAATCATGATTTAAATCACGATTTAAATCAACCTGATTTAAATTTTCGCACTGTGTGTTATATATTATTAAAATGAGACAGGTTACATTAATTTATTGTATACAGAATTTAATACGAATTACAGCTACGACACCAGAAGTTTTCATGGTCGATAATAAAACTTGAATTTGTCAACGCAAGCTTTAATTGGTACACATTTGCACCTTTCAGATTCTATATGTATTTGTTTTAGTTAACAGTTTCCAACAGTGGACGGGATATCATCGTACCGCTGTACCACCCGTGGAGTCGCCAATGTAATGTTGCCTAAACTTAAGATTTAAGATGCATAAAAGTTACATATGATCATATATTTTTAATAGATGTCAGCTATATCTTTTAATATACATAAATGAATAAAAATATTGTACTAAACGGTGGCATATTTAGAGCTAAACGTTTCAACATTTAATAATATTATTAGCTACAGTGTTTATGAAAATATTAGTACATTCATACAAATTAGTCAAGCTTTAATTTTATTTAAATTTGTTTTGTTTCTTAACTTTACTTCTCTACTTCGACCATTACTCAGTTTTATATGAAAGTAAGCTTTAAATTTACATAGGTAACGTAAAAAAATTCAATATATACTTAAAGTTGAAATTGCTATAAATATTTATTACTTTATAATGTATCAAATACAAAAGTGGGTATTTTTTTAGAATTTTTAGATTTATGTATTTGAATTTTGCATGTTCTCATCCTACATAATTAACAATAGCTATTACCGCTACCTAAATATGTTATAATGTTTGGAATGTAAATTAAATACGCTTAAAGATTGACTGATATAATTTGATGTTAATTAAGTAGGATAATATGATTAATAAAATTCATAGTAAATTCACATCTACTGATTTAATTCTTGATAACCTAAACCAGACGCATTCAATCTAAGAATTTTAAAATAAAGTTATGAAGATATATGCAAAATGATAAAGAATGATAAAGGTTTTCCTCTTTGCTTTTGACAGTAAAATACTTGACAGTGTTGCACGTTTATTAAACAATACAAGAAATTTTATTAGTAGTTTTGTGTTTAATTTCATCCTCTGCCTGTTTTTAAAAAAATACATAATATACATCTTGGCAGATGGTGATCTTACTTATCTTTAGATCTTTGCAAAACCTCCGAAAAATTATTTTTTAAACTATTTTATTTGTATAAACGAAACGAGTAAAAAACAACAGCTAATGTGTAACCTGACAAAGCCTTTAAGTTAGTGGAAGCATAATAAAATTTCTAAGCAGCTCAATAATTAATTCTGTAATTATTAAAATTACTCCAAAATTGTATAACTAACATCATTTGAGAATATTTAAAAATGGCAATGTTTTGTCCGGTAAATTTTAAGGTAATATAAACACCCAAAATTAGTTAAGAGATGGTTAAAATAACACATTTAAAATTAAAAGTAGATAAATTAAAATATAAAAGAATTTCCTGTAATAAACAAAAGTGTTGAAAGCACAACCTATTATATGTGGGCAGTACTTATATACGATCGTGGACTTCACGCTCGTGTCTGAAGTGAATTAATATAACAAGCAGTCAATTGTACAGCAGATGAATAATTTGATCTGGTAACGAGAAGGAGCTTTCACATTTCCCGCTACTTTATATCACCGTAAAACAATTGACGTGATTGGCAGTAACGGACTTTAATTCCCGCCTTTCAGGCGTTTGTTATCTCGAATAGGATTGGCCGAAACTCTAAAGGGGGGATAATAAAATCAATTTAATGCCATCGCTTGGTCGCTCAAGTGTATCACGGAAAGGGAGCTATTGCTCGCTAAAAGGGTCGAGAGAGAAAACCTGAGCTTTTTGTTATCCTGTTAACTATGCGTGACATACGTGTGTTTGTATGGTGTTTGTTCGAGAGCTTTTTACGTTTTGTTGCATTAGAAAACCCTTTTTAATGAATTCCCTTTAATGTGATTAGCTCCGAAGCCATTAATGCACTTTTTTTATTAATTGGAAAAACCAACCATTTATATGTTAAGTAGGGTAAAATAGATAAACTTAGTTTGTTTTCTGCATACATATAAAACAGATAAAATTAAAAAAATTAAAGTTCGTAAGTTTGTTTAGTTACCTGTTATTTGTTTATCTCCACCAGTCGTCTGGTGGTAAGTACTTGTTTTTTTTTTCAATTATGGTACCCCACATGCATGTCCGGGTGGACCTGTGCTCTTCAATATTTTAATGTAACAGGATTGCAATCGAAATTCAGATGACAGCCAAGACAAACGAGCTAATATGACACAAATGGGTGTCCTAATCACTTAGTACGTCATGCAAACCGAATTTGAACATCAGCGGTGACAAACAGGCACAAGCAATATTCTATTTAGATAATAACGAGGGGGCGTCCCTTTTGATAGCGATCGCTCCGCCCGCAACGGCATGGTACCTAACTTCAGCGTGCAACTGTTCAGTCGACCACCACAACTGTTGCCAACCACACCGCAAAAAAACGACAGTTTCCGGTGTTTTGTTCTCTCGACGTGACCGAGTTCGTAATTAGCGTACACGAACGCTAATTGACTTTGAGAAAATCGAAGAGTTTATAATTCCAATTTAAAGCTGGAACTTCGGGGAATAAACTATAAAATTCAAGTGTGCAATTATGAAGGCTGTTATATATTTATGTGTGCACTAAAATCGCGTTTTACTTTCACAGGAGTTATAATTTTCATAGCCGGTTATTGATTTTCTATTTTATGATTTACAAAAAATATTGCATAAATAATTAGAAAAAAAAGGTTCAATAAAATGTCATAAAAGCAAGTGTTTTAAAAGATGCATCCATAAAGGTCAAAATTTAGAATGGAAGAACCAATAAAATCAGAACCGAACTATAAAACTAAAATTACGTTTAGTGTCGAATCACTTTTGTCAGCTAAAAAATATACTAGTGCTCCTGATATAAACAGCGATGATGACCACATAGACGTGGATGACCATTCTGACGAAGAATGCAAAACCGAAATCACAGAAGAGCATGTGGATGATGAAGACCAAATAAAAGTAGATGATAATGACCGAGATGAACTGGAAAGCAGAGAAAGTGGTAGCCCTAATGTTTCTCATGCAGTTGTTATTCCTCAACCTCTTCATCCCTCTGTACCGTCACTGTTAGGAGCTCCTCAACAGTGGCCTTTCTCGTGGGCTGGTCACGGATCTTTCTTTAGAACACCATCACCGTCACAAGGTAAGAAAATTTATGTTTAGTAAAATTTCATTTTTATTTATTCACGATACCAAACGTTCGCCAAATCAACACTACTCAAAAATACTTATAAGGCATACAAAAAAATTTACGGTTTCCGATCAAAGAAAAAATTTAAATAATCTTTTTAATAATTTGTTTTAAAAAAATGGTTTTATTAGACAATGTACAAGGTACAAAACGTAAAAAAAATATTCAAAACAATTTACTATCACAACCAAACATTTCAAAATCAAACATTCAAAATTTTCTAAACAATTTAAATTATAAAACTGCTGAGGTAATTAAGGCCAATGTAAATGCGATACCTAAACAGTTTTTGATAAAAATTTTAAAAATGTTGAGATGTTTTGATTTTCGAAGTAATTTGGGTTACATTGTCATCTATTATAAACTAATTAATATCTGATTATGAATAGAAACAACTTTTGATAATGTTTTTCGAAATTTATTAGTATCACTACATTTCTACCTTTAAAATACGAGGTGATGTCCAAGAGTTTTCAAATTCCACTAATGACATTTATTTTACATTTATTGACAGCTATTATTATAGTTGCCCGATTTACTAATTTACTGTAATTGCTCATGTTTAACATTTTTAAACAATTAGCAAGAGAGCATTGTAAATTACTTTTAATACGTATTCTTTTTATTTTACAAACGTGCATGATAAATGTTAGTTGGAAAACTTGATACAATTAACTCGCGTAATATAGATAAAATGGTTAAAGCGTGGGTCTCTCACAGCGCCGCTCACAGGCAAAATTTCCATAAAACATGGTGAAAACATGTATTTTAGTTTTTTAAGCAAATTGTTAGTGCAAATTTTTAAATTCTCGGAAAATTTCGAATATATTTTATATAAGTTGTTTTTTTGAAGTTTAATAATTATGCTTTTTTTTCAAAATTATTGGATACTTTTAATTACAGTGATTCTCTTTATAGAAAATTTATAAATATTGAAAATTTTAAAAGTTCTTAAAAAGTTTGAATTTTTAAAATTTTGAAAACATTTGTTTTGTAAAATTTAAATGATATAAATTTAATTTAGAGAATTTCTAAAATAATTTCTTTTTAATTTTGGAAATTTTATATAATTATGAAAATTTTAAATTTGTTATTTGCGCATTGAAATGAATTTTAAATTTAAAAATCTCAAAATAAATTGAAAAAATACATCATTATTATAAAAATCCATTTTCATTTTCAATTAATGTAGGTTTCAGCAAGAATTTTCTGTTGTAGCAGGTAGGGCAATATCTACCGCTTAACTCAATAAAAAAAGTTCAACTTGATCTGACTTGATAGACAACTAATTACTCTCAAGTAACGTTAACGTTAAAACACTCGGTGTAACTAAAAATTCTTATGTAATTTATCGACTAAATTATACTACTTCCGGCTACAGGTTACATACTAATTCACTAAAATAATGTAACAATAAAACTAGAGTTTAGAGTACACAATAGCAATTATTCGAGGGTTTAAACGCACACTGACAACCGTTTCCAAAAACAGCCACGTTTAAATTAATAATTTGGAAAATTTTATCTTATGTTTTATTTAACAAAAAAGTAACCGGAAATACGATTTTTAAAATTTAATTTTAAAACACGACAGCCAAAACGACGTAAGTAACAAAACAATAAAAAGTTACAATAAATGTTGGAAATGCTGTACATTTGTAAGAGTTTAAAAAAAATAACGGCTGACACAGGATTTGAACCAAGGCCGCTAGATTACAAGCCCATGCCTTTACTGCCAAAACAAATCGTTTAAATTTTTTTTCGATATGAAAGTTGTTTTGGTCAAGTTTGCCAACTGCCACTTTTCATGAACGTTTGTTTAATGTAACTAAAATATATACAGTGTGTCTATAAAGTAGCTCTCCCACCCTAACTAACTTGGTGTGCTGTAATGGGAAATTAAATACTATTTTTTAGGCAATAATTAAATTTTGTATCATTCGAAATGGCGGCTGGGCGCTATTTAAAATTTTTTTTTAATAGAAAAGGGGGTCGAGTGACACCTCATTTAAAAGGTCTTTTCGTTCTGCTCCAGATCCTAGAGTTTTAAAGAAGAATATTCAGCCATAACAAAATGACAAATAATAAGGAGGCGAGCGGCGCACCGTCTTGTTAGAACATAACGCCTTCAATATTATTTCCAGCCACCTGAGGTATTTCTGGGAAAATTTTGTTCTGCAAATGAAAAAGCGGACTACTGGATAAAAAATCAAAACAATTTTAAATTGACTGAGTCTATTTGTTTAAAATCCGCCATTTTGTTATGGCTCAATATTTTTCTTTGAAACTCTACGATCAGACGCAGAACTAAAAGAGCGTCACTCGGCCCCCTTTTTTTTTAAAAAAATCAAAATGGCGCCCAGCCGCCATTTTAAATGATACAAAATTTAATTATAAGCTAAAAAATAGTACGTAGTTTCCCATTAAAGCACACCAAATGTTGTGGTAAAATATGAAGTCGTTCAAAAGTTAGTTGGGGGAGGGGGAGTTACTTTGTGAACCGACGGTATATAAATAATTAACAATGCTCACTTGCTAACTGTTTAAAGCTGCTAAAGATGTTAAATATGAGCAATTGGGAAAATTTAGTAAGCCGCGCAACTATGATAATAGCTGCACAATTTGCAAAGTAGTCATCGACATGCCGGTTTTATTTCAGAGGCGACCGCAAAATTTCTTTTATTTTGTATAAGGTGGGACGTTTGTGATGAAACTGCGGGCTATTCTGTATTCGTTAGTATCAGAGCAAACCTAATAGCAGATTCTTTAAAAAATATTTCGGGTCAAATGCAATGGTCAGGGTAAAAATCCTATATCTGCTTTTGCTTTCGAGCTATTGGCCACATCTGAAATTTTGAAGGGCTCCGCTATTTAAAGAGATATATTTATTTATAAAAATAACTGAGTTAAAACTGATTTTTTTTCGATAAAGTAATAATAAAAACAGCTACCTCAACATAAAATTGCAATTCTTTCTGCGAATTTATGCGCTATTTATGCATTTCGTTCTCAATAAAATTTCAGAGTAAAAAAATCCAGTGGCATCAGGTCGGGTGATCGGGCCGGTCCCAAAAGTAGATAACCTATTACAAAATTGTTGAAATAAAACATTTTTTGTAGCGTTTGTTTTATTAGTGATTTTTTTATGTAATCAAAACACATTCGATTTTATAAAAAGAAAAAATCAGTTGTAGTCAATTATTTTTATACAAGCTGTATATTTACTGAATGGTAAAAAATAAGCACTTTATTGGTATTATTAGCAACTACGGTTTCTATTTGAAAACATGTAGGTTTGAGTTATATCTTGAAAACAATTAAATATAAAAAATATCTAGTTGCGCTATCGCTATCTAACCAAAAATGCTCACCAAACATGTATTTATGGTTTTCGTATATCTATTCAAATAGATCTACAGCCACCCTAAATTTATATAAATTTCAAATTTGATTAATAACTCGAAAATTAAATACAGAGCCTTCGTTAATTAGTAATACCCACGTGACCTTTGGTCGGCAGTGACTTAGGGAGTTTTAGATTTAGATGTTGAAGTCAGTTCAGGATTGGTACCCGTGGTAACTAAAAGTTTCCTGTAAGTGTCACTGTCAACACTCAAAGTGAGGTTATGTATGTAAACAAGCAAGCCTTGATAAGTTAACAAACGGCTTTGGAATTTTTTCATAACAGGCTCACCAACAGTGTAAGTTGGGTTGCCTATATTTTGTGGTCACATGGGTATTAGTAATTAATGAAGGCTCTGTATATGTATTGGATTTCTGCTTTGACATTCGAATTTTCTTTAAACAAAAATTTCATGAACATGCGTTAACTTTGAAAAGGTTCCATCCTGTACTGTAGTGTTTCTCAAAATGTGGTCCGCTAATGTATGTCAGGGGTTTCGCGAATTCCGTGCAAAAATAGAAATTCAAGTTTTTATTTAAATTCATTTTAAAGAAAACCGGGGCTAACAAAACTTCACACTCATGCATAGGCGCTATCTATAATGTATGATTACTTTTCAACATATAGGATTCAAACTATTGCGTTTTGGAAATCTGCGAATTTTTTTATGAAAAAGGACCCTTCGTGTTAAAGTAGTTTGAGAAACACTGGTATTATGAGTACATCGGCTAGTAGGCTATGACCATTTTTACTTCAAACTTCTATTCTGTACCAAAGTACTAAAAGTCTTGATATTCGAAAAGTGAACTCAATTCATACCACTTTGTAACTTGGAAACAACCCACGCATGCTATAAAAGTATATTATACGAAAGAAGAATTTGCTTTTGGTCCTGCTCATTATAACGCAAACAGTTTACGTTTTATCAATTAAAATAAAGCCATAAAGTAGTTGGGAAATGGTTGATTATTCGAGATACAAAGACAGTAAAACCGATGTTTCGCCGTCTCTTAATATAGACTTTAACAATAATTAGTCCTCACCTGCTACCATGTCCGTCTATCTTTCACACTAATTAGAGCTTAGTCCAAGCCAAAAATAATTAAAATTTTATAGTCTACTATATAGAACTACAAAACTTTTCTCACGAAAGATAAGAAGTTAAAAGACCGCGTAAAATGCACGATCTAATAAAAATTCGAATTTTAAGTTACGACCGCCTCTGTTACAGAAATTTGGTTTACTTTTAATGGCGCAATTCAAAACTGTCCCTTCGCAATAATTAAAATCCAGTGCGTACACTCATGTTAGCAACGCGTTTCTCGTTAAAAATACCGAACGACAACATAAAAATTAGTATTCCACCTGCAACAGAATGTCTTCATTTGGCTTCGGAATTCCACATCTGCTGAAAGAACGTGAATTCTTGTTAACAAATGAAAAAGGCATCTATAGTAGTCTGCCTATAAATATAAATAATATTATGATTGGACGGAACGCTTCGAGAACTTCAATCTGATATATTTATTGGAAATTCTGGATTTCTTGGTGCATTTTTATGTCTTCCAGGTATGATTGACAGTTTGATTTGTTGTTGTGGTAGTTTTTACAATTTTATGGTTATTATTTCTGATTATTCGTCGCAAGTACTTGTTTATTGGACTAGTATAATAATTATCTTCTGGCTGATATAGCAGATGTATCGATAAATACAACATACACCAAGTCATAAATAACTTATTTATAGACATAAATTAATTTGACTTTAATCACTAACAATATTCTTACAAGTTTGTCTAACTTATCTAAGTTAAAATTTCCGTATATAAATTTTTTAAGTGAATGTTTTAAAAATAATTAATTCTGTTATTAAAATAATATTTATGTTTTGAAACCAAATAATCTAATTAAATTTTCTTATAAGTATTTATTGCACAAACGCTTATCAAAAGCTCATATTTAATAGAATCGAATCGCAAACAGGCTATTTATAATTCTAAATCTTGAATGTCACCAGTATAAGTGAAACCAATTCCTTACAGCAGGCATATCAAACCCAAACTCGATTCCGGGAGGGCCTCCGGTAGTAAGATGCGCGCTCCGGAAGCACAAACCGAACCGGAAACCACGCACTCCCTTCACAACACAACAGCTCATGGCTTTGGAGAAGAAATTCAGGGATAAGCAATATCTGAGTATCGCAGAAAGGGCGGAATTTTCCAGCTCGTTGCGACTTACGGAAACTCAGGTAAAAATTACTTTAAGCTATTTCATCTTTCTCAAAAAAACCTAATTTTTATAAATGTTTGAATTTCTATAGCTTGCACAAAAAACTTCTAGTATTATTTTAAATAAAAGCCTACTAGTGTCTTCATTTTGAAGTCTTAAATAAATTTTTACCATCAAGACAAGGATGTTTCGTGACTTCTTGTACAAGCTTAAGAAATACATTTCTGAGGTCTTTTTAAGTAGAAAAAGTCTATTAAACATGAGTCCGGAAACGCATTATTACGGAGTTAGAACCTCCCGAATCGAACACGAAAGTCTAATCACGCTTTAATTAATACCTCTGCCAAAAAGATATTTTATTTACATTTTGTTTAAATATTTCACTAATAATGGTTAATTTTTCAGTTTCTTTCGTTAAAATTTATTCACCAGGCGTATATGTAGGGGGTACTTAAAATACGTTAAGAGATTCGTCGCGTATACCCTCACATATACGCCCCTGGTTAATGCATGTAAACGAAAACGAACAGATATCTTCATCATCATTATTACAATGCAGTGGCTTATATTAATACCAATATGAGGCAGATATGAAGGTAAAAAAGACGCCCTTAGGTCACGCATGTAGTTTTATTAGAATTTTTTTAATGCATAATGTGTCACAAATTAATTTTAATTTTTACATTTATTCCGGATCTCTTCTACCTGTCTCAACCTCCGCCACTAGAAGCCATATATTTCCGCAACCATTATATAAGATGCATATACGTTTGGACATGGAACCGCTACAGTTTTCGATGTAGATAAGAAAATGTAGGTTTACACTAGATTAAAGTTTAAGAGGCTGTCCTCTCATACCTCCCGTTGTCAGATGCAAACGAGCCGATGCGACATCGGGTTCTGGATTACAACTTGCGTTGTTTCCAATAAAAACGGTAAAAACGTCCCTGAAAACAGTCCCAAAACAAATTCGCTAGAAAAAGCATCGGTGGAGAAAAATGCCCTCCTACAAAAATCGGCTGAGTAAAAGCTCGGGTAAAAACATATTCCTGTAAAAACATTTCTCAGTAAAATAATTTCCCAGAAAAAACGCCACCGAAAAAACAGTGCTTAAATAAAAGCGCGTGTTTTCTCTTGCTGGTAAATTTTTAAATATTTATTTAGTGCGTTACTTATTACACCCAAAAACCTTTGAAAATCTCCGTTAAAGCATTCCCCTGAAAATGAGGAAGAGTTTGTTAACTTTCTTTAGGCATTTTTTTTGGGCTATTGTAGGATTTTTGAAATGTTTTCCAATAGTTTTTTTTTGTTTCTTTTACGGGATTATTTTTTCGGGAGCAGCCTACATTCCCGAGACCGACTCAGCCGGAGAAAACATTCGGAACGGCAAATTCCAAGTTGCAACTTTGGTTCAAGGGCACCAAAGACGTAAGGCATAAACTTTGGGACCCTGTAAATCCCTCTAATATACGCCACTGTTATAATATCCGTACACAATTTTAATCAAATATTTCAATTCACGGCGCCAGTATTAATTAAAGCGTGATTAGACCACTCCATTTTCCAGAGACTGACTCTGTAAGGAAGCCTATGTTTATTAAACATTTTCTACTTAAAGTGACTCTAGAAAAGCGCTTCTTTAGTTTGTACAGAAAGGCATGCATCACCCCGTATAACTATACAGTATACAGGCTGTTCATTTGAAAAGTTTCCACCCGTAATATTAAGAAATTCAGCAGAGATATTAAGATGCGGTTTGTGGGAGCTTTTTAGATGTCAAAGGAAGCATACGTTTCCGATATCGTTGATGGATAGCAATTTACCCCTTACCCAGCTTACTCAATTTTAGCATCTTAAATAGCACCCTACTCCTTATGTGATATCAAATTAAAGCCCTAGAAAAATGTGGCGTCAAAACAATTAAAATCGTTCCTTCGTTCAACACTGTAGGTTCTGCACGTTTCTGATTTTCAACACACCTACATTTTAGAAGATTTCTCACAAGTTTCAAAACGTATGTGTGCGAGACATTTCTAGCTGGGTGCCTGTGGTTGAAGGCAGCCGCTGCAGTTCTCCGTGCACATTGATTCTTGGCTCCGTAAATAAAAATAAATTCTTATCTTTTATCTAAATTGTATACCATCCTTAAAGTAATGAAAAGCTACCGACAAACAATTACAAGATTTTGTTGTCAAACTAAATCAAAATTATAACATTAAAGGGGAATTACACTAGCAACGCCCTCTATTATGTGCGGCGAGAACATGTAGTGGTCTATTCTGGCCATAATTGAAACCAAATCTCTTCTTTTTTAAATCAAAATTGCTTGAAATCTATAGCAACGGGGTGCACTTGTTAAAATACTTAGCTCCCATTTTTTACGGAATAAAGTACTTTTAAATTAATAACTCGAAAACGAATAAACCAATTTTAATTTTCTTTACGCCAAAAGACTACATTTTTCTAGGCCTTTAATTTTCTGTTACATAAGGGGTAGCGTGCTATTTAAGATTTTAAAGTTGAGTAGGCTGTGGGGGAAATGAATTGCAATCCATCATAGATACCTGAAAAATGTGCCCTCCTTGACATCTAAAGAGCTCCCTCAAACTGCATCTCAATATCTATTCTGATTCTCTTAGTATTTCGGGTGAAAATTTTTCAAATACAGCCTGTACATAAAATGATACGAGAAAATCTTACCCCGAAAATCAAAATTTACAAAAATGGTACAATGTTCCAAGCATTACAATTTTCTGCCTGTAAATCTTGAAACAACACTATGCTTCCAATGTTACTTTTTTTGCAGGTGAAAATTTGGTTCCAAAACCGTCGGGCCAAAGCGAAACGGTTACAAGAAGCAGAATTGGAAAAATTGCGGCTAGCAACAAGACCGCTACTCCCTTCTACCTTTGGGCTTTTCCATGGAGCTCATGGACACGTCATGTCCCCATTTTTAGCTGCCATGGTACATAGACCACCACATTTTCTAGGATTTCCAGCTTCTTTCGAATCTATGCCGACCATGCCGCAGTCGATTCCCTGACCACCAGTTTAGTGTCTTGTCTGAAAATATTTGGGTAACTTTGAAAATGTGTAAATTTTGTGTAGAATGAGTGTAACGTATGTGTAAAATATGTATTATATTGTTGTAAAGTAGGTGCATGTAAATAGTAGACTTATGAAGTTGTGCGTTGTTGTGAAAAGAATTATAAGACTGATGTAAATAGAAATGTACGCAAACATTACTGAATTATTATAATAAATATCCTAAAACGCCCAATAAAAAAATATGTATGATTTTGATTTATTTATTTTTATAATTACTAGAAGGTTACCATTAAAAAATTATGTACACAAGACTTGCTTGCACCACTGATTGTGAATCATCAGACACTACCTGAAGAGTTAAAGCTAAAGTAAGCGTTCCAAACAAATTACACTCCTTCTTTACTTTCTACTAATATGTAAAGTTGTATTTAAATTTATACGTTAAAATCGCGGCTGTAAAGAATTTGAAAGGGCATTTCATAAATATTAATTTACCATTTTATTGATGTTTCTCGTAATAAAACAAGTTCAGTAATGAAAGCTTTAACAATACATTAGAACTATGAAATAGGTCATTTGCAAACCAGTGCGAAGATTTCTCAGGTTTATTCTGGTCGGACCGTAAATAAAAATCACAAAACAATAATTTATAAGACAAGTAATTACTTTTCGAAGTCAATTTCTCCCGTAACCGAGCATTCACAACAAGCAACGGCTACTGGTTCTAATTTATAGCCGACCGGAATGCAGACTATTAATAATTTAAATGTTAATTTGTTAATTAATGATACAAATTGCTTTTCTGAAATGTGTTTTATGCATTCCCAATACGGTGCTACTCGTTTATACTTCGGTTACTTCAGTGTCATTATTCCGCGAGATCTAGATAACGGAGATCTATAACGACCCAACTTGCCTATGCCAGACAGTCTGCATTTAAATTCACTTATTTTTCGCCAATAACTAGATATAAATCGCTCACAAGTAATGACTTTATGACTTTTTTTTCTGATTTAAGTGCTGATTCTATCAAACACAATTATAATTGTAGGTTTAGAGAGTTACTAGTTTTAGGTAGCTCATGGTTATATTTTCTAGTTGAAGTATTTAGTAACGACACCATTAAAATGGCTGAGTTTTAAAACACAAAAACGAATTTTTGGTACCATTACGATAATTAAAAACAGATATCCTACCAACGCTACGAGACCTTCCTCGCGAATGGTTCATTATCTTTTATCTAAACTACTGTTTTTCTCCATTCGCTGATTTAATTTATTACGCTCTCATTTTCTAAAGTAGAAATGATATTGGGTCATGCAATTTATGCTCACCTTCGATTCGTTTTTTTTTGGAAGTATTTAAGCTCAAGCTATATGTTTACCCGCAGTGACGCCTAACTTTATGCTTTTGCTTATGGGAGCTTTCGATTTACAGAGCAAACGTTCCTGAAAAAAATCGCTGAACAAATTCGCTGGAAAAAAAATTGATGGAAAAAATACCTACGCACAATATTGTCTGAAAAATGCTTCGGTAAAATGATTCCCCGAAAAACCCGGAATCATAATTTTCCGGAAAAACCAACCACGGAAAAGACATTCCTCGAAGCACGTGTATTTTCTTGCTGGTGAATCATTGTATAATAGAGCTTTCCCTGAAAAAGATGCGTATTTTTTTGCTGGTGGATGTATATGAATAAGCACAAATTTCATTATGGAATTATATGCAATTGTCTAACATAATTTTCTTATGTTTATTTGTTCCAAAAACTTTTTAATATCTCCGTTAAGGTACTTTCCTCGAAATTGGGAAACGTGCTCATTTTAACTAACGTTCTTCCCCATCTAGTTCAGGGGATTTTTGTTTAAAGTTTTTTTACAAGAATTTTGCTTTCTTAATTGTTTCCCAGAGCTGTTTAATTCAGTTTTTTTTTTCTAATTTTTATGGAATTTCTTTTCTACGAATTCTTTCGCCCATTTTGTTCTACTTTTCAGATTTGCAAGGTTCTTACAACATTTAAATCACTTCAGTAAACACTTACGCCACAGGGAAGTAATTACGCACAGCAGAAGCTTAACCAGACATTTTTTTAAGATAGGTCACTCAAGTGTTTTGTTGAATCAATATTCACAAGCTAACATACAATGGACAGACACATACCACTAAGGCAGGATTCACAGAACAGCGGCTGCGGCTGCGGCACCCCCCCCCCCCCCCATCTAACGGTTAAACAATGAAATAACTATTTTGTGGACGCAGAAAATCTTCAAAATTGCCGCAAAAGTTAATAATTCAAAAAACAAATCTAGTTTCACGTGATGTTTCTCAAAACTGTATAGAACTCTTCTTTTCGCAGTTAGTTTTTACGACGCAGTCACCGCAAACTATAAATACCTTTCATAGAAGTGCGCCAGCGTCAGCGAAAAAAGCTGCCGCTGTTCTGTGAATCCAGCCTAAAATTTACTTTTTTTTTTCAATTTTGTGTTTATCGTTTTACAAATGTAACAATTGAATTCGGCTATGGAAAGTGAAGACGCACGTAAGTAAGGGTGGATCAGGATGGGCACGAGCCCCTCAAAATAACATTGGCCATCCGCTAGCACATCCAGTAAGTAAAATATTGAATATTTTATTCTGAAAATCAATTGCTTGGAGAAAATAAAATTTATTATTTATTATACCGCCAAACCTTAGAAAAGCCACGCAACTCGATTCGGTCGCTCACGCTTAAATCAACTATAATTCGTAGTTCTGCAATCGGGTACCCTCTAGTTAAAAATGTTCAACTTTTGGTGTGTACCGTTTGCTCCATCCCTCCCGAAATTACTGAGCGAGGTTCGACTATTTGTCAGGTCTGGCGACGCGTATACTGTAATATACTGTAATATACGGTAATTTATTCGAAACCAAAAATTAAAAACTCATTTTTTAAACCCCTCCTCCCCCCTATAAACTACATAAAAATAGCTTATGCCAAAGTTTTGGCACAAAACAAAACTAATTTACTTTCTTATACTCTTAGTTTGGAAAAGTAGTGAACGGAAATATATGTTTCCGAAATCTAGGTAACCAAAAAAGTGATTTCTAAAACATGTCTGTTTGTCGGTGGGTAGGTTGGTGGGCGGTTAACAATAACAACCTCATAGTTTCCAAACCGATCGATGGCTCGATTTCGATGTGCTTTGGTATGCTGGGGTGTATTAAAAACTCGCAGTCAAAATAAGCTTTTAAAAAGTCCAAAACCAAAAGCGGAAGTTAAACATGTTTTTTTGGTAACATTATTTTCAGTAATGTGGTTAATTTGTTGACAGGATTTGATAAAGTACTTTAAGACATATCCAACGCTTCTTTTCCGAAACTTCTTACTTCAAAATAGCGGCCGCTACAATTATTATTCCAAAAAGAGGTGCCAGATCAACATACATTGTAGTTATTATACTATCTCTAGGGAAACACAATGTTACTATGTAAGATCATTTTTGCACGAATGAAAACTGCGAAGTGAAAAATATTTTCAAAGTTTTTGAAACTTTCAAAACATATTGCTCAAAAACTATAGAGACATACGGTAATCTTTTAACTTTGTGGGTTTATAGTGATAGTGCTTAGCTACAATTTGGTTGTTGTGTCAGTCCACCAATTTCTTTGAGACACTTTCTATGAACTCTTGAAAATCGACAACTAATATTTCTTTACTGAATACGCACGGGAGAAGATAAAAGATTCCTTCATAAGTGCTAGTACAATAACATTACAATTATATTTTAGATGCAGCAATATCTAGGAGGCGAGAGGGGAGGTTAAGTCCCCCCTCCCAATTTTAAACTAATAATTCTGCTGAATCGTCTCTGATTTTCTTTAATGCAAAAGCTATATTAATTAATCGATTTTTTTTCACAAAAATTTGTTTGTAAACACACTTACCCTCGGATTCGGGCGAGAAACGCATTATCATAGTCACTAACGTTGATACTAAAATTCTTATGAAAAATACAGAGTGGGTAGGAAAACCCTGGCCACTTTTCTTGCGGCGGTCAAAAGATGGCGCTTTAGTAAAGAAAAATTAAATTAAAATACTGGAAACAACGCAGAATCCAAGACGTTTTAGTTGTTTTGATTTAATATGAGGTGTATTTAATAACTAAAACGTCTTGGATTCTGTGTTGTTGCCAGTATTTTAATTTAATTTTTCTTTACTAAAGCGCCATCTCTTGACCGCCGCAAGAAAAGTAGCCGGGGTTTTCCTAGCCGCTCTGTATAATAAGTAGCAATGTAGTACTATTTAGTATCAATTCTCTTGATAATACCGTTGTAACAATGTAAAAGTAGTGTTTGTGCCTATTTCGCCTTAATAAGATATTTTATTTAGAACCGCAATGAGAACTGAAAAATTGTTTCCCGTCGGCAAATTCAAAGGAGAATTTGATTTGATGCGGCACGCGAAAATCGCGGGATTGTTTGTAAGTTACGGTATTATTCATAGTAAGGTAAGGTGCGGCCCTCCTACCTTTTCTTTGGTCGGGCATCGGCAGTGGCTCACTTTACCAAATGAATCTAGTTGCGTGTCTGGTAAAACACCGGAGAAAAGGAATAAAATCTGCTAGGAGCTTACGCAAATTTAAAATTTTTAAATTAAGGATATAAAAAGATAATGATTAATACGTTTTTGAGTGTATAAAAATGTAGATTTTGTTTATATTTATTATTAAACATTACTAGTGTTACCCCAGCGCACAATGCACTCACAGACTGAGCGTTGACTGAGCCGGCTAAAATGCTAAGTCACGTGATGCATTAGTTCCATGAGGAGACGCAGCGTTGGTGTAGATGTCGCTTCAAGTAAAGCGCGTTTAGCAGACTTTCATATATAAATTAAAATAATTATTATTGAAAAATCGACGTAGAATAGAAATATAAAAATGTTTCATGTTCCATCTGAGGATAGAAACCTTTCATTGAAAAACAAATGGTCCAAATTGGTGAAGCGGTAGCCGCTTGAGGAACCGGAGAAAAATACCCTTTGAGCTTTTATATATGTATATATGGATTAGATAATCTAGGATGTGTCACTTGATCTATCTTGACCATAGCTGGCTATGCCCATGCCTGCACGATTTGACTATTTTATAACTGTAGAATACAAGTCAGAGCTTCTTCTTCACATCCACTATTTTTTTAAGTGTATCTGCTTCCCTCTTTATTGTCGAATGACTATCATTTACCTCCAGATTCGAACAACTGATATAACCAAAGTTTTAATCCTGGCTCAGCGTTATTTTCTTTGAAAGGACTTCAGCTGTAAAAATGCACACACGCTCTATGTAAACCTCGTTTTTCACTATATCCAGAAACCTTAAAATGAGTTTATTATATAAAAATTGCTTGCGAAGCTTTTACCGAATACAACACCTTCTTGTTTGTTGTTGTTTGTTGATATTTGTTGCTTTTGACAATTTACACTGCACTCTAAAACCATTCTGGTTCTTGTATATTGTATTAGTATTATATATTGTAAATTTTTAGTGAACTTTTAATTGAGATATTTTAGTTAAATTTACTAAAAAAAACTCCGTTGCAGCAACCAGTGGTTATTTAGTAACGGTAACAAATTCATCTTGGTTGTTGTAACAAATGGTAATTTTACTCGAAGCAAATCATTTTAATTGCGCTAACAACGAACAAACTGTGATTTGCCAAGGCATCAAAGAGATTTGGTTCACAACACTAAATTCATTTCGATTTGGTATCCAAACTAATTTGCTTTCACAGAAAATTTTCATCAACTAATATTTGTTAAAAGCTATAACAAATCCTTATTGGCTACAATTGCGATTCAATTGGTTGGGTCTATTAACATTTAGTTACACAAATTAAAAACAGAATAACAAAATTGTGTTTGTTCCAAAAATCAAATCATTTTTTAGAGTGTGATGAATGGTAATTACAATATAACAGCTATTGTATAAATTTTTAAATATAACTTCAATTATCTGGTAATCAAAACTTATAAAGGCAAACAAATATAAAAATGCAATCAGCAGTCTTTTGCACGAGTATTGACGATATTAACAATTTAAAAAAATTCTATCAAAGTTGGCTCATTCGTTTTAAGCAATATTCAAATACAGTAAAATAACATAATATAAAGTTTTGTACTCCATAGCAAATAAAACTCATAAAATCTAATCTTACTCACACCGTTATACTTCTGTTTATTGTAAAAAAACATTAAATCGTACTTAATTGCTAATTAATCTACACTTTGTCCTCTATTTAACTTGCAAAACTGAGCCGAACAAAAACTTGTTTTTCGGACTGTACGAAACGATTAAACGAAAAGCGACAAATAAACAAAGACAGAAAAGAACTCAAGATAACAGCCAATTAAAAGACGTGGTATATATTGAATAATAATTATAAGTAGCTACTGCCCTACCCTAGTTGGATGTTGTTAGTGAAGACTTACGTCTTGATTCGGTAAAATTGAACAGAAGAAGTAGGAAAAGGCAAAGAAACGAGATGACTTATAACGAGGCAACTGCTTAAATTAAAAGTGTAGACGGCAATTTGTGAAATTACTTCTTGGAATTATAGTCCTTTTATGTCTAATTACGTCTCGCGGAACGTACTCTATCTTTGTCGGAATTAATTCCATTGCGTTTAGGTCGAAAAGGAAAGAAAAGTTGTTAAAATAAAATCATGTTTTTACTAATAAATTGCCATTGTTTCTATCCAATAGGTTTAAAATAAAAGTAAACGAACCATTTCTAAGAATTTCATTAATTAGTTCCATCACACGTTCAAATCGCTGATTTGGCACACTAAAATTGCATTTTACACTTTAACATGGTTAAATTTACATACGCAACATCGTAAAATGTAATGTTAATCGCACGAATGAATGAGGTCGTGATCATAAAATTAAACATTTATACGCCTTTCAGTTTCGTCGTTGATAAATAAAAGTATGTATCGAAAAAAATTATATTTGGCAATCTAATCAGATATCGAGATTTATAGAACGAGATTTCAGTTTAATAAACTAGATCTGTTTTCAGTAAAACTAAATAAAAATTACATTGCTATGCACTTAATTAACTAATTAATGAACTAATCGCTACATCAGTTTTTTGCACCTATCCCGTTAATTACATTTATATATATTTTTTTAATAATTAATTTTACTATACACGATATGTTAACTTTTATTTTTTGAAATAATTTCTAAATTTTTTAACTCATAGGTTTGTAATGTCACTTTGCTAATATAGGTAAGAAATTTTTGAAGAGGTCGATAATTAAGATGTAAATACACTATCAATTCAGTGGTAATGAATTAAAGCATCAGCGATTACCTACATCAGTTAATGAATATACGGTATCTTATCAAGATTTAACTAGAAACCAGGATGCTAATTAATTTTTTCTACGAAGCCGCCTAGCATCATTTTCAATTAATTATTTTTTTTGTTATCATCTCATTTTTGTAACTATTTTTATTCAGCCAAATTAACAGTGCGTTTGAATACCGTCATCGATGGTTTCAAAATGAAAAAAAAATTAATTCTTACATGTTGACTTACCTTTACAACTATTTTTTGGTTATATAAGCATTAATTCGTTATATTAAATATTTTTAATTTATGTAGGTATGTGTTAGTAAGATAAGAACAAAATTTTTTAAAGCATTGCATGATCGTGATAAAAATACCTGAATCCTAAACATCAATAGAAAATAAATTTCTGGACGAAATAAAATGAACATAAAACGATCCTAAAATAAAACGACCGTAAAAAAGACGGGTAGAATTAAAGATCCCAAGTTCTAAATTTCGAATAATTAAATTTGATAAAACAAGCTAGAAGTTGTTAGGAATGTTAGTTGAAAGATACGGTAGCTGATACAGACGCCCAAATAAACTCTGCTCTCCAATCAATTTGTCTGTATAGTTTTCATTTAAAATAGCCATCCTAACAAGATATAATTAAAACTAGTAAATGTAAGAGGAATTCTGATTTTAGAAGATAATTATAAAAGATTTATTTGAGAAAAATCCAAACATGCATTTCTCAAAATCTATGCTTTTAAAATTTTCTTATGTTAATCGACGAACATAAACACCATCACACAGTTAAATCGCCTATTAACAGCTAATACCCTGTATAATTTTTTGAAGCATCTTTGTCTCCATATCTTTAAAACATACCTATAAAAACAGTAATTTAAAGCAAACTAAAAGCCTCTTTTTGACATTCTGCTAGTTACAGAAATATATTGGGACTATAATCTAATAAATCCTTATAGCGTGGTTCTCTGCTAACGCCCTGTATACGTTTCTGTAGGTTTTTTTGGTAATTTAAAACGTTTTTATACATGCATCAAGAAATATGTATCTCAAAAACTAGTGGCACTAAGTTTTTAAATTGATGTCAGTTAAAAGGCAACTAAGAACTATAACATATGTAAATTATTATACCACAATTGCCCTGTGATGCTTTGTCCAAAAAAGCTGTTTAGCAACTTTAAAATTTTTAATACATTTTAAATAGTATTTTAAAAAAACTAAAAAATACTGTTTTCGAAAAGCAGGTTTGCTTCCGGTTTGAAACCGCATCAAAGATGCTGCTACTTCCAACGTTTTGTATACGGTTGCAAAGAACATCTTGAGAACTGTGGACTTTGCTGCTGCTGTAAAACAAGTGCTGAAAATCGCAAAAGCTGCGTTCATAAGAGTGGGGTGCTTCTTGGTGTGCAACGGACACAGCAGCCGCGGGACAGGATGACCCCCTGGACACAATGGTACTTGGTATTTCGCGTGCCCATATCGACCTAATTGGTCTAGTATACACACCGGCCACCTTGGACACAACGGCTACATGTTAAGGAGGACAGTAGACACAAAGGTCACATTGGGCTAGTGACCTCAACCTACCTTTGGCGCAAAGGTCACTTAAATCTAATAAACATCAAGGACAACAACGCCTAGTGGCGGTAGCTCTTATGTCCACTTGATCAATGTGGTCGTTGGGTCCAGGTAAAGGTGTGGCCGTTGTGTCTACTAGACCAAAGTGGCCGTTGTGGCCAAGGTAGTCGTTGTGTACATCTAAAGGTGTGGCCGTTGTGTCCAAAACATCTATGTGGCCGATATGAGCGCACAAAGAACATTTGTGGCCAGGTAGCCGTTGTGTCCAGGTCCTTTAAACTATTTTTAACCTTTTGTAAGTTAATAGGCACATATAGAGCCAATGCTATAGTTGTGCTTTCCCGCCCTATACTATATATTTTTGACAACAATCAAAATGTTTATGATGTAAATAATTATATTTCTGAAAAAATAGGCAAATTTAAAAATTTGCTAGTCATTAAACAGATATAGGGATAGACTATAACACTTATTAATCCCAACATTGTAATTATCTTGGAACGGTCCTGTATTTCTTTTGAGGTACTTGAAGGTTTTTAACGTAAATATTTTATATAATTTTATTCACGAAAACTAAAATATAAAATACGTTTGCCATCGAACCAAATTTTTCTGGTTTTTCTCTTCCATTTTCGGACACTTTAGAAAACACCTTAAATACATTAGAAAACACCTTTGGTACAACGGTTACATTGATCTAGTGAACAAAACGGCCACCTTGATCTAGTAGATGCAACGGCTACATTTGATATAACGGCCTAACGATGCTTAGTGTCGGTGGCCGTTCTGTCCGCTAAAGATGTGGCCGTTGTGTCCACTAAAACAATGTGGTCGGTATAAACACACGAATGACCAGTTTTCGTTGTAGAGTTGGGCAAATGAAGAAATTTTCAGGACCGGCTCGAGCTCGACAAATTCAGAAGATGGGCTAGCCCGGCCCAGCTTGTTCTTTAGGTGCATGATTGGAAGTCTGGGTCAGCCCAATAAATTCAAAATCGGGCGGACCCATTCGGTCCGTTTTATGATTTTATAAATGGGGCTAGCAAATTTGACCCAGCAAATTTGGCCCGCCAAATGTAGCCCGGTAAATATGACACGTCAACTAAACTTTCGTAATTTGTTCTGTAACATTATTTGACATTTTAGTTAAGCCGGCTGTCTTTGCCAGGCTGGTTAAGCCCTGCTGGCCCGGCGAGGCCCTGTTAGGCACAACTGGCCCGTCAAATGCTCTGCGAAGCCCGACCCGGCTCTATAATAATATGTTTTGTAATTTTAAGATTGGGCTAGGGCTTTGGGCCGAGATGTTCACCTCTAGTTCGTTGAGTCCAGGTGATCGTAATGTCCAGTGGCCGTTGTGTCTCTTTGATTATGATTTTGAATGCTATATTTGTCCTGCCACGCCCTGTATGCATTTTTAATTTTTTGTCAACTTAAAAATGTTTTCCCACTGTTGGAAATGTAAGTACGCCATAAATACATGGCTATAAAAGATGTAAGTGCCTCATAACATTTTTTTATTTGGTTACCCTTGACTACGAAACTTAATAGTGTCACTTACATTCCTAGAAATATAATAGTCATACAAATTTATAGCAACAAGCATAGCTAGCTTACAAAGTAGAAATAATTATAACAAATTTCTGATCATAGTTCTGATGTCAGGTGTCAAATGGCACCGATTTTACATATATTCTTTTAATATTTTAAGCTAATTGGTGCCGGTAGTGAGAGAAATTGCTGCCGATATAGATAGTAGGAAAAATATAATAAGCAACACGTAATATAAGGATATAACATCCTCGGAAAGTAATATAAACCTCGGCTCCGCCTCGGTTTATATAACTCTGTCTCGAATGTTATTAGGTCTTAACATTTCTTGCTGCTTAAATAACTATCAATATATAAAAAATTATTTTACTTAAAAACCAGAAAATTTTGAAAATTTGTAGTCGATGGTATGAACTTCAACACTTAGAAATCCCAATACTGTTCCTATCCTGTAACGCACTGTATATGTTTTTAAATACTTTTGATAACTTCAAGTGTTAATAAACTTAAATATTTTATAATATTTCGTCTAGAAAATGCGAAATATAAAAGACGTTGGGCATCGAACAATATTTTGTTTTTCTAAGACAATTTAAGGTTATTGTAGAATAGCTCAGCAATTTTATATTAAAAAATTTGCACAGCAACGGAAATTATGTTATGCTCTACTATTTTTCTTCAGTTTCTGATAACCAAAACGGATGTAATTTAAAAATAGCATATTTTAAGAAACCAATGCCCAAAAGTAGCAGCTATACACAACCAAAGTATAAAGAAAACTTGCATGGCCTGCTGTGTCTTCGCAACAGATGCCAAGAGACAAAAGACAATCAGCCTATTAAAGGTGGACACCGTACCAACAATTTATTGTCCCAATTAGCCAAATCGTGAAGCTACGTGTTTTGGAAAGGCAATGGTCCTCGATATAGTAGCTTG
This sequence comes from Ctenicera cuprea, assembly GCA_958336395.1. NCBI lineage: Eukaryota > Metazoa > Arthropoda > Insecta > Coleoptera > Elateridae > Ctenicera > Ctenicera cuprea. The sequence goes on from OY284491.1 coordinate 22,212,155, forward strand.
TTAAGTAAACCGGTATCTTCCCACAAAAATTCTTGCCGTACGCCGGTTTAAAAGAAGAAAGCCGCAAAAGGACACAAATTAAAGGAAAAAGACACAGTGAAAGGACAGAAAGGAGAAAATACGCGACAACGTTGACAGCTTATCTGCTGATATGTGTTTTTGGGGAGTCCGACTTTTATATCTTTTATTTGGCTTCCCGAAATGCGCAGGAATAATTTTCCCGCACGTCCCTCTAATTTAAAACACAAATTAAGACAGATAAAAAACGGACTTGTACTAAAATTAAAACGGGAAAATGTCTCCTAAGAACTTAATCCGAGTATTTAGGTCCGATCTCTTCAACACTCGCCTAATTAAGAGAGTTTGTATACAAATTAAATGAGTTGATTTAATTATTGTAGGTTTTCGCTTTTTAAGGCAGTTTTATGTTGCTTTTATGGCGTTCGAGGGGGCACTTCCAGATTATGGAGTTATAAACTCGAAAATACTTCACCGTACTTATGTCTTACTTGACATCCTATTTTATCTAAATTTATTAGCAGAATTAAATTACAGGTTAACCATTTTGAGATTGTGCTGTAAAACGGTTTATGTTTGTGACATACACTACGATGATATTTTAGTTTTTTCTGACAAATTTCTGCCCCTCAAGTCCAAACCAAAAAATAATTACAACACCAAAAATTAGTAGGTACAGAAAATTTATAATAAAATATAGCTACAATTTTAAAGCACCTACTTGCTGATTATACTTTTTTAATATTTCAAATTCGCTTCTCACTATTAAAATTTTGCCTATTAAAGTTTATAAAAAAAGTTTCTGTTAAATAAGGTAAGAAAGCCGCTTAGAGCTATTACACTGGTTAATAACATAATAGTATATTATGCAACGAATCTATAATGATAGCTATTAATACACGAGTGAGAGTGAGCTGCCGCTCGTGTCGTAATTCAGTCGAGTGTATTAATAACCATTATATAAAAGTTGCATACACTATTTTTTCTACGACTTATTAATTTAAAAAAATATTCATTAAAAAAATGTATTTCATCATTATACTTAAAAATAAAACTCTGAACCTACTAGACAATAGTGCAAATATTCAAAGGTTACATAGATACAAACCGCTCAGACCTACCACATAGATTTGACTAATTAAATTAAGTTATTAATTAAGTTATTTTTATACAAACCTTATTTTTAAGTAACTTATGTATTGTAACCGCAGTGTTACAATCTTCATGTCATTGTTTCATGTCATTCAAATTACTAACCTAAACTTTGCTTATTCTTGTATAACAGATTGCAAAAAGAAATATACTTTCTCAAAAAAAAACTGTTTTGCTATGTTAACTGAGAAATGTCAACAACTCCTACAACCTTAGTTATTAAAAGCACTGCTTTGCTGCTATTGGTCAGTCGGGTATTTCATAATAAAAATCTGCATCGAAATGGGTATCATTTTAGTATAGGCAGCGCACACTTAATAAGTAAATTAAAACATGGGAGTAGAAACAAATAAATTTGGCATAATAAGTCTTATTTCATTCATCTGGGCAAATGTCAATAAACGCTTTTGACATGACGTCTTTTACTAACGGAAAATTTGAAAATCTTTACTTAATTTTAAAATTTTCATACATAGTTTCGTATTTTTGCAACTATGGTCATATTGCGAAAAAAACATACTAAATTATTATACAAAAAAAGATGGCCTTAGAAATATGTATTTGGATACAACCGACCATTTAGACCATATTTCTTATTAAACTATTAATCAACAATTAAACTACTAGTGAAGTCGAAAGTTATCGGGTTAAACTACGAAAGCTTATTGCATAGCAACGAGTATTTGTTTTGTTTGAAATTTTCTTAAACAAACACGAGTTGCTATGCAGAAACTTTTGAGTGTTAACCCGATTATTTTTCAATTAACCATTGGTATATAATTGGATTATTCTACGAATTAATTAAATTGTAAAAGCAATAAAATAATCGATTTATAAAACATATTTTATTTAGTTGTTTCATGGCAACCAATGTGTGTTTATAAAACTGTCAAATTACTTTTATTTTTAAAACTAAAACAGCTTGCTTCAATTTATTCGCAATTCTTTATTTCCTACTATAAAAATCCAATTACAATCCACAAATAGTAAAATTTCTGCAAATCACATTCGCTTTTAACAGAGTAAACAGCAACATGCCATTTTCAACCGAGAACATCCAAAAATAGGTTGTAATATTCTAGAGGCTGTGCGAACAAACTGCACTTTCGTGATTATAGCAACGACGCCAACAATTAAGCAAAGACGACTGTAGCATTGTTTCTTAATCGTGAAATAATCTAACTAAATACCATTTGTGATTACAATGTCTTCAAGTTAAATTTTATAGATATGTCTTTCAAAATTTTGTTTTTGAGCATCCGCACTCGATGTTTTGACAATTTTAGAAAAAAACTGTCGAGCCTTTTGCGTACTCGGTTTATTCCGCCCTGTCAAAACGCGTCGTATCAGTTGCTAAAATTTGAAAATATTGCATGACAATATCCAAGAAATTAATCCGAAAAAATTTGATCTAATTGCTGTATATAAAATTAAAAGTAAAAAAAAATAATAATCTAAGCAAACATGATATCCTGTATAAAAAACATCGAGTAATTTACCTCAATTATTTTTTACAATTGCGCTTGGTATATGAGTGGATTATTTCACGCATAAAATATATGGAATTGTCAAATTAAATGTAATTTTAAAACTATCAAAAATCAAACAAATGAGTAGTTTGCTTAATTTTATTACAATAAATTTTTGTACCTAAAAAATAATCGGGTTAAACTTTTCTATTGCTGAAATGGTAACTGCGAAGTAGTGCTTGGTCGACATATTATGACTAAAATAATCAATGTAAAATTTCTCAATGTTGTCCCAATTTAAATCTTGTATAAAATACAATTGAGGCCCCAATGGTGAGTAGCGAATTTGTATCATACCGTAAGTCGTTGCAGCATTTGAAACGCCTATTATAAAAATGCTTCTCTCATGGATATGTTAATAACAACACAAAATTCACCAAGGGCCAATTACGAATATTTGTCAGCCAAAAATAAAGAGGCTGTAAATACTACCCCCCCCCCCTCTTTTAATATATATTGCTGCATTCAAAATACAAATTTAGAATCTTACTCAAGTTTGTCAGATGAGCTAATCACTTCAATCGCGAATTTTACATCTGCCTTTGTTTATTGAATAAAGAGATAATAATTAAAAAAATTCTTAGAGCGGGTCACAGCACAGAGACATTAAGTTCCTAAGTTAGAAATAAAACTATAATTCGTCTCTGGCTTTATCACCTGGCAAAATATTAGAACAATCACGTTGCCAGCTTCTGATAAATATAATTTTATGGGTTTCTTTAGAACTTAATTTTGACAGAAATATACGTTTTGAACCGCCAGGAACACAAAAACTGGTATTAAAAAAAGGCTGTCTGTAGGTGGGTGGGTGTGTATGGTCTCCATAACTCTCAAACGGATGGTGCAATTTCAATAAGCTTTGCAATGTAGGAGTAAATCAAAACAGTTGATGAATTAACCTTTTGAAAAAATCGTAAACCGGAAGCAGAAGTTAGACATGTTTTTATTGGTAGCATTAGGGCATCTTAGGGCAAATCTAAAAATTTTTATTTCTAGTAAAATAGCGGCCGCTACGATTTTTTTATTGTGACTTTAATGATTGATAGTAGAATAAGATTAACAACTTAATTTTTAGGTGCAGCAATATTTAGGTGGGTTAATTTTATCCCTCTCACAAAATTTTTGTCGAACGAATTTATCTTTCCGTTTTTGGTTTTACTTAATATTGAGAAATCAAAAAATTGATTTTTATGTCTCAAAAGAAAAGAAAAAATTTCGATTGTAAATTAATCAGATATATTGGTCCATGCTTACGACATTTCTATTTTCCTTGTTTCCTGGTCTGCTCTACGGCTTAGACTTTCTTTACATTGCGATAAGTCGATGAGATTTACAACCCTTAATATAATGAGAATTACTGCCGTTATAGTGCAATTTTAAAGAATTTACGGATATTTCTCAAAAAAGGCGTTTTGGTTTGAAAAATATTTTTGGTTTTTTATTTCAAATTAATTCGATTTATGTTACACATTCTGGAAAAATAATATTAGGTATTTAACAAACAACGCATATTTTTCGCCTACCAAAAAAAACCATAATCATAAATTAAACAATGTTTAAAATGAAGTAGAAATTTGTTTTTCCAAAGACTCAAGTGTTGTGTTACATACAATATATTTTTTTTTATTAGAAACTTTGCATAAAATTAATTATCCTGTTTTCATCAAAAATGTAAGAAAATGGAAAAGTAGAATTTCGGAACTTAGAATAACATAGCCGTAAAAATAATCCCACCGCAAAAAGAAAAAAAAAAGCTATTAAGAATTAAAAACACGAACAAAGGAAAGGCGACTAATGCCTTAGGCAATATCCGTATTTAATATTGCGCTTTGCGCCCTGCGCCGACTTTGGACTGCTGGTACAATGTTAAGCAAATTTACCTTTGCAAATACGGTAAGTAACTAGGGATGCAGCGAGCAGTACTTTTTCAAAATGCCGGATAACGGATATTTGGTATCCGGCTGCTCAGCCGTATAGCCGGATACCGGATTATCCGGCATAGTTTTTACTTTTGAAGTAGTTTCAGCTTAAATGCAGTAAAATTTAGGTTTTAATCACAGAGCATAATATATACTTACAGAGTATGCAACGCTCGAATCCTATGGTCTTATTCTGTAGTGTTTTAGAGAGAGAGCACCGAGACATGGAAACTACTAAATGTAATATTTCAAGGATGTGCTGATTCGCTCTAATATTGTTTTTTGTTCACAATTAAGATTGGACGTATGTCAACGAAATTGATTGTAATCACAAGAATTAATAATTTTCAACGATTGTTAAAACTAAAACGTGTTCTGTCCTAATAGATCCGACACCATCAAGAAATCAACTGACATAACTTAACATATATGTTTTTTATAGACATTTCAATAAAATATTGACGATTGACGATCGAGTGCTTTTTATAGATTCCTTGTCTCGGATCTCTCATGTCACATGTACTGCAAAATTGAGACCTGCATATCATAGCAACAGGCGGTTCATGCATACTTCTTACGTTATACATATATTACTTCGTGGTTTTCACAAATAATACTTATTTATGTGGTTTGAAATCATTTCAAATTTTTAACTTGCATAAATGCCGATCTCAATAACATAAATTTAGTAAGTTTATGCAAATCTGCAAAATACTGGACTTATGGGGTTTTTGCTCTCGTACTTTCAATTCTTTTAGTCTATACTTCCAAATCAAATTGCATGGATAATCTCTTTTACTTGAAGAAAAATCTCCGGCCGGATATTTCATATTATCCGGCCAAACCGAATATTCGGTGAAATGGCCGGATAGGCCGGATAACGGATAAAAACGGAATATCCGTTGCATCCCTATAAGTAACAATATCTAGAGTATAAGAAACTCAAAGCGAAGTGTTTCGCAAATTTTTGTGTTTCCAGCAGTTGCCCAAAATCTCAAAATCAATTATTTTACAATCAAAATACCTGCAAAATAAAAATTTAGAGTGTACTTCGCACTTTCTTCATATTCATAATAGTTGTCCCGATTTCAATTTAAATAATTCCTGTGAGCTGATAATTTATTCCAGTGAATAACATCAAAGAATAGTTTTAAGCAACAACATTAAATTGCATTAAAATTACTTAACGCAGAAAAATAAATAAAAGCTAAAGCCAAAGAGAGTTTCTCCTTCAATAAAAGAGGTATCGGCGATTGCGAAGGATTCAAACCGGGCCTGTAAGTAGCAGCCAAGCCGCTAATGGGGCATTCTAACCAATTGGTCTCATACGGCCCGAGATAACGGCTGTCTTTGCCCGGATTTATTACTGATGCTACTGTGCTGCTACGCGGAAAGAAATTTCGAGTTTCTTTCAGGATGTAGGAATCAACTATCTATTCATGTGTTACATTTTTGTAATAAAGTTTACACCTACCGTTGTTTGTAAAATATTTAATAACAAAATAGAAAAATGTATGAAAAATATACCTAAAATTTTTCAGGAAAGATTCTATTTGCTCGACAGTGAGTATTTGTTGTTTGATCAATAATTACACGGTTTTGCTAACTTCTTATACATAATGATTTCATCCATTTTTAAGAAAGTAACAGAAGAAAAATGAACGCTAGTAAATGAAATCATCCGTTACAAAAATGTACAAAATAAAACCGCAACAGAGTACGAAGAACCGAATATGAAACCTCCTCAACTGTTCAGGACGTGATCTAAGAGTGTTATGCACATTTAAGGACAACAAAAGTCAACAGACCTGCACTTATAGCTATAAAACTAAACACAGTATAACAAATAAAATAAAACGCCAGATTTACAGCTTGCCAGTTTACAATGAATATAATCAAACGTAAACGAAAAGTGCAATTCGTTATTAAACGCTAATAAAGCTTTAAAAATTATACTAACAAACATCCGATTTTTATGCAATAAAAATTAGAGCAAATTCTACATAATTTTCCTGGAGTCGCATAACCTTTTGTTTAAAAAAGAGCGGCAAAAGTTGAAAGGGAGATGCTCGTGTTACAAAAGCCAAACCGCTCCTCTATTAGTTTCGAACAATAACGTTTAAAAACAGTAAAAGTCAAATTCTTTTAAATTTGTTTCAAGTCATGGTTGCTTTTACACCAACAGTTTTCATCTATAATCGATGACAACTTAGTATGCTGACTAGGTTTTCCGCAGTATTACTAACCTGTTAAGGTAAACTTCTTAAAAATTAATTTCATAAGCTTAGTAGGAATAACATAAAAAATCAAATAACCTTTTCCATACTGTTAGATAATAAAAGATTTCTCTTTCAAGGAAGAAAGAGTGACAGTTTCTCATTTCGCTGGCATTTTTTGGAGCCACATTAAACAAAGTAACAATATCTCGCATATAAATGAAATTTGTGGTTGTCGCATTGACAATAACCCCGGAGTAAACCTTTAAAAAGTAAATTACTGCCGCTATTTACCCTCCAGGTCAAAATTTGCATACGAACAATGGAGAACATTAGGAAGCATTAGGCATAATAAACCAATTATTTTCGTGTTGTGTTCCTTAACTTTTGTCACTTATTGTTTAATAATACAAGGAAATGACTCCGTATAAACCAGAAAACGTACACATAAACACAGGAATAATTGTTATTGTAATTCTTCGGCGGCACTGTCAGGGACACTAAGAATATTTCTACATAATAAAATTCAAATTTTTAACGTTGTCGCTTATTGTATGTTAAATTCTAAAGAAGCAGCTGCAAAAATCAACGATTATAAATAAGACTGTTGATTGAATTCTTATTGCAGGATTAATTTATAAACTGCTGAAATATGGCACACCTGCTTTAATAATTTCTACTTATAAGAAATACTCAGACTGCGCTTTGTTAATATTAAGAATAAATTAATTATGCATGTAAAAATGCACTTCTTTTAAAAATCAAAAACTAAATTTGCATATATGCAAAATAACATTCCTCAATTCGCGTGAAAGTCTACAACACTCACTTCTCTAAACTCGCAGTATAATACAAAGAAAACTAACCTTGGGGAGGTTAGCCACATAACTAAGAAAATTCTGCTATTAGGTTATTGCTGGGTTAACGTAGAATAAGAATCCTCTATTATGTTTTCAAATACCAGCAAAGTTTCGTAGAAATTTATTTTTTCAAAAACTAAACATTTTTAAAAAGTTTAAACAAAGAGTTTGAAAGAACGAAACCGGCTCGATTTTGCTTTTATTATTCGTTTCGCAAACAAATTATTAAAAGTTTGTGAGGAAAATACTAAAACCAACACCTAATGCAAAACAATGTTTTGAGAGTCGTGTTTTATTTTTTAACAAAATCATATCTATTTATTACACTATTTGGTACATATGGCAGTTCTATTTTCTGTCACATTAAAATGTTGTATTATTGCATAAGGATGTTATTGATTTCATGAATATTTTCGAGATCGAGATTTTGATATAAATACGTGTTTTACAGCTCCACGAACTCAAAAACTATTTTTCTAATGTTAGTCTATGGGATTGTGCTGATGCCTCATACCTTCCTAACGAGCAGCGAATAGTCGTAATTCAATTTTTACTTTTCTATAGTTTCGGTATAGCGATGTACTAATTTCATAAACATTTTTGAAATTGAAATTTTGACAGAAAGACATGCTTTGGACCTCCATAAAACAAAAAGGAGGTTTTTAAAAAAATTCTGTCTGTGGGTGAGTATATGTATGTATGTGGCGCATCATAACTCCCGAACAGATGGTCCGATTTTGATAAGCTTTTCAATAGAGATCGTTAGTGCAAATTCAATACTTTCTTTCCCAACTTTTTAGCTTTAAGATGGCGTCCGCTACAATTTATCGATAATATTAAATTTAGCGTCTTATTACTCAACAACAGGTTGACAGATCAGGTTCAAATATGTTATAGTAACAGTCCTATAAAGACGCAATGTTACTGTGCGCAAGAATTTGCGAAAAGTTCGGAAATTTTCAAAAAATACTACTTAAAAACTGGGTACACGATTTTTGTCAATTTTCTAAGTTTATAGAGCTAAAAATAAAGTACAATTTGGTTTGTATCCCAACTCGCAAATTTCTCTTTGACGCTTTTTATGAATTTTTGAAAATTGGACGGTTAACGACTATACACTATACAGGATGTATCAAATTGCGTGTTAACTATGGGGATCTCGCTTGTTTGAAGAGTTACGACGATGGTTAAATAGGAGAAAAGTTGTGGAATTTTATGTCCATTAATAATCTAAAATTATATTAAACTATATAAACTATCTTGCTTAGTTTAAGAAAAAACTGAAAAAAACTGAAATTTTGGAGTTTTTGTTTTCGGCTATAACTCAGTTGTCATTTATATTATATATTTCTAGTTAATGCATTATTAGAACACCTTTTTTATGCTGTATTTAAATTTTTTATCAAATTTGGTATAACTGTCACTATTGCTTGTTTTCGACTGTCAACTTTGTTTTTCTTATGGTCGACATTTTAAATTTTTTTATATTTGAATAGAGTTTTTAATTCTGATTTTAACGATGTGTCACACTTTGCATTTTGTGTAGGTTTTGAGAATTTTATTACAAAAAATAAAAATTTTAATAAGAGTGCCATGGAAAGACCATGTCATTTAATTTATTTTGAAAAAATTCTAGTAGGCCATGAACTGATGGAAGTAAAACAAAACCTTACTTTTATTTACTTTGAGTTTTAGATACATTAAGTAAGCGAAAATTTCCGGTAACTTTGTTTTAAGCATAGGCAGCAGGTTAAGTTAGTTTTTACGAAAATAAATGAATGATACAGTTACTAACACACAGATTAAAGAGTTCATTTTAGACAAGCTTCTGCGCATGTTTCACAAAGATGTAAATTTTTTGAACATTTAATTAATAATTGTTTGTATTAGTACAGTTCTAGTGTGCTCTGTTGTATTTATTTAACCTGTTATTCAAATTTGTTATGTCAGTTGCATGCATAAAAACTGCAAGTGGAAGTTTCAGTAAATTGTGTATGTTAGAAACTTTGCCATTCATTTGTTTTCGTAAAAGATAACTTAACCTGCTGCCTATGCTCAAAACAAAGTTTCCTGAAATTTTCGCATACTTAATGTATCTAAAAGTCAAAGTACATAAAAGTGGTGTTTTATTTTACTTCCATCAGTTCATGGCCTACTAGAATTTTTTCAAAATAAATTAAATGACGTGGTCTTTCCATAACATTCTTATGAAATTTTTATTTTCTGTAATATAATGCTCAAAACCTAAACAAAATGCAAAGCGTGACACATCGTTGAAATCAGAATTAAAAACTCTATTCAAATATTAAAAAATTCAAGTGTCGACCATAAGAAAAAAAAGTTGACAGTCGAAAATGAGCAATGGTGACAGTTATACCAAATTTGATAAAAAATTTAAATTTAGCATAAAAAGTGTCCTAATAATGCATTAACTAGACATGTAATATAAATTACAAATGAGTTATAGCTGAAAACAAAAAATCCAAATTTTCAGTTTTTTTTCAGTTTATTTAGAAACTATGCAAGATATCTCCAATTTCTTTTCAGATTATTAATGGGCATAAAATTCCACAACTTTCCTCTAATTTAACCATCGTTATATCTCTTCAAATAAGCGAGATTCCCATAGTTAACACGCAATATGATACATCCTGTATACTCAAAAACGCGTTATCAAATGGGGATGAAATCTGATATGGGCAATTTTCTAAAAGTACGCAATGTTATAAGTTACTAAAACTTTTGGAACTACTGAAACTGCGAAATGACAAAAATATCGAAGTTTTGACATTTTCAAAAACATACTGCTCAAAAACTGGTTACACGATTTCTTCGAAATTCTATAAGCTAATAAAGCTAGAAATGGGCTACAATTTAATATATGTCAGGTCCGCTAGTTTGACTGTGATGCCTTCTATGAATTTTAGAAAATCGGAAATTCATGCAACTTTGTTTAATAAACGGGGGATGATACATTTTCTGTTTAAGCTAAATTGCTTACAAGTGATAAAATAAGTCATAATTCAATTTTTTAATTTTTAGGTACTGCAATATTTAGAAGGGTTAAGTTTTCCCCCTCACCAAATTTTTGGTGGGAAAATTTGTCCATCCGGTTTTGATTTCTTTTAATTCCAAACACTTTTACAAAGAATTAAAAATCAATTTTTTTTTCTTTTAAAACTCTTTGATAAATTCGAATGATCATAGTACAATGTGCAGGTAGGATGTCCTCAACTATGATTTCCATGCAAGATATATAAATGGTTGATTAGTTGGTATATAATCCATTGTTTGTTGTGATTGTTGACAAGAGTTCTTTATTACATCTCAGAGGGGTTTCTGGTAATCCCTACTTAAAGTCTTACATCCCAGGAAGGTGTTAAACGCAGGTAAAATCAAAAAATAGGTTATTTAATTTACAATTTTATAAACAGAAACTTTTTATAATTTTCCGGTTATTAAACAAAAATTAATGAATTTTTGATTTCCAAAAAAAAAATATTCAGCCATAACAAAATGACAATGTTTGAAGATAAAGAAGTCTATTAAAAAAAACTAAGAATTTAAGCAAAAATAAATTAAATTAAGTGTTCGAAATGTTTACCATTCACTTCTTGGCACATAAAAAGTCGGTTATGTAATTCCTGCCTTACATTTCCATAAGTTTCTGGAGTGATATTTCTGCAAACCTCTGCAATGCGTTGCTCCAGTTCTTCAATTGTTTCTGGACGGGTTCCGTACACTTTCGATTTCAGATATTCTCATAGAAAAAAATCTAAGAAAGTTAAATCTGGGGAGCGAGCCGGCTATTCTACAGGCCCCCGCCTACCAATCCATCTTCCAAGAAAATGTCCGTTGAGAAAATCAGAAACAGGCCTATAATAATGAGGCGGCGTGCGTCTTGTTGGAACATAACGTTTTTAATATTCTTTCCAGCTACCTCAAACATTTCTGGGAAAATTTTGTCCTGCAAATAAAAACGTGGACTACTGTATAAAAAAAAATCAAAACAATTTTAAATTGAGTGAGTCCATTTGTTTAAAATCCGCCATTTTGTTATGGCTGAATATTTTTCTTTGAAACTCTAGGATCAGACGCAGAACTAAAAACCTTTCAAATGAGGTGTCACTCGAACCTGGATAACAAAATCAAACCAATTTTGAAATGAGGGAGTCCATTTGTTTAAAACCGCCATTTTGTTATGACTTAATATTTTTTTTTGAAACTCTAGGATCAGACGCAGTACTAAAAGCCCTTTCAAATGAGGTGTCACTCGACCCCCCTTTCTATTTAAAAAAAAATTCAAAATGGCGCCCAGTCGAATGATACAAAATTTAATTTTTAGCTAAAAAATAGTATTTCATTTCCCATTAAAGTACACCAAATGTTGTGGTAAAATATCAAGTCGTTCGAAAGTTAGTTAGGGTGGAGGAGGAGTTACTTTATAGACAGACGGTATAATTGTTACTTGACTACAGTCTTAATAGTTTCAATAGTTCTTCTAGCTTATAACATTGTGTGCCCTTAGGGCATTCTTAATATTACATCTTTCCGGTATGACTACTCGATTTTGTATAAATAGGAGTTATAACACAAATCTTCAATTAATCATAGAGAGCGTCAAATATAAATTAGAGGCCTGAGACACGAACCAAATTGTAGCTCAGTTCCAGATTTATAATTAAAAATTAAAAAAAAATGTGCAACGACTTTTTGAGCAATATAGTTTTGAAAATTTCCAAAACTTTGAAAACGTTTTTCGCTTCGTAGCTTTTAGCGTTTTGAAAATTGTCGTGCAGGGTAAAATTGTGCCGCTTAAGAGCTATACGATACAAAATTTCAATCGGATGTGTCAACTTGTGCTTCTGAGTAAAATAGCGCTAAAATCAAACTTTAAAAAAATGATAGCGTCCGCCATTTTAATACTAAAACGTTGGCAAAATATCGTTGAATTTGTCAGATTTGTACAGATTGAAAAAATCGTATTCCGGAAAATATGCTGCCACAAAAACATGTCTAACTTTCGCTTCCGGTTTCGGACTTTTTAAAAGCTTATTTTGTCGGTAAATTCTTAATACCCCCCCTACCTAATTCAAATCCTCATCAAAATCGAACCATCCGTTCGGAAATTATAAAATTTTCATGAAATCAATACTTCTCTATTACACTGAAAATATAAGAAATTAAAAAAATATTAGAATTTTGTTCACTTATTTAAAAAATAAAGATCGATTTTTAAATACTATTCAGCTTTTAATTTAATTTTACGTATATGTTGAAACTTTCTGCCTTTAACAGTGTCGTAATCGATCAGAAATATGGTAATAAATCCAGAAGCCATTTGTGTGTAGTTCTTGTGTGATCCTATTTTTAAAATAATGCCAATTTTTGGATTTACTTTTGAACACTTTCAATTTTTTTGTTCCACAAAAGAAATTAAAGATTACAGTCTGGGGACCGGTGAGGCCACTTAACGACCTGGAGCGCTATTCTCGAGTTTCGTGTTTTCTTCGAATAGGAGTATGTATTTAATTCCCTTAGCAATGACATCATATATGAATGCGAAACGTTTGACACACGAGTGGAGGATAATGGCCTTAGAAATATAAATTCAAATAATTGCAAACTTTTTGGCCATAAGACGGAGCAACTCCATCTTGTTGAAACCGAACGCTTTCAATGGGTTTTGCTGATTCATTTTTATGGGAAATATAGTAGCTATTTATGTATGACATACTTAATACTATTTTGTAATAGATTAATATTGGCTTTCTCGGTAAGAAAGACGCTCAAAATGATTTGCCGTTTAATTTCTAGCTATACGCTCAGTTTTGTGGAAATTGAGTGTAACGCTCGTTCATTTTGTGGGATTTTCATCACACCATTATCTGTCCTATAAGTGTAGGAGTTGAAAATTTCTTAACACTGGTATTGTATTTTTCAAAAAGGTGTATCATAGAATTAGAGCACCTTTTTCTCTTCTTTTTTAATGATACATCTTTTTTCACAAATACGTACAATATCAAATGCCAAAAACTGTAGAAATTTAGTGCAAAACATAAAAACGTTAAAAGAACGAGCAGTAGCTCCATCATTTTCATGGTCAATGGTTAATTCTATATTCAAACCAAGAAGCATGGAACGCTATTACGGTTTAAGTGCACGAAGAGCTCGAAACACACGACTTGACGAACCGATGGCATGTCTCCGACAAATCTATTGTTTTGACTCTTAAGCAAACCAATAAATAACAAAATCCCTACTTAAATTGACAACTTATGCTGACTTTGATACCGAACAGGCTGTACCATTAAGAATTTACAGTCAGCTTCACTTCTTGCACGCAGATGCTGAATACGATTAATTTTAAGAGTAGCAATCGACTGCTTATACGTAAATTTAATGCAGAATGTCAAAATAATTAAACAGAATATTGCAACGAAATTAAAATTCAGGCAGTAAACGACAAACAGTACCGAGTGCAGTGTTATCTCCTGCAAGTCCTGCAGTTTACAGCGAACAATTAGCGAATATGCAGGGCACATCTATAAAACTTTCTTCATTTATCGTTATCCATACAAAATCGAAACCAGGTGTATCGCAAATGCAAGGGTGATACCTGAGAACGCCTTGATTTATTTTCTAATTAGTTTCGACAGGTATATAGGACAGGTAAGGCAGAAAGGTTTGAGGATAAACGGGATTTAATATCTCAGAATTGATCGTATTGGTTTGTAGCAGATATCGATATAATTGCAATTCACTTTATTGAAGATCGGTATCGTTAAATTTTATAGGCAGTTGTTGCAAGATACGTTTCAGAGAAAAGCGGAGAAAACCGTTTGTTTATTTCAAGAGGTATGTTACACAGTTAATTTCTTTGTGTAATTGCACTTACATAAAAATCAGTACTCATCATGAATTTTGATTTGGTTTTTAAGAACAATTAACAATTAGCGACTGCAATCACTAAACTACCACAGAAATTACAGTATTGGCTCGCAAAGGACACAACGTGAGTACGCCCTCCCTCCCTAGCAAACACGCAAAACCAAACAAAATTACATAAAACCTAATTCATTTTTTTAAAACTTATAATACTGCGAGTGCGTTATGTTTTTATAAAACATAATAAGCGGGCAAAGGCAAGATACGAGCGTCCCATGCGGGCACCGTTGTTTTTAAAAAGAGGCGGCTTTTATATAAACAAACAAGATAAAACATACAAAACGTATTTGGGCCAGAAATAAGGGAATTCAATAATTCTGCGTTTTTCACTGGCGTTCTCATAATATATGTATGTTATCGTATAAACAAACCTTCTCGCGATATGGTAAAGTTACATTTGACCTTCAACAAACAATATCTTTGGGCTGTTGGGTTGTTATGGATTCGGACAAAATGTTTTGAGTTTAAAAAAAATTCAAATCACTGGCAGTCTTAACGACTTAGTGATTGATTATTGTGTGAATCCGTAAGATAGGCGTATGGATTTAATTCATAGAACTGTTATTTAAAAGATAAGCTTTTTTAGTTTTAACTTTATGTTGCTCTCTCGTTACCACCACTGATTTTATATTAACGTTCTATCCCTAACGTTTACTATAAGTTAAGAACAGTTTTTTACTGCAACCACTAAGACAAATTGTGACACGCACCAATAGGATTCGGAAAGGTTAGGTGCCAGTCGCGTACATGCCACTTAAGTACAAGACAATATTCGTGCAATTTGGGTACAAAGCCATTCGGCTAGGTTAAGAATTGTTAAAGTTGATTGTAACAAAAATTGCAAATTTATGGTACATAATAAATTTATTCTAGTACCAACAAAATTATTTTTATCCATGGTATTTCAAGCATCTGACGAGTTTTTTGTAGGCAAATAGCACGAATTTTGACCTGTCGCAACTGGAACGACAACTATAAGAATACAAGCGCAGTTCGAAAAATTATTTTAGCGTGAAACTATAATTTGGCATTAAAGAGCACCAGAAATCAAACAAATGATTTCGACGCAAACCAGAAAAAAGAGGGAAATAATTTCTTTAAATATTGTTGCATTTAAAAAGAAAATCCGTTATCATATTCTACAATTACTCATGAAAATGTTCTTTAAATGTGTTGTCTTACAAAGTCTAGTACACACAGTGGCGTCTTTTTCATCTCTCCAACATTGGAATCTTGAAAACGGCTAGAAATACAGATTTGCTTAAATTAAATAAAAGTTGCCTAATTGGAAAAGCAATTTAATGATTTTATTATTGCCAAAATATTCGTGATCCACTAGAGTGGAAACAGAAGATGTGAAATTCCTGTAAATTCAAATATCTCCGTGTATAGTGAAACGAGAAAAAAATTGACACAGAAAATTGTATATCTGCTTAAGTTGAATTGAGCAAAAATATTTGTACGATTTATTTCGTTTTCATATGATAAACAAAACACACTTTTTTACTTTCCAATAATTCTACTGAAGTATGGAAAATGTGTTATGATTTCATGCAAAATTTCGAATATCACCTTTTAACAGAAATGCACTTTTAGAGTTCAGGGAACTCAAAAAAGCTGTCTTTTAAAAATGTCTGGCGGTGGGTGGGTGGGTGCGTTCGTTCCTATATATCTTTGGAAACCCTTCGACCAATTATTATAAAATTTGGTATATGGAAAAGTTTTCACAAAATTATTGCTCAAAAACTGTTTCCATCATTTTTTAAACTGGTGAGCCAATAGAGCTTGCAGTAAAGTACAAATTTGTGTTTTTTGTTAATCTCCCAAATTTTACTCTGACATCCTTCGGGAATTTTTGAAAAAAATTAAATTGATTAGTAATTTATTCAAAAACGCAATTACCAATCATTGGAAACTTTAAATTGTCTAATAGACTATTTAAAGTTGGTTACAGCAAACTAAGAAAAAAAAAATTATTTCAAACCATTTGAAAAATTGAGAATAGATTCCTTACTTTTTAGTATCAACAATGCGTTTTACGAAAGTAACGTTGCTTTAAACTGAGCCTATCAATTAGCAAAATTAGAAAATTATTTGTTTATTCTTTGCATATTTTTAATAACTTTTCTAATAAACTATTTACAGCGACTTTTGGTCCCTTGTCCGAAGCGCAATATTTAATTAGCCGCGGAACAGTTACCTTGCTGCGGTTTAATCGAAGTTATCGCTGCCTAGTATGCTTACAGCTACAGTACGACATTATATTTCACAGGCTATAGCAAGCATAATTTCCCGCTAGGGCCTTACTTTTTCTGTTTCTATTTTAAATTTTTGTTAAAACA
The DNA here is from genome assembly GCA_958336395.1 of Ctenicera cuprea. NCBI lineage: Eukaryota > Metazoa > Arthropoda > Insecta > Coleoptera > Elateridae > Ctenicera > Ctenicera cuprea. The sequence continues at coordinate 22,229,139 of OY284491.1, forward strand.
GTGTTATTTGGTCATTTATTGGCGCGAGAATATTTAAAACGTAAAAAGTATGAGAAAGTGTTTCGTCCATGTTTTTTAACATCATAAAAAATTATTTCCCGATTTTCTCCAGGATATAACTTACATACGCTTAATTTTATATTCAACGAAAATATTGAATAAAAACTAGCATCCGTACCCATGAAATAAGTCGGGAAGACGTTCTGAGTTAAGCGTACATACTCTGATTGTTTTCAGCGGCATCAACATCATCATAACGATTTTCTCACCTTTCGGTGGTGGCGAGGTAGTGCGGTGGGTGGTTTTTTTCGGTATCAACTAATTAAGAGGATATTTTTATAATATGAGAGTTAATATGCTTAATTTTAAATTTAATGTAGTCAGATAATGCAATACAATGCAAGTAATTTCAAGCATCTTGCTAATACCTTACCTTGGTATATTTAAAAAAAAATGAAAACCATCACGTGTACATTAGTTTTCTGATACTATTGTCGAAAGCAATTGAAAAATAAAACTGTTACAGAGTAATGTTAATTAATCCTTGTAATTATTTGTTGTGTTGCTCAGATGTACAAAAAATCGCAGCAAATAAGTGGCACCGAACTATATATTTTGCTATGAGAGCCAACTACAAAAAGTCTTAACAAAATTGTAGCCATTTCTGTAAAGATTTTCGTCACAAGAAAACAATTTATTATAGAACAACAAAAGAAATCATTGAAATTAAAAATTGTATATACCTAAAAGTCTAAAATAATAACAAAATTAAAATTGTCCAAAACCAAGAAGCGACTTTTTCTGTACAATGGGTTTAAATTACAAAATTAAAACATTTTTTGGTACAACTAGATGCAGCGGCCAGCCGCTGCTTACTTATTACCTTAGGGACAGTGGCCCTCCTGCTTCCATGGGACGCTTTTGCAGCACATTTAATCAAATGTATTAAGAACTTAAGATTTGATTACTAATAACTGCTTAAATATGTTATCGTAAATTAGTTAAAAATATAATATAAAAAAAATTTTAAAGTAAGTGGTAGTTCAAGATCGCATATTTTAAAAAAGTGTTTCTTTTTATTCGTTTAATGAAACTGTAATTAACGTGTTTTTATTCAATATCTTCGTTGAATTTAAAATTAAGTAGGTATATCAAACTAAAAGTTATTTTTTACTATCGATTTAACCGGAAGTGACGTCAATTTGCTTATTTTAAATGAAGTGAGAGGTATTTAAAAATATAAAATTACAGCCAAGCAAACGCATTTGCACGTAAAAGTCAATTTTTCTCTCGAAGATTAAGTCGAGCAGTCTAAAAAATACACCTGTTTTCAGATTGAACTAACGAACAGTCAAACGATCCCACCAACCCCATCAAAAGCTAAGCAGCGGCTACACCAGGTCTCGGCGGAGCTCCCCCAGTACGTTGAGTCTCTTCAAGAGCACAGCAGCAGTTACACCTGGTTTCCGAGAAACTCAAAACAAAGCAGCACCCCGCGAAAACCTCCAGTAAAACGTGCAAGCCCCCGGCCCGGTCTATACGCGGACCACCATCTGAAGCAACAGTTCGAACCCTTCTTTCTTGTTCGCTTTGAATTAAATTGTTAATGTAAAACTTGTGCAATGAGCAATTCTGGTAATCTAGTAATCTAGTAGGCCGATGTACTGGTTTAATGCAACCAAAACTGGCAATTGTAATTATTTTCTAAATATAGTTACAACCTGACGCACGCTAGTCAAAGCCTGTTGTAATGTTTTATTTGTGGATCATCTAACAACACTTAAAAATATTTTAATTTTGTTCAACTGAAGATGACACTAGTTTCGAAGTCTCTTACTTTAATCTTAAAGAATGTTTTTCGCACGTAAACAGAAAAAAAACTTGAAATCCTTGCAAAAAAATCTAACACATGACTGGGTTTCACAATCATTAACCTGCTCAGATTGTAGCTGGCTAACAATAGGGTAAACAGTTGAAGTGGTTGGTAACAAATGAAGATTAATGTTCTCGCGTTTTCCCAGAGATCCAGCAATCCATGACGGCCGCCCGCGCCACAATAGCCACCGTAACATCCATTTATTTGGTATTTTTGACATTTTTTCGAATTCTTGCTGCGCCTTTCAATTTTCAAATTGAATGGAATTTAGGTGTCTGAATGAATCTGTGATATTTCTAGTTTATATGACGGCTTTATTAACGTAAAAACTGCGAGTTTATTATTAAGTAGGGCCATTGTGGTGCCATTTGAGGTCAGAAATGCGCACATAAATTTTGCTTTGTTCACTTTTGCCAAGCACATTGACTTGCGAATTTTATTTTGTGCCCGTATGGTATTCTTATATAGGTACTTCTAAAGTAACCTACAATTTAAAAACTTATTTGGCCACAGATTGCCATAATAACACAAAACATTGCTTTCAAGTAGACATGAAAAGAACTATTCAAGACTGTAGTACTACAATGAAATCTAACGGGGGTGTAAAATGTAACTTTCTGTAGCACATTCAGTCATTCACCAATTTTAATGGTCATTCTGTCTACAAAACCTTTTTTTTTCATTTCATCATAACTTAGATGTTACAATATCAAACTAACTGGGAACAACAAATATTTAATATTGCAATGTTAACTTCTTACCTAACTAATTAAAAATACATCCAAAATTGTATTTCCTATTATAAAAATAGTCAAATACTGAACACATCATTAATATGTTATTTTTAATACGTAATAAGTAATATTGTTTTATTTTTTAAACAAAATTTTATTTTCTACAAGAAAAGAAACGAGAACAAACAAAAAGTTGAACATAATTACCAACCTAAAACCTTTATACACTAAAACAAGAAAATCTGCACAAACAAAATAATAGAGTAAAACAATAGAGAAGAAACAATGGAAGACTGTAGAGTAGCAATGGCGTCACATCAGGTGTGCCAATTGAAGCGAGAAACAGTGCTGCCAACTTCTGTACGAGCAATTCCCCACCGCATGACATATAATGCGCGAGATAACGGCTTTGTATAATAGTTCTATTGCATAATGGTCGCGACGAGGCTTATCAGAAAATGACTTTAACAACTGACAGACGCGAACAGGAAATTGGAATAAGAAATTTTGGGGCGTAAAATGAAAGATAGTAGTCGCGTAATTTCCTACCAGCTATGGAGACATTTGTAGTTTGAAGTTGGGAGACGGGATCGGGATGTTCTGCACCCTTGCTCTCCAACAGGATAACTGGAAAGTCTCTCTAGCTTTTCGGCGCTTGTTGGAACGATATTCTATTCAGTACACGGCTATTTCTAAAAGCTTCACCAGAATCTACACTGTTTCACGACAATGGGAAGCTTTTAGTACACACATTCAGAAAATTACCAAAACAACGATTTACAACTAAAAAGTTTATTTGTGTATATCTATAGCTCTAAAATATGCAGTAAATTTTTTAACCATTTAAAATTTATATCAAAAATTGTATATTAAATACAGGCTTTCGATTGATGAAGTATATAATTATATTTATATACACAAAAATATATATTTTTCAAGAAAAAAAAATTTATATTTTAAAAATTCTTCAAGCAAACTATTAAGTGGCTTTAAAATAACTATAAGGTCAGAGTAACACCTGCATAATTGATTAGAATTATTCTGTTTAAAATGTTTAATTTAGTATTTAAATGGTTTGGCAATTTTGGTCCACTAATAGCCTTGATTATTTTTAAAAATCAGAGTTAAAACCGGGCTGCAGATTCAACGAGTGCAAATGCACGAGTTGAATGTACTGCTTCGGTTTCAACAAGAGTAAATCATCGATAATTAACCATAACTTACTTATTTACTTAGTCTTCACGTCTTTTACCTTTACCGGGTGTCGAGGGTAGGTCTCCTTCACTCCGGGTTTGGTTTTTTTGGCTATGTTTTAGGGGGTAGTGGGGCCCGATGGCTTTTCAACCACTACGCCCCTGCAGCTTATGCCAACCCTTTTTTCCACATTTATTTAAGCCATTCATTAATTCCATTTATACTGACGGGGACTTCAAACCCCTCTAACAACTATCATGGTGTTAGTATGGCAGCCGGGACCGACTATTTACGTGCCCATCCGATAGCACGAGGCGCCTTGTTAGCACACCCATCCATCTACTGACCGCGGAGAGCATTGCTGCACTTCGAGATCGTACGTGAATGGGCATCCTAGCTGCGCCAACCCGGGACCTAATAAACCATAGCACGAGTTATATTTAGTAAGAGAATATAGTAGTGGTAAATAGGAATTCGACTAAAATGATAAAAAAGCAATGCTTGAAATACCTTGTAAAAGGCAAAATATACTTTACCATCTTAATCTTAAGCCACCACAATTAACAGATCCCCTTGAATGTAATTCTGAGTATTAACCATTATTTCAAATGTTTAATAACTAACTTCAATTACTTTAAAAACCTCTAAAAATAATTTGATCGCTTTTATGACACGTATATTAATCTGTTATTGCTTAAAATTTTACAGTGTAGATGGAACACGAGCGCTCGTAGGGAATACAGCAGCTTTATCTGCCGTTATATTATTACATTATAACAAGTGGCTCGAGAGCGGAAATTACACAAACTATTTTCAAATAGACTCTCAGTCAGTGTTTTAGCACGGCGTGTTAAAGATAACAGCACCATTTCCGTTCGTTTCACAGCTTTCGAGGTGCTTATATACACATCGCACTTTCAGCATCTACAGAAAACCCTTTAAGGGCTTTCGGTGCTTGCTTTCGGTTTTTAAAGGAAACGATCGGAAGTTAAAATCTAATTGTCACTACCTTTTTCTTGCGTGCGCCGCTGTTGCCGGATTACGAAAGAAGCGAAAAAACATGATATGTAACAAACAGATAGAAATGAAAGATGACACACAACAACTGACTGTAGTCATACAATATCTTACTTCCTTTATGCACGGCTGACCTGATCCCACAACGCGACAGTCTTCTGTCAGTCGGTCGCTTAGTTACTCTCCATTAATTAGTCATTAGCCAGAATACGTACAGACAGACAGACAGGAACACACGTGTTTACATCGACACGCTCAAAGGGTGTAAATATAGTAAATGACTGCATGTTTGCCAAACGAATAAATGGTTGTCTTTTCAAAAAAGTTTTTGAAATTATTCAAAGTAAGAGCTTTTATCCGGTAGACATAACAGGAGATGGTAGAGTGCAAATCAGGTTCTATATTCATTTCTTTCGTGGCCACTTTGGAAATTCTTAACCTAGCCCAAGTTGCTCCTTATGCCCTCAAAAGTCAAACACTAAAGTTGCTAAATGATCTCCCTGTGCATCAGGGCACTAGACAAAAAATTCGAGTTACGTATATGAAGTCGTTCGCAAAACATAAATCTAACTAGTAGCAAAATTTCACCCCTGTTTCTGTACAATTAAATTGTATTAAAAATAATTACATTTTTTATTTGCACGGGCGTATATGGGACAAATAATTTTTGAGCTCATTTTACTCGGTTTCGAGTCGGTCGAAAATCTAATTTATTTGTGACGTTTTTGTGCTTTACAATGCATTATCTTCTAAAGCATACCAGATATCAAAAGATATTATTCTTAATAAAATTAAGCTCTGGATTTAACAATGCCTATTGTCTATAGTCAAAGTTTCATATTTTAAAAAATTATTATATACAATATAATAAAAAATATGCAACCGTGCATTTTTCTCAGCACAGCTCTGTCACTTTGACAGCAGCTGCTACCTCGCGTTCCCACCCTGCGCGAAGAATAGCTGTCTCTTTCTTACTCATTACTCGAATAATCAATTTCCAGAATACATTAGGTAAATAATGATTTTTTGCTGCTAATGAAAAAGGTTGATATTTTTATTTGTTAAATAATACGTTTCAGTTCCAGAATTTTAAATATTTCTAGTATATCTTATTTATGTTTATCATCACAAAAATGTAAACAGTTTATAGTTTTATTATATGTCATTAAATGGTTGTATTCTAATAAGGGTGTAACGTAATTGGATTTATGTGGGTCTTTATATTTGTACCTAATAGCAAAATTCCCAATTGTCTGGCCTATATAAACCGAACTACAGCAAGAGCAATTCAATTTGTAAATACCTGATTTTAGCAATGCATTTGTTTTTATTTTGTATAAATCGAAGTGTTTTTTAGCTGTTTAAAAATATTTTTATAAAATACCAAATTTTACTTCAACTATAAATATTTATTTTAACCTTATACATAGTCCGACATGTTTACATGCCATCGTCAAAGGTAATGCTAAAAAGTCAACAGTTGGTGTTGCTAAAGGAACAATAGAACGTGGTGACTTAATCTTGCTTATCAGTGTTTTCAGATACTTTGATTTCTTATTCTAAAACGTCCAATAAGTGTGAATTTAATATAATAAATAATTATTTAATACGTATAAGGTTAAAATCAATAATAATTATTGCTGAAGTAAAATAAAGTATTTTCTTTAATATCAATATAAACTTCAACGAAATAAAGCTGGAATTTGTTAATAAAGTTTTAAAATTACTCTACATTTATTTGGTTTGTCTATAATTTTAGCATTTTTTCTGAGTTATTGCCAAAGTATGTTATCAACGCGTATTTAATTGTGACTGATGAAGTATTTAGATACATTTTTCGAATAGCTAATTTATAATCTTTTTCTTAAATTAATATATCACTAACATTTGTTTCCAAAAAGATGCTTTACCCATATGAAGTTCAATTTCACCTTTTTATACTATATTTATGGAAAATCTAGAAGATTTAATATTAGAATCAAATCAGTGTGAAAAAGTTATATTTTGGTTTCGCTATGTTGATAAAATTTTAGCATGTTTTCATAGTTCATTTCAATTATATAATTAATTTTTAATTTTTAACAGTTTACATACAAACATACAATTTACACTAAACCGAACAAAATAAGTCCATGCACTTTTGCAAGTTCTAAGTTGTGAATTGTAAATGTAGTTGTAATTGTTATTATAAATGTAATTATAATTGTAATTGTTATTGTAATTGTGTGTCCTCGCACCTTATCGTCTTTGCGCCCTAATGATCCACGCCCTAGTGTCCTTGCGCTCTAGTGTCCCGCGCCTTATCGGCCGCAACTTGATGTTCTAGACTGGTGAAGACTAGATTTGCGGGTGCGAAGCGAGAAGTGCCTTAATTTGATTTATTTGTCTAATAATTATTAGATTGTAAGGGTCTGTCTCTTCCGGTACAGATTTAAAATATTTGAGTGTGAAAATAAAGAATGTCAAAACAGCTGCAATTTGAATACATTATAGTGATTGATCATTTTGTGAATCAGAAAGCAAAGCGTGTTTACGAGTCGCCACTGCTTTCGTTAATTAAAGTTTACCAATTACTAAAAATCAAGCTTAAAAGATTTTTTTACAAATTTCAGAATTATGTTCTTATTATTAACCAAATGTTTGATTTATCATAATTTGTTTGAAATTTAATTGGAATTTAGTACACATCCATTCGGAAAATGTTACACTTGCAGTTTTAACCATAAAGTTTTGATTCTATTCTTTAATTTTTACTCCCCATAAAACTTACCCACACACACATTTTAATTTTCGTGACAAGAAACTCTTCTAGGGGGCATTCTTTACTTTGAAATGTTTATCCATTTTCTGAACATTATGTTGCGAACCATATTTAGTACACGTGCAAATGTTAGCGGAAAATGTAAATAAACCAATAAGCAGTGAACTAACAACGAGGCTACGACTAATTAACAAAGTGGAATTTCACTTAACAAAACTGTTATTTACGCCTACGAGTTTACACCGAAAAAATAAATAAAATAAGAAGACAAACCAGACAGTTGCGACAAAAATATCTTGTAAACGTCTGTCTAAAAATTACAAATCGTCCAATAAATAAACGCAACCGTTCGTGACAAGGTGTCAAGAACTGCGAGTCACGCAAACTGTTTAAAAAATCAAAATAATATTTTTTTTCTTCTTTAAATCTGTGCGAATGTATCTTTTATGTTCACTTGCGAGATGTATCGGGTACTTTGCAGCTGATAAATTTTGTCTTTGGGAGAAAGCAGTGAATGAGTATTTTAAAGTTATTTATATAATTGAGGAAGTCTGTTTTGAAATGATCATTTATTACTGCGGTTAACTTAAAAGAAAAATTTTAAGTAAATCGAAAAGATTTATGGCCATTTTAATACTATATCAAAACTCAATTTGAAATTTTAAAACTCTGTTAAAGCAAAATGTTTTCCAAAGTGTTAAAAAGTTGTGGTTGTAATATATTCCAAAAACATGATTTAGTTTTATTTTTATAAAACTGTCTTTAAATAATATTGTAGGTCTAAGTAAAAAAAACATAAGAAAATAAAAGCCAAACGTCTTAAACTAAAGAGCTAAGAACATCTTAGACGCTGATTAATTCGTTATTTTGACGTGTAGTGGTGTAGCAGCTATTAGCTAAACTGCTCTAATGATGCTCCAGTGATGGCATATTAGTGTATAGCACATGTGGTGCAACTATTCTTAGCAAGCATTTAAAACACTCATTTCATTACCGAGTACATGACAATTTTTTATACAAATACCAGAACCACTAGCGGCGAGCCAACTTGTCTCTTTCTGCTTACTTAGAAAAATCAGTATTTATAAGTGCGACTTAAAAATCGCTAAATCGAAAACATGACACTTTTATTCGCACCAAAATGCTTATGAAACAGAGCGAGATAAAAAAAAAACTCTCTGGCGAGGTTCATATTTACCTGCTACATGTATATAGGTATGGTATATATTCGTACTAGGTATGAAGGTTAGTGATGGGATACTTCGAATAAAAATAATCAAATCATTCGATTGTTGAAATATCTCGAAAGGTTACAGAAAATCATTCAATTGATTTTAGGATTTTAAAGTTATTGGTTTTGTCCGTATCGGAAGCAGGTGTTGAAGCGATACCCTGTACAGTAGTTAACTACAAATGCCTAATGCAAATACATAATACGATGACACCACCAGTCGTGGTATTATAATGCGATTACACTAGTAGAGCCAGAATATCCGGAATGCGATTGCATAAAAACGGCCTCCGCGGCCTGCTTTGCCGCGTGGTCATTTCAGCGCAGAATTGTATTTGAAAATTTTAATATTGCTATTTGAAGTATAAATAATTAAAACATGCAAATATAAAAAAATGTGTTAATATTTAACATAATACTATATGACTGTTGATTTATAAAACAGAAAAAAATTATCAACTTTTGCGGTTTACATAAATATTACCCAAAAACACACCGAAATTAACCATTAATTGTACTAAAATTAACAAAAACTGGTGAGATTGCTTGCAAAATAATTTGCAACTTACAATACTTCTTTGTAGACAATGTTTAAGCACGAAAATCATCTGTAAGTTGAGTTAAATTTTAATTACTGGCGAATTGGTGAAGAGAGGGTATGCAGTTCAGAAAACCAACACCGAGAAGAAACCGATGGAGCTGCAAGTGGCAAGCGTAGGTTCAATTTCTTTTAGGATTTCGGATTTTTGTGCACATTTATACAGTAGAAGCTTTTATTTAAAAAACAATAAACAAATTGAATTTCGTAGAATTTTGAGAATAGATGTCGAAAGAAATAGCTACGCGTTTTAAATACATGTACAGGTAGATAATATTCAAAGCTGAATGTTTACGCTGTTTTGCCGAGTGGCCCGAGGAAAGACGATGAGAAAGAGAAGTCCTTCATACAAACATTCGAGAAGCAAGCAAAGAGCGTTTTTGCTACTTTTTACCGCATAGAAACATCCGATCGTATCCGAATGAATCATTTGATTATTAAATTTATTCGAATACGATTATGAAAACCAATCGATTATGCCCGTCAGTAATGAAGGTAAAGAAATTCTAAGTTATTTTCTTTTTTAGTTCCAACTAAAAATTGGCCATGCATATTTCTTTTTATACTGAACCTACTGAGATTTAATATTCAACGGAGCTAGTTGAATGTATTTGCCAATGTGCCATCTTTCGAAAGGAATGTAAAAAAATGAAATTCCCTTGCGATACATGTTTGCATATTATAGATCCGTACTGTGCTTGTTTGTTGCATAGTAAACGTGTGCCTAAATTTTAAGGTATAGTGAATAGGGTAAGATGAACAGCTCTAGATTCAGCTCTACCACCCCTTGGTCTTAACCTTAAATATGTACATACAATAAATGATAATAGTAAAGCGATTTGTTTTATTGACCTTAAAAGTTGGAGTGATCTTAAAATCTTGTCTCGAAATAGTGACCTTGAAAGGTGACTTTAAAAAGTGACCTTGAAAGAAACCTTAAAAGGTTACCTTGAATGGGTCACCTTAATAATGCTCATGAAAAGTGACCTTAAACAATGACCTTGAATAATGAGTGGCCTTGAAGTCAAGATAAGGTCAGTGGTGGTGGTTTTATTTAGCACTGGCCATCTTACCCATCTTACCTATAGTAGTCTACCCTTTGGTGTCGGTGTAAAGTTTTAGTAGCAAAAAAAAGATCGACGATAAATAAATTTTAAAAAAATTATTATAATCAGTTTTTCACTTCTGTTCGTTTGAGTTCATTCTTTCTTTAATGAGTTTGATATATCGGAAATAACAGCAGCCCGTAGGGAAAAACGTTTCATTTAACTGGAACAATTCGTACACCTTAAAAATTTTCTGTTACTATATGCGCAATAAAAAAATCAAAAAAGTATCAAGTAGTTCTCACTCGTCAATTTTTATAATTAAAAATTAGCAGGGTAATATACATATTTAAACTTCAAAAAATCTCTCATAAACAATTCCATAAAATCCTCATGTAAAATGACAAATTAACAGCCCCATTTTTCTGAAGAAATATTTGATTATATTTCCTGGTCGCGTGTTATGTTCAAATCAAACGCATAGACCCAAATTCCAAAAGCACAATGCAAAATTAGTTGAGCAAATCTGACCTTTATTTAAATGAAATATTATTGTAGACTTGTAGGTTATAACAGTATTACATCAGATCTTTTTTTATTTTATTCATAACTTGCTGTAGGCAGTTCTAATTTCGATTTTAGTCAGTTTTAAAGTATTGTGAATTGTACTACCCATTACCTACAAATTTTAAAAATCTGTAACAAAAAAATATAAATCATTATGTGATTATACGTTTCGAATGTTAAATAAGACATAACGTTACCAAAAATTTAAAATAATTTGGAATGTACGTACTACCTAAGATTTAATTAGGAGTAATAAACGTTCCATATACTCCTATATTATAGCAGAAGACAGTTTTTTTTTAATTTTAGCCTTATACGTATTCTGACTTGTTGACATGTCATTTTCAGAAAGAAACATACAAAAACAGACGGAGTGGGCCCATTTTTTACGAAGCTTCTCCTCGTAAATAACTGCTGGAGATTTATTTATAAAACCCAAAATATTGTTTAAGTAGCAGATACTTTTAAGGATAGTAAGACCGCGAGACGAGAGAAGTCGAGAAAGAAGTCATCTCTCGTCTCGTTTCGAATGTGGAGAGGCAATTCTTTATATCATTTCGACGAGAGAAGTTTTTCTTTCGCGAGCGAGCTGCTTCTCTCGTCTCGTGTTGACTTTTGGTACATTTATTAGAATTTTTTAACCTAGAATCGATAAATTACTAGGTAAAACACTATCCACTATCCATTGTATCGTGTAACCCTGACTTTTCAGAGTAGGCAACACACGTTGCAGGTCATAGGTTGCTGTACTATTAAAATGTAACTTTATAAATGAGAACAACAGTTTGCTGTGGATAAAATAGCACCCTTGTCTTACATTTTATTATTATAAAAATATACAGGCTTATACCTACAGCAAACGGTTGTTCTCATATGGTTCTCATGAGGTTATACAGTTAAATGGGTAACCATGTAGGTAACTATAAACTGTGATTTTTGTGTGAAATTTTAAAACGTCGTGGAGCGCTATACCGTTGGACTTTTATTAAAATTTAAAAAAGCTTGAACGTTAATATCACTGTAAGAATGCAGGCTATGAAATTTTTCCTTAATTTTTTTGATTAAAATTTGGAATCACAAACTAGAAATTTTCTAAATGTATTTGGGATAGTAATTTTCATTAAAAAATTTAGAATTAAATATTCTACTGCCATTTAGTATAAAATTATAAAAGCTGTAATCCCAAATATTTTGAACCGTTTTAAGTTAACTGTTCAGCTGCGAGGTATTCGTTTCTAACCATACATTCTGCTTGTGTATCTTTTGCGATATAAAAACTGCTTCAAGTTTGAAAAATGTATTGTTTTTATTAAGGTATTTTTTTTAAGTCACAAAGAGAGAGATAAGGAGAATAATTAGTATATAACTTTTAATTATTTTAATTTAATACATTAATATAAACTGCTAAAACTCTTCTACAAATTAATACATGAACTTCTACTGATTTAATTGATAAATTCTGTACAGCTACCATCTATACGAAAGTAGTCAAACTTTGTTGACTCAGTCAACTTGACTGCACAGTTTAAATGATATGAAAACGAAGAAGCCTAGTGCTATCGCTCGGGTTTAGGAATACTACCGCAAAAGGCGTTGGTGTTAACTATCCCCTTTTCCCTAAACCACAATTTAATACGAAAACGCCAATAATTAAGAAAATAGAACTCTGTAATCCACATGGATGACGTAAAATCTCATAAAGTATATTTAGAAAAATAATTCAGATTTAATTGGTTATTACATACAAGAATAGATACAATTTTTTTATATTTATTGCTATTTAGGAACATCTTCTACACTGCCAACAATACTAGTTAAAACAATTTATGTGAACTTTAATAATAATAGAATTTCATCTTCCCCATTTATTAAGGGTACTAAACGTTTAAAAAATCTGAAAAAAAAAGATTTTGATGCAGATTTTAAACAATATTAAAAAATATGTATTCATTTAAAATTTTTAAGTTACCCGCCATTCCTTAAAATAGGGAAGCTTTTCAAAACTCACTTTAGCCCTATTATATGGCATTTCTAGACCATAAAACTATTAAAAGTTTTGTTGCTGAATCTGTTATAGTTTTAGAGATATCAGCTTGTAACACTTTACTTGCCGCACGCTGTATACAAACATCACAATCAATTTCCGTATGTGAAAGAAAAAAATAACGCTTCTGAATAACAGTTTTAATAATAGAACTTGGTACATTTTAAAAAACCTTATAAACAGTGCAGATAAACTAAAACACCACTAAAAATCTCATTAAGGTTTGAGTAAAGCTAAATGTTTTAATATTATCACTTAAGTACAGCCTTTGGTATATATTATAGCACTTAAATTGTATAGGCCGCCATTGTTAAAATGATTGCATTTGGTTTAAAATAAGCTTAAAGCTGGTGCTTTTATACTTTATTTTCCATTTCCAAACCATTCTCCTTATAAAATTCTATTAAGTGGACAACACAAATCCTTAACTTAATTGTGAAGGCTTTCATATCCTTCAGTACATACTCCTCACAGCCTTCTTTATCCAAGGCAATATATTTAAAAAGTAGTTTACGTTGTGGTACCAAGCGTGATAACATCTAAAATAATTCTTATGAATCGATGCAAATAACTAATAAGTATAAATGCGTATAACACATACACCAAAGAGATTACTACCAAACCATCCATGATACTTTTGTAATGTTGCCGAATAAGCACCTTTTATAAAAATACTCAAATCTTCCTGACATCCTGCATCATTAACTATGCCCTCAAAAAACTCCAACATGAAATGCAAACCTCTACAATTAATAACACCTAAAAATTAAAGCTTTTAATAGTTGGTGGTTATCGACTGAGTACCTTCGCAGCCACATTAAGGCATCTGTTGCAAACACCTTTCCTTCCTTTTTTTCTGCTAATACCATATCTTCTAAATGTTCATTTTTTACATGATCCTCATTGTATTTTTTTGTAATTTTCTGGAACAAAAAAGTCATAAAATTTAGGTGAAACACAAATATATTTTGTTGGATACATACTTCAATATTTCCATTCATATCATACCGTGCTGCTGCAAAGACTTTCCCGAGTGTTTCTGCAAAGTGCAATAAAATGATTTATAACTGTGAGACCAAACGGTATTTTATTATTTGCTTATAACACACCTAAGAGAGTGACAAGACTTCTAGCTGCCTTTAAAAATTCCTCAGTTTTGGTTTTTGAATTCACAGGTGGTGGAAAAGGTACCTGGTGTGCGCTAAAGTATGTGATAACTTCCCTAGTTTCCATTTCAAAAACGAGATTACTTGCAACGTTTTGATTAAAGGATAAATAAACAAATATCACACCATAACCCTATTTTCTTATAACCAGCGACTATAGAGTTTGACCTGGAGTGACATCGGTCAAGAAACCCAGACAATTTTGATAACCATATTTAAAACGACCTTTGTACCTATTTACAAATTTACTAAAGTAAATTATTTTGTTGATTTTGAACAATTATTAAAAAAATCCTGGTTCAACTTTTGAACGTCATCAAATGACCTTGTCATTCGATTGATTGACATTGTTGTCAAATCGCAGGAAAGTTGGAATACAATTCAATTTCTTTATTTTTGAGGATCTTTAAACAAATATTTAAAAACACACGTGTACTTAAATTTAAAAATAATTATTATTTTAAACTGAAAAATCTTTTAAGTAATGTGTTTGTGCAACAAAATTTATTTTCGGCAAAAGTAATTTAAACATTTTCACATTTTATAGAACTACGTGGCGCGGTCATGAGATTCCAAAACCTAAGAGACTTGTGATGCATGTGCAGTTTACTGCGCCTATGCAAGAAAGAGGCAAGACCATTATAAACATCCCAAACAGCACAAGCAGTAGCAATCCACCATGCACAAAAAAAGTAAACTAACTCCCCTAAATAATTTTAAAAAAATTATGCCGCCGCCGGTACTAGTATGGGCGACGCCCTTTGTAACAAATGCGGAAAGCAATCAGTGTTACATATTTTAATTTTCTAAAATGTATATCATGTAAGTTTTACTACAGGAGAACGATCTTTTATAAAAGATAGCGTAGTTCATATATGCGCGCCTCAAACTAGAACCGGCGTTTCTAGAAAAAAAAGCATCGACTATGTAAACAAGCGGGATAACACATACAAAACTAGCAAGTTAGATGAATTTGTTTGGTAGGAAGTCGGAAACAAAAGAACCCATTATGCTGTAGTTTTGTCTAACGTTCTTATTGCGATGTGTATGTTTGCATATAAACAAACGTTCCCGCAGGTTCGCGAAGTGAATTCCAATTGTAAAAATGTTTATAAATGTCGTTGCTTTAATCTGTGGCTTTAATAAGAAAATACCGATTGTTGAATTGTTGTGTTCGGTTATGGTTAGCTACTAAATATAAGTAATATAAGTATACAACACTCAGTGTTTTATTCACTCTGAAGATGCAAGCTGCACTGTCTTGCGAAACGTTAGTTTGTATGGGTTCACAAACAGCTAACAGGCATAAGCCGATTAAGTATTATTGTCCTGGCAAACAAAATACATTAAGATCAAATCCTTGTCCGTCGCAAGGTTTAAATAAGCTATGCGCACGGCCCTGTTTAGGCCTACGAACAAATATTGTTCAGACTTTTAGAGCAAATGCTTGTAAAGGCAGACAAGCTACAGGTCGGTCCTTACCTGATTATACTGGGTGTAGTTCCCAAATGACAATGCGGTCTAAGCCGAAAGTAAATTGTGATATTGACATATTGAATCTGCCATCTTAAATATTATATTTTAGGTCTTGCATTCGAGCAGCCTTAAAACTCATGGATTGCCAATTTTTATGAGAATCAATAACTTTATGAAATAATTCCGCCATATTAAATCAACCATCCTGAATTTTAGAATGTTGATACTTAACAGCAGCAGCGATAAAATATAAGCATATTTTAATGTCAGATTGTATTACTGAAAAAGTAATCCTTTATTCGTGCTTACGTGAATGCGCAGAACCTACTTCTAATGTATGTGAGTCATACTGAACGCCAACGCAAGAGCAGCGAAAGTCCAGGGTACCTATTCTCGAGTTCATGCGCTATATGATAAAGTATACGCCGCTTAACGAGTGGTCAAGCGTATACGTTCGCCAATGCAAGCGCATTCTGTATTCTCGAGTGCCACTCGCTTAGCCAGTTCTTAAAACGTATACGACAGCTGAAGTCTATGATAACTTCGGATACTTTCTCCTCTGCACCAATAAGAATTAAGTATTTTTAGGGACTTTTAAAATTTAAATCTGGGAAAAGTTTGATATACCGCATAACTGCACTTAATCTAGTTTTCGAAGCGTGTTCCAAATAGCAGATACAAAGCATGTGCCACCTAACCTTGCAAATTTTAGTGGGCTTTGATTCGGCTACTTACGCTTTGTTTCGTCGGTAGTCGTAACTTAAACTAGCTCTAATTGGCTGTTGGACAGTGTAGTACACTCTACTAAAAAGTGAAAGTCAATTTATTTATGTTTTACGAAAAATTGTGGATTTTTTGACAAATTAAAGGGCCGTGCGCCATAAGGTTAGAAACAGTTTGCTTTGAGGAAGGATTAACATAATAATGACATAAATAATTAACAGCAACTAGATATTATACTAGCTTTCAAACTACGGGATTGCTTTTGCTTGAGAGTGTAACGGCTTCTCGCCTTTTAAACTTATCGTCATTTTTTTTGCAAGGTTAAATGGCATTTGCTTGTACATTATTAATAAAAAAAAACAGCAGACAGTACGCATTAAAAATGAATCAAGGAGACAGTAGCAAAAAAAAGAAATGCTAAAATAACTCCTAGTCAGACAAATGCTATGATGGAGTTTGTTAATTCAAATAATAAATTGCTAAGTGCTAAATTCTCAAGCACCTTTACTTTTAATGGGTCATCTCGCAGGTGGAAGCCTCGTGGTACTCTTTCTGCATTTAATTCTACTTCTTTGAGAACCTCAATCCCATATAGCAATGCAAGTTCATCTAATGCCATTTCAACTTTACAAGTAATATTAATGTAAATATTGGAAGAACTGCGTTATCGTTGGGTTATACCGTCAAACCCAACACAGAACATATAAGGGGTGTAACAATAAGTGCAAGTAAGTAAGGTTAAATTTAAGATATTAAAGTGTACCAACGGCGCAAACGCAAGTTGACAGCGTACACGTTATTCTGATATCGAATACTTTATGGGCATTCGTTGCGCAGCGCATGAAAGTTGGCCGACTTGTAGCGTATACGATCACTCGAGAATTCAGTTTCAAAAATTGTATGCGTTATCCGCCCCTTAGCGTGTACGCCTGGCAAGCGTGCGAACTCGAGAATCGCGGCCCAGAGGAATTACTAGCGGACATTTAACGCGCACAGCTTCCGTCTCGGAGCTACCGCATTTCCGTCTCGGTGCGTGAGCATTCGTGTTCCAACGAACACGAACAAAAGTTAGTCCTGCCGGCAATGAAGTTTCACTTCTAAAATAGAGAAAATCATATTTTATTTATCTATGAAACACAGACAAGTCATTATACAATCTAAATATATGAAGAGGTATGAGACCAGAGACATCTTGCCAATGCAGGCGCGCTGATCTCACAGACCGGAAACGTAACAATGGCGTGGGTCAAAACCGGAAGACGCACGCCGCAGAAAGGATAAAAGGAGAATTGACAATGTTGTATGCAAAGATTAGAGAGGGTTAAGATGGGAAACGTCGGTAAGAAGTGTGTGGCCAATACCGACCACAAGTTGGAGACATTTTTAAACATCTGAGACACTAGATGGCGTAGCAGACAGTTACTGGAAGCCGCCAAATTTAAATTTTCAGATGCATGTTGGCGGCAAATTTAAAATTTCCAATATCGAATCTAGGCACATAAAAGTAAAAAAATGCAAAATACGAATCTAGTAACTAAACTGAAATACAAAATACATTAACATAGGAAATGTTTTATTAAAATCCATATACAAGTAAAGCACATAGCTTATTCCAAAGATTGCCTCCCTAATCTTTGGCTTATTGGTGTGAAATATTTTTCAATTTTTGATTTTTAGTGTACACCTTTTTTTCCTTGTTTCGATTTTCTAACCGCACTGCCCAGTGACATCTCATTTTTATAAATAACAATAAAAACGAATCTGGTTTTAGTAGTTTTCTGGAATATGTGGACTTGAGTTGTTCAGGTAAAAAATGATCACAACAAACCCTGTAGCTTTTCTTTAAATACGAATCGGCCACCAACAGATCACTGCGTCCACTAAATTGAACCCATTTTTTAGCCCTGTAAACATCACCAAATTTAATAATATATCATAAAAACGCATTGAAGTTTTTACTTATGCTTCCGCACTTTTTGGAAGGGTAAAAAATGCTTTTTGATGCTCCTTTTTGTTATTGTTACAGTCATTGACAATGCAGTAGGAACCGTGACTCATGGTTAGCAATAAAAATTGCTGTTTAAAAACACTCAAAAACGGAAATCGAATTAACAATTCACACAACTTCAACAAACACTACAGCAATATGCTTTATACTAATAACACAGTATACTTATATATACAGTAGCGAAAGCGCCCATATAACGCCTGGTAAGCTATAACTAGTGGCGCTCCAAGCGGTCGACAAGTTAAACTATCGTTTAAATTATGGCGGGTTTTAAATTCTAATCCAGTTCGTTGTTGTTACCATATTTTTAATGAGCAAAACAGAAAAATTACGGGCTACATTATATAATGGTTTTTAAATAATACAAAGATAATGCCAGTAATATGATTTATTAACATTCATAAACTGCGAATCTTCAAAATGCAGCGTACAAAGCGCAGTTTTTATTCAAATACCACACCTCCTTTTCACGTAAATCTTCACGTCTACAGTTTACAACCCACTGTTTTGATCTAGAACGACGAGAAAGTCAAACTTTAATGTATTAATATTTATTAGAATTTATTACCTTTTTGGATCTTTGGGAAATGTAAAAAAACTAAGGTTAGGATTCTTTCCTTTGTTGTTTTCGCAGTTTACGGCGGAACATACGCTCCCTTTCGAGACTCTCATAATAGATTGGTATATCACTAATCACATTTTTATAAAAACACTGGCAAACAACTTGAAAATTGTTTTTATAACGTTCAACAAGCAGAGAAACACTACTACCGTCAGCTGTCAGATTTTAGTGTAACTTGTTCGCCGCTTGGTGCTATAATTACCATAAATGACCTTTACTTTCGCTACTGTATATATAAGTATACTGTGCTAATAACGAAATCAAATAATAAACCCGCGTGCGCCAACCAAACAGTAAACACACATATTTGACGTTTAGCACATTTTTAGAATATTAGATTTCTACTTTCTGTTGTTACCGATCTCTTTGCACGATTACATCTGAAGCAATAGATGGCGCCACTTTAGATCTAGTTGCTGCGTTTCCCATCTTAACCCTCCCTAATCTTTGGTTGTATGTTTATTACGTCACATATGTCAGCTGTTTTATGTCGATCAAAGACGTATCTGCAATACCAACATAACGTTACTTTCAGTGAAGTGTCATCTGTCTAAAACTTTAGCATATTTAAGAAAAAATTTTCGTGCTTTAAGAAAAAAAAAACGTTGAAATGAAATGTCGCTCCGTACCAAAATACTGGGCTTAGTCGAAATACTATTACGAGTGCCACCATTATTTGTAATAGACGAAATCTTAAAAATTGGTCTAGGTCTGACAGAATTAACAGAATATGATCTATCTGAATTTGAAGAAAAGCTCGACGAGAACAGCTTCAATTATTCAACATCTGTTCAATACGATCCTACATTTTATAGGTTTATTGCTATTTCACTTGCAAGGTTATTACTCAGCACCTTCGGTAAGATATTTTGTCATGACCATGATTGTGCAATTTCAGTTTCTTACATTTTTTCTGTTTCTAGGTTGTGTTGTTGCACTATGTTTATTTGTACTAAGTACCAAGCACCTAATGGTGGTCTACATGTACTTAATGTCGCTGGGAATAGTCTTTATTTCATATTGGACGAACTTCAGCACAATGAAAACCGTTGTCACAGCTTTAGATGGCGACAGTGGTATAAATACTAGTCTCTTAGAAGATATACTATCCTTAAATTTCAACAAACTCATGGACCCAAAAGGATATGCACTGATCGTCATTCAAAATTATCTTGTACAATGCCTACTTACGTTTATATTTGTAAACATACATTTGGGACCAAGGTATCCTCTTTTACAAAAATTGCTACCTGTGTCCTTCTTAACACCATCAATAATGGCTGTTTTACCTATGTCAACTTCGATATTAACACATTCACCAGTGTTTGCGGCACTGCTACCTTTGGCGCTAGTAAAATTTGTACTATGGGCATCGGTTATGTCAGTAACTATGACAATATACAACGGCTACTTGCATGCACGTAATTTTGTATCAAATTTTGGTATGTCTGCTTTAATTGAAGCTGAATGGCTCAGATTAAGTGTACCAGAAGTTCTACGCACGTTTTGGATCTTGCGTGTGCTAGAACATTCAGGAATATTTTTCCTCAACGGTTTATGGCACGATGTGGATGACTTCACACCATTTTTTCGACTTGTAAAAAACCTTATGGTCACTGGTTGTGATACTTTAACAGCAGTCTTGGGAATAACTAGCGTTGTTTCTTATATATGCCACCACATCGGGCGGTTATTCCAATGGGTTATGCTAACAGAAGACGAAAATGATAAAAGCATTGGAACGGTATCAGCAATTTTATTCTACATATTGGCATTGCAAACAGGATTAACAGGATTAGAACCTGAAAAGCGCTTTGTGCGTCTTTGTCGTAATTTTTGTTTGTTATTTACGGCTCTTTTACATTTCATTCATAACATTGTAAATCCCCTGTTGATGAGCTTGAGTGCATCGCATAATCCTTCCTTGAAGAGACATCTACGAGCACTATTAGTGTGTGCTTTTCTTGTTTTATTTCCAATAATGTTATTGGTTTACTTGTGGTCTCATCACGACGCATCAACTTGGTTGTTAGCAGTTTCGGCTTTCAGTATTGAAGTGATTGTTAAAGTTGCCGTATCACTTGCCATTTACACTTTATTTCTTCTTGATGCACGACGTGACACTTTCTGGGAAGGCCTGGACGACTACGTCTACTACATAAGGGCTTTTGGAAACACTGTAGAGTTTTGCTTTGGCATTTTCTTGTTCTTTAATGGTGCATGGATCCTCGTGTTTGAAAGTGGTGGTGCCATTCGAGCAGTGATGATGTGCATCCATGCATATTTCAACATATGGTGTGATGCCCGGGCTGGATGGTCTGTGTTTATGAAACGAAGAACTGCCGTGCATAAAATTGAAAGTTTGCCAGAAGCAGAGGAAGAGCAGCTACGAAGACTAGATGACGTATGTGCCATTTGCTACCAAGAAATGAAATCGGCGAAAATCACCAGATGCAAGCACTTCTTCCATGGAGTTTGTTTACGAAAATGGTTATACGTACAGGATCGTTGTCCGCTATGTCACGAAATCTTACATAGTGTTGAATGTGATGATTTCAAAGAAAACCAAGAAAATGAACAAGAAGTTATTCCATTGGAAGAAGACGATACGAACTTTAATAGGTGATAAATTTTCCTAATTATTGTGATCTTTGTACATATGTAGATGAGCTGGAAGACACTAGATTTAAATTTATTGTTTGAATCTTTTTTTGTCATCAAAATAGTGATTTTGTGAAAATCACCAAGGTTCAACAAATATTAAAAAAGTCCTCGCTTTCAGTTGGGTTAAGAACCATCAAACGTATTCCAAACATGTTTGGGACGAACAAGACATTAGATACTTTATTATTGTATGTTTGTGTTACAAGGACGTAGAAGCAAATTTTTCTATTTTATTATATTGTAAGTTTTAAGTTATTGTTTCATTTTTGTTATGCCATGGACATGTTGAAAAACAACTAATGTGTACAAAAAAGCTGCTTAATTATAAATGTATTTATTGATACATTCCCTTATTGTATATTAGATTATTAATAATTGCATCATAAAGAAGAGATCTACTACTTAATAAACATTTATTGTTAGGTAAACGATGGTTTTGTGTATTATTTACTAGAATCTGAACAGAAAATTAAAACACTTGCATACATGAGTTATCAAGTAAAGATACAAAATACTTAAAGTAGCAACAAAAACCATCTAAAACTAAATTTAACCTACTGTTATTCAAAAATGTGGCCAAAGGTTAACCATCCTTTCATATCAGTTACATATTGACAATTACGTTCAATCTTACAGTCCTTAAAGCAGTTTTTCACTTTTATAGGTAAAACACGACAAAAAAATTATTTTTAAAATACCAAAGTACACAAAATACAATCGACTCCCTCTTAAGTTGAGTTGTTAAGTAGCATGTGCCAACTAAAAATGATATCGATTAGTTCAAGAATCTGTGAGTTCAAATTGCAGGAAAAAAAGAAATTGGCAATTAAGGTGAATGACACGGAAAACTAAAAAATACAAACTCGTAATTTACCTCTGATAGCATGGGTGCCTGTAGCGGGAACAACTGAAATTTAAATTAGAAAAAAAATGTGCACTGGGACTTTTCCTGTACTCAAGCAGCCTTCTATACACTGACATGGCTCGCTTCCCTTTTTTTGGCTTTGCTATTTAAAAAGTTGACGATTGCATCACAGCACTTACAGTATTGGTTGAATTTATTTTCAAGTGTGCACAAAGGAGGTGATACGTTACCAAAAAACTTTTATTCATTTTTTTTTCTTTGATCCATTTTGGAAAGTGAATGGGAATAATAAGTGTTGGACTGTGTTAATCACTCAAAATTTTATTTATTTAAATTAATAAATAAAAAAACAGGCGGTAAGCCACATTTCGTTTACACCTGGTATAGTATCTTGTAACCACCTGCTGTCTACACAGCAGGCCACCAAATGATGAACGGTTTTGTCTTGTTTTATGCAAATTTCACTTTTGACGAGTATTATAGTAAGAAAGTGTGAAGAAGATTACTCTCTGCAAAAACTTTTGATATGCTAAACAAGAGTCTATTAAATACAGAAATAAAGGTATAAATGATATTTTGCCTCGTTTACGATATAAGTACACTAACACAATGGTTCATGTAAGATGCACTTCATGTTCATACCGCGAGGAAGTATTTGACTTTTCTTCGTGAGTCATTTGACAATCGTAATTGTGTTAGCTTTTGCCATGCTGTTGTTCTGACTTAAACTCATGCGATTCCTTTATATAGGAATTTATGAAAATATTATGTTTGCACATCAGCCAGAAATTCTCGCAGAATTCAGAGAAAAAATAATGCAACAGTGCATTTCTATTGATAGATGTTTTTGCCACAGAGTAGTCGATGATCTAATGGTTCGATTACTGAACATGTAATTCATTAATCGTTATTAATTATTTTCCAAATAATGATTTATAGGATCTTAATGTTACAGCTGTTGACTTAAAAAAATTATAATTTAAAACCCAATCGTCGATCATCATGGCCCAGGCTTAAATACACTTCGCCGCAAAATTAAGGGATCAGAAATGAAAGTGCTATATTTTTTTTATCGTTGAAAATACTGTTATGAAACTCATACGCAATAAAGATAGGACTATTTATCGCTACTTTAGGGACATTCATATCTTAAGATATCACAAAAATGCTGCTTAATAAGAAATACTGCAGAAATCGCATAAGTCTTGTAATTAAAAGTTGCCTGTTAGGGTGTTCTAAACAACTGATACAGTGACTTAAATCAAAATAAATGGCAGCTAATGTCCAGAGAAATTACCTTCGGAGGTAGATGTATCTAAAGTGGTCACACTGCTCAAGGAAGGCTATACTCAGAGAGAAGTTGCTGCAAGGCTTTTGGTTGCGCAGTCAATGATTTGCAGAGTGTCTCGGCGGTTTCGAATGACAGGGAATTATACCAGGAGACCTGGCCAAGGTCCTAAAAAGAAAACCACCTAGCGTGAAGACTGGTATTTGGTCATAACAGCGAGACGTGAAAGGTTCATCACTGCTCGATCGCTGAGGAATGATCTTCAACTATCCACCGGAACAGTCATTAGCTGCGATACCGTATTGAGGAGACTACAGGATGCTGGTATAAAGGGAAGACGTCCTGCAACCGGCCCAATTTTGACCCCCCTTCACCGGAGGCTACGTTTAGCATTTGCTCATGATCATTTGAACTGGGGAGATGAAGAATGGGCAGCAGTGTTGTTCACCGACGAGTCTAGATTTTCTCTAACCACCAATGATCGACGTGATAGAGTGTGGCGAAGCGCCGGAGAGCGTTTTGCTCAAATCTAGACTCCTCGGTGAACAACACTGCTGCCCATTCTTCATCTCCCCAGTTCAAATGATCATGAGCAAATGCTAAACGTAGCCTCCGGTGAAGGGGGGTCAAAATTGGGCCGGTTGCAGGACGTCTTGCCTTCATACCAGCATCCTGTAGTCTTCTCAATACGGTATCGCAGCTAATGACTGTTCCGGTGGATAGTTGAAGATCATTCCTCAGCGATCGAGCAGTGATGAATCTTTCACGTCTCGCTGTTACGACCAAATACCGGTCTTCACGCCTGGTGGTTTTCTTTTTACGACCTTGGTCAGGTCTCCTGGTATAATTCCCTGTCATTCGAAACCGCTGAGACACTCTGCAAATCACTGACTGCGCAACCAAAAGCCTTGCAGCAACTTCTCTCTGAGTATAGCCTTCCTCGAGCAGTGTGACCACTTTAGATACATCTACCTCCGAAAGATAGTTGCTCTGGACATTAGCTGCCATTTATTTTGATTTAAGTCACTGTATCAATTGTTTAGAACACCCTGACAGGCAACTTTTAATTACAAGACTTATGCGATTTCTGCAGTATTTCTTATTAAGCAGCATTTTTGTGATATCTTAAGATATGAATGTCCCTAAAGTAGCGATAAATAGTCCTATCTTTATTGCGTATGAGTTTCATAACAATATTTTCAACGATAAAAAAATATAGCACTTTTATTTCTGATCCCTTAACTTTGCGGCGAAGTGTAGTACAAAATGACTGAAAAACATTAAAACACGCGGAAATGCCCTAACAATTTGGTACGATTTCTTAAAATTTTGTGTATTTATTTAGGTAGGGTCAAGGGGGCATTACTTGCGGGTGGAGAAACCGACAATTGGCTTAATCCAAGCAATTTATTCACGCTCTAAAATTGCACCCTCTACCTACTTGAATTTCTTTTTAAATTTTACTTGGAAGATATCCTTTCTGGTTCCTTAGGGATGATCTACAGTTCCTAAACGTAAGATTTAAACCAAACACTGTATTTTTTTAAGATACCTCTTTTTTGCACATTATTGACCTCAATTCGTCTTAAAGGTAGGCATTATTGTTTCCTTTAATGTAGCAAATGCTATAGCAAAAGAAAAAGTACGACTTGTGAGGAGATGCAAATTAGATGGAGTCGATTGTTTAAGTGGAATTTCATTAATTAAAAATGAGATCTTTGTAATTACCTAGTAAATAATAATTAGATACTCGACAGTTTGTAAGTGTTCTTACCACTGTCATTCTATCAGCTCGTTCAAAATTTGCTTTTACAATTTCGTAATACCGTCCATCACTGCAATATAATATATTCTATTACTTTTAAATTCAAGTAGTGTGTGGTTCCTTACCTTATACAAAGGCACCTTAAATTAAGGCATTTTACTCGTAAGGTATCAATGGCTTTTTGACTTTTGTCTGAAAATCTCAAATTTTCTGGATCCCACCTCAACTCGAGTCTTTCCAAATTAGGGCAGTTATTTGCTATGTTGTCCATTAGTTGATCTATTAGGACATTACCTGCTAATCTTTCTGGAGTTCCCATTACAAGGATTCTTAAAATCGGAGTGTATGCAATTAAGGAAAAATTAATTTAAAACGTCTCACCTAGCGTTTGTAAGAATAGGCAACACACTCTGCCAAAGTGAATCGGTAATTTGTGTCATTCCAGACAGGCATAAGCCATGTAATTGTTGCCCATGTTTTGACAGAAATTTGTACAGGGCATCATCAGTCAAATTATCTGAGCTGTCTAAGTCCAAAGCCACCTACAACAAGCAGCAAATAAACAGTGACTATTGATGTTACTGCAGTGTGTAGGCACTAACAAGATTTCTGGCATTGCCTACTTCCACCCAGGCTTTCAAAACAGTATCATTAAAGCCATTAACTTGACCCGCACTCAAAAATCGTAAACCAGGAAGTCTGGATAGCATATCAGCCAAAGCTTCTGTTGATAAGTCTGTGGCTGTTACATCCAATTCTAGTAGGGCAGCGCATTTTTCCCACTCTACTTGCATGAAGTACTCACTTTGCAGACCTAAATTACCACATAACAGTAAACTACTTGTATGCCTTCTTTTGTAGATTACACACTAGGGTAGGTAAATAAAATGTTATTCTATCTTTGCAATTTATAATTTTGCTAAATTTTTTGCACCGCCTGTATTAAAGGTAAAATTATGCCTCTGCTGAAAAATTGAATTTTAAACGTGTCAAATTAATTTTCAGATTTCAAAAAACCATTTTTGACAAGTTGTTTTCAGAAATTAATAAATACATTTTGACGCCAATAAATGAATCTTTTTACGTCAATAAATAATTTTTTGTATTAAATAAACGAATTTTTGACGTCTTAAAACGCTAACACCTATTAGAATACGCATAATAGTGGTGTGGACTAAAACCATACAGGGGAGCTACCTTCCGAAAAGGGTACACTGGCTTGTCAAAGCACATTGATTGATAATAAATAATAATGTGACATGTGCTGTGCACAATGGCAAATAGGAGATGGATATTGTATAAACCCAAAACCAGTAGATATAATAAAAAACCAACACGAATGTGAAATGGCAACAATGACTATCAAACGTCCAGTAGGTGGTGCTAATCTGCCACACCTCACTATATTTAAGTTCAAATATTCAAAACAACACAACAAAGTTTTAAAACTGAATAGTAGTATATATAACTGGTTTTGGTACCAAAAACAGTTTTATCAAAAGACTATTTTTAAATGGCTTTTTGGTAAAAGCAAATTGAAAAATAATACTTAATAAACACAACAAAAATAAAACTATTCTCGTGTTAAAAATTACTAAACTAAACCATTTTTTCTTAAATAAAGGCTTTCTTAGCAAAATCAACAACGAATTCTTAAATGAACAATTTAAATATAATTAACAAAAAATACCATATCTTACTGCAATATATTTGTTCATACCGAATACAGTAGTGGTACTAAAAATGCATTTATGCAGTTTTTAAATCGTACACATATTCACAGCTATATTAAATATAGTAAATGAGCGGTTTTGTTACCGTAACATTGAAATCACATACCTACAGCAAGTTGTGATACCGCAAGCACCTTGTATATAGCCAGTTTTGTTGTAGTACCGTAGTACATAAAGAGAAAGTAAGAGTAGATGGCACGAAAAAACTAAAATGTTTTGCTGCTTGCCCTTTATTTCTTACTATAATGCTTTCCTTTTTAAACTTGTAAGGAGAGATCTCCACATCCCTCATGTATTTTACTCAATTCAGTAATTGTCATGATTTCCAGGTTCCAATGAAAATTAATGCAGAAGTAATAGATATTTATGTAAACAATACATGTTATACTATTGTGTTCGTTTATTTGTTTTTTTTTATAATTGGTCTTTCAAACCATATTTTATAACACAATAATTTTAATAACTTGAAGAACTGCCTTTTCTCTTAAAAAATTTAATAAAATCATTAAAATGAGTTTTCAATAATTTCACACTAAAAATCTTAATATCTTCGTTATATTTGGCGGTTCAATAGGGTTATAAGAAGTCTACTATGGATATAACGTTTGAAATCTTGGTTACAGTCCTTAGCAACGATTGGTTGTCACTGCATTAAAAGGAAATTTTCTTTTTATAATCAAGTCATTGTAACGTCAACAATTAAGATATTAATTTTTAAACGTAAAAAATCATATTTTTACGTCATAAAATCAAATTTTGACGACAAATGATCAATTATTATTGGCGTCAATTATATCGTCAAAAAATTTATTTTTTGACTTCAATAAATGTTTAATAAAAAGTGAAAAGGTGTTCCATAAAAAAGCTAATTAATGGACGTGGAAGCTCAGAATAATGATTTCAGATTTAAAAGAAATGTGTATGGATTCTATGATCTTACTTGTTCCATTTAACAAAAGGCATCGTAATCTCCTATTTCTAGCAAATAATATTTTTAAAGTTGATCCGGTTACTTTGGAGCAATAATTTACTGCCAAACATTCAAGCTGGAATCATAAACTGTTATTGCCTTAATTTGTATTCTTATTCAAAATAAATCAAACCTGAATACAGTTGGAACTGAAAGCATCAATATGAGAGTCGTCGATGAAGTTGATACCATACAAATTAATAACTTTTAAATTTGGCGTAGCAGATTTCAACTTATGCACATTGATAACTTCATACACTTCTTCTTCTTCTTCTTCCACTTTCTCATACGTTCCAACCAAATGTAATATTTCTAAACCATTAATAAAATTATAAATCTTTCTCATAAAGCCCTCCATGAAGATGACTTCGGATAAGCAAATACACAAATATTTTAACTTTGTTGGAAAGCCTTGCAGTTCGCTGAAATCGTGCAGTTGCATAGCCGTTGAAAAATCTAGCAACATATGTGTCAAATTTGGACACTTATTTGCAAGCTCGTGAAGGACAGTATGTGTTATTAATTCTATGGGCAGCTCAATATATCGCAGACTGGGTCCGAATCGGATGCTGATTAATGCTAGAAGAGATTCCAACGATCCCACATGAAGACCCGATATTTCTGGACGTAAGGACACATGCTTCCACAGCCTGGTATCGTAAGCAATTATTCTCCATTTCTTGCACACCCTGGCCATGCGACATATTTCCCTGTGGCTTAAGTAGCTAAAGATGTTCAATAGGACTTTGTCTGGAAGCTTTTCGATGGTCTACAAA
Source organism: Ctenicera cuprea (assembly GCA_958336395.1). Taxonomy (NCBI): domain Eukaryota; kingdom Metazoa; phylum Arthropoda; class Insecta; order Coleoptera; family Elateridae; genus Ctenicera; species Ctenicera cuprea. Next base: position 22,258,263 of record OY284491.1, read on the forward strand.
AAAAAAAGAAAATTAAAAAGTATGAAATCTAAGTTAAATGAGAAATTCGATTGCGAAAAATTAAATTAAAGTTGAGTTCTCTGTTTTGAACATATTAATCAGTGGCGTAGCTACCATACCGCCGATGCGATGGTCGCAAAGCGATGAGGCCCCGAAGATTTAGGAGCCTCTACGGGCTACCAGTAAAAACGAAACAAATATATCAAAATATCGGATTACGGGTAAATTATAGATTTTATTCAACTCTATATAAAAGTTTTATACCGATATTTATGGAAAATGGCGCATCCCCTTTTTTCCCTTTATTTGTGATAAACAAATCAAATTTTAATATGTTTTATTAGACCATAAAAACACATTATATGGGCTAAAAAAATAACGACTTCTACTCCACTTTCACCAAAATGGCAATAACTTTCTTTTTTTAATGCAACATTTTGTATATTTTTGCATATTTGGAACTAGGATACAATTCTGAGTCTGTCTATGCCAGTTAAGTGAGGATTTGACATCCCGCAGTTATTTTTTTTGTAATGTTTAGTATTTAGAGTGCTTTGACCCACCCAAATTGATACTAATCAATGTACATACTGTTATTAATTGCAAATGTTTGTAATTTTTTTACTTATTTAACTTACTAGCAAAGCTATACCTGTAAGTGTTTTTCATTTATTTCAAAAGGACTACTAGATTCAAGTTGGTTTGGAATAAATTTATATATAAATTTACAAATATTCGAATTGCAAAAAAAACACAAGTGATGGGCATCACTAAAGTCCTTGAAAAATTCTTTATATAAAAAGGCGTATGGGCCACTACCTTTCCATTTGAAAATATTAGGTTACTTTGAAAAATATCGTCTACAAATTTTTGAAAGTAATTTTTTTTTGGCTTATATAACTTGATTAGAATCAATTTGGGTGGATGAAAGCACTCTTAGTAGTAAACAAAACTTAGAAAGAAATATTTTTTGAACGTCAAAACTTCACTTAATTGGCATAAATATATTTAGAATTCCATCCTAATTTAAATATGCAAAAATATACAGGATGTTCCATCGAAAATAAAAAAGTTTATTTCATTTCTGGTGAAACCAAAAGTGAAAGTAGTTTTAGCTCATATAATTCGTTGTTATATAACAAACTAAACTGCATTTGTTTATCTTAATTAATAAAAAAAAAGAGAGTGCACCATGTTTCATTAACACCCAGCATATATAGTATAACACACAACAGTAAATTTAATAGGGTCTACATTCTAGTGTTTGTTTTTAAAAATTGTTTTTGTTTTACTGAACTAAAATGATTAATGTTTTGGTATTTTTTATTAGTGTTTTATTTTATATTAAGAATTCCAGTAAGTTCTTAAAAGTCAGTGGAGTATTTGCAGTCAAAAATGCTTTAATTTAAGGTAGCGCATGGAAAAAATTACTTGACAACGCCTTGAACGCCCCTTTTCTAAAGAAAAATGGTCTTGGATAGACCTCTCACTTATTTTACGATCAGCCAAAAAATCCTAGCTACGCCACTGGTATTAATACATACTTATAAAAAAATTCACATGTTGCATTCGGTTAAAAATAGTCAACGCAATTATCACTTTGAGTTCAGTAACTTCTAATAAACATTTCAGCAAATCTAATTACATACCGTTGTCGCAAAAAAGCCTCCACTACCTTCAGCAACATACACTTGCGATTTTTCTAATGCAATTTGATTTAGGACGGATTCCATTATCTATTTAAATTTATAACAAATCACACGCACTTTTATAACAATTACAGTTGGTTTTCTCTACTACAAAAATTTTTGTTTAAACTGGTAATACAATATAAGAAGTCCAAAATTTCGCGAATTAAGAAGAAATTTTACGTAACACTACAGAGTGTAAGTAGCACAGAAAATAGAACAAATGCGTATCCCAAATATCTCAAAATAACTTAGTTATGACGTAGCGCAGGTTTGCGAAAAAAACTTTCAAGCACACCATTATTATGCATCGTTATTTTTCGTCATCGACATTACATTAATCATGTTGCCAAAAGTTCATTATCCTGAGATTTGGAAAACAATTTTTTGCATATTTTGCCTAATAATAGGTGTACAGAAATATACAATAAAGTTGCGCTCTACACTAAAGTGAAGCAAACAATATTATTGTTTTGAAATAGATACTTTTAAATTTTTACTTTTTCCTCATTTCAGATACAATATTCGTGGGAACTACCTCTTGAATGTAAATATTTCTAACTTAAAATGAAATAATTGTTTCATTTTATGTTTAATGCAAATCACTTGCAATGAGAATTGTGTAATTTTTGAGATTAAAGGTTAGGAGTATTTTTTCTGTGTTGAGATAAAAGCAAAATTCCAATATATTTTTAAATTTTAGCTTTGCTTCGTTGAAGTCCATATTTAGTGATTATATTTACATGAAATACTTTATTACTTCAACAATATTTGTTTATTTTAACCTTATACGTATTTCAACATGTTTACATGCCATTGTCAAAGGTTATATTAAAAAAGTAAACAGTTAGTGTTGTTATAGCAATAGGACTTGGTGATTTGATCTCGGTAATTGTCTGCAGATGACTTGTTCCAAAATGTCTAATAGAGGAGAATTTAAGAGATCAATTTGCTCATTCATTAACGGTACAGTTTTTAAATGTTTGTAAATTTCAACAGCTTCTAGTTTATCTAATTTACGTTTATCGTCGCAAAAGTGTAAACATATTATAGTATTATTAGATGTCATTAAATGATTGTGTTCTAGTAAGTGTTGAACGTAATTGGATTTATGTGGGCGTTTGTATTTGTAACAATGTACCTGTTCTTTATACCCAATATCAAAATTTCTAATTGTTCTAATTGGCCTATATAAACCGAATTACAATGCGAACAATTTAATTTGTAAATGCCTGATTTTAGCAAATCATCTGTTTTTGATTTTGCATTAAACAAAGTGTTTAAAATGTTTTTAGTTGTTTTAAAACTTACTTTTTATTTATTTGTTTTGTTTACAAGTTTAGCAATTTTTTCTGATATGTTACCAAAATATGGGATCGAAGCATATTTAATTGTATCTGATAAAGTTGGGGTATTCGGATTTGGAATTTTGTGAATGGTTAATTTATAATCTTTTTCTTTAATTAATGTATCAATAAGTTTAGTATTATAACCATTACTATATGCAATTTGTTTAATAATTGAAATTTCTCTATTATAATTAATTTCATCTAAAGAGACGGTCAAAGCGCTCTGAACCATGGCCGTGTATGCTGCTAATTTATGTGTCTTATGATGACAAGAATCGTGTGGTATTGTAATGTCTGTTTGTGTTTGTATATAAACAGAGTATTCAAGTTTGTTAGTGGAATTAATTTTTATGATTAAATCTAAAAAGCTAATGGACTTTATATTAGCTAAGAGGTGAAACTGGACTTCTCATGGGTAGACTATCTTTTCGGAAATAAATTTTATTATTGAAAGTAAAATAATTTTGGTTGGTGCAAAGTTCAAATAATTGAAACAACTCAGTCCGTTTTATTAATTCAACATTTTTGTTAATAGGAATATTATTTAACAAAGAAATACACTCTTGAGGAGGTATTTGGGAAAACATATTAGTACCTTAGCACCTTATTACCGAGAGCTCGTTTTTTAGGTGTAACGTCATTGCTAAAATCTCATAATTGACACTACTAAATCATAGCCATGTCAAAATCGCATTAGGTCAAAATCACAGATTGCCAAAATAAACATTAACATTGACGGTGAGACCATTGATGTTAGAAACCAGAAAATGTCTGGAACTAACGTTAACATTTTACTATTTTAACACTATTATGCAGTGCAGCTTATACCATCGTTCGGCTACGTGCTATCTAAATTTTCTGACACAATTGGAGCACTAACGTTAACTCCCTAACTCCAACAAAACATTAACATGATTTTGTAAGCTCAGTATGTCACAATAATTCAATATGTAGATGAAGTAGTTTTGGTGTTTCCAGTCATCTCTAGTTCATGGCATACCTATTTATAATATATGCACAATGATACCTTCATGAACGTAACGAAGAGTTTGGTTATTTTAAAAGGACATATATCAGCACCGGTGGTTCGGTGGTATCACATTTGGATTTGAAGTAGACGCATTTATCATTTCGTCAAAAAATATTAAAACCATGGGACCGTATGGTAGACGTTTGCATGTTAAAGATTTCTACTGTATACAGTACAAGGGGTCGCTAAAATTTCTGTATAGTGACCTACTCTCTAACATTGGTGTTTAGCCTTAGCAAGAGTAATATGCCGTTTTTAAATCAATACATATTAAAAGAATAATAAACGTAGAACCAAGTTATTAAAGTCTGTCCAAAACTTTAATGTGGCTACCGGATCAGCGCATATTTGCCAGGTACTAGAATCCCAACACTTAACGACTTACGTTTGTGCAGCAAGTTCACAATGTAACTACTCTACTGAGTGAAAGTTAGACGAGACGTGCGTCAGCACTCATTTTTGCTGCATAATTCGGTAGCCACATAAAGTTTTGGACAGACTATAACGTAGGTATTTAAATTTAACGGCATCTATTGAACGTCCAACGATCAATCACTCAACTAACAATATTCGAACGTTGCCAACGCTTAATAGCAAACAAGACCCATACCGAACGATGTTTTAACAACATCTGAGAACATATGGGGTTAAATTTAGCCACAGAAAAAAGAAAACGCATGTAAACTTTCTGAAGGACATTTGCTCTGGAAAGTTCTGCCTCTGAATATTTTGTCCTTAGACTATTTCATCATGAATATTTTGTCCCCGATCACCTATTATTAAATTTATTGATTCAAATGTAGAATCATTTCGAAATAACTGCACAGCAAGTCAAACATGTAGTTTAAGAAATCTTTATGTTTGTTTAAAGTATTTAAAAAATTCTACCTATTTCGGTAACAATGTATTGTTTGAAAATAGAAATTACAGATAAGTGTTTTATGAAGAAAACAGAACTGCACAGTAAACTAAGCAAAAAAATGATAGAAATTGTACTCTATAATACAACCAAGTTATACATTTTTGGTACAATTACTGTTCAATAAAAAAAGTATTGTTTTCACTTAAAATTCTGACTTTTTCAAAAAATTACATTGAAGAAGAGCGACATAATATACAATTTTTACACAAATTTTGATATAATTTAAAAACGTTTAAGTTTTCTGAATTAATTAAAATTAACTTACCATTTTTTTAGACCTCCTAAAACTACTATTGAGATGATCATCCCTGACAATAGCAGTTGCAATATCAAGAGTTCCCCAGGCATCCATGACGAAAAATTAAATAGTGAACCCACACAAAGCCACAAATCAGCACAAGCACTTACAATAAATTTCACAAATTTTGTGTACTCAACCGCGAAAATTTTCACAGATCCGTAGCTAAGCGTCCATAAAGACCAAGACGCAAACACTAATTAACTACTAATAAAATTTGATGTGCAAAAATAGTATGCTGCGGCCGGGTATGCGCCGGAATAGTTTAACTTGAATTACTTTAAGACTAAATGAAATGTAGTTGGATCTTGGCAGCAGTTGGCAGGAATCAATTCAAAAACAAAGACAGTAATAATGGACATTTAAGTGCCACAACAGGTGAATTTTATGTGCACTAAAAATTATTTTTATATGCCAAGCCAGCTTGATATTAAAGTAAAATAATAAAAAGAACTGTGGTTACAGTTCCTTGATTGACTTTGACTGACATTTTTTAGTAACATTAAAGGACTCGGACAACTGTAATAACTGACAGAAATGACAAATAAAACAGTTTGTTTTTAAAGTCTAAATAAACAATTTAAAAATATCGTCTAATTTCAGTCAGTATCACCAAAAATAATGCTAAGAGCCACACCTTAAGAATATGATTTAGTTTTCTGAAGTAAGTTTATCTAAAATGTAAATAAATAATCTGGATAATAATTTATTTCCATAAACATTGCGGTAAATGATTAAAAATTGTTTTTCCCCAGTAATTCTTTTTTTTTTGAGAATTAGTTTATCTTCAGAAGGAAATAATTTAACCTGTTGTATTGCAGCAGACCGGATGATTGACATTTACTTTGTCAATATAATCTTTTATTGTCATCAAACAAATAACTAATTGCAACATCGTTGTGTTTCTCACTAATTTACTAAATCCAATAGAACAGCAAAAAAACATTTAGTGTAGCTTTTTAAATACAAGGAAGTTCTCTACACCAAAACAATAACTAAACGTGGATGCGGAAATGCTCTCTAATCGAGCTAAAGCTTTTAAACAATCGATTTACTGATAACTTTAACATGCTTTAACAACCTTTTAAAATGTTGTGGCCACTGGGCAGATATAAATTGTTAAGCTTAACATTTCTACTTGTTTGTTGAAATAGGTGCGGATTTAGGGGGACCAGTGCCGGAACTACGTATTTTTGCATGGGTTGTCTACAAACCTTTTAAGATTACACAAGGCTGCAGGTAGACACTGAGTTTAAAAGATTTTGCAATAAAGAAGGGTTCAGATGTTTATTGCTAGCAAACACTTAGGATTAAAATAGCTGTAAAATTATGTTTTTACTTCAAACTCAAATGGTAGGGGCTAGTTTTCAGTTCGAAGTAAGCAACCTAATTTTTGTATCAGTCTATTGTAAGTTCCTTATTGTTAAATTTTACATTATTAGTGAACGTATGTTATCAAATTGTCATCTGCGTTTATTTAGTCCTTAAACATCAAAAATATTATTTATATATTTAGTGCACAAATAACGTAACAGTGACGTATGTCGTCCATGCAGTCGTAAAGTGGATTAAACTAATTTATTCGCAGACCTTTACATAAAAGAAAATAACACATGCTTTCCTGCGCATGTGTGAATACACGTGTGTAAGTCAATTGCTAATTATTATTGCATTACCAACAATAGCGTAGAACGAATTAACCTATTAAGGTTAAAAAAAAAACTTATGTATTTCGTGATTTAATTCTCATGTCTTATATCTTTAAACTAACCTGTGAAAATTATCTACTCTTTACCTGTAAGTTATAAATTAAGATATCATGAGGTGACCTCACATCCTCCACAAATTTTTAGATCTGCTTCTGTGGAAGCGTTATCAAGAATGAATTGTTTCATATTATATAGTCTTCATAAAAATATCAATATTCCAGTATCACTTTATTATATACAACACTCACAAATACATTCAATTAATTGTAAAAAAACGCGAATTTTTTGCCACACCTAACATGTAAACCATTTCGGTTTATGTTTTATAAATATTATTATTATTATTATTATTATTATTATTATTATTATTATTATTATATACAATACCCAGGGTCGCCCGGATCTGGATTCGAACCAGATCGCCTTTGATGGAGCAGTGCGAAAGTCAGCGGTTTCAACTGCTACTTTACCGTCCGCCAATACGCGGAATAGTAAACAATTGTTCAAACAAATTTCAATGGAGCATACGCATGAAATCAAGTTTTCTTTGGTTTTGGTAGAATTTATAATGCGGTAGATACTTAACAATGCCAATGTTAAGCACTCCCGTGACATAGATGACCTCAACCACATTTTTTGAGACAGTCAGTTCGATCATCAGGCAAGTTATTGTTGTTATAAGTAAGTGCCACTTTTTTTAAGAGCAGTATGTCGGATTTATTTTAACACTAACGGAATCCGTGGCTATGCCTCACACTTTTCTTGTTTATTAGTTTTAATAACTAATTAAGCAGGTAGTGTATAGCGGATTGCGGATCCAAGTCGTAGTTTTATTAATTACTAGCTAATATCCGGCGTGCGTTGCTACGCCTCAATCTCGACTCCAGTGCCACCTATCGGGTCCATTTTTTGTACAAATATTTTTTTCCACGTAACTAACATATATCCTGAATTTGAGCGAAATCAGACAATAAACACACATGTTCGTAAATATCGCCAGCGCCACCTAGCGGGTCCATATTTTATAAAAATAACCTTCTAAAACCTTCCTCTCCTCAAAACACACTTTGTGTCAAAGTTTGAGCTCAATCGGTAGAGTAGTTTCGGAGTATATAGGGAACATACATATAGATAGATTTAGCGTAATTTTGGGTTTCTTATTGTAACTCGAGGTTCCAATATTTGGGTCAAGTTTGGTCTCAAGGACTCGGCGCTGTTCACCGACACTCGTAAAATGCATATGTTTATTTTGTCCGAATGATCGCCGGAGTTTGTAATGTAATGGTACAATATCTATTCGTCCAATGATTGCTTTTACTTGTATATATTTTAAGCAATGTCTTATATTTTAGTATAATATCAAGTATGACATGTTGTTAAGCATTTGTGCGTATTGCAAGTGCACATGTTGTCAAATGTTTAGTCATAGAATTCCGCTGCCCGGTTCGATATGCGTCTGCCCGCCGCAGAAGCCGAATTGCTAATAAAAGGTCAGTGATTCGCAATCCAACCATTCAACCTAACAGTGTAAACCCAATTTCCTTATTTGTATCAATTGAATTTTGAATAAAATGATTCACAGAAGTTTGTTGTCGCGCACATACTGTCTGTTGTGCAAGCCCACATGCTTGGTGAAATCTCACATTCCTGATTGTTGTAATTATCCACAATATATTCACGAAATTTTGTTATCTTTTTTGTGATTGGGGAAAATAGAGGAAAAATAATTCCCGAAAAAAAATTTACAACATGCAATGCGGTTGCTTATATCTTTATTATTACTATGGTATAAAACGTTCCTTTAATAGATAAATTCTGATAGTAGATTTGTCAATAAGGCAATAACATAGAATGGAATATTGCGAAAAAGCAGGGGCGCGGGTGTGGCGATTAGAAAGAATTTTTATAATACAAAGCTGTCGTTTCTTGGAGCTTTGCGCTAGATTGGGGAGTTAATCATTCTGCGTTTCCAAAGAAAACATTGATAATAGCAAGTTGCAAAAAAATGTATTTTGCCATTCAACATTGTTTACATTCTATATTGTTTTCGGCTTTATTACATTCGACATTATTTTAGTATGTAAATAATTATAATAAATATTAAGTTTAATTTGCTTAATACATATAGAATTGTAGACGTTATTTTTTTAATACTGTATTTTGTATTTACAAGTTTTATATTTTGATAAATGTAATATTATTATTTTCCCATTTTTCTACTGAAGTATAGAATGTTATGATTTCATGCAAATTTTCGAACTTCATATTTTAACGTAAATACACCTTTTGAGGGTCCAAGGAACTCAAAAAAGTGGTTTTTAAAAATGTTTGCTTGTGGGTGGGTGTGTGGGTGAACGGGTATATCTCCGGAACCTCTTTACCGAGACCGGAAACGGTAATTAGACATTGTTTTGTGATATAGATTCTAGCTACTCAAAATTTTGGACATTTTCAAACGATTATACCTCAAAAAATGCCCACACCAACTTTTTAACCCAACAGTGCTTGCAGTGTACACATTGTTTTTACTAATTTCCCAACTTTCGCTCTGACGCCCTTCAGGCATTTTTGAAAAATTTGAAATAAGTTTTTCGGAAGTTCTGTGATTTTCACTACGCCTATTAATTAGCTCCAGTTAAAAAATATATTTTTTAATTTTTTACATATTTTTGATAACTTTTCAAATAAAGTATTTATAGCGGTTTTTTGGCTGAAGTTACAAGACCTATATCTATCTAGCACCTTTACCTGAGTAGCCGTGCGTGCCAACGCCTTGGGTTTGGAGCGGGCGGCTTGTACATCGTTTAGATGTAAATTTCAATGACTTAGTGGGGCGAAAATATTTAAAACGTAAAAAGTATGGGAAAGTACCAAAAAAGTACTTATACTTCTACGGAAGTAAGGAAAGGTATGATTTCATGCAAATTTAATATTTCAACGAAAATACTCGTTTTGGGGTTTAAGGATCCCAAAAACGTGGTTTTAAAAACTGTAGATAGGTGCGTGGGTGTGTTTGTTCCAATATATCTCCAAAACCTCTTAACCGATTTTTATAAGATTTAGTATGTGGAAGTTTTTATCTGCACTATAAGGTTTTTAACGGAAACCAGAACTGGAAACGTAAACAGACATGTTTTTTTGAATTTTGAATTTTGAAAATATAGCGATGTAATGAATGTAAAGGCACATCGAATAGTTTTTACCGAATCTTCAAAATAAAGGCCGCTACGAATTTTTAAAAATTTTGAATTTAGTGCCCGATTACTCAAAAACAAAACATCCAATCAATAAAAATTGATATAATATTTACTAGCTCTTAATACGTAAAAATATTTTTGGAAATATGAATATTGTAAAAATCTTAAAATTTTTGACATTTCCAAAAAATTATTCCTCTAAAACTGCTTACACCATTTTTATAAACTTTGTAAGCCGATGGAGCTTCCAATAAACTACATTATTATTTTTTACTAATTTCCCAAATTTTACTCTGACGCCCTCCAAAAATTTTTGAAAAGTTTGAAAGTGATGAATTGTTTATTAAAAAACGCAAACGCCAATCGAAAAAAACGATAATTTTTAATATTAACAACTCGTTTTCCGATAGTTACGCCTATCAGTTACCTCTAGTTACAAAATATAGAATTTTCATTTTTTGCATATTTTAGATAACTCTTTAAATAAAGCATTTATCGTGATTCTTAGTAAGTAGTACGAAACGCAATCTGTAATTAGCCCTAGGGTGCTTAGTCGCTGCCACGAATGGTATGCCACAGCGCACAGTTTAAGAGGCACTGTGTGACGTCATCAAGTCTAAAAACAAGTGCAAATTTAAAAACTAATTTGCGGCAAGTCTGCAGCGGTGCATTTTAATCGTTTTTAACACATGAATGTAATAATTTAGTTACGAATGATATAATTTAAATGAAAATCCACTGGGAAACTAAAATATTTTAAATTGGGTGTACCTATGCTCATAACGATATAACGTTTAATAAACAAAAAATTAACTTAGGTGGATGCGTAATTTAATACTTACTTTTTGTCGTAGTATTATAGTTGGGGCGATTCTTTACATACAACTTCATAATAAAATATATATTTTGTTGACAAATTACAAACACCTAACCTCTACATAACTGCATATGACATTTGAAACTGACAGAAGTGCATGTACTGCGCGTGCGCACTGAAGTATAACAGAGTTTCTCAACAAGTTTTTACACTTGCGCAGTACTTTGTCAAAATTTGGTCCTAGAAACAGCATACTATCCTCTACACTCTTTCATGAGTCGCTGCTAGTATTCTTGCTATTACGGTACGATATCTCATTGCACAGAATGCAAGTTCAAAACTTCCCGCTGGGGCGTTACTTTTTGGAATTCGTTTTTCTTTCTTTAATTTTTGTTAAAACGATGTTATTCAGTCATTTATTAGTGCGGGAATATTTTAAATGTAAAATGTATAGGAAAGTTGCAGCGACTTGTTGTAGTGTTTGTATGAGATTGTATCTGGGCAACAGATAAATATGTTTGCACAGTTGTTATTTAATAATAACTCTGTTAAGAACATGTCTATATTTACCACAGATTTCTAAGATATTCACGCTGTATGTGTCAGGTGATACTTAATACTTAACTATTAAGATAATGGAAGCGTTAGAATCATTTCAAGCGCCTCTTCCGTTGGTGCAAGTAACCCTGCTTAAGAGTGGCGTATATGGTACCAAAAACTTGAAATATATTTGGATGCCTCTAATACTGCTGGTGCTAAAGATAGAAGAAAAGTTGCTATAATGCTCAATGTAATAGGCAACGAAGGTTTGACAATTTTCAATAACTTTAACCTATCCGCAGAAGATGCAATGCAATTTAGTACACTAGTAGCAAAATTCAAAGAATAATGAACTACAAGTTTCTCTCGTGTAAGCAGAAGGATCGATAGCTACATAAATGAGCCCAAGAAAGTAGTGTTTATTTGTGAATACAAAAATGAAGAAACAGTATTGCTCGTTGCTTTGATATAATTGGACTTAATGAACAAGGTCTGCAGTAGAGACTTCTAAGAACAGATAATTTAAACCTAGTCGCTTTGAAGTTGGCTGCTTTACTAAAAAAAAGGGCAAAAATAATCGGAAAGTCAAAGTTGTTGCTCAGTCTTGTGATAATGACATCACCGATTGCAGTGACGTGTCTGATTATTCTCTGTATTTAGATTTTATCAGTGTAGTTACTGTAGGAGCTGAATGTGTCTGGTTTTAAGCGGTAAAAATTAACAATTCTAATGTAAACTTTAAGCTAGATAAGGTTGCTAATGGAATATATTGCTCTATCAAACATTAGGGAATTTGTTTACTAATATTAATACTATTGGTCATATGATTGCGAAGACCAATATTAAGTTAATACATTTAGGTAATAATAAGATTAAGCCTATGGGAGTAGCTGAGCTGAATTGCAGAGCTGATGATAAGGTATACAAGAATATTCAATTTGTAATAACGGATATTACAATACAGCCTCTGTTGGGGTTAAAAACGTGCTGTGATTTAAATCTAATCCAAGGAGTCAATACTAATAATAACGCAAATGTAATTAATAATAATTATAAGTTGGGATCAGCTAAAGTAAGGACAGTAGTAAACTTAGAGTCCAATAAAATTTTACTAGATAATAAAATCACAAATAAGACGAAACTGATAAATAAATACAACACCATGGTTTATGGTTTGGGTAAGTTTCCAGGCAGTTCTTATAGATTATTGCTGCACAAAGACACTATATACCTGGGGCTCATCCACCAAGACGAGTTGCTAAAACCATAATACCAAAGTACAAACAAAGCCTTGATAAAATGGTTATAGATTGAGTGATAAGAGAAATGCCAAAGCCCTCAGGGTGGATTAATGATGTAGTCATTGTTGCAAACTCCAATGGGTCCTTGAGAGTTTGTTTGGATCCCTCGTATTTAACCGGAAATATTCGTGAGCGGTTGGCTCTTCTGCGGTACAGTAACGCACCAATTCCTGGTATTCTGTTATCCTCTGCATGGATGTTATTTGACCACCAACTCAAAGACGACTTACTCACCAGCGAATCTTTGCTGCTTCCTAGAAAACCAAATTAAAAACAACCGAAAGAAAAACTTATGTTACGCCAACGAACCCAAAAACTTCATCATGACAAAACCATAAAAACTTTGAAACCCCTAAAAGCAGATGATCTGGTGATGATTAAACATAACACAATAAAATGTGGGATAAAGGAGTGGTGGTAAGTTTTCATGATACCCGCAATCATTCATTGTAAGACACCAGAATGGTAATAAATTCCGGAAAAATCGAGAGCATTTAGTAGGGCAAAGGGAGAACCTCAGTCAGTCTCGGGGACCTCCTCTGCTGTTGACATCGCCCATAGTTTGCAATGTCACGAGAAGATCCAAATACCACCGCGTTTTAGAATTCCATGTTAATTTAACAGATAAATATGTTTGACAGTTGTAATTTAATAATAAATATGTTAATAACATGTCTGGATTCACTCTATATTCGTAATGAATAGGAACACCACACTTGTTTTGCCCATTCTTAATATAAACGACCTATTGTAGATTATTTTTCCTCTTTATTTTAATCCTTTAATCCATCAACTAGCTGAGGTTTCGGAAAATGAAACCTAACAAATAATTTTAAAAAATACCTGTTGCTGAATTTTTATCTTTGCATTCTGTAACTAAACCTAAATTCTGTATTTTTCAGCGAAAACGCAAGTTTGCATAATATGAAGAAACTCTATCATTTAAAATTAGTCGAGGTAAGTTAGTTAAGTTATTTAGTAAGTTAGTTTCTTCTTCGTATATCCTTTTGCCCTTTAGGGCGTCGGATTGGGTTCCATAATCCACTTCTTCCATTTCAATCGGTCCCGTGCCAAGGTTTTCATTTCATTTAGGGTTTTGCCTCTGCTTGCCCCCCCCCTCTTCTATCCTTTCCATCCAGGTTTTCCTCGGTCTGCCTCTCTTTCTTTTCCTTCCTTTTTCTGTGTCTATCACTTTCTTGACAATTCTTTCTGGGTCCATTCTTACTATCTATGTGACCATACCAATTCAGTTGCCTATTTTTCAGTTTGTTTCATGATAGGTTCTTGTGTAGTCATATTCCTTATTTGTGAGTTCCTTACTCTGTCAAATTTTGTCTTTCCCGCTATTTTTCTCAGATATTTCATTCTATAGCATTTATTTGGGATTCGTGCTTTTTCAGTGGGACCCATGATTCGCTAGCGTATAGTATCGTTGGTACGGCAATTACATTGTACACTCGCGTCTTTGTGTTCATGTCGATTGCTATCACACTTCCAAAGTATTCATAGACTGTCACTTCTTCCAGTATTTTTGTTTGCATAGTATTGTTCTTTCCTCTTCTCTTCTATTTTTGTCATTTACTATCATTACTTTGCTTTTATTTGTGTTGATATCCATTTTTAAGTTTTCGATTTCTTGTGCCCACACATCTACCGTGGATTACATTTTTCTTTGTGTCTTGGCTATTAGTACAATATCATCCGCGTAGAGTAGGCTATTTAGTTTTGTGGGTGTGAGGTTTCTATACCCTATTGTTGTTTGTTCTACTTTCCTCTTGCATTTTTCATTAAACTATCCATTACTATAATAAATAGTAGTGGGCTTAAGCTGTCCCCTTGCTTCACTCCTTTTTTCATTTCAAACTCTTCTGATCTTTGTCCGTTTATCTGTACTTTAGCTGTCACGTTTTGGTATACGCCTTTTATTACTTGTATTAGTTTTCTGTCAATTTTAAGGTCAAATAGGCTTCTCCATATTACTTCCCTTTCTATCATATCAAATGCGGCTCTTAAATCTAGTTAGTTTAAAAATGCCATAATTATTGCTTCTGGAATAGATAAGATACTCAGACTTAATTATGAGGGATTAAAGCGGATAAAGAACTAAAGTGCTACGTGGTCGAAGCGACTTTTTTTAGGTGGCAGATTATTACAGGTTTTCGTGGTCGAACTAACCTGTCTCCCTTTAAACGCTACCAGTAATTAATACTGTAGCGAATCTATTTTTTAATGCCAGTTATTTTTTGATGCAAAATAATAGGTGTTTATAGAATGTTCAGCGGAGGAGGGGTAATTACCCCCTTTGCCCTCCCCTGGATCTGCTCTTGCCATAGACCTGTATTAGGTCAAGGTTTAATGTTCTGTGATTAGGTCTACGGTCCTTGCCTTGAACAGTGTCGTACAAACGAATTATGGGTCTCTAGGTTAATAATAATTATGTGTTTCCTATCTATATGCATACGAAAATTTAAACAATACTTTTATAAATTCTGTTTCTTTAGAACTTTCTTCATTGTCAGAAATTTCTTTCTTTTATTTCCGCCTTTTTGTCATATTTTTGATGCTCACTTATCCTATCTGCTCGGGCTCGGGTTTTACAGGTTGCATTTTTTAGTACTTAAAACATTGCCGTTTAGTTTGGTTCTTTTACGCCTTGATAACTATAGGAAGTTAGATTTTTCAGATAAAATAATTGAAAGCAAGACGGTGTAACAAGATCATCTCGGCTATTGATGTTGATATGTAGAAGCTACGGTATGCAAATCAATGTAAGTTATATAAAGTATACATAAAGATCATGGTACCTACTTATTACTATGTACATGTACATGTTACTGTTTAAAAAAAAATAATTCGTGGGAAAATGGCAGGCCAATGATTAACGTAGGACCCCAAATTTCTTTAATCGGCTCTGTAGATGTTCTGGACTCTTCATACAAGGACGTTTTGGTATTTTGTAAGAAATACTTATTTATTTCCATGCGTTTATTTCTTTTGTTTGCAAAGTCATATGATAGCCACTTTTATATATTTCCTTCTTGACATTTAACTGTTCTGAATATAAATCAGTACAATGGCGTAGCTACATATTTAGCTGTCAGCTGGAGCAGGTCTTATTAAACTGCGCCCCGTGCCCCTCTTTACCTAGATGGAAATTGACTTTGATAGTTTTGGAGATATCAACTTGTAACACTTTAGTTGCCGCACTCTGTACATGCAACACGTTTTCCAAGAAAAAAGTATTTTTTAAGAGAACTATTTTCAAGCAAGAAAATTTTTTATGAGAGAACTTTTTTCAGAGTGAAATTTTTTTTGAGAGAACATTATTCAAGAGGGGCTTTTTTGAGAATTTCTTTCAGTAGAGAGATATTTTTATATGAGAATTTCTTTCAAGCAAGAAATATAAAAGAACTTTTATCAAGAAAGAAATAAAAATAATTCTCTAAAAAAACATTTCATATTGAAATGTTTTTTTTGTTAAAAAATATTATCCCTTAAAAGAAAGTTCTCATTTAATAAATAATATTGAGATATGCGGCGCCTCATATGCTACCACCAACGCACCCAAGGCACTACCTTAAAAAGTTTCTTAATAACGATTAACGATATTTAGAATTCTTTATGCCTTTGTGTTAAGTTTGACGAAAATCGGAGCAAGGGTTGTCTATATACAGTGTGTCTCAGGATTGACGCAAAAAGCGGTGTAGTGAACAAATAAATTTCAATTTTAATTTGATATTTTAGAATTAAGCTCCGATTGATTGATTGTCTCATATCTTAAAACTAATTTTAAGCATATTTTCTATTTTTGCATATAAAGTGAGCCTTGACAGAGTAAAAACGATTTTTGCTTCGTGTAAAATACCTTTTCCGTAGAAGATATGGAAAAATGTTATTGAGAAAAGTTGTTTAGAATACAAAATATGTCTGTATGCAAAATTTCGGGAAGATTTGGTTTACGTTGATGAAATAGACTTTTTTGTGACAAAAGTGCCACGAAAGGGGATTTTATTAAAGTGGGCCAATTTTCTTGAAATATTACTTGAAGACATAGCATTTATTTATTTTTTTGTTAAAAATTTCTCATGTCTCTTGTGGAAATGGCATTTTATCACAAAAAATGTCTATTTCATAAAAGTAGGCCATTCTTCCCGAAATTTCCTATAAAGACAATTTTGTATTCCGAACAACTTTTCTCAATAACATTTTTCCACAGCAAAAATAGTTTTTACGTAAGTGTCAAGCTCCACTTGATATGCAAAAATCAAAACTATGCTTAAAATTAGTTATAATACAAGCAGGGCTTAATTCTTAAATATCAAATTGAAGTTCACTACCATCTTGTTGCGTCAATCGTGAGACACATTGTATATCATCAGAAAACACATTCCAATTTCGAAGCAACCTTATGAATTGACAAAAATATAGGGGTCCTTTCATTTTGTGTTCTAGAACCCTAGTATTTGTACCTAAAGATATAACACCCACTTTAAGGATTATTGATTCTAGGTACATAAAATACTTTATTACTTCATCAGTATTTATTTATTTTATGGACTTCAGCGAAGTAAAGCTAGAATTTATAAATAAACTGTAAGGGTTGCAAAGCAGAAGGAAATTTTATTAATTTACTGTGGTCAAACAACTGCTGTTTGACTTTTTTCATCCGTATTACTATCAGTAACAATACAATATACCTGACAATGGATAATAATTTGTTACAAAGTAAAGGTGAAGATAAAGATTGTGGAAATTCAGTACTGTTCCGCGAAACAAAATCCGTTAAAAATTTAGATTTGTTAAATTTGGCGCGTAATTTTGCACATGTGCATTGCGCAATGACATGCGCTCTTGTTAACTGCCACGGACTATGACCGGTAGGGATAGAAATGTTGGTGGGAGCCGAGGAGGATAAATACTGAATTGGTGGGGATAACAAGCGGAGTTCTCCTCGTACAGAACGAACTAAACTTGTAAACATGAATAGACAGTACAAACATGAAGTAGTACGCGAGTAAGGTTATGATTGTTTAATTGAACTAACACTAACGTTTTTTTAAAGTAGCTGGCTCAATCTCAGAGTAGATTAGTCGGCGAAAGCGATAAGTGCGTCTAAACAGAAATACATCAAGATTTTTAAATCAGTTGTTCATCGACAACCGAAGTCTTTGTTATCATTTCCGTATTATGCCAAGCGAATGATGTCAGTGTGCACAAATGCTATACATTTTAACGGTGGCAACTTTACCGAATTACTTGGGGGTTTAAATGGACAAGTGATGCTGGATTTAGTGCCCGGATGGATGTTTGGTTGGGAAGAATTACCTTGGTTATGGGCCATGTTTGGGTCGATCCTCATTGGACTGAGCGGGGTGCTTCCCCTCCTTATCATCCCCATTGACGAAACTAAAAATTTGAAACACGGAGGTAACACATCTGTCATTCGTTATTTTGAATCGTTTGTTTTTAATTTAAATTTAACCGCGCTAGTCATAGATTTGTTTACTTCGCAATTTTATTGATTTTATAAAAGGAAATTAGAAGTTATGTCGCAACCCAACTATGACCCCACATAGTTAAACTTTGTATTATTAACATGACATTGAATATTTCTAATATTGTAAAAAACATGTTATTGAACTCATAACCTAGCAGACACTTGAGTGTATGGCGTCATATTGATACTGTAATTGTAGGTAGGTAGCTAGGTACTTACAACAATAGCGTTTTTTTTTCATATAGTCTAGCAAGACGAGTTCGCAATTAGCATAATAAACCACATGATCAACCAGAACAACAATGTGACAGAATCGCATTTATAAAAGAAGTGCGCATTAGACTAGTTTCAAAACCTGACAAAAAGTATGTATACTCTTATTTTGAATAACACCAGTCTACTCGAACAATAATTATTCATATGATTCTTAGAATAACATTAGATACTCATATTATGCTAGAGTCGTCATATTCAATTTTATTTAAGCAAAAGTTTCATCTAATAACACTACATCCAACTCTGAAATTTAATCGTTTTAATTACATTGTATACAATATTTCTAACACAAAATTAGTAACATCTGTAACTAGGCTGTCAAAACCGCAAAGCAAGAGAACAAGTGACCCGTTTGCAGTTACTTGCGTGGGTAACACTTTCGATTATCTCGTAAAACCACAACGAAAGTGATATTATTGTCTAATTTGCTGCAAGATTACAATATTCATTGTCTACTTTGCTGTAAGATTACTAAGATTATATAATGATACTTATGATACATAACTACTACTTGTGCATGTGTTGGTTACTTAATCATGACAATTATAATATTGGACCCAGCGTCATCTCCTGTGGAACGCCGTCGCCATTTTTGTTTGTTTTCATGAAGCATTTGTTTTTCGTTTTTGACGCGATTAAATTATGGTTATAACTGTTTTCTTGCGATATAGAGTGCAACAGGAACCCGTTTGTTTTTATCATTTCTGGTATATCGTAGACGTAAACAAGATCTATTTTTAACATAAAAATTTGCATTAGATTGTGTTGCTTAAGAAAGAACTACATTGTTAATTGCTGGAATTTGTTTCGAATGTAAAATTTTCCACAATTGATATTTTTTATGTATTCTATTCAAAGATAGAATAGGAAATAGATTTGACGGCCAAGTTTTCGAGAAAGGTCAAACTACTCCGCAGCATCTTAAAATACCCAAAATCGTTTATATTTGGAGTTCTTATGTGATAACGAAACTTTTTTAAGAGTCCGTTTTTACTATAATGGTTACGGTTATTGTTTTAAAAAATGGTAATTAATTAGTTACATTTGAAAGTTAATAGAAACTTTTAACAAGGTTTCACAGTTTTTTCTTACCGATTTGCGCATAAAATCGATTGTATTTTCAATTTTCATTGTTTGGGAATTCTAAAACAATTTCAAACACCATGATTGTAAAAATAAGTGTTAATGCGTAGGAAAATGTTTTGCTTTAATTCATGTTCGAATATAAACAGAGATAGACGGTCGTGAATCACTTCGCTTTGCTATTTGCGCATCCTTTTAAAATCGGCTGGCAAGTTGTCATTGACTTACTGAGAATGGCTTTGTTCTATGTTGTAAATGTATTCTTGAATTCCCTTGGTACTAGTTCCAAGTTTCATGTAAATTCATGAACGTATGTGAGTACCGTCGTTGGCTTCGTTTAATTTTTCAGTACTTTCATATTTTAACCACTTATCAGTTTCTCATAACTTACTGTTATTTCCCGTAATTTCCAAGTTTGATAGGAGGTTTCTTGTGAATTAAATGTTATTGTTTTTCATGTAGATACAACCTGCAAAATACCACGTATGAAAATCTGTAGTAGGTTTTCCCCAGGAATAATTTATAAACCACAAATCGAAACAATAATAAATTATTGCTCTAAAATAATTACCATTGCAGTAATAACCAATCATTTATCTGTTTTTATCAAAATTGGTGGATAAATGGCAAAATTGCAAATTAACATAAATAAAATAATCATTAATACAAAATACTTAGAAAATAAAAGGTGTGATAAGGAAAAATTGGATCATTGATGCCCTAACAGAAAGAAAACTGATATGGTTCCTACGATTTTAATTTATTTCTTATAGTATGTAAGTTTATGTAGGTAATGATGTAAGATATAATTATGTTAAATACTGGCTTATGTTAGATTCACTGGAAATGTCGACTTAGGGGACTAGGGGTACTTCTACTTATGAACGGTCGATAGTCAGTTGCACATGCGCAGAAGTTTCTGTAATGTCCTCAAGCGTGTAAATCCGGATGCTATAGCATTTTGTCTGAATTTATACCAATTTCAGTTTATAACAAACTCCTACTGACTATTAATTCATAAAGTGTAGTTTTTATAAATTGAAGATTTAACAATATTTCTATGTTTAATTGTAAAGAATAATAATTCCAAATTTTTATCAAATTTACCAAAGGGTTCTAATATCAGCTAAACAATAGAGTATATACGATTTGGCAATTGTACTAACAAAGAACATCAGGGTCGAATTAAAATATGCAGATTTGAGATAAAAGCTGCGGAAATTGGAAATGTGTCTTTTCAATTTTTACTTTCAGTATAGGGGAAGTATTGATTTCATGGAAACTTCCGAATTTCAGATTTTGACGCACACACGTGTTTTGAACCATCGGGATTTAGCAGCTCAGTGGTTTTTAAGAAATTAGCATCTATGGGTGGGTAAAAAATGCGACTTTTATAACAAAAAATCCTATAAATTGATTTATTTGATTTAAATCCGATTATTTACATTTAAATCGATTTTTTTTGATTAACTGCCTTATTTAATTACAAAAGAACATTAAGTACTCCTGTTTGCTTGCACAAACTAATAAGGTATTGTCTGCAGAATTAGTGTTTTTGTTTAAATATTTTAATAACAACTGTAACATGACGTTTGACATACACAATACACATGTTATGTATCTTGCTTATGATTTTAATTTTTTTCCCACCCCGCTTACCCTGTATTAGCGAATTACGGCTATACAAAGGGTCTACCCCCTTACCACAATTGTAATTCATAACGGATCCCCAACCGGGAGGGCATAGAAATTTAAAAAATCTGTCACTGCTTGAGTATGGAACCCCGTGTCCAAAAGCGTGGCACCATCTTTCTTAACCATTACCGTTCCTAGGGATATCATAACTAATACTGCTTGTTATTGATTTTCAGCTATTCACCGTGTGCACTTCGTTGCGCGTGCGGTGCTGACGTTACCACTAAAAATATCACAAGGAACACAAATAGTAGCATTCCGCCATGTACACAATGAAAGAGTATAAATGTTGAGGCGTCATTAAAAACTGATAGTGAATTTTTTGTTGTGTACATGGTT
Source organism: Ctenicera cuprea (assembly GCA_958336395.1). NCBI lineage: Eukaryota > Metazoa > Arthropoda > Insecta > Coleoptera > Elateridae > Ctenicera > Ctenicera cuprea. Next base: position 22,280,004 of record OY284491.1, read on the forward strand.
TATGGTCCCTGTGATATTTTTTGCGACAATGGCCGTAGGCATGCGGTGCAGAGGTGTGAATCAATAGCAGACCAGTATTAGTTGTTATTGCGCTAGGCGTGTAAGAAATGGTAATACGCTTCAGGCTCTTTAAATTATTATGCAGAATTAATTTTTTATTTTATGTCTGGATCTGTGTAGAAGTAAATATTACTTTACAATGTACTAATGGAGTTCAAACAGTATATATTTGTTTAATACTTCTATGTAATTCTGTTATATTCTAAGCTTACTGCCAAATGCACGGTATTGTTGTACTAATTGGAAATTTTCACATAAAAACTACACTCCACTTAAAAACCAAATGATTTAATCGATGATTTTTTTTAAATAAATTGTTTGATTTAAATCAACTTGATTTAATTCTTCGCACCTCGATTTATTCGTTCGTTCGTTTGTTTCCTCGTATTTGGATCGGATTGCTCAATCGGAATGCGTTTTGGAATATCAAAATATCGCCGACAGAATAAGCTAAAAATAATCCGAAAGCGAAAGTTGGCATGTTTTTCTTGGTAAAATTTTTTACGGAACCCGAAATTTTTCAAATCCTGAAACGAAATCTGAGAAAAGATCCTAGGGCAAATGTAACGTGTTTTCCCCGAACTTTCCCGCTTTAAAGTGGCGATCACTACGATTTTTTTGAAAATTTTGTTTTTCAAACTTTATTACTGAAAAACGAGTTTCAGATCGGAATCAAATTTTTTATTGTAGTAGCTCCAAGGAAACAATGTACCTATATACGAGAATTTTTAAAATCATAAAAAATGAAGTTAAAATATTTTCAAAACTTTGGAAATTTGCAAAACAATAATATTGTGAATATTACAATTTACTTTCGGCTTAGACCGCGTCGTCATCGTCTGTCTAAGCGGAAAGTAAATTGTTACATTGACAGTTCGAGAAAGCCTGAAAGAATATAACAATAATATTATTCAAAAACTGGCAGCACGATTTTTTTTTATTTTGTAGGCTCAAATAGCTAGAGATGAGCTACAATTTAGTTGGTGTCCCAACTCTTTAATTTCTGCGTGACGTCTTCCGTGAATTTCTGAATATTCAAACTGTGTTTTTGTTTAATAAACGGAGAATAATAAAACCATCCTATATAATAATAACATTCACAGCTTAATCTCGCATAATTCAACCATAGCACAACAGTGCCCCCCGTAGTATGTCACCATATTCATTTGCTTGCAAAGCAGTTGCAAAACTTTTGTCTAGGCTGCTAAAGTTTAAGCAATCTTTATTTGAATAACTAGGGAAAGAATATTATGTTATTGTAAATCAATCTAAGATAACCTTGTTATCTTATAGTATCACTTGGGCCTTCAACGTTGATGCAAAAATACTTTTTAAATATGATAAGTAACAATTTCTATCGTAAACGTTTTGTATGCTGACGAAATTAAAACCATTATGATAGTGACTTATCATCATCATCATAATCTATCCTCATATACCTGAAGGTCTCGAGGTCCTTCACTCCGGGTAGGCTCTTCGCTTGTGTAGTAGGAGGTAGTGGGGCCTTTTGGTCTTTAAACCACCACGCTCCTGAAGCTTATGCCACCCTTCAGGCACATTCATTCAAGCCATACGCACATGTGTTTTATTTGTATGTTAATGTTGTGTGTGGCTTTGTTACTTGTCCTGGTCAGCCAGTAATCAAGGCAAGCGCCGTTAATTGTAATTCAACGTCGAATGGTTGCCGAGCTCGATACCGATCTTATTATACATATAATTAAACTAACATATTATTTTATTATTTGTATAAAAATCCTGTTTACTGATTTGAGTTAACAATCATTTAGACAATGAAATCAAAATAAAATAGATGATAGTACTTAAACAAACAAATTTCGTATGTTTGTTTTATTTGCGGGGAGAATTTAACAACACTGATTCGTTATTAATTGATTATTTTCAATAAATTAATTTAAAACAACATTTAAACAGAACACTCAACCTTTGTATCATTCAAATCAAATAATCGATTAACTATGAAATTTGTTATCTAATGTCAACATTTTATTGTTGCAGTTTTTGCTCAACTTGAAAATTACGGTTAGTTAATTTTACTCGCTACACATTTCAAAAGTAAACTTAAAAGGAAATTACAAAAAATCAATTAAGAACTTATACCGACTGTAAACAAACTCAGCCAAGATATTTTGGTCCTTTTTCAATCTTCCACTTTCATCTGTGTAATTTTTCAACCTAGTTTCATCAGAAAAGGCATGCTTATACATGCTTTTGTGCTCAGGTCGCCACATTTAAGACAGTTTACAGTAAATACTTCTAACTACAAACATTACGCTTCAATTTTGCAGAAGTCGATGTTACTTTTCAGGGCAGCGACTTTTCTGGAAAACGGGAAAACCGGGAAAAGTCAGGGAATTTAGAATATTTTTATTTTGGTCAGGGAAATCAGGGAATTTCAACGTAATGTCAGGGAATGTCACGAAATAGTCGGGGAAAATTTTGTAAAATGCAATTATCTTAATATTTTTATTTTTGCCTGCAAAACGAAAATTTTGTTTTGTTACCTAGGTATGTGATTATAAAATTTATATTTAATTCATTTGGTTTTTCTTTAATGTTTAGATATTGTATTTTGTTATGCTTGTTGAAAAATTTCCATTTGCTATAAAGTAATGTAAGTTTACTTTGCTTATTTTTATGTTGGGTTAGAATTTTATTTAAAAAAAAACAGTTGAAATTGGCTTTTGTACCATAAAAATGAGTCAGGAAAAACTGAAGTTTATCAGTCAGGGAAGTCAGGGAAAAGTCCCTGCTTTTGTAAAACTTATCGTATTTATTTAAGTAATTCATGAATTTGCTTATATACTCGACTTATTTTTCAAGTAATGCACTTGAAAGTTGTGCTTGTTACAAACACCTCTTGAAATTAATAAGAAAATATACTTAATCAGATGTACGTGAATAGATAACCTGTAAAGTTAATCCGTTGGTCTGGGACGTGGTATCGATGCAGATCACAATTTTTATTTTCTTAAATGTTTTTTTCGATAATTATGATAACCATTTTCATCCGTAAAAAAATATACAACTATTTCTAAAAGAAAAGTTTATAAAATAGGATCCCAAAAACGACAATTTCCTTTTTATTTCATTTACATCACCTTTTACTAGGTGCTATGCTATTTTGGAATTGGAAAAACCGGAAGCTCGCTTAACGGAGCCGATACCGGGCTGGCTGCCACTTTTTGAATTCTTTATGGAAATACGCGTGATAAGTGCTAACCTTAGCCGTTGAGTTTAAGCTTTGATTATAAAATAGTCAATGGTTTAAGTCGCTATTTTTTTAATGTTATGACGAAAATTTTATATGTATTTATTGCATTTACCTAACAAGAATGACCTTGAACTTTTATCGATATTCTTCGTGAATAAAATATTTCAAGTCTCGCTCTGGTGTACGATCATTTTACCGCGACTTACTGCAAAATGTAATATGGAGTCGCATTATTAGCAAATAGCGTCATCAGCAAGTCCAAGCAAAAAAATGCTGCAACTTATATTTATCGTAGGAAATTGTTGGAATTATTTTCACATTTTTCGCAAGTAAAACATTTTACCAAAGCTAATTCACATTTCTTACTCCTCGTAAAGCCAAAAAATTTACAGCCACGGGGATTTAAACTTCTATTTTTACAGTATTTTAGGAAATCTTAATTTAGAATCCGATAAAAGGAAACTCATCGCATGTAGAAGAAGTTTTGTCTTGTAAGCTCTATAAGATTTATGGTCATAAAAATAAAACTATTTTCAGTAGGTATTTGAAATTACCAAAAAATTAAATTCGCAATTTAACTGTATTTTGTATAGCAGTCATGGTTATATAGTAACGCGTGTCCAGAAAGTCTTTCAGTCAGGGCGGCTATGGATTGCATAACGCACGTCTTTTATGCAGTCATATCTAAGTAATTTATTTGACATAAGTCAAAGTCAATTTAAATTAAAAGGTTTTTATTTTGAATTATTTACTTTCTGCATATTTCTTGTTAATAAAATGTGTATAAAATTAAACAAAAAACCTTTATTGTGCAATCTTATTTTCGCAATGGCCAGCAATTAGAAAACGGAAATTGGAATTATTCCATCAATGCGTGTAAACAAGAATTTCGACAAAGATATCCAAAGACATACGTTATACAATCCATAGCCGCCCAGGACTGAAAGACTTTCTGGACACCCGTTAGTTATAAATGAAACGTAACATACCTAGTTGAGTTTTAATTGGTTGATAAAATAAGTTTTAATTGAATTTTAATGAGATTTCATGGTTTTACGTTTGATATTATGCTAGTAGAACTATACTTTTTAGTGTTCCAAAGACTTGGTCAATTGAGGAAATAATAATAAAGAACTAGCACCAATTAAACAAAACTGTGTAAATTGCTTTAAATTAATATAACAAATATAAATGATTTTTCAGAAGGTGCAGCATCTGTTTTTAGTAGTTTTAATTTTTTCTTGATTAAATACAAGTCTTCTAAAAAAATTTTGTTTATAAAATTGTGGGCATCTACAGGTTTCGTTCGAGGGGTGTCTCACTCGGTAAAATTGTGTACACCTATTGCCGTATTGCCGTGTTTGCCGTGATTGCCGACTTGATTGCCGTGTTTGCCGTGATTACCGACTTGATTGCCGTGATTTCCGGGTTGTTGCCCACTGATTGCCTTGTTTGCGGACGTTATTGTCGGTTATTACTGCGATTTTCGATGTATATCAATGGTTATTCCGATTCTGTACAGCCTTCTTTAGCTGACACTTTTAGTATTATATTATTCCTATTTTAAACTTTGCCTCGTTCATCAAAAACAAGAGGTAATTTCGTTTTCGATTATAATATTTTGGTGTTCAACTTGAAATCTTGTATATTTCTCATTACAATTTTATGTAAACAACATTAACATTTAGTGGGTAGGTAAAACCATTACCTGGTATTACCATAAAAATTATAATGTTATTAGGTATGATCTAAATCTCAAGACAATGCTAATATCTGTTACTTCTGTATATTATATTTAAAATTGCTTTATAAAATATTGTGGAAAATATGGGATGAACATTAGATAAACAAATATATTAATGCATTATACTGAACATAAATTATATTGAAATTCAGAACTGAAATTGGTTTGGGTTTTGACTTTTCTCTTAAGTTAAGGGATTTTGTCTCGGCGTTTTTTTCTATCAGAAGAGAAATGTCCTCTAAAATACCAGTTAAAACTTTCAAGCACCCATTTTTTGCCATACTTTTCTGGGGCGTAGTAAATTTTGCCGCGTAGTCGCACCTGAAACAGATACTTTTAGCGTGCAGAAATCGCTGTCAATTTCTACATATAGGTCGCCAGCTTTTTTTACAACTACTTTTAAAACATCCTATTTCGAAAATTCAAAAACACTTTTTACATGATTTATTACTACGGTTCGTATATGGTCTACGCCGAAAGCTTTTGACGATGGTTTTGTTTGTTCCTTATTGATGGATGTATCAGAATCGTTTGAATCCTGTTTCCTATTTTTACTTTCCCATACTTCTGCTGAAGTAAGGAAAGTTATGATTTCATGTAAATTTTCGAACTTCAAATTTTAACGGAAATACGCGTTTTGGGGTCCAAGGAAACCAAAAAAGGTTTTTTTTAATGTCCGTTTGTGGGTCGGTGGGTGCGTTCGTTTCCATGTATCTCCGGAACCCTATTTTTATAGGGTACATAGCGTTGTAGTGTATCTAAAGACCAATCAAATGATTTTTTCCGAATGCTGTATCTTTAATGCACGACTATTCAAAAGCAAAATATCTAATCTATAAAATTGTCACATTATTTAACAGCCCCTAATATGTATAATCAAGCGATGCAAAAATTGTTTTGGAAATATAAAAATTGTAAATATACTCAAATTTTGGACATTTTGAACATTATTTTTCAAAAACTGCCCACACCATTTTTTTAACTTTCTTAGTCGATAGCGGTTACAATGAACTACAAATTCGTTTTTTTTACTAATCTCCCAAATTTTACTCCAATTCATGCCCGGAAATTAAACCTGTTTTTTTTGTATAGACTTTTTTATAAACATTGTTAAAATTTTTAATACATAGCGTTGTGGTGCATCTAGAGATAAATCAAATGCTCTTTTTCCAAATGGTGTATCTTTAAAATGAAGCGCGTTACGAATTTTTGAAAATTTTAACTTTAATGCCGGATTACTCAAAAACAAAATATCCAATCAATACAAATTATCCTATTATATGAGAGCCCTTGATAAGGAAAAATAGTGATGCAAAAATATTTGAGAAAATTGTGAATATACTAGGTAGGTTCAAAGTTTTGGACATTTTCAAAAAACATGGTTTCAAAAACTGCCCACAACATTATTTTAAACTTTCTGAGCCGATAGAGCTTGCAATAAACTACAAAACTTGTTTTTTTACTAATTTTAAAATTTCATTCTGACGCCCTCTGGGAATTTTCAAAAATTTTGAAATGGATTAATTTTTTATACAAAAACGCAAACGCCGATCGTTATAAACTTTTATCAGTTCGATGGACTATTTAAAGTACTTGATTAGGATCAGGAGAATATTCAAGTATTTTGAAAATTAAGGAAAACAAAACGATAATTTTTAATATCAACAACGTGTTTTCCGGCAGTTACCTGATTTTAAATAATAAAAATAAATGTTTTTCATACTTGGCAAATTTTTGATAACTGTATAAATAAAGCTGTTATAACTATTTTCGTGAGCGCTCTAAATATCTCAGCGCCTTTCACGTCTCGTCGTAGGAGCGCGCGCAGCCCGTAAGTAAGCAACGTCTTGAGTCTGCAGCGGGCTTGTACCGGCTAGATTAGATGTAAATTTCCATCAATGCTTAACGCGAGAATATTTAAAGTAAGGGAAAGTACCAGCGCCCTGTTTCGCCCAGTTTTTCTGTACCTGAGTAGCAATAGTCTAATGTTTTGTCGGATATTTTTCTTTTTGCTGGCTTATTTGCTCTTATACAATGCTCAACCAATTTTCTGTGGCCTTCTGCAACGTGAAATATCATTACCATCGCGGCATATATTTCGCAAAATTGTTTATTTTTTCTCCATCTAATATTAAATTTGGTAAGTATTCCGTTGCACACCTTTACATCTCAACATCATTCTCTTGGAACTTACTTAGGGAATGTATGGTATCAAATCCGGTATAGATTAGCAATTGTATTAAATAGTTTGGTAACAAGGTATGACATTCACTTGAAATTTTATCAAAAAAATCCATTTTATGTCTGAAAGGGAAGATCAAGAAATCTTACGATGATTATATACTCCTCAAAGTAAAGCACACAGTGGTACACTCTCATAAATAATAACCAAAAATAAATTTGTATTTATCTTTATTAGACGCTATTGCACGATGGCATTTCTGATGCTTGTAGGGATTTCCACTTTAACTGCGTGACCTTGCACAAGTAAAGTTGATGCCATCGGTAATATTCGAGTTGATAAGTTATTTTTTTAATATGTTATTCATCTAATACTTGTTAGTAAATAAACAATAATTATGTAGTAAACACAAGCAAGCTAAGTAAAAATTAGCTGGGAATTACGTACTTTTTGATTTCGTCCTAAACGGGAACAAGCTTGGTTTTAACTAGTTCACATTATCTATGTACTGTAATAGTAATAAAAAATACAAAATTAAGACTTAGCTTTTGTCTAGCTTCGATTACACCCGCATATTTTCGTTAATCGTTCACTTATTTTCATTGATTTCCGTTGTATTGCCGTGATTGCCGAGTGATTTCTCTGTTTGCCGAATGATTGCCGTGTTTGCCCAATGTTTGCCGTGATTGCCGTTATTGCCGAGTGATTGCCCAAGTACTGCCGAAAATTTGTACACCTATTGCCGTGAGTGAGACACCCCTCGGTTTCGTTTATTCAGCACAGTGACACGTTAATTGATTATCTTTTGTATGTTAAGGTTCTACGAATAATATATTTTCATCTTTATATATTATGCTAACATAATTACAATCAATTGTAATTTTTGACGCAGTGTTTGTGTAATATACTTAATGTTGGTATTTAATCAATAGTTATATCCCGAGAACTACAAATTTACCGGTTAAAATTGTACACGGCAGGTTATTTACAAAATGTTGCTTAGCAACTGTACAAAATAATTTTTTTTCTACAGACGTCAAAAAATGATGACATTTTTACATTAATCCCAGTATGCAAAATGTCACATTGGAGTTGTGTATCGTGACAACGTGCACGAAGTATTTCGCGCACTAGAGCGAAAAATATTTCGTGCATGACGACAATGGTAACATTTTTAAAATATTGTGCTTTTGATTTTTTGGGTAATAGGTTAGCAATTGCATTATTAGCCACTTCCGTAATATCAAAAGGTATATCTTTTTCCATTTCCAATATTTCCATCATTTAAAAATAGGTTTTTTTAAAAAAGACGCCTACCAAACTTGTTTAGGAAAAAATAACTTGCAAATATTAATATTTGTTAAATTTTGTTTCCATAGTAACAAAGAAACAGACTAGATTGCGATAGAATAAATCTGTATTTTTGTATTTTATCATGATTTTAATTAATTTTTTTCATTATTTCAGGAAGTCTATAGAAAGAATGTTGTATGCAACTCGTGCGCGAAATTTCTTTGGTGCTTTCGAATGACTTTTGTCTCGGCTGCCGCCTCGACAAAAAACTTTCATTCTCAAGCACCACAGTATAATTTCCTAAATAACTATTTATTGACTCTATAAATTATTTACAATCTGTCCTAAAGGCCGTTAGGTAAATGTATTGTACAAAAAATTGACATAGGTGAGACTGGCCCAGTGGTCAGTCTCTTCAACTTAACAATATTTACCATTTACAATGCTATTGGTATGATTACATGGATTTAATTGACACTGCACTGCACGCGTTGTAGTAGGTCTAGCGGATCAAACTATTTGAAATGAAATTTTATTTAAAAATCATTATGTGCGAAAGCATTTGCTATACAAAACAAAATTTTGTAAATAATCTGCCGTGCACAATGTAACCAGACGAATATTTGTAGTTGGAGCAGTATACGGCAAGACTATTTCCTTCACAATATTGTCTAAGCCAGTTGTAAAACAAGGTGAAGGAAATAATCGTGAATAAATTAGCATCTAATTGTGATTAAATATTTAGCGAAATTTCGAGCTTAAACATGCTCATTGGTACATATGATGACAAATGCAGAGCTGCCATAACTAATGGTAGCTCTGCATTTAAATAAAATTGTGGTGTAAGTTAACTCGTGCTAGTTACATTTAGGTAATTTACCATGTTAACTAGGACTCGTGATTTTATCGAAATATCGCATTTACTCGTTGTATTATTTGTGATTATTTCTTTCATATCGTCAAATGTCACAAATGTGACAACTAGGTAATGTTTTTCTGGTCGAAGCAATGAAAATCTATATTAAAATAATAATAAATATACCCAAAAGTCAGTGCACATCAGTTTTAAACACGTTAATTTAAGACTTCAGAGCAATTATCCGAAGCTACTGTGGGTTTAATCACTTTTTTAAACAGCACCATGCAGTTTAATCACTATAAAACAAACGTGATTGGTTCATGAATGGGAAAGTTTGTGATTGGTTCAGTGAAATGTGAGTGGTATAGTCAAGTTTATACGTGATGTTCAAATAAAAAATACATAAGGGTTGGCCATGGAAAATAAAATTACTGTCTTTGCATGCTTTGAAATTTAAACGAACGAAACATAATGTCACTTAAAAAAATGAGCGAAACACTTCGCCTGGACTTTCCTATACATTTAAATACATTGTTTTATATTTTCCAACACTTTCGATATACACCTGTCTAGACACGACTAGTTAAAGTAAATAGTTCTTATAAGTTGTAACATCTTGAAGCGGTTGAAGAAAGACCGACCGCTGCGCTGCGCCGCAAGCATAAGGTTGGGTAAAATATTCGGACTGAATCAACGGAAGCGCGGAAATTGATATTTGAAAATATATTAATAACTCGAGAAGTATTATTTTTAGCAAGAAATTACTCTTATTAATTTGTATTTAGAATTTCAAAGCTTTTCTGCTTTTAAAGCCAAAATGCCTCGTTTCCATTTAAAAAAAGTTATTTTTTACCGTGACCGCCATATTAAAATTGGAAACTCAAGTTTTTTTCTTCAATACAATCGAGAAGAATTTCGCCTACAACTTTGCTCTTGGGTTTGCGAGTCTATCTATTAAAATAAAAAAGTTAGCCTACACTGAACATTAAACGACTAGTACAAGAATACAACTGCTGTAGAAAGTATGTGAAATTCTTCTAAGGACAAAAAGATTATTAAGGGGTAAAAAATTCAATTTTTTGATTTTTTGTATAAAGATTCTCCTAGATCAAACAAAAGAAGCAATCAATTTTTTAATTTTGTAGCGAAAATTTTAGGGGGAAGGGGGAACAGTAGCCCCCCTAAATATTAAAGTATCAAAAAAACATTATGATATTCGGATTTTGCTATCAATGATGATCTATATTGCTTTAACAGAAATATTTTATTGCCCCCCGTTAAATAAATAAAAGGGTACCAATTTTCAATTTTCAAAAATTCATAGAGGGCGTCGCAGTGAAATTATAGCAATGCGCAAAAAACAAATTGTAGAAGATTCCCAGCTCTATCAGCTTAAAAAGTTTAAACAAAAACGTGTGGACAGTTTTTGAAAAATTCCAAAATTTTGGAGTTATGTCATTGCTATCGTTTTTATATTTTCAAAATTAATTATATTTCATAATATAGTACCCTTGAAGGGCTACCAAACAAGATGTAGTTGATTCCAATCAGATAACTGGTTTTTGAGTAAATGGGCGTTAAAGTCGAAATGTTCAAACATTCGTAGCGGCCGCCATTTTAAAGCTAGAGAGTTCGGTAAAAAATCGTTTGATTTGTCCTAAGGCCTTCTTTAATCTCCACTATTAAAATTTCCAAAATTCAGTTTCTGAAAAAAATGCTACCAAAAAACATGTCTAACTTCCGCTTCCGGTTTCGGTTTTTTTTAAAAGCTTATTTTGTCGGTGAATTTTTGATATACCCCCTCATTCCAAAGCACATCCAAATCGGTCCAGCCGTTCTGGAGATATGGATATTTCCCCATTTAAGTTTATTAGCTTGGAACTCTTGTACTTAATAATTTTAACTGTAAATTAAAAGTTCTGTATTTAAAGTCGAAGCGATCAAATCATAGTTTATATTACGTACTTTTTATGCGTTCTGTTAGCTTCCTCATACTAATCAACAAATGTACTTCTACACTTGACCACCCATACTTCCTACATTCATTAAATAATAGGAATATTTGGCCTACTTGCGATATCTTTCGTGTGGACGATGTTCCTCTAGCTTTGAACAGTGGACATTTAATATCTTACGACAGTATACTAATACTATCTCTCTAGTCTATCTTTATATTAAATCCCTAACTGTCTCATCATAACACGGCTACGGGCTCTTGCATATCGACACTATTTATTACGATAAAACGGCGACGCTTACTTTAATTTTCTCTGGATGGCGGGTCGGAAATAATAAACAGTAAAATATCTTCCGTTCAGTGTATTTATCGCGCTGACATTTGAGAATCTCGCACAGTACATTTTATATAATTTCTATCAATAACGGACAATACAATAAAAGCGTTGCATACAGAACATTATTACAATTAATTAGAATCAGCATCTATTAGTAGGGTAGGATGTTAGGCAATCTTATTATTAAAAAGCTGTTGAATAACCGTCACGAGAACAATCTTTGCTCATAAATTTATAAAATAAACAAATAAATACGCTCGGAATTTCACACTTTATTAACCCAAGTATTGGTGGCCCCCGCTACAATAACTAACGCATACATGTGCGTTACAATAATTAAAGCAACCGCATGTAATAGCACATTTATTGAGAGAGATATAATGATATAATTAATAGATTCTGCAGGTATCAGAACCTGCAAACGTAATAAATAATCTGTGCGGAGTTGTAATGCATGTTACTGAATTCGCGATCACTAAAAGTTGAGGCAGAGAGAAAGGATCCGGATTTTTTATATAGAATAACAGTATAATAATAAATAACCTGTCTCGAGATGTACGGCATGTTACTCAACGCGCGATCACCAGAAGTTGTGACAGGGGGAAAGGATCAGGATTAAATATATAGGATAGGATTTCTATCCTCACTCTACCATGCCACCTACTTACTTCATGCTCTTATTTATTATTAAAACAATAAAAAAAATAGAATAGCTCACGGGTTCGGAAGATTGGTCTAGTAGTTTTACACATCGCGACATGCACATACGTACAGACCGACTTTTTTTAAACATCACTTTTTTGGGTTGCTGGAGGTCCAAAACAGCATTTCCACCAAAATGTCGGAACCGAATATTTTTAATATTTGCAATACATTCCCATATTGGAAGTATGAGAATGTAAGAAATGAGATGAATAAAATTAACTGCGATTTTACATTTTTCTTTGCGACGCACCACTATTGTATTTTTATAAGAATGTTATAATTATCTACCGTGGAGTTAAAATAAAACGAAGTCGAAAAGTTAACAGAATCTTGTGTTTTTATCAATTTATATAATAATTAAAACAGAAAATGCTCAGAATGTGGGGTGGAAAATTTTTCACCAACATTTTCTAAGTTGGAAAAATTTCAAAAGAGTTTCCCGTGGTTTTTAAGGTAAAATTTTCGGCTTATAAAATGCTCTCGTCTCTATTGAAAGTACGTTGTAAAATGCAAATCTTCAAAAAACGAGAAATTTCAATTAAAAATGTGTTTTATTAAGTGGATTAAATCGTTGATTAGAAGAGGGAAAGTCACCTTGGTGTACACGATTTAAACCGTGATTTAAATCGTGCATACCCTGGATTAAAATGTGTGAATAATCCTGGTTATCTCATTTTGAATTTTCAATGTTACTTTGCCATTATAGCCCGTCGGTATACATTTGCCCTTCAAAGTTTAAAATACAGCTAATGACATGTTAATTTAATTATTTTTTTAATTTAATCATTTGTAACAGTTTTAAATCGGCAGAAGGTTCTCTACACCATACAAAAACTACGTAAACTGTATGTAAAAATGGATTTTAATTGAAAAATCACAAAATTCAATGTTTTAAATATCGAGGTTTTAAAAAAAATTTATGATTTTTTTTCATACCGTGATTGAAACATCTACTATCATTTTTTATCTTTACTTATTGCAGTTCAACAAAAATACCTAATAGTAGTTCAAGGCTGATAAAATTCACCCTCTACATGCTGTACAGTGTACAACTTAAAATCTATGAAGTAAAGCAATTTATTTTCGAGATTTAAAGGTTTTGGAAAGCTTTTTATGTGAGCTGCAGACAAAACTTCTTTAGATGTATTATTTATTTCCGTTTTAGTAGGCCCAAAAACAAAAATGTTACCCATATCATTTTGTACAACTAACCGTTTCTTGCAACAATCTATCAGTAAAAAAAAGTTTTGCTTTGATTAAGTGAGTGGTCCCTCCAGCATCACTAGGCCCAGACTCACTTCCATTTCTTTTTTATTTTTCTGCTCCTCGCAGACGCGTTATTAAAAACATACAGTTCCTACAAGGTTTTTTAATATATAAATTTTAATAACTGCTCGATATTTTAATAAGTTTTGCAGTATAAAAATATTAAATTTGTCATCGCTTACACCAACAACATTTTTTTTAAGTATTGAGCGCATGCAATTTTAGTTTGTCATTTTTCTTTAACAAAAGTTGCTGTTAACACATCTAACCTTGCGTAGATCGCCTAGACCAACAACATTGTTTTACAAAAGCAGGATTAAGTGAAATAATTGTGTGGAATCCAGCATATGAAATATTTTTATAGGGCATTCTAATCATCGTGAAGTTCTTCGACTTGCCAAACCGCTGTGATTTTCACATCAAGCGTTTAATTTGCAGCTCTTAATGTACTGGAAAACAATTGGGTTTTGATGACGTAGCGCATTGCTTTCATTTCCTCTTATTTTTCTCCATAATATGCCCCTCGCAGACGCCTCCTAATTTAAAGCGTTTAAAACAAGAACATTGTAATTTGTTTATAAACTAAATGCGTTAATATTTTTACCCAAGTTCAAAGGTCGATAAAAGTGCAGATTATAGTCTACATTAAACATAATCAGTGTGCAATGATGAATTTATTAAACAATAAATACCAATAAGTGCAATTAGCTTAATTTAAAATTTTACGCAGTCGTTACATTTCGCTGTGGGTGCTCTATTTATAATTACGATTATCACGAGCACATGACTGCGACAGTGATACGCAGAATTGAGCAATGATGTGAATAGTCATTATCACTTTATTTTACTCTGGTTTTTACAATAAAACTTTTCTGTTTCAGATAGTGCAAATACCCTGAAAACTTTGCTCAGCTTTGCTGTTGGTGGACTTTTGGGCGATGTTTTTCTACACTCGTTGCCCGAAATTTGGGCTAATGATGCAGCCAGAAACGGTAAGGCATTTGAATTTATTTGTCATTTAATAAGATCATTGTCAAGCAAAATTTGAAAAAATACGAACCATGTTTCAAGTGACACTATTTAGTTTACAATTTGTTTAAAAAACATCCATTAGCTGCTATCATGTGTTTAAAAACCCTGCAAAATCACGAAATCTACAAATTACTACGCTGGAGTTTCAAGGATGTTGTTAAAAAAAATATCTTCAAGCGTAAACACATCAATTTGGATTTTATTGCACAATTTCAAATTAATTGCAGCAAATCCTTCCCGAACGTTTGTAGCGTTTAAAAGTTTTGAAACGAGAGATTCCCTGCAGTGTGAATAATTTATTTTAATTGAATTTACAGTTCTAATTGTGCAGATTGGCGAATAATACAATTCGCAATTGGTTTAAATTTAAATATAGAACTGAAATGAGATACAGTTGAACTGAAATCATTGTCTCGACATCCTGACAAACCTACAAAGGATGTGTGGTGGATAGTTCCAGTGTAATTTTAATAAGGGGGTTTTTAATATAAGTGTACGACGCTGACCTTATTAAATACGATATTTACTGCAACGATTAAGTTATGAATAAGCAGCGTAGGACCTTGAGATAATAATTACTGAAGCACATCAACTCTGAGATTGAATTTAAATATAGATAAACAATCAAAATATTTTGGGCCAAATTTGATTCGAAATTTAAATACTTGCATAACTTGATTACCGAAGCATAAAACCACAAATTTACTTTTTAACAGATAGATATGAACAAATAAGTTCAGTTTAAGAAATTTTTAAACAATCACAAATTTACAAGGAAAGCCAAGATTTTAATTAAAAATATAGGAAAACCGTTTAAACAATAAGTCTAACCTAACCCTAACTTTTATTTTTTAGGCGGTGTACCATCACTTTATACTGGGCTGCTAATCCTGTCCGGTTTGATGATTTTCGTAATAGCAGAAAAACTATTTTCCGTCATAGCCAAATTAAATGAAGAAATAGAAGATTCATCGCGTAAGTTTAATCCTGAAATTATTAACAATAATATCAAGGATTACGACTTGCTCCAAAAGCATACTGATATTGCCAATGGTAAAAGACGAGTAAGTCGTTAATTGTAGATTATAAGGCAACCAAGTTTACCGCTTAATTTTTACAGATAACTGGCTACCTCAACCTCTTAGCCAATTCAATAGATAATTTCACCCATGGGTTATCAGTAGGAGGAGCCTTTCTGGTGTCTCTTAGATTAGGATGTTTAACAACATTTGCAATTTTGGTGCATGAAATTCCCCATGAAGTAGGAGATTTCGCCATTTTGTTGAAATCGGGATTTTCACGATGGGATGCAGCCAGAGGGCAATTAATAACAGCCGGTGGAGGTCTATTGGGTTCTCTAGCAGCAATTTTATGCAGCGGTGCTTCCAATTCGATAGGTAACTAAACTTTCTATTATAATTCATGGCCCACGTAATAAATAATTTTTAATTATTTATAATTTTAATGGTGAATGTAAATTACTTTTAGAAGCAAGAACGTCGTGGATTCTGCCACTCACATCGGGAACGTTTCTCCATATAGCTTTGGTAACAGTTCTTCCAGACCTTTTAAAAGAAGAAGATCCAGTAGAATCCTTTAAGCAGTTATGTGCGCTGCTTCTAGGAATTTCCATCGTGGGCTTTGTAGGCGTTGTTTTAGAATAAGTTTTTGTAATCCCCGCACCGACATTACCAGTTGCCATACTTTTATATTAACGAAACATTTTTGTTTTTATTTGTATACCTACATATAGTTTAAGTGATATTTGTTAAGTTCAGTATTTTATTTCTTTCTCGTTTGTGCTTTCCATTTCACTAGGGCATTTTTTGAGATTATCCAATAAAACGTAAATATTAGACTCACGGGGTCTTCACCCACAGTAATGTGATATTACTTATATATGACAGTTTTAGGTGTAATGTACAACGTACAGCCATATTTTTTATCATTTAGTAGTACTTAAGAAAGTGCTCTTATAATTTGATAGTTTGCCATGATTAGTAGAATTCTTCTGTAATTTACATGGAAAAATTAAACCAAAATTTGGTCGTTAGAAATTACTTACTATCACTTTTAGTTTATCTGAAGAGACTTGATCTTTCACCAACGTATTATTTGTGTGATTATCAAGGACTCGTTCTAGGCGTAGTAACAGGTTGTGGAGTTTTATGTTGTCACCTTATATTAATTCTTCCTATTATTGATGCCTGGCTTTTATTAAAATACTACTATTGAGGAAATCAATGAAAATATTTTTGTGTACAAATTGAAATTCCTAAAATTTCACAGCTAAAACTAGACTAATCATGGCACTATCAACTAATACTTGTGTAGAATTACTGTAAATATACGAGAGATTATATTGTTTGCTTGTGTTATTATTTATAGCAAAGGTGGGTGACCTATACTTCAAAATATTTCTTCAAGCATATGGGGCTGCATTTCAATAAACTTTTAAATGTTGAATTGCTAACAGAGGGAATACATTAATAACTATGTAGTGCTTAGTTAAGATTTTAAAACTGACAGTATTATTACTATTGATACTCATAACTGTAACAACGTAATGAAACAAATTAATTGTTTCTCAAGTGGATTGGTATTGCATCAAGTGATAACTTCAGGAAGTAAATAAATATACTAATTGCTTAATATTTCAATACATTCTCTTATACAGCAAGTTGGGTCATTTAAGTTTCGCCCCACTACAATTTCCAAAACGATTAATAATTTTTTTTTTGATTTGTCACCATTGCTAAAATTATAAACAAAACAAATAAATATAAAGTAAGCTTTAAAATAACTAGAAACATCTGAAACACTTTGTTCAATGCAAAATCAAAAACAAGACGATTTGTTAAAATCAGGCATTTACAAATTAAATTGTTCGCATTGTAATTCGGTTTATATAGGTCAGACAATTAAAAATTTTGATATTAGGTATAAAGAACACATACGTTGTTACAAATACAAACACCCACATAAATCCAATTACGCTAAACACTTACTAGAACACAATCATTCAATGACATCTAACAACACCATAAAATGTTTACACTTTTGTGATGATAAACGTAAATTAGATATACTAGAAGCTTTTGAAATTCACAAACATTTAAAAACTGTAGCTACCGTTAATGAATGAGCAAATTGATCTCTTAAATTCTCCTCTATTGGACATTTTGGAATAAGAAATCAAGTCATCTGCAGAAGATTACCGAGATCAAGTCACCAAGTTTTATTGCTATAACAACACTAACTGTTTACTTTTTCATATAACCTTTGACAATGGCATGTAAACATGCCGAAATAGGTATAAGGTTAAAATAAACAAATATTGTTGAAGTAATTAAGTATTTTATATACAGATACTCATAACTTTATTTTTAAGACTGAATTTCATAGAAATAGGTACTTCTATTGTATAATCAAATACAATTAGATAATTTACAATTCTTTCCTAGAGAGAAATATATGAAACAAGCTAGATTAAATGGATATTAACATGCAATGTGTTTGTGGTTGGGTTGGCACTCGAGGTATTAATTTTTAGTGGGGGCAGTTTAACACAAATCGAGAATGAAAACTGTATTATATAACATCTTTTTATCTACCCATTGATTATGAGATTTATCAAAACCCATCCATTTAACATAAACCTTGTTACCTTTCTTCCTTTAATTTCTACTTCATTTACACCTTTTAGTTTATAAGAATGTGGATCACCTTCAATAACTTGGACAATTTCAAATAATTCTGTAGACCAGCTTGCTGTATATCCCTTTTCAAACAATCCCTTTAACTAACCCTTACTATATATAATATATACTATTTCATCAATCTTAAATTTTGGTTTTTTAATAGCAGGTCTTGGTTTGAATACTCTTTCGTAAATAATTTTTTTATTTTCTTTATTAACCTTTATGGGTTTCCGATCTTTCAACTTGCTTTTGATAAAAAGGCGCTAAAGACAAAATTTTTCAAAATCGTATCGGCGTCATTTTGAAGCTAGAAAGCTCGAAAAAAAGTGTTTGATTTGTCTGAAGGTCTTCTATCAGATTCTGTTATCAGATAAAAAAATTGTATTCCAGAAAAAATGCAACCAAAAAACTTCTGCTTCCAGTTTTAAAAGCTTAATTTGTCAGTGAATTTTTGATATACTCCCACATTCTAAAGCTTATCAAAATTGAACCATCCGTTCGAAAGTTATAATGCACCACACACACACACAGAACGCGTTTTTTGGGTTTCTAGTCCAAAATATGTATTTACATCAAAATCTCGCATTTTACAATATCAATACTTAAGAGCAGTAAAAGCAAATATCATAAAAGGCTTGGCCATAGGAGAAAACTCGTATCAAATGTATACAGTTGTAAATTGTCATTTAAATAGAATTATTCATGTGACACGAACTAAGCTCCAATAACAGCTTTGTATTCCATGGCCAAGCCATTTGACGTTTTTTTGCTCATAGGATACTTTGTCAAATGATAAGTCATCTCAAAACAGTTGCCGTAGAAAAAATTATGTATTCCAAAGCGTCTAGCTATAAATTTTTTCATTGATCCCTTGTTTGCTTTCTCTGACATTTACTTAAGTAGGCGTTATGCAATGGTTGTACAAATAACAATTGATGATACCTCTTGCACAAAAGTCGTGATTTACCATTTGTCAGTGGGGCAAAGATGTATAAATACGAAAAAACCATTACGTTGGTAACAATAGCGTCTCCATTAAGTCAAAATTTAGCTCTTTTAGATCCCAACGAGTATGTATCGGCCGATAGTCTCGGCTGCATCCATGAGGGGTATGTAAATGTCATACCTATTTTAAATCCTGACCGCCGATGCAAGTATGTACCAATACATAATGGAAAAGATCGGGGTGAAGGCTTAATAAAGCAAGTATGCAAATATAATTGTTTTAATTTTAAATATGGATTGCTTACAAAGAAATTTTAGATAAAATGGGTGAGACTTAATGGAGAAACCATCTTTGTGATAACTTCAACTGCTGGCTTGCAGATTTACGATGCCGAATTATGTGATATACGATTTTCTCATGTTTGTAGAACATATGGTGGTGATATAAGTAGGTATACCATCTTTATAATAATAGATAATTCAGATAAATATTTTTATAATACAAAATTGTATACCGGGTGTACCGAATTATCTCAGCACTATTAGTAACGTTTTTAGAGTTATAGATTTGGTTAAATTGTCAGGTCTCACAACTTTGCTTCTTCAAATAGGGACTTGATCGCTTAGCGGAACGATGGCTACTAGCTAGAGGCAGGTGTTGCATTCGTCCTCAAGGTCATCGTAAGTATTGACATTACGATCAAAGATTTTAGGAGTTTAGATACGGTGATATATTACGACGGTAGTTCACACAAAAGCGGAATTTACGCAGTGCACAGGAAACAAACATTACCAATGTCATGGAAACCGTTCGCTTGTTATTCCCCATATCCGAACTCGACTGTTCCCTGAAACAGTGTATTATATATAATTCAAATGTTTGTTAATGAAGGCGTCAAACGAGCTGAAGCAGACTCAGTTCATACTTTCTATAAAGTAGAAGTCAAAAGGTTGCAGGTATTTGAATGGGCTGTTTTAAAAATTGTTGTGTAACTGTTTGTGAAAACTCAGGAAGAGGGGGTTGAACTGCAACAAGATCCAATCCTATTGTCATTGAACATGCTAAAACTTTGATGCAAATCACGAATAACTCACTCTGAAATAGTAGAGAAAACCTACAACACGTTTAGGGACAGCAGAAATTACTGTTGTTGCAGTTGAACCAATGTTAAACCTCATTTTCGTGGATTGTCACGGACATTCAAACACGTGCGATTTCTTGAGTGTACTGAAACTGTGAGCCGAGCCTGCGTAAAATGTCAAACTGTTTGACGGCTTCATTAAAAAAAATATTACCAAAAAATTTAATATAATACGATGTTACGCGGTACAGTTGACATTTACATCGACCATGTGAATAACAAGTAAACAGTTTCCATGACAAGGGTTATGTTTTATGTTTAGAGAATATTCAGAATGTGAACAACCCTCGTAGGTATGCCAAAAAGCAAGATCTCCCGGCGACACTCCGAGATCTTTTTGTTAATCTTTTAACTTTAATTCTAATATCTTACTTATTGATTTTCAACTGCCTGCTATTCAGTGGTGTAATATTAACTTCTATTATTTATTTACGTATAATAATTAAAATACAATAATTATTGTAGAAAATGTAAAAAATATCAAATTTTTAATTAATTCAAATTAATTTTTAAGTTTTTTTTCCAAAGTTAGGGAAGAATTTACAAAATAGGGACTTTAGGGATCTTTCCAAAAATTAGTGACTTTTAGCGAAACTGGGGACCTGAATTTTGGAAGAAGTATACAAAAAAAAGAACTGCAATGTTTCCTCTTTGAATTATTCCATAAAAGAATTTTGCTTATAATATTGAACACCCTGTATTATTTTGCGTATTCTGAAAGAAAATTATATTTTGAATACAAAACTGAATGCAATAGTAACCTAAAGAGGATAACAAAAAAGTTACAGATGAAATACTTTGATGGCTAGCATTAAATTGCTGGAACGTTTATATTCTAAAATACAGTTCCTTTAAAGCTATTTTATGGAACCTCTAAAAGGCGACGTTCAATTGTTTTGGCAACGCAGCACCGAAACCAGCGGTCAACTGCTGCTCTCTTGCGCGCCCATAAAAAAACATTTTTGCCGAAATAATTTGATACATCCTGTATATATGCAGTTGCTTGAAACCCTTTTATATTATTAATTTATTTTAGATTACACAAACGGAATATGTGTAATAGAGAACAACACACTGTGTATTGGGACAAATTTAGGTACAGTGTGGTTATTTCAAGGCAACAAGGACAATACTGATTTCAAAACTGTAGATCTTTTTCATGCTCATGATGAGGCAATTACCTTTTTAGATGGAATGGGTAAATATCTTGTTTCATCATCAGAAAAAATCACATACTTATGGGCTATGTGTGATAAGCAGTTTGAAATTTCACGCCAGCTTTGCGTTGCAGGGTACATTAACTTAATCTACAAGCACAGAATTTTCTACTTGATTTAACTTTGATTACTTTCAGATTATTTTCAACACCTACTGTGTTGAAAGTTTCCAGTTATTTGATTTTTATTGGATATGAATCTGGAGAGTTTTGCGTTTTTGATATTTTGAACCCACCATTTCTAATAAGAACAGTAGCACATAAATTAAAAATTACTGGTATTGATTTTTCTGTTTTAAAACGCCTTGCTTTAACTGCATCTGAAGATGGTTATATAAAAATATGGTCATTCAACGAGTCAAGTGCAGAAGTATGTAAATTAAAATGTTTAGTTTTGTATTTTAAGATGTATTGCTTGTAGGGTGTGTGCATATTTTCAACTTTTAATGAAAATGGTCCGTTATGTGGAGCAGCCTTTTTAAACTGCAATTGTACAGAATTCTGTGCAGTAACTGCTAATGATACTAGCGTTAATGTTTATATTAAAGAAAATCAATAAATGAAAATGTAATTATGTTTATTTAAATAATTGTAGTACAAAGATTGTCCTTAACCAACATTTTCTAATTAATACTTATAAATAAATATTTTATAATTTAATTTTTTTCTTCCTAGATTTGACTGCCAAAGGGCCTGGCATTTTAAACACAGTACTGTAAAAAAAAAATATAACATGTTAAAAAAATAAATATCTTACGTATTACTAAAAACTTACTGGCAGGTGGTGCAGATCGGGCTAAATTTGCAGAAAACTATAAAAGAAGTTAATTAACAAATAAGAGCCACAATTATTTTTACATGATGTACAAAGCAATCCACAAAAAAATACATTAGAGCAGACTTTGATAAGTTTAGATACTACACCCAGAAAATTAGAATTAACAAATTGAGAATGGTTACATTCAGCAGGTGTGAGCGACAGCAGATAGCACTACCAGTGATCGCTCCTTGTTTGCTGGATGCATAATGCTCAGCTGTTTATAATAACATGATCATAGTAATGTAGCAAGGTAGCATAGTTTATTTATGCTCCAAAAAATGAGTGGCGATTACAGAGAGCAGTTAGTAATCTTTTGGTATCATTTGCATCAGCAGAAGTTTAGTCACAGTTGAGTCTGCTGAACTATTGATATGAGTAATTATTTTCAAACCCATGTTAATTCAAGAGGCCATGATTAAAGTGAACAATAGACTGCTAGCGAACTATTAAGGTTTGTATAAATCAACTTTGCTGTGAAAGATAGGTAAGGTGACCAACGGTCCTGATTTGATCGAGAGAGGTTTAGATTCTTGACCAACTGTCCCGATTGAAAACAATGTCCCAATTTTAAATATGTTGGTCTTATTGTCACGATTTAGATGTCTATTATATGTAAATATAATATAAACTTGCCAATTTATTAATCTATTAGTTTTAGATTATTTAGGCCTTAGCCCACCTTTTGTTAAATTTCTTACCCGACATACAATTTTCTATCGTCCTTGCTTTTCCTTACATATGCAATGGTACTTCCTCTAGTTAACTAGTAGTGAGGTGTCTATATTTGTTTTCTCCTCTTGATGATTTAGTGCAAACCCCGAGTTTTAGGTTCTTTTTCAGTTTAATTTTTGGCAAAATTACGATTGCGATTGTGTGCTATTGCAGTTTGTAAGCTCTTTATCATTTTTTTAATAGCAGTATATGTATGTATTATGTTTTTGTGTTATTAAATGTGTACAAAATTAATTTTTCTTGTTTTCTGGAGTTTTATATGTTTAATGGGGGGGATTAAAGAATCAAGATTTTTATCAACAAAAGTTGGTCACCTTAAACGTCAGTGGTTTGAGTATATTTCGAAAACAAAAAACGAACTTCTATCTTATTTTGTTTTCAAGTTAGGCGCCAAAATTGAATTTTTCAAAATTTTTATACCAGAGGATTCCCAAACTGAGGGGGGGAGGGCTGGGTCATTTTTATTTATTATTTTTGTAATCTTGGATTTTTTTACTAAAAATACGTCTGATTAAAATTTGAAAAAGTGGAATAAGTTGGCAATGCCGCATCAGAAATTTTAAATCAAACGATATTCATAGAGGCGATTAAACAGCCAACGAGAATATGCAAAAATATACAAGATGGTCAATTTAAAAAAAAAACAAGAGTGGTTATGCCCCTCTAATGTGAAACACTCTGTATAAACGAAAATAATTTTAAAATGTGCACGAATTTCCAAGTAGCCCACGTGTACAATATCTTTTTGATAACTCAACAAACAAAGGTGTTACCAAAGAATTTCGCATCGTTGAGAAACTCCATATAGTCAAAAACTAATAATTAATACGTGATGCATGCAAGGGCCAGTCCTAATGCATGTTTCCGGCGGATTGTTCATAATACTTACTTGATAAACAAACTGAGCAAACATAACCAATATCGATAAGCTCTCTGTGACAAAAACAAGCAGCTCGATAATCCACTTTTACAGGCGGTGGCAACACTAATTTAGGCCGAATTGGTGGTTCAGGTAAAAACACCCACTGCAAAAAAATAATAACTAAGATGATGTCACCAATGCTCGACCCCTGACCAGTAGCTGACACTTTCTATTTTAGTAAAAAAAAAATGAAAATATGTATGTACTAGAATGTGTTGATCTGCAATTTGTAGGGTTGCCATACATCTAGGTTTTATCCAACATGTCTTCTATTTTATGGCACTGGGAAACGTGTAGGGGGAATTTGGATTGTGCCCGGGATTTTTTTCAAATTTAGATTTATATATGATAGATCCCTTTATATAAATTTTCAATATACAAACGTATTTTGGGCCAAAATTACAATTTTCATCAAAAGTGGCATGACTCGCATAAAATGGTTCCTATGAAGTAAAATATTAATTTCAATATAAAAAAAGCAATTTAAGCCTTATGTTATGTTATGCGAGAAATTGAAGTTATTGAAAAGTGTTTTCTAAAGAAGATTTTTCCCAAATGGAAGATCTCGTCTTGTTTTTTAAATATGAATGCCTATACGTAGCATAGCACGTAGCATGTAGCATTTTGTTTTATAGTCTTCGTCCCTTAGAATGATTTGAGCCCAGTCATAACACTAGATTAATAATATAAACATTGTCTCTAAAAAAACCTAGTAGGGTTAAAGATTTTCAAAAATAGTGAAGTTGTACTCAGAATTGTCTCAGGATTCCAAAAATGCTAAAATATACAGGGTGTCCCAATTGTAATTCAAAAGTTGGTGTCGTTTCCTGTGAAACCGGAAGTCAAAAAATGTGTCAAATATGTTAAAATGTGCCTTTTTGGGTATATATTAACTATGTAGTTTTATTGCCATATCTCAAAAATTCTAGAAATTACGAGCTGTCTAATAATTCCATTGACCCCTTGTATATAATAATAATTAAAAACCTAACAATTCCTTTGTTTTGCAAAACTTTCTTATGGCGTCAGCTACAGCTATTGGTGGTTTACCTTAGAAGTCACCATCAACCACTAATATAATTACCAGTAAATACTGTAATAATCCTTGTAATTGTGGAATTTTCAAATATAAACCACCAGTAATATCACAACCTTGTTGTAACAGACTTAAATGTTGATCCAATGCACAAACATCTATAACTACATTTTGTTTTTGGGCCGTAAAAAACACATTCATATAACTCATGTATTGAAACGCTGAATCGCCAGTTCCAGTTACCACCAAAATCCGACTATTTAGCTAAAATGAAAAGAAATTACAATCTTGAAATCCATACCACTGACATACCTTAAAGCCAGGTGGTTTTGTTCTGTGTATCCTATGAATGTAACAAAGTGCCATTGAAATTGCACCAGCTAATAATGATTCATTTGTAAGAATTGAGTTTTCCGATGCTATAAGTTTCGATAAATTCATTTTTACAGTTTTTTCAACCAATGTAAAAATTTCATATTGACCATCTATTTGTCTAATGTCCAAGGATTTGCTAGCTCCAGGAAAAATAAATTCGCTAAAAACAGAACCTTTCGAAGTTTGATCTTTACAAATCATAAACGAATAAATCTAACCTTGCTTTCGAATGGCATGCCATTATTGCTAGTTTATTTTGTGCTTTCTGCATCAAGTGAGAATTTGCAAAGGCAATTACAGAATCAACACATTGTGTTAAAGTGTGTGGGTTTTCCCTTAAAATTCTCTGACCAGGATTTGTATCCAAAATTATAACCAGTAAGCTAGTTTCATCCGCTGATGAAAAATCGGAAGATTTTTCAGGTGCAGGTGCAGGTATAATGTTGTTCATTTTAGACAACTTTACTTAATTATTGATAGAACTTTTTTTTAATCATTTATAAATAACTGCAAAAGTTAACTTTAACGATAATGTTATAACCTCACTTCAATCTAACCCAAACATTTTTTATCTGTGCACTTCTGACATTCATGATTCATAACAAATAGTATACAGGGTGCTCAGAAAGTAATGAGGCACCTTTTAGGAGGGGGTTCCCTTACAGCTTCTCAAAAACGGAACAGTTTAATCGCGCTTGTATCAATATCTCCGTCATAAATTGAGATATTTATAAGTTTGTGGGTATTTGAATAATATTTTGTACCTATGGATATTTTAGGAATTATTGTTTTACGTTTTCATTTGTTTTCTGTTAAGCTTAGCTGGCTCAAAGCCTCGACTTCGTCTCGGCTTTGAAGCTGCCAGCCGCGGCTTTAAATCATATGCTTTATTGCCTTATTAAACAAATATCTATTTTACACACCCACAGTGTTGTAAGTTTTGACTTGAAAATCTTATTTTCCATATAAAGTGAACACAGTAAATTGACCTAGTTCTCGCAAATCAACGCAGACGACGCTGACGGTTTCATACAATGTAGAACTATCGTTAAAAGTGTCATTTCACTGAAATTTTTTTTTTGTTAATATCAAAGTCAATGCAATTGTGTGCATTAATTTACATGATTCAAAATGTTGGATTTTGTGCTTTAACATTGTAAACAATTGCTATTACTATAATCACAACTTTGTAACAATTAAGTAGTAAATATTAAATTGTATGAAACAAGCTCAGACGTGACATCCAATTTTCAGTGCGTACTAGATTACCAGATAAATTACTTAAAATAAACTATTTGCGCATCTTAAGGTAATACTCGGGCTTCATGGCAATTTGAGTTCTCGCAATATTTAATTATCTCGAAAACCGTTGGATTTAGCGACTTTTTAGCAAGAGTACCTTTTTTGACTATTTTTCTATGGAGAATAAGATTTTCAAGTTTCAAAATCGCCAGTGTATTAAAACAATGGAAATATGTCGATCATTCTTCACAACATACGACACTGATTAAAAGATTTAAACAAAACAAAGTGAAAATGCAAATCAGTAGTAAAATATCCATACAAAGTATCATTGATCAAGTATCTCAATTTACAACAAAGATATTAAATAAAGCGTGAATAGACTGTTGATCTTTTGGGAGGCTGTAATGTAATTGTTTACTAAAGCCAAAAACGCTAAAAATTCATACGTTTTGTCAAAATAAAAGTTTTTTTCGACAAATTTTTTCAATACCTACGCAATTTAGCTTCGGGGCTATGATTTTATATATGCAGAAGCGGAACAATTACGGTTTTCTTGGGAAATGCGGAAAATGGCATTGATTTATATTCACGTAACTTTGACGTTTTCGGATTATTTAAAGCTGCAACTGAACGTTAATACACTCGTAAAGCAGAAATAATAAATAGGCCTTTTCTGAAAGATAAACTACCGAAAATCGCAGGAAATATTGAAAATTGCCTTATTTCAACATTTTTATACGTCCACACATAAGCAACGTCGGCAAATCTTTACTGTTTACTTACGTAATTAATTTGACAAGTATTCATTAGTCTTATAAATTATGTGAATTATTATAGAAAAAAAACATAACATTTCACAGCTTATAACCTGAATTGAAAAAACGACATTTTTGTTTTCTTCAACAAAATTGCACTGCAATCGTCCCGCAGCCGCTATATCTAAAATTTTCTTTAACACTTCCACAACTGAAACTCAATCTAGTACATTTTGGAGCAAATTCTGTTAAACTTTAGGGTTAATTTAAATTACTATAACAACAGCGATTTTCAGATAGTAAAGTGGCTTTCAAAGTAACAACACCCTGTTAAAAATGAACAGTCTTTAACAAGCTACAGAATACGCTTCTTTATATGTTTGGGATATTGTTTCAATGAATTGGTAACGCGATGGTGTGACTAAATTTATTCCATTCCCTTACCTGCTGAAAACCATACATTTCTCCGCTTTTATACATGCGAAATGCTCTTGTTGAATTACAGTTTCGAATAGAAAAGGTTTCTAGTTTAGGTAAATAATTAGGTAGGTGGTAGTGGTAGCAAGAAATCGGCGAAGAAAGCTCAAAATTGACCAAAAATTAAAATTTTTAACGTTTTTGTTAGTATTAACTATTAAGTTAGGCCGCTTTCAAGACGCTGCTATTTCATTGGCTAATTGGTTAGCTGGTGGGGGGTGCCACTGCTGCCGCCGCGCCGCTGTTCTGTGAAACCGATCTAATAAAACGTAAATATAACTTACTTCTAAGAAAGCAATTTTGGACCAAGGTATATTTGGCATAATCAGTTTGTTTGCAAATAAGGAAACTTCCTCCTATTATTTTCCGAACACTCTGTACAATCAAGTATTTTGACGCAGTCGTAATTGATTATTGAAAACCCGTTACAAAATAGGCGCGAGAATTTTAATGACGTTTAAAAATTATTTCAGAACTTATGTCACCCATAACAGTTTATAAGGAGTCTTACAATAAAAACAATTTTAAATGAGAAAAGGATTCACGAACTCAAAATTATTAACTCCTTCAAAATTCGTTAGGTAAGCAGGTTTTCAGTTATCAAGACATAATTTTCAGTTAAACTTTTCAGAAGGGTATTGTCTCGAAGTTCAAATGTATCTCAGGGAGAAAGTAATCAACTTCAAGCAAGCACTGTAGAAAGTATAAAAAACAAATCAGATCAAACAGATCTGGAATTAGAATTAACAACTTTAAAAGAGCAATTAAGCATTCTTCAGATAGCCGTGAATAATATGCAAGAAGATGCTGAAAAGAAAGAAAAAGCTTTAGCAAATTTGGCACGGGAAAAACAGCAATTATCTACTGATTTAAGAAGGGAAAAACGTTCTTCGACGAGTTTACAACAGCAGTTAGAAGATGAAAGGAAGTTCTACTATAAAGAAAAAGAACAGTATTGCCAAGAGATGAACGATTGCAAGAAATTGAAAAAGAAAATTTCCGAATCAATCGACAGTAAAAAGAAGAGCGTTACTGTAGAAGATTCAAATGGGTTAACAGAATGCAAGAGTCAAATTTCTAAGTTAAAAACGGCTTTAAATCAGACATTGGAAGCAAATTATAATTTAAGCGTGAAGTTCTTACGTATGAAAAATACAAAAACTACTTTAAAAAATCGCTTGAAAAGACAGCAAAATGATCATGAGCAGGTAGGTAATGTACTACTACTATAAATATTAAAAATATATAAAGTTCACGTTTTTATTTTAGGCAATGCAAAATTTACAAGTCAAAATAAATAATATTAAAAACGATATTGCAGAGGTTGTTGATAAAAGATTTATGCAACCCATTTCTCCAAGCAACAAAAAATATTTACAGGTAACAAATGTTTAAGTTTTATTTATTTTATTATACACTGTGTCCATAAAGTAACCCCCCCCCCCTAACTAACTTTTGAACGACTTGATATTTTTCTACAAAATTTGGTGTGCTGTAATGGGAAATTAAATACTATTTTTCAGACCATATTAAAATTTTGTATCATCCAAAATGGCGACTGGGCGCCATATTGAATTTTTTTTTTAAACGGAAAGGGGGGTCGAGTGACACCTCATTGGAAAGGTCTTTTAGTTCTGCGTCTGATCCTAAAGTTCCAAAGAAAAATATTCAGCCATAACAAAATGACAATGTTTGAAGAAGATAAAGAAGTCTATTTAAAAAAACTAAGAATTAAAGCTTAAATTAATTAAATTAAGTGTTCGAAATGTTTACCATTCACTTCTTGGCACATAAAAAGTCGGTTATTAAATTCTTGCCTTACATTTTCATAAGTTTCTGGAGTAATATTTCTGCAAACTTCTGTAATGCGTTGCTCCAGTTCTTCAATTGTTTCTGAACGGGTTCTGTCCACTTTCGATTTCAGATATTCCCATAGAAAAAAATCTAAGAAAGTTAAGTCTGGGGAGTGAGCCGGCTATTCTACAGGCCCCCGCCTAACAATCGATCTGCCAAAAAAATGTCCGTTGAGAAAGTCAGAACCAGGCCTATAACAATGAGGCGGCGCACCGTCTTGTTGGAACATAATGATTTCAATATTATTTCAAGCCACCTGAGATATTTTTGTGAAAATTTAGTCCTGCAAATGAAAAAGTGGACTACTGGATAAGAAAATCAAAACAATTTTGAACTGAGTGAGTCCATTGGTTTACAATCCGCCATTTTGTTATGGCTCAATATTTTTCTTTGAAACTCTAGGATCAGACGCAGAATTAAAAGACCTTTCAAATGAGGTGTCACTCGACCCCCCTTTCTATTTAAACAAAAATTTCAAAATGGCGCCCAGTGGCCATTTTGGATGATACAAAATTTTAATATGGTCTGAAAAATAGTATTTAATTTCCCATTACAGCAGACCAAATTTTGTAGAAAAATATCAAGTCGTTCAAAAGTTAGTTGGGGGGGGGGGGTTACTTTATGGACACAGTGTATTTTATTTATAAAGGGTGTTAGGGAAGTAAAAAGGGCCGTAACGTTTTTGGGAGGCGAATCAGGCCATAAAAAGGTAGCAGTATTTGAAAGCTTTATATCTAAGAAGCAAAACAGTTTTGAAGGCGATAAACGATAAATGAATATAGGGGTGTATCTGCAACCAACCATGCTTTGGAGGGCACGTTAAGCCGTTGATCCCGGTTGTCATATTAACATCTTTGGCAATCATAAACCATTTAGTGGAACTTCTTCCTTTTTCGACCAGGCCAGGCCAAGTTAGCCTCCTGCCCGGCATACATGCACAGAGGGCTCACAGAACCCGTACTAGTTGCGGATATTAAACAGGCCATTGGCCTATAACAAGAGGAAGAAGAAGAAGAAAAAGAATTTGTGTGGGTTTATTATGTTCCAATGGTCATGAACGGTCCGACTAAAATGATCAGGGGCATTAGCATGCATAAACCACATGTTTTGGTGTGTGGCCAGTATATAGTCTGTTATCGTTAAACTGAGCAGGTACCACTTATGGCCAGTTTAGAAAAGCACCTGCAATTTGTGCCCTAACGTTTACAGAGAAACGACGCTGAAAATTATTGTGACGAATTCAATGGGCATTTTCATCCGCTCAGACACGAATGTTGTGGAAATTAACTACATCATTTCTCGTAAAATAATACTCGCCTGTCATGAGGAGTTTGTTAAGAAACTCTAGTTTGATGCAAAACCCACCTGCAGAGATTCATCCTAGGGGATAATCATATGCGGCTCTCATGCAATGTTCCCAAGTCGACGCAGTGGTCTACTTCATGCAATATTTCGCGTGTTCACGGTTTAGAATGTCTTCATCCACAACTCGGATACGTAACTGTCGTTCTCTTCCTAGTTCGTGAGTTCTAGGAAATACAGATCCTGTCTCTCCAAGCTTTTGTGCTCCCGCACTGAATGTTTCTCGATGTGGTACCTGACGGCGAAGAAAACACCCCAGCAATATCATTGCCACCACATTCTTCATACACAAAACGTATATTGGTATACTCTGCTGTACCACGCTGAGAAGCAACTAACAGATAGTACCTCATTAAAATCCGTCAAATTTTTATTGATGTATTGTAAATAAAACAATTATTACAACAGGGTTTTTTCTATTTTAACTTTATACGTATTTCGACGTGTTTATATGTCATTATCAAAAGAAAGATTAAAAGTAAACAGTTGATGTTACAATAGAACTTCATCACTTAATCTTGGTTATCTACGTCTGCAGATGACTTGATTTCTTATTCAGAAACGTTTAATAATGGTAAATTTAAGAGATCAATTTGCTCATTCAATAAAGGATACAGATTTTAAATGTTTGTGAATTTCAAATGCTTTCAGTATACCTATATATGTAATTCATGTTTATCATTACAAAAGTGTAAAAAGTTTATAGTGTTATTGAATGTTATTAAATGATTGTGTTACATTTTTGTTACTACAAATATTATTTAACAAAGGAATACACTCCTGAGTTATTTCTTAGTTAAATAATATTCTTCCTCTGATGACATGTGAACATGTCGAAATACGTAGGTATAAGTCAAAATAAAAATTCTGTTTTATCTACAATACATTCATATGAACTTCTACGAAGTAAAGCTAGAACGCTAGACTTATTGAATACTAAAAAGTGACAGATTCTAAAAAAAGTCACAGATACTAACTAATCTAGCTAGATTGCAAAAATACAACAATCACGGCCTCTCCTACATTTATAGCAACTGAAGTCGAGTAAGAACTTTTACGCTTCATTTTGCGCCCCAATTCACCCCTACAATATTTACGGTTGAGTTGCCTTGTAATTTAAAATTAATTCATAATGGTGTATTCAAATACAATGGTAGTTCATGTTAAAGCCGAAATTTATGCAGTGGAAATGAATTTAATGATGCGTGGAATTACCGAACGTACTGTACATCGTCATGTTTGTAGTGTCAAAAATGTATACATAAGAAGTCGCAAGTATTTAAAATTGTTCGTGACAGTCCATGAAGATGAGTTTACAAGGGTTCAACTGCAAGAAAAGACATTCCTGCTGTCATTAAACGTATTGTTAGTTTTCTCTACTATTTCAGAGACAAGCTATTCAACTATTTGTATTGATAAGATAAGCTCTAACACGCTTAATGACAGGCGCAATTACTCCTTGTTGCAGTTAAATTTTCTATTCCTGGATTGTCACGCATAGTCTCACGGCCATTTTTAAAACGGTTAAATACTTGCGACTTCTTGAATGCACTTTCTTGAAACCGTGAGCTGAGTCTGCGTACAATTTAAACCCGTTGGATGCCTTTAATATCGAAGATTTTGTGTTATAATAGGCTTTTTCAGGGAACAGCTGGTATTTACATCGGCAGATTGAATAACAAGAAGTAAACGGTTTCCATAGCAACGGTTATGCATTGTTTCTTGTTTAGAGTAAACTACGTGCCGAAATGTGCATAACAAATAGTTGCATTTTATGGTTGCACGAATCAATTCACCACGTCACTGCGTAAACTCCGGTTTTGGCGTGAACTACCCTCGTATCTTGTATGCAGCCATATTATTATTTAATTATTTATAGGTATAGGACTTAGTTATTTTTGCAACAAAATTTTCAGATTATCAAGCAAAATGGTATGCTAATGCATGAAAATTTATTCCTGCAAATGGAAGTGGACCGACTAACTGGCGAGTTGGAATTTCTAAAATACAGTCAGATGCGTCACGAATCAAGGCAGAAATTAAAACATGCACACAGTAGTCTTCAGCATAAAAACGAAGTCAAACCAAGCACCTCAAAGCAGATATGTACAAAACTAGACAAGGAACTTGAATCCAAAGTAAAACCTACAAAGCAGGTCCAAAAGGTGGAACAGCCACAACGCCGAGTCAAACTACAAACAGTAATCAGTGTGCAACAACAAGAAAATAAACAGTGCGGTTTGGAAAACGATCCAAACACAAAAGTAATTAAAATTTATGAAAGAAAAGAATTCGAAGGAATTCCTGAAATTATTATGCTGACACCGAACAATGAAGTAAGGACGGAAACCAACAAGGCGAACTTACAGAGTATTTCCAAAGGCTCGTCAAATTTTGATCAAGTTTCGTCTTCTCAAATGGGCATAGCAGATTTAAGTGATTTTTCACATACTACCATAAGTCGAGAAGCCATTCGTACACAATCTGCTCCAGAAATTGTCCAGACTTCATTATTTGTTAATAAAGATAAGCCCTAATATATTTTTATGTAGGATACTACCAACAGTTTTAATGTTTTATGTATTTAATAAGTTACAATGCAGTTGCTATCATAAAGTGACACTTAGTTTTATTAACAAAGTATTGTGTAGTAATTACTGGTATGTCCCTGAAGAGGTAAGCGTGATTCTTAGAAATGCACTAAAAGGAAGGTTGCACGCAAGAAATAGTTTGCAGCTGCAGCCCTCTTTTCCTATGGTTAAATATTTGGTGTTGGCAATTTTTATTGCATTTTAAACACCTGCATAAAAGAGCGGAATGTTTACGTAAAAGCTTTTTGCAGATAAAAACAAGCAATAAACTTCAAGAGGGTTGTTTATTAAATACTGCCCGCCCTTTATTGAATAATTGGCGATGACAGGGTTTTTATTTATGACACCTTTTAAGGAAACATGCATGTGAATTTCCCTATACAATACAGTATCTATCTCATGCTGGTTGTATGAGTTTCGAATTGCTTCACGATGCAATATATTTTGGGTACATGTGATGTAGATTTTTACGTTATTTATTTCTATATGAATAGTAAAATTCATGAAATTCTGTAGATTGTAATACAACAATTTAAAAAATTTTAAATAATTATTTTAGAAAACCAAAATCTAAACATTTTCGTTTTTTCCTAGACGGCCGAACATCCCCCTTTGGAGGCTTTGTAGATACCGAGATCCGCAGGGTATAACATATATATACTAGTATATTAAAGTATAAGTGGATAAAAAGGTCTTTAAAACACGCGCGATTTTTCGAGCACGACGGCGCAGCCGGAGTGCTCGAAATAGAGCAAGTGTTTTAAAGACCAGTTATCCACGAATACTTTACGCTATTTTTTTTATTGGTGCACTTTGAAATCATAAATACTGATATTATTACTACAAAAAATGGAAATAAGAACTAATAATGTAAAATGGTTGAATTCGTGATGTGACATCAGTATACCGTTCGTTGTCATGGAAATGAGAAAAACAGAAATTAATTTGCAATTTGTCATCAAAGATTAATTGTTGTCACCGCACTGCTTAAAAATGAATTCTAATATCGATTTTTTAAATAGTAAAGCAGAATCGCGGTTAATACCGCAAAAATCTAATGATGCGTATAAAAAAGAATATGACAAGTTCATCAAATGGATGGAAGAGCAAAAGGTAACATATATAAATGAACGAGTTGTGCTTGCTTACCTTCAGAAATTTGTTAGTAATATTTTATTTGACGTTACAAGGTACTCCTGTCAGATCAATAATCAAAAAATTGTCATTTAGACTTCACGTTTCTCGAGTTGTTGATGTTGCCATGGTAACTTTAAAAAACGCGCGTTTTTGAAAGTTCGATTTAAACACGCTGAGGCGTGCTTTAAATGGGTAAAATGGGGCACCTATAAAAAAAATATATTTTAAAACAAAATAGTATATTATTATATGAGCGATTATGACAGCCATTGCCCACGAAGATGATGTTTGAGCCCACGAGCCGCAGGCGAGTGGCCCAAATCATCCGAGTGAATAATGGCTATAATCGCGAATGTGATACTATGCTTTTTCTACACCTATTAAACAAATAAATTAGACTCGTTTTAGTGGTTGAATTATTAGTTTGCACATATTGTAAAACGTAAACAAGCAATATGGCGATATACTTGGCTGTCACGCGAGTCGATTGTCAGCCGCAGAAACAGTTGATCGCGGGCGATTTAAAAATCATCGAATCAGCGAAACAGTGATTTTTGAATTTGTATTTGTGATTGGTCGGATACAGTGAATTACGAATCCATAATTCACTACAGTGAATTATAGGTACGATTTTTCACGAAAAAAATGCTAATAATTGTCATATAATTAAACAGGTGTAGAAAAACGCTTTAAATTGCTAAATGTTTTACATTATTGATAGTAGTTAATTCTAACTTATCCACTTCTATTAAATCAGTGCATGCATGCATTTTAAACAAATTACTCGTACTCCTAGGTTGCTTTTGTACACCTATAAGTAAAATTTCGGTTTTTACTGATAGGACAACAACGTAAACTACAGTTAACGAATTACCTATAAACCAATAGATTATTTGCTATGATATTATAAGAAATAAAAAAAGCCGAAGTGTAGAGTTTGAGTGGACTTTCTTGCCGTATTTGCAAAAGTGTAACTTTTAATAACTATAACGTTGTACAGTTCACCGATTGTTAGATTTCTAAGAAACAAGTAATGTAGGCAATGCATACTGCAACCTTTAGTACAGTTGTCAGTTCTTCACGTCACAAAAATGATGCCGGCTTAATAATCATACCTGCTCGGATTCGAACTTGTCCATGTTCAAACATTTTTCTGATTGAGAATTTATTTAAAAATTACAAATATTTGGAATTTATATTTTCTATAGTAGCTAACCCTATCCTAAATTCGTCAGCCAAAAAATTAGAGAGGGGGACGTGTACGACGTTTTGTGTGTAGAATTTACCGAAAAATTTTTTATACACTATTTTTGCATCTATGGGCAACACTCAGACCTTCATGCCAATTTGATTGTTATCTCGAAAATTGTAAGTTTAACGACTTTCAACAAGAATTTTTTTTGTTTTGTATGGATAAACATCTTATAGAAAAAAAATTGGGAAGATCTAGAATATTTGAAAGAAAAGAACGTGCCCCTCCTATATGAGCCACCTAGCTCTGCTGCATTTATTTGAAAAAAAGTTTGTAAACATACTAAGGTATGAGTAATGCTCAAATAGGAAATTTTAATATTTTACTGCAACCGCTGTGAACCTTACCGACAAAAAAGTTACAAGACTGTTGCATATTCAGGAGGCCGTAACCCTCACCGAAGTAACATTTTCGCACCCATATTTATGGGAACTTTTTTAATATTTTCAAATTATGAGTTCATCCTAAAAGTGTGTCCCACATGTTTTGAATCAGAACAGTGTATTTTTCGGTACTCAATAGTTTCTTAAAACGCATTTTTACTATATTATTTTACAAATTTTGCGGATTATTTCTTCTTTTTTTTGAATTTATAAGCAATTGATTTGCCTGGGGGTGTAATACACCCCATCTTGATTACACCATTGCAATTGTGTTTTATGGGAATGTTATAAATAACACTTGAATAAAAGTCGAAGCTATGTACTTGCTTCTAAAATTCATGGCTAACCTGTCAACCAGCGGCGACTTGTGATGTGGCATATTGGGAAGGTAGTTTATGAAAGTATGTGAAAAATGCGCCGCAGTTAATTGTTTTCAAAAGTGGGCATAGACTATTTGAACGTGTTTCAAGAGCACATGAGATTTTAAAAACATGCGAATTTTTATAATTCTTTTGGAGTAAAATGTTTTGAATAGTAATGTGACGAGTAATAACTTTTTTCGAGTGATTATGTATGAAAAGTAAAATTTTAAAGGCTCAAACTTCAAAAATTCTAGATTTAAAATATTAAAAAAAATATATAGATGCCCCCTTTCCTTCCCCCATATGACACTTCTACATTTGTCTGAATAAAAATTCTAAGATAAATGAGTAATGCTCAAGTATGGAATTTTAAAATTTGCTGCAACTGCTATGAACATTATCGACAAAAACGTTATTAGATTGTTCCATTTTTAGGAGGCTGTAACTCGCCAAAGAAGCATTTTGCACTCACGTGTGTATGGACTTTTTTTGTATTTTGATTCTAAATTCATCCTGAAAGTCTGCCCTACATGTTATGAATCACCCTATATGTTTTTATAGAACAAACGTGATTTTCGGGTGCATGATAGTTTCTTAAAACGTTTATATTATTTTACAAATTCTTCGGATTATACCTTTTTTTAAAATTTATAAGCAGTTGATTTGCCTTGGGGTGTACTACACCCCACCTTAATATACCACCATTGTAATTTTCTCTTATGGGAATGTTATAAATAAATTGTTCATATTCTATTCATAATGTATAATTTAAAAATCTTTTTTTTATTTCACAAACCAGCAGCTGTTAAAAAAAATCATTTTGGTATATAGGTAAAATATACAAAGCAAAATACAACTAGAAATAATATTATATAATATTATAAATCTACCAAATGGAATATGTAAACATACATTAAAACATGTAACACAATTTAGTTTTTTTGCTCTTCCTGAGATGCATCTATACTTGTTTCAGTTACGAGATCTTCGTTCAATTTTGCATGTACCTTTTTATGCTTCTTCATGTTATTGGAGTGATAAAATCCTTTACCACACACATTACAAACAAATGGAGTTTCTCCAGTGTGGATTCGTTTATGAGCAGTGAGATTTCCATTAGTTATAAAAGATTTTTCACAGTATGAGCATTTGTATGACTTCTCCATGTTGTGCATTCTCATGTGGTACATTAGATGGGCACTTTGTCTAAAACTTTTTGAACATATTTTACATACAAACGGCTTCTCTCCTGTGTGAGTACGTAGGTGACATTTCAAACTTTCCATATGTGAAAATGTTTTGTCGCACAACGTGCAAGAATGAGGTTTAACACCTGTATGTACTTTCATGTGAGATAATAAACCATTTTGTAGTGCAAAACTTTTGCCGCAATGGCTACAAAGAAAAGATTTTTCTTCATGTAGTGCCATGTGTTGTTTAAGGCATGCTGTACTTCGAAATTCCCGCTGACACACGTTACAACTTAACATATCATTGCTGGATTGTTTATTGGTTTCATCATTTGTTGAAGTCTCGGGTAATTTTTCGTTTTTAATTCGATGCATTTTCAAATGAGACTGGTAGCTCATCCGTCTTGCAAAATGCTTGCCACAGTAACTACACTCAAAAGGAGTTTCACCTGTGTGTTTGACCCTTACATGTTCTGCAAGACAGTCGGCTTGAATGAAACCTAGAATTATTCAATATATTAATACATGTTTGCTTAATTAAATAATTAATTACTTAAATATAAACTTATGTATTTTAGACTGTTATTATGTGTTTTAATGAGTTTACATGTCATTATCAAAGGCAAATCAAAAGTAAACAGTTGGTGCTGCTATAGAAATAATAGAACTTGATGACTTGATGAATGAAGTGTTTAGCGTAATTGAATTTATGTGGGTGTTTATGTATGTAACAAAAGATGTGTTCTTTGTACTGTGAGAGTTCACCTCTTGAGATCTTATTAAAACATTTACAGGAAAAGGTGAAGAGTAGGTAATTTTTTACAGGTAGATTAAGAATAAAGGACATTATATTTAAATAATGAAATATTTAAGTTTGTTACCTTAATAGGTTAATTCATTCCACGATATTATTGGTAATTATAATAGTTTATAACAATTTACACATGTATATTCACACATGCGTGGGAATGCACGTGTTATTTTCTGTTATGTAAAAAGGGTCTGGAAATAAATTAGTTTAATCCCCTGCATAGGGGACTGCATAGATCACATTTTATTTGAGGGTGTGTGTCGTTGCAAAAATAGCGCAAGAACCCAAGTTGCAGGGCTCACATTAGCAGGGATTAAGTTGTCAGAGAACAGGTACCGCGTTTGAAGAAATTGAAATACTAGGAAATGCCGAAGCTTCACGCATTAACATAAATTAGGGTGGCTTTAGCATAATAATTAAATTCAGATTCAGGAAACTCAAGAGTGGGAATTTTTAGAGTGTGGGGATTTTGTAGTGTTGCACCAATGAAATTAACTTTTACAACCGGACTGAAATTTGATTGGAAAACTTGATGCACGGCCGAGTCTTGGGGGCAGGATTTGCAATTTTGATAAAAACGTTACCCGTACTTGAGTGGGGAGGATTTTTGGTATCTGACTGGTCACGAAGAGCAGCACAGAGAACTTGAATAGATTACTGTTGAGCGTACGAGGAAAATCGAGGCTTCCGTTTTATTTAAACGTCTGCAGAAGAGGGATAAGCGAGTCCGAATTGCCTTCAGTTTAGATTTATGCGAATTCATTGAGAGCGCAATTGCTGTGAAATCTTGATTGAGTAATTCATGCATTACGAGTACTGATTTGGAGCGCGAACTACGCGATCAAGGGAGTAAGGTGTATGCGTCCTCTGGAAGCGCAAATATCTTTTAGATTTATGCGAATTCATTGAGAGCGCAATTGCTGTGAAATCTTGATTGAGTAATTCATGCATTACGAGTACTGATTTGGAGCGCGAACTACGCGATCAAGGGAGTAAGGTGTATGCGTCCTCTGGAAGCGCAAATATCTTTTAGATTTATGCGAATTCATTGAGAGCACAATTGCTGTGAAATCTTGATTGAGTAATTCATGCATTACGAGTACTGATTTGGAGCGCGAACTACGCGATCAAGGGAGTAAGGTGTATGCGTCCTCTGGAAGCGCAAATATCTTTTAGATTTGTGCGAATTCATTGAGAGCGCAATTGCTGTGAAATCTTGATTGAGTAATTCATGCATTACGAGTACTGATTTGGAGCGCGAACTACGCGGTTAAGGGAGTAAGGTGTATGCGTCCTCTGGAAGCGGGAATGTTTCTGACAACTTATTGCCTGATATAAACGACAGTTTATGTACACTTTACATAGCCAACGCACTTAATTCTTTTTGAACAATAAATAAAATCAAAGGTTTATCATTGTTTTATTTAAAGCTGATTCTCAACCCTTTTGCCCTTGTAAGAGTGGGTTTACTTTGAAGAAGTTACTAAAATTATTTGCAAGCAAAAATAAAACACAACGTAGGGTTAAAATTAATAAAGGTGGCAAATAAAAAATTATAATAGTGCATCAGAGAAGCCACGCAACTAAAAGCTGTACCTAGTGTGACGTAAGGAAACCATCTTCAAAGACAACTCGACTAATCATGA
Organism: Ctenicera cuprea; assembly: GCA_958336395.1. NCBI lineage: Eukaryota > Metazoa > Arthropoda > Insecta > Coleoptera > Elateridae > Ctenicera > Ctenicera cuprea. The sequence continues at coordinate 22,320,625 of OY284491.1, forward strand.
GCGATTAGGTCGAGCACAGGTAATTGATTTGAGTTGCACAGCTACAGTACCTAATATTAAAATAATGTATTATCTGGCCTATATTCGAGGGCTCAACACTTATTACACCCCTATTTGATTCTGAAACAGATCACGGTAGAGAAAAAAATCTGAATAAAAGTTGTTTGGTATAGTTTCACCTACTTTTCTGCATACTACATAAAAAATTTTAACCAATGCTGTAGGCACTGTAACGTGATCATCATTTTTTCCAAATAGCAACCAAGCAATCTTTTGCACTCATTCGATACATAGTTTTTTTTTCAATGATATTTTTACTTTCCCATATAGTCCAGGAGGCAGTGAATTTTTTTGGACCTTATTTTCGCAGTCAGCAAACATCGATAGAATTGTTCAGTTAGTAATTCTGAGCAATATTTTCTATATGGATAGGGGGGGGGGGGGGGTTCCGATGGGTTGAGGCGGAAAATGCGTCAGAAGATACAAATGCGCTGCACTTTTTTTCCACTGATGAAAATGGTTTTAGTAGTAAGGGGTATACTAAAGTTAAGTAAAAAAAACAGTCTGTCTAATCTGTAAACATGGCAAATGTGTCTGACAGGTGAAAAACTGAAAATTTTGTTTTAAAATAATTTCCCTTATTTTGGCAGTTCTGAAAATTTGTCAAATAATAGTTTGCATTATAACAATAGCTTAAAATACAATCTGGCTATTATGGGAAACCCCCAAAGCCTTGCCAGACTCGTCTAATGCTCGTCAGGCGCGCTCAATTCGGCACGTTCGATTATGCAGACGATTGGTGTTGTATGTACATGTTCTTTTATAAATGAGAGCATTAAAAAAGCAATTGCACTCTGTATGGAGTACATAATTATGTTTCAGTAGCTCGAAAAATATTTTATTTATGAAGTCATTAATTTTAATGAAAGTCATAGAAAAGTTTTTATTTGATATCTAACTTTAAGAAATGCATGAACAAAATCAAATTAATTGAATTCTTGTTCTTCTTCATCGACTTCTTCTTCGCTTCCGCTGTCACTGTCTTGACAATACACCTGATCAGTATCATCTTTCTCGTGATTGGCAGCTGTTCCCAGGTAAACGCACATGCCGCTGTTCCCCTCTCTCGTTTGACTGCCTGTCTTGTAGGACTTAGAGAGTCTGGCGAGGCTTTCGTGATTGTAAATAACAGCCAGACTTGTTTTTTCCATGGAATTATAGTATAATCTGCCATGTGAAAAATTTTCAGAACTGGGAAGATAAGAGCAATAATTTTCTATTTTTGCAATTTTGAAAATGCCGCCAGACTCATTTGCCAATTTCGTAAATCAGCCAGACTTATTTTTAATTATAGTTTATGATAGTATCAAATTATACGTTAAATTTCAAGCATGTAAAAATAAGAGTTAGAGATCCGAAAAATCGGTCAAATTTTCCGATCCGCAACTTTTCAACCAGACCTACTTTCCACAGCTTGAGATAAGCCAGATTGCTTTTTTCGTAAGTTTCATGGCCTACTTTAGTAAATGTAAAAGATTTATAACGGGGAAAATAAGTCGACTCATCTATTTTTTTTATCTTTGGAACCCATCGGAAAATTTTTGCCAGACTCAAAAATTCTTGATTAGTATCACCAATAGACCAAACTAATAGATATACACCGACCGGGAAAATAAGGTCCAAAAAAATTCACTGCCTCCTGGATTAGTAGGTACTGTAGGTAGTAGATAGAATGCTAGTTATTCTACGCAAGACAGTAGGAAGGAAAACGCAGATAAATGCTTCCAAGGAAGGAGAGGGTAGAAAGATAAGCATCGAGTGAAGAAAAAGTAGTTCAAGATTGTGTATGAGTAGCCTATCACAAGTAACGCAACCCTCTCCATATTAGGATAGATTATGATGATGATGATAAACTTATTACACTGTTGCGATGATAAACGGAAATTAGATATACTGGAAGCATTTCAGATTCAAAAACATTTAATAACTGTACCTTTAATCAATAAGCAAATTGATCTCATAAGTTCGCCATTATTAAAAGTTTTGGAATAGAAATCAAGTTTTTCGCAGACATAAATAATCAAGATCAAGTCATAAGGTTCTATTGTTCCTCTAGCAACACCAACTGTTTACTTTTAATTTCCCTTTGATAATGACGTGTAAATATGTTAAAATATGTATAAGGTTATAATAAGCAAATACCTGTTGAAGTTATTAATTACTTTGTTTATATATTAATAAGACCTTCAACAAAGTCAAGCTGGAGCTTAATAATTGAATATATTTACCTTTATCACAGAACTCACACACATACGGTCTTTCATCCGTATGCGTCATCATATGCCTACGCAAATTAAATTTCATAGAAAATCGCATTTGGCAAACTTCACAAGAAAACGGTTTTTCTTTTGTGTGAGTTATCATGTGCTGCTTTAATGAACTAGGTCTATCACACTTTTTACTACATATAGGGCACACATGATTAAAATTACGTGTTTTGGAGTGGTTCATTTCTTTTTGGTGCTGTGTGAATTCGTCATATGAAGCAAAGACAAGATTGCAGTGTTTACATCCATGAAAAGTATTAGAAGATTTGTCCGATTGTAAAAGCTGTTTCAAAAGCTTCGATAAATTATCATTTTGTTCATCTTCTGCGGTAGATGTTTCAGTACTTAAAAATGAGTCACTCCTTTCGTTTGGTTCTGACTTAGTTTGAACATAATCATCATTCTCTTCATTTTGATCACCTTGCACGATGCATGTGTTTAAATCCAAATCTAAATCAAAAGGAGATAATTCTTCTTTTGTGTGAGTTTTCATGTGCTCTCTTAGATTATACACTGAACTAACTGTTTTGGAACATTTTGGACATTCATAATTATGCGTGCGAGTATGTTTGACTTGTTTTCTATGCATTTTTAAGTCATCTTGGGAATCATAAAATTTATTGCACTTTCTACACGAATACACAGTAAATGGAAAGATGTTTGCTTCTAATAATCTTTCCAAGAGCTCTGATGGCTTACTTTCTAGGTTTTCCTCATCTTGGATAGGAAAATCTTTCTCACATTTTTTTATATGCAACTGAAAGTTATGATATGACGAAATTGCCTTGTTACATTTTACACATACATGATTACGTGCTAGGGGATGTTCTTGTTTTCGATGTTCTTTCAACTTAATCAGTGAATTAAAATATTTATTACAACGTTTGCATGAAAATCGAAAAGCACAAGGTTCAATCACATGATACCCTTTCATAGATTGTGATTCACACGAATTTTCTGCTGTAAAATAATCTTCATGTGTATCCATATCAGAATCGGAATTTTGTATGGACTTGAATACATGCGCGATATTGTCCTTGCTATCAGTTTTAGAATCTGGGTCTATGAAGAGGAATGCAGAGTTTTCTGATGTTGTGTCAATATCCATTTGAAAATTTACGGCTTTTATATGGTTTTCCTTTTGAGAGGGCATTTGTACTTCTTCCAAAAACGGAACTACTTTTTCATTATCTTCACATGTTGGCAAGCTTTCGGTTTCTGGTCGACTATCACACTGGCTAGCTCCAACCCCATCCATAAACCCCTTTACTTTTTCATTTAATTGAATTGTGACCTTACTGCGGTCATTTAATTCGGTTCGTAGCATCACATCAGCATGCTCACATTGTTGTATAAACCCGTACATTTCTACAAATTTTGTAATACATAATCCACAGACATTTTGTGGTAAGCCATCGTTTCGTTCAACCTACAAAATTATAAAAAATATAATACTAAACAATAAATTGCTGCCATTAGCGATGTATATTTTACACATTACCTGGACTGCAATGTAATTTGCAAAAACCTCTGACAAGTTTACATCCTTACAAGTGACTTCAAATATATTGAATATCTGCTCCTCTTCTAGAGTCAGACAGGTTCTACAAATTTTATCAAAGGGTGCAGTTGATAAACCTTTGGTTTCTTCCTTGAACATAGTAGGTATAAGTTTCTTCAAATTCAATTCCATTTTGAATTTCATAAGAGATATTAATTAAAACATTAATCATAACTGTTCTATCCTAAAAATTGTTCAATATAATAATTAATAACAAACATTTGTCATTAAACAAAGATAATAACCTTAAATTGTTTGACATTTGCGTTTCTTTTGATTCCTTGCATTTTTCCTCTGGAATGGAAGAAAATGATTTGGAATGAAGGAGATGGAAAGGATTACCAAGGAAATCACATCGTGTATATAAAAGACTTGAACGACGAACTATTGAATAGTATTTAGAGTGATGTAAAGAACAGTATTGGGATAATAAAATCAAAGGTTTTTGCATATTAGATATAACAATCCTAATAGTTTCGATTTAGATACTGTATATGTATACTGAAATAAATTGAAAATGTTTTTAATACTACAGATACAAAGCGCGGCTCTAACAGTGCGCAAAGCTATCAATATGCATTTTATCAAATTAATGGATCGGTCTTGAACCTATCTCTCGGCCACCATGGCCACCTGATAAAACGTCGATTAACTTTTCTATGAGAATTCGAGATCAGATGTACGAAGGTTTTAAATAAACAAGATTTATAAACTAAGATTTTGAATGCTCTGGTTAAAGTCAGTAAATACAGCTTCTTAAATAAGCCGACTTTTTTGAATAGAATCCAATGGAGTTGTGAAGTTCATCAATAAATCATTTTTTACTAGTATTAGGAAACCCATAACTTGATGCTTTCATTTAATCAGCTGTAAATATTTTTATCCGAAACTGAATTTTATTTAACAAAATATTGATTTCATCAAGGCCATCTATACAGACTTTCAAAAATAACTGTCGTACATTTAATGGTAGACTAGCTGAACCTATGGACTACGCCGTACGCAAGCTACGGGACTTATGCAACATAAACAAACGCTCCAAATACGGCTAACAAAATAATAAATAAGCTGTTGCAATGTAAGAGTATAGCCCTTCGGTACCAAAAGTGAAGACAGCCGGAAGGGATCCTGATTTACTATACGAGTTGTCTCAGCCAAAACTTTTCAGTGTTATAACTTCTGTTTTTAAAGTCTTTAAGAAATGCGATTTTAAAGTAAAATATTTTAAGCGATCTACGTTTAATTCAAATCTACAATAAAATATGCAAAAAGTAATGCCGCTTTTAAATTACTCCATTTTAAAATTTAGTTTAAAATTTATTCTTTTTTTAATAGTATACCGTATATTTTTTAATCATGCCGTTGAAAATAGATTTTTTGTCCTTTCAAATAATTTACCATTTTTATATGCTTGCATAAGAAATTTTTCGAAAAACAAAGCGATGTTTGTAAAATTCTCAGAAATTACTTATGAAAGTTAAATATGCTGAAATTCTATCGTCAATAAAAAATTATCACTGTCGGTTAGGCGTTACACTGAGATGCCGAACAAAGTCTTTTTGAGCAGTCATTTAAAACGAATTTGTTTTTAAATTTTCACTTACAACAATTGTGTTGCATCTAATGGCTAAACACTTTGCCCTCCTTCTTATTGTACTTCCAAATTTCACCGCCAGACGTCAGCCACTTTGTTGGCGATCGCGGATTGAAACATTCTGTACATTTATCCAATTAAAGCGTTATCCAATGGAATTTTTTTCTGTTTATGAAATATAAAGATGACGAAATATTTATTCAATGGGATTAACAAACATCCCATGTCGTCCAGCTGTCATAATATTATTGTATGTTGGTGTAATTACTAACTTATTATCTACTAATTTAGGTGGTTATTGAAGCAGTGATTCATAGTCACGCGAGCTCTGTTATGATTCAAAATAGTTGAAAATATTGTAATGAGAACGTTACCATGGTAGTCATTTATTAATAACATAATGTACACATAACCTTACATTTCAGTAAAAAATTTTAAAACATGTTAAAATTATTTACGATAATGGAAAATTCTGGAGTTTCCACAACAACGACCGATGCAACCATTCAATCTCAGCCATACAATGAAACAGAATTCCATATCGGACTGTTTCTGGCTATCAGTTCGTCCATTTTTATTGGTACAAGTTTTATAATAAAGAAGAAAGCCCTAATTCATATAAATCGTGCTGGAAGTTTACGAGCAGGAGCAGGGGGTTTTGGTTACCTCAAAGAGTGGTTATGGTGGATGGGATTTTTATTAAGCAAGTTTTTGTAATGAAAAATTAATTTTGGTAATTTGAAATTTTTTTTCCTAGTGGGCCTCGGTGAATTGGCTAACTTTGCTGCATATGCATTTGCTCCAGCATCGTTAGTAACACCTCTTGGTGCACTGAGTGTGCTTGTGGCAGCAGTTTTATCATCAAGATATTTAAAAGAAAGACTGAATATTATAGGAAAGGTATGTTTAATATGAAATAAGTAATGTTTTAGGCTACGGTTATAGTGCATGCATGTTCTGAGAAACATCTCATCTGACAAATAGGTCCAAACTGTTTGTCAGAAATGGGTGGTTAGTGTAGTTGCCTATACTGACGAAAAGTTTGGTGTTTTGTGTTGTAGGTACATTATACAAAATGGAAGTGGTTGATTATTGTTATTTATTGGATAATTTTACTGAAAATGTTATTTATAAATGATAGATTGGAATGTGTAGATGAAATGTTTGCTTCTTCAACAGAGGAGAATGGAGAATAACACACTTTGTATAATATAAATATAACACATCTGTTGAGACAACCAATAAAATTTTCAGAGTGTTTTAGAATGACTTTTGAAACATGTTTGCAATTCTAAATAGAATTAAAGAGAAACCTATCCCATATAGCACCTGTACATCCAAAGCAAGTTAAGTGGATACCACACTTGGACATTGTGGATGTCCGTATTCACCACAATAGGCATCCACTGGATGTACATTTGCAACAACTTTAGACATCCATATATTGTCCATAATAGTCCTGTGGCGTGATATTACTGGACAGTTAATGGACATTACATAGATATATTTCATTTTCAAAGCCTGCAGATTCATTTTGCTTAAATTTATACTAAAAAAATTAAATTAAGTTATAATCGAGCATGTATGTTGCATAAGACTTTGTAAGTAGCCTTAAACAAAAAATATGTCATTTTATTTCAGCAAATCTAGCTTTTTTATTACTAATTAATTAAAAAACAAATGCAAGGTGCTAAACACTTTTAGTTGTCCCTATAAAGCACAGAATATGATAAGAAACCTTAATAATGTAAAGGCAAGTCTTGAAATCTTTCTTTTTTTTTTCATTATCACTACGGTCTTTTGCTCTATGCAACCATTTCTTGAGAGCTTCTTTGCGTTGCTTCAGGATTTGCTATTTTAGCAAAATATATACTAAATCATGATGAAAACAAACCTTATGTCTCAGATTAATTGAATAATGGCATTTAAGCATCAATCAAATCGGTTTTCACCCTCCCCCCAGTCGCAATTAAGTTCTCTTTGATGGACATAAAAAAATCTGCAGAAAAATCATATGCATATTGTTTATGTGTTACAAATAATTGTGGATAATAATGTAGTAACTTACGGCAAAACTGGCAACCTATAACTACTAACTATTAAATATACCCCAAAAAAAAAACAACACCTAACACTACCAAACTAACAGTTTTATCAGGAAGCTCACCAAAATAAACAAAACCACACAAACGCCACTGAACCCCCTCACCGCCATGCACGCAGCCGTCAAAGTCCCGGTGGTAAGGAGATGACAAGTTACTGTTGAAAACGTTATTGTAGAACTCAAGAAGGACATACTAAGAACATCCACTGGATGTTGAACATTTAATAATTTAATATCCATTTTATTCCAATAGATGGATGTCCATTTGAAATCCGCTACAGATACACAGTATGTCCATGGACATACGGATATAAAATATGTTAAAAATTAACATATTCTGTGCTATATGGGATTAACTTCTCACTTTCCATATAATTATATTTCTAAATAAGCATTCATAATTGCTATAGTTCTGGCGGAAATATCAAACTCATTTGAACGATCCTGTTTGGACAATTCAGTGCAGCATGCAACGAACCTTACGTGTGCAGTATAACTGCTGACATTACATTTCTTTATTTCTGACAAGTTCGGATGTATTCGTCACATGAGATGTTTGTCAGAACACGCATACACTATAACCATAATCTTAATCGGGTTGTGATAATTTTTTTAAATATTTTATTTTCAGCTGGGCTGTTTTTTATGTATATTGGGATCAACAATAATTATAATACATTCACCAAAAGAGGAAGAAGTTGATTCATTATCGGAGTTACTAGATAAACTTCAAGATCCTTTATTTGTTTTCTATGTTTTTTTAGTCATTTTAGTAACATTTTTAATTGCATTTTATTATGGTCCTAAATATGGTAGCCATAATGTAGTGGTTTATATTATTTTATGTTCAGCAGTAGGTAGCTTAACAGTAATGTCCTGCAAAGGTCTAGGCCTTGCAATAAAAGAAACAATATCAGGTAGAAGTAATGACCTAGGAAATTGGTTAACATATGCATTTATAATTACTGTTGCTATTTGTATTTGTATTCAAATGGATTATTTAAATAAGGCTTTAGATTTGTTTAATACCAGCATCGTGACCCCAATTTATTATGTACTTTTTACTACGTTAGTATTAATTGCTTCTGCTATTTTATTTAAAGAATGGCGCCACCTGAAGACCGAGGATGTTGTAGGTAACATTTGCGGATTCCTAGTTGTGATTGTAGCAATTATTTTACTACATGCTTTTAAAGACTTGGATATTAGCTTTAATGATGTACGAGGTATTTTAAGGCCTAAGCACGAGTCTCTTATTAGGTCTAGCAATCTTGATAGAGTTGATTATGGTAGTAGTCATTCGTTTGTTAGAAGTATATGACATGAATTTAAAACAGTTTAAAGCTATGATTGAATTGCTTGGTGATTAAATGAGATTGTAAACATAACCATTTTCATGTAACTCTCTAATAGTCTAGTTATCACGTTGCAATGGATTTTTTTGCTTAAACTTTCTATTTGGGCGTCCTAAAAATTCTCGAGTTTGTGAAAATTAACTCGGTTGGGAAAATTGTTTTGAATAGGGTGCAAAGAATCACATAATCGTGGATTGTTCGTTTCCATTGCATTCTATGTTAAAAGTAGTCCTAAGTAAAAAAAGAAACTGATCAATTCTGCGTAAAACTAAAAAAATAAAAACATTCTAGCCCTTATAGTTTCCCAAATATGACCTTTCAAGAAACCCGATTTTGATGTATAAATAAGTAAAATTCCGTTTTTTCAAAATAGTTTTTTTTTGATTATTTCACAGGAAAGTTTTATTGAGAAAAATTATAAGGGACATTTTGCGTAAATATAACAAACAAAAAACATAATGGTACATTTTTATACAACAAAATTGGGTTTTGTGAAAGGTCATATTTCGAAAACTATTAGGGCTAGAACATTCTTTCTTTTTTAGTTTTACGCAGAATTTATTCTCTTCCATTTTAGTTTAGCACATTTTTGCATTGGATGCATTTAAAAGGACCTATTTTCGAAAAACTGCAACCCTACGAAACAAGCTTGAAAAACGGTTGAAAATGTGCTACTATCAAAGGTCATACATAGCTCGCGACCTATTAGGGTTAGAGGTTTGTTTTTTGTCATTTACATGAAATTGACTGCATTTTAACTCGCCCTTGGACCACTTTTACATATGATTATCAGGGACAAGGGTATTTCAAGAATTCTAAAAAGCACGATTTTTGACCTAAAAATTAAAATATCGAGGTTCTTTGTAAGGGCGTATTTTGGAAACTATTAGGGCTAGAACATTATATATATTTTTAATTCTTCGCAGAATTTTATTAGCTTTCTTTTTTCTTACAACTACTTTTAATGTAGGATGAAAACGAACAGTGCACAATGTTGTGACTTTTTGCACTTTTTTTAAATAGTTGCCTGGGGTGCTAACCCAGAGTTTTTTTAGACGCTCAAATAAAGTGTTTAAGCAAAAAAATTCCATTTCCAAGTTATTTTGTACAAACGTAGCTGATGACTGGACTAGAATAAACATTTTTGTGTTTATCTACTTGTGCCACATATTTTTCTACCTACCATTTCCATTTTGTATTATTTCTACCTCTGTAAATATGTACCTAATGTATTTAAGAATTAATAAATAATATTTTGTAATTTTTAGTTTTTTAATAGTTGTTAAATAAAACTGAAAAATAACATTTTATTCTTAATTTCAATTTTATAATATAGGTAGCGAGTTACTATTCTATGTATTTTTTAGTGGTTTAAGAAATGGTTTCTTTTGAAACCATAAAAACCTAAACTACATATTGATTTCCAAACGTGCCACATCTTCGTCTGTATCATCATGAGAATTGTTTAGCAAATTCTGTAAGAAACAAATGATATAAGGTTTCCTTTTTTTTTTATTTTATGATACCTTCATAATTAATCCTTCCATCCTTATCGGTAGTTGCTAATTTAATAAATTCCGTAAGTTGTTGTTCGGTAACAGGCTCGCCTATTATTTCCATGGCACTTCGTAACTCATTTCTTGTGATATAACCCTTGTGGTCAACATCAAACACTCGAAATGCAGCTATTAAGTCTTTAGATAAATCGTCTTCTTCTTCGGGCAGCAAGCTTTGTATTTGTTTGACCCACTGCATAAACTCTGATTCGTTTAATAATTCATTTCCTAATTAAAAACATATTTTAGAATTTTATAACTATAAGTATAAACTAGCAATTAGTAGAATATAGAAGAAACACATTGTAATTGGTTTGTTTGTTAAATATCACAAAAACAATTTAATATTTCATTACATACCGGTATGGCTTGCGCTTTTTATTAACTCTTGTACTACTTCGTCAGATAACGCAACTCCCAATCTTGTAAGCATAAATTGCAGTTCTGATGTTGTTATTCTTCCATCTTGGTTTCGATCCAGTAAATCGAAAGCTGTTCTTAAATCTGAAATTCAATTTAATAAACATTTTTGTTGGTTTTAAGGTTGCTGTTCTAAAAATTACTATTACTCATATATGGTTCTCATTAACATTTTACAGTTACTATAATTATAATCAATGCTTGCAGTAGGTAGTAATTCCAAGGTTTGGATAAGATTAATTATGTAATTATTTTACAGGAGTAAATTTGATCTTGATATTTTGCTAACTAAACATTTGTTGTCAATGTCTTATAAGAGGGTTTGAAAATAATACAAAAAACAACAGCAAACGCTCCTGCTTAAATGTTTTCATCTTTGATGATTTATCTTGCCTCTATTAAACAATTAAGTCAAATATAATATATCAAACAATCAATGGTACGTCGCATTTGCGTTTAAGCAGCCAATAGAAAAGTTTAACTAAGATGTTTTTGACGTCAGACACCACAATTCGTAAAATTTCTGCCAATCACGTTCGTTTTTAACTGATAAAATATCAACATGCCGTTTCCAACTGAAAAACAGTACCGTGGTGTTTTTGTTTTCAGCTGAGATAATTCGAAGGTAGGTCACGGTGGCGTTGCGTCAGATTTCAGGCTCTGGGACAAGAAACAGAAAGTCTCCATACCTTTCCTCCCGTGCCAGACTTGGTTGGCAGCACCTGTAATACTTGCTGCATGTGAAAAACGTTTTCAAGCTGACTTCTGTTAGGTATAATACAGTAAAAAATGACATATTGTTAGGTATTATTATTGTATAATTTCGAAAACATTTTTCGGTCTATGTTTTTCAATCGATATCAATGCCAGATTTGATAGGCGACGGACACAAGCCGCCTGTTTGGGACCCCCACGCGCCTCATATTGACGGTGGGGGTGGCACAAGGCAGTTGCGTAGAGCAAAGATAAACAGGTTATGAATGAATCATAACCTATGAGAACGTAAGAGTGTGGACAAGAATGCCACGTTTCTGATTGGCTCCGCCATCAGGCGATGGCGGGGTTTTATGAAACGGTGTGATAATGTCGTCAAAACAAATTTAACAAAAAAACTTATTATTAGATACTAAGTATTTATGTATTGTTCTATTTGCAATATTTAAAAATTTGTTTTAAAATATCAGTTAAAAAATAATTAAAATATTTGTTCATGTTCAAATATTTGTAGCTACAGGAAAACTTCAGTTGGATTGCTAACCCAGACAGGTGGGTCCCCTAGATCTTCGGGCTCGGGGGCCATTGCTCCACCGGTAGTTACGCCGTTGGTAGGCCGTAATATCATAGATAGTGTGCAAACAACACGAATTTTCTTGATCGCAACTACGAGACCAAATAATTATAAACAAACGGGGATTGTAACTCCGTTTCTTTAACTGTGAAATAATGAAGTAATCTATTCAAATGCCATTCTTCAGAGTAAACTTCGTGGATTGGGTGTCGAAAAATTTTGTTTTTGAGCAACTGTACTCGAAGTTTTGACAACTTAAAAAAAAATAAATTGAGCGTTTTGAGCTCGGGTTTTTTCGGCTTGTCAGAACAAAACCTATCGTCAGTTGCTAAACAAAATATTGTCTGCAAGGCATATACTAAGCGACCCCGTTTTTTCGCAATACCGAGAGAGGTGGCTCCGTGATTAACGCGTTCGCCTTCCATTCAGGAGGTCTTGGGTTCAATTCTCGGCCCGGCCGACTGTCCTGGCTTAGGTTTTCTTTTCCGCGGTTTTCCTGAGCCAAAAAGGTGAATACTGGGACAGTACTTTCCGCGGAAATCATCCTTTATCCAAATTCCTTATTCTAACACATCTATTAGCATCCTTTCACTGCTTAAGAGGAGCTTAGGACTTCGGTGCGAAGTCCGAAAGACCCCTATAGCGGTCCGCCTCTTCACGGGGAATGAACCAACACCAATTTTCCTTTTTTTTGCAATTTGTATTCTAAAGTTTGTTAGAACGTCGAGACCGTTTGGTCACAAATAAAATTTTACTAAATTCATGAAATTTATCTTGCAGAAATTATGAGAATTATCACGAATGGTATTTAGATAGATTATTTTACGACTAAGCATAATTGATTAAGAAAGAAATCTACAATATTTGCGAAATTATTTGGTGTCGTTGCTCTTCGTACGATCAAGAAAGTATGTTTTGTTTGCGCGTCGCTGTGATATTACGACCTACTACCTACGAATTTGATGCTTTATCAGTTAAAAACAAATGTTATTGGCAAAAATGTTTGGAAATGTGAATTCTGATTGGCTGCTTTTACTAGTAAGAGTGGAATAACTGCAAATAAAATCAAGCACACTACTCGTTTGTTTTGTTTGTTTAAAAAAAATTAATTTGAAAATTTGATGTATTATAATTCATCAAATGACAAATACTCTAATCACATCGAATTAAGAAAATTATCTTAGGCGCTATCGCGCCAATAAGAATTTTTAAGCAAAACTAATACACGTTTATGATAACAAAGTTTTTATAATGTTTTGTCTGTTATTCTTTATATATTCTATAACTTTGGATTATTCTAATATTTTTTTTAATACTCATTATTCTTAAATCACGTACTTTATGTTTCTGCTATCACTTAATTTCATTGTGGAACTGTGTCAACAAGAAAGCAATGTTCAATTTTATCTACCTCGCGATACGCTAGAGGAAGTTATTGTTAATAGGTATAGTGAGTAACTCGAAAGCTTTAGTTTTGTTGAATTTAATTCGAGGGCTTTAAAGTATTTTAAAGCCAATTTATGCCAGTATGATGGCCAAAAGTATAGGAAAACATGATACCAATATTACGTGACGCAGGAATTTTACAGAATTATCATTTTCATTGAAAGTATCTAGTTTTTATTTTTATGATAAGTTTTTTGGAGGATAAATTATTGCAGAGCCTTTTCTTTGTCGCCGCTTATGATTATAGCCAATAAAATGTTAAACGTGGTTACATTTCAGCTTTATATAAATAAATTTCAAATTTCATTATCAAAATCTATTGTGCAAACATTAAGGAGTAAAACTTTTTTATTGTTTTTATAGAGTCCATTTTTTATTGCTAATTAAAAAAAACAGTTTTTATTAAACTATTTAAAACGTTGTAAAATTAGTAACTTTACTAATCATGTTGTGTACAGTAGCCAAAGAAAGTAATATTCTATATTTAAAAATTCATTAAGCCAATGAGAATTAAAAAAAGTTACTTGAATGCGTCATAATTTTCACATAATTTCACAAGTACTACTTTATTAATTTATGAAGAATGTCTTATTTGTCTACTGAGTGTTTTTAGAATCGCACTCTTAGCAATAAAACCATTTGTACATCCATGTTTGAACATGTAGTAAACAAGGCAATAAAAGCTACACTTTTCATTCTTGAACTAAACTTGTCTTGTTTTTGAGTTGACAACAAGCCAAAGCAAACATTGTATGACGCTTTAAAAGTTTTCCACGCGCATTTTTAAGAGTATGATTAATGTAAAGTCTTAAATTTTGATTTTTTTTATATACACCCCTTTGGGTTAGGTAGCAATTTTTTAAATTTTACAGTTCTAAATCTTAACCAATATTCTTATAAATAGAACCACAGGGTCAGTCTGAAGAACAGTCTTAGACTTGGAGGCCGGCCAATATTTTGACCGAGAGGTATTCGATCAGTCATTTGTTATTTTTGGAATTGCAACATAAAAAAATTCAAAATAAATGCAGTGGTGGTGTATACTGTTAAGTAAACGTACCCTTTAATTCATTCTCTGTAAATTCTCTCTTTCCGAGACTCTAAAAAATAAAAATAAAAATTACGGTAGGTTTTTGTTGGTTTCAAAATATATTTATTATTTATACTCACTTTTCTACGAGGAACAGCGTTTTCCATGATAATAAATGTTGTAGCACCTTTGAATTTAGGTTTTTCACAAAAATAAATAATCTTATCCGGCACCGTTTACTAGATAAAGCACTAATCTTTAATTTTTCATCACCACGATATGTTTACTACAACTTCTAGCAATGATCTAGTGAAAATACTTTGGCAATGTATTTCAAAGTACAAAAACAATATGTGGACGTTTTGAGAGCTTCAACCTCACTCCAGTGTCTAATTATTACAAAAATATTCATTTTCAAGCAATGCAGTCGTAATTTATGCTCTACAAGTTTGTTTGCAGATTAACATTGAAGGTAGATAACAATTCTTATCATCTATTTCATCACAAACTGTCTTATTCGCACCGTGATAAGAACGGTTTGATGATTTATTTTTGCGATTTCCACTAAAACACACTTTGAAGTTTAATCCGTTCTTCTGCGTTTAATTTTGGGCACTGCCTTAATCACATAAAAGAGAGGTTTTAATATTCTGCTAGAACTTGGCACGGAATTGCAGAATTTATAGATAGCTACCGAGTGTCTGATTTGACGAAAATATGAGTAAATACAAACACTAATATAATTTTGAAACGAAAGGGGAGGCGTCAAGGTGGAAGTTAAATTAGGAAATTACAAATTAACAGCAGCTGCTACTTCAAATAAAATTATTAAATATTCAGCAGAGACTTTTAAAGGAAAAGGGAGATGATCTTAAATGAAAATCAGCCAATATTTTCTGATGTAAATTGTAAAATATTTGATTAAAAATATGGCAATGCTTGCCTTGTTTAATTGTACGCTTAAACAAGAAAATAAAATAAAAGCTTGTTAAAAAATGAATGTTCGAAAAATTGAACAAATTATAACATTAATTTTTTGTATATTAAAAAAATTAAGCCATTCACATCAGTTTGCTTTAAAAAATATTTTCAGTTGTCTAAAACGCATTAAAAATTATAAACATTATATTAATATATTTTATCTACTGACTGCTGCTATACATATGTAGTGGCGTATTACGGTCTGGCGGCATTTTTTCTGAAAATTCACTAACCGAAATAAATTAATATTATTTTACATTAATGATTGTTTCTTACGAATCTAATACATAATTTATTTTGGCGCTAAAATATACGAAGCGTTCAATCAAGCAAGGGAATTATAATGCTTCCCCTGGAAAATAACTGGCATATTAAACACCAAGGGCCTTTTGTCAGTGGAACGATAATTGTCTCATTATCTCTGAATGAATTTATATAAATACCATATCAAGAAGGGGGTTGGTTTTATTGAATTGCCTTTTAAATTGCGAGCTTTGACAGCCCTTCAATTTTTACATTAAATTTAACAAAAATCTAAATAAATATTAATCATTTCAAAAGGTGTTTTTTAATCCGAGAGTAACAATAATACTTTGTAATGTCTCTGTAGCGACATGCTTATGGCAGGTGATTTTTATGCAAAAATCCCGTGGTCTAATCCTGGGTAGGACAAACTTTTTCTAACATGTTTTATGTTTTTTATTTAATTTTTGAACTGTTTTCATCTTCTCATAACTGAAATTTTAAAATTTAATTCTGTTATAGTAATGAAATAGGTATCAATTTAATTATTTCATTACCGGACGTATTACAATTACAATTTACTGTACAAATCGTGTTCTTTTTACCATTTGATTGTAGAACTGGTGTAAAAATTAAATAGATAACAAAAACAATTAAAAAAGAAGTTTGTCTTGCCCAGTATTAGAACCAGAGCTTTCTATCTGTTTTCTGCATGTCGCCACGGAGACATTACAAAGTATTATTGTTACTCTCGGATTAAAAAAAACGCGTCATGAATTTATTATATTTATTTAGAGTATTGCTTAATTTTAAATATAAAATTATAATTTTTTGATTAAACGGCACTAGTAACAGCTAATGACAATAATATAGTTTAAATTCTTAGTCAAAGTATCCTGCGGACATAAAATCTGGAAAAATATAATTTCCCACGATTTTGCATATAGTTCAACTTTCCTGAAAACCCCTGTATATATAAATACGCACATATACATATTGCACTAGTCGCAGGGCGAATTGGCGAGCATCTGTTATGAAAAAAATGGCGATAGCGACTTTTTAACGGCAGTTGGTTGGAATGAAATTGGCTTGAAGCAACCAAGTTAACACTCAAACTTGGTTGGCCCAAGGCATAACAAAATCAAACCCTTGAATAGGATTTGAGTAAATAATTTCACGATTAAAATAAAATAAAGTAATGATTTCAATTTCATAAAAGTAAAAAGTCTAATTGCTATATACCGGGCGGTCAATTTGATTACGGACCATAGGAAAAATGCATGTGTATATAAAGTCAATCATATTTCTGTTTCTCATACCTTTTCAAAGTCAAAAGTTGCAGTAAATTTTCGAAATATTCTCAAAATTCTGTGTGTGTAGGTAACGTGCGGTCGAGATATCTGTTGTGCAAAATATTCACAACACCTCTGGCACTATTTCGCTGTTAGTGTACCATTTAATAATAATAAGCCGCCAATTGAACTAACGTTACCCAAACGTGTGACAGCATTCAAACAGTTTTTGGAAATTATGGCAAGTGAAATATTTTGAATTTGAACAATTGTACCGAATGAAACATTTAAGAGAAACACTTTTACTATTCTCATATTCTTGGTTTAAACAAACGTTTGTCTATTGCATTGTCGGTATTTAAACATAAATTAGCTTTAAAAAAGTATAGGAAATAGGAATTTCCAGAATTTTACAAACACGTGTATTTGACCTATAGTGTGTAATCAAATTCACCATTCCGTATATTCGAAAATATGCAGATTTTTTTGGCATATGTGACCAAATTCTGTTGGTGCAATTGGTGCTTTTATAAAGAGTGTAATAATCAAAATTACTCAGAATTTTTCTAACCAAAAATGTAGACGCAATAACATGTAATCATCTCAATTGGTTTACCTAGAAGTTTGGATTCGCAGTCACAATATAATATACATTGTGTCCCAAGATTAACTGAACATAGGAAAATAACATGGGGAAACTGAAAATGTCGTATTATATCTCCCTGAAATGCTCACGTAAATTTTAGACGTTATACCGATAAAAAAACTTATTTTTGTATTACTTGGTAAAAATTATCATAACGCAGTTAGCTAACGGGTGTTGCTCGCTCGCGACACGACAACGGCACAATTCAACATTCTTTTCAACAAAAAGCTGTACAATAACAATATTTAACTCTTATAAAATAAAACAGATAATTAGAAATTTTATGAAATTAATAAAAGGCGGGGAGCAGAATTTGAAACGCTGCACTGTTGGTTCTGTTGTGATGTCGCGAGCGTGCAACATCTGTTTGCTAACTGCGCTATGAACATACGCATGCCGGAAGCGTAATTTCGGAGTTATAAGTCAATCATTGTTCATTGCTATCGTAAATTAATTAATTTGAATTAATTAAAACTGCAATTAAACTGGAAGTTACTAACATTTCTACCGAGTTATACAAAAATATGTTTTTTATCGTTATAATGTCTAAAATCGACGTGAGCATTTCAGGGAGATTTTAAATTTCTGCATCTTATTTGCCTATGTTCGGCTATAGTATTCGAAGACGTTGTATGTAATGTGTATCATGTAAGTACAAGTATTTATTTATAATAGTTAAAATTATAAATGTTCGATATTACTATAATGAATTTTAATACTATATTAAGTTCATACTAATTCGTAAATACGAAAATACCCCCCCTTAGGGGTAACAGAATCTTTAATCCGTTACTGACTGTATGTTAACATAAATTTCATGACTGTGTTTTTTAAATTGTAATTATTTTATAGTATCTGTGATTTATATTAAAATTTTTATACGTGCCTGAAAAATATATAAAAAGTTAGTAAAAATACCGTTAAACTGCTACAATTTTGTGGGTTTTCTGCTAGTTTTTCAAGATGTATTCACTTTATAGAACAACTTTACCACGCAAAATTATTATAAAATATTCATTATGGTCAGATACTTCGAGTATTGTCATTTATATACGCTCATCTTCGAAAATAGTTTTAGTATTTAAAAAAAAATTCCTCCAACTAAGAAAATCTTAAATTATGACCAGAAAATATAGAATCATAGTATGATTTACGTTAATATTACCATAAATTTAATAACTAGGATTAGTTTGTTAGTCTATGATATTACTTTTATTTAAAAAAATAGCTTAAGCAAAAAAATCAGGCAACTTTTTGGAGCTGCCAGTTACTTTTATTGGAGGTATTTTTTATAAAACAAATATTTACATCATATTACTCATTATACTTTTTTAAAACTAGATTTATCTACCTTGCATATTACAAGAAAAGCATGAACATTTTAAGCCGAGAATATGTAAAAACATTAAAGCTTGTTTTTTGCAACTATTTTTATTTAATTAACGCCAGATAAGGAGTTGAAAATTCTTAAAATAGCTGGTTCCGTTTTAGAAAAATATGTACCAGAATGAAAACACAATGATTTATGTAGGAAATATAACAGGCAGACTACTGTATCGTTTTGTAAATATTGACTTGCTATCTCCGATAGCTGCATAAATATGTTCTTTCTAAAAATCCACAACAATAGAATTTTGCGAAAAAAATTACAACTTCAATATAAATCAAGCGAGCTGTATAAAAATGTTAAATCTGTTGCAAATTTAATCACTCGATTTTTGGACAAATTGCTTTGTAATTTGACGTAGCAAAAACGAAGAGCGTTTGTTAAAGAATTTATTTAGGCGCAGATACGAACTGAGAGGCGGGTAATGTAAAATTCAGGAATTCTGAACAATTTACCGTACTTGTAATTAAAAATTTAATAGCTGATAAGTAATTATCAATAAAAAATGTTGTGCATGTGAAAGTTGTACAAATGTTTAGTAAGTCATTCAACTGATTGCCGAATTTTATATCACCCGCCGTTTTCGGTGCAAATGCACCGGCTGGCGCCTGCGCGCTAATTTCAGGAAATACTACTATTAAAGCAGAGGAATTTTTTTAAATTTCTCATACAATGATGCGATTGTGTACACATTACACTTGCTTCGTACTGGAGAATGTTCTTATCAGGCGTTATCATGGCTGATAATAGATTTTAATAGGTAAAACAGTCTATTGTTTCTGTTAACACCTTGCAGTTGTAAACTGGCTGTTGAGTAATTTTTGGTGAAAACTGGAAGCATAAAGCCCTAGAAATATGGCAAGAGTTAAAAAAGTGGACGTTGGCATGAAGTGCATAAAACGAATGCTGTACATTTTAAATACCATATTTTTGGTACGTTCTCATTTTGTTATAGTTAAAATGAAAATGTAAATAAATTATTATTTCGTTATTGGTTTATAACAAAATTGTTTACATGTTACATTGTAAAAGATATTCAGATGAATATAAGAAATATTTTTGATTATCTGTTGCTAGCCCGAGTCTTTTTCTTTAAAAGGGACGGGAAAATAATTTAAAATTATTGAGTAACATCTGTAGGATGAACTGAATTTTGCGATAAATTTAAAAGTTTTAAATAAAAAACGAAAATTCAGATAACAAACTTTTACAAAAAAGATGAAGTTGTGCATCAAATTGGAATCAAATTAAAAACCTGAAAATATTTATTACAAATAAGTCTTTATTTAGAAAAATGTAATATTTTCTGATTTATAGTTGATTGGTATCTTTCTAACTGCAATAGCATCAACAATTCATGCAGTCTACAGTGAATTTGAACTTTTCATCGAATCGCATTATGTAAAGCCCGTAGCACTTTTAATTTCTGTTGGAGTTATCATGATGGCAATTTCAGTTATTGGTTACATGGGAACATTTAAGAAAAGCACTATGCTTGTTAATTTGGTAAGTTCAATATTTTTGAAAAATTTAATATCTAAAATGTTTTCACTTTTTAGTATGCTCTACTTCTGTTTCTTTTATTAATTTTCGAGGGATCATTAGTAATTACAGGATTTGTGATGAGTTCCAGTATATATACAGATATAAAATCAAACATGGTTGACGCTTTGAATGTTTATAATGAAGATGATAATGCAAGGCAATCCTGGAATTATATGCAGGAAAGGGTAAATTCTAACTCATAATCAAAAAACTTGAGTTTTTGTCAACCTAATTTAATATTTCAGCTTTATTGTTGTGGTGTCAATAGTCCATTCAATTGGGCATTAAAAGATGTTTATGGTCCGGTAATAGCTGTAGGGGATGATATATTCACGGTGCCCCAAAGTTGCTGCAAGAATTCGGACTGTTATGAAGTTCATGAACGAGGATGTGTGAGCGTTTTAGGAAAATATGCTTCGGATTCTACCATAATCGTTACGTGTTGTGCCACTTTCGTCCTTGTTATTCAGGTTGGTTATTAAAATAGCTAATGTTTAATAAGTTGATGTCAATGTAGTAATTACTTTGAGAAATTAAAGTTCAGCTCTGTAATATACATTTTAAGTTCAATTAGCAGAAAGTTAATATCTAAGAAGAATCCTTTTTCTAGATTTTTGGAGTCATTTTTGCTTGTATACTCGCTAAGGCTATTCGCCGGGCTAAAACAGTACAAGAAATGAGAAGACAACAAAATCGTGAAATGATTTTTGAGAAATTGGTTAATGAGCAACAGGGAAAAGTTATCACTCCTGTTTTCTACACCCCATCAGCTACCGAAGCCTAAAGAGGTCTCTCTTTTTTGTCTCTATAGCATATTCGCTTAAATGCTATTTAAACGTTTAAGTAAATATTCGACTAATTTAAGTTTGAGAGAAGTATTGTATTATGTTTATACATAGCTTTAACGAGAAATGCGGTAATGGTGTTTTTAGTTTTTGAATATATTTATGATCTGTTGCTACTACAATAAATTATATATAGCAGTTTTGAATATAGTTTGAAATTGTATAAGAAAAAAATTTAAACTTTAGAAGTAACTTCCAAGTTTCCTTACCTGCTTGCACTGCATAAGGTATAATAGTTTAACTAAGTATTATATGTATATGAATTTTATACTAAATGTAATAGAGAACTGTAATAATTAATAAAATACTAGTGAAACATGTTGTTTTAAAACAATAAAAAACATTTTAAACAGTTTGTTTAATGCTGAAGAAAAACAGACAATTTACTAAAATTGAATTGCTCGCACTGTAATTCGGTTTATACACCCCCATAAATCCAATTACGCTAAACACTTATTAGAACACAATCATTCAATGACGTCTGATAACACTATAAAAAGTTTCACTTTTGTGCTGATTAACGTAAGTAAGATATACTAGAAGCATTTGAAATTCACAAACATTTAAAATTAATGAATGAACAAATTGATCTCATAAATTCACCGTTATTGGACGTTTTGGAATGAGAAATCAAGTAATCTGGACGCAGATATAGAAAACCAAGATCAAGTTATAAAGATTTATTGTTCCTATAGCAACACCAATTGTTTTTAATCTGGCTTTCGATAATGACGTGTAAACACGTTGAAATGCGTATAAGGCTAAAATAAAAAAACTTTTGAAGTTAAGAATTGTTTTATTTACAATAAATTAAAAAGAACTACAATGAAGTAAAGACCAAACTTATAAATACAGCATTTTTAATGCTATTGTTAGAAAAAAGAAATTAAAATTTGCTATAAAAATGAAAAATAGTTTTATTTTATTATTAATTTTAGTCCATTGGCTTCGAATATCTACTTGAATCTAAATACGTTTTTTATATTATCTGTACCTAGATATTACACAAAAAAGTATGTGCATCCAAATATATTTTTATAGTGTTTGTGTCTATATCTAGATATTTAAAAATGTACCTGCAGCTGTATCTAGATACATTTTTGTTGGGTATCTGTATCTAAACATAAATGTGTACTTATACAACACTGTACCTATGAGACGAAAGAAAGTGAAGGGATTTTGAAAAAGGAGAATTAACCAGAAAGTGATCGTATTATGGGGTAATAAAATTTCAGCGACTTGGACAACCGTGGCTAACTAAAATGCCTGGAAAAAGGAAGGTTTAACAATGTCAAAAGAGGAGGAAGATGTAAATCTAGAAGACTGCAAGGAAAGCTCAAGCATTCAACTGAAAATAATAGTGAACGAAAACAGTCAAACTAACCACAGGCCTTAATGACCTATAGCGCTTATAAAACCACCTTTCCACGCTAAAGTACAATGAAGTCTTCATTATGGTGACATATTTATATATTTAATATTTCTCATGTTTGACAATATTTTTAGTATTTATTAAAAAATAGCTCAAAATAAGAGAAAATTAATTTTAAATTATACAAAGTGACCAGAAGATATGGAAGTGTGGTTTTATTTATGTTAAAATTAACTTTATCAAGAAAAAGTTTAAATTAAAAAAGGACAGGCTACACTATGGAGCTGCTGCAATTACAATTACAATTACAATTCTTCTTTTTAAAATGTATTTTTTATAAAATCAGTAAAATCATTACTACATACCTTTTTGGCCATTCTTTATATTATAACTAGATTTAACATTGAAAATTACAAAGAAAGTTGAAAGCGTACTCAACTCATATGAAAATTTAACTCAATTTAACTTAATATTTTTACATTTTAACTTGTTATTCATATTTTTATGTAATAAACACATATCGATACGAAGTACAAAATTTTTAAAACAGCTGTTTCCTGGTTAGAACAATATGTACAGGGTGATCATGGGAACGGGGCAACTATTGCCAACTTTTTTTATTTTTAAGGATACAAGGTCAGTTAAATAAGAAAACAAGTGTAACTCTTTCTTCTGGTTGCGATGGTAAAAACGAAAAAACAATTGCGCATCGCATTTTCGAGTTATTTGTTAAAATGCCTTTCTTTTCAAGGGCACGCTCTATATTTTTATAAATTTTTGCATTGCACATTTTATTATATTTAACAAAAGTATAAGGTCAAACTATGATTAAATTAACAAATAACGCCGTATCTTAACTTTTAATAATATAATAACATAATCGTAACAGCCGTGAAACGAAAGCTACTTGTTTTATAATATAGGTCAAAATATCGCAGAATTAATATTTATAAGAGTAAACACTATTATTATCTAGACAGTGTGAATTCTTCTAACTAAAGTATTCGACTAAATCTTCTACACTGTTGTATCTATCTTAATAAACATTATCGTGTAGATATCCACAAGGAAAAAATCTGGCAATTCATGTCAGGTGACTGTGGGGGCCATCATCATACTCATATGTTTCAAACCATTGGTTTTCAAACTGATTATTTAAATAGGTACCTACTATACTAGCGTTATGTAGGGGTGCACCGTCTTGATGGTAGAATTACAACGAAGGAAAAACTAGGATCTACAACGGCATTGCGTATTGAGTAAAATTATTCATCTGAAAATGTTAAACACTATTAGCAGAACTGCTACATGTCAAAATAGAAACGGTAGATAGAACAAGCGGATTTTACCTTTTGTTTCACGGCTTTTGCGATGATGTTATTAAAGTACTAAAAGTAAAAACAAGGCGTTATTTGTTAATTTAATCATATTTTGGCCTTTATACTTTTTTAAAGAGAATAAAATGTGCAATTTAAAAATATAAAAAATACAAAGCGTGTTGTTTAAAAAAAAGTAACTCGAAAACTCGACAGGCGTTTGTTTTTTCGTTTTTACCATCGCAACCAGAAGAAAAAGCTACACTTTTTTCTCATTTAACCGACCTTGTATTTTTAAAATCTTCCATAATCACCTTGTATATGTACCAGAATTTCAACGCAATGATTTATGTAGGAAATAACACAAGAGCCAGACTATTTTGTCATTTTGTAAATATTGACTTGTTAATTGCGGTAATTATAATAAACTTCTCTTTCTACAAAGTGCATAACAATAGGAGTTTGCGAAAAGAAGTAAATAAATTATAACTTAATGTAAAGCAAGCGAGCCTTTAAAAGAATATTTTTAAATCTGTTACAAATTTAAACACATAATTTTCTGATTTTTTTTTTGTTATGTAGTGCTTGAAAAGCGAATAAAATGAAGCAAAGAATTTTTTTATAAATTTCTCATACAATAGTACGGTTCTGTACATATTACACTTGCTTCGCAATGGAAAATGTTCTTATCAGGTGTTATCATGGCTGATAACAGATTTTAATGGGTAAAACAATCCGTTGTTTCTGTTAACACCTTGCAATTGTATATGTGACTGTGGTGTAATTATTGTTTCGTGAAAACTGGAAGCATAAAGCCCCACAACGATGACAAGAGTTAAAAGTGTGGACGTTGGCATGAAGTGCATAATACGAATGCTGTACATTTTAAATACGATATTTTTGGTACGTTCTTATCTTGTTAACGGTTAAAAGAAAATTTCAATAAATTATTGTGTCATTATACGAAAAAATTGTTTTTTTAACGTAACTCACTTCTTACGACATATTCAGATGAAACTTAATTCCGTTATTTAATCAATTCTAAAAACATTTTTGATTGTTTGTGGCTAGTTCGAGTTTATTGTCTGTTTCTATCAAATAGACGCATATATACAAAAAATAATTTGAAATTACCGAGACGCATTTTTAAGATAGAATTGATTTTAGGATACATTTAAACGTTGCTAATTTTAGACCGAAATGCAGATGTATTTTAAAAAAAGGTGAAATTTTGGATCAAATTGAAATAAAATTAAAACCTGAAATTATTATTTATTACAAATACGTTATTATTTAGAAAAATGTGACATTTTTGTTATAATTTACAGCTGATTGGTATTTTTCTAACTGCAATAGCATCAACAATTCATGCAGTCTACAGTGAATTTGAACTTTTCATCGACTCGCATTATGTCAAGCCTGTAATACTGTTGATTTCTGTTGGAGTTGTCATGATGGCAATTTCAGTTATTGGTTATATGGGAACATTTAAGAAAAGTACTTTGTTTGTTAATTTGGTAAGTTCAATATTTTTGAAAAATTTAATATCTAAAATGTTTTCACTTTTCAGTATGCCCTACTTTTATTTCTTTTATTAATTTTCGAGGGATCATTAGCAATTACAGGATTCGTTATGAGTTCCAGTATATATACAGATATAAAGTCTAACATGGTTGATGCTTTGGATGATTATAATGAAAACGATAACGCCAGGCAATCTTGGAATTTAATGCAGGAACGGGTAAAATCAAACTTGTACTAAAAATATTTTGAATCGATTGTGTGGTAGGCACACGGTGAAACATTATTAATAAATATTTAACTATTAAAAATTAATAGTTTATTAATAAAATAGAACGCTTGGTAATTGTTTCACAATTTGTGAAACAATTACCAAGCGTTTTATTTTATTAATAAACTATTAATTTTTTAATAGTTAAATATTTATTGTAATAAAAACTTGAGTTTTTGCCAAACTGATTAAATAATTAAATTTCAGCTTCATTGTTGTGGTGTCTATAGTCCATTCAATTGGTCATTAAAGGATGTTTATGGCCCGGTAATAACTTTAGGGGATTATACATTCACTGTCCCGCAAAGTTGCTGTAAAGATTTGGATTGCTCTGAAGTTTATGAACGAGGATGTGTGAGCGTTTTGGGAAAATATGCTTCAGATTCTACCATAATAATCACTTGTTGTGCCACTTTTGTTCTTGTTATTCAGGTTGGTTACCATAATAGCAATTTTTTAATAAATTAAAGTTAACGTAGTTGTTGAGTATCAAAAACTTAAATCTAAAATTGAGTTTATATTAATCCGATTGGTAGTATCTGTATACTAATGACTACAACGCGAAGGACTTTCGCTGCTAGAGGACAGTGCTGAACTGCTGCCTTTGGCGATTAAAGAACTTTAAAGCCGTATAATATACAGTTTCCAGTTCAATTGTAAAAATAAGGTTCTTATCTAAAATTAATCCGTTTTTCTAGATTTTTGGAGTCATTTTTGCATGTATACTTGCTAAGGCTATTCGTCGAGCTAAAACTGTAGAAGAAATGAGAAGACAACAAAATCGTCAAATGATTTTTGAGCAATTGGTTAATGAACAACAGGACAAAGTTGTCACTCCAGTTCTGTACACCTCATCATCTACTGATGCTTAAAAAGAGCTTTCAGTTTGTTTTGCCGATAACATATTATTTTGTTAAAAACACTATTTAAAGGAAATTATATTCTAAGTTTGAAATATGCAGTATTACTATAAGAAATATATATTTATATATTTGTGTGTTTGCATTCTTTTAATGAGAAATAGGATGAAAAATTGTGGTTTTTAATTTATGTAGATGCTTGTGATCTTCTGCTGCTAGTTAATAAATAGTGATAGAAATTTCAAATATGATGTAGTCTTATAATTGCTTTCACTTTCGCTGTCCTGATAAACAAAACACATTAAGATCAAATCCTTGTCCGTCCCAAGGTTTAACTAATCTAAGCACACGGCCCTGTTTAGGCAGGCAGGGTCTACGAACA
This sequence comes from Ctenicera cuprea, assembly GCA_958336395.1. Lineage (NCBI taxonomy): Eukaryota > Metazoa > Arthropoda > Insecta > Coleoptera > Elateridae > Ctenicera > Ctenicera cuprea. The sequence goes on from OY284491.1 coordinate 22,347,967, forward strand.
AATATTGCTCAAACTTCTAGAGCAAATGTTTGTAAAGGCAAACAAGCTACAGGTCGGTCCTTACCTAATTATGCTGGGTGTAAGTCCCAAATGACGACGCGGTCTAAGCCGAAAGTAAATTGTAATAGTGACAGTTAATAACTTCCACTTCAAACTTGCTTATTTTTGCTTTTCTCTAAAAAATTTGGTTTCCTCAAATAACTTGTGTGGGCACTTTTAGTGGAGGAATCATTTTTTGAATTATGACTAGTACGAAGTTTTATCAGGACTGCTGAAAAATTCATGTGAAACAAAGTTAATTTTGTCCAACACTTTAGAAATTGTTATCAATCACATTTTCAAGAGTATTTTGTTAACGCCGTTTTACAAACCCTGAAGTGACTTAAGCATTCTAGATGGTATTTCTAGCTCTCTAGCAAGAGCTAATCAAAGAGCGGACGGCAAGTATATACAGGGTGTTAATGAATTGTAGGGACAAACTTCTAGGGCTTGCAAAACACAACAAAGCAAACAACTTTTGTTAATAAATGTGTGGGCAAAAGTGTTTCCTTTAGAAAATAGAGTCTCTTAAAGATTCCTTAAGAAGTACCTGAAAATAGGCAACCCAAATTGCATTTACAATTATTTTGCACAGGTCACACAGAATTTTGAAAAAAAAACGATCTAGACATACATGCATTCAAATAACGTGAATTTTGACACAATTCGATATTTTTGATATTTTTTGACTTTTCTTGCATTCGTTTGTTTCTGTGCCTTTTATAATTCGCTTTTTTCGTTCTGTGATTTTTTTGAAAATTGTTTTCTTCGTTATTTTCGTTCTGTGTTTCATATTTTTGTGTTATGGCGAATTGTACTTTTGCCGAACAGCATGACATGATGTTCATGTATGGAACTGCTTGGGGTAACGCACGCGAAGCTGCTCACCTGTACCAAGAACATTTACCGAATAGGAATTATCCATTATGAATTAGTTATTTTAAATTTTTTAAATAGTTAATATTTGCTTTGTCATTTTGTTTTTTTCTATTGCTTAGTTTTGAAACATTTTGTTAATTAATTTATTTTAAATTTAATTTGAATTTGAAAAGTGGGAAAGAGGGCTTTATTTATCCTGTATTAATTTCCGTCGTTATGGAAACAAATAGTAGGTAGTAAATTTAGTTGCCTACATTTAGGCGCTTCTTAAAGAAGCTTTGAGAAGCTCTATCCCTGAAAGGAAACACTTTTGACCACACATTTATTAACAAAAGTTGTTTGCTTTGTTGTGTTTTGCAAGCCCTAGAAGTTTGTCCCTACAATTCATTAACACCCTGTATATCTGGGACATCATTAACAAAAATTATTTGATTTGAACAGCAAACCAGAGACGATACTATAAATTTATCAGCCAACAATTGGGTTGGAAGACAAAAATTAACGTCTCGAAGTATTGCTTCAGCTAAAAATTAAGTGGTGACTGGTGAAATTTGTAGGCTAAAAAGAAATAAAATGTTTGATTATTGAAAGACCTGCAGCTGTTGCATTGAAGTTGATTTTTAGATTAATGCATCAAAAATAAATTATAGATCAAGAAACCATGTCAAGGTAAAATAGGACGTCCAACAGACTTGCATTAAATGAGCTATCTTTATTTCAAATTCTATCTATTTTGGTGGGTGTTTTTAATAATAATATTGAAAAGACAAACATTTTGAAAAAAATGTTTCTTTAATTTAAGCGGCACAGTTAAAGGTATTTGTTTTAAGAATTAAAATTAAACTACACAATGCGAAGAATAGGAAATATTTGTTTTAAAACGGGATGTGCATTTAAAGTATAGTAAGTAATAACAATAAAAATTTTTCATTTACAGATGACTGGTATACTTCTAACAGAAATAGAATTAGCAATTCATGCAGCTTATATTGAACTTGGAGGCTTCACCGAGTCGTATTGTTTCAGACCAACAGAATTTTCGATTTCCGTTGTAATGATTACAGTTGTAAATTCCAGTTAGGTATTGGTTATTATTGGGGCGTATAAGGACCGCACTGTATTTGTAAATCTGATAAGTTTTAAATTATAGAAAATCGTAATACCTTGTATACTTTTAAGCATGTTTCATGCTTCTTTTGGTAATTTCGGAAGGTTTAGCAGCAGTTACTAATTTTATCACAAATTCCGGTATATTTTGTTGCAAGCAAGTGGTTATATTAGACCAATAGCTTCTGACTAAGCATATAGTTTTTGATTGGATGAATGGAAATACTAGCCGTCTGTACATAGTTGGGCGCTAATAGCTTGCGCTCTTGCGGCCGCGGCAATTCCACTTAAAACATCCCATACAACATAACAAGTAACTTTCTACCACGCAATCAGAATAAATGAATAAAAACGACCAGAAAAACGAACACTTTTTACTCAATTTTTACATAAATGCGCATTCAGCGCAGGCGCACTCACGCTGTCTTATAACCAGACCAGATGTGTTTTGTCTACCGACTGACAGCGATACTAGCGGTATATGTCTAGCTTCTACCAGTTGGCGCACAAATATATTTGTGATCTACTAAGGGAATTAATGTAAAAAAAATGAAAAAACAAATATATAGCTAAAACGACATTTTTATTTAATGTAGTACCGTAAAGAATAAAACGATGTATTTTATAAGGCATCTTCCGGCGCTTTTTTGGACCTGGTGCTCTTTTGGACCCGGCGCCCTAGGGCTATAGCGTTAGAATAATATGTATTTTGAATTTGCAATATATGTTATTTACCAGAGCCGTAGCAGGTGTTTATCCTTACTACTGCTTGAAATTGCTTGCAGGCGCTCTGCGCAATTTTGCAGGCCTAGACCACCGGTTTTATACAGTTCAGCTTTTAATTAATTAAAAGTGTTGAAAAACTTGTAAGATAGTTTGAATTCTAATGATACAACTAGTCGTTAGTAAGTGAAGTAAACTATATTGGTACGTTACCTGTATGAAAGGAGATTTAAAATTAACTCAATGACTGTTATTGCCGATAAAATTATAAGTATCGAATTTTTAAATGTAGACTAAAATCTTAATGACGCAAAAGTACGATTATTTATTTCCTATCGAAAATTGAGAAAACTAAATCATTGGTTTAACCACTCCTTGCGTACCCATTATCAAGTTATTGTAATTTGTAACCGATAAGCATTTCACGTGTTTACCAGGTGAAAATGCTAATTAGCTTGTGATAACGTATTAAAGAATATTAAAAATTCACTACACAATTTAGATTTCAGACGATGGAAAGTTGTTTGAAAAGAAAGAAAAACTGTGTAATTGTTTTACTTGCCCCTCATCTCTAATCTAAGCTATAAAACATTAGTTTTGCGTGATTTCAGAACCAGAAAATATTTAAGTGCTTTAGACGATTTTATTTTAATTTAGGTGATATAAATAATTACTTCTCTTTGTTTGCAGCCAATCTCCTGTTTTTGAATTTTGTTAAATCATGCGTCATGCTCTTATCAACGATTATCTGGACATCTAAGCCTCAAATAAAAAGAAACCATCTCTTGTAAAATTATTGCGCTTTTATTTGTGATTACTACACCACCATTGTTATATTACTATAGTTTATAATAAACTTAAAAACAGAATAATGATAAAATTCTGGAAAGATGACCAAACTCCAGAGCCTTGATCGGCCTGTGGTCTCCTTCTCTACATGATCGGCCTGTGGGCCCATTCTTTACATATCTCCAATACTGTGCACAGCATTTGGCTTGCTTCGGCAGTGTTGCCAGACTTTGTGAAATTTTACCACTTCTGGTGATATTTGGAAGGTTTTGGTGATCTGGTGAATACTTCTCATTTTGAACACAAAATTGATGATTTTAGAAGATTTGGTGAAATTACTGGTTAATTTGTAAATTTTTCTTACAGATATGATAATTTTCATAAAGATAAGTCTATTTATTTTACCTATAAAAATAAACTTGATGTGGCGCCCTCTAATGGCAGCAAAATTAATATGATATTTAACAGTAAACTATATAGCATATAAACAGGGAATAGTGCAAGAGGCAACTTACAATTTAAAGATTAAACATTAAAATACGGACGGGACTTCCCCTTAATGTATTACGCTATAATCCCTGTTTACGACACAATCATTATGATCCGAGGCTACAAATACGGCAGTTTGCTATTTTTCGTATTTAATAAAAAATAGATATTTTACATTTGTGATGTAATTGTTTTATTATTTTAGTAATTCTGTAATTTTTGCTACTGAATAAGTTGTTTAGTGAAATTTGAAACTCTAAAAATGTTTATAAAAAGTTTGTCGAAATGTAATAACAACTAATGAAAATCAGGTGGAATCAGGGAACTTTTCAAGGCGTTAAGTCTGGTGAAATGTGACAACTTTTTAAAGACTTTAAACACTTGGTGAATTTTGAGTAAGAACACGCTAAGAAGTTTTATTTAGAACTTGTGTGCTCGGCACACATTTCTTTTTTATTTTTGCTTATAACCATTACTGCATCATATACTAATATTATATAATCTATGAAAAACGCAATAAAAAATTTTCATTTTTGCTACCCGAAATACTGAAGCAGCTTAGAAACTGAAGAATTGAGTACTTACGTACGCACTATCTTCAAAGTAAGGACTTCATTTTAAACAAAACAAAGTCATTGTTAACGAAAAATCAGAAAATTGCACGATATCTAGCCTTATCAGAACTGATAAGAACAATATGACTTTCAGAGTATGAAAATCTAATTGTATGATTAAGCCAAAATAGTAATGAATTTAGTGTGATCCGTGGTTGTAAGGATTCTTAAACAATGGCTGTAAAATCTGACGTGGGAATGAAATGCATACAATATCTGCTCTTCATTATAAATTTTATGTTTGTGGTATGTTTTTAATAATAAAATAATAAAATAATTGAACACTATCAAAAAATTTAATAATTGCTTAATTGCCTATAAGGGTAGTATGGTTAACATATAATTTTTTTAAATTAATATTTAAGGCATAGTTTCTCAAAATATTCTTTTCATATTGAAATTTAAGCACCAAAAATTTTAGGGCTTACAGCATACTAAAGCAGCACCTTTCATGTACAGACTGACGTCATCAGTTAGGAATATTTAAGCAATAAACAAACAGAGATAATTAATAAAAAGTGTTTATAATAATTTACAGATAGTGGGCACTCTTTTGATAACATCTGCATCAACAGTTCTAGTGGCTTATAGAGAATTTGAAGTTTTTATCGAATCCCATTATTTTAGACCTGCAGAAGTTGTGATAGCTACTGGAGCTATCATAATTTTGGTTTCACTTTTTGGCGGCATTGCAGCAATCAAACAGAGTACTTTATTTATCAAAGTGGTAAGAAGACTTTTTACTGAAATTAAGGGTAAAAAAATATCAAATAAAACATAATTCCATGTTTTTCATTTCTCATACTTTCAAAAATAAATTTTGATTTATTGGAATACAGCATCTTTTGTACATCTTCAGCACTTTTGTGTTGGTATTTAAATATCTATTTTTTCAGTATTCTTTCTTTCTTCTTCTTTTAATAATTCTGGAAGTTGCTGCTGCAATTACAGCCTTCGTTCTACGTGGTTCCATTTACTCCAGTATTGAAAACAACATGATTGAAAATCTGTTTAAGTATCCAACATCAAATTACGCTAAAACTTCGTGGGATTACACACAGCAACGTGTAAGAAGATGTGAAATTTTTGATTGTATCCGTTCATATGTGATAAATTTTAGTTGCATTGTTGTGGTGTTCATTATCCAAATAATTGGGCACCAGTACACGTTGATGGTCCTGTAATTAAAGAAGAATATGGCTACAATTATACCGTCCCTTACAGCTGTTGTAGAGATTGGCCTTGTGATAAAATAAATGATTGGGGTTGCTTGAATATGTTAAGCAGTTACATTTCGGACATTGGATTAATGCTTATTTATATCACCATTACCGTTGAAGTTGCTCAGGTTAGTTTAATACCATGAGTAGCATTGATTGAACTGCGATTGCTTGTTGCGAAGAAAATCAGCGTGAGTGCGTAGCACGAGTCAGATTTCCTGAAAGCAACACACAGGGATGTGATGAAGTAAAGATTGCCGAAAAAATCAGTCACTAGTGGTATTCGGCGTTGGCAGACAATTGATTCGCCAAAAGTATATTAAAAAATAATATTTCAGTTTTACAAAATAAGTATCTGGTAATCAACTATGGTTACTATAGTAGAAGTGGTTATGACGTTTTATTTATTTTTATTTATTGCACCTACAAAGAAATTGGTAAAGCTGATTATATCGACAATCTCCCTACTAGCATACTCTTAGTATAATCAAATTTTGATTGGTTCACGTGTTTAAAATGCAGGGATTTTATTGGTTCAAGATATGTAGGAGGTCAAGCGTCATTTAAACTCACTTAAAAACAAACTCTAAGATTCTTAAACATGTTGGTGCTAATTTACAAGTTTTTCAGATACTCGGTTTAATTTTCGCCTGGATGCTTACTAAAACCATTCGCCGCGTTAAAACGGAGGAAGAAATGAAAAGACAACAAGCTCATCATTTAGTTTACAATCAAATAGTAAATGGACAAGAAGAGCGAAGAGCTACCCCAATGTTCTTGAACATTCCATCGTCCACAGATGCATAATTGTGATCTGTATTTACTTACCTAACTATGGAACAAATCATGAATATTGTAAAAACGATCAGAAAACTTGGAATTTATTAAATAATATAGTCATCTATTAAAATGAAAATATTTTAATTTTTTGAAACAGCAATAATACAAGAATATAATAATAGCCAGCAAAAGTAAATTAGCCGTTAATAAACAGAGAAAATGTAGACGATGTATCTGATTGCAATTAAAAGAAAAATAAAATTTAAATATTAAAAAAAAACAACTAGAAACAAAGAAACATAAAATTAAGCATCGTCACCCCGCTTCGTTAATATGTATAAGCTTATCCCGACTTTCGAGTGATTAATAGATTTGATTTAATTGTGTTAAATGTTTTATAGATTTGCGGAAATCTTTAAAATTTTTATAGAATTTTGGAGGGTGCAGAAACTAGATTTAAAAAAAAATATGGGCGGAGCACGCAAGTTCTAAGTGAAACTTCTTAACGTGTTCTCACTGAAAGCGTTTTTAGAGGGGTATGATTTAACAGAAATCGAACCGAAACAAATCTGACATTTTAAATCATTTTTCAAATATTAATTTAGAAGTTCCAAACAAACGTACTGAGATGCTGCAGTAGTGAATGCAATTGTAAAGAATGTAACAATAGTTTAGTAAGGTTACTCAAAGATTCTGATTCAGAAACAAAACAAACTTATTAGGAAAATTTTACTCGTTTTTTTGCACGTCATTATTTTATTTTATTACGTCACATATATGTATTATTTTTTATACATATATGTATTATTTTTTTTTCGTGTTTTATTAATAATTAAAGCAAGTGTACAACTAACTAAAGTTATTTTTATATGTATACAGCTTCAAGTACTATCAAGATTTACGCCGACGATGCGGTATAGAAAGCACAGAAAGAGCGCGGCGTTTAGATGCAAAATTCATACCATGGAAGTCATGACTATTATCAATTTTTTGCTTTAAAATATTTCTCGTAGATTTTATGTATACAGGGTTTTTCAACGAAAAGTAGCCACCCTCAGCATCTTTCAAAATTATTTTTTGCTTAAAAATCGCCAAGACATGTCAACAAAGACAGCAAGGGGGACATCTTTTTACGTAAAATCCGGACGTCTGTCATCAACCCCTTAGCCGCCACAGCCACCCCCTCTAAAATTTCAAATGGCACCATACCATGTGTGGCACATCGTTGGAAAGGTAATTTAATAAAGAATTCATTCTACTGCTTAATTTTTTTATTCACTAGAAATTGAGACATAAAAAAAATAAAAACTATATTTTGTTTATTTCGGTTAAGCTGCTGAATATAGCAATTACCGTTAAAGTAATTGTTCAAAATGACTTCCGTTAACTTCCATACAATAATACAGACGACTTTGAAAGAGAGAACGAACATTTGCGAGAACTTGCGGTGTCAATTGTCGACATTCTTCTATTATTCTCTGCCTAAGATCTTCAATGTTGGCCGGCTGTGTTGCGTATACTTTGGATTTCAAGTGCCCCCATAAGAAATAATCCAACGGAGACAGGTCGGGTGATTTAGCCGGCCATTCGATGGGACCACGTCTTCCAATCCATCGTCCAGGAAACCGATTGTTCAAAAATTCTCGAACGGGAATCACATAGTAAGGAGGTGCACCATCTTGCTGGAAAACTAGTTCATTTTCAAACAAATGTTCGTCATTTTCCAGTAGTTCTGTTATACGCGGATCAACAGTGGTGTGAAGAAGCTCAAGGTAAATATTGCCATTCAAATTACCGTCAATAAAAAACGGGCCAACGATGTGGTCTCCTGGAATACCTGCCCAAACGTTAAGTTTCTGTGGATATTGGGTATGGGTTTCCCTATACCAATACGGATTCGTGTCTGACCAATACCTACAGTTATGCCTGTTGACTTCTCCGTTCAAAAAAAACGTACACTCATCGCTGAAACAGATATTGTACAACAAGTTCACGTTGTTCAATAGATTATTAGACATATTTCGCAAAACTCTAGTCTTCGATCATTGTCGTCTTCGTTTAGTTCTTGAACAAGTTTTATCTTGTATGGGTGAAATTTGTGCTTTTTTAAAATTCTCCATACACTGCTTGCTGAAATCCCCATTACCTGGGAAAGTTGATTTAAAGACTGATTGTTATCCATTGCAACGTGTCCCAAAACTTCAACAGGTTCATTAATAATTGGTCTTTCTGGTTGATGTTTTTTGTTTGTCACTGAGCCAGTTCCCATGAACTTTTGCATCAACTTTATAACATACTGATGGCGAATGAATTTATCGGGATGAATTTCATTGAAAGCACGCGCTGCAGCTCGTGCACAGTCGTTATTTTTGAAATAAAAACGCACAATCTCGATTCTTTTGGCAGTGGTGTAAACCATGTTGACACTTTTATAATATTCAAAATTAACTAAATGTTGACTAACAGATGAAAAAACAAAAGATGAAACCAAAGCATCTGTAGGTACTGCTATATTCAGCAGCTTAACCGAAATAAACAAAATATAGTTTTTATTTTTTTTATGTCTCAATTTCAGGTGAATAAAAAAATTAAGCAGTAGAATGAATTCCTTATTAAATTACCTTTCCAACGATGTGCCACACATGGTATGGTGCCATTTGAAATTTTAGAGGGGGTGGCTGTGGCGGCTAAGGGGTTGATAACAGACGTCCGGATTTTACGTAAAAAGATGTCCCCCTTGCTGTCTTTGTTGACATGTCTTGGCGATTTTCAAGCAAAAAATAATTTTGAAACATACTGAGGGTGGCTACTTTTCGTTGAAAAACCCTGTATATTAAAATCTATAAATAATAAAGGTTTATCGCTTAGTAAAAATTTCACTACATCAAAAGCAAATAACATGTAGTTGTTTTGCCGATTTGTTAGAATTAACATTAATTTTGTGATTATTTATAATATTTTTAATGTTATCGCCGTCATCGTAGCCATCATGTTGCTATGTTATGCGGTTACTATGTAAAAACATATTTGATGTTTATAATTTCATAATAGTGTATTATGCAACGAATCTATTAATACACGAGTGTATTAATAGCCATTGTATAAGAGTTGCATACACTATTTTTTCTACGACTAATTAAAAAGATATTCCTTAAAAAAATGTATTTGAACATCTGTATCGAAATAGGTATCATTATAGTATAGGCAATAATAATAAGTAAATGAAAACATGGGAGTAGAAAAATGTCGTTTTTAATGTTGTTTCTCATTTTTAATGTTGTTTTATAATGCTTAGGCGGTAAAAATGACACTTTAGTGACTGTCAAATGTTGATAAAATCAAACTTTTATTGTCAATCTGCGAAAAAAGTAATGTTTGTTTTTTTTTGCAAAAAATAATATTTTGCCGAAATTAAAATGAAATACTCAACCGCAAAGTGGTGTGGAGAGGTAAAATTTTCATGCGAAAAATAGCGCACAGTAATAGAAATGTTTTTTTTGGATTTGCAATCATAATAATAAACAAAAAGTGGCCAGGAGTCTATTAAAAGTGAAAATGAAAAATTTTTATGTCTGCGACGAAAGGTTTTGCCGCTTTACCGCGCTGCAACTTGACAAAAAAATGAATAGTACGTAAGTTTTAGCAAATTTTTTTATTTTTAGTCCAGGATGCACCAGTCCCGAGATTTAAGAAAAAAACGATTTGTGTCCGCTATTCAAAAGAAATTGCAATTTTGCTCACCGATTTCGAAGTCGCAAAATGCATGTGCTAATTAGGGCTTCTAACCCTACTAAATGCATCAGGTTTTATTCTTTTTTGTATTATACCTACGTAAGGTTTTTTTTCTGACCGTGCGACTGGACTGATAGTATATCATTAACTGGGCAGTGGTCTAAGTATGTATAATAATCAGTATACAAATTGTTCAACTGTATGTATATTGCTTTACATAACATACAAAAAACAACATAACCCCAACATTTGGTATTTTTAACTAAAGTCACTAAAGCACAGAACGTTAAGTACGTCAAGTTCTTTTAGTTTAGATCGTGTTTAGATCTAGTTGTTGGAAATTTACCATTGGTGTGGTCATGGAGGGATACAAGAATATCTTAGAAATGGTTCCAAAATTGAGCATTGGTATCAATTTCGCCCAATTCATGCTGTTCACTATAAACTTTGTATTTGCGGTATGTGATATTTTAACACTTTAAATATTTTCGGGTGTTGCAACATGTAAGCCAACATAGGTATATCTGTTAATAAAAAAATACATGCGTTTACAACAGTTCTACAGTTATTGAAAAAAATCTGATATGCAAGTTGAATCGTAAATACGCTTTTTTATTAGGCACTTCAAAAATATTTATGTAAATAACTAGCATTTTTAACATTTTGCGATGCTGTATTACTGAATATAAGCTATAAATACGTTTCCCGGTATTTATGATAAAGATAATAAACAAATCCACAGGTAAAGCAGATTTTTACTGCATCCAAATAGTAGCATCCATAAAACATTAAGTAGGCAACTTACCTTTTGTGTGTTTGTATTTTTGTATTCTAGGAAACTTTACTGTAAATAAAAGTAAAACTTGCCGTGCAAATTGGTTACTGGCAGAGGCCATCATTGTGTACATTTCTGTTTTAAGTTTTCTAAAATAAAGAAGTATCTGGTACAATTACAGTGGCATAGTTAAAGATTGAAGGGCTTTTATCGGGATTATTATCTTCCAAAAGTTCCATTTTATTTAAGCAGCTAATACCTGCATAATAGCCGCATGTATTAGTGTAACTAATGCCCTATTATTGCATAAACACATATTGGAACAGCCAGAAACCCAGATACAAAATAGTTTTTTTAAACCCATGCTAGTGCGCTTTGCTGGTATTTTTAATAGACGATAAATGACTTTTTTGCCATCCCCAGTCTTCAGGGGGTAAGTCATTCCATAACGTTGTAGCTGGTGGTATGCCTTTAAGAAATTCTGTATTGCTGCATCTAATGTCGGTGGTACGTAAAGCTGCTAAGTCAAAATCTTGGGACATTTTAGCTGTTGCTATATTGTTTTGGTATAAAACGTATCTTAAAGTATTTAGTTTCGTAAAGGTACCCGTTTTAGAACAAAGGACACAAGTAACTTCTCCCCACACTATTTATATTTTCTTTTTTGGCTTGTACTTCATAGAAAACTTTAAAAGGTCAGATAGGTCTTTTTGTTATTTTTGAATTTGTTAAAATTTTCGAACTTTTTCTTTTTTATGAACATAAAGGGACGATGTTGTATCACAGCCAGAAATTACATTCTAAGCTAATATTTTAGCTTTCATATGGCAATTTTTTTCGTGAATAGCTTGAATAATTGTAATTTTGTGAAGCTTAAAATTCCTGGTAGCATCATATTAATATTTTTATTTGAACAATAGTGAATTTATAGTACCATCAAATCGATATCGTGGTCAACAAGAGTAACTATAAATTTTTTAACTAATTGTTTAGCTGTAGTTACAGTTAAAAGATTAGCATCGTTACCTGAATCAAGTACAGTTAGAAATTATTTGTTGTCAAAAGGTTTAAGTGCTTAAACAAAGGAAACTTTATTTGTAACGTTTGAAAAGAAAATCTTCTTGAGGCATTGGCACAATAGTTAAGTTTGTGAAAAGTACATTAGCTATTTTATTTTTCGGACTTCGTCTAGTGTGTTCCTCGGGTTTTGTTCTTGGTTGACTGTGTCCATCAAAAACTGTAGCATTCCCATAATGGTACATGATATAATAATTAGTAGTGAATATACAAATCTTAAAAATGCAAACAAACCGAAACATCAAACTGATTGTTATATTCCAACAACTTTTACAAGTGGCTGGGTGATGTTTTTCTGTTTTCGTTTTAGTTATATTTGTTATTATTTATTTATTTAAATTATTTCCATATTTACATTTCAAATATGTACAATATTTTATATTGAGTTTATTCATCTTTTGACCTTTCTATGTCAAATCAAAAATATGTATTTCCACAAACAATGCCTTCTTCAAAAATGCATTGCTCCCTAACAGCATATCCTAGAAACTCGAGATTAGTGGTGTTTGATTGAAAATTTCATTTAGAAACTATTTTGTTTTTCGATAATTTTTCCTAAACTCAGTACTTTTTGAGTTATAGACCAAAAACCTAAAAAAGTTCAAGTTTATAGCCGTTGTTTCCCGTTTTTTGGCAGTTGGCTAAAGGGATTTTGGGGGACTTATAAAAATGTAAAAGGGCCATTAGTAGAAGCTATGTACCAAATTTCAGCTTGTTACGAATTAGTTGAGGATAGCCTATTTAAAGTGGATGAACTTTACTAGGCTATTTTAAAATTAATGTGAAAAACATAGTCATATACTTTATAATATCAACAAATTTACGAGGTTTAATGGGTAGATAAAATAATGTATGGTATTTTATGAAAAAGCATTGTTGTACATTTATTTATGATTTTTAATTGTAAAAATTTGCAGTAGGAACTAATAGAAGTATTTATATCTTATAATTGCTTTTGCAAAGTGTAACTTCAGCAAACTTGTTGATAATTTTTTTCTTGAGTGGTGGTTTTCCTATTTTATCAAAATTACACTTAAACTGCAAAAAACATTTTTGTAATCTTATGGTACCTATTTCTAAATAATTCTTTAAAATTTTTGAGTTTTGAAAAAGAATGTTCAGCCTACGGTTACCGCTACAGCTGTGCAAATATAGAGAACTGGCTGAGACTGATAACTTTCAATAAAGAACAACCTTTGGAAATCTTTAACCACATGGAGATTTTTAAATATGCATTTTGTTGACAGGATCGCAATGAAACTAGCTACCCAGAAAAATTATCACTCATGTCTTTGCCTCACTTTTCTATTACACATTGTGCTGTTTCATAAAATATGAGTATCTGATTGAGTAAATCCTGCTGTTGGTGGGGCCCCCGGACTAATACTAATAACAAGAAATAGTAATAATAGTAATACAGGACTTTATTGTCACATTAACAGAAAAAAAATCAAACATAAAAATAATATAGGTTACGAACGAGAACAATAAAAGTGACAAAGGTGGAGTTCAGATGATAATAGAATAAATTAACATCTGTTCTTTAACTCAATGTTAAAAATATGTCTACGACTATGTTTGGGTATTCCGGATAGTAGTTATGTCACTGCATATTGAAAAACTAGATACTGTTTCTATGAGCCTATCCTCAATGCTTAGATAATAATTTATATAGTTTCTCATAATTTGCAGGTGGCAGGTACGTTGCTAGTTGTAATGGCATTTGCAATTGATTGGAAGTATCCATGGTTTGGGATGTTCTTGCAAATGGAATATTTTGAGCCTGTAATAGTTTTGATTACATTTGGAGCTATTATGTTTATGCTCTCATTCTTTGGAGGTATCGCAACAATCACACGCAGTGCTTTAATTGTTAATATAGTAAGTAAAGGTGGCATTTTGGCGATGTCTTGGATCTGTTATGTTTAATCACATATTATAAATTGTGCTGTTTAACTTTTAAAATTTTTGTAGTATGCCCTTGCACTGCTTATTCTGTTAATTGTGGAAATTAATGCCGCTATTACAACATTTATTATTCATGGTAACATCTACTCCAGCATTGAAATGAATATGGTCGAAACCTTAAGGAACCAGACAGGATGGGATTGGGAATATATTATGGAAAAGTGGAATTACATGCAGGATCGTGTAAGGGCTTTTTTATTGTTCAAAGTGTTATTAACAGGTCCGGATATTTAGTCAGCATTGGAAGTATGAGGCAATAAATTAATAATAAATTCTCACATAATTCCTGTAAATATATAATTGTAGTGTCTTTGCAATTTTAAACGAATTATCTAGGTAATTATTACAGCATCACGACTATATGTTTACCTTATGCGAGCTCGTTAACTTACTTATTATTTATTTGGTCAGCTGCAGTTGATGCTTATGCAATAGTAAAATAAAATAGAGTCTATAAGCGTAGAATATGAATCGTCACGGGTATTAAAAGTACTACACGAAACAATTTTATGATAACGTCATTTTAATTTATCTACTTTCTTCATCTAATCCATTTCTTTCTTCATTTCACGATGCTTTATTTCATCCTTCATCTCAAGATACGAAGTGTAGAACCTCTGGCCTAGCTCAATAATAAAGTAACACTGAACTATCTCAGTTGTAGTTGTACAACATGTTTTACGTATAACTTAATTGATTGGAGTACGCCCACGGTTTTTGTTTACTTATTGAATTTTAATGAAATTTTTTGCAGCTTTGGGACTAAAAGTCTGGACACTGATTATTAATAATAGTAAATTTTAGCTGTATTGCTGTGGAGTTTCTAATTCAAGAGACTGGGCACCGTTACACATTGATGGCCCAACAGTTGAGACGGATGATTTTACCTACACCGTCCCATATAGTTGTTGTGGAAATTCTATAAATGATTTTCAGTCGTTTTTGCACTGCTATCATTTACCTTCAGCTGGCTGTTTCAGTGCTTTAAGTCGTTATGTGTCTTGTGGTCTAGCTGTCCTTGGGTACATCACTCTTGCTACAACAATTTCTCAGGTTAGTTTAAAGCTCGTTAGTCTAGTTATATTATACCTAATTGTATTGGTTGCATATTTTAAGCTTGTGCTAATCTTGTGTAATTTTTTACAGCTGTTGGGATTGATTTTCGCATTCTCGCTTTCCAGAAACATTCGACGTCTTAAAACCGAAGAAGAAATGAAAAGGCAGGAAATTCAGCATTTGATTTACACTGACCTGCACAAGCCAGAAGAAGAAAAACCGTTGTTGACATCATCATCATCAAATGCCTAAAAACGTTTTTTTCTGTTTAATGTATTTTTATGTATGTTAGTGTATTTGTAATCTCTTTTTAGTGCTTATATTAAAATACAATATAAAAGGTTGCTAAGAATATAAAGTAAAGCTCGAACTGATAAATAATGCTAAGAATATACTCAATTTAAACCTAAAGTGATAATAACAATTGTGATTATGTAACTATTAATATTAATAAGTAAATAAAAAATTTACGATTTAATATTTTCTTTTGGTAGACATGGCAAGTTAAAATCATCTGCATTTGGCTTTTTCTTAAACAAATTAAAAATTGTAAAGAAATGCTGGGCTAATTTTTATTAGCTCTAATTTTAAATAATTATTATTATTAGCTTAACATTCCTTATGGAATATAGCTGTTCACTAAGAACTTTCTAGATCCATTTAGTGGGGTGGATCGGTCCCCATGTACACGTTGTTCACTACACTATTGTTCACTGCTTTTACTACTTTTAGCACTTGTCTTATAGTTTATCATGTGTTTTTGCTTCCTCCACTATTTGTTCTATCTTATTCTGTCTTGCGTATGCCTCCACCATTGTGTTACTCCCATATCGCCCAGGTCTTTTGTAACTTGGTCCAGCCATCTGCCTTTGGGCCTTCCTCTGCTTCGTATTTCGCTTGGTTTCCATTGGGTTATTAGTTGTATTACTTTATTATCGCTTCGCATAATATGCCCCAGCCAGCGGATTCTCTGGGCCTTTATGAATCTGACTACATTTTCTCCATCCATTGCTTCTAGTATTTCATGATTCATTCTTGGTCTTAAACCTTCATTATCTTTTATCGGCCCTAGGATTGTTCTTAATATTTTACGCTCGAAAACTCGAAGTTCTTCTTTCCTTTAAATAATAGTTGTTTGTTTAACTAGGCAGAAAAGTAGCAGTTTCACTGCCACTGCTGTTGTTTCCACCCAAATCAGTAAAACTGCATTTATGACATGTTAAAGTAAACAATTTTTTTGTCGATTTCTTAGAATTAAAATTAATTTTGGAATTATATAGTTATTTAAGTAACAAGGAATGTAAAGACGTAATAACATTCGAGGTAGGTAAATACGAGCCGAGGCTTGTGGCCTGCCGAGAATGTTAATAGTTGATACATTCCGTGTTATTTATTAAATTTTTCACGCTACAGGTAGAAATTTAATCATATTTTTTAAAGTTCGTTTTGACTGCTGTCATCGGAATTATTTTTTAAAAGCCCCATTATTCTAAGTTCTCTGTGCTTGTTACCATATCAACGAACAGTTAAAATCAACATTTTAGTATTCTGTTTGAAATAAAATATTGGAATCTGTACCTTGTTGCTTTAATTATTATCCTAGGAATGTAAATGACACTATTAAGTTCCGTAGTCAAGGGCCAAAAGTAAACGAATGTTATTGGCCATTTTCATCTTTTGTAGCTATGGATGTATCGTCTATTTACCTTGCCTGTAGCGTGAAATAGTTATTTAAGTAACAAGGAATGTAAAGATGTAATAACATTCGAGGTAGGTAAATACGAGCCGAGGCCTGTGGCCTGCCGAGAATGTTAATAGACGATACATTCTGTGTTACTTAAATAACTATTTCACGCTACAGGCAAGGTAAATAGGCGATACATCCATAGCTAAAAAAGATGAAAATGGCCAATAACATTCGTTTACTTTTTGCCCTTGACTACGGAACTTAATAGTGTCATTTACATTCCTAGGATAATAATTAAAGCAACAAGGTACAGATTGCAAAGCAACTTAGAGTAATGGGGCTTTTAAAAAATAATTCCGATGACAGCAGTCAAAACGAACTTTTAAAAATATGATTAAATTTCTACCTGTAGCGTGAAAAATTTAATAAGTAAGTAACACGAACTGTATCAACTATTAACATTCTCGGCAGGCCACAAGCCTCGGCTCGTATTTACCTACCTCGAATGTTATTACGTATTTACATTCCTTGTTACTTAAATAACTATTAATGTTATCGATGTCATCGTAACCATCATGTTGCTATAACAAATTTGATGTTTAGAATTTCATAAATGTTCTGTTTGTGGTAAATAAAAAAAAACTGTTTTTTAACGCCTAGGCAGTAAAAGTGATACTTTAGTGACTGTCAAATGTTAATAAAAGCAAACTTTTAATGTCAATCGGGTAAAAAATTGATTTTAGTGTAGAGCAAAGCTAGTAGATATACTAAAGTATCAACATAAGTTGGCGTTTCTCAAATGGCAACCTTTACGATGTACTACTCTGTACTCTCCGCAAGAGGCTCTGCAATCGCTGTCGCATTTGATATTTTGTTGTGTTGTTTTCAATATTTAAACTTCCTTTTTGAACCGAGAAAATAGTTTTTACTGAAAAAAACTATTACTTCCTCTCATTGTAGAAACAATTCGCACAGGATTTATAAACTTGAGAAGAAGAAATATAATGAGGGGTAGCGAATTAGCACCACCTGCTGGACAGTCGATTGCCATTGTTGCTTTTTCACATTCGTGTCAGTACTTTGTTATTCATCTATCTATTGGCTTTGATGTAGAGTATAAAGAACTGCAAAAAAAGGCGGAACAAATATCCCATAAAACATTTTTCTTTACATTTAGCATTGTGCTAGTCCTTATAAAAATATACAAGGCGATAGTGGCATAACAAGCAATTGATGGGGATGGGCGCGTGTGTTTTGTTATATTTGGGGTCCCCTATTATTTAATAATAATAATACGTAAACTACAATATTGTATAATATATATTTAAAATAAACAGTAGGTATAAAGTTTAAGAAAACTTGAAAAGTAATAGAACTTAGAAAACATTTACATTATAAGTACATTATGAGTTGATATCTACTTAAATATAAAAATCTTTTTTTCTTGAATTTGCCTTGACAATAAAGGATGCATTATTTAGGTCTTGTGCAAATTGGTTTTTAATTCATAAAAAAGCCAAGCTGCTTAATCTATTCTGAAACAGAGT
This sequence comes from Ctenicera cuprea, assembly GCA_958336395.1. Lineage (NCBI taxonomy): Eukaryota > Metazoa > Arthropoda > Insecta > Coleoptera > Elateridae > Ctenicera > Ctenicera cuprea. The sequence continues at coordinate 22,366,449 of OY284491.1, forward strand.
ACTCCTTTGATAAAATTGAATAAACTCAAAAACCTTTATTTTTCCTACTATTATTTAATATATAAAACAGCTACAATAATTGTAGCTTTTTATTTATTATTATCATTATATATTAAATAGTAGTAGGGAGACTAGAAGTGTTTAAATACATTTAATTTTACCTCCTATTCCACTTAGAAAAGAAATAAATAGATCCACTCTATTTTATTATCCCTCCGATAGTTTTTAATCACTCGCAGCTTAGAAAATGATCTTACCGCTAAAGCTGATGTAAGTGGTGTGGTCAAAAATAAAATTAAAGCGGGACATGCTTCAGAAAATGAAGTAGGCAACACTACATTTTAATATAATTAGTTCTAACGTATTTTTTTTCACAATTGATGCATTCTAGTTGTTTTTTGAAAAATTTTTATAATGAATTATTTCATTTATAAAATTCTCGGTCAAGTCTTTATTGTCTTCTTGAATAAATTCAAGACCAAGTTTGAGTAGTTGATCATCAGAAGCAATTTTTAATGTTTCTGAATGGCAATTAAAAAAATATCAATTCACAGTCTCCATTGTTTATAATAAAGCAGCACTTACCCATTGCAGTTTTCTAAGAGTCAAAATAACGTATTCAAAACACTTCATGCGGTTACAATATCAAGAAAATATGATACTTTTCTGTAGCTTGCCTTGCCCAGTGACAAAGATAAAAATAAAGTGCTGAAAGTGGATAGAATCAAGGGGTATTAACTCAGGCCTCTTTACCGGGGGCCCGAGTTATGCTCCTACAAGGTGACTATCAAGTCAGTTTATAATTGTAAAATGTAAAATTCTAATTATTGATGTTAAGAATATAAATTAGAAAATAAAACCTTGCTAAAGAAATGGCAATTTATGCCTGTTTATTAAATAAACTGTTTAAAATGTCCACCATTTTGGTCTATTACTCATACTGGTAGTACAGGAAAATTATAAGTTTTTTCCTCAAATAGTGGAAAAAATTCAAACCAAGCTGAGTTTTAGCAGATACGCTCAGTTAGGCTTCCTGTTTAACGTACTAAAAGTCTTTAATGATTTGATGTGAGCTTCTGCAGCCATTTTGTAAAAATAGTGCTCAAGTTGCCTAATTAGGGAAGCAATACAATGGAGATTTTGTTCTTGCCTAAAGACGTATGGCTTATTAGATACGAGCGGAAAAGTGGAATTTTTTAAGGTAAAATATCTGTTCATAGCACAAATAGAAAAAATTATAAAGAAAGAAGTTTTAGATTTATTGCAGCTTTAGGAAAAAATATTTTCACGATTGTGTTCTGTTTCGTCTTTGAGATATAACATAAACATGAAATTTTTAAATAGAAACTATATTTTATTTTAAGACAGTTAAGAAGTTTAGTTTGTTCTCTTTTCAGCAATATACGGTTTGATACTAAATTATAAATTCAAAGAAATATTGAATAAAAACGCATTTCACTTCTAGTATCACAGTGCTATAAAACGAAAACAATGAAACAGACTCTTAACTAAAATTAGAACATTTACTTTAGTTTTTATTAATTTAAAAAAATACTTATGTAGGAAAACATTTTTAATCAGTTATCTTAGAAACAATTTTTTAATACCAAGATTATAATGACAATTGTTTAAATCGTTTCTATCGTTTTTACATCTAGATAGTTGATGAAATGATAAAAAGCAATCGATCAACATTCTTGTTAAGAACGATTTAGACTTTCTTCATGACCTACTGATGTTAGGCGTGTTTGCAATGGTAATAAAATAAATTATGGTTTCTATTAAAAAACTGCACGTTTGTGTTATATTTCGAAAACGAAACAAAATACGATGTTGAAAATATTTTTACTTAATATAGACGTCAATAGATCTACAACTTTTTCCTTTTGTAATTTTTTTCTATTTCAGTGCGAACAAAGATATAGATTATAAATTAGCCATTCAAAAAATTTATCCAAAACCCCAACTTTATCTGATACAAATAAATATGCTACCATCTCATATTTTGGTGACAAATCAAAATAAATTGCTAAAATTATAAACAAAACAAATAAACATAAAGTAAGTTTTAAAACAACTAAAAACATTTTAAACACTTTGTTTAATGCAAAATCAAAAAACAGATGATTTGCTAAAATCAGGCATTTACAAATTGAATTGTTCGCATTGTAATTCGGTTTATATAGGCCAGACAATTAGACATTTTGATAGTAGGTATGAAGAACACGTACCTACGTTGTTACAAATGCAAACATCCACATAAATCCAATTGCGCTAAACACTTACAAGAACACAATCATTTAATGACATCTAATAACACTATAAAATGTTTACACTTTTGTGATAACTCGAAGCCTTTGAAATTTACAAAGTTTTAAAAATTGTGCCGTAACGAGAAAATTGATCTCTTAAATTCACCCCTATTGGACATTTTGGAATAAGAAATTAAGTCATCTGCAGACGATTACCGAGATCAAGTCACCAAGCTCTATTGTTGCTATAACAACACTAATTGTTTACTTTTAGTATAACCTTTGATAATGACATGTAAACATGTCGAAATACGTATAAGGTCAAAATAAATAAATATTGTTGAAGTAATAAAGTATTTTATGTATACTCAATAGGTATTTTTATTATTATTTGCAAATGCAGTTTTAAAGAAGTAGCGCGAGAAAAATTCTCAATAAACTACACTTACACATTTATATGTTTTGAGAATTTCTATTGGTAGCTGTAGTTTTAGTCCTATATTGTGTTATTGCAGATTTACTGATAGTAATTCAAATTGCATTGACGTGAATTTAATGATATCTCCAATGTCGGAGGAGTGGGGAGGGGCACTTGCCCTTCGCTAACATTAGTATTGTAAAAAAATTACCAAGAATGTGGATCTTCTAGGGTAGTTTATAAATTTGCACAAAAACATGCAAATTATTATTAATATAAAATTTTTTGTTAAATTTAAAACTATTTTCGCTTGTTTTCTATAATACCAGCAGGAAGTTCTTATAAAAAATATAATTATTTTTCTGTGCTATTTTCTTTGATATTAAAATGAAAAAAGAAAAAAGAAAGTGAATTTGTTTATGCAAATTATGCATATTTACTTATCATTGTTACATTTTATATACTCCTCAACCAGCTGCGTAGGGTTCATAATTAGCATTAGTTGCGTCATACAGAAATGTAATTCAGAGTAGCATCACATGAAAGTTGCACTTAAATATTGTCTTTAAAAATTTGAAAGAGAATTATTTGGAACATATATCTTTAAGGAATCAGTATCAGGAAAACAAGTTATTGTTTAGAAGCGCACTTTGGTTCACAAATGCCAATATCAAAACCTTATCATTGCTGATAAAGTAATCTGTAAACACCCTAAATGTAACAATGAACTCATATGTTTAGATCAGTACCTACCAAAGCTTTCTGTGTTTGAGGAAGTGAAAACGATTTAAAAATGGCAAAACTAAATGCTGGAATGATGTGCATAAAATATGTAGTATTTAGTTCGAACTTCATTTTTGTGGTATGTAATTCAATTATCCTATAAAAAAATTAACGAATTAATCAGTTAGAAATTTATCGAAATCTTTCTGATAAATATGTCACAATTTAAAGCTAGCTTTCTGAAATGTTTTTTCAAATACAAATGTTCCACTAGGTATGCGGTTTTGGATCGGACAGCGGTTTAAATATTTTGCATTTTTAAGTATCCTTGAAACACATTAGTAGATTTAAGTTTTTTTAAGATAGATTCTGTAACGACCTGCAAATCCAAGACAAAAGCATGTTCTATTAGGCTGGTGGTATGTAACCTGGGCATTTGTGAAGTTCAAGTGTTCGTCATCCAAGTGGCGCTGATTAATAAATGTGCGAATTTCAAATAAGAATAAGCGGGGTTTAAACTTTTAAGTTGTACTTTCAGGATTGCTAGATCGATACAAATTATAGAAAAAATCGTTTATTTCTAACATATTTATATTTAAAAAGTAAAATGTTCTTTACGATGAGATTCTGTTTTAAAATGTTAATATAATGAATTCTGCCATGCCTTTTTCTTATCTAAATATTTACCGTATTTTACATGTTACACATATACAGGGTGTTTCCTATGTACGTACAGAAACTTCAGGAGGTTATTTCTTGGGTTATTTCATGAAGAAAAGTTCATCTAAACATGCTTCCTAACAGTCTAATAATTTTTTTGTCGAAAATTTCCGCAGTAATTGTGCCAATGTTTTGAAATTTTATGTGTAAGCGCTACTGATTTAGGCTAGTCTTTCTATAGATATTTGTTTGAATAAGTGCACTAGAGGTGTCTCACATGAGAGGGTCACGTAATATTTTTTCTAAATATTTTGGATCTTTACAATTTTTAAGTTTTGTCTAGATCCTATTTTCAATGCAAAAATACACAAAAAAGATACTTTAGTGATAGTCGCCAGATCTAACAGTTTTCAAAATAATTCAATGTTTTTGTAAATCGAGTTACCATGAAAGGCTAAGTATTTTCACAAGATAGTTTCCACAAACTTTGAAAATCAGTTCTGCACATGAAAACTATGAAAAAGTTTCTATAAACGCTTGTTCGGAAACGCTTCGTTGTAGAGGTACTGTCTTCGGAAGTGGAAAATTTCAACGATTTAAACTATCTATTGCCTCTTTAGGAGGCTGCAACTCCCTGAGGAAGCATTTCCGGATCCATGTTTATAAAAACTAAATTTTATTGTTTTGACGTATAGAACTTACCTTCCAAATTCGTACCAACTATTTTTGCACCTTAGAGAATCACTCTGACCTTCATGGCAACTTGATTGTTCATAAAACTTGAATTATCTCAAAAACTGTGTACCGTTTTAGTGTATTTTTGAATTGGGAGTAAGATTTTCTAAACAAAATTTCAAAAATTGTACAGACTTAAAATATTTAAAAACAAATATTGCGTGATCTCTAGCCTCCCATATGAGAGACATTTGATGCACTAATTCTAACAAATATTAGTAGAAATACTAAAGTAATCAGTAGTGCACGTATAGAAAATTTTAAAAATTTAGTGGACATACTGCAAAAGTTATCAACAAAAAAGTGATTATAGACTAGTTTTTCTTTAGAGGGTTGTAACTTCGTAAAGAAATATTTCTAGACGTATGTTCGTATACATTTTTTTTCATGAAATAACCCAAGGAAGGTTGAAGGTTCTGCACACCCTGTATATTCATTGTTTGTTTTTGTTTATTATTAAATTTTTGTAACATTTACAGTTAATGGGAGTTCTGGTAATAGCAGTAGGATCAGCTCTTCTCACTATTTATAAAAATGTTGAATCATTCCTAGAATCTCATCATTTTAAACCTGCCGAACTTTTGATCGCTATTGGAGTCATCATATTTTTTGTATCATTTATTGGCTGTATTGGAGCAATTAAAGAGAGTACTATGCTTGTTAACATGGTAAGTAACAATAGTGCCAATGTTGTGTAAATACAATAACACCTACATCAATTCATTTTTACCTAATACTCTTTTGCAGTATGCCCTTTTGCTGTTTCTTCTTCTTATCTTGGAGATTTCTGCTGGAATTGCAGCATTTGTTATGCGTTGTACCATCTTCGATGATATAAAAGATAACATGGTGGATGCTTTGAAAGACTATACAAAATCAGACACCGCCCAGCATGCTTGGGATTTCACTCAGAGACATGTAAGCAACATTATTTAAATTTCCAAAGGATGCAATTACAATTTTGATTTGCAGATGCGTTGTTGTGGGGTTGAATATCCACATGACTGGGCACCCGAACATGTTAATGGCCATTTGGTTAAATTTGCAGGAGAAGAATTTACAGTTCCTTACAGCTGCTGCAACAATGTTCCGAAATTCTGCGCTGATATATACCACGAGGGCTGCTCGAATGCTTTCGAAGTATACGTATCACATTCTTCTGCTGCAATGGGATATGTAGCTATAACTATCTCCGTTATACAGGTCAGTATCGTCTTGGTGTGTTTCTTCTATTTTTCCAATACTGCGGTCTCCTGTTTCAATTTGTTTTGTATTCGCATTCTTTTTTTCCTCATTTATGACTATTTAAAATTTTTATCTTTCTGTTTCTTTTGGTTTTTTTCTGTTGGTACCTGTTTTACGGTTGATTGTCTATCAATTTTCTAATTGTTCTAACATCCCTCTCTTTTTTCTTACCTTTAACTGCTTATCATCCCATTTGCGATTTTTTAAATTTTATTTCTTCATTGCTGTCACCGATATTGATTTTTTGGTTTTGCTTTCGAAAAAGCAAACTCTAATAAAATTAACGCATTTATTGAATTTTATATGGTAAATTTCGATGTATTTCAATTTTTTTTACTAGAAAATATTCTTTTACAGCTTTTGGGAGTTGTTATTGCAGTTGTATTAGCCAAAGCTATTCGTCGTGTTAAAACAGAGCAAGAAAGGGAAAGACAAGAAACTGCACAGAGGTATTTTGAGCAAAGAACTGGCGGAGAGGAACAGAGAGGGGTTAACGAACTTTCCCTGCATGTTCCAGATCCATCATCTACGGATGCTTAAAAGTTATTTTGAAATATTAAAAATATATTCTTAATAAAATAATTAATGAAGTACCTATTTTATTTTTCTATGATAATGTTTTTTATTTTTTGTTATTGTTAGTGTTTTATCGAAATTGAGAAGTTTATGACAGTATTAAATAATGTGTTTTAAAAAGCAAACTATGTAAAGAAGCACTCGTAAAATATATTATATTATATTGTGACAACCTAACTAAATAAAAAATAAAGTATTGTATAAAGAATGCAATTTTTTTTTAAATTATAAAAAATTCTACAGGTAATATTGTTTACTTACTCCATAAATATTTCCGTTACATTTTCATGACATCAGTGACTTGTGTTTTGTTCATAAAAACCTTATTGTGTGCTAATTTGGGACGTTAGAAATTTTGTGTAAAAATTATATTATCAAATTTAATAACACCGTCAAAATAAATTTTGCTGAGATTCTAGAAACTTTATCCCGTTTAATGTTCATAAAATAAATAAATTCCTCAACAGCGGAAAGTCGGAAGGTATTTTTGGTATCGGCTTTATGGTAGTCAAGACAATGAAGAATAACATAATAAACTTCAACCCAGTTACCGACAAAGGTACTTTATTCAATCTAACAATGATCAACGCACGCATAAAATCAAAGGTAACTTAAGAGACAGCCTAGATAGGTAATAAAGAAAAATAAGAAAACCAACTATCAACAACAGCAATTAAAACAGAACACCAATGGTTAAAAACAAAAACGAATTCGGAACAAAGAGGAAATGCTCGCAGAATGGAGTGAGGGGGTGATGTATCCAATTTACAAAAACAAAGAAAACAAGTTGAATTTTGTAAATTTATAGGGGAATTACCCTGATTACAACACACAAACAACACCCTATGCAGAAGAGATCGTAGGATAAGTGCGGGTTTAGGAAAGACCGATCTACAACACCCAAATATTCAACTTAAGAATGGCATAAGAAAAGTACTGTAAGCACAAGGCTCAACTTAACATCTACCAACTTTTTGCAGACTTTCGACAGGCCTACCGCTCTGTCAAATGTTAGTAGTTAATAAACATCCTTAACAAATTTAAAGTACCCTTAAAACGTATTGACTTAGTTGAAATGACACTCACTAAGACAACACACCGGTTAATATGCAAGATAAATATTGGAAGAATTTGAAACCAGAAACGGACTAAGATCCGTTGTCGGTGTTGCTTTTCAACCCGGTTCTAGAGAAATGCATGAGTAATCTATTAGTAAATTTTTTTTACCTGTGTCAAACGTTTAGTGGTAAGGGGACCTCAACACTAGAACCCACATATTTACGCGTCTATTATATTAAGCGCATATTCGTTTGTACAGTAGACTGCTACAGTTTTCAATGTAGAGAAACAAATTTGGGTTTATGCTATTTGTTTGTGTTCTTGATACATAATCCGCTGATAGCTCATTACGAAAACAAACTCGGGCCCGCGAGCCTTTAAATACTGATGGACAGGTCTTTAATGCCTCAGAGCCGAGGCACACGACACAGCATTATGTTTCAAAAGCTTGCGCAGAGTAGTTCTTCAAGAAAATGTTTTTCTATAGTCCACCGTTTTACATGTTAACCCAAAGAAATCCTTTGACCGCATTTTAGTTCACACAAGTAATGAAGAATACATAGTGAATATAGGGTGTACCAATAAAAAGTATAAAACCCACAGTAGATTACAGTATATGCAAACCGGAAAAAAACATTTATGTTTAAGGGACTTTTAAGGCACGAGAACAAAATATTGAAGATTTTTCTCAAAATTTGTTAAGTTGTGCAGGATACTAGTATACTTTGAGTTCAAAGACACGTTATAGGTAGGCAAACCAGAACTGAAACGGATGGTAATAAATGTTGATCTAGAAAAAATGTCTTATCACCTGTAACATGCTAATAATGATTACTCGGTCTGTTATTAAAACTGGTAGGTGCTGTTTCTATCAAAATGGAAAATGTTACGAATAGCGAATTTACTGATATTGTTATTATTTACGGGAAATCCCTAGGAAATGCTGTACAGGCAAAGCAAATGTACGAGTGGAGTGGTTTCTCAATCATCGGATTCAGTGGCGTAACTACAATTTGGGCCCCTCGCCTATGTTGTCCCCTTTCCCAGCACCGATTTTGTCAGGCCCCTTTTAGAAAAATTATAAATAAAAAAGAAATGATGTGGAAGTTTGCGACACCGATAAGATCCTGGAATGCTTGAATTTCCCTGCGGCCCATAGTTACGCTACTGGTCGGATCCCAAACAGTCATACATTCACAAGAACAGTTTAATATTTACGAGATCATGGCACTTTTCAAGCAGAACAGAAAGGGTTGGTAATGAAGAACCGCTTGTCTTCGAAACAGTGGAGAAAAATCTTGGTGTTAGCACTGGAAGACTTGTATTCCAAATTGGCGTTTCCTATTCTATAGTTTGGCAGATTTTACGGAAACCACCCTTACCACGTTCAACACGTTTAAGCTTTGCAATCAGGGCATCACATTCGTAGGCACGCTTTTTGTGAATGTTTTTTTCGGAGGTACAACGAGTAACAACATTTTCCGCTTTATTTGTATTTAGGCAGGATTTAGGCCAGGCGCGCACTTGCGATTTTCTGTCGCGCGATCATTTAGTCGCAAAAATGAAACACTTATTTTTAAGTACGAAGGCGCGCATATACGACTAAATAATTGCCGCGATTGAAAAGATACAACCAGCCCTATTTTTGAAGCGATGCGATTGTCGCAAATCAAAATGGGTCATATAGGACAGGAATGAACCTGCACGCACTTGCGACTGTTCATCCGCAATTCAGTTGCTGTCGAACGTTTTGAAGTGTACCGTGATATATACTGAAGGAGGTTAATTATAATTTAAAAAAGTAATATAAAATGTCCGACGACGAATCTCTCGCCAGGGATGACCCTGCAGATAGTGTCTTGGACACAGAAAGAATAATTCTAGAGGTGGAAAAGAGACCATCCTATAGTATTGAAAAAATTTATTAGGTTGATCTCTTAAGTCGTTATAAATTTTGTAAAATTGCCCTTTTAGCAATCTTTGACTTATCACTGGGTGCACCCAATATTGCTTCTGGCGCCGTTTTCTGGCTTACATTCGTAATAATAAAGCTACCATAGAAGCGGTTTCAATAAAATCCATGTTGGTACTAAGATGTAGTTACGATTAATTCCCCGCAAGTGCGCGCCTAAAAAATTTAAAAATTATTATTCCGCGATTGCGATTTTTCAGTCGCGCGACAGAAAACCGCATGTGCGCGCCTGGCCTTACACGGAAAGGAGCGTTTAATGTTTACAATACTCACATAAATGGTTCGATGAGAATTCCACAAAATACGATAAGCAGGAATTGTAAGCGACCATCTTATTGGACCATACATTTTACCCGCTCGTTTAAATTGAAAGAAATAAAGAAAGTTGCTTGAAAACGTACCCTTAGAGACACAAAGCAGCATGTTATTTTTTCTTGATGGTGCTCCACCTTATTGTGCTAGGGATGTAAGAGAATGGTTAAATAATAAGCACCCTAAAAGTTGTATAGAAGGAAACGGGCTAGTTCTATGGCCTGCTCGTTCGCCAGATTTAAATATTGTCAGTTGACGCAACAAAGGCGCATTCAAATTTAGGAAAACAATTTCTAAAAAGTAAAAGAATTGAAACATTTAGGTAGCCTAGTAAGAATAACTAACAATAACGAAACAAGTTAAGAACTTAAAACAGGAAAAACGCAGGAAGCTGGTGTTACTTTGCTTTTTAAGAAATGTTAAAGGCCAAATTGGAGCGGTTTTAGCTCAGTGGTAAGCGCGCGGGCCTCCAATGCAGCGGATCTGGGTTCGATCCCCGGCCCGGTCGTTCTCTCTCGCAAGGCAACGGGAAACCAGCGAGATAGAATTTCCTCAGAAAAACACTTCCTGTGGTTCGGAGCCCACGTTAAACTGTAGGTCCCCTATGTCTGTCTGTGCAAATTATCTATCGCCGCGCACCAAACACATACATAGAGAGGTAGGCAACGCCCTGAATTGGGTATGGCACTATAAGAAGAAGAAAGGCCAAATACATATTCAAAAACGCAAAATGCAGATACAAGACCCTCATAATGCCGGTGGTCACATACGCTTGTGAAATTTCTTCTCCAGCTTTTTTCTATCTATTGCTGGCGATAGGTTTCCCCATATTGCTTCCCTCTCTTTAGCTTCTCTAATACATTTTCTTCCTGCTAATTCTATTATATTATAAAACTCATGCAAATAAGGACGAGAGAAGACTGAATACCTGGGAAAAGTGAATCTTATGAAGAAAGTATGAACCTATTGAAGAAGGAAACATAAGGCGAATGATATAATATCTAACCAGGAAGTACGTAATTGCTATAATTCAGAAAACATAGAAGCTGCGATTAAAGCACACACTTTGAAGTGATTAGGCTAGGTGGAAAGAATGAGAGAATATAGAAGACCCGAAAGAACCCTATACAGCAAATTAGAAGAAAGAAGAAGACCAAGAATCAGGCACTAGAAAGATCTACGAAACTAAGAATTCGAAGATGGAAAAGAAAGGCGGTCGATAGCAATGGCTGGAGAGGCTACCAAGGTCCTACAAGGTCAGTAAGGCTAACAGCGCAGCGTGAGCAAGTATGTAAATTTAAATTTTCTAGTACATAGCCAACTCATCCAAAATGAAAATAATTTACAAGGGATAATTACGTACAGCAAGTGCCATTTAACCTTGCAAAAAAAATGACGATAAGTTTAAAAGGCGAGAAGCCGTTACACTCTCAAGCAAAAGCAAGGTTTTTTATTACATTTCTAGTTTCTTTGCTGTATTTTTTATACGTAACCTAAATTATCGTTAATCCCTTCTCAAAGCAAACTGTTTCTAACCTTATGGCGCACGGCCTTTTAATTTGTCAAAAAAATCCACAATTATTCGTAAACCATAAATAAATTGACTTTCACTTTTTAGTAGAGTGTACCACACTGACCAACGGCCAATTAGAGCTAGTTTAAGTTACGACTACCGACGAAACAAAGCGGAAGTAGCCGAATCAAAGCCCACTAAAATTTGCAAGGTTAGGTGGCACTTGCTGTACTTATTTATTTACTCATTTAACTTTTTTACTTTGCACATAAAATATTTAAATCTAGTTTATTAAATTGTAATATTAAGGCGTAAGAAATGATGTAGGGCCATATATATTTCCTTCGATTATTCATCCACATAATGGCTTTTCATTGAGTCATGACACCAGAGCTATTGTTCAGCAAAACACTATGATATCGGACGTTATCTGTAGTGATAAGCGATACATGATATTGCCAGGTACAACGTTCGTCCATATACTTCAATTAAATTAGTAATTAGTTTACTGTGACTAACTGTGCACGTAAAGAGTTTCAAAAAAATGGCTCGAGACCTCGATATAGGAATGAAGTGCATAAAATATATGCTTTTCGTTTCAAACTTTATGTTTGTGGTAAGTTATTTTACAGTAAAATGTTATCGTTAGGGTTGGAAAGAAAAAGCTGTTAAGAAAATATATTGCAAAATATTGATTCAGACTATAAATTAAAAATACAGTAATTTTGCAATCGTATTATAAGGGGCAATAAAAATTATAAAAAAATGTAACAAACAGGATATAGATTTTGCTATCTGAAAGCAGTTATTCCAGCATGATTTATTTTTTCAAAGCACCCAAATCAGCCTCACTTCCGCCATTTTGATTAGTTGTTATCATTATACGGTACGAAAAAGATAAAGATTAATAGGTAAAAAATGAATGTGGTTTAGTCTTAAAATCAACCGTTAAATTTTATCTGATGTTCAAATAATATGACGGTACAAGTACTTGACGAGTACGTGACAATTCAATGTTCTACCAGCTCAATCATAAATCTTTAGAGATTTTGATAAACAAATGAATATAAGAAAGACTGAATATCTTCTGCAAATACAGAGGAGGAAAATAAATACAGATTTAAGAAAACTTATAAGTAACGCACTAGCTTTTACGGCTAAACTATTGAACCTAGATGAGTAGTGTTTTGGGGGAGGGGGGGGGGCTAGGGGGTTTTCTCTAGATTTTTAAATACGAAGGTAAGTTAAGTCATACCCCAATTAAAAGGTTTTCTTGCACGTGGATTTAAATGGTATGTGAATAAACTTTATAAACCAGCAAAAAAATTCTGTTTCGCTGCTTTAGATGGGGCAGAGGGAGCGGTTCGTTCGACAATAGGAAATAAACTTTTATAAATTGAGCCGCAATTCTGTGGCAGTGAGAGATATCGAAAAAATTTAAATGCAAAAGTTGTTCAATTTAATGGGACCTTTACAATTAAATATTGCTTGACCCCTCGTCTTATTTAAGATTTTTGAGATAATATTTTTTAAAAGTTCCTGCTTGTTTGGGAAGGAAAGGGAGTACTAACATTTATTTTTTGTCCTCATGTGGAACATCGTAGGAAAGCTAATAACGCACTTTAACGATCAATACTAATTTTCTTGGTACAATAGTTAATGTGCGATTGAAAAAAGGTTTATGTAATAGCTGCTTTTTTGATATAATAACCCGCCATTTTGACACGGTTTGAGCTATCGATATTTTTTTAAGTTGTTGGGTTTAAAAAGACCTATTAAATGATTTCCGGAGCCCGAAGAAGTTTATAAATATTTTTATCGAATACCTCGTGTATGATTTATATAACATGTTTTTTTTTATCCCGTATATCTAGGATCAATAGTTTCGCGGTAAAAAATAACTGTGGGTAATAAAACTTGAAGTCTCACCACTAAGAAATTTAATAAAAGCGAGCTACATGTTTTGAGCTTTTGGTCAGTTAAAACTGACAATCTTCCGGCTACAGAGAGAATTCTAGAATTAGAATGCGATAATAGTTATTTATCTACGTCTGCTAGGATAAGAACTTATTATATCATTTATTTGAGTTGCATAATGATGTTTATTATCCAACTCAATGAGATAAGGAGCACTTATCCCACTCAGTGGCATATGACAATTTTTCATACTTCATTTTTGATTTTTCTGGTAACAATGAAGAAACTACCAACGTTGTAGCTTCTTCTATGTCCGACGGAATACTGTCACAATCACTCATAATTATAAAATAAATAACTATTATTATATCAGTGGGATAAAGGCATTATCACCATACGAATGCGGTGAGTTGCCCGACGAGGGCGTTAGCCCGAGTCTGAGTAAGAGCATGAGTATGTTAATGGCCTTTATCACATGGATATAATACAATTGTTTATCTACGTCTGCTGAAAATTGAAAAAATTACATAATTTTCAAAATTGAAAAAATTATATAAATTTGCCAGACCATCTTTTTTATTTAACATCAGAGTAGCATGGTATTTTATTTAAAAACAGAGTAGCATTGTATCTACATAATTTATTATCGTCATAGCAACCAAACATTTTTTGTCAATAATTGAGTTGTTTTTAATTTTTCCTTGATTTGTGGTGAAATTGTGTTTTTCCTTGATTTGTGTTGAAAATTGTGAGAAAACCGGTAAATATAATTATGAGTGATTGTGACAGATTTTGTTTAGAATTTGTTATATCCCACTGAGTGGGATAAGTAATCCTTATCCCATTGAGTTGGATAATGAACATCATTATGCAACTCAAATGAATTATATAATACGTTCTTACCCTAGCAGACGTAGATAAAGCTTTGTAACCGACCAACTAAAGTATTTTTAATAATTATTTCACATTATTAAAAATAATTTTTTTGGCGGTTTCAAAACTTGATCACGTTCTAATTCTGCAATTCGCTTTGTATTCTAAACAGGGTCAGTTTTAGTTGACCAAAACGTTGAGCTCGATCTTATTAAAATTATTAGTTTTGAAACTTTTATTACATACCCTGAGTGTATGTAATGTAATGTGTGATGTTTTTATCGAACAAAATAGATTATTTTCCTTAGTAACCAAATATCAGTGAAACAGTCAGAAATAAGTCTCAAAATACTATTATCACATACGCACAGCCACACAATTGCTTCTTTTAGATACCGATATTATTTTAGTCATTTTATTGTTAGTTGGATTTTTAAGTATTTATTATTTTATTTAAACCTATTGAAAACGCAAAACAATTTCTAACATTTAAAAGTTTAGATAATTAAACAGATACAGCATGCTTATATAAAAATATATGATGTGATAGAAGGCTGCTATTAGAATAGGTTTTATTGTTTTGTTTTTTAATAGCATGTTTTTAAATCTGGACATTTTTTTGTTGCTTTCACGGAAACGCTATTCACGTATGTCAAAACATGAGTTTACAATTTTAATTAGAAGAGGGTCTGTACTAAAGGACTTTAAGGTCTACCCTTATAAGACTCAGTTTTTTAAACCCGTGAAGGTATCCATTTTAAAAGTATACAGGGCGAATCGTTTAAGTGTGATACTTCTATTATTTTGTTAACGGTTTGTAAACTGATTTTTTAAATAAAACTTGTTAAGCACCACCTGGGGTATTATGTGACGTACTTAAGTCTCTCTACAGGCTGAGTCAAGCTATACGCCTTTTTTTTAGTGAGTTTATTATTAGGATTTTATTAAAAATTTTTGGTGTGCATATGTTTCGAAGGGTGCTCTACAACCTGGCGCAGTCAGTTTTTTGATTGTACGTCAAATGTCAAAATAGCGATTTTCAACTGTTTATTTTTAAATGGAACGGTACGACTTTGTTTGGCTTAAACGATGCTGTATGATGTTTACAATATGATCCTTACTGAATTTTTCATAATTTTTATGATTCAGCTGTAAAATAAGCATTCATTATGTTAGTCTAGTAGGCCGGTACGTACACACGCGTCACCACGTTTTTGCGTAAAATAAGTAAACTTTTGATGAAACAATTGCTTGTAAGTAAACATTTCCACTTCTTCGAGTTTCTTGTTGGATAAAAACTAATTAGTTTTTTATTTAAATTTTGTTTAGTTATAATCTTATAGTTTTCATTCGATGTTATCCTATTATTAAAGTAACTATTATTGAATGTAATCTAAATACCTGAGTTTCTGTTTTTTATGTTTAATAAAATAATGATTTCACTATGCATACTGACAACCATTAAATCGTTTTGTGCAAATACATCATAGGTCTCGGCCTACTAGACTAACATAATAAATGCATATTTTACGGCTGAATCGTGAAAATTGGGAAAAAATTCAGTAAGGATCATATTGTAAACATCATACAGCATCGTTTAAGCCAAAAAAAGTCGTACCGTTCCATTTAAAAATAAACAGTTGAAAATCGCTATTTTGACATTTGACGTCCAACCAAAAAACTGACTGCGCCAGGTTGTAGAGCACCCTTCGAAACATATACACACCAAAATTTTTAAATAAATTCCTAATAATAAACTCACTAAAAAAAAGGCGTATAGCTTGACTCAGCCTGTATAACTTACTCTAGCCACAATTTTATGAAATTGAAGTTGTGTTTCTATTTATGCGTAAGTGTACTTGAAACATTCCACAGTAAATTAGTAAAAATAATGTGTATCAACGTTTATCTAAATTGAGTATGACATATGGGAAAATGCAAATATGGAGGAAACTAGGGCCGACGGGCGGCCGTAGCTCAGTAGTAAGCTTGCGGGCTACCAATGTAGCGGATGGCAAGGCAAAGGGAAACCAGCGAGGTTATTTTTTCCCTAGGAAAACCTCTCTGGAGAAGAAGTGCATATACTTCCTGTAGGTCCCCTATGTCTATCTGTGCAAATTATCATCGCCGCGCGCCAAACACAGACATAGGAGAGAGGTAGCCAACGCCCTGAATAGCACATGGCACTAAAAGAAGAAGAGGGATAAATCCCGAAAGAAAAATTGGGAACTATCAATGTGAGTAGTTGGTAACACTGGGCCAGTGTCTGTCTGGCTCAGACGGACATTGGCGCGCATTGTCGTTATATTTGACTGGACGGAAGAATCGTATTATCTATGCTAGCTAAGAATGCCCCGCACTTGACGAAGGTAATAGTTGTTCGGTAATGCTATCTAACATTAAAATATGCCTAAATAGGATCACTGCTTATCGATCTCTATTAAAACGTCGACTCTCTCTACATGATCTGGGTAGCGATTTCTACACCCTAACTCGAACATGACATAATTGTTTTCGTTATCTATTAAATCATACAATGCAAGATGCACTTTCATTGAGAACACGGTAAGACGTTTCTCTTAGAACTTGTGCCAAAGTAATAAAATGCCCAAACAATTGTCATGGATACGTTAACGAGAGCAGCAAACCTTTACTTATTTCAGTTTCATGAATTGGCTTCAGATGTTTAGATTTAAACACTCCCTGTATCAGTGTAAGGCGGAGATATTATTTAAAGCGTGATTTTCCATTTTTGGGAGGCTGTAATTCCGTATGGAAACGTTTCCGTACTCATGTTTGTTATACATTTTCTATTTAAATTCACTTCAGGAATATGTTTCTTAAGTTTGTCCAGAAAGTAATGCAACACTCGTATAACAGAAACAAGAGCTTGCAACAATTTTGTTTCAACTATCTTAGTATTGTTTATTGAGATGTTTTCGGTTTTTCACACAATAATACAATAATTAAATACGTTTAAAGATTAATTGATTACAAATGTAAAAATATGAAAAATACAACAATTAAAATTTAACTAATTAAAGGGTCAAAATGTAAAAAGCAATACCAAAGCACTTGTCTCAACTTGTTATTTTGATTTTATGACTTGATTTAACTGAAAGTATTTTAATTTATTGCTACAAAAATTATTATAGTTAAAAATTGGTCTAGAGAAGAAAACATTTTTGCTGTTGCTTGAAAAACAAAATAGCTGTGCGGCATTTTAAAACATTCAAAATTTTAAAAGATTTTTGGAAAATATGAACATTTTTGTAAATGTAACATATTTTGGGTTTTGAAAATATTTTTTTTAAAATATTTTAACAAATATTGAGTTTGAAAATTTCCAAAGTTTTGAAAAGAAAATCAAAATAATAGCGGGAAATTTTAATCATTTGTACAAACTTGAATAGGAAGTGTTTGAAAATTTTTGAAATAAAAATTTTTAAAAAATTTTGACAATTTTTGGAAAATGTAATTAAGAGTTTTTAAATAATGTGATTGGTATTTATTTTGGCGTTAATTTAATTAAACCGTTCAGGTAATCGAGCAAAAGAAAACCTTTCAGATGTGCTTTCTTAATGGAAGATTGTTTCTATTGTCATTTAACATGTTCATAGAAATTTTGAAGCCGAAATTCGAACATTTTTTCATATCGAAAATTCGTTGTGGTGGTAGGAAGATCGGACTGAGAGCAACCTCCCATTCCCGCTTTTTTTCGGCGAACCAACTACAATTTCTAGCGATGTCATCCTATTGTAATTACCAATCTTTGAGCCAAATTTAGTTTTTCTGTGTTACGGCGCACGGCTGGACTGTAAAGTGTATACAAACACACAGTCCGATTTATCGGTCTCCCAAGGCCCTAAAACCTGCTTATTAGTCAAAATGTTTTAGTCAAATAAGCAGCAGCAGAAATTGCAGGATTTTTTGTATGGTAAAGATATTTAGTACTAGTTTGCTAGTTTTACAATTATTACAATAAATACCTATTCGATTTTTAATTTGTAGATGGTCGGTTTTCTGTTGATATCAATTGGATCAACGATTACTGCAGTCTATCATGACTTTGAACTATTTATGGAAGCCCATCATTTCAAACCAGCACAATTATTAATAGCAGTTGGAATAATCATCTTTTTTGTTGCACTGTTTGGATGTATCGGAGCAGTCAAAGAAAGCACCATGCTTGTTAATTTGGTAAGTATATAAGAAGTGACTGTCTGATTGTATTAAAAAAAATGGAAATCGGATTTTTCTTTAAAAAGTCACAAATTCAAGATTAAAATTATAAGCGTTATCTATATTTGCTGTTACGATGCTTGTAAAACAGGGAGTAAAGCAACACGAAGAAGAGGTTCATTTGCAAGGCAATATACATCTTAATTCCAAAAACACTAGTTCTTATGTAAGCCATTATTGTTGATTAAAATTTCTGCGTTAAGAACACCTGCTTTATGAATGATGCTTTTGCAAAAGGAAGGAGGAGAGAAACAAAACAGGATGTTACCTCTTCAAGCTCGTGTTGTACTTATTAATATTTAATAATAAAATTCCTAGCTTTTATATTACACAGTACAAATTTTGTAAACAGAACAATAAAAGAAATTACCAAGAATTGAAAATGAGAGTGTATTGCTCAACTGTTTCTAGAATTATTTGGATTACGTCACCGAAATCTACCGGAAAACAAGAATAGACAGCTTCAAATATATTAAAGTAAAGTTTAACTTTGATTATTATTTTTTCAGTATGCTTTCTTGCTTTTCATCCTTCTTATTTTGGAAATTTCCGCCGCAATTGCTGCCTATGTAATGCGTTCAGATATCGCTGTAAAAATTGAAAATAATATGAATGATGCTTTGGACGACTACAGTGAAAGCTACGAGGCTCGTTATTCCTGGGATTTCATGCAAGAACGTGTAAGTAAGTCATTAAAATGTAAAATGTGTTTATAGAATTTTAAAATTGCAGCTATATTGCTGTGGTGTTCATTCCTATCAAGACTGGGAGAACAAAAATGTTAACGGCAGCACGAAATTCGATCAAACTTTTCCCGTACCCGATAGTTGCTGCAAGTATCCAGAATGCAGAGATGGCGAAATATATGATCGAGGTTGTTTGGATCGTTTGACCAAGATCGTTTCAGAATCTGCACTCATGCTTGGAGTTGGTGCCACTTGTGTTGGTTTCGTACAGGTTTGTCATCGTTTCCTCTTCAATTATATCGACTAAAAATAAATTTACCTCCATTTTGTACAAATCTCCAGATCAGTAACAAGATTTTTTAAGTCTTGGAAAAATTACAGTAAACGAAAATAAATTTGAGTTTTCCATCTTAATAGTTTAATTACAAATTTTGCAGTTTCAAGGAACCCCTGCAGCATGAATTAGTTTTAAAAATTTTCATGAAACGTTAAAGTTATTGCTGAATCATTTTGTTACAGCTTCTGGGAGTCATTTTTGCATGCATGCTTGCCAAAACGATTCGTCGTGTTAAAACTGATGAAGAACTACGACGACAGGAAAATCGTCAAAAGCTTTATGAACAATTGGCCCGCGGACAAGAGGAGAAAGTGGTAACGCCGGTTTTGTACACGCCATCTTCTACAGATGCTTGAATGTACCCACATTTTGTAAAATATTACCACGTACCTACTTATTATTATTGTTTTTGTGGCAATTAATTTAGTTAGGTTTTAGTTTAGTTTCAGTCAGTTTGTTTTAATATTAAGGAGGTGAGATGAGGTGTATTAAAACAAATTTTAAATGGAAAATAGTTATTTCTAAAAGACGAAATAAATTTTAGTAAATCTGTGTGTAGTAGAAATTTGGAACAAAATTTTCGAATGAAAGTTAGAGGAAACTATTCATTATATAATTATTAGTTAACTTTACGTAAAGATAGCAATGTATTTTGGTTTGTTCTTATAAATAATAGTTGAAAGTTACACAGTAAAATTGCATTAAGAAATTTTTTTAACAACACTGGGAAACAACGAAAATGTTGAATAATAGTAACATGCATTAAATCAAGGATTAATGGCAACAAGAAACTAAAGTGTGTAAATGAATTCATTCTTTTCTGTAAAACTCGATAATTCAATGTGGTAATAGGCATAAGCGTATGATTCGAAAGCATTTAATAATCGAATGATTCATTCGGATAAAAAGTAGTAAAAATGCTTGCTTCTCTAATGCATGCTCCTATAAAGGAATTATGGTTTTTATTGTCTTTTCTCGGACTGCTCCGTAAAACAGCGCAAATCTGCAGCTCTTGATAGTATTTTTATTAATTTCATGGCCAATTTCGGCTTGATTTTTTGTAATATTTCTGCAAACCGGGAAATCGGATGCATTTTTCTGTTTTATAAATACATTATTTTTTTAATGAGACCAGGAGCATAAGCAATATCTGATTATTAATTATTATATAAATAATCAATTTTTTATATTTTTTGTTAAGTGTACCACTTGTTTTTGTCAACAGCAATACAGTGTTATTTTAAATATTAGCTTAAATACAAAATTTTTATTATTTATATTTTTATTTTTTTTGTTATTTATAATTTTCATAGCAATTTTAAAATTACCAAGTAGGAATAGGAATGCGTTGAAATGATCACGAGAAATAAATTACTGCAGTTTAAACTGTTTTGTTTGCCTTTCGTAGTAAATACTAATTATAATAATAACAGTAGTTAAAGATGCAGTTGAGGTCGTCTTTATGTAATCGCATTCCAGAGATTTGTGTATCGCATTTCGCATCATAATAGCACGACTGGTGGTATCATCGTATCATGTATCTGCAATGGGCATTTGTAGTTGCATACTGTAAAGAGGATTGCTTCAATGCGAAATGGACAGACTCGAAAATCATAAAATCGTAAAATCATTCGAATGATTTTTTGCAACCGCTCGTGATATATCGAGATATTTCAATAATCGAATGGTTAAATTATTATTGTGTGAAATATCCCACCACCAGTTCAATGCAAAAGGGACGACAAATAGTACGACTGCGCACGCACGGCTGCTATTGCAAGCGCAATATACATGAGTGGCATGATACTACGACTATTCGTAGAGATATGCTCTTGCGCATGTTGCTCTGTCTCACTCTGTGAATCGTGACGTCACACAGTGACAATTCCCGCGCATAGTCTACCCTACCTCTACCATATACGCCCGACAATCCTTCCAAATAGACCAAATCTTACATAAAATTGTGTTAACACCACGTTTTGGACGTTCTGTGTTGTGTACTGGTTTACTGTGTTTGTTGAGTATAATTTCCCAAATAAAGACAGCATTTGCAGAAAGTGGATAGAACTTTGTTGTCGTAAAGAGAAATTCACTATAAAAAACGCACGAATATGTTCGTTACATTTCACTCCTTACGGTTACTTAAAAAGATATGACATTGTGGATTCGGATAATTTGGTAAAAAGAAAGTTGAAGCCGAATGCAGTTCCTTCGCTAAATTTTCCCAAAGTTAAACCCAGTTGTCCATCAACAGGCAGAAGCAAACGACTATTAAAACGAAATATAAAGCAAATGTTTGCATTCGGTTCCCAGTCTGAACTACAATAATAATGATGGATTGGAAAATATAGCTGGATACATAGCATTTAAGTTAAGAAATAAGTTTAATGATTATTCGTTAGGTGAGAGAGAAATTGAAAGATACCTGTGTGTGTGTTTATATTTAATTCACTTTTATTTTATTAATTAGGGTATCCAACTGCATACAACAGAGAAAACTCTTGGACTTGGGCTAATGAATTATCCGAAGGAGGACTTTATAAACCTACTAGTAGCTTTATGGAAAAAATAGTACAACTACAAAAAGTTTTTGAACTGATCAATGCAGATAACATTAAGATTTGTAAGAATTATTTAAAATTTCATATGGAATCTTCAAAAGATATCGATTTAGCAGAAGAAGCAAAAATATTGTTCTTTAGGTGCAAAATGTACTTAAGAATAAATTTCTTAAATCAAATTCTAAAAGAAAAACATACAGTTTCAAAACGAAAAATTATTAAAATTGTTAATTAATAGCCATAGTAAATAATGAAATCCTAGTTTATCATTTTATTTTTAATAATTGTTGGTTAATGTAGTGTGTAATAATGCATCTCGTATAACAAATTAAAAATAAACTCTTGTACCTACTTAGTAGATATATTATTTTTCATATCTTTAACATTAAAATATCATACTTCCTTTATTATAAAATATAGCAACACACAAAAAGTGAAAAAGATCTCTGAAATATTATTTACTTAGGGCTGAATTTTAAATTAGAACCGAAAATCGACCGAAAAACAATTATAAGTTGACCTCTTTGGAACACTTTTCGTGTTTGTACCCGAATCTGTGTCTGATGCTTTATTCTGAAAAAAGAATTATGCAAAAAAACCATGTAGAAATCTATATTATTAATTTGTACGGAAATTTCCCAGATACAAAGCATGGAGTCGTTACAGTATCATGAAGCACAGCGCTAGCGCATTAAAAGTTGTCACTGCAAGACGTCGTGCGCGAACAGTGTCGATTTAGCGCGATCGGAGTATCATATCTTGTTAAGTCGTAGTATCATGCATGAGTGGTACCGGCACAAAAATTGTCCACTTAACTTTCAGTACGAATAATATTAATTGATCAGAAATTGATTTTTTAAATTATTTTTCATAAAATTGACTCGCGACTTTACTTCCTTGACGATAGAAAACAACATTATGTCATCACTGTTAAATGTTCCTCTTAAATAAATAGTTTTAAATGTTCTCAAAATTGTTGCTATAATTCCCACACGTGAAATTGTCGATATAATTTTTTTCATTGTACGGAAAACTGTCAATTCTGCATTTTTATTGATCAATATACTATATTACGTGACATGTGAAATAGAGATCTTACGAAAATTCTCGATTTTAAGATATTTATGGAAATACATGTTTAAGGTTTCCCGGAAACTAAAAAAGTTGTTTTACAAAAAATTGTTGTCTGGTGACATATGTATGTGCCTCGTAATTCCCGAACGGATGGTCTGATTTCGATGCGCTTTAGAAGCAGAAGCAAGACATGTTTTTTCGGTAGCATTTTGTTCAACCACAATGTTTTAAATGTGAAAGCGGAATCTGATAGAAGACCATAGGCCAAATCCAAAGTTTTTCTCCGAAGCTTCAAAGTAGTGGCCACTACGATTTTTTGAAAATTAGGAACTTAACGCTTTTACTTCTTCTTCTTCTTCTATCAGCTTTTACCCTTTGGGTTTGCTGTTTTTTGTTTCCAAAAATCTTTATTTTCCCAGTCTCCTTCCTTTAATCCCTTTTCGGCCATTATTGATTTTATATAATTTTCCCAACTTAAGGCTGGCCTTCCTCTTTTTCTTCTGCCTAACGGAGACCATTCGGTAACTTTTCTTGGCCAACGTTGTTCTGGCATTCTCTTTACGTGTCCATACCATTGTAATGTTCTGTTTTCTAAGGTTTTGGTAATGGATTGTTCTACTCCCATTCTTCTCCAGATCTATTCTGTCTTAGTCTCTCTCGTCTAGTTACCTTCAGGCATCTTCTCATAAAGTCAAGTTCTACTGTCCGTATTCTATTTCTAGTGGTTTGTGTTTGTGACCACATTTCCGCGCCGTAGAGGACTATGCCTTCGACAATACTATGAAAGTTCGTTTTTTGACTTATATTTTCATTCCATAGTATTCCATGTAGAGATTTCGTGGCCATTTTTCCCCATTGTAATTCTTGAAGAAATATCCCTTTCACACGTGTCTATGGAGCTGATGTTTGTACCTAGGTATTTAAAATTATCACAGTGTTTAACTTTCTATATACGCTTTTACTCAAAAATAAATTTACAGATGAGCACAAACTTTCAAGATTATGATACCCTTATAGAAGACCACAATTTTATTAAGACAATTTTTGAAAAATGATATCTATAAGTTGATGCCCAGGTAAAGTAGATACAGACAGGAGATTAATAAAGTATAACCAAATGACCGGCACTAATAACAACCTCGAAAAACAAAACTAGAATAAAAATAATGATAAAATTTTATAAAGAAATACCAATATCTATAGTAACATATGCAAGCGAAACATGGACTTTATGGCATCAATAAGATTCAAACAGCGGTAATGAGGTTCTTGTATAGAGTAGAAGAATTAAGGTTAAGAAATTTACAGAGACAATGCAAGAAGAAATTAAAAGAAAAACACAAAGCAAGAAGGTCCAAAACATGAAGCGAAAGTGGGCAGAACACGTGGACAGAACACGTTTTTAGTTTTATATGCTCGTAGTCTGCTAAAGATAATATTGGAAGGAAAAATAGAAGTCCCAAACGCAAAAGAACGTCCCCGGCTTTAATATATTAAGCAAACTGAGGTTGACATGAGATGCATAGACTATGAACAGCTTAAAAAGAAAGCAAATGATCGATGGTGTTGGAATGCTGTTAGAAAACAGCCAATTAACTAAAACCACAAAAGAATAAGAGCTAGGAATGAGTTGGCATTTGGCTGGTGTCTCAGTTCGCTAAATGACGCCTTCTATGAATTTTTGAAAACTGAAAATGTGTGGTTCTTTATTTAATAAACAGGAAATCTTTTGCCACAAAGAAATTGATTTTTTCAAAGCGTTTCTCGGTAACGTCTAGCACAGCACGGTATTGAATCTAAGAGAGTTTTTATGAATTTAGGCTTTAGGCATGTACTTCTCCTGTTATCCGACTTGCTTATGTTTAGAAAAGCGAAATTTTAAATGTATTCAACGAAGGCAAGTACTTCGTCGAATATATCGTTTGGTCTAAGGCTATGGGTAGTTTTATTTATATTATTAATCTTTTTTTATTTTTGTAATATTTGTTTTAATTTAAAAAAAATAAATGTTTTACATAAAATGATATTAAAACAAACATTTTTCCATCAAAGAAAATGTCGAAAATTCCGATTTCGGTAAATACGAGTCTAAGGGTTTACTTCACCAGTGATGATTTATTGCTGGGTCTGTTTTTCAAATTTGGGCAGCTTTGCCGTTTTGTGGTATTTTTCGCCCAATTTAGTTTTTCTTTATTAGCTTACAGGTTATCATTGCCATCTGATCGAAATATCGTTTATATTTTTAGGCGGGTTTAGCCCTTCTTGACTTATCAAAAGAGGCTCCAACTCCTGAGTCCTCCCGTACTCGGCGCCTATGAGTAGTGCGTGATTGGCAACGATCTTAAATTACAGGAATTTCCAGGCAAAGTACTTCCCTAATTTTTTTTTACTTTCTTGTACTTTCAGTATAGCGAAGTATTGATTTTGTGAAAATTACGGAAATACATGTTTTGGGACTCCAGGAACCCAAAAACTGGCTTTTAACATTGTCTGTGTGTGTGGCTGGGTGGGTTGGTATGTATATTGCATGTATGTGTGTAGCGTAGCATAACTTACGTACAGATAGATGGCCTGACTTTGATGAGCTTTGGAACGTGGGGAATAAACTTTTAAAACAAATCCGAAACTATAAGCGGCAGTTAGACACGTGTTTTTGGTAGCATTTTTTTGACAAATGAATTTTTAAAATCTAATTACAGAATTTGATAGATTTTTTTTAATCTTATACGTTAATAGAGATAAAGATGAGCTATAATTTAGTTTCTGTCCCAGTTCTCAAATTTTTTTGCGACGGTTTCTCTGAATTTTTAAAAATTGGAAATTCATGCATCTGTTATTAACAAATGGTATGTGGCGTGGAATAATAAAAAAATTCTGTTTGGGTTGAATTGTTTATGAGTGATAGTAGAAAAAGAGTCTTCAATGCAGCAGTATTTAGGGAGGGGGGTTATTCTTCCCCCCTACCTCTAACAAAGCATTTAACTTTGAGTGGGCTGTGTATGGTTGGTGTCTTAGCATTTTAGTCCGCTCCTGATAGTTGCGGGGTATTGTTTCTCTTCGGAATGCGCGGATAATACTACTACTGGCTAGTTCCCTTCGCTTGAAGTAGTATATGTTTCAAAATCTTACTAACAGATTTTATTTTGCCATTGTTGGCACGTGAAACGTTATTGGTAATACTTCTGAAAAGATGATAAGTAACTATTTATAAAGTAGAAGAGAAACTAGGGCTTCGTTTTTCTTATATTTTTAAATATTTACTTGTTAATTTTACAGGTTTTCGTTTTATTAAAAAATAGTAGTAACGGAGCAGCTGCCGTGCAACGAGAAGTCATCAAGCGCGAATGAATTGTCTTCATTGCTTTTTGATGCACTTTGCCAATAGGACCAAATCATTATATCTACTTAACCAGTCACTTTTGATTAATATAAATTTAGTACTGCTAAAGAGTTTTCTATTAAACAATTAACAAATCCAATTGAAAAATATTTCTAACGCAAATAAGAAAAATATTTTACTTATATTAGAAAATAATTAATTCTCAAAATATATACCTACACTATTAATGCTAGTACAAATATGTTTAACCCTGCAGTGGTGCCGCCAAGTCTGACAGACCTGTGGTCAATGTTTTTATTAACAACATTATAGTGGGTGGGGTTAGGGATTTGTACTTCCAGGTACCTTTCTGAAATGTGATTCAGCATCATGTGTCATACCGGTTTGCGTGTATCTTTATTCATTTAGAAGTTATTTAACGTTTGGTCCTGTGAGACTTGGCATCACCAGTGGCGTTTGTAGAGTGCGAAGTTGTGACAATAATTAGTGTTGGGTTTATTTTTGGCTTTTGGTAAGTTGTTTTAGAAAATATGTAGGTTAATTGTCAGTGGCGTAGCTGAAATTTATGAGGCCCCCCGCAAGTTTACTTTTTTGGGGCCCTTTATTAACTAAAGGTAATTAATTACGCTTACCTTTACTATTGAAAACGACGACTTCGACGAACATTTTCCTCAGCGAAGTCAATTATTTTATCCAGATCCAGTTTCCTTGCTGCCTGTTGCTCAATGCTTAATATGGCTAAGGCAGACAAGCGCTCCTGTGCCATTGAATTTCTCACATAAGTTTTAATAATTTTTAATTTAATAGTTATTTAAGTATCAAGGAATGTAAGGACGTAATAACATCCGAGGTAGGCGAATACGAGCTGAGGCGGAGCCGAAGCTTGTCGCCTGCCCAGGATGTTATTAGTCGATACATTCCGTGTTACTTATTAAAGCTACACTGCCGGTAGCGTGAAAAAAATGTTAGTTCCGCGGTTGCAACAGTCGCAGGTATAGTTATAAATAATTTTAAAGCAATCAATACATCCGGAATGCTTGATGATAATGATTTGTGTTTTTTTATTAAAAATTGTGCGAATTCGATGACCGAAAACTTTTCTATTTCTGCGATTTCTTTTCTTAAGATATGTTTTACTTTTAGTGATATTAGCTGTCGAGGAAAATCTGATGAGATGTCTTCAGGATATTGAGTAAAAAGATTGTTTGCGACTACATAGAGCTCATCCTCGTCCATTTTAAATAGTATCATTGGAAACAAACAATTAAACCGCTGCACAACTTCCTTTATACCACAGAATCTGTCAATTATTTGCCTTATCGTATAATGAAACTTAACTGGTCGTGTTTACTAATATCTTGAGTAGTGTCTAATATTATTGAGTAGAAGGTAGCTTGTTTAATATTCGAAATAATTGTATTCAATAGATTTTTAGACAGAAGAATAAGAAGTTCATTTTGAATTTGCGGGCTCAAATAGTTGACTTTAAGTTTATTATTTTTATCAATAAGATTCGATAAAACACTGTCATATTTTGCTAAAAGTTCAATAATAGCGAAAAAAATTACCGCCTTGTAGTTGTCCTAGTTTTTCACGATGTCCACGAAAAGCTAAATTACACGAAGTTAATGTAATCGTCACATCAATTATTCTTTTCAATACTTCCTTCCAAAAATTAACTTTTTGTTTCCATTGATTAGTCAAAAGCACATCAACTGTGGAATCGTTTTCCCAAGAGTCGTAGACAATACAAGCCTGCAAATGGCTCTGCGAAAGTTCATGAACTTTTATTTTTTTTGTAAGCCCTTGCCAATCGTTCACTCCGTCGATCCAAGCTTAGGAACAATGTTTTCGGTCAGCAAATAGCCAACACGGTTGACAGTATGCACAGTTTAATTTCATTGAGTAACAAAGCCAAATCCGCGGAATTATCTGTCCAGCTGCACTTTTTTGTATGTAATAAGTGGCAGAAAAACTTCTGTTTTTCTCATCTTTTAGAAAAGGATCTTTAGGTTTGCATGGTCCAATTTTTACAATACTTCGCTTTAAGTCGAAATTCAAAATATTCTTAGGATAATAACCACGATTTGTTGGATACGGATCGCTCATATCAGGTAGTTTATCTGCAATAGTCTCCTCCAAAACATCTTCGCATTGAGTATCTTTCGTTACGTTAAACGTATCAATATTTGAATCTTTAGTTTCATCTACATTAGTTAAACTAACGTCAGATTGAGTTTTCTCGAAAGATGTCGATGCATCGCTGTCCTTTGACGTTCCTGGTTTTTCAGAATCGTGTACTGACGCAGACATCGATGTTATTTTAAGGTTCTTTTTAGCACATTCCTTTTTTTTGCTTTTGGAAGCTTCCGTTTTTGAGCACCACTTGCATAAAACCTCTTTCCCGCACTGGACATATTGCAGATTCACGAAAAACAATTAAAAATTAAAAACTACCCGCAATATTTACTAAATTGTTTTTCTTTTCATAAAACTATTAACAATCACACATCTACACGATTTCTTACAGACTGAGGGTCTTACATGGAGGTAACATGCAGTTAGACTAAACAAGTTAAATGTTAAATAAAGACCCTTCAAATTTCTGATTTCTGAAGTTATGTTTAATAACATAGATGCGATTTATTGCTGTGACCTATAACTGAAACAAAACAAATATATGGGCGGTTGAGAACACTATAGCTTTGTTTGGACTGACTGTTTTATTTTGTTTTCGATAACACAAAGTGATGATTTCTTATTTAGAATGTGTAACACTCAAATTTCAAGTTGTCGTATATCGGTATTCTTTGCATTTCTACTTTGAAGGCACTGATCATTTTAAAGAGGTCCTAATTTTACAATTACTATATCTCGGCCGCTGCGAAAATTAGGGGCCCCCTTGGCTCGGGGCCCCCCCCGCAATGCGGGGTCTGCGGGGCCTTCCGCTACGCCACTGTTAATTGTTGTAATATTAAGTATAATTCTAGAAAAATGAGTTATGAACAAGAGCAAGCTCGTTTACGTAGTTTACTGGAAGAGATGGATTCGGACGAACACGTTATTTTTGATGATGAATCTGAAGACCATGAAGAAAATATTGTCGCAACTCGGATTGATGATTCAGAAACAGAGCAAGAGGGAGATTCTGATGATGATGTAAGTGCGAGTGCTCCAACCAAAACCAGATATTTCTGCAAAATTTGTAAAAAGTTTTTATGTTTGCAGCATGCGGAATTTCTATGCCCACAGTGCGTTCCTCAACATGAGAATCACATATAGCAGAGGTTATTGTATTTGCTCCAAACATATGAGTGTGTCTTTTGTATTATTTTGAAATAAATAAATAATTTGTTGCATTTTCTGAGAAAGTGAGTTTTTTCTGAAATTTTGGGTAAACAACTGATATGTGATTCCGAAGATTGAAAAGGGTAAATATACACTATGTACATCAGCAAAGTATGTAGAATCATCTTTAATACACAAAAAACATATATTATATTATAAACTATAATTAAAGGGTGTTTTTATAAACTGGGTCCATCAGACTTGGCATCACCAGTGGTGTGTTGCAACCGAGCGTCACTGCTGCAGGGTTAATATGTGATAACGTTATTACTCGACAAGGAAATTTGTAATTATTTAGCAATTTTAATTTTTCCTTTGCAGGATATTTTTGAAAACTTTAATTTTTACTTGCCATCAGTATAAGAAAGTATTACTTTCATAAAAATTTCGGGCAAACCTATAGACAAATCAATTATTTTGTAATACTCTCCTAATATAATCAATAAAGAAGCAAAATTAAAAATGGAAACTGTTGGAAAACATTATTTTATTTTATGCAAAAATACAGAATGTTACTGTTTATTTTAAAGTAGCTAATACGATCACAAATAATAATAATAAATATTAATGAACAATATGTAATACAGGCATTTGTTTCGTTTATTGCAAGCCAAAACTAATCAAATTATTAACAGTGACCCAGTTTATTATTTTATAAGCTAATTGTTTTCTGTCCATATTTTATAAATGACAAATCAGTAAACTACTAGAAGAACAGTTAAAGTTGTATGTACTGATTATATTATTTACTGTAAACGCCACGTTATCACACGTTATCGCAGCTGATAAGAACTGCCTGTTTAGCAGGTACACACTGCAATATACGTTTCTATTGAAGTGATTTGTTCATAGTGTTAAGTGCTTACCAAAAACGATCTGTTTTTAAAGTAAAATGGCTGGAGATCTGGAAATAGGGATGAAATGCATCAAATATATGCTTTTCATTTGCAATTTCATGTTCGTGGTAAGTTATAAATTTAATGCAATAAATAATACCTCAGAGAAAATAATTATTACTGCGGTACACGCAATCGTTGCGCAGCAACTTAGATTAATGCGGAAACCTTATAATGGCCCCCATATTTACTTTTTGCCAGCTGTAGTTATATTTATAACTATTCTAGTTTGTGTTGTAACTACATTCATATTAGTTTCTTAATAACGTTTTAGATTTATCAATTAATTGGATAGAAGGAAAAATTAAGTGGTAGCTACAGGTGAAATTGATTTTTTATTCGGTTACTAAAAAAAAACGAATACTTATTAACTAACTTTAATGTAGGTACGTAAAATAAATGGAATTTCCAACATTTAAGTGTTTTTATTTGTAACCAGATAATGGGGTTTACTTTTCATTTATGACTGTGATAAATGAACAATATTCCAGTCACGCAATAATAATTATTTTTGTAATATAATTATGAGATTAGCAGCTCAAACAATTAAAATCTTTACTGCATCTAGATATAAATATAACAAATCAAATTTAATTAGCATAGTTGTAGGTAGTAGACTTAACAGTTTTTTTTTAAATTTAAGTCCTGTAGCAAAAATTGAATTTTTGTTATGCCTTAAGTGATAGAACTGATCAATTATATCATTTACTTAAACACAGTATTAACAGGTCCGTTTTCAGAAATTTGGAGCTCTTGGGCTAAGAATTTGTAGCGCCCTAACAGCAGGGGTAACGTTCGAATCTAGGAAAAAAAATCTCTAGAAAAAAACAGCTCCGAAAAAAAATTTTCGTTCAAATATGCCCGAAAAAGTCCCTGAACAAAACGCCTGGAAAAAAACTGCAAAATAAAGCCTTCATAAATAAAGATACATGTTTTTGATATCCAGGAACTTAAAGCAGTGGCTTTTAAAAAATTTCTCGCTAACGTATGGGTGGGTTACGCGTTATAACTCCCGAACGGATGGTCCGATTTCGATGAGATTCGGATTGTCAAAACATTAAAAATCAAAAAATTTACCGTCAAGATAAGCTTTTAAAAAAATTCGAAATGGCAAACGGATGTTAGACATGTTTTTTTGGTAGCGTTTATACCAGAAAACAAATATTTCTGAAACTGGAAACGGAATTTGATAGGAAGACCTTAGGGCCTTCTAGCATCAAAATTGCGGACTATCCGATTTTTTGAAAATTTTTAGGTTAACGCATTATTAATCAAAAACGAGTTAACGATCTGGATGCAGTTTGGAATTAAAATAGCCATAGAGAAATACAATGTCACTACCCAAGAGAATGGTACAAATGAAAACTGTGGAGAAGCTGTTTTTGCCGAGGATGTTTATAAAGCTGATTTTTCTTCCGGAAATTTTTTTTCCGGGGCTATGTTTTTTAGGGATGTTTTTCCGGACACCGTAACATTTAGACAAACTACCACTAGTTCACACAATGACACAACTGCTACAGTACAGGTTCATACATGAGCCTGAAGTTGGGCAATAAGTGGCGGCTCGTATCCTTTTCGAACACTAACGGACACTTTCTACTCAATTTTTTACACAAAAGCGTATTGAGCGCAGGCGCACACACACTATCTTATAACCAGACTAGATGTGTTTTGTCTACCTGCTAGATTGATAGCGATACCAGCGGTATATGCCTAGTTTCCACTAATTGACGTGATCCACTAAGGGCATTATCGTAAAAATTGAAAAAACAAGTATATAACTGAAAAGATATCTGTATTTAATGCAATACCGTAAAGAATAATTAATTAAAACAGTATATTTTATAAAGCATCGCCCGGCGTTTTTTTGGGCCCGCGCTTTTTTTTGGATCCGGCGCCCTAGGGCTATAGCCAATTAGCCCAATGGTTAGGATGGTACTGATTTTTTGCGATACTATAAAGATAATAATTAAGCAATAATTATAATTTTTAGATGATTGGGTTTTTGCTAATATCAATAGGAAGTACAATTACTTCTATTTATGGCGATTTCGAAGAGTTTATGGAATCTCATCACTTTAGCCCCGCTGCAATTATGGTGGCTTCTGGTGTAATTATTTTCTTTGTAGCGATTTTTGGATGTCTTGGAGCAATCAAGGAAAGCACAATGCTTGTCAATTTGGTAAGTCTAATTATTTGTATTGTACTTTTTGTTACATTTAGAGCAATTAACTAAACAGAAAAATAACAGACAAATACGTGAAATTAAGAAGCTGTTGTGAGAACTCAAGGGGTTTTCCTCATTATTGAAATACGTGGACACGAATATCAATATTTACAAAGTTTTCCGAAATTGGCAGAACAAGAGGTATAAAAAACACTTGTGCTTTAGGGTTGGTACTTTGTTCTCTTGCCCTGCTTAGGTGCAAAACATGTTTTCACCAATTTTGAGGCGATTCGAATATTTTTTCGTATCTCCAATAGTGTTGATAATTTACCTACAACGATTTCACTTTTCTTCTTGCTACAAGCACCCCCTACATAGGTTCTTTGATTATTGATTAAATAAACAGAGATTTTCGATACCTGCGTTGTTAAATAAATTTCTACTTTTTTCAGTACAAAGTCCTACTTTGCATTATTCTTATTATGGAAATTTCCGCTGCAATTGCCGCATACGCAATGCGTTCCAACATCGTCGAAGTAGTAGAAGCCAATATGTTCAGTTCAATGGATGACTATGGTCGTGATGAATCAGCAACCGAGACTTGGGATTTCGCTCAAGAACGTGTAAGACCCTCGGTTAAATTTTAAGGATTAACATTAATTATCGCAATTATACCTAATTACAGCTCATGTGCTGCGGTGTTCATAAAATACAAGATTGGTCATCTCACAAAATCAATGGAACCGAAGTTACAATTGAAGATGCAACTTTCGAGATACCTAAAACTTGTTGTAGCTACCCGAATTGCGAATCAGTTTATAACCATGGTTGTTTGGACCGTCTATCCTATATCATCTCTGAATGTGCTTTCATGCTTGGAACTGGCGCCGTTTGTGTTGCTTTAGTGCAGGTTAGTTGTCACTTATATCCAACTCGAGGTTCTCATTAAAATAATTTCAACATATGTTGCACCTTGTTATATAGAAGCTCCCGGTTTAGGTGACAAATTGATGTTTTTGCAGATTTTGGGCGTTGTGTTCGCACACATGCTTGCCAAGACTATTCGTCGAGTTAAAACGAACGAGGAAATGCAAAGGCAACTTAATCGTCAAAGGATTTATAATCAGCTTGCACATGCACCCGAAGAAAAAATGACACCTGTTTTATACACACCTACATCTTCAGATGCTTAAAATGGTGATCTTCTATTAGAACTTTTAAGAAAGCCATAATATAAAGTACTTTGTGTATAAATTGAAAAGTATTAAGTTAAATCTATTTGAATTTCGTATTAGTAGTAAGAAAAGAATATAGAGTTAAAAGTTGCTTTTGTTCAACGAGTGGAATTTATTGCGGTTATTTTTAAGATTTTGGATCTAAGAAATTTAATGTTATAAGCTTTAAGTTGTAACGATTTTGATCAGTTTGTGTAAAAAATAAAGTTAGTACAAAAATGTGTTTGGTATTTAGATTTATTGTTTATTAAGTTATAAATTATTGATTATAAATATAAAATTTATATTCCTGCTAATTAAAGCATTTAGGAGGTGACGGTAACGAATCAACAGACTATAAATTTGAAATACGCTGTTCATTGTTGCTGTAAGCTAGAGGTTGGCACTATATGATTTAAGTAATTTCTACGAGGATTGTTCGAAATGTACGTGGCTTAACACAGAGATGGCGCCAATTCGGCGGAATTTGCATTACCATTTTCAGAACCATCTTTTCTTAGGTTAAAATGACAGTATAGAGCGATCTGTCAATTAGTTTGTGTTTGACAGTGCGCCAAAGTGACCGTCTCGAGTGATTTCGTAAATAATGGAAAAAACTCAGTTGCGAGCAGTGATAAAGTACTTTTATTTTAAAGGCTTAACACCAACTGAAATCACAGCAGAGCTGGATTCGACATATTTGAAGTCCGCTCCCTCGTTTTCACTGGTTAAAAACTGGGTTGCCGAGTTTGAGCGTGGTAGTGCGAGCACAAAAGACGAACCCCGCAGTGGATGCCCAAAAACGGCTACTACCCTGGATATGATTGAAAAAGTCTTCCGTATTGTATTGGATGACCGTCGAGTAAAAATGCGCGAGATAGCAGACATAGTAGGCATCTCAAAAGACAGTGTGCACAGAATTTTAACTGAAGAATTGGAAAAAATATTCCGCGCGTTGGGTGCCACGTTTGCTCACACCGCCGGAGCAAAACTGAATGGTTTGATTGTTTTTCGACCTATTGGAACGTTTTTGCCGCAATCCAAAGGACTTTTTGCGCCGTTTTATAACCGTCGATGAAACCTGGGTTCATCATTACACTGCCGAAACCGAGGAACAGTTCAAACAATGGACACACAAAGGTTCTCTGCTACCGAAAAAGTCAAAAACTATTTTGTCAGAAAGAAAGGTTATGGCAACTGTATTTTGGGATTCTCGTGGAATTATCTTCGTCGACTACTCGGAAAAGGGAAAAACAATAAATGGCGAGGATTATGCCAATCTATTGCAGCAATTGAGCGACAAAATCAAAGAGAAACGGCTTCATTTGGCGAAAGAGAAAGTGCTTTTCCATCAAGATAACGCACCTGTACACACGTCTGCAATCGCTGTGGCCAAAATTCATGAATTGGGATTCGAATTAGTGCCCCATTCGCCCTATTCGCCAGATTTGGCTCCCAGCGATTTTTATCTATTTCCAAACCTGAAAAAATTGCTCGGCTGTAAAAGATGTTCATCCAATTCCGAGTTAATCGTTGCTGTAAAATGCTATTTTGAGGACTGGGGTTCATCGACCTACAAAGACAGCATTGCTGCTTTGGAGCATCGTTGGAATAAGTGCGTTGAGCAAGCGGGAGACTATATTGAAAAATAAAATAATTTTTTGCCCACAAAACTTGCGTTTTCTTTGTTAGGCCACGTACATTTCGAACGATCCTGGTATCATCATTTTTTATTCCAGACGGTATTCATCACATTTACATTTTAATAACGATGCAGATGATGTAATGCGTTTCATGGCATAAACAATAAACAAATAAGAAAGACAGTTATGTAAATTAATTATATTGAAGGGGCTATTACCGTCAAACTTAAACGAGAAACCATTTCTTAGGCCACCTTAAGCCAAACAAACCTATAGTTAAAATTTGTGTACAATTTTTGGGAAGTGATGTTTGGGAATGTCGGGGCACAAGCGTGTTTTGAATGCAAGTTTTGCATAGATTAAAATAATAATTGTTCTCTAAAAGTTTGTTATGACTGTGGATTATGATTTAGAGGTTTTAGATGGTTTAGTCAGGCAGCGTCTACAGTTTGGCGTTGTGATGAAGCGATGTTTTGGACGTTGATTCTATCTATATTAATATTTCTTTGCGCAGAAGTGGTATCCAAATGGGTTTTATCTATTCTAATTGTAGTGCAAGTAACGCCTCGTGTGTGTGGGCTTCTGTATACTTGCGTTTGAAAACTGTTTGCTTTTCTGCACACTAGAACTCGAGAAGCGGTATACTATTTTCGTATTGCAACTCCTTTGTAAATTTGATGGTGTTTTCTTGGTTGTTAAGGAATTGTAGCAAATTATCTAGTGATTCTCTTCCATGTGGCCTTACTTCAAACGTGTTATCTGCGTATGTTAGCAAGGGACTGTTTTCAGTTTGTTGCACTGTTTCTAAGAAACGGTAGTTATTAATTTTTTTCCAACTAATCCTTCACTTGCTCTATGTGAAATTTTTGTAACTTAAAGGCTTTGTACCAAAGATTTGATTCTTTTGGAACAACTTTGTTGTCTTGGGCTTTGCGGAGAAATGTCAGGTGATTCTCCTCCTCCTGCATTCACTTGCTAAATTTCTACTTAAAATAACACAGTAATCTGCAAAAACAACATCTGCGGTAAGAAATACGGAATGTTTCACAATAAAACCAATCCAAAAATGGGCTAGACGTCCTAGTGTGCAGAAACCTAAAGTTTCCAAACACAAATATACAGAAACCCCACACATACAGCGCGTGACTTGCCACAATTTCAACCATCATAACAGCGTAAAACAAGAAGTAGCAAACTGGCTCTACTAACATGTTGCAACCATATATTCGAGTAAAGAAGACTAAGAAAAGGAGAAAATGGTTGCCCATAACTAACAGCTAACTGGACTCAGAATAAAATCACAAGAAAGCAAGAAGCATACATTGAGATAACTACCACAATAGTATTCTTGTACAACCCTGGAGTTTCTGACAAACTTAAAAGAATCGGAAACTAATACCGTATTAAGGTTTTTTTCCAACCTGTGGCAACTTTAAGGGACATGGTCACGAAAACCAAACCTGTAAAAAAATCAAAATAAAAAGAACTTCATCTATCTAACATACCGTGTGAGTGCGGAAAACAATACATATTAGAGTTTCAGAGCACAAAATAACAAGAGAAAGGGATAAATAGAGAAGTCTAAAATTAGGGTCATGTGTGGACTGAAGAGCATCGAATCCAATGGGATAATACTAATATAATAGCCAAAGAAGAAAAGCGAACACGCAGGAAAGCGAAAGAAGCTACATACACAGCACTGGCAGAACAACCAATAAGCCAAGCAAGCGTGAAAATAAAATCCATTTGGATGCTTTTCCGCAAAGAAATCTAAAAAGAAAGAACTACCTGAAAGGTAACTTGAACATAACTTTTACCATCAGTATAGTGGTCTAGTGGCAAAGGTTTCGGTTTTGAAACAGAAATCGCGAAAGCGACCCGAGTTCAAATACCGGTGACATCAATTCCATCGACAATAAATTGTCCTTTTCAAGATGGTGTAGAACAGACCTCCAAACGTCGCGTCATCACAAAGCGACTGTGGACACTTCCCGACTAAACCATCTAAATTCATTTATTGTAAAACAAACAAATGAGTTAAAATTTTCTGAAACATAGCTGTTTAGTTGTGTTCCAGATCCCAAAGTGACCACAGCTCTGAAGATGTCTCGTGCAACCGAGGTCGAAACGTTGGTTGTTTATTCACAGATGACGCAGCCCCAACCCGGAAACCTAGATGTCAATTGTGTTTGTAGTTTTGATATTTAAGCTATGGTATTACATATTTTCAATAAAATGCTTTGCAATGCGGACGATTTCATGCTTATAAAAGAATTCATTAATCTCCTTACATTTTTAAAATTTGTTTTTTTTATTTCTACCATAACTTTTCTACGATCATTCAAGTAAGCCCCCTTTCCGTTGGAGGAACTGGCTGTAATTAGCTTCATTTTCGTTTTAGGTATAAAAACCCTTTTCTTTTAATACGTAATTAGTATTGAATGCAGTTTTAATTTCCTATGAATGTTATTTAACCTTTGTAAATTCTGGTACTGCGCTTGGCATCTTGTATATTAAAATATACAGCCAGCTCTATTAAAACCTGTTGTAATAAGGAAATAAATATATTAAAATGATAAATAAAAATATTCATAAATGAAAAACCTATAGAAGAAAGCCTACTAACTACCCGGTGTTGCAGCAGCGGTGTCTTGCGGTATGCATTGCAGACATGCTAACGCGGCTCAACACCCCACCCGATCCCACCTATCACATAAATTCCTACCCACCTTACTGGCATGGGGTGGGCCTGGCGTAATCCAGGATCGACCCTCGAGTCAGCTCCATGTCAGATGATGATGATGATGATGAATGAAAAACCTATAGAAGAAAAGGTAAAGAGTTTTTGTTCAAAAAAATATTTTTACGTTAAAATTGTCAAACTGTTAACTGTACAATTCATACAAAAATAATTACTACACTTCTATATTAAAACAATATTTGCTTTGTATATTATTTAAAACTAAATTCCTAATAAAATAAAATGTAATCCTTAATTTCTTTTAAACACAAAAAAGCTCGAAACCAAGTTAATGTGCTGTAGAATTCTATTTGGAAATGTTTCCAAGAATTTTCAATGACCGAAAAGAGCAACCGCGTAGTCCTAGCCGATTAAACATCTCTTTGAAGTTTGGTTACGTTAAATAACAGCAGCCTTTCTCAAACTCAGTTAATCCACTTTCAATTTAACACAATACAAATTGGTTGAGAACAAATCTGATTCGCTTTTTATCAGACGGATGCTGCATCTGACAAGTTGAAGAAGTAATTTAATTTTTTTTTAAAGAGAGAATTTTCTATACGATGTTATGTTATCTTAATTAAAACATGTTTTTTCTAATAAATAAAAAATTAACTACCATAGCTTATCATAAAAAGAAAGTAGTGGAAAATCAGAATTAATACCATACTTACTTCACTACTTACTACTATTTCAATTTATTGTAAATAAAACAATTCTTAACTTCAACAGGTTTTTGTTTTAGCCTTTATACGTACGTCGACGCGTTTACATGTCATTTTCAGAGGCAAGATTAAAAGTAAGCAGTTGGTGTTGGAGAATCTAATTATGCCAAACACTTATTAGAACACAATCAGTATAAAATTTTTACATTTTTGTGATGACAAACGTAAGTTGAATATCCTAGCAGCATTTGAAATTCACAAATATTTATAATCTACACTTTTCATGAATGAGCAAATTGATCTCTTAAATTCACTATGATTGAACGTTTTGAAATAAGAAATCAAGTCATCTGGACGCAGATATAGAAAACCAAGATCAAGTTATGAAGGTTTATTGTTCCTATAGCAACACCAACTGTTTATTGTTAATCTTGCCTTTGATAAAGACGTGTAAGCACGTTGAAATACGTATAGGGCTAAAATAAAAAATCTGTTGAAGTTAAGAATTGTTTTATTTACAATAAATTAATACCATACCTACCCATACAGTTGCATGTACTAATCGCAGGCCAATGAAGTCGAAGCTAAGCGGTACAAATTATGCTGAATAGTAAATAATATTGGAAATACAGGTTAGTATTAATAAGACAATCAGTAAAGGTTAGGATAAAGATTTTATTGATTATTAAAATTATTAGTGTCAGTTTTTTTAGTTTTTATACACGTGATTTTAAAACTTAAGAAAATAAATTAACAACATCTTAGGACTACTAAACTTGTCATAATTTTATATACAATACCCCTACAATTAAAATTATCATTATTCCCAATAACGATGGATTTCCGACATGATTTGTTTTTACACGGTAAGAGCGTCAGAAAATTCGACAGCAAACGACTATAAAATTAACAACCCAACAACAAAACGAAACAAATTGCAGTAACCACTGTTATAGGAGGGCATGTTCGCTGTTTCCCACCGTGTTGCATTGCTTCGGGATGTTCACCTAAAAAACAACAAAAATATCAGCCACAATCCAAAAACACCTTAAGTTTCGAATAGTACAATTTTAAAAAAGGTTAATCCTATAAACATTCAATCGCAGCATTTAAAAGAAAAACGGAAAATCCCTAGCTTTAAAATTTCATTCTAGAATGTCCGACATAGATTTTTACAGCATCCATTATACATCTGTGTCCCTTTCAATGGCGTCCAAGTGTTCGATAATTTGAGCAATCCTTTAGGAATCGATTTCAAATATTTCAAGCGACCAAATGCTACGAGGATGAGGTAAAGCTCGACCTTTCACGAGATTCCCGATATTTCCGAGGATCGAGCTTACATCACAGAAATTTAGATGGGATATTTCACCGCAAACCGTACAAACAAACAAAATAATATTGAAAAGCTGAAACAGGTAAAAAAATTCGCTTCCGAATGTCGCTGAATCTACCAGAAAATAAGAATTCCAAAGCTTTGTGCGATATCACGACTTTAGAAGCGTCGATAATTTTTGACTCCAGTTAGAAAATATCAAAGAAAAGAAGGTGAAACCCCGGAATGAGCATAATTCAAGAAACGGAAACGAAGGTCGACGTAAAGAGAACATAAAGCCATAATTTAGAAACGCAACCTTTTGTTATATAAAAAAGGAAAGTGGAAAATTTAGTGGAAATCAATTAGAGTGAGATTTAAAAAGTTCATGATAAAACAGCTGGATAACATCTTTAGTGCTTAGATTCAAGATTTCATAACTTGTAAAAATAATTATGTAATAATAATAAATAAAAAAATAACTGCATACAGATTTTATTTATAAGTTCTAGCTTTACTTCGATGAAGTTCCTTTTTATTTACAATAAATTAAAATGCCTATAGATTGCTTATAAAATTAAAATACCGTTACATTACTTTTAAAATTGATGAAGTAGCCAACCAAAAGTTAGGAAAAAAATTACTAGTTACAAAACTGTTCAAAAAAGACTTTTATGCGAAGTACTTTGGTATATAAATAGATTAAAAAAGTTGACATGAGACCAAACACTAATTCGGTTTTATTTTATAAATAAAATGAATTTTTGATTAACCACCTGTATAAAAAAATAATCTGCCAAACAAATTTTAAGCGAACCGGGGGCTATGTTTTCGTTTCCTTGTGCGTAGCAGTAACCATGTGTTACAGGCGCCTCCACCAGAGCGCATCTTGAAAATTCAGATTTAATGAGAATAGATGTGAAACTTTACCTTTTCGCTTTGATAAGGTTTCTGATTTATGAATGTTGTCGTTTTTGAACACGTGGCTTCAAATATGGGATAACATGGATTAAAAATGTACTAGCTTTATCATATTTGCAAAATAGTTGATTAACATTGTTTTATTAAATGAATGTTTGTTAAAGTTAACTAATTAGGCCTGATCAATTTTTCAATAATAAAAAAAATTGTTAACAAACCAATTAAAAGTGTTGTTATTAAAACAGTTGTTTAGTAAATAATGGAGCCCTGTGTTCCAGAATTTCACAGACAAATTTTAAAAATAAAGAAATTCAACATTTAACCATGAAATGTGTCTGCAATGCAGTAAATAAAATCATTAAACTAAGCCTTGCAGTCTGAATTGCCAATGTTACACAAAGGAAAAATAGTGATGCAATTTCAGTTTTATCCACTTATAAGGATTTTATTTAACAAAGAAAATTCTCAACTAGAATATTCAATCAATTGACAAATAGACGAGACAAGGGATTAAATAAACGAAACGTTTACTGACGGTCTTTTGGAATATTTGCCCAAATTGTTTTTAAGCAAAGACTTAATTTTTTATACTGAAAAAATTCACTAAATTACAGGACTCGATTCAGTCACAACAAAAATATAGAACATATTTCATGTATAATAGGTTACATGTTCAATTAATATAATTAAAAATTTATTAATTTTTGTAATAAAATTTTACACAAAAATTAATAGACAGGAAGCGTATTTTATAGACAATTTTGCTATTTCAAAAGATAAAATATTACTAGAGAGAATAGTTTATCCGCGGTTGACTGTTCTGTAATAGTATATTACGCAACAAGTTTAGAAAACTGATGTTTTACTAAACGAGTATGGCTGGTTTGAGTACGAGCGAGCGAAGCGAGCGAGTAACTTAAAAAGCCATCCAAGTTTAGTGAAAACACTTTTCTAACGAGATTTTTTCGCATTTCCTGTAAAAATTTAATTTTGTTAGTTTTTAATAAAAGTGACATTAATAACTGTCACTTACTGGCATTGAAAATAAAAAAAATAATAGTAGGTAGGTTGTTTCAATAACATATTAACCTAAACAATCGATAGAGACAAGTAAACAAACAAAAATATTTGCAAGAGCAATGGAATTTCAAGAATTTGAACAAGAATGTGAAATAAGAAGTGAATTTTCGGATAAAGAAGTTATTCTAAAAGCAGCGAACGAAGCGTCTTCTAGTTTGTTGCCACAAAAATCAAAAGACCGTTACGAAAAAACTTACAGCCAATTTTGCGATTGGAGAAAGAAGAAGGAAGTGCAAGGAGCCGATGAAAACATAATGTTGGCTTACTTTTTTGAAAAGTTAAACGGCCAATCAAGTTCTGTTACATTGTCAAATTTAAATAATTGTACTTTTAATATTTATACAGATAAATAATAAATAATTTCCTTTTGTCAAGAGTGTTTTTATGCAAAATCCGTTGCTATGCTGTAATGGTTGCAATGCTGTAAAGTACCACTTTACAGAACGATTTTGAGTATAGAAATATAGTCAGTTACAATATGAAATGCGAAAAAAGGGTTTTATTTTAAGCGGAGCGCTAGGCAACCTCTTTTTCCTAAATGGAAAACCCTATACTCATATATTATATTGTCAATCACGTACATAAATAGTCAGTAAAAACTGCTTTTTAATCACGTAGTGTTTGCAGGTAGGTTTCTAAAGAGA
Organism: Ctenicera cuprea; assembly: GCA_958336395.1. Lineage (NCBI taxonomy): Eukaryota > Metazoa > Arthropoda > Insecta > Coleoptera > Elateridae > Ctenicera > Ctenicera cuprea. The sequence goes on from OY284491.1 coordinate 22,409,577, forward strand.
AAAATCATTTTTATTTTTTCTTTCGCAAATTTTACTATTTATAAAAATCTTGCTTGTTTTTAAATCCCCGAATATATCAAATATTTTAGGTTATTTGCCTAACAAAATTTTAATAGCATTTTTTCTTTAAATGTTATACAAAAATAAATCAAAAAAATGTTAATGTAGTAGTTCGCTGTTATCTATTCCTGACTAACTACCTGACTTTTGGTTGTTGAATTAAGGAAAGTGATTCAAAGAAAAGTGCTTGGAGGAAACAGACGGTAGTATTGAATAAATGTTATTTATATTCTATATAAGTTGCAGGCTTCCGCGGCCGTTGTTAATAACAGCTAGGCTTCCGGGTTGGAGCTGCGTCATCGGTGCATGAACTGCAGACGTTTCGTACTCGGTTGCACGGGACATCTTCAGGTTGTGGTCACTTTGGGATCTGGAACACAATCTGGAACAGTTGTGTTCCAACCCTGAAGCCTAGCTGTTGTTATTTATATTGCTGTTATGGACATGAACGGCCGTTACACGGGCGAAACCCCTCCAGCCTGCAATTTAGAATGTCACCGCTACGATTTGGACGGTTTATTGAAAGCGTTAATAGCATAGTAGCTCGAAATGCAGGCTAAAAATTTCGGTAAAGAAATAAAAGCGGTAAACCCTTTGTGGGTGCTCCAACCAATCGGCTCCGGAGGGCGTGGTCTGACACCACTACGAGTTAAACTTCGCGAAAAGAATGGAAGCCACTTCGTCTCTCTCTCTCTTTCTCATTCTCTCTCCCCCTTTCTCTCTCCCTCTCTCTTTCTGCACCACAACCATGGTTTGTCTTAAGACATTGTAATTGCATAATCATAGCAAACTTAACTCCAAGGGTTACAAAAGCGCAGGATAATGTTGACAGACAATTCATCACCCATGGCAACGAAATACTATAAAACCAAACGCAAGAACGCAAAATCAGTTTATCTTTAGGGTCGAATAAAATCGGTCAGAAGATACACACTTAAGAACTATCGAGTTCTAGCTTCCGGTTACCAGTAGATCGATCTTCAGCCTTTAGTTACCAGTGTTACCTCTAGATTGAGCTCTAGCCTACGGTCACCAGTACTAACCCAAGATGGAGCCTTAGCCTACAGTCACCAAATCGAGCTATAGATTCAGGTTACCGAAAATATCCTCGTCGGCTTCTACTAACAGGAAAGAAATCCATTAGCGCGCAAGAGAGCCAGAGATGAAAAACGAAGGTAAACCAGACCATCCGGTAAACCCCCAAAGAAATGGATAAAAAATGGTTAGTTAGGTCTCTAAACAATTCAATATTAGAAAAATAAGTAAAATTTGGTCTTAGTTCAAACCCGAATTTAATATTAGATTGTTCGTAAAATAAACTTCATGAAAAAGGTTTTTTTTAGAATTCCAAAAAGTCAGATGTATGTCTTAAATATTTACATTTATGCTCTGATTTTCAATTCTCACAAAAATACAGTAAAATTATACGGTTATGCCCTTTACCGGTACATATACGGTAGGTTTTTGAGCCATGTAAATTTACTGCATAATTATTATAAGAAATTGCGAATCAGTAAAATGGGAATCGTTGTCGATTTCAAACACGGCGAAATACGAAATAGAACAACAATAAAAGAGTAGGAAGTTGTTGAAACTGATCATTAAATAAGAACAGGGGTAGAATGTAATGGATCCTCGGATTAGCGTTTTCATGTCAAAAAAGTCCCCGCAGCGTAAATGGAGGCATTTTTCGGGTTCGCTTAGCTAAAAGCCGTGATCAATGCAGCATTTATCTAATTAGTGGCGTGTAGATTTGAATTCCCAGGGGTGATTTACTCCAAAATAATTATCTTTGCGTATTAAGGCGTACACAACTGCGTCAGTACCAGCCCCATTCGGTGGCGCTCGGGGCCTAAATTTCTATCGTTAAACAACAGTTCAGAAGTGTTCCAGTAAAATATAGTACTTACCATTGAGAACGTGCACAGTGACATTAGCGGGGCGAGCATTAGAAGGGTTACACTGATAGTTTCCGGAGTCAGAAGGTCGAGCCCTTTGGATCAGCAGCACGCTGCGGCTCGTTTCTCCTCTTTCTGTGGCGACGCTCACACCACCTCGGGAACTCGAATAGCTGATTATCTGAAAAGGGGATACATGTATATATTAGAATGGTGGTGGATGCGATGCGATACTTATCCACCCAAATCAAGGCATTGTCGTACTTATACAGCGATACGTCTGTGTGTTACCGGGAGTTTACGGATTGCCTTCGAGCCCTGTTAAGGCTTAAAAGGACATAACCGTAATTATACTTTGGGGTTCCTAACTACAGAGATCTAAAATACAGCATGATTTAGAATTTAATCTCTGGAATATTTAAGGGAACGCATAACTTTTGAATTACTGTCAGAGTTGTTTTAATAACCCTTTTATTTATTTATGCGTTTATACGACGCCTATCAGATGTTTACACCGAAGTTTAAACAATTATAAAACAAAAAAGAGGGGCAAAGTCAAGGTAAATAACTGTTAACCAAATTTGTTTATACATATTTGATAGGATAAGTTATGTTTGCGTCGAGACAGGTTCAAATGGAAAGCCACTTTTGTTTCTATTTTATTACCGCTATGTTAGGAGTCAACAAAATGAAAGCAGAACTGTTATTGGGCTATATAACAGTTTTGGCAGAAGGAGAAGTCAGGCAAGGAAAAATCTCAGACTAGGATCCCGTAGAGATTTAATTACGTGTGTCTGAGCCCGTAAGGTTCAGGGATGCAACTATAGCAAAAAAAGTGCTGATTCTGAAAATCCAGGTCGTATTCTTCAAAATCTCCGCGTTTGGTTACTGGAAAATAGAAACTTGAAAAGATGTTGTATCCAACATTTTTACTTTTTAACGACAGATAGCGACTTTTTATGATAGCTAAAATGAAATAAGTTAATCTTTCTATACAATCCTATGCACTAATCGTTAAGCTAAATAAAATTATGCAGTTGCACTAGTTTCTCTTTAAATAAATCAAATTTTAAAATCTGCATAATCTAAGCAATAACGTGATACTACTTTTATATTTATATCATTGTAAATATCACGAAAGAAAACTATTCACACTACGTTTGCTTGAAAGGCCATTACTTTTAAATGCGCTGTGTTGGCAATAGTAAAAATAATCAGTAATACACGTTATCCTTTCTACAAATGTATTTAATTGTTTTACGTCGGTGTTAAATTTTAAAATTCAAAAATAGAAACGTTCAGAACTTTGCTTTTGATATATTTAAGCTGCAGGATATACTCACACATACATACATTTTTGTGTATTTCTCACGCTGCACTGTATTGTTACAGCATAATCCATTTGTTTTCTTTTATTATACCGTCTGTCTATAAACTATAAAGTAAGCCCCCCCCCTAACTAACTTTTAAACGACTTGATATTTTACCACAAGATTTGGTGTGCCTTAAGGGGAAATAAAATACTATTTTTTAGCCAAAAATTAAATTTTGTATCATTCAAAATGGCAACTCGGCGCCATTTTGAATTTTTTTTAAATAGAAAGGGGAGTCGAGTGACACCTAATTTGAAATGTCTTTTAGTTCTGCGTCTGATCCTAGAGTTTCAAAGAAAAATATTCAGCCAAAACAAAATGGCGAGTTTTAAATAAATGGACTCACTCAATTCAAAATTGTTTTGATTTTTTTATTCAATAGTCCACTTTTTCATTTGCAGGACAAAATTTTCCCAGAAATATCTCAGGTGGCTGGAAATAATATTGAAAACGTTATGTTCCAACAAGACGGTGCGGTGCGCTGCCTTATTATTATAGGCCTATTTCTGACTTTTTCAACGAACATTTTCTTGGAAGATGGATTGGTAGGCCGGGGCTTGTAGAATAGCTGGCTCGCTCCCCAGGTTTAACGCCCTTAGATTTTTTTCTATGGGGATATCTGAAATCGAAAGTGTACAGAACCCGTCCAGAAACAATTAAAGGACTGGAGCAACGCATTACAGTAGTTTGCAGAAATATCACTCCAAAAACTTATGAAAATGTAGGGCAGGAATTTCATAACCGACTTTTTATGTACCAAGAAGTGAATGGTAAACATTTCGAACACTTAATTTAACTTCTTTTTGCTTTAATGCTTAGTTTTTTTTAATAGACTTCTTTACCTTCAAACATTGTCATTTTGTTATGGCTGAATATTTTTCTTTGAAACTCTAACATCAGACGCAGAACTAAAAGACCTTTCCAATGAGGTGTCACTCGACCCCCCTTTCTATTCAAAAAAAATCAAAATGGCGCCCAGTCGCCATTTTGGATGATACAAAATTTTAATATAGGCTGAAAAATAGTATTTAATTTCCCATTACATCACACCAAATTTTGTGGCAAAATATCAAGTCGTTTAAAAGTTAGTTGCGGCGGGGGTTACTTTATAGACACAGTGTATTTATATTTTTGTTGCTGAGGCTAATCAACGACGCATGGGGATTGACTACTACATCTATAAGTCTCACCAGACTTATCTCTTATACGCAGTAGGAATCTTAACGCTGCAAAGTTTATTACATCGGGTACTAAGCCCCGGTTAACAGATCTATTTGCTTTATGCAGAAACTTCTTTTAGTTATACAGAGGTCCAACATTTACTACTCACTTATTTGAATTTTGAAACAAATCAAGCAAAAGCTTTTTGGCCGCTTCATCTGCCTTTCTGAATACTTGAAAAACAGTTGTAACTAATGCTGTCAGCGCTGTAACGCGATCGTAATTTTTCTTTCACTCATTTGATAGAGAATTGTTTTCTTTATACAACAATATTACTTGTATACTCTTACATAACAAAATTTTCGAGAAAAACGCGAAAAACTTCTCCATATTATCACGAACTGCAGATTCGTTAAACAAACGAACCAAACAACTAATTATTCTTTTCTCGGGTTTAATATAAAATATACCAAATTGCACAATATGACTTATTATTCATCTCAAAAGTTATAAGTACACATAACCTAGTTTGGAAAACTATGTAAGTATTATTAAAAGATCGAATGTCAATCAGCAACTTATGAATCTATATAAAGACGTGCATAACAGATCTGCAGTCAGTCCGTAGTAGCTAGTCTACAGAAATTAATTAACAGTCAGTACTCAGCAGCGCTTAGTTTGTTTCCTTACCCCCTACAAGCCTCTGCCCCGGACAAGTCTTCCCCGAACACCTGCTAAAGCCCTTTTGGGTTCACAATTGTTATGGAGTTTGTTCTACATTCTTTCTGTATTTATGTAAGTGTGACTGATTTATTGTAATGTATTTTGTTTACTAAATTATATTACTGTTAAAGTTGTGTGAAACTGTGTTTAATTCAGACATCATCACTTATGGGTTTAGTTAAAAAAAACCATCACGTGATATATGGTGGAGGCGCCGGACATTTCTTTTAAATTAACGTGTACCAGTTTAATATTGGCAGTACCGTTTATTTATCAGAAAATTGGCAGCTTGATTGGAATGTATCGTATTATTAGTCGATGGAGAGCGGATTACCACGTACTTCTCAAAATGCATAATTAGAGATGAATCCTGCATCGGTAGCCAATATTGAATAATTGATACTTGTGCGTATGATGCTGTGAAATTTTGATCAATAAAAATATATTACCTTGATTATAATTTTATTTTTTAGGTAAAATTTGTTATTAAAATAATTAAAGTTGATTACTTAAAGATGTTTTAGCATTATTTGAGAGATTTTTATTTCATTAACTAGCGTTGATTATTATTAAATATTTGTTTATTTATTCTTCGCAAGCTAGCATTGTAAAAAAAGTTTTGCAACTTGATCTCAAATCTCAAATTTCCTTCAATGTTACTCTTACATCAGCAAAAATTCGTGCTACATTCAAACACAATAGCATTGCTAAAACTTTAAGAGACTTTGGTGACACTGTATGGGCTAATCCTTGTGGATATTGTATTGGCCAGTGGGATCCTAAACATGTTAATAAAAGCAAAAAGAACACCACTGTCACGTCATATAACTGTAACCTATGCTTTTGTAACTTCACCTGCATTGATCACTGCTTTTAGTATTTCAGGTTCACTTGGCATTAATTCTACCAAAGATAAACTTAAAGGGAAAAATGACAAGAAATTTAGACTGTCGTCCCATTTGGGGACGAACTTCCTCAAAAACGATTCGTCCTTCAACAATATATATACAAATCTCCTCATCGTGACGCTTCCTCCCCTACATCTCAGAATTCAACAGCCTACCGCAATGACCGAAGTGTGCTTTAAAAATTGATTAATTGTATGACAATTAGAAATTACTGAAAGAACAAACTGTTACTGCTGTCAAAAAATGTAAATAAGCAATGGTACGCCTACTTGGATTAATATCGACTGACCTCTCTATACAACACACCGTGTTACAAAATATTTTGAAAATTGGTGCCTATTCTTGAAGTTGTCGTTTGTTTCTAAGCGTACTTGATTGTCAAGAATAGAAAATTAACTTCAACCTACACTGCTGTCATTGTATCAGAATGTTGTTTGAATCCATAGCTGCGAATATGAATAAGTTTGTTCGCGTTTTTCTCGAAAATGTTGTTATGTAAGAATGTGCAAGTTTTATATCGTTGAATAGACAAAAAAGACAATTTAAAGGAAATGGCGGCTGCGTCACAACGCTTACAATACTCGTAAAAACATGTTTTAAAACGTTACTTAAAAACTTGTATTGACTGCTTTCTTTATCTTCGTCCGTTTGAAAATTAAATGGGGGTGTAATAAGTGTTAGACCACACTGTAAATACATTATTCTTCTTGAGAATGTCACCTTTCATTTGGTAGCATGTAACTGGTAAAACAAATAATGTAAAACATGTCTGTAGCGTAAGCCAAGAGCTGTAATTTTATTATACAAAACTTCGATCTGCTAGCGGCGTGAGCTGGCCATCTATGAAATTAATCACATGCACGATGGAAGCAAATTGATATCATTTCTATATCTACATCATTCCAAATTTCACGTATAAGTTTGCAGACTAATTACTGTTTAACAATTAAAACAATAAAAAGCTTAATGTGTAAAACTTGAAGCTTCAAAAGTAGAAAATAAATTATTACAATAATTTTAAAAATCTCGCAAAAAATTAACAAAGCCAACTGTTTTAAGCACAATAGTTTAAATATGACTTGAAACTGTATCCAAAACCATTTATTCAAAATTAACAGTTATTTATTCCCATATTTTGGAAATAAAATACTATGTACATTTTAATGCTTTGTATGAGATAATGTTGTTTTAAAAATATTAACACCCCCATAAATACAATTAGGTCAAACACCTACTAGAACACAACCATTTAATGACATTTAAAAACAATATAAAATTGTTAAACTTTTGTGATGATAAACGTACTAGAATCATTTTTTAAATTTACACACATTAAAAAAAATTTACTTTTAATAAATGAGCAAATTGATCTCTTAAATTCACCCGTATTAGAAGTTCTAGAGTAAGAAATCAAGTTATCTGCAGACATAGATAACCGTCTCCGATCTCTATTGTTCATATAGCAACATCAACTGTTTACTTTTAATCTTGCCTTCAATAATGACGTGTAAACACGTTAAAATACCTAATACTAGCAGGACACAATATTATAGTACCAAATGACGGTGGAAATACAGATATTAAAGTTGAGTTTATTGAAAGTTTGACACTCTTGCTACATAAAAAACAAGTAGTAAAGAAGTGATATTAATGAGCGACTTTAATGGGCGAATAGACAAAAAATACAAGACAATATAGTCGGACGATATGGGAAGGATGCAGAAAACGATAACGGAACCAGATTAATAGAAGTGTGCAATTAATATGACTTAAAGATTATGAACGGCTTCTATGTCTTTAAATACATTCATAAATGTACATGGTTCCAAACTACAAGCGAAATACAATCTATTATTGTATAATATTGTCACGAAGCAGAAAAGAAAACGTTTTAACGTTTAACTATTTTCCATATTTTGGAAATATTCGTTATGTAACATTTTAATGGAATTTAGTTTCATACAAAGTTGAAACCTTATCAGAGGAAGTAAATGGTAAAATTCTTCATGGTATGCTGATCAATAATAGTTTGTACATGCTGGTTGCAAGAACAAAAAAATTAAAACTCCACGTGTATTAATTAGGAATGAAACTACATCAAGTGATGGGTATGGACTTTCGCAATCTAAAGAAAGAAAAGTCAATCCAAGTAAATATAGTTCGAACTATCAGTTCGAGTCAGAGTTTTAACTTGAGTCTGCTCCGTGACTTTATCGGGTGGCCTTGGTGGGTTACCTTTCTAGAGGTTTGCATGTAATTACTTTGGGTGTTAGTCAGATTTCAGTCCATTTGTATTTAGTTTATTTAGTAAATAAACTGAATCGTGACAGTATGAAACAAAAGTCCTGTATTAAAGTACTGGACGTGCGGGTACAAAGAGAAACTTCTTGTGGGTCAGATCACTTTTTGGTTAAGGCCAAAACATACATCAAGTATATGCATCAGAAAAGTAACAATATAACTGAAGATAAATCAAAAAAAGAAATTCCACAGCAGCCTACATGTAGCTCCTCATAGACAGATTCCAGAACAAGTCAACGGCATTTCTATATAAACTAAAATTGGGAGAAAAAATGAAAGAATTTGTACCTGGCAATGCCGAGGAATTATAAAACTAGTTGAAAAAGTGTATCTGTAAAACTGCAAAAGTCGCATTAAAAGAAAAAAAAAATGGAAAAGATGCTTGGTGGTCAGAAAACTTCGAAAATTATTAGACAAGAAAGTAGCTTTTTAGAAATAGTTGGCGACAAGAGACCGAGGGGATAAAAAAAAATTACATGAGATTCAATCACGAGGTAAAAAGAAACCGAAAAATCAATTCTGGGAGAATAGATGTGCTGACATAAATAGACTTAAAGGAAGCTCAAGGTGTAGAGAAGCACGGAAAAGTATATAATCATTAAAGAAAAACACACCACACACAAAGCAATAATAATCGATCCAGTTGGATAAATTCGTAGAAGACGTATAAGAGTTGTTAATAAAGAAAAAAGAAGACTATACATACGTAAGCTACACAACTGAACCTGCCAACACTCAACTAATTGACTTAACAGTGGTAAAAGTAAAAATTCCTGTAAAGAATATGAAAAATAACAGAGCAGCAGTCCTTGGAGTCATACCTATAAAACTGATTAAGCATTCCCCATTGGTTACTCTTGAAGCTCTTACTAACTTATTCAATAAGTGCATTAAAAGAGATGGCATACCAAACGAGCTATAAGGGCATAGGCTAACGTCTTCTTTAGGTAGGCTTACGGGCGGTTATTAAAATCAAAAATAGAAAATAAAGAAAGCGCAAAGTGGTTTCAGACCTGAAAAGTCATGCACTAGCAATGTTTTTGTTTTGAGCAAGTAACAGAAAAAACTATAGCGTACGAAAGATACATATGATAATTATAGATGTGAAGAAAGCTGTGGGAAGCAATGGAGGATAATAAAATGTAAAAACACTATATAAATGCAGTAAAGCGATTCTATAAGGATACGAAAGGTAAAATTGGACGAAGTTATTCAGACGAAACTGTAAATAAGAGTTCAAGACAAAACTGCTGCATTACTCCCATTAAATTTAAGATATATGTGAACAAGGCATTTAAAGAGTGGAAGCAAATGTGTAGTAAAATGAAAGTTCAAATCAAAGATGAGAATATCTCGAGCCTTTTATTCGCCGGTGACGATGTACAGTATGGGTTCAGAAAACTCACAGACTAATACGACAATCACGGTTTAGAATTCAACGCAGAGAAAACACAGTACATGGTAATAGGAAATCAAGTACAAGATCTACAAACAGAGAAAGAAGTGATATCAGATGAAAGAAATAAGCGGGCCATACAGAACAAAATTAGAAAATTAAAAATAATAACACGACAACTACATCCAGTACTAACTCCGCCATGAACGGTCCCAAGCCCGGCTGAGAAAAGAGGAGGGTTGTGCGCAGGGCTAGCAACCCTGTCACGTAAAACCATAAAGCGCTAACGAAACTTCTACGAGCCCCGGAACAAACCGGACGGATAAAATGATGACAACTACGGCAATGACAATGGACACGAGAAAGGTAAAACATATAGGGTGCTGGAACGTCCGCACCATGTGCAAAATAAGCAAGGCACACCAAGTAGCAGAAGAAATGGAAAGAAACAACATAACAATATTGGCTCTAAGCGTAACCAGATGGAAAGAATGTGGGAAAACCAAACTACAAAATGATAAGACCGTGATATACTCGAAAAAACAGGAGGAAGACATACACCAAAGTGGAGTAGCCTTTATGCTAGGAAAAGAAGCTGCAACGGCCTTAATAGAATGGGAAGGGGTAACCGACAGAATACAAATAAGGTGTGATTCAAAGCCAAATTCAAAAACCTATTGATAATTAACGTGTATGCGCCAACAAATGAAGCAGAGCAAACAACCAAGGAATGATTTTATACACAGCTCCAGTCAACTTACGACAAATTACAAAACAGACATAAAAAAGACATGATAATAGTAATGGAAGACATGAATGCCAAGATAGGGTCATGTAATACAGGAAGGGAGACTGTGATGGAAAAAGAAGCATTAGGAGTAATCAATGAAAACGGAGAAATGTTTGCAGACTTCTGCACCCAAAACAGTCTAATGATAGGAGGCAGCATGTTCTACCATAAATAAATACATAAAGCAACATAGACTTCACCGGATGGTCAAACGAAGAACCAAATAGATCATATCACGATCGACAAGAAATGGAGACACTCCCTATTAGATGTACGGACGATGAGAGGAGCAGATGTGGGATCTGACCATATGCTGGTGAGAGGAAAAATAAAGATCAAGCTAGCCAGGATTAAAAAATCAGCAATGGAAAAACGAGAAAGATACAATGTACAATGGTTGAAAGAGGGCAGTGATTGTGTAAAAGAGTATAGAGTGAAACTGAGAAAAGTAGTCAACACAATCCCAAATGCAGAAGAAAGCACTATTGAAGAATTATGGGAAAGATATAAATGCATATATAAACAAACAGCAAAGGAGGTAATAGGGATACAAAAAAGAACTAATAAACCATGGTTGTCTCAAGAAACGTGGAAGAAAATAGAACAACGAAGACAAATAAAACACAAGATACTGGAGAAAGAAAAAGAAGATAAGGAACGACTAAAAAGAGAGTATAAAGAAAAAGTTAAAGACATCAAAAGAAGCGCCAGGAGAGATAGAAGAGAATACCAGGAGGAGCTACTTGCGAAAGCAGAGACAGCGGTGAGACAAAATGATTCAAGAACTTTATATAAAATAACCAAGAAACTGAGCGAAACTTGAACAACAAGCACTGTGCACGTGAAAAACAAACAGGATAAAATACTGAAAAATGAAAAAGAACTAGTTGCAAGGTGGTTGGAAAATTTCAGAGAAGTTTATGCTATGCAAGAGTTAGAACAAGAACTAGACGAGGAAGAAACAAGAGAGGAACTAAACTTACCAACAACAGAATTTACAGATGAAGAAATAAACAACGCAATTAAGCAGCTAAAAAGCGGTAAAGCAGCCGGAATAGACAACATTACGGCAGAGCTACTAAAAGCTGATAGAGAAACTTCAACAAATATCCTGTACATACTAATAAATAAGATATGGAATGAAGAGAAAGTAACTGAGGAATGGAAGAAGGGCATAATTGTTAAATACCAAAAAAAGGAGACCGCATGAAGTGCGAGAACTGGAGAGCCATAACGTTGCTGAGCGTGACAAGCAAGGTGATGACCAAGATCATGTTGGAGAGGATGAAAGGAGAAATAGATCAAATACTTAGACCCAATCAAGCCGGATTTAGAGGAAACAAAGCATGTACAGATCATATAAGCACGTTAAGAATTATACTAGAACAAACCCTGGAATGGCAGATTAAGATATACATGAACTTTATTGACTTCAAAGGAGAAAGGATGTGGGACATACTAAGAAGATACGAACTTCCACGCAAGTACATCAGAGTAATAAACATATTCTATGATAATTATACGGCACAAATTATGCATAATGGAGAACTAACTGAACCAATAAACATAGACAGTGGAGTGCGACAAGGATGCATATTATCGCCAACAATATTCCTTATACTGGTGGACTGGATCATGAAGAAGACAACAAGAAATAAAACAGGGATTAGATGGAATGCTTTTAGTCAACTCAAAGATTTGGAATTTGCTGACGATGTGTGCTTGATATCTGAAAAAAGACAACACATGCAGAAAAAAAACTGAAAAAGTGTCCAAAGAAGCAAAAAAGATTGGACTCAACATAAACACAAAGAAGACAAAAATAATGAAAATAAATACTGAACAAGAGATGGGAATATTTATTGAGGGAGAAGAAATAGAGAGTGTACAAAGATTCTGCTACTCCATATTAGATAAAGATGGAGGAATAGAAGAAGAAGTGAATGCAAGAATGAACAAGGCACAGAATGCGTTCTACATGCTAAGGAAAATCTGGGCACCCAATGTAGTAACACTAGCAACTATAGTCAGAATATTCAACACGAATGTGAAAAGCATATTATTGTACGCAGCAGAAACATGGAAATAGAGAAGCGAGTTATATAGAAGATACAAACATTTGTAAATAAGTGCTTAAGAAAAGTTCTAAAGATATACTGGCCAAACCATATAACAAACGAAAACCTATGGAAAAAACTAAACAAGAACCATTAGTAATAACAATAAAGAGAAGAAAGTGGAAATTTATTGGGCATACGCTGAGGAAAAATGAGAACGACATAACAAAGCAAGCTTTAGATTATCAATCAACAGGGAAGGCAAGCAGGCCAGCAGAAACATGGAAAAGACGCACAACAAAAGAGATGAAGAAGACGACATGGAGAGAAGTAAAAGCAATAGCGAAGAATAGAGAAGAATGGAAGAAGTTTGTAGAAGCCCTATGCTCCGTGCGGAGCCAAGAAGATTAAAGTAAAGTAAGTAACATCCAGTACTATGACATAACTCCATATCAAGCATAACAAAAAAACACATATTTTAAACTGTAGTTGAAAACAGCATTACCTATAGAGCAGAAATATGGTCATTAAACCAAACGAAACAAAACAAAACGGCGGTCGAGATGATGTATTGGAGAAGATGCTGTGGAATTACATTATTGGACCATGTAAACAACGAAGGGATTAAATAAATGATGCGAGTAGATACATCAGTCGTAGATACCACTGTAAGAAAACAGCTAAAATGGTACGGACATATGAGAGGAATAAACAGAGAGGGACTACCAAATAAAATCTAGAATTGGAAACTGGCTAACAGAAGGAAGAGAGAAAGGCCAAGAAAAAGCTAGGTCCTTGGCACTATAGAAGGCATGCCAACACGTCAGTAAGGAAAAGAAGACTACACTGATAGAATAAGATGGATATTGTGATGCGGGAGACGGGCAAGACAGCTCTAGAAAACCGCTTCTATTATGTATTCTTTATTATGTAGAAATGTTTCACTGCCTCTTAAACTTGTAATGATAGTACGTACTTAACAGCTTAGTTGTGTTATTGATTGAATTTACTAACCAAATTGGGTAGTTTACTGATTTAATTACAAACACTTAATTTTCTTTAACATGAACCACAACAAATTACGCTTGCGCCCAAACGTCCTTGCGTCTAAACCACTTCCGCCAAAACGTCGCTGCGCCCTAACGTCCCTGCACGGTAACGTCGCTGCGCCCATACATACCCCTGTGCCAAAAGGTACCCGCGGCCAAATCTCCCTAAGCCCATACATCCCTGTGTAAAAAAATATCCACGCCTAAACCGCTGCGTCATAAAGTCCGGTTCTTAATGTGACTTAAACTTCTCAAAAATCTATTTTATTACTTTTATGGTTTAAGTTTTAGTACTGACAAAACTTAATATTTGTGAAAGACTGTAATGCGGTTGTACTCTCTTGTAAGCAACTCGCAAGATCCCAAACGAGTTTGTAGTTTGTGTGCATAACAAACTAGTTAACAAGCTGCAACATTACATAAAAGCGAGGCAAATAGATGGTCGCCACGCTCGAGGGCTTTTCTCTACTAGTGTGTCACACTTCTGGTAATAAACGTTTTATGGACGGTCAGGCTGATCGTTTAATTGATATTTTTACGCCAAGTGATATGTGATAAATGTCCCACAATATTGCGCCAAAGTATAAACCAAACCGATTCTTTATTTCGTTTTAGTGTGCAACTTTATTCCCATTAGTTTGTAATTACGAGCGGTCATTGCAGTAAATGCAGAAATGTTCTGAAACCTCCAGGGAACTGTAAATATAATTTGAAAGCGAACACATGGAAAACTGCACATGAAATAATAATAAATTCCTGCATCCGCTCGGTCTCTTGATAAATACAAATAAAAATTAAGTCTTTTGTTGTTAATAGAAAAATTGAGTTTTTTTTTCTGAAAGAACGCAACATTTAATTGCTTTAGACTCCACACCGACAAAAATATTACCTTATAATATATTAAAATGACAAACTTTTAACAAGGTCAAAAATTAAGTATTCTAGATAAAAACGAAAGCCGACAAGAAAAAGTGCTCGTTCACAGCCTAATTAATTTGATAATAATTTCATGTCACATCCGCAGTCATTTATCTTTTTTTTATTATAAAAGTTACAAACACTAACAGAGGCATTTATAAACTTTGTTAACCGAGCATTTTCTCGTCTAATTATGCATGTTAACAATCCAGAGTTCTCGGCAGAAGGGAAGCATAAATTTTCGTGCGTGACTTAAAAATGCGACCTTATGAAAAAATGCCGTTTTAGATAAGCGGTAATTATATTTTAAAATCATTACGGTAAATTTGAAACAGTAAAACGTTATAAAGAGCTACCTGAAATATTTTCTTTAGGATTAATTTAATGTTTACTCCGCTGAATTTCATCTTAAATAGTTTCACTCAGTTTTAGATTTTGAGTTTGGCATGATTCAAGTTTAAGCGGCAGGTGTAATTAATTAATTATGTTTATATTAAAAAGAATAGATTATTAAACACTGGTGCAAGTGGGTTCAAAAATAAGTGACATGTCCAAGCAAACAAAGTCTGATGTTGAAAATACTTTCAGCATTTAATATAAAATCTAAATTAAGCAAATTCCCAACAACGTCTGTAAAGGTTGCATGATCTCAATTTATAATTTTAATTAGCTTCTGGACTAGTGCAATAAATAATTAAATATCGACTTTAAACTATTCCCTATTTACCTATCAGTAATTAACGTCGCCATTTTTACACGAAGAGAGGAATGCGCGACTTTAAACTTTCGCTTAAATGAATAAAAGTGCGAAATCAAGTTAAATCTGATCTTTCTCTTGGTTTACATATTAAACTAATTTTAATATAAAATTTCGTAAGTGCTTAGCAAAATTTATTGTTTAATTCAATGGTTAAAGTCAACAATGTTATGTCAGAATTCTTTCAAAATTAATGAAAAAGACAGGTGAAATTATAATCTTTAAGTAAATAATAATGTATAAAAATTATATGCTCTTATTATTTGCACTAATTGGTAATTTCTTATGATTTCAATATGTTTTAATTATCATATCATTGTAATTCTACCGGTTAGTGTAAGATAAGAATGACACAAAGGAACACCATAAAATAAATAAATAAAATAAACTAGTAGGAAAATGGGACAAGTAGAATAAATAACCCGACTCAAAATTGATGCGTTCAAAATAGTTATTTATGTATTAAGGGCGTAAAGAGGTTTTTATGGCGTAAGACGTAATTTTGAGCACGAGGCGGTAGCCGAGGGCTAAGAATACGTCGAAGGCCATAAAAGCAAATTACCCCCGTGGTACATACACAACTTTATGCACGGATGAAGATTTATTAATTTAAAAGTATTTAAAAAAAATAAATTGAAAATATTTATAAAATAAATTGAATTTTCCACCCACATCTAGCATTGCTTTGATTAAATTTGAGAATTGAAGCGTAACTATGGTAGCGGGTAAACAACGGTAGCCACATTGCCTACAATCTTTAAAGTTAAAGTTTAAACTGTTGCTATTAGGTATAATATCGTTGTTTGGCGTTTCATTATAGCCCATGGGCAATAAAGTGGTTCATGGGCTATAAAAAGACGTTTATGACAAAGAAATTCGTGTATAATTGTCAATTTATGATACAGCCGTGCATAAAATAATTTTATAATCGTATTTTATTGTAACTGGTAATCGGTTTAGTTTCAATGCGAATGTTTCATTATTACCCCTGGTTGCTGGATATAAAGGGACGACTTGTCGATACCATTTTTCATTTAAAAACAGCACAAAACCGAGATGACTCATCAGAGTTGTAGCCAACTTTTATGAAATGAAGAAGGCAGCTGAAGATGGAGGAAAAGAAGCAGAAGAACAATAAACGGGTGATACAGAAAATACAGTGGCGGTAGCTCAGAGGTTGGGCGCTCAGTCTCTAACGCTGAAGGTCTAGGGTTCGATTCCCCGCCGAAGCCATGCAGCAATAGAAATGTATGGTGCAACCCGCCACTTACATTCTCCAATCCGGTGTAGGCAGCTGTGGGGTCTTAATGCCTGAAACCTTCTTTGGAATTTAGCCGTTCAGATTCGACGTTAAACAGTAGGTTCCCCGTACTCCACCTTAGCGCTAAGGAGCGTACGTGGCAGAGAAGAGTGCCGGTGCCCAGCAGTGGGACGTAAAGGCTGATTACGACGACGACAGAAAATATAAAAAATTAGACATCACAAGACCAAGATGCATTGTCAGAATTGTAGCTAATTTCCATTATATAAAGAAGGTACCTAAAGAAGACGTAAAAGGTGTCACAGAGATTTTACAAGACATTTGTCGTTTACAACAACACAAAACCGTGCTGGCTTGTTAGCATTGTAACTTTCATTAAATAAAACCCGTACTTGGCGAAGAAGAAGAAGAGAAAGCAGAAGCGGATGCTACCTAAAATATAGAAAACTCGATACCACAAGACCGAGATCACTCGTCAGATTTGTAGCCAACTTTAATCAAATGAAGAAGGAACCTGACGAATAAAAAGAAGGAGCGCAGGGAAGTTGGAAGACTGGACAGGCATGAATACTATTTTTTAAAATTTATAACAGCACAAAACCGAGATGCATCGCCAGAATCGTAGCAAACTTTCATTAAATTAAGAAAACACCCGAAAAAGAAGAAGAATATGTCACAGTTAGACGACCGGAGAGGCATGGAGACTAGTTCTTTATTTAAAACAGCAAAAGATCGAGATGACACCCCAAAATTGCTGCCAACCTGCATTAAATGCATAAGGCACCTGAAAAATAAGAAAAGGATGTCACAGGGAAAATAAAAGATTAGACAGGCTTAGATACCATTTTTTAAATTTAGAACAGCACAAGACCGATTTCCATTGCTAGAATTGTAAGCAACCTTTATTAAATGAAGAAGGCACCTGAAGAACCAAAAGACGGTGTCACAGGGAAGTTAGAAGAATGGACAGGCATAGATACTATTTCTTTGGTCAAAACAGTACAAGACCAAGATGACTCTCCAAAATGGCAACAAAGCTTCATTAAGTGCCGAATGCAGTTAAAGTATAAAAAAGTATTTAAAACAGCACAAGACTGAGATGACTCGCTGAAACTGTAGCCAACCTTTATTAAATTAAGAAGACACCTGAAGAATAAGAAGAAAGTGTTACAGCGAAGTTAGAAGACTGGATAGGCATTGATACCAAGACCGAAATGATTTGTCAAAAATGTGGTAAACTTTTATCAAAAGAAGAAGCCACCCAATGAAGAAAAAGAGGGCGTCACAAGAATGTTAGAAGATTGGGCAGGCATGTATAATATTTCTTTATTTAGAACATTACAAGACCAAGATGACTTCCTAAAATTGTAGCCAATCTTGACTAAATTAAAAAGACATCAGAACAAGAACAAGAAGAAGAGGGTGTACCACAGGGAAGTTAAACGACTGAACAGGTATATATACCATTTCGTTATTTAGAACAGCTCTGGATCAAGATAATTTGTCAAAATTGTAGCAAATCTCCATTAAACAAAGAATGTAGCCGAAGAAGAAGAGGGCGTCACAGGAAAGTTAGAAGACTGAACAATCATGCATTAGTTGTCTTTATTTAAAACAGCACAAGAACACTATGACTAGTCAAAATTGTAGCCAACCTTGATCAAAAAAGAAAGTACAAGAAGAAGAAGAAGAAGAGGAAGAAGAGGACGTCACGGGGAAGTTAGAAGACTGGACAGGCATAGATACCATTTCGTTATTTAGAACAGCTCAAGACGGAGTTGATTTGTCAAAATTGTAGCCAACCTTTACTAAATCTAGAAGACACTTAAAGTAGAATAAGAGGATGTCACAGGGAAGCTATAAAACTAGACAAGCGTAGACACCATTTTTTTAATTTAAAACAGCACACATGAGATGTATTACCATGATGGCAGCAAAACTTTATTAAATAAAAAAGGCACGAGAGGAAGATAAAGAAGAAGGTGTCACGGGGGAACACTAGATAGGCATAGATAGTATTGTTTTAATTATAACAGCACAAGATTTACATCATTTGCCAAATTGTAGTCAACCCTTATTTAATCGCACCTGAAAAAGAAGAATTGGGTGTTATAGGTAATTTAGAAAACTGGAATTTCACGCTTTTGAGTGGCAACAGCAACAAAGACGTTTGTCATTGTCTGCTAACTTAGAAAATAAAAATATAAATTATATTTTTCTTTTAAGTTGGCAGACAATGACAAAGGTCTTTGTTTCTGTTGCCCCTCAAAGGCGTGAAATTCAAGTGTAAATGTGCTATAAAACGTTGAATTAAAAATTAATTCGAACTTTATTGCGATCGTGGTTTAAGGTACAAAACGATTTAATAGATTTATTGCCAATTCCTAAACTTGTAGAGTGTCATAGTTTTTGTCGTTTAAATATAGAAATTAATGACTTTTTTAAGCAAGATAAAGTTGCAGTGCATTAGTAAATGTTGAGCACTATTTATTTAATTTAATATTTTTTTAACGTCAGCGTATTTCTGCTGTTCAGGCTTTACACCGACGCTTATTTTATGTTATGTTTTTCACGACCGACATATTTGATACGTAACGGTAACGCCGCCGGCCGTTGATCTTTTTACGAGTATAATGATGATATGAAAATTGCTTAGACGTAAGAAAATTATTAGTAGTTAAATACAAATCTTTTCAAAAGTTAATTTAGTAAATTTTATCTACTTTCATTTTCTTAATTTAAAATTTTTGAGCACAAATAAGCAATTGAATAGAAACAAAATATTACTGGTTTTACAAGTCTTTATTCTTTAAATCAAGTTATTATTATTTATTAATTTAAACAAGTGAATGTTAAAAGTAAAAATGTGTTCATGTACAAAAAAATTATTATCACTGCGTACGCTTACCTGTTTTCAAAATGTTATTAATTTTCATGTCAGGATATATTTTGATATTTAATGTTAAAATGTAGCAGTACTTTGTAAGCGACATGTGTCATTATCTGGCAACCTTTCCAATCTAAAAATAAAACAGTTTAATCATAAAAAGGAAGTGCTGTAAACACATTTTTTGACAAATTGTCAGCAAAATGTTTGCTGTCACATTAATTTATTAAAGGTGCAAGATAAAAGACTCAATTTTTTTAATGACACAACACTATAAAACAGCTACATATTTTTCTTATCAAACTGGGCAGATTCACGTAACATAATTTATTATTAAGTTCCAAGTTAGTAGACGCAAAAAATATGAGTATAAAAATTCCATATTTTCGTTAATGTCTTATTCGTATGTTGTTGCAAATTCACGAAATTTCTACGTTATCCTTATCAGATTAACCTATATATTAATACTCAAACAAAAATAGTGGCCACATTACCAAACAAACAGGAAAACTGTCAAGACTAAAATTTCCATACACGCGATTAAAGAGCTAAGCATTTAAGTTCCATTTTTACGATTGCTGTGTAAATAATGGGAGCTCACGTTTTTCTTGAAACACTTTGAAACACTTCGGTAGTGCGGTTATCATTACGCTCCTTGAGAGACATAAAACCACAACAAAACAACCCAAAGAAACTTTCTGAACTGACATTTTATTAAAGCTCGCAGTATTTCTTAAACTTTTTTTATTTTCACAGCTGAAATTAAGTGGTCACCTTGTTACTGAAGTTATATCAAGTAAATAGAACATTTTCGATCTGAAAAATGAGACAGGTTTTTCGGCCACAATGAAGCACGTCATTTGTTGCCGTGTATGAAACTAATCAGAAAGGTCAATTGTACAGGGTCGTCCTGTACAAGCTTTTCTAGGGGACATAAATAAAATTGGAAAAGATGGATCGAAAAACAACAGACATTCAATTTATTAGGTTCCCGTACGAGACTTGAACGGTTAGGGCAATAAGAAAAGAATCTGTTGAAACACTGCAATGAGTCTTAAGTCATGTAAATATCCTGGCCATTAAGTTCCATAAGAAAGCAATATTAGAATATTAGCATTCATAAGGTGGTATGGTACTGCAGCGTTTAAGTCAGGAGAACTGTCTGATCAGTTTCTTAAAAGAAGTAATTCCAGAATAAGAAAGTTGCCAAGACAGCATAAATCTGCAGTATTTAGGGCAGTAGAATTGTTTGGCCTTTGAATTTATTAAAAAAAAACACTTTTAGATGTGCCTAAGATGGCATCACACTGTAGTGTTTAAGTCAGGAGAATTTCCTGTCAATGAGTTTCACATAAAATAAATTCCAGAAAGGTTTTGGGTAGCATTCTCAAGATGACATGGTTCTGTAGTGTTCAAGTCGGATGAAATTTCTGGCTGTTGAGATCCATAAAAAAGTAATTTTAGAGTCTTTTACAGATTGCTAGGCAGCATTTTCAAAATTAGAGTCTAGGGAAAAAACTTCATATTTTGACTGAACCCAAAATTGTAATATATCAGATATTTCTTGATGGTTTTTGTATAATTTAAGGATGCTTAATCTAAATATGTCAGGTGTACCTACGTAACTTTTGGGAATTTTGAGATATTTAAGATGGCGCCGCAGATTCCAAAAAAAAATGTCAAAAATTGCGTTAACTTTCCACTGAGTTAGTTTTTTCAATATGGTATCCAAGATGGCCGTTTTGAAAGTGATATTGGCGGAATTGCCTAACATATGCAATTATGCAAGTTGGGCATCAATTCCAATGTTTTTGGGGATAAAGAACTCCAATCTATCGTTAAAAACGTGTTAAAACCTATCTATAATGCAATAAAAAGGAATAATAGTAGAAAAATTTGTAAATTATTTGCTGTCTAGTTGTAGTTTACAGTACTATTAATTTTTCAGGACTTGTTCAAGTGTTGCGTATTTTTATCTTATATTGTTATATTATGAGATTTTAATAGGCCCATACCTCAACAGAAAAATCAAAAGTTTCTTTTCGCGGCGCACATAGTTGAAAAAGAATAGAAGAACAAATTGAACTGAGAAGGAAATGCTTCAATTAAGGGAAGGGAAAACTTTGCAGGTATAAGGGAACCAATAAACTACAGAAAGACGGTGTAAATTAAATGAAAACCAATGCATGGAAGAGAAGTGCTTGTTCAAGTGTCAATATAAGGAACTATATACGCAAGTGTTGCACGACAAGATAGTTCACACCTCAATATTGCAGGGCGATATGCTAAAGATAATGACTTTAGGATCCCATGCCATAAAAACTGAATATCCTACTACATAACAAAAAGAAACATAGAGTACGGGCAAGGTTTAAGTTAAGTTACTAAATCATGTCTTAACGCATGTTTAAAGCAAAGGTCAAAACCATTCCAGTTCAAGGGAAAATGTATTTTCTTTGTGGAGAATGATGCACCCTACAACCGGATCTTAAACATTCCAACAAATGGCGACATGACAGTGAATGTAGAACTGCAGATCATAGCCCAGAAAGGAAAACATTTAAAAAACAGTTCTGGAACTGTGCGAAAAGCGAGCAAATAAATGAGCTGGTGAAGTGAGTTTGCGTCTCCATTCAACCATTAGTGATCTTCACGCTGCTAATGCTCTTTACCACAAAGATTGCCATTAGAAGTTTATGGGGAAGAGAGTAGTTCAGAAAACTGCTGCAAGAAAACAATATCAAGATAGCCAGCCATTAGATGGAGCATTTGAAGAAGTGGTAGCTACCATTAAATTGGACCAGTCAGGTGGTCTTCAGTGCAGGTTTATGACATGTATTTAAAAAACGGTGGATGTACAGTCACACGCTCAAACTTGGCTAGGAAGTTTACAGATAAAATACATTATTTAATACAAATTTGAGTTTTCTTCCACAAGCATTGCAAACATGATTGCCAGTGCAATCAGTCACTACCGACGCTGCTTAAATGGCACCGAGAATAACTAAATAGAAGATTAGTAGCTATGATTCTACCACCCGAAACGGACACGGCGCCTCCAAGTATGTTATCTTGATGATAATACTTGTGGTTGCACGTCGGTCACAGAAAATGTGCACTGGAAGATGTGGCTGTACTGTTGCACACATCAATTGCACTGAATTCTGCATCTGTAAAGCAACAACAAAATGCCAAAACACGTTCTTAAATAAAGAAGATGATTTTGTGGAATTTTTTTCTGATGACGACTGATGAAGATTAAATTATAAAGACAGATATATGATGGCAAACCCATATATTAGGGCTTAGCCTTGTTGTTTGTATTGTTCTTCCGCTATAAACCTCTCTTACAGAGTTTTCTTTCTGTTTTATATAATATCTTTTATGTGTAAAAAAGCACATTGTTTACTATTTAAATAACAAACATTGTAAAAAAAGGTACCGTTTATAAAGAGGTTCGTTTTTCAAGTGTTAAAATAATTGGTTACTAGGCCCTAATAAGTATATGGATTTAGGTGTAAATATTATAATTATGTAAGTTGCTTTCTTACAATATTCTTATATTTTTGAAATAACAGATTTTTATTGGAAAAACATGTTTCCAAGTAGTATTACGCCGGAAAACCCTTTAGAAACTTTTATGTAATTAATAATGTAGACATCTTAATCTTTGAAGTTCGTAACAGCTTTATTAGTGCAATGTCAGTTTATTCATCAAATAAGAAACATTCCACTGTTATTTCTTTTTTATTTCGTTAAGGGAAGATTTGATAACATTTTTGACGAAAGATTTAGATTCTCCACTCCCAAAAACATGAGGATTGATACTCAACTTGCATTTGTTAGGCAATTCCACTATTATCACCGTCAAAGCGGCCATCTTGAAAGCCATAATGAATAACTTGCTCTGTAGATCTTAAACACAATTTGTTTCGGCATTTGCGACCTAAAATACATACAACAATATCAATGAAGTAATCCAATTAAAAAATTATCTACTTTTTTGCAGCCGTACTAAGCGCCATCTTAAACATGCCCAAAGGTTACGTTAGTAGACCTGGTACATTTAACTTCGCCACTCTTAAATTCTATAAAAAAAACTATCAAATATATCTGGTATGATATAGTTTTGGGGTTTCAATGTGTTTCTTCTAGATATGGTTTTGCAGTGTTTAAATAAGGTAAATTTTCTGCCCAGGTTGGTTGCATCATGGTGGAGAACTGCGGATGCCGGTCACACGCGGTATTCAAAGTTAAGCACTGTCCGCTCTGGTCCCACTTCGGATGGGTGACCAATATAGAGGTATGTCTGCAACCAACCGTGCTTTAGAGAGCACGTTAAGCCGTCGGTCCCGGTTGTCATACTAACATCTTTGGCAATCGTAAACCATTTAAGTGAAGCTTCTTCTCCTTTCGACGGGCAAGGCTAGCCTCCTGCCCGGTATACGTGCAAAGAAGGCTCACAGAACCCGCACTAGTTGCGGGGGATTAAATAAGCCATTGACCTATAACAAGAGGAAGAAGAAGAAATTTTCTGCCCCTAAATTTGCTGTTCCAGAATCTCATAGAAGTTGTTGGGTAGCATTTTTAAGATGGCACGTTGAACATTATTGTAAATTTAATAACCTTTACACACGTTTATGACACTTGAAGAATCTGTCAGAAACAGGATAACATTTTATTGTAGAAATATCGGACGAGAATAGACACCATTCTACGACGCCGCTCCGTACGTGAATCCAATTGAAATAATACTACCATTCAATATATCTATTCAAAATTAAACTCTCTTGTCGCCTTTCCGTGTCAACTGATGCATGATCTATTCAACTAAAATGAGCTTTAATAAGTCTAATATCTCTATTAAATGAAATTTAAATAGAATTTCTGAAACCATTAATTAAAACTGTACCCGGCAAGGGGAGCCGTTGAAAACAAAGCAAGAAAAATGTTTCTACCAAAAACACCACATAATAACATAGAGTGTGCCCTAAGCAGCAACAATTTTTTATCTGGCGAATTTTACTCTCATTCCGTTGTAAAGTTACATTTATGTATTTATGTTTCGGTTTATTGCAGTACAGGCAGTAACATCACAGTTATTACTTCCATAAATGAATTTTTTAATCAAATCCACTGGGTTTCAAATTTCTGTTTGGGTATTTTTTTAATTCGGAGAGAATATGATCGCTGACTCGTTGAGTCTAGGGTGAAATTAAAACTTTAGTGTTTTAGCAATACTCGGATTTCAAAGAGCTGGTGTGCTATCGCTAATTTTCTGAAGCGTTGTCACGACGCCATGTTTATAAAATTTAGATTACAGAGAATTACAGGGAACTTCATACGCTTTTTAAGTGCTTATTTCCGTGTCTGCATTCTTGTCATTGCAATGTTCAAGTTTCTAAAGTAGGTATGCAGGTAAAAGTTTGCAATACAAGTTCA
Organism: Ctenicera cuprea; assembly: GCA_958336395.1. Classification (NCBI taxonomy): domain Eukaryota; kingdom Metazoa; phylum Arthropoda; class Insecta; order Coleoptera; family Elateridae; genus Ctenicera; species Ctenicera cuprea. Next base: position 22,434,558 of record OY284491.1, read on the forward strand.
AATAATAGGAGTAAATAGTTTTCGCTCAAACACGGTCCAGGTACCTATTTCTTCTTCTGCACTTTTGTCAAATTGAATTCTTTGTAAAACATCAAGACTTTAGTAGTGAACTTAATAAAATTACAATATGAAACAAGGTTGGACTGTGATCGATTTTTGTTTCTATAAAGTTTATTTATAGGAAGACGGTGAGCTGGTACAGCAGATAATGTGTCTGTACTTACTCATTTATATAAATTGGCGATACAAGCAGCAAATTTGAGTATTTAGGCAACTTTTTTTTAACTTTGTCATTTTTTAAATTACTTTTATACCAGTAAATTAATGTATCTTATTCCTCTTTTACGTTTCTATATGACAATACATTTAAAATACAAGCAAATTGATTTCTAGTACATGTGAAATACAGTCGTGAATGCTTTATTACCTGTTTTAGGTCACCGTATAGCATATCAAATGCTTAGCTTTGTCGCATATTGATCATGTTTCTACTCAATAATATATTGTCTTTCGTTTCCCAAACATGTCACAGCTCTCTCAAGGAGATAAGGATTTGAATATCTCTGCCAAAGCATGAATATGCTACAGAACAATAGTTATGAGGACAGTTCTGACATTCAATATAATTTACTTTCAGGCAAATGTAGCTCGTTCAAAATTTAGAACATGTAATGATGTTTAATCACATAATGGAGTTTACAAATTCCGTACCTAAGTAGTATATCACGCAGCATGTATAGTTATTTGTATTGTGAGAAGATTTCTAATTTTATAGTTAAAAGCTCACTACTAACCAGCTTATTAATAACAACACCTTCCTGTAGCTATAGTACGTAAGCGAGGAAGGTAAAAGCAAAGCTTAATTGACCTCTTTATAAAGTATCCCGTTTTATATTATTTGTTGTTTTTGTTAGCACTAGTGCAATAGAATTAATGAAGAACGTAAGTAACTAAACTGCAGTGCGTTGTTTGTGAGTAGTGGCGAATTAAGGTGTCATAGTTGCCATAGTACTCTAACTATGGCACAGATGGAGGGGGGTTACAAAAAATTTAGAGTAAACGAATTTTGGGACGGCGTTAAACAAGTGAAAACGTAAATGCAGAAACAGAGTATTGAATTTTTACTAGTGGAACTCCTAGGATATGCCCCACGATGTTTTTGATTCTGTTTTCTATTAATAAATAAGCTAATTAAATAGGTAGTGTAGCGGACCGCGGATCGAAACCATAGTTTTATGAATTGTATAGCGATTGCTGTAATTATTTTCTTATATTAAATCCGAAGCCCATCGACCTGTCTTGACTTGAGAGGAATATGGTTGCAGCTGAGATTATGCAACCCAAGCGGCGCGCGAAGGCGTGGACTGTCCAATACTTTACACACTGTTACTTACCATATATTCTAAACTATTTTAATATTAATGTTTGAGACCCAACATTGACTGCAATAGTATCCCACCATTCTTACTGCTGTACCGAGAGTATTTCTGGGTAGTAGTCATGTTATAAGAACGTACCTACATGATATTGAAGCTTACACATTAAAACAATAGTATAACTTTTTTTAAAATTTGAACGTTTTTTGGAAAAGGATTCGTTGGAATTAAAGAAAACTAATAATAAATGAACAAATTCGTCCGCAAAAATTGGGTGGCAGGTGGGAAAACTAACACTTCTTATGTTTGTGACACCTAACAATTAAGTTTTGAAGCTTATGTTACTATTAGTCTTGAGCAATTTAGTTTAAATAATGTTGTCTTATCGTCCCCTGTTTATTAAATGAAGTAGCAAAAATTTTCGATGATAAAACATTCATAAAAAGCATAAAAAAATTAGCAAACTGGGACACAAACCAAATTGAGTTTATTCCTATCTTTATAAGCCAAAATTTAAAAAATCGTGTTTTCATCAGTGTATGTCAATATTTTTTGAAAATTTTCAGACCACAATTTTTTATTTTTAAAAGATTATTTTTACAGAGTGACATTGTGCTTCTCTAGTGCTATTATAGTACCAAATTGCATCCCTATCTGTCAACTCGTTTTTGAGTAATAAGGCGTTGGTGTCAAAATTCGTGGCGGTCATAGTACGTTAGAAAAAGCATTCCTTTTGCACTATGGTCCTCTATAGGGTTCTATTATTTAATTTAAAAAAATTCCGTTTCTGTAAACAATACTACCACCCTACTACTACTACTACCAAAATATGTCTAACTTTCGCTTTCTATTTCGGGTTTTTTAACAACTTATTTTGTCCGCAAATTTTTAAAATACTGTTTAGTTTTACTCTATGAAATATCAACGCGTAAAATTTTGTATTCAAAATTTGGGATGAATTCGAAGTCGGCTATTACAGTTGGAGCGCCGAAACTGTAGTTTAATTTACGTTTATTTATTTTTTAAAATAATATTAAAAACATAAAAAATCTCCTAAACAAAAGCACTGTTTCTTTGCAGCTATAGTAAAGAAAAAACAATCGCTGGAAAAAACACGTATGTTTTCTTATTGATCAATTTAGAAGAAAAAGAGCTAATTTTATTTTTGAATTATTGTAAATGTTGAACCAGAATTTTATAATGTAAATTTATTGGTTCAAAAAACATTTTCATAATCTCCCGTTTAAGAATTTCCCTGGATAAATGTGCTAGGTTTAAAGTCACTTTTCTTCTTTCCTGATTTCTTCCAAAGAATTTTTATGAAATTTTCTTTCTGGAAAGTATTTTCCGGGGTGCCTTTTTTTCGGAATTTTTTTACCAGGATGCTTTTCTGTGAAATTTTTTAGCCAATTGCCCACTAGATTCCCAGATGAACGAAATCCTTTAAAAATGTAAGTCACTTTAGTACCCACTTGCATTACAGGAAACTTATCGTTGGAACAAATTAATAAAAAACCATAGTATCCAAAATTCGGTTATCTTAAAATTATTACACAAATTAAACTGGCTAAAAAAGACCCTAATAGGTATTTACGCAAATTTTGACTTTCTATGCAATGTGAATTTAAACTAGAAAAATTAAAATATTTTTTGCATAATCAAGTGTGGGGGTCCTTGCCCCAAAACGTCCTTATTAGCGTGAGGTCCGTGGACGTTATTAACATACGAGTAGATCAATGATTATTGTCAACCCGTTTTGCATTTAGTTGAGTGTACACTAAAAATAAACTATACGGTCACCATTTTTTTTTTCAAGAATTATATTGTATTATAATCCCTACCTATTTTACAAATTCTATGACGGCCTCTCCTGTAAATAAATCACAAGTCGGCTGTCAGTAGTGGTGCAATAATTTTCAGTTATCGTGTCTAATGTTAAGAATTTTAACTTTAGTTTCGATTTTTTGTAATTGCCTAAAATTTTAGTATTTTTTTAACTTTTAACTAAACTAACAAAAGAATTTGTTCCTTACATTGCAAAATAAACATTTTTAGCTGTTAGATAAAACAATATTATCAGTAATTTAAATAGCTAATAATTTTTTATTAGCTTACAACAACAATGTCTAATATTAGGCGAGTTATCGTAATAACAACATCGTTATGCAAAGAAAGAAATAAATAGGGGTGTATAACGTTAAGAGAGTGTTAACATCCATCAGAGTTATTTGCAGAGAAAAGCAAAACTGAGTTAAATATATAATGCATAACGATATCAGCTCCTCTGAAGATACAAAACTTCGCAATTAGAGTCAACGTTGTAAAGTTTGCCTTGAATTGATTTTAAATATTTAATAAGACATTTTGTGCGCGATACTCACAGCGTCGTTGTGGTTCCAGTAGATGTAAGCTGGAGGCTCCGGGCTGTGTCGTACCACGCAGGTAAGGTTGATGGTACTCCCACGATCAATGAACAATTCTGGGCCGCCAACAATTTCAGTGTCTGGCTCTGAAAGAATAAAGAGCGCTTATAAATTTAACTTAGAGAGCAACATTCGACGGAAATTACAAGTGTCAAAAAGAAGAAAAATCCGTGGAAAATGTAATAAATTGTATCGATATTATTTATAGCATAAACGTGGTGGTTCCCTACATGTGTTGTTTAACGGAATTTGCTCCATTTCAAAAGATTTTCCAGCTCAGGCATTTCTTTGTTCCAAAAACACGCGATGAGTTTGCATAGATTTAATAATAATAGAATGGTTTATCACAATTATCGGCTGCCATAAACCGCTGTCAGCTAGTCTGGGTATGAGTTGTAAATGCATTCTGCTGTTATTATTATTATGTATGTGTGTCTGTGTGTGTTTGGAATCGATTTCCACTAATGAACAGGGAGTGATTGCTTCAAACTTCTAAGTGTTTGCCTATCATTACCGCCGTTCTAATTATTTCGCCATTAGCAATACTAGCGACATGAATTTATCAAACTTTTAACGTTTACCTTTCAAGTTAGAAACACTCGCTAACAAACAGAATCAATAAAAGCTGGTGCAGATTAATCAGGTTTTTCAAAGTAATAAAACATGTTTTTTGTCGGAATTGTTTAGCTTGTTTGCTAAAACCCTTATTATAGTGTATGATTTTGAATTTAAAGATTTCAAGTTTATTCTGACATATGACTACTAAAGTAAAGTACCAAAACAGTTTCATATTTAAAATTTAAGTTTTGGCGACTTTTCACTATGATTTTGCAAATTTTTGAGCTGACCGATGTCATTGTTTAGTGGTTTTATGTTTGCTAATAGCCTACTTTTGAAATATTTTTATTTCACTGCACATCTATACATTAAATTCGGATCCTTGTGCAACTTTCGTTGGTAAGGGGCCCCTACTATTTCAATCCGCATACTTACGCGGTCTTTATATAAAGACAATTTTTCTTTGTACAGTGGATCGCTATAAAATTTTACAGAAATGTTACTATTGGAATATAATCTGCTGTTGTCATTTCGAACACAAAGACAAAAGAGAGATCTTGCAGCTCCTGGCTGTTAATTCAAAAGGCTGACGCACTACTTGATTTCAACAGCTTGCGAAGAGTTGTTGTTAAAAAACCGAAGCAGCGCGCTCTAACTTTAATATAGTAATCATATTTTATTAATAACAAGAATATCAACCTTACTATCGGATATTTATTGCATTACAAAATATTTCGTAATACAATATAAAAACGTCCGCACTAATGGGCAAAATGACGAGCTGTCGCGGTCTCAGATGACACCTCGCGTCGTCGTCGGCACGAAATGGACCGAACATTACCGTCTGTGGAATGCGGTGCCATCATAACATGGGACTAAAAAAAAGTTTTTGCTATGGAGGCGATTTACGGTTTACGGTAAAATACCTGAAAAAAGTCCGAGAACAAATTCGCCTAGAAAAACATTACTGGAAAAAACACCCGCCGACAAAAATCTTCTGAAAGACATGCTGCAGAAAAACCTTACTCGAAAAAATAACTTCCAAGAGAAAACTATCAGCAAAAACACGTGCATTTTCTTGCTGGTGCATCACTGTATAACTGAAAAAGAGGTTTCTCTAAAAAAGATACAAGTCTTTTTTCTTGCCGATTGATTTACATTAATAATGGCAAATTTCATTTTGGTAATATATACAGATGTCTAACAATATTTTTTGTGCGTATTTATTAGTTTCAAAAACAGTTGAGTATCTCTATTAAGGAACTCCTCTGAAAATAAGGACAAGAGCTTATTTTTATCTCGTTTTTTAAGGACTTGTTGCTGTGTTTTGTAGAATGTTTTTCTTGCAGATATTAGAAGGTTTTTTTTGTAATTTCCTTCTGGGTTTGTTTTTCCGAGTTTTTTTGCAGTTTATTTTCAGGACTTTTTCGTTTGTTTTCATTAAATTTTATTTTCGGGTGCAGTTCTCTTTCCAGATGTCGACTTGGGGAACATTCGGAGCGGCGTGCGTGAGATATGAAGTTACCAAAAAAATCAGAGGGCGTAGCCCTCGTGCTCTGCCAGTAATCAATAAGTCCAGTAAACAGGGAAAAAGTTTTGGTTGATTTTTCACGCTTTTAATGATTTTAAAATAATTCTCAAACAACTTTTTCGTTGCTATAAATCAATAGTACAAAAATACCAAGCATTACATTATGCACTTGTTAGGAATCCTACTGGAGCGCTCGTCAGAAAAAAAGTCCTGTGAAGGGTTTTTCTAAACAATTGTATTTGTCGAGACTTTAATTATCAATCAGTGAAATTTCCTTGCATTTTGTCCCGTTATGTTTCAATAACATTGACAAACCATTCAACGCTAAGAGCGGCCGTAGCTCAGTGGTAAGAGCGCGGGCTCCCGGTGTGATTCCCGGCCCGGTCGTTCTCTCTCGCAAGGCAACGGGAAACCAGCGAGGTGGATTTTTCCCGAGGAAAACCCTTTTTGGAGAAGAAGTGCATCACACTTCCTGTGGTTCGGAGCCCACGTTAAACTGTAGGTCCCCTATGTCTGTATGGTCAAACTATCTATCGCCGCGCACCAAACACAGACAGAGGAGAGCCAACGCCCTGTGTAGGGTATGGCACTATAAGAAGAAGAATTGAACGCTAACGCCGCTTGATTTCTAAAACAGCTGCGGACAACCGCCGCGAGACCTTCCTCGCATTTATAGAAATTTTTAAAATATTTATAAAAATTTAAAAATGTTTTAAAATATTTGAAAAATTTTCAAATTTCTAATTTTATACAGTATGTTTATTAAATAATTTAAAAAATTTCTTTTTTTTTTAATTTTGGAAAACTTTAATACATTGGATTTTGAAAAATTTATAATTTTCAAAATTATTTTAAATTTTCCAAAATTTTAAATTTCGAAAACTGGAAAATTCGGAAAATATTTTAAAATTTTGTAAAGCCAGTATTTTATTTATTAAATGATTTAGACAATGATAACTTTCAATTTGGGATTCTTGCTTTTATACCTATATTATACTTATATTTTGAGTGGCATAATTTTCGTAGTTACCTTTTGACAGGTGAAAACAACACGCAACCCTTTGTCGAGTTGCGCAGTCAAGTAGCAAATGCATGAATTACTGTAGTAACTATTTATTTCTTAGACGTGCTGGGCGACTGTAGTGACTCAAGGGTTAAGTGAAATGTGTGCACAGGAGACACAGCTAGACACATCAGAAACTACAGCCGATGCTCCACAATGTACTATTTATACTGGCTGTTTTTGTAAGTGGCATAGTCTTTGGTAATGGAAACAAAAAACTGCACGAGCTTTCGACAAGTACCAAAACATCTAAATATCTGTTTGTTTTCCGGTGATATTGTTTTCTTTAAAATGAAAAGAACGTTCAGGTTTAACAAAAATGAAGGATTAAGACAATATAATTCGAATACTATGTGTAAGAAACAATGTGTTTAAAACATGTAATAATAGAAATCTCGCCTACATTTTCTTATACACTTGCTTTTAAGGAATTGCTAATGTTTGTATTGAATCCGGAACTGTCTCAGTTTTATGGGATATGGAAGGAGCTGCCGCTCATAAATTTCTCTGTTGCAGTGCACGGGTTCTGCTAGTACTAATACAGAGCGATTAAATAAAAACTTAATTGCAGTCGGCTATGAAACAAGATCTGCATGTCGATGATTATTTTGCAAACGTGGAGCTATTATTATAGTTGGCCCGCTTATTATTTTACCGTAATTGCTCATAATATTTAAGATTTCAAAACAATAAACAATTTTTAATATTTATTATTTTTATTGTACAAATGTGCATGATAAATGTCATTTGGCAAACACATAGCACATTTAACTCACGTAATAAAATTAATTTTTAAACAGCGGCTTGGCTTAAGAGTAAAGGCTGAGCGTATATTTGAGCGGCCTTAGTTCGAATCTCGCTGTAAGCTTTTTATTCTTAATTTTTAAATGTTTTTTTTTGATATTTCTTGCTGGTATATTATCTTGCCCCATGTCTGTAATTTATTTTAATTTTTTGTTTTATAATTTAAAAAAGAGGCAATTTACAAATACATTTTTTATAATTAAATATAAAACACTAAATAATCAAAGCAACCAACAAAAATAACAAAAAAAAAACAATTAGAAGTCACAATTTATTTAATGTTGAAAATGTTAACCATTCATTTCTGGGTATAGACGAATTCGTTTTTTATGTTTTCTAAGGTCCTTGTCAGAGATTATGAAGAAATTTCGTTGTAAGCTATTCTAATTCCAAATTGTACTAATATATTTCAAGTTACCTCTTTTTTAAGTAAACCAAAGAGGAAAATAAAAATAAATTATAGAGATGGGACAAGATAAAATAGTATTAAAAGTCGTCAAAAAAAGTTTGCTACGGGATTTGAACTGCGGTCGTCTGATTACAAGCCTATGATGTTAGTCCCAAAACAAATCGTTGTTTAAAAATGATTTTCATTATGTGAGTTAAATGTGTCATGTTTGCCAACTACCATTTGTCACGTACGTTTATAATAAAAGAAACAAAAATTTAAAATAATTTGCAATGCTTACTTGTTAATTGTTTAAAAATGTTAAATATTAGCAATTACGGTAAAATAATAAGCCGCGCAACTTTGACAATATTTCCACGATTTGCCAATCAATCATCTAGATACCGATCTTCTTTCACATCCGACTGCGCCTAGGTTTTTATTTGTTCGCTCTGTATAATTTCATGACTGTAGTTTTCAACAAGAATGAACGTAGCTTATTTTTTCGGGGGGAGGGAATGTTAATGCAGAATTCAATATTACAAATACATTTGGGAATTGGGATTTACTATGAATAACATTTACATAGATAATCAGGCATACAATACACTTATTATTTATATCCCTCCTAGCCTTGGTTTTAAACTCCCTGTCTGCCCACTGATATCACATAATTGAACTAAGTTGAACAAATAAGAGAATCTTTAGCTTGTAGTTTTGGACTGAGACCGACACTCATTACGTGTAGGCGAAGCCCTTTTGTACGTTACATATCAAATTCTACTTTCATGTTACAATCATGTACAAATGATACCATAATAATTTGATAATTTTTAAATAAAATAAGAAAGTTTTTTAATTTTAATAAAAGCTTAAAATGTTGATACAAGTATAACACAAAATCCAAAGTTTTAAATTTAAATATCTGTTTAAAATCTGTTTTGAAAATAAAAATATCTTTTTTGGTAGTTTTTCGATTAGATTATAAAAGGCAGTAGACCATTTTACTGCAAAATCATTGACATTTTACAGATTACAAAATACATTAAAAATCCCAAGAGAAAAATTCGGTGTTGTTCCTTGGGACTTTGTTACATGCAATTTCTACTTAATTTAAATATCAACTTTCAATTTCCTTTCATAACATGAAAATTATCCGAGCATGTAGGGTTTTAAATTTCAGTTACATTGATTTTAGAAAGTGCTTGGATTATATTTTAGATGCTCATCTACAGTAAATATAAGTTTTTTGTATCACTCAGGAGCAGATTGAACAAAGGGTTATTTAAAAGTCTCGACTTGAAGCATTATTTTAAATAAGGGTAGTTTTAAGAAGAAATGCCCAACACTCAAGTTTTATATTTTAAAGTGGTTGTATGTTTCATAATGCGTGAGCTCACGTTTTCGATAGTCCTAGAAGAGGAAACAACAAAATGGGTTCAGTCTGGGGACCTAGCAAGCCACTTTGTTTTCGAAAATAAGTACGGTCGAATAACCAAGCAGTCTGTTCAACAAACTTGGATGAAGGAGTAATTTTTATAAATAATATTAATAATTATTACAATTATAGATTTTTGAACTCTGACTTTTGAACAACCCCGTATATACAATATTCGTTAAATACTGTTTTAAAACTATTTAAAAAATACATACTTATTGAATTTTAGACCAAAGTTTATTCCAAGGCGTGCTTTAGATTTATTTGCTTCGCTCTTGCTAATATCATATTAATAACAAAATATTGCATTTCTTTTAGCTCCTCTACCTAATGTTAACTGCTTTAGGGTGAATTGGAGAACGTTCGCTTGGGAATAGAGTGATTAAGGTCAAGTTGATGAAAGGTTAAATTGACTTAGAGAACTAACTGTCTTTCACCGGTAAGGTTTACTTTTACATTTAAAATTCAATTCGTTGAAATTGTCTTTATATACTCTAATTTTCTTATATTTCTTAGATATTTTAAAAAGTATACTGATACGGTATCAGATAAAATATCATCCTCTAAAGTATTGCCATGTCAATCAATAATGATGTTTTCTGTATCAAAAATCAGTCAAGCTACGCACACTTATCGAATTATTTTCTAAGAGTGTAACCGTAGGTTTGGTATCTCAAACTGTCAATTAAAAAAGGTCTGTAAATTCTGTCAGTCTTTCTAGAGCTTTGCTTTTAAATTTAGAACCACTTAAAATATTACTGTATCCTATACGTTCGTTCGTTTACAGGAGTATTTACAACCAACCCCACTGGCTTCCAGATTATTTTTCACCGATGTTTATGTGAATCTCAGAGAAGTCGCCGTATAAATCGTGAGTACCTGAAGGGATTTTACCCTCCAAAAAGGGGTCCGTGGATAAAGATCAACCACCAACATCCGCGTCCTACGCGAAAGCTAAACCGCTAAAAATAGTGGACCACTTACCTGAAACGCACCTTCTAAATTTTTAATGATCGGAATGTGGGAGAATTCACAAAATCGATACGATTATTTTCACGACTGCTTACGTCAAAGTTTGTTTTGTAGTGCCTTTGCAGGCGTTGTTTCACAAACTCATAAGTCTAGAAATAGCAAAATTTATTTTTTGATTATAAGTATGTAAAATACTTAATTACTTCAACAATAATTATTTATTTTAACCTTATACGTACTTCGGCATGTTTTGGTGAAAAATCAAAAAAAATCCAAAAATTATAAACCGACCAAATAAGTATAAAGTAAGTTTTAAAACAACTAGAAACATCTTAAACACTTTGTTTAATGCAAAATCAAAAACAGATTATTTGCTAAAATCGGGCATTTACAAATTAAATTGTTCGCATTGTAATTCGGTTTATATAGGCCAGACAATTAAAATTTTTTATATTAGGTATAAAGAATACGTACGTTGTTACAAATACAAACACTCACATAAATCCAATTACGCTAAACACTTACTAGAACACAATCATTCAATGACATCTAATAACTTTATAAAATGTTTACACTTTTGTGATGACAAACGTAAATTAGATATACTAGAAGCTGTTGAAATTCACAAATATTTAAAAGCTGTACCGCTAATGAATGAGCAAATTGATTTCTTAAATCTTCCTGTACTGGACATTTTGCAATAAGAAATAAAGTCATCTGCAGACGATTACCGAGATCAAGTCACCAAGTTCTATTGCTATAACAACACTGTTTACTTCTAATATAACCTTTGACAATGGCATGTAAACATGCCAAAATACGTATAAGGTTAAAATAAATAACTATTGTTAAAGTAATTAAGTATTTTATATACCTATAATCATTAAATATGGACTTCAACGAAGTAAAGCTAGAATTTAGAAATAAAATTTATTTTTATGAATTGAGTGTGGAAATATTCTATTCTTTGTCTGGTGGTTTTAATAAAATATTTTGCACTGTTTGCCCATGTATATGGTTTTGCCATGTCATTAAAATTTGTGTACACCAAAACGAATTTACATTATTTTAGGTAGCAGCTATAAACTGCTTTTAAAATGGTGGTGCATTATAATGTCTATTTTCCATACTAGAAAACTAATGATAATTACCTACATGATTAGCACTCTGAAAGCGTTTATGTGGCTGTTCTGCGTAACTACCACATTACCAACTAATTATTGGAAGTGATTCAATTCGCCAGATCGATACTATTCAGCGAACACCGTTCACATTAATTACAGTGATGTAAATTGGCGAATTAGGACAACTTAAATTATCCTGCTTACTTAGCATTCAGCACAAAAAGTTGTTTACTAACCCAATTTATGGGAACAAATGCGCTGGCTTTTAGGTAATATTGCCCAAGTGCTTCAAAGATACCCCTGTCAATTTGTCAACTATTTGATTAGTAAAATGACAGATGAAAGCTTGTTTGCTTAGGGCGTTCTCATTCTTTTTATTTTCTCACTACATGGGTTTTGCACCGAGCGAAAAACACTTAGGAATATTGAATGTTGTTATACATGCAACCTGCTGTAAATGTATCAAGCTTTATCGGGCGTAACATGTGGTTTTCTTATTTTCCTGTTTCACAGCAAATAAAAGTAAATAAAAATATCGCTTTTGTGATGCGCAAAACTCTACAACAAATTGGATTTAAAAATGCCTCGATAAATCTACACAAGAAATTTTTACGGTATTATGCAACATTTTAATTAAATAATAGGGTTGTTTACTTCTTCTTCAAAATTAAATTAATTTTTTCTTGACCGTTATCACTTAGTAAGATAATATTAATAATATATAAATGTGAAGTTTTGTGGCCTTATCGGTCAAAAAAAAGCAAAGTTGAAAAATATTTTCCTCGATCGGGATTCAAATGTGAGACCTCTAGTTATCTAGCCTAATGCCTAATTTGAACGATAAGACCACAAAATTTCACATTAATATTTTACTACTTTTTAAATATTCAAGAAATCTTACGTATTTCACAAATATGTTACATATGTAGAGAAAAGCCTATAGAGTTTATTTAACCATCTATTCTTATAAACTTAAAAAAAAATTAGATGACAAGTTCGTAATCGTATTACTAAAGATAATTTGTTAACTAATAATTACAAAATATAGTTTAATGTATAGTGGAATCACGTTCAGGACCAATGCACGTCATCAATACCTACAGACACAAGTTTTTAATACCAAACCCAGAAAACAAAAATCAAATGTTTTCATCATTAAATAATGCACAAGAAATAGTATTATAACGATCAGTTTCAACCAAATGTTAAAAATTCTGCATGAAATGGTTAATATTTTTTAATTGTCTTTAGTAACAAGGAGAGTATTCCATGATAATGTCAAATTTCGTGGCATTGGATTGGCATCACTAGGTCACACGTTTACATATCGATCTTCCATCGATTTTTATATGATTGTGCAACCTAACCTCACCAAACAAACAACCAAACGCGCGCCGGTTGTAACTTGGCTTCACTTTCTTTCCTGTTTATAAATATTAGTGTCGTGTTGTTGTGATTCTTTAAAAAATAGTTCTTTTCAGAACTAATAATTGTTTTAACCTTGTAAAACTTCAACCTGTCATTATGCCGAAAGGGAAACCTCTCTGTAAGCAGTCTAAAGAGCTGGTTGCTAGTTTAATACGTTACGCTGCCTTTACTTGCTGTTAGGGAGGTATGTTCTTTTTATAATTGTTGTTTATAGTTTGTAAAACTATAGTTATTGTTTATTGCAGAGAGTTTCGAATGCTTTAAACTTTAACATGTCAACCATATTTCAAAAACAGTAAATTCTAACGAAGTTTTACACAGTGCAAAAAGGAACAAAAAACAGGAGCAAGCCTGTTCGTGAAATCGATAATTTTGACCAGGTCGAGTTCGAAATGTTATTTACCTTATCATTGCATTTTTAACCCTATAGAAAATATTTGCGGAATATCAAAGACATATTATAATAAACATGTTGGGAGAGATGGCTACGGGGTTGAAAACGCCTTAGCTATGTGGCAAGAAGCCTTAGGTACTGCAACGCCGGAAGTGTGGAAAAAATCCATACACCATGCTGAAAAAAAAATAAATAAATGATGGGACAGAGAAGTAGGATTCGATAGGGACGATGTTAATCCTCTAATAGTTAATATAAATGGGGACTCAGAAGACAGCAGCTATTATGACAGTGAGAGTGATTAGAGGATTACAGGGATCATAGTGGGGTTACTTTTTAGTAACTGGGGTTTAAATAAGTTACTATTTTGTACTTTCTAAAGTGTTATGATGCTTAAAAATTACAAGATATAATAATGTGTCATTTTATGTTCTAACAATAACAGAAACATTCTCTTAAATATGGTTTTAACTTTAATAAATAGAAATTTTTTTACTGTTGGCTTGATTTAATCTCATATGCAGCCCCATCCACAAGCATTAATAATATTTCCACAAATAGTTATATATAATACCCACTCAGATAATTGTAATCTTCAACTTATATATAAATAAATACTATTATTGTTGCAATTTTTAATTGTCTTTGATATCTTTTCTGCTAAAATCTTTAATTTCATTTCATATTATTAACCAGAAATCAATTAAATTTTACATTTGGTGTAACATGAGTTGCATATCCAGTGCTTATTAAAATCATTTTCACTGTAATGTAAACATGATATTTTTATGATGTCATTGTGACGTCATCAAATATCGGTGACGTGCATTGGTCCTGAGCGTGATTCCACTATATTATACGAATTTGAAAGTAGATTTTGGTGGACAAATGACGTCATTAACCTATTACAATATTATTTAGACGTTAATTAATATACCTACTTACTTTACACTGTTTGTAAGTGGAAATACGGAAATAAAATGAAAAAAAAACATTTTTATTACAAAACTATAAACTATACGTAGACGCCTCAAAAGTTGACCACAGTCACGTGCGAGGTCACGTGTTAACAGCAGGCAATTATACCAACAGCACTCAAAAGGAACCAAAACGCTAAGATGTAAATAGTACAACGCATGTGCGTGTTTAGAGTTAGAACACGTCACATTAAAAAAATTAAATATAGTTGGGTAATATGTTTCAATGTTCTATCCTACCAAGGATAGTAGACAATTAATTGTCTACTATCCTTGCTATCCTACATTGTAAATTTGAAATAGAATTAAAAAAAAGTAGTAACCGGCCCCACTTGTGTATATAATATTCATTTCATTTACGGAGCTTTAAAGTTTGAGTTCTAGCAAATTTTAGCAATGTGATGTAATATGAGCTGCCTTTTCAAGTGACTGAAACGCTACTAGCGTCAAAAACGCTGAGAAATGTAATTTAATACAAATGTTATTCAGGAAGCTTTAAAATTCGAATAATATGTAATATAAGACTTCATGCGGTGGATTCTTAGCTGTAAGCTTAAAGTGACTGTAAATAGAAATCTGGTTAAAATAAGTATAAATATGTAGTATAAATTAGATACAATAGAATGTGTATAAAATTTAATAAATGTTTTTACTGCATATTTCTTTGACGGATGGCCATTCTCTGGAGAGGTTTGAAATCTTAATTGGGATTATAAAAGATTGGGCTAATGATTTTACGAGATGCACCGTTTACTAGCCCTAAAGATAGATTTCTAACACCTGAAAAATGGTAGCTTGGGTCTGGAATGGTTACGCATTCGGTTCCTAGACGTGGCTATAAATATGCTTGCATCCCAGTCACTATGTTTAAGAGATAAAACGAGTTTAAAAATTGCCTGGTTAATATACTGTGTGGTTGGAGACCACTATTAGCAGCTAAAGGTGTTATTCAAGAAGGTCTGTCGACATCAGGAACCTTGGAATTAGGAGTGAGGTTTGGCTTCACATACATAATTAAAGCATCGACCGAGGCTCTCATTCCTGACATTGTTTAAGTACCGGTCGCTACGAGGAGACCGGCTGCCGACCCAACTATTAAAGAATACGAATAGACTAAACAAAAGAGCAGCTTTTGCTGCACTGAAATGTCTTGCTTTCCAAAAGTTCCCCGGGTGCTAAAGCAGTTGTACGAGACAACCGCGGCTCTGGAACTTGCTACACATTACAAAAAGCACCATCGCGGTGTCAATGGCAGGACTGTTCAGGCAGAGAACGTCATCGTGCGTCCCGGCGAGTGTGATGTGTTTCATCTCGGGAACTGTTTTGCGTATTTAGTATATATTTAGGTAGTTTCGCTACAACCTGGTGTGGTACTAGTAGCTTGTTCTTGATCCGTCTTAAGTAAGCGCGTTGATTGAGCTTATGTATCTCTTGTTAATGATGACTGACGGATTACGCTTATGTAGGTGCCGCTACCTTAAACTAACCGGGGAGATTTCAGATCCTGTTTGTGACTTCCTATATTTAACGTATCTTTTTTCCATTTCGAACGACGTGGAAGTGACGTAGCATTTACTACACTTTAGGTTTTTTGCCCATTGTATCATATATTTTAATCAGCTACAATTGCCAATTTCATGGCATTTCTGTGTGTATGGGGGGGGGGGGGGGAGTTACGTAGTCTCATTTATGGCTTAAAGATGCGAATTTTTTGTTATCCATTCTAGTGTTTTATTGAGTTATCAATAACATCTACTTTCCTTTTAGGGTCGCTGATGAGGTATTTGTTTGCTGCTGTAAAGGAGTTCCAAATATTCCTCCAGTTCTTCGTTGCGCTGAAGTTCGGTTGCGGGTTAAGGACTGTGATCCAGGAAGAGCGTCTTGATTTGAATCTGTTTTCGTAGAATTGAGCATGCCACCATGTATGAGAACAGTGGAACCATTTGCAAATTTTGTAAATTATCAGAGGGTAGTTGCAGTACATCTTGGGGTATGAGGGAGATGTTTTACAAAACTGGTAGCCATGGCAGGAGCGCGAATTTTATTCTACCAGAAATGATTCGCATTGTCCGGTTGAGATGAACATCCAATTTATTAGCGTGCATGCTGTTTATCCTGACTGGATCACAGTATTCGGCTGTTGAGAAAGCTAGTACTAACGTTGCAGTGCGTTAGGCGTTGCTATCTGATTCATGCGGATCCTATCAGCTTTGTGCTTTCAAAGCAAGTTTTTGCAGATGAGGTTCGTATCCCCACGTATTTTGATGTATGTTTTAGTGTGATTTCTTTGAATTTTACGTTTAGTTTAAAGTTGGCTAGGGTGTTATTCAATTGAACTGACGTGACTTCTTTTTTCCATGAGTTGGTGCCATGGTAAGTCGCTATTTCTTCGGCTTAAGTGAATTTTCTATACAAAGTAATTAGTGTTGGTTACTGTTGTCATATTGGCAACCCTGCAGGCTTTGATGCTGTAAGACCTGTAAGGGGAGTCTGGGTAGTTTAGTTGTCATGGTATCTTAATAATAATATTATTGTTTTTTGTATTCTTCAGTTTACAATAATACTTAAGTTACTATTAGTGTTCTAATTATTCAACGCATAACATGTGAAGAAAATTAAAAACATTCATTGTAGGTCAAAGTCTTTGAACTACTTGTCTCCAAGGCTTTAAATGATACGTCTCATGCGGTATGATTTATGACGTCACATACAAACGTGGGCGGAATCTGTGATTGCCTTTGCCCAAATTAGATGAAGCGAAGCAACAGGAAGTAAACGCACTTGTTCGTTAAGTATTGAATGATTTACCTATTACAGATCAAAAGGTGGCTGTAGTCTAGGCAGCCCAACAAGAAGACGAACTGCTCAAAACCGTCACCGCTTACCACTGATCTCAATGACCCAGAAGAGAACACTTGACTAGTGCTGCACTGGGATGTTCGACACGAACTATCATTGCACGATGGGTTGCTTCAAGTAAAATAAACGTTAGTTATTTCTAGAAAATTACAAGAAAATATTTTTAAAAATTACACAAGTTCCGTGGAAAGCTTAAACATTTGGTCTGGTGGTCTAAGGTATCGCTTCAGTTAGAAAATTTAGTCTGCAGTTATTCATCAGCGTACAATATAAAAAAAAACGAGAAGAAACGTTAATCCCGTTGGTGTTTTTCCAGTGTCCCTGGAAATAGGTAGAGCGTAAACCTTTATTTTTTAGAAAACTCTTTTTACGTTTTAGGGGCTGATTATTATTCTGGGCTTCTTGATATGGCTCGCTTCATCATCAACACAAACAGTGTTCTATCACCTTTAGTCTGTATTCATCAGACATGGAGTACCGGAGGAGCTACGGACTGACAATGGTCGATAGTTTGAAACAAACTAGAAATCTTCATTTCACGCATTCACTGAATACGTCACATCCAATGGGTTTGCTCCAGCAGAACTATGATTGAAGAGGCGCTTGAGGACTGCAGTGGTGATGGCCTTACAGGTGCCCAATCCAAAGCTTCCACAGCAAGCCGGCCACGGAAAAAAAGAAGGAAGAGAATAAGACAAAAATTAAAATGGGCCTCGATCGACGGCATCAAAGCGGCTTCCTTACCAGAAGTTTAAAGTACACAGAAAGTGTGAACAACCGACGTACGTCGGTACGGAACAGCTAGAGAACGGCATGTAGCATCTCGTTTGTAAATTTTCAACCTTCAGGATGGCAGGAACCTCAGGAGGAACTGTAGGTTTCGTATTCTAGCGCGGCGGAGTCCCTCACCGGTGGAATGGTGCCCGATGGAGCAAATAAAATAACTCAGCTGGAGATCCTAACCAAGGTGCACACATCTCCAGTGCCGTCTCCCGAAAAACCCCACTCTTTGGTCTTAACTACCAGTTCAAAGCAGACGACACCACTTCTCCGGAAGAATGAAAGTAAAGACCCTCAGAGTATTTGTTGATGTTTGTACAATTTTAATAAACTCGTTTTTAATTCTTCAAGTAATTGTTGTGTACCTAGACTTTCAGACGCCCTTTTGTAAATGTTTGTCAATTAAAATTAATTTAAAGTCTAAGTTTAAAGTTGTTGGATACTGATGTCATATTTGCAACACTGCTTACTAGATGACGTAGAAGTTGTAAAAGGACTCTGTGTAGTTTAGTTTTCATGGCGTCATAATAAGAACACGTTTTATTGTTCTTTATATTATCTCGAAGAAATATATTGAAGAATAGTGGAGCCAGTACTGATCCCTGTGGTAGCCCGTTAATGAGTTTCGTTGTTTCACTTGTTTTCCGTAAAAGCTTAATTGCAGGAGTAGGTCGCTGAGCGTTAATGAAGTTAACGAACTGTTTGCATGGGAAAGGATTTTTAGTGTGTTTCGGTACCGCATCGTAAGCGACACAAGTGCTAGCGGTACGACTGTCAAACGTTTTTAATATTGGAGGCCTCTCAATCTTTCTGGTAACGTAACTTACAAAAGTTTTATTTGTTTTTGAACTTAAACCAAAAGTTTATAAATGTCATTGTAACAGGACAGTTACCTAACCTTATCCAGTTGTGGCAAATGCAGCAAACTACCAGTTTTACAAAAGAAATTTTATTTGTTCAGTTTTTTTTTCAATTTATATCTATCAATTTTCCAAGATCACGCTTTGCCAACAAATCTGGATTTAGAGGCTCAATAAACACGTCCTCAACGATTTTAATAGCATTATCGGAAATTTCAAACGTAAATAATGTCATTCAGCACTTAGTTTTAAACTTCAGACAGGATTTTTATTTTAAAAGAAGGATTTTTATTATAACAGCCCTAGAAATGTGAAGAAAGTTAATAATAACAACTAAAGGAAAATCAAATTCCAAACTTTAAAATATTTTTATGGCGAAAGCGGTTGGAGAGTTTTAAGCCTGCAAAATTGAGAGATAAAAAATATTTTCCGGCCCTAATTTAACTGCTTTTCTGCACCTACGCGCTTTTGTTTGGAAACTAATAAATTCGGGGATTCAAAACTAATTTCAGTTGTATTTTTCAGTAAACCGTGACATAAAAAGACGAGGCCGGAATAGGTTATTAAAAAACAGAGTTTATTTGCATATTAATTAACTCCTTTCATAATTTCTCCCCTTTAATAAATTTTTTCGTTGAATATAAAAGAATTATAAACTTAATTTTACGTTTGGTGTAAGTCTTGCATTGTCTCATCTCTCACCGTCGCGTCGGGTCATCGATTTTCACTTAAACTACGAACGGTTAAAAATGAACATTTTTCTGCTCCATATACATCGTTTTACGGGTGCAATAATCTACTACACCGAGACTTTAATTGCATATATCGGTTTAATTTTAAATGCAATTTTTCACCTCTACTGCAGGGAAAATGCTGACTTTTTATTATTAAAAAAGACGAACGGCTGGGCAACACTTGTGTGAGGATTAGTAGTCTTCAGAGAGCATGCTGTAATTTCTCCAAGACACAAATTACGGTAATGACCATAAATGACTTCAGTTTTTACCATAATTAACTTTAAAGATGTCGCTTTTAGTTTAATGACTCTTAGCACGACATAATGACTCGAGTTAGTTTCTAATATCAAAGCATTTTTTTATTTTAGACATATGTAATGATGCAAATTATACTAATTCGTAATTACATTTTTTTCAGGAAAAGTATTATGACTAGGTAATGGAATATATACAGGTTGTAGCCCAAATCTGTTGCCAAAATAGCAGATACTAATTTTAAGCTTCCAGCTTTCTCATTTCTTTTTCTTTTAATGCTAAAGACAGTTCGACTACAGAGTGCTATCAATAAAATTTGAGGAATAAATATATTTATTTTAGTTCTGACAACTCAAATTATTCCCAGTAGTTTAATTACATGAATTAACACGAAGCAGCTCCGTCGTGGATGTTTCCCGCTTGGTAGCTTTGAATAGGGTGATTTATGGCCGATTCCTGATTCCTACTTCAAATTAACTCTGTAGTCTGGTACATACATGATGACGTGATCCGTGAATGCTTGTCTGTCTATGTTTGAGCTAACATTGCTCACAAGTGAATCATGATTTTCCTGAGTTACGGGGGGTCAGGAAGTAAATGGAGTTGATAGGTTTCATTATGAGCCAAAGTTAAATGTTTGGAAATTTTATAAAAATTCCAAAAAGTTTAGACTGATGTAAAACAAAATGTAGAAAATGTAACCAGACTGTTTTAAAGCGATTTGAACAATAATATGTTTATTATTTTCAGAACTAGAAATTGCAAAATATCATAGTTTTCTGGAGCAAGAAGCCATTAATAATCTAGGAAGGGAGGAATAAATGTGGTAACTTCAATTACGTTGAGAGAAAAAAGTAAGATACTGTTAATTCAGTTTCAATGCTTGATTTTCTATATTACATTTTATGATTGGTAATGTAATCCTTATTTAGGAATTCCAGCAGTATGTAACTTCTTAGATGTTAAACAAAATTTCTAACAATAAATTAAGCTTTGTTCAGGAAAATAGCGGTTTCTGTCATATAAATTTCTTGTTAATTTTCTAGAAACTATTCAAGTTACCTACTAATTAAGGTTGTCGTTAATAACGACTAGGTAACTAATAAGTGGGAAGTGACTATCTACAGGACTCATTTGCGGCAGGAAAGTAGGTTATTACAGTACCGAGTATTGTTATGAATCATTACAGTACAGTTTTAAAATAATAATGCTGATTTTTAGATATTACCTTAGAGGCACAAACATACTTGAGTAAACTTGATTAAACTTTTTTCACTGTAAGTCAAAATTGGGAACTGATGTATGTACAAGAAAATGTACTCGCTAATCATGGGACGAGCAGAACTTGCAACAAGCTATTGATGCCGGAAAAACAAACAGGATGGGATGTCTTCCAGCATCAAAAACGTGTAATGTACCGTTTACCACTTTAAGACAGCGTGCAGCTGATGAAATGGGGAGCAAAAAAGGCTACAAGGTAGAAGAAAAATTACTTTTGATTTAAATTTGAAATAGAAATAGTTACACATTTAAAAAATTCAGAACTACGATTCTTTGGCATATCTAGCAAAGATGTTCGAAAACTAGCCAACTACCATTTTTCAAAACCGATACAAATAGCGGGGTGGGAATGGTTAAGGGAATTTGTATAACGGAATTCTTATGTTTCCTGAAGAACTCCGGAAGCAACTTCAGCTGCAATAGCGCGTTCTTCCAGTAGGGAACAAATTTCAAAATATTTTAAATTGCTGGAAACAGTACTGGAGGAAAATAATTTTACACCTCACAGAATATAGAAAATGTATGAGTCAGAACAGTTTCCTCAAAAACCCTAAGTATTTATCCAACCAAAGGTCGAAAACAGGAGGGGATTTTGACTAGTGCTGAAAAGGGCAAATGCTTTACAGTTGTGTGCAGCATGAACACGATTGAATCTTACATCCCACCAGCTCTAATTTTCCCCTCAAGAATATAAAGCATGAGCTGATGGAAAATGAGTTCACTGGGTCTGTAGCCTTCGCTCAAGGTAACGGATGGATATATACCGAAGTATTCTTAAAATGGCTACAGCATTTTGTAACTTTTACAAAGCCGTCTAAATAAGACGAAGTGCTTCTTCTTCTTGATGGGCATAGCAGTCACGAAGGTTTAGAGGCATAAGGGTATGCTAAGAAAAATAGGGGTAATCATGTTTTGTTTCCTATACCGTATTGCACCCATAGAGTACAACCTTTAGACTTTTCTTTCTATAGACCTTTAACCACGTGTTACAATCAAGCATTAAATACCTGGTTGAAAACTCATCCTTGGCGAACTGTGATTCATTACTAAATTTCTGGTCTTTTAAAGAGGCTTATTCGAAAACGGCAACAATTAGCGATGCAGTACGGGGTTTTCTGCCACAGGAATCTATGCGTATAACGTAGATGTATTTCCAGACTGGATGTTTGCCCTTTCAGAAGTTACCAATATTCCGCTATCGGGAAACTGTTCAACAGCAAGTCATGCAAGAAGTTATTTCTATACAAAATTATGTTTCACCTTCATGCAGATGGTGAATCTCACTCTCAACATAACACTTCTTTAATAGATGACCAACTCATTCTCCCGCATCTTACTGTAGCAGATATTTCTCTTTTTCTAGCCGCTCCTGCTTCTACAATATCAAGGAAAGCCAGATAAACAAGAGTTTAGGGTATTCTTAATACTACTCCAGAAATATCAAAAGCAAAAAAAGAGCTTGTTGCAAAAAATCAAAACGCTTTAAGAAAAGCTGCAAATGCAGCCAAAAGAAAACTGAAAATGGTTGAGCAAGACGATAATGCGGATTTGGAGGAAGTCGAAACTGATGATGAAGGAGATTCATCGTGCGTCTATTGCAACGAACTGTATTGTAGTTCTCGACTTAAGGAATTATGGTTAAGATGTGTAGAGATGTGTGTGATTTGTAGAAAATGAGCTCACTGTGAGTGTTCCGGTTGATCAAAAGCGACTTAGTTGTGATATTTGTAACTAGAGTAGTATGTATGCATTTTTTTTTATTATATAGCATTTTACTTTATTTTCTTCTTTATAGTTTAAAGTTACAGCTATGCTGTTTTAGTATTAAATATATGATTACAAAAAGTATGCCGTCTCGGCCGCACTTTTCCTAATTCGAGGCGCTAAGGGTTCTTAAGACAACTATGATATCTTTTCTTAAATTAACACGATTAGGAGAGTTTTCTAACACAATTCACAAGACGTAGAAATAAGCAAACGTGCTATTAAAAAACTATAATTTTTTTAATAATAACAATTTGTATAGTCTTTAAACAATGTACGAATAGAATAGCATGTGCAAATACACAGTTAAACTAAGACAATTGTTAAGACCATTAGAAAAAAATCACTGCGTTCCGATGAAAAGTTACTGGGGCAATATTCTAGAAAGACTATAGATGACATTGAAATGTGCAACTTTAAGGATATACATTATACAATGTGTATCAAAAATAGATACATATATTTAAACCAATAATAGATTAGCCCAGGTAGACCTCCGCGGTACCATTCATTTTTCAAAAATAATTTGATTATTTTAAATTAAATAATAATAAAATATAGTAAAATTTGTTTGAGAACTGCTAGGATTGATAGAAAAATGTATTTAAACTCTATTAGGTGTTTACATAAATTGTAATTTAAATGTAATGTAGTAAAAACGTAACAAATTACCTTATAATTATAAATTTATAAGAAGCTTTTTTTTATATCAACATTTCATATTCTCACTTTCAGTTTTTGTTTTCTGTCTATAACTTGTCGCTAAACTGAAAGTGTTGGCATTATCCTGCAGTACTCAAACAATGTACTCAAACAATGCAAATTTTTAGAAATTATATTCGCGTACCTTAAGGGTTTCTCTAACAATCAAATGTATTTTTCTGGTTTGTACATACTGGGACATACTTTTAAAATTTGTGCAAGTTTATGATACACCATGTATACTACTGCGAAATTTTGGGATGATGACTTGACCTTGAGATGACTTTGATTCGTATTTTCAAGGCGATACGATTTATTTGAGAGCTAGAATAGAAGCTTTGTAATGGTCTTAAAATTTATATTTTCAAAACCATACGGCTACTTTGGCACCCAAAAAAAATCATGGTGTAGATAGAGCAAGCGCTAGATCTGATGAAGCGTTGCACAATAGCCTAAACGTCCTGTCACGTCAAATTTGAGCTAAGAGACCTTGTTAAAAGCGTCGTTCTGCTTCTAAGTCTGTTTGCATTTACAGTTTGTTGCGTAAACAATAACAGTTCTGCGCGTGAGTTACTGTTTTCTTTGCGTCAATTCCGATTTTTGAAAGTCAAACAGTCTTTTTAAGTTTAATAATCAATTTTTTTAATTTGGCGTTTCTAGCAATAATTAATATTGCTAGGTTTAACTTTTCCGCGTAGTTTTGTGTTAGCATTTGCACATCTCATGGTTCATGAGATATGGTTAGGTCTAGTAACGCAAAGGTTACGACGATTTGGACCGTAATTGAGATAATCTTAAAATATGTGTTTTCAAGATTATACACCCAATTTTAAGCACAGAGGAGCGTAGAATGTGTATATCAAATCTAAGCAAGGCAGGATAATGGCAATCATTATTAACTGCGTTACGTTTGGTTCTAAAAATTTTAAAGGTATGTTTTTTTTTTTTTTATTAACATCCCCATTTATTTACAATCTGTACATGTACATTTAGCAAATTGTTTGAGCTGGTTATTTGGACATGTACAAGTATACTCAGTAGTATGCTTCTGTAACCGTGGACACATAGGTCTTTTGTGGCTTTTGGGTACAATAATAAACTTACAAAACTAGAACTTAAGACTAAAATAAAACTAAAGCAGGCTAAATATTAATTTAAATTAAATATGGAATTTGGTAGGCAAGTCGTTTGGTATGTATTTTTGGAGTCTTCTGTTGTGATTTGGAGGAATCATAAGGTCCGTTGCAAAATTGTTGAGGTGCGCTCTAAGACGGTCACTATATTTAGCACTATAGCGGCTGACTTCTTCTTTCACTGTTGTCATTTGGAGATCATTACGGATAGCCGCGTTAGATACGAACCAGGGCGCATTAACTATTATACGCAACACTTTTGATTGAAAGCGTTCGAGGATTTCAATATTGGAGTTAGCAGATGTACCCCAGAGTTGGATACCGTAGGTCCATACGGGTTTAAGTATTGCCTTATATATGATTGACTGCTGAGAGCTTGGATTTACGTCCCAGCAGCTAGTACATCTTAGATAAAGTTAGTCCCAGCTGTTTGCGTTTTGTGAAAATATGTTTACGCCACGTAAGTCTTCTGTCAAGGTATAACCCAGGTCAGTATCATTAAAACGTTTAATATTAATCGAAAATTATTTAAACTTACCAGAATGTTTAGTTGCCAATTTCGTAAAAAGCGTCATTTCAAATTGTTAAGGATTTAATTACGTATATTTTTCAGCCAAAGAAGATCGCTTTTAAGCGAGTTTTTAAGTTAGACAGCCATTTGTTGTTTTGTTTTTCTTGCCTTAAGTTTAACGAAGAAAGTTAATTGCAAATTAATTTTTAAGACAATTGCAAACAGTAAGATATTCGTTTTATGTTTTAGATTAAAAGCTTGCTACTTCCACTTTTCCCTTAATGTGAAAAAAAAACTCTTCTTTGGCAGAAAAGTGTTCTGGAAAATAGACCTAAGTAAATTTTTGATAATGATGTAAAATTACGTTTCTAACAAAAGTCGCCACTAACCACTGAAATGAGCTTAAACAAAGACTTGCTTTAATGAATAGGACTGCCACGAAAAAGTTTTAGCAGATTTAAATATGAAATTCATGCAGCTTGAGTTTTTATTTCAACGCCCTCTAGTGGCTAACCGTTTAACTTCTTGAGTAACTTTTATACATAACTGAATCAAGTATTGCTGCATTAAGATCTATAAAAAAAACAGGGCTCTACTTATAAAAAAGCTGAGTCTCATTTCCGGTATAACTGGAAGTAGTGTCATGTTTATTAATAACGAGAATTTAGACGTTTTAAGTACTACAACCACCGGTAAAAGTTAATTTTGGTATCTTGAAAAATAATTAAAATGTTACCTTAAGATATCTAAACTAAAGAAACTGATATATAAAATAATTTTTAATAAAACATTTTCGTTTGTCTTTCTGCCATTTCAGTATTACCCCTGATAAATCTGTTACGGAAGATACTGACGTTTCTGTATTTGTTACCGAATTACAACAACATAACAGCAAAGTAGGATTTAGAAGTTTGCAAAATCCACTGATTTAAGTAGAGCGAAGTTGTGAGTGCATCTACTACGGGATTATCCGCTGCTCTCTCCAGAGCATATAATTTAAAGCTAATTTAATTGCGAATTTAATATGTGCAATTTAGCAACAAAGTATGCAAGTAATAAAATACTACACGCAGTAATAACAAAACTTTTCTGCACTATATTTTATTACTAGATTTAACTCATGTGATCTAAAGTTTATGATAGTAATATTTCTACAATATATTGCGATATATAAATGTTTATCTTTAAATAAAATTAAGCAAATTACTCGACCAGTAAAGCAATATGTACCTAATAAAAATTGGGGTGTTAAAACAAAGATTCTCGGTTTAATTCCTAAAAATTAATAACGCGAAGCTCAGCGTACTTTTAAGACCAATAAACTTGCACGGGTCATAAATTTAAAACTTAGAGGGTAAATACAACTAATACCATTGTAATCTGTACAGAGTAATTCAACTACATTACAAAGGATTACAAGCCTAATGAGATTTCTACCTCCGAGATTTAATTAAGAATTTAGACACATAAAATTAAGGCAATATTAGAAAAGTTTACGAACGTGGATACAAATTTAAATTTGCCACGATGTTACATGTTTAAGGGTTTCTTTTAAATTTAAAACTTTTTAGTGTCACGAAACCCCTATAAAACGTTTGGCGTGGCAATAACGCGCGCGGTTTTAGAAATTTAATTTTCTGGCCAAGATTGTGAGTTCATTAGCAGTTGCGCGATGGGGTTTAGGGATCAATAGCTATAATAATAGATACCCGAACGCACGTAACGCTATTACACAATACATTTAGTGTGCTGTTTATACAACGCTAAATTGCTACGCCATTCTGTAACAACGGTAAGGACCTGCAGATAAAGCCCTCCTATAAAATAAATCACGAGCAAGACCTGGGTTAACTCAAGGTGCTCCTTTAGATCGATTACAATAAAATGGTTTGTGTTGCACAGTACAATACTAGAAACAAATCTATTTCTAACGCTTACATTTTATTGCTCAACAAGCTTAAACACGGACATTTCTGTTCCATTTACAAAATATTAAATTTGTAAAACGCCCAAAGCTGTTAAGCGAAATTTAAAAGTTAGAAAAAATCCAATATTAAATTTAGAGTAATAAAAAAAGAATTTTAACAATTTCCGTAAAAATTAGAACTTGCAGTGGAAAAGATGAGAATGCGTATAAAGTTAAAGTTTCGAATTCAAACTCATTTTTACAATAAAAGCGCTACATTTTGAATAAATGAAAATACACTTGAAATATTTACATACAAGCTACAATGAAATTTGAAATTTTCAAACTCAAATTTCGTATTCAGGGATAAGCAAAATCAAACGTTTGAATTTATATATTAAATAGCAGAACTCGTGGTCTACGCTCCACATTCTTTTTAAATTTCTTAAAAAAGAATACAACAGCTGTGCCGAGACAACAGATACCTAACCATTACAATGTATAAATCAGAATTATAATTCTAGTATTATTTCATTATATACCATATTGTTTGTAAATGTACCCTTTTTCCCCTTAAGCTGGCCCTGTTTATTAGTGTTTTTAATAGTAATTCTCACATTAGAATCTCTTGTAATGAAGAAAATGCTGCGTATGCTGTTGTAAAGTTCATAAAATGTCTGTCATTTCCACTCGGAAATAGTTTTCTTTTAGTTCAGCTCCCGCCAAAGGTGATGAACTACTCTATGCGAGTTGTTTGCAGCACCAGAATGTCAGCCGATGTGAGTTTTAAATTAACATCGGTGCCGACGCTCTTTTTGCATGCCTATTCGTCTGCGTTTGTTTTTGGAATAACAACTATCAGCAGATTATGTTCTAATAATGTAAATGTATTGTAAACTCAAATTTATCTATCTACATTGCTCCTTATATAATGGATCAATAAATATGTGTTCTAGCAGTGGGCTCTCTTCGCCACTAAAAGTTCAGACAAATAGAAAAGATTCGGATTTAATGTATAGATTATTAAAAATTAAAACTAAGATCTTTAGATATAAGTAGTAAGTAAAAACAAGATCTGTAATTTGAAATATTTTAGATAATTGAATGCAAAAATATTAACCATAATTTTTTGGATATCTGTAATACAGAATACTCCAGATAAAAGTTTTTTGGAAATGTTTTGCTTACGATTTGGTACAATTCAAAATATTTTTGACAACGGCAGTTAGCGTTGTAAGGTAATCGTCATTTATATTTTTAAACAGCGCTCGAGATGTATTTGAAGCTCATTTAATAGAAAACATTTTTCAATAATATAAATCTTGTATGCCTTACATAACAGCATTCTCGAAAGAAACGCGACTTTTTAAAGCTATAGTTTTAAACAACAGTCATGTCGAACTTTGTTTTCTTTTCTTTATAATTAAGAATCAACAAAACCATTTTTAATTGTGTTTAGGCTTCAAAAACACGAAAACGTCAAATTTTAAGAAGACTATTTTTGGTTACTAGAAAATAAATACATAAAATAAACAATACAAACCAAGAATAGCTGTTTGCTTATTTATAACACTTCTACAAATAACAATTACTAGCTAAACGCGTAAGCTACACTACAATCTGTGTGGAGGAAATGTATTAAAAGAAATTAATTCACCTAGGTATTAATAGCATCAGGCAATTTTTAACAACTATTCTACGCAAGCTTTTGAAATTAAGTGTTCGCATCCCGTTTTATAACCCGCGCGCCGCTGAAGTCAGTCTATATGTTAGATAAATATTGGAACCGGCTAACACAATATAATAAATAAACTGTGTCGAGACGTGTGCTAAATTCGCCGAGTAATATTGTAGATTCTCAAAGAAGCAGATCGCAGCATAATGTATTTATTTGTAAAATGTATAAGGCTATTTAAGCAACAAAATTATCGGTCTATACAGGGTTATTCAAATTCGACCCTAACCATTGGAATCTTGCTTGTTATAAGAGATAGAGATTCGGTTAAATTGCGGCAAGTATCTAAATTTTATGTTGATTAATAATCTAAAATTTCCCTAGCTGTTTTTGTTTCAGAGATATGGGCAAAGAGCAAAAAAATCGATGTTTGTGTTTTGCTACCATCTTCTTTATTAACAAAAATTTTGAAAATCTGAATCACTTTTCCGCAACAACTTTTTCTTCTGCAGATTGTTATGTAATTCGATTTTATATACCACGTTCCGTTTGTCTAGAACCATTATCAACTTCAGTTTTTTAAATAGCGGCAATCTTTTGTTTTGCCACAGTTTTGTAGTATTATTTATTCTGATCTTAAAAATGTATAAAACTTTAGCATTCACATTTATTTCATATTTATACAAACATATGCAAATTACAAAATTATTATTGCAGATCCGCAAAGTACTAAACATCAAGCTTAAAATCAGCCGGGACTTACAACATCCCCTGTTCTTGTGGTTCAAACTACATCAGACAAACTGGTCGTTCCATTGAGTTAAGATTGCGAGAACACAAAGGTGATTGCAAACACAGACGCATCACAAAATTTGCGGTGGCTGAACATACTGGTTTAACTGGGCATAAGATGCACTTTGACAATGCCAGAGTACCTCATTACTTTCCTCGTATCATACGTGAAGCAATTGAAATTGAGAAACAACCTAACAAAATAAACAGGGTGGATGGTTTTAGACTCAGTGGGGTTTGGATTCCAGTAGTTAATCCTCTAAGGACTCCGCCATAGCCGGTCCTAAGCCCGTGTTGAGAAAGGAGGAGAGCATCGATCTCACGATCACGCTCCACCGGGTCCGTCTCCGCCAAACGGTGACAGCCAACCAGAACTCCAAAACCGTTTTTAAAATATTATATTTCCGATAAATTACGTTAAACTAACTTTATTTAAAATTTTATTTAAAACGATCAAGTGCTGTCCCCGAGGTTTTAATGTAGTATACATCCATAAAGATCTCAAACAATTGGATTCCTAGAGATCCGAAACTTGTGTTTCCGTCAAAATCTCATATTCAAATGTTTTCACGCTCGCAAAAATTAAGTATAGAAAAACAAAAAGTTAGAATGAGGAATGTTAAACTAAGCACAGGAAACACTGATTTTGGTTTAAAAATAAATTAATGGTCGTTCAGATTTCCGCATCTTTATGCATTTTCCGTGCCATACCGCCTGTTAATAATGATTTATCCTGTGGGTGAAGAATTAAAATATAACCTCGCTGAAAGGAACAGATTAAAAATTCCAGGCTATTCGAATTTAAACCCAACTCAAGGAAGAAATAGAGAAATACGTGGAGATTTAAGAGGCGAAGCCAGATATTTCATTTGGTTAATGACATTCTTTAAAAAATCAGGGCGGAATTTGAGTGCTAAACTAATTAGATATCATTATGAAGCTGCGAAAAATAAAAACTTTCTGCTCCACTTTTTGATTATGAATCTACACTCTACACTCTTTAAGATTAATTTTGTGGTGCTTAAATCTCGCTGTAAGAATATTGAAAAAGTCTATAAGATCAAATAAGTTGCAGAACAATTTAAGTAAATTACTTTGAATTTTTTAAAAGAAAACTACACTATTAGTTGCTGAAATTAGGACAACATAAGTTGTAGGTAAAAGAAAAATAGGTCATTTTTGCTAAAAATAATAACAACACACAATTCTCGAAATGGCAGTTCGGCCAAAACTGATAAAAAAGCAATTTAGGATACAATAAAAAGAGCTGAGAAGTTTTAATAAGTTTTAGATGAGAATTGTTTTTCTATTAATTGATTTTTAGGCCATGAAAGTTTTAGATTGAAAACTTATTGTTTACGCCGGTCGTGGAAACCAACTTAAATTAATTCACACTAGAAATGCAAATATAAAACTGAGTTTTTAAATTTCTTTAATTTCCATTGTTGAGTGAATAGAAATCAAATCGAATTATTGCGACGGTAAGCTTTTAAAAAAGCTGCTGACCAAAGCAATTCGTTGTGTAAACTATGCATGCGCCAACCGCACTAACCAAGTAATTAAAGAAAAACACGAGTTAGAATTTAGCTCTCTCAGAATAGTTGAATCTGCTAATTGCACCACTAAATTCAATTAATCAACAACGTACAGTTAGACAAATTACTAAAAGCCACATTTCCAATTGTTAGCACAAGATTTTCATTCCAATTCCGAAATTCAGCAAATTATTACAGTAAATATATTAAAACTGAGACTGCAAGCAGTTTCTAGTGAAGATAAAGTTAGTTTTAAACAAGTTTCATTTAATATATACAAAAAACATTTTGAAACAGCGGTTGTCAGGTAATACATTTATTTTTCTAATACTTTACTGGGTTCTGCGTCTATTCATTTCAGACAATATGCTACGAGGGTTTTAGGCAATTGAAGCAGCATTAATTTATTTTTTGAAGTGAAACTTCTTTGCTGATGGCTAATCTTGATGGCTTCGTGGAGACGGATGAACGTGCGCCGCCATGCGGCTCATGTGTATTCTCCTGGTACCCCGCTTGTGAACGATGGATTTGCTTGCGTTAGTTAGTACTATTCACACGCTCGCCGAAGTTTCTTGTGTACTGCGCTTAAGCAAGGGCTTTGCATTTACGCAAGATGCATGTTTGCGAAATAACTAGATAGTTAAATTAAAAAATAATTAGTTCAGCTTCGGTTTCAACAACAATTAACAGGTTCTGCATCTGGCAGTAGTTGTATTTGTTTCTACACAGTCAAAGGTAGAAGTAAATTTTCTGAATCTGCTAGAGTCAATGATGCGGAAAAACCAAACGAAATTGTTGAGTACTAGATCAAGCTCTAACAGAAAACGCATTGCTGTTTTTCGAAATGCAGTAATCGATGGTGGAATTATCAGAATTTTTAATTTGCCTATAACAAAACTGGAGGTAGGGATGAGCGCCTAGTATAAAAGTTTTGCGGAGAGGGGGCCCTTGCGGTTAGGTTCCGCCACTGAATGCTGCATTACCATTTTTATCACTAATAATAAACTTTAAAACAAAATAAATGTAAGATGCTGAATAAGATGCTGAAAAAAGTTCATTTCAAGATGGCGGATGCAATATGTTGGAAGTATTTCCTAAGTTTTCATAGCGATGCCTACAGCTAACTCGAACATAGCATAACCGTTTTCAATTTCCGTTAAATCATAGAATTGAAAAAATACTATCAGTGAGAACACGCTAAGAAGTTTCACTTAGAACTTGCGTGCTCAACCCAACCATACATAAAATGATGTCTGCTAATTCTGCATTTGACACAACGATTAAGTTGATGTGATTTTGACATAGCAGTTAATAACAATGGGTAATATATCCGCAACGCACATCTTTGAGACATATATTTATATAAACCTTTACATGTCTTAGTGTGCAGAAAACAAGCTGGCAAAACAATTGACACTCGACCTGTACACGAGTATGTAATACTTTGTCCTATTTTATAAATATTTTACTTGCAAGAATTAGAAACAATTAGGCAGAGAAATATCTGTTGGCTGATTGACATATCTTCATCGATCTTTTTGAGATTTTAAAATTCCCTGATTATTTTCATATTATCTTCTACTTTTTCTAGTCACCCTCTGTCCCAATTAACCGTCAAGTAATTGGCCCCGATTCCTGTCACCCTTGCCGTGACGAAATTCTATCTGTATATGGCCGTTTTAACTACAGCTACTGTAAAGCACTACATTC
This sequence comes from Ctenicera cuprea, assembly GCA_958336395.1. Lineage (NCBI taxonomy): Eukaryota > Metazoa > Arthropoda > Insecta > Coleoptera > Elateridae > Ctenicera > Ctenicera cuprea. Next base: position 22,467,534 of record OY284491.1, read on the forward strand.
ACACAGATGGTCACCGTTTACTTAGAAACATAGTCAACTAATAAGCGCGACAAGGAAGAGAATTAACGAGCTGGCCAAGTAGGGATTCAAGTATTCACAAACACTTGTAAATGGAAATTAAAATATTTACGTATCTATTTTAAATTGAAAAGTATTCATGTATACATGAATCCCCACTTGGTCCGCTTTTTATTATTTTCTACACTGTACTACCCATTGCCTATTTATTCATTTTCGCACTCAATAGCTGATTATGTTTTCAGTAAAATGGCAAAATTTGCATCAAGTTACATTAAAAAAATAAATTTTTTAGAAAACGTTCAGATAAAATAAATTTTAAATTTCAAGAAATTCGATAATATTCTGAATTTCCATAAAATTTTAGGAATATATTAAAAAGTTTCATTATAAGCAAGGAAAGCCCCGTGGCGGTTGCACGTCAGCTTTTCTTAATTAGCTGGGTATAGATGACACTTGACATTATTAAGAAAATTATTCCTTCTAGAGTGTGCAAATGGTAAATTAATTAGAAATATTTTTACGAGTGTGAGAGTGTGCAAAGGTATACAGCAATAGTTAAAAAAAAATTATTATAGGAAACATTTAGAATTATCAGCTTTCTTATTGTTTAGAATTATTCAAATATGTACTGAAATGCGTAAAAGTTATTCAACCTAAAAATGTTCCAAAAGCAATATTTTCTCAGAATTTATATACATACATGAAAAATACCTGAGAAAACTTCAGTATAAAACAAGAATACTATAACTCATGCAAAGTAATCTCACCTATAACTGTAAGGTGGATGTAGTGACTAAGATGCGGAGTGGAAGACACCTGACACTCATAGATTCCAGAGTCTCTGTGTTGCGGGTACTTGATCTGAAGGGTCCAGTCCTCCGAGTGCGGCTGGTGGATGGCCCTAAACCTCTGGTCACTGGTGTAGGTGTACCGTCCAACGGTAAGCAGGTGGACGTCTCTATGTCTAACCCACGACACCTGCAGAGATATCTGAAAGGTATTCATTCGTCACGTGGCGAATATAATTCTCTGCTGCAAAGTTTGTTTTGCAGATGAGAACTTAATTAGACGTGTATTTAGATTTTAAATTAATTATGGCGATATTCCTAAAGGAACACGCAGTATTTTATTTAATTAACAGTGCTGTCTGCTATACTGTTTGAGAGAGCGAATTTATGAGAAGCCCGAGAAGACTTCAAGATCTAGGTCAATCAGAATTTTAAATTCTGTTTAAACAAGCCGACTGGAAGCTTACAGGGTACCCTATGAAATTTTCCGAAGGTACTAAAGGTTTAAGCTATCGAACCTCTACATTTTCAGTCGAACAAAAAGTTGCCTGCGCTTGTCTTTTCATGAATGTATTTCTTTTCTTATTTTGTAGAAAAATCGGATTTTCGACGCGTTGTAAACTTTAATTCGGCAGAAAATTCGAAGTTAAGTCGATTTCCCGCAGAAAAATCTAACAGCTTTGAGTAAAAATAAAATAAATGATAGTAAAAGTATAAAATCAGATTTCGGAATTCTATTTTCATACTAAACTCGCTTACTAGGGGTTCCCTCCCTTCCTACAATAAATCATTGCACGCAAAACAAAGCAATGTATGTCTAACCAATAACTACTGAGAATTGTAAATGTGTAATTTTATATTCATATGTCGAAAACATGAATATATGAATAAAAGCATTTTATTCATGTCAATGAATACACGAAACGACGTTTGCTTAATCTTTTATGTAGAAAAATATTGTAAAATACCGCACTTTTGCTTTTGAAATTTAATTTTTATTTCAGCACAACTTTAAACGTTATTTACAGCAAAGTGGAGCTTTTCCTGAAAGTGAATTAGTTATGTCCTGCACGTTACTGCAACTGTAATGCTTCTGGGGATTTCATGCGCGCCACTACTGCAGCAGTTGGTTGAGAATTGACCACCTAGAATGCTTTAAATTTATATGATCCAAAATTGCGCGTATTAGCTAAAGTAATAAATAATACAGTTAGGGTAAAATGTTGTTTTGGTCTATTTCATGAATAAGTAATTGATTACGTTACGTGTGTTATATTAATATCAGTCATAATGGAAAAACATGAATTTACGCACTATCTACGTATATTATGCATATAAATATAAATAATGTAGCGGATGATGGATTAGTTTAATATATTATTCTGAAGGAGCTTCTTCTGAATTTGAATATTTTTGCTTTCTAGATCAGAAACTTATTACAAATAAGATACTGTCATCGTAAAGTGTGTTGGTGTTGGTATTCCTTTAGATTAATTATTTAAATTTAAAATTAAATGTATACTTAGGCAGTGTTAATTACCTTCTAATTAGTTTTCTTGATATAAAAACACAGACCACGACCTCAAGTTTCACAATCGATAAGAATAAGATTTTAATTAAATTTGTTAATTTAGTAGCAAAAATATGGAGAAGAAAACCGCGGAATAATTAAGCACTTTTATAAAGAAAAGAAACTGAGAGCTTTTTTTATAATTGTACGTAGAAAATTTTAAGTCTTGATGTTTTTCAGCTAACTTTCAGTAGAGTAACGGTACCGGTGTAACTAGCACTGTTGTAAAAGCAAGTCGTAATTATTTACAATTATTTATTGACCTTGATTGCTGATTTTTTAGTTAATAATCAAAATTGTATAGCATAGTTGTATTGGTAAACTGAATTTTGACTACGCTTTTTCTGTACATCATTTGGATACCTAGCTATTGTGTAAAAATAATTTTACTCAGAAAAACTGGTCGGAATATTTGCATATTTATAAAGCATGTTTAATGGTAATGTTGATCTGTAAGTTTCTAGAAAATATCTTAGCAGAAGCAACAATGATAATAACCAAAAAAACAAAATTCAAGGAAAAGAACATCTCCAGGAAAAATAATCTAGAGAAAAACTATTCAGAGAAAAAAATCCATAGCAAAAATATCCTGAAAAAAAAATAATCATAGAAAAAATATGCAGAAGCAAAAATATCTATAAAAAAATATTCAAAATTATACAGTAAAAACATCAACTAAAGGCTTTAGTATGCTTACTGTATATGTATTACTATAATGTTATCAAATATATTATAAACAAAAGACTTACAGTACATAAATATCCATGCAGAGTGAATAAAGGGTGAGGAACATAAATGTTACAGCCTCTAAAAGTTCCTTATTAATATGTGCATTTTTATGTAAAAAATGCACTTTTATACAAACACCTATGTTTGATTTGAAAACTAGCTATTCATATTACTACCACCCCTAATACAGTGGAACAAATAGACATTATTAGACAGATTAACAGAAATAACATAAGAGATAAAAGCTGAAAGAAGAAATCAAGCCATCTGCAGACAATTAACGAGATCAAGTCACCAAGTTCTATTGTTGCTATAACAACACTAACTGTTTACTTTCTAATATAGCCTTTGATAATGGCATGTAAACTTGTCGAAATACGTATAATCCGTGGATATTTCTTTGTAACTCCGCCTAGGGAGAGCTTCAGAGCATCCTAGCTGGTCCCAAGCCCAGATAAAGGAGGAGGGATGAACGTGAGGCTAGCTACCTCGCCCCGTAAAACTATTTTATTATAATTGCCTAGGATCGAACAGTCCCAAAGAAGACAAAAACGGCTAGCAAAAAAGGAAATGGAATTAGGAATAGCAACCTGGAATTTGAAACGGTTCTACAAGGTCGGAGCCCTTAACACCAATATTAGAGATCTAAAAAACCACAATATAGATATAGCGGCGGTGCAGGAGACAAAATGGCTGAAAAATGGAATCAACTAAATGAACGAATATCAATTTTACTATAGTAGGGACGACAACCGACACGAATTTGGTACCGGTTTTATGGGAGGAAAGAGATTGATCACTTAGTAATAGGTTTCGTACCAACAAATAGATATAAATGCATACTCGAGTTCAAATACAGAACAGACAAGATCACCCTACTAAACGTACATGCCCCAACAGAAATACAGAACGATATATACTAAGAAAGATTCTACGATACACTAGAAAGAACTATCGATGACACACCGCACACAGATGTAAAGGTAATTCTAGATGATTTTAATGCTCAAGTTGGAAGAGAAGGAGTAGATGAAGCAATAGTGGGTGGACACAGCCTACATGAAATAAGTAACGGTAACGGCAATAGGATGATACAGTTTGCAGATTCGAAAGATATAGTAGTACGCAGCACACCGTTCCCAAAGAAAAATATGTACAAGGTAACATGGCGGTCAAACGATAGAAGAACGAAAACTCAAATAGATCATGTACAGCATAAAAAGAAACACAAATGCAATATAACCAATGTAAAAAGCTATAGGGGAACAATGCACGAATCAGATCATACATTAGTAATAGTAACCATAAAGTGTAAGAACCATAGAAAGCACGCAGAAAAACAAGTAAGCACAAGAACGAAATACAACACGAACAAACTGTTACACGACGAAACCAGACAAAAATACCAAGCAGCAATACAACAACGGCTGATAAGCCAAAACACGCAAAACAACACCGTAGAAATAAAAACAGAACATACACGGATAAAGAAGAAGAGTGCAAAAGCGATTCTAAAAAAAATAAACCAAAGACACAAGTTTGGCTCCACTAGAAATGTGAGCAAAGCATAGAACAAAAGAAAGAGACGTTCCTGAAGATGCAACAAAACAAAATATGGGAAGGAAAAACAATCCCAGATAACTGGAAAACTGGACTTATCATTCCATTACAGGAGAAACGAAACAAGACTAACTGTGGGAACTATAGATGTAGATGTCTGTTAAGCATTATATATAAAATATTAGCAAGAACACTATACGAAAAACTAGCAGTATACATTGAAAAATCATTTGGCGACTATCAATGTGGCTTCAGGTCAGGGAGGTCAACAACTGACCAGATTTTCACCATCTGCCACCGCGTGGAGAAGGCTTGGAAGTACAATATAAATATCCAACAATTTTTCATAGATTTTCAACAATCTTACGAATTAATCAATAGAAACGCATTGTGGTGCATAATGACAGACTTTGATATACCCAACAAATTAGTGCAACTGACAAAGCGAACAATGCAAGAAACAAGCAGCAAAATCCTACTACAGAATGCTGTTTCATATCCCTTCAAAATACAAATCGGACTAAGACAGAGAAATTTTTGTTTACAATATTGTTTAACCTGGCGCTTGAAAGCGTGGTCAGAACCCTCTCAGTCAACTAGAAAAGCACCGTAATAAATACGTCGAAACAAATTCTCGCCTTTGCCGACGATGTTGACTTAATAGGCCGAGAGAGGCTAAACGTGAAGGACAGTTTGGTAGAAATGGAGAAAGAGGCAAGTAAACTAGGATTGAAGATAAGTGAAGAAAAGTCAAAACTTTTAAGTTTAGGAAGAAACCAAAGAGTAGGAGGTAGACGAAACATAACCATCGATGAATATAACTTTGAAGCAGTACAACTATTTAAGTATCTAGGATCAATAGTTAACATAAACAATGGTATAGAAAAAAAAATAAACATGTGGATCCTTCAAGGAGGCAAAAGTATGTTCGCGCTAAAACATTTACTAAAATTAAACATACTATCTAGAACAACAAAGATACGATTATAGAAAACAATAATTCGACTAGTAGTTATGTATGAAAATGAAACCTGGCCGCTCAACTAGACATACGGAAATATGCTAAACACTTTCGAAAGGAAACCATAAGCGGGACCGGTAAAAGAAGCACAAAATTGGAGAATAAGAACTAACAGAGAAATGAAAGATATTGTAGGGCCACACAACATAACAGCAACCATAAGTGCAAGAAGATTAAGGTGAGCGGGCCATGTAACAAAGAATGGCAATGGACAAGGCTGCAAAAAATGTTTTTGAAGGTCAAATAAAAGGAACAGGAACAAGAGGAAGACCCCTAAAAAGATGTAGGAATGGAGTAGAAGAGGACCTGAAAAGGTTGTAATTCAACAACTGGAAGACAAGAGCAAGGTGCAGGAAGGAATGAAAGGCAATTGTGGAGAAGTGTGTCATATAGTGTCATGTGACTGAGCAGTGACGTCGTCAATACTTTTCCTTAATTGGCAATATAATAATTTTCTTACACTTACTAACGATGTTGGGGTAAGACATCTTGTATTTATATCTAGGTCCAGATACAGATACTTATAAAAAGTGATTATAGTTAGAAATGCAAGATACATTTAAGATACTGTATTTAGATCCATATACAAGATGCATTTAAATGTGTCTAGATCAATCTTAGATAAAAATGCAAGCACACAAAAAACACGTTTTAAGAAAATCTGACGGAATTTGGTGTTGTTAAGTAAGTACATTTAATTATTTATAATTGATCAGTAACTGTGTATGCATTTGATATTTTATTGTATGTAGCATGCACGAGTTAGCTTGATTTTTAGCGGATAAAAAAATACAATTGAGGTTAAAATTATTTTCTGTGTTAAAACTGAAAATAAATGCTTTAATTCAAATAAAATTATCGTGTTACTGTTGCCGGAACAGAACATACAGGTTCTTTTCAGGAAAGTGTACCTATATGCAAAATGCATGGGAAATAATATTTTTCTGGAGTTTATGTCCCCAGGATACTTTGGCAAAGAATTTAAACTTAAAATTATTAGCTCTTATTAGCTGCTATTACTGCCGTATAAATAATTATAAAATATTTAATAAATTCAAGATGTCTTTTTAAACCAATACTAACAACTTTGTGTTCTAATGTATCGTAAACAACTCGGCTAAGACTGCGGACTTCTAATTAGAAGTCTCAGATTTTAATCCTGGGTAGAACAAATTTCTTTTTATTTTGTTTTGTTATTTACTTCATTTTCACAACAGTTCTACAATCGATTGGTAAAAATTTTTACAGTAAATTGTAATTTTAGTAGTTCAGATAATGAAATAATTAAATTAATACCTGTTTCATTTATAACATAATTGAACATTACAACTTTAGTTATGAATAGATGAAAACAGTTCAAAAATTAGGTAAATAAAAAAAAATTTTTTTTGAATTGTTCTACCGTAAGAGAAGAACCCAGGACTTCTACGTAGAAGTCATCAGCCTTAGCCGCGTCGCTACCGAGACATTTAAATGTATTTTTGTTACTCCTGGATTAAAAAGATACGTCTTCACTTTATTAATATTTAGTTAGGTGTTTGCCTAATTTAAAATTTAAAGATCATTATTTTTTTACTAAGCGACACAAATAATAGCTAATAACAATAATACAGTTTAAATTCTTAGGGTAGCGGGTAGGTACTCCTCTACGACCCCGGTGGAGGACAGACCTACTTCAGGGAACAGGCGACCCTGCCCACGTGAGCTCTTGATTCCTCCCACCTCCATTACTGAGAGGAATCATGACCCAACCTCGAGTCCCACCCATCCTTATTTTACCCCTCATATATCACCAAATATTTCAAGTGGGAAGCAGCGCTTGAAGAACCGACTATAGGTGGAGATTAGGTAAATCGGTACAGCTATAACTTGGAAACCGACAGGCGGAGATGGAGACCATTAAGACGGCTGTCGCACTGCGATGTGGAAGGGCAGGAGAATCCACCACATTACTCTCTCAAAAGCAGCAAATTAAGAAATGAAATGAATCCGTCTAATACTAAATTTTCCGGAGATAACATAGTCCCGCAATCGGATCTCCGGACCGGGACAGCATTAGATAGAATCAGTAACAAACAATACGTAACCAAAAATAAAAACGAGACAAAAAAGAGTAAAGCGAACAAAATTGCAACATGGAACGTGAGATCGCTAGATGTATGTGGAAAACTCGAGAACATAAAGATAGAGATGAAGCGAATGAATATAGATATACTTGGGATAAGCGAGATTAAGTGGAAAGACGAAGGAGACTTTTGGAGCGACGATTACAGAGTCATCTACTCAGGAGATGAAAACGGCATAACAGGAGTTGGAATTATACTAGCCAAAGAATGGGGACAAAGAGTAACGAACTACATGCTCTACAATGATAGAATCATGATCATTAAACTCCAGACAACCGAAAATGACCTGGTCATTATACAAACGTACATGCCAACATCTGGCTACACAGATGAAGAAGTAGAAGAAGTCTATGAACAAATAGAGGAGGTAATGGAATACGTGGGAAAAAACGACAACTTAATAATACTAGGAGATTGGAATGCCGTAGTTGGTGAAGGGCAAGAAGGGGAAACAGTAGGAAAGTATGGACTGGGAACTAGAAATAGAAGAGGTCAAAGACTTATAGATTTCTGTATAGAAAAAGAACTCACAATTACAAACACTATCTTCCAACATCATCCAAGACGCCGATACACATGGACTAAACCAGGGAATATAGAAAGGTATCAATTAGACTACATCATAGTTAAAAACAGTCACAAAATAAAAGTAAAACAAAGCAGAGCTTATCCAGGCGCGGATATATGCAGTGATCATAACGTGGTTGTTATGAAATACAAATTACAACATAAAAAGAAAATCTTCAAAGCAGCGATAAATAACCCGAAATGGGCAGTCACTAAACTAAAGGACGAAACGGAAGCAGAAAGATACAATCAAAAAGTAAAACTAAACCTAATCAATACAACAACAGATGGAATAGATACAAATCTGCATTGGGAAAACCTAAAACAAGCTATAACAACAGCAGCGAAAGAGACCTTGGGTAATTTAAAACAACAACCCAGAAAACCCTGGATAAGCGAAAATACCGTAGCTTTAATAGAAAAACGAAGGAAACACAAACACGACAAAAACAAAGATGAATATAACAGACTAAGAAATCTTATAAATAGGGAAGCTAGGAAAGAGAGAGAAGAGTGGCTCACACAATACTGCAAAGAAATTGACGATCAGTTTAATAAAGGAAATACCGAACAATCATACAGCCTCATCAGAAAGCTCATTGGAAAAGGTAAAACCAAAGGTAATGCCATCAGATCGAAAGAAGGACGAATTCTTATAGAAGAAGAAGAAATAGCAGATAGATGGCAACAATACGTTGAAGAATTATACGACGAACCAGAAGATTTTGAAGAAATAGAAAGAGAAATGGAAATTGACCCTGCAGAGCTAGGCCCACCAATATTAAAGGCAGAATTTGAGAAAGCACTAAAGGATCTAAAATCTAAAAAGCGTACGGCACAGACAGTATACCTGCAGAACTATTGCAAGCGTTAGATGAAGAAACAAAAAACAAGCTATACTGCCTTATCAATAACATATATATAACAGGAAAAATCCCAGAAGACTTTAAGAAAAGCATAACAGTGATGTTACCAAAGAAAAATAAAACGAAAAAATGTGAAGAACACCGAACCCTAAGTATCCTCACACATACATCTAAAATACTAACGAGAATAATACTGGGACGAATAGAAAAGAAGATCGAGGAAAACTTAGCCGAAGATCAATTTGGATTCCGAAAAAACAAAGGCACACGAGAAGCAATATTAAGTCTACGAAACATTATAGAGAACAGCTTCCGAACAGACAAAAAAGTGTACATTGCCTTTGTCGGCCTACTAAAGGCCTTCGACAACGTAAACTGGAACACATTAATGAAAATATTAAAGAACATCAAAATAGAATACAGGGACCGGAAAATAGTAAGAGAACTATACAAACATCAAACAACACTTATAAAAATAAAAAACAGTAACAGAGAAGCTACAATTAAAAAGGGTGTCAGACAACGCTGCAATGTATCACCGTCACTGTTTATGTATATATATATAGAACAAGCAGTAAATGAATGTAAAGAGTACTGTACAGGAATTAAAGTGAATGGAGTGCGAATACAGATGCTACGTTTTGCGGATGATATAGCAATCATAGCACAAGATGAAATGAATTTAAAAAGAGCCTTGGAAAGCCTAGATGACATTTTAAAAACTAACTACAATCTAAAAATCAATAGAAAAAAGACAGAAGTCATGGTCTGCTCCAAGGATCCTGAAAATATAAATATTAGAATAGAAGACGATGCTCTAAGACAAGTACCGACATTCAAATACCTAGGCAGCATATTCACAGAAGATGGCAGAAGTAAAGATGTTAAACAACGAATAAGAGAAGCCAAGAGCATGTTTAATAATAAAAAACAACTATTGTGTTCAAACAGCCTTAAACTGCAAACAAAAAAGGCTCTAATAAAAAGCTGCATCTGGAGTACAGCCCTGTATGGATCAGAAACGTGGACCATAGGAAAAAATGAAGAAAAAACCATAAATGCATTTGAAACCTGGTGCTGGAGAAGAATGCTGAAAATTAAATGGACCGACCGTGTAACAAATGAGGAGGTGCTTCAAAGAGCGGAAGAAGAAAGAAGATTACTAAAAACGTTAAAAAGCAGGCGACATTCGTGGATAGGACATATAATTAGACATAACGAGTTTGTGACAAATATCATGGAAGGAGTAATACCCGGAAAAAATGCCAGGGGAAGGCCTAGACTTCAATATTTAAATCAAGCTATTAAAAACACAGGAACTGCAAGCTATGCAGCAATGAAAAGAATGGCTTGCGACAACATTAGATGGAAAGCTGTCAACCAATCTGCGGATTGAAGGATTGAAGAAGAAATTCTTAGCAAAATTAATAAAATCTGGAAAAATATAATTTCCCACGGGTTTTGCATATAGGTCAATTTTCCTGAAAACCCCGTTACAATCATAAAGTGCTACTCTTAAAGTAAAGGATCACACTAGGACTCTGCATTGGTGAATAAGATTCATGGAATGCATTCTTCATATTGGATACAATGTTACAACACAAAAAAGTCGTGTGACCAAACTTCAAGTCACTGTAAATGTTGTTAGACAAGAATACGGAACATCTAACAATGGAAATACGGCACGTAGGTTTTTTAAATTTCCAGAGATAACCAGTGCAGCAACTGGTGTTGATGAAAGACTTAAAAGAAGGTTTGCGCATATTTTGCAAGTAATGGCATGTAGGCAAGAAATAAATTGTGATGCATTCGGTCAATACACAAGAGAAACTGCTAAACTTTAGGTTGAGCTCTATAGTTGGTACTAAATGCCTGCCAGCGTCCATAAAGTTCTCATTCATGGCTCTAGTGTGATACGCGCTGCAATTCCCATTGGACTATTATTCGAAGAAGTCCAAGAGGCAGGAAATTAAGATTTCAAAAAGATAAGAGAACTCAATACCAGGACAATGTCGCGTATAAACAATTGTGAAAATATCATACATTATTTGCTTATGTCTTCAGACCCAGAAATAACAAAATTGAGGAAGTTACGCCCAAAAAAGCCTGAGAACTAGCACCAGAGGCCTAACAGTTATTAAAAGAGTATCAAGATTTATTATATGCTGTGCAAACATTTGTCCAAATAATGGCATTTGACTACACTGTGCGGCATCACTTTGCAGTATGTATGGTTTGCAGTTTAATTGAAGCAATAGCTTTTAGTTTAATTCCCAGTTCGCACAAACACCAATTAATCAATCAAACGGTAGTAGATGTCAGTCGATACATACATGAGCTAGTACTACAAATAGTCTAATTCATAATGTAAGACTACTTGTTTTAACATACCTTAAACAAAGTTTAACCAAATATATTGGTTACTCGACGGTTTAATTTTTAAATATGCTTTTGTCATAGTGTCTGGCAATACAACAATTGATACCAAGAGAAAGACATTTGTGTTGTAAAAACGAAGCTATTTAAATATTGAAGTACAATTTAAGTGTGTTTTACAGATTACACTTTGAAGTGACTACACAATATTTTATTTGAATCGCAGTGCTTCTTTAATATTTCAAAGTACATTGACAACTACCTGAAGTTCAAACTTACGCTATCAATATTTTACCACATCAGTGTCCTTTAGGTTTAACAATTTAAACTCGGTTAAACGACGTTAAAATACTTTTTTTGCATTAAATATATGTAGAAAAACCAATTAATATTTTTTAAATTTTTTTTAACAAAAAAGTTTTGAAACTGTTTCTGAATTTTGTGAATTATCTTGCCGTTAGAAGAGATATTGAGACGCAATTTTTGGGAGCTTTTTAGATGTAAAAGAGATACATTTTTCCGGTATCACGATAGCAATTCTCCGCTTACTATAAAAGCACACCCAACTTTAAAAACGTAAACAGTGCACAACCCTTTATGTGACATCAAATTAAAGTCCTAAACAAATGTAGTCTTTTGGCCCAAGAAAATTAAAATCGGTTGATTCGTTCGAGTTATTAATTAAAAAGTTTTTTTATTGTGCAAAAAATGGCAACCAAGGATTTAAACAAATGCACCCCGTTACCATAAATTTTATAAATTATTTTAGTAACAAAATTTCAGGTGCTGTTTTAACATTACAATAAAAGTTTAAAATGTGCCCCGTTATTTGTTGATCAATAATATAGTCTGTTTTCAAATTCAACTCTAAACTTTTGAAATATTTCTTGCTCGACAATCCTACACTTTCTTTTTATTCTATTTCTTGAATCTTGAATATCCATCGGTTGCGTTTTGGAAACTACAGATTTTAGGTGTCTTCACAAACAATTCTAGTGGCGTAAGATCTGGAGATCTAGTTGGCCACTCCATTGTTCCTCTTCTGCTAGTTTACTTATTAGGAAATCTATCATTTAACAAGTTGTAAGATTCCATGTTCGTCATGTTGGTTTTGTAGAGCTTCTGTGATTAGAGGAACGATAGCATCTTGCAGCAAATTTAAGTAAATTTTCCCATTTAAATTTCTTTTTATGAATTAAGGACGTATAACAGTGTCCCCCAAGATACCTGCGCACACATTTATTTTCTCTGGTCGCTGAGTATGTACCCACTCTAAAAATGGGAAGATTTACATCACTCCCGCAGCGGCAGTTTTGTTCATTAACTAAATCATTCATAAATCTTTGTTTTGTAGGCATGAAATGTATTTAATTTTATTACTTTGGGACCCAAACAAGTGAAATTCCACTCAGAGCAGAAACTTGACGTAATGAGCTAGTAGGATTTGCTGCAAACTGCCCCAAAACTTTAATATGCGCTTTTTCGCTCTACTCTCTAGGCTCTGCACGTTTATTATTTCCAACAAACTCAGTTTTCACAAAAATGTTCCCACTTTTTAAAACGTATGTGTCCGAGATATTTTTGTCTGGGTGCCTTTTGTTAAAAGCAGCCGCTGTTCTTCGGGCACATTGATTCGCTCCTCCGTGAATGATAATTAATTCTAATCTTTCATTTAAAGTGTAAACCATTTTTAAAGTAATGAATAACGACTGTGCAACTACAGAACCGACAGACAATTATTACAAAATTTTGTTGTCAAATTAACATTTAATTAGTCGAAATCTAGGGCTCGTATTTTTTTACACAATAATAATAATATTTAATTAAGAACTCGAGAACGGTTCAACCGATTTCAATTTTCTTTGCGCCTTTTCTTTTCTTTGATGTCACATAATGGGTAGTGTGTTATTTAAAATGTTAAAGTTGATTAGGCTGATGGTGAGGGGGTGAATAACTATGCATCATCGATGCCTGGAAAATGTGTCTCCTCTGACACTTGAAAAGCTTCCACAAATTGCATGCCAATATCTCTTCTGAACTTCAGATCCTCTTAATATTATGAAAACTGTTTAGATGAACAACCTGTACAATTTGAACGAAAACTATTAGATGATTAATTTATTAGAATGTATTAGTGGCAAGCCTATCTTCTCATTAACCTAAGGGTTGAGGTATTGTTTTTTAAATTCGGAAAAGACAATGGGAAACATTGAAACTGTGGAAACATTCAACAATGCAGCGAAAACCGAAAAAAATTTACTGAATCAATAATTATATGTGCGGAGTTGAAGATAATTGTGGTAATACGTGTTCTTCGTCAATAGTGAGGTTGGCTTCGCCGAAATTTTTACTACACCTACATAATTTAGCTCGAGGGTTACGACTTTACACACGCTGAAGCAGAATAACTTCAGGAATTCTGAAAATGTCATTGATTCGTATCCACTAAATTGTGACGTTTCGGATGTTTAAAGCTGCAAATACAAGTTAATATACACTTCGCCGCAAAATTAAGGGATCAGAAATAAAAGTGCTATATTTTTTTTATCGTTGAAAATATTGTTATGAAACTCATACGCAATAAAGATAGGACTATTTATCGCTACTTTAGGGACATTCATATCTTAAGATATCACAAAAATGCTGCTTAATAAGAAATACTGCAGAAATCGCATAAGTCTTGTAATTAAAAGTTGCCTGTCAGGGTGTTCTAAACAATTGATACAGTGACTTAAATCAAAATAAATGGCAGCTAATGTCCGGAGAAATTATATTTCGGAGGTAGATGTATCTAAAGTGGCCACACTGCTCGAGGAAGGCTATACTCAGAGAGAAGTTGCTGCAAGGGTTTTTCGTTGCGCAGTCAGTGATTTGCAGAGTGTCTCGGCGGTTTCGAATGACAGGGAATTATACCAGGAGACCTGGCCAAGGTCGTAAAAAGAAAACCACCAGGCGTGAAGACCGGTATTTGGTCGTAACAGCGAGACGTGAAAGGTTCATCACTGCTCGATCGCTGAGGAATGATCTTCAACTATCCACCGGAACAGTCATTAGCTGCGATACCGTATTGAGGAGACTACAGGATGCTGGTATGAAGGCAAGACGTCCTGCAACCGGCCCAATTTTGACCCCCCTTCACCGGAGGCTACGTTTAGCATTTGCTCATGATCATTTGAACTGGGGAGATGAAGAATGGGCAGCAGTGTTGTTCACCGAGGAGTCTAGATTTGAGCAAAACGCTCTCCGGCGCTTCGCCACACTCTATCACGTCGATCATTGGTGGTTAGAGAAAATCTAGACTCGTCGGTGAACAACACTGCTGCCCATTCTTCATCTCCCCAGTTCAAATGATCATGAGCAAATGCTAAACGTAGCCTCCGGTGAAGGGGGGTCAAAATTGGGCCGGTTGCAGGACGTCTTGCCTTCATACCAGCATCCTGTAGTCTCCTCAATACGGTATCGCAGCTAATGACTGTTCCGGTGGATAGTTGAAGATCATTCCTCAGCGATCGAGCAGTGATGAACCTTTCACGTCTCGCTGTTACGACCAAATACCGGTCTTCACGCCTGGTGGTTTTCTTTTTACGACCTTGGCCAGGTCTCCTGGTATAATTCCCTGTCATTCGAAACCGCCGAGGCACTCTGCAAATCACTGACTGCGCAACCAAAAGCCTTGCAGCAACTTCTCTCTGAGTATAGCCTTCCTCGAGCAGTGTGACCACTTTAGATAAATCTACCTCCGAAATATAATTTCTCTGGACATTAGCTTCCATTTATTTTGATTTAAGTCACTGTATCAATTGTTTAGAACACCCTAACAGGCAACTTTCAATTACAAGACTTATGCGATTTCTGCAGTATTTCTTATTAAGCAGCATTTTTGTGATATCTTAAGATATGAATGTCCCTAAAGTAGCGATAAATAGTCCTATCTTTATTGCGTATGAGTTTCATAACAATATTTTCAACGATAAAAAAAATATAGCACTTTTATTTCTGATCCCTTAATTTTGCGGCGAACTGTACTTGTAAAGTAGAAATAATACCCCATATGGGCTTTCTCCAAAGGTAAAACTATCGAAAAACGTAGAAAACACTAAAAATTGCTGCATTGCAACGTTTACATAAGGTCGAGACTCATGACATAAATAACGTGTACAAATATTGACTGTAGATTTCGGTAACATAGCTGACGGTACTTATTAAACCACCACTGAAAAACAGTTAATTTGCTTGAAAGTGTGAGTTGCTCGTAATTTAAAGTTAAACTGATAACGAAAAAACGGCCTTTAATGATTAGGTTATAAACAGTAAATAGTTGTTTTTTTTAACAAAAATAGATAAACAAACGTGTCCTAAATAGCGATGGTAGGACAATTGAGGTGTTGTTTTTAAAGTTTTCCTTCAGGTTAGGTTATAAACTGTGAACAGTTAATTGTTATCAAACACGAAATTACAAAGAAAATTCCTATATCGCGGTGGCAGGATGATTTCGGTGGCCGTTGTTTAAAACAAAGATAATTTAGATAGGAGTGAATTTAGTACACTTTTTGTAAGTGTGTGATATTGCTTTAATATACGAGTAACGCGATGGTATAACTAAAGAATTTTCCTACGAAAACAGAACCTTTTTTTTTCATGCAAAATCATAATGATCTATTTGATTTCACAGGTTTAGTAACAATTAATCAAAACAATTTTTAATGTTTCAGGTTTCAGTAAATAATTATCCAATTAATAGTAGATCAAATTGTTAGTATGTTAACTTTAATTAAATGAGCAAAATGTGAAAGGAATGAGTAGTTCTAATGACCTAGCAGCCAAATGTTCAGCAGTTCAATAAACAGTAGTTAAAATAAAACAGAAACACTCAAACTGTGGAATAACAACACTTGAAAAATACAGCACTTTTCCACACAAGTAATTAAAACCAGATACGTATTTCGACAGCTAAGCTGTCATCATCAGCGGTAAACTGACACTAAAGAACTAAATCAAGTAGTAAGTAGTATATACTAACTAATCGTTATTTATCATTAACTAAGATAACCTAACCGTGAAAGTTTGAAGAGTGTAGAAACCAATGGGCCGTGAGCTGCATTCATAGTGAAATTTCTGTTTATGAAATTCTCCAAACTTTATTATTATTATTATTATTATTATTATTCACGTTGCGCATTAATTCTATGTTGTCTACCTTGTGGTGATTTTCAAGCATATGTAGGGCTACACTAGATTTGTCGAATCTACCAAATTTAATATAAGCCAAATGGTCTTTATATCTAACTTTTAATGATATTTTTTGTTTGCCCCATATATACTTAATTACAGTTTTTACGGGAAATTTTATATATGCCCGATTTATCCAAGTTATCTATTCGGTCTCTATGGTTTCCTAAAAGGTTCTTATACTATTCTGACATGAACATACGATTTTAAGAGTTTGTTTAGCAAATTATTTTGTGTAAACCTTTCGTGTAGGATGAATAAAATGGCAATATTACAACACGTTTAAAATCTGTTTCAGTCGGTCGTTATAAATCTATTTATACTACTAGGCTTCTATATATGTCTATTTCTAACTTATTGTTATTCCTAATGACTAACACATCTAAAAGCTAAATTCTATTGTTAATCTTTTTTTCATATGTAAATTTAATGATGGGAAATTTAGAAGTTAATTGTATTAAGACATTTTCCACAGTGGTTTTACTGATGTCAAAAATACAAAAAATGTCGCCTTCATATCTATACCAAACTTTAGGGAAATAATAATCTAAATCTTGTTTTAGAGAAGTTTTAACATTACCCATGAAAAGTTTTGCGATAAATGGTAACTAACTGTTACCCATTACTCTTGCTTGTACTTGCTGAAACTATTCAATATTAAGTTTAAAATAATTTTGTTTCATACAAAGTAAACTAAAGTTACAATCGGTATACTAAGAAACAAAGAAATAACGTCAATATATACAAGAATTCTGTTCTCTGTCAGTTCAATGTTCTTAGTATTTTCTAAAAACTAGTAGCTAACATATAAGTGGGTGAATTGTTACAAAACACAATGGGTCGCATACTGTTACCCGGCATATGTATCTTAGGTAAACAATACATTCTAAGAATAACAGACCATAATATTATTAGGAAAGATTTACAAAAAATAAAAATTAGTAATGTCACTACGTTAAGGAACAATAGGATTTCAAACGTGTTTTAAAATTTCCATTTTATCCATCTTACACAAAAGGTGTACACAAACAAATTAACATGGATAAATTGGGCATTTATAAAATTTCTTGTAAAGACTGCAATCAAGTATATATAGGGCAAACAAAGAAATCATTAAAAGTTAGATGTAAAGAACATTTGGCTCTTATTAAATTTGGTAGATTCTATAAATCCAGTGTAGCCCTATCTATATATGGTTAAAAATTACCACAAGGTTGACAACATAGAATTAATGCACAACGTGAATAATAAAAGAGAATTAAATTGCTATGAAAGTTTGGAGATTTTCATCAACAGAAATTTCACTATAAATGCAGATCACGGCCCATTGGTTTCTACACTTTTCAAACTTTCACGCTAATACGAAATACGTTTTAGGTTTTAGTTACTTGTGTGCTGTATTTTTTAAGTAGTTAAAATGACAAATAGTACAAGTGAACAACAGTTCAATGGACAGTATTTCTCACAAATAGTAGTTAAAATAACAAATAATTAAAATACACAGAATTGTAAATTGCAACTAGTTACAAAATAAATTACACGCTAATATTTAGCCTGCAATATTTCAACCATTCGTAATCATTATATTTACAAACACTATTTAATATTTTATTTATTTCTAAAGCCGTTAATGGTTTGATTGATACTCACCGTTCTGTTTGCTAAGTTTTTGACTCGACAATTAAGGTAGGCTGTTTTGCCCAACAAGGCCGTAACATTCTTGGACGCATTTGTGTCAAAGTAGGGGCCTCTGTTATAGTTTGTGCTATCGGTTAAAGAGTTTCCTGGAGCTCCACCACTGGACTGAACCGCACATATTACTGCAAATAAAAAATTCAATTAACATTTTACATAAATTTTCAGCCGTTTTAGGAATTAAATCTATTATAACTTTTGCGATCACAAGCGTGAATTGCAAACACCAAAAAAATTCTAAAAAGTTTCCTAGGGAGAGTGTGAATAATATGATAATGGAAGTTTTTATATTACACCTCTTTATAAAAACGCTGTTGCTATTTCATCTGATAACTTTCTTTGAACTTCTCGTAAGTTTATCCAAACTGACACTACAATGCGCAAGTTAGAAAATAAATGAGCTTTTAGAAAAAGCGCTCAACTTTTCTATACCACGCGCTGCTTGCATTATGCCTGTTAAGAACTTTATGTAATATTTTAATAAAAGCTTGCTCATTCCTTATTTAAGAGAGTTGAGACTTGCATATCTGTTTTTTCCAGTTCCAGCATTTTGAGGTTGTAATCTAGATAACAATTTTATAACCTTACGAGCTTAAACATTATTAAAATAAATGATATTTAAAAACTTTGCCGTTTTATTTTGCAGAATTTTATTTGTTTTGTGAACTCAAATGATTATTAATTTTAAGTGCGCCAATTAATGTGTAGTTGAATGCAATCAGTGAAATGCATTCCAGACACGCAAATATGAAGCAAATCGAGTTGAGCATTTTGTTATCATTATATCACGTTATTCCTACTGGTAGGTAGAATTCATAACACGTAAAATAATTTAGATAACGATCTTCTTATAGTTCGAACTTATTCTAAGGTTTACTTATATTAAAACCAATAAACGCTTTTTAAGTTTAATTAATAGTTAAGCAAAACTTACCTCTTAATATATAAGAAAAGACACAATCGATAAGCATTTCAAAACACGAGTCTAGTTATTTTGCACACAAAAAAATTTGCCGGTTCATTGAATCACCATTTTATAAATTCGATGTACTATTTTGCATACAATACCGATTATTCTGCGGATATTAGTTTAGATACCTTAGAGAGAACTCATCGTTCATCATAATCGCTCAAAATTTACTAAAGGCAACGTCCTGCATACGCTCATAAATTAAAATTTAGTACAAAGATAAAACCAAATTTGGCTTGAACCATCTGCGGTATTGCTTTGTGATTTTGAGGATTTGAAATTCTTGCTTTACAAAAAAAGTGCTTATTTTTTTCTGTAGGCTACTTATTTGACAAACTCAGGAAAGCGCTTGCAATATTAAAAACCCAAGAATTCTTTTAAAATTTTCCTGTGATACATCAAATGATTCTGATATCAATTTGGACATATTTCAGTCTTTTATTGCTTTTTGTTTGTATATGCTAATTTATTATTTACGATAATTATATGGCTCCTTGGTTGAAATACGCAAGTGGAACTGCAAAGTTTCTTTTCTAATTTCAAGGTTTTTTACATATTTTTCTAGGAGGTCGCAAACTTTAATTTCTGAGTAGCTTTTGTCGAATTTTCTGCAATTTGTTCGTTTTCTCTTTTGTGCTTTTATGGCATCAGATACATTAAATTCAGACGTAAAATTTAACTTCATTTTATGGACTTACGACCTCACAGTATAAAAATACGTTGAATAATAAAAAGATGCTTTCGTTGTACAATCTCTAAAAATGAGACTTTTCCACCAGGAAAATTTTGAATTGATCTTGTCGTTTTCGTGACTTAAATTAAAAATGCAAAATAGTCACGTAAAAAAATATACCATCGTGAAAAATTCCTACTAAATTTAGGAAATAATATGTGTAAATTGTTAACAAAAACTCCAATTGATCACCCTTTCGTAAGTTAAGAGGGAGGTGCCATAAACACCGGTTGGCAAAATATACTTTCAGGTAAAGAAATTTAAAATATTTAACATTACAACGTTAGCGATAAGAACATAATGTGAAACAAATCAAGAACAATAAAATTGTTCCTAAGGAAACTGCGATATCTTCCCAAAAGTACTAATCCCATACATAAAACTCAAATTTGTTGCTAAAATAACATCAAAACCGACTTAAAAAAGCGTCGCAGGATTCATTGTTCAGCCCTTTGTTATTCTATGGATCATTGACCTACCGTTCAATATAAGTAGCGGCAAAAGTACGTTCTTGGCTGATGATAGCTCCATAGCAATTTTGTAAAACAATTTGTAATAACCGCACAACACTGAAAATTACTGTTGTAGAAAGTAGGTTTCTTTTTATTACTATCTTCGTTTTGCAAACTGTAGACATATGCCAGATGCGTTCACTTTTAATAATAATGACATTATACTGATAGTATTGGATTGCCAAATTCTCATTCTACTTGATAATAGGCAAAGCTGGCATAAACATCTGGATCACACATGTACCCAATTGAGCGTAGCACGTTACCCTATCTAGCACGTAATATTCGTAGGTTAAATGTCAAAGTGATTATTATTGTGTAGGATGTTTGTTTGTCCCCATACGATGCTCTACAATATATTGCAGGAAAGTGGCAACACGTACAAGCAAGTGCCTCTTTCCCAATGTTTTTAATTTTTTGGACGAAATTTTAACATTTGGTTGATATGAAGATGACTAGCAAAATTTTGAGTTATAATGTAGTTATAAAAAGGTACATGTTTTTTTATTTTATTAGGTTTTTAATTTAAGACTAATCCAACAGTGGATGTTTCCAATTACAAACGCGTTGGTAGCATTCTGTTCCCGGTTTTTCTCATAACCGGAAATCTTTTTTGGGGTAGAAAACTGACATTCAAGAAGATGATTGTTTACGGTTTGAAATACAAACAAAACTCAAAAGACGAAATTTGCACCGTAGGGGCAATGTATAAACAAACCATAGAAACCATGACGTGTACGAAGTGAGAGATCGTTTGCTCTGTAAGTTTTCAGAAACCTGTAACAGTCGATGAAGTTTCACGTACACAGTAGCAGCATGACCACTAGCTTTTTTGCTTTTCTCCTTTGATTTTAGACAAATACAAACATTAGATTGACGTTTCATGTCAGAATCAGGTGGTATATTCACGTTCTCGTTTGAAGCATTTCATGCCACCATCTGAAGCGGAACCCAGCAACATGAAATTTTCTCCCTTGCAGTTTCTCATTTAACATTAAAGATATATTTAGTGAACTAATATTTAGAGCTGTTTTAACATTTCTAGCTATTTTATTTATCTGTCACAATTACAAGTATTTCTGCGTATTTAAAAAACAGTCTGTCTGTCCGTATCCATCTTCTAACAAAAATATATTTACTTCGTAAACTCAAATATGCATCTTGTTGGAAACAAAGTGGGCCCGCTTAATAAAGAAGAAGAGATAAGCTTACACTATCTATTAGATTTGAAAATAGACAATGTAAGTTGCTACATTACGCAAATTACTTAGGCAAAAATATATTTAACTGCCTCTTTCGCTCCAGTTTAGGTTTAAAGTTGCAATAAAGAGGCTTTATCGTCAGAAAAGCGAATCTAAGCGGTGGAATCAAAATAAGATGATCGTTTGGTAATTATTCAGTAACCTTTAAGCAAATAGTAAGAATCATTCTTAAATGAAAGGGATGCATGTGGAATATCAGATTAAATTGTTAAACAAACGAATGCGCGCAAAAAAACTTACTCATTTTGTAACTCTAATTTACTACCCCAGTTCCAGCGAAGACCTTTTTTTCAATGCTATCAATTAGATTTTGATCCGTAACGTGCACCGGCGTCGAAAGAGGCGTGGTCTTTTACAACGGCAACTTCTGTTTCGGTAACCTGGTGGGCAAGCCGAATATCGCTTTTTCTTTCAGCACATGCAGCGGCGGTTCGTTTTATTTTGTCTTGTATGGCAGTGAAGAAAAAGTTACCAATTCTAAATTACTGAAGATAAAAATTATAACTTTGTCTAATCTTCTAAATAAACAAGTATGCATTTTTGTTTGTATTATATAGACATTTTTATGCAATGGAAATTGATAAATGTAAATAAACCACACATTTGGACTAAATTTGCATTTGATTTTCAGATCATCTAAGCTTAGTTTTTCGGTCCGAATACCAACGCTACGGAATCTGCTTCCAGATCAAGCATAAGCTTTTGAGTTGGGGCACACAGAAAGCTCCTCCTAGAGATCTGCTTTCGGATCTAATATAACATACTGGTCTGGAGAAAATCAGCACAGCAAGCTACCCCCAGCACTCCTTGCTACTTGTAGAGCGCTGCAGCATTGAGCTTCTTCTAGAGTAGAGCTCCATACGTTACCTTCGGCAATGACGTTGCTTTAGCGTACTTTAGATCTGACTTCTCGGTTTGTAGTTAAAAAAAAGGCAATTTTTTAACCAAAAAATAAAATGATCATTCAATACCAATACAAAGTTACTAGAAATACGTATTAAAGTAACCTTGAACTTTAAATTTGCAAGGTCTTGCGTTCAGTTCAGTCATTTAACTTAAGTGTATAGTCTTCTTCTTTCTTATTTAGCCTTCTTGCACCCAGTATTGGGTATAGGCCTCTCTTATCCGTCGCCATCTTTCTCTGTCTTGTGCGATTCTTAACCACGGTAGTCCTGCAATTTTTTGATGTCGTCGTACCATCTTGTTTGTGGTGTAAGTGTACAGTAGTTTATATAAAACAATTGTGTATGCTAAATTAATGCTATTTGAACACCGATAGGTAAAGTGGTATAAAGGCTCTCACTGTGGATTACCATATGTGAAATTGGTCATACCAACAAAATATTGTTGCATTCAATAAAGAAATATCTTCGAACTAGTCATTTCAGACACTAGTTTACACTTAGACCAATTTTAAAATTATAAGAACCAATCTACGAAACTGTTCGTGTTCAAGTTCCATTACAATTAACTCACTACGTTTGGGTTCGACAATGTCGCCTGGAATTTTCATCTGTTAGTCTCATTAGGAAGAGTTGCTCTACAACATGCTATAAAACTATAACAATAAATACAAAAATGGTCGACTCGGTTTTCAGTGGTGGCTCATGGGTTTAGAAACAGATGAAACATTATTGTAGAAAAAAAATTTGGCCTTTTTCAAACGCCGTTGTGCGGGAGCACTCACGTCTCCCGACAAACTGTTTTTAGTATTTTCTATTTTAATTGATAATATGTGCATTTGCAGATTTGCCACGAGAGCGGTGTAAAAATGTAGCAAAAAGTAATTTTATTACATTTTGTTTGGACTAAAACTCGTTTTTGGAGACGGGAAGCGAAGACGAAAATGCGTCATGCTCATATCAACACATCTAAGCTCGAAATAAAAAAAAGTATCTCTCGTAAAGTTGTTAGTTTATTACTTGTGGTCGGTACACTACCATTTCTATATTTTTTGCGTTAATAATAAACTGAAAAACAAAATAAATGTAAAATGCTACAATCACATTGACGCTATACTTGGCTGGACGGGAGAATCGTATTATCTATGCTAGCTAACAGTTACCCGCAGTCTTATGCTTAAACACTATCATTGCTTATCTGTCTATCTATCTATGTATTAAAAAGCAGACCCCCTTCTACATTGTTTAATTGTCTAATATGGGGGACCAAATATTCGTTTACATAACATTACAATATGAACTGTAGGCGCCTTTTTTTTTTAAATTAGTAGCTTCTCGAGGCTAAAAAGAATTATCATAGCGTTGAGGATCTACGATGACACTGAAAAGCTGATTTTTAAGCGGCACCCACAAATGCCATTTAAGCAAAGTTTTGTAAATACCGAGTCATGATCTGCATGACTCTGCAGTACGTTGGAACGGGGGTGAGGGGTTGCGTTGTCATGGTTATCATGTACTTTATTGCAGCGATAGAGGCAGCTACATAAATCGCTTCATTTCATTATGTATTTGTGTTTAATGACCAATAATGCACGGCTGTTGAAATTTTGTTGATCGGTTAGTAGAATAAACTTATTAGTAATAAATTCCTATAGCTTTATAAATATAGATTATCTTTAATTATAAAATAATAAAATTTGTTTTTCACAAATTAGTAAATGTGAAGCGGCGGCGCTTTACTCGCCTTACCCCACGAGGAGCCACTGTAGTTGTTTTCTTTTAAAATATACTTAAAGATTAACTGTAAACCAATGACATAATTGCAATTAATCAAAAAAATCAATGTAGTGTAGTAATAGTACGGCTTGATTATTTTATGCTTTATCACCATGAAACCATTCCATCGATCCACTACTACAACACCTTTAAAACATTAGCATGAAAAGAGTTAAACGTTTCAAGCATTCATCAAAAGTAGATACGAAATAATATAAAATTTGCCTTAATGTTACAGTCACGATTTGTATCTTATTTGAATAAAAAGTAGTACATGAGGCTGCCTTTATAGTGTAATTTAGATGAATAAATTGTGACTTATTGCTACCTATACCATCAATCCTAATGTTCTAGAAAGAGAAAAAACTGTCGCGTGTATTTACTACACCCTTCTTTTTAGACATTGTGATATTTATGCGCTGTGGAAATTAAAATCATTTTCATGGAATTAATAGATAGCCTAAGAACACTTCGGCAACAGTTTGTGTAGTAAAAAAACTGTATATGAAATCAAGAAAAAAACGTACCTTTAACATAGCGAAAAAAGAGAAAAATATTTATATGCCAAGCGAGTGTTCAAATTGTACCGAAAAAGTTCATAAATTGTTGAGAAAGAGCTGAACGTGGAACGATATGAAATCCTAAAAGCGACTGTAGAAATGATAAAGCTGTCATATTAGGGCGCAAATAAGATTAATGCGTGTTCGCAAGATTCAAAACAGGAAAGCTACTAGTGCTTAAACCGCAAACTTACTTTGCCCGATGGATCACTTAGTTTTCATTATGCTCGGCTTGCGACAATCATAGCCGTGCAGAGAATTCAAGTTCTGTTCGATTCCCCGAGCGCTCGTGCGAATTTCATCACGCAAGCTTACCAATGCGTCCTTAACGTGACTGGTCGTCGCTTCTTGGTTAGGACGTTGCACGTATCCAACAAAAATGAGATCAAGAACCTATTGCATTCTCTTCATTCACCCGTTATTAGACGCCTTGCTTTGTAATTCCGGAACTACTTCCCGATGTGGAAGGAAGAGTCGAAAAGTTTAATGAAGTGCAGTAAGCCGTTTTCTGCTTGGAGAAACGTGGAATATTAATAGGAAAATGCGTAGAAAAACTTTGCACCCTGATGGGATCAACTCCGGCTCGAGCAATTCTTTTAACACATTTCCCTAAGCCTCCCTTGCAGGCGCGTACCCTAAAACGCTTCCAAGAGAAATATTAATGTAATATTTGTCGGATCATTTTAAACAACTCGCATAAAGAGGATAAAACGGATAATAGTGCCTTAAAACTGTTCTAGTTAAATAATCCAGTCGGAAACTTTCACTCTGAACAACTTTTAAGCCCAAATCTAAATTAAATGATTTCGTGGTAGACTGGATTAGCATCTTTCAGCTTTCACAACAAACTCTCTTTGCCGATTAGACTTCTCAAATCTAGATTTACATTTAACTAAACGTATACACGAGCATGAATAATTTCAAAATGTGGAGTTTAATCGGTACAAGTAAAAATAATAAATTTTTTCTTTAATAAAAGATGTACAAAAATATTACAGTACATATAAAGTGGTTCCTAAAGTTATGTAAGTTTTATTTGAAAAACCATCAATATGATAATGTGTTTTTTTTAAGAATCATGAGGCCGTGCGTGAGCACGATTCCATGATTCCCATCCCACCCCCTTACCCGGGCTCAGCGGACTTGCGCTATACACCGGTCTAACATGCCCCACCCCTGAAAGACATGCAACCCAACATACACACCACACACACCATCCATGGACCCGCCGGATTTAACTTATTCAGAAAAATTTCCGACGGGCAGAGGACTCGAACCTACTGCCGTTGGGAGTCTAGTTTCAAAGCCTGGGACTTTAACCACCAGACCTCCCGCTGGCCCTTAAAAAACCATCAATATGATAATGTGTATTAGTGCAAATGTTGCGTTAAAAAAATTACACTTTACAAATTAATCGATTTTTTTACATGCACTACGGGGGCATCAACTGTGTTTATAAGCTCCCATCTAACAGGCAAAAACAAACACAAATACCCACGGCGAGGCAGGAGTTAGAACCCGGCACGTTTTGGCAGAGCAGCATTACAAAAATATTCTATTTTCTAAATAATAAATACAGGCTGTAATAACATATGGATTTGCATTATTTTTTTGCTAGCTAATTGTGGCTTCATTTTACCTGTCTTAGTATTTCACAGAATTCTAAAATGATACCACTTACATTCCACATATGAATGCATATTTTACTGCATATTTATTCATTTTTCTCACTTGTTTTCTGTACTGATATTTTAAAATGTAACGAACTTATTACGGATTTTTCTAGAATAGTCGACCTGTAGGATTCTCAAAAAAGCTCACTCTGATTAGCATATTCTGAACACAGAAGGTAGAATTAGGAAGGAATTGGGAAATAATAGGAAAAATCAAAATATCTCTTCAAAATGCACCAAATGCTGTTGCTAAAAAAGCCCATGACTAATCAAAATAACTTTATTAAAACAAATAAATTTGACCTTTCTGTGATAATTTGAGTAGCCAACGTTTAATGTGCGTTTGAATCAACTGTTTGTAAAATAAGCGTAGAAGAGTTGCCAAAGTATTAGTATGTGCTGTATCCTGTAACATTGAACGATGCTTTTCTAAATACAAACACATTCTTACCGATAGAAACCAAATTTCACACCAGATAATTTAGAACAAATATTTTGTTTGCAGCTTTATTAGCAAAGGAACGCAAACATGCACTTCCGCCGAAGTAAAGTGGTGCCGGTAACGCAAAGCAGTAGTTCGGTTTCGACTTAGTGTGTAAGATTCGTGGGTGGACGTACCGACTGGCTTAAAAATATTTTGGCATTCCTAAAATAGCGCCTGTCAGATTTAAGTTTATTTAAATTAACTGATTTTAATCTAGTTTAGTATATAGCATATTATTAATTCTATTTTTTTGCAAATAAACAGACGTATTGTTTTCTACATATGGTGCTGTTTAAATACAAATTTTGCGTTTTTAAGTGCAAATTTGTCCTGCGTATTCGAGTTTTTTTATTGCATATAAATCCGTCTTTTCACAATAAAATCAATATTTCCGAAACACTTTGCCTTTAAGAACTGTTGTTTGTACAGAGTAATTTTAAAACGAGTGTTGTAAATGACGCAATAGATGAAAAATATTAATAGTAGTAAAACGAACTGCTATTAATTGTAGGTAGGTTGTGAATCATTAACCACAGATAATGAAATTTCGTTTTCCCTTTTCTACACTTACACCGAAACTTATCATCTTTCTTCCTTTTCAGACTCATTTTACGGTTCCTTCTAGACCTTGAAATTTTTTTATACAGAATTAGGTAAATATTATTTATCTACAACTGCTTGGATACGGGTTTATTATGACATTCGTTTGCGTTAGGTAACGACGTTCATTATCGCACTAATGTAAAACAAGTTCAGTAATGAATTCTTTACCCAACTCATCTTAATTACACAAACAAAACTGAAGCTTTGTTTATAGGAAAACTGGCTGGTTACCACAGTATTGAATAAATCGAATCTATCTCATTTCTTTGATTTTAAAACAAAAGTATTTTAAAAGTGACTTAACATTTGCAAATAAATTAATACGAAATTTTTAATATCATTTCAAGCGAAGAAATTCGACTTTTAACAAATTTTAAGCAGTCGTAGATAAAATTTAGTATGTCACACGTGGGATAATGCATTATTATGGCACTCGTTTTATTACACGACTTGGTCTACGACCTCGTCGTGTAACTTTCAAACTCGTGTTATAATAACGCTTTTATCCCACTAGTAACATAAATAACTATAAACATATGGTTGTTATAAAAAACGGTCTTCTTAAAATTATGTTTACAAATTTTTTAAAATTAAATTTATTGTTCCGCCTCTCTTAAAAATCTAACTCTACACAAGAAAGGCCCTTTTCCTATTTTAAAAAATGTGGTGTTTATCCTCTTAATTGTGCTTCTTGTCGTTCGTTTTACATAGGTGAAACATTTTTTTTAATTTATGAACTTAATGTCAAAATTCCTAATATAAAAAATAAAGGCACAATAAAAGAGTCATATTTATTCTTTTAGAAATTTTTAAATTATTGGTAAAATCGAATGAACTTGTTTTCATGCAATTACTGATTTTAACTATAATCTTATTTTATCCATATTAAATTTGAATAGTTTTCTCTGTCGCGTTTTTTACTTTCCTATATCTACTATTGATTTGAAAATATAAAATTTAAGGCATTATTCGAGAAACGTACAAAATTAGAGAAATTACTAGAAACGAATATTTTTTAGAAATTGCTGTAACATAAAATAAGAGCCGTTTTTGAATCTAAACGAGCTAGAACGTTACCAGTAAAATAACCAACGTTGAATACTATACCTAAATTACTTAATTTTGAAATTTGCCATACTTTAAAAAAATTGCAAAACAATAAATAATATTCGAAACGTTTTTAATAACTTAGAAGAGTTTAATATCCCTATCTTTAAAACTTCAAACTTTTCTGAAAACACAGCAGTAAACAAATTTTTTTTCTTTGGCGATTGCTAGAGCGGGCTAGGTGATGGACTTTTACTCAGCCGCTTAGGTTCGATTCCGGGGCGAAGTAACAAAGAAATTTTAAAAATCGGCGTGTCCGGTGCAGGGCCGTGGACAACCCACCATCAAACTCTTGTGTGGGTTGTGTTACTTACTTGCCACCTTTTAAGGGTTGACTTGACTTAGTTTCACTTCTCACATCGGAGATTGTTCTAGTAAAATCTTCTCTGGAGTAGAAGTACATGCACATGCACTTCCGTGGTTCGGAGCGCGCGTAGAGCTGTAGGTCCCCACTACGCTGTGCTACTGTAAAGCACCACACAAGACAAGTGAAAAGGCATCCTACCAAAACTAAGAGGTATACAACTAAAAATCAAATGTCTTTACCTCTTTCAGATTTTTCCTATTTATAAATTAATTTGTTTTTATTTTAATTCTTGAAATGTAACGGTTAATAAATGTTTTCAAAATTGATAAAAATATTGATAGTAGAAGTCTTTTACTTAACAAATATTGTAAAACTCCTGATCTAACCAGACTTTCCATCACCGCTTGAGTGAAAACTTCTCATTGTTAAATACATTTTAAAAATTGTATTTAAAACTATGTTTACCTTAACACTATAATTGCATTAAGTTACTTATATAAGAAATACTAAACTAGTCACATATTATATTTTTCTTTGTTATTAGAACCTATTTACGTTTTCACATTTCTTACCCAGTCATTTATATGCTTCAAAAAATAGAACTTAATCCTGGAAAAGCATTACACAACAGCACTTCTTTTAAAATATCTCTCCTTAGTTGAAAATCTTGATCTAAAGTCCAACCATCGGGGAAAACAAAATATTTCAACCGGCAACAGTAATAAAGAAATCAACTGTTTCATCTTTCTTGTCTGCTTTGTTTTACTTCAATTTGTATGTACATCTTGAATTTTCCACTTTCATCATGAAAGCTTTGTACCCAGCTCTTCAACAAACTATTCCTTCAGAATGTATGTACTATTTTTACTGCCTTCTAGCGAATAAACTTCATCCCCTTTTGTCGGTGCACGTTAGTTAACGTGCAAGATAAGATCAATTCCTCTTTGTAGGGGAAACAAGATAACTGTCTGCAGATTGTATCGCGTTTATTACATGAAAGAGGAATAGATTCGTTCAAGTTGTATTGACACGTGATTGGCAGCTCAGATTTTTGTAGGCTATTTTCGTGGTTTAATCAATAAATATACTCATTTCAGAGTTGATTGATTGTTGACGCAACGGGATGCTTTCGATAGTGAAAAGCTTTAGGGGTAAATCTGTTAAGGCAGCACATCAGGAAGGTAGACGTGTTGTAGAGATAAGAGTTTTCAAGAAAACGAATGATTGAGTGAACAAAATGATTTCCTGCAACGATTTTTGAGAGATCCTAGTACAGATTTCACAATAATTGATTACATTTCGCAATTTGAAGTGAAAGATGGGAAAATAATTGGTAATTTAAAAAAAATATCCGTTTTTGCAGGATTAATAAATTTGTTGGTTTTTTTTCTATACAAGGAGCTGTGAATAATGAATATTTCATATACGGTTAAAATATTTCTTAACCATTTTACACAAAGTAAAATTCAACAAAAATATTAGATACATATTTTGCCATTTAATCTATTTTAAATACCGAAGATCGATTTCCATAATTTTCACTTTTAGAACATTCTAAACGTACTTTACTAATAAAAAAAGAATTTTAACACATCTTAATGTTAATCCAAAGAAATGTTCTCGCATATTTTAGACTATTATAACAAATAACGAGAGGTGTAAAATATTTATAACTTTTGTGTTTGTTTGTTCTTATTTTATTCGTTGAATGAGATTTATATTGTGGAAGTTTATTAAAAATTCATGAAGGAAATAAGCTTTTATAAAAAATATTTAGAATTAAAACATGTCGTTTTGGTATCAGAGATTTTATAAAGGAAATTTACAAATACGAAAATAGATTTCAATAATGGACGTTAAGACAAATCAAATGTTCTTTTGCCACATGTTTAACTAGAATATGCCAATTCTTGCCAGTTTCAAAAATTTTTATTTTAAAGCCTATTTACACGAAAATGAGTTTAATTTATAGACGGTGAATACTACACTCACAGTCGGGGTATTAACCGCCTTTTGTTAAAAGAAACGCAAGTCGCTTGTTTATGTTGCATGTCGTAGCGGTATGCAGGCCGATAGCTGAGCTGGAAAATGCCTCTACAGGATTGGTAGCTGCTAGATCGAAACCTGGGAAGAGTCAACTTTTTTAATTAATTATATTTAATTGTGTGCATGGTAAATGTTTGTGCTTATGCTCCCTGGGATGTTTTTAGCGATAATGGCAGAACCGTAGGTGCAGCAAAGTGCACACTTTTCCACTGTCATGACGTAGCTTTAGCAGCGGTTAGTTCCCCGACCGTCGAGGTACAACATACTTCTAGTTATCCTTTCTTGTAACGTTATAATTTTTGTAATGTGTACACTATTTACCCAACACATCGATCCCTAAGATAAGACACTATTTTTATTTTACATAATATTGCGTAATACAGAAAAACGCTATAAATACTCTTTATACGTCTGCGCTGTCAGTCGAGATCCCAGACTCGCTTCGACAGCGGCACGAAATAGCCTAAACGTTACACTAATAATATGCAATATAAAACTTGTTTCTGTTTTTGGAGGTCATTTTTGGTTTATGGTAAAGAAGTCCATGAAAAAACCCATAGCAAAAACGCTGGAAAAAATGTTGACGGAAAAAACGCAGTCTGCAAAAATGCTCCAGTAAACACAACATTTATTACATACTTTCATCGAAAAAAAAACAACCCCAGTAAAATTATTTCTTGGAGAAAATCACCGCCAATAAAACATCCCCTAAACAAAAGCACGTGTATTATCTTGCGGGTGGCTCACGGTATAGTAAAGAAAGAGCTTTCCTGAAAAACGTGTTTATGCCTTCTGAACGATTGATAAAAATAAGCACGAATATTATTTTGGAATTATATGCAAATGTCTAACAAGATTTTTTTGGGAGTATTTATTAATTTCCAAAATTATGAAAATCTTTGTTGAGGCACTCCCCTAGAAATAAAAAAAAGTGATAAGATTAACTTAGCATTTTTCTGCATATCTTTTGAAGGAATTATTTCTGGCGCTATGAAAAGACTTTGTTTCAGGACGTTTTATCATGGGGTTTATTGTTTTGTTACAACTTATTACGGAGGGTATTGTAAATAAACGAGACCAGTATAGAAATAGAGAGTAACAACACTGCGGCGATTGGAATGTGGTTGTTTAGGAAAAATTATGTTTGAGTCAAAAAGTGTTGCATTGCTATGCAATTGACAATTTTGTATTCATTATATTTAATATTTTTTGATAATATGTTGATAAACTATTGATACTTGTGCAGATGTGGTGGTGTGATAATTGTTGATATTGTTTGTTGGTTTTGTTGTTGCTGTTGTTGTTGTTGCAGTTATGGCAAAATAAAATTTGCTTAAGCCCTTCGAAACAGCTAGCTGTATGCTTGGATTGTAAGTAGTGTGGCTGAGCTATTTGAAGTTTTTCGCCCTGCTTATTTGATCATGTGTCTTATTGCATTAGGGAGTGTTAACCACTGACATCGGAGCATATGTCTTGGGGTAATACAGGACGCCCATTTCTCTGTAATCTACGTGACGCAAGTCCTTCGAGAGGGATGGATCCTGAATGGTGATCCATGATTTGGTTAACAATCGTTTAATTGGTATTCGGCGTGATAAGCCTTCTATTCCTATTCCTATCGTGTAACACACTCAAATGGTTAACCACTAGAGGGTACGTTGATTTTCACGATCCAATAAATATATCTCCCCTTAAGCTACATTTGTATGTTTTTCTAATAGAGGAATGAGGAATAGAGGTTTCCACGTAGGTTTTCTAGAATGCGATGTAGGTGCACCCGTCAATCTGTTAAAGGCCCTAGGTGAGTGACTGTTAATTTTTATTTATGTTATACGTCCGTTGAATTGTAAAATTGCGTCGCGTTGTTAAAGTAAATCGGATTTTACCATCCTACTGTGCTATCATCTTAAATTTTATTAGGTTTTTGTTCTAAAGCTGAATCTGATCAAAAAAAAATAACTAAGCTTATTTAAAAAGAATTTTTGTATCAACTTTTAGCAAACATACATCCAAAGTACATTGGTGTACAGAGACAACATATTTCCAAAAGTTAGAAGTGAATAAAAGTAATTAAAAAAACTTTTTGTGAAAGAGTTTCCAACTTGAGTTCCATCTAGTGACTTTTATCGAATTAATGTGTAACTTCAAAACTTAGTATTCCACAGAAAAGTTTTTTAAGCTTAAATGAAATTGACAAGTACTTTGTAATTGATATAAATCAACTTCAGTCGTGAAAAAGTGCTTGGGAACTTTTAATGTTGTTTTTGTGCCAATTTGTAAGTCTAAATTTTTACATCAAAGGCTTAACATGAAGTTTTAATTTTTGACGTCGGAGTCTTGAGCAAATAGTTTTGCTGCAAAACTGGTTTTAACAAATTGTACAACATTCTCATCTCATCTTCATTTTGCGTGTATAAACAAAACGGGGTATAAGCTACAGTTACATAAACATGCGTGATTTGTTCTGACTCCGCTTTATGCTTTTAAATCCCAAAACATATCATGTACAGTATATCCTGAGGATATAACTAATATAGCTTAACGTGCAAATAGAGCAGTTGGGTAACTTTGCTAGAAACTATTGCGGTTTACAGGTTTCAAGCTATATTTACATAACAGCGGACGACGGTGTTCAGAATAATTTAGTTACTTAAAGGGCATGCTACTCTAAATATTAAATTTTACTAACCTTCAATGTTTCGTTAAGTGAGCAATATTTATATTTCATATGCATAACCCCTTCATTGTAGGAAAACATTCAACTCGTCATTGTTCTAAGTTTAATTAGCTTTTGATGTTGTTCAATCGAATGTTATAAGTAAACTGAACCCAAGCGCTACATAACAAATTAAGTATTTGTGTTCATGCTCGACATACTGTCAAAGCTAAAACATCATTAGAATTTCATTTGAGTTCGGTTTTTACATTCAAACAACCTCATAATTTAATTTAATTTTCCCCAATGCTCTAACCTATTAATTTCGAAGCATGCTCATGGCAGTTTCATTGTAGAAACCGAAATCATGTCCACAAAATCGCTAGGACTCTAAAGTCTCCATAGGCACGTTCCATGGAGATATACCGCTCCAGGTTCCTCTCTCGGCATTATTGTCTTGGGATGGGAATTTCACGTTATATAATTTGGCACCATAACTGCGCACCTGATTGCTGAAAATTCTTCAATAGTTACAGAACAATGCATGGCTGCCTTCATACCGACTAATTGCACTTAGGGAGTAGTCGTCGTCGAGTCTCTAGTGTTTCATTAAGAGCGATTTGTAAATCGACGACTATAACTAAGACTAATGCTTACAGATGGCGGAATTGCTTTAATCTGATATCCGTTTCCTTTAATGCGATTGTGGGAGATGACAGCAATTTTTAAAATTAAACTCGAAGCGTATAGTATTGTACCAGGTTTTATGTTACATGAAAAGTTTGATAAAAATTCACCAATAAAACGTAGTATCATTTCTTTGCAAACACAAATTACAGAAAAAGTGTAAAAAATAGGCAACTAGAATCATGATTTACTGAAACATTTATATAGGGTTTCAAAAAAAATTCCACAATCTTTAAAGTTTTCAAAAACTACTTGCAAACTAGAACTTGTGCGAAAATAAATTATGATTCCATGCAAACTTGTTAAATTATACAAAGTCGTTTTTTCAATATTAACAAATAGAGTTGTTTTATTGATTATAAGTATATAAAATACTTAATTACTTCAACAATGTTTATTTACTTTACCATTATACGTACAGAGTGGCTAGGAAAACCGCGGCCACTTTTTTGCGGCGGTCAAGAGATGGCGCTTTAGTAAAGAAAAATTAAATTAAAATACTGGCAACAACGCAGAATCCAAGACGTTTTAGTTATTAAATACGCCCCATATTAAATCACAACAACTAAAACGTCTTGGATTCTGCGTTGTTGCCAGTATTTTAATTTAATTTTTCTTTACTAAAGCGCCATCTCTTGACCGTCGCAATAAAAGTGGCCAGGGTTTTCCTAGTCACTATGTATTTTGGCATGTTTACATGGCGTTGTCAAAGGTTATATTAAACTGGAAACAAATGCATAACTGATATAAGTGCTATAAGATTCTTACTGGACAGTTCACTTTATTTCAAGTTAAGACGCTTTTTTAGGTAACTTAATTAGAAAAAATAATACTTAAGCTGTGTCGAGTTGTACAACATGTGCCAAATAAGTCATCATACTGTCATAATGTTTATTATTTTGTAGTAAAACCTCTCCACCCCGTGTGATGGGCATCAAACAATCTTCAAAATAAATGAATCCAATTTTGCTTCAAATTTGACCCTTCATTTGTGTTTTAAATTATAATTAAAAATTTTGAAACTTTTTCGACTGTAGAAATGAATGTCTGCTCTTTATCTCTATTAATGGTAGTTGTATATGGTAGGGGTCGGTGAGCTTAGGTTACATTTTTAGAAAATTTGGTATTTTAAACCGTAAATGTTAATCCAGTAGATGATGAAATAATTGTAGGTAATAAAACGACGTTTTGTTTCTTGTAATATCAGCTGCAATGCTATTTGTAAGTTAAACTTATTTAAGTTAAATATGATTACCTTCGTGCGGCTTCGTTTGCACGGTTTTTCTCTGTAGCCGTTTTCGGTACTGATACGTTTCGGATTCCGCCCTGAGTTACAATCGAGCCGTAAGTGCGTCATCATGTAAAATTCCCGCGGAGTCTGATGTGAGAGTGCCAGCTACCTTCAGATTATGTTTCAATAATACAAATAAAGCGTTGTACCGGTTTACTGTGCAAAGAAACATGTGCCTTATACATATAATTGCTGCGCACAGATGTGCCTTCTAGTTGTGGGGGCCCTTCATCACTTAAGTTGAGAATGGTGAAAAGGATCTGGATTCAATACATAGATAGCATGACTTGTGGGCTATGCCTTACGCTTTTTGTTTTTCTTTAAATAATAAAATAAACAAATAAAGTAGGTAGTGTAGCGAACCGCAGATCGAAGTTGTAGTTGTATAAATTATATAGCGATTGCTATCACTGCACGTAGTACATCCGGATCTTTTCGACCTGTCAACTTTAGAGGAATGCAGCTAAAATTGTACAAGCTGGGGCGTCGCGCAACTAGTCTATTTTTTTTAAGTTACAAAATATAGCATGAGGCGTAGCCCACGGATACGGTTAGTTTTATAAATGCGAACTATTAGTGTAAACGCAACAGTTTGTTAAATTATGAGCAATATAATGTAACATATATTTTTTTAAATATATATTTATCCAATTGCTACTTTTATTTGTACATATTTCTTGATTTATTGTTAAGAATTAATTAGTACTCAGTTATTTCACGAAAAATTGATGGTTTAACAATCTACAGCTTAACGCTTCTCAAATATGAATAAATAATTCTTCTACAACCAACAGCTGCATTGGGTACCGGTGTAGTGCTGCTCGGTGATATATTCGACAAATACTGTTAAACGATTTTTTTTATAATAATAATCAATGGTACTCTAATCATGCTTGGTTTTAGCAATGGAAACAGAAAGACGGACGTTATATTATAGTAAAAATTAATATTCTGTTTCCGTTATAAACATTAAAATTCCTTGTTTAAAGCTTAGTTGAATTTTGAAGTTTATAAAATTTATTACAAATACACGGGCGACCTCACACAACTCTTCAGACACAAATTATGAAGTATTTTCTAAGAAACATCACACTACGTGAATGCTGCGTAAATATCTGCTCAAAACAATAAGTAAATGTTGTCGCAATGTAAAGTTGAGACAGTTCAGGATTTGGTCATTAAATTATTATATTGTATAGCCCACCGTTAGTTACGTGCCTGAGTAAAGCAACCTTTTAGAACCTATTTGGTTTGTTACACTTCAAACCACCAAATAAAGAGAAATATTGTTTCTATCTAATAAGATATCTTTGTTAGTTTAACGGCAAAACAACGTTAAAGTTATCAGAAATTCAGTCAGATGTCGTTTACTCAGCAGAAATGTAAATAACTAAGCATGATACTAAATTAATGCTTAATAATTAACGAAGCGGATAACATCTTTTACAAATGTGCGATTTGCCTCCAAGAATCTCATCAACAATTCTCGTTTTTTTTTCTTTTTTCGTCGCTTTACATGGTTTTATAAAAATTTCTGATCGTAACCCGGAAACAGGAAAACATGTAGATAGGAAATACTTGGTCAAGTTATTTCGTAAATAACTCTCGGCGAACAAAGAAAACATCGTTAACAACACTCGTTGTTGTAGCCAATTAAAATTACGAAACACAATTTTTCGTGGCTCAAAAATTCGGTTAAGGCGTTGCAAGCCGTATTTCCTGAAATACAAGTTTCTTTTTTATAATTTCATTATAGCATGCGAATATTTAATCTTTTTACATGTGGACAATTGGGGCTTGCCTTTTTCTAGCGGAAAAGGATATGTCTTAGTTGGCACTTATTATATCTCTTGCTAAACCTTCACAACAAGTTTCGTATAACTTGCGGCAACCACTGCCACATTGTTATCCCTTTACAGCTAATTAAGGAAATGCTATAACAGTATAATTACTTAGAAATGTGAAGTGTTTGCGAGAAACCCTCGCACTCCATATTTTGAAGATTACAGGCAAAACGTAACCTTGTTATATTAATTAATTAAGGATTGCAGAAGGTGCTTAGCGAAAAGTCTCATCGTGTTTTTGGGCTTATATAATAGCGAATTAATTTGAAACAATCATTAACAGAAACGGGAACTCTAAAATTTCTTAATCCGTTCTCCGCTTTAAGCTTGAAAGTTTGAAAGTAGAAATGTGGGTATCGCCTAGTAAAACTTCACAAATTTAAAACGGAGAAGTCAAGATACTCGTGTAACTATAAGAATACGAGAACAAAACTGCCCTGGAGGGAGAGAAAAAGGAAACTTTTTAGGATTAGGAGAATATAAATCAAATAAAAACTTCAGTCGCTTTAAGAATTTACGATTGGAAAGGTTAAGTGTGCGGAAATACATTTTTAAAATTAGATTCTTGTTTAAATAACATGCCGTGACGTGAATGAGGGAGCTGAATTTACTAAGATATGAAATGGGAATTTGTGGAATTTCAACGTAATTCGTGAGTAACATTCATTACCATTAATATTACCGCTTATGAGAATTGATCAGAGTCAGTTTTCTTGACGAAAATTGGGTATAAACTTAAAAGATTGCTTTTTAAAAAATAGGGGTGAACGTTTCGCATTTATTTAAATTCGAGACGTTAAGCACATTAAAAAATTTAGTTTTATAGCACTTTTAAATAAACTGCCACTTACAAAAACTTTTAAAATTTCTATCTTAATTTTTGCCAGTTTAGAATAAATTTATCATAAATTGTGTAGAAAAATGGGTATGCAAAACAACTTTTCAAGGCTTTATTCCGCAATACATACGCAAAGCTTTGTTAAAAGTCGGATCTTCATAAGACTGCTAAGATACCATCAGCATGTAAATTTAAATTTTAAGTTAATTTTAAAGAAAATTTCAACGAAATTCATATCCGACTTCATCAAGACGCAACTTTGTTTATATGAACGGTAACTACTCATTGTTTAATTTATTTAAAATGTTGATCATAAAGGGATCTAATTAAACGAGTAAATATTCAGCGGAAAAATTTTGCAAATTTTTAATTTTAACGTATCCTTGAATTAAGCTGACTTATCTATTTTATTTATGTTTGTTTAGTTTCAACTGTGCAATCACTTTCGTATTATACGGAGTAAATCGTGAAACGTCCCACGCATCATCTTCTTCTTCTGCCTTCCTATCAAAACAGTCAACTTCAAAAGGTAGTTATTGTATTATTAAAATATAAGAGACGCATAACTTAAATAAATAAGATAGTATTCAGTCACCGCGACATAGCCACCGACTTCACGAGGGCGACGGGGGCACTTGCCTCCGTGATTAGAGAGAAACGGGGACAAAAATATCGTTTAATCTCGATAACACCTTAAAATTAAAAACAAAACGCTTGTTATATTGTATATCAACCTGTATCATACAAAACAAAATTAAAATCAACATGCGCGCATTAATGAACTGCAATATATACGGCAAAATACGATTTATACAAGGTGGTCCTAAAATAGGTGCAAATGTTTTAATGGCAGAGAGCATACCAGAAAAACATTTTAAACAATTCTGATGAACATGGGTTCAGAAATGTTTCCTTACGGAGTAAAAGCCTCTTGAAGATGCAACAGTCTAATAACTTTGTTGTCAACAACATTAGCAGTGGCTGTAACAAAGTTTTTGAAATCTGTATCTGAAGACGTTTCATTCAGAATACTATTTCCACTAATGTTTGTTTGAATAAGTGCTTCAGTGGTGTTTCATATAAAAGGATCACATAATAGTTTCTCCTAAATATTTTACATTTAAAACTGTTATTGAAAATAGCTAAATCTAGCAGTTTTTGAGATAATTGAATTTTTCTGAAATATCAAGTTGCCATGAATATCTAAATGTCTTTCGAATACGCGTCATTAGTTCGTATAATCATTGAGAAAAAGTAGTTAGACTGTTCCATCTTCAAAAAACTGTAAAAAAATGTTTTCGGGCAGGTTTACAGAATCTTTCTTTAAATATGTTTTAGTGTGCTATTTGCTATTAAGACATTTGCACCACCCTGTACACCACTTCGAATGGATGTCGCCGATAACTACGGTAGTAGAGATACCTTTACGCCAATTCACGTTACGAGTATACTCTTGTATTAGTGCAGTGAAAGGTGCAAGTGCTGTTGTTAACTGCCATAATGAAGAAGTTGATAGACTTGATTTGGAAGAAGATAAAAATTTAAGTTTAGGTAGAAAAGAACCCTTCGACGCAATACCTTTATTAAAGTGTAATGTGAAATTCTGTATGTTTTATGTTACTGAAACTAACTAAACTCTCTTCTGATTTTTGGTTACTTTGCGACGTACGAGTACGTGATTGAAAACATTATCTGTACGGTGTAAATAAATTAACTAGCAATAATGAAAATGACGTTACATAGTTTATTATACAGTGGAACCCAATTGAGATGGGACATGGCAGTTTAACATGTAAAAGCTGAATTAGTTGTATATTATGCCTCTAGAAGAATTTTAATGCTTTAATGCAGTTTAGTTGAAAATTTAATAGAAATAATGCTTTAAGTAAATTATTTACTAATAATCACGCCCGCTCGTAGTTCTTTGATAATAGTGGTTGTGAAATAAATTTTCAAATGTTTCGGTGGCACAGAGGTAGAGATTCTGCTTTGTAAACAAGAGGTTATGAGTTTAAACCTTGATAAGGTCTGCTTTATTTTGTCAAAATAATTTCATTAAAAATGAATAATTCGTATTTTTTAATGCTACATAATTCCAGTTTTTTATGAACAGCAGTATAACAAAACTAATCGTATGAAACATAAAAAGTTAACGATAACCTTTTTACAGTTGAAGAAAGTAAGTAGATACATTAACTGAAGGTCATAAATTGCTTTGATATTTTATAAAATAAGTAAAAGTAACCTTTCAATTTGAGTTTAACACCAAAATAATTTATATTTTACTTAATATTGAAAACAATGATCCACCTGGAATATTTTGTTGAACAGCAGTTTGTTATAGACTTGAATAATGTAGCATTTAAAAATAAGAATTATACATTTTTAATAAAATAATATAAACCTGATAGTCTTTTTAGAATAATAAATAAAAAATTATAAAATGCAGACCTCATCCGGGTTTGAACTCATAATCTCTCGACTACAAATTGGAATCTCTACCTGCGCGTCACCAAGACAACTGACGGTTTATATTGCAACTGATTTAAATGCGCTGTGGGCGTGATTATTATTCTTAAATTATTTATTTAAAGCATTATTTGTATTAAATCTCCAACTAAAATACTATCAGGTTATGTAAAAAAAGGGCCATTGTTTCCTTTAGGATGACTGCAAGCAATAAACTTTTTCTAGGGTTTCATAATATATAACTAATTCCGATTTACCTGTTAAACTGCCATGTCCCTTCTCAATTGGAATTCACAGTATTTTTTTCTCATTATTTCTCATCGCAGTCTTTACTAAAACATTTTTCATGAAAACTCTAGTAAGCATTCGAATATTACTACTTTGTGGTTAAAATCCAAAGTCAGCGGCTATGAACCGAGGTTATGACAGTGCTGGACCGATACACCTAGGTCGTTTTCTCGAAAAACTCGTAAGTGCGTTGCTGTGAGGCACATCAAACATTCAGCATTTGATTGGTGTTACATACATAAAAAAGAGGGGTATATTTTTTCTTTAAAATTTGATGTAGCCTCTACTAGTTTAATCTTTGGGTGCATTACAACACTAACATCAATAAAATCTAATTTGGCACACCTAAAAACCCCGATAGAGCGATAGGACGCTTGGCATGTCGGATACAGCTTAACCAATTAATGGAGATTGAGTCCATGTCATTGTGCTTACCGCGGTCTTTCTTCTCTGAAAGTACGTGACACACAAATAATACAATATAATCTTTAGTCACCTTAAGATATGGATTCACTGGTTAATATTGTCTTTCGTTTGACTAAGTCGAGGGGTCTCCTAGTCCAACCCTTCTACCTAAATCCTAAGAACACAGCTAGGGTAATTAGCTTCCAATAACAATAAGAAGAAACAAAAATAATATCAATACAGTAACAATTGCATAAATCAACAGTAACACCATATTTATGCTACACCAATACTTCCACATAGTCATTAATATTAAACAATTAAATGTATCAAACACAACACGTTCATTTGCTTAGCAATGTCACATTTTTTCAATTCCACACATACACGCGTTGTATATCATCGCGTCTTAAGCTCTAGCTGAGCTCAACATTTCTTCGTCGTTCCTTATAACTGCACCTGAACCGTGTCTCAATAAACCGTATCAGTTTTGCAGACGGCCAATTAAACTTTTATCACATTCTTAGACAAATATTCAGTAGCAATAGCAAAGGTGATTTAATCAAAAATAATGAGTACAATATAATAAAATAATTCGCATTTCTTCATTGATTTAAAATGCGATTTCATTTTAGCGTTTCTTTTTTATATAAATTATTTGGTTGATGAAGGTGGTAGGTCATGGAACTTTTCACATCTTACTTAGCATAAGTAATTAAATTCTTATTTTCTTGCATTATTTACCTAAAGCACTTTAATCTAAATTTCTGAAAGGAAATTACCAAATTTCACTGTTACCTGGTTAATAAATTACTGCTTTACATATCAGCTAGTAAATCTTGTTACCAGTTTAGGACTAGAGTAAACGAACCCTTTACATCATGCAAGTTAAGGTGTTCAAATGTTCACATGCACCGCCACCGCCGTATTAGCTAGCTCGCTGTTAAGATAATGTCGTTCACGTTCCCAATATGCAGCAGCATTATCGATACAATATCAAGCTTTATTGCTTCGCAGATAGGCAAGAGCGGAGTGAGTAATGAATCAAGTAATTTCTTGCAAAATGCATTAAACGGAGAAAATGCACGAGCATGTCTGGCACATCAGCATAAAATTTTTACGGTGACTATTCGATTCGTAGATTCATTTGTAAAGGATTTATGAAGTTAAAGGAGAAGGAGTTTATGTACCGCTCGCTTCCATAAAACTCGATGAACTTTAATTATCTGGCTGTTAAG
Organism: Ctenicera cuprea; assembly: GCA_958336395.1. Classification (NCBI taxonomy): domain Eukaryota; kingdom Metazoa; phylum Arthropoda; class Insecta; order Coleoptera; family Elateridae; genus Ctenicera; species Ctenicera cuprea. Next base: position 22,510,733 of record OY284491.1, read on the forward strand.
CAGAATATGATTTAAAGTTGTGCAATGCCTTCTGAGAAATTAAGTCTTTGCATAGGATTTTACAACTTTTTAATTAAAAATACCTAGTGGAAATGATTAAAACTTAAAAGTAAACACAAAGTCGCCGAGAGTGTTTGAGCTGTTGTGTTTGCGCTCGAGTGTTGAGAAACGACCACAACATCTCTTTCCTGCTGCCTGCCATTTCAAGGTTCGTATGTTTTTGGTGGCGTTATCTGCTCGTTGTGCCCGACTCATTAATTCAGTACAAAATTCACACCCTTAAAAGCTACACAAATTTGCTCTCCTGTTCGCACACCGTCTGTGTGCTTAGTCGGTGCTTAGAGCCCGTGATGAACCAACCTTATGTTTCAAGTTAGTTTATATACATTTGTTTACCAACTAAAAGCGCCAGCATATAACGCCCTGCAGCTTGGTGATATTTCCGAGACACGTTGCAGCCTCTTACCGAAATATTTTAAGGGCTCTTAGGGCCGTGTACCATCTTTGAAGTACTAATATGCGCTCAAAAGCCGCTTGGATCGAACACGCCGAGTCAGCTACAGCCCCCATTTATCAGTGATAATGCACGTTACTACTAACCTAATGCTACTAGAAGTTAAGGTTTAATGGTTTAAGGGATGATGGACATAATACCATTACATGGAGTTAACTTTTATCCAAGGCCTGTTACGCCTTCACACTTCTACATTGCCTTTTTCACTCAAACCTTCGTTAAAAATTCAAAACCGTGAACATCACGTGCGCAAGTTGGTTCGTTTTGAATTAGTAATTCTAAATAACTCAAGGTTTTACGCTTTGGGAATGTACTGAAATGCTAAGAAAAAGTTCAGGCACATATGTAACTTGTAATGCAAATTATATAAATTCATTCCAACGACTGTTTTTTTCACATTTGTTATTTGAATGCACCTACAGTTGTAAAACAATCTTTAACAATAAGAAAATAGTAAACAAATGAATATAACATAAACAAGAATAGCAACGATTGTCATTTTATTCCCCCCCCCCCCGCTCAACGTTGCGAAATTCGCACTAACTACTCTAGCATAACTAAGTCTTCTATGAGCTTCTATTTAATTGACGTCGAATTGGTGGTATGACCTTGAAAGTGCAAAATAATTTAAAGGTTATTCAACCTTGTTGTTTTAGTAACTGCAAAACTTAGTCTAACTTCTTATCATTACAAAGAAACATTTTCCACTGAAACTTGAACAGTAAACTGGAGAAAGGGAACAACGACAAGAAATTTTTCGTTTGTGTGATGAGGGTAATGAAAGTTTATAGAATAAGGTTTATTTGCTTTTATATTTTATGTCAGTACGTTGTTCCTTTGAAATGATTCGTTATATTTACCGGAAGGTTATTGGTTGTGTAACTGTCGTTCCACAGTCTAATTTCAGTTTTAAGAAGAATGTCCTTTTGTGCAACAAAAAAGCAGGCTGCGGGGGGGGGGGAGGTGACAAGCAGATGCTATAAAATTATCGTAAAATGAGAATATTTTACATTCTTGCATCTAATCTAAAATGGTGTGTGAGCCCTTTTTACATTTGTAGTCGATCACAGCTAGCGAATGATTATCCATATAACCATGCCGACTTTTAGTTATTACCTTGGAAACACAAGCGCATGCCTACCTATTTAATTATTATTAGCCGTCGGGCAAAGCATATTGACCTATTGTATCCCGCACGTATTGTCTACCCCCATCAAGCTACTCGCAGTAAAAAGCTGGGGATTTTTTTGACGGACGTAGTAGACAATTTTTCAGAATCTGAGAATTGAACCTTAAAGTGTCTTAGTCACTTGACCCCCAGAGCAGGGCATTTACAGAAAATATGTAAAGAAAATTCGTCTATTATTTTCCACATAGTAGCAGGTTTTTCACAGCTTCTTCCACTACCTGGTAAAAACCGCACGCGGGTTCAAGACCCATATGAATCTCTTCAGCTTTTTTTTTGGCTAATTGATCGGTCTCTTCGTTTCCCTCCATAACAAGGTGTCTTGGCACCCATTCCAGGGTAACTCTGTTGTGTTCTGTCAGTGTCACCACAGCTTTAAGGCACGGTTTAACTACTTTGGAGAGTATTTCTACGCCTTCCAGAAGTTTTAAAGCCACTTAGTTGTCTGTCAGGATAAAGATTAATCTCTTAACATATTCACTCTTCGCCATAACTTCTTCTTCTTCTTCTTCTTCTTCTTTTCTATTTCCCTTATGCCTATGGCGTCGGGTTGCTCATCCATTTGCGATATTGGTCACGATCAGCTGCCATTCTCTTTAGTTGTCCTAAGTTCTTTCCTCTATCCAGTGCCATTTTCTCCATTCTTTCTTCCCATGTTTCCCTAGGCCTTCCTACATATCGTCTTCCCTCTCTTGCTTCCAGTATTCTTTTCGGGTGTCCTTTATTTCCCATTCTCATGACATGCCCAAACCAGGCGAACTGCCTTCCCCCCACTTTTTTTACTAATGGTTCCATTTCCAGTTCTTCTTTAATCGCTGTATTTCTAATTCTGTCGCGTTTCGTCTTTCCGACCATTCTTCTCAAATATTTCATTTCCTCCGCTGTTACCTTTCCTTTCACTTTGTCTTGCATGATCCAGCTTTCTGAGGCGTATATTAGTGGAGGCACATAGATACCCTTGTACACTCTTAGTTTAGTGGCGTTGCTTATTTCTTTCTTATTTATAATTATGTTATTTAAACTATAATAAACCTTACGTGCCTTATTTGTTCTATTTAATATTTTTTGTTCTATTGTTCCAGTATTGTTTATTATAACGCCCAGGTATTCATCATTATCCACCCAGTCAAGTTCCTTTCCGTTGCACATTATTTGTAAGTTTTGTTGAGTACCTTTCTTTGTTATCTCCATTACTTTGCTCTTATTTGCATTAATTACTATTCTCCGCCTTTTGATTGCGCTGTTCCATTTGTTTACTATCTGCTGCAGCTTCTGTGTTGTTTCTGCCATTAGTACTATGTCATCTGCGCACCATAACTTGCGCGCAAATAAATCAGACGAATCCTACACGGCCCCTCAGCTTCTGAATTCTGTCTTCCAAGGGACACTTATGTATCACCATCTTAAAAGGCTTCTTGAAGTCAAAAACGGTGCTAATCTATCTGATCGCATACTTAGAATGCAGTTTTCTTCCATTTTATGAAAGATGTCGGTATAATCTCTTTTCCTCCAGAGGATTTTCCCACGACCACTTGTTTCATTTTGATGTCGTCATAATTGCTTGCGATTCTACAATTAAATGTAGTGGAGGTAAGTCAAATCTATGAAGACGCTATTAAGCGTCCCCATGGATGCAGTAAGCGTTGTGGTCATCACCTTTGTTATTCCTAGACAGTCAAGCCGTTGTAGCTTGCCAAATTTGTTTTTCACAACTGTTTTTCAGGATGTATGCCATCAAATCAACGACACATACGTAATGGCGGGTACTACCACCTTAATATACAACCAATGCATCATCCTTTGCATTAGTTTCCACGTTTTTTCGATTATTCTTCTACAGGCCCATAGGACCCGTGTTGCCTTGTTCGTCATACTTTATAGTGTAAATTGAAGGCCAATTTGGTGTCTAAGTAGACTCTTAAGGCTTTGACCTCTAACCCTCTTTGTAGGTCCTGTCCATATATCTTGAAGGTTTCTCTTGTGTGAACGCTATAACTGAGGTTTTTACCGGATACGCTCTTTCTTGTACACCAGTCTTCTATGCTCCTTAGGGCCGATTGCATCACATTTGATACATCTCCCCCGAAATTCCCACAAACTAGAATGGCGAAGCCATCCGCATGTACCTGCGCGTAAATTCCTTCCTCCTCCAATTCCCAGAGAAGCCCGTCAACCACCAGGCACCACAGGACCGGAGATAAAACTCCCCCTTGCGGACAGCTTTTGGTTACATTTACTTGTCTGGTTGCCGTCCTCAAAGACGAACTTATTATTTTGTTGCTTAGCGTGGAACCAAACCATCTTAAAACGGACCGACCAACTTCCTGCCTTACAAGAGCTCGTGTGATTGTTTTAAACTGAGATGTTGTCAAAGGCTTCCTTTACACCAAGATAGGCCCCTAGGGCTATTTCTTGGCCATTAATGGCTCTTTATGCTTGGTGTGTCAGCTCAGGAATAGCCAGCTCACAGGTATTTCTTGCTTGATAGGCGAACTGATTTCGATGTAAAGAACTAGCCCTTAACATATCGTCCCTGATATACATGTTTATCAATTTGTGTTTTTAGGAGAAACTACGCCCTGGTTTAGGTATAATGCCTACCTAACATACTTAATTAAACTTTTTTCACCGTCAATAATAACTGCCAGTCGAAATTATGAATTGATGATTTAAATTTTTTAGTTCATTAAAGCAATTGCAGAACAAATAGTATACATAATACGCCATGAAAGTACTTCAACAAACATCATCGTCCTGCAAAGCATCGCTTTCCTGACTTGTTACGTAAATATCTATTTCTTTTTTAAGAAGGCAGATTACTTTAATATTACACTTAACGTTTCATTATATTAAGTTTTGTAATGTTGTTGAAGAAATGTCTGAGAACATGTTAAAAGTTTAATTGGCCGGCTAGAAAACAGCTTAAGGTCATTGGTAAAACTGTTCAAAATAAACATGGTCCGTGCACGATTGAGGGACGGGGTGGGTGTCTAAGAAAGTTTGGGCGTCGTTTCTAATAAAGACAGAGGCGAATGTGGTGGTAGGTATGTGGTTGATAAAGTACTGTCAGGGTTAAGAAGTTTTGTATTGCTACGGAAGTGTCAATGATATGAAGATATCACAAGCAATAAATGGGAAAACGGTTCAAGGCCTATAACGATTCATGAAGTTAGTACAACCTACAATAAGGAAGACATTGTCAGATTGGTGCAGCAAAGACGTAGAGGCTGGAAGAAACACATCACACGCGTGAATCCCGACGTTGAGAAACGCAAAACCACAAGGAACAAGATCGCCCAGAAGATCCCGACAAAAGTTGGGAAGGTAGTTGGCCGGCCACCTCACGGAAACAGCAATGACAAGATTCCAAATCAATCAGTGATCCTTTGGCGTACATTAGGAAGAAAAAGAAGACCAAAAACAACTAGTGATTCCGGAACGTATATCTTGGGGTGGCCGGCACGGCATCCCGAATGATGAGCACATTGATTTCAATGTGATTTTTATTAATCTAGTTAAATATAAATTGATCAACTGGTATCGGTCGTGATAAGGATCCTATTCGTCTATTATTGGTTTTTGGGTTTGTATTAGTACAGTAAAGATAATGTTCTAATAGACTCAAAGGTGAACTACTAGATGCTACGTGGGATATCACGTAGGGAACTATTTGTAAATAATATATACTTTCAATATAGAGAAGTATTAATTTCATGTAATATTTAGAAATCGAGATATTGATGAAAGTACATGTTTTGGAGTGACGGTAGAGAGATTTGGCGCTCAGCCTCTAACGCTAAAGGTCTAGGGTTCGATTCCCCGCCGAAGCCATGCAGCAATAAAAATCTATGCCGCAACCTGCCGCTCACATTCCCCAATCCGGTGTAGGCAGCCGTGGGGTCTTAATGCCTGAAACCTTCTTTGGAATTTAGTCGTTCGGATTCGACGTTAAACTGTAGGTCCCCCGTACTCCACCTTAGCGCTAAGAAGAGGAGTACGTGGCAGAGAAGAGTGCCGGTGCCCAGCAGTGGGACGTAAAGGCTGGTTACGGTTACATGTTTTGGATTTCCAGGAAAACAAATAATGGTTTAAAAAACTTTCTGTGGGTAGGTGGATGGATATGTGTGTGGTGCATCATAACTGCTGAACGGATATTTCAATGTTGATGAGTTTTGGAATGTGGGGGTATATCAAAAGTTCACGGACAAAATAAGGTATTTCAGAAAATTCGGAATGGGAAGCGGAAGCTAGATAAGTTTGTTGTTGGCATTTTTTCCGAAATTAAATTTTATAAATTTAAAAACGCAATTCAATAGAAGACGTTAAGGCAAATTTAACGCGTTTTCCAAACTTTCTAGATTTAAAATGGCGGCCGCTACAATTTTTTGAAAATTTTGTATGTAGAGCCTTATTATTCAAAAACAGGTTGAGAGATCAAGTTTAAATACTTTACCGTAGTAGCTCTATAAAGACACAATGTTATTCTGTACAAACAATTTCGAAAAATGTGAAGCTATAAAGTTTTGAAAATATGAGTGTTAACGCATATTTACTTAAAAACGCGTTATCAGATTTAGATGAAATTTAATAATGGAAATGCCCTCAGATTATAAAATGCTACAAGTTACTACAAGAACTTTTGGAACTACTGAAACTGTAAAATAGAAAAAATATCAAAATTTTAACTTTTTCAAAAACATATTGCTCAAAAACTGGGTAAACAATTTTATCTAATTTCTATATACTAATAGAACTAGGAATGAGCTAGTTCCAGTATGCTAGTTTGTCTGAGATGCCACTTATAAATTTTTGAAAATCGGAAATTCATATAACTTTGTTTAATAAACCGGGTATGATAAAATTTTTTGTTTAAACTAAATTGCTCATGAGTGATAGAATCAGGGTCACAATTTAATTTTTATGTGCATCAATATTTAAAGAAGTTAAGTATTACCTCCCATCAAATTTTTGCTGGGCGAACGTGTTCCTCCGGTTTTAGTTTTTTTCAATTTTGCGATTTTACTGTTAAAGGTTATTTTGCTGCCCTGTTTGCAAGAACTTTTTATACTATATTAAATTTGTTTATATTAAAGTAAATCAGGTTTTACTAGCCTTTAATATGTTTAAGATAGTTTTGCATTTACTTTTCATTAGTACATAATAAAACTTTCCGTAGTTTCTATTAGTTTTAATGTATAAATTGACATGTCGTGTGAGTACTTTACTAAAAATATTTATTTTTAAATATATCATCTTAAAACTATCACTTGGTGTATTGCAAAAATCTTAAAAATAAGAATTGCTAAAAGCATCTGGAATTGTTCCTATTTGCAACTACAGATAATTCGTGAAACAATCTCATAATGCTTTAGCTCCTGCTAAATAGTAACAAACGCTGATTATATTTACTAATCGTCTTTGAAAATACAAAACTACCGAAACTTTTATTGTATATTTTGAATAATTTTAAAAAGAATTCTATCATTTTGTTAATTTTAAAGTAATCTACAGTAATTTATAATGTAATGTGATTAATGTTAGTAATGATAAACACGCTGCTGTAGTTTTAGCGTTTTTGCAATAATTTTGCTAATCATACCACAATCATGTCGATTCCATAATGATTACATTGAAAGTTTTGAAGTTGTTTCAGAAGCACTTTGTAGCTTTTCTGACTTATTATATTTAAGTAACTTACAATATTTGCTCAGTATTATTGCTAAACATCTAAATATTCTTTACAAAAGAACGTGGCCATATTATTTGAAAATTGCAGAATTATTTATGTATTATCTATTTATTTATCAATTCCAGCTTTACTTCGTTAAAGTCCATATTTAATGAGTATCTGTATATAAAATACTTAATCACCTTAACAATATCTATTTATTTAAACCTTATACGTATTTCGGCATGTTTACATGCCATTGTCAAAGGTTATATGAAAGTAAACAGTTAGTGTTGTTATAGCAATAGAACTTTTTTACTTATCTTGGTAATCGTCTGCAGATGACTTGATTTCTTATTCCAAAATGTCCAGTAGAGGAGAATTTAACAGATCAATTTGTTCATTCATTAACGGTACAGTTTTTAAAATGTTTGTGAATTTCAAAAGCTTCTAGTATATCTAATTTACGTTTATCATCACAAAAGTGTAAACATTTTATGGTGTATTAGATGTCATTGAATGATTTTGTTCTAGTAAGTGTTTAGCGTAATTGGATTTATGTGGGTGTTTGTATTTGTAACAACGTACGTGTTCTTTATACCTAATATCAAAATTTCTAATTGTCTGGCCTATATAAACCGAATTACAATGCGAACAATTTAATTTGTAAATGCCTGATTTTAACAAATCGTCTGTTTTTGATTTTGCATTAAACAAAGTATTTAAGATGTTCCTAGTTGTTTTAAAGCTTACTTTATATTTATTTGTTTTGTTTATAATTTTAGCAATTTTTTCGGATTTCTCACCAAAATATGGGATCGAAGCATATTTAATTGTATCGAACGAAGTTAGGATATTCGGATAAATTTTTTGAATGGCTAATTTATAATCTTTTTCTTTAATTAATGTATGAATAAGTTTAGTATTATAACCATTACTGTATGCAATTTGTTTAATAAAGGAAACACATTAGTTATATTACCCAATGACATTTACTTACAAAAAATTAATGATTTCATAACCAATTCAAACTTAAAAACTTTAACTAGTAATCCTACCAAAAATTATCAAAAAGAATTAAAACAAACATTAGAAAATTGCCAGGTTTGTTTAACAGATTATCAAAAAAGACAAATAATAAATCCAAATCCACAACCACCAAAACTATACGGTTTATTAAAAATACACAAACCCAACATGCCCATTAGACCAGTAGTATCATACATAAATGCACCCAACCATATGCTAGCAAAAATACTAAATAATATAGTATAGTAGAAGAATTTATGTATCTATGGTACTGATAACTAACCAATTAGTTTTGAGAAGTAGCTGTTTTCAGAAGAATTTATAAACAAAATTGTTTCTATCACATATTCTGATATTTATCTTAAAAACAACTTCAGAGTCCTACGGCTACTACGAGTAGCTGTTTCAATTATTTCTTTAATACAGCTTCCTATCTTTATACTGTTTATCTTTACTTCAGTAAAAGTTTGTGTTTTCTTTCATGATGTGGCTTTAACTTTTTACGGAATAATTTATTTGGGTTGTCTCTCAACTCTTTTCCTCGCAACGCTGTAGTTTGAAAAGCACTTACAGACTTGAATGTTTATAAGTGAATATTGCATCTAAATTGTAGACGTTATCCTTTCTCTGCGTAATGATTAAATTAAATTAAATTCAAGTAGCTTCCTGAAAACGTCCAATTTCCAAGCACGCAGCTAATCCGCAACTCTTTCAGCGCTGAAAATACCCTATAACTACGTCTTCGCCTAATTGCCTGTTTTCTCTTAGTTCCCTTTTGCGATAACGTTATGTAACGTTCGAAAACAGAAACACGAGCTGAAAAAGAACGCAACACGACTGAATAAATTTTGTATCCGGCCGCACGCACGATGCCCGAGGCAGTTTTGACCATTAAGTTGGGTCCCAGTGGAACATAAACTCACCTGTTAGGTCACCGTCACGTAGTTAACTGCAGGGTTGCAGGAATCGGTCGATACCAAATGTTTATACACGTAATTAACAATTTGTTTTTCTACACCTACCTTTTACGTTAACGCTATTGTGGACAACAAGCACCGGTATCGTTGACAAAAAAAAAAAAACGTTTTGGGACGCATCGAACCTCGGGAGATTTTTTGACCTGCTTTCAGGATTGATGCCTTGTTGTCTCATGTAATGAGAATTGTTCCAAAATCGTGAACCGCAAAATTAGTACAAAGGCTCTTATAGCGTACGTGCACGCACTGAAGAACGTTTCTGTCGCATATGTAAAACTCACTTTGATGTTTCTGCTACCCTTACTTTTAGATTTAAAGCTGAATTTGCTCCGACTTTTACATTAGTGTATTTATTTGCACATAAAATCATACGCAAGCTCAAGTAGCTTTATTTTAAACATTACGTTTTCAAAGGCTTGTGAAATGTATACAGGATTCCCCAGCAAAGTTAAACTATACGCAAAATTCATGGTAAATTATATTTTTCTAGTTTTCTTATTCGATGTCTCCAGGATAAGAAGACTAAGAATTTAAACTGTATTATTCTTATGAGCTGTTATTAGTGTCGTTTAGCAGAAACGAAAATAATGTTTACGTTTAGAATTAGGCAAAAGTCTAAATAAATATTCATAACTTCAAAACGTGTCCATTTAATACCAGAACAACAACGTTTGTTAATGTTTCTGCGGCGAAATGGGTGGGGCTACTGTCTTGTAAACAGAAGTCTCGGGTTCTAATTCTGGGTAGGGCAAATATTTCTGCTGTCCATTCAGAGGCACTAAGAAAAGACTGCGCATAACAAATGATTTCTTAGTGAGGTACAATGGCAGTTACCTGCATAAAACTAGAGCAACTCGACATATTCTTGTTAAGTAAGTTGTTTGCTATACAAAATGGTTATATACTACCTTTTTGACCAGAATCAAACTTTTTTATTAATACCAAAATTCCCAAATCCATAATTTTCAAATTAAGCGTTTTTAAAAAAATATAACGTAATATCTCAAGAAGTACTTGGTTATTCAACCTAATTTTTTTTGCTTAAAAGCAGATGCATTAGCGCTGTCTATGACCTTGTTTTAAACTCCGAAAAAGAAATTGTCTTTTATCGTAGAACATTACCAATGTGACTTTTTGCTTCCGATGTAGTGAAATTTTTATAAAACGAAAAACGTTTTTATTTCTAAATTTTAACATATATACGCAACGAACGAAATTAAAAATAAATCTTGAGAAATACTTTAAAGCAAAAAATAGATATCCTATGCCATGATTATGATAATACGAAATTTTTATCAAAACGCCGCGCATTTTCCATGTTTTCTGCACCGCATCGTAGGCAGAAACCTTAATAGTGCTTGGAGCTGTATATTTTACATGTAAAAATAACTAGAACACATTAAAGTACATTTACTTTTAATTATAAATAATACACGGTAAGAAATAATACTAACACGTGACATAATAAAACAATAATGACGTGTAAATAAACGAGTAAAATGTTCTTAACAAGTTTCTTCTGTTTCTGCATCAGGATCTATGAATAAACTTACTTACTATTGTTACAATCTTTAGAATTGCATCCACTGCAGCATTTCAGTCCCTTTTTTATGCAAAGTTCCATCTATGTTTTTTGGACTTTCTATATTGATATTTGGAAGATGACGTGATTACTAGATTTGTAACTAAACCCGGTTTCGTTTTCTGTTAAATTGTATTTATTAACATTAGAATTCAAAGTTTTTATTAATTGTTGTAAACCATGCATTATTACTAATCATTATTGTAGCATCATTAAATATGAAAATTAAAATAATTAAATTAATATTAAATTAAATTCAGCAAAAAAAATATTTGTGCCACCTAGGATTGTAGCTCGAAACTTTTGCCTACAAGACAGTAGCCCCACCTACTTTACCACAGAAACATTAGAAAGCGTTGTCGCATCTTGAATTTCTGAATACTTATTTAGACTTTTGCTCAAGTTTAAAAGACAGAATTATTTTCTTTTTGACTAAACGGCAATAATCATAGCTAATAACAATAATATGGTTCCAATAAGTTGTTGACAATTAACTACTGCATGTTTCAAAATTATTATCAACTATACTAAGTGTTTAGTTAAATCAGTGTAATATTTGTTATTTTAAATAAATTCTCCTATATATATAAACGAATTTTTAGATTCTACATATAAAAGTTTATAGGTACTATGATCTGGAAATTAATGAATTTTTTAGTTATTTGTATTTTTGCAAACATTTTTACATTACATGAAACATAACACACTAACACAAAGAAATTACTATACTTAAGTTAAAGCTTTGTTATTTTGCACAGACTATTAAAACATGGAGTATTTGGTTATATGTTTATAACACCAGATTATTACATAGGGTGTTCATAATTTACTGTCCATTTTACAAAACTTTAAAAGTCAATAACTTTTGTTTTTTAAATAGACTACAACATCATCGAATGTAATATAAAATTAATTCTCCATCGATTTGATATAGGGTTTTTGTATACCAGAAAGATAACATTACTATGTTCTTTTCCCGTTTTTATAATTTTCTTCAAATTGCTAATTAAAATTGGTGTACTATAAATAATGTACCAGCAGTTTCTAGCACGGGGTTTCTTGGAATGAGAAGTTTGTTATTTCTTAAATCAACCGCTAGATGTCCGCAGGGCTAAACGCGGTGTTAATTATTATGTGACAGCATTAACATAATATTTACCGAAATAATAATAAATACTTCACAATTAATAGAAAATGTAACAACAATTACGTTTTCTAACATTTGAAATAATTAATACAAAAAGTGATCTACATTTATAATAAATCAATAGAAGGCAGCATGTAATGCAGTTTAGCTCTGCTGCCCTCTAGTAATGTTCATTCATTAATCAATTCAAATAAACTATCAAAACATGCTAAACTGTCAACATAACGAAACCAAAATATCACATTCTCAGATGGATTTGATTCGAATATTTGATCTTCTAGATTTTCCATAAATATATTAACCAAAAGAGGTGAAATTAAGGCTACGTGGGGATTTTCCTTTTTTGTTAATGTAGGCCGACCAGAGTTATTGTAATTATTGTAATCAATACTAAATTAAAATAAAGTTGTTTGTTAAAACTCTTATAAAATATTATGTTATGGGTATTGTTGTAAATGCTACAAGATTCTCTGTTTAAAAACCACAATCAGCCGATATCGAACCATTTGCAAATTTTGACTTGTTGTTAAAAAACAAAAACCGTTTTACAAGTTTTAAAGGTCCCGTAGATTCACAAATAAGAACTTAAATTTCAAAAATTTTTTTTTAAGGTAACAATTCACTTCGTAGGAACAATTTAATGTGCTCGAAACAGAAAATTGCAATTAAGAACTTTCAAACTAACCAAAAAACAATTGATGTATACCTGTTGTACTCAGAATTTGATATTGATTTCAAAAATTTTCCATTTGAAATAAGAAAGTTGGGCAAAACCGGAAGCGCAAAAAAATTGAAGTAGCCGTCATGTAATGTGGTTTTTACATGCATAACAACTTTTACAACCAAATTTTAATTTTAATTTATTATATTAATAAATAAAGAAAATAAAGAGGGTAAGCTTACTTTCGTTGACAGTCGGTGTTTATGAAGTATTGTTTTTTAAGACCAATAAAAATATACACAATGTCTTTGTGATGACAATTTTCTAAAATTGTGAAGTCCTGCTATTTTCAGTACAAAAACTAATGTCAATCAGTTTTTAATAAAAGCGAGTGCAATTTCTTTGAGTTTTAATTAACTTCTTCAACAACATGCAAAACAAACAAATATTTAATGAAAAGTTAAGTCCAGTAGATTTTTATGGTAGATTTTACGAGTACAGTAAACAAGTATGCTTTTTGTTTTCTTTAAGCGTCTCTTTGATTAAAGCATTTTAGTTTTCTTTAAATAACATTGTATTTTATTTAATACAAAACGAACTACCTTTTTATTCTGCTTTGTGCTTCTACGGCTTTATATTTCTGGAATGAATTTTATACGGTACTCTGGCTCTGTACTGAATTAAGTAATTCACCGAAAAACGCTACAAAAGCATTCATATTCAAACAAGCGAAAAATCATTTAAAGCTGTTTGCTTTTACTAGCTGGAAAACTTTACAGGAAGTATAGAAATTATAACAAAGCAACCCGGGTTTTTTATACTTCCTGAATAATATTTCTAAATTAGAATTAGCATCTTTGTTACCTCTCACCGTAATTACAGTATTATATAAATTAAAGGAGAAAGTTAATGTTTTGATTAAATGTATTAATTTATCAAAAGTGTCATAAAAGAGCTTAAATCCATTTAATTTGCTTATCTTAAGAACCCGAATAAATTCGAGTTTGTCAAGGGAATAACGAACAACCGAGAGCCAAGAAAAACATACGTTTTAATCCGGCGGCGTGTCAAGCAAAACAAAACAGTTTTCGTACAAAATTGTTGAAGAACAATTTTTTTATAAAGTCTGAAATCGTACGTATAATTGCAGTTGTTCCTTCAACTTTCTTGCTTGTACAATATGACTAATTTACAGCCAAACAAAAACCGTAATTGTATTGCGGATAGGCGATGTTTTGCCATGTCCAAGTTGTTTGCAGTATGACGTAGAGGGCAACAAACTATTTCGGAAGGACCGGAGTTTGCGGTAAGCCGTGACATTATGTATATCAACCAATTAAGAACATCTGGGAAAATCTATTTGGCTTACGCCTTGTGACATGAACCACCACCTACGAGGTTTTATGGGGTCGCTGCAGCTACGCGATCTAAATGGAGAGAGGAAAATATATAACCGCCTTTCAAGGCAAATATGAAGTTACGAGATTAAAGAAAGGAAACCTCGTGTATCGTATTACCTTAGAGGGAGCCTTTTGCCTACTCACACAGAAATCTTCCTACCACTCGATTCTATTTAGAATATTCTGGTTCGAATTTAAAATGAAAGCTTTCAAAATACAAATCACACATTCCATAATTCATGTTGGAAGCTTCGGAGGTTTCTTCTAATGTATTCGCAAGTCAAAATCATATTCAGAAAATCAGATACACATGCACGGGCCCTGATAAGTGTCCGATATAACTTTATTTGGTATTCATTTAAAAGTTATCGCAAGAAAATGTGTTTTTGAGCAACATAAACACTTAATCAGTATTTTTGACAGTGACAAAAATGAATATCAAAAGAATTAATTTCCTTGCCTGAAAGTTTGATTTGTGCAGCACAAAAAAATAGATTTTTAATCAAACGATTTTGATATTCAAAAGAGCTTGTAAATCTCGAATAAGCAGTTGTTAGGGAAATTTGAAATGAGGAAAATAAATCTTCTATGAATTGCAATTTTATTATGAATCAAAGCAAAGTGATAAAGGGGGCATTAATAAAATCCTCTTGTAGTACTAATTCCTTTTAATTAGGCTTAAACATCACGCAACCATTATGAATGTGATATCGGCTATGGACTAAATCTTCCTTTCATTACTCACGCAATTTACAGTACACAATGTAGCATTAAAAATTTATAAGAACAATAAGTAAGAGCGTAACACATTTATAAAAGGGTATACAACCGATTTCGGGTGCTATCATGGCATTTTATTTTATTTCGTGTGATGTTAATAATTTAATAATTATTGTAGCAACAGCTTCGGGATTATTGAAATAGTTTAGATGATTTCAAGGAACGTATCTGCACTTTTAGTGTAACGTTCCTAACTTTAATTGAATTCGGTTTAAAGTAACACCAACTTGATGTAGAACAATTTAAAAAATAGGCGGAGCACTCGCCGTAGCTTGGCGTTAGAAACTTTTTCTTTACCTATTTTCAAAAGTAATGAATCACACCAACGTAGAATAACTCTGCAAATAGCAAACAAAACACAAGTCATACAAGTAATTTCAATTTTCACTGCACTATTGTAAAATCGAAAAATAAGAGTAATGCAACCAACAACGAACAACGAACATAATATGACGTGCAGTCAAAACCAGCGAAGTCAAAACCACAAACGAAGCTTTCGCCATTGATTCGGGTTTGCTAAATTTTGTACGAGGAAAGTAATTAATTTTTTGATTATTTAAAAAAAGATTTCTTGGGATTAAAGCAAACAAAAAACGGAAACACACATTCGTCTGCCAAAATGTGGTTCGAAAGGGAAAAATTAACATCCATAAATCTGTGGCCCCGCTGCTCAAAAACGTTGCAAAGGGTAACCAATAAAACTGAAAAAATTGTTGAGACGTTTTGGGCTTTGATCGGTTGCTTTATTCAATCAGTTAATATGTCGAAATTAAAGTTACATTTATGTATATTATAATGTCTCTTACTGATCCCAAAATTTTATAAAAACATCCAGATTATTTAAAGTAATCTTTAATGCCTTTTGCTAATTCTAACTAATTTATTAACTATTGTAAGAGCAGTTTGTTTTGGTTTACTTATGAATGACAATTGTATGAACTATCAAGAAATAACACATAGTAAAGAGAGGTGGAGATAATAAACATGGAGAAACTGATCGTTGAAGGCAAAGTGAAAAAAAAATTAACCTGGAAAACATCGTCTAATTGATAAATTGACCAAGTCAAGGAAGTCATACCTATACTAAAGAAGCTAGCAGATCTGTAGAAGACCAGGACTTAGGAAGTCTACGTTGACAAGGATGGGAAGGGCATGTAAGTCACGATTGTCAGCATTGTGGAAACGACAACCGCGAGGTATAAAAGGAGTGCATTTTGACAATTTATCTCTAATCCATTATCCTTAAAATACTGCAAAATTTCCATTGTTGATCTTTTGTAGTTATAATAAATAATTTAAATTAAATGAAAAAAGTTTTATAGAAAATGGCATTTTCGTCTGTCACAAACGCCAGCAATATCCTGGTAAAATTTAATAAAAAGTAACTTATATGTTCTGAAAAGTTTAAAGAAAATTTGAGGTCACGGATTATTGCTCTTCAAGAAGTCATTCGTTAGTTTCATCGTCTACGTCTGAGAGAATCTAATGCGTGGCCCTACAAGTGAATCTCCGTTAAAACTTTTGGGTCCTAGCGGACGATTCATTTTCATTAGTTCAAAAAGACTCCCTTAAGATTGGTAAAAGTAAGTCCCTAACGTAATATTGCTTTATGTACAGGTTTACTCGTTATTTATTACTTGGACTAAATCACGTTGCCTTTTACTTCCCACTAATTAATGTTTTGATTTCGTTTTGTTAATGTTGTTTTATTACATGCTTTTAGATAAAAAAAATATTGTTGTTTTTTATGCTATATTGCAGGACAGAAAGGAAAATAAGTTTTAACGACAATTAAACTGCCTTACCCTTGAAGGTTTCACTTTCAGCCACGTTTAGAGTAGTTTGTTTATTTTATATTACCTGCAACAACAAAAAAATAAAAATTAATAAATATAGTATGTACAATTTGTGGATTAAATTTACTGCAAGAGCAAATTGCAAATATTTGGTACTTGAGAAACTTTATTTGAAACAGGTCACTTTTTTATGAACTAAAAGTCCAGGAGAAGTTAATCCACCCTGATTAGCTCAGATAGCAGAATTCGTGTAGAGTAAACCGAAGACTGTGAATTAAAACGTATATATACAATTTAATTGCCCTAATATTACAATAATAAAAAATATACGATGTTAAATAATTAAAAACAAAGTTTTTTATGTACAATTAAAATTTACAAAATCAAAGAAAAATAGTATTCCTTTGAAACGGTACCCCACTGGAGTTCTCGTCAGCAACCCGCGCTTTACAGATCTCTGCAACGATGGCTGAGCCACGGATTTGTCATTTGCTTGCTGCTATCAGTTCAAAGTAATGTAAAACGATTAGCCCACTAAGCAAATAAGTTTATTTTATTTATCCATAAAACTGATAAATTATTTGTAAATGAAATTAAACTACACATTGATTAAATATGGTTATAAATATAGTTGACTAATTCTCTCTCTCTTTCCGGTGTCACGGGCCCTGTCGGTCCCTTCCGGTTCCCAGAAGATTTCTTCATTGTGTTCGGTCCATCCATTCTCCTTGTTGTATGTTTCTTCTCTCCATTGCGATTTGGACTCCTTCGTACCAGCTCCTTCTTGGCCTTCCTCGTTTTCTCCTCTCTGGAGGGACCCATTCCATTGCCATTCTAGGTGTTCGTCCCTCTTCCATTCTTTGGACGTGACCGAACCATATTAATTGTCTTCGTTCCGTTTCTTCGACTATATCCTTTTCTATTCCCATCATTTCCCTTATTCTATCGTTCCTCACTCTTTCGATTCTTGATACCCCTGCTGCTCTTCTCAGGAAGTCCATTTCTAACACTCTCAGCTTGCTCTTATATTGTTCAGTCATTTGCCAAACCTCTGCTCCATATAGTGCCACGCTTTTTATCATTGTGTTATATATCTTTATTTTTGTTTTCCTACTTATATCCTTATCCCAGAGTATGCTATTTATTGCCCCTGTTACTTTTTTGGTCTTTTTAATTCTTTCATTTATTTCGCTTTCGTTCTTCCTTTTTTCTCCTATTCTCGTTCCTAAATATGTGTATTCTTCACATTTTTCTATTATCTCCCCTGTGTACAATTCTAATCCTTCCGCCTGGGTCCCTAGCAGCAAATATTTTGTCTTGTCAATGTTTAATCCCCATTTTTCATATTCTTCCCTTAGCTTCCTGGTCATATACTCAGCGTCATCTTTGTCTTGTGCGATGACCACTTGGTCATCCGCGAACTGCAATGTATATATTGTTCTCTCTCCTATAGGTATTCCCATTCCGCTGCATTTTCTTTTCCACTCTCGTAGGGCTTCATCTACGTAAACTTTAAATAGTGTTGGTGATAGCGGGCATCCCTGTCTCAGTCCCTTCGTTACTCTAAATGGCTGAGTTAATTCCGCTTCCTTCTTGACTTTGGCTACTTGACCTTCATACAAGTTTTAAGTTTTTCACGGCTTTAACCAGCATATCTTCTACATTTTCCTCTAGCGCTTCCCACATTTTCTGTATTGGTACGTTATCGTATGCTTTTGCCAGACCTATCAGCAGGAGGTGTAATTCTCTTCCTGTGGCTTGTTTCTTTTGTATTATTTGGGACAATGTAAATAGGTTGTCTAAACAGGACCTACCCGCCTTAAATCCACTCTGTTCTTCTGATTCCCTATCTTTGTATTGTTCTTCTACTAGGTTTCTTATTACTCGGCTGTATATTTTACTAAAGCTATTTAGGACCGCAATTCCCCTGTAGTTGTTACATATATCTCTTCTTCTCTTTTTGTGTATAGGGGATATCCATGCTGTTTTCCATTCCATTGGAATTTCGTCTCCATTTATGCATTGATTTATTAATCTAGTCAGAAGTTTAAACATCTTCTCCGTTCCACTTTTAATCAGTTCGTTCGGGATTCCCCCTGGTCCCGGCGCCTTCTTGTTTTTTAATGTCTTTATTGTTTTTTCTATTGTACTTTGGGGTATATCTATCTCTTTGCCGTTTTCGCTTTGTGACTGTTGTTTAATGCGGAATTGCGGACGATCCTCCGTTAATAGTTCTCTATAGTGTTCTTGCCATTGTTTTTCGGTGATTGGGTGAATCTTTATCTTTTCATTGAGTGGAGATTTTATTGTCTTTATGAATCTCCAGACTTCGCTCATTCTTTTTCCTCCAATGTACGACTCTATCTCTCTACATTTCGAGTCCCAGGTGGCCTGTTTCGCATTTTTTACTTTACGTTTAACTAGTCTTTGTTGTTCTTTATATGCTTCCTTGTCTCTCTCCTTCTTTGTACTTAACCACCTCCTATGTAATTCTTGTTTGACTTTTATCTCCTGTTCTATCTTCTCGTCTTCCCAGTACATTCCCTTTCTTTTTTTGCTAGGCTCATATCCTATTGCCTCATACGCTGCTTGGTGTATGCTTTCCTTGATGTTGACTAATTAATTAGATTAAAGTCGTTTGTACGAAGATTTTGCTTTAACAGCGTATGAACGGCTAAAGGAGCTAATAATTTTTAAAAAGAAATTATTTCTTACACCTAACGTATTTCGACGAGCTTGATTTTATTAATAAGCTTCGGGTATTAACCGTCTCTGGTAGAAAAAAATATTTTTAATTCGGTAATACTGCAGTTGTAAAAAATCCAAA
The DNA here is from genome assembly GCA_958336395.1 of Ctenicera cuprea. Lineage (NCBI taxonomy): Eukaryota > Metazoa > Arthropoda > Insecta > Coleoptera > Elateridae > Ctenicera > Ctenicera cuprea. The sequence continues at coordinate 22,530,300 of OY284491.1, forward strand.
ATGCTATGGAATAACTTACTTTAAATGCGCGATTTTACTAAGAGTTTCTTCCATCGTTGAACAGGAAATAAAATTTAAAAAATGCTTTGTTTAATGGGTTCTAATAAAAACAACTAGGGATTTTTACAATCGTTAAAATAAAATAAACAGATTAGAAAAATAATCGGTTTACAGGATTCAAATTAAAAATTAAATAAACAACTAAAGATTTCTCCCGTCGTTAAGCTAAAATAAAATTTTCTCAGTTGTAGTCAACATCTTTCAAGAGAAATTCAGAGTTCTAGTGATAATCTCTCAAATAGAATTATTTCTTAGAAGAAAATTGTGGCTTTATACTTCAGAAATCTGCTGAGAGAATCAGTTAAAGCAGAGCGAAACCGACTTCGGTGCATAAAAAACAAATATTTCTTGACAAACTTTAAAATAACGCTTCATTTCAAAAAGATTATTAAAATAATTTAAATAAAATATTTATTTGCAGATTCTGTTGATAGCATATATTTTTGATTATGTATAAGGGGAATGATTGCGAGAGTAGAATAAGTTTTCACAAAGTTTATAAGAAAATAATTAATTAAAGGTTGTACTATTATTAGTTAAAAATAATAAATAGGTCAAGGTAATTTAATTAAACCTTGTAATAATGTTTGTGTAACGTAACCTTGTAAAGGGAGGATTCAAGGTCATCAAGACATTTGTTGGGTTTAAAAGCATTAGTATTAAATTTATGCGTAGAATAAAAAGGCTTCAAGCAAGATCATTTTAACCTTTTTTTATTAAGTTCAGAGATAAAAAAATACTTTAAATGAATACTTGCGGAACGCAATTGTCATGTCAGTTTGAAACGACAATTTTGTAAATTAATAGGTCTCAGCGTCACTAGTCATGGGCCCCCATAGAATCTTTTCTAAGGGGTGGTCAAACCCATATAGTTAGTTTGGCTCTTGGGGATAGGGAGATGCAGAGAACTGCTTCATGGAGGAGTTATCTTCCTTAAAATATAAAAAGAAACTAAAATAGAACGAGTTATTAGAGAATAACAAGAAATTGCCGAGCCAGTTGCTTTACCAGCTCAAAAGTTTCAGCAATTGTAGCAAACCGTGGGCTCCGCGTTTTCTAATGTTGTTGAACCATGCCATAACTAATAGGTAAGTAACAGACAAGTACCTAAAAAATATACCCAGGGCCGTGTAAAGTAGACTGTTAGTGTGTATCAAAAGCTCCCGTGCAAAATTTCTTTTAAAGTTCCAAAGACGGGGAGGGGAAACTGCCTTTTTTTGTCACCTGGCGAGCAGAATTAAATGAATGAAGCGTAAATATAGCATTTAAGATCATCTGTTTTCTCAATAATTGCTGTTATAGAAGTAGTTCTAACTATTTTCTGTCATATAAGTGTAATATTCAGAGAGCTGTGACTACAAACATTTACTCAGCTTTACGGAAAAATAACTCGGAAACTTTCAGCTAGGTACGGCAAATTTTAATGCACTTCACATAAGTATAACGTAATACATACTACGCAATTTTGTGTAGAAGCGTCTTCAGAGTCTAGAAACTTCATTCCACGAGAAAAGTTAATACTCCCTGTCTTCTCTAAATTTTGTTGAATCTTAGATCTCGTAAAATCATTGTCGCCTTTCTTAGGCGTCTCATAAAATCTTTAGGGATTTTATTGTGACTTACTAGAATTTCACGGAGCTTTAGGGCAGCTTTTTATGTTAGATATTTGGTGCGTTTTTATATATGATTTAGTGCCTGTTGTAAAATTCTTGCACAATTAGGTTTTAGGAAATTGAAATACGTTGCTGCTTTCAGGTTTTTTTGAATTCACGCTTTATATTTCTCGCGTCTTTAAGTATAAAAAGAATGAACAAGTTGAACTTTAAAAAAATTAGTATTAATTAGTACAGAATTTTTAAGTAACAGAAATTGTGTTAGAACTTCAATAATTAAGGTAAAATTTTGATTCTAAATTTTTTCTTGTAACTTTCCTTTTTACCTAATTAGGTTAAAAACTTTGTAAAAAGTTCCTGAAAATTTTCCTTCACAATTCCGACACTTTTTCGATTTCCTTCTAGCTAAAAATAAAACGACACATTTTTTTTCTGGTCAGTAAACTCTATTCGCTCGACCTTTTCCACATAAATTTCAAAATATGTCGCCCTCTTGTAAAACATCCAAAATAAACCAATCATGAACGCATGGATGCTCGCAAAGAATTGATGGATGAGAAAACACAACGATAATTTCTCAAGAATTGCTCTCTAAAATTTGTATTGCAAACATGAACTGAGATCAGCCGTGCAGAAGTTAAATCATAATATTGTACAAGTTACAAATTTATGATTCATGTTGGAATATCTTATGAGTTAAATTGTTAAGGACATGAGAGGGAAAATGCAGAACGAAGTTGATCAGAAGGTCACGATGTAAACGTAGATAATTATTATTTAGTTGGCAGAGCTGGAGGGTATAAATGTGTTTAAAATTTAAATTGTACATGTACGAATTATCCGTTTTCCTTGGAGAGCTTATTATTTATTAATCGTTTCCCTGTTCAAGTAATTTCTTGTGTAAATTTCACTTTTATTTGTATATTTACGCGAAAATAAAAATAAAACTGCCGCGTAAGTAATTGAAATATCCACACTTACACAAATGCGAGTCATTTCGTTTTTATGTAAAAAGCGTCTACAACAGTTAAGCGAGGCGTTATTAGAATCTGTAAAATTTCATATCGTCCTTTTTATCCTCTAGTTGCACGTCTAAGAGTTTTAATAGGGCCTTGAATAATAAACAAGCTCCGTATATCATGAAACATTAAGTAGCACACAAGAGAATACGGAGTATCCGCACCTGTGGCGGCTCGTGCAAAACATTAACGAGATTATAATTGGACTACATTAATATACGATAGATATTAGGATACCTAGAGGTTCGCGAAAATGTTCACAGAGTGTGTTTATGCAGTACAGTTGGGTACAAAATCTGAGATAAACAAGCCTTTTCAATATCATTTCTGAATTTTTGAATTTAACTAACAACATTTTCAAAAAAACTAGCGCGTACGTAATAAAATGGTTATTTATGTTACTAGTGGGATAAAGGCGTTATTATAACACGAATTTGAAAGTTGCACAACGAGGTCGTAGACCGAGTGGTGTAACCAAACGAATGCCATGATTATGCATTATTCCACGTGTGACCATACATAGTTTCATCTACGGCTGCTCAATATTTTTAAAATCAAGTTTTTTGCTTGAAATGATATTTGACAATTTGCATTATTTATTTACAAATGTCAAGTCACTTTTAAAATACTTTTTTTTAAATCAAAAGAACGAGATAGATTCGATTTGTTCAATACTATGACAACCAGCCAGTTTTCTTCAAACAAAGCTTCAGTTTTGTTCTAATTTTATATTCTATTTAAATTCGAGGCAATCATAATTCATTTAAAAGTTATTGTGTAAAGTTTTAGAACAGCGCATTGAATGTAAAAATGAATTAATCATACAGCAATTTTAGAAAAAAACAATATCTCGTAGCCGGAGACTCATTATTCTAAATAACAAACAGCATGTACACATAATTAAAAGAATTTTGTAAAAAGTTTAATATTGTTTAAAATTCAAAGTACATTAGTGCGTCATAAAACCTTGCATACGTCTGAAAAATTCGAGAATTAATTTTATATAATATAAAATATAACATATATATATAATATAACGTTTCTTTATTTAACAAAATTATATTTTATTAACATAACATGAACGAAAAATAACTAAAAAAGAACGAAGAACGACAAACGAAAAGCTCAAAGAACGAAGAACGAAAAACGAAGAAGAAAGAACGAAGTACGAAGTACTAAAAACAGAAAACGAAGTACTGTAATGTTGAGTTCGTTGTTGTTAAATAAAAGGCTATTTTGCGGAAGAACTTTTTAATGTGTTAGCTTTACAGAATATCTTTTATGAATTGTTTTTATATTAATGTACATAGCAACCAAGTCGCTAAGTTACTAATAAAATAATACAACCAGGTTGCTACATTAGTACCCCCCCCCCCCTTTGCAGAAGAAAAAAAGCTACGCACCAAACGTGAAGCGCATGCTATCTTAGCTACAAAAACTTCTGATCTTTTCAAAAAACAATACAAGTAACTAACTAATTGAACATAGAAAATAGAATTAGTTTGAAGTTGCTTCTAGTCTTTTCAGGTGCGTTTCCAGTTCTTGAGGTTCTAAGAGCAGAGTCGAAAAAGTTCAGTTCACTAAAAAAAAAACAGAACAAAAAGGGAAAAAAATGTGCAAAAATAAAAAGAACATAATATCTAAACAAAAATACTTGAACAAAAAACGCTGGTTTGAGGCGATCTAGAGAAACAATTCCATTTCTACCGAAGCCCTCCAATACCATATATTTTTCCGTTCCAGAGATCACTTTGAATGGACCCAAATAATTCTGCTTTAAGCCTAGCGTATGACTGTCGTTGCGTACATACACGTGTGAGCACGATTTTAATTGCTGATCCACGAAAGTATTGGTATTATTAAAAATCTTAGTGACAAAGAACTTGGCGTTGTGCATGTGTTTTCGTAATTTAAAAACAAAATGTGTTAACTCGGTGCGATCGTCAAGATCTACGTCTTGAAAAAAATCTCCGGGCAGACGCAATTGTGTTCCGTATAGAATATCCGCAGGAGACACCTGAACTTGTTCTTTAATTGCTGAGCGCAAAGCCAATAAAATCCATGGTAATCTCTCTATCCAGTCGCTCATCCCCGTCGTTCTTACTGCTTGTTTAATCGTACGGTTAAGTCTTTCCACCAAACCCTGACTCTGTGCGTGTTGAACACTGCACTTAATATGTTTTATCCCCAAAGTTTTCAAAAAATTTTCCCACGTTGCAGAAATAAATTGCGGACCATTATCCGTAGAAATAATCTTTGGAACTCCAAAACGGCTGATCCAAGTATTGATAAGTTCTTGTATAATAATATCAGTTGTGGTGCTCTTTAATGGAATTGCCTCGGGCCAACGTGAAAAACGGTCTACTATTGTTAGCAGATATTTAAAACCATTCGAAGAAGGAAGGGTCATAATGTCCAAATGAATTTGTTCAAAACGATTATCAGGTTCGATTATAGGTTGCAATGGTGTCTTCGTGTGTCGTGTTATTTTATTCTGCTGACAATTAGAACAGCTCTTTACCCAATCCCGAATGTCTTTTCTCATACCAGTCCACAAGAACCTTCGAGCAACCTGCTTCTGCATCGTCCTAGTGCCTTGATGAGCCATGCCATGCAACCGCTGGAAAATTCCAAAACGAAATGGCAATGGAACGTAAGGTCGCGACAATCCTCGACTCGTGTCGATCCATATTGACGTATTGTTTGGTGTACGTGCTTTGACAAAATTGAAATTTTGATTCGACTGAAGTTGTAATAATTCTTCATCTTGAACCTGCGCATGTGCAATTGCATCATAATCAACCAATTCGGGTAAAATTGCTGAAACTCGTGTAAGTGCGTCTGCTGGAATATTTTCGCTCCCCTTTAAATATCGGATATCCGTGGTGAAAGCAGAAATGTACTCTAAATGACGAAACTCTCGTGGTAAATAAGTGTCGCACGAACTTTTGATAGCTGAGCAAATCGGTTTATGGTCCGTATACACGTGAAAAGTCCTATATTCTATAAAATATCGAAATTTTTTAATTGCGAAATAAATAGCCAAAAGTTCGCGTGAGAAAATGCTGTATTTTCTTTCAGTAGGGGTAAGCGATCGACTGCAGAATGCGAGAGGTTTGTATAAACCATCTTGTAGTTGCTGTAATACGCCTGCAATAGCATCTCCGGAACTATCACAAGAAATACTGATCTCAGCTCCTTCTTGCGGGTGTACTAGAAGTGTGGCCTCAATAAGTGCCTGTTTGGCTTCATAAAAAGCTTCTAACGTCCTACCTTGCAAAACAACTGGTTTCGTGGAAGCCTTACCCGGAATAACTAAAGAATTCAGCGGAGCCTAAATTTTTGCACAGTTCTTAATGTGTTTATGAAAATACCCTATTAAGCCTATGAAATTGCGCAATTTTTTTTGATCGTTTGGTATTGGAAAGTTCTTTATCGCCTCAATTTTTGAGTCTTGTGGCAGAATGCCATTACATGAAACCTTGTGCCCCAAATAATCCAATTCACTAACCCCAAAAACACATTTATCAACGTTTAACAAAAGTCCGTATTCAGTCAGACGTTCAAAAACCATTTTTACATGACGCAAATGTTGGGTTCGTAGTTGTAAAATAAAACGATATTTTGCGGAAGAACTTTTTAATGTGTTAGCTTTACAGAATAACTTTTATGAATTGTTTTTATGTTAATGTACATAGCAACCAAGTCGCTAAGTTACTAATAAAATAATACAACCAGGTTGCTACAGTACGAACAACGAACAACAAAAAACAAAGAACGAAGAGCGAAAGACGAAAAACGAAGGACGAAGAACAAAAGATAATGGAGGAAAAACGAAAGACGAAGAACGAAGAACAAAGCATAAGTAACTACGAACGAAGAACGGAGTTCATAGTACAAAGAACGAAGGACTAAACACAAAGAAAAACAGACTAAAAAGGTAAAACAAAAAACTCAGAATGAAAAAGGAAAAACGAAAGAAGGGCAAAAGGCGAAATACAAAAAACCGAGGGCAAAGAACAAAAGGCAAAGGACGAAGAACGAAAGGCAAAGGATATAAACGAAGGGCAAGAGACGAAGAACAAAGAATCAAAAACAAAGGAGAAAAAAACAGAAAAATAGGTCGAAAGTGGAAGGACGAAAGACGAAAAACGAAAACCGAAAGACGAAAGGATGAACGACATAGGTCGATAGACAAAGGTTTCCTTCTTCGACTTTTTCTATATTTGCCCAGCCGTGCTGTGTAAGCAGCTAACGTTTGTTTTAGTGTATCTATAATTTCTATTTCTCTCGTATGTTCTTTATCTCGTGTTGTATTAATCTTATATCTGTTTCGTATAATTTGAATAAATAGCGATGATATTTTTCCTAATTCACTTTTTAATTTCTTTATTTTGCTTAACAGCCGCTTTTTCCAAAGTTCAATTGTCTTAGTTTTAGGTTTTCTCCCACTTCTAATCTTTTCCTATAATGCTAAGTGTGATTATATCTGCTGTGTATATGGACATATATGTATTGCTTCCAGATTAAGACCCTCCTTTAAATATTTTGGTAGTACATTGCTGTTTGTTATTGTGTCCATAATTTGTGCAAGTTTTGTTGAAGTGTGTATTTTGGGTGGTGGGGTCTTGCACGTGGTTGTAGGTATTAGTATTTCATAACCATTTCTGAAAATTTTTTCTCAATTTCGTTGGTTTCCCTTCTTGTTCATCTGTTGTCATCGTTAAGCTCTCCTGTTCTGTGTTGTCTAGTTGTCTATATTTGAATTTGTCGTTTGACGAAAGACGAAGAACGAAAAACTAAGAACGAAAAATGAGAAACGAAAAACGAAAAATGAAAAACGAAGGATGAAGGACAAAGAACAAAAGACGAAATACAAAACCCAAGAGTGAAGGACAAAAGATAAAGGACGAAAGGCGAAATACAAAAGATAAAAACGGATAACAAAGGACAAAGGACAAAATATCAAAAACAAAGAAAGAAAAACAAAAACGACGGACAAAATTCGAGGGACAAAAGACGAAAGAATGAACGATAAAGGTCGATGGACAAAACATACAGTACAAAAGACGAAGAACGAACAAACTACTAAAGACTAAGCACCAAAGACGAAGAACGAAGGACGAAGTAGAAGGGATGAATCTAAGGAATAATTGCTAGCACAGACCGTAATGCCATTGAAATGTATCTAGTAATTTAGTTGGTTATATAGAAAAGCTGGAAGGCTCTAGAAGGAGCTGGTTGCTCTAGAGAAAGTTTTAGTTTGCTTATGTTCAACCCAGAAGCAGATTTTCAAAGTTATTCTTTAAGCAGCTAAGATTATTTTTTTTATATATATATTATTTTTATTTAATATAAACTTGTAAGGCGCTGCTGCGTTCTAAAAGGACTTTGCTGCGCTGGTTTGCTTCGCACCAAAAGGTAAAAGTCGATCCGGAAGCACGGCTCTAAGAGGATCATGATGAGACGTAAAGCTTGTATTTTATGATCTGGAATCAGCTGAATTTTCTAGCAAAAGCGCAGCATAATAATGCCCACACAATATATAAATAAATATTCACAATTGTTCATTAACAGACGGGGTTAAATATTTATTTTTCCGTCAAACAATTTTATATGAACAGCGCAGAATGCGGTTTGAAGTGTGGTTGAAAACATAAAACTGATATTAGTGTCACATATTATATACCGGTGCAATTTAATATCATGATTATTAAAACATTCAGAAGTTTCAAATTTATTTAAACAGTGCAAGCAATTTTTAATATTTTTAACTTTTTGTAAAACTTTATTACTTAAACAATTGTGTTTTTTAAATGTGTTAATGATTGCCAAAGACCACATTTTGTAGAGTTTCTGATAAGTTCTGCTAAAACTTTTAAAAATATGACAAAATTCGGTGTAATCTTCAGCATTTCTAGTATTAAAAAAATTTTTAGGATACATTTTTTGATTTTGATATTTTAACATATTTAACGCGATATTGATTTAGTGGTCGCTAGCGTTTTTGTTGTATTATTAATTTAGATATGCATGCCACAGCGAAATAGACATGTATTTTTCTATTAAAATGAAAATCCCGCATTAAACTTTCTTTGCCAAAATCGTTTTACTGCGAATTTGTTCACTTACGCAAAAATGCCTAAAATAATTATAATGAGACAATGTAAATTAAAATACCTAATTTAAAGTTTGGTAATTAAAATTTTATATACGAGCTTATATAACGTTATGACATTTTCATTTACACCTGCTCTACGTGTTACTGTTAAATAATAAACGAAATTTGTAAAATATATACAATAATGTGCATTTTCCCATGCGCCTTTACTATACGAATTTTGTAATAAAACTCTATCGAAACTTTTACTTTAGTTACAATTTCGGTATAATTCAATGTTACAGAATATGTGACGGAATCGTACAAATTGCAATTTTAAACCCTTGTTACGACATTATAAACCAAACTTCTACTTGCATTAAGTATATGGTTTGCTTGCTAATGTGTATGTTAATGTCACCCGAAAGCAATTTTGAGAAGCGGAAATTATACTTAGAAGAGTTTTAATCAGTTTTTTTATAGGTCCTATGTATTCGACATGTTTACATCATTTTATGAAAACCCAAATAACTGTCACCTCATAACCTGGATTTAATGTACAGCAAATCTTAGTGTTTTTATTTTTGAATAAATAAAATCAAGCACTGTCCTAAACAATAAAATTAAATTCAAGTTTCTATTTTCACAGAAACATTATGAATAAAACGGAAAAGCGGTAGGCAGAACTTTAGACTAAAAATACAGCACAAAAAAGTGTAATATCTAATAAAGAATGTTTTTAGTGTAATTAAACAAGTTCCAAAACTAAACGATTTTCTTTGTAATTCGGTTAACATAGCAAAACTATCTAAATGGAAAAGAAATCGTAAGAAATGGAATAAAGAAACAGGAATATTTGGTATTCAGCGTTCCTAAAACTTCAATGGTACGAAATAAGCTCATTGAAATTTTGAGAAATGTGGAATATAAGAGATATAAAGATAAATTTCGAAAAAACATATAGTTATAAATCCCTTTGGGCGTGCGTAGACGATTATAGAGTTAAAAAAAACTCGTTAATCAGCAATCGTAATCGCAGTCGCGTGATGAAAAACGTTTTGCACTGATTTATCAAATTATTGTAAAACTTTCTTATGCAGTGGATTTTTCTAAATATACTTTTTTTTTTCAACTTACTAAAAATTCGCGTTTCTTTTCAGTCTCAAAAGTTATTGATAGAAGACGTACGAACATCGTCTACTTCATTAAATTCTTGATCTGCTGTTGCCAGAGACTAAAGTGTCGCCAATCTACTACTATGCATAGTTTCCACCATTTTCCCACCATAAACCATCTGTAACTTCTAATTTGCCTATTGACAGCAACATTCGTTTTCTCGTCAACGTCATCTTTTTATTAATTATCTGGTTGTTTTCTCCCTTTTTACAGAAATATAATTAAGGCAATGATTGTCTTTGTTTGATGCAATGATTTACTGAAAATTAATCTATAATGGTTGAGTCGGTATGTCATGATCCGCTTTCTCCTCAAGCGTCTTCTACTTTATTCACTTCTAACAAATTCTTCTCCCAATAACAATTTTTTATCATTGCAACAACTAACTTCTTTGTTTTTAATTTTGCTCTCAACATTCAACTCAACATTTAGCAAATCCACAACTATCTGCTAATATTAAACATTGAATTCAATCAGAATCATCGCAATCAAAATCATCTACTTTGCTTTAACTCATACCGTAGCAACCTGTAACTTTACTTATTGTTTCTTTTGTTGAACCTTATGCTGATTAATCTTCTATAATATTGTTTATAACTTAAAAAAGAAGAAGAAAAAGACTTAAAAAGTAAGAATACCGTTAACATAATTTAAAGAAATACATCTCTGTTGAAATCATACTGGTGAAATCTCTGCATATTCGCCAACTTCTATCAGGTTTACCCATGTATATAACAGAGGACTACTTTTCCGAAACCGAGGATCATCGACAGAGACTACTCATGAAGGCAATGTAAGCTTGGTAAAGATATATTATGAAAATATCAAGAAAGAAGACAACATGTATGGCAATAAGTGAAGAACGTGGAAGATGTAAGTTACAAATACATAAAGCAGTAATAGAACAAGTGTCTGTCTTCAGTTACCAAGGAATAAGGACGCCGAGATAAATAACTAGGACAAATACAAAGAGATCGTAAAATCGTAGGAGCAGTCCTGTCGCCCTTACTCTACTTTGTATCGCAATCGGTCTTTACGTTTCATTGTTGGGCTCCGACACTCTTCTCTGCCACGTATTATCTTTGGCGCTAAGGTAGAGCACGTGGGACCTACCGTTGAACGTCGAATCCGAACGACTAAATACCAGAGATGGTTTAAGGCATTAAAACCCCACGACTGCCTACACCGGATTGGGAAATGTGAGTAGCGTGTTGCGGTATAGATTTTTTTTGCTGTATGGGTGCGGATGGGGAATCGAGCCCCAAACCTTTAGCGTTAGAAGCCAAGCGCTTAACCTCAAAGCTATCGCCATTCTTCTACATTTACTTTTTCTTACTTTGTAAACTACTACGATTTTACGGTTACACGTCCTTAACTATACCAAAACAAGGCGACACGGCCATGTGAAACTCACACAGGACATCCCACTTAGCCTCCTACAAAGTCCAAACAGCCCTGAATAGAACCCACAGAAGGACCAGCACGTGAAAAATAAAACTAAACACAAACTATGTTTTAGCAATTTGATTCTGAAACCCAATCTTCCAGAAAGCCAAGGCTTTATTCTACACTCGTTGATCTATTCATAAACAACCAGCAAATTTCTCTCTCAAACCAAAGAAATATCTTGGTATCACTTTCAAAACACCTACTCCATAAACCTAGATCCCCTAGGAACACTAAAAAATGTAGGCAACTGTTCCAACCGTCTCAGACGCATCTAAGAACGGTTCCAAGGATGCGATTCCCAAACCTTCCTCTACACCTACCACATCTTTATCCGACTCGTCATAAATTACCGAGCTCCAATCTGTTCCAAAAATTAGTTGCATGTGAATGACAAATTCTGCCATTCGTCTTTCTGCTCTTCTTTAAGTTTTGACATCATCCAAGTATCAAAGTGTACGATGACACTCAAACCATTTCTATTACCCAGTGCCCCCAGGAACTTTACAAAAACTATATAAACCGCTACCTAAATGGCAACAACGTATAGTCTAAAAAACCGTTCAAAACGCCCACAAGCCTCTCACGCGGCACCTCAACCTAATAGACCGAATTCCCCCCCAAAAAAACACGAAGAAAACAAAAACACCCGCCAACAGCTCTTTTATCCTCACTCTACCCAGACTTTCCATACAACATCCTCGACATAGTAGAAGAAACTTCCATCGCTATGCTATAGCAGGAACTACTACACAAAATTTTAGTTAACTAAAGCCACAACCAAGAAGGAGATCAACATCCAAACACCCAGGACATCTGATTAACAGCAGACGGCAATATGGTAAGCAGCACCTCACCCAGCACAAGAAAAATAAAAGGACCAGAATATGAAACAGCAGCAACGCTCCAATGGCTGCGGCTGCCAAAAGCCTAAAACGGCTTTTCATATTGTATTAAAAATCGTATCTTGTATCAAATTATAGTGTATTACATAAATGTAAAAGAACGTACTCAAATCGGAATCTCAGAAGAGATCGTATACGATGCGAAAACATACGAAACAGTTTTAGGTGCTGCCACTATTAATGAAAGGATGAAAACCCAATGTGTTACATTTTTTCTCAAAAGATGGCGTTTTACCAACTTTTTAGGGTACTAAACCTGATTTTCTTGTCTCGGAGGTAAAATATTCAACTGCCGGCGTTGACTACTTGCTTACTAAGCATACCGCTTTTCATCAAATGTAACCATTTCATTTAACTTCAAAATAATAAAAAAAATGTAAAATATTTTCAAGCGTAGAAATTTGAAAGGCCGAGGCCGGTAATATTCTTAACATAAAGGTAAAGAAATTTCCTGTTCAGAAAATGAGAAATTATATTTACGTAAAAGCAGGTTGAAAATGAAATTGTTATCTCATATTTTATATCTTTTCTATATCTCTTTCACTGAGACTGTGTCATTGCGGAAGACTTTTGCTTTGATCTTCAAAATTATGAAATAAAAAATGTTTCTTTCCTCTTAATTATCTTTTTTTACATTCTCTTTTATTAACATAAAAATGTTACCTAATTTGGCTTGTTTCTGCCTGCGTAAAATTGATTGCGTTGAACTTATAATAATGTATCTTTTAAACAATTTTAATTATCTTCAAGTATTTGCTTGAATTTCACAGATAGATCGTGATAAGTAGCTAAAATGAGAAAATGGCAACTCTGTGTGCTGTTAAGTACTGGAAGTGGGCATATCAAAATATTATTATGTAAGGCACGTGCAATTCTCCTCTCCGTTTATCTGCTCTTTTGCGACTCGACGGAATAATCAACATAATTTCCTTACCATACAAAGTTAGTGTTGTTATTCAATCATTAGAAGTCAAGAATATTTGCATATAAAATAAGGCACATACACCTGAAACCGTTGATTATGTAAACTTATGTTTGAATAATCAAAATCTAAATATCAAGCTAAAATACGCGTTCAAAGTAAAACCGTTTTGAATTCACTTTTTATTTTTTTAAATAATATCGAAAAATTTGGTTTGAATTGAAAATTTCCACCCACTTTTACGTGTATTTTAAAACCTGCACTTTATACGGCCGGGGAAAGGCTTTGCCACAACAGCTTCGCTATAATTTATATGGCAATTCTAAATGACTACAGATGAAAGGTGGTAAAAGCTCGCAAAAATAAAATATTGTACAGTGTGGTCTTCTTTCACCCCGTTCCCGTCATGCTCGTATAGCTGTTTTATTCAGTACCCAGGCTGCAATTAAAAAGCGAGACCTTTTCGTTCTAATCTGCCAGCTCACACATAACAGTAAATAGAAATATCGGAGTTTTACAGAAAAAGCCATGAATAGTGGCTGCTTTGAATAGACCTTGAATAGTTGCACATAAGTAATACAGCTTTAGAACGAAATAATGATCTTACCTCGTCGTATCGAGCATTCAAAACCTAAAGCCATAGTGAGAGTTCAATCGAATGAAAATTTTATCCAATAAGATATATATTCTACAATTGGGTTTGTGGCAGAGTCCTACATTATATTCAAAAGGGCTTGCTATCTATAGAATGAAGCGCAGCGGGGGCTGAAATGTCATTTTAAATTCACCATGCGCAATTTTGAAATGACGTATTTATCCAACCGTTGCAGTAAATACTGCTACGAATATGAGCATTTAAAATGCTAAAATAGAAACGTTATTAATACTGTACATTTTGAACTTAAGTTAACTTTTAGGGAAATGGATATTAATATAGGTACGAAATTATTTAAAAGTCTGTCCTATCGCAATTATCGGTTTTATAAAAAAAGCTTTGCAAGTACTTAAACAACGCAGTTTGACGTCTTCACTTAATAATTTTTCATTTATGGATTTCGATTGATGACGCTGTCAATATTTTTACCTTCCTCGCTGTATAAATAGGAAGGTATTGTGATCGTCAGGTTGGATTTGGAGGAAATGCGTTCATTCAGCGAAGTTTCTTTTCCTGGCTGATATACGAGTTATGCCTAAAAGAAAGGTACTTTTATGCCAAACATTTTGACTAATTAGCAGGTTTTAGGGTCGTGGGATGCCGATAAATCGATCGCTGTGTGTCTGTCTCTGTGTGTGCCTGTATACATTTTACAGTCCAGACGCCTTAACGCAGAAAAAACAAATTTGGCTCAAATATTGCTAATTTCAATAGGATGACACCGCAAGAAAATGAGGTTAATCCGCCAAAAAGGGGGGAGGAGAGGGGTGCTCTATGTCAAAATAGACGCGCTCAGAAAAAAACCTTAAATTCGTGTTTTACTCATGTCGAACAGCAGATCTGCGCAAACGCGATTTTCCTATCATCCCTCATTGCCCTCCTAATCGATGCTTTGTTTTTTCAAAAAGTTACGATTTTGGTTTTGAAATCGGCATGAGCACATTCCATTGGGAAAACCACTCCTTTTGGTCGTTTACCTGAACAGATTAATTGGGTAATCACCAAATTATGAAATCGATTGTGAGATTTTAAGAGATAAATTTTAGTTGCAACTAGAAAACACAAAATATTATGCATTTTTCATAGATGCGATGCTAAAATTCCTAATATCAAAAAAATGTACGAATTTCGGCTTCAAACTCGCTATGAACATGTTAAATGACAATAGGAACATTTTTCCATTAAGAAAGCACCTCTGGGAGGTTTTCTACTGGTCGTTTACCTGAACAATTTAATTGAATAACCGCTAGAATAAAGACTACAACCAAATAATGAAATCGATTTTAGACGAATAAGTATTGTTTACAATTAACAAATACTAAACACAAATAAAATTTCCACGTTTTCAAAAAAATGTCTTAAACTCAAGAAATGTCAAAATTTCTCAAAAATTATCAAATTTTAAATTATTTCAAAATTTTCAAATATTATCAAAATTTCGAAAAAATAAAGATTTTGAAAACTTTAAATAATATTTATATTTTTAAAAAGCAATCTCTATAACTTCAAAAATTTTCAAAACCTAAAATATTTTCTGTTTTCAAAAGTTTTCATAATTTCCAATAATCTTTAAAATTTCAAAATTTTGACATTTTAAGAATTTTGTATTTTTAATTTTATATTTAAAAAATTTCGTAGTAAACATAATTTTCCAAAACTAAAAAAAAAGAAATTTTTAAATTATTAAAAAACATCTGGTATGAAGTACATTCGCAACGTTTTGGAAAATTTTAAAAATATTTTAATTTTCCATAAAACTTTCTAAACTTCCATAAATGTAAGGAAGGTCTTGTGGCGGTTGCCTGACAGCTTTTAATACTGTATTGTACCATTTTAAAAGTTTTGTTTGCAAACGGATAGCAGAAAACGAGTGGACGAGTTTTAATTATAAAAAATATTCAATAAGCCAGTTACAAAAATAAACATTTCTGAAGTAACTTAAATTTGAGATTTGCGTTTAGAACAAATGGTCCATTTACTTAACCAATATAAAAAGTTAACTCTTAAATTTTAAACTTACTTCTGTATAATATTGAATATTTTTGAAAACAAAAAAATAATTTTTTACAGTGTACACGAAAGTTCAGCGAAGTGCTCCAGTTTCTTGATAGACTAACTATTATAGAATAAATATAGTACGTCTGGTCACTTTTAGCTTACGAACTAATTTGGTTTTTGTTTATTGCTTTCATATTTTAAAATTTTGCTGCTATTTCAACACTTGTGGTGTTTTGTTTTCAACTATACTTAATCTACTTTTACTTTCTTGCCTAAATTCTCCCCATTTTTGTATGCTTTAGAAACCTTTTGTTGTTGAACACATTACATCGTGAAAACAAAACGTGAGTTGATTTTGTTTCCATGATCTGATAGCATTATACAAGAAAAATTCTTTCATCGTGTTCGTTTTCCCTATAAGGATCCATAAGCGAGCGTCACCGGAATCTAAATTAAATAATAACAAAGCTTACATTGTATTCCAAGTTTATACACTTCATAAAGCTCACTTTGCATGCAAATTTACTTGAAAAAAGCCTGAATCGAATTTTTTTAGAAGTTCCTCAACTTCCTTCTCTGAATCTCTCTTCGCGTTGTCTCTCGCTCGCGATATTGTTTAGAAATTTAAGAAAAAGTAACAAGTGTATCTGAATTTGCATGAGAATGTCATGTTTTTAATTATAATACGAACAAATAGAATTTATGCTAAGAGTTATTTGATAATCAGATAAACAACAAAAGGCTGTTACTCTGCTTTAAGGGGATATTGAAGTAGTATCGATTTTAGAAGAAATGCTTACATAAGCAAACTTGTTTATCCTTATTGTTTGAGCTTGCATTAGCTTTTATAAGTTACTGGTTTTTACATTTATTATTCAAAGTGGATTAAACATTAATGCTTTTAAAACTTTTGTTATTAATAAAGATTTTATAGGAATAATGCGTTTTATTGGGAACCTTAGACAGTTGTGTTAAGTTTACAAAGCAGGTAATAATTAAATCATATTTGTGGCATTTGAGTGAAATGTTCTAACTTTTTTTATTGGTTAAGTGTATAATATTTCTAGTTTGTTGTGGGGAAGACATATATGAAGATATAATTATTAACGCTTTTTTTCTATTGCAATTACCAAAATTATTTATGGACAAATAATAAAACATTTCAGAAAATTAAAAATCTGGAAGGAAATATTACTTCTTTTAAGAATAAGAAATCTTCCTCTTTCCGCTTTTCACATTTATCACTGCAATTTGCATACATATTTGTTTATTCCAGCATCTATGAATATTTCAGAAGAAAAACTGCACGGAGCGCCTGCTTCTGCGTTTGCAACTCTATATCGGTCATACTTTCACGTCACTATAAAATAATAAAAGCTTCGATAGAACAACCTTCTCTGCAATCCAATTCAAATTGCAAGCAAAACAAAGTTTCTTGCAAAAACAACGCTGCGACTTAGTAATAAAGTTATTTTTTTTTAAATCGCAGCAATCTTCTTGACTTAAAAATGCAAATCTCGAACTTATCATAAATACAAAGCGGAAAAGTTGATTGTGGACCGATAAAAAGCAAACGAGTCGTGGTTTTTAACGAAAAGCCTTAGGTAGAGATTAAAGACCAAAGACAAGCCGGAAAATATTATAAGGGGATGTCAGGCACGATCTGAGGAAAATGTGGGGGAAAAGGGCAGTAATTAGCACATTCTACGCACGGATGAAGTCGATTGTCGAGGTACTCGAAAATTACAACCTCATCATAAGGTAGCATTTAAAGCTGAAAAGAGAACTTTAACTATTAAAGTCTGCAAAGCCAACTCGGCCGATATGATGACGAGAAAGTGCACATAATTCACCTGACTTGATCTGGGAGCTTAGTGGGAATCTCGGTCTTAGATTAGGACTAGTGCGGTGCAGGAAGCGATTTCCGGTATTGGGGTAAAGGATCAGGAATTAGTTTTTGGTTCCTGCATTTACTATTATCCCGGTTACAACAACAGGATTGGAAATTCTCAATTTCATCTAATCCCCACGCTAAAACCACCGTTCTTTACGAGAATTTCCTTTGCATTTTTAGATCGTAAATGTAAAATGAATGAAAATAAATCCACGACTTTCAAATCTGTGACGTTTGAAATAACACAAAAAGGAAAAAAATTATGAAAATAAACATTTTAGGCTCAATAAAATAAACACCAGGCGCTTTTATTTTCAGTTTTATAAAATCGAAGCTAAATGTAAGCTCAATATTGTAAGCTTTTCATAAGAAATTCCGATTTTCCATATAAAAACATGCTTTGCTTTTGCCTCCTGTCGTTTTCAGAAAAGAGGACGGGCAAAAGGTTGACAATAAACGACAATTGTTGGCACGCAGTGAGATTTTCATTGAGCCGACGTTACGGATATATCGATTCTGTAAGTTGAAGAATAAAAGGCAATAAATAAATATTTGAATTTATTTAGGAGTTTTGAATCAAAATAGACCGGGTTAGGCATGGAAATGCCAGTTATGTTTTAACAACTGTTAGTTTCGTTAGTTTACATTAAAAATCAGTACCTGTTTGAGTAATTCCGCAACCTGATTCGTGATAATACAAAAGAATTTAAACAAATGTACGTATAATGTAATATTTTTAATTGTTATACAGTACACGTATTGCATGTTAAAATTTGAAATAATAAAAAATACGAGTATGAATATAGAAAGGTTTTTAATTATAGAACGTAATATAAAATCTCTGTAATATAGTACAGTTTTTAATGACATTTTGAATTGTTTTTATATACCCACTTATTATTGTTATGACAAGTAATTTAGTGTTTAATACCAGCTTTCGACTTTTTTTTATCAATCCGCATTCGGCCGTTATTCTGTAAGTTTCCGCATTTTTTATTTTCATTGAAAGTAATTGTTTACTAACAGCAAGTAAAACCACTAAATTGCGTTTTAAAAATTTAATTTCTCGTGCAATAGTTATACGTAATATTTTTAGAGCGGAAGCAATTGAGTGAGCACATGTTTTACTTCGCGGCACTTCAATAGTTTTGAAATAAAAATAGTGATAAATTTACAAAGCTACAAAAACGGCTAATTTTTGGCTTTCACAAATGGCAATGGCTTAGATAAATATACTAAACCGGAAAAGATATTAAATAAAATTTGAATGGCCCTTTGAAGCGTTTTTTGTTGGCTGCTGATCCACTTATTTATTTATTTATCAACCATTTATTTGTATGCAGAAAACAAACTGTATCTGGTTGTCTGTGTATATTTATATCTATTTATCTGTCTACATTACTTACTATCTATCTAACATGTGTTAAAAAAAGGGGAAGTTGGTTGCGTTAAATGTGGCTAACGGTGTTAATTTAAATATACACTCAGGTTTGACAGTTGAGTTGGTTGAGTTGTCAGATTTTTTGTATTAGTGGTTTTTCTATGTTTTCAGTAGTCATTCCTTTATTTACGTAAAACAGTTTCTTTCAGTACTAATATACGAGCATTCTCACAATTCACTTGCATTAATTGTTGCAAAATGGTTTACACGTTGGATCAGAAGGAATTTCCGATTAAACTTTTTTTTTCAAAATAGACGTAAAGTGGACGAAGTTTGGATATGTTCCGTACATGGCGCCCCGGAAGAATTTAGTTGCTGTTGACTACAAACAGTTTGAAGATACTCTACATCGGTGTGTTAGTTTTTATTTGTAATACAGGAAGTTTTGGTAGAACAACACAGGGTAGCGGCGTACCACAAAAATGTAGTAAAGAAGCCATCGATGCTGATAAGAGAAGTTATGAAAAATAAGCCTAAAACATCTATTCATCACTTATCTCAACAGCTGTGCCGGTATATACGCTCTACTACAAGTAAACAAATTTTGTTCATCTTGCTTAACGAAACTAGCTATGCATTTTCCTGCACAGCAAGAAACGCTACTCCGCATTGATCAGGAGCTGACCAATGTACAATATTGGTGGTGGTGGTGGTGCTATATGCAAATTTTTCAAAATTTTGGAAATAATTTTCACTTCATAGCTTTAACTTTTTTATAATTTTTGTGCACAGGAGCACCCGATCACCGGATCTTTTACTGGTTTTTGACTAAAAAGGCGCTACGGTAAAAATTTTCAACAATAGTTGCTGCCGCCATTTTAAAGCTAAAATGTGCGGGAAAGCGTTGAACTTGTCCTGAGATTCTGGTTTTAGCTTTATAAAATACGTTTTCCGAAAAAAAAATTGTTGCCATAAAACATGTACAATTTCCGCATTCTGTTCCGGATTATTTTTTGAGAAAGTAGTTTACTCGATCAATTTTTGATAAACCTACACATTTCTAAGATCATTGATATTGGAACAATCGATAGAGAGTTATGGAGCACATACCCATCCATGCACAAACCTCCATACCCACATACTCACCTAACAACCCATGGGCAGACATTTTAGAAAACCACTTTGGGATTTCCAAAACATGTATTTCCGGCAACACTATTTTTTTCAATTCAATAATTTCCTATACTGAAAGTATAGGAAGGTTAAAACAGGCAACAGGATTTTGTTTGAGAGTTAATTTCTCTCCTCATCTCTATTTTAAGCTAAAGTTTCTGGTGTCTTTTACTACCCAGTACCATCTTGACCATTGGGCTAATTGGGCTATATCTCTAGAGCGCCGGTTATTGCATTACTGAAATTTTATATGGGTGTAAATGCAGTTTTCGTCTTACTGCCTTTTGACACGTTCCATAGCTTAACCCTGCAATTACAAATTATAATAAATTTTATATGCAAAAATTTATAGTTTACAAAATACACACCTGTTTGTTGCGCTAACTGTCGTAATGGTTTTTTAGGGCTGCGTTCGATACGCGTCTGTATATCCTCTTATGTGTCGCGAGTTAAAAGGGTTGGTCTTCCAGGAGATTTTTGTGTATCTACACTACCCGTTGTTTGGAAACGATGTACGATGCGCTTTACATGCCTGCTTAGATTATCGTAATCAAAGTCAACGTCGGGGAAACGATTAACGAATTCATCTACACACAAATTTACTAAATATTTCCATTCACCATCATTTTCATTGCGTTGGCCATTGCGGAAATAAGATTCAATAATAAACTTGTTGTGTTCAACGGAATACATAACCTTAAATTTACAAACAATTATTACTGTTTTCAATTAATTGGAAACACTGTACTTACTGTAAACTTCGTTTAACAATCCCTAATTAGTATTGAAAAATACTATTTGTATAATAATAACAGCGTCCAAGAATATAAAGTGAAATTAAGAAACGTAACACGGAACACACGGAACAAGCATAAACAAACGACGGAACAAACGTATTGCGCAGTATGGCTAATATCACACTAGAAAGAAACATTGATAACTACTTAGAAGGTAGTTTTTTTTGGACAACCTTTCTCGATCTCCCGGTAGTTTTAAATAGTTATTCTTTACGGTACTACAGTAAATAAAAATGCTACCAAAACAACATTTCTAGCTTCTGCTTCGATATCGGATGTTTTAGAAGTTTATTTTTACGGTGAATTTTTGACTTTGAATGGTTCGACATTGCTAAGCTCATCGAAATCGGACCATTCGTTCGGGAGTTATAACGCGTAACCCACACTCGAATATACAAACCTACCTACCAATACACCAAACAGACATTTTTAAAACCACGTTCTTGAGTTCTTGAAAGTCCAAAACATGTATCTCTTTTTTATCAAGTATTTATTTCGGGGCTTTTTTATTCTGGGGCTTTTTTTACTAGGGCTTGTTTCCAAGTTTTTATTCTGCGGATTTGTTTTCTTGAGGATTTTTTATAGGAGCTCTTTTTTTGGGGATATTTTTACTGGTATTTTTACTGGTTTTCTTTTCCAGGGATGTTTTATCGAATTTAAAGGTTACCTCTGCTGTTAAGGCGCTACAAATTCTGAGCCCAATAGTTTCAAATTTCTTAGGACCGCCCCAACAGTACCATGGAATTTTTGTCTCAAAAACCAAAAGAATTGATATTCGATTCGATCACAATAGAACCGCTTTTTATTGCTTTGCTTCCGCTGCAGTGGTAATAATGGTACGATATTGTAGTAACAGCTTATGCGTAAGACATTATAATACTGAAATGCCTTTAAAAATATGATAATTTGTCAATTTTTTTATGTTCTTTAAAGCTATTGGCTTCT
This sequence comes from Ctenicera cuprea, assembly GCA_958336395.1. NCBI lineage: Eukaryota > Metazoa > Arthropoda > Insecta > Coleoptera > Elateridae > Ctenicera > Ctenicera cuprea. Next base: position 22,552,384 of record OY284491.1, read on the forward strand.
CTTCATTTAATTATAGTCCGCAGGTTAGCAGTGAATTTTACTAAATTTAGATTGTTCTAATAACTATGCTTCATTATAATAATTAACACAGTTTGAGTTTAGGTTATGACCCTCTCTGTTTCTCTATCCAATTATCTGTCTGACCTACCTCCTGTCTATTTGACACCTATATGTTTGTTTGTTTGCTTGTTTATTTGAACAGCTCTACTGATTTATAGTCGGTCGCGCTTTCGTTTATGTTTCGTGCTTAATAATTTATCAGTTTATTTGTATAAATATGTATGTCTATTTGAGATCCTTTTTATATTTTGCCTGTTATTCGCATGTATCGTACACCACATGTAATTATTTATGTCTGTCTAGACTAAAGCTAGAATTTCTTAATCAAAGCGACAATGTGTTGTTAACGCAAATGATATCTACAACAGCTGCGGGATTATGAAAGCATTACCATCTGGAAATCTGTTTGTTTTAAACATTTCTCTACAAAAACATATTTATTATTTACAGCAAGGCGGATATTAAATATATTATAAAACAAGCTTTTCGCATGTTCTTCGTTTTACATTTATGTATAGAAAAAGTTAAATTAACAAATGATATTGTATAGAAATCCCGTGTTAATCTGATACGTAAGTAACTTTAATTAAATTTTGGTCCATTTAAATGGAGTGATTAATTCGTTTCGGTGCGAATTGTGGTGTAAGTGTGGAGAAGAGTCTTATTTAGGACGCAGTGAGAGCTTTGGCGACAACCGATAACAAACAAGGGAGAGAAAAGGTACCCTATTAAACCTTTTATTGTAACAAACGTATTAAGGGTAGATAATAAACACGTTGTGGTGCACGAGACGCCCCTGGAACTTTCAATGCAGAGAGCGCTGCGGTGTTTAGTTTACATTATCTGGCAGGGACGTGAAGCCTGAAGGCTGGGTGGGCCTTTGCTTCTCGCTGCTGTCTGCGTATTTACCTGCAGCCCAGGAAACCTTTGTCGCGTGAGAGCATCCGATCCTAAAAGCTACCCACTAAACGACGATGTTGAAATAGATATGCATTTTTTCATGAATAAAAGTTATATCCTAGAAGTTCTTCTCTTTTCCTCCTCGGGCCTCTCTCTCGCAAAATAAATATAGTTGAACCTGGAATGCCTCGAATTTTGCTGTCCCAACTGAAAAAACGCATAAAAAGTTTACAAAACAGGATTTTGCAACTGAAAAATTTGTTGGGCGGAAAAGCGCGTAAGATTTGTGTTTTTAGGTCGGCTCCAATTATTTTCTCGTTTCGTTTACCTACTTTAAATATCATAACTAAAAATTTTTAGTTTAAAACTTTAGAATATTTAAATATTTATAAGTATACAGATAACTTCTAAAAGTTTCAGTTATTAACGTAAAGCTTTTCAAGTTTTTTCAGTTGAACTTTTTGTTAAAATCCACGTTTTATAAAGCTCCTTAGTTATTATTATATATTTATAAAAACTTTGTTATGATTGTTTTTTATGCTTCACTTTTATTATTATAGAAACCCAAATGCACAGAAGAGTAGATTAAGAGCAAATGTTCGTGATAGTAATTGAATGTGCTCGACTCAAAGAAGAGAGTTTTCGATTATTTTCGCATTCTCGTATCTACGTGAGCAATCTATTGAAAGTACCCTTAAAAGCAAAATATTTTGTTATTTACAACGTGAAGTCTTTCATGTTCATGGTTATTATAAAGTCGCTTGAAGCCTTCATCACTCAGTTTTCAAAACTTCCAAAGATTTACTTGTAATTTCATTGAAATTAAAGAAGCACGATATTATAATAAATTACAACTTTTGTAAAAGATCACGTTTTACTTTTAATAGAAAATGTGAACTGTTTTCTCTGACTAAATAAATTTTATTTTTATGTTTGCATTTCTCGACTTTTAAACGCATAAAGTGTAAGCGCCATAAAAAAAACCTAAATTTTTGTTGGCTAGTACAGCATTAACTCTTTTGTTTTTCTTAATTACCTTATGTGCTGATAAATTAGTAAGATGTAACACGGATTTGTTAGAAATATCCATTAGACCTTTCTAAAGTAGGTCTTACAGCAAGTGGTCATATGTTATACTGATTATCTATCAAAACACATCTAAATTGCATTACACACGCAAGACTAACAGCCACAACAAGCACAGAAACATAAACTTGTAAGCACAATAATTTGAATTGTTTCACATAAAACTTTTCCTTGAAATATAGTTTGCCACTTAAAATATTTTCAGGTTAACTATAAGTTATTCTCTAAACATTTTATCCACCAGCATTATTTAACGTGGTTATTTCCTACCTTTGAAAGGTTATTTCTAATGTCACGTTTTGGTTTATTCAAAATTAAACATGAAACGTGTCTGGTATTACAAGTACAAAGAACAGTTTTAAGAAATTTAATTGAGCAAAATATTATACTTAACAATTTAGCTTCCAGTACTACGAGAAGCGATTTTATTGTAGGAATTTGGACGAGTACTCACGATGCAGAATATTTGTAAACCTGGCGCCTCCACCAAATGTCACGTTTGGATTTCTTCAAAACACACAAAAACAATTAAATGGATGAGAACGAAAAATACAAAGAAAAATCAGTAATCCAGTGAAGGAAATGAGATTTGGAGAATTAGGGCATACTTAGAACTGTAAGCTTGGTATGGCGAATCAAGTATTGTAGATAAAATAAAAGGTAAACGAATAGACTGGATAGAGAATATATAAAGGAAGATATAGTCAAAAAATGTAGGAAAAATATTCAGGGGAAACGATAAGAGCAGAGAGTCAAAAAAATATCAAGAATACGCTGGTTAAACCATGGACAATGTAGAGAATACTTAGAGCTGCAAGGTATAAAAGATTAGCGCGAAAAAACGAGTAGTAGAAGAAAATGGAGGAAATCAGAGAAGCTGCAACCCTCTAAGGAGCGTTGTTATGACAATGACTATAAAAGGAAGAAAAATAAGAAATATCCTAAACCTACTAGGTGGGGAAAGGTTTGAGATGTGACGCATTTCATATAACTAACCAGTTAGGAAACCCCCGAACAAGGCCAAGCCTCTAGAAGAGATGTTGCAATAAGTAGTAAGTAAAAATGAAACGTGCTCTTGTATTACCATAAGAAGCGACTTCATCGTAGAAGTAGGGACTAATACAAAACGTCAAATTGGGCTTTTTCGGACGAAGTTCGAACTGACTCTTCTAGATGCGGCTATACTTTATATGTATATGTTTCAAACTTAATTATTTAAAATGTGGTGTAATTATTCAGATTTAGAAAAACCACAAATGGACGTGTGCTTTATCTAATTCATTTGACATTTAAAAAACATATAAAGTATACAAATAAATGCACTATTACAAAGACTAGAAAACTGCATAATGATTTTCTGTGATAAAAAGTTGAATTAATTTTATCAGAAGTATATGTTGTAATATAATGTTCTTATATTCTCACTCGGGACCAGAAAGTATGGAAGTGAAGTTACAACAATGTTAATATTTATTTTATTAAAAAAATACAACAAATAAAAGTAATGAATGCAATTTTTGCATGCAAGATATTAATTTCACTTTGTGTTAACCGATCCTTGTAAGCTACCATACCTATCTCAGTTGACCGTTCTTTTCAGATGACGTCACAAAAATATGCAGATGATGAGGTCTGGAGATCTGGTTGGCCACTCAAAATACCTTCTTCTTTTGGTACATCGTTAAACGTTGAGTTAAGCGGAAGAAATCTGGATTAACATAGGAACCCGTGGGATATGCCGTCTGTTTTTTGTTTGTTAACAATAACTAAGCGTAGTAGGTAGCGTAGCAGCCTTATAGTAAATCCGAACTCCTTCCCCCTGTTTCAAAGTTTAATGGCGACGTATTCAGTAACATTCTCGACGCACCTTATTTATTATGTTTACGAGTTTCAATGTTTATGTAACAGTCAAGCAGTGTCATCGGTGCCATCAAGCCGCGATACATAATAAATTTTAAAGTAATTATTTGCAAAAAAAGCGTGGGGCGTAAGCCACGGGTTTTATTATTAAAGTTTAAGACACGCTCAGCAAAGAAGTATTATACTAGCAATAAAATCAGCTGCAGTTAGCAATAAAATCAGCTGCAGTTAGCAATTGTTTGTAAAGAAAAGCGTATGGCGTAGTCCACGAGTTCTGCTATTTTATTGTAAAGTTTAAAACGTGCTTTACAAAGACATATTGTATTACCAATAAAATCAGTTGCAGTTAGCAGTTGTTTGTAGAGAAAATTTCATACATTAGTTTGCGACTGCCATAATCCTTGTAATCTAACTGTATCCCAAAACATCTGGGTTAATAAATGTTAATGCAGTTTTACCTTACGGATATGTTATTTTGTAGGAAAAATAAATAATATGTACGCATACGTACTTCTTTTATCAATGAATCAGTTTATGATGTCGGATGTAGAAATATTAGAGGGTTGAAAGTCAGGGTTAGTGTTTAGAGAAACTTTAAACAATGGTTTTGTTAAGAAAACAAAATGCGTTGGCATTTCAGTAATTACAATTAGACTAACAAAGCTTGCTTATTAAAAAGGGGGTCTCTGCTTTTTATTCGCATAAAAAAATTAAATGGCGTAATGTATATACGATTATAGCACTTACATACAGTTTCGACAATAAATCTTCATAACTTGATATTGGTTTTCTATATCTGCGTTGAGATGACTTGATTTCTTATTCAAAAACGTCCAATAATGGTGAATTTAGGAGATCAATGTGCTCATTCATTAAAGATATATATTCTAAATGTTTATGAATTTTAAATGCTTCTAGTATATCGTACTTATGTTTATCATCACAAAAACGTAACAATTTTATAGTGGAACTACGAAAATGGCATAGAAGAACATGATTATTATGAGCGATGATAATAATGTTAACTTAATTTCATTTTTGTGTTTGGATAATGGCAGAACATGACAAACAAATATATTTTGATTTTTTATGTTTTTCTACTTTACATATTTTGTTTGCCATGTTAAAAATGCTGGTCATTATCTTCGTGCTTTGGAAATAAAACACCTCTCACATATTTATAGATAAAATGTTGAACGTTTTATTTCTTTGTTTAGACACAAAAATTCAATTCCTTAACGAATTTTAATTTCTGGTAAAATAATACTAATTTTCTCGTTAATGGCTGCCATATTCTTTAAACCTTACCTTAAAAATTATTTTCTTATTTGTGTGTATAGATAAGCAACGGGAAATTTCAGGCTGTTTTCCAGAAGTGCATGATATCTATGAACAAAATCACTATGCCCGCGCGCCGTATTAAATTATAAATTCGATTTATTACCACTAGGAGATATCGTTTGCTTGTTTTTTTAACACACCTGAAATATTTTGTCGATTGTTAAACTATTATCGTTTGTCTTGGCTATAAAACAATATTACTGCTGTTTTTTGATAATAAATGTCTATAGAACCCCCTGTTATAAATAAAATTTGATTGATAACAAGATTAATTATCTACTGTAGGCTGTGTGAGCTTTTAAATAAAAGTGTTGGGCTGTACAGCATTTTACTATTTAGATAGATGTATTTAAATAACAAATTGCGCAGTTTCGTTCCATCCGAATTTCGCATCTACGCGACGCTCCTGCTTTTACAAGTTTGTTTGCTAAATTTTGCTGCTTGAATTTTTATGAACCCCTTTCATACATTTATTGAGAGTCATAAAATTTGATGAAAACAACACAAAGAAAACTATAAAATTTTATTTTTTAAAAAGAACCCAATTCTTTACACTTTCACAATATTTGCTTTTGGTTTGACATAACTCGCGATTTAATTTTTGCAATTCTTTTAACATTTCCAAGTTTTATAGTTTAAATATTATTGCATTGTTGGGAAGTTAAATTATAAGACTTTGTTTTAAACGACTCATTATGGCACTTTATTCTAATAAAAGCATACTACACTAACACAATGTCGTTCACGAAGCAGAGCAGAATTATTAGCGAACATAAAATTTTATCGAGAGAGTTTGTTTGCCGATGGAATTGCATTTAGTTATGAAATGGGAAACTTCAGCGGAAACTATTTTGCCCTCGATAAGGCCGAAAGAATTTTATAGAGCATGCACACATTGAGTATCTTGATGGAAATTTGAATGCATTTAGTGTTTGTAAAAGATAGGCTGTAGAATTTATGCTGCAGTCACGTAGGTGGCCATTTCGTGATGGATGATTTAAATATTTGCATGCAATTTAACTGAAAAGATTGTTGAGAGGGTTAGATATTAATTTTATTTTTGTTTGTTTAAGTCACGATGCTTTTAAATTTTGTTTCCATTTGGTTTTCCATAAGGTAACTCTATAAAGGTATAAAGAATAATAATGCATTTCAGGGAGTTGGGGTTGTATTTCGACGTGCCAATCCTCTTTAGATCGGCCGACATAAAGGATTTGCAAATTGAATACAAACACGTCAAAATGAAAGCTAACCAAAAACCATAGAATTTATTGGAATACCTTCATACGAGCGCAATAAATTTCGTTTTGTCTAGAATCTGTTATTTTTCCTGTCACAACTGCTATCCAGCATTAACTTGATGCGAGATAACGAAAACCGACATTATTCGATACCGCTCAGCAACGGAAACAACGGGTTATAAGCTGCCAATACCAAACATTCAAAATACTTTGATATTTGAATGTTACGGAAAAAATAAAAAATGCAAAACACTCGGAACGGATGAATGCGCTCGTTCGTTATTATCAGTATTGTTTCCAATCAAAATAAAAGTACGTTTTGGTAGCAGAAAATTATTATTTCCCCGAAAAGCCAACTTCCTCGAAGCTCCGGGATATTAATCAAAATAATTAACTTTTTGTGTGCTCAGTGCCTTTTTGAGGTCGAAGTTACACCTTTGTTGTAAGGGCACCTTTAAATTTTAATGTTAATTTAACCCGAAATTTATGTTTATTTAATTTTGGAGACAGGAGGTAGGTAAAAGTGGAACAGTTTTAAGCGAGTTTCCCTTTTAAGTGCTCCCAGACATATTTCACTCTATTACCAGCATTTCAGTATTTATTCGGTGCAGACAATCCTCCTAATTACAAAAGTATTTACTAAGTAGCAGGAACTTTAACAGTAACATTAATTTTGTAAACTAAAGGGGCGCCGCCGTTGACTTTGTTTGAACTCAATCGTGAATCTAAACTCGAAATAAATTGCGTTCACCATTGTGCAAATAAAACCGTGTAAATTATTAAAATTATGTAGACCGCCAAAGCACAATACTGCAATGCAGCAATTTTAAGCGTCAATATAATTTAACTTCGCCTGGAAAACTTAATTTTATTAAACACGCAGCCACAGACACGTTATTTCTTGTAATGAGAGCTGAGATTTTAAACAAAATTATCTCGTAGCAAATATAATTAAAAAGTTTCTTTGCTTAAGACTCTTCATGTTTACGTGTAGGGCTATTGAAATAAAATCTTTCGACGCTTTGCTGTTAAAACTTAAAAGCAACCCTTTTACAAAACACACAGTAAACCGTAACCCCTTTTACAACGGAATTCCTAAAGTGCCAAAAATGCCGAACAGAATTTACCGCAACAAAATTTTAAAGCTGAGCTTTTACACTGCTGCAGTCAAAATATTTTAACGAAAATTTGGAAAGCATCAATAAACAACCAAGTTTTAGTTTTTGTTAAGCAATAAACCCTTAAATTTCTGTCAGAACATAAAGTAAACGCATAAAATGTAAACCCTAATTAAAAGCAAGAAAGTAATTAAAATTCGATAAATATTTGCCTTTGTACTTGCAAAATAGTTTTAATGTGGAGAAGTAACTTCTAGTTTAGGAAGGCCAACACCGGAAGCTCACAATAGTTACAAAACGACCACATGAATGCGAACAAAATCCTTTAATCTACGGCCCAGTCGAAACCGCGAAGAATTTACAGAAAGCCCTAATTTCCCAGGAATAATAAAACGGATTGACTTAGCAATAACAACCGCTACCGAAATAATTTAAGGAGATATTATTCAGGATTCCGTTTTTGCTTAAAGGCCTTTATGGACGCTATCTTTAAAAACTTTTATGAATTGCTGTAATATAAATGATACCTTTTATGCTCCATTTTAGAGTTCAAAATCTAATATTTATAATATTAATTTATTTTTATTACTAAACGTTTCTTCAAAATACTAAAGTGTATTGTGTAGTGTACGATATATGGAAATATGCGCTGTTAATTTTTTTAATATTCGAGAGTGTTAGAAATCATCACGTGGACTAAAGTAACGCGAAATTTTATTGTTTCGACAAGTCGAGATTTTAAGTTGTTTCGGAAAATGGATTTATAAATTTACGTCTTTAATGTTTTACCTTTGTAATGTTAAGACAAGAATTGACGAGAATGTCAATGCTAAAAAATAAGCGGAGCACTTCCTCTTGACTTTCTCATACCTAAGAAATTGTTACTTATCACATTCTCAAATTATATTACGGACCGACAATGACTGTAAACTGCACTACTCCTACTATTTTAGTTTACTAGACTGTGGTGAAAGCGAACGGCACGTCCGACACTTCATGGCCGGGGGCACGGCCTCCTGCATCAGCCAACTAATTTTTAAATATTTTGTATAAAAAAATCAATTTTTTGGTCTTGGGTAAAATATGTCTTAGAATTAAAGAACACCGGAGCAAATAGAAAATTCGTCAGTTAAAAACTGGGGCGAGCGAGGTAAAAGTGTAAAATTAACTTTAAAAGTGTTGCAACTGAAAACTTAGTTGTAGATCTTATTGTACTATCACTAATGAGCAACTAAGTTTATTGAAAAATTGTTTATAGCCTCCAGTTTATTAAATAAAGTTACATACACTTTCTATTGTCAAAAACGTATAGAAAAAGTCACAGCGTAATGATCGGACTGGGATATCAAGAAAATTTTAGCCGATTCTTAGCTCCACGAGCCTGCAAAAATTTTGTAACCAGTTTTGAACAATATGCTTTTAAAAACTTCCAAAATTATTTAAATATTTGTTACTTCACAGTTTTCATTTTTTCAAAAAGTGTTTAAGTGATTAGGCGTTAAAGTCAAAATCGTTTAGCCACTATTTTGTAGATAGAAAACGAAAAATTTGTAAATTTGGCCTAAGGTCCTCTAAACTTTAAAAGCTTATTGTATCGATAAATTTATTCGCAATCCGAAGCTCATCGCAATCGCCTCTTCTGTTTGAATAATAGTAGCCGCACACACATACCCAACAAAGATAGGCATTTTTGTAAAACCCCTTGTTCCAGTTCCTGGAGTTGCAAAACATGTATTTTCGTCAAAATGCCGAAGTCGAAAATTTTTAAGAAATCAATGCATTTTTGTAAATTTTTTGTATTTTACGCCCATATTTTGTAGATCTTTAGAGTTACAGAATAATTTTATGTGTAATATCTATATGGACTAGACAGTTTAATTTAAATCTTCCTACGCTTCGCATTTTATGGTTAACGTTGCTGATTTTCAAATATGTTAATGCTTTATAAACATATAAAAGTGTGTAAACATTTTATAGTGTTATTAGATGTCATTGAATGATTGTGTTCTAATAAGTGTTTAGCGTAATTGGATTTATGGGGGTGTTTATACTTGTAACAACGTACGTGTTCCTTGTACCTAATATCAAAATTTCTAATTGTTTGTCCTATACAAACAGAATTACAGTGCGAGCAATTTAATTTGTAAATGCTTCATTTTAGTAAATAGTCTGTTTTTTCTCTAGCATTAAACAAAGTGTTTAAAATGTTTTTTGTTGTTTCAAAAGTTATTTTACATTTATTTGTTTTGTTTATAATTTTGGCAATTTCTTTCTGATTTATTGCCAAAATATGGAATTGAGGAGTATTTCATTTTATCTGATGAAGTAATGGATACATTTTCTGAATAGCCAATTTATGATTTTTCTCTTCAATTAGTGTATCAATAAGTTGACTATTATAACCATTATTCTATGCAATTTGTTTAATAATCGAAATTTCTCTATTATAACTAATTTCTAACCTAACCTAATAGGAACCATTAAAGCCCTATGTATCATGAACCTGTATGCTGCCAATTTATGTGTCTTATGATGACAAGAGTCGTGTGGTATTGTAATTTTTGTTTGTCTAAGTTTTCTATAAACAGAATATTCAAGTTTATTATTTGAATTAATTTTTATGTTTAAATCTAAAAAGTTAATAGAAATATTTTGTTCAGTTTCTAGTGTAAATATTATTTTTGGGTGCAAGCTGTTAATAAAAATTAGCTTCAGGTCGATCATTAACTACAAAACATGTTTAGGGACTAACATATCACTTACAATAGAACAAATGAAATTTATTTATAAATAATACTCTCCTTGCATTAAAAGAAAATAACATAGTACTTAACTGTTTTATGGAAATAAAACAATTCAATTTTTTGTTCGTTTTCACATCAGGAAAGTAGTCCGTTTAAAAAGGTATAAAGATAAAAGTAAATGGTTTCAATTGAATGAGAAAACTGGCCTTTAAGAATTACTATTGGTAGCGATTTCAAATTAAGGTATTCAAAGCTTTATTTTACTACACAGAATCGTCAGCTTTATAATAGAAAGACAAATTCTTTCTGAGTTTATTCAATTTGAAATTATGCTAAATAATAGCTTTAATTTCGGTTTACAATTTCTAAGTTGCTTTATGTTTAATTTTTCTAAAAGAGAAATCAAATTCAATTTACAATTCAGAGTTTTCGTTTTCTGTAGTATTGTAATAGCGTTGAGATTGTTAAACAGAGCGAGCTAAAAAAGTTCCTTTTGATAGCTGCTAAAAAATAATTTAGTCACTCGTTCGTTAAAGAAACGTACCAGCTTTTAACTATTACTTTAAAAAACTTCTTTTCGGGAGTATTGTAAAAACATTCTACCAAAACCATGTACTAAACGTCATGTCGTGTTTCCAGAAATAAGTGGCACCAAATTTGCTTTTACAAATAAAACACCCTGTTAAAGTACAACAAATATTTTAAAATCGAATCTTTAAGCCTTAGGGATTATTTGTAAGTGATAGGGGACATTCAGGTGTAGGCAGGTCAACGTATTCAGCTAAATTGTAAAATATTCACAAAATTTTACACATGTTTATATTATAAGCAATTTTTTTATATATAAAAGTACAGCGAGTACCATTAATTTTTAATTTAATAACAAATTGTTAATTTTTTTTGGCACAATAATTTGAACTAATTTAAAAAATACTATTCCATTTTAAAATACGCACACTGAATACGGCCCTGAAACTAGTCACAACCGCTCGTTCTTTTGTTACGGTATTACAAGCTTCACGTTGAGAGGAAGTAACAAGATAAGAGCAGCTTAAAGATTCGGCCTTAGAATATTGGTTATACTTCAATACTTTAACGTCTCAAAAAGCTTTCGAGTTTACGAAAACAATGATTTTTTGAAATTTTGTACAATAAAAATAACGATTTTGGTAGGTATTACCATGAAATAAAACTAGCAGAACCCGTGGGGTACGTCCCCGTTTTTTTAAATAATTTTATAGCTAGAACGCGTGTGTAGGGAATGAGCGCTACTGCCGGAGAGTAAAGTCCGTGGTAAAACCGAAAAAAGACCGAAAACACATAATGTGAAAACAATTTTAAGAAATAACAATCTTTTTATAAAAGCGTTAAGAAAACAGTTCCTAAACGAAAATTCCATAAAATCCTATCCTTGAAAAAATTGCTTTAAAAAGAGCGGGGATAAAACAATAAGACACAAACGTTCTACATTAAGGGAACGTATTTATATGGCATATTATAGCGGTCTGATGTTCAAAGGAAAATTATCGTTATATAAGGGCTGCGTAAATTTGCGGGTTGTTGTAGTAGGGGCCCCACACCATTAAATATTGCGACAGGCAAAAGGAATTTGGATTTAATACATTGATACTATAATGTTAAGACACAACAATGTTTTTCCTTTGTTTCTGTGATTAAGTTCATGGCAACTGTAATCTATGAGAGTTCACAATAAATTGTCATTTTTTGTACGCTCTAAAATCGCTACTTTCAGCGTTGTTCCGTTATGCTTATGTAGGTACAAATTACATTTCTGTTTGTTTGTAATTTTTTGCTACGAGGCGGAGATATAGACTACCCTTCTCACATATTCCTACATTTTGTGCAAAATGAAACGAAGCAGTATAGCCCAATATTTCATCAGTTTTTACGTTTGTATACTTTTAGTACAGGGACGTATTGATATTAAAGTTTTTACGGAAATAGAGGTTTTGAGCCTGCAGAAACACAGAAAAATGTTTTTATATTACTTTCTGTAGGTGTGTGGGTGGGTGCGCCTCGAAGCTTCCGAATGGAAACAGAAGTTAGACATGTTTTTGGGTAGCATTTTTTGCGAAACTAAATTTTTAATTATATATACGGAATCTGATAGCAGACTTTGTTCTGAAATCTATAATTTTAAAATGGTGGCCGCTACGAGTTTATGTAAATTATGATATTAACGCCTTATTACTCACAATTACACACAAACGAAGTGGCAGATATCACCTACGAGAATCTGTAAAAGAATACTGTGAAGTAAAAAATGTATTGAAAATTTTGGAATATAAAAAAAAACTTATTGCTCGAAAACTGGCAGCACGATTTATTTTAAATTTTGTAATCTTTTAGTGCTATAAATAGGCAATAATTTGGTGTAAGTCCCAACACGCTAATTTCTATGTGATGCCTTCCATGAATTTTTGAAGATCTTGGTTTTAATGTCTATTTATTTAACAACGAGATATCAGATCGGACTGAAATTTGTTATTGAAAATGCGCTAGCGGCACATAATGTTACAAGTTGAAAGAACGTTTCGAACTTTTAGGACTGTGAACTGAATAAAAATTTGAAACTTTTGACTTCTTCAAAAGAAATATTGGTCAAAAACTGATCAATCAACATGATTATTTCTTAAATCTATAGGTTAGATGAACTAGAAATGTGCTTTAATTTAGTTCGTTTACTAGTCCGATAATTTTTGTGCGACTCCTGTGAATTTTTGAAAACCAAAAATTCATGCATTTTTGTTTAATAAACGGCGACTGCTAAAAAGCAGTTCTCGGTTTAACGGTCCCATTTCGGCAATTCCCATTTCGGCGGTGACCTGTTTAAGCAGGCCCCAGTTCCCGTTTCGGCAGTACCAGTTTCAGCGATTTCCGTCATAATTACCTGTGAAAACTTGCTTGCACACTAAAATTCATATCAGGTATTTATTAGACTATGACATCAGTCAGAACCAACATTTAAAAAAATTAAAAACCTTAGAAAGCTAAGTATTGCAGCCCTGTTTTGTCAAAAAAGTTCACCAGACACAGTTTAACAGACAGTTAAGTTTTACCATTTGTGTACTGCGTACTTATTGCAAAATCACGGAACATTAGGTGAATGTCTTCCGAATTATAAAAAACATATTCAATACAGTCAAATGTATCCTAGCATAATAGGGGAGCAATAGGCCCGACAATATTTAGAAGAACTTATTTTCCCCTGCCCCGATTGTGACTGATAAATTGATATTTTTTTTTAGGTAATTGCAAATAATATTTTTTCCAATAAAAAATCAAACAAATTGATTTTCTGTCTTGCAAAATACTTGGAAAATACAGTATCTAACTACAGTATTTCTCATACAGGACTCCCGGTAGTATTATAGCTCATTATGCTAGTCAGCACATCCAGTTTATTTCACATCTTTCTGTGAAGCTTCCGAAAGATATTCCGCAAAAGATTTGAGTTGCCAGTGAGCCTAGCCCAAGCTAGTGTTAAAACGCGACAACCTATGTTTCAGCACTTTCTCTGTTTATAGCACTGTCGTGTTATGCCGAAATGTCGTAGCTGCATTGCGAACGATATTGAGAAAAACATGCGCCGTCTGCTTTTACAGGCTGTATTTTTTTTGTGTTAAAACATTATTTCGGCACCTACTACTATTGTAGATATAACAAACAAACAAAGAAATTGCTCATCTGTTAAAATTATCTATAAGTGATTGGTAAATGGTGTTTGTCATAAAAGAAACTTTTACTGATTCGTTTAAATAAAAATTCTGTTTCCTTGTGTTATTTTTATGTCATCATAATATTTTGAAACTACAACTCCTAGTTTTCCAATTCACTTAGTGTCATCTACTAACGTAACGTTTTAATCCATTAACCAGTTTGATATTTTCATATAGAGTAGGTAAGGGTGATACAAAGTTCCCAGAATTTTCCAAGAAAATGAACGTCAAACAAATCAACCCCTCAACAAAAGCTCGGGAGTTATACAAACAGGGATAGCTGTACGTTCATAAACAGTCGAACCGTACATTTTCATCGACAACAGCGCAACTGTATAACATTATTGATAAACCTCCCAGAATATAACAGGACAAAACGAAGCCATAAAACTAATATTATTGGACATCGGGCTTCCGATCAGATCAAAGACCAGTTTCAGCTTAACTTCGTTGTTGTAAACACAACCAACCATTATTGTGTTATTGATAAAAGGGTACTGGCAGCTTCTGCGCCTTGAAACTCCGAGCTACCTGGATAAATACGTAATTAACTGCAGAATCCCAAGTGAAATATGCATTATGGACTCTCACCTACGCAGATATTATCACTGAAAATTTAAACAAAAGCGTTAAAAGCTTTAAACTGTACCTACATGTTCATGTTTCATTTTAAACGTTGCTAATTGAGGATTGTACGTTATAGTTTTAGAAATGATTTTGATTAACTGCTACACTAATGCACTGTTCATTAATATTTCATAATTTTTGGGATGAGATTCAGGGATAGGTTGTCACGCATCTGCGTGATACTTTTTAATTCTTTATGGACAACTTTCACTTTTGCAACTCATTTTCGTTATTTAATTGTCATTGATCACTTTAAACAATTGTGTCACGTGACTTTTTATATAATTGTAACATGGTTATTAAGCGATTTTCCTTCGAAACCTTAGATCCCTTAACAATTCCACGAACGTAATTTTTTTACAAAAAGATAACAAATACCTTCGGCAAAGTCAAAATTTTACAATCTATATATTAAATCTGCAATTTTCTCGCCATTTCAAAAAGGTCTCTTGCATATTGCCAAATTTATCAGTATAACACGAGCTCCTTGGAACTCCACTCATGTTTATTGATTGTTTACGGCAATTGCTTATATTTCCGTCACCGCTGCTGCTGTAATTTGTTTTTATGGGGTACTTTAATTCTGGAGGGTCTTCAAACATAAACAGTAATGTATTAATTTATTCTAATGAAATTAACTAAATTGAGCACGTCTAATTTAAACAATTTTTGTTTGTTTGTTTGAGGTAAGAGATAAAAACGTGTTTCTGGCGTTAATGGAACTGCATAGCGAACTACCGCTGTTGCTGTAATTTGGTTATTTATGGTTTACTAACGGTAAACTCTTACTTTGTAATAAAAATTGCCTTCAGACAAGACAGAAATGTTTTGTAGTTGTTTAGACTGGACGTTTCAAATACCAGTAATGGTCGACGTCGGAACAAATAAACAGTAATATATATTCATTGTATTATAATGAAATTTAAAGAACTCTGCATGTTCAAATTGATACATTTTCATTTTTTTACTATAGGTAAGACATAAAAGGGTTAATGCAACTGCATGGCGAATTTACGATATAAGCGATCATAAATAAATAACATCTTAATTTTACCAGATGAAGTAAACCGAGTTTATTCTGGTTATCGCATTGACGATTTACGCAACAATAACAAACTAAGCAGCTCGCAGGTCTAGCTGAACCCTCTACTCTACGCGTTTTTACTTTCCTATACTTTTATTATTGATTTCATGGTAAATTACGAATTCGAGATTTTGACGGCCCTCCAGGAACCCAAACAAGTTGTTTTTAAAAATAAAATATCTGTTTGTATGTGGTTATGTGTTTTTTGGTTTGTGACCTCCGAATAGATAGTCCGATTTAGATGAGTTTCAGAATGTGGTAGTATTTAAAAAACTTACGTCCAAAACACGCTTTTAAAAAACCGAAACCGGTACCGGAAGTAAGACATGTTTTTAAGTGTGGAACTTAGACATGTTTTTACAATTTTTAAACAAATGTAAATGAAATATTTTAAATCGAAAATTTATGCCCCTTTATTTAATAAACAAGAGACAATGTAAAAGTGTTGTTTAAAAAAATTGCTTATAAGTAATAGGCATAAGGTTCACAAGTTAATTGTTACGAGTTGCAAAAATAAGGGCGTTAATTGTCTTCCCCACCCAATTTTTGGCGAACGAATTTGTTTTCTTATTGTTAGTTTTCTTTAATTTCAACAAAAAAAATCAGATTTTTACAAAGTTTATAGTCTAATTTTAATGTGATAGCTAATAGGCAACAATAGCTAAAGTATTGGAAATTCTAGAAGGAGTAGTTCACTCAGTTTCGGATAAATTAAAAAGAAACAATTTCCATCACGCACCGCCTGGGTTGCTGCAACCGTATCCCTTACAAGTTGAGACAGGTCGAAGGGATCCGGATTTAATATAGAAACAATTACAGCAACTGCTGTATAATTTATAAAACTAGGACTTCGATTTGCGGTCTGCTATACTACCTGCTTAATTAACTTATTTATTATTAAAGCAAACAAAAACAAAACATTGTGGAGAATAGCCCACGGGTTCCGCCTGTTATAAATTATTTTACTTAACCGTAAGTATTCTTCGCACAATTTTATAAATTCAAATTTGCAAAGCTTTCAGCCTAATAATATTTGAAATACAGATGAAGTGTGAAAAATTATCAAATTGGATACCCTGTGGTGTTGTATATTTCGTATTTTTATCATATATTTACATAATGAGCTATTTCTAAGTTATTTTTCTATACAGCAGTGGGTACAGTAAGTTTGCAGCAAGTACATAATAACATAATACTTTAAAGAGTTTACTTGTTTCTCCATAAAACACTACTTAATATTACTGCTCAACAACTACACTATATTCTAGCTTTTGATGTCTAAAGTGCACATTGAGGTGAATAAATTAACTGTTTTGTTTTAGAAAAGCATTCAGAACGTGGAAATTGTTTTGGGGAGTTTTCCAGTTTCTAGTTAATACAAATTGTTTCGTTGGCATGAATTCCAATTACATCTGCATATGCATTAAAGTTTTAAGTGCATGTTTTACTTTTTTTTAGATATTTTTACACGCATGTAGTATAATAGGCCTAACAGGCTGTCCATTTTTACATTGAATAACACGGCTATATTTGTTATTGTAAGAGTTAAAAAGTCAGTTGACTAAGTAAAGTTGAGAAGAATTTCAAGGAGAACCCGATGCCGATTTTAAATTTATTCTATGTTCTGCTTTTTGAACTATTCTGAAAAAACTAAAAGTGGGCGAATGTTTTAATGCTAAATAGTTCTATTTCTGGGCTAGAACAGAAATAAAAATGGAGTTTTAGAGATCTTGTTATTTAGAATTCAATAACATTTATGTTATTTATAAGTTTGAGCTTTACTTCGTTGAAGTTCATTTTAATTTATTGTAAATAAAACAATTCTTAACTTCAACAGGTTTTGTATTTTAGCTTTATACGTATTTCAACGTGGTTCCACGTCATTACCAAAAGCAAGATTAAAATTAAACAGTTGGTGTTGCTATAGGAAACACAAATCTACATAACTTGATCTTGGTTTTCTATATCTGCGTCCAGATGATTTGATTTCTCATTCCAAAACGTCTAATAACGGTGAATTTAAGCGATCAATTTGTTCATTCATTAAAGGTGCAGATTTTAAATGTTTATGCATTTCAAATGCTTCTAGTATATCCAACTTACGTTTGTCATCACAAAAGTGTAAAAATTTTATAGTGTTATTAGATGCCATTGAATGATTGTGTTCTAATAAGCGTTTAACGTAATTGGATCTCCCCCCATTTCTTTATACAGTCGTCAAGTTTGGTTATAACTTGTGTTTTCTAGTTGCAATCAATTGAAATTTCACAATAGGTTTTATAATTTGGTGATAGCCATTTTTTGGCGCTTACTCAATTAATCTGTTCAGGTAAACGTCTAAAACGAAACCTCTAAGTGGTGTTTTCTCAATGGAAAGTCATTAAACATGCTTTAAGAATGTTTGAGAAAAAAAAATATTGATGGCGAGGGGATGGCAATAGGGAGATCTCGTTTTTCTAGATCGGCCATTCGACGTGCGTAAAATACAGTTGTATGGTTCTTTTTCGACCCCGCCTACTTTGACACAGAGCACCCCTCCCATTCCTTTCTGTTTTGGCAGACCAACCTCATTTTCTTGCGGTGTTATCTATACAAACACACAGCACAATCACAGACACCACTGCACCTCCAGCTTTATCGGTCTTCCAAGGGCCTACAATCTGCTTATTAGTCAAAATGTTTAGGTTATTAATTTATTGCAAATAAAACATTTCTTAACTTTAACAGGTTTTGTATTTTAGCCTTATACGTATTTCAACGTGTTTACACGTCATTATGAAAGGCAAGATTAAAAGCAAACAGTTGGTGTTGTTATAGGAACAATAAATATTTATAACTTGATCTTGGTTTTCTATATCTGCGTTCAGATGACTTGATTTCTCATTCCAAAATGTCCAACAACGGTGAATTTAGAGGATTTGTTCAATCATTAAAGGTACAGATTTTAAATGTTTGTGAGTTTTAAATGCTTCTAGTATATCCAACTTACGTTTATCACAAAAGTGTAAACATTTTATAGTGTTATTAGATGTCATTAAATGATTGTGTTCTAATAAGTGTTTAGCGTAATTGGATTTATGGGGGTGTTTATACTTGTAACAACGTACGTGTAGTCGCAACCATTTTTTTAAATAGTACTAGAAACTAGCGATAATTTGACGTTTTACTCAATGCCCTCACAGACCTTGCTTTTTTTTTTTAATTTTGCGATTATTATGTTACCACTCAAAAATGAGAGCAATACAAAATCCATGATCACATTTTTTTAGAGATTTTAAAATAAAATCATATTTTGGGACTATCTCCCCCTCCTTAATATTTTGGATGAGAAATTTTGTCTTGGGCATTATTTAATTGTTTACTGGTTTTTATTTTCGAAAGAAAGATTCAAGAAGATTCACGATCTTCTTACACGGTCAGAGCCGGATTTGTATTATTGGCGCCGCTAGGCAAATTGTATTACTACGCCCTACCTGTGGAACGCCGATTTAGTTTTTCCTAAACATTTATTGACGTCTAGTAATAAATTTTTGACGTCAAACATGTTCGTTTGACGTCATAAAATGATTTTTTAAACAAAGAGAGTGTTTTTGATTTAATTATGTTTTTGTTAGCAATTGGTTTTCGTCGCCAAAAAATTATTCTTAGACGTCTAGAATTTATTTTTTGTCTGACAAAATTTTTTAAATGTAAAAATTAAAAAAAACTGTTTTATTACTAATACATAAAATAGATTGCTTGACACTTATAAATAATTATTAACAAAAAATGTATTTATTCCAGCCAAAAAATTTTAAGACCGCGCCGCGCCGAGGCGTACGACACAGATGGCGCTAGTATAGACATCATATAGGCATTTTTATATGTACTCAGCGACTTAATTAAAAAGAAAACGAAATGAAACAAGGTAATAGATGTTACTTAATAAAGTAACTTAGATGCTCAGATAATTATTTTCTTATGAAACATGCAAATAAGGTAAAAAACTTACTTTTCTTAGCAAACATAAAACTATAAATTTAACACTATTCTTCATTTGTATTTACGCTGATCATCTAGATACTTTTATAATAGGTACACTAATTTAAAATGTTTGTCAATTATTTAAACTATGTGCCAGCTGAATAAATTTAAAAATGTGATGCGAGTAACGTCAGCAATGTTTTTGAACAAAAGTTCATAGGAATCGGCATGGTTGCACACAAACCCACGAGCAAGTAATGCTGAGAATTGATTTTATGCGAGAAATTAATAATTCTGCTAGGACAGTCCTATAAAAAAAAATATATGCACGTCAACAGAACGCATGTGACGCTACCTGTTTATGTTTAATAGAACCATCAGTAATTAAATTCAAATTTAGAACGACTAGCGCCTCTAGCGTCAAAAACAAAAAGGTGCCACGGCGGCGTGCTCTTAACATTAAAATTCAATTTTTGACGTCCAAAAGCCATTTAACGGCGATGGAAAAATTTGTCATCATATTAACGGTGCAGCTGGCATTATAGAGAAGTGCTCGTCGGTTGCCACACCAAAATGAGTTACCCATATGTGATTTAGTTGCCACAAGAGTGCGTTTTATGTTGTTGAGTTTTTAGAACGTTTATTCCAAACAATGTTTAAACGCCTCACCTCTATGATTAGATTTTATGATGCACACATCACCTCTTTACCTAGTGCATATGCCACCTCATATTATTTATTGTCCAATATGCTTCGATAAGCCGGTCGGATGTACGTGCGCTATCTTTTGGCAGGCAGCTCTACCATCAGTCATTATTTGCAGTATTGTTCTTGTCCACACTACCACCATAAGTATCCCGTTAGGGTGGTAGAATTTTCCACCGCCAAAAAATTAATTATTGACATCAACAATTCTGTTATTGTCGAATAACGTTTTCATTCTTTTATTTTATTTTGAATTTCTTGAACGGTTTTTAGTCGCCAAGAAATTAATTTTTGACGTCGTAGCTAGGTTTGCCTGTTTGCAGATCGGGCTCTGTACATGGTTCTTAAAGCAACTGTTGAAACTAAAATAATATTATTATCATATAAAATATTTATTAAAATACAAAAAGAAAAATTGTTTGAAATATAAGACTATGTGGGCAAAGTTGATTAAGAAACATGGGGCAAAATATGTCTAATAATGCAAGATATGAAAAAACAAGCATTGAAAATAATATTTTCATAAAATACGAGTAACTCAAATGTTTTGATTGCTTTGCCGAGTATAAAACTTCACACAAAATCGAAGCGATCCTTTTCAGGTCGAAATTACACCGTCTAATCAAGAGTAATTTGTTTGTAAATACAATTACGGCAATTTGCATTTTTTAATTGATATGATAACGAAGGGTAACCCTTTTAAACATTAATTGTTTTGCTTTGCATGTGTGTCTACATATTAAATAACGTACGTGGTTGGTACTTACGTCCACACTACCTTCAACATACGTATCTATTCCTTTGACGTTTAGTGTTTTCCGTATCTTATGCTATTAGCGAAGGCGGAGGGATAAACAGAAACAGGAAGTAACTGTAAAATATTGAAGTTTGGCATGCATGCACTAAGAAAATTTGATTAAAGGGGGATTAGTTAAGGTTACACGCATTACGCTTAAGGCGAAAAGGTGAAAATGAGAAAAACGCGAGGTAAGTAATGTTGGTTTTTTTAGTCTGTGCTTTATTAACGCAAACGTATGTTTCGGTAGAAATGAAGGAGTGTAAGGGACAACCATTAAATCGAGTTGATGGTGGGAAAAACTGTGTTGTAAAATACAGTGACGGCTCATAAATGACACAAAGTGGGCAACGCTATCCCTAGCAAATATGCAAAGAAAACAATATTACACATCAAATATTCCGCACTTTCCTTAATCGATAATACTATTAACGTTTTATTACAGGAGAGGGATACTTCTATAAAACATTATAAAGTGGCAAAACGTACGATATCCGAGTCCCAGCCAAGTGCCGTTGTTTTTAAAACGAGGCCGCATCTATAATAGTATATTATGCAACAAGTTTTAGAAACGGCATTTTAGTCACGAGTTTTATTACGCACGAGCGGAGCGTAGCGGAGCGAGTGTTTATTAAAACGAGTATTTAGAAAAGTTTCTAAAACGAATTGCATACTATACTTTTTCTACGACCATCACAAAAATACTAAAATTTGCAAATTATTTTATTATCTTAAGCAATATCAATTATTTTGACAGATTGATGACAAGTGACGACTAACTTGATTTTCAGTTGATTTTCAATTGATTTTTGCGATTAAAAACCTAGAGCTAACTTCAGCCCGTGACTAAAGCGCACATTAAAAACCTCGAGCTAACTTCAACCCGTGACTAAAACGCACAAAGTCACAGCTTGTCGAGGTGTGTTTAAAAGGTCACTTAGCCTCACGGAAACATATGCGATAAGCGGCATTTTAAACATGGAAGTAGAAAAACAATAATCTCCCTGCAGGGAGATTTGATTTTCACACAGGAGTGTAGGACAGAGACAGAGCTTATAAATTCTACATTGTTAGGTGGCGGCATTATCGTATGTTTATGTTATCGTATAAACAAAACCTTACTGCGAAATGGCAAAGTCGCAATCAGCAGTCGACTTTAACAACCAGAACCCTTTGTTGGGTTCTGAAACAATATTATAAGTTTAAAAAATAATTCCTAGCAGTTGACTCATGAGGTGCAACTTCATGTTAAAAATATTAACCCCCTCACGTTCTAACTTACAAATTAATAAATGTGACAGTTAAAAAAATACGAAATATGTGCAAAAATTTAACACAAAATATATCGAAAACTGTGCACTGTATTTGGGGTTATGAAGCTAGAAAAGCTTAATCTATATATTAAAGTTACTGATTCTTGGATTTATATGTGCGCGGCTAACCTTTCTTTAATAGCAATAGTGCCATTACAGAAACAAAATCCGTGAACATCAGATCGGGGCCTGAAGGAATTCCTCAATAGAAACAACACTTCACTAACCGAGCAATAATACACGCAAGCATTTTTTTTATTGCGGGTGCGCAGATCGGCTATTTGAGATGCGTAGAATACGAATTTAAAGTTCTTTTTCGAGAGCGTTTATTTTGAAATAGAACACCCCTCTCTTTCCCCCTCCCTACTTCTATTTTCCTTTTTTATTGTCGAAATAACTTAATTTTTTTGCGGTGTCATACTATTGCAGTTAGCAATATTTGAACCGAATTTGGTTTTTCTACGTTAAGGTGTCTCGCCTGTAAAGTGTATACAGACAGACAGATATCCACACACATAGATACAGGCATCGCTGCGACGTCCGCTTCATCGGTTTCCCAAGGCTCTAAAACTTGCTTATTAGTCAAAATGTTTAGGTTAAAAATGTTTGACACAAAAGTACATTTTGTGGGAGTAACTCGCATATCGCCCAACGCGAAAAAACTTCGCTAAATAGACGCATTTGCTCCAAATCCAACACGACGATCACAATACCTTCCTGTATAGCTATACTTTGTGTACTGAGAAAGGTAAAAAGACATTATTCAAAACGCCAGCATTTATATTGATTTAGTTATTGATCATTTTAGTAAATCATAAAAAAGACTGGTGTATTTAATTTACGAAACTGTTAACTAAAATGTAAGATTTTTGTAATAAATTTGTGTCTTCCTCATTGGATTAATTTATGCATACAATGTAACCTAACACGGATTATAAATAATTAAACAGACATTTTATTTCATCTAAATCTGGGTTAATGCAAACGGATAATGAAAATCTTAAACGATAATCAAACATTTGCTGATAATCATGATATGGATTCGAATAAATGTAAACAGAATATGTTTACAAGAAATAATTATTGTAAACACGTTTTGTGCATGATGGAATTTCGGCAATGTTTACGAACACATATATATTGAAGAATTGTTTTGTGTTACCTCCATGTTTTTTAAAATAAAAGCATTGAAATTATAGCCTTAATTTTAATGTACCTATTAACATATTTTACTGTTAAGCTAGTAAGGTATTGTATTCTGCTTTAAGGTGCCCAGTTGTACCTTCATTGTTCGTTTATTTATTTATCGAATCGACTATGTGGCAACAAGCACTCTTCCAAACTGAGCGCTTTCGTTTCGTTTCTGTAATAAAATCATCATTCACCTCTCTTGGAGTGTCTAGCTTTCAGTTTTTCACTGTCCAATTCTGTTCGTGATTTTACAAGCATTTTCCAAATGGAAAATTTTAAAATCTTTACGATATTCTTTTGAATATTTGATATAGGCGGTAAAGGAACGAACCACTTCGCTTAGACTTTCAAATCGTACTTAAGAAACTGTTACTTATCATATTTTCAAAAACATTGATGTGTCGACGTTGTGTGCCTAAGAGCTAGTAGGTATAAGATCACAAAGTTAGCTTAGATTAGCTTACATTAATAAAACATTTTTTACTAGCCATTCATATAAAGTTGGTTCAATTTTAATAGCTGCGCCACTTCTTTATCAGTGACGCCGCCGTCTACGAGAGTCTGTACACTGCACAGTGCTATGGTTTAATTACGCGCTAAAAAGTAAATGGGTTAGAACAGTACACACAAACTGATATCTAGGTTTTTGTGCAAAAAAACTAGAATTGTTTTAATTTTCTGTACTGAGATTAGTAGGGATTAATTACAACCAGAGAAAAAATCAACAAAGCTGCCATTTTCAAGTTAGAGCGAGCCTTAGATTTGCCTTAAAGGGTTCTATCTATTATTTTATAATTCTGCGTTAGCAACCCATACTATGGAATATGAACTGCATGTCTTACCTTTTATTATAAATTAATCAATCAGCTTTACCAACTTAGCGTTAATATTTAGAAATTTAAAATTGTGATAGATACACCGGGCTATTGTTGGTTGCAGAAATTTTACATCATTTATAATTTATTTTGCTTAAGTTTCAAGGTTATGAGTTTTGGAGATTATTTTTGAAGCTTTCACTGAAATATAAAGAAATATAATTATAAAATTATATTAGACTATTAGTCCCTTGCAGTTCTACTTTAAGCAATAATGTTTTTTCCAAAAAATATTATTAATGTCCCTACTTTTTAAAAACTAAAAAACACCTCAAAATACTTGATACACTAGTTAGAAACTTTATATTGTAATTGAACAAAAAACTTGCAAATTAAATTGGCGAAGTGTTTTTACCCTTAAACGTTTGTTAATTTGTTTAAGTTGATCAGATTTTAAAATAAATTCAAATCAAAATATTTCATATTGTATGGAAACCTTTAACCTTAATCCTTAAACATCATCTGGGCTTTTATAATTAAATGATTTTTAAAAATAAAAACCATTAAAATGTATAACGTGTCGAATAGAACTTTGACACTTTGTAGTTTAATTTCAACATTATTGATTCATTATTTTACGCATAATTTTTGAGATTTCAATACTGAAAGTGAAGAAAATTAACATACACTTTCTTCCTGCAAATTTCTATTTCCATGATACTATTAGGCTCAGTAGGGCAGTATAATAATACAGAGACATGAATAACTCGTGTATGCTCATGCTCAAGTCTAGCGAATTAGGTGAACAAGTAAACTGAACTATCTATATAATCACCAAATTCTACGAATAGAAACAGAGGAGAAAAGAGGTTAAATGAGTGGAACAGGAAGCAAAAAATGAAAAAAAATGAAAATTGAATGAGAAGAAGGAGGAAGAAAGAGATAGTATTCACTATGCAAAAACTTTAATTTTTGTTCTTATTCTTCTTCATCATATTCTTCTTGCTTTTCCTGCTTTTCTTCTTTTTTTTCTTTGCGGATTAGATCCATTAACCTCAAGGCCGTATTTATTAGGCACGATAGGCACTGACCTAGAGCGGTAATGTTTTAATGGCGGCAACAAATTGTGTGTGAAGGAAAAATGCATGTTAATAGTTCATACCACGTAGTAACTCTGCATAACCCTCTAAACAGTAAGAACTTATTTATTTCGTTGATGTGATGCTGCTTATGGATACATAGGTACATGTATTATTGATTGAACTAAATTTTCTAAACATCAATTATCGATTTCAACCCCGATTGGTCCCTAATTCGGCGGTGACTCAATTGAGTGGTGACCTGATTGAGCGGTCCCCAACTAAACGGTGACCCGATGAGCGGGGACCCGATTGAGCAGTCTCCGATTGAACGGTGGCAGAAAAGTTTATTTTAATCAAATTCAGAGCACTCATGTACAGCGAAAGTTTATTGAATGTAAGTGTTTAGAGAAAAACAAAAAAGAAATTAAGCATTGCAAATTTAATTCAACTAGATTAAGATACAAAATTCTTCATTTCTATAATTTATATTATATAATATCGAATCGAGCACTGCTCAATCCGGTCACCGTTCAAATGGATCACCGCTCAACTGTGGACTGCTCAGATGAGAACCGCTCAATGTCTTTGAAATAATTAAAACAGTTTTGCGGCGCTTTAAGGGCGTCACAAAATTTGTGCCTATGGCGTCGAACTACCTTAATGCGGCCCTGATTAGACCTGCGACGGTATATTTTGGTTCGACTATCTATTCTTTGCTCTGTTTATCAATATTTTACCTTCAGCGCTGGAAGCGCTAATCGTTTTTCTTCCATTATTTTTTATATGTTGAGTCTATTCACGTCTTCTGCGACCTAATTTATCATGCATTGATTATATCTGCAAGTAATTTCTGATATATGTGAGATTCTCTTCGTATCAAGTAAAATTACATTTTTCATCGCTCTTAGACATGGCATTTCGGCCAGTTGGATTCTAATTTCGTCATTCTTTGTCGTCGTCCAAATTTCGGATCCACAAAGCAATGTTGGAAATGATATAAATTTGCAAAATTTGATCATGGTTTTTTATTGCTTTTATTGTTCAGTGTTTTTTTGTTGTGTAATTTAAATGATGAAATTTTAGCATTTTGTTTCATAGGTATTTTCTACTCGGTACGTAATGTCACATCCTAAATATTTAAAAGCGGAAACCTGTTCAACTGTCATGTTGTCAATTACAATTTTTGAGCGCACTAGATATGATCTTTTAAAGGCCGTTTCGGGTATAAGAGGTGAAAGATTAAACAAACAAACAAACATTTAATTTTATTTATGGAGACGTTAAAATTTTACTTATTAATTAAGCTAGCTAGTCAGATAATGTATTGTACGTTGTAGGTAGAGGATTCCTTTACTGGTATTATAATTTGATCATGTAAGTGTACCGTTGTTGTCAGAACAAAAAGCGGAGAATTTATTTACTTTTATTTTCCATTCCCTACTGGTTTTAAAGATGTACATGTTAAACACAACATCCGTGCATTACTTTCAAGTTTACTTTTTATTTCGTTTCTTACGATTTTATTTTTCATTTCATTTCACACCATTTATTGTATTGTATATATAAAAAAAATTAATACAGCTTTAGGGCACAAATAGTAGCACAAATACTGAAAAGATAATATATACAACTATGAAAATGTGTGGCAGCTATCGGAACTGCTCAAAAACCAATTGAAAGTGATGGAGATGGACTATTAGAGGTGAGTGACAGGCATATTCCAAAAAGTTAGAATTAGAAACAAATTAAAGAAAAATTATGCAAGTGAAATGGGACATTACAGAAAAAATATAAAAACGGCAAGTGTTGTGGTATGGGTACGTCAAGGAACTTTTGGAACATTGCAGCCATGGAATGGTAACAGTTGGCAAAGAAAAAGAGAGGTCGACCAATAAGAGGCAACAGAAAACTTAATGCAGGAATAGGATGTACAGCAAAAAGCATGGGGGGAATAGAAACAAATGGGGAAGAATATTGAACAACAGAAGATCCAGATCGAGGTCAAAAAACGGGAAAAAGTAAAAAAAGAATTTATACTTTTATTAAGTGTCAGGATGTGCTACTTCTATCCTGTATGATCCTGATACGATTTGAAATGAAGATTTAAGGATCGGATCCCCGACTGTTGTTCGGAAACTATTGTTTCAGGTATTGTTGTGAATGGCACAGTAATGGCCTTCGAGTATATTATACTACTCTAAAGTTATTATAGCAACAATCCTTTCATTGAATATTTTCTTCTTACGCAAACATAAGTGTAGTGTATTTTGAAAACTTTTCCGATTCTTTTGATGCTAATATTTTAATATCTAATTTCCTTGATTTTGTTTCCTTACTATTTTTGGCGAGTGGTGGTAGCTCAGAGGTTATGCGCTTAGCCTCTAACGCTAAAGGTCTAGGGTTCGATTCCCCGCCGAACCATGCAGCAATAAAAATCTATGCCGCAACCCGCCACTCACATTCCCCAATCCGGTGTAGGTAGCCGTGGGGTCTTAATGCCTGAAACCTTCTCTGGTATTTAGTCGTTCGGATTCGACGTTAAACTGTAGGTCCCCCGTACTCCACCTTAGCGCTAAGGAGAGTGCGTGGCAGAGAAGAGTGCCGGTGCCCAGCAGTGGGACGTAAAGGCTGACTGCGACTATTTTTGGCGGCGTTTCACGTACATTACTTTCCAGTGTTTTGTTTCTTTCTCACAAAGCTTTGTTTCCTGATTTTGTTATAGTTTTTATTGATTGCTTGCCATTTAAGTTTACTTTCCCTTGCTGGTGTGTTTGTTTATTGGTGTTCATGTAATCCTTTTTGATAAATTTCCTTAACTGACAGTTGTTGCAGTAATAAAGTTTTTTGTTTGGTGGTTTCCTTTTTCGTGTAAATATGGATTGAAATGCTGCAGCGGCTTCTTCGTATGGCTAACGAAAGTCAGGACATAGAAGGTCGGGATTCGCGTAGAAATCGGACAGAGCGCTGGCAGTTGTGAAATGTTTTTTCCCAATCGGGGTGAAAGAGAATCGTGCAGACTTGGTACAATTGAGGAGAAGGATGCTGCAGGACTATAGAAAAGGCTTGCAGATGTGCTTTACTTTGGACCGCAAGTTTGCACTCTATCCGAAAGTAGGCTGATTTTGGTGTGCAGGGTTGGTTTGTTTTGGGCCAAAACCAGGGCTTTAGGAGGAGCCTGACAAGATAATTTTCCTTGGAGCAGAGGCTGGTGCTCGATGCAGAAAGCGTTAGATTTTAAACTGTTAAGTGATGTTCAGTTTGATCCTGAAAACCAACTTTACTGAGCTGTAGAAGGAACGTGCTGCGCTGGGTTAGGTATGCTTCGAACCGGAGGCTCTAGGAGTAGCCTGATGGGCGCAGAAGGAGAAACTCGACGTAATGGATTGCCTTGCACCGAAAGCAAACGCTCGATTCTAAGGCAAATATTCAAACGTTTTGCACCGATACGTTACCTTTGTTTTGAACCTTTGATTAACTGACCATACAAATGACGGTCTTGTGCAAATGCGCTGTGTATAAACTTCCTTCAAGTTGCTGTTGCTTAGAAACAGAAGCAAACATTCACAATTTATTTATTAAAAGTCAACAGAAATTGTCGTTGCTTAGCTACGGCTGCATAATATAAACAAACATTTACAACTGCCCCAATCCAATATTTACGAAACAAGAGTTGCCGTTGTATGGCAACGTGTTCTACAAACAATCATGCATAAAATGTTGTGTATTTAACAAATAGAACTATGAAGTTGTTTTATATTAAATAATCTTACTAGATCATCGTAGAATGGGCTAAAGGCTGGTTGGGGGCATAAAATTGGTTACATATGTTAAACGTAATGTCGGTTTTTATTCTAATTCGTTCTTGTTCAAAATATTGCTTTTTAATTAGATTTTCCGGGTTCTCACTTGTATAGTTTTCTTGATACCAAACTCTTTGTTGTTTTCGTAGCAATTTTTATAGTTTAAGAAATAACAGCTTCAGTGTTCAGTTTTATAATGCAGCAACAACAAAAATTTCACCATCAACAAAACATCATCTTGGTAAGATTCTAGTTTAGTTTTCTTTTAAAATTTTAAGGCAGTATCCCTCAAAAATATACAAAATAAATAATGCAAGCCGATGGTTTCCCAGTTCGGTATAACTTTACGGAATACAGAAGGCCGCAATGAATAAACATCACCATCAGTGGAAGGGCTTTGGAATAAGATTACGTTGTCACCTGCGCAATTTCAGCTTGACCGCTCGCAAAGGGTTTGAAAATACCTTGCTATGTTCTCCCAAACCTCGGATATGCTAGCCAAATATTACAAAACTAGTGTGAAGCATGAAATGGCACATTACGGAGTTGCGAATTAGCATCGTTATTAACTGTTCGACCTCTAAATAGGACATTTGAGAAATTTAATATCCTCCGTAACTCTGAAATCTAACGAAACATCTGCTTCTATTAGAGTTTATATGGGGCTGAGACAGGTTCCACTATCAAACTCGATAAAGGTCGCAAACTAAAACTTAACAACAGTTTCCGAACTAGAACCGTCCATAAATTTAATAAACTGTAGGAAAACTTAACGAAGTACCGTATTTTCCCTTTTATTTACACAACAGAGTTCAGAAAGTAGCTGTAGGATGTTTTCTCAGTATTAAAAAATGGGGAGGATAAAACACAACCCAACTCCAAGCAATTCGCTTAATTAACATTATAATATCTGCGTTTTAAGTTAATTGCTTTTTTCGAATTAATTGCGTTTTTGTTAAATATTGGCGTTTGACCTATTATAATTAATTATTTATGTCTTTCCTTCTGACAATGAAGCTCAGATTATTACCTAAAAACAAAGTTGCTATTTTATGAACAACCCTTTTGTATAGTATAGGTCAAAGCATCTGTGTGGAGTTTCAGTATTTTCTCACTTAATTAACGAAATGGATCCGTCGGCATTGTTTTAGTTAACAGCGAGACCTATATGTATTATTAAATTTGAAAATATAATAACTTGTACAATAGCATGGTTGATTAAAATGATTCGATACGCTTATCGGTAACAAATAATCATGAAGTCGCTAAGGTTCAATACAAAACAAAGCAATTTACCCATACCGAATTTAAAACAAAGTAAACTTTAAATTGCTTTTTTTGTAATTTAATTTTGGGTTAGAAAGTTCACGCGAATGTTGGATTCTGTTAATTATAAATTGACTCGTTAATTCGAATACACTTGCACAAAAAATATCAATTTACTCCCAGGAAAATATCAACATATCGTGGACTCGACGCATTCAAATATTGTAAAATTAAAAATCTTGTTTTACCAACGAAAACGGTAGCATTGTTGTACATAAAATTTAATATGTATTATAAATTGATTCATATATTTATATTCAGGAAGAAGTAGAAGAATTAACAAACTTAATTTATTTATTTATTTATTTAAAATATACCGATAGAACGGGCATACGCCCAATTACACTATCCGGTTTCATTGAAATAATAATTAATTAAACACAAAAAAAAGTGAGAGAAAAAAAAAAAAAAAAAGAAGAAGCAATTATACTTATATTTAAAACTAATCTAAACTAAAGTAACCTATATCTAGTAACTAGTAACCTAGTAACCTGGCCCTACGTGTTTATTGCAAAAATTTATTTTTATAGAAATTGAGCACCACCGTTTTAAAACTATGAAATGAAGCGTTGAAAATATTAACATTTGATTCACTAACGAATGAATTTGTGAGCATAGGCATTCTTATCATAGGCGAGTACATTCGTAAATTAGTGCGATGAGACGGCACATGTAGTACACACCGCGGCCTTGTTCGATACGCAGGAACGTACAATCAAGTGCATAAGAAATTCAAGTTTTGAGTGCTCATACAATAAAAACATCCCAGAGTAAAAATCCGTAAATTTTATTTAAAAAAACATTTATTTAAAACAGGAAATAGGTTAGCCATAACTTTTATGAATAAAGAAAAATAATAAACACATAAACTACCAACAAGGACCTAAAACATGTTTAACAGTCGAAATGTATAGATAAAAAATGTTTGGCATAAATCTACCTTTCTTTTAAGTATAATTTGTATATCGGAGAGTAAGCCCAAATCGCAATAAAACTTCGGTGAATGAACGCTTTTGCCCTAAATCCAACCTGACGACCACAATACCTTCCCCTATAGCTATACTACGTATAGCGAGGAAGGTAAACACAACCAACATCTCTTTAAGAACAAAAAAAATTAATCAAAACAAATATTTTTATCCTCTAGAGCGTTCTAAATTGACGAGTGCAACCGATTTAAATCTGGTGAATTTGGTGTCCACTAACTTTATTCAACGAAAAGGATGATAGACGTCTCTTTTTCTAAAATTTATTGTATTATTGTTTTATGCGAAGGTGGAAACTTTTGAACAAAAATGTACTCATTATCTGGATACAGGCGGGGAAATTTCCATTTAGGAAATAATACATCAAATCATAACACGTAAATATAAATACCAACAATACTTTATCTTTGGGTGATTTTCTTTCGTTTCAATTCATAACTGTGCCTAATTTAATCTACGCTTTCCTTGTTGATATAAAGTTTCTTGTGATTTTTCAAGGTAGAAATCATTCACCATTCCTATTGTGCTTCTTCTATAACCACATCAAATTTTTAGGTCAATATTTGTACCCAGTAAATATTTATTCGCTTTCAAAGAGTATGCGCTTCTTTTGCCGGACACGGTATTTAGATTACTTAAAGAAAAAAAATATGAATGAACTAAACCGTTTCCTATAGCACAATTGGTTTACTAAAATCAAATAGAACTTTTTCGGTTAATTCAGTTAATGAGATCTGAGTGATCTTACTAGAAACTGTAAGGTACATTTGATGGCATTCACCGTTTAGAAAATTTAGGCTTAGTTCAATGGTCTTTATTTAAACAATATTATTTTTTTTACTCTTTTCAATATAGTAAAAAACTGCCAGAACCCGTTAGCTTTATTTGCCCCCCCCCTCCTTTTTTTGGCTTGCTGCCCTGAATGTTTCCTCCGGTGGGTCGATCGCGGGAATGAGATCTGTACCCGAAAAGAAAATCGCGTAAAATAAACGAAAATTAGCCCCAAAAAAAGACTGGAACTGCAGTGTTAAAAAAATTTTAAGAAGAAAAAACCCCCATAAAATCCCAAGGAAAAGAATCACGCGAAAAGAATTCCGTTAAAAGGAAACCCGGAAAAAAGTTAGTTAAACTACTCATCACTCATCAATGCGCACTTGGCACTAAAATAAACTTAGACATTTGCATATAATTTCAAAATGAAATTCGCCCTAATTCATACTGAATTTATACAGTTGTCCACCAGCAAGGAGATACGTTTGCATTTGTTTTGGGGATGTTTTTCTCATGGTGTTGTCTCCAGGAAATTATTTTAATACGGCCTCCATAAGCATGTGAAGCATGGAAAATATATAACAATAAAACTTAATACAAGAGTATTTAATTAATAACAACATGATGACAAATAATGATATATTATACAATTTAAACTAAAATAGCCACCACAACCCGTAGCACGTAGGACCCGTATGAAATTCTGAGAAAAGTCATTATTACAGAGGTTGTTTAGGCCTGACGATGACCTGCTAGCCAAAAATGTAGGTTTGCTATCAATTTTAAATTAAAACTTTTGTTTGGAAGATTTTTTTCCTTTTTTGCAATATTGTTTTTATTTGTGTTTGAGGATAAGCATACCAATGAAAGCATTAAATCAGTAAAAAGTAACCAGGGGTGACTAAGAAGGTAGGTGGAAATTATGACCGCCAAATTAGCGATAGTGACCAAAGCACAAAATAGGCTTTGTGATCAAGGTGGTCGTCGTAGTCGTCTAAATACAAATTGGGCGTTGTGACCAAGGAGACGGCTGTAACCAAAAGTACAGTTGAGGATTGCGATCAAAATGGCAATTGGAAAATAATACTCAGAAGGAAACTGGGATTGTGATCAAAACGAAGAGTGGGTTATGTGACTAAGGTGAACGTAGTAGTCAAAATAATAATTGAGCGTTGTGACGAAAAGCTGTTTTTTTATCGCATGTTATTAGTGTAACCGCATTTCAGAGAAGGGAACGTTTGAAATACCTGATGGTACTCACGTGGAGCGAGAGACCGGAACCTTCGACAAGCGGAAGAAATTTTACCAAGTTGTCGAAGAAAGTATTTATCGTTCTTCTGTATCACGCAAGATTATGCAATACAGTAAATCTTTGTTAATATGGTTGATGTTCTTGTATGACGTCGTAATTATTGCTTCCACTATTAGCTAAATATACTTATTAACCGCGCGCGGCTTCGTACCTTTAAAAACAACTCTTCGAGAGCTGTTGAAGTTAAACAAGCTGCGTTAGTCTTTTACATAAACAGCCGAGAGCTTAGGCTGCATGCTTAATCGTCGGAGATCGTGTTCGAAGTGACAGCAGCAGATTATATTCCAATAATGCAAACAAGGCGTATACATCATATTTTTCATTTTTGTATTCAAGTAGCTCCCACTACTAAAATTTAGACAAGTAGAAGGGATCCGGATTTAATATACAGACAGATGCTTCTGCCAGATTTTTGTGTCACTACACATTTGAAAAGCTATTATAATGTATTGAAACCGTCTTTAAAGTGCTTTATTATGATAAAGTGAACACTCTCTACTGACGATCGACGACAATTTGATGGAGTGCGGTCGTACGCGTGGCCGCTTGGGTGCAGTATTAGTGGGCCCAAGGACGTTTTGGTGCAAGATCTGTGAACGCAGGTACGTGTGGGTGCAGTGACGTTTTGGCACGGATATTTTTAAACATAGGAAGATTTGGCCGCAGGGACCTTTGGGGCAGGGAAAATGAGGCGAAGGAAGGTTTGGACGCATGGGCGCTGAAACTTTTGGGCGCTGCAACATTTAGACGCAAATGCGCTTGGCACGGGGACCGTATGGGTGCAAAAACGTTTAGACGCAGAGATGTTTGGACATGCGGACGCTTGGGCGCAGGAACGTTCCGGTGCAAACCGTTTTCGCGCACGAAAATTTTGGCGTAAAAATTTAATTTCATGAATTATTATCAATACGTAATCGTGAATTTAAAAAGAAAGTTTTATTTTGGTTTATTATTAAATTAGTTAACATTTTAATAGGCACATAACTGTTTATTTAAAATGTTTAAAAATGGAATTATTTTATGGTTATCGTAAAAACGATTTTTGGTGAATAGTTGTTGTTTTGATTATGTG
The DNA here is from genome assembly GCA_958336395.1 of Ctenicera cuprea. Lineage (NCBI taxonomy): Eukaryota > Metazoa > Arthropoda > Insecta > Coleoptera > Elateridae > Ctenicera > Ctenicera cuprea. Next base: position 22,587,317 of record OY284491.1, read on the forward strand.
ATTATTTATTGTAACACTAATATGTAGTTTAATCATATAAAATAGATTACTTTTTACAATAGAAAAAAAAGAGAGAACGTTTTTGATCTAACGCAAGAACTAGTATGTTTAATTGTATTGTATATTGAAATGTGAGAGTGAAATTATAACAATTCATACTATTATTCCTACAACAATATTGTGAGGTAAAAACATTTAAGAGTGTTTATTTTATTGAGCTGTTAGTAACTGTGAGTAGGTATTGAATATTTCAGTTGTTTTATCGATTATAGTTATTTAAGTATCAAGGAATGTAAGGACGTAATAACATCCGTAGTAGGCGAATACGAGCTGAGGCGGAGCCGAAGCTTGTCGCCTGCCGAGGATGTTATTAGTCGATACATTTCGTGTTACTTATTAAATTTTTCACGCTACCGGCAATAAGTAGGCCTACAGGTAGAAATTTAATCATATTTTTAAAAGTTCGTTTTGACAGCTGTCATCGGAATTATTTTTTAAAAGCTCCATTATTCTAAGTTGTCTGTGTTTGTTACCATATCAACGAACAGTTAAAATCAACATTATTTTCCTAGGAACGTAAGTGACACTATTAAGTTCCGTCGTCAAGGGTAACTAGTACACGAATGTTATCAGCCATTTACGATCCCTGTAGCTATGGATGTAAGGCCTACTTACATTGCCGGTAGCGTGAAAAATTCATTACTATGAGTACCTATGCTAATCGAGACTAGTTACGAAATGTTGTTTGCTTTGTTTGTTTTTCAAACGCTTCGTATAATATTGATTTATGTTTTGATTTCATGTAATTTTATAAGATTTCACCAGAGATTCCAATCCATTCTATGAAACCACCAGCAGGAATCGCGAAATCGTCGCACTGATTACCAGTGATTTAACAACACTTCAAGTGATTCCCAAAGATTTTAAAAAAGCTTCTCAAATTGCACAAATATATTAAAACCCACATCTTTTGACTCGGGCTGTATAAATTGGTAAACTGCCAATTTGGTTAAAAGTTTGCACTGTACGAGAAAATAAATCATATCCTTCTTAATAAACTGACGTATATTTCTTTGTTTGTGAGGTTAGTTAAGAAACTTAAATGTGTTTTGCTTGCAACCTACAGAATTAGATATTATGAGTAAAACAATCCGTTTCCATGTCACCGCGCCCCCGAGTTTCGCGTGGGGTTATCTGGATCTGCAGCTTTTCCTGTCTATAGCATTTCGATGAATACAGACAGCTTCAGAACTGACACATCAAGTGTCAGAGCCCCGTTGTTTTCCCAAATTCAATATCTCATTGTTTTTGTGGTCTATTCCTTGGTTACACAGTAATATTATGTTTGTTACATTCAAGATTTTCTACTCACTGACATTCCTAGTTGCTTTAAATACCCAAAGTACTTTGAATGTGGGTCAATTTATAATTTGTGGGAATAAATCCTTGTATAATTCACATTCAGCGAAACATAACATGATTAACGTGAGAACAAAACGGTAAAGGGAACAAATCGGTTTTCGCTTTACAAGAGAGTTGGCCACGCTTTGTACTAAGCATGGGCTTATAATAATTCATAGGCCGATGAATGATGCGATAACGGAGTAACATCGCTGGTACAGCGTTTCCTTTACCTACGGTCTAGATACTGTACATCATGTACCGTCATGTTAACGTCATGATTTCAATATATTTACGATAATATAATACTTAACATTTTTCTTATTGAATATTTTATGCCGTGTAGTTTGTGTTTTACAAGGGCAGGGCTTCAATATTGATTCAAAATGTTTTACTTAAAGGGTAACTTATATTTTACGGCACGTCGTGAAATCCAGAAAAGGTCCGAAGGGGTGAGAGTAATTGGACAGTCCGAACGAGTGATATGACCTTTCATTTTTGGTAATATTTTTTAAGATTAAGGTTAATGCAGGGTCGCATCAAAATACTCGCGTTTTCATATCACCGTTTAATCTGCTGGAATACATCCAACGAGTTTTTAACGCTTTTTAAACGTCACCCGAATTTCAACGACAGCAATATCGTTCAGTTTTAGTGTAATGGGTATCGGTTTAACGTTTTTAATTATTCAGACGAAAAAAAAGCACTTGATATACGAATATAAGTTTATCAGTTTCCAGCTTTCTGCTCATATATTCAACTAGCGCTACATCCTTATCTGCATTATTTTTTGTTTGATTTGGCAGTTATATTGGATTATTAGATTAAAATTTAAATGGATTAAAAGCTGGCAATGTATTAGTTTTAAATCTGAAGTTAATTGAGTTTAACCACAGTAAACAAAAAAAAAAAAGAAATGTGTGTGGAGCACGCAAGTTGTAAGTAAAATTTCCTAACGTGTTCTCATTGAAAGTGTTCAAATTCTATAATTTAACAGGAAACGAATACGGTTTAAGTTACAGAGCATTGTTTTTTATTACGTCACATGTATGTTATTCCTTATTCCTTTCCGTGTTATATTAATAAATAAAGAAATTATACAACTAACTAAAGTTATTGTTATATGTATATAGCTTCAAGCACTATCAAGGTTTACGCCGCACTGGGGCACAGAAATTGCGCAACGTTTTATAAAAAACTCATATCAATATCATAGCCATGAGATATTTATTTCTTGCTTTAAAATATTTCTCAACATTTATTTTAATTTTGTTTTGAGCATGTAAATGTTAAAATCTATAAATAAAAAGTTTGTCGCTTAGCAAAGCGTTCACTACATCGAAAGCAAACAGTCATATTCGTATTTTTTTCTGGGTACAAAATAAATTGTTTTCGGAAATTAAAATGAGATCATAAACAGCGCTGATGTATCTGATTTTAAACAAAATAAGAGTTACGTCGATATAATATATAAGTCAAAGTTTGAAGTTTAAAAAGTTTTGGGTAATTTTGGAAATTTATTAAATATGAAAAACATCGAGTTCAACATTTTTTAATAATTTAAAAAGTTTTGGTTTTTGGTAATTGCGTTAATAATAAACAATATTTATTAGTTGAAATATAAAATCAATTTTGTAATTTGGCGATGTTTTTTTATTTGGAGATTATCTAATTAAACAGCTGGGGTAAACAACAAAAAGAAAACCTCTCAAAGATGCTTTCTCAAAATTCACCTATTGTTATTTAACATTGAACGGATTTTGGAGCTGAAATTCGTACATTTTGGAAATATCAAGTCCTCGTTGGGGGACACTGAGAGAAGGTAGGAAGATCTGGGTTGCGCAGATCGACTATTCTACATGTGCAAAATGCGAATTTAAGGTTCCTTTTTGAGCGTCTATTTTCAAGTAAAGCCTCCCCCCCCATTTTTGAAGTGGTTTCCAGTGGTCTTTTCTTAGTGGAAAGTTGTTCCTATTTTCATTTAACGTGCCTATACCGATTTTAAAGCTAAAATTGGTAAATTTTTCAAAAACAATAATTTGAAGGGCGGGCAATGCGGGGTGATAGGGAAATCGTGTTTACGCAAACCTGCCATTAAACATGTGTAGAATACTGATCTAAAGTTTGCTTCCAAACGCGTTTATTTTGAAATAGAGCACCCTCTCCCCCATTTTTGAGCGGACCAACCTCATTTAGCTACGGTGTCATCCTAGTGGAATTACCGTTCTTTGAGAGAAATTTGGGTTTTTTGTATTAGGGAGTCAGGACTATAAAGTCACACAAACACCTCTGCGTGTGTCCTCTTAACCGGTCTTCCAAGGTCCCAAAACCTGCTTATTAGTCAAAATGTTATGGTTAACAATGTTTGGCATAAAAGTACTTTTCTTTTAGGCATAACCTGTATATCTCACTCGACATAAATAACAGCATCAACATAGAAAATTATTCAAAATTGTGTGCATTCATAAAACGTAAATCTGAAAGTTATCAAGCGAAATAATCCAAAACATTGATTCCAGATGAGGTTAATAAATTTATTAACGAAACACCTGGCAAAACAAATGTAAGAAATTCATAAAGTATAAACTTTTAAGTGCATAATATCGATTTCTTTTAAAGGTTCCATTAATTATGGCAATAATGGGTGTGCGTCGTGCAAATGAACTGCACTCAATGAATATTGAAGATTTTCAAGACCTTGGATCGGCTTTACTAGTAACTGTCCAGAAAACCAAAACCTAAATTGTTCGAAAGTTTACAATAACCGACCATTTTTACCAAATTTGTAAAAAGTATGCTGATCTCCGTCCAACTAATATTGCAGCAACTTCATTTTCTTTTAATTATCAAAATGGTAAATGTACTGCACAAAATATTGGTGTCAATAAATTGGGAGCAATGGGGAAACATAGCTAAATTAGTAAAACAACTAAATCCGAAAATGTACACAGGACAAATCGTTAGAATATCGTCTGTTACCCTGCTTGTTGATGCAGGCGGGGATATCACTTTGTTAAAAGGACATGATGATGGGTGGAGGTCCACATAGGTGGCAGAAGATAATTCCATCAGGAATAAGATGGATACAGTAGATAAAATTTTGCAATTAGGAAATCAAAGTGCAAGTATCTATACATAGAAAATATCAACTACAAAAGAAAATATTAGTTTTGATATTAAGTTAACACTTTCAGTAAATATTACAAATTGTTTCGATATTACTCTTAATTTCGTTATTAATAAGTGTGATAAGTAAAACTAAAGTTGTACAAAGTTATAATTATGCAACATTATTTTTATCAAACTCATCCAGACCGAACTTCCTATTAAATAGTCTACTCGCGTGTATGCCTATTACTCGTTCGGATGAATTGCGTCCCTCGCTTAGGCGCATGTCGTATATTTCATCCTCATGAATAATAAGCATTATTAGATGCTCGTTCAATAATATACTATTACATTAAAAAGGTAATTATTATGTTAATTTTACTACAAACAAATTTAAATCAAAAATTCAAAAGTGGTTTCGAGATTATATCAACGCATACTATGTTTTCAGGTATTTATTACAATGATGTAAATAGCATCAGTATATGTATAATGTATACCGAATTGAACATCATTATTAATGTAGAGTAGTTAAAAAATATTTATTTGGTGGATATGGTAAAAGACTATACATTTTACCTTAATACCACCAAAATCGTCTTTACTGTAAAAGGTTTGGAATTTTGCACACGACGCTTATAAACGGGAAGAATCTGTGGGAACCTTAGAGCTGAAGCGATAAAAAAATGTAGATATCAGTATTCTACATTTTGAAAAAGCCAAAAGTTGCAAATTGTGTTATTACCGCCCTGCGCTTTAAAATTTTACTAAAACTCGAAGAATGTAATATGTCGCAAATTTAGGCGAAAAAGCTTTAACATGATACTAAACTTGCATGAATTTGAATGCTAATAAAGTACATTAGTCGTAGTCAAAATATTACCCTTTATTACATGGACATCATTAATTTGGCATACTTTTAATAATATAAACCCTCTGAAATTTAAATCTCTAAAGACTTGTGTGTTGTAAATCAAACCAATACGGCCTTGCTATATAAAATAAAATTAGAATAAACAGTGGCGCATATTTTAGCAAACAAGTAAACATTTCGAACAAACATGGTTTAATAAAAAAATATGGGAGCCGGGAACGTCCATGATTTTATTAAGTGGTTGAACATAGCCGCTTTTTCATTGCAGTACCTCGCAATGGACATTTTCACCATTTTGTGGCTAAAACTTACCGATTACAAGTTAACATGATGGCACCGTGTCAAATACGTTAATTTGAGATCAAATAATAATATATATGAGTGCCATCATTTTTTTTCCAATTCAGCTCCTCCCACAACCCCAAAAACCTCCCGACAGCGGTTAAATATCAAAATTACTGATTTATGTTTGGGGAGGTTTTTGGGGTTGTGGGAGGGGTTGAATTGGAAAAAAAATGATGGCACTCATATATATTATTATTTGATCTCAAATTAACGTATTTGACACGGTGTCATCATGTTAACTTGTAATCGGTAAGTTTTAGCCACAAAATGGTGAAAATGTCCATTTTCTGTCCAAATAATGGCCAATTACTGTGAAATGGACCGGTAACTTTTGATGGCATATGGTGTCTTAACAATTGGCAACACCAATAAACATTTTCCACCAGGTTTGGGAGGGTTAACTCGCAGTCCATTTTTGCTCCCATTTTAACTGGCCCAGCCCGATAAACGGACACGATACAAAATGATGGCACATGGTGGAAGTGTATAAGAATGGCATGCTTTTCAAGTAACCGCAACTTCAAAAGGGTTAACCTGCAGTAAAAAAATCAAAAATTTGCGGATGCTGTATCTCCGGAACTACATGAGAGCGAAGATTCGGTCTGTGAGATGAATTGATCATTGAACCGTCCTCTAACAATAAACCCTAGTGCCATCGGGTTAACTTTCAGTCACACCATATCGCTCCAGCTCCTAGACTATTAGTAACTGTAGGTAATTTTATATACCGTCTGTCTATAAAGTAACCTCCCCTCCCAACTAACTTTTGAACGACTTGATATTTTAACACAACATTTGGTGTGCTTTAATGGGAAATTAAATACTATTTCTTAGCCAATAATGAAATTTTGTATCATTCAAAATGGTGGCTGGGCGCCATTTTAATTTTTTTTTTAAATGGAAACAGGGGTCGAGACTAGCGTCTAGACTCTTAGCTATCAATCGATTCTACCTCATCAAGATCAGGCTTGCGTGTTAGTATGCCGTCAATTAGTGAGTGAATGTAAATTTGTCTTCGTATTTTTTCTTTAAAAATATAACTGCTTTTAATAAATAACCTCGCGTAAACAGCAAAACGCAACAATAGTGTTTAAAAAAAAATTTTGGTCCCAACCGAGATTCGACGCCACAACTAAAAGAGTAGTACACCCGAACACATCCGCATATCCATCTGTGCCACTACGAACCTGGCGTGTATCGCTAAAAAGTGCCTATTGAATGCGTGCGCAATAGAAATGCACAAATAAAAAGTGGGAACAGTTGTTAGTCTAAGCGACTACCCGCTAATGGGGTCGAGTGACACCTCCTTTGAAAGGTTTTTTAGTTCTGCGCCTGATTCTAGAGTTTAAAAGAAGAATATACAGCCATAACAAAATGACAATGTTGTGAAGTTTATTTCAAAAAACTAAGAATTGAAGCAAAAAGAAAGTAAATTAAGTGTTCGAAATGTTCACCATTAACTTCTTGGCACATAAGAAGTCGGTTATGAAATTCCTGCCTTACATTTTCATAAGTTTCTGAAATGATATTTCTGCAAACGTCTGTAATGCGTTCCTCCAGTTCTTTAATTGTTTCTGGACGGGTTGTGTATATCGATTTCAGATATCCCCATAGAAAAAAATCTAAGGGGTTAAATCTGAGAAGCGAGCCGGCTATTCTACAGGCCCCCGCCTACCAATCCATCTTCCAAGAAAATGTCCGTTGAAAAAGTCAGAAACAGGCCTATAATAATGAGGCGGCGGGCGCACCGTCTTGTTGGAACATAACGTTTTCAATATTATTTCCAGCCACCTGAGATATTTCTAGTGAAATTTTGTCCTGCAAATGAAAACGTGGACTACTGAATAAAGAAATCAAAACAATTTTGAATTGAGTGAGTCCATTTGTTTTAAATCCGCCATCTTGTTATGCCTGAATATTGTTTTTTGAAACTCTAGATCAGACGGAGAACTAAAAGACCTTTCAAATGAAGTGTTACTTGACCCAATTTTTTATTTAAAAAAAATTCAAAATGGCGCCCAGCCACCATTTTGAATTTAATTATTGGATGAAAGATAGTATTTAATTTCTCATTGCAGCACCAAACTTTGTGGTAAAATAATAAGTCGTTCAAAAGTTAGTTGGGGGGGGGGGGGGGCTGCTTTATAGACAGTGTATAAATTTTCTATACGGCGTAGTGAATTATTGCTCTTTTAAATACTTTTCCGTTACTCACAGATCTCCGATTTTTCCACTTTTTAGACTTCAGGTTGGATTTTTATTTCTTAACCAAACAAATTTTTCCTACGCTCCTTTATCTCCTTCTTTAAATTATTATATATTTCGTTTTACTTAAAAATTTTGCATTAACTTCTTTGAATGTTTGTTTAATGTATGAAATATTCTCTAACTTCTTGACCTACTCTGTTTCGGTTCAATATTGGGAGATTTGTCTGAAATTCATGGGGTGTAGGAAACAAAGAAAAGAGTGGCGGTAGCTCAGAGGTTGGGCGCTCAGTCTCTAACGCTGAAGGTCTAGAGTTCGATTCCCCGCCGAAGCCATGCAGCAATAAAAATCTATGCCGCAACCCGTCACTCACATTCCCCAATCCGGTGTAGGCAGCCGTGGGGTCTTAATGCCTGAAACCTTCTCTGGTATTTAGTGGTTCGGATTCGACGTTAAACTGTAGGTCCCCGTACTCCACCTTAGCGCTAAGGAGAGTACGTGGCAGAGAAGAGTGCCGGAGCCCAGCAGTGGGACGTAAAGGCTGATTACGACGAGGAAACAAATTGCTTGAACTGTTAAACAATCGTTAGCTAAAATAACAGCTGTCCAGTCGACTATAAACCATATTGCTTGATTTTATGCTCAACTTATAATACTCTGTTCTGCAAAACTTTTTGAATCTTTTTGTTGTACATGAAAGTTTTCTACAATTTCTGTAATTATGTCTCTTCTTTAAATTCAATTTTTCTATAAACATCTCATGCTACAATTTAATATGATATTTTTTTGATGTTTTTTGCTATGAATGTTCTTACTCTTTGTTTGGATTTGTTTGTTTCATTTTATTTTGTGATTGTTGACGTACAAGTTCTTTTAAAGCTTCGTTTTTTCATTTTGACGTTTTCTTTGCATCACTTTTTTTACAACATAGATATTTCGTTTAGTTCTTGTTTTTCAATTTAAATTGCCTGCGGAGACTGTTTTTTCTTATAAGAAACGGTGATGTTACAGAGCTGCAAAATACGAATACGCATTCAAAACGAGATGTAACGATACAAGAAATAGATAACTTTCGTCTCAGTTCGAAAATTGTATCAAAAATTTAGTTGAATGTTGTATATTTGAGAGAAGAGGGCTGTTACACGATTAGTTGTTAATGAAACTGTGTGCGTCGAAAGGTTATGTTGATAAAATGAAGTATTTTTTGTGGTAATGAGATTTGTAAAATAAACTAAATAATAGTGATAGGTGTGGTCCAAGAATTAAGCTATTACATATGAATAGACCCTTCGCGAAAGTGGCGTGCCGTTCGCTTGCACAATGTCTCAAAAAACCACTTGCTACATCCGGGTAGAACTTTGTGACAACAAAAATCTATTTTTTAAATTTTTTGGAAAAGTATTAGTTGCGCTTAAAGAACACTAGAAACTAAAAACTAAATTTGTCAGTCAAAAATTTTGGTGAAGGAAAAGAAGGTAGCCGCCGTAAGTATTAAATGATGTAAAATTTTAAATTATAATTTTATTTAACCAAATGAATTATCTCCCCGTCTGTTAAACAAAAAAACACGTGTTTTAATTTTAAAAAATTTAGAGGAGGCGTCACAGACAAGCTGGCGAATTGGGACACCAATAAAATTATTGATTATTCTTAGCTTGACGAACCTATAAAATAAAAAAAAAACTGTATTGACAGTTTTTTTAGCAATATCCAAAATGTTGTAAATGGTTTAACTCAGAGCCTACTCTATCTTACGAGCCTGACCCTGTATCGCGCGTGCTACCGTGACGTCACAGAAGTAGCCGAACGGTAAAGTGACTGTAGCTGACTATTTGCAATTATACAGTTGGTCTAGGTCACTCTACAACGCAAGAATTTGCATTTTGCAGTCAAAATATTTGGTAAAATCAAATTCAAAATTCCAACTAGCTGTTGTGTACCAAAGTGTCAAAGCAATTATAAAAAGACTGATAAAATACCAACGTTAAAATCTCCTAAAGAAGCAGTTCTTAGAGAAAAGTGGATAAAATCAATTAATAGAAGTAATTTTGTACCTAGTAATTCTTCGGTGGTTTGCATTAAACATTTTGCTGACCAATTTATATTAAGAGATCACAAGGCAACAAGATCTGATGGTTCAGTTTTGACCCAACACATTTGCGGAAGCTTTGTCTTAAAATAGGAACTGATGGGTCAGGAATAGATAATTCTCACATTAATTACCTTAAAAACAAATTTAATAGCTTAGGAGAAAACGAAAAGCACGCTAATGTAATGTTGGATGAAATATACATTAAACCTGACGTAACGTACAAAGGAGGAAAAATAATTGGGTATGACCGTAGAAAACTTAATTCAGATCATTTTTCTAAGGAAACTGCAACAACCATTCAAACATTTATGATTTCATCAATTTGTTCAACAAATAAGGATGTTGTGGGTTTATTTCCAATAAAACATTTAAACGCAGAGCTTCTAAAAGATCTAGTATTGCTGGTAATAAAAATCCTTACTGAAATAGGCTTGAATATAATATCTATAATTTCTGATAATAACCGCGTGAACAGACGGTTTACTCGGTATTCCAAACTGTAATATGTAAAAAATATGAACAAGCTTTTTTAAAAGAAATTTCTCAAAAAAAACTCACGGTGGCATTGTCTATGAAAGAAATAAAGAATGATACTATTGACAATGAGCAATTTTACGAAAAATGTTGTAAATGTATTCGTTCAATATGTGAATTGTATAAAATAGTTGTGTCTACAATGGCAAATATTATGTTAAATAATTATACTAAAGTAGAAAGTGATATTAGTTACACGGAAAATAATAAACGGAAAATAAAGAAACTTAATAATTGATGTAAGTATCAAGTACCTGTACATTTAAATTTATTTTCTTTATAGAAGAAATTAATTTGGATCTGTAGTTCATAACGTGTTTAACTGTTTAATCGAAGCGTTATATATTTATTTGATGTTTAATGTATTTTTAAGAACTATTGTTTAATAAAAGTTTATTTGTATCATATTAGTAAGATTTATTTTAATTTTTATGGCCCACTTATTACATCCAAATTAATTTTTGCAACCAAAACTTGAAAATTTTTAATCGGTTAATATCCCTTCATGCATTGTCGTGCCTATATCGTATTGAATATGAAACGTTGCATGCTGTTATTATTATTGTTATTTACTACAATACACTTACTGAAGACTATAATGCTCCCAAAAAAATATTGTATCGAAAATGAGTCGAGAATATCTTAAAATTGGACAAAATGTCACTTATACATTGTTCTGCTGCATTTAACGCTGTATGAGGCGATCGGCCACTTCCGTGACGTCACCAATCTTAGGGTCAGGCTCGTAAGATAGAGTAGGCTCTGTTTAACTCCCTGTTTCTCTGTTTCTATCTAGCAAGGTTTGCAATGTTAGGACTATTACAAAAACCAAAGCTTATGCCGATCTGAGAAATAATTTTCTGTATGTAGGCGTTGACAGCCAAATTTTCGAAAATATTGTAGCGGCCGCAATTTTAAAGCTAGAGTACTCAAACAGAATGGGTTAAACCGGTCGCTGTTACTTTCCCAAACTTTTTAAGTTTTAAATATTCTCGCGTCAAGAAGTGATTGAAATTTACATCCAATCATCTCCAGCCAGTACAAGCAGCGCGCCCAAGACTCAAAGCGTTGGTTACGTACGGACAGACAGCGCGCGCGCCCGCTACGTAAAAGGCGCTAAGATGCGCTCACAAAAATGAATAGCTTCTTATATATAGAGCCATCAAAAATATGAGTAAAAAATATTTTTTTATTAAAGCTAATTGATAGGCGTAACTTCCGGAAAACGCGTCAATATTAAAATTTTCAAAAATTCCTGGAGGGCGCTAGAGTAAAATTTGGGAAATTATTAAAAATCAAATTTGTAGTTTATTGCAAATTCTATCGGCTTAAAAGTTTAAAAAAAATGGCGTGGCCAGTTTTTGTGGACTAATTTTTTAAAAATGTCAAAAATTTTGAAACCGGTAGTATATTTACAATTTTCATATTTCCAAAAATATTTTGACATCACTTGATTATATTTTTTAAGGGCTATCGAATAATATAACAATTTGTATTAATTTGACGTTTTGTTTTTGAGTAATAGGCCATTAAATTTAAAATTTTCAAAAATTCGGAGCGTCCTTCATTTAGATGCATCGCAATGCTATTTATTTAAAATTTTAAAACTAATTTTCAAATTTAAACCAAAGAAACAATTCTAATTTTTGTTTCTAGTTCCAGTTCCGATTAACTACCATACAAAGAACTACCTGCAACTAAAAAACTTCCACAGCAAATCTTATAAAAATCAGGCAATTCCGGAGATATATAGAAACGAACGCACCCACCCACCCACAGAAAAACATTTCTTTCGGTTTTTTGGGTTTTTTGCACCCCGAAACCCGTATTACCGTTATTCATAAATATTTTCTTCTGATGCTAATTGTCACCCTATTTTTAGACAACCGTGTATGGCTTATCCCGGAATAAACAAACTTTCAGCTAAATTGAGCAGCTTATACCCTCCTCCGTTCACCAATAACCCCAGTGATGTCATTGCTGCTTTATATAAATAATGGCCTCGTTTATAATACACAAATGCGCAATCTACACCCGGAAGCTTAGACAATTGTAATTTATTTACTACTATTTTACCAGAAGCTACGAAGAATTTTATTAAACCCACGTCCATCCACTCTGATGAACTCGGATATAGATATTGATATTTAAGATGCGAATTGAAAAACGAAATCGTTAACTTATCAAAGAACCCTTAGCAATCCCTAAGGTACGAAGCTTCCAATCCCAAATAAAAAATCTTTATTATGTTTACTTTATGACTGACGTTACAACAGCCATGTTGGTTCATTCGTTGCGTTGGCTTGCTTATTTACTCTTTTATAACGAGGTATCAACGTTAAACAAAGTTATTTGTGCAATGAAAGCTGCACAAAGCATAAACATTAAACAAACATCAAATTCATTTCAAATTTAAAAAATAGATCGGTTGTCAGTTAAGCGACAAACGTTCATTAAAAAAATAAGGGAATGGAAATTAGGGTTTTGTGTTGGACCAAACATATTACTGTTTGAAAGCGTATGATTTTGATGGAAAACATTTATGGTATTGCAAATTTAGGAGAAAATGGTCTAATTTGAATGTATGTACATTTAAAAATTACATTTTCTATTTAATAAACACTTACCTACTAAATTTGGACAGCATTTTTTAAATTGATATTTGCTAATGTATGTTCGTACCACAATTGTGTCTGTTCTTTATTATTATTATATTACCTTATTATATTTTTATACTAATTTGATTGTATAAATTTATACGAATGTATTAAAAATTTAATTGGCTTCCTGCAAAACTATTACGCTGTGTTGAAGAAGGTACTGTGAAAAAACCAAGCCAAGCCATGTGTTATAAAAGGAGCCGAAGACAGGTGTAGGAATACGGCTCTTTTAGTAAAAACGTACGTTTTGAGCAAAAATGGTGTTACCAGTTTGCAAATGACAATGTTGTGTTTAATTGTATTAATTAAGAAACCTATGCGGGATGGTGGTGAATATGAAGTAGGGGTGTTGTGACCATTGTTTGATGTTGTATTACATACATACATACATACATGATCGAGGAAGTTTCTGCTACTTATTACATCACCTCTTCTACCATTTTCTGTCTTGTGCTATGTGCTTAACTCGTTTCTGTTGCAGACTTCTGTTTTCTACAAACTTCTTGTCTTTACTTGGCCACGACAGTTTTTGCCTCCTTTTCGTTTTGTGTTTCATACACTAATTCATACATTATAGTAGAGATATAAGTTAATTTCAATATCCTCACTGTAGTTTTTCTCATCATTTCTGTTTTATTTATAAAGTTATTGTTGAAACTATAGTATAGTTTCGTTGCTACAATTGTTCTGCTATTTAGCACACTTTCTACAGCCCCATACTCGTCCAGCATTGCGCCCAAGTATTTGAAATTATTCACCTGCTCTACTTTATTCTCGCCCACCTTCACATATATTTAATTTGTTTGTCTATCTATTACCATGGCCTTTGTTTTACTAACACTAATTTTTATAATATGTTCCTTCAGCGTTTCATTCCTCACATCTATACTGTATTTCAAGTCCTCTGTACTTTTCGCTAGCTGGACCACGTCATCTGCAAACGCTTATTCTGATATATAGACTGACTCTATTTAAAAACACCCTAAGCGCGCTTTTTTTGTTCTCTTCTTATTTCCCTTATAATTTCATCTATTAGCACTATAAGAAAATATGAGCTTAAAGCTCCACTTTGCGTAACTATTTAACTACTTATAAATTTACCCGATTTAGTATCTTATGATGTTTTCGCACTTTTCCTATTTACGTCTGATAATTTGAGTTTTCTACTACACCTCTCGCTTTCAACACTTTTCACATTTGTTCTTTGATGACCATATCGAAACCTTTCGTTAAATCTAAAAAGAATAGGCAAATTTACTGCTCAGTAGCAATCACTTTCTCACTTAGTTGCTGTATTACAAACACTGGGTTCATCGAGCTTCTCTCCGCCCGGAATGTTTTATCCATCTCGTCTTCCATTTGTTTTCTACGCTTTTTTTCTAATATCTTTTCAAAAATTTCACAAGGTACGCTTAGTAACGGTATGTTTCTGTTTCTATTAAGATACGTCTAGTTTTCCACGCCTTTTTACAACATTTAACATTACTTTTTGACTCTCTTTAGACATATAGCTTACCATTTCTGGTGCTACCTGGTCATATCTATGCGGTTTTCCTAGTTTTAATTGTGATATTATTTTTGCTATTTCTTTGTTGAATGTTTTTTTCTGTTTGCTTTCCTTTGTTACACCTACTCTCTCCGCTGCCTCTCTCTTGGAAATATATTTCCGTTATTTAATCTTTTTCTATTAGTATGTTGCCTAATTTATTCAATAATTGTCAAATCCAAATTTTATTTTTCGGTATTACAGTTTTGGTTTTTAGTATAGTTCTCTTCTATTTTCTGCCTTAATTTTTTCCACCCATTCTTGTTCTCTTCCAGCACTATCCTTTTTACCTTAATTCTATGTTTCTAATAAAATTCACACTCATCGCTTTTTTTGTAGTTAGTTGATACAGCTAGCTGTTTACTTGGGACCTAGTAATTAAACGTAGCATTATTGAGATTCTTAAAGCAGGTTGATTTAAAGAGCATTAACTAATGTCCAGAGGGTAGGGCGAAGTCTCCATTGTATTACTTCTGTTCCACATACATTTGGGTAGGGCTTCCGACTTTTATTAACACGCCATTGATCAAATTTTAGTGAACTGGAGACAAATGTTGTAATACACGTAAAAGGTTATTTACTATTAGCTAAGTGGGTTTTCTACGTAAGAATATAACTACCTATTATACTTTTGTAAAAATCTGAACGTATTTAACAAAAGTTTAAAATTGTGCTTTTATTTAATTTTAAAAGCATAAATACAATTTTCCTTGTCATGGGAGACAAATCTTGTCTTACTCACTTTTTTACTCTGTCATTTGTCTTTACAGTAAAAAATTGGTGGCGGCACCCAGATTGCTGAGCAGAGTTTAATTACTAAAGCTGAAAAGCCGAAGATAAATACTGTAAAATAATAAAAAAAATGATATATTATCATCAATCCAATTAACTTGCAAAGTTTAAATCTTCGTATAAACAAGCCCGTAAAGATAAAATAAGCAACGGGGTATGAATTAAGTAAAAAACAAAAAAATGAAAGCAGCGGTTGATGTTGAATTTCAGTAACCGTACAGTAGCCGTGATTAATGGTTGTAGTTGAAGTGAGCTTATTTTAACTGAAAGGAAGACATTATATAAATGTAAATTATGCTTGCTGTTCCTTCCATACTGAAATTTAATAAAGTTTGTTTAGCGATTATGGAGTTCTCGGTTAAGATCATAATAATAATTTAATAGAATATTCTAATTTACTGTACCCCGCCTCGGTAATTTACAGTTTTACGTTTTCATACAAAGGATCCGGCAATGTGAGGTATTGCGTTAATTAACTTTTATGAAACGCGGACTGAATATAAAAGTGTACAGCATGCGGTCCGTTCCCACCTTTATTTCCTCTTCGTCATTTTTCCACTCCGGAGTAATAATCGAAATGACCTTAGCGGAATGATTGGTGGGATCATCAAGTAACTAGGTTGAAGTCATTAAAATGTGTAATTTATCAGCTTTACCAGTTTTTATGAAGGCAATTAATTATAACATGAAGGCACCAACTGAATCGTTTCGGAATGACAAAGGATTTCCGCATGCAAAAAGACACGGAGCTAACCAGAAAATTCTCCTCCTTTAAGGAATAACAAAAATACTCTTCTGCGAGCCCTGTAAAAATTCCCAGCAAACGCAATTAATTTCTGTACTGTGTTCATTCGCTTTTTCAACGCCTCAATTTAGTTAAGTACGCTACACAGCAAGATAAATTAATGAACCATTGTGCTTGTCGTTATAGGTGTCACACTGACATTATAGCGCTTATAGATTGCTCAAGAATGTTTATTACTGACCTGCATGGTTTCAAATTGTGCGTGTCCATTTGTTGCGTGCTGGACACAAGTGGTGATCACCAAGTGATCAATTTGTTCGTTCCTCCCGTTTAAGTTATTATTAACTTTAGGAAGAAGCGTTTCCACCTGCTTAAGTAAACTTCTAGGATCTAATTGGTTTAAGTAATTCATGGTCCATTTAATATACAGCACAAGTGCCTCCTCTTGTGCTAGTCAAAATTTATTGAGGGTTTCTGACAATGACTCAATTCGTATGTTGATTAAATTCTAGAGGTTACAGGTGTATGAACGCATAGCATGGTATGGGTTTAATAACAACTAATTAATTAATATTTTACATAGACCGCTATCCAATTAGAAAATCAACATTAAAACTAAACTAAATTTCAATTTGTTATAATAGTAAAGTTTTGAATAAAATAGCAAACATTAAAGCAATTTTATGCAAGAGAACATAATTAAAAAAATATTTATTTGAATATCTTCCAAGTTTGAAAACGAAGGTAATTCGCAACAATATTGTCAGGTCCTTTGGGAACGAACGAACCTGCGAGGAAAATGGACGTATAGTCTCAAATTCCCTCGAACACACCTAATTACATTTATTGATTGGTCCCATGATAGAAATTCAAACATCTTCCTCTACAATCGCAACTATAAGGTAATAAGATTCTAATTCGAATTTAATGATAATTGAAGTAAGCTTTCTTCGTCTTTTTCTCTCACTACTGAAGGTTGTGAATGTTTATTTCATACTTTGAATACTTTGAAACAATGCTAACAAAAAAGTAATTTTCTTGCTAATAAAGCCACTGTTAATTTGTAGTAGTAAAATTAGCTGTAGGACCAAAATCAGGGCACATTCTATACATACGGAGATACAAGATGGGATTTTTTCATTGTATATATAGAATGTCAAAAATTATAAAATATAGAATGTTGGTTAAATAAAGATAGATTTGCAGTTTTATGCGAATAATAAAATATAAATAAAAAATTCCAAGCAATATGCGGTACCATATAATACATCACCGCCTTTGTAAAACTATAAAAGTATGACGACACCCGTACTACAATATGGCAGTGAAGCTTGGGTGTTAAGAAAAACAAAATAGAACAAAAGTAGCACAACGAAATTTTTAAGAAGAGTGAATGGAGTAACATGAGCTGCTCGAATAGGAAACGAAGAGATCAGAGAAACTCCAAACGTCGACCCCTTAGAAGATAGAACCCTGGAATACATGCATAAAAAGACATCACATTTAAATAGGATAAATGAGACCAGGATACCGAGACGAGCATACAGTTACAAACCAATGGGCAGGAGAAGTCTGGGACGGCGTAGGATTAGTTGGCAAACCGGAACAGGTCAAGGACCTATACCGTGAAGGAGAAGAACAAGAATAAGAAGAATAATAAAATAAAAACTGCCAAATGCTTTAAGTAGGTCTAAAGCTTAAGTTGCTTACTTTTGTATGCTTTATAAACCAGAGAAACGGGTACAACACATATATAGAATGGACGACAACAGAACTACTAAACAAGTACTGGGATACAAACCAAAAGGGGGAAGAGACGTGGGAAGACCCAGGAAGAGATGGCAACAATGGTGAAGACGGAAATAGACTGAGAAATAGACTAAAAACAATATGTTATGAAACTCTTCAAACTTAGGTAGGTTCGCTATATACATACTCAATTTGGAAGTGCACCAAATGCATCAAACAACTTATAGCAGGCCCTACTGTCTCTGCCTGATCAAAGAGAAACCTGGACAATATCGGTGAAGGAAAGCATTTGCCCAACATTTAGTGGAAGTTTTCAAATCAAATTCAAGGGAATCGACCAGAAAATCGAAGAAAGTCTACAAACATAATTGCAGATGCCACCTGGTACAAATCTATCGTCCCATCAGTCTACTTCCAATAATCTCAAATTTGCTATAAAACTTACTCCTAAAACAGATAAAGGAGAACCCTCTGCAGTCTAAATGGCTACCAAACCATCAGTTCGGTTTCCAACACCAACATTCTACAATTCAGCAATGTCATCGCTTAACTAATACGATACACATAGCAATCAAAACGAAAATATACTGAACTGCAGTATTTTTGTACGTGAGCTAGGCATTCGACAAATTTTGGCACAGAGGGTTGTGATATACAATTAAGAACTTATTCTTGCATCAGTGCTACCAACTGTTCCAGTCTTACCCAGAAGATCGACATTCTCAAACACAAGTTGGCAATTAAATTTCCCTTAGTTGAAGCAAATAAAAACAGATGTTCTTCAGGTAATGTCATGGATCCTTTAATGAACCATTTACCAAGCAAACGGATATGGAAACATTAGCTACTGGCGCCGCCGCGATCCTTGCATTCAGTAAAGATCCAGCCACAGCATCATTGAGACGACAAGAACGTCTAAACGTGATGGAAACTGCTGCAGAAATGGAGGATTAACGATAATGAAGATAAATCGGTACATGTCACTTTTACGATGAAGCGTTCAACGTGTTTTTTTAGTCGCCCTTAATAGCAAACCCATTCTTCAATCAAATAAAGTCAGATATCTGGGCTTACACCGAGATAAACGCTTAACATAGAAGACGCGCGTTACTAAGCAACGAACAAAAATGTATCTGAGAGTTGGCTTACGGGTAAGAAGAACCACTGAAAATGGAAAATAAAATACGTCCTATCTGGTTTATCAATTGCAAACTTTGGAGATACGCTAGCAGCTTAACCATAAACGTACCACCACGCTTTCAGTCCAAAACTCTTAGACACATGTCCAACGTGTCATTTTTTGTGTCAAATCAAACACTCTACAACGATTTCAGCATTTCATATGTGCGAGATGTAATCAAAATACCACGATTTCTTGGAAAATTTTCTTAACGCAACAATCGACCTATTACACGCAGAACTCCAAGTTAGAAGAACGAAGAGGAAGTGGCCGAAAGACCTAACAGAATACATAAAGGGTAACACCAATGGATACTTTTCCCATCACGTCTTTATAGGTATATACCATTAGCTCATAGAATGTAAAATATTCTGATTGCTAAAAGAGTTTATATTATAAAAAAAATTTGTATTATTATAAATGAACGTACTTTTATATTACAGTTACATGGAAAAAGGAAACAATCAGAAATGTTTTATAAGGTCTACCGGTATTGTTGGTACATTGACGAGACCGTTTCAAAACTGAATTGATGACTATTGCCAGTCTAATTTACGGTATTTTCAACACCATATGACCACGACATCTTCTTCAAGTTTCACAGCAGTTTAATAAAAACAATTCTAAATTCGTTGATTGGCAGAAATGGTTCGATTACTTAACTACGACAGTCTCCCGACTGTAGACCCGTGCCTTTCTTTCTATGGGGGCTAGGGAAAGACGCCCAGAGCTAACCTAACATTCTATAAAACTAAAAATTAACTAAAAACTAAATAAATGAGGCGGTTTTAATTGTTTTCCGTATGGAAAATCGACGTACATTAAGAAAACTCGTCAATTCAGTGTTGAAATGGTCAATGTATTAACAATATCGGCGGACACTTTGAACATTTCTAATTCTTTGTTGGTTTTAGATGTAATCCTAACCAAACATTATAAGTCTAGTCATTTATACTATTATATAATAGTATAATATATGTATAGTATATACATAGTATATACAGTGAGTTTTTCTGTTTTGTATACACATCAGCTATGTATACTTTTATAAAAAAACATGCCAATGCATTGTTTTACTGCAATCTATAGGCAACTGTACAGAAAATAATAGAGAGAGAAAGGTTATTCCTCATAGTGTGATGTTATGTTCAATGAGTATGTTTGTGAATAAAACGTAAAAGTATTTGAATATCAAAATTTAAAAAAAAACTTATTTTAAAAGCATAAAATATCAACAATACACAAATTTTATGCTGAATTTAAAAAATCAAAACTAATTGCTATTAATTTGACATTAAACAATTTGATTACTGTTTCCACAGCAGACTATTCTTTTCAAAAATTGAAGCTTTGAAATGTAGTGCCTACAGATTGCAGTAAAACAATGCATTGACATGGTTTTTATAAAAGTATACATAGCTGGTATGTATACAAAAATGAAAAACGCACTGTATATGGGTATAATATTAATAATTTATAATTGTATCGTGTATTTGGAAATAATTACTGTTTATTTATTTTCTCTGGCCAACTAAGTACAAAAGCAGAAAATACTTATAATTTTTTGTTTTGCAAAATAAACATAACCACTCTAGAATTGCTGCAAGGGGGAAAACACTTTATTAAGAAACACTATAGCTACCCAAGGTTGCCTTAAAAATATTGCACATTTATGTCATAACTCCAAAACAGACGATGAAAGAAAACTTTGTATCTCTGGTTTATAAAGCATAAAAAATAAAGTACTTTTTTGTGATTTTTTCTATTTTCAATAATAGGATATCTAGAAATACTTGAAAAATTTGACAGTTTTCCGTGAATTTCTAGTAAGACAGACGTCCAATAGGAAATAAGTACATTTAAAAAAAACTCACCTTGTATACGCAAACGCATGTGCGCTCACACTTTCTCCCGCTCCTCCCTCTCTCTAATACAAACAAATTTTCAAAAAATCTCTCTCTTTCTCTCACACCTCACACGCACTCACGCTGACGCGAGCGCTCGCGTACGTACGAACACGTACTCTGTACAGCATGACACGAACTGATTTCTGATGTAGTGAGGGTTGGAAACGTGTTTATTTATCAAATTTTCCTGTCTAATAATATTTCTATGGAAATGACACTTCATTAAAATAAGTCAGTCTTGCATTAAAAGTTCCCGAACATACATTCTATACAAAGTACTAACTATGTTCTACAAGATTGTAAAAGTTTTCCGAACATTTAATTGGTTATTTTTACAGTTCAATAAACTTTATTTTCATTGAAAAACATTACATTGAAGCACCGCATAGCAGCATTACTTAACGATCTTAAATTTTTAAAATTTTTTCATTAAGTATTTATGATTACGACATGCAAATGCTGAGTCTGTAGCAAGGACGCTTCCTAAATGTTTATTTATTAATTGAAAAAACTTTTCGTTCAGTATTCAGAACTGGTTTTAGTTTTTCTAATTCAAAATTAAACGGTATATTTATTTATTTAAATAACGTACAAGGAATTTTCAATGCTAAATTCTATCATAATTCTCTTGATTTGAAAGTATCTTTTTTTTCATGTTGAACCATAAGTTAAGGAAACCAGCTGAATTAATGTACCTTTCTTGGCTAGCAATTATAACAAGAAACACATAAAGCTGTTGATTTTCATAATCAAATTTAAAATTTGTTGCAAAGCATGAACACCCAACTAAATTTAAATTTAATTAATTAAATTGTGTGTTATTTTCTTATTTTAGATAAGATTATTAATAATAATTCATTTAACGTAGGTGTAAAGGTTTTAGTTTTCTTTGTAAAAATGAAAGTTGTAAAAATATAAATTTGCAAGTCAATTTATATTTCGAAAATATCAAACTGAAGTTAAGCATTTTCAAGTAAACTTGCTTGTTTAGTTTTAGTTAAACTATAGTTTTAATTTTCATAATAAAACTCCTATTGAATTTATATTTTTTAGAACAAACTAAGAAGATAGGTTGAATTGCAGTTTGATGTCAATACATTTTCTCGCAATTTAATTTGATTTTTAATGTGAATTTTGTTATTTCAATTCGAATAATGGGATCGTTTATTTATTATATAACAACATCAATATAAAGAAAAAATGCAAAATGTTGTTAATCAAACTTACGACATCTAGTAGTAAATAATTCATGAATGTGGGCTTACCTGAAAAAAAGAAAATTGTAATAAGGTAACAATCAATATTGCTTCAAATAATTTGAAGCATAACCTTGAATTTATGAGGTAAATTTTAAAAGTTTGATATTTTAAAGGATTACTTTGTAACCTTTAACGAAAACTTTATAGGATCGGGTAAAAAGTAATCGGGCACCGAAAATGCGTTGTTTTTTGACTTGCAATTTATTTAGTGTAAATCTACAAATCTGGAAGTTTTATCAATTTGAACAATAAAGCACTGTTTTCGCCACTAAATTTAATTGCATCAATTTTCTTTAAACAGTAAAGGTGGGTTAGTGAAGGCAACGTAAGAACTAATGACCTAATAGTTAAATTTTTGTAAATGGTTGTAGTGGATTCCTTGCCCTGGCAAACATAATAAAAGACTCCTGGAACGCCCCAGTATGAGTTTTCTAAAATTAAAAAAAGTCGTAATTGCTATTTTGGAATATATCCACCATCTTAAATTTTGCGTCATTTTGGAATGGGTTCCCCTCCTAAAATGTTTCACTATGCTTTGTTTACAAACATGTTAAGTTTCATGTTTTTATCACAAAATGCCGTTTCTGACTATATTTGCCTGCGCAGCCCCCTTACTATAATTAAAGAAGCTACTTGGTTTTCTTCAACTATTTATTATATGTTTTAAAAAATGAAATTAATTAAACTCCATACAGATACTTTTCAAATATACGGAAAGCAAAGTAGAAATGCCATCAGTTGCTAACTGTGCGAAACTGGCTAAAAATTTGAAGCAAACGAACGAATTACCCCAAACAGTCACAAACTGTTAAAACACGCGTAAAATACCAATCGTTTGCTTCAATTACAATATTAATCCAATGGAGCTCGTTTCGTTGGATTTTCCGATGAAAGAACATTGCGCACCCAATTTTTCGTAAACACACAACTCCTCTGATGCCAGTTTATGTGTTTAAAAAGATTCGATTTCCGAATGTACGTTTTGAAAGAGCAATCGCGATTAGTGTATTCAAAATCTTTTATCATGTCTCTGATAGGAAACATGGGGGCACTGCACCGGTTTAAAACGAGCATCGACTTTAATGATGGTAAAATGGATATTTCAGACTCAAACAGAATTTTGGATTAAACGCAAATACTGTGCTGAATTATTTTAAGGCAGTTAAATGCGATAATTACATACGTGCAGTTTAGGTTATTAACGTAGTTCGGTTTCAGAAAATAAACCTTTTGTGTGGAAATTTTGCTATTCATGAACTAAATTGATCACATATTATATTAACAGTTAATATGCGTTAGAGTGCAAATTTCCAAACGAATATTTGCATTTATGTATAGGTAAAATTTTATTTAATTGAACGGTATTTTGACGATCCTGAATTCGTTTAAATTGAAAATATTTAGGTCGAACAAAAATTAAAAAATCGCTTTTGATGAAACTAAATTAATTATTAAGTGCTAATTAAAATAGATCCAAAACTCTAGTCATCATTTTGAACAGTTTATTGTCACTGAATTACAAAGATGTACAAAGAAGCTTTCGAAAGAAAATCCTAACCGATTTTAGGGGTCTCTATTAGCGAAGGTTTGCTTTGGTTGGATGCAAGTACGAGTACATGGTTTTTTACTCCGGCCGACTTTGAGGGCACGAATATAATGCTCTTAGCAATCGCTAAGCTTGATGCATAGCAGCTTAATAAATTACCCGCAGTGGAAAATCTCGAGAAAAGGTACGTAAGTAAAGATAAGATATATTTTTCCAGCGAAGGTGAATTGCATGTTATGTATGCACATTGCATTATTACCACTGAGTAATATTGCGCTGTAAAAACACTCATTTTCTAGACGGGGTTTTCGCCATTTGAAAAATGAGAAGCTAAACACATAAAACTCCCGCAATCAACAAAACAGATAGCTCGGTGTGAAAACGAGAAAAAAATTGTTATTAGTTTACGTAAAATAAATAAGTTTTGCGGGGAGCGATAATACCACGCACTAAGCTATTTATTTTATTGGTTAAAAACGATTAAAATTTTAAAATAATTGTCTCAGTTTTTACTGCAAGCAAATTCTGTTTGTTTACTATTAACTTTTCCGAGCAACCACAGATTTCTTAATTCAACTTTTCAGTTCATTACTTCTAAATAATGAAGCCATTAATGTAGAGAAATTGCTAGAAAAGTTAAGGCAGTTTTCGAGTAATTCAGAAAAATAAGTGAAGAAAATTGCAATTACGAGCCCGCTGTCTATTTTAATCCGGAATTCTTACGTCAAATATAAATTTTATTTTCTTCGGAAAAAATTGTCTATTATTACAGCATACACTGCATAGTTATTCTATAGAGTATAATTTAATGTGTTAAAACTTCATCCCTGAATTACTAATACTATACTAGCAGGAACCGTAGGTTACGCTTCCTGCTTTTTGTTTGATAACTTTATACACGAAGCGCGCGTTTCGGTAATAAGCGTTACGCTTTAAAAGAAAAACTCGCGAGGAAACCAAAAAACAAAAACCAAAATAGTAGCCGTAACCGCACGATGCTAGTTATTAAAATATCGTTTGTTATTATGTAACAAACTACCAAGTATGTGATATATTTTAAATTTTATTAATTTAAAATTTGAATGAGAAAATTTCAAGCAATATTTATCACAATATAAAACTAGTAGTTATTGCAAACGTAATAACGCATAAAACCGAGTGTTTATTTGTGTTAAAAACGTTTAGATTATTATTGCGTAGATGAAACTAAAATGAACACAGGTAAGAGCAAATTACTGTTATGAAAGGAATATTGGATGAAATTGCTTATAATAAGCAGCATCTGGTGATAAATTCGTAAATTACTTACGCCTGGTTGAGTTGGCAATATCGCAAGACAGGGATCTAGCTTACGCATTCTGATATCTTTGATTACTTTATTCAGTTGGATGAATTTGGGACCTTTGAGAGTTTCTTGTGCGATGAGGATGTTGAAGTTCTACGGTTACATGTATACTCAACCATGTTGTAAATTAAGCTCTTAATCCTTTTTAGAGTGAACACACATTAACTTGCTCCACACCTTCTATCTCTGCACATATTATTAATAATTAACTGAGCCAATATTTCATCTGCTACTTATACTCATTTGTCACAGCTTATCCTGCGTAAATCCTAGCGATATACCTACACTTTCCCTGTTTTCCCTAATTTGTATGAGTTAATTTGTTCCAGTTTGTATTTAAAATTACACAACCACTAGCTTACCGTCGCTCCATATTTAGAAATATAGATTAGCAGTATGACGCTTTCGGCCATTCAAATCGATACCTTTTTTGCATTTGATTATCAACATTTTCGTTTCATTCTCAACCTTGATAATTTTTCCTCTTACTATAATATTCACAACTATTCGATTATGAGTTTTTTTGGGTTTTGCATTAGGATACTTGTAGATGCCTAATTATTTCTTATCAGGCTCTAGCCTTGAATCATTGAAATCGATAACTTTTTGCTTACTTATATTTTCAAAATCAAGATTTTGACAAAAATCAACTCAGGGAACCCAAAAAAGTGGCTGCGTATGTGGGTGGGTATGTTTGTACCATCATAAGTATCGAACGTATAGACGGATTCCGATGAGCTTAAAATGTAGAGGTATATCAAAAATTCAGGGACAAAATAAGCTTTTACAAAAATTCGAAACCGGAAGCGAAAGTTAGACATGGTTTTAGTAGCTTATAGGTATTTCCTGAACTAAATTTAATAAATTTGAAAACTGAATCTAATAGCAGACTTTAAGGCAAATCTAACGCGTTTTCTCCAATCTTTCTATAGCTTTAAAATAGCGGCCGCTACGATTTTTTGAAAATTTTGAAATCAGCACCTTAATACTCAAAAATAGGTCGACCGATCGAATTTATATATTTCATTGTAATAACCCTATACAGACACAATTTAACTGCGCACAAACATTTTTTAAAAGTTAAAAGCTATGAAGTATAAAAATTTTCAAAATTTTGAAATTTCAAATTATTATTACATAAAAACTGGCAATACTGTTTCTTTTTAATTTTGTAGGCTTACAGCGCTTAAAACTTGATACAATTTAGTTTGTGTCTCAACCCGATAATTTCTCTGACACGCCTTCTATAAATTTTTGAAAATTTGAATTTTAACGCTTATTTACTCAAAAAACATCATTACATCGAGATGACATTAATTACTAGAAATGCTTTAATGGTACACAATGTGACAAACTACTAAAACTGCAAAGTGATAACAATATCAAAATTTTTGAATTTTTCAAAAGCAGACTGCTCAAAAATTGACATAACGATTTTTTAAAATTTTGTATACTTGTAGAACTATGAATCAGCTAAATTTGGTTTGTGTCTTAGTCCGCTAACTTCTTTGTGACACTTTCTATAAATTTTTGAAAACCGAAGTTTTTTTCCCCGTTATTTAAATCAGCGGAGGCGGCTAAACTTATTTCTGTTAAGGCTAAATGATAGTGATAGTAGATGAAGTCTTGAACTAGATTTGTAAATACGACAGTATTTGGGAGGGTTAATTTTCCCCTCTCACCCAATTTTTGGTGGACGAATTTGTTCTTCCGTATTTGGGTTTCTGTAATTCTAGGCAATGTATTTCCAAAAAATCAAAAACTCTCATTTTCTTTACGAAAAAAATTTAAGGTACTATCAGTTTATTTTACAATATCACTCGCTCTCTCTCTCTCTTTCTATCTGACGCCCATGCGACACACATACATACGCATACATATGTTGGGGCGTAACACATTATTAATAAGATATTTTCGAATATATATAAGTAACAATATCTAAAGTATAGGAAAGTCCAGACGAAGTACTTCGCTCATTTTTCTTTTTGTTGTAGTACATAATTATTTGATTTACAATTTCTTTGCGTAAAGATGCTCTCAGTTGCTCGATTATTAAGCCTGTAGCTTTCAGCCACCGAAATCGATATTATTTCTTTATATTTTTAATTACTCTATTTCTTCTTTTGCGGTCAATTAATGTACTCTACTGCTTTCCCAAAGCTAACTATTTTTTCCTGTCCTGTGTTTCTTGTATTTATCTCTTTTCACGCCGTCTTTACTATATCATATTTCCAACGCGTTTTGGATTTACTCCCTCTGCCGTCTTGTCTTCTCATCATCTGACCTGTCAATCAACATTTCATCCTTAGTATCTTCTCTTCTATGCCTATAGCTTTTGTTCTATCTCCTATACACTCGCTTCTTTTCTTCATTCCTTACATGGCTCTTTGTGCTACTTGCATTTTCGGTATTATTGTTATTATCAAAGAACATATTTCTGAACCATACGTTATTGCTAGTATCACGTATTCATCGTATACCTCAATTTTTAGCGTTTGAGGTAAGTTGCTTATAATACCATTTTTTCAGCTTGCGGAATGGCGCGCCGTGCAGCCTAGCTTTATTCCTCTATCCAGTTCATCACTTAATCCGTTGTTGTTTGGCGTTTATTAGTTTGCCATTACTTTTGGTTTGTTTTTATTGATTTTCAGGCCAATCAATTTGATGTTTTGTGTACGTCTGTTATATCTTGTAGTTCTTCTACATCACTGGCAAACAATGTCATCGGCATATGTATAAAAATAAAAATTTTTTTCCTGAATATTTACACCCTTGCTTTCCCATTCTATTGTCTTAAAAGTATTTTTAACAGCCGTTGTAATTAGTTGAAAGTGTATCCGCCTGCCTGACATTTTTATGTATTTTAATTGGGCCGGTGTTGTACTTTAGATGTGGTTGATCTGTAGAGGTCCTCGACTAATGCAGGATATCTTTGATCTATTCTGGCTTTCTCAACGCGTCTATTACTGCCCTGTGTTCTACACTATCAAAGGCTTTTTTGAAGTCAACAAAGGCCAATACTATTAGTATATTGTACCCTATAGTATTTTGTATTAATTACTCTAACTGTTTGTATACGGTCCGTAGTACCGTTTCTGAAACCCGCCTGTTCTGAGGGTTAGAATTAATCCAGCTTATTTTCAATGCGATTCGTTAATATAGTAAAGAACATTTTATGTATGTGTAACAGCCGTGATATATATGTCTATAGTTTTCCAGTTCTGTACTGTCGCCCTTTTCAAATATTATTAAAACCTTTGCGTTATCCACGTTTCTGGTAGTTTTCCCTGAACTAAGAATTGATTTAATAGGTTTTTATAATATTGTTAGCATTTTCATTTCACCGTTTTTTAGTAGTTCAATAACTACACCGTTTTCCCTTGGTGTTTTATAATTTTTAATTTTTGTAACCCCATTTTAATTTTATATCTACTTATGTTTGGTATTCTATAGGTAGAAGTAGCTTTCAGAGAGGGATCACATTATTAACACATTCACATGATCACACCATTATTGTTGTTGTTCTTGAACCACCATTTACGTCAGTTTTTAGTGCTTACTATGGGTTTTCTTGTTTTAGTCATATAATTTCTGATAAACTTGTTTTAACACCTTTAGTAGCGTGCCTCTATTTATGATAATTTTACTGGTTTTTGTTTTTGATTTTAGCTATCTGGCTTGTAATTGTTAATGTTTTTGATCTAAACACTTTACTTCCTCTATGCTTTCCTATCGTTTCTTGTAACATACTTGTATTATATTTGTGTGTATCATTTTTAATATTTTTCTTATATTTTATTCAATTCAATTATTTCTTTGTTTCGATGGATAGTTTACCTTTAGCTTGCCTTCCTTTTTTTCTTAACACTGTTTCAGCTGTTTGTATCATTGTTTATGTAAATTCTTGTTAATCATATCATCTATCTTTGCCAAGTTTATCGTCTGTTATGCTTTTTATGGATGTGAGTGTCCAGAATAGCTCTTCCTTCTCAAGGTAATTGACCAGCATTTGTCGTCTTGTTTTTTTAGTTCTATATTCATATGTTCCTGTGTATTTATGATCAATTTATCATATTGATTAGTCCCTTTTTGATATGAATCCAAATCCATGTAAGTTATTTTATGCATAGGCTTTGTAATAAACCAAGTGTCTTGTGTTCATTCCCTTTCGTCTGGTTTCGCTTCCAGCCACGTCTTACTTTAATTGTTTAGGGCATCGTTTAATTCAGTTCGTTTTTCTTATTTGCTAAGTATTGGACGGTGTACGTATCCAGGTAAATTTTATTTTTGCAGCTTCTCCGAACCCAGTGATTCTTAGCATCCTCTTTGCTCTCGATGCCGTTAACGTGACTGCTGCGATAGTCATGTAATAGCAGGAACGCTGTAAACCTGTGCTTCCTTATTGCACTCATACTTAATTGATTGATTTTGTTTGATTTGGAAGGTTTTGGCTTATAACCCTTTGCGCTAGCCACTGCGTGTTGATGGGTAAGTGGTATCCTTTGTAATTAAGGCTGTGTACGCTAACGTTGACTCAATGTATTAACATGCTTCCGCTACCGCACTTTGTATTACTCATAATTAATGAATTAGAAACGTATTTTTATTAGGATACTTTCAGTTGCTTGATTATCAGACTGTAGCATTTAGCCACTCGACGCAGCAAAAATTGTTCTTAATATTAGAATACTTATAATTAACCGATTAGCAACTTCTATACATTAGCACACTTCAAATTTGCTTGATTATCAGCCTGTAGCGCTCAGCCATTCAACTGATAATATTTCTATATATTACAATACTTGCAATTTATGGATTATTAACTTCTTTACATTAAGATACGTTCAGTTGCTTGATTACTATCCTATTGCTTCTATCCACTAAAATCGAAATCTTTTTTTTACATTATACCGCTCAAAATTAGTCGGTTAGCAACTGCCTTGCATTAGGATATTTACAATTGCTTGATTATTAGCCTGTAGTTTTCAGCCATCAAAATCGGCTATTTCTTTTTATATTCTGATATTTGTATAAAATTTTATAGAAAATTCTTTATATTAGGATACTTACAATGGCTTGATTTTTAGCCTGTAGCTTTCAGCCACTGAAATTACTAATTTTTCTATATATTACGATACTTGTAAGTCATAGACTAGCAACATTTTTTTTTATTAAGAAACATCTAGTTACTTAATTACTAGCCTATAAATAGCTTGCATTTACTGAAATCGACAATTTATCTTTATGTTATACAGTTGAAAATTAATTGATTAGCAACTGCCTTGTATTAAGATACTTCGAGTTGCTTGATTATCAGATTGTAGTTTTAAGCCACCGAAATCGGTAACTCTTTTTAGTATTACGATAATTATAATGAATTTATTAGCAGCTGTTTTACATTACGATACCAATTGCTTGATCATCAGCACCTTAATTTTACTTCTAGTTCGTGGATTACCAAAATTTTGCATTAGGATTCTCCAAGTCGCTTGATTGTCAGCCTGTAACTTTCAGCCACTAAAATTGATAACTTTTTATGATATCATATTATATATAATTATTTAATTAGAACTTTTTTAATTTACGGTTACTTACAGTTGCTTTATGATCAGCCTGTAAGGTATAGCCCCTGAAATATATATTTTTCTTTATATATTCCAGTGCTCCTAAATAATCGATTTCCAACTTCCTTGCATTAGGATACTTCCAGTTGCATAATTATTAGCCTATAGCTTTCAGGTACTGAAATCTGTATGTTTTCATATATTATAATAGTTACAATAAATGGATTAGGGGCGTTTTTGTATCGGTACTTGCAGCTGCTTGATTATATTATAAGCCTGTAGCTTTTGGCCTTCAACGCTCTCTTTTACATTAAAACAGCAAATCTGTAAAAAAATCTAGCAATCTATAGCGGCTTGTAATCGATTGCTAAACCTTTCTTACTTCTTACAGTTTTACTGTAACTGCTTGTTCTTAAAGAGTTGATCGGAAATACATTCATTGTGTTTTCTCTATTTGTCTGTGTGCTAATTTTATGAATTCAAATTAAAATGCTTCTAGTGCTTTATAAGGATATTTTATAACAAATATTAAAAAAACAAAAATAAAAAAATAATTAGCAACTTTATATTTTACAGCGCTTCAATTCAATAGAGTTGAACATTCAAGTTTCGCAGATCAGACCAACTTCACAAGTCTAAGATATAGAAGGATCCGATTGCATCTCATATTAATATGGATGGGACTCGAGGTTCTCATCTCGTAGATTAATTGAACTTGTTTTGTGCTTTGTAGTGCTACTGAACCGAGAGATGCGGTCCTCACTATCATCAGTCTGAAGGCGTGAAATTTGGAAGAGCGGGAATACAGCTCGTACTCCCTTTATAATTTAACCTATTCACCACCCTCTCACCAAGGCTCTAAAGTTCTATATAAGAGCATCTTAGGACAACTCAAGCATATCTTTAGTTCTCGATCTTTAAGTTTGATTTCGAATCGAGTTGGTCTTGCACGGTTTCAGCTGTGAAAGTTTAAGCGTAATCCTTGGATTACAACTGGTGCGAAAATTTCAAATTAATAAGATGTCTGGAAATGGTTTTATTAGATGGCGACGCGGGGAACTATTTTAGCTCAGAAGCTTTCATTGTGTGCTTTGTACAGTCCCCCTTGTAATTATTTATTTACCCATCTGATATTATTTGAATACTTATGAAGATTTTCGCAACCAAATGAATTTATTATTTTAAGTAAAATTCAGTTTGTTATTAAATTTCAACTGAAATTTTCTATTTGTTTAATCCCTAATGTAACTTTCAAACATCTTTTTTTACAGTCAATTGACACTGGTTGAAACTTGTATCAGTTGATGTCAACACAAAGTGTAATCCAATCTTGTTTAACAGAGGTTATCTGATATCGCTGAACCTAGAGTCCCTACACCCTATCCAATTAATCCCTTAATTGCCTCAATTTCATTTTTAGTCTATGTATTTTCTGTCTCGCTTCGCGACAACGTTACTGAGTTTAGTATAACAAAATTAGTTGTTAGCTGTGTTATTATTAGAACTTTTGAATTTAATTTTCACTCAACGTAACATTGTTATAATTTCTTATTTAATCATCTAAATTTAATAGGAAAGATTTTTACATTATTGATATGTAGATTTGATAAAGGAAACTTATGACTAGTGCAGTTACACCTGTAGAGGCTCTTTAAATTTTGGGTAAAAACAAGAGGCTACTTTATTTTTGTGTTACGTCACTGCGTGAAAAAAGAGGATAAAATGTAATTAAATTAATTGAAATGCTTAAAAGTGTAGCAATTTCATGAAATCACTACACAATTACTGCAATTAGATGCAAGGTTACATTACAGAAATAACTATTAAATTAATGTAAATTTACTACAATTACTTTATAGCTTATTTCAAATCAATTTATTGGTCAGTATAGTTACCCGAAGCTAACCAAAACTAACTAGTAATACTAAAAATTAGCTTAAAGTAGATAAGACTAATTATTATTTGACTAGCAATACTATGAAGTGTTTTCGAACAATTTAAAATCACCTAAATTATAAAACGTAACCAAAGTATTTTGATTATATTTGTCTATACTTGAAAAATTTACTGCTTCTATGTTCAAAAGTATTTACGCACAACGTTGAAGCCCCACAGCAGTGGCGGTGCAAAAGAAACCCACATTAATATCACTCCGCAAAAGGCAAATGAAACACGTTGTATATATACTGATCGTGCAACAAAGAAGACATAATGTGAGGTGTAGTCACAACAAGTTAGTGTAACCAAAAGAGTTAATCTTCCAAATTGAAACACTATTATATGAAAGGGAAATTTGTTTTATTATTTCAATATTAATTTAAAGAGACAGGGACAGGTGGCGATAAGGCTGCGAGACACGGCGGCGTTAAAGCTGTAAAATTATACTTGTTTATATATATATATATATATATAATATTACATTAGGGCATGTTTCAGAAGAAAATTAATTCAAAATCAACAAAGTTTCATAAAGTAGAGTAAAATGTGTTACACATTTGTGCAAGTTTGCACTTGTGTATTGTAAATAGTCATTAATTTTTAGTAGATCAATAGGTAATAATTATAGAAATAGAAACAAAGTTAGATAACGCACTCGAATTTCGAATGCGAATTAATTATTATTGTATATAATTATTACAATGAAGACTTTTATCATTTATTATAAATAGTCGAGCATTAGTAAATGTTTATTTTCTTAGTAATGAATTTTTCTTTCAAAATTACAATTTTAAGGGCTGCTACAATGTAACCATGTAACTGTAAGAAAATAATTAAATCATTTTTAATGATTCACTCTGTATGGGTTCTTTTTGGTACTCGTAAAATCCCAAAAATTATTATTAAGTTTATTATCAACATTATTATTTTTCTAATATTCAAATTATTACACTAGGCTCTAGCCACACATACTTGGAGAAACAATAGACTGAGTATGCTTGCTTAAATTTGTGGACTCAAGTCGGCCATCTTACGAGTCTCGTGCTCTCCTCACAGCATATTTTTCTCCTTAAAACAAACAAAATGGTTTGTATTTTTAGTACATGTGAAATTCTAATTCCTTAACCCAATTAAAACTTGTAAGATGGCTGCTTTTTTAGGTACACTTTTTGGAAATGGGTACTGAATGTTTATTCAGTCTATTGTTTTCTACGTTTGTGCATGGTGGTGCACTGTGGTGTTGGCTACCTTACTGTTTGCGGCTGCTTCAGCGTAGTGTTAGTTGCAGTTAGCGCAAGCTGCTTATAGGCATGTCCTATATTATTTAGAAACTTAACAGTTTTCTAACTCATCTCTAGTGCCTACAATATATTAAAGTAATCGCGTTGCTAGTTTTTGAGCAATATTTTATTAAAACTTCACACGTTTAGTAGTTCTGAAAGTTCTCCTACTTCATAACATTGTATACCTTTAGAGCATTTCCAATATCAATTGTCATCCTGATTTGATAACTCTTTTTTGAGTAAATAGACGTTAAAACCAAAATTTTCTATAATTTATAGAAAGCGTCACAGAGAACTTAGCGGGCTGAAACACAAACCAAATTGTGGGTTATTGCCAGTTCTATGAGCTTACCAAATTTAAAACAATCGTGTGGCCAGTTTTTGGGCAATTTTTTTGAACATTTCCGAAATATTGAAAATATTGTTTACTTCATAGGTTTTAGCGTTTAGAAAATTTTACATTGTTACATTGTATCTCTATAGGGCTATTACTATAGAAAATTGGATCACGATTTTCTAACTTGTTTTTGAATAATGAACAGCTACGGTCGAAATTTTCAAAAAATCTAACGGCCGCCATTTTCAAGTTTAAAGTTCGAAAGAAAGCGTTAAATTTGACCTACAGTCTTCTATAGGACTCCCGTGTCAGGCTTTCAGAAAATTCGTTCTCAAAAAAAATGTTGAGTTCCCGCTTCCGGTTTCGGATCTGTTTTAAAAGCTCATTTAAATCTAATCGTCCGTTTAGGAGTTATAAAGTGCACTCACACACACACACACACACACCTACCCACACACACACACACACCTACCCACACACAGACAAACATTTTAAAACTATTTTTTTGGGTTCCAAAAGGCACAGCACGTATTTCCGAAAAATCACAAATTCGAAAATGTGCACGAAATCAATACTTAAAATAACGAAAAGTAAAATACAGAGATAGAAAACATCTCGGCAAACTATTCAATCGGTATTCATTTTAAAATGGCCTGACACTACTTAAAATATATTATTTTTGGAAGTATAACTTCGTTGTATAAAAGACTGACAAAATAAAACTTCAAAATCAAATAACAATCATCCCGAACTAATTAAAACGTCAGATAACGTAACAGACTAGCTACGCATTAAATTTAACAAATTTATTTGAAGTTTAATGTATTACTGAAAATAGCAGGTACACTTCAAATTATATTTCGTGGAAGCTCGGCATTTAATAACTGATCAAGTGCATATGACAAGTACGGCTTTTAAACGTTTCTTTAGATTTTTAATAGAAAAATGTCACATACACTTGAAGTCACGTGTAGGATGATAAAAAACGATTCTTTTGAACAGCAACCGGCAATAAGATGCATAACGTCAACATATAAATAAATACTCATTAACCGAATTTATTTAACAGTTTGGCCATGCAATCAAGTCGCATTG
Organism: Ctenicera cuprea; assembly: GCA_958336395.1. Lineage (NCBI taxonomy): Eukaryota > Metazoa > Arthropoda > Insecta > Coleoptera > Elateridae > Ctenicera > Ctenicera cuprea. The sequence continues at coordinate 22,622,823 of OY284491.1, forward strand.
TCGAAAAACTCCGCGAAGGCTTACTTACTACTAGGTAACTATGTGGCTCTCAGGTTCACAAACATGCAGAATATCACCAGCATTGACAATGAAAACAAAAAAACTTAAGACGTTAGCAAAGTTTGATCAAAATATATATTTTTTTGCGGAGGAGGTATTTTTCCCGGTAGTTTCCGGTAAACACAAATTCCCTACGCGGTTAACGCTTTAGACCCAATCGGTTTAAAATTTTTAATCTTCCTCTCGAACAAGGTGGTATTTTAACCCCATTTAACTGAAAATCCATCTCTTAAGAATTGTACAAGTAATGCAAGTGTTTGTTGAAGTTGTCTACCCCCCCCCTGTTTAACATTTTTTTAATTTATAAATTAGAAATGTGATTATCATATAAATTAGTACATTTATCGCAGTTCTCCTTTAAAGTTGATATGTAACAAGTGATTTTAATTATAATATAACTAGCAAAACCTATCGGATACGCTCCCCAATGTTATTTTATACACGGCGCTTGCCGCTCCGAATGTTTCTTCCGCTGAGTATTAATATTAATAGTTACGCTGCTGACCCCCAATATTTGTGTTCTTATAGAAGCACTAAAAAACATTGAAATTTATACAGTCATAAAAATAAATTCTGCTATCGCCAGTCAACCTGGATGTCACAAAAACACAGAGATTGTGGAATTTTGTATTTGTATTTAAATACAATTACCAAATTTTCTTAATAAATAGTAGCATTTCATAAAACTTGTATTTTATTTGGATATTACATTGTAAGCAATATCTTTAATTCTGATTATAGTAACCTCTGTGGGGAATTCGAGGGTCGACTTATCGGATTATATGTCAACTGTGCGGAGTTCGAGAGTATGGTTGCACCGCGTAAGGAATTCGTGTCTGTCCGTATTGTTCCCCAAAATCCATGACATAAAAAGATTTGAGAGAAATGTACATCTCGTTCTACCCTGAGGCATACGTTCCAGATACCACTGGTTAATACGCTTTAGTGCGATAAGTCACATTGCAACTAACCAGCTCGAAGAATCTAAAATAGTCACACCGACTAATTAAAAATCCAAGCACACAGCTAGCTGTGTCTACAGGACTTATCAACTCATATTGCGGCTCAACAACAACGATATTAACACATCAACAATAATAAATCATTAGTAATAGCCTCGCACCCATGTCGGCACCACCACCATCTTTGCATGGGTGTTAAAAGTTTATTATCAAACAATTATAAAATAATAATAAAATATTGACACCGAAATAGGTAGATTCCAAGAACACAACTAGTTGTTTCGACAGACTTTGTCAACTCTTATTGCGACACTACAACAACGATATTAACACACCAAGGACTCGATAAAACTCTTAATTAAGATAATGTATAAATTTTTTTCTTACGGTAATGATTATATTTATATTAAACATGGGGAAATATTTTATTTAGTTTAAATACTCACAGTAATAGATAATTAGAGTTGTAGATTACAAGATAAAATAAAATTTTGTCTAAAGGTTTTTGATTTATGTAATAAAGCAGGTCTCCTTGTCACTGTAGTATTTTCCACTCAAAGTGGTTTAAAGGTTTATTCATATTTAGTTATTCCCGCAATATTTGCAGCGATAGAACCTTGGCTCTGAGCCACCCCGATGCTAAAACAGTTTTTCGAAAGTTACAAGGATCTGAACAGGCATGATTACTAAGCTGACGTCAATTTTGCTGACGTCACGAAAAACGACTGACTACAACTTGTTTGACAGCCCTTTGAGGGTAAATATGCCATGAAACGCAATTAACTTCGAAAATTTAAAAACCGTTGCAATGGCACCTCTCCAACATTCTGGAAACTTAAAAAAATATGTTTAATAAACTAGCTTCACGATTTCTTTTAATATTAAGTGGGAGGCGATACACTTTTCGGCTTCGGCAGTATTGCTCATAAGAATGTGATTAGCATCAAAATGTTTTTGTTTCTGCGCGAATTACATTAATTAGAGTTGATCGACACAAACTTTAGTTGTCATATTTCGTCATTTTTCTGCAAGTTATTGTATTTTTTGATGATCTATTCGGTTTTTAATTATTTGTAGGTATTCTAAGAATTTTTTAACATAGTGTATAAATCAGGGTCGGGTCATTAAAGATCTCGGCTCATTGGACTTAGACCAATTAGGATACGAGCTGGTATAAATGCTAAAACTGGCATCATCTTTGCCGACATCACCATAAACGATAGACTGAGCTGTAATAAAGGTTGAAGTATGGATGGATTAAATGATTGCTTCTATAGCTTGTTTTCTAATAACAGTCGGGGAACCGAACAACGTTATAATTAAAAAATTTACACTTTGGCAAATACGGTAAATAACAATATCTAGCATGAGAAAGTTCAATCGAAGTGAACACATCTACTTTTTTTTTAATTTGTGGCCACCAAACATTGGCAGGCGTTATTTTATTTTAATCCCAATGTTGTTGTGCCTTTATTTCGGCAAGAGATTTGTATACTTAATCAATATGTCAGTGTGACTCACTACTATTTACTACTATTAAAGTCAGAATGAAATAAAAATATAACAAAATTAAAATTTCTCGTATGAGCGTACGGTTCTAGGAAAATGCTTTCTCCATTTGTGGATGCTAATTTTGCAAAAAACGTATACCCTGTTTATTTGCAGTTTCAATAATAATTAAGCAAAACCGCAGTTGAATAAGTTTGAAGTAACAAAAAATATTAAACCATGTTGTTTTCTTTCAGTTCTATTCTATTGAAATAATTATTTGCTTGAATGCATCACCACAGCAGCGTGGTTTACATAAAATACTTTAAAGTTCTATTTACACAAATTATTTCTACGTAAACGACTCTTTTCATGGTGTAACTTTATTAAATGTATTTATTCATCCCAGCTTTGCGAGCAACCGAAATACTAAAATAAAATATCAAAAACAGTGTCCATACTGCATATGAAACTCTCCAGGATAACCTTTGATGCAGCTATTTTGTTAACGTTTTAACATCTGTCCCGCAAGCTATTCTAACATTAATTAAAAACACGAACAGTATCTATAAAATATTAACACATAATCTCCTTGTTATTACCCCGCAGATATTACAAAGTTATCTACATAATAGCATTTCATATAGCGTGCTATTATTCCCACACGAATTATTCAAAAATGGATTTTCCGATTTGTGTTTTTATTTGAAATTCTGCGAGGAAAAAATAATTATTTGGTTCACTGATTCAACGTCAACTGCATCGTAATGCAGCAAAAGTTTTCATAACGTTATTTTCATATTAATGCAGCGCCGTTGGGAATCTTTCTTATTCATTCTAGACGTAAGCATCGAGTTTTGAATAAAACCCTACGAGAATTTAATAGAGGTAAAGGATAACATCATATATCATTAGCATGACAGGGATTTACGAAAATTAATAGAACAGAGGTGAGGGAATATCACACTCTGATGTAGGACAGCTTTCGCACATTTAGTTAATTAATACTAAACTTCAATTTTAATTTTTTGTCCGTATGCCAACCCTCGTTTTTGGTAACAAAGGAAAGTGAATAAACAAAGATATTTTTATAACAAGTGTTTCGTTTCTTGTAGCAATATTTAATTTAAATTTGGGTGTATTCGCGAGGTTGAAAAAATGAATAAAAAACACTTGAATTTCAATTTTGTAGATAGCAAACACTGCCCCAGGTCTATTATATTTTCACGTCAGCTCCATTTTCAATCCATTGGAGAGTTCCTCCCGTGAACTGCTGCCGGTTATTATTTTCTTATTCTTATGTTCGAGCATAACTTCATTATAAAACACTTTCAGGCTTCGAAAATCATAATTCAGGTAACATTCCTTATTTGGATAAAGCAAAATTAATTGTAGGTGGAAAATTTTTAAAAGATTTGTTTTGAACAGGAATATTACTTTTTTACTAATTTAATTACAAGTGCGAATCATTACTGAAATTAAAAATTTTACATAATCCTAGAATTTGCAAAGACTAATTTAATTCATTAAAATCGCTTGAAATGGTTTTAAATCTCCCTGCAGTTATTTTGAGCCCTTATAACTTATGAAAATTGTATTTGTGTGTATGATCGTCGCGCTTTGCTTGAAACAGAAAAAAAAATACCAAGTTTCTTTTTTACTTAAATTCCCCTTTTTAGAACCAAAAATGTGAGAATAAATCCTGAATATGTGCAGAAACATTCTTGACTAAGGTATAGCAATTTATTACACACGTTTATGGTATGTACTGTGAGTACACACTTCTCAGTCATAAGACCACATAACACAAATTCTCACAAATTTACTGAAACAGGCGACTAATGAGTGCGACAAGGCGAAGAGACAAACTTTTCAGTAGACACCCGCAGTTTTTAAATAAAATTAAAAAAAAGTACGAATGGATACATGTATGCCTACTTAGCCCTCCTATTGTCTCCTTTCTTTATTCTACTCATTACTTGCCTATATCTTCCTTGTCGCACTCATTAGTCGCCAGTAAACATATGAAGAGATCCAAAAAAAACTGATCCTCAGCGGGCTATGGAATGAAAAGTCACGTCTTTACTAGACTAAGGGAATGTTTATAATGTCAATTTCAGGTTAGGTTTTAATTATTATCTGACATTATAAACATTTCCTTAGTCTAGCAAAGACGTGACTTTTCATTCCACAGCCCGCTGAGGATCAGTTTTTTTTGGATCTCTTGATCTGTACACGTTCTCGGACAAATCGAGCTTAATGAGCAACTGAATAAGACCACGTGTGTCGTGTATGCCATTTATAAAGCTAATCAAAATGTTGCTTATTGACAATGTGTCTTTATCAACAACAAAAACACAAACATATAGCGAATGCTGGTTTTCTGAAGAATGAAACGTTTTAAAGAATTATTGCTCTTTTTAATAATATTACCCCAAAACACCCGTTAGTGAATCCTCACGCTCTAAAAACAAAATTGGAAATATTGATATTCATCCTCTATTGGCTACTACTCCTTAAAATATTCTACAAATGCTCGTGCTCTTCTAAAAATATCAGTTTTTAAAATTATGATTAATTGAACTGATAGTGCGTGGCTAAATCTGTATCGACTCACCTGTCGATTCTTGTTTATTTTTATTTTTACACAGGTTATTTCACAGTATCATTTACAAAGTTTTAGGTAAGAGTTGGTCAGGAACAGCAAGGCTTATCTCGGATAATACAATGGGGTCGTCTAGTAATAGTAAGGGTTACTCCCCCCCCCCCACCATAGTCACCCAATGTTGGTCAGAAACACTTGCACTAAAAATTGAACAAGAAATAAACGAAAGGTGTTTAAGTAATAATTTTCAGAATTTTGAATCATGATACTCGACTTAAACTAATCATGAGGAAATTATATACTATAGTGGCACCCGTGGGCTACGCCCTACTCTTTTTGATGATATTTTAAATGACAAATAAACTGTTTTAAGCTATAAGACATGTAATTAATGCGTGCACAGTGACATAACTGCGCCAATACAGTTGCATTGAAACTCGTGATTGAGAGGAGCCTACGTTCATAGTGTATATTTGATGTAATAATAAAAGCAAATGTATTTAAGAGAAGAAAAATTTAATTTTTTTTTAAATTAGTGAGTACACTAATAGTATATTTAAAAACAAGTTTCATAAGACATGATTTTAGAGCACGCGTCCAAGTTAGAAAACGAGCCGCTTGCGGCGACTTTTCTAATGGACAAGTGCGCTTAAATGTCTTATGAAACGTGTATTTTATGCTATTTTTTCTATTTTGGTCCAAAAATGATAAAATTACCCTATTTTATATTTTAATTTAAAAATATAATCGATTAGGAATTTGTTTTTATTTTGTTTCTATTTTGTGGCTGTTGGTGACATTTAAAACAATTTTAAACAATTCAAACTACTGTCAAATTAAAATTAAGACAAACTGTGTTTGCAAGTGATTTAATTTGTAAAATACCTAAGATTTGAAGATAAGATGGAAGAAGAATTATCTTGCACCCCACCCGAGCTACGCAAAGTAGCGGAAAATACGCTAAATAATGTTAATTTTTAGAACTTACAATTTGAAGGTTATGTTTATAACGCGTGATGGTTTTGTTGTCACATGGATGTCACCAACCTAGCAAAATAAAATTTCGAATTCTTTAAGAAGTTGCTTTGTGAAACCCAAATGAGTTTCATAAAGCAGTCAGTAAAGAACCAAAATAGAAAAACTAATTTAACATTTAACATTAGTATTATATTCTAAGACTACATATACATTCTGTCTGGAGATTTCAAAATGCCAAACCCTCCGGGAGTGCGCCACTGAAACAGTTAATAGTTAATTTAGTACAAGGGGCTCTAGCATAAATAAATAAATATTATACAATATACATTTAGTCTTAGATTATAATACGTATGTTAAATGCATAATTTGTTTAATGCACTCGCTAATTACAAATAAATAATTAATATTTTTCTTCTGTTGAATTCTTAGACCTAATCTAATTACATTTGCATTTATTTTTATATGCAAATGCGTTGGCTACATTGACGCAGTCATGCCACTGTGCACGCATTAAGTGCGTGGGTTATTTATTTCTTTTTAAATATTACAAATCAAAGGTAGAGTGTAGTCTACGGGTTTTGATATTTTAATTTAAATAAAACAATTATTTGAAATTTATTTTTGGGAAAATTTTTAAATAAAGGTGAACTTTTTAAAAAATATTTCTTAGCTCTACGTATGAATTAAGTTCTGTTATGACCTACATTTTCCATGGATAACCATTAAATGGATTTTTGTTGGTGAAACTGTTCTTTAACTGTGATTTCCTACAGTAGATATTTCTCTGGGTAATAATAACTTTTTGCTGAAGATCTATGAGAGACAAAGAGCAAATAATATGGGACGTTCAAAAAAATAACTGAACATGTGCTACCCACTTAAACCGAAATAAACAGTAATTGAGGTCGCCATTGGAAACAGGCATGCAATTTGCTGGAATTCAAATGAAATTAATAATTATCCCAAGTGACTAATTTGTATGTACAACTGTCATAACCACTGGTCATAAATGAAACTAAAATCTGACAAATCGATTAATTAGACCGAGCAACAGACCTTAGCGCGAACGTACTGTAATTGAATGAAACCGATTGACTAATCCAGGTAATCGCATTAAATTAGTACCATTTATTTCGGGTCTCTAAGAGAATTTGTGGGTTTACCTTTACGTGTGATTATCCCTTCGAGTTCAAAATTGCCAGTCACTTTCCGGGTTTTACTTTTCACGGCTGTCAGAGTAAATGACGGAAGCCCGAAAAAACATTTGAAGCTTTTCTACCTTACTGGAAAGCTCGGAACGTTTTATCGATGTGTATTATGCACAGTTAAACTATTTTAGAGTCTTTTTTATAGTTGAGAAGCGCCAGTAGTTTGGTGGACTGTAAAAAATTCTATTTTTGTGTTGACATTGCATATTTCATGAATTCCAGCAGCGTCCTTCCATAAAAACTTTCTAGTCCCTGACAAATTTGGGCTTATCCTTCAAGATATTTCAACAAGCACTCTCAGGACGGTCATTTCTTCTTCAAACATCTCGAAATAATAAGCGCAAAAACCACAGGTTTAGTGAAGAGGTTCCAGGCTACAAATTTTCTGTTTTTAAGTTGAGCGAGATAAAAACAGTTCAAGTTTGGAAACTTTACATTAATATTCTTGTCACTCAAAAGCACGTAATAGGCGACGTTAATTTTTCTGTTCACTGAACGTACGTCAAACACATCCCCTGTTCATTTTCTTATATTCTTCGGTCTTATCTTCTGTTATACGTAAGCTTGGTAAATAATATTGCTGCTGTGGCAGACGTTTTACTATCAAAATATAACAAGAATCGTAAACGTGCTGGGAATTCCGAAAGTTCAGGTGGAGTTATAGTTGCTTCAACGGTTTCCGTACTTTACGATGACAAATTATTTATTAGATTTAACTTTCAGGAAAAGTTCAGACAGTAACGAGAGAATCAACAACTCAACATCATAAAAGTTGTTAACACACTTTGTCTTCATACATCTAAAAAGTAAAACAATGAGATTGGAAAGTAAGCTATTTTAAAATTTGCACTTTATTTTGTATTTAATTTTTATTACAAAAATATATGAATACAAAAATATATGTATATAAAATACTTAATTACTTTAACAATATTTATTTATTTTAACCTTATACGTATTTCGGCATGTTTACATACCATTGTCAAAGGTTACGTGAAAAAGTAAACAGTTAGTGTTGTTGTAGCAATAGAACTTGGTGACTTGATCTCGGTAATCGTCTCCAGCTGACTTGATTTTTTATTCCAAAATGTCCAATAGAGGAGAATTTAAGAGATCAATTTGCTCATTCAATAACGGCACAGTTTTTTAATGTTTGTGAATTTCAAAAGCTTCTAGTATATCTAATTTACGTTTATCATCAAAATAAATAAATATTGTTAAAGTAATTAAGTATTTTATACACAGATACTCATTAAATATGAACTTTAACAAAGTAAAGCTGGAATTTATAAATAAAACAAAAATATATACCAACGAATTAAAATTTTGTAACAAAGTCATTACAAAGACAAAAATTAACAAATTTGGTATGTTAAAAATTACTGTTATAATTAATTGCGCATCAGTAACCAAAACTAAGCAACTATGTTTCGTGTTTGTTTTCTCAGAATAATATTACATACGAACATAAATTAAAACAACAACCTACATTAAACTAGAAACTGTTTATATAACTAATGCAATTAAAACTTTATCCATATTTTTCTTAATGTTGGAAACAGGACATTTCAAGTACATTTTTACTAATTAAGTCAATCCGAGCTTTAAACCCTTATTATAACAAAGGTAAGCTCCCAACCGCATTGTGGAATAAAATTAATCTTGATTATTTTACATACTTAGATATTCAAGCGGTTTAAAAAAGACTTTTAATAAGGCTTGTTTGTAATAAATTTTAAATTTTCTGATGTTAATTGAGGTAGCATAATATATAATAAAATCTTGTTGAATTACCTATAATTGCTTGAAATTTGCATGCGTTAAAATAAGCCTTAAAGTAACTAAAATTCACAACGAAAATAATTTGAGTCGGAGTAAAATATCCGCAGTAAATTTAAATTACTTAAAATATTGTTTTCAATCAGAATTTGTATCTCTCATGATTTTGAATTGTTTACATGATTTAAAATAACGGCTGATTAAATTATAAAAAGAGTAACAATGACGCAGCGAACTAACGTTAGGCCGTTTGAACTTTTACAGATTGATTAATATTGTCAATAATGTACATAGCATTAATAATGACATTTACTAATGGTCGAGATTATGTCCCCACTGAACCAGTGTAGGGCAAAAACACTGGCAGTTCCACTTGAAATTTGAACACTAACGCAACGAATATGTTCGGAATTTTTAGTCGTATTATACCCTAGTTTGAATATTTTTTTTAATTTGCTTAACTGCTTAGCAGTAATACGAGAAGAAACCAAATAAACATATAACGAGAAGTCTTCTCAACATGCGATCGTAATAACGGAAGTTATGTAACGGATGTATAGGTGCGACTATATTTTCCATCAAGCTTCTAGATTCTAGAATCGGTGCGTCAGTAACAACAGTACGTAAATGGTCACAAAGTTGGTGCGCGCGTTTACTCAGGCCGAAGGAGGAATAAAGGATGTAAACATTAACAACATTTGTATAGGAAAATAAATTAGTAATTGTTGAAATTTACATGTAAATTAAGGAAACGGTAAAAGTCGCTTCCTTCATGAAAAACATTGTTTTTTCTGCGTGACATAGATTATACCGACAGATTCTTGTTAAGTAGGTTGTTGAATATACAAAATGGCCGATCTTTTTGGTCGGTACGAAACTTATTTATTATTAGAAAACGTTTCACTAAGCGACAAAAGATTTTATTTATAGATTTTAACGTATACATGCAGCGAACAAAGAATACACTGTGAGAAATATTGTAAAGCAAAACGTAGATATCATATGGCTATGATATTGATGATATGAGTTCTTTATCAAAATTCCGCGTGCCGCATCGTGGGGGTAAACGTTGATAGAGCTTGAAGCTGTGTACATATAAAAAATAGCTTTAGTTAGTTTTTAATAAGACACCGAAAGAAATAATACATAAATATGTGACGTAATACAAACATGATGCTGTTTCTAAATCAGCACAGTTTTTTGTTAAATTATAGACTGCAAAAAACACTTTTAGTGAAAACACGTGCTTGGCACACATTTTATTTTTTAATGTGGGTTGGTCTGATTGTTTTTTCCAAAAACCAACAAGGTTGGAGACGTAACAAGTGACATTTGCCAAGAAAAAAATACATGGTGGAGTTAAGTCTGCAGATACGTTACGCGAAAAATTTTGAACACCAATTGTTATTGATAAAAAGCTACTAGTTATTTATTCCTATCAATGAAAACCTAGTCGTTTCTTTAACCGCATAAATAAAATCTGTTTAGTTAGCAAGTAGAAACTGCAACGTTTGATTGATAAAGTGAGACATTTGGACATATGATTGAATTATTCAAACTGAATTGCTTGATAATTTCACGGGCAAAATGACAATTGTTGTTTGATTATTGACCTGCATTGAAATTACGTTTTGGCAATAAGCTGGAGCGCAAGTTTCTGAGTTTGTTTGATAATTATAAAAGCATAGGCTTCTGTCAACAGTTACATCACGAAAAAACTTAAAATAGACATGTTTAGAAATTACAAAAACTTGTTGCAGAGCATAGTAATACAGAAAGAATGAATGATTATTTATCAGCCGCGAATAAGAACAGTTCATTTCGTTTAATTTTTATTTACATTGCACGGTAACGGGGTGAAATCGCTATGAAACTGCCGACTGCTAACTTTTGCTATGGTGACAGCTTTTACCTATTCCAATAAGTTGCGTTTTAAAGGTTTAGACATTAAAGATAAGCTATTTTGGTTCGTTGTTTGTACAAGGTGTAGAATCGAGTTACGGAACATAGGAAATGAAATGTAAAAGAAAGGATAACCGATAGCATCAGCATTAGAGCAAAAGAGATTGCGGATACCATGGGCGTGGACATTTTGACGAGCAAAACCGTTCACACCCGAGTTTGCTGGTAGCAAAACGCTGTTTACGAAACAACATGCGCTGACTCATCCTCCACTTTTTTCATTGCTCCTATCCATCTTGTTTGTTAATCTATTTCATTCTGGTCGTGACGTTTCGTTACCAAAGCTAGTTTTGACAATAGATTATTATACCCCCTTCTCATATTCCATGCCTACTGTTTTTATTTTTTCTCTGCTGCTTCTATTCTACCTTCTTTTAATTTTTGTTTTTTATATTTTTTTACGTTGTTTTAATTTTACCTTGTTGATTTAATTTTTTTTCTTTTCTTTCTATTCTATTTTCTAAATTTATCTTCTGTTTGTTGACTATTTGAGACTTTGTTGTAATTTAATCACCTTTATTACAACTGCTTTCTCTCTTTGCTTTTTCGCCCATTTTACTTCTAAACTGTATGTCTTTTTTATAACACTTTTTATTTGTTTGCTTTGTCAATATTTTGTCTTACTTTCTCATTTCTACTTTTCAACTTGGCGCTGGCTGTTTCGTTTATTTCTACTACTCCAGTTTTTCTTATTTTGTGGATATATACCAATGTTTAATTTAGTCAACGAAATATTGTGTAATTTAAGTCAACCAACCAGAAATACATATTTACACTGAAAATAAATGCGAATAGGACTTCCTGTTTGTGGTTTTAATTGCCTTCATTTTGATTATCTAAAATTTCTTAGCCGTTAGACTCTTCCTTATAATAACTACGCTTAATCTTACATTTTATAAGTATTCTGTTTAATTTAATTACTGTCCCAGTTTCCATTTAATTCAGAATGCAAGATTCCACGGTTTTGCAAAATTATAAAACTAAATGGCGCAATTTAAAACGGAACTTAATTTATGGCTTAATTTATAAAAGTCAGAGTTCTACTCAGGATTAGAACCTCATTCAAAGCGAGTGTTGGGGTCAATATGAAAAGCCTTATCCCACTTTTCTGTGAAATTTCAATTTAGGGTTTTGTTCACATCGGAAATTTCTATTAGACCACTTTTACAACTTAAATTAAAATTTTAGTTGGAGGCTTAAATGTAATTACTTACACACTTTAAAAAGATGTTATAAATAACTTAATGTTACGTTAAGTCATGGATAATTGTTTAATGGATGGATAATTCGGTTGAGCTCCTTTTCCTTAAATTCCTTCTGACGGGTGCTTTCTCCAATTTATCTCGGTTCGTGTGTGTTTAACCTCATGACGGTGCTGTTGCACAGATTTTCCGTAAGTAAATGCTTTTCTATCGATTGGGGGCTCTAAGCGCACTTTAATTTCCTCAGTTTTCATTCAGTGAACGTAGCATTTGCCCCGGTGCGGGTTAAATTGGAATGGTGTGTATGCCGTCGGTGTTTAGTTTGCGGTTTTCATGCACGGGAAACAAATAAGATCCGTAATTTAATATCAAATTGGTACGTGCGGTAAACCAGCTATCATCACGCTGCAATAATGCCTCTGAATGCGACCTGTTTCAACAATTTCAGTCAGGCATATTATAGAGCGCAGAACGGCGAACACCGCAGTGTACGCCGTTTGCCATCGATTTTTCACTAATACTTGAATAATGACGAAAACGACCGTAAAATTCGGTGATTCATAACGCGGGTTTGATGTTCCACGAGTAAGGCCGCAATTCCGCGTGCGACTTTGCAATAAATTTCTAGCTCTTCAAAATCCCACAGGAAATAAACACTTATGAAAATTTTGTTCCTTTTTGGGAAAAATAGATTAGCGCGTATCAACTGCGCGTAACCGAAAATCAAGCCGTAATTTTTTTCTTTATCGGCGTTACACTCATTTATTCAACATCCAGCCCGGCGTATCTTTCTCATGTCCCTTTAGATAAATCTTTAACGATCACGTTCGTTAGGTTTTAACTCTAAGCGTGGAAAATTCGTTGGTATTTTTGGCTGCTTTTTCTATTATTCGACGAGTTTTTTACAGGTTTCCTTTTCACCCCAACACGACGACTCTTGTGTATAACGCAGATTCGAAAATTTGTATTAGATGGAAAGTGGAGATCGCGATAACATCGAGTTAGAGTTAATTCAAGATTTATACACCCTCATCACAGCCAGAGAAATTTTGAAACGCTTCAAAGTGTGTCAGAACTGCTACTATTATTATTTCACCTTCACTTGCCGAACTAAACCCCCCTACACCAGTTTTCATAACGACAGTTAAATAATGAAAATGAATGGATGAATGAGGATCATCAGACAAGAACGGATTTAGGGGGTTTATATTTGTACATTCTGCTTCTCTTCTGCTTTCACTCGCTGCCAGCAATGATAATGAATGATGAAGGAAATACAAAATCGGATATGCACTGCATTCATTTCCGGCATCTTTAATTCAAATTTCCGATAAATAAACTTGACGAGCGAATCTGCATTATTTTTGTATCCGTAATGGCGATATTAATATTACGTAAAATGAATGAAGCAAAATTATAACTAGAAAAAAAGTATAATTAGAATATTACAAGCTGTTCTTGTTGACTATCTGTCAACAACCTAATGAAACTGCACTCAACCAGAAAGTAACAACAAATAATCAGTGATTGATTTTATATTAATTAAAATAACGGATATAGGTTAAAACTCTAAACAAAATTAATTAACTAATTTAAAAAGCCGTGTCAAGATATTTTATTTTAAAAAGATTTGCCTAGATACTTGTTCTTGATTTTTGGCTTTAATTTTATTTCTAAAATGTCTGAAACAACAAGAAGTATTCATCTTCATAAATTATACATTTTGATTGTTATATAGTTTCTGAGGGCTACAGCACCCAAATTTGTCTTGATTGCAACTTCAAACTTGAAACTGTCTGTTTGTGACCAGTGGACTTTGAGATTTAATTTGGAGGGGTATTATTTCATCTTGGGCGACATAAAGACGGCTTTTGGGAGAGAGTTTCAGCTACATCGGGTGCATTCTGTTATGAACGGTTTATGAATAGTTCTGCTGTTTGAAGATAATTTAATTGAATGCTTGCAACTAATTAGTTAATGGCGGTTTTCTGAATTATACGATGTACATTATGAAATTATATATTAGTAAAAAAATAAAAGTGGAAATGTTTATAAAAAAATTAAATTTAATTCTGTCAAAACCCTACTGCATATATTTCAAAAAATTTGTTTAGTAGTCACCAAGTGACAATGTTTAAGTAAAATTTTCAGTAATAGAAAGGTGCCAAAAACAACAATTGTAACAAATAAAACGATAGAAAGATTTTAGGAAAATATAACGAGTTATCAATGAAGCTTATAAAGCTATAAGTACAAACCTTTTAAACAGAAAACTTATTTTATAACAATTTTAATAAGTTACACCCCAACGCAAAATTAACCGTTTAGTAAAATAGAGATGTACGCAGTAAAAAAAAAATTAGGTTACTAAAATATTTGTGGCTAAAATCCTAGCAAGCTTTCTAAAGTTATTCTTACCATGCACGTAGAACAAAATTCCAGCTTATAAAAGCCCGTTTACAAATATTCCTTTGGTAAGAATTTCTTAGGAAAAATTCCACACGTTAAGATCTACCTTTACGATGCAAAATTCTATACAAATATATTTACAGTAAAGAAAACATCGCACACGATTCTTGTAGCAATATAATTCTATCAAAGCGATAAAAATATAAATTTTTTATGTAAAGAGTTCCACATCAGAAGTATTAAAGATAGTTTTAAAGTTCTGATAACAGAACTTCTTGTTGGTGGTATTTTAAGCAAAAGGTTTTTATGTTATACAACATATTTGAAAGAGAAGCCACACACACCACAAAGTTAATCTACTCAGTAAAGAAAAGAAAAATGCATAAGTAAAGTACAGAAGCACCGTAAAGCAAGAAGATTACGAAAGTTATAAATAAAAACGAAACGCCATCCAAACAAAGATAAAAACAATTAAGGAGGAATACTGGAAAAGTTTCACTAAGGACATGGAACATGATCTGACAGGAGCACAAAATAAGTGTGAAAAATGATCAAAAACGGAAAATCAGAAGTGAACCATTTATTTAGTATTAACAAAATCAATATATAAAAATAAACTGCATACTTTTTCCAACTATTCACGAGCAATTAATACCAGAGGAATAGAAATCAAGCATTGCTAGTTTGTTCTTGGAAAGGGGAGATAAAAATATGTCTCTCATTTACAGAGGAATCGCATTGCTCAGTACCTACAGTCCAAAAAATAGTCGCAACAAATTATACTAAAAGAATTACAAATGCCGTATTTATACGGCATCGTACGACTATTGTAAATCAGCATTCATGTGTTTTGTAGATTGAACGAAGTTTTTAACCAAATACAACTACATGACGTTTTAATAATACTCCGAGAAAAAGATATCCCCACATCTTTAATTAACCTAATAGAGCATATACAGTGACCGCCAAAAAATCTGCACCAATCAAATTGTAGTGTGAAAGAGTATAAGAAAAAATATCTACAGATGAGCTAACGCATTAAATTTAATGACATTAACATAGCAGGTTTTGAAAATGATTTAATTTCCGAATTAAAAGACATAAGAAATAATAGAAGCTCTCGTCGTTGAATTTAATCTAAGCTCGCAAATTATAGTTTGAATGTTATGTCCCTTAATCAGTAAAGTGCGGTTATTTGTAAACATGATCCCAACAACGTGCAATATGTGTGTTATTTTCAACTCGCTTAGAACGGCCCCTTATCTTTAGTAGCAAACAATGTGTTACTAAAATAGTACCGATCAATTAGACAAACAAAGCGATACTCAAAAAGGGATCTCTGCTTCTTATTTACATGGTACATTTAACTGGCTGAACGTATATAAAATTATAGTACTTACATGCAGCGCACAAAGATCCATTTTTATAGTCCAAAGCTTAGACACTATTCGTGTTTTTTATAATATATTCGCGTTTATATATTAAATAGATGACACTTTAAATGCTTTAATGTGAGGTGTAATGCTTCAAAATGTAATTAAAATTTCCTGGTTTGGATATTGGTGTGGTTGTTAGATTGTTAATATTATTTTTTAACTCATTTAAAAATTATCACTCACAATAAAGCTAACCAGAAATGCCTTTCCTGTAAATTTTCAATACAACAATAGAGGACCACTGTTACATAAACAGTGTTAATGGAAGTAAAGATCTTTTACCGTATATTTCGAGGCAACGCTAATTGTATTTTCGAATCCAATTGTCTGTTCACTAATCCCCTGCATATTTAGTGTTTTCCATACCAGTACTGTATGTGCTTGGTTCCGCATTTTTAGCTCGAAACTTGATAGCTGGTGTCAAGCTGCTGAATTTAATTTGGGCTATTTCGCTTGCAAAATAAGCTTCTAAATGCGAATGTTGTGTAATCTTGATTTACTTATTTATTTAGTCGGTTGCTCACTCTTGCCGCTTTTTTTACTAAGTACATAATTAAATCTTGTTTTGTGTGACAGCTTTACTCTTTGTTTTGTATAATTTTACTCGGCTACTGAAACGCACTTGACATCCTGAATTTACCCGACTGTCTACAGCGACTTCAAACGTCACGGGGTTTGCTAGCTTTTTTCTGGTGGTGACACAAGGATTATTCCATTTGTACCAATAGAACTTCAGGTAATGAAAAATCCAATATTTTACTTAAGCACCCTTTTTAATGTACCTATAAAAGAACCATTTGTACTTGTAATTTTCTATTGCGAACAGGGCGCGGTTAAAGGAAACCTAAAGAAAGGGTGTGATGATAACTTATGAGGTTATTTGCAATTTAGGCGTTACGCTAATGGTCTTAAAAGCTGTCTTAATGTTAATCAGTCCTGAAAGTAATGGTATTTCTATTAGTTACGATTTTTTCTCCAAAACAGGTATTGTAAGACTGAACTTTAGTGTGAATTGACGCAATAAATTCTTTTAAGTTTAATGTACGATGGTTGAATGCGATCCTTTGATATTTATTATTGGGTCGTTCTGCCGTAATGCTTTCGGGTCAAGAATTCACAAGGGCGCAAACTATCAATCAGATGTCAGAAGAAGTCGTTATAAAAATGAACGTTATGTACCATATAAGTGACCTGCTCGTGTTTGGTTTGCTCTTCATAACAAAAAGTCGATGTGATAAAATGACAAAGTTGGTGTTGCTTCTGTAAAAGCTAAAAGCCTTTAGATAATAACTCTCCTTTTCCGTAGACGACGTCAAAAGCATTCTTATATAAACGTTTATTGATAACGCGAGGGTAAAGATTTTCTCAACGTGTTATTTAATTATTGTAATGGTTTTAATCAAAATAACACGCTGAGTTCACTAACTGCTCTGGGCTGTTTGTTCGTAACCAGCTGTGTCCTAAATATCATTTTATTAATAAAGGTATAACAAAAAGCTTTTTTAATTTTGTGGGCCAAGGAAAATCCGATACGAAATCAAAAAAGATTTCTAACTAAGTACACAAAGAGAAACGTGTTTCTAATTAAAATAGTACCATTGACAATAGTATATTATAGACCAAGGTAGAGAAGAAATTTTTCTCAGCCGAGCAGAATTATTTCCCGAGATGCGAAGCATCGAGGGAAATAAGTTGCGAGGCTGATAAGTCTTCTCTACCGTGGTTTATATATTATTTTTTCCACTACTAGCACCTTTATTCCTTTTATAATTAATTGATTTTACATTAATAAAAAATAAAATTACAAATGCAAATCTGCACAAAAATAAAGTAGCCTTGCTTGAAAACAAGAGAATAGTTAATATCAATTGACATTTATGTAAAATATATATTTTATAATAGTGGTTATAAAATGTCCAATTTTGATGATTTGAGTGAAAACTGCACTCCTCCTGAAATTAGGGAAGGTGCAGAAAGTGTTGGTGAACAGTTATTACCAGTAAAATCAAAAGATTTTTACATGAAAGTTTATGGTGAATTTAAAGATTGGTAGCAATTGTTTTCATTATTAACCAGTAGTTAAAAATGAAATATTATTAACCACTAGGAAAGAAATTAATCTTCTTGGCTCTAAAACAAAGTAAATAATGATATCGTTTAATGCTAGTAGTGGAAAAACAATTTTTTTAGCAGTCAGTTAACTGATATTTTAATGAGCGGGTTAAAAATGTTCTGGCAACCATCACAATCAAACCTAATCGTATTTTCCGAATTGCTGGTCCGATTTTGAAAAAATTAAAAAATAAATTTCAAAACTTCTGAAACCGAAAGTTATTCAAAATGCAATTTGGGTTGCATTTTCGACTTGTTCGTGAATAGCTTTATTTGTTTAATTAACTTAAAGAATTAAAATAATTATTTTAAATTAATGTACAAAATTGGAAGTTGTGAAAATACACCTTAAAATGTTTAGTTTTTCAAACAAAAAATTAGCATGTATTTGACAGCAACAAAACCAAGTTAGAACCAACATATAAGTAGTTAGGTTAACGAAATGAACATGCCCTAAGACATAAAAGATATATCAAACTTCATAAAACATTGATTAATCAAAATTAAACTGCAATAATATTTTAGAATGATTACTATACATCATGAGCTGTTAGATGCGTGAAGGCGGAGCCAGCAATAAGTTGGGGAGATTATTAAACAGTGTTTTAAGTCAGATCTTTTACTTACCGTTTGACAATAAATAAACTGTAAGTCTTTAAGTAGGAAATTTTCACCTGCCAATACCAGAACACGAACAGAACAACAAATCAGAATTAACGCTATAAACTGATAGATATATACTTAGATTTGTGTAAGTAATAACATGTATTTTACTAGTACATAAATGTACCATTTCTGTATTATAGGTTGTTGGTAATCAATAATTATTTGGCTATGGAAGCAAATGTAAATATGAAATAGCAAAACCTTGTTGTTCCAAAAACTACATACTACGAGTACAAAACGAAATAAAACAATATAAACGTCACTCTACTGGGTGTTATATAAATAGAATAAAGTACTCGAGACACAAAATAACTTCACACTTTGTATATGTTGCATTTTATCGCTGTTGCTTTGCTTTTGTACACCACATCCTAATTTTCCATGAAATGTTGTACGATGAATGAAGCTGATTTAAGAAATCAACGCCAACCATGTATTTATTATACTCCCTACTGAACACTTTACTAATTTCCCTTCACTAATTTGTCTGTTTGTGTGTTTAAAACACGCGTTTTTTCTACAGGGTTATGAATTGTACTTATTAGAGCTACAAAATTCTTTCCCTTGTTTTCTACTTTGATATTGAAATATTGTCACTGATAACGCCATCATATTCGCCAACGTTTATTTCTTCATCTGCTTTTAATTCAGTTTCTGGAAAACATTTTCTTGTTTGCTTTTTGGTCGCACAAGAGATTTTCTTTGCTAGAGCGAAGATGCAAAATAGTTGTCAAAAAATAAACACTAACCAAATCCCTTAAATGGACTAGCTAATTTAGTGAGTACCCGTCCTTCAATAAAAGTAGTTTTATGAGGGGCACACATTGCTTCAAGCAGCTAAATACGGTCTTTGTATTTTATCAAGACAGGAATATTTGCAGCTGACTGTTGGTGTCTATTTGACATTTGTCAAATTTGTGAAATATTAAAAAAGTTGGTCAAAGTCGGTGTTTGTAAACTTTTCTGAAGTCTTGAAAGTTTTTTAGTATTAACTCTATTGTCAGAGGCGGTAGCACTTGTTTCGTCATCGTCATCTTCATCGCTGAAATTTTCTCACGCAGTTGGTACATTATTGTAATCGACGTTTAAATCTATGGCTTCCTATTTTTCGTCATACAATGTTGGTGTTTTAGTAGAATTTATGGAAGAAGTTGTGTGGGGGAGAAGATTATCATTAGCATCTTCATGTTTTTTGACGTCTGAATTCACAGTCATTTTATCCGTTATTCCACTAGTACTCGTAAGTAAGTAATATCTTCCAGGTTTTCTAAATTATTTTCGTATCCAATCTGCATAAAAGTATTGATTTTTAGCATTAATTAAAAAAAGATTGAAATATCACAACATTATAGGCAGTTTTCTGAAATAATATGTTTTGAACCACGGCACTACGATTGAAATCACGGTATCTATCAAAAAATGGTTTATATTATCTTTGCCAGACATAGGAGCTACCATTTATTAGCAAATAATAAAAGAACGTAATTTTGGGTTTACAACGACAAATTTTTTCAACTGAGGTGGCTATGCTATGGTTTGTTAGGAACAATTTTTTTTATAAATTTGTGCATTTTTATTGATTCTAACTTGACATTAATAAATTCAAAAAATATACCTGATTTTTTGTTTCAATTAGCAAAATTTGCTATCTATTGTTATGAATATCATCCAATAGAATCTGTAAATACCTTAAAAACCAAACTAGCTATCAACAAATCCGTAAAAATTTGATAATGCACAATTTCAGTATAGCAAGCACCAAACGATTAATGGTACAAATATATACTACATTTCATTTTTTCAAGTAGGAGTCGCTGCAACTGCAAAAAGGGTACGGTTTGTACCAGAGAGCGTTACTGAACGCTATTGGTCTAGGACATTAGGGCGCGGGCGCGGCCGTTAAGGCGCCACCGTTAGAGCGCTGCTGTTAGAGCGCGGGACACTAGGCGCAAGGAGACTAGGGCGCGAGCCTTTAGGACGCAAAAGAAGCTATAACGAGAGGACACTAGGGCGCCGGCCATTAGGGCGCGGAAGACTAAGGCGCGAAAACACAATTACAATTACAGTCGCAACCGCAATTACAATTATATAACGTAGTACCGTCAAACGACTGTTGATCGGCCAACATCATCAAAAGCTGCAGAAAATTTCGTTTCGAAGTTATTCAAGAAAGTATGCTGAAGAATTGTCCAATTTTAGTATTACAAGCGATAAAGTTGCTATATACTTTTATTATCAACTAATTTTATTGCTTATTTTTCATTTTTCACCCTCCTGTAAATATTTCGCACATCACACGGTTTGGTTAAATTTATTGAATGTTAACATCTAAAAACCTAATATTAAATAGAATACCTACAACATGCACAAAAGAAATTTCTTAAATAGTTAGTCATTAATAAAAAACAGACTTTAAGTCGCAGAAGAGCAAAAAAAATTCGTTAAAATTCAATAAGTAAACAAAAGCCATGGGCGTACTCAAATCCAATAAGATATACGTGAAAAATATTGGACGAGAGAACTTATTTTTCGGATGATAATTAGAAAAAGTTGTTATTATGTACTGCAATTCTTAAGACTTATTCAACGATGGTTTTTTGTTTCATTATGAATGTCGATAAACCAAAATTTTCTTTTGTAGAAGTTTCTCGTTGCATTAACGAATTTATTAGTTTAATTTTCATTAAGTCGTAGCTGCTATTTTACATTTCAATTACAAAAAAAGTTTGTGCCGTTTCATAAAATTGTTTCGTGAAGTACTTTTAAAACTCATGACCATTCCTATTCTCCGCTTATAAACCCTGTTTTATTTTATTAAACTATTACATAAGCTTTAACTCCAGTTGACCAAATAAATAGTAACTACCTGCACAAGCTAAATTAAGGTCAAACATATGGATGTGTTACCATTCTAAGCTCGTAAATAATTCGATAAAAGTTTAGGTATGCGCCAACTGTACATTTAAAGGAATAATGACAAAATTGCTTAATAATTGATTGGCTAGTAATTTAAATACTGGCAAAATACTAGACTAGAAGTCCGGACTATAGTCATGAGACCTAAACACCGGACTTTCAGTCGCAGGAAAGCAAAAAGTTTCGTTAAAATTCAATACTAAAATCCATTAAGTTAAACGTAAAACATCTTGTGCAAGGGAACTAACTTTTCGGTTAAAAATTTAGAAAAAATTGTTGTTGTGTTTCTTCAATTGTTAAGTTTCGTCTGCAGTTTCATAAAATTGTTTCGTGAAGCACTTTTAAAACGCATGAACATTCATAGTCTACGCTTGTGAACCCTGTTTTTATTTTATTGTACTATTACACAAGCATCAATTCCAGTTGACCAAATAAATAATAACTCTAGACAAGCTACATTAACGTCAAACATATGGATGTGTTACCATTCTTAGCTCGTAGATAATTTGTTTAAAATTTTATAAATGCGTCTACTATACGTTTAAAGAAATTATGCCAAAATTGCTTAATAATTGATTGTCTCATAATTTAAATACTGACTAAATACTAGACTAGAAATCCGGACTATTATAGCCAATTACATATAATTTAGAATAAAAACTTAAAAAACTCTTGCAAATAATATTCATAAAACAAAAATGTTGTTGATTTACTCAGAAAAAATTAACTCATAGAAACATAAGTACTCCTGGAGGTGCAGTAAAATCTTTCAAGAAGCGCTGCGTAAAACAGGAAGTCGCGAAGTAAATTAAAATGTGGAGATATTTCAGATGTTGAAAACAAGAAAGATTAGAAAAGGTACGTGAAGGAATATATCCTGTCACAGCATCATATATTTATTTTTGCAAGAATAAATCTAGAAGAAAAACAAGTTTAAAAATAAAAAACACATTTCTTGCTCAGAACGGCGACTAAAGTACTAGTATGGTATAAAGAAAGTGGGAGATCCCTAATAAGGCCACATTTCTGAATATCTGAAACTAAAACCTGTGGCTTTCGACCACTATAGGCAAGAGAAGCGAGCCGTGTGTTTTTTCTTGAAACCTGTTAAGTTTTATGATTTTTTGCTTTTATTTTATCAACGACATAATTAATGACAAATTGTGCTTTAAAACAATAACAGTTATTTAATGTTCCTTGTACGAAGATTTCGTTGTTTCCTTCTAATTGCTTCGTATGTAATAGAATGACATTACTAATGGAATAAATTAAAGTTTTATATACAATGTCATTTTTTACGTAACAGTAAATGGAATTTTAATTGCGAATTTGCGTTATTCCAACCCATAATATATTAACAAATCTAGTTCTTCGAATATTTTCGTTGATTGAATAATAAAGCAAGCAAATGCTGTTGGTCAAATTACTAACCCAAAGTAATAAGTATTTTTTCCAATAATCATTTAATGTTGATGTTTAAAAACTATCAAGAACTTCTGTGTTACAGATTGTTTGAAATGTTATCCAATTTTGTTTTAGATCTCAATTTAAACAGTGGCCGGTGATTTATTTTTTGGTATAAGAACATTTTCTTGGACACTCGAAATTTATTACCGTTCCATTTTCAAAAGTACCCACTTTATGACTCTGAAAGCAGGGTAGTTTGTTAATATCAAAGTCTGTAGCTGTTTTATTTTTTTAAATTAAAGCAATTGTGGCTTGGATTTAGTTCAGTGGTAATGTTGGTTATACAGAGTGTCCAAGATGAGGAGTGCATGCATTTCGTAAACGGTAAGAGATAGAGATTCGGTTAAATGAGAAGAATTGTTCAGCATCTCAAGTACTACTAAAATCCACACTCAGTTTCTATAATTTTTACTTCATTTTCAGTACAGCCTAAAAAAAAACAAAATTTTTGTTTTCGTTTTTTGTGTATAATTTAGTTATTATCAAAGATAGCGCACAGAGGTTTTGACATTATTCAGACATTTTTTACATAGATTTCGAATCTTAAATTAAAATTTTTATAGGTCGTTCACTTTTCAAGATATTGACATTAACTTCGCTTTTTTAAATATGCGTCAAAGGCGGTCATGTCATCATTGAATAGGGCTCCTTTTTCCTTTTTTTTATAAAAGGTTTAATTAGTTTATTTTTACAAATAACGGAGTTATAAGCACAAAACTGTTTTCTTATAGTGTGCTGTGAAATACTGTTTTCTTGTAGTAGGCTGAAAATTAACAAAATTAAAGAAAACAAAAGAATAAAGAATAAAGTTCTAAGTTATATGTGAGAAATCTTTTTCTCATGGTAAACTGTAAAAAAATGGAAAAAAAATACACCTGAATGTTTCAGGAAATTAAAACTATTAAAAATGTATGTTCATAACAATCAAAAGACGTTTAACTTTTAAATACTCCTGCTAAGTAATACAACAAGAAAAGGAAGATAAATTTAGAATGACAATAAACTCGTGTAAAGATGCAGATATTGCCAAAACAAATTAAATAGTACTCATCTCTGATTACGATACGATCATACATTTTTAATAGTTTTATTCCCTGAAACATTCAGGTGTTTTATTTGTTTTTTTCACAGCCTACTATAAGCAAACAATTTCTCGCTTATAACTTTATTATATGGGAAGATAAACGGATCAAACCTCAATGGAAACAAATGCAGCCGACGTTATTTGTTTTCTTGTTGTTTTGTTAATGGTAAGCCTACTTAAGAAAACAGTTTTTCACAGTCTACTATATGAAAAAAATGTCTTGCTTATAGCTCCGTTATTTGTAAAAATAAACCCATTAAACTTTATATCAGAGAAATGAGGAAAAAGAGCTTTATTTAATGATGACATGGCCGCCTTTGACGCATATTTAACAAAGCGAAGTTAATGTCAATATATTGAAAATTAAACGACCTATAAAAATTATAATTTGAGATTAGAATTCTGTGTAAAAACATGTTTTAATAATGTCAAAACCTCTTTGCGCTATCTTTGATAATAATCAAATTATACACAAAAAAAGAAAACTGAAAATTTTAGTTTTTTTCAGTCTGTGCTGAAAATTAAGCAAATTCTAGAATTTGAATGTGGATCATAGTAGTACTTGAGATGCTGAACAATTCTTCTCATTTAACCAAATCTCTATCTCTTACCGTTTACGAGATCCCCATGCATGCACTCCTTATCTTGGACACCCTGTATAATAGCTGAATTGCGTCTGCATTTGTTTTTTTTCCGATAAAAATTTTCAGCAACTAATTTCAGGATTTAATAAAAGGAACCGCTAAAAAGCATAATTAAGTAGCGCTTCAAATTTAACTAAACGACGTTTTCCTTATTACACGGCGATGCGAAGAAGCGAAGCAAACAGATTTATCTGGAGAAATTCAATAACGTTGTCACTTGAGCATTTGGGGTTAAGTAAAACTTCAAAGAGAGCGGTTCAAACAGAAAATATATCATGTAGTTAGGGCGATGTCACTTCAAAGGGTTTTCTCTGCTGTAGTTTTCTCTCTCCCTACTTTTACCCCAACAATTATATTCTCTGATTTCTTGGTATTTTCATTATTATGAGTTATGTTTCTAGTTTGTCGGCTTTGATGTTTAAAAATGCAAAATCACAATGGAGTACAAAGAACAGGTACACTTCAATGTTTATTGCAAACAAAGCGAACAATATAATTACGACGTTGTATCAGTGCTTGTGTAACACTCCGAGTACTGGAGTCCTCAAATTAAGGGACTTCCTACTAATTAAAACGGTTCGTCCTCTCCTGACCAGTGAATGTTGTTTTATCTAACAAACCCTTCGCATAAAGAAGCAAGTCGTGTGTTAAGTACGACACTTCAGATACCTACTTGAACTTGTTTGCTCATGCGATTACTGAATACATTTTAAATTTACTTATTGGGTATCATTCAACATGAATAGGGTTAAAGACGTTGCAGTAGTTGCATTTTTGTAATTTTTTCAGGGGTCTCTTGGTTTGCTCGTAAATAAACTTTGCATGTAATCGGCCAGCGGGTGGTCTAGTGGTTAGAGTCCCAACCTCTAGAACTAGTCTCCCAACGGCAGTAGGTTCGAGTCCTCTGCCCGTCGGATATTTTTCTGAATAAGTTACATCCGGCGTCTCCATGGACGGTGTGTGTGTGTATGTTGGGTTGCATGTCTTTCATAGGTGGGGCGTGTTAGACCGGTGTATAGCGCAAGTTCGCTGAGCCCGGGTAAGGGGGTGGGATGGGAATCATGGAGTCGTGCTCACGCACGGCCTCATAATTCGTTAAAAAAATTTACATTATAAAGACAAACAGAATGGCTGTTACAAACTATCATATTTATTATAATTGAACAATAATTCAACAAGTAAAACCTATTTTCTTTACAACAGCACTCGTGATATGGAAGTTGGTCTTTGGTATTATTGGGGTTTCTGCGGGCAGGAATTAGATCGCTGTATGGTACGGTTTTTTAACTACTAGTACTTTTAGTACAGATACAATAAGTCTATAAACAACAGTAGATAATAAATAAGAAAGCTGTCGGGCAACAGCCATAGAACTCTTCCTCGCATTTATTGAAATTTTTGAAAATTTTTTATATTATCCCAAAAATTTTGATAAATTTTATAGAACAAAATTTAATAGATTTTATACCGGATGTTTTTATAAAAATTTAACAATTTTGTTTTTTTAATGAATTTGGTAATAATGAATTTTTTTAAAAATTTTGTAGGTTTTTGAAAATTTTTGAAAGTATTTGAAAATTTGGAAACTATCAAAATTTTAAGAACAATAAAAATGTTTTTACTTCTGATTGTTTTGGAAATTTAAAAAATTTAAAAAGCACTAAAATTTTTAAAATTCTAAGCAACAATTTGAAAATATTTTCAGTTTTTTTTTAATTGGGAACATGTTTGAATAAATTGATTTTTTGAAGAGGTTTTGAGGAAATTTTAATAATTTTCAATATTTTGTAAAATATCTTTTCGAATTTACGAAATTTTGATAATTTGTCATATTTAAAAAAAATTTTGGTGTTAAAAGTTTTAAAAATTTTGAAAGACTTGAAAATTATGGAAAAAAATTTTTTTTTAACGTTAAAAAGCAATAAATTTTAAAAATTTTGGAAATTTAGAAAACTGGAAATTTTTCAAATTCTTAGAAATTTTAAAAATGTTACGAAATTTAAAATTTAAATTTTTTGTTGAATTTTAAGATATAAAAAATTTTTTAATTCTTACAAATTGAAAATTGAAATATGTTGAAAATAATTGAAAATTTTAAGAAATTTTGAAATATTTTAAAAGCGAAAATAATTTAGTATTTGAAAATTTTGTAAATTGTAAGATTTTTTGTTAATATTTGTTAATTGCAAACAATATTTCTTCGTTAAAATCTAAAATCGATTTCATAATTTGTTGATAGTGGTTTTGTTTTGTCGATTAACTAATTAAACTGTTCAGGTAAACGACCAAAAGCAAACCTCCCAGAGGGGCTTTATCAATAGAAGATTATTCCTATTGTCCTTTAACATGTGAATTTGAAGTCAAAATTTTAAAATTTTGGAATATCGAAAAATTGTTCATGGGGGACATGGTAAGAAGATCGGGCTTGTGCAGATCGGCTATTCGACATGTGTAGAATACTAATCTAAAGTTGTTTTACGAGCACCCCCCCCCCCCCCCCCCGCCCCATTTAATTTTTAAAACAATCGCCTTCTTATAATATTTTGTGTTTTTTAGTTGCAACTAATATTTATCTATTACAATCTTAAAATTGATTTCCACGTCCTAGATCCTAGAATACAAATCTAACGTTATTTTTCGGGCGCGTCTATTTTGAAGTAGAAAACCCCTCTCCTCCTTCCTTTTTTGTACCAACCTCATTTTGTTGTGGTTTCATAGGATTGCAAGTACCAATCTTTGAGCTAAAGTTTTTTCTGAGTTAAGGCGTCTGGACTGTAAAGTGTATACATACACAAACACACAGACACCACAGCGTCCGCTTTATCGGTTTGCCCAGACTCTAAATCCAGCTTATTTTTCAAAATGTTTAGGCTACAAATGCTTGCCACAAAACTACCTTTCTTTTAGGCATTCAAAATGTTTTTTAAATCATCCCAAATTATTGCGTTCGCAAATTATTTTACAAAATATTAAAAATGATTAAAATTTCTTTTAATCTTCAAAAACTCAATATTTCCACAAATTTTCTCAATTTTGAGAAAGTGAATTAAGAATTTTTAAATTATTGTTTAAAATGTTCAAAATTTTTAGGTTTTTTAAATTTCCTAAATTTCAAAATTTTCAAATACTTTCCAAAATTTTAAAAATCTACAAAATTGTAAAAGATTTCACAGTAACCAAATTATTTCATACAAAAAAAACAAAATTGTTAAAGATTTAAAAAATATCCGATATAAAATCCATTAAATGTTTTTTCATAAAATTGTCAAAGGGGTCATGGCGGTTGCCCGACAAATTTTTTAATTATTATTGCATACCGGCCACTAACTCAAACTCAAAGTAAAAACAACTTTGCTAAATAATCGCCTTTGCTCCAGATCCTACATGAAGATCACAATACCTTTCCTAAATCACCCAAAAAGGGCAAAGTTACGGTCAACAATGTCATGGTAGTGCACAAGCCTGTAATGTGTAATTACATCAAAATAGATTCTTAAAAATACACAAATAAACTGCCGTGCCGGCCGTGTGCATTCACAAAGTCACGCCAACACGGAATGCATTACGCTTTGTAAGGCAACGGCAGGAATTTCAGCAATTTAATATCGAATGCACTCCTCGAGGTTCTCCATGCTAGTAGGACGTGTTATACTTATAATAGACTTGGTATTTAATGTACCTATTTAATGTACCCTACAATGTTTAAACGATCTGGCGAATGTGAAGCCTTAATCTGCGTATGATTGGGGTTTTCATTTTCTAAAATTTTCAACGGGCAGTTTTTAGAAAAATTCACAAATGCCTTTAAAGTAGACAACCCAATATTGCATGTCTAAAAATATCGTATAAAACTACTGCTACCGACAACTATACAATATTCTTGAATAATATACAATTTTAGGCTACCATCTTTTTTCAACACGTATTTAAGCCATGTTCAAATGATCTGACATATATTATTTTTTGGAAAGGCTTCAGTGTTTGTATATAGAACGTAAGTTAATATTAAGAACGGTCAAGAATGCAACAACTTTCAATATATTTCAAGAAATATTTGACCGTTGCCTCGCTCAGAAGTTTTGACAACACTATTTGGACAACAAAATAGTTTTGAGAATGAAAACTCAATTTTAAATAGAAAGTTATACTTTTGCAAACTTTTCAGGATTATTTGGTACAGAACATTTAAATATGTGCGACTAATAAAGATTTAGCAGGACACAGAGCAATGAAGTCGACGAAAATAGTGTTGTTCTCAAATAAATAAGGTAAAATTAATATAATCAAGGTTAAAACAAAATTGTATTGCTTATTTTGGTACAAATCATTGTGTTTTACATATTCAAAACGTTTTCGCTACAATCAAATATTTTACTTATATAAGCTTGGTAAATACGAAAAAATGCCGAAAAATTGTAATGAAATAGGTAAGGGGGTCTAAAAGACACGTAAAAACGACTACGCTACGGAAATAAATTTTAAAAATATTACTATACACTACCAAATTTCGTACCTATTTACCACTATTAAAAGCTACGAGTTCGAGAAATAAGAATTCAATTTGTTTTAATGTTTTAGTATTCGCTACTATATTCTGCTTCATTATTAAAACAAAAAAGTGAAAAGTATGCTAACATGTACCACTTCCGATTCCGGTTTGATTTTTTTTTATATCTAATAGTACCGCTGAATTGTTGATGTACACACACGCACATTCCAAATTTTTTAATCAAAACTGTACTATTCGTATACTGTTGGATTCCTTGACCCTAAAACGTGCTTTTTACACTTACCTGTTTCTGTTTTTTTTTCTATGAAGATTTACTTTTTATAAACTACATATGTTTAGGTTGGTTGTGCATATTAATTTAAAAATTTATGTAAAATCGTTTCCTATTTTGTAGCAATGGCAGTTTGTAAATTGTATAACTTATCAGACCTGAAATGTGGTTTAGATACATTTTAAGTAATACAGGATACCCGTTTTTCTTATATTTTATTATCAGTGAATGTTTATTCAATTGCTAGCCAAAACAGACTTATGATATGGTCGCTTTCAACCGCATTTTTCGTAGCGTAATCGTTTTGCAAAGAAATTTTCAATTTCTTGTTTAATTTGGTTCTTATCCAAGCATTACGTCACTATATTTTTCTAGATTTAAAACATTTACATGTATACTCCACGAATGAGAATACTCGCTGGCTTCCTCGGTCTCAACAAGAAATTAAACTGTTTAAATCAATTTGTTGTTGATTAACCAATTCGTTTTTGTAGTAACATATACAGTTCAAGGAACCGCGGAGCTCCCAAGCAATATAATACAAACCTTTAAAAATAATTTTTAGATTCCCCCAGAGTCTCTAACTGTTGTTGTAAGGGTGTCCATCAATGTCGGCGTGACGAACCGCGGAAAGAAAATAGTAGTTGCTATCGGCAGTGTAGGGTGCATAGGGCAGCGGTTCTAAATAGCAACCTTAAAAAGTACTGATCGCAAGGTGAGCTTCCTGACACATAGCATTGTCGTCAACAACAGACCTTTTGTTAAGTTTTCACATCGTTTGGATTTAATTCTATCACGTAATTTATAGAACAGATGTTTAGATGCGGACAGTGCCGTATTAAGGTTTTTTGAGCTCCGAGGTCAACTAATATTGTGAAGCCCCGTTTGCTTTTAGTATGAAAGTACTATTTTACATAAAGAATAACAAAAGCGATGCAAGTGACGGTGACTTTGACAGGGTCCGCACTAGCTACATTTAGTTATGCAACTGTTTGGTTTGTCATATGCGTAATAAAAATAAAGAGTCATGGAAAAAAAAACACAATGTCACGTTTTGAAAAACCTTCTTTAGCCTCGGGGTAGCTCAGAGCCAAGGTTCAATTGCCACAGATACTGCTGAAATCAAAAGATATGATTAACCTGTTTAACATACAATTTACATCCTGTAATTCACAACTCTAATTATATCCTATTGTTAGTATTTGAACTAAGTAAAATATTTCCTATGTAATAAGAAAAATATAAACAATACTCTAAGAAAACAAATTTATACATTAATTATATTCTGCTCGAGTTTTTTTATGGCTCACACGGTCCATACACTTTAAAATTGTAGTCTGTCACTTGGACACTCGCTGGTTGACGGCGTCTGATAACTAAGACGGGATGAATAAACTCTCCTCGCTCAGCTGCTGATTTGTCAGGCAAAATTCGTTTCTTGCTGCTAAAACAAACAGCATTGTGATTAATTGCAAACATATAATTCTTCATTAAACCACGGCTATATAAAGTCCATCCTAGCTGGTCTGTTTATACTTGTAATATTTACCTTGCTAACCACTTTGCTGTCCGAGTTGAATTTAAATCAGGAATTTTGAATATAACACAACCTTTAATTACGGTGATTTTTTATGATTTTCTCTAAGTTACTGCTGGCGGGTTTGTTCCTAATAACGTTGTGTGCCTCCGAAATTATAATTTCATTTCAAACAGTATAATAATTGATTCTAAATTTAACTGTTATTTGCTTGCATATTTATTAAAATTTATCACTGCTGCACAACTCAGTTTTTTCTGTCTCATTGTAATTATTGAAAGTAAATATGGGTAAACTTCAAACTGCATCTAAGCAAAAAAACGTGTGAAATCTTCTTGAAATTTTTCTCGAGGTACTAAGCATATGACATTTGTCTTGCGGTCACTTTGATCTGCCTTCCCATGTCGGCGCTTATGTATTAATCGATATATTATGACTGGTTGCGAAAACACCACCACATTGCTTTTGCTCTTGTGATTTTAAAAACAGCTATTAGAGAAACCTGGAATGATTATGATTTTTAGCTTGTTTATGCAGTAAATTGGAATTTTTCACCTGTCTCACCTTTTAATGGTGAAGGGCCCTCGCTACCAGATCCCACATATTTGCGAGTTTATTACATAAGGCGCATACTTGTTTGTACAGCGAGCCGCTTGAATTTTCAATGCGGATGAGAAAATTTAAGTTTATACTGTTTATTCGTATTATCGTAACATAATCTGCCGATAGCTGTCATTTCGAAGACAAACTCCGAATAGAAAACATCGCATTGGGACCCTGGGGCTTTGAAACCCGACTGACAGGTTTTCACTGCTCCACATATTTTTGCTCTATAGAATAGTTTAGCCTATTTCAGTTACAGTTTGTTTTTATTATTGAAAAGTACTTTGAATTTGAGCGGTTTTCAATCTCAGATTCTAGTGCAACTGCATTAAATTAACATTGACTTTTATTAAGTTGTGCTGCGTAGAACGCTATTATTCAATAATAGTTGCAAATTTAAGATCGAGTTGCTTTAATAATTTGGTCGGTTAGGATGATGTGATATAAAACACGCACAGAAACATCACAATAAATCTCTGACATGTTCAACTAATATAGAACAACTCAAAGACTCACTTAAAATTTCTTTCGGTTAAATAAAACAGTGCCAAAGAACAAAAGTTCGGTTGGTTTTCTTGTCCATTTTATCTT
Source organism: Ctenicera cuprea (assembly GCA_958336395.1). Lineage (NCBI taxonomy): Eukaryota > Metazoa > Arthropoda > Insecta > Coleoptera > Elateridae > Ctenicera > Ctenicera cuprea. The sequence continues at coordinate 22,655,313 of OY284491.1, forward strand.
AAATTGATGCAATTGTCATGACTTTGTCTAAATGCAGGAGACTTAACTCAATTAATTTGATCTCTGATGATGAACTGTTAAGCAATTTTTCAACCGACGTAATGTGGAGAAAGATCTTTCGGTTTCTACAGTAAATATAGGTAGTAAGTATCTCTAACATATGCAACTTTGTAATATTTGTTAGCAATAATTATTAATTTCGCGACTGAGGCAGTTGACCCCCAAAATCTCCTCGTGGGTGCGCCACTGAAACAATCAACTCATTTAATTGAGTATACTAGTTTATTGCATAAACAGTGCATTGCATTTTACAATTAAAAACATTACACTATTTCTTTATAATTATGTAATGCCCCTATTTTCTTATACACGATCTAATACATACAGACAAAAAAACTCAAAACGGAGCTATACACGTGCGCTTATTAATTCAGAAACAAATTGATGGAAAGCCAGTTCATAATTGCAACTAATTATATATTTTACAATATAAATTACTACTGAACACATTAAGAACATGTCTAACATCTCGAACCAGCGTATCCTTTGCATTGTTAAAAGACGTATATGAAAAACCGTGGGGCGTAGTCTACGAGTTCCGTTAGTATTGCTTTAAAATCTCTTATAATTAACATACAAGCTCACTGGATACATATTTAAATACGATACAAGGTGTATACCAATTCAATTTTCTATTTAAGTTATGCAATGTTGTAATTTTCACTATCTTTAGATTAATGTTTCCTTTTAAGAAATTTAAGTCCATTACAATTTTTAATTTCCCTTGGGAGATGGAAAAACTAAACCATCATTAATATTTTTGTGTTATTGATTACGTTGTAGCAGTTTGTAATTGATGTTCTGTCGAATATTTTCATTATTAACTTGGAAAAAAAGATTTTGTTGTACACAAGAAACAAAAATTCAGAAAGCAAAATTTTATGCGTTTTTCATTCAACAGTGAAAGTAGGGGCGTTATAATTAACACAAATTTTGTTTAGTGCACAAACCGGAAAGTTTGAGTAAATAGTGGGGAACAGTGGCGACAATAAAGGCAGACCAAGTACCAGGCGTTAGAGCAAAACCCTCTATTCTTACGCACAGAGCTGGAAAATTCCTCTTTACGGTCTCCGGTTCTCATATAATAAATCTAAAACATCTTCGCGGAATAAATTACACTATTGATCGCATCTCTTTTTAACTAAAACAGTCGCATAATGAAATGAAAAAATTTACATTTTAACAATGTACTTTTGTAGATTGAAAATATATTTCAACTTTCATCACCGTTTCAATTATTTTTTTAATTTTTCCAACAATTCCGTCCAATGATTTCAGATAACATCAAAAATCAATTTATTTTACAGATGTGGAAGTTTTCCGAGAATTGCTTCTAACAAGAGTATCAAATTTATACGATTCAGGTGCTTGGATATTTCATATTTACTTTGATATCTGAGAAGTAAGTCATAAATCGCAAATATAAAACGGTATCACTGCACAAGCACCGGTTCTGACATGTAACATGGCAATATATGCTATCATTGACGTATATATAGAACCTTCGAAATCTAATCCCCCTTTTTGCAGATGTTGCCCGCAGTTATACAGGAAAAGGTAGAGAATTGGGAACAGAAGTTTTTGTTTTTATAGAAAATTGTAAGTCAGATTCGGGATCGTATTTTCTTTTTTTTTGAGGTAGAAGCAATTTGCGCTATGAGGCATTTTTAATATAAAAAAACAAACTGCTGACACCTGCCAAGAGTTTTGCTAGTATACATTTTCAACGAGCTCTCAGCTTTGTTTCACAGGATATTTCTGACAGGGCGACTCTGATAATTCTATATAAGTGTATACAAAGGGCAGACCGTGAACTTTTTAGCGCAATTTGCCCGAAACGTTTTGTTAAGCAGTAGATACAACCATGTAATTTTATAAATGTCATAAGCAAACTTGGTTTCACCTTTTACTTTCTCATACTGTAAGTTTTTCTAATATTTGGCATCTTTTTCTTTTTATAAATTTGCAAGGTTTATTGTGATTTAGATGCACTTTTAAATGCGAACGTTGATGACAACGAAATAATAATTAAAATAATTCTATTGTTTTACTTTTACTTCAAACTCAAATAAATTTAATAAAGCGTCCTTTCACCAAATAAGCGCGGAAGTTTTTTACCCGAAATGGCATACATACACTTTAGTGCTTTATTTATTGTTAAGATACGAACCTGGCAGTTTTCAAAGTTGAAGTTCACATTTAAAGGGTTATTTTATGTGTTATGGCTAAACCAGCCAATTTAATTTGCATTGAAAATAAATGTCAAAAGTTTAATATATTTTAACATTAAACAACGTAATTAGATTTTCGTATTCAGTTTCCTAAAATAAATTAAATTAAATTGAGTTATTCTATATACCTAACCGAGTTAAGTTTAGCGACTACTGTCATAAATATGATATTTAGTTTTGTCAAACATTCACAAATTTAAGGCAAAGGAAAAACATTTTTAGAAGGTGCAAAAAGTATGCAAATATAATTAAGTAAAAATAAGTAGTCCAAACGCTTTTCTCACCACGTTCATCAGAAAATACACATATCCATAATATTTTTTTAAGAAAAAATTCAATTTTCAACGTACTTAATCCCCTTTTATCTGATGGAAGTTTTTTGCAGCTTAACTTTACTGCAAACTACGCCCAACAAAGTATTTATATAATTATATTTTTAAAAGTTTCTTTGAAACGAAAAGCTATTGTATTTTCAAACAACAATAGCTAGTGAATTCTTAATCGGTTACGTTTTAAGTGTCTATTTGCGATAATATAATATGTACATTCTACGTGTACAATGTACATCCGATCCGCTTAGTGAAAAATACAGTCCGGATTTCTAGTCAAGTATTTAGTCAGTATTTAAATTATGAGGCAATCAATTAATTATAATTTCTGACTTAATTTCTTTAAATATATATAGTTGGCGCATATATTAAATTGTAAACGAATTATCTACGACCTTAGAATGGTAACACATTCATATGTTTGACGTTATGCTAGCTTGTGCAGATAAGTTGTTATTTAAATGGTCAATTAAAATTGATGCTTGTGTAATAGTAAAATAAACTAAAACATAATCATAAGCACAGAATATGAGTGGTCATGAGTTTTAAAAGTACTCCACGAAACAATTTTATGAAACTGCAAAAGTAGTTCTCTTAATTGAAATGTAAAATAGCAACCACGAGTTAATAAAACTAGAACGTGTATATTCATTAATACAACGACAAAGTTCTAAGAAAAGAAAACCTACAAAGCAAGGGGCTTAGGCGACGACGATCTCTTGCGGTTGTCGGAAAGCTTTTTTCGGATGAAGGGCATTTTGAAAACTAGTTTGTACAACTATTTGAATTTAAAAGAATTGTTTATTTGCAAACTAAAAATTAAAAAAGAAATAGATAAAAATTTATTAATGAAAATTTAAACACTGGTATAAACTCTCGATAAATTCTAACACAATAAAGAAAACTGGAAATAGTATCTTTAAATCATGGTAATATTATTCAGTTATGCGGTGCGCCCACATTTACAAGTCTAGGATGCATATTACCATTCCTTACACATCTAGAGCAATCATAACTAATACTTCTCTGTTATTGGTTCAACTCCATGCAACGTGTGCAATTTGTTGTTCTTACAAGTGGCCATTTTCGCTAAAATCATCGCAAGGAGCATAAACAGTAGTATTCCTCCAGTTACGAAATATAAAATGTATGGTGACTTTTAACGACTGTTCAATATTTATAATGTTTTATTGTTGTGTGCATGGTGGAATGGTACTGTTTATGTTCCCTGGATTATTTTTAGCAATAAAGGAAACGCGATACACGCAGCAAAGTGCATACATTCCACAAGTGTGATCGTGTAATAGCATTACCATAAATCCTGATTTTCACTATAACGTACCAACTACGTGCGTTGGGGTAGCTGCACGAAATATTACATTGCATTTAACCTCCATATCTAATTGTTATGAGCAAAGAAATGAATTTCTGCGAGATTACAGTACACTTTATTTTATTATAGCAAAATATGAAACTACTTGTTGAATTAATTGCATTATTAGTTACAAAATCGTTTAATTTTAGTACTGTTCGGATGCATTTTCTTTGCAAACGTTTCAATTTGGCTAATACAATTTTTTAAGTATATTGCAAATCACATATTTTACTCGAATCTACTGTTTGTGTACCAGTAGTAGTAGTACAGTACAGGGGTTGCATTCCAAATGAAATGTTAAAGTTTGGAGAAAACTGTTTTTGTTTTCGCTGAAGTACTTGCCGCACACGCGCGAATGAATATTCTGTTAAGTTGTTATGGTATAAAAGTAAATAAATATGGAACTGAAAAATATGCTGAGTTTTAATTGAATACCTATTTAAATAGCCTCTTGGGAATTTTTTCCATTTCGTTGCGAGTTTGGTATTACTGAAAAATGCATGAAAAGAACTTTCCCTGCAATATTGCAGGAGGAAATGTAACAAGTCTGCGACATAGTGAGGTGTCACCAATTAAACGCGACTACAATATATAAACCACGGCTACCTGATATAATAATTAAATTTTTAATATATCCCTTCCAGCGGAAACTGCTAGATGGCGCCAGATACTGTGCGTTATATGACGTTTTTGGAGAATAAAAATATTTCGTGATGCGGCAGGTTGTATAGCGACGCGATGCAAAGTCGGTAATAATCCAGAAGGCCGTGAAAAAAATTCACACGAAAAAATTATGTTTAAAGAAACTGAAACTGCAACGGCTTTCACCTCACTATGTACAGTAAACGGAACAATTTCCAACAGTTGCACTCTTGCAGTTATCTAGCTTCAAGTAGTACGCGGGTGTGACGCTTCCTAGATTATCCGGCTATAACATTACGTTACTGGGTGTCTATAATAATTTACCTATACATAATTAACTTTAAAAAAAAAAAGAAAACCGACTTCAAATAAAAACACAAAAGTAACATAAGTTAACTAAAAAGCAAAAAATAAATATTTTTAATACAACAGTTTAATACTTATTTGTTGTTCCGTTTAATGTAATTAAGAAATTGTTGTTTATTATATAATTATTAATTGTTTTATAATTTTTAAGTCGGTGCCAAGTAAAACATAAAAATTCGAATCTAATTTGTTATTATAGCAAGGTATATAATTTTTATGTTTAACTTGGCACCGACTTAAAAATTATAAAACAATTAATAATTATATAATAAACAACAATTTCTTAATTACATTAAACGGAACAACAAATAAGTATTAAACTGTTGTATAAAAAACATTTATTTTTTGCTTTTTAGTTAACTTATGTTACTTTTGTGTTTTTATTTGAAGTCGGTTTTCTTTTTTTTTTAAAGTTAATTATTTTACAATTTTAAGTGATGGGTAGACCTAGTAAGGATGCTTCTCGAATGAGGAAACGACGGCTAGTTGAAACGGAAGATGAAATACGGAAACACTAAAAAGTCGGCTAAAAAAATAGATTTTGAGGAGCTCCCTGATGTATCTTCGAAGTTCAAGCTCCAATACCAATGAAATTATAATGGGACCACCTTGGAACTATACTGAACCCAACGGAAAAAGAATCATTACAATCGGTTCATAAACAAAAAAGTTATGACCGAACATACATAAAAAAAAAACAAACATATATACAGACGAGTTGAGAACCTCCTCCTTTTTTTGAAGTCGGTTAAAAATAAAGGTAGGTGCTGTGCCTTTGAAAGCTTACAAAATAACGAATACATATTCTGAGGGCTTCCAATTTTACACAATCTCCAAAAATTATAAGACGTAAAATTTTAAGCCCAAAAATTATGTAGAAAATATGAGGCCCCAAAACCTGAGGCCTTAGGCTGCAGCCTAGTCAGCCTATTGGTAAATCCGGCACTGGAATAGAGCCACTTCGGAACTGGAATTAAAAAACAAATTTTGAAAGAAAATTTAAATTCCAGTAAAAGTTGTGTATTTGCTGCTTATATACGATGAAAAAGAATTTATAATTTCAGTTACTTTTAAAGTAGGTCGGTATATAGATTAGCTCGTAGATTAAATATTGCACGTTTTAGAAACAAAAAATTGATTGAAATATTTAGAAATTTAAAATAAACTCTTCAACCCTCGGAAACGTTTATTAGGTTTATAAACAAAAATTTCCAATTGAACTACCCCGGTTTTTCGATACTGTGAAGAGAGAGAATGACAAAATCCCACTTAAAAGCAAAAGCTTATCTTATAAAAGTGTGTCAAGAAATATTTGCTCTGAATTTCAGATTACAATATAGCACGCGGCCGGGTAATTCGGTTGATTCTACAGATTTAAATGCAAATATTGGGTCAAGAATTACCGATAACCGGACTGGCGTCGAGGCAGAACGCATTTCTACAGCCCTACTATTTTCATGTTTAGAGATGTCAAGGATAAGCACTGAATTGCAAATAATATAAACACAGAATACGTGCGCGGCTGTATAAAAAAGATGCGTTTAACATATGTTTGCTATTTAAAATTAACTAATTTTTAAATAACTACATTCTTTTTTAAATGCTAGAATATTAAAATTTTTTGCAGGTAAAAGGTTTACCTGATGTAAAGGCAGTGAAATAGCCTACAATGGTTTTTTTTAAGTTTTAATCGAATTATAAGGACAATTCTGTGTAGAAAATTTAACGTGGGCCTAAAGTGCTTAAAGAATTAGTGAGAACGAGCTAGAAGCTCAAGCGAGGCTTGTTAAGAGTACCGAGTTGGAGGAAATTCATTAGGAACACTTGAAGAAATTTCAAGTACTTAAGTATCGTTCCCTGTAGTTGCACGTATTTAATTAAATTTATCATTTATAGGACAGGCGATCTTTAAAATAAAACGCAAACAACAGGAGTAATCCCGCAGTTGGCTTTTAAAACTATTCGGTCGGATTTATATGTGATTTAATTATTTTATTTGTTTTATTTTCAAGAAAAGAACTTAAAATTTGCGAGTAAAGCTCAAATTTATATAAACAAATTTTGTATTTTATTTAAATGGTACCGTATCTGTTGCGGCGGCGTTTCGTTCACTATTTTGGAGACCATCACAATTCAAAAATTAAGTTTTCAATTAGCCAATTAAAATTATGTGTTTAATAACGCAAATAAATACTCCACCATCAAACCAATGTAGTATACAGGGCGTTTGAAAACATATGGGCTACATTTTACTAGTAGTAAATCAGCAAAGACTGAAAAAAAATGCCTTAACATATTATTCTAAAAATCCTTCCTTAATTAAACAGAACTATTTAAATAGTTTAAGGTAATTGGCTACGGCAACGATTATTGTAAACAATAGGGTCTGTATTACTTAAGATTTAACGGACACGATTATTTACAGAATTGCTTAATTGTGAGAAAAATACCCCATTTACTAATTTGCCAGAACTTTGGTTCATGCAAAACTAAGCACAAAAACATTTGGCGTTTTAAACAAAGGACTATGTAGTTAAAAACATGACTTATTCGACTTCATGGTCTTAGCCTTTACTTAAAAATTATATTTACACTTGAAATGATAGAACAAGTGCAAACAGTTAGTACGTCCAGTACGGTGCGCGCAACAAACAGGAAACATTTTTTACATTTATTATAACTACAAACAAAAATTGTATGCAAAACATGGGCAAATTATGTTATAAAATATAAAGCAGTATTTGTATAAAATTAAAATATGAAGTAAAACTCAGCAAAAGTTGTAAAATGTGGAAAATATGAATTTTTATGAGTAGAACACAAAAGTATAAAAAATTATACAATAAGTTTATTTAAAAAAAACTTTATATTTTTTTGAACAGAACAAACATTGACAAACCGCTGTATTGCGCCAAAAATGAAAAATATGTATAACAAAACGAATGTCTATTTTTTCGTTATTACAATAAATTATTAACAGTTTTTGTACATCATTTTGAGGCAGTAACTAATCTTTGTCGTTTTCCGGGTAAAATATCTTTATATGATGCAAAGCTAGGTTCGAATGCACAAAACTAACCACAGCATGAAAATATTTATGTTGGTAACAGGCATACAACAATAACTTATTTAGAATCTAGAAAAAATTACAAACATACCTACAGAGAAAATTTCCAAAACTGTACAGTAGCTTCCAAAAACATACACCAAAGAAAGGCTTTTAATGCTGCAGCCTTTATTAATAACTTTTCCAGTAAAAGTTTCTAATAAAAGCTTATTATTTGAGAATTTTGCCGTAATGTAGCGTTTGTCATTGCTTTTTCTTATCGGCAACTTAATTTACAATAATTACCATTTTCTTCGTTGGTATTTTATTCTCTCGATATTTTTTCTTCTAGGTATTTCTTGCGTAGATATATTTTCCTTAAGTATTTTCCCGTTTTTCTTTCTTTAAGAGGCAGAATAATAATATTCGCTTTCTGGAAAAACCTGGTGGTAGGGTTTAAGAATATACGTGGCCAAATTGCACCTTAGAACATTTTGTATTCAAAACAGGATGAAGCGATGGACAGTAAACAGTACATACATTTTGAAACCTTTTTATATTCTCGTGATAAATACAAATTTACGTTACAACCAACGAAAGGTTAAAATTATATTTCAATTTATTTAATGTTTATTTTAGGAAAGGTTGAAGAATACTAAAAGAAACCGTTGGGCAACCGTCACGGGACCTTTCTCGCATTTATTGAAATTTTTTAACATGTTTCCAAAATGTCAATTGTTTTATGATAATGTAGAAAATTTTTAAAATACTCCAAAAAAATTCAATGTATTTTATACCGAATGTTTTTAAAAACCTAACAATTTTGCTTTTTTCAAAAATGTTTGAAAATTTTTTATTTTGTATGACATTTTTTGAATTTTTTAGTTTCTTGAAATTACTAAAAATTTTAAAAAGCTTTGAGTATTTGAAAATTTTTGATAATATTAAAAATTTTGAAAATATTGAAAACTTAAAAATTTATGTAAATTTTAAAACTTCTAATTATTTTTGAAAATTTAAAAAATTTTGTAAACCTTTAAAATGTTTAAAAATTTTATCCAATTTTTTAAATAAGAAAAGAATCGTCAGTGGGATTCGCTGGGGGTGGCAGGAAGTTCGGGCTCGCACAAATCGGTAATTCAACATGGGTAGAATACGAATCTATAGTTCTTTTCTGACTGCGCCTATAGTGAAGTAGAGCACCCACACCCCATTTTTGAAGCAGTCGCCCGCTCTTATGATTTTTTGTATTTTCAATACGAAAATACGAAAAAATATTAACACTTTCATAAAAATATGAACAAAATATGAAGACTTTCATAAAATTTTGGTCCAATGTGAATTACAAAGAATTACAAGAATTTCTAAAAACAAAAAAAAGTGCCAAGTAAAATTTATTTCAACATTTTCAAAAAAAAAGTCGGTGGCACTACACTCCAATGAGGAGTTTGGCCTGCAATGCGGTGGGTCAGGGCCACCGGACCATTGCTTCCGATACCCAGCCGTCTCGCACTCTTATATGGAGTACGGGGTGGTGTGGTAAGCACCACGGCTTAGACGGCTGCCTTACTTCCCTCACCCCTCGAGGGGTCTGGTTCCCATTTTTTTTAAAAGCTACTGGGTAGGCCGCCCGCCAGGCATCCAGTCTTCGGATTTGAACCCAAGACCTTCCGCGTAGCAGCCAAGTGCCCTAACCACTCGGCCACTCTGGCGCCTTCAAAAAATATTGCCCAAAAAAAGGTGATACGATTTCCTACCCAATGTTTGGCCGATGAATTCCGTTTTTGGTCTTTGGTTTTTTTTTCATTCTTAATATCTTTTCTAAAAAATATAAAAAACCGAGTTTTTACATTGTTTGCCGTTTAGCTTTTAGCGCATAACTAAACCGATAGCACAACACACCACCCTTGCAGCGGGTGACTACATTAATGTCTACTGCAAAATAGTTACAAAACCCCCTTGCCACGCGGCGCTACTGAAGAAATAGTCAACTTGATTTAAATGGCTAAAGAAAAACATTTTGACAATGTAAGTTAACTTTCTGATAGTATAGTACCTCTTGACTTGCATAAGCTTTTAAAAGTATGATAAGTAACAATTTCCAAAATAGAGAAAAGGCCAAACAAATCATTTCTCATTTTTTGAAATTTAGTTTAATGGGAAAAAAACAAACCCTACCAAGTAATACAATCACCTGTCTCAACGACAGCTACCGCCCCCGCTACTGGTTCCAATAACTTTACGCGTACATTTTATAAGCCACATATTCCTATGTGCTGGTACGTATCGAACAATACAGTTTTCGATGCAAATAAGAAAATTAGAGGTTTGCACTAGATGGTTGGAACGCCATGCGCTGCAACCTTCATTAGCAGACCAATCTCCGCGGCGGACCCATATTAAGCCCTGACTACAGATTCGACAACGGGTGGCCTGCTATACGCACTTATATAAATGTGTTACAAAATGCCATACAATATTACCTAAATATAACCTATTTCTTAAGATTTGTACAAGTAAAAGCAATAATTGAACAAATAGATATTGATGAATAAGTTATAAATCAAATGATCATGTAAACAAAATTACCAAACTAAGAATTAATAATTCAAATGATATAGCGCTACTTCCCAAAGAAGTAGTCTAAGATTCTACTTCAACCCAATATTAGGATCTCGCTTTACAATACCAAACGTGCTGGAAACAAACAATTTGTGGTTTTTGCGTTTAAATCAACCAGTTGATTATTTAAAAACAAAACAAAGTGTAGGACGTAGTCCACGGGTTTCGCTAGTATTAAATTAATGTTTTCTGCAAGCGACTAATTCATTTTTATTATAGTACTGATTTTATCGTTGTGCTTTTATCAACAACATTGCTGTTCTATATCTATTTTAGTATAGCAATTTACACAACAAGCCTTAAGTGAGTATTGAAAACGAAAACCAAACATCAAACTACGCCAGAGTAAGGGCAAGCTGGTGACCCATAAAATTATTTACCTATTATTTTATACCGGTTGTTACGACTTTAAAACGCTGGGAAAGTGCAAATAATAAAAAGATTTTTCTTTAAAGCATTTTTGATAAAACTAACACTAAAGCCAGTAGAAACAATATTCCATAAATTTTATAAATAATCGGTTAAAGTAAAAGAGTTCTTAACAATAAATTATACCCAATATAAATTCCACTTGTACAAAAAGCGCAGTTAAAAGAATTATCGAGAGAACTCCGGTGAGCACTAAAAAGACGTTAAGAGTACTTTATCAATTGTAGGAAATTCATTACGAGCAAACGCTTGAGGAAATACCAAGAACCCATTCGATTTATCAATGATATTAAACAGAAAAGTCTGTAAAACTTTTTAACTTCTTTCTAAAATTATTTTCTCGGAAAAAATACCAGAACGAGCTCGAAATGAATATTCTAATTCATTAGTTGGCCTTTTGCCCTTTGGGCATTGATTTAATAGATGTTTCAAGTCCGATGACCGAAAATGTTCGATGAACGAAAAACCGTGCGTAAGGTCGAATAGGGGCGGTGGTCAGGGTCGGTTTTTTTGCTTTCAGAGCGCTTTTGCTTATTGAGGTAGTGTCAGCGTAAAGTCAGAGGAGCCCGCGGCAAAATTACTATGCGTAACGCGCCGTTTGGGGGATTTATTTATTACTTTGTGGAAGAGCACTGCAAAAATTGGCGGAAGAGTATTTGCTAAAAAGCGAAAATCTATCTCCGTAGAGAGTCTGTCCTCTTTTTTTTATTTAATGCCTGTTTTGAATAAATCAATTTTATGTTTAGGTCTGTGCTTTTATGGGTTGTTCTTGGATATTGGAAAAAATAACAGTAAAAGTTTACAAAGGGGTTGTTATATTGTAGTAATAGATGTTTTTATATAAGTCCATTGCTCATCTTGATAAATGTCAATATGACGGTCAAAACGGTTGAATAATAAATGTTCCTGTAATAGTTTGTACATAAATAATTATTTATGTTTTCTACATGAACAAGCATCTAATTTAGCATGTTTTTAACTTATTTTTCAAGACGATCTCAAACTTTTCTCATTTTTTCAGTATTGATTTCATGAAAGTTTTCGATCTCAAGATTTTGACGGAAATATATATTTTGATCCCCAGAAACACAAAAAAGTGTTGTTTAAAAAATGTCTGTCTGTGGGTGGATATGTGTGTGCTTGTCATGCCTCATAACTTCTGAACGGACGGGTCAATCTTGATGCGTCTTAGAATGCAGGAGTAGTTAAATGCAAAATAAACAGACAAAATAAGCTTTAGAAGAATCCTAAACCTGAAACGCAAGCTAGTTATGATTTTCTGGTGGTATTTCGTTCAGAAATAGAATTTTTTTTATATCAAAAAACGTTTTTTTGACCTTAGTCAAGACCTTAGGGCAAATCGAATGCATTTTTTCGAACGGTTTAGCTTCAAACTGAAGACCGCTACGATTGTTTGAGCGTACATTGATTTTTACCTTTATTACTAAACAACTAGTTCACAAAACGGTGAAATTTAGTATTATAATAGCCTTAGGCCAGTGAGGTAATTTCTATGGAACGACTTTTATGAATTTTTGAAAATTCTTCTTCCTTTATGTAGTAAACGAGGGACGATCAAACATTGTTGTTCCACCTAAATTGCTCACAGGTGATTGTAGAACAAGATTTATACGTGCAGGAATAATTAGGGGGTTTATTTTTCTAAACTCACGCAGTATTTTGCTGACGAATTTGTTGTTTGTATTTGGTTTTTTCGATTTTGTGTTTTACAAAAATTTTTGTTTAAATGTAGTACTGAAGCGGCAGTTCGGCCGTAGCAGTCTCTCGCTTCGTCTTCCGGTCCAACTTAATGCGGGCGAGAAACGTTAACACAAAAATGCTTTTAAAAATAAAATAAGTAACATTTTATAAAGTGTATGAAAGTCTAGACGCAGTACTTCGCTCGTTTTTCTTATATTCTCTAAGGCATTGAATTTGAATTTTATTATATAGGATAGGAAAGCTCCAGCTGGCTGTCAGCAATAAATATAATTTAGAAAATAATTCAAAAGGTTTTCAAGCTTTGAGTTAAAAAAAATTTCAAATTAAATTTTTAAATAATTAGAAAGTTTATGTTATAAAATCCACATCACTTTAGGAGTTTTTGGGTATAATATTTATTAGTCAAATAGCAGAATCTTAAGCACAATAACACAGGACTGTTAACATTGATGAATTAAATATTTTAAAAATCCATTTATGCTTAGTTTCATTTTGGACAAACCCAAGAACCTTATCGGTGACATATATTAAAAAAAATAAGAATGTCAAATTAAAAAAAAAAGTTCTTTTTGCTTATTTTAAAATTTAATCAAACTTCTGTTAAATGTTTTTCACGGCGTATTCAATAGTTTTTTTTTCTTTTTATTAAAGTGCTTTAATCTCAGGAGATCTACAAGCTCAAAGACGAAGTCAGTTTGTTTAGTGGAAATGCCCTATAACATTTTCAGCTTCACTGGTTTAGGATATCACAAGGCTTTGATGGCAGTAAGACAGTTTCTTGTCGAGTGAACACAGAACTTTCATTATTCATCTTTTATATCGTGTTATAAAACTCTATTGAAGATAGAATATTGTTTCATGTTTTTCTTTAAAACTCCTAAAAAAACATTAATACTCAGAACTTTGTGGATTATAAAATAGGAAATTGTAGAATATTTTTGTAAATGACAACCAACTTAGACGTAGTATTTCTATAAATCTATAACAGAAAATTAATAATATGAACTTTATAAAGTTTATCTGGTGTAGTAGAAAATAAAATTAGATTGTATCTTTAAAAACATTTTAATGTTTTACAGTTTTACACTTTAACATAATTTGATAAAGTATCTGAAGGTATAATAAATAAATAAAAACCATTTTTTGAATTCTGTATATGTCTTAAGAAAAAGTAAAAGATTTACACTAATTTAATTGCAAGGAACAGCAATAATAATGTTTCGATAACAGGTATAAATAGCAGTTTGAATCAACGTTAAAAAATATTTTAATTTAGTTTTAAGTAATTTCTAAAAGCGAAAACATTTCTCAAACGTTTACAACAATAGACGGTTTTATAGATTAGAGGCGCCTAGTGTGAACATAGTGACATGCAAAACAATCGTGCTTTCACGCCATCCACTTCGATGTTCTTAGTACTAGTACACTCTTGTAATACTGTCAAGTAGCTGCCACATTGTTACGATATTTGCGTTTTTGTTAGAATAGCTGGATTTGATAACAATGGATGCCTACGAGGTGAACGAGAAAGTGCTAATTATTAAATAGGTTTATAGCGCGAATTCAGTACCACATTTAACAAGGAATTTATGTTCTGCAGCTTTTGAAACGCCCTCTATCGTATCTAAAACATCACCACACCCAAGTTATAATGACCATCCTACTGTTCTATTGTAAGGGAAAATGCATACCATTTCTTACAAATTATCAAAGAAACAAGAAATCTACCGCAACAACTAAACAAGACGTATTTTCAATAAATCGCCGACATAAGCCATCGCCTGCTCGTTGCTTGTTGGGAAATAACTCATAAAAACAGTTAAATTGTCGAATTCAGTATCTATCCACAGAAATATAATGACTTAATATATTAATGAGTGTAGTAAATTTGGAGCGACAATATTGGTCAAAAATTAGGTTCATAATTTGTTTATTACCAGTTGTGTGAGGTTGGTCTTGTTTTGGTAATATATTTACAAACTTTAAAATTCAACTAAGCTTTAAATCAAGTAATTTTAACACTTATATTTAAACAGAATATTAATTTTTACTGTTGTAATTTATAAAACAATTACTTACTTCAATTTAAAAAAAAGTGTAAGACGAAGCCGACGGGTTATTAAAACCAGATTTTTTTCACTTGACTCAACTTTAATTGGCGAGATGTTTCGCTACGAGCAGCACATAGCAGCGCGTCTATTATATAAAGAACATATTCCTTTGTACAGTGGACCGCTATGGTGTTCAATGCAGATAAACAAAATTTGATGTAGACGCTTTCTTTGTAGTATTGAAACATAATCTGTCGATAGCTGGTATTCCCACATCAGACTCCGCGGAGAGCACATATTATGATGTCGGGGTTACGGTGGAATACGGCACAGCACTGATTTTGCAGAGACATGTTAAGGAAGCCGCGCTTTCAAGGTTTGCGTGTAAATTGCATTGCAGCTGAGATTACAAGAGAGCAGGTGTCTGGAAACGTTGCTTTATTACCCACAGTAAAATCTGACCTTTAGCGTTAGAGGCCAAGCGTTACACTTCTGCCTTGTCTATAATAAATACGATTTGCTTCGACGTTAAAAGCAAGCGTCTTGCTTAGCGGAAAGCAAAAAGGGAAGCGGTGTTCATATGAGAAGGGTTTTATAGGTATACTACTGTGTACAATTCCCAGTCAATTTCAGTACCGTGTTATACTTTGTTCTCTTAACAATGCCGTAATCAAAACTATGTAAAATATTCTCTTGCTTGAAAACGCATCTTAAAAATTTGATGATGACATGCCCATTACAGCAAGATCGTACTGGGATTATGATTGCAATTAGTTCCGCGGTAAAAGTGGTAAATTTTACTATTTATACCAAAAAGCTCGCTTGTATCTAGAAATAATTTTTTTGAATATTAACGTACGAGTTACGAAACATTTGATTTATTGCTTAAAAAGTTGGAAGCAAGGATCACAAAACATATTAAATTCAACTCGTTAAATAACTTTTTTTTTTCAAAAGAAGCATCATGAAGCCGTGCGTGAGCACGACCCCATGATTCCCATCCCACCCCTTACCCGGGCTCAGCACACTAAATGCTATTCACCGGTCTAACATGTCCCACCCCTGAAAGACATGCAACCCAACATACACACCTACATACACCATCCATGGACGCGTCGGATTTAACTTATTCAGAAAAATTACCGACGGGCAGTGGGCTCGAACCTACTGCCATTGGGAGTCTAGTTTCAGCCTGGGACTTTAACCACTAGACCACCCGCCGGCCCGTTAAATTAGTAAGCGGTTCACACAAGCGGAAAGCTCCTAGCTAAAAACAGTATAGTTACTTAAATAAAATATTACGTGTTTCCTTTAACCGCCTTCTAGCCAAGCAAGCCGCTTACCTCTAACCTCTACGCAAATCGTATTCAGTATAGACGAGAACTTATACTACCACTCTATTGCCCTGCTCTCTACTTACCCAACAGGAAACTTAAGAAAGGTTTCTTAGCCAATGATAATCATTCTTTCTTAGGACTAAGACTATGGCTAAAGCACAGACAAGTTATATAATGCAATTCAATATTGGATGTTTTCTGTGTTCTGATCCAGATATCACCGATGAAGGGCCAATTTTGCCTCAAGATGTTGTAAGGCTTTTTCCAGAACCCACAATCCGCCGGGGAATACAAATGTTCACTACAAATTTCATGTTTTAATACCGGCAAAGTTCTTACTGTTTCATTTATAAGTTCGAGCTTTACTTCGTTGAAGTTCATTTTAATTTATTGTAAAAAAACAATTCTTAACTTCAACAGGTTTTTATTTTAGTTTTATACGTATTTCTTGTTTTTGATAATGACGTGTTTACACACAAAAACAGGATTAAAAGTAAACAGTTGGTGTTGCTATAGGAACAATAAATCTTCATAACTTGATCTTGGTTTTCTATATCTGTGTCCAGATGATTTGATTTCTCATTCGAAAACGTCTAATAACGGTGAATTTAAGACATCAATTTGTTCATTCATTAAAGGTACAAATTGTAAATGCTTATGAATTTCAAATGCTTCTAGTATATCCAACCTACGTTTGTAATAACAAAAGTGTAAAAATTTTATAGTGTTATTAAATGTCATTGAATGATTGTGTTCTTATAAGTGTTTAGCGTAATTGGATTTATGGGGGTGTTTTTACTTGTAACAACGTACGTGTTCCTTGTACCTAATATTAAAATTTCTAATTGTTTGTCCTATATAAACCGAATTACAGTGCGAGCAATTTAATTTGTAGATGCCTGATTTTGCTATTTATTAATATTTTTACAATATCGACAAAAATCTTTGAATAAAAAAATGGATTAAAAAAATTGTTTAATATTAATTTTAGGGTGTCAATGTTAACCGACATTACAAAAAATATATATAATATCGAACAGCAAATTTAATTCAAAAAACTGATAATACAGAATATGATGTTTGGTTTATAGCAGATTTGCACATTACTAATGTTGAAAATAAACGAAAAAGAAAATGTATTTCCAAAAATGTGTCAATGTTACCCGTTTTTACTAGCAAACTTGAGAAAGGCACGTTTGTTTTAAAGTTAATATAAGGTTGTAATTCAATTAACTTAAAGGTAGGTGTAATTAAGTACATAATTTTTGAGAAAAAAAAAGTTGGTATTTAATACTGTTCATTGTGGGAGGTTCTAGTAGCAACCATGTTGACGTTAAATTGCAATGTAAAATAAATGACGAAAACTTAAACGTACTCTACTCCCTTTACGGTCTGAAGTGCCAGAATAGGAACATTCCAAAAAAAAATTTTTTTGCGTTGCAAATTGCTTTAAATTCTCGTGTTTTCCTTGTGTCTGTTGTTCCAGGTTAGGGACATACCTCATCAAATTGGTAGCGTTACCAAGCAATTTTAAAGTGTGTTTATGTAAAATGTCCTATGTGCAATAGTGTAATGGCTGCTTTCAGCTGATGTGTAGTTTTTATAATATTATTATAGACGCTATTCTGAGTAATTATGTCAGTAAAAATATTATTTTTGGCTTCAGTTATTTAATAACCTGTACTATCAATCAAAAGTCGGATTTATATAGATTTAGCTATAAAATTATACATAATTTGTTAGTTCCTAATATGGAACAGCTGTCATTAGCTGTCATAACCAATTTTTTGCTGTAGTTCCCGATGTGGAACAACTGTCAATAGTGGTCATAAACAAGTTTACGTTTTAGGTTGAATAAAATGTGTTCAACCCGTAAAATTCGCAAGAATGTCGCCGAGATGTTTCCTTTGGAAAGCGAGGATGATAATCTAACGGATACGGATGAAGATTATTCTAAAGAAGAAACAGAAAGTGATGAAACAATATCTGAAGATTCTGATTCTTCCTATAATTCAATATAATATAATATAATATAATATAATATAATTCAATAGTCGGTGCGCTATAAGTCTTCACTGGTCTATAATATTTGTGCTATATTTATTTACTATTTCTAGTTGAAAACAGAAAAAAGAAAGTAAATAAAAAACAGTAAAAGAAAGCAAAAAGCCCCAAAGGCAGGCAAAAGGAAAGAAGAAACCACCATCACCACCAGAGTATACATGGAATTCTGTTCCAAAAGATGAAAGTGAAGTGCAAAATCCAGCTTTTACTGTAGAAGATGTGGAGGATGAAGTCGAAATTGGAAGGCCCATTCATTATTTTCAGTTATAGTTTACAACCGAGATTTTAGACGATATCGGACACCACTCAAATTTGTATGCTGTACAAACAAATCCAAACAAACCCTTGAACATTACTTCGGAGGAGCTGGAGAAATTTTTTGGAACTTTGCTTTATATGTCTATTTATGGATTACCGCGACACAGGATGTACTGGTCCTCGAGCACCAGAATAAGTCAGGTTGCCGATTGCATGACTAGACAAAGGTGGGAGCAAATCAAACAAAATTTACATGCAAATGATAATAACAATTTGCCCAATGATAGGAATGATCCAGAAAGAGACAAAATTTTTAAAATTCGACCACTTGTTGATAAGCTTCAAGCAATTATGAAAAATCAGAGTATGCCTCAAATGCTATGCATTGACGAACAAATTGTTCCTTTCAAGGGTCATTCTTCTTTAAAACAATACAACCCAAAAAAGCCCCACAAATGGGGATATAAAATATATGTTTTATCAGATATAAATGGGCTTGTACATAATTTTGAAATATATACCGGTAACATCTTTCCTGCCGTAGGAAAAGAAGACATAGGAGCCTGTGGGAACATAGTGCTGCGTTTAGCAGACGTAATACCTAAAAATAAAAACCATTTGTTGTATTTTGACAATTGGTTTACTTCACTAAAACTAATGGAAGCTTTATTTGGTGATGGAATTGGCTCGTTAGGGACAGCACGCATAAACCATATGCATAATATAATTGTCAGCAGTGATTTAGAAATGCAAAAAAAGGGTAGAGGGACATATGAAGAATATGAAACTAAATCGAATGAGGTAAAAATTCGAGTGATAAAGTGGTTTGATAACAAACCAGTTACTTTAGCCAGCACTTTTTGTGGAACCAACTGATTTGGTTGAACGCTTTGACCGAAAAAAAGAGAAGGTGAACATAGTACGCCCAAATATAATTAAACAATAAAATACATTTATGGGGGGAGTCGACCTGTTAGATGGTCTAATATCTTATTATAGGATTCCTTTGCGATCAAAAAAATGGTATCTCAGGCTTTTCTTCCATCTCATACACATGGCAGTAGTAAATGCCTGGATTCGCTACAGGATGAACATGAAATCAGAAGGGTTACCAAATAAAGATATTTTGGATTCACTGGTAATGCATGAAGGCAAAAACAACAAATAAGCGTGGAAGACCATCAAATCTGGATGTCGAATTTGCCTCTAAAAGACACAGAGGCCCAACAGCACCCATACCACAATATGATGTTCGTTGCGATGGCATTGGCCATTGGGCCACTGAAAAAGAACAACGCCAGAGATGTAAGTTGCCAGAATGCGGACTAAAAACAGCATTTTTTTGTGTGAAATGTAATACTTATGTATGTATAACAAAAAAAAAGAAACTGTTTTGCCCTATTTCATGGTGTGTAAATCAATGTTAATCTGTGTATAATAATAAACTGTTTTATATATATGTTGCTTAATGTCCATTGGGCCCATTGAGGAACAAACCCCCAAATTTTTATCTAAATTAAAAATTAAAATTTTTTTTATAGAGTAATTGATAAACTGTTGGAGTAGCAGTATATGTTAAAAAAAAATTTATTTTGGGTGTTTGATGTGTTTGACAATAAGGGGTTTTAATGAAAAAATAATCTCCGCAACTGTAGTTAGGCATGTTGCTAAAAGTGTCCTCACAAAATTGTTGCAATTAAATTTGAAACATTATCTACGAAAAAAAATATCAAGCAAACTCTTGTGCCTAAAAGGCTATTCTCTCGAGTATGATCAAAGCTTGCGAAGCTTCGTAATACGAAACACCGTTGAATTATTAAAAAGTCTTGTAAGCAAGACTTTGTCAGACACAATAAAGTATCAGTGGCAAAAACAGAGAATAAGGACAAATATAAAGTGTAAGTAGGGCGTGATAGTAAGTAACGAATTTGTTCCTTTCTATAACTAAATCCGTTTAAGTTAAACCTCTCAAACTCCATTCGTTGTAAAGTTAATGGTTTTGCAAAAGTGCTGGTCTTCAAAAGAGCGAGCATATTCCAAGTAAGGTATTGAAAACTCTTGTTTTCCTTGTTTCTCTTTTTGCGAAAGTTGCTAGTGGGGTTCGTTATTGCATTGCATTAAATTATGGAGAAAAGTACATTTTTCTTATTTACCGGGCGAAATATATTTAGAAATAACGGGCGCGCTTTTATAACAGGTTGTTTTTTCTCACGAAAGCAGAGCTGTCTATTGTTATTTGTCACGATCCAAATAATTGCAGGATTAAACGAAGTTTCCGAGCGTTTTCATTTTAGCATAAATCTATTCCTTGCAAACGAACGAAATCCAGATGCTATTTGCGAGATTTCAGATCACGCTATTTCTCTAATTGTTTTTATCTGGTTCGTTGGGTGTGATCTGGGAAGACATTAGTCTGAATCGTTATGTTCCTTTGAGCCCGAGAATCCCAGCTAGAAGTTTCAGGGCTTAGATTAAGAAGGTAATTGGGAGGATTGCTCGAGTACGGAGTGAAAATTAAAATCAGCGAGGAAACTTACTGAGATTACGATTAACAAGTTGATTATACTAATTCACCTGAGAATGATTTTTATTGTTGTTCAAAGCATGCTAACTCGAACCTACTTATTACACGCTACATTTGGCGGAAAACGATATTAAATTTTAAAACCCCGGAATGAAGTGTAATAGACAGAGAAAAATGGAATTGTTCCGCCAAGTTTGTTTTTGACTTTTTTATTTCTTTGTAAACTTGTTCTTTTGTAAAAGAACAACAAAGTAAGCTTTGAATATGCTGCTGCAGTTAGCCTTTAACCGTATTATTAACTTCAGTTTTCATTCGAACATGAAATGAAGCTTTAAATTCATTCTTTTCCCGTTTCTTTTCCCATTAATTAGGTTACAAAGGTTTTCATTTTTTTTTTTCAAACAACAAAACCGGCTTGTTTCATTCATCAACTATTAACTATTATTACAATACCAATTCGTCAGGCTAGTGTCAAAACCAAACGAGAATATGATGGATGAATTTCAATTTACATCGTTTTGAACTAATAACTGGGAGTAGAACGAGAATATGACTGATGATGAATTTTAATTTACATCATTAAGGCCATCAGACGTGAAGACTAGCTCTGTGACACTTCCCCAATTGTTAGAGCTATAATTCTAGGAGGAATTTAGAGATAGTAAAATTTGTAACGCTCTTTAGTTGGCTGCCCTTTTAAGGCATCCTAGAAATTAGAACTGACACTTTAGTTTCAGGAGGGTTCCAAATTAGCATAACTTTCTAGCTGGTAATTAAATGCGTGTATTAATTTGCCGAAAGGGTTCACTGATTGAAGATATATAGAAGAATTTTAAATAAAACTATATCTTTATTTACAGAAATATTGCATACAGTCTAAATATACTTTGTTCTACTACTGGACAAATAAATGTAAAACGATACTCCTAAAAATCGAATCAAAATTGAAAACTTTAAATAAAACACAAAACGTGGAATATGGTATTTCATGAAAACTAAAGCACTATCAATTTTCATATTTTTGATAGAGAATTAGTTTATTAAAACATTATTTTGTCTGCATGTATTGTTTTTTCTATTTATATACGGAAATTTATTGAATTTGGCTTTCGTATTATTCCTAAAATTTAATTTAAAAAAAATTGGTATTTATAAACAATATTTGTGTTTGGTTTCAAATAATAATTAATCATGTTGAATGATCGAAGTATTTAATGTTGTTTACTTCTGAAAGCTGCTTCTCCCTTTGGCCAACTATTAAACTCACGGGTTTAATTAGTTACCGGCCATGTGTAGAATAATTTAGTAAGAGCAAAACGTAGAAGATGGATAATTTAAACGGAAAGAGGAAGGCATTATCCCCAATTTTATTTTGTTTCCTTATTTGGCGATAAATATATAAAAAATGGTAGAGAGTTGATTTTTCATGTCTTTTTGTGTATTCTGTAACACTACTTAATCGTTAAGAGTGTAACTTAAACAATTTTTAACCATTATACATTTTGTCAAAAGCAAAACAATATGTTGAAATACGTTTTCGATATGTGCAATTAATTTATCAATGTGTGTAAAAATTAAAGCAAGCGAAGTCATATATATTAGTATTAACCAACCCAAACATTCTTTTAACACTAAAATTAAAAATAAGTAAAAAAGAAAACGAAGTTGCATCGAAGCAACAATACTATGGTAAACGGTTTTAAAATTGATATAGTTATAATATATACAGGGTGGGTTATTAGTGCGATATTTCGTGGAGCGAACCAACGCCCAAAATTGCGTAACTAAAAATGTTTTTAAATATAAAATGATAGAATCTTTGCCATCTTATTAGGAAACACTTAAGGCATCTGCATTTAGTTTTACGACTTTTTTGGGTAGTACTGAAAAAAGTTATAAGCGAACGAATTTGTAAAATGGGCTTTTCTTCTTTGAAACTTTTTTTCGCAATTTATTGTCTTTCGCCGACATAGAACACAACTGAGTACTAATTTTTTTTAATGTGTTATTTATAGTAGAATAACTGCGTGCATATTTAAGATTTCTCAATTTTTACAGATTTTTGTTTTTATAGAACACGCGACATGACAAGGTTAATAAAGTGCGGACTTCAAGCACGCTTAAGGTTTTATTTCACCATATCGATTTCAATCTTTTGGTTTATCTGCCTGAATTAAGGCTTTACGAACATATGTACGTATGTAACTTATCCTAGCGTTAAACAAGGAAGTAAAGACAAACTTTTCCGACCATGTTAGTCAATAATCATCAGTTTAGAACTGTAACTGCAATGGTGCAACAAGTCTATTTTATGGTTTAATAAGCGCGTGTTTTTTGCAAATTGAAGATATTTTTAATAAGCTTCAATTAATATAGCACTAGTATTTCTTCTTATTCAGCGATTATATTACACCGTGGTACCTACTTGCTACTAGAATGGAAATAAATCTCTGCATCGTCTGCTTGTGACCAGTTTTGACAAAGCAATGAAAAAGTGTATAATTACAGGTATTAAAGCAATATTTGATGAAGCAGCTAAAAGAAATAACAATGTGTTGGTTAAAATTGGACCTCATCGAATTTTGTAATAACTAATAATCATTGAAACACAATTTTGATAGTATCAGGAATTTTATATAAAAACTATTAGGTTGTTGTAGGCCATTAACAGAAAATAGATTCGCACTTCGAAACATAAATTGTAGAAAAATACAGGGGCTAATCTAAATAAGTTGATTGTTTTAAGTTTAATAAAAAACCTAACGTTTGTTATACGCAGGGTGTTTAAATTGTTGTACTTATTTATTTGGTGTCAATTTTAAAAACAAAACAAATTTAGCTAAACGTAAATTAGACAGAATGACTTAAACTCAGCTGCTGTTGAATGCTGCCCGTATTTTATCTTCCATGTCGTTTGCTGTTCTAGAAACACTTTTACAAACTGAATTTTTAACGTAACTTTATAGGTTGAAATCCGTGAAATTTAAGTCCGGCGATCTTTACGGCCATACGCCACTATTTTATTTTGAAACGTAAACGTAAATCATCAATCTACGTAAAACGGAACCATTTATTTCATCTCAAGCATCATAAACGGAGTGCAAAATGAATAAAATCGCTTGTAATGTAAATTTGTAACGCAGTAGCATTAGAGCAATATAGAATAATTAGAATAAATTGAAGATATAATTATTACTTCTATTTGTTCCGAAATCGAGCTTCATTGTTATTTGAAACAACTACAACACATTTCAGTATTGTCCGGACGTAAATTTTATTACAATTTAGAGTTTATAGTTGATAAACCATAAATAACCAAGTTATGGCAGCAGCGGTGGCTGTAGTTATAAAGAATTGCCGAAAAATCGTGATACATTTTGATAAGAAGCAAGATTCAGGTGTGTTATTATGGTGAGACAATTAGGGACTTACTATAAATGTATTTAAATAATATTCAACATTAACACTCATTCGTAGAAACAATACCAGTTTGTTAATACCTCGCATTTGTTTAGATAAAAACCTTATTATTTTTTGCAGCTTTTTTGTTGAATTTTGTTGTCCTTAAAACAACGGCAAATCGTTTAACTAATATAAACAGCTTGCAAATAAAATTTTATTGAATTAATATGTTTAAAAAGATGTAAGTAAAGAAAGAGTTAAAAATGAACGTTCAAAATTTCTGCTTGATAGAACTGGTACTTCCATTTCAAAATTTGTTTAGCACATACTTTTATAAAAACCTGTACTAATGATGAATGTCTCCATAAAATTGCTACATAAACAGTCCTTTAATAATATTATTTGCCAACAGTCAGCAAAGCAACTAAAGGATGGCCGTACCGCAGTGAAAATTTGTTGAAACTAAACATTTTGATTTAAAGCAGTTAATAAAATTAATAATTACACCACTTATTTTATGTCGGGTAATACTGCGGCAAAGTAAAGTTTAAATTTATATAAAACGATTAATTTACTACGGTATTAAAAATCCACTAACTTTACTTTATGTTTCCAATAATTTGAAAATATTTCTAAAACATGTTAAAGCGTAGATACTGTTAACGGAAATTAAATTAAATTCGAAGATGCAAATATATACACAGTGTTTCATTTAACAAATCGAAATTTACTAAATGTATTTCAACATGCGAATATAAAAATGGCGCCGGGAGTGAACGTACTAAACGATAACGCCGATGCAAAAGCATGTAAAAGGTGCAAATCCGTACCAGTAAGCGGTTTAAAATGTTTAAAATGCGAATCGGTTTCGCATGTGAGTTGTGTGAAATACTTAAAAAAAGTTAAACATATTGACGATAAGCATATAATATGCTGTGATGATTCTGACACACCCACTCATGGTGGAAAAGACGAAATAATGGAGGCTTCTTTCAGCAGCGCCCAAGACATCGAGATTGACGCAAGTAAAATTGAAATTAGCTATTTAAAAGAAATAGTAAATCAAAAAGATTGCATAATTAACAATCTTCAAGAATATATTTCATCATTAAAAGACCAAATACATCTCCTAAACAAATTAGCATCCGTATCGCCATCTACTAGCATAAAGCAAAATGTTCTATCCACCACCGATCCACGACCATGGAGCACGGCTGTTAAAAATAACAACAAAACTGAAGTGCCGTCGACGAGTAAGCCCGTAACTCATGAAAAATTATATGGAACTACAACAAATCACCAAAACAATGTGACTTTAAGAGATATCGGTTCTAAAGAAAATTCGACTAACATAAACTAAACAAACCTTTTACAAACCACAATAACCGAGAAAAACATAAATACAAAAATTTTAGACAGCACACAGAAGCAAAAATTATCTGAGTTAGTAAATATCAATAATGATATTAATTTAGACAACGGATTTCAACAGGTAGTAAGCAAAAAAGGTAGAAGAAAAACAACATTAGGAACCAACATCGAAAAATGTGAAATAACAGCTGTAGAAAGCAGACGCTCTGTGTTTATCTCAAGGCTCACAGCTGATACTACAAAAGATCAGTTAAAGAAACACCTTCAACAATTCAACATAACTTTTCTTGACATTGAAAAATTACAAATTCAGTCAACCAATATCGCAGCATTTAAAATTACAATACCATCGTCTATGGAAAAAAATGTCAACAATCCTGATATTTGGCCTCGTTTTACAATCATACGGCCCTTTCGTCAACCGAAAAAAAACTGCATAATTCAGCACTGAACAAAACAGACGATCGTAAACTAATAGAAATCATAGAATACCTAACGCCCAAAACAAATACTTCCAAATATACGGTAAATGTATTCTTAATAAATATACAATGTATTAGAAATAAGCTATTGGAACTGGAAATTTTCTTGAAATTAAATCCCGAAATAAACGTTCTTTGTTTGACGGAGCATTGGTTATTTGATGTGCAAGTCGCTGCAAACAAATTAAGTGAATTTACTACAGCAAGTATTTTTTGCCGTAACACTTATCTACATGGCGGTGTGGCTATTTTTGTTAAAAACAATATTTTATATAAACCGATAAAGAAATTTGAATTCTTGAATAAGGAAAAACATTTTGAAATAGTAACAATTGAATTAATAGACCAAAAAATGACTGTGGCTACAATATATCGTGCGCCTGATGGAAACATGGATATTTTTTTCAACAACTTAATCACATTTCTAGAATTAATCAAAAATTTAGAAAATAAAGTAATTACGGGAGACTTTAATATACAGATGCAGAATAATGCAGATAAACTTGCCGTTCGATTAATAAATATCTTAAAGTCATATGGTTTACACCAAACAGTTCAAGAACCTACAAGGCCGAACAAAAACGGAGGTTCAATAATTGATAATGTATTTACAAGCATATTAAAAGAAACTTACAGAGTCGAAGTTAAAAATCCATGTTTATCGGATCACTTTGGTATACACTTTTCAGTAAAAAGTATTCCACAAAAACAGGAGGAGAAAGTTAATAGCCGAAAATTAACTATAAGAAACTTAAATAACCTAAAAACGGCTTTGGAAAATACAAACTGGACTACAATTTATGAACAAAAAAATGCCCAAAATTGTTTCACCGAGTTTTATAAAATTTTATTAAAACATTTCGATGACTGCTGTCCCAAAAAACAAGCAGTATCAAGAAAAAGTAAAATTCGTTGGTTTACAGATGAAATAAGGGATATGAGGAACATATTAGAATCGCTTTCCACCATAAACAATGTTAGACGAAGCGAGGACTCGCAAAATTTGTATAACACCTATAAAAAAATCTACTTTAACAAAATTAGAGCGACAAAAAAAGAGGCAAATAGTCGATTCATATTAGAATCAGATAACAAAAATAAAGCTGTTTGGAAGATAATAGAAGAAGAATGCAAACAAACCAAACATCATAAGCATAACAAAATAGAAATTAAGGCTGACGAATTTAACTCGCATTTTGTTAATATTGGAAGTGCAGTAATTAACAGTCTACCAACCAGTACTACAGATTTTCACGTATTTTTAAGAAAGGATGTAAGTTCACCTACAAACTCCTTTTATTTACATACAATAACCGAGACAGACTTGAAAAAATATATTTCTAACCTAAAAAACAAGAATGCTAAAGATATAAACGGCCTTAATGCAAAAGTACTTAAGCATATTAGTGATGCAGTATTGGTACCTCTTTTATGCTCTATAAATAAATGTATCGAAGAAGCAATTTTTCCAGAGGAACTGAAGTTAGCCAAAGTTTCCGTCATATACAAAAATGGAGACCGAAAAAATCCAAACAATTACCGACCTATTTCCATTCTACCCATCATTTCAAAAGTGGTTGAAAGTATTATAAAAGACCAGTTACTTACCTTTATTACTCAACACAACATCTTGAGTGAACAACAGTTTGGTTACAGAAAAGGAAAGTCGACTACTCTAGCTGTGATAGATATTATAAATAAAATCATAAAAGCTTTTAATAACAAATATAAAATAGGAGTAACTCAAATTGATCTAAGTAAAGCATTCGACACTGTTGTTCATGATTGCCTCTTAGACAAACTACACCATATAGGAGTAAGGGGCGTGCCTCTTACATTAATGCAAAATTATTTATTTAATAGAAGGCAAATTGTCTCCGTAAATCAAGAATTGTCGGAAGAAAAAGTGTTAAGTTCGGGAGTTCCGCAAGGTTCCGTGCTGGGGCCATTGCTATTTCTGATATACATCAACGATTTACCTGCAAACTGCACCATAGGAAAGTTAATACTTTTTGCTGATGATACCACCATAATCGATACAGCAGTTGATGATACTGCCCTAAGTTTAGCCACGAAAAAAAATCTTCGAGTTGTAGAAGAATGGTTTACGGCAAATCAGCTGAAGCTTAATGCTGAAAAAACGCAAAGTGTTGTTTTTGATGTAAAAAACGGTAGAGATGAGACAAAAGCAGTAAAATGTCTTGGTTTCTATATAGATAACAATCTACGGTGGCATGTTCATGTGCAACAGATAACAAGCAAACTATCCACAGCAACTTATCAGTTGAGAAAATTAATTCAATTAACAACTCCAGCAGCGGTGAGGAATTTCTATTTTTCAAACTTCCATAGTGTATTGCAATACGGAATAATTCTATGGGATGCTAGTGCGTGTGCTGATCGTGTGTTTATATTGCAAAAATCGGCAGTGCGATCGATGGCTTGCGCAAATTATAGAGAACATTGCAGACCGTTATTTATAAAATTACAAATTTTAACTGTGCCGTGTATCTTAATATTGAAGTGCTTGTTGTTCATAAAAAGTAATGAGCATAATCTCCCTAAGCAATCTTGCCACCACTTTTACAGTACCAGACAGAACGACGATCTAGTCCTGCCAATTCACAGATTGGCTAAAACTCAGTGGCAACCCTTATCCTATTTAGCAACGAAAATGTATAATAAACTTCCATTACTAATTAGACAAATGCCAGCAAAAAATTACAAAGCTGCAATAAAGAAACATCTTGTAAATACTGCTTACTATACTGTTGATGAATTTTTAAAGTGTGAATCTTTCTAAAAGTAAATTTTGATGTTATTGATATTTTATTTTTATGGCAATTTATGTTGTTGATAGATATTAATTATTTGTTTGTTTTATACATCTATTTTTGTTGACGTATGTAAATGCAATGTATGCATATTAACATGAATAAACTGCTATGCTATGCTATGCTATGCTATACCCTGTATAAGGTATTTACATTTTAAATTGTGCGTTATTTACTTAAATAATAATATACGTCCATATAAAGTGAAAATTTGACGAATTGGTTTGGTTGTCGTTTTCAGGTATTACTCTGTTTTCTAATAGTTTGAAATAAATCTAATTATTTTTAAAACTATAAGTGAAAGACGATTAAATTTACATACCGTTAAAAACAAATAAATGTAAATCTGTAATATTACAATGTTTAATTTAAAGTAAATACTTTGCCTACCGTTCCATTAAACTAAAACAATTTAATGTTATACAATAAAAAACAATATAACACTAATAACACACTTTGTGCACGAGGCTTACCGTTTGCAGCATCACTTATTATTTATCACTCACCTGAAACAAACACAAAACAATATTAGTACATAATTTACATTATTTTTTAGGCACTTATATACTATACATTAAATCCCGATCCCTTTGACATGTCGCAACTTTTAACGGTGTGACGCCCCTTCCACTATAAATTACGTATTTTCGCGGCTCTTATATGAATACCATTTTCTTTTGTACAGTGGGCCGCTATAATATGTTTTAGAAAAATCTTATTTGTTGTAGAATATTTGTGCGCCGTCAAGTACGTGGTGTTTCATTTAAAAAACCTGCGTACAGTGATCTGCAATGCTGCTTTCTACTATTAATACATAAATCTGATAACTATGGCTTGATAAACAAGAAGCACTAAACAATTAGAAAATAAATCAATATAATTTAACATGATTATTTTATAGAATACAAACAAATTTGTGCACTAAACAGTAAATTTAGGTTGCCACGTAAAAGTGGACTTTCGTAACATTACATCTTGTTCAGTTACAAATAAACACCGTTGAACGTGACAAAACGCTAAATACACGCTTATATCGTCGGCAAATTGTTTATGAGCGGCCAAATTTCATTACATCAGGGGCGCGGCGCCTACATTTTTTGCTTTAGTAGCCAATTTCAGTTCACAGGCAAAACGTTCTTGAAAGAAGTCCGAGAACAACTTTGCTGGGCAAAACGTCAATAGAAAAAACACGAGACAAAAAAAATCGTGCAAAAAAAACCGGTAAAAAGATCTTGCAGCAGAACCATTCTCCGGGAAATACAACCCTGTCAAATAATGTCTCGAAATCAAAACACGCCGCAAAAACATCTCATAAACGTAAGCACGTCTGTTTTGTAGCTAGTGAGTGGTGGCTCACTGTATAATAAAACCAGGAAACTCAAAGCAAAATAATCAAACCTGACGATCACAATACCTCTTTAGCTATACTTTGTGTAGCGAGGAAGGTAAAAAGAGCTCTCATTGAAACACACACGTGTTGCTACGGTGATTTCTATCAATAAAGCCATTTTCATTTTGGCATTATATATTAATGTCTTATAATAAGACTTTTTAATGGGTATCTATTACTTCTAAAACATTATGAAAATCTCCGTTAAGTCAGTATGAAGTTATTAAAACAAAGATTGGAGGTCGTAGCCTGCGGGTTTTGCTAGTAGAATCTAATATACAAGCACGAATAGTGTCTAAACTTGGACTGTAAAAATGAATCTTTGTACGCTGTATGTATGTGCTATAATCGTATACAGGGTCCGCCACTTAAAACTCCCTAACCCCAAAACTTATTTGTTTGAAAGTGTATCAATAGCCAGTGAAAATCGAAAAACAATTGACCGTCATGAAGTTGTTAATCATCAAAACCTGTTTTGTTAAAATATCTTTTTCCCTGCACACTTACGAACATCATTAAATAGAGAATTCTATTACCTTAAATTTCAATTTAAAAAACCTTACTAATATGGTCGATGACATTATTTTATTTAAATTTATACAGAGTGTTCTAAAATTCTTGTCTCCTAACAAAGGGGTATATTGTACGTTTAAAAATAAGACAAAAAGGCCTTATAAAAGTGATTCCCTGAAGAATTACATGTTGAAGATGACCTCTAATCCGTAAATGTTTTTGAACTACAATTGATCTCTTTGAGGTTAGTACTTTAAATCTGATATGGAGCCAGTAACAAGTAAACTGCGAAAATTTTATCACAATCGGTTTCGTGGAACTGGTTATTGCAAGGTCACGTGGCCATTCTTCCTTGACGTTACGTGACCTTGCAATAACTAGTTCCACGAAACCAATTATGATAAAGTTTGCACAGTATGTAGCAACTTGTTAAGAATGATTAAAGTACCTAACTCAAAACAATCTAGTACTAAATTACTATTTACAGTTCAAAAACACAACAATGTAGATAAAACTAACCTTACCTTACCGAACCTGCCATACACAATCACTATTAATACAAATCAAGAATAGACATTCATTTCTACAGTTGGAAGAATTTATAACGTAAAAATTGAAATTAAAAACACTAACGAACGGCGCCAATTTGACGGAAAAGTGGGTACATTTATTATAAAGAATATTTCATGTCGATAACACTTGTTATAAATAAAAATAATAGACATTCGCAGGAATACTTAGTAGTACTACGGGATGGTTTCGGTATATGTCGTGCATCTCGACACCGCTTATTTATTACATTTTAATAGAAGTTACTAAAACAAAACCGTGGGTCATAGACCACGGGTTCCGCTTGTTAATTTTAATGCCACAGGTCTAAGTCAAAATGAAGTCAATGCTAAGTAACCCACGTAGTGGCAGTTTTTTATTCGCAATTTGAGGTTTGCGTTTATAGTAACGACATTACACTTAACACCTACTCCACTGTGATTTCTTATAGCACTCGCATCCGCTCTCTGCAACTGAAATTTTCAATTGAGGTCAATCTATATGTGATAAGGTGAATTAGCTACTCTAAGTTTCAAAAGTAACGCACCTTATTTTTTTCTTAATAACAATAATATTAATTACTGCAATCAGTCTTTGTGATAGTATTCAGAACGAAATATTTCTGCAAATATTTAGATCACATTTCATCTTTCTGATTAACTTTCTCAAGAAATGACATGACTTTGTTAAATATTATTTACCTACATCCTTAAACTGTAAAAGCACTTTCATATTTGCCGAAAGAAAAGTTTCAAAGCAATTAACCCTAACCTCTACCTTAAGGATAGACGTGGTTGTTAAAACACGAGAGGTGTAAAAATTTGAACAAATTTAATTAATTAGTGAAACAAAAACATGCCTCTGATGAAACCCAAATCTTGAAGGTCTTGACATTTCATGCAGAAGGCGAGACAACCTCTCATTACAGCAACCACTACCAGCGGTTGTTCTCGCGGTTGGCTGCAGAGCTTCTCACAAAGGAAAATGTATATATACAGCTGTAACCGTGTTAAGACGAACCTCACCACATGCGTTTGCATTACATTAAAAATGAAAATTGTCAAATATTTACAAACATTTCTACAGACAACATTAGCAATTGAAGAACATTTTTTAGAAAGTGTGTCAGAAAATTGTGGGTAAAAAATATTTAGTTCATCGTAAAAGTGAATATTCTGCTTTAATTATAAAATAAACATTGAATAATAAAAACGCAAAACAAAAACATCAATTCAGAGAATACGGGAAATTATAAATAAAAAACTTTTCGAGAAAATTAATTGAGAAGCTGTTAAGGCAACATGTTTAAACAAAATGGAAAATGTTAGAAATCTCAAACAAATTGTATTATAAATTAAATGTAACTGTACCTTTTTGACAAATGTAATTTTTTTATAACAAACTAGTTCTTTACATTTATTAAAATAGGTACAATTGAAATTATAATAAACAATTCAAGACTCTTGCACCTGAATTTTCATAATCTCTTGCAAAAGGGAGACAAAATAAAATTACAATAGATAGATGAAAAAGTAAAAGCAATTGCTTCAATGAACTTGGTAGCCATTAAACTCGTTTGACTTAAATACTGCAGAGCAATATTTATTATATATACACACATTTAGCTAAATGCTTTTTATTTTAACAAATCGTTGTAGATTTAAATCAATCCTTAAACATTTGGTTTAAATATTCCAATATTTAATAAAGCATTAGAGATTTAAATAGATCTTAAAACATTTACTTTAAATTTTCAACTATTTAGTAAATATCTATGTATTTAGATAAATCTGCACATATTTGTTTTAAATCTTTCAATATTTAATAAATATTCGCAGATTTAAATAAATCTTTACCGATGTAAATAATACCTTACAGATTTAAATAAATACTTCAACATTTAATTTCAAGTTGTCATATTTAACGTTAACTTGTCATATATATTTGACCTTGGTAGATCCAACCTACATAGAAGATCAAGACCGTTTAAACCAACCGGTGGTAACGTTCAATAATTATGAACACGTTTTTCGTATTTCAAGAATTTGTACAATTAATGTTAGGTCAATCATTAATAACAACATATTTAACAACATAAACATTGCATAATTTATTGTTTATACAATAAAATTTCCTCAAAATTCCCTTGAGAATGTAATTTTCAGTCTGTTTTGTTTAAGCGTTAAACATTTAGGTTGTCAAATATTAAATTACACTAGATGATTTTCCCCCTAGTTATGAAATTACACAGATGGATGAAACTTGCAAATTTGAGTGTTGCTGCAATTAATTGCTGCAATTTATTGCTGCAATAAATTGCTGCAATGAATTGCTGCAACAAATCGCTGCAACAAATCCCCTTTAAGTATTGCATTAACGTTTTGCCATTTGGGTAAAATACCATTCGATTTTTGTTACCGCAATAAATTGCATGCATTTAGTGAGATTTCTTTGTATTTAATTTGCTGCAGAACATCTGTTGCAGTAATACAATCGTAGCAACCTTTGCTTCCACACTATGCAATTTTGGAAAAAAATAAAGATTGTTATGTATGCAGTTTGTAGCGGCAATTAATTGCAGTAACCGATTTCCTGTGTTGCTAAGTTTAATTAACGCATTTTATTTTATCTAAATTGCACGGTGTAAACGCAAAAATTGCTGAAACGACAGACATCTCTTTTAACATGCATTGTTTGTTGCTGCAACAAATTGCATGAATTAGAACTGAATCTATTTTGGTGAGGCTGATTGCTAAATCTTTCTTCCTCTAGTTATGAAATGAGGTAGAAATGATTATGCAATTTAGCTTGTTTTTGTAGTAATTTAATGCAATGATTTGCTGCAATAAGTTGCATATATAAAAATCCCTTTTAGAAGTGATTTTATTTTTGTACAATTTATTGCAGCAGGTTCAGTGAAATTCTAGTAGTTGTTTTACTACTAATGTGAGTTGTGCGTTGGTCGTATAACCAGTGTGTATGAGTTAAGACCGCGCCGCGCCGAGGCACACGACACAGATGGCGCTAGTATAGACATCATATAGGCATTTTTATATGTACTCAGCAACTTAATTAAAAAGAAAACGAAATGAAACAAGTTAATAGATGTTACTTAATAAAGTAACTAGATGCTCAGATAATTATTTTCTTGTGAAACATGCAAACAAGATAAAAAAACTTACTTCTCTTAGCAAACATAAAACTATAAATTTAACACTATTCTTCATTTGTATTTACGCTGATCATCTAGATACTGTTATGATAGGTACACCAATTTAAAATTTTTGTCAATTATTTAAACTATGTGCTAGCTGAGTAAATTTAAAAATTCGATGCGAGTAACGTCAGCCATGTTTTTGAACAAAAGTTCATAGGAATCAGCACGGATGGCGCTACGGCCATAGGCATTTGGCGCGTTAATTTAAAACTTTTAACAAATTTCGCACATAAATAAGAAATAAGTTGCACACAAACCCACGAGCAAGTAATGCTGAGAATTGATTTTATGCGAGAAATCAATAATTCTGCTAGTACAGTCCTGTAAAGAAAAATATGTGCACGTCAACAGAACGCATGTGACGCTACCTGTTTATGTTTAATAGAACCATCAGTACTTAAATTCAAATTTAGAATGACTAGCGCCTCTAGCGTCAAAAACAAAAAGTTGCCACGGCGGCGTGCTCTTAAGGTTACTTGTTAATATAGGTCGGTAGTATGACTTTTACTATTAAGGTTGTCAGATATTAAATTGCACTGAATAATTTTTTTTTATAATATAATTGCGCAGATGGAAATTACCTTGCAGTTTTTTCTGTTGCTGCAATGAATGGATGAAACCAATTGCTACAATGAAGTGCTGCAACCAATTACATTGACAGAAATCCCAGTTTTAAATATGGAAGTAATTTATTTGAAATTCTACCGACCGTAATTGTGAAATCATGAAAAACATACAAAATACTAATGTCTTTCTATTTTCATTGCATGCTAATTTTATTACTACAAGTTATGCAAGACCACTTAAATTCATTTACTTTTTAGTTGATATTATTATGTTTAGACTCTTCGTTCAATATTGCACTTATTGAAAAATCCATAATTTTAGATTTGTTGAATAGTAGCGCATAGGGTTGGGTTGGTTTTTCTGTCGATGTGAATCATATTTTATGGAAGGACAAACGTGCTTTACATTATTATTGGAATTTATAGACATGTAAGAACAATTTATAAAATTTCAACACAGAACATTTGTGATAATCTGATTGCTTACCATTAGGTGGGGTATTTGTATGTGTACGTCAAAACGTTAGTCGTGCAATGGACATTTTGTTAAATTTATGATGACAAAGTACGTTCATAAATTGTGTTTAACATTAATCAACCGAGTAATAAGTAGAATGTCAAGGTGTAAGGGTGAAATTTTGTAAAGGCACTTGGTTTTTGTGCGGAAATGTTCGGCGTAAGATAAATTAAATTTGATAACACGCATGTGGATAAAAACAAACACATAGACGAGGTTGTATTAAGCCATTTATACTACATACGTGACAGCAAGCATCGTTTTATAAGCGATAAAAATCGCTCTCCACTTTGTCGCATGTGTTCATCCTTTGCTATCACGTCTCCCTCAACCCCGAGTGGTTGAAATATCCGTAGTAAACCGCTCACGCATCGAAGTGGCTGGAACACGTTTACAGAATTTGCAAACCAAATTACTCCATTTCGAAAAACTTTCGTAAGTTTCTGTTTAATGAAGATATTTGGGTGCAACTTTTAATAAATTAAACGAATTGTTCGAAGGATTGTGTGCCCGGAAAATTAGCTGAGTGGTGCTAAAGTTAAATAAATATCATCGAAAGAATGGTGCTTGATTTCAACAGCACTTCGAACTAACGAGTTATTCAGATCAAATTTCATTCTGTTTCTCCTGCTGCTGCATTTAACAATCATGAAAGCTCTGCTGGCAATTTACACCCAAACAAACATTTTATTTTCAGAAATTAAGAGTACTATTTAGCGTTAATGTGATAATGACGCGTGTTTGTTTGGGTTTGAGAGAATACACGCACTCACTCTGTTACATTTACATATTATAAATTAAATACTTTATGGGGAAAATTTAACAACTAGGTCGTTTTAAGAATGAACACATCTACTTCAAACTGAATATCAAAATAAATATGAAAATATGTTTTAAATATACATAAATATTTAAATATAAAATAATATCCAACTTTCAAAAACATGCTCTGATCAAAATTAGGTCGCAAATAATTAGCTAGTGCAAATACAAACTTCGTGAGAGTCAATACAAGCAGGGCGGTAAAATAAGGTGAATTATTTTACTGACCCAGATTATGTAACATTGTTTATACAACCAAATATATTTCAATAACCAATTTTGTGAAAACAGTTTGAGACTTGCAAATATCAAAATAATACCGAAATTTTAGCACGTTTAATTGTAGGCCCGCGTACTCCACCTTAGCGCTTAGGGAGAGTACGAGACAGAGAAGAGTTGCCGAAGCCTAGTAAGCCTCTATCAGTATTTTAGAGAAAAATAAATATACAGTGCGTTCTAAGACTAGCCGAACATAGGCAGATAACATGGAAAAACCGAAAATCTCACTGCTCTCGTCAATTTTCGACGTCATAACGAAGAAGAACACACATTTTTGTATTATTCGGTATAAATAGTAGTAAGCATCCGGTTTAATTACAGCTATTTTGCGATTGCAATAAACAAGTTCAGCTTATAACTCCGAAACTACGCTGCGCCGCATGCGTGTCTTCATAGCGCAGCTAGCAAACGGGCGTTGCACGTTCGCTACACAACAAAGGTACCGAAAGTGCAGATGTTCAAATCCCGCTAACCATCAATTTTCTTTTACTATTTTTTAAATTTTAATTTCTTATTTTATATTTTCCGTGAATTTAAAGAATTTTCTTAGAGTTATAAATATTTTGTATGTGTTCTTATGAGAACGCATTCCTACGTTTTTTTCACATAAATTGCTGTCTGACAAACGGAACGAAACCTTCCTCGCTTCTACGCTCTACGTTATAAACATAAACTCTTCAGCTAACTGACCAAAAGGAAAGATCCCAAATATTTCTTCTCAATTGGCTATTCTTATTATGGTCATCTAACACCTTCATACTAAATCTAAAGCTGAAACTGCAAGATTTTGGAATAAGAAAACATAGAGACGAAGGGTGACTGGGAAGTAGTAGGGATATTGCGCTGGCGTAGATCGTCAATTTAAAATCCGTAGAATACGAATTAGAAATTTTGTTTAACAACCCCTATACTGAAGCAAAGCACTCTTATCTTATAATTTCTCGAAGAAGGCTTATCAGTATGTAAATCTTTTGTATTTTTTAATCGTAGTTGGCCAGCAGAAATTTCAAAATCGTTTTATTTCGAACTGGTTGTTTTTTTTTAGAGATCATTCGTTTATACTGCTCAGTTAAGAAAAGTTTTTTTCGATAAAAAGTTATTGCTACTGTTATAACAAACAAATAATTGTTGGTAATGGTGACTGAGGCACAGTGGCCGTTTCAGAATTTAATAATGCGGGAGGGAGTTGCGATTCAAAGGAAGCGAACAAAAAGTAGTGCAGCTGTCAAAATTTATTTTAAAAATAGGGGGAGCCAATCTAAACGCGTTTCAAGATCATTTGACAATTTTAGGTTCCAATACATATTTCAAAGAACTTCATATTGAAAATGGTAAACCACTCCGACACATAACAGCAACCATAAACCAAGCAAAATTGACAACTTATAGGAAGCTTCCAAAATAGTTACTAATAACTGCTATCTCTACTATTATCAGCCTCATCTCTTGAAGATGACGTATTCGACAAGTAAAATGAGAGGCCCGAGCTGCCGACAACTTTAAACTATTTGGTGAGAAATAACTTGACCTAAGAAAACATTGTGTACATTCTGAATTCAAGCAAGATTTAAGCATGCGTTAGCAGTTAGCTGTTTAAGGCAACACGTCTACTCTTCAATACAAGAAGGTGTTTAAAAAGAGTGTTTGCAAGAATTTATCTCAAAAAATCCAACACATTTTTGTCTCTGTTGTTGAAAATATAGTGTATTGTTCGGTTCAATTTAATGTACCACCGCCAGAATGAGACAATGCAAATGTTGTTAACTAATAACAAGTTGAAGTAAAGCTTTATGGCTCATTCTCACATAACGGGAGAATTGTTGTCCCGGCTGAATTGCAATTCGGTGCTTTTGAATTTCAAAAAAATTATGCCAATACTAATTGCAGAGCTAGTTTATCTGTTACAAAATGCATTAACTTTATATATTATGTGACTTTATTGGCATTTTCCAGCATCGTTAGTAACCATAATATCATTTCGGTAACGTGTCCCAAACAGGATTTTCGATATTTGAAGGTCAAATACTTTTATTGTGCTGCTTGTAAAAACTGAACATGGGAATAATCATGATTTCACATCTATCTTCTGTCCTCCATACAGATAGAAACACGTCAATACATTAATATAAATTAATAATTAGCGATTCTTTCTTGTCCCAAGGTTTGTTGTCACTTGTGTAGTGTTCAGTGTCAATTAGCCTACCGGCTTCATTAAACCTTGTATCGAGTGCTACTTTGTTGTGTATTCATTGTGAGACAGTGTTGAATGCATCGCGGTTAAGTCGTTTTGCTTTTATTGCATGACTTTTTTCTAATTGTTATTTGAATGACATAAATTACGAGCGTACCTTTAATACATGTCAATTCGGTAACACTAGTCATGATAGAATAATAAATTAATTTCAAAAATTTACTAATATCGTTAACTTGCTCGGTGTTCCTTTACATAACCTCAAAATTATTTTCACCTAGATGCTAAAACAGAAGTGAATTCATTCGATTTAATGTAAAAATGTCAGTTCGGTACTGGTCATTTCGGTAACGGTAAGATATCTTTTGTGGTGTTACCGGAATGATTCAGACGTTACCGAAATGACGTTAACAGTAAAAGAACTAATACGTACTAAAAATATCACTTCTGGCAGGTAACAAAAATGGATAAAAAAAAATTCGCAGATTTGAAAATTAAATCTAAAAAAGACAGAGAAGCTGCATATGAAAAATTTCATCAAAAGAAGCTTAAAGAAAAACAAATAAAGATAGATAAAAAATTATTTTCCAATATTATATTAAACCAAAAACTAACGTCAGAATATATTGGTATTTTGGCAGGTGCATCGAAAGAAACAGAGGAAGTCTCACAACTTAAGATTAAAAATCCATTGCTATCTTCTGGAATATGTTTTCTCTGTACTTATGGTTTTAGTATGCAAAATATGGGAACTAAATGCACGACTTGTAGAAGAACTTTTCATACAAACTGTATTTTAAGAAACAAATTACACATAAGTGGTAAAAATATAGTTAAATGCAAATCTTGTATGAAAATTGCTTGATTTTATAAATTTTTGTTTGCTACTGCAAATTTTGTTTGAATATTGCTTAATTTTATAAACTTTTGTCTTGCTACATTTATTTCAATAAATACTTCTCAATTAAACTAGTTGCATATTTATTAACACTGCATGAAAACCTAACAAGATCATTGCGGTAACATCCTCATCATTTCGATACAGAATGTCATTTCGGTAACGCACCTCATTCATGCAAAAGTATTAAAGTAATTATGAAGTATAGCAGAATTAAGGCAGTAATTAAATTCTTGCATATGAAAACTGTTAAAAACATTTGAAATTCTATCGAAAACTTCAAAATGTTTGCTGATACCAAAATAAACACATTGGTTTTCCTCAAAAATATGTATTATGCGACTTTATGGAAGAAAGGAAAGCAAATAACTGTAAATTGAAGCAACCTATAAAGTTATAACAGAACTAATAGTCTTTGGTTAGAGTTTTAATGCATTTTATAATGATTTCCGCAATTCTTCTGATTTTGAGGTGGCTTGAAAGATACGTTACGGAATTGACGATTTTCCAAATATCTTTTTGAAAAACATATGTCCATGACTTTTAGAAGCAGTATCTTTCGTGGCCAATATAAAAATAATATACTTTGAGGTTCTGGCCAGCCAATCAGGCCAAAAAATACAGTGGGAACGCACTTTTTTTTTTAATTTTTACAAGTGTAATTCTCCCGTTATGTGAGAATGAGCCTTATAGGTTTCAGAACTTCTAAATAAGGCTCTTAAATAGAGCGTATTAAAATACTTTATCTTTACAATGTCTGTTTTTAATTGTTTATGTGCACCACAGCTATTCAGTTAAAAAGTGATAACCGAAATATTATAGTAAATATTCTTCAATTTTCACTATTAATAATGGTATTTGAATAATCTAAAAAAATCGTGTTTTTAAACTTGACCTTTTCAATTCTTTCCACCAATTTGATGTTTATTTTTGTATTTGACCTCATGTTTAAACGTTGTTTTATTTTCCTTTGCGTTTATTCTTTCTCGGCGTTCTCATTATTTATCGTTTCGTCGTGGTTTTGCACACACAGCTTCTACCTATTAGAAAGCTCGAGATATTTACGAGGCCAACGGAAAATTAAAATTAAAGATAGCAATGAATGTTGAAAGTAAACGTAATTTTGCTGAAAATTTGTAATTTTAATTATGAAATATGCAGTACCGCCAGAATTACGCAATTAATTTAAATTTTTCTTAAATATAAAACTTAAGTCTTTAATCATTACAGAACAAAAAGAAATATTTAAAAACCCGTCGTTGTTTGAAGCTGTATACCATTTGGTATTTCTTGTCACAAATTTAGTTTCTCGCAATTTGTATATTTCGGCTTTGATATTCCAATTTCTGTCAAACATTTGTACTTTTCTTGTCACAATATTTGACATTAACATCGCAAATATGTAATTTGCAAATAGTAGGAGAGGCACGCAATATGAGGTTTACACTTTGAATTCAATATCTTGCTCCTTGTGCCATTCCGAAGTGAAAGTTTAAGTGGAAATGCTTTTTATTCAAGTTAAAGCGTTGGAAATCAGCGCTTTAGCTTTGCGGTCGTGCGGTCTTTTCACCTGAAGTGTCAAAGTTCTGTAAAATACCGAGGTTCGTTGCCAGTTTGCTTCCATCCGCGACTTTTTAGTTGGTTGTGGCATAGTTAAAATATTTTCTTGCCGGCATCAAACGCTTCCTATGTTGTTTGCCCAAGAAATGAGCTTAAAAAACGAGGCGCGCCACAGCTTACTGAATAAATTTGCGAAAGGCTCTCAAAAAACTTTTACTTGATACTTCCTTTTAAAGGACACGTTTGTGCTCGTTAGCGATCTGAATTTTTTTATGTAAAAAATTATTTAATTTCTAAATTACTTTAATTCTTATAAGAGATACTGAAATTATCGTTGATTATAAAAAATTTTTAAACATTGTTTATTATTGGAATATACTTACCAAACTCAGAAACAGACAGCAACAATAGTATTAATTTGCCGAATAAACTATATTAAGCGGCTCTATTGCAAAAGTATGCGTTTGGACAGTGAGATTTTAGGAATCGCTCTGAATATGCCCTAAATAAGGGTATCACAAGTGTGTAGTTGTTATAGAAAATATATCAAAACCCTTAACGTTGTCATAATATATAACTATAATTTTAAAATTTCTTGGATTTCTACGTCTTAATTATTACTGCCGATAATATAAACTCGTATTGTCTTTAAGAAATTGTTCAAATTTAAAGCGTTACAAAGCAAAACCCATCAAACGTTATTTAGTTGTCCAAAATATGCAGTTCAGGTAAATATTTAAAAAAATGTAAAATAAAAGAGCTTTGTAGTTACAAGCAGTATTAAATAAAAATTAGTTACTCGCATTTCAAATAGATATGTTAAAATAAAAATCATAAATACGCTGGGCGTTGAAATAAAACAGCCGAATATGCACAATAAAGCGTTAAATGTAATTTACAAAAGTGTGCACTAAAATAGTAATTTAGATCAATATTTGCGGAAAAAGCTATGCATAATATTTGCGTTTTAACTAGTATAGAGTAAAAAACTACGAAATTCAAAAGACTGCATAGCAAAAATGACACGAAAAAATTGTGCTTTTTTTTTAATTTCTCAATTTCCAAATAAAATGTCATAATATTGTATTATGACCTTACGGGAAGATATTTATTTTGGAAATTTACTTCTGAGCAGGGTTGAGAATATTACATGTTAAAGATACTTATTTTACATGGTTATCCTGCGTGTAGAATAATACTAAGCTCTTTTTCTGCATATTCTGCACATAGAACAATATCGATGCAAAATCACAGTTTAAATGTAAATGAACACGTATTCGACTAAACAAAATATTTCAAAATATCTAATAAAAAAGTAAGAACGAAAAGTGGTTGCTACCAGTGTCGGAACTAAGGTAGAGCGAATGTTGCTTTCGCCGCAGGCTTAACGATTTAAAGGGCACAGTTTTTTGTATATTTTGATGTAGCCGACTTCTCTCTTGTTTGATGGTTGCCGACAATTACAATTTTCTGTGTTCCGGTAAGTTAAAATTCAGGCAAGGCAGCGCGTTCGTATCGTTGAAGTGTCACACGTCTCACCCTTTACATACACGCATGGGTTGACATCTACCTAGTAAAGTAATCAATAAATATCATGCAAGTGTGTTTCTACAATCTATCGTAAATATTTTACATAATATTCTACATACTTTATATGTGTAATAAGTAGAAATATGTAGATAAACAAGTTTTATTTACCATACAGACTACATATTACCCTACATAATATTCTACGTGGTATTCACACTGTCTTCTCTACGTGTAATGTAGAAAATTATATTCTACATGTAAAGTTATAACCTTGGCTATGTAATAACACAAACATGTCAGTAAGTTTTTAGATTATATGATACTACTAAACTCATAAGTTCTGTCAAAAGCTATTAGTCATTATTTTCGAAGAAGCAAATTTACGAACTCTATCGGCAAAACTGGAACAGTATCGGCACTTTTTTTTATTAATTTATTGAACAGTGCAATTATAAAACATTACCCAACGCTTTATGCATTAAAAGTCACATCTAATATTCGCATTTACATAGAATATAACTTGTATTGACTTGAGAAGCAAAGCATGATCAAAATGTAGTAGTAACAGAGGAAAATAGGCATCTCTGATCACCTTAAGATATCCTAAAGTTACTGGTTATTACTCTTTTGTTTAACCAGGTGGAAGAAGCTCACAAAGGTAACGCCAAACTACATAGAAACCAAGCATACAGCTAGCTATCTCGAGTATCAA
The DNA here is from genome assembly GCA_958336395.1 of Ctenicera cuprea. NCBI lineage: Eukaryota > Metazoa > Arthropoda > Insecta > Coleoptera > Elateridae > Ctenicera > Ctenicera cuprea. The sequence goes on from OY284491.1 coordinate 22,699,202, forward strand.
CAGCTTGTTATTATACATTTAAATACAACAAACACAACTTTGCTACTTGCATAGGAATGTAACTGAAACCATATTTTTTAACTACTGAAAACACACTCCGATTGCCGCACCGTCGACGTGTTTTCTTACTATGTGACCTAAACGCATTGGCGCTCTTCCTAATATACGGTTCCTTATGTCTGCACGGATTATGATTATTTTCAAGATCCTTACTAATAAATCGTAACCGATTTGTAGTAAATCTGTTAAACTTTTGTCTCGTGCTTAGGTAAATGCTGCATTTATTCAACAAAATCGCAAAACTTAGTATAATGGAATGTAAAGAGTAGTATATGATAACGTAATTCGCCGTCTGAAGGAAAACAGATTCTACAAATTGAAAATTGAATTAACAAATTTAGTACCTACAAGAGTGAAAGAACAAACTTTGCTACAATTTATGTCATTAGCAGAAGACTTTCCATCATATTTGTGTAAAATTACATAAATTACATACAAAGGGTACTTCAAAGCGGGTTTTGTTCCTGGAACTGTTATTTTTTCGGGTTCATAGCACTTATAACGAGCGAACATAAAAATGCAATTTAAACTTGCGAGCACAACACCATAGTACGAGTAGGGCGAGGACATTCATTTGAATATCAACTGCTTTCTTTTGCAAGATTCGTATTCGTCTAGGAGGGTAATGTCTTGAAAGAAATTCCTCAAATTTTAGTGAGAAATTCAGCGCGTCAAATCGACCACTTTAGCACGTTACTCGCCCGCATGAGGAAAATTTAAAAGGAATTATAAGTAGGTAACTAATCAAATCTGTGTGCTAAGTAGGCAAAATTAACATTTATCATCTTGAGGCACTGAAGTATGTTAATTTCATGTAAATGAAATAAGGTGTGAAAATTGTAAATTAGTATGAGAAAGGTGAGACTTTATCTGATAATTTATTTAATTGATGAGGTCGTCTTCCAACGTAAAAATCAATATTGAATAAATGCGAGCGTTCGGGCTAGCAACAAGAGTGTTATTAATATAAATAAACTCCGACGAACGGGAAGAAAATGGAACGCACGTGTTAATTCCCAAATGCTTTATGGCAAAAACAATGTTGTACAGCAAACGACGGTTGGTTGTAAATAGGGGGGTACAACAGGAATCGAGTCCGGGGTGTGCAATGTGACAATGAGACCAATCAATGGTGTTGTTTGTAACTGATGAAGTGCCATCTTGAATAGAGGAGTTTGTATTATAGTCGAAACGGAGGGCGTAGAATCGATTCCGCGAGGCGTAGACAATACCACTTCGCGAGATGATACACACCGGAAACCGGAACCGGAAGTGGAAATACTTGCATTCACGAATATTCCCGGAATTCGCGAGGATGTAATATGGCACTATAGAAAATTTCGGTTCTTTATTGCATTATATTCCGAAACCTTCGGTGCCGTTGACACTGAGAACTCAATGTGTTTTTTGCGAGCCATTTAGTATAAAACACGTACAAAATGAACCTTCATCGCGGTGATTAATGAAGATTACTGACGTCACGGCACGCGGAACGCTGTTGTCCTTTACTTTTATTATTTCCCCTAGAACGCCTGGAATGTAATAACACTTTGCTTATGAAAACAATTGCGGGTTCCTTGTTTCTACCACCCTCTAAGTTCATTTGTATCATTATCGTAGCATGCGATTTAATAATTTCACGGTATGTTCAAATCGCTTACCACCCTTGTTGCAACAATTAAAAATAAATTTATTTTAACAAGGTTCTTAAAAAAGTGTACAGCAAAAGAAAAAAAAATTGTTTATTACTAGCTCACGTTTTTGTTATTTTTTTTTTCAAAAAACATGAATTCTAATGTAAAAATGTATACAAACATTTTAGTAATTTTAAGTAGATATTTCAGTTATCCAATTACCCGCACAACAAAGTTTGTTTTCTCATATTTTATTCTGTATAGGAACATTCTGTTTATTTAGAAACACTGCCTACAACTTTATTTTGTCTGAAAAGGGTTTTTTGAAATATGTTTTGGTTTTATATACCTGCAGTTTATTGAGATCTATTTACATAAAAAAGTGTTTCATTCATTTATGAATTTTTGTGACTTGTGTAGAAGGCAATGTTTTTTTTTTACTAAAGAATTTAAAAAGCCAAGTAATGGAAAAACTGCAAAAGAGGGCTTTCTGGTTGTATTTTAGATAGTTCGCGCTCGTATTTCCCGAATTGCTCGATTTTGAAGAAATTTTAAAAACTGCAAAACTAAAAGTGACATGATTTTTAATATATTGTTTTTAAAATGGAATGTTGTAAATTGTATTAAACAAAAATATGACAAATCAAATGCTTTCTTTTTAGAGCTTTCTACCATTAACCTGACAAACGATTGTTTCAAAATTTTGAGTTTAACGTCTGTTTACTCAAAAATGAGTTACCACAGTGGCAAAAAATGTATTGTAAAAAATCGCTCATCGTTCGGCATATAGCAGCTCAAACAGCATTAGAATAAATTCATATTGTGACAATGCAGAATTAACAGCTATTCCTGATGTTGCAGATAATCGTCTTAGGTGTTAATACATTTATCCTACCTTATAAAATATTTTAGAGCTTTTAAATTTACACAATGTAAAATACCTCCACGTTCATTGATTTCAGTAAACTGTACATTGCAAGTAAGAATTCTTCTTCTTATAGTGCCGTACCGTATTCAGGGCGTTGGCTACCTCTCTCCATGTCTGTGTTTGGTGCGCGGCGATAGACAATTTGCACAGACAGACATAAAGGAGTTTAACGTGGGCTTCGAACCACAGGAAGTGCATGCACTTCTTCTCCAGAGAGGTTTTCGTGGGAAAAAATCCACCTCGCCGGTTTTCCGTTGCCTTGCGAGGGAGAACGACCGGCCCGGGATCGAACCCGGATCCGCTGCATTGGTAGCCCGATCTTACCATTAAGCTACGACCGCTCTCAAGTAAGAATCAAACACTTTAAAACATTTGTACAGTACTTATTAAATTGTAATATGTAATTTATGGCTCTTAAACTCTATATGTAGTTTTAGTTTACGGTGAAAGACTTAGGTCTGTTGGTACCTTTTGTTTATTTGCATTTTAGATTTACTCTTTATTGTTAATTTTGAGCTATAAGAAATATCGGAAATATTAATTTCAGAATATTCCAGCAGAACATTCTAAATTCCGACATTAATACCAGAAGGAAAACTTCATACAATACGCTAAAGCAGACGATATGCGAATGCTAATACCTGGCACAGCAAGCGCGATGTCAGTGCTAGTACCACGAAGAAAGTCTGGAATAATTTGAAAGTGCTGTAGCTAATAGCAGGACAGTCCGAGATAATCCGGCAGATGAGATGCCAGCGCTGATACTGAAGGAATAGTCTGGGATAATCCGGTAGAGCAACCGAGATTTCAGAGCTAATACCAAAATAACAATTTTAAATAATTCGCTAGAGCAGCTGATATGCCAACGCTACCACTAGAAAGAAAGTCCGGGATAATTCGATACAAAGTCGAAATGTTAGCGCTAATACCCGAAGAACGGTCCCATATAGTCCAGTAGAGTTACCGAGATGCCAGAACAATAAAGCAGGGTAATTCAGCAAAACAAGCACTATGCCAGCGCTAATGCCACAAGGAAAATTCAGTATATTTCGGTGAAAGAGCCGATTCTAGATTCTTGATTCTAGATTCTGGATTTTGAGTTTTGGATTCTCAAATAGGATTAGAGGGTGAAGAAATTCACGCGCACTTAAGCCACAATAGATGGACTCATTCTGCTACTTAACACGGGAATCACTCAAGTCATCTAATTGGGGTGCTGTTGACAACGGCCATGTCACTCCAGAAATCTCCCGGCATGCATTATGTAACTAGCATGTGTTCAGTGTTTTGTCCTCCAGGTTACATCCTCGGCAGTAAAAGCTGTCAATCAGACCTATCCTGTGCATTTGCTTCTTTAGAGTTCAGTGCCCAGTTAAGGTTTTTACAACTAATTAGAGATTTCTTTTGCACAGCTGCCAACAATATTTCAATATTTTTGCTAAAGGTGCTGCAAAAGCAGTTTTTGCCTGGCGACAATATTATCCCACTTTCTCGTAAAACTGTGTAAGGTTCCTTGTTGGGACGTAATGGTCAATATCGTTATGGAGATGGAGGTTACAGGTTCCGACCCCCAAGGAACAGTGTCTATAGAGACATCTTGGAGAGCTTTGTAGCACTGACGTACTAATCCTAAAGTTATTTTACAATTACTTAAAGCCAATAAGATAGCTCTACTATCGCCGAAGAAATCAGTATGTTAGTTTTTTATTTGCCGTTGAAGGACTGCATTTGCACCATGCATTATCGCCACTACCTTTTCTTACAAGAGGGTGGTGAGATTGCTTAGGTATACCGAAGGTTCAGATCGGTTTTAAACGGGTTGTCCCAGCATTTACACACTAAAATGTTGATTTTTGGAAATATAAGTTATGGGAGACAATGACCACCCGTACTAAAAAGAGTAACCTTTACAAATGCCTTGCATAGGATTGCTTCTAGGGCCGTCCTGTGGTTTGGACAAATAACCCCTATAAGACAGGGAATTGAGAGATGTTGTACATAAACCACTTTGGTTGCTGTTGTAGCCTATTTGATTCTGTGCACCAGAACAGTACTCCGTAGCATAGCATAGGCCTAATAACGGATGCATACAGGCACCGGCTAATTCTAAGCGATAGTCCCCAGGATCTTTCAAGGGCATGGTGAGATTGCCAAAAGGTTATGCAAGCTTTGTCAATATTAGCTTGTAAGTGTTTCCCCCAATTCAACGGTTTGTCAAAAATAACAGGTATTTCAAGTTGTCTAGATTTAAGGAATTACCAAACAGAGAGGGTGGTGTACGTAAAAATCCACTTTTCCTATTCTTATAAATAGTACCATTTCTGACTTCAAACAATTGACAGAGCTGTTCATTACACCGGTTTTCTACTATTTGAAGAGCCGAAGAGCATTGTGAAAAATTTTCTTGTGATCAGGATGGTAATATCATCCGTATAGCAAATGGGAAGAGCTGATATGCCTGCGCTCATACCAAAAGAAAAATTCGAGATAGTCTAGTAGAGCTGCCAAGATGCCAGCGCTAATACCAGAAGCAAAATAACACCAAATTTAAATGCTACCACTAAAATTAAAAGTCAGAGATTGGAAATGCTTCCTTATGTTAAGTTACAGCCCCCTGAATGTGGAACAGTCTAATCACGATTTAAGTAATATCTCTGCCAATAATATATTTGAGACTACTATTGATGATTCATACCTAAATACACAAAATACGTGCTCTTACTGAAAGTAGCTACATCCAATTGTTTTTGATAAAAATCTGTCTAGAAACGGTTTTTTACAGAGACACAATCTCCAGAACCGTTTCCCGTTTTCAAAGCTGGAACTTTGTAAGAACGCTTGTGCTCATAGGAATTTTTGTATAGCTTTCATGTGTAGAATATACAATAAAACTATTTGGGGATTAAAAAAAAATTGTTATATTTAGCAACTTTCGCGTGTAAATTTGTATGATCTGAACTAAAATGTTAGAAATCTGGCTTAAGAGATATGTTGAGCATTCTTTCATCTACGCCCCTCGTGAGTGAGTTTAAACAAGCAGAAGGATGATGGAAATCAGCAGCAGTAAAATATTCATACATCATTTAAATCAAATATCCTAATTCATGGGAAGATATTAATTAAAGAGTAGTTAGATTTGAAGCGTTCTTTAGGAGGAAGAAGTGTTTTCGAATCCACGCTTTTATTTGCTTTTAAAATATTTATATCATTTTTTGAAACGCCGTGTATAAATAAATCTCGAAGATAAAAAGACAATTCTGAAAGAAATAGCTTAATGTTAATTTTGTCCAGTTCCATCCCTAATTTTCCAGGGTTAATTCTTACAAACTGTGTAACCGTCATTACTTCAATTGGAACAAACTGTTCTTGCTTTAAATTACTATATATTTTATAGCCCATTTATGTAATTTCTAGATATAAAACGTTTCCACTCTGTGTAATCAACTGTTTAATACCGTAATCTGGAAAATGGACGTGTGATTAAGATCAAACTAAAACCACAATTATCGTTGTTTCCATCTAAGTGCAGATAAAAATATGATGATTACAATTGCATTAAGGTCATATGGTTCTTTCACCTGAGTGGAATACACAATTATATTCGTTTTTCTATTCCAACAATGACGTGGTGGAAAAAGTTAAGTCGTCTATGCATACAGCACAAGTTATACAAAACGTGATTTGAATACTCAATTGCGGGTGCATGAAAACTATACAATGCAATTTTAATTATCCTAACGGACACTTTTGCTATTATAGGGCAACAACATCACATAAATATTGAGCTGTCATTCAATACAGTTCGGTTAACTTATTGGCTGTCGTTCAATCGGCCGCTTTCTTTACAAAGCTATTTTTATTTGTCAAGTTATTTTATGGATTTTGCGTTTATTGGGCGGCACAAAGCGTTTGGCCTCCTTTCCGTCATCCTTTTGCTTCGTCTGCAAAACTATGAAGATGTTTCCCAGGAGTCTCTTAAACCGACGATTTCCTGCAGATAACACGCGTGTGTCATCGACAGAGCTCAAAATGCTGTAGCGTACGAAGCAAGGACTTATCTGTCATCTCGAAGAGCTCAATCGCTCCAATTGTTGTCATTGTGAGGACGAAAGTCGTCCTCTTCTTGAACAATGGGTTTGAAAACTCGATGGAAAAATTAAATAGGGTATGAACCGTCGGCTTCGGCGTCGTGTAATTATTATTTTGATTCGCGTGCAAGAAAATCCATTCACGACAAGGTAAAACGCAACCTAGATTCCATATTGCTTCCTAATAATTTCGTCAGTCAAGTGAAGTCAGGCATGCATTATAGCCTGTGGTTGGTTGAAATCAATAGGTTGTTGCCGTCGTATTAAACATGCACATTTCAGGTTAAATTCCAAAATAACCGTGTCGGTTAGTTGCTGCTATGACATATAATTTACGTTCCTGTGTAATCCCGGAAATGATTCGTCATGTTATTATATTTTGTCATTTAATTACGTGATATACGAGCTATTCTTAAAGCTCGGTGCTGTTTTGAACTGAGAGAGTTTGACTAAATCAACTCTCGTGAATAATACATAAGCACGATATGCCATTCTAATATTTCAAATATAAAAATGCTGGAAATTGGCGGCTCGATTATTCTGGAAACAGAAGATGACATTTTTTATCCTATATAAAGCATGAACAACCCAGTTCAAAAAATTGTGGTTGTGATGTAGTCACAAAGGCATGTTATATTAACAAAACCTGTAGTTTATTATGAAAACAAAGTATTAATATTGGCACTTTCTAATTTACTAAAGAAATTCGGGAATTAAATAAACACAAGATATGTTTGATTAATAAAAATTCCAAAAATTATAAACAAATCCAAAAAGTACAGTAATTTTTAAAAGTAATAGAAGCATTTTAAACAAATTGTTTGATGCAAAATAAGAAACAGATGATTTGTTGCTTCGATTTACTAAAATCAGGCATTAACAAGTTAAATTGTTCCAATTGCAATTCTATTTATATAGAGCAAGCAATTAGAAATTGTGATAATAAATACAAACAACATCTACGTTGTTACAAATATAAACACCAACATAAATCCAATTATACTAAACACTTATTAGAATACAATTACTTAATGACATCTAATAACGTCATAAAATGTTTACACTTTTGTGATGAAAAACGTAAATTGGATTAAATACTGGACGCATTTAAAATTTACAAACATTTAAAAATTGTACTTTTAATGAATGAGCAAAACCGATCTCTTAATTTCACCCTAAGTGAACGTTTTGCAATAAGAAACTAAATTATCTGCAAACACAGACAGCCAAGATCAAGTCACCGAGATCCATTGTTCCTATAGCAACACCACTAAACGTTTACTTTTTAATATTACCTTTGATAATGGCATGTAAATATGTCGAAATACTTATAAGGTTTAAATAAATAAATATTGTTGGAGTAAAATAAAGTATTTTGTTCATAAAACAAGATATGTTTATCAACAATTACAAAAATTTCGTACATTTAGTGTCTGCAAATGCATGGATAATCTGATGAAAGCAAAGCTGTAACTTGTTAAATGGTTAAGCTCCACCAGATGCTGCTAGTTAATATTTTTTAATTGTGATATAATTGCATAATCTTATGAAATTGTTATGAACGATTGTCTAAAATGCGTTTTGTAGGGAGAAGCGAATTACTTTATTACATTATACTTGTTTTAAGAGTGTTAAAATAGACAAAGACCCATGCAGGAATATGGATCGGAAGTGGTAAATAAAGGTTGAGGGCGGTCAGAAATTAAGAAACTAACTTTCATCCTCCCTCCCTAATTTTGACAAACAAATTTCCTAAAATAGGTTTACATAGAATTAAACCATTCTCTATCAAATTCATGAAACTAGGACTAAGATCCACGGTCTGATAAACTAGCAACTTCCGTAGTTTACTTATTATTTTAAAAAAGCTTAAGGCCAGTATAAATTAGATGACGTGGGCCTTTCATTATCCTCTTACGAAATTTTTAATAATATATTTAAATAAAATGCCCAAAACTGCAACAAAATACAAAGTATGACATATTGTTGATATCAGAATAAAGAATATTTTATTTAGACATAGAGAAATTAAATATATTAAATAAAACCAGCCAATAACAAGACAAATCAACAAATAGCAGCTGTCATAAAATCTTACCAAAGAATTAAATTTAGCAGAAAATAGTATCTCAATAATACGTTATTAACCGTAAACTCAAAATCCAAAATATAAGTTTTTTAGTTTTCTTGGAAACTGAGCAAAAATTGATCTAATTTCTATGTAGATTATTAGCGAGCTTAAGGCTTAACAAGTAACACAGTATTCTTTGTTCTGTAAAACTTTCCTTTTACAAAAATTAAATATCAGCTAAGTTTGTAAAATAGGAAATTGGTAAAGAATACTCCAGTATTTGTTAATTATTTTTGATGAAACCACCAAATTGTTGATAGAGTTTTCTTAAAAGTAACAGAACTAAGGCCAAAGTTCCTGATAAAAAATACATTTTCCTAGCTATAAAATTTTCTGTAGATTGGCAGAATACAAACGAGCTACATAAAACGTATTGATCGAGGAACTTTGCTAGTTAGTTGTTACTTTAGTAGCAAGATTTTCGAGAAAAAAAAGTAAACGAACCCATTTATAACACTTTAATACAGCTTGCTTGCAACTTTTGAAATTTAAAAGAAACTTTAAATACTTTACTGAAATGGCATATATTTTATTAATAAGAAAATGAACCGTAAATAATCAAAAAATTTATTTATTAAATCTTAAAATTACTGATAGTTGCAACCATTTTTAATTATATCAGAGAAATTGGATTAGAAGAGTTTAAAAAAAACTGATTTATTCTTATTTAACAAACACTTAAAAAATATTTTAGGAGGTAAAGAGCCGGCATCATTTTAGTTTGATCTATATGGATATTTTTTTCATTTTAAGAAGTAATATTTGATATTAACTGAATTAAGTGAAACCGATCGAATTTTTCAAGAGGTATATTTCTTTGGCAGTTGGCAATACTGTCAGTATTTATACACAATAAATTTGTTTTTGGTTAAATAGTAGCGCAGTGATTAAGGCCGCTGGCTTTGGTGATGGTATTCCAAACCTGATCTAATTCGAGTTTCTCGAATACAGGAACCATAAATGAATGCGTATGTTTGATAGCAGATTATATATAACTGGCAGTTGGTGCCCTCCTGTACGTGAGGCCAATAAAATATTATTTTTTTATAGGTATGTGGCAGCATTTTTAAAATTTAACCAGATATTGATTATTTTTCTGAACGTAATTTTTGCAACAATTGTCCAAAACAATTAACAGAGTAAAGTCGAGTGGCGGTAGCTTAGAGGTTGAGTGTTTGTCTTCTAAAGCTAAAGGTCTGGAGTTCGATTCTCCGCCGAAGCCATGCAGCAATAAAAATCTATGCAACAACTCGCCACTCACATTTCCCAACCCAGTGTAGCCAGCCGTGGGGTCTTAATTCCTGAAATTATTTCTGCTATTTAGTCGTTCGGATTCGACGTTAAATTGTAGGCCCCCCGTACTCCACTAAGGAAAGTACGTAGCAGAGAAGAGTGCTGGAGCTCAGCAGTAGGACGTAAAAGCTGATTACGAAGTAATTGTAATTTTATTAATAAGTTCGAGCTTGACTTCGTTGAAGTTTACATTAAAAAACTATAAATAAAACAATAATAACTTTCAAACTGTTAAAGTTTGGTTTGTGAAAAAGCTCTAAGTAAAACGAATATTAATTTGTACGTAAATTAGCCAAAATTTTAAACTTATAACGGTTGATTAAACGTTCATCAAATATAAATAGGATTCTGTTGTCTCATTAATCATCCTATCTATTTTTTATACACTGATACACAATATAATTCACTTAGAGAAGGTAGTAACAAATTAATCTAATTTTCCTGAGCATCCCGCAACTGGCCCTTCCAGAAGTCTTCCATTGGCCAAATTCGCATCAACTCTAGCGGCCACAAAAAAACACAATAATCTATTTAGTTCATTATTAAGATTAGACCCGGCAACCTATAATGTTTGGTTGGGAAAATTGAGATAAAGAGAGACAGTCTCCGGGTTCAGAAGTCGAGTTATTTTAACCTTCGTATTAATTTGGCGACAGAATGCTAGTAAAAGGGGTGTTGTATGTGGAAACCCCGCGGTCAGGTGGCCACAAAAACTCGCGGAGTGTGTCGGCGAATTTATTTTCCCAGCATAATTTTGGTCCATTAAATGACTTTATTATACAGAACATTAAGAGAAATTTGTTCTTTGTTTCTGATATGTTAAAAGAAAACCTTTGATCATAAAAATTATGACATTTTACTAGTGTCTGCAAGTATTAAAAGTTCTTTTGATGTTGTAGTTTCTCATTTTTCACGGTAATTATTTTCAGGTTTGAAGGAGAATTTTGATTTGCGAAGCTAATGACATAATAAAAGTTGGAATACAATTTAGGGCAAATTTAATTTCAATTTAAATTCAAATAAAATATTACGTTTATCTTATAGTATTTGACTGATGTTGTTTTTATTGCCTAAGCGAAAAGAAGTTGATAAATTTTTCTGGCGTTGCCTAATTCAAATCCACTACCGTGTTATAGAATTTCGTTTCCCTATTTGACGTTTACGACCTCGAAACGACGCAAACACACCTCTACCTCACATAAATCTACCTTTGCGATCCTAAAAGTTATACGATTTTACAAGAACTCTGCTACAGCAGTGAAATTTTAACGGCAAGGTGAAACCACTTGACCCGTTCGAGGTTTTAGATCGTGTTTAGTAAAATGAGATAGTGCGGGAGCTTTTGTAGTTAATGCGTACTTAAAAGAGAATTTTATTATCGTTTTTATTTTTCACGGGGATAGTTTCTGATTAAAGTAAATAAACTTGTTACTTCAAAAAGAAACAGAAAATAATTTTACAAATCGTCATACAGTACAACTCAGTAATGAAAATTCATTTTGATGAAGAGAGTCACTTTGTAAAGAATAAAATTAATAGAAATAAACAAATTCTATGTACTAAATCGGCTATCTTAATTTTTATTTAAACAAAACTTTATACATGTAATAATTGATGATTGTGTACAAAAAGGTCACTATTTAATTTTATACAGAAAATATTTATATAAAAATAATTCCGCCATATTAAATCCGCCATTTTAAGTTTAGATTCTGGATTCGTAATTTGCAGCTCCAAAATCTCTCGAATACCAATTTTTATGCAAATCCAATAACGTTGCGAAATAATTATGCCATAGGTATTAAATCCTATATGTTGAGTTTTATAATTTACATCCTGTATTAGTAATTAGGAGCTCCAAAATATTTCGAATATCAATTTGTATGTAAATCGGGTAACGTTACGAAATAATTTAGCCATATAATAGTGGTTTGTTTTTGGAACCACTTTATCAACGCCATCTACCAGGCTATAATGCAACGTATAGACGCTATTCGTTTGGTTTCGACCGGCGCGGCGCTGCTATTTATATTTTCCAAAACCTGTCAGAAGCTCAACACGTTTCATTCGTTTAATTAGAAATTATTTAAAACAAACGCCTACCGGATCGCCCGTTTTGAATTTATTGCAAACTTGAATATTGGAGCAATCTAAGTTTGTTTGTAAAAATATGAAACGAAATAACCTGTTAGATAAATTGAATATTATTCAAACCGTAATTTAAACTTTACCAACCCTGCTGAATTTTATATGAATTGGAACCACGAGAAAATACTGCTTGTACATATTACGTATTTAAAAATCGAACAGCGAGTTTCTTTCTAAATTGACCTATGGAAAATATCACTGTTCTTTAGGAGCAATACTACAATATACCCCGGAGAAGTCCCTGGAAGTTAAATTACCCCGTATAAAAGTTTAAACCCCGTTAACGTAACTGTAGTACAAATTTAGAGTGCATGTGATATTCGATTAAAACTTAAATGTTTCAGTAAACCCATTGGAACTGTAGAAAAGCTTGTTCACATATCGGTTTCGTCCAAAGTATTTTTGCCTCTGTGTATAAACAAACTATATTTAAAATTATACATACATATAGAAACAAATATTCGAATGGAGTTTTTGGCCAAAGTACGAAGTACTTTGACTCACCATTGAAATATTGTAGGTATATAAGTAGTAGTTCAGTCTGGCCAGACACCCAAGTCTGCTACTGCAACGACGTAGACAGCACTACCAGCGACGGGACGCAATGAGCCGATGCTAAAGCGTTTGTTCTCAGAGAATGGCTTTAGTACCAAACACCGAAGCCAGTTTGCAGTTACAATATATCAACTTATATTTTTGGAATTTAGGGGTGGTTTAAAAGTGTTGAATTGTAAAGGAATGATCTTAGTTATTAAATATAAGTACTATAAAACATTTTGATTTTTTAAAATTTTGGTCCACTAGTAGTTGCTTTCAAAGCATAACTTAAATAAAAGATCAGTTTTTAGATATTCATTAATTAAAAATTGGAAGTGCACTTGAGGGTGGTTTAACACTGTAATTTTAATAAAAAGGGAGATTCTTGTCATTCCCAGCAATAACATCCCGATACAACAATATTGTAGGTAAGTCTAATACTGTGGCAAGGGACTGTATGCCCCAACAGTATAGAATGTTATCAAAATATAGGCGGGGTGCTACAAGCAATCAAAAAACACGAGATATTGATAGTCATTGGATATATAAATGCAAAACTTGGAAAAACAATAAATCATGATTTGGAACAAAATCGAACAAAAATCCAACGGGGAAAACGATTAGTGCAATTCATCTATGAAAAGGAACTAGTAGTAACAAACAAGTTTTTCAAATAACCAAACAGAACGTTATATTTCTGGAAGTTACCTCAAAACAAAATTTTGCCAGAAATTAGATACAGAAACAGTGTCACATCAGCGAAAACTTATCCAGGTGCTAATGTATCTTCTGACCATAACCCCGCTGTAGCCATCATCTAAATAAAATTAAAGAAAATTAAACACAAAACCGTTAATATTATCATAGATTTACGACGTAAATTAGAAAGATGGAAAGGATATATACAAAAACTGTTCCACGACAACAGAATACAAGAAAATCATGTCCCTAAAAAAGATAACGGTCCAGAAATAACTAGCATATACAAAAAATTCAAAGAAAAAAATTACAAACACCAATTCCAATTTAGAAGTGGTCTAGACACACGAGAAGCGTTGTGCGGTTTTACTATATTATTAAAACGTGTACACGCGTGTTTTATAGATGATGTAAAATCGTTTGATAGAGTACGTTACTAACAACTGTTAACAATTTTTAAAAATACCTAAGCTGCCTTAAGCAATACTACGTATAGCGAGGGAAGGTAAAAAATATTGGACAAACAAGAGATTCAAATAATACAAAATCTATGCTACAATCAGAAGTGGTAAAAGTAGAAGATGAAATATCTGCGAGATCGAAATAAATTGAGAGGTATGACAAAGGTATATATTTGTCACCCATACGATTCAAAATATATTTTGAAGAAATAATGAAAGAAGCATTGTATGACGAATCGGCTAGCATCGTAGTAAATGGAAAACCCATAAACAACATAATATATGCCGATGACACTCCTGTTGGCAGGAAATATACACGATTTACAGAGAATTGTGAAACGTTTAAGAGAGGTAAGTAAAACATGTAGACTACATATCAATTTAAAAAAAGGTTTAAGATCATTTGCAATAATCCAAATCTAAATACTGAAATGAGAATGAAAAAGTCAATATTTGACAGTAATGACAGCGTAATTAAATGCAGAATTGAAACAACAAGAAGTGCATTTGTTAAAATAAAAGATTGTTCTGTAGCAAAGACCGTAATTAATAGGTATGCAAATTAAAATTAGATTGATACAATACCACATTCTTACAATACTTTTATACGAAGCGGAATTCACCACATTTAACCAAGCACATCTACAGAAATTACAAGCATTTAAAATTGGGCTTTACAGACGCGTTTAAAAGTTTCTTGCTTAAAAGGAGAAAGCAATGAAATAATCTTGAGAAGAATGAGAAACGAAACCGAACTAAATTACACTATAAAAAGAAGAAAAATTGAATACCTAGACCATATATTGAGGAGTATAAATGATCAACCTTTTTAGGTAATTACCCAAAATAAGATAATAATATAGGAAAAGGCAGCGCGGGGACAAGAAGATGCTTATGGTTGCGCAACTAAAAAGATTGGTATACTTGATTGGATACTTCATACGTTTTAAATATTCTCGCGTCAAGATGTGATTGAAATTTCTAGTCATTTACAGCCGGTGCAAGCCGCCCGCTCCAGAGCAGACCCAAGGCGTTGGTTACGTACGGCCGCTCGCGTACTATGTTAAGACAATAGGTAATGCGCTCAACGCCTCGGATCAAAAATGGTTATAACAAATTTATTTATAGAGTTATCAGAAATATGCAAAGAATAAAAAACGTTTTTTTTTATTAGACCTGATTGAGGCGATGACAAGTTAAAATCACGTAACTTCCCTAAAATGCGTGGTTGAAATTAAAAAGTATCGTTTTTCACCTAATATTTAATATGGTTAAAAATTCTTGCCAATCCCAATTGGAATAGCCTGTCAAACTGTTGAAAACTTTATAACGATTGACGTTTGCGTTTTTGAATAAGAAATAAAAATTTCAATTA
The DNA here is from genome assembly GCA_958336395.1 of Ctenicera cuprea. NCBI lineage: Eukaryota > Metazoa > Arthropoda > Insecta > Coleoptera > Elateridae > Ctenicera > Ctenicera cuprea. The sequence goes on from OY284491.1 coordinate 22,714,556, forward strand.
GATTATTAAAAAACAAGTGTGTAGCTTATTGCAAGTTCTATCGGCTTAGAAAATTTATAAAAATGGCGTGGGTAGTTTTTGAGAACTAATTTTTTTTAACTGTGAGCCGTTAGTATATTTACAGTTTTCATACTTTCAAAAACATTTGTGTTCTACTTGACTTTACTTATTAAAGGCTATTAACTAATATGGCAATTTGTATTGATTGGACATTTCATTTTTCAGTGATCGGGCATTAAAATTAAAATTTTCAAAAATTCGTAGTGGCCTTCATTTTGAAGATACAGGATTTGTAAAAGAAGCATTTAAATTGTCTTTAGATGTGCACTACAACACTATGTATTTAAAATTTCAAAACAATGTAAAAATAGGTCTAATTTTGGTTTCCAATTCCGGTTTCGATTGACGACCTTGCAAAGAATTACCTGCAACTAAAAAACTTCTACACTCCAAATCCTACAAAAATCGGTCATAAGGTTAAAGTCTATACAGAAAAACGAACGCATTCATGCACCCGCCCACAAATAGACATTTTATAAAAAACATTTTTTTGTATTCCTTGGACCCAAAAACGCGTATTTCCGTTAAAATCTCTAATTGGTATATTTGCTTGAAATCGTAACTTTCCTTACTTCAGAAGCATGGAAAGTAAAACGTTGTAGTAGTAGGAGGCTAGGAAGATTATTTCTCAAATGTTGCCGAAGCGCTAAGGTAACAGAAATAATACTTCATAGGAAGGATCTCCATTGTGTAAACTATAGTAAGCGGGGGGGGGGGAGGGGGAGAAAGAAGTCCTGAGGCCACCGAAGTTAAAGAACCGCTGCTCTATGTATCTTTAAAAAAAACTTTTACCTGGTCATACAAACTCGATACTTGCAGCCTTTCCTTAAAGAAATACGTTAATTTCATTTAATGGTATTGCCAACCTATTGCACGGCAAACTAGATAGTTTGTATTAAGAACGCAAACCTACATGTGCATGAATTTAAAAACTACAAGGGGTTGTATTTCATTACGTACAAGTACATGTAGGAAATAACATATTTTTTTTGTAATTGCCACTTTATTTATTAATTTTAATTGATTTTAGTAAATAAGGTGTATATTCGTTTTAGACCGTTATAAATAAGAAGAAACTTAGATTATAGCCATAAACTAAGAAAATTTCGTGTAAATAAAGAGTTGGTTTGGTAACAAAAGGTAATCCATCACATTCATACACATATTAGTACAAATTAACAAAAATTGTGTACGCTGCCTACAAATTTGATTTATAATAAAGACTATAGCTATCAACAACATTCATGAATTAATTAGTAAAGATTCAAGCGAAACTTTAATTTAATGAATATTTTGTTTGTAGAAAGGGTCATCGATCACGTCCATCAAGTAATTTGATACATTTTCTTATACCATAGGAGCAGTTATTGCACGCAAGCCTCAATCCTACTACAAAATGATGTCTAATACTGAACGATTTTATAGTTCAAACAATCAAAAGCAAATTTTCAGAAATTAATTATTAATAAATTTATCACAATTTAAAAGTACATTTAAACACTAAAAACTGTAAGAAGTTTCTCGGTGTGGATCCGCAAAGCCTTGATGTTTCTTGCTGTTAAATTGATTTCCTCGCAAATCCAGTTATTTTTATATTCTCGTTAATGATTTGACACGATTTCATGTAACTGTGTTCAATTTACCTACCTCAGAAATGCGTTGTGTCTATTTCTGGCATTCAGCTACAAATTAAAAGCTGTACATACTTAAATATTTATATGCTTCTTCCTGACTTTGAATGGGAATATTTTTTATTGCGCGCCAGGTTAAATTTAATTATTATCTATAAATAGAACTGGATTTTTATGTACCTACAAATAAACAACTGTTGAAAAAACAAACAAATTGTAGGGAAATAACAAAAACAGCGCGAAGGACAAATTTAGATATCGTTGAATGCGGAAAATAGAATTATATAGGTTAGAGGGTTACATAAAAAGTATGTCTAAAGGATATTATTAAGCGCACGCCGAAATTTCATGTAGACAGAAACAGATGATGACACGGATTAGGGTAAGCTACTCGGTTTTCGCTACTGCTGCAGTGAGAGGGTGGCTAAGACCCCCTTCAGCCTCTTGTTTTTTGCATCAATAAAATTACCTTATATTTCTTATAAAAATATTTTTATATTCTTATTTTGTAGGTAATTTTAGATTTCTAGAATATTCACTAAAACATATTTTTAAGCCGCAGTTTACTACACTATTCCAAAAAAAAACCCAACATGATAACCCAAAATATATAAGATATTACAGAAAAAATGTAGGCATAAACAAATGTTGACATTAACTAGCTAAAAACATGCATAGGTACTGGTCGACCTTCCATTATCTTAAGTATATTTTGACATGTGAAGGAATTGTCAAATAACTCGTTGTTGAATGGTTGAACCCCAAATTTCAGTAATAATCAAGTAAATTGCTCGCTACTTCCATCAATAAATATTATAGGTAATCAGAAGCTGAATTGTTAAAGCGGTTCGGAAAATATTGGGGCTCACAATTCGGCTTCCTTTTGTTCCTTTTATGCAAACGACAATTACGTATATCATGGCGAGGAGTCAGAAGTCTCGAAAGAGCCAATTTCGAATATTGCAACATCAAATATCTTAAAGACGGAGAATCAAACCGGCAGAAAAAGTTTTTGGCCAATCTGTGCTCGCTCGTTCGCCTTCTCCTTCCCTTTCGTAATCTCTGTAGATTAACGTATTTCGTTCATATTTTGTACAGACCTTTGGGGTCATAAGGCAAGCCCCTCCAATTAATTTTAGAAACTGGAAGTGCTAACTTTGCAAAGAATAGCAAATTACTTATTAAAGCTATAAATCTCCAGAGATTTAAAAAAATCGACGAGCGAAGCTTAATTGCAAATTTAAATTCTCGTTTAATAATATTATTGTGAATGGAATTTAGCATTTATACAGGAAACGGACTTTTTGTTGTTATTTACTTGAATATTAAACTGAATTTCCCTAAAGAATATGTCTGCTGATTTAATTATTCGCTATTTAAAATAAATTTCCTGTGTTTTCTTTGAAAGTATTCACATTTTTGACTTTGACCGATTTGTTAAATACACAACTGTACAAGTACTACTTGTATTATATAAACGTTGCTATGCAACGGTAAATTCTGCTTGGTTAAATATTAAATTCACATCGTCTGGTAAGAAACAATTGAGAATACTTCCTTGTATTGTGCAGGCATTACTAAACAACCAACAACAACTTGAAAATTTTTATTTGCACAGGAAAGTCAGTTGGTTGTTCAGATATTTCAGTTTAAGACCAACACCTAAGAATCTGCTTCTAAATCTAGACAGCACAGCAAGCTCCTCCCAGGGTCCTGCTTCTGGATCGAGCGTAAGCTTCCAATCTAAATCAAACAGAATCAAAGCAGCGAGCACTTTCTAGAACTCAGTAGCGCTCTACAAGTTGCCTTCAGATCATGCAATTGTCAGCTTTATGGGTAAAAAAAAATTCTCAGGAATTTACTGCATCTCCAGCACCAACTAACTCAATGCGATTTTGTAGTTTGTTCCACGTTTACAGTATCAAGAGATCCAAAAAAAACTGATCCTTAGCGGGCTGTGGAATGAAAAGTCACGTCTTTGCTAGACTAAGAAAATGTTTATAATGTCAGATAATAATTAAAACCTAATCTGAAATTGACATTATAAACATTCCCTTAGTCTAGTAAAGACGCGGCTTTTCATTCCACAGCCCGCTCAGGATCAGTTTTCTTTGGATCTCTTGATATTAAAACTTCGATTACGAGTAGACTAAAGATTTATGTGAAGAGCGACCTTCATCTATCTATCTTGCAAAATATTATTGTTTACATTAAACTGGTCAAGTATAACTGGAAAGTTGTCATTGAAATTTTCTTCTTCTCTTCTTCCTCTTGTTATAGGCCAATGGCCTGTTTAATACCCGCAACTAGTGCGGGTTCTGTGAGCCGTGTTTGCACGTATGCCGGGCAGGAGGCTGGCCTTACCCGTCGAAAGGGGAAGAAGTTCCACTAAAATGGTTTACGATTGCCAAAGTTGTTAGTATGACAACCGGGACCGACGGTTTAACGTTCCCTCCGAAGCACGGTTGGTTGCAGATATACCCCTATATTGGTCACCTATCCGAGTAGGGACCACAGCGGACAGTGCTTAACTTTGAATACCGTATGACCGGCATCCGCAGTTTTCCGCCATGCAACCATTGAAATTTTGTTTTGCTAAAAACTTAAGTTTTAGAAGAAAAAAATAAAAAACGGAAATTAACGTATTCTTTTTTCAGCAATTTTTAAACTGCAAATTTCTCCCGCCAACGAGTGAACAGCTGACACGTTCACACAAGATTCCAAATGTGAAATTCAACGGTAGCCTAGAGCGCATAATCAAAACACGCAAAAGTGTTAACTGAACAAAATATTTTATTTTGTACAGACTATTAAAAATTGTTATTAAATTGTAATTAAATTGTAATTCTGGTTGTACCTGTGTTTTTTCTGCGGTATCAGTTGTTTAGGACACGGACGTATGTCAAATTACGGGGTTTGAAAACTACGTTAAAACAATATAACTAAAAACAAAGTATGATTGGGGTGTTCGTTTAAAACTCTGGGACGCCAGGTAACAAATACGATACTAACGGCAATCAAGGTATGTAAATTATCATTTCACTAAGCTTATAAACCTAACGTGTACAATACTTTCTGAAACGCTATATTTTAGCTGTCAATAATTCTGTCCGAATTTAATCTGCATAAATGCTATGAGCTGTTCACCTTCATTACAATATTTTTATTTTACTAAAATTGATGCGACACCCCGAAGAACTCAACTTTCGTCAATATTTTATAATACTACAAATATGTCATAGTTTTATTAAACGAATTTCGCTTTGTTTATCACAAAGCTGGTAGCAAGCTGTGCAAAATCTGGTAGGTAAATTCAAAATAAATATCTTGGGATTGAATGCTAAATCTGTGGGAAAATTAATTGCTGCTAATAAACTTTTATTCACGGGCTAATTTTGTGATTTACTTCCACGGCTCACGCTTAGGTATGTTGGCATTCACTTCAAATGTTGATTTTAAAGAACAGTGATATTTCTTCCATAGTTTTTAGAAACAAACTCAATTTTTGTTTGTGACTTCTCAATGTTTAAGTCTGCAATAAATTCAGCACGATCGGTAAAGTTTACTTTAGTTTAAATAAAATTCAAAGTTTCTAATGAGCAATTCAACCTGGCAGTATATTTTGTATCAAACCCCGTTCCTTGAATAGAACGGTATTGATTTTCAAATTTGAATTATTCATAAAGGGCGTCATAGGGAGGTTAAGCCTTGAGGAACAAATCAAAACATAGCCCGTCCTGTCCTGCCATTCAAGTGACAGAATTTTTGTTGTGTTATTTGTTATCTATGAAGCTTTAAAATATTTTTCAAGACCTACAAATTGTGAAAATACAAAATGATTTCTAAAGTTATGAAATTTTTTATTAATTCAGCTTATAGAAAATACAGTATGATCAAGAAATTGTTACATACGGGTTGGCAATAGGAAACAAGCCTTATTTCAGAACTGAATTCGCCCATTTATATGAGAAATGATATTTTACATGGCAGGTTGTGACTGTATGAGTTAGAAACCGTCATGAAATTGGGTCTATATATATATATATCTATAGCTAACCCCTAACTAAAAAATTCTGATGATACTGTATAATTTAACGCATTTGAGCATCAACAAATGAATTAAAAAATAGACATAACATATGTACTTCCAGAAGATTGTTGTTTGGGTAAGAAGATCAAGTATAATAACAATAAATACAAAAACGTTACACAATAAGCAAAATATAATTATATCCTACTAAATTTCAGCGAATCAGGTTAAATTTTTTTATCTTTAAAACCCCCCCACTCTTAAAATGATTTTTAAACTTTCCATTTTCTTGTTTGATGCGTAGGTCATTTGTTTCAATAAATGTCAAACTAAATTACATAATAAAAACGGTTTTACAAGGGAATATTTTTTCAATAGCCGGCTTTTGATTTTCCATCAATATAATATGTATATTAAATCTTGTTTACGATATCGAGGTAGCACGAAATGGAATTACCCCAGCCATATGATTTTTCACAGGCCATTAAGAATACGATGAATGTGAAAATCACCCCATTTCCTCATAAAAGCCTTCGTTATTGCCATAAATAGCATAAAGTACTAAAGGAACGTCAATCCACGTCAGGTTCAGACATCAAAAGCACTATAGACATAGATTTATTTTAAAACGCTTAACGAAAATGCCAAAAAAATAATAAAAATATTAGGTTTTTTCAGCAGAAAACAAATCTTTTCTAACCAAAAAAAAATTGATTAGACTCTTTTTGTTTACTGAAATTCCGCAGAAAAACTTGAGACGTTTTAATTTAAACCTTGGATAAAGAATGAGATTGTGACTTGAAAATTAATTGAATACATTTTTTAAAAGCTGAATGTTTCTATGCTTAAAATTAGTGGGAAAACTTAATCCCTTAGCGTGCACTTCCTACGCTTAATTCTACCACCGACACAAAACGCAAAAATATGCTAATTAAAAATCTCACAATATTTAATAATGTTTCGGCATGCGATGTGTTGATTTTCCGGCACATTTTTTCAAACGATAGCTCGATACAAACGTTCACATGAACAACAGTTTTAAATGGTCGAAGTTGAACCCTACCGAAATTTACAACAGATACAAAAGAAAAACAGAATTTAAAAGTGAAAACATTCCAGTCGGTCTGTTACATACAGTTTTAAACAGACGAGTTTAGCAATCGTGTTACTGTATAAATTGAAAATTACAATGGATTCCAACCCTTTAAGCGAGAAAAAGCTAGAAAGATACGCGAAAGCATTTCATGGAGTTCTCAGGAAAACTTTTGTCGGGCTACAAGCCACATGTGTGTAGGGAAAACTTTGATTTTCATGGTTCATGTGCGGTGCAAGGGATGTTAAAGTTTTAGTGTTCTCGTGTTGAAGGTGATAAAAGGGGATACTGAAGGTCAGATTGACTTTTTGACATAATGTAATTTAAACAGACACCTGTCGTGCACAGGGGTTAAATTTGCTTATAGTCAAAGTTTCACAAGACATCAATCTCATGCCTTTGGACCGTTAAAGGAACAAAAAGGGACTGTGATGAAAAGAAGGAAGTTTCTCGAACAGCTTAGTGTTTTAGGAACGAAAGGAGGCTCTTTTAATATCCAAAACCTACTTAACTGATTGTAAAGTTTCTTTTGTTTGACATATTTTGTCACATTGCTTTAATTGTGCACATTGTCTTATCATTAGGTCAAGCTGATTATATTTCTCAAGCAAAACGTACTAACGCATAACTTCATAACTTATTTATTACGGGGAAAAATTTTTCTAGCTAATTTTAGTGCACTGAACTGTAAAATATAGAACGGAAAATAATAGCATTGCTTATAAATTCTACTTAACTGCTTAATTCAACTGTAATTTACATTTACACATTCACAGATGCTCTGCTTAATGTAGTGCTTCCCAGAACAGCTACATACACTACAGTATGCATAAATAAATATGGCATAATCCCGCTAAGTTAAATAAATTTGTTTACCACAGAATGTTAGTTGTTTTAAATCGTTACTATCTATCAATGTATAAACCTATGGACAGATTTCATAAACACAATGTTATAAATTATTTAGGAAAATAAAAACATACCTGCATATTTTCTACTATGTTTCTAAAGAGTCGCTTGCCATCATATGAAAATTTAATGTGGGTTATAAACAAATTTTATTTTGTCGTCATTAAAATTCTAAGTTTCACAAAAGAAAATGTTTCTAAAAACAATGTATTAAATTTCGTTCTCGTGTTTAAACGGATTATATTTTGTAAAAATATTAATTTTTATACCTAAGCATAGTTTTAAAACTCAGATTTATTGTGACTACTACTATTCTAGCAAATTCATTAATAAAATGTTTCATTCAGATAACATCATTCGAATGTACCTACCTATACGATGAAAAAGAGTAAAAACGCTCTCTACTTCTACAATAGTCTTATGAATGACCACTCTTGTATTCATCGTGGTTCTTCGTGCCGCTCTGAAAAAACAGCGTAAACCTTCGGCTTTGAATAGTTCAAAATTCGGAATGGACCGCTTCTCGTAGTAGTCGCTATGGCCCTACAGGCTTTGTCGTTCAGTAGCTTCAACACCTTATTGTGATCATTTACGCACGCAAGTTAACCTTTATTTATAACAAAACATTTATTTTGTACAGTATTTCATTGCTAAGTCTGATCTTTTTTTTTAAATTAATACATCCATGTTTTGCTAATAATAATTAGAATCTTTCGGCTTCTAAACGCAATAAGACATGCCCGCAGGCAGGATAGAACGGGTTGCTGACATACTGAAACACTGGTATCAAGATGCATGGATAGCTAATATATATATATTGGTGTTTTCACTTTTTAATATTTACATTGTTTTGGGAGGGACCCACAAATGTATTGCCGCGAGAGGGCAGCAGTGAAGGTACATCGCTTTGACAGCGCCCGTGAATTTTAACCTTACCCTCCTGAAATGTTCTGACAGTTGACGAGACAATTCGATTCGTTCAAAAAGTAAAATAATAACGAATAAAAGCATACTTCGGTGATTTATTAATTAACACACCAATGTAATTCACAAAACTCAATTTAGTAGAAGCTTCAGCTTAGTAAAAAGACAGACTACCAGCAGAAAATTAAAGAGGAGTAAGTACTGTTTTAATTTTAATCAAATATGTATGTAGAATAACAATTAACTAGTAAAAACACAGTTAAGAAGTTGAGAAATACTTAAATTAATTATTTTCAGGCAGTTAAAAGAATTGTACTTCCGATCACTGTTGATAATAATCACAGCATATAAAAATTTCCTTTTGCTGTAATTTAAACAATCAACATCCTTTGTATTTTAGTACGCAGCTACATGTTACAATGGAAAAAGATGGTTTAATTTAAAATTACACTAATGCTAAATTAACTACAATTTAGCATACTCTACAATTTCTAAATAGTTATATCTATTTAATTATGTTTCTCATAATGATTGCAATATTTTTTAGGATTCATAACAACACAAATAAAGGAAGAGTTAAAAGAGCCCCTTTACTTCATTTAAATGAAGTCTGCACAATTTTCGTTTGCCAAACCAATGGTATACAGTGTGATTCATAACATGTGGAACGAATTTTCAGGATAGATTTAGAATCTAAATATAATTGAAAGAATTCTCATAAACATGGGCCTGAAAACCCTTCATTATAGGGTTACAGCTTCTTGAAAATAAACCAGGCTAATCACTTTTTGTAGATAACTTTTGCAGTAATTGCACTCAAATTTTAAAATTTCATATGTGAGCATTATTCACGTAATTAGTTATTCATGTATTTGTAATAATTTTGGTTTGAATAAGAACACCAGAGGTGTCTCGTACGAGGGGGGGGGGGGGTCACGTAATTATGTTCTACATATTTTAGATTTTAGCATGTTTTTGAAAAATCTTATTCTCCATACAAAATTGCCCAAAAACATGTTTTCATGTTGAAAATTTCTAAATCTAACAATTTTCGAGATAATATCATGCTTTTCAAAAATTAAATTGCCATGAAGGTCTAATAAGTGTTTTCTTAATACGATATAATAGAATAGTTTACACAAAACTTTGAGAGTAAATTCTATAAACATGTGTCCATAAAAGCTGCTTATGAAATTAAATCTATGGAAGAGGTAATACTGTTCCCACTTCGATAGACTGCAACTTGCCCGGTAACAAAGAGTTTTTGGGAAAATATTTATAGGAACTTTTTATTATTTTCAGATTCTTAATCTGTACTGAAAGTACATCCCAACATATTATCAATCATCCTGTGTGCATCGCCACATATAACCACAAAAATATGCGTTGATTCCTCAACTGCAACTGGTATGTCACCATCCCAGTGGCAGAATTACCAGGTCGAGAACCCCGTGTTATGATTACCTTGTCGACGTGCCATCATAGTAGGACAACGACAAATATAATAGTGACTACTTGTTCAGTGAAAGCTGCATTTGTATTTATTCAAAGCGTACAGACATGCAGTCATGTATGGTTTATGGTTTAATTATAATTTTTTGCAGACTTGCAAAACGCATTAATTGTTTTATAATGTAAAAGATTTTTTTAATGAATTTATGTTTATATCAAGTATATTTTATTGGAATGCTTGTCTAATGCTTAAGTTAACATGCTAAAAAAGTACTAAATTAGTTAACGTAGATTTTAATGTTTTCATGTTTTTTTACGTATTTTATGTGTTTTAATCCTGGTTTATACAAGCTACCCTTAGATATTTAAATCTTAGGTTTGAGATGAATATTATACAATGTTTATTGTGATCTGTGTAATAGGCAGGAGCCCTTCTGAAATTTTGCAAGATAATCGCTATCCGCACACAAGTAAATAATAAACTTTTGAAGTACTTAAAATACTTGTTTTTATTACTAATTATAATGTTAAAGAGATGCACTATGTCTAGAGTGACTGTCCGCATAGATTTTGTCAATACAGTACAATTTTAATGTATTATTATGTACCTACTGATTTTTGTTTCTGTTCTATTTTTAATGTTTTAAATTACATTTATCATTTTGTGCTTATGCGGTTTGTATGTTACACAATTATAATATGTGCAGGTAGATGGTACCCTCGTAGGCAACTGTTAACCGAAACGACATTATAGCACTGCATTAATTCTACGATAAAATTGCGCAGTTACTTCGTTGTCTTCTAATTCGATTACATCTTTATACTTTACTACTGCTATTGCCTACTTTCACTAAATAATTGCAATAAAAATTACTATTCTATAGTGTTTAAGGAAATATGTAGAGTAAGCAATAAAGTATGATTAATAAGGGTCAATTATCAATTTTTTTCATGTTTCTTTTTTTAATTACAATGCCTTACAGTCATTCCATTCTATAACTACATAAACTGTAGCATTCTACCGTGACCCATGCACATAATAAACATCAAATCGGGCGCATCAAATTGCTTTCAGAACCAATTTTGTTTTCGATTTTTTTTTTCGTGTTTTTGCTTTGCAATAAGCCATTTGGAGTCTTATCGATGTCAAAACTGAGTGCATTGAAATCTGATTTTTTTCGAATTTCCCAAAAAAATCAAAACCAAGTTTTACCGCCTCCTCGCATTAACAATCGTTTTCCCGAAGTTGAATAACTACAGTGATAATCAGTGTGAAGATATAAATTTTCAGGCTGTATTAAATATTAACCTTTTCAATATTGCAATAAATATTGAATTATAGGAAAATATGATCGAGAATAGTTGTCACTATAATGTTCTTATAATTCTTGAGTTATGACAGTATAATATCACAGTATGAACAAAGTCAGGTTAGAATAGCATTGCGTGCGGATTTCAAATTTGACGCGCAAACGTCTTTTTAGTACCTACTGCGCCATCTCTCCGCAAAACATTTCGTGACGCCCATATCAAACTCAAGTGACAACACCATACCTTCCAGTCATCTTGACTGGTATAATCTTACAAATCACCGTTTGTGCGCAAAAGTGTTGATACAAATTTACAAATACACTTTTATAATATGAAGAGACAATTTCTAAAGTATAGAAGAGTGCTTTGTCCATTTTTATCTTTGTCGGTGGTATACGTGGCGTGAGAGGCAAGTATCGCATTAGCCAAGAAAGTCAATCCGAAGATGTTACGAATAAACATTTCTGAGAACATTAAAAAAAATGTCACTACGTTCTTACAAAAGCTAAATAAGTAGCTATAGTTACGCTCATATTATAACAATTATAAAAAAAATCATTTGTATTTTAATTGTATATTATATAATACAAGTGTATAAGCAAGCCTTTAAAGCACGCGCGACGGGTTTAAAAGCACGAGGCGAAGCCGAGTGCCTTTTCACGGAGCAGTGCTTTAAAGGCTCTTTACGCTATTTTTTTTATTATACCTGCATCATAATCTAGAAAATATGAAGAATATAGCTAGGAAGCTGCATTTTGATTTTGATTCATCTTATATAGTAGTCTAAGATGTAACGTCATCTCATTTAGCTGGAGATTGGTTAGCATTTTTTGTTGTTTATGTTGCTACGTGAAATCGAATTATTTTTTTTTCGCGTGTTTGTAATTTGTTGCTTCAAAATTGATGACGTCATTGTTGCTTAGCAACTTTAAACCATCGGGGTGTTTTAATGTTGGGTTTACGCACGCTTTTTGGTTTGTTTTACAGGGATTATGATGCAGGTATAATAAAAACAATTTTATTGAAAATTTGTTGTTGTTGTTTGTAATCTATGACAATCCAGAGAGGTATACATGTAAATGTATAAATAGAAATCTATAGATAATTACAGTCGAGATCAAATGAGAGTGAACGCTAAAGTTGTGGTTGTATAAGTAGATTTACACGAGCAAAAATTTTTCTGTCAACTAATATAGACAATAAAGGTAGCAGTATATTGACTGCTACACACCGTAAGTACGATGTTAGTGCAGGGAATATATTAGCTCTAAATCCTCCTTTGTTCCAACTTGTATACACCAGCTTGGTGCGGGACTCACGAAATGGTCGCCGAAAGCTGCAGGGTGCAAAGAATGTTTTCCCTAATAACTCGAGCGTACTCATTATTTTCGTATTAATATTTGTACGTTAGTGGTTGCTGTCAACTCCATCAGCTGATTTCATATCATACCGCGCAGTTCAATAATAATGTTTATCGACATAAAAAATAATATCATTTCACTGCATTATTTACTGATAAAAATAAAGATAATGATGAAGGAAAACCGAAGAAAACTTTATGTCTCATCATTGCGCTGTTATACCCTGATAAATAACAGTAAACGCTGCAAATAAATTTGGCAAGCTATTCAAAAAGACTAAATAAATGAACCAAATGTGCATCGATTGCCTTAATTTAGAGTGCACGCCACGTCTTGGTACAAATTTGATTCGTTACTCCCTGGAGCAAGTTTTTAGCCCTCGTAGTGTATACGCGTAGCTATTATAATTAATATAAAAACGTTTTTTTTTTTAAAGAATCATGAAGCCGTGCGTGAGCACGACCCCATGATTCTTATCCCACCCCCTTACCCGGGCTCACCACACTAAGTGCTATTCACCGGTCTAACATGCCCCACCCCTGAAAGACATGCAACCCAACGTACACACCTACATACACCATCCATGGACTCGTCGGATTTAAGTTATTCAGAAAAATTACCGACCAGCGGTGGACTCGAACCAACTGCCATTGGAAGTCTAGTTTCAAAGCCTGGGACTTTAACCACTAGACCACCCGCCGGCCCTGTTTTGAAAATGTAAATAAATGTGCTTTGGTGTAAATTATGGTTATGAGAGGCCGCGACGCGTTTCGTTCTTATTCGAACTCTTTGAACAGCCACAATTCTGCACTATGTGTGCAGCGAAGAAAGTTGCAACCACACAAACCGGTACATAAGTGTAAAGAAACTTGCTAAGCAGAAGAGAAGAAAGAAGAAAATAAAAATGAGCAAAGCACTTCGCTTCGACTTTCCTACATTTTAGAAATTAGTATTTATCATATTTTTAACAATTTTTACGCGCCAGTAGTGACTACGATTGTACCTACCCTTACCACCACCACTCTAGCGAAGGCACAGCTGTTTTAGTATAGTTGGCGACAACATTATCCGCTTTTAAAAGATAGTTACAGAACATATTCTTACAACCTGCGTAACTCAGCGTAAAAGTACAAACTGTATCCACGTAGATTCGATAGAAATTGTTGATAAGACACAAATTTATGTCTTAAAGATTAACTTGAGTGACTTATAAGTATTTAAGACCTAGAATGCTTATTCTAAATAAAATATGCAAAACGTTTTTATGTTACCTGCGTTTAATACCTTCCTGAGCTTTACCCTTTAACCAGGGATCACCAGAAATCCCTTTGAGATGTCATTAGAAACTCCCAAAATTTTTTTTTTGATTTTTTTAAAAAATATTTAAAAATTAAAGGAAACCAAAACCAAAAAGACACGTTCGCTCATAAAAAAATTTGGTGGGAGAGAAAATCTCACTCCCGCAAATATGGCTGCACTTAAAAATTTAGTTGTAATTTTTTTTCTACTTCCACTCATGAGCAGTTTAGCGTAAAAAGAAATTTTTTTTAATTATCCCCCATTTATTAAACAATGGTGCATGAATTTCCACTTTTCAAAAATTTATAAAAAACGGTTAATATACATTAACAGAATAGGGCATAAAACTAAATTATAGCTCACCCATAGCCCTATTACCTTATAAAAATTAGAAACAATCGTATGGTCAGTTTTTGAGCAGTATGATTTAAAAAAAAGTCAAAATAATGCACTTTTCATTTCACAGTTTTAGTAGTTCTCTAAGTTTTAGCTGCTTGTAACACCGTGTACCCTTAGGGTATTTTTAATATCAAATTTCATCCCGATCTTATAACCTATTTTTGAGTTAATTGGCGTTAAACTCAAATTTTCAAAAATTCGTAGAAGGTGTCAAAAACAAATTTGCGAGCTGAGACACAAACCAAATTGTAGCCTATCTTAGCTTTAGGAATTTACAAAATTTAAAACGTGTAGCAAGTTTTTGTGCAATATTTTTTTGAAAAGTTCCAAAATTTTGGGCATTTTTTTCATTTCATAGCTTTCAATTTTTTGAAAATTTCTGTGTACAGTAGCTTTAACTACGTTTAGGTTGCGGGCTACGCATCAAATGCCACCTAAATTATTTAAGCCACTTGGTGTAAACAGACGGAATATCATGAGTCCTCCACTTACGTCAGATCACTTCTTTACCAGACATAACCTAAACTCGGATCGGCCTAAGCACTAATGTAGCGGGTGTAAACGCTGATTGCTCGACCCAAACATACTGAAACTAAATAACACGTTATCTACTTTACCGATGCCATTATTTAAAACCGCATTAAACCCAAAATGGAATTATCCAGTTAAAAAATTAAATTTGTGCGATGGAAATAAATATCAAATTCGTCCGACAAAAAGCTCGTACGTTTTCCAAACTTTGCAACAAAATGCAGATTCAACAAAACTACCACGTAAACAAACCTGTGTAAGACTCTCCAGCATTTCTGCTGGGACCAAACTGGGACTATAACAAAATTAGTTCTAGTGATCAACGTAAAAGTGCAAACGCTTGTTGCAGAGGGTAAATTTTGGCCAGGGTTTAGGTCAGTCCACAAAACATTACTAGGCGTAAACATACTCATCGTGTGTCTATAGCGCTAATACATAAAACACTTGAACCCGATCTCTCAACTTGTTTATAAGTAATAAAGCGCTAAATTCAAAATATCAAAAACAATCATAACATAAAAAATTATTAACAAAATTAGTTTTCGGAATTAAATGCTACCAAGAAACATGTTTAATTTCTGCTTCCGATTCGGATTATTTTAAAAGCTTATTTCCTCAATAAATTTTTTTATATACCCCCACATTCTAAAGCTCATCGAAATCGGATTTTACGTTTGGGAGTTATAAAGCGCACATACCCATTCCCACGTACCCAGACACCCACTGATAGACATTTTTTAAACCTATTTTTCCTGGAAGTTCAAAACATGTATTTCCGTCAAAATCTCGATTTCGAACATTTATTAAAATTAGTACTTCCTTATACTGAAAATATAGGAAAGTAAAAACGAGAGATTTTGGTACAACGACAGCTAGTATATATTTTTTCGTAGATATTATAATTTTTCAGGCGGCCACAATCATAGCCGCATAGTTAAAACGAAAAGATACAGCAGTAATAGGCCAGAAAAACAAAACCTTTAATAGAGGGCATATATGGCATTGTATTTGTAAGTTCCCATTAAAGATTCAGGAAATGTAAATACGATCAAAATCGACCACAAAACTTGTTTACTTTTATTTGCTCATGATAACACATTGAAAACTACGTTCGCGTAAAACGAACTTTAGGGCTTCTCTCGCGTGTAGCTAGTTTGTGTGTAAATAGTATGTAGATAAAGAGGGCCTACAGCTTTAGGTGGATATCAAACCAATCGAGCTTATATTTTGAAAGTAATATTGAACCGCAGCATATACCTAAGATATCCCGTACTCGACCGAGGGAAAGTTACGACCAGACACGACTCTACGTACCAAAACGTAGAACCTTGCAATCTAGCGGCCAATTTCAATATTTTCCATAAATATTAATAAAAAAATAGGTTTCTTTAAATTGTTGGGTTACTCATATGAAATTGTATACCATTAAACTTTTATAGGGCAAGTTTCTAGCACATTCTATTAATACATATTATTCACGCATTTATAAACTGTGTTTTGCATGTTGCCTCGAAACGTCAAATTTTCCTGTAATTTTTCACTACTTTTCATAGGTTAACCTTTAATAAATTTTTTTAATGAAAGAAATTTCCGTTGCAAAGCCATCAACGCCGGTATCAATAGGTAGGTAGTAATTTATCACAGAACGTCGAACATCCACACAACGTAACTTTCAGGGAAATTGAAAATCTGCAAAAGCACGACGTTTGCCACCAGATCTTTGAAAGTTTTTCCCCCTTAATTCCGTTCACAAATTGACGTAACCTTTTGGCACCCTGCATGTGTAGCAATGAAATATTGCAGTTGGAAACTAATCATACGCATTATTCAGCGAACCATTCAGCTACGAGCTTAATAAAGTTAGCAAATTGCTGCAATCGCCCAGATTGACGCATTCTGAAACTTGATATAAGTTATTACTTTTTCTCCGCGAACGCATGAAAAACTCAGACTGACTGGAAATGTGCGTTATTATCTTAACACGGTTTCGATCAAACAAACTTGACGGTCAATCAAACCGTTCAATAAAGTGTTAGTTGCCTGGCACTAAACTTTCAACGTTGTGTTACAAACCTTATTTCGACCAGATCGTTCTACAAAGTTCAAGCACTAAAAAGTTCGCGGATACTGTTTATTACAGAATCGTACGATTTTCAGTTTAACCGATAAACTTTTGATGTTACCCTCTGAATATTTGTTTAAAATTTAATTTAGAACAAACATTTCAATTATTGAATACATCATAAACGCATTAAGGTTTTTGCGTTAATTTTGCTACATTTTTGCCCATTTCCTCTTTAGAATTAGCACATTTCAAATTTGCATGTTATACCTAAATATTTTCGGATTACTTTACGTTCTATGTTTCTTACAGTTGTTATTACCTTATTTAAAATGTAGATGGGGCAGTAAAGTCATAATACTTGCACGTGAAATATTTTACCCTCCATTATACAACAAAACAACTTATTATATTACTTAATATTGCGACATTTGAATAAATTATGCGGAGAGATATTAATTACAGCAAAACGCTGTTATGCCAGCGCTAATGTATGTTTCCCAAACAACATTGTTAAGTAAATATTAGACTTCCTGATTTCTATATGCGAATATTCACTGCTATGTCCATTATAATAACTTAACTGTGGCAATCCTCACAGTAAAATGATAACGAAATTCAAATTGAAATCTATGCAAATATATGCATTTGCAAATCACTTCACGCGCATACAATGTTAAATGGTTAAAGTACATTTATTTCTGAAACTATCATTTTGATAAAAATTTCAGCCTAGATCAATAATTCTAATAGAGAAATAAAGAAAATTTTGATTCTTTAGCAAACAGTACGTTTTATAGTATTTACTTACGCATAATTTGATTGTGTTTGTTCACATACCAAAACTTCCATTTTCAATAGACTACGGTCACTCTACTGCAATATTGTGAAAATGTGTATTTACTCGGCAAACGTGTTTACTTAGGAGCAAGTAACATTTCCAAACATCAAGCCAAACTGCTTACGCGACACAAGTTTGACAATTTAATTAGTTACTTTTTTGATTTTCGTATTTTCGTTTAAACCAATCGCAATTTTGAAGGAAATTAGGAATCTATAAAATCGAACAATATTGGAAAACAAAAATGCTCAAAATTTTCTTTCCGATTCCTTCTGTTTATCGAGACCAATGTCCTATAAAATTGTGTTTTATTTTAATAACATTTAATTATTTACAGTTGTCAAGATCATCTCTCTCGTCTAATTAAAATTATTGTATAAATTGTAGATGACTATTGCGTCGTTTTACAGTCGTCGTTCAAAGTACTGAATATATTCTTTCGTAAATTTTTGTTTACTAATCGATAATGGAAGTTCCCAAAAGAAAAGTCATTATTCCTAAAACGTAATACATCAGATCAACGGTTTCTTTTCTGCATATTAATGAATGTTGTCTTCTTCTCCCTTGCCAATAAGTACAAAATTGGATCTGTCGCCTACGGTCTTAGGATTCAAGTGTTTTTGTGAATTTTATTCTGTTAAATTAGTTTTCCTACAAACTAATTTTTCTATTGTTCTTAGAAAACATTACTATAATTAGAGTCCGAATTTCTAGTCTAATATTTAATCAGTATTTAAATTATGAGACCATCAATTAATAATAATTCTTGGCACAATTCCTTTAAATATTAGTTGGTGCGTATGTGAAATTTAAAAAAAATTATGTACGAGCTTAGAATGGTAACGCATCCATATGTTTGACCTTATGCTAGCTTCATTAGATAGTTATTATTTATTTGGTCAGCTGGATTTGATGCTTGTGTAATAGTAAAATAAAAAATAAAACAGGGTTTATAGGCGTAGAATATGAATGGTCACGAGTTTTAAAACTACTTCAGGAAAACATTTTATAAAACTAAAATAATATTTTTTTTAATTGAAATGTAAAATAGCAACCACTAATTAATAAAAATTGAATGTGTATATTTATTAATACAGCCAGAAAATCCTACAAAAGAAAAGTTCGAACTATCCACATTCATAAAGGACGGAAAACCACCAAAACAACTTTTTCTTTGCTCCGGTGAATAACTGACTGGATTATTTGTCGACATTAGCATATTTGCAATTTCTAATAATTCTGAGTAACCAAGATTGCGATGCTATAATTGTTCAATATATTGCGACAACCTGATGCCAATTTGCAGCTTTGCATCTCGAGGTCGACACAAAATTCAGCCTACTACAAATTAAAGTCGCATAAAATAAAATTAGATGGAATCTAAAAAATGTTTTTGGTAGCTTTTTCGTTGCTTTTAGACATTATATTTAAATCGTTTTAATACTGTATTAAATTTCACAACTTTTAATGCAAAACTGAGTTAGATATTTTCAACAAAATGAAAGTTAACAGGGGGTCGAAATATTAGCACTTTATAATATTTCATAAACAGAAAATTAGAACACTTATTTATTGTTACCTACTGATGTCGAAAATCAAAACAATTTTTTGAATCGATTGCTAAGGTTACAGTACTAATAATTCCGTACCTTTTCAAAAAAAGATTATTACAGTAATCATAGTTATGATTGGTTAAGGGTCTAAATAAACATCTGCTATTAGTTGTTAGAATATAAGTTGAATATTCAGCAGCCACAGCACATGTGACTTAAAAATTATCGATAATTTTGTTGCTTCATTAACAACAAAATAGTGTTGTTGCTAGGCAACATGACAAATCCGAAAGACGAGTGATATTGCCGTGCTTGAACACAATCGAGTCCGTCAATGAAAGGCAGAACTATAAATAATATTCAATCCACTATTGGTATTTCTTAGAATATTATACGAACAAGAAATTTAAACAATTATTTCGTATAAATGCTTGTTATGTTCTAACGTACAACGCGTTGTTTAATTATTAGATGCGAAAAAACAAAATTTTGTTGACGTGTTGCTATGGTTATACAGCACCGATAACACCGAAGCTGACTAAAAGGTATTATCGCGGCCAATCAGGGTCTAATTAATCAAAAACCTGAAAATAAACGGTTGCCATTGGCTGTTACAATGCGAGTGGAATTCTTTCCCATAATTGACAACGAAATTGTGTTGTTGCTAAAAAAGGTCACGACTCTGAAGGAGGAGTGATTTTGCCTTGCATCAACACAATTAAGTGTGCCAGTGAAAGACACAATTATGAAATTTTTTTTATTCACGAGTATATTCTCCTAACTAAATATTAAAACACATAGTTGGTGTATAATTATTTAATACTTACTGACGTACAAACGCGTTATTTAATTATTAAAGGCAAAAATTAAAAAAATATATTGTTCATGTGATTGCTATGGTTACAACAGCGATAACACCGGAGCTTCCTAAAACAAGGATTATCGCATCCAGTCAGTGTGCGATTGGTTAAGAACCTGAAAATAAACGACTGTCATTGGCTGTTACAATCGGTGTGAAATATTCACTGTAATTAATGAGTATCTGTATATAAAATACTTAATCACTTTAACAATTTCTATTTATTTAAACCTTATACGTATTTCAGCATGTTAACATGCCATTGTCAAAGGTTATATGAAGGTAAACAGTTAGCGTTGTTATAGCAATAGAACTTTTTTACTTATCTTGGTAATCGTCTGCAGATGACTTGATTTCTTATTCCAAAATGTCTAGTAGAGGAGAATTTAACAGATCAATTTGCTCATTCATTAACGGTACAGTTTTTAAATGTTTGTGAATTTCAAAAGCTTCTAGTATATCTAATTTACGTTTATCATCACAAAAGTGTAAACATTTTATGGTGTTATTAGATGTCATTGAATGATTTTGTTCTAGTAAGTGTTTAGCGTAGTTGGATTTATGTGGGTGTTTGTATTTGTAACAACGTACATCTTAAATACTTTGTTTAATGCAAAATCAAAAACAGACGATTTGTTAAAATCAGGCAATTACAAATTAAATTGTTCGCATTGTAATTCGGTTTATATAGGCCAGACTATTAGAAATTTTGATATTAGGTATAAAGAACACGTACGTTGTTACAAATACAAACACCCACATAAATCCAACTACGCTAAACACTTACTAGAACAAAATCATTCAATGACATCTAATAACACCATAAAATGTTTACACTTTTGTGATGATAAACGTAAATTAGATATACTGGAAGCTTTTGAAATTCACAAACATTTAAAAACTGTACCGTTAATGAATGAGCAAATTGATCTGTTAAATTCTCCTCTACTAGACATTTTGGAATAAGAAATCAAGTCATCTGCAGACGATTACCAAGATAAGTAAAAAAGTTCTATTGCTATAACAACACTAACTGTTTACTTTCATATAACCTTTGACAATGGCATGTAAACATGCCGAAATACGTATAAGGTTTAAATAAATAGAAATTGTTAAAGTGATTAAGTATTTTATATACAGATACTCATTAAATATGGACTTTAACGAAGTAAAGCTGGAATTGATAAATAAAATTCACTGTAATTTATCACTTATTACGTTGCCATAGTAATTGCTTGTGGCTACTGTGTCAATAATGTAAATTATAAAATGCTTAAATAATTATTTGCAGGAATTCACACATTAGCCATTTTGCTTACATATTTCTCAGATACATTTGATTTAAGCACTAATCTTAGAAAAGTGCTCTTGTGCTTTGCAACAAGCTTTCGTGCAGAAGGTAGTAAAAATCGTCCGTAAAATAGCTAAGCACTCTGAATATTGCTACACGTAATAATAGTTCAATACATTAATGTTGTATTGCGTGGAATTAACAATGTGGTAAGAATATTTCGTAAAAATAACATGAATACATATTTTAAATTATATCAGCATCAGAAAGCTTTTCCAACTTTTTAATTTTGGGGTGATGTATTATTTCCATATTTTCATTTTGCTACTTCACCCGAAAATCGCAAATACCTTTACATCATAAATCGTAAAATAATTAATTATCTTTATGGCTCACTAGGCTTAACTTCAACATATTTCAAAGTATTTATAAATTACTTTCGGATTTGGTAAATTTTGAACAGTTTAGAAAGTTCAATGGATTTATCAAAGACTATAAAATATCTGGAAACTTCACAAGCTCCTTTGCAAGAAATTGCGAGAGTGGTTTATCTCTTTCTGAATATCAATCAATTTTGTGTTTGGCCTCTCCTACAATCGTTTGAACTTAAATTTATAGTCGAAACGCAGTGAAAAGGCTACAACTCGACGCTGTTATTTTCCGTGCGTTTTGAATACCATTATGAAATATAGCATACTTTTTCACAGAGATGTTTAGGATATTTAAGTCATTCTATATTCAAAAAGACATTAATTTTAATGCAATAATATAAGGGTGTCGGCGCAAGCTCGATTTCCATTATTGATTTGCTTTCTAATATATATTCTGTTTTGCAAAAAATATTACGGGCAAAATTCCCAGAATAATTTTAAAATTTTATTTTTAATTTGAAAGCAGAAAATATTAATATTTCTGTAAATAACTGAAAAACGCGAGGAACTTTAGCAATCCTGCCGTTAATACATTTTTGTCAAGTTACGAAATCCGCAGGCAATAATAGAACAACTTACAGGTTTTAATATCACGCTAAAAAAGTTTCAGCTGCCGCGATACGTACGGTCTTTAATTCGCATATAAAAATATTAAACCGGAGTTGAGGAAACCTGTTAAACTTATTATGAAGTGTAAATTCTATCGGCGAGTTTCGCATAACTCTATTAATTAGCTTTTCCGCGTGATGTTCTACATGTTACATTTTACGTTAAGATATAATTCAGCCGCACATAATGCACATACCAAGTTATTACCCACTTTATATTAAGCGGAAATTTCAGTCAAGTGTGCATTAAGGTGGTTGATTGTTTCATCCTATTTACTTTGTAATAAATTTATCTCTGACGCGCGAAATGATCTGTAACGGCTCAGTTAATTACATGGCAATAATCCCCCAGATTCCGCCGGCTCATTTAGAAACGCGAACTTCGAAGCCCCCTTTCTGAATAAGTAAAAACTAATTTAGAAATTAAAGTAAGCAAAAGCAAAGAAAAACGGAATTATTCGGTGTGTTAATCTACCTAATTTATTATACAAGCATTTCGTCCGCATTTCTCTAAAACACCCTCTCTTCAGAATACTTCCCTAATTTAAGAACGGATTTCTCTCTGCTCGGAGACGGATTTACCTGCGAGGGCAGCGAGGGGCAAACCACTCGGAATAATCATGAATTTCACAGGGTTTTCTACAATTCCACGATGTGCCACATGATATCACCCAATTTCACAAGCTTTATGTATTTCAATGAATTAAATAGTTCCAGAAATTCCTGTGAAACGTGACAACCACTTAATAATATTAATTTTGTCTTTGTTTTTACATTATTTCGAAACTTTAAACCTAACTGTTTGAGATTCAAATTATATGAAACAGCGTAGATCACAGAAGACGCTTTGCAGCAAACGTTTTCCGCGCGGATTAAGATTAAAAAAAACATTTAACTAGCAGAACCCGTGGGCTACGCTTCTCGTTTTTTTTTGTAACTTCATACACGGTGCTTGCCGATCTGAATGTTGCCGCGGCTCAGTCTGTCACGGCAACAAAAGCTACTTCCAGAAAAATAATCTCTAAAAAAACGAGGCCATAAAAATCTAAAAAAGCCCAGAATAACAGCACCGGAAAAAAGTTTACAAACAATCTTCGCTAAATCTGCAGGGAAATCATTCTTTCAAAAAATTCCTGCCAAACACAATTCATTGAAAAAAAGCGGGAAAAAAGTTACTTAAGGCGACGGAAGTCTAGTATAAAGATGCTGCTCCCGAGAACTATGCAATAATATTACATATTACATACCATATTTTCTTAACACATATTTAAGACATGTTTGGATAACCTTAGATACTCCATGTTTTTAACAAATATTTAAAAATATTTTTTTTAAGTATTGTAAATGTACATTTTTTGGGTGATTTTACCATATTAAACTGTGAAAATTTAATTATACTATGGGCCATCTATCGAAAGTGAAAAGATTATTTCAACATAGTTTCCTGAAAACAGTTGACTATAAAAGTAATTTATTATATAGTTTTGCCTTTTCATAAGGCAAATGTTAATTTATTAAGTGCCGCCAAAACTAATAGATAAAACAAGACGCAAAAGAGTTCAGCCACTATGATGTAGTTGGCTAAAATGACAACACGCTACTTTGGTTGTAACCGTTGCTTATCAGCATTCTTACTAAATAGTAAATTGTTTTGTAAACAAGTTCCCTTCAACTGGGATATGTAGAATAGCGTGTAGACATAAAAGCTTCCGAAATGTATTATTTACATTATTATAAATGATAAGAGCAGGCATCAGTGTTCGTATATTAAACGTTAGTTACTGTTACGAAAGGTCAAAGATGTACGAGAAATCAATATTAAGCAATAACTTAATATATTGTATGCAAGAAGTATTTGAGACGTTCTTCGGAGTTTTTGCTTTTGCCAATACTAAGACAACAAAATTGCTTTTACATTCGAGACTCGGTTTTAAATATGCAATATTACTTTTGCAGGAGTTTTACAAATATATTGGTAGAGCATTTAGTTATATTCGACTAATAAATATGTAACAAACTATACAGATCTATACAGTCTGTTGAATTAAAAAGAAATCAAACATTCCGCCGCGTAAAGTTGTTATTCTAAATAATCTTTTAATAAACATATGTTTTTAAGGTTAATGACAATGTAAAGGGTTCCTCCCACATCGCTTATCCCGAGTGTGGGAGGAAATACTCAAATTCACTCGCAAAATTTTCGTACACAAATAATTTGAGTGCTAAAATTCGTGCACGCAACGAATAATGTTAAAAGCTGTAACTCGAAAAGCGCTCGCATTTGTTGTGCGCATTTGGCCTAGCAATAAATAAGAATAATTACGAAGATTGTTAGTTGTCAGGTGTAAATTAAAAATTGTATTTTATTGTGTTGTTGCTTAACGGGGTGTTTTATGATTTACACTTCACTATTATGTCATCCAATGAAATTAAAATATTGTGGAAATTAAAAAAAATGTTCAACTCAAAATGTCACATTTCGCACAGGAATTCAGCGATTAGAGCGGTTTACGGTGAGACGCATTTTGGCGTTCGAATTTTTGCGTGTATGAATAGGTATTTTGCGAGCTAGGAACGTTAGGGTGTGCACATTTATAAAAATCGTGCGCAAATCCGTCATTTGACTGTACGCAAATGTTGCGAGTGAATTTGGGTATCGCCCTCCAGCACACTAAGGGCAATACACGGGTCTAATATGCCCCAACCCTAAAAACTCATGCACCCGGACATTTACAAATGCTTAGTCGAAGCGGCTGATTCTTCAATTTAGGAAAATCTTACCATGCCTCTAAGTAGATTTAAACCACCAACCTTTGGTTTACGAGTTATCTAAATAGGGACAACTCGTCTACCGCCAGTCCAATTATCAAAATTTTTAGAATAACTTTTATTTGAAACAATTTTTTTTAAATAAATATTAACAGTAAAAATTTTGGTGTCTCCATACTCTCAATTCGCTCGTATGTTTACGTTACGTTAAACTTTAACGTAAATTAGGAAGTTTGGATGATGAAACAGTTTGAATTGGTGCTTATTTTATTTTATTGTGTTAACAAGCCTAAATATGGCCTTAATTTTATATTAATAAGGCCGAAACATATGTTGCGACTCTTTATTTGTTTTTAAATAAAGAATTAATTTTATTTTGTGGATACTACAATTTTGGTTTACTGATTTTATAAATACACACTAAAGAAATCTTGCTAGACATCTGCATATGTTTCTCAAATTAAATCCGACCTTATTTATTAAATCGATCAACTACAAAACATTGCTCATATTATAACCAACCGCGTTTTGTAAAAGGTAATGTTTTGTCTATCAGGTGTCGCCGCGCAGATGTGAAATTTCAGACTGCTCTTCTATGTTACGAAATACTGTGTAATTCAATAAATTTTGAGTAATAAGGTTGATGTTTTTGTTATTAGTAACAAATGATTCTTATATTAAAACCACAGCGCGGCTCCGTTTCTTTAACACCAAAACTTCGCAAGTTGTTGAAATCAAGTACTGCTCTTGCTTCAGCATTTTAAACGAACAGCCGGAAGCACCGCGTCTCTCTCAGCAATGAGGTATCAACAGATTATGTTACAATATCGCAACTGAATAGTGCAGACTTTAAAATCTTATTCTATAGTATAACGTAGCGGGTTATTGCGCAATCAAATCGGTGCTTTGTGTAATCAGCGCCTAATTATGTGGGTTTTGAAGGTTCTCCACCACTAAAATCTAAGTCCGAGGAAAGGGCTCCGGGTATAATATATAAATAATATAGAAAGAAGCGTAAAACAAAGCTTACAAAATCTACAAAAAGTTTGGATTTACAACAGAATATGAAAATGAAAAAACATATAATTTAAAAAAATTACACCAACCTTGGAAAATTATAAACCAAGTAATATGATAGTAGAAGTTTACTAATTCGCGAAAAGTAAATAATTATTATAGTAAGGTTCTAACAACATATACTTCTTCATTCCTTTTTTTTTTCTTTTTTTCGGCATTAACGTTCTGTTCCCTAGTTATTGCTCAATAAAAATTCTCCTAGCTTTTACAATTATATGTGTACTAGCAGAGGCCTTGGGCTACGCCCTGAATGTTATCTCAGGAACAAATAAAATACGTTACAAAGAAACCTATAAAACGTGGAAAAACAGACCCGTAAAAAAATTTAAAGAGAGACCATCGTAAAATCTTCACAAAAAACATCTTCTGAAAAAAATCTTATGATAATCCCAGAAAAGTTCTTTAAAAAAGCGTGAAACAAATTTGTTAACTTAACACTTGTTCTCATTTCCAGGTAAGTGCCTTGACAAAGATTTTAAAAATGCTTTTGTATCTACTAAATACGCACTAAAATTTTTGTATTAAAAGAAATGTCTTGTGTATTATGGCATATTTACTATCTCTCAAACAACAAAGTTATCAGTAAAACACGCTTAGTGAATAACGCTGTGTATAGGCAATATGAGAACGTTCTAATAATATGACTGTATTATCACAACATAATAATTATTTTTTGGCTCAGGCTCGTAAACAGAATAGGAGAAGAAAGACTACCCAGAAGAGTGTACAAAGCAAGGGAGGTAGGCAAGAGAAAAAGAGGAAAACCCAAGAATGGGGAGGTGAAGTAAGAACAACAGCAGAAAAAAGAGGAGTGATGTGGAGCAACAAAAAAGAACAAACACCCGACAGAAAAAAGTGGCAGGAAATTTGGAAAACAAAACCACAGCCGACTTAAACCTACACGCTTTACACCGAAAGGTAGATAGACTTCGGGATTAAGTCAGTAAGTAATTAACAATTTTCTGTTCTTGTAACTGTTTATACATTCTTTAAAAGTTGATGACATTGCAACACACTTAAATACAACACCTGTATCTAGCTATACTCTGCACAGCGAGGAAAATACAAAATATATTGAAAATATTCTGCTTCAGAAACTGCTTATATCTAGCCCAAAGAAATACTGATAAGAATGACTTGGTCAACACCACAGACTTGTTATGGTACCATGAGAACGTTAAAACCAAAAACATTATTTCTTAGATGTTTTGAATATGATAGCAATGTTTGTTTTACAAAATACGGCACCTATTTAATGTTTTATTTAATAAAAGCTTTTTATATTGTTAATGGGTTTTAGCAATGTCGACAATTAAAAACATTTTATTTATAGCTACCCCATGTAACTCTATTTGAAAGCACAAACATTTGTAAAACTGAATTTGCTGTTGGGTAAAATTATGAAAGCGTCGTTGTTTAGTAGTTGCTAAAAGCATAACGCCCTAATTGTTTTAGGTTTAGTTATGAGTTTTTGCTGTTCCCTTTATCAATAGATTCCATGTTAATTGCTAATAACAAAGTTTTAAACAATAAATCAAAGTTCGATATCCATTAAACTCGATTTCATTAGTAACAGAACCTAAAATCAACAAAGCGGAAACTTTAGAATGGTTAGCTGCAAGATTCTTAGAGATAATCATGGAAATTCATATTTAATAAACTGCGTAAACAAGTGCGAGTAGCAGACTTACTCATATTTGATAACAATAAGCACTCCAATCGATACTACTCCTGATATTACCGAAACGAGAAAGCCAATATAGATATTTCAAGCATTTGCAGGGTTTACCAAGAATTTCAGATATTTCTCTAAACGCTAAGAAAATTTACCGAGACACTTTTGGTATTTCCTAAAACAGTTGAGAAGAAACAGAATAAATTTTAAGAGGCTGTTGTTGACAAATATCTAATATAGTTGGTTGTCAGCAAACATACTACTTATTGTGTATACCCGTAGGCATTTTTTTGACACTTAATATAGAAATAAAGCTAATCTGGAAAGAATAAGACAATTACAAATAAACTTGAGTCTGAAGTTTTTAATATTTTTGCCATTAAAATACTTTTCCCAGCCTTAAATTATGTACTTAAAAATTCTAATAATTCACAAAACGCAATAATTTATATTGGAATGTAGAATAAGTTTTTTTTAAGAGATGTATTACTTTATTAGCTCTTTATCTTTACACTCCATTATTATTAAATGTTGTAATTTTATGGAATAGTCCTTGCGTATGCATAGAAATAAGTTAAAAATTATAATTGGCGGACCACAAAACTGTCGCGACCATTGACAAGAGTGTTACAAATAAACATAATGTGCGCGGACAAATAACTATAGAAGCGAGAGATGCTGTGCTGGTCCTCAAATAACTTAAGGGCAGCTCAGCCAGTAACTAAGAAAGAGTCGGACACTAAAGAGGAACGTTTGAGTTGAAAGGTGTTGCATTGTTTTGCAAATGCAAATGACATGTTGTATTTATTGTATTTAATTGTATAATGGTAAACGGTTGATACCTGAGAACGTTGAGAGTAGCACAAAGCAATAGCATTGTGACTAGTCCGGTTGCAGCTTAGTGGTAAGCGCGCGGGTTACGAACCCGGGTTCGACTACCGGCCCGGTCGTTCTCCCTTGCAAGGCAACGGCAACCGTAGATTTTTTCACAGGAAAACCGCTCTGGAGAAAAATTGCATGGACTTCCTGTGGTTCGAAGCCCACTTTTAACTGTAGGTATCCTATGTGTGGCTGTGCACAATATCTATCTTCGCGCACCAAACACAGACATAGGAGAGAGATCGCTGACGCCTTCAATAGGGTATGACTCTAGAGAAGAGAAGAAATTTTGTGACTACTCTTGAAGATTTATTAACTATGCAATTGTTGATGAGTTGATAATATAGTCGATTTTCGTTCTTGCTGTTCAGAATTGAATAAAGTCTACCGAAACAGCTATTTCGTTTCTTAGAATTCAAGTAGTTCATTGGGACTACTTGGAATTTACCTGCCTGGTGGTCGAACAAAAAACAGCCATCACCAAACTAACCAGGATACAGAGACTGGCCTGTTTGTGCATATGTGGAGTCATGAAAAGCACTCCAACTGCATCTATGGAAGCTCTTCTAGGACTAATCCCTCTAGATATATATATCTAAAGGGGGAGGCCTGGATTGGCGCACACAGAATGAAATCCACCGGTAACTGGGACACCAACCATGAACGGTGTGGACACAAACGAATACAGGAGGCAGTCAAAGGCCAACCCATTCAAAAAATGGGCTCCGACTACACCCTCCTCCAATACTCGTTTGACAAACCATTCAGCGTGAGATACTCTCGCAATGACTGGACCCAAGGAACCCCACCCTTCCTGTCAAAAGGGCTAGTCTGGTACACAGACGGATCCCGCACATCAGAAGGCACAGGGGCAGGAATACATGGCGTAAGACCAAAAGAGAACATCAGTGTACCTCTAGGTACTAAAGCCACTGTATTCCAAGCTGAAATCTTTGCCATAATGCAATTTGTTCAGGAAAATGCAAAACGTGGGTACACTAAACAACACATAAGCATCCTGTCAGATAGCCAAGCAGCCTTAAAAGCACTTGAATCACCTCGTACTAGTTCCAAACTAACGAGGGAATGTTTAAACCACCTGACACTTCTATCAGAGAGGAACACATCTGGGTGCCAGGGCACACAGGTGTAGAGGGAAACGAAAAGGCGGACGCCCTCGCGAAAACTGGTGCATCTACCCCGTTTATAGGACCGGAGCCTGTATTCGGTATACCCAAAAAAAGCATTCGAACGGCAATAGAAAAGTGGACCGTCACACAACACATTTCTCGCTGGGAGGATACACAGGGACAAACACTGGGAAAGGCAATAATTAGGACACCTTCCTCCAGACTAACAACTGACGTACTCTACTTAGGACGAACTCAGATCAGAAGGTTGGTGGGACTTGTTACAGGACACTGCCACCTGAAAAAACACCTCCAAAAAATAGGTGTACACAGAGGAGACACACTCTGCAGACTATGTGAAGAAGAGGAGGAAACAGCCTCACACATAATCTTTGACTGTCCAGCGCTCCACCGCAAGAGACAGCAGCTTTTCGGGGGAGCTCCGGATGAACCAACCTTCACACACGAGCACCTTGTAAGAAACATCCTGCAACTCGTTGAGGGCACAGGACTACTTTAAACAAAGGATCAGGGGGGTACAAAAGACCACAAAGTCGAAGTGCAAATCGGGCTCATTAACCTAACTATAACCCTGCGTAAAATCAAAATCATCACCTGCCTGGTTAATGAAAAGAATATTAATCGCTGATCTTAGGGTGCCACTGGATTGCTTGTAAGTTATGTCTTTCGAGGGAGCGCACCCTTTAATGGTAAACACATGACATGGGTTAATCGGGCTAATTGGCTAATCGTTATCTAGATACGCGTCATTTCCTTCTCTTGCAGATGTTTAGGTACATTGAGTTAGTGCACTGAAAGTAATGCTGCAATACACTGAAAGAGTTAACTAGTTGAGCCTACGTGGGAATTACTCGGGAGAGGTCCCCGTAAGTAAAATGTTTTAATCATGCTGTACGTTAATGTATATCTGTTTGTCTTCATGGTAATACTGGTTATATTCTGAATGTTCGAATAGTAAAACATCTTTGTGAGCGAATATTAATTCATGTGTTTTGTTGTGCGTTCATTATATTTAATAAATCAGCTTTTACCACTCTATAAGTAAAAATAATATTTCCCTCTATTCGTGCAAAAACTAAATTAGGCACTTACCATGACTCATTGTTGCATATTCATTGTTTATACCATTTAACTATCATCTTATAAAAAAATTAAAACACTATAATTAAGAATAATTATTCTTTAACTCTTTTACTTGTTACATTCATTTTGTTGTGAGTTAATATCTACATCAACAATAAATTTCTTTTCGTGTATCGTGAGGAGTTTTTCAAGTGCTAGTTTGCGTTAGTATAACGAATTACCTAATAAGCACTTGAATATTGATTGCACAACATCAGCGTACCATATAAATTTCTGATTTATCGGTAGCTCGGGTGGAAATGGTGAGAAAGAGTAGGTGACAAATTATATTGTAGGGTCACGCAATATTTGAGATAAAGTATGGTAAGTTATATCAAATATATTGGGTAGAGAACGCGGCGCACAAATATTATCGTTCGCCGGAATTTTACAACGTAGGCATGAAAATGAGAAATTTGACTTTTTAATGCATATACGTGTTGTATTATTTATTAATAAGAGGGTGCTTTTTATGGAGTGGAAATTGTAGATTACTGTAATTTTTTTTATGACAGCTATAAACATTCTTTTGGTGTTAATATTAAAAATTATTTCAACATGCACGAGAATTAAAATGTTAATCGACAGGTAACCCTCTGAGGTTTTAACAGCAATCAGAGAAAACTTTTTTTACATTTCATTGTTATTTGTACAATTTATTCTATTATTTACAAATATATTAAGTGCTCAATTACTGTGGCAGTTTTAGTTATGTTCGTCGGACAAAATAAGAAATAGGGGTTGAATTTCGATATAATAAAGAAACAAAGTTCTTCAATATCTTTCTTGAACAATAGTGCGTTTTGTGGAAAAGCGAATTGCTTATAATATTGTACTTGTTTAATTTAAACATATTAGGTTTATAAATTTTACTGAATATGTGCTGCATTTGTTTAGGAATGTGTAAACAGTGTGACTGGCCGATTACATACAGTTTGAAAAGATGATGAAGATCAATAGTTTGAAATGAGTCAAAAGACATAGCTATCATCTCGCACTTAGGCCAAAAAATAATTTTCAATGAATTTCTGAAGTCAAAGTGATTATCCGTGACAGCAGCAAAAGCAGCGCACTGACCGAGTATGTATTCACAGGTTTCCTCCTGTTCTTGCCATCTCCTACACTGTGAGCTATTGACAAGTTTGATAGTGTGCTCAATTTTTTAAGCATTTTCGTGATTGATACTTTTTGACAGTTTGCCGACAATTTTGGACTAGGCGTCATCTGATCTTGAGAGAGATAAGAATTATGACGGCTGCTGGAGTGCTGAAGCAGATGAAGAGTTAATGTTTATTTTCATAACGTCTTCTAAGATTTCGATTTGCATAGGCTATTCACGCAAATATGTTTTCCCAGTGGGAACTTAAATTCGACTCTAGGTTTTCGCCATAGACTCCAGTTCTACCACTGGACCGAAGTGTTCCAATGACCATTGATTCCGGCTTGGGATCAAGGTACCGTATAAATTGCCAAATTAGCAGTAGGGAACCATGCAGTGGCTTCCTATCTAATAGATGGTATTGGCTGTTCTTACTTGTTAGGCAACTCTAGTGTGCCCTAAGTTTTATGTGCAGGTTTTCGTGGTACTGTGCATTCTACAAAAGGTAAATGTACGATGTAAGTGACCAAGCAGTACCTCCACGAATACTGTTGAGGTTGTGCACATTGCCCCCGTTATAACTAAACAGGCAGTTCTCTGCAGCGATGTGAGTGTTGTTCTTGTGGTGTTCAATTTAGTAAGTGACCACCATACAAAAGCTGCATATGTGACAAGAGGGCGTACCATAGCCATGTAGATTGTAGAACCAATATAAAATTCTAGACTTTAATTTCTATATGCTTTGCTAAAGGTGCGCCTGCACATCCACGAGGACTTGTATCTAATCGTTTAATGATAAATTGTTGATATCCATATAAAGGTGTTGGTCATCTTCATCATCATCTCTGTCATGGATTAGTCCTTGAAGAACCTGTTCCGTCTACGTATACTTTATGGTTGATCGCTCCATTTTTTATTTGGTCGACCTATTCGCCTTGTGCTTCATATTTTGCAGCTGGCTATTATTTTAGGTATGCGGCTTTTCTCCATCCACTGGACATGTTGAAATCAGTTTGTGCGGCATTGTTTAGTTTTATCGGGTAATTTAAAAATATTGAATTCTTGGCGTATATCTTCGCTTCGTTTGTGATCCATCAAAGTCTGTATACCCAGCTACAGATTTAAAGAATCTGATTTCGCTAATTTCTATTGTCTTCAGCTGTTTAATTGCTAGTGTCTAGGCCTCTAAGCAGTCTAGTAAAATTGGAACTACCATTGGTTACAACTTCATTATAGTATTTCTATTGACTTTTTTCACTAGGTGTATTCTGATTGTGCCGCACATATATTCAAACTTCTGTATTTTGTTTATAAGGTCGTTATTTTTAATGTAAGAAATATCGCACCCATGATAGTTATAGAAATGACCTTGTTTAATTATTACGGTATTGATGACTAATTTTATTCTTGTGTTTTTCACCTTGGAGAACCAAAAATTTTGTTTTGGCCGTAGATATCTTAAGATTATGCTGTAACGGCGTTTTCTCTAGTTAATGCAGAGTTTTTGTAAGTTGTTTTTGCTGTTTGCTATAACGAGCTTATTATCTGTCTACCAATTTCTGTTGTTTACACGGATATTTTGATGTATTGTGTTTTTCCATTTATTTATTATTTTATTTATATCTAAGTTACATTGAATTTCGTTGTTAGATATAAGATCTGTAATAATCTTATCAAGTGTTCGGGTATATTCCATAGTGAAACATGATATTCCGTAGCTGGTTTCAATCTACTTTATCAAACGTTTTTCAAAATTAATTAAAACTATCAAAATTGGTAAGTTATATTCTCTTTGTTTTTCAATAAGCTGTTGCGGTAAAAACACAATCGATGCTCGACTTTCCAGGTCTAAATCTACCGTGTTTCTCTGTTAGCACTGTTTCCATTACTGGTCTGATCCTGCAGTGCAGAATTTTAGCATACATGTTATGGCATGCATTTAACCAGCTTACACCCCTATCACTACTGCAATTCAAAGAATCAAAGTATGGACTAGGACTAATAATAAGTAAATTAGAAAGGACAGGCAGAGGAATGGGACTAATAATAAGCAACCAGAAGACACAGTACATGGAAATGGGAAGAACGAAAAATAAAGTGTAGTGTTTCTAGGTGCGGTAATAGCAAACAACTGTGACGGTAGTTAAGAGAGCAGTGCAAGACTAACGAAAGGCGATAAATATACGGGTATGCTGAACGGGGTACTACGATTAAAAGAAGTAACACGAAAAACAAACACCAGAGTGTACAAAACGGTAATAAGGCCCACGGTTATTTATGCGTGTTTTCACACATGGACAATAAACAAACTTGAAGTGTGGGAAAGAAGAATATTGACAAGAATTTTCGGAGGAACAAATACAACAAAGAATGGAAACCAAGATCTAACGAGAAGATTAGGCAACTGTATGGGGAACCCAGTATAGCAGGTGAAATCAAGGTCCGAAGAATAAGTTGGTTGGGCCACATAGAATGATTGGAGCATGAAAAAACTACGAAAGCAGTACTGCACGAAGGCCTGGATAGAACAAAAGGGAGGGGCAGACCACAAAAATGATGGTCAGGCAGTAAAGGAAAACCTGAATAATTTAGGAATAATAGACTGGAAAGAAAAGGCAAAAAAACAAAAATTTATTATACACAATTATATATTATTACATCTATGTATTCTTCTATAGTGAAGGGATCGACATATTCGTTATTTAATGCTATACATTGTGTTTCGTCATTATTTCCATCAGTTCACAGTTGTTTGTAATAGTCATTCAATTCATTTTCAAGAATTACATTAAGGCGAACTTTATCCTTTTTTGTCTTGATGAGCTCCTTTATTGCTTTATATGCTTTTGGAGTTACATCACTTGTGTCTTTCTCCTAGCGCTTTAGAAGCTGCTTGCGTTAGTGTGTACTTTATATTTTGCCATTCTATATTAATATTATTGCTTACTTTTGTAATTAGTTCTTTATTCGTATTTGATACAGATACCGGATACTTTCGTAAGTGTTGGTGTTGCATAATATTATGAGTCTACTGGTGATCATAATTATGAAATACAGTTGAAATGATCGTTGCTGTTAGGCTTGAAGTGTTTATAAAATAAATCGAAACAGCTAGCTGTATGCTTGGATTTTAAGTAGATCGACTGCACTATTTAACAATCCTCGGTCTGTTTAACTGATAGTGACTTATTACATTAAAGAATTTTAAATAGCTATCACCGAAGCGTATATTTTGGATGAAACGAGATACCTATTCTTCAGATATGTGTGCAGTCTATGTCTTGCAAGAGGAACAGAATCCAAATGATGAGCACATTGACGTTAAAATAGATGCGATTTCTATTAACAATCGGTTAACTACTCGACGCTTCGTGGAATTTCCATAGGGAAGAATGCTTCCCCTGTAAGTAATATAATTTATTAATACTTTGATAAGTGTCGTATATTTTTCATGTTAACACTGGTCATACTTTGAATGTTGAATTTCATTTTTCTTGAGGGCAACATTAACGGTAAGATAATGACGCGGCTACTCGGCCGAACCATTGAAGGCTTTCAGTTTACAAATAAGAATACGAAATCTTTTACGAGTATGCAGATACTAGTTCAAGTGTTCAATTTTTAGATACAATACAATAAACACAAATAACGGTCAACTCCGTATAACAAGGTGTGAATAACAAGCAAACATCTATCTACATAGACTCACACAAAGGAGGAACCGCAAAAGATCAACAAGGAAGTTATCGACAATATTTCGTAGAATTGTGTGGGGCAAATAATACAACAAAGATAAATATCCTGAGGGTATAACAATATGGTAACATGAAGGCTCCACGGAACTGCATATCGTTTCCTTCAAATGTAGGTATATCTGTAGATTGCAGAACAATTTATCTCTGCATGAAACGCACGGGAAGGGCTTTAAACGTAAGTGGTTTTCTGCGATTTCCGCTTGGCATCCGCACGTCCAACCTAAGCAGTTTATTCGAAAAAATTGCATATCTCCAGCTATAACATTATTTAAACAAGGCATTTACGGGCTTCTGTAATTTCGATTTCTTGGCTCGGCGATAGAATCACATGACAAAGATTGTTTCCCTAATTTATGGCCGCTCCACGTCTCTTATTTGACCTTTGTTTTTCTATTACGATTTTATCAGAGCTTTGGGATGTTTCTGGTGTAATATTTTTGATAAAGGTTGCGAAATGTTCCGATATTGCAGTTTTATTTAGCCGAACTACACAAAACTCGAAAATAACAAAAAAGGATAACGGATAGAGTTTTCCTACGAGGCGTCTTTCACGAAAACACAAACAGGGCTTTATTTCATTTTGATATAACAAGAAGTATGCTTGATGAAGTCTCCAATTTGTCCAAAAAATTAAGAATGTAGGTCAGAACTATAATTCCCAGCTGTGACAATAATACAGAATTGGGTTGGTATAGCGTCTTAAGATTAGATTAATTTTAATCCGGGGTATTTACACATAAACCGCATTATAATCAATGAATAGTGCGTTGTTTTGTATAGCATTAATTGCACGTTCACGTCGGGAAGCACAGTAATTAGTTTATTATACATTGTACGCTATCTATTTCGCAAAGGTATACGCTTGTGCCCCTTCTTTAATGTGCTAAACATAAAGGATCAAAAACAGATTGGTTTAATGCGGGAAATTTTCTAAAGGGAAACAAAGTTAGACATATTTTAATTTTGAAAACGAATTTAAGCAACAAAATAGGGCATATCAACTCTGATATTGCAAAATCATTTTAGGTACCTGCAACAGCACCAAGCTTTTAAAACATCGTCTTGGAAAATGGTTCTTTGATTCCAAAACCATTTAGGAGAGTATAAATATTTGCAGGAAAAGAAATATAGGCTACAGTGTTACAGCCTGAAACACGACTGAATTTGCCCTTATTATTCTGTACGTACAACCTCTTACTTAAATCATGGTGAAATTTGCTTACATACCTTATTATTTGCTGGTGATCTTTCAAAGTCAAAAATTGTATTGGTTATTTTTTCAAAAAAATTTAAAACCGTCTCTGAGTTCTTGTAAAATTCGCAATGCTGTCTTCCGGCTTAGGTAACATTTTTCATATCCTCCTATGTAACTATTTCCTATAGAATGTACCGCTTGCAACTTACCTTTAATTTTTTGCTTCTTTTTAAATATTGTATATATTAAGGGTTAATTTTATACTAAAACCATGTTTAAGTGCACTATCTACACGATTAATTTTTGTTTAAATTTTAGTATTTCCTTTAAGACTTTATCGCATATCTCATAATCTTTTTCGTATGCTATAATCCTGTATGCTTTTATACTTAAAAGATGCTTGCCTCTTACATCAATCTCTTTGAGGAAATGGTAAAGTTTTCTTTAATGTAAAAAGTTCCGTACGTGCTTCTATTACTGTGGTTGATTTTTCCTCAAACGCTTTTTCTCTCTCATTAAATCTGCACTTCGGGCTTATTTAATAATTTTTCTATTTCTGAGTGTTTGGAGTTTTCCTTATAATTTATCATTTATTTTTGCAGATAGAAGTTATATCTAAGTACAGGGTGGCACAGTTTCGAACTATGTTAATATTGAAAAAAACGCTTACGTTGTATGAACCCAATTTTTTATAACCCATTAAATAGTGAAAACAAACAAAATTTTGCTTTGGAGCTACAGTCGAAAAATGAATTTTAGCCATTTATGTGCATGTGGACTACCGCGGCATGCTGTACTTGCGATAGTTTTTTATAACACAAACATTTATTTTTTTTATATGAAAACCGTAACTTTGGCTAACAATTTTAACTGCATTATTGTTATCAGCTTCTATTGGTGCTCTTTAGTGAAAATTTATTAGTTTTAACATTTAAATTAAGCACAAGTCTAAATCAATATTAATGAATTCAAGACGTGTCCTTTAATCCGACTGTAACAACAAAACTTTCTGTCTTGGTAGCGACGGGGCTAAATCGCTGGCTTGCTTCTAAATACAAGTCCCGGGTTATAATCCTGAGTAGAACAAACTTTTTAAAATATGTTTTTGTTATTTATTTAAAGTTCACACCAGTTTTACAATCATATAGTGAAAAGAACACGATTGCTACAGTAATTAAATTAATACCTAATTCATTGGTATAACAAACTTCAGTTACGAGAAGATGAAAACAGTTCCAAAATTAAATAAAAAACAAAATATTTTTTTAAAGTTTGTCTAACCCAGGATTAGATCCAGCAACTTTTACTTACAACAAAAGCATCCTTAGCCGCGTCGCTACCAAGGCATTAAAAAGTATTGTTGTTACTCTCGGATTAAGCAAACTTCTTGAAACTTTTGTCTGTATTTTGACGTTTTAAATACATCCCCACTACTTTCCACATAATATGAAACACCCTGTATAGTTAAACTCTGTCGAAAAACTCTGTATGTTCGCAAAACATACAAAAACATTCGCAAGCATAAAAGGTTCGAGCATGCTTCTATAATCTAAACAAAAAGCATTTTCTTAACTTTTGGAAATAAACGATACTATTCGAAATTGTTACATTTCACTTTTCAACTATAGCTCAAAAAGAACTCATGATTTTTAATTGTTATCGTCATTGAATTTGCCATAAAGGATGTTCTAATAAGACGCAAATTCTTTTTTCATAACTTTAGTACTAACAAAGTCACCCATATACTGCACCGAAAATGAGCAGCCCTGTGGTGCCTCTTCAGGCTATTCTAGCGTCCATTTATTTTGTGCGTCACAGTTGTATTCTAAATACATGTAATTTACAGCTTTACATAAATTTCGAATGACTTTTCCAGAGAAATCTTAGGCCGCGAAGTATAACCCACAAACTTGGTCAGAGCTTGATGAGTTGTCCAACCGCACAGAAGGCTAAGCTGAGGTCGAACTGGAGTCATCCTGCCCAGAGTCACGCACTCGAGTAAATAAGCTACGCCAACACTAGCAAAATTTTATTCAAGCAAATTATGTTAAAAAGCCGTAAATTTCATATACAAAATGACTTACATTATTTTGACGGAAACTTGAAGAATTTTCAACCAGAAAGTATGCTAGAAGAAAATTTCTTAAGATTTTAGCTGAGTATATTGTAACTGAAAGACAAAATGATTGTGTTTTACAAATTTAGATTTAAACTTGTATGTTATAATTCTTTCGCATCTAAACCAAACCTATCATTCATTTATTTTCTATTTGTCACCAATTATAGTAATTTCTAAACAATATTTGTCATTTTCAAAATGTTCGCGTTAAGTGTGATACACAGCCATTCGCGCTAGTTCATAGAATTATAATAGAAGTATGAGTTTACTAAAGTTTGACGAATTATGTACACATTGTTATATTCATGAGAACGTTAAACTTGTACTATAAATTATGATTAAAATTTGTGAAAATTAACGTCGGAAGTTACGATAACTCTCGGAATATCTAGTAATAAATTAGCGAACTACAAACAATAGTGAAGCATCTACAGAAACTGCAGGGAGATGTGAATAAAGTTAGATATAAATGTGAATATGTGAAATGTAATTAAAGTGGCGTTTTAATGAAGACTGGAAGCTTTTATAATTTAATTTTATTAGTGGCTACGCACTGCGCTTGCTTTATTCACAGACAATTTTTCTTCGGCGCTAATCTATATATTAAATTCGGATTTTTCCCCGTCTCAACTTTCAGTGCTGTGGATTAAGAGGCTCCCGCTATTAAAAGCCGGCTTATATAAGTCGCATATTCCTGTGTACAGCGGACCGCTACAGTTGTCAATGTAAATAAATAAAATTGGCTGTATACGCTCTGTCTGTATTATTAAAATATAATATGCTGCTGTCATTTCACTTAGAAACTCCAAGGGTGAAGCATGCAGGGCTAAAGGTTTACACAATATTGCGTAACACCAAAAGAGGGTAAATACTCTCTCAGTCCGCTGGGTCGGTCGAACGTCCTTTCGTCGAAGGTCCCGGCCTCTCGAAAATGCCACGTCAGCGCCACCAGAAAATCAAAACATCACCTTCTCCGGAGACACTAATAAAATGCGATCAAAGAAAATACCGTCAAGTGGGATTCGGATGCTATTGTTTTGCCGATCGTACCCAGTACAGCATTATATACTATACTGCTAAGCACGGCCGATTGCGAGACATAAAAAGATAATTTTGTCTCGCAATCAAGAAGGTCATGCTGCTAAGAATCGGCAAATCGCATCCAGAACCCATTTGACGCTATTTTGTTTGATCGCATCCTAGAAGTTTTACAAATTTCATTAAAGCTGCGATATTGACAAGCAGATATCTGCTAATTGTTTTATCACTTTCATGCACTGGGTTGCTATTTACAATGAAAAAAATAATTTTAGATAAGACTAACCTAACTGAACCTAGCAAACACAATCACCGTTAATAGGAATCAAGGGTTTATATTCCATAAAAAAGAAATTTAGTTACTAGAACTGGTATTCTCAAATGAACAATTAACAGTAGCATATTCTACAATTTGAAGAGTTTCAAATGTGAAAATTAAATTCAAAGAAAAACTGGGTACATTTATTTTAATGATTATGTGATATGGCTCTCGCTGGGTCGAGATGTTACTCCAAAACAATAAATCTTAATATGATTAGTGAGTAGTTACGCAAAATAAAGTAGTGCTGCTCCGTCTGCTAAGAATGTCGGTTATTTCAGAAATGGTTGAAAGTTTCAGAAATAATTAATGACGCTTCTGTGGAGATACATGTGGAAAATATGGGCAAATTGAAAACAGAAATAATTAAATTTCTACATTTAAGTCTCTATACACATATTTTATGATAAGCAAGTGTCAAAGACACATATTGTACCATAGAGTTTAAACGATTCTTACAATTTTTATGAAAAACGACTTAATGGTAGAAAAGTACTGTATAAATCACCTGTAAAAATTTTAAAAGAATGGATCCTTTATTTATAAAGATACAATTGCCTACAATTTCATAACTTTGGTATATTCAGTGCCCGTATGTAAGAAAACAAAACGATGCGGCAACGCTGCGCATAAAACGAGGTAGTATAGCTGCTTTAAAATCTTTGCGCACATAATGTATCGCATAAAAAAATTGAATATTAATATTGAAGAAATGTAAAAAAATATATTAATTATAAACATTTGAATATTTTCTTTTAATAGCAGTGCAATTAATGTATGTATTTAATAACGGAAATATATATTTAATTTTTCTATTATGATTCAATAGCAGAATCAACTTCTCGCTCGTACCACGATCTCTGAGACGGTCCGAATATAGATTCTGGTATAGAACAGATGGGTATGGTTGTGACCGAACAGTGCCAAAAGTTTTCGGCGAAATGAGTCGGATTTCCATACCGTGCAGCGGATGCATGCCGGTAGAAACATGTTTTGTGCAGGACAGTCAGAGCAATAACTACCTTACGTTTAGTATTTATTTTGTAACCAGTGACTGCTTGCGTATTTAAATATATACAATACTCCTGGTAGATTTAAGTACATGTCTAACATCTCGACACAGTTTATTTATTATTTTTTTAAATAAGTTAATCAACAAAATTGGGGGCGCAGCTCACGGGTTCTGCTAGTCTAACTTAATTTGCAAATTTAGTTAAATTTGTGAACACAAAAAACTTTAAATTATTAAATTATTCATAGTTGTTACTTTCTTTAAAACATAAACCACAACAAATTAGGTAATTAATTAAATTTGACTAACTAATTTTTGCACGTTTAAGATACGTACTCTGTTTTAGGTTTGAGAAAATTTCCAAGGGTAGTGCTTTTCCTGAATAGATAAACATAAAATTTGCTTAAAATGTAAGTTTCGCTTACCATACTTTTGTGTAATGAAAATCCTTGAGAGACTCACCTGAAACAACAATCCACAAAAAATTGTAACTTTCCACATATTATGACTCATAAAACTAGGTAATAATTTGGTAATATTGGAAAATGTTTCAATCAAGCGCAACCTTTTGTCAAAGCGTATTATGTCGTGTTTATGGAAATGTGACTAAGAGTTCTAGAAAACTATTACCAGTTATTGTATGTATTATTTTCAAGGAATAAAAATTACAAGAGCTTTTTAGCTCTAATTTAAGCAGAAAAATTACTTTTGTTTATTTGTGCTTATACGAATTAGTTCCTCCTAAAACTCTATTAGTCATCATTTCATGGAAGCATTAAATAAAACAAACTACCAAACCTCTTTACAATATGATAAATAGAAACTTAGTGGCACATTTGCGTTACACCATTATTATTACCTGATGGATAATGAAGCTTTCTATTTTTCATGAAGTATTTAATTGAATTTTTTAAGTCGGGAGTGAAACAGATGGCTACAAATCGATTTTACGATTTTATGAAGTGTATAATTACGTTTTCAATAAAATCCATTTAAAAGAGCAAATATCTTTGTTAAAAAACGTCATTAGAATGAAATTAAAATAAAACTCAGAATACTTTACTTTTAAACAATTAACATAAGAACTTAATTGCTTGCAGCCTTTTGTTATTATATATTTTAAAATCTATTTAATGTTTTTAGGTTTGAGAATAATTTCGGAAACAGTCAAATAATAGTCTCGGCGTTTTCAACAATTTAGACTTTCATATTTGATATAATTTATATGCAAGAAATATATCAACTGCATCCTTCCTAGCATTTAATTGCAAATCCTAACCGCTAATGACTTTTAAAATGTCTCTGAAAGTTTCCTGCCGGTTCCGGTTGCAATGAAGAAACCCAATCACGGTTTGGGAAACCCCGTCGCTAACCTTTTATGTATTTTTCACTAGAAAGCTCCTCACATATATTGTGTGTTTGCTGTAGACCTCTTTTCACTCAATTTGAAGTTAAAAAGGCGTTTTTACAGTACAAAATTAAATCAGACGTTTTCTAAAAGGTCCAGCATTGTAGGTGATCCTATTGAATTTCAATATTGCTCGTATAGCTTATATTTGGAACGAATTACTTGTTTCTCTTGTACACTTGAGTTCGGCATGGAGGTAATATCGTTACCGTAACAAGGTAGAAGAAAAAAGATAAACGAGCCCGTCTCGATATTATCCGATGTCGGAAGAGAGAGAAAATTGAAAAGCAAGAAAAATTCAAGGTTTTATCTACTTCTACACTCCCCTTATCCCGGATTAAATTTTCTCATTATTTTTTCTAATTAGAACATTACAGTTAGGGTTGCCATACTGCTCAAGATTAATTCGGCGGAAGTAATTTCGATTTATTCCGGGGTGTTATGTGGATATGATGTGTAATCGCTGTAATCGACCCATAACGTTTTAAGACTGGCTCGGAACCATTAGTTGTACCGCAATATAATTTTTTATAGGTCATTCTATAATTTTATAACCTCAACTGTAGAATTTGGCAAAATGTAAGCTATATGTAATGGAAAACATAAGTTAATGGAAATTTAAAAGCCAGTTTATTTTAACATACTCATGGTGCCATTTTTGATAGTATCTATCTTTTACAAGTTCTTAATCTGATTGAAATTAAATTTATGACACCATGTGACTAGTCCTCAAGCTCGCGTTTGCTATATTTTATATTCTTCTAATTTTCAGGAATGCACTAACGCTCAATTTTGACAAGATAGTTAACCTAAACCTTCTAATTTAGTTTTGCATTTGTTTACCTCGGCGATTACCTTTTAAATTTGCCATAAATTAAAAAAATGTGCTGTTGAAATTATTGCTAATAATATTTTCCAAAGTAGTTTTGTACCAGCATTTCTCACACCAACAGTAATGACCTTAGAAAAAGCAAATGGCAAAAACATCGAGGAGATTTAAAAAAATCACAGACCAAAGAGAAAATCGGTTAGTCAAAAATTGTTTAAAATTTGAAATTCGCAGTTCGATTTTTCTCGGAAATTGTCGTTTATAGTAATATTGTGTCTCTACAAGGCTATTACGAAATAACTTTTGAGTAATACGGCTTTATAACCAAAAACCGGTAACATATACTAATTTTAAGTAGAAAAAACGTAAGATTTGTCCTAAAGTCTGCTATTAGATTTTTTTGTCCGATTTCTAAAGAAAGGAATTTGTGATAAAAATCTACCAAAAAAACCTTATTTACTTTTACATTTTTAAAGCTTATTTTGCTAAGAATTTTTGATGTTCTACTATGTTTCCAAGCGCATCAAAATCGGCCTATTTATTCGTGAGTTGTGGCTTTATGAGACACCACACACATGCACATGCACATGCACATGCACATGCACATGCACACATGCACAGATACCCAGACACCTACAG
Organism: Ctenicera cuprea; assembly: GCA_958336395.1. Taxonomy (NCBI): domain Eukaryota; kingdom Metazoa; phylum Arthropoda; class Insecta; order Coleoptera; family Elateridae; genus Ctenicera; species Ctenicera cuprea. The sequence goes on from OY284491.1 coordinate 22,759,287, forward strand.
ACATACGTTTCTTGAAAACCACATTTTAAGTCTAGGAGGTGAATAATACGTATTTCCGTCAGATTTTAAAATTTTAAATTTTCCTGAAATCATTACTTAAGGTACAGAAAAGTAACAATTTGCTACTGACAGCGCAGCAATTAAGGCAATTTACTAACCATTGTATACCTTTTTGGAAATCCATTGACGGCAACAGGCTTTAAAGTTTGTCACCGACTTTAATCATTGTTTGATGTTTAACAATGGAAAATCTAAGTCTACTCCCCAAACTTCTCAAACTTACTCAACATGTTTACGATATTCTGTCTGTTTACTGCGGTAAATACCAAGAGTTGGTTTTAAAGAGAATCAGCTTTTCCTTAAAATGTATGTGAATAGAGGAGGCAACAGAAAATGCTCACCTTAAAACAAGGAATTAAAGCACACAAGAGTATTCTTGGGTTTTTACTTTTCTATATACTTATATATTCCAGTATAGGAAGGTATTGGTTTCATGAAAATTTTCTATTACGAGGTTTTGACGGAAATACATGTTTAGGTAGTTTTAAAAAAATATCGGTCTGTGAGTGTATAGTTATATTGGTGGGTTGCGCCCCATAAGGGTATATCAAACATTCATCGCTAAAAGAAGCTTTTATAAAAATTTCTAAACCTGAAGCGAAAGGTGCTAGTAAGGTCATTGTGGTAGTTTTTGTTTTCACAATACAATTTTTTAAATTTAAAAACGGAATTCAATAGAGAACTTAAAATCAAATCTAACGATTTTAATTAATACTTTCTTGCTACAAAACGACAGCTTTTGCGATTGTTTAAAATTTTTAACTTTAAGGCCTTAGTAGTCAAAAACCAATTAATAAACCGATATTAAATTTGATATCAAAGTAGTCCCATGTGAAAAGATAAATTGTGAAGCGAAAAATATTCTCAAGGTTTAGGAGGTTTAAAAATATTATTTAAAAGTTGGCTTTACGATTTCTCTAAAATTATTTATGCTAATAGTGCTAGAGATGAAATGGGAATATTGAAAATATCGACATACCGCTATAATCGATATATCAATGTTCTAATGTATCAATATAATTAATAAAATTCGTTATATCTATATATTTAAGGTATTGAATATAGGCTAATTATTCCATATATCGTTAAATTCGATATATCGAATACGGCAAATATGTTTATATATTGATAGAATAGATATTTTTGATATATCGAATATATCGATATATAAATATATTCGTTATATCGGTGTATCAATTACATCGATATATCGATCTATAGGTATCATCGATATTTCTTCGATTTCAATATCGCCCAGACGCCCAGCCCTAATCAGGGATTGGTGTTGCGGCGTTAATATGCACAACTGTGTACCACAAGTACCGATTTTGTTAGAGCAACACGCAGGAGTGTGAATATTCGACTTACATTAAAACAGCCAATGGCAACCGTTTATTTTTAGGCTCTTAACCAACCGCACGCTGACTAGCCGCAATAATACTTTTTTTAGGTCTGGTGTTATCGCTGTTGTAAGCAAACACGTCAACAACATTTTCTTATCTTTGCATTTAATAATTAAATAACGCGTTTGTACGTCAATAAGTAACAAATGATTACACCAACTCAGTGTTTTAATATTTAGTTCGTGAAAAATTCTGAAAATTTCCACCTGCGAATTAATAATTTTCTATAATTCTGTATTTCATTGTCTAACTCAATTGTGTTGATGCACAGCAATATGACTTTCCCTACGGACTCGTAATATTTTGTAGGAACAACACAATTTGGTTGTCAATAAAACAACAGAATTATCGGTAATTTTTATTTCACTTGTGGTATTGCTGTTGAATATCCCACTCACATTGTAACAACCATACGTTGATGATCGGTATAAGATGTTTGGGCGCGGCCGTTTCGGCGCAGAGATGTGTAAGCGCAGGAACGTTTGGCTGCAAACGTTTAGGCGCACAGATGTTTGGGCGCGGACTGTTTTGGCGCAGGTACGCTTCGGCACAATAAAAAAAAATTATTTTGTTTTGTGTTTTTCTGTAATTATTAGGATTTTATAGTCGCTCAATAATTTATTAATGAATAACACGAAACTTAGAATATTTACATAAATATAATTAAAAGAAATAACAACTTGTCAGACACCAAAAACATTAAAAACTGCCTCACTGTCTTCTACGTAATGTTTAAAAATTTGTTTTTTAAATTAGATAGTTCAACGATATTAATATAAATATTGGACTTTCTCTAAAATAACCTACAATAGATTACGTTCGCGCTTAAACCTCTCTGACTTTAGGCGGTTCGCGCTACAACGTTCCTGCGCCCAAACGTCCCTGCGCCAAAACGTTCTTACGCCCAAACGCCCCTGCGACTAAACGTTCCTGTGCTAAAACATTCGTGCGTCAAAACGTCTCTGCGCCCAAACGGATCCACCAATGACACGTAGCCCTTCCTTGCAACAGGAAGGTATTGTTTAGAAAGCTATCGGCGTTGTATGCACAGCAACGACGTCAACAGATTGTTTTAATTTGTACTTGTAATAACTAAATAACAAGTTAGTATGTAAGCAAGTAAGTAAAAAAAAATTTTAATAAATACTGAAGGGTGTTGTTAATGTTCTTGTCCAAACGTACTTTTAAAAATATGATGAGCAACAATTTCAATAGTTTAGCAAAGTCTAGGCGAACTGCTTTGCTTAAATTTCATTGGAAAGGCTAAATTTCTGGTAATAATAATAGCTATTTTTTTGTTCATAAAATTTACAAACTGTAAGAGATGTCTTGACAAAGTCTGGTTTCGTATCAAAAATTCAAAATAATACCTGTAGAAAAAGAACCTTGTCTTGACGATATAGTCACGTATAGTGGTTTCGCATCGTCGTTAGGTTCGGTAAACGTTGTCGAAGAACTTTTTTTAACCACTTTTTTTCTCTTTCTTACTTCTTCGTTGTTTTGCTAATCGTAAAATGCATGCAAAGTCCTATAATAATAAAACTTTTACACAAAATTTCAAATTTGATAACTCTTGAGAGGTTGATAAAAGTTTTTGAAAATGTTTAACATAAATCTCGTTTTGAATTTTGAGAGAATCCAAAACGCCTTGAAAATTGATTTAAAAGCAATAAATTGAACTGAATTGTAGGTTTTGTAGTAGGAACACATAGCTTATGGTACTGTTACATTTCCACTGATGACCCTTCACAAATTTGTAAAAAAAAGGGCGTATTATCATTTCAGCACTTAAGAAAATTTAAACAAATACTGCGTTTTGGTGTAATAGGAAAACACTTGGTATAATTCTGGCTCAAATGCAGAACTCGTTCTACCTAAATTTTATTTTAATAGAGCCATTATAATTCAAATTAAATAAGTTATACGAAACCTTATATTTTTGCTTATTAGTGTTGCCAATTTTAAAAACTAAACCTTTTACGTTGTATATCGCATTTCTTAAACTCTAAAAGCTTCACTATAACATATCGCAGAAACGCTGTAATGGTAAATAAAGTAAAGAACTTCATCTACCTCAATAATACCTGAATTCAGTAGGTGTCACCGCCGAAATCAATAGATCACTTAGATGAAGATGCTTGTTGAAAATGAACGTGAACAAAATAGTTTCTCTGTTTGTATTATGTTCAAACATTTTACTTATCATTTTCTTTTAAGAAATTCAAGGTCCGCCTACGAACTTCCTTCTATAATAAATAAGCGAAATTTACTTTAATTGTTAGCAATTACAGAAAATTAGTTCGTTGCCGCAAGTTAAAAAAAATATCAGGCCCTAGTATTGCTTTTTTTAGAGCGTAGGTAAAATTACATAAATACCACACGCGTTACCTAAAAAGCAATCGTAAATACCGAGCTAATAGCAGAGATAAAAGTAGAAAGGTCAAATGTGGATACAACAATTTCTGTTGCCTTGTGGGGAAAAGTAAAAGAAAACTCGCATTTTCTCTATGTGTGTGTTTCGGATCGATAGAAAAAGGACGGTTATTTAACTACACCCTCATCACATGCACACTTTCGCAAAACTTCTAATCTAATCGAGTCTGAAATGAACAAACTTCCATAATGCCATTGCAAATGTGACATCGAAGTAACTACGTACAGGCAAATATTGTACTTTAGTACACTGAGAAACACTTCACCAACACGTGTCAGCATAGGATAGGATGGAAAGGGGAAACGTTCCTTGAGAAACAAGTTTAAGTGAACATATTATGACACCCTCTGGAGAGTAGAGAGACATCTGAGGTAAAATAATAGCAGCAACATTAGCGCCTGCTACCCTTAACCGAAGCTTCGAAAGCTTCGCACCTTTGCGTGGGAGGCGTTCATAACAATTATCTACTCAAAATTTAAGCTCGCTCCGATAAAACCAAGTAATACAATTCGGAAGTCTTTCAACGGCCTTCCTCTAAAAATATTCGCGTTTTCAATGTATTCTTTTCGAGCGGAAGGGACTTGCGGTTAGATATCACTTTTCAATATTATTATGAAGTGGATCCTTTCACCATTTACCTTTGACCTTTGACCTTCTTCGGTCATGCTATATTTATAAAATCGTGAATTATATAAAGGCAGAGATTGCTTCGTAATTTCACAATGCAACCTAATTATTATTTAATTATAATAATGCGCCGCGAAATAGGTGTGGAAACCATCAAAATTGTGATTTATTGAGGTAAGCAAGCTATATTCTCGAGGGATGTTTCAACTTTCCTGGTTTTTAATTAATCAACAGGTTTGAGAAAGGCTTTGCAAAAGCGATCGGTGATCGCTATTGCAATAATTAATAAAAATTTATGTATTCTAGTAAGAAAATTAACATCGTTAGTGATTAAACTTTTTAATGCAGCTCATATTTAACGGCGCGGTATTTAAAAAATGCTGAAGTAATTTGCAGGTTTATTGTCGTACTTAATTATCGACACGAAAGTTTTTGATGATTTACGGTCTACAATAAACTTTTTTATATGAAAATTTTACTTTTTTAAATTTGTGTTTAGCGGAGACTATGGACGCAAAAATTTTTTTTTAAACTTTAAATTCATTTAACATCAAGTTAAACCAATATAAGTCTGGGTGTTGTTGGTGACTACTTATGCGGGCTCCAACTACTGAAATTATGTGTCCCCCTCTACATGTCTTATTTTATAAAACCGCTTAGACTCCCAGAGATAGTGGAAGGAGTGGGTTTTGAACCCATAAGCAGATTAGCACTAACGCCTGAAAACCAGTAATAAAAAACTATAAATTTTACAAAACTTGTGTAAAAATATGTTTTATTAAAGAGGGGAACTAATTTATTATATTGTAATGTTTGCATCTCCTTGTATTAATTTTGTGCTATTTTGGGGTGAACGTTGCATATACTTAAGAATCTGTAAAAAGGTTTAACTGCTACGCATAAATTATTATGGTGCGCTAGGGCCATGCAGCCGTCTGGAGTGTATGTACAAAATAGCCTTAAAAATTAAAAGGAGCGGTTAACAAAATATGAAAGACGCAGGTCAGTCTTAAATCAGCGTGGTAAGATTACGGGTGCTTTGTTGTGAAGTATACAAACACGATGTTGTGGTTGTGTTCAATTGTTCGATAATATACCTGTGCGTGCCTATGTATAAAGTAGTTCATTGTAACCTCTAATGTTGTATTGCCAATGTGTTGATATTATTGTTATTTGTTATTCCTCTTATTATTGTTGTTGGTGATGAGGATGTAGTTGTCCTTTATTGCAGAAAATGTAATCACCTGGTGAAGACAAGTACTTGTATGCTTGGGATCTCGTAATTAGGCATAATTACTGAGGTCCATCGACCTGGAGTATTAATCAGTAACCCCAGAATGTATATTCTATATTGTGAATCTATTGACATGTCTTTGATTTTCATGGTAATACTGGTGATATTCTAAATGATAAATGTTTGATGCGTTTAAGAGGACCATAATTGTGAGAAGTACGTTGTTAGACTAAGGCTGTACAGTATTTTTCGACCTGGCTGCATCGGCTGATCTATTAAAGACCTCGATGAGCGATTTGAATTTATTGTATTTCACCACTCTGTTTACGTATGTCAGTTTTTACTTATCCTAAACATGTGAGGTTTTAAGCTGTTATAAATATAAATTAAGCTTGGTACCTACTATAAACGATAATTGCGTAATAAAAATTTGGAATGGAATAACTTTTTCTGCTACTTGTAAGAAGGGCCATGCACAAAAATGCACACATACCTAAGTGAAGCAATTTTAAAGCAAGTAATCTTAACTGCTGTTCTACCACCCGCCCCTAAGAATATTTAAAAATCATACTACATCAAAAATAAAATATACGTTTTGCGGCTTAGACCGCGTCGTCATTTGGGGATTACACCCGGTGTCAGGATAAAATCGACCTGTAGATTGTCTGCCGTTATAAACATTCGCTCTAAAAGTTTGAGCCATAGTAGTTCGTAAGCTTAGTACTTAGACTGTTTGAACCTTGGAGCCTTGTTCTTAAAGCGTCTTGTTTGTCCGCACAAGAATACTTTATCGGTTTATGCCTGTTAGCTGTTTGTGAACCCATATAAACTAACGGTTTGCAAGACATTGCAGCTGGCATCTTCTGAGTGATAAGAGTACCTAATTCAAATCCAGAATGCGAAAGTTTAAACCCCTTTAAGGCAGTCGGACAGAAGGCGAAGTTGTGGTTGGCTAAATTAGAATTTATAATATCTAAAAACTAGCCAAATTTTCAAACGTTTCCAAGTTTTGCACAGTATTTCAGTATTTTAAAAAATTTTTAAAATTTAAAAATTGTAAACAGTTGAATGGTTTAAAAGTTTTCAATTATTTTTCAAATTTCTAAAAGCTGCGTTTGTCCAATTACGCAGTTTATTGGATAATCGTCAATAAAACGACCCACCAAATTATAAAATCGATTTTAGATTTTAACAAATAATAATTGTTTTTCATTAGGAAAATACTAAACATCAAAAATGTTCAAAATATCACAAGAACGACTATCACCAAGTTATAGAAGCGATATTAACGAATAAATATTGTTTGTTATTCGAAAATACTACAAAACAAAAATTTTTTAAGAATATCGATAATGTTCGTTTATTTTTAAAATTTCCAAAACTTTCAAAAATTTTCAGTACCTATTCAAAAAATTTTATAAATTTTTGTACTATTAAATATTTACTAAACTTCCAAAAATTTTGGAATATCTAAGAACTTTAATAATTTTCAAAAGTTTTACGCAATAGTTTAATAATTTAGAATAGTTCAAAAAACTCAAAATATTCAAAACATTTTAAGGACTGCGATTACGTAATTACTTACCTTATTGGATAGTGTCAAAAATACCACATCAAATTTTAAAAGCGATTTTAAATTTCAAGAAATCAACACTGTTTGTCATTAGAAAATACTAAAAATCACAAATTTTCAAAATTCACTTTAAATTTTACTAAATATATATCAACAAATGCGAGGAAGGTCCGATGGCGGTTGCCTGACAGCGCGTTTACTATTATATACATCATGCTCATATCGTCTTATAAAAGATCTAATACAAACACACAAAAGAAAATTAGCGCCATATATGGGCGCTTATTATTTCAGAAATCAAAACAGCGACAGAAAGGCGTATGCATGATAACTTCCGATGTCCTTTTCGCTGGGTAGCAAGTTTACTCTCTAAGAATAAATATTCACATGATTTGGTAGCAGTTACTAAATTCTGTTATGCATTTCTTCTATAATCGCTGATTTATAGCACATGTAGAATATAAAATACTGCTAATGGCATTAAGAACATGTCTAACATCTCGACCCAGCGAATTTATTATTTTATGAAAAAAACGTGGGGCGTAGTTTACTGGTATTGCCAGTCAGAATTAATCTACTTAATCAAATTGAATACCGTAAAATGTAGATGACTACACATTCAGGATCCAATTGTAGTGTTTTTCTCTGAGGAAATTTCCATACGTTCTATCAAAAAAAGATACTATTTTTCTAAATAAGGTATGTAAATACAAAAACAAACTACTCAATATTCGTTTTCAAGTGCGGTTTTAGTTCAAACAATCAAACAAAAAACTTAACAAAATATTTTCTTGGATGAAAAACGAAATAACTATTATGGACCATGAAAATGTTACATTAAAATTTATTTACTCAGAACAAATTCAATGAGTTTTCAAATTCAGTAAAAACTACACAGGTAAAGCTTTCCATTTTCTATATTATTACAAAATTGTATACCATTTACAAATGCTTTAGATACCTTCATTTTCAAGCTTTAGGCAAACCTATAAGAGGAAAGCTGCAAAAAATTGATTGGGGTAAAACCGTTTAAATATTTACATGAACTACCAATTTGATTTTTTCAGTTATTGTAACAACATAAAGTTTTAGTTCATTACTTAACTCTTGAAGTAAGTTAAATAGAATGCAAACAAAATTTGATTTTTATAAAGAAACAAGTTTCGTTACAGTAAAATTATACGCGTGAATATTTGCTTCGAATTTTATTAATTACATTTAAGCACGTAATATGCTGGAAATCTTAAAAAAAATTATTTTAATACCTTAACATTTAGAATAACGCGGTAGACGCGCTGAGATTAAAGAAAGAGAAAAACTGAATATTTCATCAAGACGTTATAATATTCGGTTATTAACATTAAAAAGTTCCGGCGTAGCAACACGAAAATTTTATTTTCGCAAACTTTATGAATATATTAATTGATGAGATAGTGCATTATCATTTATATACTCTAATTTAAATTTCATAGCCGAGGTTATATCGATGGGGCTCTCTCAATTTAACCTCGGTTTTATTTTTGGTCAGTTGTGTGCGCTGTTTCAGGAGTTTCGTAGTTTACTGTGAATCCCGCCAAAACCTCCGAGCTTATAGGGATAAACACAAAGACAGTTTGTTGCTTTCAAAAGAAATCTGAAATTTGCCCGAACAATATCTGTATTATACGTCGAACAATAGAAATGCTAAGCACCTAAGCGCAATTTTTGCAGGACGCCTTGTTTAGCTACTCTTCACCGAAAATAGGAATTATTTATTACAAAAGTTGACGGAAAACGTTAGAAACGGTTAAAAGCTTTTGCCGCTTTGAGAAGGAAAATAGAGAGAGCCGAGAAGATGGGCGAACAAACAAAAGTATTTAATCGCTTCCTATAGAGTATAGGGCAGGATAACGCAGAAATGAAAATAAATTCGATCCAAGAATAGAAGGATACGAATCTACTCTGTATGGTAGTTATTTTTCTATTTCGTTGAGAGAATTCCATTTCGGTATTCGTGTGCGGTGGGTTTAGTTGTAGATGGATCTGATGAAAGTTGAGCACATGAAGTTTTAAGCCGTAGACATTCCTGGCACGCTTGCGGAATACCTGCACAACCCGCTATGCGATATTCTAGTGCTACGATATTGATAAACCCCCAGACACACATCAGCAAGGGCTGAAGCGGTCATGTGACGTCACTTGCACAACCCCATAACTGTTTACTCGAGCATTAATATGTTGTTGAACATGCGTGATATACAATAATTAAACTTCAATTGGAAGGTACTTTATCGTCGGCCCCAATCGTTCGCCCGTAATGATTGTTTAGAAACCTTATATATATTACCGGCTTACGGCGCTTTAAAGGTTTAGGATACCAGTAAATTGTTTCTAATTATGTGCGATTCATTTCGCCCTTTTTATGGACCCCTTCGTTATATTCCATGCGACTATTAACCGCACAACAAAATAACGCCATAAAATTGTAACGGACTGTGACGACATAAAAGCTAAGTGATAATAGCAATTAAACAAAAATTTAATCCTCGTCCTTCATTTTAACTTCTTCGGAAGAGTTTGCCGAGAAACAAATTGCTGTTAGCAAATAGAGACATAAAACAGTTAAAGCCGAGACTTTTCCATACGTTAAATATTACTACATTATATATTTTAAAAACTATTACACAGCCTCTACAGTTACTGCATATACAGGGCGTGTATAAATTGGCGAAAGAACTACACGTGGCGATGTTGGTCGAAAATCTTAATACCAAAACGTTGGACAATGCTGCCTCTGTCCTCAGGAACCATTTTAAAGGAAGCCTTCGAAAAACATTTGCTGTAGGATGCCTCCGGTTTGGATAACTTGCACGATATTCACGTTCTGCCATGTCTCCATTTCCATTACAGAAACCAAATACCATGTACATATCAGCATAATCATTGAACGTAAAATCCATTGTTAGTGAACGAAACAAGAAAACGAAAATAATAATAATTAATACTAATAACTACGAGAAAAGCAACGGTGATAGAAAAAGCACGTCCGATTACAAATTTTGACACTTGTCAAACTTTGACGTTATCAAGACAGAAGTAATTTAGAGTCGCATCACTCTTGAATTATTATTGTTTTACAATGCTGCCATATGTATTTTTTACAATAATAAGTTAACGAAGAAATGTTTAAAACACGCTTTTGGGGCTGAAAAACAACATCTATGAAAAAATATTTATTACAATTTTTATTTCTTCTAATTTGCAGCTCTTTCTGTTAACAGATAATAAATTAAAACACTTATTAAAACACTTCATTTGGAAACTTTGAAGATCCCGTGCATACTCAGGAAGCATTGTCCAATATTTTGGTATAAAGATTTTCGACTCATAATTGTATGACCAACATCGCCACGTGTAGTTCTTTTGCCAATTTATACACACCCTGTATAAGGTCAAAATATTAAAATGGTTGTCAAGCACTGTACCATTTGTGTAAGTTCGGAAAGGTAATAAAAATAGAAGTTCGTTTTTCACGTTGTCAAGGGAAAAAATCAAATTTTTGTATTTCTACATCATCATTAAGCCCCTCCAAAAATTACTGAATATAAAGAGTTAGTAGTTGGTCTATTTTACTATTCCTAAGGTAAAATCTACCATAAAAAAATAGTAGTTGTTTTTTTCCCATTGCATCAAAGTTAAAAACAACACTTTCTAAATTTTAAAAATTCTTAGAGGCTGTCCCAGAGTTTTTAGGGAAATTTAAACAATAACCTGTCTCTATTTATATTAGTTCACAAAATTTGAAATTAATCGTGAGGTCACAGTGTCTTTTTACATAATTTGATGATAATTTTCCAAAATTATGAAAATTTCTAATTTTTTGATTTTTTTATAACAATGCTTTTGATATTATCTTTCAAACTAATGGTATGCGAAAGCAAAAAAAGACAAAGCCAAAAAAGCTTGGATTTGTTGTAAATTTAGTCAGTAACCAGAAAGCAGTATACATGTATGTCTGTAAGTTATGTGAAGTATTAATTTTATTAATAACTGGCAAAATAATAAATTAACTGCTGAAGTTGCTAGTATAGCGGACGCTAGATCGCATTCGTAGTTTTATGAGTTTTATAGAGATTGGTTGAATTCTATATAAATTGATTTTGAATTTGTTCTCCAAAATTAGGAAGGACAGCGGGAGAGGAAAGTTAACTCCCTAAATATTGTTGCACCTAAAAATTATGTTTGAAATCTTGGTCTACTATTAAACATGAACACCTTAGCTGTAACTGAAATTTTTGATCGTTTTTCGCGTACTAAAAACAGGGGCATGAATTTACGTTTCTCAAAAATTCATAGTAGACGTTACAGAGAAATTAGTGGACTGGAACCCGAAACAAATAGTAGACCATTCCTAGCTCCATAAGCTTACAAAGTTTACGAAAATCGTGTGGACAGTTTTTGAGCAATAGTTTTTAGGCAATATTTTCACTTAACAACTTTCATTTGTAATAAATTTTTTTGCATACCAAGCAACATTATGTTCTTCTAGGGCTGTTCCAATACCAAAATTTGAGTAAATAGGCGCTAAAGCCGAATATTTACAAACATTGTAGCCATTCTAAAGCTAGGGTGTTCGGAAAAAAACTTTAGATTTGTTTCAACGACCTTTTTCATATTCTGTTCTTACATTTATGAAATACGGTTTGTGGAAGAAATGCTACCAAAAAACATGTCTAACTTCCGTTTTTTTTTGGTATACCTAACATTTCGTTGTACTAAATGTAAAACACTTAATTCTATTGAAATCTGAAATGTGTAAATTATATATTAGTGTAATCACATTTTGGAGAAGGTACTTTTGGTGTTATCTGGAGTTGCTGATGTGGCATCTGCGATAGCCTGGGACCTTCGTCACTGACTGACAGCATCTTGCGAGCATGTGTTACGCAATATTGTATAATAAAGTAAATTTTAATTATGGCCTTTATTAGTTAAATTTGATTATTATAAACCTGCCGTCAGCGGCTTCGTATTTCTAATAACCACTCTACGAAAGCAGTTAAAATGAAGTAATGAGCATGCTTGTTTGACTGTCAAATTTTATGCCTATTATTACATATCAGCGTTCTATAGAGCCCAACTTCATAGAAGTCAACGTACAATCGTAAAAACAAAAATCGATAGCTCCTACGTTGCACAATGTCTCTACCTCGTAGTCTGGACCGTAAATAAGGCCTTATTGGAGTGTGTTCCAACTTCCAGTAATCCAAACCAATAGAGAAGAGCAAATTTTCTTCTTGGCATCAAAACCTGTACTGGTCTGATAGATAGATACACGAATAAGCGCCTTATACAGCGTGCTTTCTAAGTACGTACAGAAACTTCAGAAGGTCATTGCTTGGGTTATATCATGAAGCAATGTTCATAGCAAAATATTTCCAAAAATTATCTTGAATTATCTGAATTATCTTGAAACCTGTTAGATATGGCGACTTAACAAGGGGTTTTTTTCTTTACTTTGGTATGGAGAATAGGATTTTTTAGACAAAGCTTCAAAATTTCTAAAGATCTAAAATTTATAATATATATACATATAACGTGAGCCTTCCATATGAGACATCTCTGATGCACCTATTTAAACAAAAATTAGCAGAAATACTAAGTCCAGTAGTGCTCACATATCAAATTTCAAAATTTTAGTGCGATTACAGCGAAAGTTATCGACAAAAAAGTGATTAGACTATTCTCTCTTCAGAGGGCTGTACCTACGTAAGAAAGTATTTTTGGACATATCATAACTCAAGATATTACATCCTGAAGCTTCTGTACGAACCTACGAAACACCCTATACAAGGGACGCGTGCAGTTGTGGCTTGTAGTACCGGGGATTCCTTTCCACTAAAAGTTAATACAGGTGAAAGGGATCCGTATTTTAATATATCGATTAAAACTACCAACACTTAGCCAACTATACCTAAACAATTATCTAAACAACAAATTCGAGTTTGCAAATATTATTTTTTAACCAAACAGGAAAGTTGTGGAGAAAATTGTCATCTTCCAAACCCAATTTTCATCTCCATGACCTGGCTATTAAAATTTTTCAAAAACCTATTTTTAGAAAACTTTAATACTAAACTATAATTTTTCTCGAAAATCGAAAAAAAATTGGTATATTATGCTTTCATGAACAATTCACAGATAATTTTGTTTTATAACTTGTACATTACATATAATTATTGAGAACGCCGAGTCTTTACATGACAATTCTCATCGTATGCGTAATAACTGCCAAAGCTAGAATGTTATGATATAAAATGCTTCGCATTTTTGCGTCTAATTTATGTAGTGCTTGTTAATTGCGACTGTTACAAATATTGTATAATCATCATAAGTCAACAATATTGCTTTCTATGTAGCTAACATTAAACATTATTTGCACATAAATGAATCAAACAAATATAAATACATATTTAAATTAATGTTTGCAATTGTGTCGGTATTGGCAACCGCAGCCACAAATGGCATCGTTTATAACACATATAAATGTTTAAACAGCAAATAAGCGTATTTTATTCTAACTAAAATATATTACAGGATATCGTAAAAACCTAATAATATTTTCTTTTACTGGCTCATATAAACACCTTATTGGTTACAGTTTTGTAGTAAAAGGGTGTCTTTATCTTCACAGTTTTAGTTTAAAATCTAAATTAAAATCTTTAGTTTTGTACTAACTGCGCTGTTAAAAGATTGCAGTATCTAAGTTTTGTAGTTAACATTTTAGTGCAAATAAAAGTTGGTTGTAAAAAGGACATAAACACTTTCAAGTTGGTTTCCTGAAATATAGTAACCCAACAAAAAAATTCAAAGTTATAAAAAGCTTGTGAATTTTATTGCTTTGTTATTAAATAGAAAAATTAAATGAGTGCAACAGATTAAATATACCAATTTTTTAAATTTTTTTGTTTCTTTTAATGTGTGACAGTTAAGGAAACAACTCATAACAAAGGCTTCATCTCCATTATAAGTCGTAAACCGCGAATATTTCCCCATGCATCGTAAATTTATTATTCCTCTTTTACAGGACAAAGACATAAAGAGCACAAAAACGCTGAAAATAAATTCTCTGCATTTCAGTTTGTCAATAGTACTTGTTTTATTAACGAGCGACTCAATCAACGCCCCAAGGGGTCGCGATACTAATTACCCCTAAATGGATTCATCTAATAAGCGATTTCCCTTGTGTTTTCTTTTTAATAGCAATAAAAATTACAGCTTCCCCGGTACAAAAAAAGAAGCAAAGACATTCAAGGCGAGCATCGTTCATTTATGTCGGGGCGCTTGGTTGTCTCGACAAATCCCTAATAGACTGTTACATTTTAAACAGTGGCTACAAAGGAACCGCAAAAGCCCAACAGAAGCGATGAGGCTGCGCTTCTTTTGAGTCAGAGAGATGTTCAAAATATTAAAAAAGCTTTTTAAATCGATAAAGTTAAACTCGTATAAAGGTGAAAGCGTAACAAATATTGTGAGCACAGGAATGGACAAGGGAAAGGTGTTACGCTTTTAAAGGCAAAGCTCGCCGAATTGGATCGATATCCCTCAAAGGCCCATATTATGTAATATGCATATAAAGTTACGCACGTGAATGCCATGAAATGCCCACCTAAGTGAGTAGAAATGGGACACAAAGTTGCTGGAAGTCCGTGAAAACGATACGTGTACTATCCTCGCCAGAAGTGGTCCATGTTGAAAATTTAATAACGATGTTCACCAATATTTTAACACACTTCTTTCTATACTAGGACAATGCGATAAATTCTCACGCAAAAGAAAAGTCATAGCGATGAAAACTGTACAAGTGAAAATATAAATTAGCAGTATTAATGTATGAACAATGTAAAATTACAACCAAATTCTGAATGGGGAAGTATCAAATGCAGCAAAAACATAATGATAAAGAACTGAAGGTAGAATATGAGAGACACGGTATTACTCTCGAGGGCATTAAAGATATGAAATTTAAGCATTAGGTTAAAAGCTTTAATAAAATAGAAGCCTAAAGAGAGAAATTCCAAAAGCGTTCTCTTAACTCTCAGCTTATTGAAATAGCTCTTTTAATAAACTATGGTTTTTTCGCCAAAATGAATAAAACCTGTGTTAATCTCACAAACAATAATTTAACACTAATGACATTAACGTAATTGTAACTAGAACCAACATTTTCACATTCTTAAATACTTCCAGTAGATATTGTGACTGTAAAAAATTTAAATTTAGTTTTCGAACAATTGCTATCTATGTGTGTGGTCTTAATGAAATATGAAATACATTTTTTTAACAATATTTAACAGGAAATGCACACTAGGTATTTACGACTTTTTCAATAATCTAATTTAAAAATTTAAACACAGAGCTCTAAGTGAAATCCCAAATTGAACGTTTTACATTCCAATAACCTACCTTGACAATAGCCACCGATAGTTTTTTTTCAAACATTGGCTTGCTTAGTTACTCAAAAAGTCCTAGGGGGACACAACCGTACTATGTGCAGATCATTTTTTTTAAATTATTAATTATTAGTCTTATGTATGCTTATATAGCGTAGGATAAGCCACAGTTTGGTTTTTAATTTAACAGGAAATTAATAACAAAAGCATAGGATAGCAAAAACGTGTAAGGTGTAGGGTTCAGCTAGTTCTGCGAGCTGCTAGAGCTTTAAGTTTGTTATTGTTATTGTGGCGTAAATCGTCAATGCAATAACCAGAATCAACTCGGTTCATTTCATATCGTAAACCTGAAATGGTATTTATTTATTGTCGCTTGTAATGTAAATTCGCCATGCAGTTGCATTGACGCCGGATACACTTTTATTTCTTACCTCTAATAAACAGACGAAAATTGTTTAATTGTAACAAGGTCAATTTTGTAATTTTTATCAAATAAATCAATACGTTATTGTTTATGTTTCCCGACCCTCCTGAATTACAGTACGCCATTAATAACAATTTATAGCAATAGTAGTGATGAAAATATAAGCAATTGCTATAAACAATCAATAAACTTGAGTAGAGTTGCAAGAGCCGCCACCGTGTTATAGCGATAAATTTGTTTAAATGCAATAGCCCGCCGTGTTGTTATGGTGAGACAGTTACGGATATAATATAAATTACTGTTTTAGCTAAGATTACGGGTGGTACAGTTGTAAAGTATCAGGCTCACAATGCGTGAGTTCTCGGTTCGAATCCTGGAAGAAGCAGAAATTTTTGAAGAAGCAGAAATTCTGTGGATCGGTATCGAGCTCGGTAACCATTCGACGTTGGGTTACAATTAACGGCGCTTGCCTTGATTATTGACTGACCAGGACAAGTAACAAATTCATAAAACAACATAAAACATACAAATAAGCATATGTGTGTGAATGGCATTGAATGAATGTGCATGAAGGGTGGCATAAGCTTCAGAAGCGTAGCGGTTTAAAGACCAAAAGGCCCCACTACCTCCTATTACACAAACGAAGAGCCTACCCGGAGTGAAA
The DNA here is from genome assembly GCA_958336395.1 of Ctenicera cuprea. NCBI lineage: Eukaryota > Metazoa > Arthropoda > Insecta > Coleoptera > Elateridae > Ctenicera > Ctenicera cuprea. Next base: position 22,776,138 of record OY284491.1, read on the forward strand.
GACCTCGACATCTTCGGGTGTAAGAGGTGAAAGATTAAACAAACAAACAAACAACTGTTTTAGTTGAGTTAGCATACTGCTTTAGTTAGGTTATATAACTGTTTTGGGTGGACAGTTACACAACTTTAGTTTGGGTATTAGCTCACTGCCCTAGTGCTAAACTAACTTAACTAAAACAGTAACCAAAGTTAAGAAAGCAGTACCGTGCCTAACCAAAGAATTAACCTAACGTCACCAACGCATTATCTTAACTTATCTAAAGCAGTTACCTAAACTAAAACCCCTAACCTAACCATAGCACCTACATAATCTAACCAAAGAATTAGCATAACCTAACTAACGCAATAACATAACTTGACCAAAGCATTTACCTAATCTAACTAAAGCCTTAATTTAACATAACTAAAGCAGTAACCTAACGTGATCAAAAGAGTAACACAACCTAATCAAAACATAAATCTAACCTAACCCTTAATTTTACCTAATTAAACCATCAAACTTACTTAACTAACGTAGTCATCTAACCTAACCAAAGTATTAATCTAATATAACCTAACGCCTAAGCGATAACCTATCATAACTAAGTCAGTAACCTAACCTATCAGCCAAAGCACAAATCTAACCTAACCAAAGTCATAATTTAACCCAATCAAAGTTTTAACCACACTTAATTAACGGTTTAGTTTAGCCTAACCTAACCTAACGAAAGCCCCAAGCTAACTATTTCATGCTTGAAATGCTGCCTCATATCAGGTGACCTGGGCAAGCGCGATGTCTCTACTGTTCCTTAGTCACTCCCATCTTCTATTTTCTTTTTTCAATTTTAAAGTAATCTGCATTTTGTCGTTAAACTCGATATAAGTGTGTCAAATGACAGTACCTTTTAAGAAGGAACATCTAGAATGATTCTTTTTTGTTGCTAAATGAGCGGTTTAATTAAGAAATAACTGAAAAAACAAGAAAATGTGGAAAATCGATTTGGCGATTTACCGATTAACCTTGCATGCGCGGTTAAGTAGTACCAGATATAAACGAAATTATTCTTTCAAAAAACAAGGAGAGTGGAAACGCGCCTTCCTTCAACAAATTCGCACTAGTGAAAGAAGCTGAAATATGTATTTTTTCCCAAAACCGAGTAGCCGATCTGCACAAGTGCGATTACCACTCCAATTATCCAATTTTTTTTATTAAAAAATGAAAACCAACCTGAGTGTGAATGTATTAAATAATGAAATAGCATTTCATTAAAAAATAACCTTTAGTCGTTTTTTTGGTAGCGTAACTGAACAGGAATTTGTGTAAAAAAGCAAAACAACCGAATTTCTAATTTCAGCTAATAAACATTGTCTGCGATTATAAAATAACAATCAATAAATAATAGAGACGGCACTCTACTGTGTTGACGACGCACTTTAAATAACATCGCACCGAATATCATTATACGAGTACAAAATAAATAATATGTCTAAGCGCAATATCCCTAAGACCCCAGATCGCGCTTACCATCAAATTTCATTTTTTGCAAATATTTCAATTTTCCTCTTACTCCCGACGCATTTCCCTTTTTGGGACTAAAAATTACGAAAATCATCCTTATCTCCTGCTATTATAACACCTTTAAACCACCCTCTGCAGACCCTAATACTTAAGTATTTATGAAACGCGTGGTATTTTATTTTGGCTGAAATATATTTTCTTTACGCAATGGTTTTTTAAGAGGTTGATTTAAGTTGATTCCCTGAACAGGTTAACATCGCTTTTACAATAGAAAGCAATGTGATAGATTTAATCGGAGAATAGGAAAGAAGTCAGCGGGCGTATGCGAGGAAGGTCAAGGCGACAAGCTTTTTCATTATAGTTCAGCGTTATGGATCGCTTTTACGGCATTTTTGGGTCACCCAGATACTATTATTTATTAATAATAACAACCAAAGTGTTTCCTACCGGTTATTATTTTTTTCTTACTATAAGGATCACTAGAAAAGATTGTTTCTGATAATTTAATGAAAGGAAGGTTACTTATTAATCCTGTTTAATACCACTCCAGCTTATAATTTTCGGATATAAAAATCATTTTGTTGTATCAACCTCTTTGCTTTGATTACAGTTGATGCTAGAAGAAGCATATACTTAATTGAACATGTTTAATTGTTGCTATTTTCTGCGTCTTTATAGCGTTAATGTTCTGACATACGGCTTCCTTGAACTATTGACTTATTTTCCATTTTATATTAGGCCAAAGCTAACTACAGCTAATTATGTTTCGCTATGTTTTAACAAATTAAGTTTTGGTTAAGGTAGTAAAATTGCAACAACGTATAAAATATCCCAAACAATTAAAAGCAAATCATACTTTTTAGAAAGATCTTCCTACCGAGCAACCTAAACTTTTTATTATAGATAAAATATTCTACAGTAACTACGCTCACTTGGTGTTATATTTGATAATAGTATTATTTTATTAATATCAGGTACGAGATGAATAATCAGTGACCTCCAGGCTGCTACTGACCCTCGATTAAAGATTTTTAAAGTAAAGTTGCTGTATTATTTTTAACCTTACCTTTTGTCAAACTAATAACTTCATAAATGTCTGTAGCATAAGCTACTGACCCTCAAGCAGACACGAAATCGCATTAGCATTTCCTCTTCTTCTGTAATCTGTTGTTAGGGGGAAGGTACATATCATATTTTCCTGTATTCTGTATGAATTCATGAGTATTCAGTAATTTTAATGTATGAATTCCTGTGTATTATCATATACCTCCGCTTATATCTTGTATTTTACATGCATTCTTTGTGTTTTCTTTATGTATTTTTATATAGATTACTTCAGAATATGCAAAATAACCTCAAATTAACATATACCAAATATGAAATGCATATCTCAAACCGTTTGACCAGGGTAACTTTGGTCCCATACATAATAGCGACCCTGTATAGCGATTGCAGCAATTCTACATATTTAATTCGTATCCCTTGACCTATCTCAGCCTGAAAAGATTACAGCTGCAGCCAAGATTGTACAACCCAAGCGATGCGCGTCGTGTTTTATAGTTTACAAAATTACCAGAAAAAACAGTACAATACGGATACAGTTATTTCTTTTTAACCCTTTCATGGACACGACCTTATTTGCAATAAAAAATGTCTTATTCATCCAAACCGTTTTTAAATGTGTCCGCAAAAGTGTTGAAAAATTTTTTATACAAACCAATGTTTCGCAAGACATTGCAGCTTGCATCTTCAGGTTGATTGGAGCATTGAATTCAAATCCGGGATGCAAAGGTATTTAAACTTCTTTAAGCCAGTCGGTCAAAACGGCGGAGTTTTGGTTGACTGTCACTGTTGAGCGGAGACGGATCCGGTGGAGCGTGATCTTGAGATCGATAATGCTTACGAGTCCTTAAAGAATGAACTACTGGAGTTCAAGCTTTACTGAGTCTAAAACCATGCTCTATGTTTATGTTGTTAGGCTGTCTCAATTTCAACCCAAGGTTAAGTAGGTACCGGCACCTCCAGAAGGTTTTACTATTCTATTTTACAGTAAGGGCATTACTAATAAAATAAGACATGTTTTTAGAAAGTACAGCATATATACAGTTTTTATGACAAATTAAACTATGGGAAACGGTTTCAGATACGCATCGCAAAATTTGAGGTTGCTGAATATACTGATTTAACTGTGCATAAGATGGACTTTGACAACGCTTGAGTACTTGCTAGAGTACCTTATTACTGTTATCGTATCATACGTAAAGGAATTGAAATTGAAAAACATCATAAACAAAGTAAATGGTTTTAGACCCAGTAAAGCTTAGACTCCAGTAGTTCATCATAAGCATCATCAATCTCACTATTACGCTCCACTGGATGCGTCTCCGCCCAATGGTTACAGCCAACCAGAACTCCGCCGTTCTGCCCGACTTGCTCAAGATGTTCAAATACCTCCGCATCCCGTATTTGAATTAAGTGCTCTAATCGCTCTTAAGATGCAATCACATGCGTAACGTTAGTTTGTATAGGTTCACAAACAGCTAACAGGCTGTTGGTTGCCGCCTGAAGCTGACTGTTTTTTTTGTCTGGTTTGTTATAATAGCTCTCGTAAAGTGGGAGCACCTCCGAAAGGTGGGAATACTAGCGTGCACTGCTAATAGAATTTGTATTAGATGGTATGATGTATAGTTCCCATCGTCTATGAAAATGTTAAATGCGGGCGGTAGTGTAAACGCAGTATTTTGTTAGCAAGTTCATTATTGTAATCGGTTCATTCCATCTCATAGCTGAATCCAAGAAAGCCGTATTTATTTCCTAAATTTATGAGAAAAAATCGCTTGTAATGTAATTGTTCATTATCTGTGATGTCCAATTACTGCTTTTACTTGTACATATGTTCAATTTTAATATATAGATTTGCGTTCATTGCAACCATTTGCATAAAATTTAACATAAGTTCGTAATGCAGTTGAATTGTGTTTTCGTGAGCGGTGTTTAAATGTATCATAATTATAATTCTATCATTTTATTATATACCAGAATACCAGAAAGTAATCTATGTGTCCCACCGCCCTGTGTGATTAGTACATCCACATTTGCACAAAATAATAAAAAGAATGTGCTAAGCTAAAAGAACCTTCGTCGTAATATAGTGAGACAGTTAGAGATTTATATACATATGTATATGAAAGATACATAAAGAATGCCAAGCACTGCACTTAGAATACAAATGAATACACTTTTGTTGCGCGTAATTGTATTCCTTTGTATTGTTTAGGTATTCTTATCTAATTTTGTGTATTGACATGTACTCTTTGCGTATTCCATTAAATTCTTCATGCATTTTCTAGATTTTTTAATTTAATTTTCTAGTTTACTCATGTATACTTGAAGATTTAATGTATTGCCGTATATTGACGGCCATTTTTCGATATTCATGTGTATTCATGTGTAGTTTATGTATTCAGTGTCATAAAACTTTTTGGGCGATTACCCTCTTGCATTGAGTAACAGCAACATTCTGGAATCTCTTCAAAGTAGTACATGGCGTTTTGAAAAGCTATGTAGAGCTCTCTGCATAGCTCACCTAGTTTGCACTCATAAGACAAGTCACTAATCCTTAGTGTTTTTCTTGTATTTACTTCGGTAATTGTGTTGTTTTCATGATCGATATTATGAACAGTTGTGTTACAGCAGAAACAGTGACTACAACTTGATGAAAATACATGTAACAGAAAACGAAACTTTTGTCCATTATACCATAGAGCTATATCCTTACATGTAAGTCAAAATGTCAGTCTATACACTGTGTCTATAAAGTAAACCCTCCCCTCCCAACTAACTTGAACGACTTGATATTTTTCCACAAAATTTGGTGTGCTGTAATGGGAAATTAAATACTATCTTTCAAACCATATTAAAATTTTGTATCATCCAAAATGGCGACTGGGCGCCATTTTAATTTTTTTTAATAAAAAGGATGGTCGAGTGACATCTCATTGGAAAGGTCTTTTAGTTCTGCGTCTGATCCTAGAGTTTCAAAGAAAAATAATCAACCATAACAAAATGACAAAGTTTGAAGGTAAAGAAGTCTATTTAAAAAAACTAAGAATTAAAGCTTAAATTAATTAAATTAAATGTTCGAAATGTTCACCATTCACTGCTTGGCACATAAAAAGTCGGTTATGAAATTCCTGCCTTACAAGTTTCTGGATGATATTTTTGCAAACTTCTGTAATGCGTTGCTCCAGTTATTCAATTGTTTCTGGACGGGTTCTGTGCACTTTCGATGTCAGATATTCCCATAGAAAAAAATCTAAGAAACTTAAATTTGGGGAGTGAGCCGGCTATTCTACAGGCTCCCGCCTACCAATCCATCTTCCAAGAAAATGTCCGCTGAGAAAGTCAGAAACAGGGCTATAATAATAAGGCGCCGCACCGTCTTGTTGGTACATAACGTTTTTAATATTATTTCTAGCCACCTGAGTTATTCATAAGAAAATTTTGTACTGCAAATGAAAACGTTGACTACTGGATAAAAAAATCAAAACAATTGTCAATTTAGTGAGTCCATTTGTTTAACATCCGCCATTTTGTTATGGCTGAATATTTTTCCTTAGAACTCTAGGATCAGACGCAGAACTAAAACATCTTTCAAATGAGGTGTCACTCGACCCTGGATAAAAAAATCAAAACAATTTTGAATTGAGTAAGTCCATTTGTTTAAAATCCGCCATTTTGTTATGGCTAAATATTCTTTTTTCAAACTCTAAGATCAGACGCATAATTAATAGACCTTTCAAATGAGGTGTCACTCGACCCCCTTTCTATTTAAAAAAAATTTTAAAATGGCGCCCAGTCGCCATTTTGAATGATACAAAATTTAATTCTTGGCTAAACAATAATATTTAATTTCCCATTAAAGCACACCAAATATTGTGGTAAAATATCAAGTCGTTCAAAAGTTAGTTAGGGGGGTGATGTTACTTTATATTTATAGACAGACGGTATATTAAACGCAGCGCCCTTCCACTTGACTCACTTTTCTGCGAGAACTGAGAAGCTGATTGACGCCAAGTGGCAAGCATATTTTTTATTATAAACTTGTATAAATGTGTTAAAGTCACATAAAATGTTACTGAAACATGACATTTCTTAGGATAGACAGAATGGTCCAAAGTTTACCTTTCAAACTTTGTTAGGTGATTGCTTATGCATAACCACGAGCAACGGTTCCCTGAAATAAGCGAGTAAAATTTAAATTTTAAATAATGTCTCAGACACCATTCATTATACAATAATAAAATTTGGCTCTCGGTTTAGCACAAGTAACTGCTTTTATTTAAAAGCATCGACATAAAATTGTTTAAACTAGAAGCGTCTTAAACTGGGAGAACTAGATTATTTTTATTTATCATTTTTGTAGCTGTCAATTTTTTTACCAGTTTGAGTGAATAATATGATTTAACGTTAAAAATTGCATGAAACTAGTACTCTTGATTTTGTTTATACAACTTGCCATTTTCCAGAAAAAACTATATAAACATTTTTCGTCTTCAGAGTGAGATATAACGTTTTTTATTTTGTACTTATTTATTAACTTAACAACATTTTACAGACGAACGGTATGTTTAATAATAAATTAGAAAAATACAATTTCCTTATAAAATACTGGTATATTTTAAATCAGATTAAGCTAGTCGTACAAAAACAATGTTCTACCTACTCTCTCAAACTGAAAACAGTAATGATTCTAAGAATAACAAATAAAAATTGTTTATTATAATAATAATTTTATTTGGATGCCGTTAGATAATACCATTTGCTATAACTAAATCGTATGCCAAATTTCATTAGTTTATATTAAAAGTGCCTGAAATATTGATTCAAATTTAATTTTATTCAGCCTATTTGAGGGGCCGTAGCTTCCTTTAGAAGTATTTAAAAACACACTTTCATCTTAATTGTTTTTCTTAAAATGGCCTAAAAAATTTGAAGTTTGAAAGGAAAACTTTGGACCACTCTCTGTACAAGTAAAAGTAGTTCTCTTACTTTCTGCACATATATATTGCTCATACGGTTGTAAAATAAATACGGCAATCAAATCGATTTCAGTTTGATTATAAGAAACAAAACTTGACCCAAATATTGGGAAGTCGAGTATCATTAACAAATGATGCGTTTACAGTACTATCTCGAATTTAAGAACAATTAGCTGAATCCGTACGCTTTATACATTTTCTTGTATTTACAGCATAGAAATGTATTGTTCTCGCGAAAATGTTTAATTTTGAAATTTTGACGGAAATACATGTTTTGAATCTACAGGAACTAAAGCAGTGGTTTTTTAAAATGTCGGCTTTAGCACGTATTTACTCAAAAATGAATTGACAGATCAAAATTAATATTTGCATTACAATAGCCATAGAAGAATACAATGTTACTATGTAAGAGAATTTTCGTACTAAAAACAACTGTGAAATAAAAATATTTTTTAAGTTTTGGACATTCTCAAAAAATATTGCCAAAAACTGCAATGCGATTTTATAAACTGTTATGCTTATAGAATTAGAAATGGGCTACAGTTTGGTTTGCGCCCCAGTCTACTTATTTCGATGTAACGCATTCTATGAATTATTATTAGTTAATATTGAAAATCATTAAACTACTTTATTTAAGTAAAAATATTAAAAATTTACGGATTATTCGAGAGTCACTTGCGTGCAGGAGAGTTAGAGCGGGAAGCACCCTTTTGTTTATTTACATGGCGGGATCTCTCTGTAAAGCTTAATCTGCTATGGCCTCTTATTGATGTAGGGAATAAGATACGTTCAATTAACGATATTTCTTAAGAAGAACAAACTACCAGTACGACTGCGGGCTATGATCCCTAGTTCCCACTGTTGGGAACAAGACATAATTAAATCTGAATTCTGCAAATTAGTAATTCAGTGAGCTGAAACGCAGCTTACTTGTCGAATTGTCAGAAGAAGCACTTAGCCTGCTCAGGTTTAACTACTACCACTACCAGTCGTTGCCATGACTAAAACGAACGCTGCAGATTTTTCGTCGGCCAACCTACTTCTCGTGTTGCCATTTATATTAATAATTGGTAAAACTTTTCTGGACATTCAAAGCTGACCCCTCCCTAATTTAGGCTACTCACGGAGTACTGGTCAACTGCACACCGCCCAGAAGGGTCGGTAACCGGTCTGATCATAATAACCGGTACTTTAACAGCATCGTTGATAAGCACCTCTTAAGTCAATGCTTTAATTATGAGCGTAAGAAGAAGAAGAAACAAAACCTCACCCATAGGACAACTTGATGCCGACAAACACTATTCCCGAACGACACTTTTACCTGCCAAGCAATGGCCTGCAACCACTTAGTGTATTGTACAAAAGCAAATATTTAATCCGTTGGGTCTCCTCTGCGTAGAGACTGGGACACAGGCAAATTTATTAAAGAGCGAACGTATTGCCGCAAACGTTAGAACTCATCGTTAGGGCTAGTATGTTTTACGTTGTGAAATCAGCCACCCGGTTTCTACATGGTCCTAATTAAGAAGACTTTGAATTTTTTTGAGGAAAAGTGGGCGTACTTAGTTGAAATCGCTCAAAATAACCGGTACAACGCCGGCTCAAGCTTCTTTGTTTACGCCTTTATCAAGGGCAGCTCCTTGACTTTGGTAATTGCCTGCAGGACAAGTGAGTAGAGCCTACAATGCATGTTGGGAAGTAGCTGCGCTATTTAGACAGTTAATATCGTAATATGCTTTGCGTTTGATTTCTGATTTAATAGTATTTTTAGTTATTTTAATTTACTGTATTTTACATGATATGAAAACACAATGAAAGTCTTTTTTAAAGATCCTCTCCCGCTTTTATATTTTCATGAACATTAATAAAATTTCAATCTGCGAGGTATATAAAAAGAAGCACGTCTTTGGAACGTTTTTACTTGTACTTGGAGCTCCATATACTTATTTCATATCATCTCACGTGTAATATTATAATCTCAAACATTCCTAGCAACCAGATGAAAACCAGGATCGATTTTACGTCTAAGTCAAATTGTAAAGCAGCAGAAGAATAAACTTTGGATCACTGACAATAAATTATCACATTTAATTTCATTACAAAATTATAAAATAGGTCAAACGATTAAAATAACAATGGTGAAGTTTAGGTGATGTAATATTAAACTAATGATTATCAGCTGTAATAAGTAGTTTTCTTCTCAAGCAAAACAATTGTACAATAGAATTTCACGCTCTCTAACCTTTACGTCTTGTGTTAGATTAATTGCCTACCTTTACCTGCGATATTGATTATCTTCAACATTCTTTGTAAACTTAGGCCAAGTTAAAACGAAAGAATGCGAGCGCCTTTCAGGTGAAAAATTGAATGCTGCTCACAGTGGATTCTGCTCACTCATACTGTTTATAAAGGGCTCTCTGTAATATATCTTGCACGCACACATCTTTGAACTGTCACTTTTGTTAAATCTTGGAAGAGTGAAGACGTATATGCGAGAGCTATATCTTGTTTAGATCAATTCAACGTTCTTTTTTACAAAATGAAAAACAAGTTTCGTTTTCAACTATCCAAAGGAATATCAGAATTCCGCTTGGGATCTCGTTTAAATTCCGGTGCAATAATTTAATGTTTGCGTGTGGTAATACCGATTGTTGCATTCCCTTTTCGGGGCCTGTCATCGCTCTTCACGCCCATACATCTACCTGTCGTTCCCCTTTCCACGAAAACACTATTATCTCTATGATTTTGGCAATTAAATTTAGCACGTAAACGTATCAATTCGCTCTAATTTCACAGCAATCCATTTTCAACTGGCGTTTTTATTCCGTTAATGCGAAATAGAGTAAACGTTATTGTTATGGCTTAATCTCATCACAAAGTCCATTAGCGTTTATTAAAAAAAACTTAAATAATTTCTGGGCGAGAATCAAAACCAGAACAAATGTAAGTGAAAGATTGCAGCAGAAATCTGTCAAAATCAAAGCAGATAAGTTTAAGCCTAGTAAATGTCTTAAAGTTTGCTTGAAATTCAATTACAAAAGTTCTCGAGACAATTTGAAAGCAAGTAAATATGAAGCTACGGTGCCATTATGCAACCTAAGTGCTGTTTTGACAACGATTAGATCAAACAAGTTAAAATTTTGTATGCGAATCCTAACAAGTTTCTTCCGGAGTTCAAGATTAATGCCACTAAAACTGTCACAGCGGATTTCAGAGCGAAAACATAATAATAATGGCGATTTTTACATTAAATGTTAAGACATGTTGGGGCTAGTTCTTATAAAAACGTTTTCTTTGAAGGAACGATAAAAAATTGTTTCTCGAGACGTTATAACCCTCACGAACAACCCTTGTCAGCAAAGTTGAAGATAATAAAAGGATATACTTGCGAATGCATGCGATGCAGCTTTAGAGAAAGACAACTAGAATGAATTTACTACACCAGACCTCGGAAAAACTATTGTTGGTGTAAGTATTTTATTTCAGTTTGAATGTGCGGAAAATACTGTCATGCTAACGGTAAATAAAGTAGTTTGTTTTAGGAGTAAAAGTTTCAAAGTTCTCAGACTTTATAGTTCACCCATGAGAGTGATATATGCATTTTATATGTTTAAAAATTTAAGAACAATATACACACAAACATGTTACACAAAAACTAAAACTTAAAATGTATGACAACTAGCATTGTACTTCTTGTACAGGGTATTACAGAATTATGGTATAAAATTTTACCCGTCTGTAGAACAATAAAAGTGAACCATATTTTGTTTTGCTCTGTATGTACACAGCTAGTGGTCTTGTTTTTTTTTCAAATTAGTGTAAAGACTCACAAAATTGTGGTTCGGTTATTTTTAAAGTTGTGCTTAAAGAGCGGAGTGCTGTTATCAAATTTGAAGAAAATTTCCTAACGGTTACAGGTATTTTATTAATCAATGGTCCCCATTTGGAGATCCGTAGCTACCTTATAAGTGTGGATATGCACAGTGTTGATTTAGATTTAAGATGTAGAATTTTAATATACAAATTTAACGTAAAGCAAATGTTGGCTTCCTTAATTATTTTAGAGCTACACGGTATAGGGATAATCATAACCTTTGACAATGGCACGTAAACATGCCGAAATACGTAGAAAGGTAAAATAAATAAATATTGTTAAAGTAATTAAGTATTTTATATAATAATAATAATTAAATAGGGATAATTTGTTTAACATTAAACACTGCATCTAATACACCGCTTACTTTTTCAAATTTTACAATTATTTTTCGTAAGAAGCTGTCAGGCAACCGCCATGGGACCTTCCTCGCATTTATGGATATTTTTTAGTTTATTTTGAAAATTTTATGGAAATTTAGAATGTTTTTATAATTATCGAAAAAATTTTGAATATATTTACACTGTATGCTTTTGAAACATTTACAAAATTTGCTTTAATTATTCGAAAATTTTGATTACTAAGAATTTTTTAAATCTGAAAACATTGAAAATTTTGTAAAATTTCAAAAATTTTGAAGATGTTTGGAAATTATGAAAATTTATAAAAATATAAATTATTTTGAGTTATGAAAAATTTTGAACATTTTGAGGCATATTGAAGTATTGATAATTTAAAAATTATAGAAAATTTTGAATAATTTTGAAAATATTAAAAACTTGAAATTTCATAAAAAAATTGAAAATCTAAAAGCAATATTTTTATTTGGTTATAGTCTACATTTAGGCGATTATTCGATTAAACTGTTCTGATAAACGACCAAAAGGAAATCTCTCAGAGCTACTTTCTTAATGTAAGATTGTTCCTATTGTCATTTAACATGTTCATGCCGATTTTGAAGCCAAAATTCGTACATTTTTCTTAATAGCGAGAATTCATTGAAGTGGTAGGAAGATCGGGCTTGAGCAGATCAGCTATTCGATGTGTGTAGAATACGAATCTAAGGTTCCTTTTTGGCCCAGTCTATTTTGACATTAATCACCCGTCTCTTCTTCCCCCCTCCCTGTTTTTTGTCAGACCAACCTCATTTTCTTGCGGTGCCATCCTATTTTACTTAGCAATTTTCGAGCAAAATTAGGGTTTTCTGCGTTAAGGCGACTGTAAAGTGTATGCAGACACACTGACAAACACACACTCACACACATACAGACACCTCTGCAGCGTCCGCTTTATCGGTCTCTCAAGGCCCTAAACCCTGCTTATTAGATTTGAGTTTTGTAACCGGAGTGGCAGCCTATGGAAAGGTTGAGAAACTTGAATCGCCTTGAGAAAGAAATCTTATAAGTGCTAGTTTGAGCTAGACCGAGCATGTTTAAAATAACTAACCAAATTAAAATACAAACAAACCAAGAAAAGTTTACAATTATACGAGCGTAGGCTAATAAGACGTAATAATAGCGCACTATACGTTATATACAAATTCAAGGCGTGGGTCTTCTTTCTTGCGTTGCGTGTGAATTTCTTTACATCCAGTGTTGCGTCTCTTAAATATACCACAATTTGTGAAATGCGCTTTATCTGTCCAAAGAATTTGCAAGAAAAGTCAGTGATTGTGTTAAAACGGGTTTAAAATTCAATTACAGAAATGCAACATTCGTTCGACGAAACTACCGAATGCAGTGTAAGGCAATTTCCATTTTACAGGCACAAAACATGTTTCTTTAAAACTTTCATTACACTAGTTACATTCAGTAGCCGTTTTTCTTACAGAGGTGGTAGGATTTTGAGGCGCAAATGTTAACACATTTGCCATTTCTGTTCCTGAGTTTTGCGAAAGAAGTAAAACTTTAGGAATAAATTTTGAAATTTGTTCAAATGCGGCTGGCGTCGATCGAAGTAGAGTTAAAAATACCTGGCTAGTGGTCTTCTATTATTTTTTGGTGAACTGAATATAACAATGGAGCATAGTGCAACATGGCATCTGTTATACTTTTTGAGGTACCCTTACATGTAGTGAAAAGAAAGCTGTAGATGCTTAATATTGAAAAGTACTAAAATTTTATTTATATAATAAAAAATTATTAATTGAAATTATAATTGTTTTATTATTCAAGTTGATAAAGGATTAAAAAAAGTAACACTTCAAGTTCTGCAAAATCACAACCAAAAGTTGATAAACATATTTTTTATTTTCATATTTTGAGAATGTACATAAATAGACATTTGGAGCTTTGTGAGCTTATTGTATGTTGTAGTATATTGTCATACATTTTTCTGCATAAAAAGAGCAAATTCTGAATAATATCAAATACTAATTTTTATACGAGTACTTAAATTGAAAACATATTAACAAATAATTCTCAAATGAATATTTATAAGCTGCTTTGTATATACAAAGGGAACATTAAACCTCTGAAAATGCCTTAAACAGTCGTTAAACAAGATTTACCTTTTAACCAACAACGTCTTATAGCCACAAAGGTCCTCCTGGATTTGCAAAATGTAAGAGAAACTCTAGAACTCCAACCACAGGCAGAAACTGTAAAAATCTTTTAGTCCTTTAAAGGGTTGGGTTGCTCGGAGTGTCTTTGTAACGAAGAGGCGAATGATAACAAGAAAACAGACACCAACAAGCAGAACAAAGCGACAGAATGAGGTTAATATCAGTTCTAAAATTCCTGATATCTAAGAAGAAGTTTCCTCGCAGCCGGTTCTACTTTAAAACTTTGAAAGTAAAATTTGTATTTCTATTAAGTAAATGCATATAAAGCACGATTGAAGTGATAGCTTTATCCACCTAGTAAAATTATTTGAGTAAGCTACTTCGGAAGCTAGGCAAACAAAACAATTATCAATTTTCATTAGCGCAGGCCTTTGTTTGGCCAATAAATTTGCAGATAATTAAGATCGTAAAGATATAATATCGAAACCAGTCGGGCTTTCAGGTAAAAGATAAACGTTTTAATAGCCTTTTGTTTAATCAGCTCTATTGTGGGCAAAATCTGATAGACGCGGATGCAATTAAAATACATTTCAGTTATAACATTTTTCGCTTATATTATATGCTAAAACCTTAGCGAATTTCCTTACAATCTTGTCCTAGTAAAGTAGAAAAGGGTAGATTTGCTGAAAAGGTAAGGCGATTACAAGACCTAATCTAGATCAAAAAGTTAGAAACCGTAAAAGCTCGACTGATCCATCAGTCCAATCACAAATCCATATGAGCTTCGTCTTTCAGAGTAATTAAGATGTCGATCATGCGTCAGTCGATGTAAAACAGGGCTTTTTGTGTTCCGTCCGCGTATCTCTCTTCCGCTAAACAACAGCAAGAGGTTCACTCTTGTGACTGCTGCGGGTTTATGCTGGTAGTTTTATTTAGGTTAGCAAGCCCCATTAACGCCAAGTTGACTTTCCCGTTTTCTTTATATGCCTACATGCTGATTGAAGATACAAAGGGGGGAAACAGGGGCGCCGAAACCATTTCTCTTGAGAGGATAAAAGGCTTCTGTCGAGACGTTTAGTTATTGTCAGAAAATATTCTCTAAACTGTCGCTTACAAATGAAAAGAACAAAAATTTAATGTTTTAAAACTTTATTAACTGCCGGCGTTCGAACATCAAAGTGTGTTTCAAAAGTTCAAGGCTTGTGATCTTGAATAAATCTCAAGGGAGGAATTAAAACGAGTTTACGAATTCTTCTTGTAAATGTAAACTGTTGTACTTAATAATCGAAATATTTTTTTTTAATTTAGAAGCGATCAGTTGAATTCTACTAAAATAAACATTTACACAGAAAGTATTACGGAGTATGTTGTGATTTGCGTAGAAGTAAGGTATGTTCATATTTATGAGGTAAGAGCAAATCAGGTGTTTGGTAATAGTAGTTTTGAGGTACAGCACTCTGTCACCAATGCGACGATTCAAAGTTCAATTCATATAAAATTTGTTTCTTCGTAATTATATTTTATTTGTGTTCAAAATCTATTATAAATCCGTAACTGTCTCACCATAATGACGATTAAAACTTGCATCTCGGAACGATTTATCGCTATAACATAACGGCTGGCTTTTTGTATGTCGACGCAGTTTATTGAGTGTTGTCGCTTCTGTTGGTATAAGTTGCTTATTTATGAGTTATTTTAATTCTAGCAAATTAACAATGTGTTTGATGATATATCGCACCAACAACAAACAAATAGGAACGGTTCATTGATATAAAATGGAAGCTCGACTAAGTTCCGCTTATAACTAAAAAGTGTTTATTACAAAACTATTTACTACAAATTCTTAGTATCAATGCAGTGTTACACAGTCTTGGGGATTTAAAACTGTATGTAATGTATTATTATGTATGTCATTATATCATCGCATCTCTGATTTATATGAACAAAGACGAATTTAACTTCCGAATTATATGCAAATGTCTGAGAACATTTTTTAGTGCTTATTTTATAAGTTTCAAAAACACTTTGAAATTATCCGTTAAGGCACTTTCTAGAAATGAGAGCAAAAGATCCCTTTCGTGCAATTGAAATTACGTAAACCTACTTTGTGATTCCTTTGTATCTTCATTGTTTGTGTCTATTTTTCTAACAACAGCAACCACACAATGCCAGCATTAAAAGATTAGAGGGCTCGAATAATCCATTTTCACCTTCAACTGTATACAGAGAAGTATATAGTTTTAGGGCGCAAGGGATTTTCAACGAATTTCTTTTAAAAATTGCCACAATAATTTTCTTGAAACGAAGGACGCCCCAAAGCGATTTCCACACGCTTGACGGATTAAAGCTTTTGAACCCCTCAAATATAACAATGGGCAATTTCGTACATTTTTATGTTGATAAACTGTGATCAGCACCATCTTAAGACAGCAAATTTGTGCTCACTCGATTAAATATACGTTTTAAAACTTAAAGTGCCAAAAAAGTTTCATATGGCTAGTTCAGTGAACAAAAATGTGGTAAATAAGAAGGTACTTCTATAAGCGAAGGCAAGCGTTGAAACTTCTTAGTGTTTAGGAGAAGATTAAACAACAGAGCAGAGTTGGATTAACTTTCCGTAGGTGGGATTTGTGAAAATGGATTTATTTGTAGCGTGTACAGCGCGTGCTCATTTTTAAAAGCGTTTCTTTTAATGGTTTTGTATCTCACTCTGGCATACGGACTACCTCTAGGATTTTGATGACAATACGGTTTCTACATTTCTAGGAAAGCAGAAAGGTGGTATTTGAAAATCGTTTTTCTGTACATCTTGAGTATTAGGTTTACAAAAATATTGAAGACATTTGCTGATTTATTCACGGATGTTTCAATAATGTAAGCCAAAAATTAATAAAAATTTTGTAACGAAATAGAAAAAAAACATAAGTGTTCGAAAACGTTTCCTTAAACAGCTATAACACTTTTTCGAACTATTTAATTTTTATAAATACCAATAACAATACTTATTAAATACCTATTCAAAAATTAGAATGGCGTAGTAAAAAACAGATGTCATGAGTATTATTAGTCATTAGTGACTGTCACTTTATTTAATGCGAATTTAATTAAATTTAAATGATACAAGGGTAAAGGAATGGAGGGCATGTACTTATGTATGATCATGCATTTAGAAACAGCTTGTGGGCGACTCGCATGTACTTGGACGCATTTCCACTCGCTATACTGCAACACATGTGGTAAATGCATTATGGTGCTGTAGTACAATTTAGCCGAACTGCTCCAGAACATTTGAATAATGTTTATTGAAACCATTGGATGAGTCAAAGACGACCAAACAAATGGCCTCCGCGTTCTTCAGACTTAGATTTTCATCTTTGGGTTTATTCAAAACCCATCAAGGAAAATTAAATTCTCCGTTAGAGGGTAGTAAACGGTTATAAAATAGATCTAAACTTTTTGAATGTGTTCCGCAGCCTTTGGTTCAACTAACTCAGTGCTGCTTAGAAGAAAACAGTGGTTACTTTGCACATTTTGTGTGAAATATGTTACAAAGTTCGATGTTTTGGAAAAATCGTCATAACTTTTAAGAAGGAGGCGTTTCTATACACGTTTTTAATCGGCTTTTTTTTAAACTTTGTGGCGCCTAATACACCCTTAAGTTTTTGATGTTCAGTATTTAAACACCCGATAAGCGTAAAGTAAAAAACTTTAGTTCTTTGGGATTGTTGTATAAAAATGCACTACAGTAATCCCTAAAAATTGATTTTTCTCAAAAACGGCTATGAAAAATTGGTAAAATTATTTTTTTTATGTAATTTTTTCAAAAATCTAGGTTAAACGTCAAATTGGCGTCATCCCTCCCCCCTGACCGTTTCTAATACTGTTCCGGAGATAATATTTAAAATTGATTTTGGACACTTCTTTTAAGGGGCTGTAGGTCCCCATGGAAGCATTTCCTAACAGACTTTTTGTCTTAATTTTATACGCACTACACGCACACAAAGCCGTGACATACCTCATACAAAATACCCTGTATAAAAAAATTTTAAAGTACCGTTTCCACGTCTTTAGTGTTTTTGAGTTAGCTACCAAAAAAATATTTTTTGTTTTTAATTAAGCTGTCCATTTCATGAAATAGCAGAAGTGAGAACAAAGCCAACTTTCGTGGGGTTGGCGTTGTGATGGTCACTACGGTGAATTCAACTTGGTACATCTACCTCTCCTAGGAGAGATTGAAGGTTTATCTTAATTGGCCCATGAAGAACAAATTTAGTGATTTCACAAAGTAAAGTGTTACTAGCTCCCAGTACAAGTGCCTAACACCTGAGAGACAGCGCGTCCCCGCGTGGATTCCTGCTCCCTGACCGTGAGATAAAAACGACTGCGTCCCAGTCACTACGTCTAAGTGACCCTACGGGTTATAAATGTGTTCAGGCGCTGTACTGGGTGGTTGGAAGTTGGCGTTTTAGGCAGTTGAATGTGAGCCCCAATAAAGAGTGCTGTGACTGCTAATATTAGGACTCTGGGTCCTAGGGGTGGGATGCACTTTGCCTGCTTACTCCCACTATCAAAATGTCGACGCAGAGGGCTCGTGGATTTGCACACCCGACCCTGTTAAGGTACCGGTCACCATGATAAAACCGGGTGCCGACCAATCTAGGCAGTGCGAAGTTAGCCAGTACTGAGTACTGCGAGTAGCCCAACTGCTAGGGTCAGCTTTGGCAATTCTGGACGGTCCAGCTAGTAACATTACAGACTGGTGCCGCGAGGACCAGACCCGAGCCTGCGGGGGAACAGCAGCACTGTCTTCGTCACAGCGTAGGACTCGTAATAGCAGTGGCAAGTATGTGCAGACTAGGGCCATCTTGGTGCGGCTTGACGGGTAAGCTGCATTTTAGCTCGAGCACTAAATTTCAGAATCAGTAGAGATTTAGATAATCTTCCCACAGCAGTGGAGACTTATGGCTCGCAACTTAATGTCGTAACTTGTTTTCGTTGGCTGTCGTTAACTTGGGCAATGGCGCAAATTGTGAATAATTTAATCCAGCCTAAAGAAAGCCGTGACAGATAAGACTAACGCTAGGTACCGCCACGGTAATAACGAGGTGTGCTGTAATGGCTTCTTCGTAGTGCACTGTGTAGATACGACATGCACATTGTACATATAAACAAATATTATTGACACAAGAGATGTTTTGACATAAAATCGAATGCTTATGAACAATGTTAAAAATATTTTAAATAAACCAAGTGTTATGCAAAAAGTGTGTTAGGCTGTTTAAGTCTAAATTAAAAAGTACTGCAAAGTTAATTATATGCAAACAAGCAAGAAAATAAATTTAAATGTTTGTAGGAACTGCTAAAAATTGATAAAGAAAAAATGCGGTTTTGTGAAAATGTCGAGGTTAAAGAACTCTAACCAATTCGACTATATACACGCAAGTTTACAAGAATTAAAGCAAACAAATAAGTTCAAATATTTAGCAATTGATGCAAAGCTCAAAGGAAATCGAAAAACGTTGGTAATCGAATACACGCTATTCCCATCAGGAAAGAAAAGTAAACGTAATAATTCCTTTAATTTTTTTACTAGCAGTAAATAAATCATAAATCCAAAAGACGAAAATTCGTTTTCAAATTCGCATCGAAAACATAAAAGTTAAAGGTTTTCAATGTTTAAAATCTAACTTTTTAATGTCTTGTGGTTGTCACGTTTTGTTTTGCGGTAGCGCCTTCATATAAGGAGGATGTAGTGCATGAAAGTGCAATCTCGCTTGTTTGCTTGCTGGAAAATGTCGCTAGCGCTAGGAAATAAATTTAGATAAGGCCCTGGTTTGTGGCAAATAACACTGCGCTATGTGAGTAAAGCGGGAAATGTTTATTCCAATTTTTTTCTTAAGTTCTGTGAATAAGTTTAATTGAAAATGGCATGAAGTAACTTTCAACAAGGTAAAATTTAAATGTTTATTTTATTTATTTTTGCATCATTATGATTATATTGACTATAGGTATATAAAATACTTAATTACTTCAACAATATTTATATATTTTAACCTTATACGTATTTAGTAATTAAGTATTTTATATATCTATAATCAATAAATATAGACTTCAACGAAGTAAAGCTAGAATTTATTAATAAAATTATGGTTACATTCTGTTAGTCGTTGTGTTTATGAGTTACAGAAAATTATAATTTTATAAAACATTTAACAGATTTTTGTTGTAACACATTTTACTTTTTTTAAAAGTGTTGCGACACATTTTTACATATACATATTTATTATGAAATTTAAATATACATCTTGGCAAACAATAAAAGCAAATGAAATAATTTTTAAGAAGGTTCTTTAAAATTCGTAAAGTTAAAATTTAATTTTTTAAATATTTAAGAACGGGTTGTTTTAACATATTTAAATCTGAAACTGGTAAAAATGTTGTTAAACATTTTTTTGTTTAATGTTTACCTTATTTTTTGCATACTGCAACAAATTGTTTGACCAACGCTGTAAGCTCAGTGACGTGATCGTGATCTATATGTATTCCTTATTCCTATATCCTTTCCGCTTGTCGCAACTATTAGTGATGTGGAGCTCCTACTTCTCCAACCTACCAAACCGCGTAAATAGCTGCCTTTACATAAAGACCATTTTTCTTTGTACGCTGGACCGCTATAATATTCCATAGAAAAGCTACATCGCAAACCAAACGGCCAGCTGGCCTGGTCACGCGGCAATGCCTTTCAGAAGCCTGCGTAGAGCGGTCCGTCAAGACTGCCTTTTACTGTTACCACATTAAATGTGACAGCAATAAAACGATGGCTAAACAGAGTGCAAGCACTAAACAGATACCAAATAAAACAATATAATGTAATACCATTTCATACAACTAAGCTTTAGAGGAAAACTCGAAACATTTTTAAAAGACTTAAACAGCAGTAGGAAACAATGACAGTAGTGCATACTGAATTTAATTTTTTTGGATTTGCAAACGACGATTTTAAGAATTGTCAGTATTTTTCGAAACATTACGTAACGTAACAGGCCGTATAGAAACGTCGCGTCAGTCGATATTAATTCAGGTGGTCGTGCTAACAACTATTCATGCTTTGTTGGCAGAACCCAAATTTTGTTGTTTTCATTGTTTTTGATTGTAAAGAGAAATCAAATTAATATCTACGCACACAACTGTTATTGAAGTTTGATGTTGAATTTTAAACGTGTAATAAGGAAGTGTTTCGAGTTTTTGTCATAAATTTTGTTATAATTTTAAACTTATCTGACCGCCCCACAGCGTTGATACCATTGAATACAAAATTTGCTGCAGAAAAGTAGGTAAACATTTACTAAAAAAGGCTTTTACTAACAGCTTTTTTAACATCTTCGCTATACGAGGTATAGCTATGGAGAAAGGTATTGTGATCGTCAGGTTGGATTCGGAGGAAATGCGTTTATTACGCGAAGTCTTTTTTGCTCTCTGTGTGTCTGTGTGTCTGTTGTGACTGCTGGACTGTAAAGTACAGTCCAGACATCTTGGCGCAGAAAAACTGAATTTGGGTCAAGCATGGTTAATTGCAATAGGATGCTACCGCAAGACAATGTGGTTGCTGCGCCAGAAAATGCGTTAGAGAAGGGGTGCTCTATTTTAAAATATACACGCTTGAAAAAGAACTCTAGATTCATATTCTACGCATGTCGAATAGCCGATCTGCGTAGACGCGATTTCCCTATCAGCCCCATAGCCCTCAACCACCCTCCCAGTATAACCCCACAACGAATTTTTGATATTAAAATAAGGAATTGCGGCTTCAAAACTGGCGTGAACATGTTAAATTACATAGGAACAATCTTCCATAAAGGAAGCACTTCTAGAAGGTTTTCGTTTGGTCGTTTCCTAAACAGTTTATATGGATAACTGCCAAAATAAAGACCAAATAATGAAATCGGTTTTAGATACCAACGAATAATTTCTCTATTATGACCAGCTTCAGAATTAAATAAGGGGCGTAATAAGTGTTGTTCACCGAGTTAGACACGTTTGAGAACGTAATTTTATTTAAACAGTGTGTCGTTTAGTTTTTGTTGAAACTAAAAATACAAAAATGTAGGTCTTTGTTACAAATTCCAACAGCTTTAAATGTCAAAAATGTGAATGACTTACCTCTAAATAAATCTTTGTTAACAATTACTAAAGAGGGTCATTTAAAAGTCACTCTCCTCCTGTTTCAAAAAACTATTGAAAATATTACTTTTTTTCGTAATGAAAGTAATGTTTGAGGACTAATGGGAAATTTTTTGTAATGTAACGTGACTGAGCAGTGACTTCATTGATAAGTTTCTTAAACGACAATACAAATATTTTCTTACGCAGTTAGATAGAGATTTTTTTGCTTTAATATTATAAAACTTTCATACTCTCACGTTACAAAACTTCGAGGAAAACGTAAAAAAATGCTCTTTAAAAGTAAGCGGGCCACATATCTGGACAAAAAATGTTTGATATTTGTTTAGCTATTGATTAGCTTAGGTCAACAAACTTCTTTCAGTCATTTAACCAGATCTCACTTTCAAAATGGATGATAATTGTTTTCATATACAATATAATAAAACTTTACCTATTTATCGGCAAATTTTAGGTGTATACACAAAACATTGTTGCTTGGCAACGCAGGAGAACACAAAGCATGTATATAAAATTCCCGACTGCGGAGCAGGAGGGAATTTTGCATGCTCTGTCGTTCGAGTGCGTTTGCCAATAAGTAATAAAGTTGAGTGATACACAACTAAAATTTACTAAGAGAAAAATGTAAAGTCGAGTTATACTGTGTTGAACAAAGTCTCAAAGAATTGAAACTAATTTTCGAAATTTAATTACTTGAAACGATGTAACTGTTGGGGATTTTTTGGCAACGGCGTGTTTTTTTCGAGATAAACGAATTGCTATTAACTCAAATTTTTGTTGTTGCTAGGCAACGAATGAATGAGAGAATTTGTCGTTAAACCGAATTAGTTCATATGCAGTTAGTTATTGCTGAAGCAAACTGTGTTATTCTTATTTAATAAACTATTTTTTGTATCGTAGCATGTGCAGTGTTTTTGTTTAAAATTCATGGACTGGTTAGTTCAACCATTTCTTTGAATTTTTCTCACAATTTTTGTATTGTAAAAGCCAGAAAGTTTCACATCATTAAAACAAAAAAAAATCTTTCTTTAATTGCCTAAAGAAATGTTTCAATTGACGTTTACCAAAATTGTCGATTGCGTCACTGCTCAGTCACGTGACATTACAGAAAATTTGGGAATATAGCTTAAAGTAGCTGATTAGTCCCCAAACAACTTTTGACACACAACAAGGTGCCACTTAAATAACTGGTCTTCTATGTTCTTACTACTTCTATTTTAGACGTAAATCATTGTTAACAGTTTTACAAACAAATTAGAATTAGGGTTTCGCTAAAAACGTTCCATTTAAGGAAACAACAAAAACGGGCACACAGTTTGCAAAATTGTGAACACTGGTGCGACCAAATTTCATATTTGAGAACTTTTAGTATTCGAACCTAAATGTGAAAATAATTACATAGACAGCACAGCACGCAGCTGTAAGTTTATGAAAACAGCGCGAGAATAAACTGAGGAAAAAACCGAGCTTTTCGATACCATCATCTGGCAGCCCTTGCGCGTTTCCATAAAAGCAAAAAAACGCACCCTAATGTTCCTATTTTGTCATTTTCCTGATACTGCTAGTGACGGATATGTTTTAATTTATCAAGGGTGGAAAATTCGATGAGAAATCAATCACACAAAAATAACGGTTTCTTTCAAACGGCGTAACATTACGCACTATTTAGATGACTGGTTCCGATTTGAAGGCGTTTACATTATGTATGTGAGCGAAATCGTTCTATCCCCTACAAATACTCGAAATTTTATGGCTATTATTTTATGAGTTTTGTGACAATTCATCTTTATACGACAATGGCACTGATATCGGCATTTTCCACGTAAAACTGCGTGCTTATATTCGGAAGCCATAATATAAATGTCATTTTTAAATTTGTGGTCACTTTTGTTTTCAGTACAAAAAAAAAGTTATGCTACTGACGCTATTTAGCTTTAAAAATAGAACAATAACCCCTCGATATGAAGCACTTAACTGCTATTTCGTTTTATCGCACGCACAATAAATTTTGTAGCAGTAGATTCTTTCATATTTGCTATCGTTTTTATTCGACGATTATTTCCGGGGAACTAAACCTAATTTATAAAAAATTTCGCAAGTCGGCGAAAAGAGGATTTTAAAATCTCAATTTCCTTTCGCTGTATTTCAATTCCTTTGGTCTGTCTTTTAGCAAACAGGGGTTAGGAACATCAAAGGAGGCCAATCTCGTCACAAAATGCAATAAATGTGTAGTGACACTTGCCGAATAACTGACACACCACTATTATTCGCAGTTTTATGCGACAGTATAGCCGACAATTCGTTGGTAATTGTCAGAAAGCTTTATGTACGCTTCTGCAAGTTTTCTTGAAAAACAAACAGTTTTATTTATTGAGGCATTTCCATTTTGCCAACGGAACTTTTAAAGTGCGCCTCGGCGAAGCGAACGAATCCGGAAAATTCCCTATCTTTACTAACTGCAATGGAAACTACTAGTTACTTTCAGTACGTACGATAAATTCCTCCTAAATCCACACATATAACGTTCATCCTGCTTTTTACAACCCTCATTTGCCACGACTGATTGACGTTACTCTAAATCACAGCTAGCGTTGCCCATAGATCATGATTACAGGGCGTACACACAAGTTCAAGTAAATGAAGCGTTATGATTAAATGCCATTCATTGGTTGATTCAAACAGCTATCAGAACAAACAGATTTAATTAACTACTCGGTAATATAACGTCATTATCATAATTAGATATCAATTTATTCCAACTATTAACCAATAAATGCATTTCCGCGTAAAATAATTTGTAAATCTAATTTTAAACACTGAAATATCTTTCATATTTTTTTAACCTTGTAGTGTGTATATACATATACAGGGTGAAATATTATTGCTAGATTGTTTTGTAACGTCTTTGTTATAGCAGTTAGCAACAAATTGTTTAGAAAATATGTTTGTTGGGTTACTGTGCATAACCTAAAATCATTACCAGTTATACTAGGTGTTCACTCAAGCCTGTAGTTCATTATATTAAGCGAATCACGTGACAATATTATGGCTTTTTTAGATTTTACATTTTATTATAGAGAGGAAAGTATTAAAGTAGTATTATCTTAACATTAGCGGTTTTCGAGTAAAGTAATTTTTTTCAAAAATTTAGACATTTGTGAACTAATATAAATTGATTATTATTTAAGATAACAAAAACGTTCTTTTATTGCTATTTTCACAGACTACTAACACATTATAACGTATTTAGTGGTATGTTAGCAGATTATTACATAGAGTATTTATAATTTATTGTCCCTTTTGCAAAACTTCAACTGTGAATAACTTTTCAATTTCAAATAGAACACCCAGTATTTTCAACACCATTAAATAGAAACTTAAGTCTTCTTTTAATATGATTTAAAATTTGCTAAAAAATATTAATCTATCTATGGTTTTTCGTGTTTTCTGGATTTCAATTTTATAATATGCAAATTAAAATAGATGTGCTATGAAAACCAACAAATAAGCTAAAGTGTTAACTTCGAGTGGAGTTTCGCATACTAAATACTAATACTTGCCGTATTTGCAAAAGTGTAATTTTTTATCATTATAACGTTGTACAGTTCACCGACTATTAGATTTCTAAGAAAACAAGCAGCGAATATTTAAATTTGCGGTAGCCTGTGCAATTGATTTCCGTATTGTATCTGTACGCATAGTAGCAGCGACTTAACTGCACAAAAGCAAGATAATCGCCGCGCCCTACAAATTCCTCTTCGGATGTTGGACCAAAATTGCTATAATAGCATTATTTGCAAAGTTATTAAAATTTCAAAGCAAAAATTAAAAATACTTTTTTTAACTAGTGCTAATTAATAGGCGTAGTTAATATCTTGTAACTGCCGGAAAATACGTTGATTTTAAAAAGTATCGTTTTCTTTCTATATTTTTTAAATAATTAACAATTCTTGCTGACCCTGTTGAGGTACGTCAAATAGTCTATCGAATTGATAAAAGTTTGTAACGATCGGCGTTTGAGTTTTTAAATAAATAATTAATCAGTTTCAAATTTTCTAAAAATTCCTGGAAAGTATCCGAGCAAAATTTGGGTAATTAATAAAAAATAAATTTGTAGTTTACCGCAAGCTCTATCAGAAAATTTAAAACAAATGGTGTAGACAGTTTTTAAAAAATATTCCATTTTATAATTTTTAAAATTTTAGAGCGCGCTGCTCTAAAATTTTAAATTGCGATCGTTTATTGATTTTCGAAATTAATTTTTCTTCATCGTAAACTACAAAGGACTCTCAAACAAGTTGTTGCTGACCCCGATCAAACAACCACTTTTTGAGTAAATAGGCGTTAAAGTCGGGATTTACTAAAAAAAATTGTAACGGACGCCCTTCTAAAGCTAGAGAGTTCGGTAAAAAAATTTTCGATTTGATTTTTTCTCAGATAACGTGCTTTAATTTTCAAAATTTAGTTTTGAAAGAAAAACGATACCAAGAAAACAGGTCTAACTTCCGATTCCAATTTCGGATTTTTTTTTGAAAAGATTAACTAGAACTACAATTTTATATACACCTCTTGATTTAAAATTTCATCAAAGTCGGTTCGGTACTTTTGCCCTTAGAGGAGTTACACACAGATATTTTTTGAAAAACACTTTTCTGGGTTCCTTAAGTCCTAAAACATTAAATTTTAGATTTCAAAAATTTTTATGAAATCAATATTTCCCTATACCGAAGGTATAGGAAAATTTGTTTTTAATAGTTAAATAACGCGTTGGTATATCAGTAAGTAACGAACAATTATACCAACTAAGTATCTTATTATTTAGTTAGTGGAATATTCTGAAAAATTATACTCGTAAATAAAAAGTTTTCGACAATTCTGTTTTTCATTGGCCAACTCAATTGTGTTGAGGCACGGCAACATCGCTCTTCCTTCAGACTCGCAATCGATGTTTCCTAGCAAAACCAAGAATTTGTTTTTAATTGGATTTTTAATTCACTTGTGGTATTGCTGTTGAATATAATATAATTTTAACTGTCAACAAAATTTATACCTAACCTAATAAATAATCTTCTTAATGTATTTCAAAATTATTGTAAAATATTGTTAAAATTCAAAATACAGTGGGTATAAATTGCATGAATAAGTAACACACTACAAAATACGAATACCAAATGCCTACACAAAATACAATTTTAAGTCGCAAAAGCCATCAAATATATGAAATTTGTCAGCGGGTAAAAGCGAAAAAGATCTTTGGGTTGTAATGGCTTTGCCCTTCTACAATCAGGTTTTTTTAAAAGAAAAATGACCTCCGATTGGTTGATGCTAATTGAGGAAAATATTCGCTAATAAATTAAAACATTTGTTTGTTTTATTTATTTATTTTAAAAATAAAATTAATTTGACAGCTTGTTATACAATATTCGTGAAATAATCCAATCATATTACACTCGTGGATTAAAAAATATCTGGAGAAAATCACTCAAATTTTCTGCGTAGCAACTCGGGTTTACTTCGTTTTAGAATTTTCAAGCAAAACTAACACTCGTTATGCAAAAAGCTTTTGTAATTGTATCTTGGTTGTTTTTCTTCTATTAATTCATTTGCGGTACGACTGTTGAATAAATTGTATACTAGTTTAAAGTACAGAGTCGTTCAAAAGTATGAAACAATAGTTCTGGTGGCGTAACTATCGGTTGTGACCAAAAATACTTCAAATAAAAGTCTTTTGTAAATGTATTATCTACATTTTTGCATCTTTCTTAATTTGTTTGACTCTTGCTGTAAGCGCTGTGATGCGATCGTTATTTTTTCAAATAGCAGTATTTTCATTCGTTCGGTAAAAAACTCTTTTTCAAAAGATATAAAATACCTACCTTTATCTACGACTGTTTGGATAAGGATTTATTAGGTCATTCATTTGCGTTACGTAATGAGGTTCATTATCACACTAGTAAGGTAAATGAATTCATTACCTAACTTATTTTATTTACACAAGCAATGGAAAAAAAGAGAGGTCAGCTCTGACCAATTTCTGTTAATAATTTCCAATTTTTAATTGTTAATACTTGTTGAAGCTTTTATCATTTCTTTTTCTCCCAGAATTCTTTTTATCAAATTCTGAGCAGTTGTAGACAAAATTGGATATGTGGCATAATGCATTATTATAGCACTCGTGTAATTTCACACTCGTATTATAAAGAAACCTTGTTGCCAGTAATAAATAAGTATTACATAACAACATTTTCTAGAAAACTAGAAAAAACTTTTAGAGTAATCGATTCAAACAACAGTCTGAGACAATGACAGAATGAATTTTATAGCACACTACTGTGATTGCGGTAGTTTTCCGCATTTTACTGTTAAATTGTATATAATAAATAAAATAATAAATAAAAATAAACTTATTAAATAAGGGCAAAAAATAGCTACAGTGCTGTTTAAATATTTGTGCATTTGTGTCACAGCGCTTACAGCATTACTGAGATAATTTTTGAAGTATGCAAAAAGGTAGGAAAAGGTTTACCAAAAAAATTGTACCCAAAGTATGTTTTGGTCAAAGCAATATTTGAGCTATAGTTTTGAAACATCTTGTACAATAAAAATGTTATTTGAAACAACATTACCATTTTAACTGTCATCGGAAAATTTTGAGAACAAAGCTACAATTTTGAACTTAAAAATTCCATTTCGAACATTAATAGAAGAAATGATTTAAAATGTTGAAAATAAAATTTAAATAAAATTAATTTTTTAAGATGGATCCAAACATTTAGAAAAAAATTGCAATATATTATTTGAAATACACGCTTACAATTTTGTAACTAGAAAATTTCAAAATTAAACTATAGAAATAGATAAAACTTTTAAATAATCGAGAATAATTTGCATTACAATGTTCACAAATCAAAGGTTTGATCTACTAAATTTCACCAAACTGTCAATTTAAAATCTTGAAGACATAAAGCTTGAAAAAGTTATAATAATAAAAATTTTAAAAAAATGTGTTCAAAGCCTCAAATACCAAAAATTAATTTTCTAAATTGTAACTAAAAGAACTTAATTTTGATAACGCATTTTTTTACAAACTTAGAATAAAGAATAGAAAAAATAAAATTATAAAATCTAGTAAAACTTGAAATTAAAAAAAATATATAAAGATTAAATTTGAAAATCCAAAATTTTTAATATTTTATTTTAAAATTTTGACAAAACGGATCGTTCTAAAACCTTAAACCAGAAACTTCAGGTTTAAAAATTTTTAATATTATCACTAACATGTCAATACGGGTAAAATTGGCAACTGCTAGCTGCAATTTAAAAAATAAAGACATAGTGAAATTTTTTACAAGAACACATAATTTCTAGTTGGATTCTGCAAATAAAAAATTTTAAATTTTATTTAAAGAAAGTTACAATAATTATGTAAAAGAAGAAAATTTAAAACATAAAAGCCTTTGCGCAGAACAAGAAAATAAGCATATAAAACATAAGCACCCTGTAATTTTCCGAAGCTTTTAGGATTTCCAAACAAATGTATTACCATTTCTTAAAATATTACTGATTTAGTAATTCTTTAAAAAAAACTAATAAATTTCAGAAATTATTACTTTAATTGTCAATATACTAACAAATCAAGCTGGAGAAAAGGTAGACGTATTAATTTGTTAAATCGTGTCTTTTATTTTTAAAGACATTTTAAGAGTTTAAAATAATATTAAATTTATTTTTAAATTAATGAAAAAGGAAAGAAAGCCGAACGATATTATATTAAGCTCTTTGCGTTATCAAAAGGAACGAAAAAAGCGCAATTCTTTTCTTCTTTGGCATAAAGAAGGAAGTAATTTATTGAGATTTTTTTCAAAAACTGTAGTCTATGAGTTTTCAAAATCTGTGCATAACTTTTGAATTATTAAATATTTTCCTTATAATTAGACAAGCGAGGAAGTTTCGGTTACAAGTATAATCGGATTTACTAGCATTGAGTGATTTCTAAATTGCCCTGTTTAAGCCCAGCAATACTAGTTAGGTTTAGAGCTAAATGAAGCACTCCAATTAACAAATCCATGTAACCAACAAACAGACGTATTTATAGATTTATTGAAACGAGTAGGTAGCACTTTGTCTAAACGAAACCGATATTCAATCAGACGCCACAGTGTTTAATAAATTAATTGCCCTCTAGACATTATTCCGGGTGTTACTTTTCGCTGCGATAATGGTTTAGTGAATTTTATACAATTTTCGTGTCACAGATCTAGTATTACTAAATTTCCCCCGGGTCCGGATGATATATAACGGGAAATAAAAACCTCACCACTCTTGCTGGAGTTTGAATAATTTTGCGAAAAGACTTTACACGACGTTTATAGCGCTTTAAGGGCATACCCGGAGTTTTAAAACAACAAGAAATATCAAGCGATTTGAGTTCAAGTCGTTAGGGAATTGTAAACACTTCGAAAAATATCCTATATAATTTAACAACTTTGTTTACAGCGCGCACAGTTTGGGTTTAGTACGGAGATGAAAGTAGAGATTAGTCAGTTGGTTCAAGTTGAAATAGCCCTCACAACCGCCAATTAATAATTTAAGTTTCTACCTTATTTATGCAGCTTTAGCTCTAACTAAAGTTATCTGATTAGTTTCGGCACGCACAAGTAATAAAGAGCGCGGGTGTTATTACCTACTTTTGATTAGTTCCAATTTTTTATAAAATCTAGGGAAAAAGAAAATGTAAATTAGGCTAGCAAAGGTGTTTTGACATACCTGAGCACGCGGCGCTAAAAACAAGACAGAATTGCAGGATCCACGTCGCCATATCGATGAATAATTTAAAAGTCTGGAGCGCATCACATTTTCCTCTATGTTTTGTTAGTTAAAACACATATTAAATATAAGTTTCAAAGTTGATACAAAACATAGTTTAATTATCACCAAAACCAATTAAACTTTATTACTTTATCTTAAGTTAAAGTTGCCGGGCAGAACGAGAATTTATTTAAGAAATAAATTTTTCAATTTTTACGTCATTTTCCATCTCGGAACTTCAAAAAAAGTGTTAGGTTCATTAATGACTGTGCGCAAAGTTAACGTTACGTTTACTTTAAAAACATTTCCCACATGTGTTAGTAAGGGCACTATGCTAAATCTGAAAGTAACCCTCGCACTGACTGAAACGCCACCCTGAAAATCGTGGAGACCCGGTAAAATAAGCTCGCGAGTGCGCATTCTATGAAATCTATACTTGCTCATCGGCGGCCACGGCAATATTTTAAAATAAGAAAGTGTCCCAAAAAGTTACTTAACCGATTTGTACTTGCCATTGTGAAAATCTTATTGATGACTTGATAGCAATTCGGGGAAGGTTTAACTTCTGTAGCGGGCCCTCCGCTTCCGTTCTCCACAAACCTATCTATGATCAGCGATTGTTGGTTGGAGTTGTATTCAGCGGATCTGGGAAACTTGTACGCGTTGGTGTATGATATCCCGTTTCCCTCGTCGAGGGACAGCAGTAAAAAGAATCGGGCATTTTGCGATACAGGCATAAAATTGACGGCATTGATACTTTATTTGCGAAATTGCCTCGATGGGTTACAATATTTTGCCGTATAAATGTTCCATCTATATTCATTTTCCCCGAATGAATGCCAAATTTTCCATTAAAACCGGTCGAACGGAATGAAAAGGAAATCGTAAAATTCCCAAATTGCTTGATTGTTCCCTAAATGCTACCAATTAATATGCATTTACGCCACAACAATACTTTACAAACGTTGACATTTTGTAAGTCAACACTAAATTTTTTTTTTCGAAAAAACTGAGCACGTGCGAAGCCCCAGCATATAGCTTTAATAAATTCTAAACGCTGTAAATGAAAAACATCTTTTATAAAATTTAAGCAGCAACCTTGAAGCCAATACCACGTTTTCACTTTTTTTTCTAACTAATTCGAATTCAAAGACTACCATAACAATGATTACATTTTTAGAATAAAGAACACGAAACTATTGAGTAGTAACGATTTTCACTTTTAAATACTAAAGTTAAGCAAAATTTCTTCATAAAAGCTGTCGGAAAACCCCACAAAACCCTCCTCGCATTTATGTAAACTTTTTAAATCTATTAATATTTCAAGAATTTTAGAAACTTGAAACCTGTAAGCAATGCGATAATTTTTAAAAAATTTTGAAGTTTTAAAACTCTACAAATTTAAGTTGCATATGTTTTAAATTTTGAAATCTTTTGAAAACGACACTTTTTGAAAAATTTATTAAGTTTGAACGTTTTAAATAATGTTTTAGAAAATTTGCTATAAACAATTTTCTAAATTATATGAAATTTTGTAAAGTTAAAGAAGCGTTAAACATTTTTGAAAATTTTGATAATTTTTGAAAATTTTAAATAACTTGAAATTTTAAACATTTTAGGAAATATTGAAAATTTTTGAAAATTCAAAAACCATTTAGTTCAATTTTTTTGACAATCTTTATTTTTTAGTATTTGTTAATTGTGAACAATATTTATTCGTTGGAATCTAAAATGATTCCATTATTTGGTCTTTAATAATAATAATAATAATAATATTTATTTGGCACCTGATACAATAATTATTGTTTAGGCAAGTCAGAGTATACATACTAGAGATAGTACAATACTTATAATAGTTATAAACTACAATTTATGAAAAAAGCATCGATGGTGTAATAGGCCTCGCTAATCAGGAAAGTTTTAACTGCAATTTTGAACTTACGGATCGGTAGGTTACGGGTGTTTTCGGTCAATCTGTTAAACAATTTTAAAGCTATGTAACATGTAGGTTGTTTCTGAGTAGAAGTTAAACGATTATAAGGGATTACAAAGTTATTTCCCTGCCGAGTGTCATGATAATGCTTACTTAACTTTAATTTATGTTGACCTGATTTGACGTATAAAAGACATTCATAGATAAAAAGGCTGTACAAGGTGAGTATTTTTAGTTTCACGAACAGCGGTTTGCAGTGTTCTCTGTAGTTAGCCCCTGCCAATATCCTAATCACACACTTTTGAAGCACAAATAATCGGTCTACACTGGCACTTTGGCCCCAAACTATAATGCCGTAGCTAATTTGACTGTGAAAATTTGAGAAGTAGAATAATTTTACGGTCTCCATTCTGGTGAGTTGCTTTAGTCTTTTTATCTGGAACGTTGTTTTTGCCAGCTTTGTTGCTAAATTTTTGATATGGAAATGCCAGTGTAGATTTTCATCTAGATAAAAACCCAAACATTTTACAGTTTTTTCCGGACAGCTTCGGTGGTGCGGAGTGAAAATGATGTTTTGGGTCTTCTCCGTGTTTAGCTTCAGTCGATTTGTTGCAAACCAATACCTCGCTTCATTTATATTTCTTTCCAGCCTCTCCCTCACATTTGACTCTTCCGTTCCAGAAGTTAAGATAGTGGTGTCGTCTGCAAACATAACCGTTTTCTGTGCATTGCAATCCATGTCAAAATTGTTTACATACAGCAGAAAAAATAAAGGGCCCAAAATTGAACCTTGCGGTACTCCAGTTTCCAGGGGTAGCTCTCGCGATATCGCATCATTTAGTAGTACAACCTGACTCCTATTTCTCAAATAGTCTAATATCAGTGCATTAGGTAGACCACGGATGCCGCAGCACTCCAGCTTGTCCATTAGTAATTTATGGTTCACACAATCGAAGGCTTTACTCAGATCAAGAAAAGCCGCGCCGATTTTGTTCTTCGTGTTAAAGTTTTGTACTACTTCATGCACTATTTCAATTATAGCTTGCGTAGTGGACTTACCCTTTTGGAAACCAAATTGTGTTTGGGAGATAATTTTATGTTTAAGCTCCATTAGTTGCTCAGCTATGACTTTTTCTATGATTTTAGATATGACTGGCAGGATAGATATAGGACGATAATTTGAGACGTTATTTTTATCGCCACTTTTGAAGATCGGGATTACCCTTGCCAATTTTAGCTCTTTAGGAAATACACTTTCGCTCACGCATCTATTTACTATGTGTTCTAAAGGAGTGATCATTTCTTCCACGGCAAATTTTAGGATTCTAGTGTCTAATCCATATACATCTTTGCTCGTACTACTCTTCATACTGTGTATAATGTTCCGGAGTTCGGTTTTCATAACTGGACGCATGTAAAAAGAAGCCAATGGAGCTCTTTCGATTCTGTGCGGTTGTTCCAGCAATTTTTCATCGGCAGGAATTGTTTCACAAATCTTCTCACCAATTGTGGTTAGGTACGTGTTGAAGTCATCGACTGGTATATAAACTTTTTCAGTATGTCTGTTTTGCATTTCTCCGTGAATTACCTCCCAGGCTGCTTTATTTTTATTACCGGCGTTATTTATATATTTACTATTTGCAGATTTTTTGGCGTGTTGAATCTTGGCTCTGTACTGCTTCCGGAAATTTAGAAAAGCAGTTCGAGAATTTTCAGTTTTTGTAATACTGTATATAAGCGATAGTGCCTCAAGAGTGTTTCTCATTTTGGCAATTTCCCTTGTAAACCACTTGGTGAGCATGTTACCGTTTCTACCCTTACTGGCCTTTTCCGGAAAGCATTCCGTAAAGTTCTTTAGGACGGTATCATGAAAGTTAGTATAAGCTTCTTGTGCGTTTCCCAATTTGTATTCTGCAAGGTGGATTTAAAACTTACAAGATTACTTTGAGTTATGGGTCGATGCTTTTTATTGATTATCTCTTTTTGGTCCTGACACTTTCGGTATTTATAATTAAACATTATACCTTTATGATCCGATATAAAAGGGTCAATAACGTTCATTTTATAATCATCTCTGACAATGTTTGTGAAGACGTTATCTATTACTGTAGCACTTTTTTTATTTATTTTGGTTGGTACATTACTATTTGTTACAGTTAAATTAAAAGAATCTAAAATGTCTGAAAGTCGTCTTTATTTCGGCAGTTACCGAATTAAACATTTTACGTAAACGACCAAAAGGAAACCTATCAGAGGTGCTTTCCTATTGTCATTTAATAGGTTCATACGGTTTTTGAAGAAGAAATTCGTATGTTTTTCTTATCGAAAAGTCGTTGTGAGGGACACTAGGGGGTGGTAGGAAGATCGGGCTCGGCGCACATGTGTTGAATACGAATCTAAGGTTCTTTTTTAAGCGCATTTATTTTGAACAATGCGCTCCCACCCCCCCTTTCCATTGTTCAAATGGTTTTCTGTAAGTTTGTGTTTTCCAGTTGCAACTAATGTTTATCCCTTGAAATCTCAAAATCGGTTTCATAATTTGGCGATTACTCAATTAATCTGTTCAGGTAAACGACCAAAAGGAAACCCCTCGGTAGTGTTTTTCCAATAGGAAGTTGTTCTTACTGTCATTTAACATGCTCATACCGATTTTGAAACCGAAATTTCTAATTTTTTGAGAAAACAAAAATGGATCATGGGGGCAGTGGGGGTTGATAGGGAAATCGCGTTTAAGCAGATCGTCCATTTGACATGTGAGGAATACTAATCAAAAGGTTTTTTTAGCGCATGTATACTAAAGTACAGCACCCCTTTCCCTCTCCCCATCTTTAAATACAATCTATCGTTTATGATATTTTGTGTTTTCTAGTTGCAAACCAATGTTTATCTATTAAAATCTTAAAATCGATTATTCACGTCCTACAGACCTTTGGGTGATACCCGTATTTTTGCAATTCCTATCTCAAGCAGAACAATAAGACACATATGTTATATTAGTTTCGATTATTTTAATTTTTACGATTAGCATTTAGAATTTAATTTTTTTATTTTTACAAAATATAAGTATTCCATAAGTCAATTGAAGCTTTAATTACTGCTCAGTAACATTTTTCTACACATTCAGTGACTATACCATGCAATATGTCCATCTAATATCACAAAATACATCAAATACTGCATGACGTAAAAAATACGACAAGCGCCTGCTTATGGTAAAATATGCAGCGCGCCCGCTCGAAGGTTAAACTGTTCAGGTAAACGACCGAAAGAAAACCTTTCGATGATGTTTTCTTAATAGAAAGTTGTTGTTATTGTCATCTATCATGCTCATGCCGAGTTTAAAAGCTAAAATTTCTAATTCTTACAAAATAAAATTGACGGCGAGGGGCAAAGCGGATCGCGTTTGCGCAGATCGGTTATTCGGTATGCGTAGAATACAAGTTTAAGGTTCTTTTTCATAGTGCACTGTGCACCCTTTTTGTTTTAGCGTCCATCTCATTTTTACGGTGTCATCATATTGCAATTATCAATCTTGGAGCCAAATTTAGTTTTCCTGCGTTAAAAAACCTGCTTATTAGTCACAATTTTTAGGTTAATATTGTTTAGTATTAAAGTAAACTCAAAACGAAAAAAACTTTGCTGAATGACCGCATTTAATCCAAATCCAACCTAACCATCACAATATCTTTCTCTACAGCTATACTTCGTATAGCGAGGAAGGTAAAAATAGATAAAATTTTGTATTGAATTTCTATATATTTGCTGCACTTAAGGTTAATTTCTCCCTAAAACAATTATACACCAAAAACATTTTAATACAAATGCAACTTGAATGTAAAATGCAAATTCGTTGGTGGAAATCTGAAAAAAGCTTTAATTTCGAAGATTATTTGTAAATGATGATATAAAACCTTTAGACTATTATGGAAATTTACACTATTCGGAATGTTTCTGTAGACTTTACATAAACTTCATAAGAGTGTTCATTCAAACAAACCACAGTAAACTCGAATCGGCAGGCCGTCAGTGAAACAGCAACTTCAGTCGAAACAGGAAAACTGAACTCATTCGCTTTAAAACCGCAACCGCTACTATTTCTTTGGAGTTTATTCCTATTTGCTTAAAAATGAGTCGGTCAACGAACATAAAATTTGTAATCATAAAGAATATGATAAACTTCAGAAACTTTTGATATTGTATAAAGAAAATATTAAATACTGGTCCTGCAATATTTTTTTAATTTCTGAACTTACAGTACTGGAAACGCGCTATAATTTGATTTTTTTCAATATCCTATTTTCGTTGTCGCTGCCTGTTGTCAAACTTTAAAATTAATATTTTATTATTTAATTACTACATGGGATGCGATAAAAAGCCTATATCGATTAGCTTCGGAATGTGAAAGTATATCATATATTATTCGCCAACACAAACTTTTTTAAACAAAATTCGAGACTGGAAGTTCAAGTTGGACATGTTTTAACGGTAGCATTTTTTTCAGTAACCGAATTATCAAAATCTAAACACAAAATCTGTTCAATAGCGCAAATTTAGCGCATTTTTTCTAATTATTTAGTTTCAAAATGGCGGCCGCTACAATCATATGCTCTTTTAATATTTTGTAGGCTTTCAGAGGTAGAGATGGTTAACATTCCAGTTCACTAATTTTACTGTGACGACTACAGGGGCAGGACTATTTAGGGAAGTTGATTTTTTCTGTCTTGCCTAATTTTTGGCTATTGAATGTGCTGCCACGTCTCTGTTTTTTAATACCAAAAAATATATAATAATGTTTCTACCAATCAAACTTCAGGTGGTGAAAACGGTTACCTCTGAACGGGGGTTTAACGATCTGTGCAGATATATTTCCTATTCTACAGTTAGCACTGTTTGGGACCTATAAACAGAAGGGATCTACAGCCCTGAGCTGAATTAGAAGTAGTTAAACTTCTGTTACCAGTAACATTTATGTTGTCAAATAACGCTCGTTGATCCTGCAAGCTTGGTTACGTCCAGCTGCACATAAACTTAAGTTAAGGTCAGAATGGAACCGCAGGCGCACCGTTCTGGGCTACTAACTAACTAAGCTATGCTCGGATGCGGATTTTCCAATCTACATAATGTAAAATCAATATTACTGCTAAAAAATCTGTTTCATGAATTAGAGATACTGCAGTGCTTGCACTTGTATTGCTACAAATTTCATCTTCCAAAGACAAATCATTTTTAAGACAACACAAGTCAAAATTTGCTAGCTTCTCCCAAATTATCGATAGACGAAGGAGATCAAATAATTTCATATCTTGCTGACATCATTGTTCGTTAAATTAACAATAAAGTCGTTATTTTGTGAAATGTTGAATTCTTGTACTAAGAAAGATTGAGTCAACAACAATGTAATCACTTTCCCATATTCAGGACGAGTCATTTATGCATCACCTTACTATTACTTCCTAAAATATTGACAATATCACATTTTTTTCTTACAAAAGTTGTTGGTAATTCTATGCTGCGTAACGTAAAATTGTTACCACTCAGATGGGTGACCATTATAGGGGTATATTTGCAATCAACTGTGCTTTGGAGGTCACGTTAAGCCGTTGGTCCCGGTTGTCATACTAACATCTTTGGCAATCGTATACCATGTAGCGCAACTTCAGGTAAGGCCAGCCTCCTGCCAGGCATATGTGCGAGGGCTCACCGGTGCGCAACTAGTTGCGGGTGTTGAACAGGCCATTGTCCTATGATAAATAGAAGAACAAATTACAGATTATGACGTATTTCATGCACTGGTGCTGTACTTTTTTAAATGTCACTAAAATAGTCTTTTTTTTCGTTGAAGTACCTAATCAGAGATTTTGTATTACAATTATTTTATACTGTGTTTTTAAATGATACTTTATTACAAAAAAAAGACACATTATAACACTTTTCTCGAAATTTCTGTGATGCAAAGTTATACAAGTTTTATATCATTAAAAAGCGAAAAATGTCTCTATCATATAGGACCAAAAAACGGCCATGGTGCTATTCGTATCAGCACGCATACATCATTGTTAATAAAAATTTTTGATGTATGCATTTAGGTAAAAATACACCAAACAACGTTTATCTCAAGTTTTGTTTGGTTAATCCAACATTTACGCTGCGTGAATCATTTTTCCATACTTTTAAAGGACCCTGTATAATGCATTGTAGTAACTTCTATTCTATGATAATATCCACCTAAATAAAGAGGTAGACATACAAGTTTAGGAACATCCAGTTCTTAATAAAAGTAGAATATGCCAATTCTGTATAAATTTACCAAAAATATTTCAAGAAACCTGAATTAAATTCGATTTAAAACCTAAATTGAAGGTTTTATATATTAAAATAAATTTGTTTAAAAATTTAGTAACGTTAATATATGCTTATCAAATAATATCTAAAATACATATAAAAGTGTAGAAAAGTTTCTTATTTGTTAAATGTTCCCACGGAACTAAATCTGAATCCATAGCTCAAATATAGACACCACTAACTTTTAATATTTTTCATGTGTTACAGGTAAAACAGCAAAATTTAATAAACTCACTTTAATTAGCTACACAAAAACAAGCATCAAAAATTAAATAACTAGAAAACATCCTGAGAAAATTAAGTACGTCTTAATTTTCTACATTAAAAATATGTATTTGGACTCGCATTCCAATTTAGATTTCCAATTTAAAATCATTTGTCAGTCAAAAATATTTTAACTTGAAATAAAATGTAGGTATAAATTCGATTTTAAATTAAATTGTACAAAATTATTCGCATCCGAGTTGTCAAACTCGAAAATAAACACCTGGTTTGCAACATATCTTTCTCTGCGGTGTTTCTTCTTTATTTAAAAAAACACTTTATTGTCCATAGCTTATAAAAAGGATAATCCGGAGCTAAAGCTTTATAGCATTAAAAAAGCAATCCTTGTTTATCCGGATGTTCATAGAATCCGGTTTTAAATAGGATAGGGAACTAATCTCAAATCTAAATAATAACAATTATCACATTTCACGCCCAGTTGTTTACTCCCGACACCAGAGAAGAATATTTTTTTAAATATAGGCTACGATTGCGTAACCAGAATATCGCGTTACAGGGTTAGATTTAATGAAAACTCGTATCGTGTAAAATAATATTGAAAAGTTGGGATTTCTTGGTCAAGAAAAGCTACTTACTCGTTCTGTTACGAATGTAATCCTCTATTGCAAAGTCTGATTTATGTCTATATTAATGTCGGAAGCCGTTGTAAAGTTTCTAGCAAACCAGAAATCTTAAAAGTCGGGGGGATTCGTGCTGAAACCGCTGGATCATAAGTTATATTTGAACGATTTAAAAAAATTATTATTAAAGTAAGAATACTTCCAACATATCTAATCAAATTGAAATTTTAACAAATAGTTGGATATATTCGTTAAAATATGGACAAAATTTTTAATTTAAAATATTTACAACTGTATACAGGTGAAAGTAACGTAGTTACTAACAAACTTCCAAGTAAAAATTTCAAACGAAGAAAATGAATTAAACGTTTATTAGAGTTCGACGAACACACAAAAATACAAATACTATATGTCTAAACAACAGAGCACAATCAGCTGCAAGCGCAGTAGTTAAGTGTGGTCAGATATTTTTTCGAGAGAAGATATCTTAATACAAGACGGTCTGTTTGCTTGACAATG
This sequence comes from Ctenicera cuprea, assembly GCA_958336395.1. Classification (NCBI taxonomy): domain Eukaryota; kingdom Metazoa; phylum Arthropoda; class Insecta; order Coleoptera; family Elateridae; genus Ctenicera; species Ctenicera cuprea. The sequence continues at coordinate 22,816,681 of OY284491.1, forward strand.
ACAGTTAATTCTTGGTCAATATTAAAAACATTGCCATTAACTTTCTTAGCGATACACGCCGCTGCTGCTGTCTTGCGGTGGTCCACTACATTGTTAGATAGGCCCGACAAAGAAAAAGAGGCTGGAATGACCACGTTACTAAAATGGAAGAAACGAGACTGGCAAGTATAACCAAAGATACAAAGACTCCCAGAAAGACCGCCAACCCGATGGAAGGACAGCTGGACCTCTGCATCGCAAGAGGAATAGGTGGAAATCAAATTTCGTAGACCTAAAACAAGAGGAAGAACAAGAGATAGTTTACTAAAGATAAACTCTAAGTTATAATAAAATTTGCCTTCTGCAGCACAGACGAGACAGAAATGCTTTTAGTTGTTTAAACTGGACGTTTTAAATCAATTTATTTCAACGAAATTTAAGAAAATCAGCATGTTTAAAATACATTGTTGTTGGTTTGCTAGAGGGAAGAAATGATATGGCCTTTGTTTATCGCATATTGACGATTTACGCGCATGTTTCAAAATAAGTAAAAATTATTAACAATAACAAACTAACAAACTGCCTACCAGGCAATTAAGAACAACTAGCTGAACCCTACGTTCTACGCTTTTTTGCTTTCCTATACTCTTCAGTTTTAATTTCATGAAAAATTTCGCATTTAGGATTTTGACGGAAGTACACGTTATGGACCTCCGGGAACACAAAAAAAGTATATTAAAACACAAGTTGCATAAGGCATTGTCTTAACGTACGAGTCCAAGATTGAAAAACGAGGGAGCGTAGCGACCGAGTTTTTCAATGGACGAGTGCGTCAAGACGCCTTATGAAACGAGTTTCTTATACTATTTTTTCTATTGAGGAGAATTAATGAAAAAACGTTATAAAAAATTGCTGCGATCAAATTTGGTAAATTTGGTATGTATATGTTGGCAGCAAGTTTCAAAGGCGCAATTTTGATGTTCAAATGGTGACCTTCAAATTTTGACAAGTATTAATTTGTGTAAATTAAAAATCAAATTACTCATCTATAATTTATCATGAGTGATAATGACTTAAGCTGTACCCCGCCCGAGTTACGCGAAATGGCGGAAAAGGCTACTGAGGGCCTTCGAAATCAAACAAGGCTTATAAGAAACAATTTGATATATTTTCCACTTGGTGTGACCAAAACAAAGTTAAAGGAATTACAGAAAATGTGCTTATGGCGTATTTTCTATCCATTAGTGACAAGAAAAGCTCTACTTTTTGGACAAATTATTCTATTTTACGAACAATGATCAACATCCGTCACAACATCGATATATCAAAATATTTGAGACTTCAAGCACAACTGAAACGGCATTCGGAAAAATATGTGCCAAAAAAGTCTAAGATATTGGAACCAGAACAAATAGAACGATTTTGGAAGCTACAAACAAAATATATCTAGTAACAAAGGTATTTCTTCTTTAATAATAACAAAACTTCTTTTTACAATCGATCTTACTTCAGGTTGCGCTAATAGTGGGTTACTGTGGAGCTTGTCGCCGCGAAGAACTCACCAACATGTGAACAACGGATATTGAATACAAAACTGACACAATTTTGATAAGTGTACCAAAAACCAAGACCAATAGTCCAAGACTATTTGCTGTAACAGAACGTACTTGGATTAATTTTATAAAAGAATATGCTAGCCTTCGGCCAGAACATACAAACCATCAAAGATTTTTTGTGAATTACCGGAATGGACAGTGTACCCAGCAAACGATTGGGATTAATAAAATGGGGCAAATGCCAAAGACAATTGCAACTTTTTTGAAGTTGCAAAATCCAGAATTGTTTTCTGGGCACTGTTGTAGGCGCTCCTCAGCATCTCGATTAGCAAATAGCGGTGGAGATTTGTTAACAATTATGCGGCATAGGGGCTGGAAATCCTCTGCTGTGGCTGAGGGGTATATCGAGGCCTCTCTTAAAAAGAAAATTGAAGTGGCAGAAATGATGGCACCGGGATATTCTCAGGCTGTACCTTCTACTTCAGCTATACCTTCCACTTCAGTTGTAAATTCTAGTTCAGCTGTACTTTCTACTTCGGAAAGACTTGATGATGCGACTCTCTCCAGCAGACCTCAGGCTTTGATAGCCTCGGCTACAAATTCTAGCACAAACGTAAAGGCCTACGAAATTCCAAATATAAATATGAATACTGGCAGCAACTGCAATATTACGATCAATATTTATAACCATAATTCTGGTACAAACTAAACCACTTGGGAAATACGTCCGTTTTTATAGGTTATGTCAAGTTGTCTGATTAGTGTTACCTTCAGCATTAATTGTTTTCTAGGTATTAATTAGTTCTCAAATAAAATATGTTAGTGACTTATTATTATTGTTAGTAATTGAAATTTGATAGAATTTGCTTCGACGAATATTAAAAAAAATACTAAAGAAATCTATTTTATCGACTTAAATCTGTTATCATGAATACCAATCTTTGTTGGTGAAATTGTACTAAAAGCGATGCTTTAAGAGACTCTCTTAAAACACCGTTTTGTAGCTAAAACAGTGTTTTAAGAATAACCTTAAAAACCGAAATAGAAAAAGATTTTTTAAAAATGTATGTCTGTGAGTGTGTGTGTGTGTGACGCTCTATAACACTAGAATGGGTAGTCCAATTTTGCTGAGCTTCGAAATGTGGAGGTAACTCAGAAATTTATGAACAAAATAAGCATTTAAAAAACAGGACCCGAAACAAAAACTACATGGTTTTTGGTAGCATTTATTTTCAGAAATGGAAATTTTAAAACTGAATACCGGAATCTGGTAGGAGACCTTAGGGTAAAGCGAATGCTTTTTTTTGTAACGTACTAACATTAACATGGCCGCTGCTACGAATTATTAATAATTTTGATTTTAAAGCATTTTTACTTAAAAACGAGTTGGCGGATTGGAATGCAATTTGGTATTATATTAGCCCTAGAGTAGCAAAACGTCACTGTGTAAATATATTCTTTATAAATAAAAAATTGTGTCGTAAAATTTTTCTAAAAAAACATTGCTCAATAACTAGCTACGATTTTTTTTTAATTTTGTAGGCTCAGATACACACTGCAATTTGGCTTTGTGTCCCAGTTGTGCTAATTTCTTTATTACGTCTTCAATGAATTTTTTTAAATCAAAAACTTAAGCCCATTTATTTAATACACTGCGGGCGGTAAAAAATTTTATTTGCGTTTTACTGCTTATGAGAAATACTAACATAAAGTTCACAACTTAATTGTTAGGTGTCGCATAAATAAAAAGAATGTTTTCCCTCGCAAAAAAGCTCATACTATTATTTTTATGTGTGAATTTCAATATCATATAGTATGTTACAATATGATGACTATTATGCAGTTACATGCTCTCGATACGCTTCTAGTAAGAATGGCAGGATGTTATTGGGGCGTGAAACGTTAATATGAAAATTCTTTTAAATATATCATAAGTAACAATATCTAAAGTATTGAAAAGTCCAGGAGAAGTACATCGCTCAGTTTTTTCTAACATTTAAAAAAATTATACCTATCGCGCTCCGCTCGGGTGGCATAATTTCAGCTGCAGCTGTATTTCTCTCGAGTTGAGACAGGTCGAAGAAATACGCATTTAATATATAGAAATAATTACAGTAATTGCTGTACAATTCATAAAACTAGGGCTTCGATCCTCGATCCTACACAACCTAATTAATTAGCTTATTTAGTAATAAGAAAGTATTAAAAACGTGCGGCATACCCCACTGGCTTCGCTAGTAATATTTTAAAATGGTTACTTTAAATGTATACAAAATATTTTAAAAATAGAGTATTCAAAACCTTTAAGTTTTCTATATTGATTTAGCTAAATCATGTAATCATTTTAATTATCTGTAAGTAAAACAACAAAAATAAATAAGAAAATGTGAACAGAAAGTTATGAGAAATAGAAAATTCAAATAAGTTACATCAAAAGCTTCGGTACTGCGGCATCTGTGGCTCGTTTATTGCGTGGCAAATAGACATTTACAAATATTAGATGCAAATGGGAATGCGAACAATTGCGGTACGTGTGTTGTGAAGTGCTTGTAGGATAACTAGTTTTATGATATTATGGTTGCAGAATGCAAATCAACCAAAGAATTTAATGTTAATTTTGAGAACCTGTGTACGCCGCATGCCCTGAAAACAAAACTTTGCGCTTTATGAATGTAAAGTACCGCATCCAACGTTCTTCCGTAGAGAACAAAGTGGACCCGTAGGGACATCCAACGGTCAGCAACAGATATACTTTGATCAGTCCAGAGCAGATTCAATACCGCTTGCGTTTTGACCCTTTTTCTTAAGCACATCACAAAATGTCAGAACGGCATGCATCGGAACTTTAACGTAGAGAAGATGCCGTTTAAAGCGTTCGAATTTCCGATTGTATGAGGTTAAAGCCTTTAAGCTCTTTAAATGCCCATAAACCAAAAGTTTTTGCTTTAATGATTAACAAATCCCCGAACAACACCATGCGAATGGAATGACTCGTCAGGTGTCAGGCCAATTTTGCCCTAATTATTGGCGTGTAAGCAGCTTTGCGTGATAATGTCAGATCAATCCCGGAACCGTGAATAAAATATTGCTATTGATCGCAGTTTGATGTGTTGCCGTTTCTTAAGAGATTTTAATTAAATTCGTGGTTTCTAATTAGAGCACTAGCCTTGAAGACAACTTCACAACTTTTTGAACAAAAAATCTACTGGAGTATTTAGGTTCCAATTAGTTGCTAACGTTTAGTAATAAATTTATAACTTTTTACTGTGTGATAATTAATTACTTTGCAATTACCGCAAAAACGTTCTTATAAATCTAAGAATGAAATATTCTCTTTACGTATACATTTCTATACATTTCCGGAAAAAGTTCTGTAATTTTTTTCTCGAATGCTCCGATACGTGAATTCCGTTCTCAGCGTCTTTCTTCGGACCACTAGGTAAATGCTTCGCATAGCTCAAAATTTAAATGCTTGGATGCACCGCTGGTGGTAGCAGTCGTTACCCTTCCCTTAGGCTTTATGTTTCAGTAGCTTAAGCACCTTCATTTGTTTATTTACGAAAGCAAGTTAAACTTCTCGGTGTCTCATTTAAAACAAAAAAATCGTTTCTTACAACATTTTCAATTTTATCACATTTCGTTGTTAATTCTAGCCTGTTTTGTTTAGCAATAATTCTATAAAATGCAAAGCAGATTTATATTTTCTGTTTTACATAATTTCTTTATTTTTAGAAAACAAAATCAAGGACAAAAACATTTGGTGTTTGGAACTATTTAAAAACGTCTTCCGGCAATAACTTTGCAACATACAACTTGTGTAAACGAAGCATAAGTTTTTTTAAATGCAACCAAATTAAGAAAGTTTTGGTGAGGTTTCTTATTTATACATTTATTTATATTTTCACATTTTTGTTATTTATACTTTTAGAGCTACCTATATTAAAATTTTAAAATACGACCTGCGCTGAAAAGGCCGCAGAGGCGCAGAGGGCAAAACTGCTACTGCTATTATAAATATCAATAATATCCCAATGTTTAAATTAATTTATTCTTGTCTCGCTGTTCCTCGTATGTGCTCGGCAAAGAACGCCGTCGTTATTCAATCGGATTCCGCGAATTCCTTCTGCTTTGGGCATTCGCAGTGGCTGATTTAATTGGTATCGTTTCAACTTTCGCTTTTAAAGTGGAGAAAACCTAAAATCTTAAATCATTCGCATGGTTTTCCGTAACCTACCGAGATATTTCCACAATCGAAGGATTCAATTAGTTTCATTCGAAATGTCCTATTACTAGTCATAACTATACGTCTGCAGTTTAAATTTGGTTCCATAACCCAGTTCACTGGATTAAAAATCGTTTATGGTTCAATTTCATTTTCACACAATTTACATTCTGAATTCACGTTGTAACTTAGTTTGCCTTTCTGAACCAATTGATTTTGATTTTTAGTTCGTCTTGCATCTGTGGGGGAGTTCTTTGACTGTATGTCCATGTCGGAGAAGTCCAAAAGAAGTCCGGGAGAAGTAATTTACTAAAGGAAAGTCGATGTACAAATTTATCCATCGGAACTGAAATATTTCTTAAAAACTGACCTCACTATTTTATTTAAACTTTATAAGCGTACCTGTAGGGGTAGAGATGGGCTATCATTTAATTTGTTCCAAGTTATATAATTATTTCTCTGTAACGCTTTTTCCAACATTTGATAATTGGACATAAGTACCGTTTTATTTAATAAAAGAAAGACGGAAAAAACATTTTTGTTTAAATAATATTGCTCATGATGGATAGAACGACACGACGCGAAGATTAGACTTGCTCTGTAGTGGTCGCTTGCTTCGTCCACCGACTGGACTTATAGCACGGACGAAGACGCATTATCTTAGTCACTGTTGGCGCAAAAACGTTTATACAAAATAATACTTTTAAAAATATCATAAGTAACAATGTATAAATAATAAAAAAGTGCTTGGCTTATTTTTCCATTTTGAGGCAGCAACTCCTTCTAATGCTGCAAATGAAAAGTACTTTTAATTGTCTATTACTACAGATTGAGTTTGACTTGCGATATAAGCTTATCTAAAACCATTTTTTTCACATTTGGGGATATAAGATCGGCTTTTTCGAGTTTCTTTTAAATATAGTGGCGCTTATCTTTTATATCTTTGCGGGAACCCTGACCCGTCTTCGACTTTAGAGTTAGCTCAACCTTTGTAGGTTATGTTTCCTTTTAAGCTGTTCGTTAAAGTATGTCATTTCTTTAACTTAGTTACCATTCGTTTTTTCCACGTTACAATCTTATTTCTATATAAAATGTACTTCGATGTCAAAAATGACAGTTTAAATATGCCTTAATCTATTGCGTTACTTTATCCAATTCTTAACTTAATATCGAGGTAAAACAAAAAAATTTTTATGAACGTTTAGGTACTGAAGAAAAGCTAAAGCTAGGTCAGCAGTTACCCAAAGTCCGTCTCAAACAGTTTAAATTCGATTCTGAAGAACGTGTTCTGGTTACACACTCTTGTAACTTTTGCTGAACAATCCGAACCTTATGTAAATTAGGTAAAAGTGTAGCGATTCTGACTAAAAAGTCAAAGTTGATGCTCATAATCATAATCTAACTATTTTTACCCTTCTGTTGCATGATTTAGGCGTATACTTTTGTTTGTATATTGTGTCCAATTTTTTTGTATATCAAAAACAATAACTAATAACTTAGGTGTTAAAAACTCCAGAAGCTTTAATTATAAACCATGAATGAACTGTACCTACAAAATGAAATATGCGAAAAGTTTGAAGTATTAATTACGCAGTTAACCTTCCACAGTTAATAGCATTTGTACATGGGCAAGTTTAATTGACTTATTCAGAAATTTTCCTATTAGTTAATCACAATATTTCCATTAAACTTTAAATTGATTTCTTCAATTTGAATTCTTAATTAAAAGTAGTCAAAGACCTTTGATTTTTGCCGAGTTTCGACGTTAAAACAACACCTCTTTAATAATTCTGATAGCCAGCAGACTTCTTGTATTACTTTCTAAGTCAATTTATTTTCCATCTTACACAGAAATAAGTGGATTTACGTTATCCAAAGACAAACCTTGATCCCAAGTTTATTTTTTATTAGTTGCTGCTGACCTTAGCGAGTTTTATATTGATCTATAAAGTACGCCACCTCCAGTCTTCTTTAAATATTTTCCAAGCTTGTGGAAGTAATTAATAAGCTAATATTTACACCCAGTGAGGAAAGAAATTGACCAGTTTATTAGCAGTGAATCTTCTCGGGAACCCTTTATACGCCATCTACTTTGTATAATGGCTCTCGAGTGTGCAGTTTTGAAATATATTTATTTAATATTTATGTGTCTAAAGAACTTTTGGTAAGTTATTAGAGACTAAAAATAGTTTAGAATTATTAGTGGAAATAGGAGAGCATGCGGGGCAAATAATTTTAATGTTGTAGTCTAAGGAAGCAGCTACTTCGATTTTTCCAAGTGGCGTTTGAAATGGGACTTCCTGGGGCTATAAAGGGCCCTTTGCAGCTTTGAGTAATTGCAGTCAAACGGAATTCTTGTAATGGTTCCAAATAGCGTTCGAATACACACACACCCTCACACACACATACACACACACACACAAGGCGAGTCATACAGCCGACACTGTGTAAACAGATACGTCCCGAAGGTTCGTGAAATTCTAATTTGTACACACAAACCCAACTTGGGTTGCAAGTGATCGCAGTACCTTCAAGTTGCTTACCACAACAAACATTAATCTTGCACTATGTAATAAAATACGACACTGTAATGAGCTACACACACCCCGAAGCTTAGGTCGCAAACAAACGCCGTCCTGAAGTTTTCTTTACACTTAGTTGGTTTAGCTTTTCTATTCAAAACTTTTATTAAAACTGTCGCCGAAAGTATTTGGATGGGATAAGAGAGCACTTTTGCGTGCAATGCCGGTATTATTTTACCTTCTGAACAGATTTGTTTGAACGAAGACGCAGTGCCCGAAGCAAAATTAAAATGAAAAAAAAATTGAAACGTAGCAGAGTTGGATTCACACAGTTCATGAACGCGATAGCAAAGTTTTGATTTGTAACCACTGCACAAAATCTGATATTTAAATCAAAATTTAAATCAAAAATTCTAATTCTAGTTTTATAATAATCACACAAAATAAAAAGCATTAAAGTTGTACAATATATTTCAAATTTGTAAAAGTTCTCAGACAAAGCATTTTAAAGCAATTCTCTTTATACCCTGAAAATTCGAGTATGAGCACAAGTTTCTTCTTTTTAAAGCTTTTATGTTACTTTCTCTGAATTCCGACATTAAAGAGACGATGCTGCGTGGGTTGTACATGTTCAGTAATTGTGTAAAGTTAAATTAACAAACGGAATTTGTAAGCCAAGAGAAACAAAATACAATGAGCTAATTAATTCTTGAAAAATTGCATGTCAGAATGACAAAGTAACTTTGTATACATATAGAAAAACCTGAAACCCACCCAGGGTTTTTTGCTTTATTCAAACTGGTTGAACAGATTACCATTAAGAAACGGATTAAATTAGGAAGACGGCTCAAAATTTATATTTAAATCTTTAATACACTAAAACGGTTAAATTAAAACTCAAGATGACGAATTTAAAACGTAATGGCGGGCAGTGTTTTTATCAACATAGTTTTAAGTACGCAACAAAAGTAAAGATCCATAAAAGTTGTAAATTATATGAGTACCTACTCGTATTTTTTTAACTTCTCCGGCTTCTAATTAAAGCTCCAGCTACACTTCTAAATAGTTTTCATATCGGTGATATCGTACGTAAAAATAAATTTGTCTGGTTGTGCCAAATACATTGTACCTAGTTTGAAAACTCGATTTCAAACATTATACTATCCGTTATCTGCATGATCTTATAAAATAGTACAATATGTTTTCAGTATCAAGGAAAAATCCGTGATACGAATCTTGTTCTCTAACACCGCTATCCCGAATTATCAACAGCAATACCACAAGTGAATTAGAAATTATCGATAATTCTGACGCCTTATTGTCAACAAAATTGTGTTGTTGCTAGGAAATATCACAACTCAGAATGAGGAGTGATACTGTCCTGCAAACATTCAAGTTTTTTTTTTATATAAATTTAGTACAATTTACAGATACTTTTTAATTATGAACAACTTTTGTAAGTAACACAAAGCAAAATCTAAAATGTTAAATTTTTTTCTGATCATAATAGGCGGATGTAATTATTTAAATTAAGTATGTCTGCATGAAAATATGCGTCTTAAGCATTTGTACAAATGAGCATAATCAGAAGTTGTAAGTTAGAAAGCAGCAAAAATATTATGTCCATTAAAAGTAAAACACACTGTATAATATTATAGCGTCGCCATAGGGCTTCTACAATATTAAACCACCGCCTGACTGCTAACGTCTTTTGCGTTATAAGAATTTAAACTTAAAAAGTGAAAGTGTTAGAAGATGTAAATAACGTAGGTACGAACAAACTTTCAAGTAAAAATATTAAAAGAATAGAATGAATAAGACATGTATTAGAGTTCGAAAAACACACAATAAAACAGAAAATATATGCATAAACAAGAAAGTATAATAAAACCAGCTGCAGGTGTAGTAGTCGAGCGTGGTAAGATATTTTTCCAAAACAAGATATCCTAATACAAGACGGTCTTTTTGCTTGCCGTTGACAGTTAATTCTTAGTCTATATCAACGGAATCGTCTTGCTGTGATCTGGTCGGACTGCAGCTGCTTAGCCGGGTGACGCGCAATTTTTTAGCGCTAGTAGTAAATGATTGTATGAGGTGCGTGTTATGGGTGTAACAAAACTAGAAGGTTTGGTAAAAGATATCGGTAGATTTGCTTTTTAAGGATTCTATCACATCTCGTTTTCAGAATAGCTTAAAATTAGCTTCTGGAATAAAGAATAGATACCAAAAAATTTCCAGCTTTTTCTTCCAATTTTGAATTATTTAAAAGCTTATTTTTAATTAATTTTGGATATACCCACATTCCAAAGTTTATAAAAATCGGGCCTTTGTTGATAAAAACATTGTGTCTCACTATTACGACACAAAATTTCATGCTGATCTGTAAACTTGTCTTTGAGTAAAGATGCGTTAAATTTGAAACTTGCAAAAAAAACTACCGGTCTCTATTTTGAAGCTAGATAGTTCGAAAAGAAAGCATATCTATTTTTACCATACTTTGGCAAAACACGCCCACAGACAAGTATTATTGAATTATATTTTTGTTTTAATGATTTTAAGCCCCAAAACTTGTCTGTCATTAATGTATCAAACTAAAGGATTGTCATCAAATCAATATTCCATATACTAGAACTATGGGAGAGTAAAAACCATTACTGCAGCAAATTACCTTAACAATTTTGTGTTTAATTATTTACACTAAGTTTGTACAAAAGCCTGTAGTTAACAGTGTCAAACCATTAGTTATAGTTAATAACGATATAGAACATTTTGTCAATCCCTAATGGGTTAATAATATTTGAACGGCTTACTTCTTGTAATAAATCTAAAAATGATATCTTTGTAGTAAAAATAGACATAAAAAGAAATCGAAAAAATAAGCAGTTACAAACGTTGCTGAACAAGAAATGGTTATGGTAATGTGTGCATTGAAACTAGGTAATTTGAACGTTCTTGCTTATTTACATATGTTTTATTTCAAACCAACTTTAGCGTTATGACAAAAAACGCCCAAAATATTTATGACAGTATTAAAAGGTGGAACTGTAAATATGAAATTGTAAAATTAGTAAAAATGGCCTACATAAATATTTATTTATAATAAACTAAAATAAAATAAAATTGGGTCACACTTAATTATGTAAAACTAAATCACAATTTGCAGTGTTTTAATCCAATAATCAAACCAAATGATAACTTTAATTAATAATTTATAGCAGAACGTATTTATGCCAGTGTTCACAATAGATAGTCAATTTTAATGTGTATTTAATGCACAAATATGCAAATCTAATCTATAGTTCGTTACTGAAAAGCTATTATAACAGTTAACTAGATTATCATTTTTTTACCACAAGAAATCAAACAGTTGTGTTTGAAAATAATATAAAAAGCCACATTTTTTATTTTTATGAAGTTTTTGTTTGAATTTTACTTAGTGTTAAAATAAATAGCGTCCTGTCACGCAAGAAAAATCATCGCATATCAACCCTGTGTCTTGGAGCCCACCTTTACAAATTGACTCCATATAACATTGACTGCGTCTCAGCGCCCTATCAGAGGGTTTAGATAACTTATTCCCTAGCACACATCCCCAAATTAGGGTAGCATTAAATTCACCCCTGCACTAATCTACGTACAAGTATTTTGAGGCTTGTTTCTGTTGCATTATGCGGCGTTTCCACATCTTCCAAAAGGATTAATGTCTTTAAATTAGCCCAATGCTCTGTTTAAAGTTTAAATAGCCTCAAGAACATACGACATTTTACTCAAATAATGTACTAATTTAACAACTGGCGACTTTAAACTTTATTAACTTGCTAGAATAAATTCTGATGCTCAGCGAGTTGAAGTAAATTGCATTTTATTAATCTTTTACACTTAGATCTTCATTTAGTTGCACGAACTAGGAAGAAGCGTTTTATCTACTTCTTTAGTGGAGGAAAATTATTTACATTGAATGCAGACGCAAATTAAAAAGGGAGTTTAAAAACAATTTGAAAGTTAGCAATGTGCTTAGTTCGCGAAGAAAAATAACAAATAAAATGCAAAGGTAGTTTGGTTTAAGAAATAATTAGAGTTTCGTTTGATAAAACAAGAAGCTACTCAATGGAGAAGGTCGAAATTTTAAATGCTATATAAAAGCAATTAAAAATACATAATTACTAAGGATTTACCAAATACTGATTTCAGTCAATGAATATATTCGGTCAGTTTCTCACGACCTAGTAACAAATATTTGGTCAACTTTTCGGCGACTGTTCGGCCAAACAATCAGCCCAATAGTCGAGAAGTATCGAATTTTTGGCCTAATAGTCGGCGAAGTACTTAAAAAATACCAACTATTCGGCACCGAATATTATTCAACTCGCGCTAGTTATGCAGTCAAGCGGCGAATAGTTACTAATAAATAATCAAAGCGTGAGCTAGTTGCGTCACATAATCGGATTCGTTCTCGTTTGGCTACCGAAATTATAACTCTCATTTAATGTATTGTATAGTCTTAATCATACCATCAAATTTTACAAAAAATTTGCAATATAATACTGTTTTCAGTCGGTGCACAAAATGTTGAATATTCGGCTGTATCAAAAAAATATCTTACAAATTCGGAAATTTGCCAAGTTCTAAAAAATGGTCGAGCATTTGGCCAATTAATTATTTTGCGTATCCGTCATAATACTTTTTTGTAAATCAAATTTGAAAAGAGCAGTTAAAATTATAACAAATGAATGCCGGTTAACAATTAAACTTGAAGTTTAAAACAAAATTTTTGCTAACATTTGAAATCTCACGGATAGGTACTACCAAAATACATAAAAATTCAGAATGAAAAAATCTTAGAAAGTTAAGTTTACTTAGCTGTATAACTTTCTAAATATTGATGTAAAAAGGTTAGTCATAGTATTAAAAAAAACAACTCAAAACCGAAATAAATCTTGATGTTCTTGAAGTTATCTGTAAAATTCAAATTTTAGCAAACATCGTAAGATCGGAACTAAATAAAGATTTTTAAAATTGATTGTAGTTTCTTCCCCCTCTTCACTATACAGGGCGTAACAGACCACCAACGCACTATCTGTTACAGCTAAACTATTAAACTTACACGGTTTGTCAAGATTTTCAAATACGAAGGTAAGTCAACTTATACCTCATTTAAAAGGTCTTTTTACACCAAACAACTTAAGAAAAAATAAAATACCGCAAGCTTAAACCGTTTCAAAATGGCGGCCAATTAAATCAAAAAAGCGGCCATTACATAAAGGTTTTCCCAACCGCACATGAACTATTGTACCAAGAAAATTAGTAGTGGTTTTTAAAGTCCGTTAAATTAGATTTTCAACAATGTACCACATGAGAACAAAAACTAAATATTAGTACCTCCTCTCCTCCTCAAAAGAGTGGAAACATTAAAAAAATATTATCTCAAAAATCTTAAGCAGGACGAGGGGTCAGGTAATATTTCGTTTTGAAAGTCCCAATAAGCTGAACAATTTTTGTATTTAAATTTTTTTGATATCTCTCACCGTTACAAAATGGCGGCTCAATTTATAAAAATTTACTTCCTATAATAGGACGAATTGCTCCCTCTACCGCATCTAAGGCAGTGAAACAGAAATGTGTTTGCTAATTTATAAAGTCAATTCCCATAACATTTAAATCCACGTGCGAGTTGAAGTTAGTTGCACATTTCAACATTGCACTCGCAGTAAGCTTTTATTATACCCGGTGAGAAACTATTAATGCGTGTGTTGGTGTTTTTGGCGAATAGGATGTGCACTGTAACGTGTTTGTTTTAAAAGTAAAATAGAAAAACGGGTAATGGTGGTGTTACAACTTGTTAGTCGGAAGGGGAAAATAAGAGTGCGTGGTTGAGGCAGAAAAGTACAGGGTATAATAAAAGTTTAGTGCGAGTGCGATGTTGAAATGTCCAACTCCAACTCGCACGTGGATTTAAATGTTTTGTGAAAAATTGAACTATTTGTAAAATGCACGAGAAATTGTCTTTTTCTAAGTTTGATATACCCAGGATACGTTGACTATGGATTAAAACTGTTTTAATATTATTAGCTATTATTAGTGCTATTATTAGGCTAAGGGTGATGACTTCTAATCCTAGGTAAGACAAGTCAAATTTCTTTTGCTATTCATTTAAGTTTCACACCAGTTCTACAATCAAATAGTAGAAAATACGATCCTTACAGTAAATTGTCATTTTATTACTGCAGGCAATAAAATAAATAAATTGATACCTGTTTCAAATTATGACATGATTAAACAATAAAACTTTAGTTGTAAGAATATCAAAACAGTTTAAAAATTAAATAAATGACAAAAAATATTTAACAAAATTTGTCCTACGCAGGGTAAGAACCCGACATTTCTAATTAGAAGCCATCAGCCTTAGCGGCGCTGCTACCGAGACATTAGAAGGTATTGTTGTTACTCTAGGATTAATAAGACACGTATTGGATTTATAAATATTTATTTAGATTTTTCCTTAATTTTAAATGTAAAGTTATTATTTTTTGACTGAACGGCACTAATAAGAACTAGTCACAATAATTAAATTCTTAAGTAAAGCATCCTATGGACATAATATCTGGAGAAATGCAATTTCCCATGCATTTTGCAAACAATTCAACTTTCCTGGAATACCCTGTATATTAAATATGCATACGTGTATGTATTGCTATGATATTTGGAGGTTTATGTTTTTACTGGGGTATTGTAGTTCCTGGAAGGCAATTTTTGGGATGCTTGCTACAATTCAATTTGAGATTGGAGGTTTTAAGGTTTTGATATTCTAACTTATAAACTCAGGGTTGCGTATAATTGCTGTAATTTCTTGTTATAAATTCTAATAATGTGGTTGTTTTTATATAATTTATATTTTTCATATTTGTGAGGTTTGCTTTTACTGAAAGAAAAGAAAAACACAGTCAGATTGATACGATTTTTATGTATGTTAATTTTAATTATAATTTAGTTCAGAATTGTTTAAAAGGTTTAATTTATAAGAAGTTTTAGACTTACTTGTTTTGTGCATCGATTAATGTCATTATGGATGTCAGTGTCAATGTCACAAACGTATAAAAGAATACTCATTATCATGAGATTTATTTGTTTTCAAAAAAATGGGAATCAAGGAAGAAGACAAAAGAAATGAAAATTTGTTTAGCTAGTTACGACTCGTCTTTGTAAATAAAGACGGAGAATTTTATATCCTCTGGATAAATAAAGAGGAAAAACGAGTATAAAAAGTAATGTAAAAGTGATTGTGAATATAAAAGAAGAAAATACAACTAATTATCAACGAATTTTGAAAAGTCCAGAAGAATAACAAGTGTAAAGCAATCTAGAAAGTTTTTCCAGTTGTGATGGTGGTAAAACCAAGTTCAAAATAACGTAAAGGCAGTCCAGAGGAGGACTCAAATTAAAGGCGAGTGTTTGTGGTTCCTTAAGGAACCTGCAAACTAGTGAAGTAGAAGTTGGACATGCATCGTTTGCCCGAGTGAAGGATATCCCAATAAGGAGACGTTAAGACAAGTGTTCTCTTTTTAAAGGACGATAGTATTTAGTAACATTTATTTGATTTTTCGAAAACTTCATTTAGAAATTGATTTATTAAATAAAACCTTTCTTTGTAACGTTGATATTGTTTTGTGTTTCTTCTATTTCAAATTAATTTATTTATTAATAACTTATCTTGCAAGCTAAATAACGACCCTGAGAAAGTTAATAAAGAGTCTCATAGAAAATATAATTTAGAATTGCATGAATTGCGGGCATTTAGGGAATTGTTTTCTAGTAAGTACATGCACACGCATATCATTGCAGTATATAGGGGGTGCTACTTTAATCAAAAGTTTCACGTGTAAAATTTACATCGACATATTGTAGATTTTAGAATAAAGCAAGTGTTACGTATAGAAAATGTACTGCTATCAATTTTTAATATAAAACTAAGTAGGAAAGTAATTTAACAGAACCATTTACTATAAGAATACATGATAATACACATTCACAAGAATTACATCAATGCAACATAACAATAGAAACCAAGGTTTTCAATAGAAAATATGAAACAACCCAACCTTGGTAGAAGCTTCCATCGAGACACGATTGAGTTACCACTTCAATTGTGCCGGCAAGTTATTCCAGAGAATGAACTCATTGTTTCCAGTAGGTATGAGATACATTTGCAGTTTATAAAATTACTTCGAGGTACTGCACAAGAGGGGAATAATAATTTGCCCTGGAAATTGCTTTCTCAATACCGTATTTAAAGCAATTGCAGTGTGGATAACGAAATATTGATTCGCAAGGAAATTATAAGAACTTTTCATGAGAAAAGAACCAATACAAAAACGTAATATAGCATTATAATAAACTAAAAGGCATAATACTTTATACATTATGTGGTGGGTCGTGAACATTTTCCACGGGAAGGCGACAGAAATTTAGTAGAAAAAGATCTAATTTAATTCAAAATTTACAAAATCATTTATCAATTCACCTCTTCAGTGAGTTCTTTTTTTAAACTTCAAGTATCGCTTCCGAATTTATCACAACCCAACATCGTAAATGGTGTACGTTCATTAAAGTTGACTGGTATTGGGTTGTGATCTTGTTATTCCCCAGAAAGACGCTATTATGGCACAATATCCCCCTGCTGCAGCTGGGGGTTTTGCATCTTTTATCTTATTTGTTTATATAAGCGCGGTGTCGTTTGTAAAAACTGTTATAGCTGCCTAAGACGTCATTATCTGAATTTTTGACACCTCACAATGTTTTACAAAAACATCACGTGTAGTAAAACTCAAAAGGTATGTAAGAAAAGAGGAATATGGTATAAAATGCAACATTGTTATTAAATAAAATGCTTTATAATTTCAACAATAATTATTTATTTTAGCTTTATACGTATTTCGACATTTACATGCTATTATCAAAGGTAATATTAAAAAGTATACCGTTCGTGTTGCTGGAGCAATAATAAAACTTAGTGACTTGATCTTGGTTATCAGTGTTTGCAGATTATTTGGTTCCTCATTCCAAATCGTCTAGTAGTGGTGAATGTAAGAAATCAATTTGCTCATTCATTAACAATGCCTTCAATATATCTAATTCTAAAAGAAGAAATAATAACTCAATTATTGAGAAATCAACCAACAGCTCCAAAGCTATGTAGCATTAATGAAGTTCAAACGTTCTTCATACCAAGCAAAAGACAGCACTCGCAAGATACGCCCAGAAGAGATTAACCAATTGTTCATCTAGGTATTCCTGGTCGTATTATTGCCGATTTACGACAACCAACAGAGGATCTTATATACAACATGAGTCAAATATGTTCAACGTAAACGGTACTAATTTCAAATTCAATGAAGTTTCTAGTGTGCGTGACGTTATTTGTAAACTAAAAAATAGCGAAAACAAAGAAGTGTTTAACTTACTTACCTCTAGAGCTTATTAAAACAATCATTAATATTATTTTAGAATCACCTACATGCCTATTAAACGAATGTATTAGAACAAGCATCTTTCCTGATGCTCTCAAAATTGTTCAACTTATACCGATTGTCGATCTCGATTGTTTTAAGTATCGACCGATCTCTTTACTAGCGAATGTCTCAAAAATTTTGGAAAAAGTGCTTACAAATTCTGAGTAGTCTTAGATAAAATTTGTGCGCCACATGTGGGATAAGGCATTATATTATAGCACTCGGTTGATTACACGACTCGGTCTACGACCTCATTGTGCAACTTTCACAGTTGTACATATAATAATGCCTTTATTTCACTAGTAGCGTAAATAACTATTGTCCTTTCTAATAAACTGAAAACAGCGAGTTAAAATTAAAAAAACATTCTCAAATTTTCTTATTATCAGTTATGATGTACCTTAAGGGTCTATTGTTGGACCGCTTTTACTTTTTTTATATTTTATTTATTATGAATGACAACTTATTGTATAAAAAATACTTGTCATTCAATTTTGTACGCAAAGGTGTTGCTACAATTTAAGGACCTACCTTCATGTCTTCAGGTGCAGCTAGCGGAGTTTGATAAACCCCCCTTTTTTTTCATAATCCCACATTGAGACATTTAATTTTGTTAAATCTGGAGATCAAGGTGGCCAACGAATTGATCCATTGCTACTAATACACTTACCTGGGAGTTCATCATTTACATAGTAGTAGTGCTTATGTAGTACAATGGACTGTTGCCCCATTGTGTTGCAACCATAATCCACGATATTGTTTGCAGATGATACAACTTTAACTCGTAGCGCAGAAACGGTTGAGATGGTTATTCGCCTTAATGTAAATGCCATATTGAATGCACACAATTTGTTCTGCAATAACAGGCGTAGTTTAAATACCAATAAAACACAAAATATAATATTTTTTACAAACCAATCGAGTTTTTCAGATACAGTGAAAAATGCTAAATTTCTAGGTCTACATCTAGACGAAAATCTAACATGGCAAGTACATGTCGATACATTAGCGAATTAATTATTCACCGGCACATATGTTTTAGTAATTTGTCTAATATTGTATCGCAAACTGTTTTACGAACTGCCTACTTTGCCATCTTCCTCAGCCATCTGCACTATGTTTTAGTGTTGTGGGGGCACTCGGTCTCTGGATAAAATAAAAAAGCTGTTGAAGTTAAGAACTGTTTTATTTACAATAAATTAAAAGAATATTTAAACTGCAATTGTTAGAATTGTGGTTAACATCGGATATAGGGAAGACGTTAAACAATCTTTTATTTTATTAAGGGTACTAACGTTGCCTTGCTAATACATATGTATGTATTATTGCGTGGTGTACACAAAATTAAACTTAGATGAACAGCCTACTCATATTGACTTTTATGATTATAACACGCGTAACAAGAATAATATTTATCCACGTTTTCATAGAATTAACAAAAGCAGAATGCATGTGTCGTATTACGGTACAAAATTCTTCAATATGCTAACGACTAACGTAAGGCAATTAACACTTAATAAATTTAAAATAAAAAAACACTGTTATTTATTCATGCTTTCTAAAATTTAAATCAGTTCGCTCATCAAATTAATTTATAAAAACACTGACATATAGATTTTACTGGATTTCTTATAACACTGTATATTAGTGTATTCTATTGACTTATATAAGATATTATGTAATTGCAAACATCAAAAAATTATCTTATCTTATCTAATTCACGTTTATCATCCATTCATCAATTTTATTGTGTTATTAGACGTCGTTAAATCATTGTGTTTTAAATAAGTATTTATTACGATAATTAAATTTATGTGGGTGTTTATATTTGTAACAACGTACGTGTTTTTTCTAGCTAATATCAAAATTTCTAATTGTTTGTCCTGTATAAATTAAACTACAATGGGAGGAATTTATAATGTAAATGTCTAGTTTTAGTAAATTGTCTGTTTTTTCTTTTGCATTAAGCAAAGTGTTTAAAATGTGTTTATTGGTTTTGAAAATTACTTAACACTTTTTTGTTTTGTTTATCAAATGTTATTTAACTGTATCGGATATAGTATAAAGATAAATGTTTTGAATAACTGGTTTCTAAACGTTTTCTTTAATTAATGCATCAACAAGTTTAGTATTATATCTACAACCATATGCAATTTGTTTAATAATTAAAATATCTCTGTTATAATTAATTTCAACTAAAGGAATCGTTAATGCGCTGTGTATCATGACCCTGTATGCTGCTAATTGATGTGTTCTATGTTAGCAAGAATCCTATGGTATTGTAATGTCTGTTTGTGTATGTTTTCTATCAACAGAGTATTAACGTTCCTTAGGCATCAACATAACCAACCCAAAATGTAACTTTCTGAAACTGATTTTATTCCCAATTTTCCATAAATATATTAGTTAAAAGAGGTGAAATTGGACTCTCCATGGGTAAACCATCTTTTTGGAAATAAAAATTTTGTTTTTTAAAACCAAAATAATCTTGATCGATGCAAAATTCAAATAACTGTATCAACCGCCACTGTAAGCAGCTGCGTATTTGTTTAAAGAATAGAGAACAAAACCACAGTGGCGTGTCATGTTCCTAAAAATAGTTGAAATGCTAGAGAATAAAAAACAACTGCAATTCCCATGTTTCTTGTATATCTAATCGATTCTCTTTGTCTTTCAGAGCTGCAAACTTCGTGATATAAAATGAAAATTACGTCCAACGCTATAAACCGAACTGAAGTAGAAGACAGGCCTTCACATCAGCTATTCTAGTAGCAGCTTAACGTCATAGCTGCCATGACAAGCGCTTGTAACTGCATAAAATTGCATCAAGCCGGTTCTGTTTCGCTCGAAATACTGCAATTGCTACCACAATCAAAATACGCATGCTTTAGCCTGTAATAAATTGAGTATTTAACTATTCATGCTTCGCTTGCATTCAGTTTAATAGTAAAATGTGCGTTTAGGCATTTTACAAAAGTAAATATATATTATTTATTGGATGAATCAAATACAATTTAGCTTTTATGAAGGGCAGTTTACCTATTTCACCAATTTTACCTGAATAGCCGCAACTGACAAAAACAAAAATATAAACACAAAACCAAACAACGAACGCTACAGATCCTAAAAGTTTTCCTCGTTTTGATGTTTTTGCTTACAAGACACTTTGCATTTCATTTTCACTTTAATAAATCAAAATTAATTCAGACCCAAAGCAACACTTCCCGAATTCTGGTAGAGAAAGCGACAAAAACGATGGAAAACAAACTGGTAACTTCCATTGTCACAAATGTAATTTCGCTGATATAAATCATTCTAATTAATCTATTAATAAACCCGGAGAAAACAGACTGCGTGTGTGAAAATCACGAATGCATTTATGTAATTTCTCGAAGTTCTCGTGAATGCAATGTGATGCGACCTCCGACCTGGAAATTATGCAAATATGTTCACTCGACTGACAAGAAATTTCTAGATTATTCACTTAGGAAATATCATCTGATCAGTTGATCACATAACGATGTTAATTTTAGATTTCAAAGAAAAAGCTTAGGTGTTTAAAAACCAATCAAATACAAAATATTACGCATTTTATTCTACTTCGTTTTATGGAAATGTGGCGTATTGTCTCATTTCATAAAAATAAATCTGCGAACAGTTTTTGACGATTCAAAACAGCCACCCACAACAAGGTTGTTTGACGAACTCGTAACTGAAATTCATGCATCCGGGTCGCATAACTGGATACCAGCAGTATTACAGATATCGCAATCCACAACACGTAGAATTCAAGTTGGAAATGAAACTCTTTTGAATCCTATGCTCCTAATATATGAATTTGCTAGTGAGAAGCAGTGAACGACAGCAGCAGCATAGCGCATCATCATCGTCCACCCGACAGACCAACTTCATTCGAACAAACACATTTCATAAAATTTTTGAATTTATAGTCAGTTTTCTGTATCAATCTAAATTCTAAGCAACGAATTTTACGCACTCGGCCTTCTATAGGCTGCAGCATTTGGTTCCCCACCTAAGTTTACAGTATTGAAAAATTGCCAGAAAAAAATTGCAGTGTCGTTAAATAATGACAGAGTATAAATAAACAAGAACAAATATACAGCATTTAAATAACAAAACAAAAAAAAAGTCAGACAAAAGGTAAAATATAAATATTAACAAAAGCAGTAGAAAATATACTAATACAAATTTGACTTTTCGAATGCAACAATAGTCAGAAGTTCTAAAAAAATTCATTTATTATTGCGGAAATACTTGCATAATTTAAGGCACAACTGTTATGACCATAATTCTGTCCATTCAAATTAGTACTTTTCGTATACAAAACTAATATACTTCTAAATATGTGCGACGAGTACAGATGTGCTACTTATTTTCTTCCTCTTGTTATAGGCCAATGGCCTGTTTAATACCCGCAATTAGTGCAGGAGGCTGACCTTACCCGTCGAAAGGGAAAGAAGTTTCACTAAATGGTTTACGATTGCCAAAGATGTTAGTATGACAACCGGGACCGACGGCTTAACGTGCCCTCCGAAGCACGGTTGGTTGCAGATATACCCTATATTGGTCACCCATCCGAGTGGGGATTTATTTTTTTGATATACAAAATTATGGAACATATGGGAAACTGTTCTCATTTTATATGAGCGTAAAGTGGAAGTGGTTTATAGAATCATTAAATTTTAGTAGTATAACAGAATTTGAATTTTTATTTGAAAAATTGTATTTTACTTTCCCATACCTTATAGGTATAGAAAAGCATTGAATTCATGAAAATTTTCGAAATCGAAATTTTAACAGAAATGATTTGGAGCTCAGGGGACCCAAAAAAGTGTCTGTCTGTGAGTGGTTGTGTGACCCTCTAAAGGCGGAAGCACTGGGCCAATTTTGATGAAATTTTAAATGAAGAGGTTTATCAAAAATGTAGTTCTAGTTGAGCTTTTCGGAAAAATCCGAAAGCGGAAACGGAAATTAAACATGTTTTTTTGGTAGCGTTTTTTTTTATAAAACTAAATTTTAGAAATTTGAGCACGGGATCTGAGAGAAAAACTTTTAAGTACTTTATTACGGAACTCTTTAGCTTTAAAATCGCGGCCGCTACAACTTTTCGAATATCTCGACTTTAACGCACACTCAAAAAGTAGTTGTGTGATTGAAATCAGCAACAACTTGTTTAAGAGCCCTTTGTGGGTAGTATAACGATGAAGTAAAATTTAATTTAGAAATCCGAAAACGATCGCTTCAATATTTTGAGAATTTAAAATAAAATATTTTTTTAAAAACTGCCCACACCATTTCATTTAAACTTTCTGAAGCAGTGAGCTACAAATTTGGTTTTTACTAGTCTCCCAAGTTTTACTCCGGCGCCTTGCAGGAATTTTTGAAAAATTGGATATTGATTAATTATTTATTCAAAAACGCAAACGCTGATCGTTTCTCTATCTTGTGAGTCGAGTATATTGCTCACAGAACATGTGTCATCTTAATACACACAAAATTGATTGTATCTTCACCACCTGCCATTTTTAATTTCTTCAAACCATAATTTGCACGCACGTATAAGAAGTGTATAACGTAAATATTTCATAATAATGCTCAATTTTGCAATATTTGTCTATAAAGAATTTACTTAATTATCGATTACGGTTTGTTTTTTCGATAATTTTTATTACCAACCACTGAAAAAGACAATTTTCAAGAACTTATTGCAGAACAAAATGCCAAACAAGAGTCGCAATTGTCTACCACTGCATACTCATTAAGTTTTTAGGTTTGTGTGTGTAAAGTTACAACTTTTTTTTGACCGTTTTAATTCATCTTAAAGCGAAATTCTGCATGATTTTCCTTTGCACTGTGCTGATCGATGCTGAAGAATACACTGACTTTCACGTGCACATGCGTTTGCTTATAACATAACCGTTTTCAAGTACAGTTGCGTAGCAATATCTATAGATGAAAGGAATTTGATATAAACCAAAAGTAGCCGTTGTTTAGATACACCTACACAAGACAAACATATATTTCCAAACTGGTCCAATTTAGTATTTACAAATCGAAAATCTCTGTTTCTTAGCATTTGCATAATTGCTGCTATATCTGTATTAATAAATTGTATTTGGAATTGTATCGTAAAGTGCGCTTCAAGGATGGCCGAGGGCATAAATTTAATTAATCGTATCAGCGACAATAAAAATGATTGTTTAATATGTAATTCTGTATATGTGTGCTGTCGCAGTAAAACCGATTTTAATAAATGTTAAATAATTCGATATACCGGTCTATTCAAATTTGAGTTCGCAAATCGACGCAACATTTGACATATTAACTTTATTATTATTATTATTATTATTATGTAATGTCTTCATAAATATTTGAAAATTCCTGTTTTTTAAATGGAAGTTTATAAAAAATCAGCCCATCAATGGCATTAGAATAAACTTCGTTGTTTTCGTTTTCATCTAGTTATATTTAGAGGATGTTTTGCCTCCTCGCTATACGAAGTGTAGCTATAAGAAGGTATTGTTCTTCTCAAAGATTCGGATACGCAATTTTGACAGAAATGCACTTTTAGGGTCTGAGAATACCAAAAAACTCCCGTTTTCGCCATGGCGTCTGGTGTGTGCGCGTGTCTGTATACACTTTACAGTCCAGACAAATTAACGCAGAAAACTCAACTTAGGCTTTATAAATCAGTAGTAGATTCACACTGGTATGAAACCGCAACAGAACGAGATTGGTCTGCTCAACTCAGATTTGTATTCTACGCATGTCGAATAATCGACCTGCGCAAGCGCAATCTTCCCAATAGCTCCCGGTCACCCCCCCTAACAATTATTGTTTTTCAATAAATTTAGAAATTTCTACTTCAAAATCGGTATGGACATGTTAAAACAGCATAGGAACGATTTCCTATTGAGAAAAGACCTATACGGTGTGTTCTTTTGGTCGCTCTACTTAAACAGTTTAAATAAATAATTGCCAAAAAAACGTCGATCATTTTTTGATGAATCTATTTTTGACGGATTTAAAGCAAAAGTTTTTCAAAAATTTTTAAACATTTTCTAAATTTTCATAAAATTGTAATTGGCGGTTGCCCTACAGCTTTGTCTTCTCCGTTTCGCTAAGGATTTCTATTTACTGGTCTTCTATAAGCCCTTATATTTTTTTCCTTAATAAATACATTAACTTTATGTCTTGAGCCGAAACTTTTGAGTGTTCCTCTACCTTCTTGAGACTGAACTTCACTGGGTATGATTTTAAGTGTGTTTAAGTTAGTGCAGAGACTAGTCCAGAGCTCGGTTTAAAATTTTTATATGTCTTTTGCTTCGGTATACTTTTAGTATAACAATCACGAGGAAAAGCCCCTTTGTTTCTAAAAACAACTATTATTAGAACCTTCAGATTTACATTTCAGCTGCTCGGCAACCATATTTATTGTATGCTTCGTTGTGTTTTTCCATTATGCTGTTTTTTTTACTCTTTGCGATTTTAGTTTACTAAAGCTGGCTACTTAGCAGCCGAGATTAACATTTGAACGTACAAATAATGGTTTTTGTGGTAACTATAGAGGCTTTTTCTAATAATTATATATATATACATAACCACAAAGTATTAAAAAAACAAAAAATAGATTAGAGCAACAATATTCGTCTGTTTTTATACCATTTTAGATGCTTCGTTTTCTTATCTACTCCACAATTTTCACTAGAAACTTGTAATTGTTAGAAACAATGTTATTATAGCCAACACGTTTTTTGTATGCATCGCATTTATGGAAAAATATTTTTTCGGAGGAAAATCCTGGAATAGACGAAGAAGACGTCCCAGTTGAATTTCAATGCGGATTTGTCAACGCGAATGCAGGTTTTTACTCGATGAGCGTTTTCAGTATATAATGTATATGTCATCGCAGTTTACAGCAGAAGCAAAGAAATTAGTTATACCTCGAATTCCGAAATGTTTTCTTTGTTTCTTACTTATATTTTTCTTATTTGTAGAGCGGCTTATTTACTTTTTTCCGATCAGCCTATCATTCCACTGTTATTTAATTTATTAGATTGATTTGAGTGATTTGGAAAGCTTTCAATCGTAAAGCTCTGCAGAGTTCAGAGACTTCCAAATTGTCTACGACTTGCTTGAGTATATAAAATTACTTTCGCTTAGTTTAATAGTTTTTTTTTGATAATAATTAAATAACTTAAAATGGTTGAATTTTATTTAGGTGCAATAGATTCGATTCAACCTACAATTTCAAACTTGCAAGTGCGTTCAAGGAAATATTGCTTCAATTCTTGTCGTTATGATTGTAAGCTTGCATAGCAAATGGGAATGTGTCTGATTTATAGCCATACTAATAGGGAGACGGAAATTTATGTAAAGCTTCCAGTAACCAAGAATCTTAGAATTTATTCACATTGAACGTTCTTATTCTAGCATTTTTGGATTTTATTCAACGTATCTACAGATATGTCTCAAGTTAGAGATTTAAATTTATTATTTTATGGGTAGCAATAAAAATCAAAGTAATCAAAGATAAAATTCTGAATGTCCCTAGAATTAATTCTTTGAAATGCTGATAAAGTTTATGTGATCGCATTGGTCCCAACATCAATTTTACAATGCTTTGATTTAACAATATTTAAAGAAGTTTTAACTGCAATGCAAAAATCGTTTTACCAATTAAGCTGAAAATGTTACTGAGTGAGACGTGCCAATAATCTAAAATTGTGTATTTCCAATAAAAATGTCAATTTTAGAGCCCATCAGAGTTGCTAAAAAATAACCGAAAAATCTTAATTACTTCAGAACAGTTTAGAGCAACCAAACTTGGCAAGAGTTCTTATAGACCTACTCTAGTGTGATAAAATATGAAAAAATGAGCGAAACACTTCGCCTGGACTTTCCTATACTTATAAATTAACATTGTTTTATATTTTCCAACAATTTCGATATGCACCTGTCTAGACCCGGCTAGTAAAAGTAAATAGTTCTTATAAGTTGTAACATCTTGAAGCGGTTGAAGAAAGACCGACCGCTGCGCTCTGCAAGCAGAAGGTTGGGTAAAATATTCGGACTGAATCAACGGAAGGGCGGAAATTGATATTTGAAAATGAATTAATAACTCGAGAAGTATTATTTTTAGCAAGAAATTACTCTTATTAATTTGTATTTAGAATTTCAAAACCTTTCTGATTTTAAAGCCAAAATGCCACGTTTCCATTTAAAAAAAAGTTATTTTTTACAGTGGCCGCCATATTAAAATTGGAAACTCAAGTTTTTTTACTTAAATACAATCGAGAAGAATTTGCCCTACAACTTTGCTCTTGGGTTTGCGAGTCTATCTATTAAAATAAAAAAGTTTGCCTACACTGAACATTAAACGACTAGTACAAGAATACAACTGCTGTAGAAAGTATGTGAAATTCTTCTAAGGACAAAAAGATTATTAAGGGGCAAAAAATTCGATTTTTTGATTTTTTGTAAAAAGATTCTCCTAGAGCAAACAAAACAAGAAACCAAATTTTTAATTTTTTATTGAAAAAATTTGGGGGAAGGGGGAATAGTAGCCCCCCTAAATATTAAATTATCAAAAAAATATTATGATATTCGGATTTTGCTATTAATGGTGAGGTCTTTCACATTAACAGAAATATTTTATTGCCCGCCGTTAAATAAATAAAAGGGTCCAATTTTCAATTTTCAAAAATTCATAGAGGGCGTCACAGTGAAATTATAACAATGAGCAAAAAACAAAATTGTAGCAGATGCCTATCTCTATCAGCTTAAAAAGTTTAAACAAAAACGTGTGGGCAGTTTTTGAGATTTTTTTTTTTGAAAATTTCAAAAATTTTGGAGTGGTGCCATTGAGATCGTTTTTCGATTTTCAAAATTAATGATATTTCATGGTATAGTACCCTTAAGGGGCTACCAAACAAGATGTAGTTGATCCCAATCAAACAACTGGTTTTTGAGTAAATGGGCGTTAAAGTCGAAATTTTCAAAAATTCGTAGCGGCCGCCATGTTGAAGCTAGAGAGTTCGGTAAAAAAATGTTTGATTTGTTCTAAGGCCTTCTATAATTTCCACTATTCCAATTTCCAAAATTCAGTTTCTGAAAAAAATGCTACCAAAAAAACATGTCTAACTTCCGCTTCCGGTTTCGGATTCCTTTTAAAAGCTTATTTTGTCGATGAATTTTTGATATACCTCCTCGTTCCAAAGCACATCGAAATCGGTCCAGCCGTTCCGGAGATATGAGCGTTACCCACACACACACCCACACACCCACACACACACACACCCACAGACAGACATTTTTTAAAAACCACTTTTTTAGGATCCTGGAAGCCCAAAACATGTATTTCCGTCAAAATCTCGATTTTGAAAATTTGCATGAAATCAATACTTCCCTATACTGAAAGTATAGGAAAGTAAAAAATCTTGAACGTGCTTCTCAATGGGGTAACTCTTGTTTTATTTTTTTTTTATTTGGGACCGATAAGAAAGTGCACCACCCTAAACTACCCTCCCCTATTCGAACGTTTTTTTTTATTGCATGTATTTGCTTCTAGAGTAAATCTAAACTAACTCTGAAGTAATTCCGATTTGTTTGCAACTTTGATGGACTGTAAACTCTTTGAGGAAGTATTTTTAGAAAACAACATTTTTGGTCAATTATCATGTGTCGCCTAAGAATTCACACCTCAGTGTTTTTAAGTATTAAACAAACACTCTGTGTTAACTCAAAATGTTAAAATTCTATAAAAAACACTACAATCGATTTATTTAACAAAAATTGGTTTCTCTTTGTCAATACACAAACTATGCCTAAAAGAAGAATATTATATTTGATCCACAAATCGTAGTGTATGTGTGCGTGTGTTTGTATACATCCGACAATTCAGACGCTTTAACGTCGTAAATCCAATTAAATATGTAATACGAAGTTACGAAATGATGAATTCGATTTTATTCAACTTTCTATTTATTTGAATGACATTAATTGATAAGCAAAAAAAATTATTCTAAAAAACGTGTTCTAGAAAAACAGCCCTCATAAAAATGTGTCCAGAAAAAGTTTAACCAAAAACATTATAATTATTCTCCTACTGCTGTAGAACTACCAACAGCGCACTAAAATACAGTTGCACCTCATTAAATTTACGTGGTAAATTGGAAAAAGATAACTCGGTTTACGATGGCCGCCACTGAAATTTTGTTGTCTAAAAAGTTAAATGAAAAAAAAATGAACGAAAGTAGACGTAATTTTGATTCATGATTTTGAAACAGCCATTTCGGCGTAGCAACAGGTAACACATCATGACTTTGAATTCATCCCAGATCTTGAATGTAACATTCAGTATACGTTGAAACCTCATAAAGTACACTCAAGGCTATTAACGCAACAGAGTGTATTGGTGTTTTTAGTATAATTATACAAATTAAAATAAGGTATTTAACTTAAATTAATTATTTTAGGTATGATACAAGAAATAACCAATAATTCCGGTTCTAACTGAATTTTCCGCGGCATCTGCCGCTACGGATATGTACACTTGTCTTATTCCTGATTTTTATGCTAATTTAAAAATAAACAATATAAACTTAGTTTACCGTTGCATGCTCAGTGAACCTCGTGAGATTTAAAACGGTAATAACGATCAAGATAATCTAAATTATATTTTATCAACGTTCAACAATCCAACACGTGTGGCTGTATTCAAAAGATAAAGCTGTTTTTAATTTAAATGTGAAGTAAAATTAATTGATAATAGGTTTAAATCTTTATTCTGGGTCTATTTAATGAATGGAATTTCGAGAGCTCGCGCTTAGGTGTATAGCTGTTTATTTTTTCCAAAGAACAGTGATCTTCTCTATAGTTTACTTTAGAAACAAACTCAGTCTTTGGCTTTAGAAATTATTACTAACGAGCTATGAACGCTTCATTACTCAAATTTGTAATAAAATCAGCAAGGGCTGTAAGCAAAGTTTAACTTTTGGTTTCAATAAACAATTTATTTGTTTGATAGCTTCTCAGGAAAACATTACAAACGCATTTAAGTTAGTAATTCACGAGCGGGCGTTGAAATTTCTGACGTGATCTCGGTGTAATATTGCAAACGAACTATAACCGCTTTTTATTCAAGTTTGTAATATATTCAGTAAGAAGGAGCGGTAAAGTCGCAGGTTTTAATAAGAATTCAAATAGAATGACGGGTTTTCGGGAACTGTTACAAACGAACTTTGATTTCTTCAATGGTCTAATGGTCTAACGACCGGATCAGAAGGCTAGTTAGCTCTTTAAAGTTAGAACTAGTGTTACCCCAGCGCACAATGCACTGACAGACAGCGTTGACAGAACCGGCGAAATGTCAAGTCACGTGATGCATTAGTTCCAATAATGACACGCAACGTTATTGTAGATGACGCCCCAAGTGACGCGCGTCTAGCCGACCTGCATATATATTATAAATTAAAATAATTATTATTAAAAAATCGACGTAGAATAAAAATATAAAAATGTTTCATGTTCCATCTGTGGATAGAGACATTTCATTTAAAAAAAAATGGTACAAATTGGTGAAGCGGTAGCCGCTGGAGGAACCGGAGAAAAAAACCCTTTGTGCTTTTATATATGTATGGATGTGAAATTTCTATCTATCGGACTGGGAAACGCGTTTTACATGGAAAATGGCGTGGAAAGAGAATTATTCCTACTGTTACTAAATCACGGGGTGCGCGTTCTAGCTCAAAACGGCCCAATATAAGTTCGTTGCAGACTGATTGAATATTTAGTATTATAAAAAAGTAGTTTTCACTTTTCGCTTTTTCCGTCAAAATCTCAAAATAAAAAAAATTTCACGATTATATACATTCTAATACCAAAAGTATGCAAAAGTAAAAAAATGCTTTTGGGCAACCGTCACGAGATTTTCCTCGCATTTATTGAAGTTATTGAAAATTTTTAAAATATTTCAAAAAGTTTTAGAAATTTTTTACATTTTATGAAAATATAGAAATTATTTTGCGTTTCTTAAAAATTTTTGTACAATGCTAAATAGTTTGAAACTTTTTTGAAAAGTTTGAGATTTTCTAACATTTAAAAATTTTGAAAATGTTTTTTAAATATTTCAATTTTTGAAACATTTCTTGCAAATTTAAAAAATATTTTTTAATTAAAGTTTTTTTTGTTTTTTTTTTAAATTTAAACCAACAAATTTTTACACTTATAATGGGAACAGTTTAATAATTTTTTTCTGCGAAATTTCGTCTGCTTTTCTGCTTCTTTCTAATACTACAACTAAACCAGTCCTTACCGTACTATTACTTATTTCATTGTCGCACTTAAATGTTTCTGAATTTATTAACATTTATAATGATGTATTGGAATTTATTATTGGAATATTTTAATTTTTATGTTTTAAGAATTCATTCATTCAAAGATTTAATAAATATTAGAATATTATCTACATACTAAATCCGGATCCCGTTAAAATTGAAACACATTCTGCCAATAGCTGGCACTCAGACTGCAGGGACTACACATGTTGAGCTAACGGGTTCCTTCTATCAGGCGAAACTTTTACTTACGGCGCGGCGCGGCAGGAACCGAGCAGCTCAGTACCAAAACAACTTTTTTCCAGAGATGTAGGTCAGATTATGCAAAAGAGTCAATTCCTGTTTACCAATTGCATCGCAGCAGAGTTTTGAATAGGGCAGATATCTGAAAATGTTGCTTCATTACTTACAATCATTTTCTTACCCTCGAATACTGGATTGCAATTTCCAGTTTAAATTCACAAAATTTCAGAGAAGACTAGCCTTACTTAACCAAACCTACCATACACAATCACCGTTAATAGAAATCAGTTTGAAAAGATTGAAATTTGAAAATTAAAATTGAAAACACTAAGAACCTCTACATTAAATGAATATGGACGCTTTCTTGGGGGTCGTGGGAAAAAGTTTTTATCACCTTGTCAGCCTGTGCATTTCTGACATATTTGAAATGAGCTGCGAAATGTAAATAGCGACAACTTGGTTGGGGACCAGCCATATTACCTAATTTAACATGAAGATGTAATTGCAGATTATTTACCGAACAATAAATGCCGTTTTAGTGGTAAGAAATATATGAAATATATTGTAATTCTGAATATCGTGTAATATTTCTTTTATTAGCCGTTAACGTTGATTGATTGATTGATTTGAAACGGGGAGGGTTTGTTACGCCCTTTAACACTGCGGCCTCTTGGGCCTATTGTGCATCCCCTTCGGTCGCTAGTCGCTGTCAAGTAGATCCGTTCCTTTTAGCAGGTCTATGAGTTTGTTGATCAGACTGGCTGGCGGTTGTATCTCATTGGTGTTGATGCCCTCAAAGATTTGGAATCTTCTGCGAGCTAGGGCTTCGCATTCGAATATTATATGGGAGGCTGTTTCTTCTTCCTCGACACATAGTCTGCATATGGGATCTTCATTATACAGCTCTATGTTATGCAGATGTTTTCTGAAGTGCCAGTGTCCCGTTAGGAGTCCCGTCACTATTCTGATGTGAGTCCTGCTAAGTTGCAGAACTGGTTTTGTCAGCTTATGGGGATGGCTGCCCATCATAGCTTTGCTTTGTCTCTGTCGAGGTGAGAGTTTCCAGTGTTCCGAGTGTTTTGTTGAAATCCATTCTTTAACTGCTCCTCTCGCTGTCTTTTTAGTTGTGCCAACCACAGGTTCAGGCCCTGTGAATGGTGTTTCAGATCCCTGCTTTGCTAGTTTATCTGCATTTTCATTTCCTTCTATGCTCCTGTGTCCCGGCACCCACACAAGTTTTACCTTGTTAGAGTTTGCCAGTTTCAAGAGGCTACAAAAGCAGTTCCAGACAAGCTTTGACTTGATCTGGTTTGAATTCAGTGCTTTTAAAGTTGCCTGACTGTCAGAGATGATAAGGATGGTTTTGTTCGTATACCCCCTTCTTATGTTCTCTTCTATTGCCGCTAAGATTGCATATGTTTCTGCTTTGAATATTGTGGTAGATTGGCCTAGAGATATAGAGGTGCCTTATCTTGGTTTACTACCGTATATTCCAGCCTCGGTTCCGTTGTCTGTGCGTGAACCGTCTGTATACCATACTAGGCTTTTTTGCAAGTTTGGTGGTTCTCCTTGTTGCCACTCTTCACGGTTTATCCATACTTCAAATGGTTTGTGAAAGGAGTATTTTGTTAACATGTAGTCCGTACCCATGTCTAGCATTGGGTCGGATACTACAGTTGTTATTTTGGAGTGTCCCCATATCTGTTGGCTGCTTCTCCAATTGCCCGTGCAGTTTAAGCGGTATGCTCCCATGCGTGCCTCGCCCTTGATTATTAGCTCTAGGGGAGGAAGTTGCAGAAGAGCTTCCAATGCTGCTGTCGGAGTATTCCTGAATGCTCCAGTTATACAGAGACAAGCCAGTCTTTGAACACTAAGAAGCTGGTTAATTGTCTGTCTTTGATTTACTTTTGGCTACTATAGTAACGTTAGTAATGGATATTGCTAAAAGTGTTAAAATTATGCAAAAATATAATAACTTCAGAAGGCATCGTTTTTCTATTTTTTTTAATTAATTTAAATTGAATATTGTACCATATTTCTTATTCAAATACTATCAAGGAGAACAGGAAAGTAAATATAATTGGTCGATTTAAATTAAAATTTCCACAAAATTACGATTTTTTTAAATGGTAACTCATTTTCTTTACTGAGTATATATAATCTGCATGATTAGCTAGTAAGAGGAGTCTTTTAACTTTGCAATGTATTTTCGTATAAACACATTTACAGATAACATACTCTTGTGAGAAATTAAATAGGTTTACAAATGCAAATATTCCGGTATTTAACGACTGGTTAACTTCCAAGTGCGTTTGGGTATTCGAAATATGTCAACACAAAATAATCTGCATAGTTCTATCCGCGCATGAAATTACTAGAGGCTAACTTACAACTATGAGTTGACATTTTTTTGCATTTGATTCGATGGAAACGCAGACGTAATATCTGGGCTACGTTCCGGTTCTAAATTAGTAACAATGGCAGTTTAAGCACTCGACATGGAACAATAAAGCGTAAAAGTAATGCACGGTGGCACTTTAAAAACCCTAGAACAATTGCACAGTTTCCTAACCGAATTAGGAAAAACGAACACACATTTACCCGGCTCTCCCGCCGAAAATAAAACAAATATCGTCGCAGAAACATGTACTGTGTCCATAAATATCTCACAATAACTTCGTATTATATCCATGTGTTGATATACAGCCCCTGCCTGTCCGCACGGGATAACAAATAACTCGACTTCTGTTATTGGAAAACTTCAGACCACAATTTGGAGTTCCTGAATTTTCTATTTTATATGATTATTTACTACTCTTTTACCTACGCAAGTTTCTTGTAAGCGTGTGTGGCTGTGTATGTGTGTGAATTTTCTTTATGCCTTTGGTGAACTTTTCTCGGGTTTATCTTCGCAACGGCGACCCGAAAAACTGTTTATTTATCCTTGTATATTTACTAGATCCCTAAGGACACGTTAAAAGCATCAGATATACAGAGCATTTATAAAGGAACTTTGCTAATGTCGCGACATGAAAACAACGGTTTCCTTCCTGGTCTCTGGTAAAGTCGCTACTAGCCATTTTACTATTCGCATTACTGGCTTTCACCGATGAAGTGCTCTAAAAGCACATTTACTGCTAATTCATAGAACACTTTGAAGCACTATTAAACAGCTAGCTTGTTACGTATACTCAATAAAGTGCTGAAGCTGATGAATGAAGCTTCCCATTCTTAGGGTAATCAAGTGAAGCTCCTTTGATATCTAAACTGGAGCAAACACTAGGCGTAAATAATACGCAAAAACAGATATTGTCTAAATAAAATTAGAGTGTAAACTCGGCAATTCTATAAACGGTAAGAAATAAAAACAAATTATATGAATGTACCTACTGGTGCAAAATTAATAAATTAAAATAAAATTTTCATAAAAAGTTAGAAATAAAAACAAAGTAAAAATACACAGATAATTTAAATTTAATCCGAAATACGTCAAAACACCCACACAAGCAAAAATAAAAGAAAACTGACACAAACTGATGCTAAAGTTGCCGTATTTGTGCTTTGGTTAAATTTCTATTGGTTTTATTACTGGAATGGGTAGCAAAAAAAATTAAAAACGCTTATGCAATAACATTACTTAAAACCAAAATATTTTCCGTTCAACTGTAATAGGCTGGGGAAAGGGATAACAAGGAATTTAGAAAGGTACTTTATTTTAACATCATTCTTAAATGATTCTGCCTCGGAAATCTCGATGAAAATTTTTAATTGTTGTTTATTAAAGGAATTAATGTTAAAAACATGAATATAGCATAGTTGCTCAACGAAGCACAATTTTTGTTATATTTACAACTAAAACTGGATGACTAAAAAAATACAGATGTAAACAGAATATTTTTAGCATACTTAAAACTGGTAAATGTTAAAAAGTGACGAGATTTCACCCGGTACAATTATTTAAACCGCTGCCGTTACGGTTGGTAATTCATTCATTGTCACTTTAACGGATATATTATTAAGCAAAATATGGGAATTGCGTCACTAGAAAATCTGTAGTCCTGAAGTAGTGTTTGGTGAGCTTTTTCTCGATAGTACAATAACAGCTGACTCCGATTTATAGAAAATCAAAAGAAAACTAAAACTTCTGGTTAGTACAGGATGACTCGCTGGTTCTTTCAACAAAATGGTGCTGCGTCACACACAGCAAACGTAGTATTGCAATATCTACAAAAAATTTAAAATTCAATAATCGGCTGTTGTTAGATTTATTCCCCAGAAAATTAGCAGCGGCTAGCATGGGCCTACATACTCACTGGATTTGAACCGATGAGACTATTGTTTTACTATTTTAACGAATTAAGTTTACCAAAACTAACTTTATGTTATTTCTGAATAAAGAAATGAAAATTAAGAAGATACCAAAGAAACCATGTTTGCTTAATTTTTATTTAAATCTGGAAATAACACAAGACGTGATGGTAAATATTTCCTAACTCCACTTCACTTCGTTGTTGTCCTTTGTTTTACACATAGTGAATAGAAACACTCTATCACTTACTTGACCCCGCCGGAGCTCGTAGTGGAAACTTCCATGCAGGGCCGGGACTAGGACGAGGCGACCGAGGCCTCTGCCTCAGATGCAAAGTTCAGGAGCGCACAGAAAATAGCTTAAGATTTAATTTTTTTAACTCGACTTTAAAGCTCTTTGTTTAAAGATTAGAAAATTGAAAAAAGGTATTGTCAGTTTCTGATTTCTTTTCGAGAAATAAATTAACAACATGGGATCGTTTAAATCTACAAAGAGTTTAAATAAATTTAACATTAAAAAACGAAAAATATTTGTACATTGCAGAAGTTTCAGCCGAAATCGCTGGTTTTATGTATCGTGCGCATTTCAGTATTTTTCGGTATCATGTCTAGTGTTTGCTATAGAATTTCTATTGAAAATCCACTATTACAGTTCAGCAAAATCTTATTCGTATCTCAAGATGGTTTTAAAAATTCTTTAACAATTTTTACAGACACGTTACAGTAGCGTCATGTGAAAGAACAATTATAAACAGATATTTAATCATGTCTAAACAGGAGAAATAGTATTATATTGTATCGAACGCGACATAGCCAAAATTAGAAGGGAAAGAGACAATTTTATGATTTTTTGCCCAGGAGCCGACTCACCGACTCCCGGTCTTGCTTACAACATTTACCTTCGTCATACCCAGTAAAGATCTTAGTTCTGACAACACATTCAATAAAACAAGTTTTGTTGCCAGAACATAAAACAAAAAGCGTTGGTCGTTTGTAAAGTTAGATTAATTTATATACAGGAAATCACATGTAATTATATTTACTGCTGCTATTTCACAGGAGCTGCGTTGCTGCAGAACCGCCTCGTTTGTTTAGTAATTTTAATTGCACAAAAATTGTTTTACAGATTAATTTTAAAACAAAGCGCTAATTTTTGTAAGGTGTCCAGAAAAATTAAATTTGTTAACTCGCCGCAGTGACGAAGGCAAAAAGTGTTTCATTGGGAGAGTACTGCAGGGGAGTCAAAAACACACTAGAATGTGTAAAACTCCAAAAAGCGTTATGGCAAAACACATCGTTAACGTGGTGGAAACCCTACAAACACCTCAAGGCGAGTATACGCAGACGTGGGAAGAAATTCTGGAGATTTCACCATGGACTCACTTTCCCGGCTCATCCGGAAAATAAATGCAGCTATAGAAAACTCGATTACCTCTAAGGAGGTAAATAAGACACAACTCAGATGAGCGAAAACTACATTCAAACAACTGAAAATCCCGGGTGGGGTAGGGATTTACCCGGCACTACTTATTTGCGGCTAGAAATATCTCTGCGCCTGTGCTCGATGCTGCGGGCTAGGTTAGTTCTGCGCTATATACTAGAATAAGGAAGGCAGGAGTTCCTACACGCCAGATTGACCTTTAAACGTCACCTATAACGTGTCATCAACAAAGCCACCAGGGTACTCTGCACTTGCAAACGAATGTTTGAAAAAACTTAAGAACTGTGACCAAAGATGGTACATTAGTTGCACAAGAGAGTGATGATCCAACAATTACTTATTGTTTTTTGATGTGGTGGCGTAAAGCTCAAATCGTTATAATGGAAAAGAACTAGGCAAACTACAAAGACTGGACTCCATAGGAATAACGGAGGCAATGTCTACTACCCCAACAGCAGCGTTAGAAGTCCTACTAAATCTAACTCTTCTCCACTTGCAGGTGGAAGCAGACGCAAAACTAGGAGAGTAGCGACTAAAAACAAATTGAAACAAAAAGTACTTTGTCTATCCAGGAGATCATACCGAAATCTGCAAAATAACAAGCAAAAACTACATTTTACCGATGCAGTCAGATAAAGTAAAACCTCATTCGAATTCCGAAAACCGTTTGGTAGGACAAATGGAAGGAGAACGTCACCAGATCCAAAACAGATAGAGGTAAAGGCATTTGCAGAGAAGGGCCAGGCAATGCTTTTTGAATAAACCTGGACCGCTTTGTAGCAGTGTGCCAGGCCGAAATCACAGCTTTTTTTGCCTATGCCCAAGTTATAGTGCAAATGTCTTACAAAAATAGGAGAATTTACATTATGATTCATGGCTGATAGCCAGACGGCACTGAAAGAGCTGATGGACAATCTAAATCTAAATTGGTTTCGGAATACTTCAGAAAACTGATGAAACCACGAGAATACAACAGGCTCCGCCTAATGGGGGTACCAGGGCACCAAGGAGGACATGACAACGAGGAAGCAGACAAGATAGTAAGAGCTGGTAGTGCACAACAGCTAATAGAACCTAAGCTAACCTGCGGCTAAGCCTACAGCACTGTTAGGAAGCAGACTAGAAGCTGGCTAAAAACCATTGACCGCAAGTACTAGACGAAGCACCCAGGTATGAGACATTCTAAGTCTCTTATCGGGGATTGTAAAAGGAAGTGGTTGAAAAACTCCCCACGCTTAGCAGAGGAAAAATAATGTATACAACAAGAATCCTAACTGGACACTGTTGTATAAACAAACACCTTTACGCAATAGAACACGCAGAAAGCCTGTTCTGCAGGTTCTATAAAAAGATCAATGAAACATTCTTTCACTGTCTATGCTACTGTAGGATATTATCTGCATGCAGATTAAGACATTTTGTAATACCAGAACTTGAATCCGAAATTATCAGTAAGATCTTTGAGGGTGGACGATTATCAGCGCGGGGCCAAAACGATTTTGACCATAGACGTTTTAGACCGCGGTGGTTAAAACAAGCTATTGATACCAACCCAAACAGCACATATTAAATCGAAGGGATTTGGCTTTATTTGCTACCAAAAATAATCGTTGCATTAACCAGATCTACCTTTCTAATCTAAGCTAAGACGCAGCTCATTAGTCACGCCGCATTAACACCACCCTTGCCTGCACAGTACACAACCCTACCACTGACACCACGAATTTTTCTCGTGACCACACATAGCGAGAGCTGCCATTCCATCGCCATACCAACTTGGTCCGCATGGTACAAGTCTAAGTCAATGGTTAGACTTTTCAATACATCCTAAGCTGTCCTACTGGTATAGGCTATTCGCAGTCCAAGTCAATACTAGTCGACTACACAGCACCCAAGTATGTTGGTAGCCGGTCTGGTCATAATAACCGGTATCTTACAAAGCGACGCGACGACGTCAGGAATGCAAACCTTCTAGAGTAACATTTTCAATGGGAAGCATGAGCTGGCGAAACGACACCACACACCTACGGTCTAGGTTCTTAATGCTAGTAGACGCAACTTCTTTCTCGATGTCATCTTCATCTGGCTATTAATGGCCTTTACACACAGTTTACTGTCTAGGCAAATTGATATCCCGTTGGGTCTCCCAAACGCAGTGACGAAACGCAGAAAAATGTACAGCATTGGCTAACGAGTGGATGTTTAGTGTATGTTACACAAATGATGCAAGACTGTATATACAGGTTTACCAACTGAAAAAAAATATAATTTTTAATTACTTAAAAACCTACAGCATTCTTAATACAAATTTGATTAAAAACATCCATGTACTAAAAAAAATTAATTTACGCTTCAGAAT
Organism: Ctenicera cuprea; assembly: GCA_958336395.1. Classification (NCBI taxonomy): domain Eukaryota; kingdom Metazoa; phylum Arthropoda; class Insecta; order Coleoptera; family Elateridae; genus Ctenicera; species Ctenicera cuprea. The sequence goes on from OY284491.1 coordinate 22,856,175, forward strand.
CCAACAAAAAAGAAAATTAACCCACATCATTACGTTGTCCTAAATTTACACTTGCAAGAATAAAAGTTTTATTCGTACCTTTGTGTATCTTGCATGTTTAAATTACCGACGCGTAGGTAGTACGTTTTACTATTTATTTATCTTTCCCATCAACTTTCATATACAGTTTACATTCTACTAAGTTCAAGTTTATACGAAACATTTCATTATTCTCAAGGTAAATACCGTAAAAGTTTATAAACCTACAAATTTGAAAAATTGCTAGGAATAAAAATTTTCCTTTCAATTTGTGTAAATGTCTATATATGTACCGATAAGATTTCATTTTGAAATTTTAAGAAAAAGATAGTATTGTAATGTTTATGCAATTTTCCGTAGTTTCCAAATCAATGCGGTGTATTTCCTGAAATTCCCTTCGATTTCAGCGTTTCGTTTTTAGATACAACAGTAGCAGAGTCATAGTTTGTGTGTACAAATGTTGCTGTATCAGAAATCAAAGTATGTTAACAGATGTCGCACGTATCGATTGGCCTGATAGGTCTATCAGCCGAGCAATCACTGAGCCCCAAAGGAAATTAGAAGTTACAAAACTCGTACAGCTTCCACTTCACGCTGCCAAAACGAATTATCGAGAAATTTTCTATTAGGTTCTCGTGCGCGCCGATCTGCACCAATAAATGTCACTCTGTCGTAAACTTGCTAATATATGCATTTTTCACCTTCAATGATCTTTTAAATTTCTTGAAATTTACTACCAAGATATTACAAATGCTTTAGCGTAAAATAACGATCTCATTGGTTCTCGTGTTTCATTTGAAATCTGTCTCAAACAGATTTTGCTTTAGAAATTTAAACGTTCAATGCAGAGAAACATAGGGTTCACAATTTAAAATTTATCAGAAGGTGGAACTTTTTCGGACACATATCATTGCTAAAATGTTGAAAAAAAACATTTTTACAGTGATAATTAAAAGAATGCTTTAGTTTTAAATTAAAACTTTCAAACAGATGCAGGATGGTAAAAAACGATTTACTTCAATACAGCAATGCAATTTTAAAATGAACAACGGACGCATAAGTAAACACATAAATTAATATGCAGTTACTGAAAGCCTTTAACCGTTTGATCAATGCAGTCAAGTCGCATTCTCGACAAACTCCGTGAATATTTTGCTCTCAAACACAACCAACTACCATTTATTAGTTAACCAATGAAATATCTATTTTTTTGGCGCAAAGCTTGTTAAAATCGAAGATGACTACGCAGCATTAACATGAAAAGCATGCAGATATACATTACTACGCTAGCAAAGCATAAACGTAATATATTATACATATACGGAAAGGTGTTTGAATAATAATAAAAAGAAATAATAATGATAAATCGTCTTTACTAATTCACTAGATTGTAGATACAAAAAAAGAAAAATACGTAAATTTATAAGGCAACGTATCAGCCGAAGTCGAGCTAAGCAGGTACTCATTTCAATCTGGGCCAGCGGGTGGTCTAGTGGTTAAAGTCCCAGGCTTTGAATCTCGACTCACAACGGCAGTAGGTTCGAGTTCTCTGCCAGTCGGAAATTTTTCTGAATAAGCTAAATCCGGCGTGTCCATGGATGGTGTGTGTGGTGTGTATATTGGGTTGCATATCTTTCAGGGATGGGGCATGTTAGACCGGTGTATAGCGCAAGTCTGCTGAACCCGGGTAAGGGGGTGGGTTGGGAATCATGGAGTCGTGTTTACGCACGGCCTCATAATTCTTTAAAACATATTTCAATCTATCGCTGCCTTTGCGCAAAAACAAATAAAACTTATACATTGAAAAAAATTGTACAATCAACAATTGGCGAGTTTGTAAGAACATCTAGCAGCCAAAATTTAGCAATAAAAAAACTTAATTTATTTATTGGTTAAGCAAGGTAAACTCAAGACTTTAAAATTTATGTTGGTCAAGTGTTTTAATATTGTCACTTAAGGAAGTATAAAATCTGACTGCGTTGTGTGTACGTAAATCTCCATTTAAAGAGTGCAATAGAGTGTTTAGGAATAGTCAGAAATACCTTGCTGCGAACATTGCCTCTATAAATAGATCTATAAACTAATTTTGACTTATACATATATTGAACATTGTCTAGAATTTAATATATTCTGAGTAAAGTTTCGCAGGTGGGGTTCTCTCCGACTTTCCGTATTAAGCCAGCCGTATTCAGTAATTTTAAGTGAAACATGAGGATTTAACGGAGCCTATAAACAAATCTGCAGCAACAGTTTTGTACTTTCTAGAGTCAAGGTTTACTGGAAGAATTGCAAAGGTTTACCGACTGCAGTTTCCATCAGACGAATCACGCCCACTTATGTCGTCTAATTTTGTTCCGGTTAGTTATTTGCGACTTGCTTTTGTCTAAAACCAGACTACAGTCTTCTACAATAGCACTGCAATAAAAGCTGCTGCTCCATCGGATACGCCAGTTTTATCATATCCAGTCGCGAGTAAGGGTATCTTGGTGTAGTTTTGTTTTTGGTAGCTTTAAGTCTATATCGTTTGTTCGTTCGTTATCAGCCGTGTGGTAAACTCATAAATAAATACTAAGGCATGCAACAACTTGTTAGTTTGTTTGGCCATGCACGCTACATTAGAAACAACAAATGGAGTAAGTTAACGGCTTGGCGGAACCCTTAAATATTTTCTTAAAGAAAAAGAACAATTAAAGACTTTTTAGATCAAAAGACAACTTTTCAGCGTTAGCCGTAATCAAAATTAAAAAAAAAGGATTCATCACTTCCACATATATCAACAGTTTATCAATACACAATTAAATAAAACAAACACAACAGTGACATTTGCGCAATAATGTAATAGCTTGTAACTACCATTTATTAGTTAACCAATGAAATATCTATTTTTTTGGCGCAAAGCTTGTTAAAATCGAAGATGACTACGCAGCATTAACATGAAAAGCATGCAGATATACATTACTACGCTAGCAAAGCATAAACGTAATATATTATACATATACGGAAAGGTGTTTGAATAATAATAAAAAGAAATAATAATGATAAATCGTCTTTACTAATTCACTAGATTGTAGATACAAAAAAAGAAAAATACGTAAATTTATAAGGCAACGTATCAGCCGAAGTCGAGCTAAGCAGGTACTCATTTCAATCTGGGCCAGCGGGTGGTCTAGTGGTTAAAGTCCCAGGCTTTGAATCTCGACTCACAACGGCAGTAGGTTCGAGTTCTCTGCCAGTCGGAAATTTTTCTGAATAAGCTAAATCCGGCGTGTCCATGGATGGTGTGTGTGGTGTGTATATTGGGTTGCATATCTTTCAGGGGTGGGGCATGTTAGACCGGTGTATAGCGCAAGTCCGCTGAACCCGGGTAAGGGGGTGGGATGGGAATCATGGAGTCGTGTTTACGCACGGCCTCATGATTCTTTAAAAAATATTTCAATCTATCGCTGCCTGTGCGCAAAAACAAATCAAACTTATACATTGAAAAAATAGTACAATCAACGATTGGCGAGTTTGTAAGAACATCTAGCAGGCAAAATTTAGCAATAAAAAAACTTAATTTATTTATTGGTTAAGCAAGGTAAACTCAAGACTTTAAAATTTATGTTGGTCAAGTGTTTTAATATTGTCACTTAAGGAAGTATAAAATCTGACTGCGTTGTGTGTACGCAAATCTCCATTTAAAGAGTGCAATAGAGTGTTTAGGAATAGTCAGAAATACCTTGCTGCGAACATTGCCTCTATAAATAGATCTATAAACTAATTTTGACTTATACATATATTGAACATTGTCTAGAATTTAATATATTCTGAGTAAAGTTTCGCAGGTGGGGTTCTCTCCGACTTTCCGTATTAAGCCAGCCGTATTCAGTAATTTTAAGTGAAACATGAGGATTTAACGGAGCCTATAAACAAATCTGCAGCAACAGTTTTGTACTTTCTAGAGTCAACGTTTACTGGAAGAATTGCGAAGGTTTACCGACTGCAGTTTTCATCAGACGAATCACGCCCACTTATGTCGTCTAATTTTGTTCCGGTTAGTTATTTGCGACTTGCTTTTGTCTAAAACCAGACTACAGTCTTCTACAATAGCACTGCAATAAAAGCTGCTGCTCCATCGGTTACGCCAGTTTTATCATATCCAGTCGCGAGTAAGGGTATCTTGGTGTAGTTTTGTTTTTGGTAGCTTTAAGTCTATATCGTTTGTTCGTTTGTTATCAGCCGTGTGGTAAACTCATAAATAAATACTAAGGCATGCAACAACTTGTTAGTTTGTTTGGCCATGCACGCTACATTAGAAAAAACGAATGGAGTAAGTTAACGGCTTGGCGGAACCCTTAAATATTTTCTTAAAGAAAAAGAACAATTAAAGACTTTTTAGATCAAAAGACGACTTTTCAGCGTTAGCCGTAATCAAATTTAAAAAAAAAGGATTCATCACTTCCACATATATCAACAGTTTATCAATAAACAATTAAATAAAACAAAGACAACAGTGACATTTGCGCAATAATGTAATAGCTTCTAACTCTGAAAAATTCTTTCAAATCAAGCACATTCCGACCGCCGGCTCTTTCTTAATTCAGCCTGACCGCAAACTTTCTTTAACAACCTCGTTTCCGATTCCTGGCACCGGTCTCGTATACTTACAAAACTCCAATAAAATGTAACAGTTTTGTAGTCGCTAATTCAACTTTTATCAGATGCTTAGGCATATTTTTTCAATAAAGTTGCTAAACTTAATATGATGAAGTGGAAAGAGTATGATAGGATAAAGTAATTCGGCTTTCTGATAAACCTTTCCTACAAACAATTGTGTTAGAAATTGTTGGTTAGCGGCAGACGTACGGTTGGTCTTAACAACATTACCCTGATCGAGTGACACTGGATCGCCGATCTACTGCTGAAGTCTAGTATGCAGCTGTTTGTTGGAAATTGGCTCTAAAAGCGACTATTAACGAAGGAAGCCGACTGACGCGCATTCTATCTTGAACATTTGACTCGTATAGAACATTTTGTAAAAAGTGGTGGTTGTTTTTGTTATACTATTAAAATTGTGTAACTTTTATTTCAGTTTTTATAATTGAAATTTTACTATATAACCGTTACAATTTTTACCCAAAAGTTATTTCAATATCCTTCTAAAATTTAACTTTTGCAATTGAAATTGTTACTATACACAAACAAACATTTCACCAACAGGGCAACATCTGGTTTACCTCGTCACTTGCAGCTAAGCTTTTATACTTTTAAAACTGCCACTTGGCTATAAAACGACTAAACTTTATGTACATTTGGGTTTTCGAATACGAGCAGCTTGAATTAACATACATAAAGGGCAATTCTCAGTACTATGCAGCAAATTTTCAACTTGGTATTCGCTCCACTTTTCGGACTGAATTACGTTTAACAACAATTCTCTGACATATTGCGCTGAATCTGCTAACATTTTCATTAGTTATGCACCGCTGTTTCGTGAAAACTCCATGATAGCTTAGTTTCGAAACAATGTGCGAATTACCCCGTTGCGCTGTGTGGAAACGAGTCTTCAAAACTGGAAATTATTGTTTGAGTGTTTTTTTTTCGGACTTGACACAAAATTATTACAAACGTCGTGCACGATCTGAAAACTTTTATTCTATGACTACGTAAACGTAGTAAATAAAGAATTGTGGCAACATAAAAATTTTTTATTGTGGCGTGAGAATTCGGTTATAAATTGAGACCGTAGCAATAAAACAAACATTTTATTAGCTTTTATTATAACTGCACGACTTAATTAGGTTCATTAAGAAACGGGAAATTCTTTACTTTGAGACTAGATTAAATATAACTGTAACAGTAACAATAGTAATGATAACAGGACTGAATATCTTCTCATAAATCTCTTTTCTTTATGTCCCCAAGCTCGCTTTAATGGCAAAATCCACTTTTTGACGAAATAACTGGTTTTTAAATAAGCTTTCAGCTTTAAGATGGAAAAGAAAAACCTACAGTTAAATTGTATTTACAAAATACCAAAACCTTACGAAATATTCATGAATTAGAAAAATTGATAAAAAATCCAATAAATGTTGGTTTAGCTGATATAATCAGCAAATGCAAATAAAGAAAAAAACAAGCCTATAGGTTGTACACAGAATTTTTCATTCTCTGCAAGAAAAAGAGAAAGAAAACGAGTTATATGAAATAAATAGTGATATTGAATCGAATAGAAGCTATAACAATACGGATACAAGTGTTTCTCAACTAATTTTGGAAATATCCAAAAGAATAATAGTATAAAAGCGGTCCAGAACGAGTTTACAGTTTTCATGGTAGAAAAAGCCAAGTATTATTAATTATTAATTATTAATAAACATAAAAGCAGTTCAGTACGTATTGGTACAACAGCGGAGAAAGATTCTTACTAAAGGCGAGTGCTGTGGTTTTTGTGGAAACTGCAAACCAGAGAAGAGGGAGTTTATCATTCAACGATTGTTGAGTTAAGGATATCTTGATAAAGAAGAAACAAAGATAAGTGTTCAGTTTTAAGAACAGTAGAATAAAAAGAAATTTCTTGATTTTTCAAAAATTTAACCCCAAATTGACTTTTAAATAAAAAGCTTTTGTAACGTTGATATTGGTTTGTGTATTTTTTTTTGAATTTTATTTATTAATAACATTTCTTCCAAGCTTAATAACGACCCTGAGAAATTTTATAAAAGAGTCTCATATAAAATATAATTAGTTATTGCGTAAATTGCAGGCATTTAAAGAATTGTTTTTCTGGCAAGTACATAGCCTCATATCATAGCAATATTTACGCGTCCATTGTACATAGCAATCTAATAATAGGTTAATCGCAGTCGTCTATGCAACAAGCACGACATATCGATAATTAGTTTGCAAATCGCGGAGCCATTATAATAGTTGCGTCGTTTATTTTTTACCGTAATTGCTCATATTTAACATTTCTAATTAATTGGCAAGTGAGCATTACAAATTTTTTTAATCTCTATTATTTTTATTTTGTTAAAGTCCATGGCAGTTGGCAAACTTAACACAATTAACTTTCACAATAGGCACAAAAATTAAACGGTGTGTTGGTTTAACTGTAAAGATGTAGGCTTGTAATCTGGCAGCCTCAGTTCAAATTCGATGAAAGACATGTATATCTTTTTAATTTTTTTCATTTAAAAGTGAAAAAATCGTGTTTGTTTATGCTTAGACACGAACAAACAAGATTTTCAACATTTATTGTGACTCAATTGTTGTGTGTGACTTATGTCGTTTTGACTGTTTAGTGTTTTAAATTTACATTAAATAAAAACTTATTTTAAGTTACATTTCTTTAATAAAAGAAATAAAAAAATCACAACTAAAAATAGTATACAGCAAGACAAAATAGCAGTGGAACGTGCCATAAAATAAGATATAGAAATTGAGAAAAAATTTAAATTGGGACCGCCAAGTTACAAGCTCACGCCTTTACCGCTAAACTAAAATGTCGTTTAAAATATTTGTATTATGTGGGTTAATTAGTTAACGGTTGCCAACTTCCATCTCATGCACGGTTGCAAAATAAAAAAAAATATTAAAATTAATTGACAATGCTGTTAATTGTTTAAAAATGTTTAATATGAGCAATTACAATAAAATAATAAACCGCGCAACTGTAATAATAGCTGCACGACTTGCAAATTAATCATCTACATACCGCACTTCCCGTATAACCAAATCTATAAAGATGTCCTAGGCGATAGAGATATTTAAAGATGCGGTAAAGATTACGTGATACAGGTGTAATATGTATTGGAGCTGTACTTTAGCCTATACCTTAACTGTATAGATTAAATATTTACCGCATCTATATGATATCTATACTTGTTTCCAGTACAGTTTTATCTTTATCACATCTGTATCACATCTTATTCTATGCTATACCGCACCGGTACTTCAAGCAGGGATTTTATCTTTATCGGATCTGTAGAAAATATATACTGATTGTCTTTACAGTTGTACCTTTAACAAATCTCTACAATATCTTCATGCAGGCTATATCGCACCTGTAGCGCAATTACCGCTTTTGTCTTTATCGAATCTGTGCTAAATATATACTGCCTGTCTTTACAGTTTTATCTTAAGCCTAAAACCGCTGTGTATAGCGTCAATCTAAACACTATCTTTATTTGTTGGCCTTGTGTATAAAAACGTTAAAAATGGCGCATCAACAAGATCAAGAATTTAAAGTTTACGAATTTGATGGAACCTTGGAGATTTGTGTGCTTCCTACAATTATAATAATAATTGGACGCACACTAACTGCCGTCAGCGGTCAATCGAAAAATAATCCCTTTCCTTAACTCCCGTCAAGAAATTTTTACCTGGGCCAATAACTTAATCCTCATCCTGAACTCCCGTCAGAATAATGACGCACGCGGTTTAAAGTCAAGTTGATACAGTATGTACCGGTTTTTAAATGAAATGATCACATCAGACGTATATAAAATTTGTCCTATAATTTATTTCAAAATGATACATAGCCAACCGGACGTCGGTCGTTAAAACTACAACTAAATACATATAAAATATAGACAGACATATTTTAGAAGTTAAACTAAAGTTAACAATCTATTGTGCTAAATTTATAGGAAACACATTTTATGAAATCGTATCTAGAAATTTGTAGATTATTATATTCTAGAATTTTGCTTTTAATAAAGTCCTGCCTGAGATGAATCGATTTGCTGATGATTCTGCTGTGGGATGCCTTTGCACTGTTTATTTTTATATAAGTGTCAGCAATTATTCCTATTGGACATCTGTTATCAGTAGCTTCTTAATTGGTTAGCACTTGTCTGTATCCAGAATTTTAGAAAATGTTATTAAAGATATTGGAAATATTTTAAGTTGCCTATATGATCATTATCATAGCTTCTTTGCTTAATCACCAATGCTTAGGGCTTACGGGATTTCAGGACAGGGATTATAGGACGCTTACGACTTCGTAATCAGCAGAATTAACCTGACGGGAGATAGGGTTGCCCGTAATAATTTATGACATAATCATTAACCAAGGCTGCTGTCTCCAATGTGGAGTTATTTTCGATAGGGGGATCATTTACCACAATATCTATAAACCACAAGTAAATAAAATGATAACCTTCATCATAAACTGTTATTACACCTATAACCAATACTATACCTTTTGATGTGCCTACAGCAGAGAGAATTTTCTCAGTTTTGCTGTACTTATAACGTCCAACCGCGGATTTACGGGGGGTGGGGTAGCAGGGGTAATTACCCCCCCCCCCCCCCAAGGCCAAAAAAATCACCTAAAGCACTAGAAGTAAAGTGTTTTTGAACATGTAATTGGAAAAAATTTGTAAATAAATATATTTCATCGGCTAAAAGTTTTCCAGCGAAACACAATAAGAATGACTCAATTGCAAAGAAACTTTCTTAACGGTAAAACCTAAAACCAAGCCGGACGTTAAACAATGCATGGCTTAAGATTAGCTGTAAACCTTTATGGGGGTTTATAAACAGACCTGTTTGGAAAGTCTACTCACCAAAAAGATAAAGATATTTAAAGCTTATCCCAGCGCCAGCAGTACAAAGTACGAACCGACATCAACATGGACATATTACGTGATATTTTTTTCTTGAAATTACAATTCTGACCTCAGCAATGGCGAGAAATTCAGAAATAATGTACTTTAAAATAGTTGGTGGTAAAATAATACAAAGACATTAATTATTTCGAAGTAAGATTCTCGCAATGTCTGAACCTACTAAAACTGTTTTATATTTTATCTCCCATAATTCTTCACTGTTTATTTTTCTTAATACTTTACTCTATCAAAATAGTCTGTTTTCACGTGTTTCTTGAAATTTTAATACTATATATAATTTAACGTCGTTTATATCTGCTTTTTTCCACTTCGCTTGTATGCACACTACGTAGTTGTCTTTTTTTTTGTTTCGGCATCAGTTTATTAAAAACTTAGCAAAGCTACAAACGATACACTTTACCAACTATTTATAAAATGATTTTACTCTACATTAAAATTAATGTAAAAAACAAAATTAGAAAATGAGAAACATGAAACACATTTAACTTTAAAAATTTCAAGAGCCCACAAAAATGTCTAACTTTATTATTAAGCGTCCAATGCGTTTTCTACGTAGTCCCTGTTAATCACGTTTTATCCAAGCATACTCTACGCCCTTAACGAGATATTATGCAACGTCACTATAAATTTTACTGCAAAAAAAAACGGTTTAACCCTAACTGTAATTCTTGGTAGTACATTTGTATCATATTGTCCATCATAACCTTCTGTAATACTCTTAAAACATTTAGCGGTCGAATCTTATAAGAGGCGAGATTAGCTCAGGGTGCAAGGAGACCGACTCACAAACCAAAGATGGCCAGTTCGATTCCCCGCTAAGGTAAAGTATGCAGCGCATTTTTAAAATTAAAAATCTATCAATAAATACATTAGTGTAAATGAAATTAGCTAAAAAAATACAGAGGGGTTGTATAAAATATTATAAAAGAAAATATATCCGCGTAAAAAAATATTTTTTTTTATCTAAAATTAATTGCTTGAATTATCTATACCGCACCTTAATTTGGACGATACAGCATCGGAATAGTATCTTTAAAAACCTATATCGTATCTTTACAGTACCTTCATGTGCTCTATACGCAATCTTAACTGCATCTGTACTTTAACTATATGTTGTCTGTACAGGAGCTTTACATCTTATATACAGAGTTAGTAAAGACAACTATACCCAATCGATATGTAATCTCTATCGTCGCGCTATCCATAGGGTACAGAAAGCCTGTATCGACTAAAGATTTAAATACAGGTTCGATATAGGTTCTGTATTGTGTGGTTATACGGGTTGTTTCATAGGCAACTGCAATTAAGTTTTAATTTGATCGCTCGTATAAGACGCATATTCTTTTGTACAGCGAACCGCTACAGTTTTCAATTCAGATAAAAAAAATGGGATTTTACTGTTTTTTTGCATTCTTGGAATATAATCTGTTGCTGGCTGTCATTTTGTAAATAAACTACGAGGAGAAAGTTTGCAGCCTCAGCTCTCGGCTGTTTATGTAATAACTTAGTGCAGATTTGATTTAAACAGCTTGTTGTTGAAGATACAAAACTGGGCGGGTTTATAATAATAATAATCGTATTTAATCTTTAAAACCAATCATTAAAACGTAATACAAGAACATCAACTTTATTAACAAACACTGACACTATTACACAATATTGCGCAACACAGAAGAGCGTTCAGTACTCTTTCTGTCAGCGGTGTCGTTCATCTGCCTTCCCGGTTACCGCGGTTTCAAGGTTCAGGCCACGTCAGCGACACCAGATAACGCAAACAGTACTGGATTGCCATTTGCAATTAAAAGAAATCAGTTGCAGATAAGACTAACCTAACCTAATCAAGCCTAGCAAACGCAATCATCAGCCGGTATTCTTACATTGACTATTACGCGTAGCATTTTTTACCGTTAGGAAAAATTAAAATGTGAAAACTAAAATTAGAGAAACTAACTAACGGAGACAAATTAAAGTAAAAATGTGTTAATAATTATTTAATGTTACTGACACTGTTGCTGCGTCAGAATGTTGCTTCCAAAGAATAAAATTAACAAGATTAGTTAGTAGTTACACCTAGTCAGTTCAGCACTATCGGAACCCGTGGGCTGTGCATCACCTTTTTTTTATAATAAATAAGCTGCTTAAGTTGGTAGTGCAGCGGAGCGTAGATGGAAGTTTAGGTTCTATAAATTTGATATAGAGATTGATTTAATTCTATATAACTCGATTTTGACAATTTGTTCGCCTAAAGGGCGGTAGGGGAAAGTGAGCCCCTTTAAATATTGCTGCATCTAACTAATACAACTAACAAATCTTGTTCGACATTTGCATATAATTCCAAAATAAAATTTGCGTTTATTCATGTAAGTCAGTAAGATGCAATGATAACATTTTGACATACGTAATTTAAACATAAATATCGGAATCCACAAATATAATAAATATCTTAGCTTGATATGTAGAACATGATACTTGGAATAAATAGTTTTATAGTAAACCCTTTTTAATAATAAGCGGAACCTAGCTGAGCTCACAATTTGTAAGCAATGAACAGTGGAATTTGTCTAATATGTATTTGTTTGTTGTCAGCGCAATATATACAGATTTCCGACCAGCTAGAATTAAAGTAATTTATAAATTACCAAAATATACCAACAGAAGTGACATCAACAAAAAACAATGAATAAACTGAACCGAAATGCAAAAACCTGCCGTTGTGTTACAGCGATAAAGCTTTCCGAGTTGCAAAATTTAGTCGTGTAGTTATGGTGAGACAGTTAGATATTTACTATACAGATTTATTCTATAACCGCGGATTCCTTGTATATATATGTATATACTGCTGAATATTACAATTTTATAGTAATAATTGATGCTTAAAAGTTGATATAAAATCTTTTTTTAAACCAACAAAGTAAAAGCTGTTGAAGTATGGGAAAGACCAGCTCAAGTGCTTCGTTCATTGTCAAATACCAAGGATTTTATGGTATAATGAAGCAACGACGAAGGGAGAAAAACAAAACTAAGAGGCAATCATAAAAAGAAAAATAACCAAGAATAAATAAACATTTCGGAAAGGCATATCTATAATTACTAGACAAAATAAATTAGTATCAAAAAATTCTGTAATATAAATAGTGCAAAACATGTCAAACAATAATAGGAATCACAAAAGCTCATTTTATTCAAAATGAAATATTAACTCCAACCTTTAGTAAAATTGGTAAACACCAAAGAAAGCTAGCGATGCCAATAAAACTAAAAAAATATTGAAATATACAATAGAAATGTAATAAAATCTCAAATAAACTCAAATAAAACTAAAAACTCGTTTTAGATAAATTGAACCTTTTAAGTTATCCGTCCTACAATCCTTGTAGTATTGTTTGTTTATGTTATGTCTGAACACACATTTTAACACGCCAACAAATTCAAAATCAAGAAATAATTTAAATATTTCGTTTCTGTTTAAAATTATTCCATTTAAAAATGTTCATACATTTGCAAAACTAAACCGAGCAAGCTATTAGTTTGATTACGTGTCAGACGATTATCAAAATTTTCATTGAAGTTCACCGTCCATTGTTGCTGTAACCGCTGACCTGAAAACGCTATCCGTTTTAAACCCATTGTAATCAGAAGCAAAAGTAAGAGCAAACTGTTTTTTTGTTTTTTGTAAGCTCTACATTTGTTCGCCAAAGGAAATAACCAATGTTTAATTTATTATATGAGCTTAGTTCACGTGTCATATTGTATTAAACTTTGTTAAGCATACTACATATTTGAAGCAGTAATACGATATTTATTTTCTTATATATCTGGAATTAAATAACGTCTTAATTGTTTGTAAAACCAATATAACAATTAGCTGGTTTTTCCAAACTTCGTCATTATCGGTCCCAAGCCCGGATGTCAAAGTAAGTAGGAGGAGAAGTAAAAAAACTCGTTAAAAAACTGGGTTCAGCTGGCTCCGGCTGATAGCTCCCAGTTAGGGCCCCTGCCTAAGGTGACAGGTGCACAAAGGTCAACGTTCTCAAGAACAGAAAACGACAAGTATCTTCAATGGCAAAGAGCGCAGAAGAACCTAAGAAAAATGGGGTAGATCGAACTCCAGATTGCTGTTAGATAGTCAGTCTAAGGGAAGACAACACTGGCATAAAATCACCTGGTCTTCCAGGTTGGGGGTTGAGGCGCTGAACATGCTCTCCGGTTATTGGTTATTGGTATTAGCAATTGCAGAGCACGGTTTTGTGAGTCCCTGAACACCCCAGCCATTAAGGCCTATTGTGTTTTGATCCTAGGTGAACAGGTTAAAGACCTTTACTAGGTTTAGTAGCCTGTGGACCAGGTCTTTTTCCGGTATGCTTACCTGTGGGTGTATTTCGCCCAGCAGGTTGTGACGTCGGCGGTTTAATGCTTCACATTCAAAGATTACGCGAGAGGCAGTTTCTTCCTCTTCATTACAGAGTCTGCATATGGGTTCTTCTGTATATACGCCCATTCTGTGCATGTGTTTCCTTAGACTGCATTGACCGGTTAGTAGCCCCGTCGCAATTCTAAGATTCTTTCTGTTGAGTTTCAGTATTTCAGTTGTTAGAGTCTGAGATGGTCTTCCCATCATCCGTTCACTGTGTCTTTGTCCTTGCACACGTGCTGTTGCCTTTGTAATACCTAGTACTGGTTTGGGAACAGTAAAGGTAGCCTCAGACCCTTTCCTCGCTAATTAGTCTGCTTTTTATTGCCTGCTATGCCCTGCTCTTCGGTACCCGTAGAAAAAAAAAAGTTAATTTGCAAAAAACTTACTCGCCAAGCCTCGGAATCCGGATGGTCAGAATAGAAGAGAAAATAGGCTACGGAAACGGATTTTGAATATTGGTACGTGGAATGTGCCTGGCATAGCATATAAAACTAAAAAATTGGTGGTGGAAGTAAAAGAACTAAGTAAAGATGTAGTGTGCATCACCGAAACAAAACAAAAATAGATCAAGGCAGTGAAATTATTGACGACTATCACTATATACATATATGGTCTGCAGGAGTACATAAATCGCAGAAAGCAAGAGCTGAGGTATCTCTTCTACTAAAGAAAAAGGAAATACAGTATAACAAAATTAAAGATATTGAGGACGTATCGGAGAGGTGCTTCAAAGTTATAATTGAAGTGGTTTTATTAGCAGTATACGCCCCTACGGATGATGCCAACGATGACGTGAAAGATGAGTTTTATTGGACACATTGGATAAAACAAAGAAAAAACAACAACTAATTGTGGCAAGCGACCTAAACCCAAGAATAGCCTCCAGAAAGAATAACGAAGTAGTTGGCTAACACAGAGAGGAAGTCTTAAACGATAGTAGGGAGAAACTAATATTTTATAATTTATTGTAAATAAAACTATTTTTAACTTCAACGTTTTTTTTATTTTAGCCCTATACGCATGTTAACGTGTTTACAAGTCATTATCAAAAGCAAGATTAAATGTAAACAGTTGGTGTTGCTATAGGAACAATAAATCTTCATAACTTGATCTTGGTTTTCTATATCTGCGTCCAGATGACTTGAATTCTCATTCCAAAACGTCCAATAACGGTAAATTTAATAAATCAATCTGTTCATTCATTGAAGGTACAGATTATAAAAGTTTGTGAATTTCAAATGTTTCTAGTATATGCAACTTACGTTTGTCATCACAAAAGTGTAAACATTTTATAGTGTTATTAGATGTCATTGAATAAATTGGTTCTAATAAGTATTCGGCGTAATTGGATTTATGGGGATGTTTATACTTGTAACAACGTACGTATTTCTTGTACCTAATATCAGAATTTCTGATTGTTTGTCCTATATAAACCAAATGACAGGCAAGCAATTTAATTTGTAGATGCCTGATTTTAGTAAATTATCTGTTTTTCAGCATTAAACAAACCGTTTCAAATGTTTTTTCTTGTTTTAAAAGTTATTTTACATTAATTTATTTTGTTTATAATTTTGGCAATTTGTTCTGATTTATTGCCAAACATATAAGTAAAGAGCGGCTATAGAAAAGCTACATGTAAAGGGAAAATAAAAATTAAGGTTTTTCCACAATTTGAGCAATCTAAAATTGTTCCCGTTTTGAAAATGGCAACTTACTTTGTATTAATCATATTTTTGCATGTTTTCGGCAATTTATCCGCAAAAAAATATTCAAAGGAAAAGTTTTTGAAATCTTATTAAAACAATTGCCTTAATGACGTTATTACGTACAGGGTGTTATTAAACAAAGGCGCAAAACTAGCTAAGTAACTTTTTCCTCTATCTTAAAAAAACTAGAAGTAGAATTTATAAGAAATGATTTAACATGAAATAAATTTTTGCATATATACGTAGGTATACAGTTAACACACAAAATATGATGATGATTTATAGAAATAAAACGGAAATAATTTTAGGTTGTGTTTTTTGATAATAATAGATACTCAAACCTGCATCGTTAGCTATGCCAAAACATGGATTTTCTTCTCAAAATTATGTTTTTTAGTATCCAACCGTCTTGCTACAATAAAATTTCAGTCCAATAACTTACTAATGCGAGTATCTTTAAGCTAGTTGAAGTTGTTTGTAACAGAAAGAGACTTAAAACACAAAGTTTTAAAAAAAGCCACTGCAACACAATCAGATTGGGTCCACTGGTTACGTACATCACTGCTCTTTGCACGACCTGCGCTTGTAGTTGCACAAAGACAATTTCTTCAGGCCAAAGTGATTTATGGAAAAGCCCAGGTTCGTAAGCATAAATAAAAACAAAACAAAATTTCCTGCTTTTCTTACAAACTGAGCTGAATTAGCTTATCCGCACGAGAAAAGTAGAAAGTCTAGGAAGTCTCAAAGCTCCTGTAAACTTTTAAAACATGCAGAATAGTGTGCAATGCAGCTGTGCTCCATAGAAAATTTGTTTTTGGCAATAAAACTCGGATAAACACGATGTTTTTCGTCACATAAACGAAATTTTAGCAAATTGGGTTATCAGCAAAGTAATAAAGACGCACCGAAGTTGTATTTATATCCAAGATAATTTACTAGGGTCACTTGCCAAATAAATGTCTCCTCTAATCTTTGGAAAAGAAAAACTTTTTCCGCTCGAAATTAGTTGTATCCTCTTTGGACGCTTTTTATTGCAAAACAGAGAAATGTTTTGGTGTTTAAGTAGTACAAATGGTTCACTTTGATGGCTGTTATTTTACTGCACAACGAGGAAATTAAAATAAAACAAGAAGGAAAACGTTTTCAGATGCCAAAAGGTAAACTTGCCAGTATTGGTTTACTTTAACTTTGAACACTGCGTCTAGAAACTTATATGCTTAAAGCGCAATTTAAATTAATTATGAAACATGTTTTTCTAACTGTTAATTAAAACTCTAACTCTAATAACACTATCTTTATTAAACTGTGTTGCACGAAGCAATTTGTTATTGTATTCCGTTGGAAAATTTTGTAACGTTGTGAAAACTTTTATTATCTTACACTAATGAAATATACCACAACGGAATAAGCTATATTCTGATTTTATAACGCAGAATTTATTTAAACCCCGAATTACACGCGATATGGCAACACACCCTGATAATGTAGCCGTTAATATTGCGCATATTAAATTTCTTGTTTACAGTTTTCATATGGCTTTGATTTTAACAACATTAACTTATTAACAGTCTCACTTTTGGAAAATTTATTAAAGGACGCAATTAATTTAATTATTTTGCCAGAAACATGCGAGAAGCAAAAACCTGCATTACTAATTAAAATGTTGGAGTAATCCTTTTACGTTTTAAACAAAAACATATTTTTATGAATGGAATGTAGTACAATAATAAATTTCGCACATTTTAATTATGCTAGTGGGTTTTTGGGAGATTATTCTTATAATATGGGTGAAACATTGGATTTCTGTTTAGGCGAGTTGAATATTGCGAGTTGAATGACAAAGTAAGAGGCGAAGCACCGGATTTAATACGACTAATAGTCCTTTTGACACAAAATTTTAATTACAAAAATAATTGCTGCTCGTACTAATTTTTAACTAGTTCATGTATGAATCTAGAATAAAAAGTTGTTAAAATTAATACGTTAGTGAACAACCTTGACGCTGTTTCTTATCCAAATAGAATTATCAGTTTACTCAATAGTGAAATTTTGTCGGCTCCTGGCACTTCTAATTTATAAATAACAATTCTTGAAAAATGTTGTTGCAGTTTTCAAAAGTAATCAGAGGTTTCATTCTTTTCTTAATTTTTGCAGATTATTCAAACCTATTATTAATTTTAGAATTCTTCGGGTTTCCAATTTTTCAAATATTAGCTACGATTACAAGCAAATTAAAGTAGGGAAATCTTGTGATCTCCTTCATAATTTTCTAAAAGCTGTAAAAAAAATGTTTAATACTTTTTGATGCTCTTCTTGATGTAATCAATTTCAGTATTTGAAAATTAGCCTCTCATGTACAACTTAATTCTAATCAAAAACATAGATAATAAATCAGGTGAAATAATTTGAAGATGTAAAATACTTATAATTTTGTTGATAATAATTTTTGGAGAATGATTTTAGAGTACCTAATAGAACCTAGAGGGAGAGAGATTAAAAATGATTTAAATTATTTTCTACATTATTATACATTAAATTGTAATAACCCTTTGACTTGTAATTCTGAAAGGAAAAGTTCTTAATAAATTAATGAATACCATTAGTATAACAATAACATTTGTTAAAATATAGTTTAGATATAATAACGCAACTACAATAATATAACTTTGTAAAAATTTTAGCTTACTCCTTATAACAATCTAGTTCCAATTTTTGTCACTAAATACTTTTTAGTATAATTATTTTGCAACTGCCGCTGCATCTGCAGTTCTCCCCCTCGGGAACACCACATGGAATACAAGATTTCATATTGAATATCTTGATTACAGCTGAACTGGCACTTGATCTTGACTAAATGTGCAACTGTATATTTCTGCAGCTGTGCAACTGTGTAACTGCCTAACTCATCTCCAAACCCTAATGGTTGACTATTTAAAGTCAATGGCGAAAAGTTTTCATTGTAATAATTGGATAAAAATTAATTGACTTGCATTAGGAATTAGAGTGCGATATCTAAACTTATTTCTATATTTAAAATTATTACGTACTTGATTATTGACAACGATACAACATTGCAAGAAACGTGTACTGCATTCTGCTCTACTTTTCTGAAACTTTGTTAATTTTGCAGAGTTTGATATTTTCTTATAAAACATGTCCTGAACTAAAATTAACAAGCACTTAAAATTAATTTATCTTTTAAATAATTATTTTGAGTTCGGAAAATTAGTGCTCTGGTTACATAATTCTGGTGCCAAAAATAGAGAGGAATATAACGTGATTTTCCTTCACGGCCGGTCAAAATAACGGGAATGCCGGGCGACTTGAAGCTTTCTTGGGCAGTCCTCGGAACGGTTCGTATTACGCTGAATTATACCATATTAAATGGAATCAGTCTTCAGAACGGTCTTCGGCGGAGTCCCCTGGTTGGTTTGCCTAAACGGTGCGGTAATACGCTAAATAACATCAAATTAAGTGCAATTAAATAAAAATGTAATCAAAATTAAGAAAAAAAAAATGGGCGATTGTGAGAAAATTATAACAATAACGAGGAAAACCCTTTTAGTTCTCACACCAACAATTATTAGTACGTTTAGATGTACATTTTGGCTGCTAAGCAGCCATCGTCAGTGAATTAAAACCTAAGAAACAATAACTACGCCGAAGTGTAAAAACACAACAAAGCAGATAAGTAACTTACGCCCGCTGATATCGGAATCCGAGTATAACCAGGTGGTTTAAAAATATTTTTGGAAATTTGAAAATTGTAAATATACTGTAGCTTCTCGAAATATTGATCATTAAAAAAAAATTATTCTTGACAACTGCCCACGTTATTTTGAGTCGATAGAGCTTGTAAATGTGATATTTACTATTTTCCTAAATTTTACAGCAAAGCGGAAGTTACGTGATTTTAACTACGCTTATCTCTAGTTAAAAAATATGATTTTCATTTTTTGCATATTTTTGATAATTCGTCAACTGAAGCCTTTTTAGCTTTTTTTTTATTTTCCTTAGATAAACTTTATGTTGCGTATCCTATAGCATGCAACGTTTGAAAATAAATAATTATTGCAAATTATTACTTAAATTTGTAATTCTGTGTCTTTAGTTACAGCAGTTACTTACACTAGTACATATTAAAATTTTATTCTTAATATTTTAATATGTACTAGTACTAAAACCTCCATTCTCCTAGCTCGAAAAATTTGCTTACCCGCAAATTTTTTTGCTCGGCGGTAATTTATGAACAATAGTTTCTAAAATATATTTAGAAGTTGCTGCAGCAAAGAAAAACACCCACTTTATCGAAAATAAGTTTTTCTCCCGGCTTAAAAGATTTGTTCACACATTTTTGTTGGTGTAGTAGACATTTCGGGAGCAAATATCTTAAATGAGGCTATTTTGAGTAGCTATTTTGCCGCAGTAATTAATATTTGGTAAATGTAACAAACTTTGCGTAGAACTAGATACAACGTATTACTTAATTTTTCTCCCAAGGCCTTACCTACTAAGCCTAGTCTTCTAATCCCCTCTTACTGTTAAAAAAAATTATTTTATTTTTTTCATTGTTCTCCAAAAAAGTTGTGAGTTGATTTTTGACGAGTAAGGTTGTGATCTACCGAGCTCCGATTAAATAATAATTAGTGTTTGCTATAAAACTTACAAGTGATAACGTGTGAGATTGGCCGTGTAAAGGTCAAAGGTGCGCTCTAGGCCGCTGATATCAGCGGCCGCAATGCGATAAATAAATACTAATATCAACAATAAACGAATTTATGGATTTATATTCCAGCCAACAAACGCCTGCTGAGGCATTTTTAGCACAACAAAACCAGGCATTATTTAACGAAAACCAAACAAGGAGTCAAAATGAACAAGCATTATATAATGCTTGGATATTTGAAAAACAAGCTAGAGAACAATTAGAAAACAATATCTTACAAATGCAAAACCAATTAAAGGAGCTGCAAAATAAAATACAAGAAAAAGAGGTGGTTACGGTAACAACAAAAAATGAACAAGAAAAAGTTCAAACCGAGTACTATACGGACGAGGAAGAATTAAGCAGAGAAACTGAATGGATCAGAGTTAAAAATAAAAAGCGCAAGGCAAGTTCTTCTCCACAAAAACATGAACAGCCTAAAAGTAGCAAAATGACTACTCAACCAAAAAATAAGCCACCACCAGTCATAATTAACAAGTTGAAAAACTATAATACTTTAACTGAAACTCTTAAAGAAAATAAAATATGTTACAAGGCAAATATGCTCTCAGGAGGTAATCTAAAAATCAATGTAGAAGATGAAACCGGTTATAGGAATTTAACAAGATTTCTTAACAGCACAGAGCTCGAATGGTACTCATTCGAAAATAAACAAACGAGACCGATTAAAGTCGTCGTAAGAAAACTACATCAAACATGTGAAACTAAAGACATTCTCGAGGACCTAAAAATTAAAGGTTTCAAAATACAGTGAGACAGCTGCTTAAATGGAAAACTAAAACACCATTACCCCTCTACGAGCTATCGTTCAGTAAAGATGAAGATATTAAAAAAATATATAATATCAACGAAATTCTTTACATGAAAGTGGAGATCGAAGCATTTAAAAAACCCAAGCTATTACCACAATGTAAAAAATGTCAAGAATATGGACATACTCAAAATTACTGCGGTAGAGAGGCAAGGTGCGTTAAATGCGCAGGAAAACACCACACAAAATACTGCAAAAAACAAGAAAATACGAAACCTAAGTGTGTTCATTGTGGAGGGGCACACCCGGCCAATTATAGAGGCTGTGTTACAGCAATAACTCTTCAAAAGCTAAGAAACCAAAAATTGAACAAGATACCCCAAGAAGGACAACAAATTCACACAGAAGATGCTGAACTTAAGCCTACAGAACGTAGACATGTAGAGGAGAATATAACTTACACTCAAATGACAAAGAATGAATCACAACAAAACCACATTGATAAAAATGAGTCTCGCACGGATACTTCAACACTAATACTCCAGCGGATCATGAAGCAGATGGAGGAACAGGAAAGAAAACAAGAAATATTTAACAGAACAATTCTAGAAAGATTAACTAAAATAGAAAATATTATTAATATTCAAACTAAACATTAGCCATGGCTAACGACCTTAGGATCCTAGAATGGAACGTCAACGGACTTTTGCAACATCAGCAAGAGTTATTAGTTATATTGGAAACTGAAAATATCGACATATGTCTAATTTCGGAGACACACTTCACAAGAGAAACATATATTAAAATGAGAGGCTATCAGGTTTACCACGCCTTACATCCACAGAATGCAGCTAGAGGAGGAGCAGCTTTTATAATTAAAAACAGTATAATTCATTATGAAAAAGAAAAATATGAGACAGAGGCAATACAAACTGTCAGTATAGGTATCAAAACACAAAAGTATTTGATTACTATAGCAGCAGCATATTTTCCACCTCGACACAACCTGAAAAAAGAAGAATATATAAACTTTCTTCAAACCCTAGGAGAGAGATTCATCATAGGAGCAGATTTTAATGCAAAAAATACGCACTGGGGAGCGAGATTAACGACAACTAAGGGCAAAAATCTTTACCATGCAATCATAGAACTTAATGGTAATTGGCATTCAACCGGTAAACCCACTTATTGGCCGACGGATACAGAAAAAATCCCAGACCTTCTGGATTTCTTCATCTCAAGAAAAGTACCGACAAATGTTATACAGATACAAAACTTTGAGGACCTAATGTCTGATCATTCACCTGTCTTGCTGATAGTAAGGGAAGA
The DNA here is from genome assembly GCA_958336395.1 of Ctenicera cuprea. Classification (NCBI taxonomy): domain Eukaryota; kingdom Metazoa; phylum Arthropoda; class Insecta; order Coleoptera; family Elateridae; genus Ctenicera; species Ctenicera cuprea. The sequence goes on from OY284491.1 coordinate 22,878,733, forward strand.
CGTAAAAACAAGAGAAGCTAATCCAACATTAACTAATAAATTCACCGATTGGGAAGGCTTTAAACTGGAGCTCAGCGAAAATATTACATTAAATGTACCAATTCAAACAAAGGAGCAGTTAGAATATGAAGTAGAGAAACTGATGTTCGATATTCAACATGCAGCGTGGAATAATACGCCACAAATAAAAAGAAAGTTGATAAGGAATAATCACCCTAAAGAAATCACAGACTTAATAAAAGAGAAAAGAAAAGCTAGAAAGACGTGGCAGAGATCCAGAACAAGAGGAAACAAAAATATATTGAATGCCCTTACAACACAGCTTAGGAGGGAAATCCAAAAAGTTAGGAATGAAACAATTAATACCTATCTTAAAGAAATAACGGAAGATCAAAACTCTGATTACGAACTTTGGAAGGCCACTAAGAGAGTTAGCAGACCAATAAAACATATCCCGCCGATACGAAAAGAAGATGGATCATGGGCAAGGACCAACAAACAGAAAGCAGATACGTTTGCAGCTTATCTGGAAGATGTATTCCAACCGTATGCAGAACAAATATAAATGCAGGCTCAAACAGAACCAATAGCAGAAATGGTAACTATAACACTAACTACACCCAAGGAAGTAGCTAAAGAAATAAAAGAGAATATCAACCCTAAAAAAGCTCCAGGATTTGATTTGATCAGTGGACAGCTATTAAAACAGCTACCAAAGAAAGGTATTGTGAAACTTACATATTTGATAAATGCAGCGTTCAGACTACAACATGTCCCAGTCTTGTGGAAAACAGCTGAAGTCATTATGATACCTAAACCGGGAAAACCTGTTAACGATGTAAGTTCATATCGACCGATCTCATTGTTACCAATAATATCAAAGTTGTTTGAAAAATTACTTTTAAAAAGAATGAAGAAAATAATTGATGAAAAACAACTCATCCCTCTACATCAATTTGGGTTTCGTAGTAAACACTCTACGGTAGATCAAGTGCATCGAATTATAGATGTGATTGAACAATCCCTCGAGGAAAAAGAAAATATGCTCGGCGATATTCCTAGATATCGCCAAAGCATTTGATAAAGTGTGGCATGAGGGTCTGTTAATTAAATTAAAAAGATACTTACCAACCCAATATGTTCAGCTCCTGGATTCGTACCTAACAGACCGAACCTTCAAAATTAAGCAAGAAAGCGAGTACTCCGAACTTAAAATAATAAAATCAGGTGTCCCCCAGGGCAGTGTCCTTGGGCCAGTATTATACCTGTTATATACATGTGACATTCCTGAAAAAGAAAACATCAAATTAGCTACATTTGCGGATGACACCGCAGTTCTAGCGGTAGGAAATGATATAGAAGAAACAACGGCCAAGCTCCAAGGCGCGATTAATCAAATAAACACATGGATGAAACAGTGGCGAATAAAGGCTAATGAAGGGAAATCTGCTCATGTAAACTTCACGAACAGAAAAATAAACTATGTCCCAGTGAACTTGAATAATAACACAATCCCGCACCAAGGAACAAATACCTAGGCTTAAATTTAGATGCAAAATTGAAGTGGAAAGAGCATGTCAAAAAGAAAACAACAGAAATAAAACTAAAATATAACAGCATGTATTGGCTCCTGGGAAGAAATTCCCAACTATCAGTTCAAAATAAAGTACTGGTCTATAAACAGGTGATACGACCAGTATGGCTGTATGGCATCCAGTTGTGGGGCTGCACAAAAAAGAGCAACTATGCTTGCATTCAGAAATTCCAAAACCGAGTTTTACGAAATATGGTAAATGCACCATGGTACGTGCGAGACAAGGATCTGCATCGGGAACTCCAGGTGGAGATGGTCGAGGACGTGATCAGGAAGAGTGCCAAGAGCCATGAGGAGCGGCTCCATAGACATCCAAATCCAGAAGTCCTACAACTTCTAGTTAACCAGGATCTTCTTCGCAGGCTCAAAAGAACAAAACCCTTTGAGCTCGTGTAATGTGAAGTGTAATTTAATAGTGAAAAGCAGAGTATAGTGCAAGTGTAGCCACATTAGGGTTGTGTGCAATATGTTTTAGAAACTAAGATGGATCGAGGAAACATCTGGACTGATAAGTACATAGTAATTTAGGATATAAACAAAATGTTAGTTAATCTTAAAGATTAGGTGCATTGCCAATTGCTAAATAAAAAAATAAAAATTATTCTCGAAAAGTAAAAATCAATTTTGGTTTTCCTTATTCACGTATCCGTGAGGAAGCGTTCCGAGTCTAAACAAGTGAAAACTAACAACCTGCCTATATAGTTGAGCATACTAGGAGCATTTTTATGGTGAAGTATCTGGAAATATAGGAAAGCAGATAATTTTGAGTGCACAGTTCGGTTATATTCAGAGCTCGCGTGAAATTTGTTGTTTTCCTCCACAAGGTGGAATGTGAATATTAGCATTTCAATTACCTGCACTTGTAGTTTTTTGTGCATTAGTGATTGTATCTAAAAGTAATGAGCTTTCCCGATATGCGACAGTTGAAATAGGTTATTGAAATTGCCCGCTGCGCACCTACAATTTATAACGCCACAGTGGCTTTTAAATTCCAATTACCCGTATGCATACTGTGTAACGTTTCGAGGAGTTTCAATACAATAATAATAGATTCCCAGGGCGTTTTAATAGCGGGACCACAAATAATTGCAAAATTCTAGCAGAAAAATAAATAAAACTCTTTTTTATTAAAATCTTAATAACCTTTCAGGACATTTTGAAATTCTAATGGAAAGGAAACGGAGTATTTTTCAGTGAATTAGAAGAGTGAAATTATGACTAATTTATGTGGACCCTTTTAAAAGGATGATATCCTTGCTGGTAAAGGATGCGCACGTGTTTTTGATGGTTTTGTTAATTTAGTGTCCACTCCCCAAGCGAGTGTTTTCGTATAATAACTCTGACACTTATTATTAATATGTAACATTATCTAAAGCCCACCTACGAGCTCGCTAAACTTTATAGATTATTATAGCGATAAGACCTATTTTATGATTTCAATAATACACTTTTCTCATAATGGGTATTGAATATTGCTTTTATTTAATTTTTTGTCGGTGAACTTAAGTTGGTTTTATGTAAACCCAAAGCTTTATGTTTTATTAGATCCGCACGTTTATGTTTTTAAAAAGGTTGTGGATAATGGAAATCTTATTTCAAACTAAAAATTCATAAATTCCTTTATGGGAGTTTTTCTTTTTCATGTCGCAGATATTTTATCTTTGAACGCCAACATAATTTAAAGTAAATATAGACATTGTCGTAAAAATATATTTCAAAAGAAACAAACGTTCTTCTAGGAGTACACTCGACGGAAACAAAAGAGAAAAAATGTTCAGGTATCCCTATGGACCATCCTTACATACAAGTTTGTTATGGATTATGAAATCTATGGCTATTTAAGGAAACGACGTAGCATTTTCCTCTACGACCAGCTTGTTCCACGAACCGTATCGAAGGAACTTTCCCGATTTTTCCATCCAAGTAGTCGTGTTACGGACGGTCTGAGGTTTTTTATCTGATATATCGAACCGCTATACTTGAATAACAAATAAATGTTAGACGCCTATTTTTTGATAGTGATATTTATTGCATTTAACCACAAAAGCGTGTTTCGAATATCTCATGTGGATGGAGATGTGAGGTTAGAATGCGATTTTTGTCTAGAAGTGATTATTAGTACCCGTCAGTAATAGTTTTTTTATACTAACATCAACAATATGGAAAACCAATTAGAATAATTAGCTTCATAATGACAGTAACAGCATGTACAGAGTAAAAAATTATGAAATAGTGGTTGTACAAACGTAAATAATAACTTTGCAAAGAACATTTAGAACCAAAGTTTCTTGACAATTTATTTTCCACTGTGTAGTGTTTTTTACATTTTTGTTAGATGTCGTATTATTTAGTTGTGACGTTATGGGCGTCTGGTTTTAATGGCACCATTACAGTGTACACTTTTTTTCTCTTTTCAACCGTGTGGTATATACATATCATGAGCGTAAGACTGTTTTCCAAAAATTGCGACTGAACGTATAATTTGCCGTTTCTATTAGTTTCAAAATTTTTTTAACATGAAATAATCAAAAGTGGAACCAAATGAAACAAATATGCATAAAAATAAAAAAAAGAATCCAAACAAACATGGATACACCTTTACATATAAGGGGTACTGAAATGCTGCAACGAATGCAGTTGTAAAGATTGTAACAATAATTTAGTAAGCTTTCTTATTTTGAGTCAGAAATCGGAGAAACTTATTAAGAAATTTACCTGTTACAGCTGTTTTGTTAAATTCGATGGTTTTATCTGTTATTTAGCGGATTTTAAATATAGCGTCTATTATTGACCTGTTCTATCTAAAGCTTTGTTGTTCCTCACTGCGCTACTTCCTCTGATACAATTTTAGTAAATAATTTTAAGATTAAGCTGAGAAGTTTTGGGGGTCTGCCTTTGCCCTTTTCTTCAAGATAGGTATTGTTACAGCGGCCGTAGCTCATCGGTAACGAGCGGGCTACTATACTAATGCAGCGGATCTGGGCTCAACTGCAGGCTTGGTTGTTCTCCCTCACAAGGCAACGGGAAACCAGCGAGGTTGTTTTTTCCCCAAAATAACCTCTGTGTAGAAGAAGTGCATGCACTTTCTCTAGTTCGGAGCTCACGTTGAACTGTAGGTCCCCTATGTCTGTCTGTGCAAAATATCTATCTCTGCGCACCAAACACAGACATAAGAGAGAGAGATTGCCAACGCCCTGAATAGGACATGGCACGAGGAAGAAAGTATTGTTATGCTTTTCCGCCATTGTTCTGGTATTTTCTCTGAAGTCGTTTTCATGTGTAGAAATAACTCTCAAAGTTTGTGGAAACTATTTGGACATCTTGAGAAAATACTTAGACCTTCATGGTAACTTGATTTTACAAAAACATTAATTATTTTGAAAACTTTTAGATATAGCGACTTTTAAAAAGAGTTTGTGTATTTAGTAATACAATTTTTTAGACAAAACTTAAATTGTAAAAATTTAAAATACTTAGAGTAACATGTTACGTGACTTCTCCATATGAGACAACTCTAGTGCACTTATTTAAACAAAAATCACATTTAAATGGTAAAATTGTTAGAGCAACTGCTGCGAAAGTTATCAACAAAAACGTGATATTTTTGTAGAAAGATGTAACTCCGTAAGGAACCAGTTTCGGGTATATATCCATATGAACTTTTCTTTATACAGGGTGTGTATAAATTGGTAAAAGAACTACACGTGGCGATGTTGGTCTTAAAATTCTGAGTCGAAAATCTTTATACCAAAGTGTTGGACAATGCTTCCTCTGTCCTCAGGAACCATTTTAAAGGAACGTACATTTGACAACATTGGATCCACACACCACAGGTGTTTTGTTATAATGCACAGTAACTAAGGATGTCCGTTACATCGCAATACTCCTTGAAAGTTTTACAATGCTGCCATATGTATTTTTTACAATAAGTTAACGAAGAAATGTTTAAAACACGCTTTTGGGGCTGAAAAACAACATCTTTGAAAAAATATTTATTACAATTCGTTTTTCTTCTAATCTGCAGCTCTTTCTGTCAACAGATAATGAATTAAAACACTTATTAAAAGGCTTCATTTTGAAACTTTGAAGATTCCGTGCATACCCAGGAAGCATGGTACAATATTTTGGTATTAACATTTTCGACTCAGAATTTTATGACCAACATCGCCACGTGTAGTTCTTTCGCCAATTTATACACACCCTGTATAATAACACAAAAAATCGCCTTTTGAGGTTTCTGTTTGTAGGTTCTCCAGAAGCGACGCCTTTTTAAGTCCAACTTTATTTCCATGACTACAAGAATTTGTGACGTCATAAATTCTTCATAAAGAAATGATCTTGGGCAACCCTTGATACAGCTAACCTCTGATGATCAACCTTGCTAATGTTTTATCAAAAACTTAGAAAGTTAGGTGCTTTGTTTTAGGGTTGATCATTTTTAATTAAGGATTTGTGTCGTGACAAATTTCCGTCGTCACAAATCTCTGTCGTCATGGAAAAAAGGTTCGAATTAAAATAGCTTCGTTTCTGGACAACCGACCCAATACCTTGAATTTTTTATGGAACCCTATAATATTGCTATACGGAGAGATAGAGAGGAGAAGAAGCTGTCTTTTCAAAAAAAGGAAACAATATACAGGGTGTGGTTTAAAAATCAGAAGTTACACACCGTTTCTCCTATGTCAGTAGGCCGTAATTTTCTGATCAACATATAGACCTAAACGTATACCATAACCACAGATAAGGTTAACACTACAGATATACGACCCTTTATATAAAATGTTTGCTCATATTTGGAGACGAAATTAGCGTTAGTTTGGCTACAACGCACCAGACCAATTTTAGGGCGCTGCTATCGCTATTTGTTTATTACTGTTGAAATGTGTTGGAAACTGTTTTATCGGGGATTTGAGTGCATCTGTCACATCATGAATATAATTTAAGTAGAATTGGCTTCAATATTAATTATTTACGAAAAATTGCGATTTGACAATTAAGCATGGCAGATGGCTGTCTAACTTATGGTTTGAATATGTGCTAAGTAATCTGCTCAATTACAGTCATCTGTGACTTAATTATAAATTGTCATTGTAGCGCCATCTTTTTACAGATTATTAATCATATAAAACAAGCTGCAGATAGCTCACATATTTACCGTATATCTGTAGTGTTAACCTTATCTGTGCCATAACCTTTACTTAAAACATTTTTTGTGGCTCTAATAGATTAGAAATTAAATAGAGTGGCTACTACAACTGAGATACCTTGTATAGGTGTAAACATGAAATCTTCGTTGAGTGTTCTAGTGAAACTAATAACGTTTAAAGTAAAATAAATATAAAAATTAAAAATAATTTAGTTTGGGTGATGAATATTTTCTAAATATCCTATCCACCCTTACCTATGTTATAATCTGCAAAGTTCGTATAGTTTATAACTTAAGGCTTAAGGTTATAAAACTCGCCATGTTAAATTAATCGGTAAATACTCTACAGATATGTTTTTACAGTTTACATAGCTTCGTTCACTAAATTAAGCTGCTCTAATTCGTGTGTTACAACAAAAGAACAAACTTCAAAATTATTTACAATATTTAGAAAAATTTAAAATTCATTGAAACGTTTTAAAGTTTCGTTAGGCACTAGGGACAGACACAAGACGTGACTGTCTGAAGTTTATTTAAAAGAAAATAGTACCCTATATGTTCTACCCATGCATGAAAAAACGATAAACCTTTGTCTAAATGTTCAACCTTCAATAATAAATTGATAAGTTACACAAGGGTTGTCTAAAATATAGCGGAAATTTCCGAACATGTAACAGAATTCCATATCCTCGTCAATCATCGAACACGAATTCGCCCAGAGATCCGATTTTAAATAATTAGGTATCGCTCAAGAGAGGACGAGCACGTCCCTTTAAGAGCAATATCTAAAATAGTATGCGTGTTCCCGGTCCAAGAGAACTAGGGAACCGGGAACATTTTCCGGGTTCCGGAAGATCAGTTAGTTTCAGAGCCAAGCCATAACGCTTGTTCAAGGCTCTCCCTCTGATCACATGTTGTAATTCTCCTAACATCCTGACGCTTTAATATAAATGTGAGCTTCCAAAGCACGTGTTTGATTTGCGCGAAGGCAACCGTGATATATTATGCATACTAAACGTAAAATCCAACACGATTCTACCTACCTTTAAACGTCGTCTATCAGGTAAATTCTCTTTTCGCATATTTACTACCAAATTTCGAGACTATTAAAGTTATTACGAATATTATTAAATAAGCATTCACAAAAAATTCGCTCGCATGATGTTTCTGTTATAGATAGAATCATGAACAAATTACAATGGAACCTAATTAATTTAAAAAGCTTGAAACTTTTTATTCAAGAAAACAAAACAAATCGCAGATATTTTTAGATGTTTCTATGCTACCAAAAGTACGCACGAACTTTTTTGTTTTAGCGTAATTTAAAGAATTGCTAAGAAATGAAACCTAGTCAAGATGTCCTAATGCTTTCAGACGTATTTTATATTCTAAAATATCCAACGAGTTGCTAGTATGAACATGCTTTCCGCAAACTCGTTTGTTTTCAAATATAATGACGGCACGGCACATGTACTGCGTCGTTTTTCTTCTTTTATCTGTATGTATTAGCTCCTGTACGACGTAAGAAGGTAGGAGCATATTGTATATCTTAAAAAAAAGCATAATGTACTTAATTGTAAAATTCAATTGACTACTTAAGCAAGAGCCCAATATACGTAGTCAACGAAGAAGGTTGGTTGTTTCAGTAGCGCACCTAGTCTAATCCTTTTGCATTTATACAGAGTCATGACCTAGAAGTCGCATAATATCAATCTACATTAAATAAAATTTGCTTGCTGTAAATGTAAGTATTTATTGAACGATGTTAAACTATTTATTCGTTATATACGTAAAAATGTATTTTGACTTTTGCTACTGTGCTTTATTTACTTAAAAGAAAGCTGTTTTCTAGGTTGTTTTATATTAGTTAAACACATTCTGCAAAATAACAAATAAACACACTTGCTCAATTTATAATTACAACTATTATTAAATATTAGCGTTCTGTAGAACACAACTTAACAAAAGTCAACATAAATTCTTAATGCACTTGCATTGGCGCCAGAGATTGAAAGAGGCTCAATTCCAAAGTACTTTTTTAATGATGAAAAGTTGTTTTTATTATTAAATATTAGTTGTATAGACTGCACAACTTACTGGAATTAAACGCAAGTTGTACTCTAGAATCAGGCGCGTCGCCCGGGATGTTTGCATGTGCCACTCCGAGGTATAGAGTTTAGAATTTGTAAAAACCAGGAATCAAATTGGTTGAACTGTTCAACAAACGCAATATTACTTTGGCTGTTAAGTCATAAACCATAGCAGATTATTTTGTTTATATTTGCAGAGAAAGTAATCATCACTCTGTGTTTCTGATCAAACCTAATCAATTTTTTTAAATTAGAATTGATACACTGTATTCAAGTACTGAAAACTAATGTATTATAAAATATACCCTTCCCTTCGTATTTAATCTTTCCTATACTTTTAGTATAGGAAAGTATTGATTTCAAGGGAACTTTCAATTTCGAGATTTTTACGAAATTATATATTTGAACTTCAAAAAGCGGTTTCTGAAAAACGTCTCTCTTTGGGTGGGAGAATTTGTTTGTTCGTATCTCCTGAAGCGTTTTGCGTTTGACCGATTTTGCCAACTATATCAACAGTTTATCAACAAAATAAGCTTTAAAAAACCCATAGTCTGAAGAGCAAGTTGGATACATTGTATAGAATTTATTTTTTTTGAAACGGATTTTTTAAATTTAATGTGGCATTTGATAAAAGACTTTAAGGCCAGTTCAAGGTTTTTTCGACTGTTTCTGAAATGTTTTGGTTATTTTGAATTGAGCGCCTCTTTACTCAAAAACGAGTCAACAGATCGGGATGAAATTTGGTTTCTAATAGCTTTGGAAAGACTCAACAAATACTGTATAATACGAGAATTCTTAAAACTAGGCTAACCTTTTTTAAAACTTTGAAATTTTCAAACAAAAAAATTGCTCAATAACTGGTCACAAAATTATCAGGTGTGGTGAGCTTAGTTCTTTGCGTCGCGTTCGGTGCAGTTTACCCTTAGCAGCAAAAATAAAACGATATTAAAAAAAATTTAATAAATAAATAAATTCAAAGCATTTCTGCAACTGCCGTTGATATGTTTTGAAAATTTTTACTTTACCGCCTCTGTACTCAAAAACGAATCGGCAGACCGGATGGAATTTGATATGCTAATAATTCCAAAGAGACACAATACTGGTATATCAAGTGAATTTCTAATGTGAAACAATTTTTAAAATAAATAATAAAAATATTCCCAAACAATAGTCCGAGTTTTTGTAACTGAACCTATAAAGAAAGAGTTGCCTGCGCTAATTTTTTAAAACATTTCTGTTTAAGCTAACCTACTCATAACTAATTGTAGAATTAAAATCTTGAGCAAAGTATGAAACGTAGCAATATTTAGGGGACTAATTCTCCCACCCTCCTCAATTTTTGGCTGTTGTATTTGAGTTCTAGTACCTTGTGTTGTTTAGTTACAAAAAGTCTTTTTTTACCAATAATAAACAAAAATCAATTTTTCTCTCTCATAAAAAACTACAGCCTCTGCATATTTCTTAGTTCGCCACCAAGGCTGGCCACGCAGCGTTTCCATGCATGCTTAATATGAAAGAAACCTGTTACCATGCACAGTTGCACGCGGCTTGCATGCCATGCACACTTTTTTGGCTTTGTATTGAAGGAAAGTCTGCAAAAAGTTATTTCCGTTCTCGGTTTTCAAAATCCGTTTCTTAAGCTTTTCTGATGAATTTTAATTAACATTGTACTTATGACCAAATTACTACCTGCATCCAAAAATAAATATCGGAAGTGAATGTGTTAATTACAGTACGGTATGCTGGTGTTCGCGGCTTATTTCCGTAAGCTACCGTTAAAGTGGTAAAATTGTGCCTTCTAATAGTCACTGTTCTTTATAAAACGAAAACACAAAAATACGTTTAAAAATATGATAAGCAACAATTTCTGAAGTATGGGAAACGCAAAGCGTTTATTTTTCAGCGCATTTTTATACTTTCTTTTAGTAAATATTAGAATATGACCAAATTTAATAAAATTGCGTAAAATAGCAACAATAAACTTTTATACATATAGTAACACTTCTAAAATCCTACACCGCTTATTAAGTCGTGCTGTTTTAACGAGTACAACAGCAAAACTTCTATGTAGCACTGGCCCTTAGAAGACCGTACTCTAGCACCCTAAACCTTTTGTGATAGTATGTAAAACCAGCGGTTGCCCTTAATTCCATCGTTAAAATGCTGTATAAGACCGTTATTCAAGGAGATAACACCAATTAATAGAGGTGAGAATTTCTAAGTAAATAGGACTCTATGTGGTCCTCATGTTTTTCGTCCTGTACAGAAGGAACATCTTTTTGCAAAATATACTGTTTGAATTTTACTCAAACGTTTAAAAGCACAATTGTCATAAGATATTAAAATATTTGCGTTCCTAGCGCGAAATTAATTAATTTTTTTAAATACCTTTCCTCGTGAAGAAAATTGAACTTGAAAGAACTAATTTTATTTAAACAAATTATGGCATACTCGTACAAAGGTCTAGGTATTACTTTACCAACCTTCGGTATAGGGAAGTACTAGTTTCATAAAAATGTTCAAAATCGAGATTTTAACGGAAATCGGGCTGAAAGAACTCAAAAAGGTGGTTTTTAAAAACGTTTCTATGCGGATGGATAGGTGGATAGGTGGGGGCAGGAGAGGGGAGTGACGCCTCCAAAGACGAAAGTACTGGACCAATTATTATGAAATTTTAAATAAAGAACTATATCGAAAATTTCAGTTCTAATTAAGATTTTCAAAATACTACAAAACCGGAAGCGGAAGTTAGACGTGTTTTTTGATAACGTTGTTAGCAAAATTAAATGTTGGAAATTTGAGCATAGTATCTGAAAGTAGAACGTGAAACAAATTGAAAACTTTTTACTGAACCCTCTAGCTTCAAAATGGCGGCCGCTACGATTATTTGAAAATCTCGATTTTAACGTCCATTTACTCAAACAGTAATTGTCTGATCGGGATGAACTACATCTTGTTTGAAAGTCCTTTGTGGGTAGTATACGAAAAAACAAAATTAATTTAAATAATCTTAAAACGGTCGCAATGGCTCTATCCAAAATATTGAAAATATTCAAAAAACTGGTTTTCAAAGTCTACACGATTGTTTTTAAACTTTGAAGGCTGCTAGAACCAAAAATTGGCTACAATTTGAGTTTAGTCGAAATCTATAATTTCACTGTGGTGCCTTCTATGAAATTTTGAAAGTCGAAAATAGGTATCTCTTTATTTATTAAACGGAGCCCGATTAAAAAAATATTCTAAGGTAGAAAAGCTCAACCTGACTAGAAGAATCTAAACGTCATGTTAGCGTTTAGTTAATTTATACTTTCTCGCGCTAATATTTAAAATTTAGAAAATAATGTTTTTCAAAAATTGGCAGTTTTTGTTTACTTTTTAATCGTATAGAGCCGAACATGGGTTACAATTTTGTTTTCTGCTGAATACGATAATTCCGCTGTGGCATTTTCTATGAATTTTTGAAAATAAAAAAATGATACCCTTAAATTTATTAAACGGGAAACAATAACTTCTGCTTAAGAAGAATTGCTCATCTTGACTACTAGAACTAACATCTAATGTTAGTTGTTAGAAAATTTTACATTTGCTACGCCTACTCGTCTTCCTCTTCTAATTTTTTTAGCTGACGAATGTAGGATTTTCTTGGCTACTGTAGAAATTGTAAATTCTAAATATTTGGAACTTAAAAATAAATTTTTCTATTAAAATTGTTGGACTTCGGACAACTTAGGATTCGGACTATTAAGTAGGAATAGTTTGTGTTGACGTCGCGAACTGACTGAACTGTAATATAAGTTGTACCAACCCTCTACTGAACTAAAGGTTTTGGAGAAGTTGAATTACCCTGAATAACTCACAAGACAGAATTCGTTGGCAATAAACAGAAAACTGTTGATAAAAATTATATACAATTTTTATTATTCTTTGTTAAAATTATTGCATTGTGTATAAAATTAAATTACAATTAAACAAAACCCCTCTACAACGGTACGTCACTGGGTTGATTGAATAATGATCTTTTCCCAATGTTGGCCGAACAGCTGGTCGGCTGACCAATCAATAGATTAATCGATGCTGATGCATTCTTTTACCAAAATGGTTGGCGGTTTAATTTCTGTAGTCTGTAAATAGAAACTTTCACACGCAAAAGTAATTTGTTTACTTTAAAAGAAGTCCTCTGCTGTCTGTAATTAAACTAGAAGTAATAAAACAGTGATGTATGCTGGTTACGCCGTGGTCACTTTGTAAAGCTTTTAATTCAGGTATGTTGGTATCACGCAAATAAAATTAGTTTGATGTGGTTTTCAGTGATTTAAACAAGTAAATAATGAAAATGTATTATTTTACTGGCTTTAATTGACTTAGTGATTTATAATAAAACGTAATTACGAAGTTTCTGCCAAACACACAGGGTATAGCGTAGAAATTAGAAAAATCGTTTTAGTGCAAATGAGTTTTAAACAATCTCAATTAGAATTCTTCAGGGTAAAAATTCAAAACTTGTAAACCCCTTTTTTATAATTCTGATTGGTATAAAAATATCGGGTAGCCTAAGACGACGGTTTCGTGGAAAATAACAATTAAAGTTTATATGTAGAGAATTCTATAAGTTCAAGAGTCTACAAAAATACTTCTGGAAATTCAGGCGTTAAGCTGGTCTGGGAGAATTAAATTCTCCAAGAAATAAAAATCAAATAAATGTAAAGGGCATGTTGAGGCTGTGTTATTTTCATCTCACAAAAATTAACTAAAACTTCTGGCAAATAATTTGTTAGTTTGTATGGGATGATTTCTTCTCCCAAAGCAAAATAAGAAATTAAATAAAAAAAATTCTGATGCAGTTATGCTTTAAATACGCCGAGAAGGGCGACCGCCCCAGTATGCCAAATAACATAACCCTCGTCAAACAATATGTTTAATTCAAACAGGATAATTTGTTCTCCAAGTCAAAACTAAACATAAAAGTTTGGCAATCTTCGTTGGTTAAATTCGGGTCCGTTTTTTAATTAAGAATTTACTAACTGGTAGAAGAGGAATTGGATAAATTGAAGAAGTTTGAAATTCTGGACAGGGCTTTTTGCCAAAATTTGGCGGGAAGGAGGTTGAAGATTATAAGCGAAATTTTTTCCTAAGAACGGCGCTCCGGAGCGATTACTTGGCGTGTTGATGTCCACTTGAAGCGCCACCAGCGCAGCGCGTTTTTGTGAAACTAAGACAACTAAACAAATCTTGGTGGTTTTTAAAATTGTTGTCTCTAGTTTGTTTTGTTACAAAGTTGCAGTATGGTTGAAATGGAAGGTTGCCTATATAACTTGTATTTTTAGAAATCTAGCAGTCGGTGAACTTCATAATTATAAAATATAAATTTTTGCAAATACGGTAAGAATTAATATCAATTATGGGAAAGTTCACTCGAAGTAACCAATTTTAGTTTTTATATTGTAGATTGTTTATTATTATTATCATGCAGTCCTCATCGTATTAGAAATTTTCATTATGAAATATCCTTTGGTCCGATTTTATGAATTATAAAGTTACTCCAGATTCAGGAATTTCTTCTAAAAAAAGAAGCAGATTATTTTTAACCTTTTCTGTCCGGAAAGTTCATATAAGGGTCTAGTTCATTTTCCTTTATTACAGATTTATCAGAAAAGAAACGCCTGTTTTTGACGTAATTGCTGGCTTATATGAAAAGGGTCCTACACAGACAAGGCCTTTACGAAGCAGTCACGTCCCGCAAACAATCTTTATCAATTGGAAAATAAAACTTCGTTTAAGACAAATCGAATTAGGGCGGAGGATTTTAAAAATGAAAGCCGACTGAGCGGATCAGAGGTCGGGGTGGCAAACATCGAGCGATCTCCCCAACGTTCCTTTCGTTAGAAAACGATGCCAAAGCGAAATTTCAGGTATTTATTTAACTTTTTTAAGTGAAAATTGTAACCAACGGTTTTCTCTTCATTTTACAATTCAAACCAGACTGAATGTTAATTACATCCGCTTTTACGTTGCGTCTAAATTTTACATTAGAAAATTGTTTTCTATTTTTTAGCAAAATATAATTACTTTATTTTTGTTTTAATGTGAGTTTTTCATTCCAAAACAATTTCATGTTAACAGTCCTAATTCTTGTAATCGTAAAATTGTACGCACACAGAGAAAGATAATGTAAAAAAATAAACATAAAATGGAATTACATGAAAGCAGATATTAAAAAAAAATATTTTATAAAATTCTAACATTTTAAAGATGAAAAGTTTCGACAAGTTCACATACGACCTTCTGTAGTTTTAAAGGAAATTCAATTTTAATGTAAATAGAAGTAAAAGTAACTTTAGTAGAATACATTTTTAATATCGCAGATATTTTTTAGTGCAATTCTATAATAAATTAGTTTTTCCTATAAAAAACTATAACAACCATAAAAGTGAAGCACGCCATTTTGTAAGTAACTGTAATCATTATTAATATATTATTTGCCTTTATATTTAAAATTCTCTTTAAGCTTTTCAATTACAATAAACTTATACACAAATTTGAACAACTTTAAACACAATGGTATGAAGTAATATATTCGCTCTTTAGAAAAAAAGTCCTTAAAACGATGGTTATCTAATTCAGTATTTTACCAACTAGGTAAAGGCACGCCTCAAAAATTCAGCGGTATGTTGACCAAAGTTATATTGAGTGTTTCCAAAATAATTGTAAAATTTTGAGAGCAGATACATACATCTATACATATATACATACATCATCTTGTTCTTTTCTACCTTTCGCCGTCGAGGTTTGTGGGCTTCATCGTTGTTACTGTCTGCAGAAATTCTTTTATACTGCCTGGTGTTTGGCTTTAGCACCTCCCCAAGTGACTTCTTTTCCAATCAATATTTAAGAAACTTCCATCATAAGTGTTCCCCTTGGGTGCCCTCTGAATCTTCTTCATTTGGACTCCATTTCCCATACTGTTCTGATATCTTTCAGTATCTTGCGTACTGTGTCTAAACCAACGCAGCTGATTTTTTTCTATGCCCACATATAACGGTTCCATCTTAAATCTTCTTCTAATCTCTGTGTTTATTATCTTATCTTTTTTTATGACGCCTTCAGTTTTCTTTTTCCAGGATTCCCATCTCTCTTAATTTAGACAATCCAAATCAGTAACAATTTTAAAGGTTTGCGACAGTTAATACTATCAGTAACGTAGCCAAAGTTTTCATAGTAATATAAGTTGTTAAAATTTACTTAATAAGTGGCAAATGCTTTCAGTCGCACCTACTTCTAACCAAGAGTGTTACTGTCGAGAGTGTCACTATTTTGTCAGTACAGATAACGCCAGTGCGCTTTTTACCCCAATGTTAATAAGTAACAAGCATCGGCAGGTCAATTTGAAGAGTTACATATCGACAGCTTCGTCCTTTATGTTTGAGCATTGACATTTAAAAAAAGTGTTCTATTTTTCGGGAATTAATTTTTAAAATGGAATGATTTGAAATTTTTACCATTTTTTTTACGTAGAAGGCCCAGAGCAACAGCTAGAGATACAATTTTTAAATGGAAGATTAATTTCGCAATAGCTTTTAAATATAGACGGCGAAGAAGTAGTATCTCTAGTGATCTTAAGAGGCTGTTAGTAAAAAAATGATAATAGCAATACACAAACGTGCAATTCATGTTAATTAGACATCGGTTGTTTATTATATTTTTAGAATCTCCAAACAAGAAATCCATAGGAGTTAGGTCAGGTGACCTATATTGACAGCTGAAAGCGTCTTGACTGGCAAATTTAAAAGAAGTTTATCGACAAACTTTATTGTGAAAACTGTTACACGATTTTCTATCGTTTTTATAATGATAAAGTGCAATGTATTTATAATCATTACCATTGGTTACAAACGTTGCTTTACATCACAATACATCGTTCTTTATTATTTATAAAAAATGCAGGGTGTACCATATAAAAAAATCAAGATATACTCGCTTCCGCTTAGACTGAAAGTCCACTATCCATCCATACATATATAAAAGCACAAAGGTTTTTTTTCTCCGGTTCCTCCAGCGGCTACCGCTTCACCAATTTAGACCTTTTTTTTTTAAATGAAAGGTCGCTATCCACAGATGGAACATGAAACATTTTTATACTTTTATTCTACGTCGATTTTTTAATAATAATTATTTTAATTTATAATATATATGAAGGTCGGCTAGATGCGCGTCACATGGGGCGCCATCTACAATAACGTCGCGTGTCATTATTGGAACTAATGCATCACGTGACTTGACATTTCGCCGGTTCTGTCAACGCTGTCTGTCAGTGCATTGTGTGCTGGGGTAACACTAGTACATATATAAAAGCTCAAAGGGTATTTTTCTCCGGTTCCTCCAGCGGCTACCGCTTCACTAATTTGGAACATTTTGTTTTCAATGAAAGGTCTCTATCCTCAGATGGAACATGAAACATTTTTATATTTTTGTTCTACATTGATTTTTTAATAATAATTATTTTAAATTATAATATATATGAAAGTCTGCTAGACGCGCTTCACTTGAGGCGACATCTACACTAACACCGCGTCTCATTATTGGAACTAATGCATCACGTGACTTAGCATTTTGCCGGTTCTGTCAACACTCAGTCTGTCAGTGCATTGTGCGCTGGGTCAACACTAGTTTTGGTTTAAATGCCCAAAGTATTCATCACCATAAACTGTATAACTTTTACTTATACATTTTTTTCCTATCGCCAATAAGAAATAAGCAAATTAACTGGCCCTGAATTTACAGTCAAGCTCTCTAGTGCAAATAGGAGATAAGTACAATAAAATTATTTCACATATTTATTTTAAAGCAGTACAAAGTAACCTTTTTTTTTTATTAAATACAGAACAACAGTAATTAAAACTACATTTTACCATTCAAGTGCTAATAAGTAACTACTAAGACCCCTTGCAAAATAAATTGAAACTTGCTGTGTAACCTCCTACTCGAATCGATAACTTATGAGAAGGGTTTTCAATAATAACATAATAACTTGAGACAATACATGAATACACAAGAAACAACTTCTAGACTTCCGGGTTGGAGCCGCGTCATCGGTGCTTGAACTGCCGACGTTTCGTCCTCGGTTGCACGGGACATCTTTAGGGCTGTGGTCGCTTCGGGAATTGGAACACAACTGACGAGACCGGTGAGACTAAGAACTAACCTATATATATTACATGTCAAAAGCTGTTTTAGGAGTTTCCTCCTCTTCAGCCAGGTTACTATAGTTACATATGGGTAAAAAAAAAGTCCAAAAAAGTCAAAATTCAAAAAACCAGTTTTTACGTTAATATTGAAAAAAAATATTACTTATTTATGGATACAATATTTGTGCTACTATGCTAGTTATACTGCTGGTGTTGGTGTTGGTGTCTTCTCGTCGATCTTCTTGAAGGTGACGTGGATTTTGTTGCCGGCGTAGGAGATCATTGGGTATTCTAGAAAAAAAGCAGAAATTGTTTGTGTTAGGATCTTGGTGGTAAATTCACGTTGTTGAGGGAAAAGGTTGAGGAAGGTGGTAATAGGTGGTAATAAGGAACCTCAGCCAATCGGTTTCTTTCTCTCCTGTTGCTGTTTCGGGGGAAACGTCCTTCAATGGAATGGTGACTTCGGGGGCGGCAGCTTCCTTGGGTCGTGTGGGACACCGCATAGAGAAGGCCACATGGTCTCCCTCGCAGTTTCCACACTTGACTTCGGTTCCTGGCTTGCACGAGGAGGTGGCGTGGTTGGCTCCGCAGATCCCGCAGGTCGGCTTCTTCTCGGGGCAGTTGGCGGCGGTGTGGTCGTATTTGAGGCAGCGGGGACATTGGCTAGGTTGTGGTTTGGTTGGGTGGGATGGTTCAACGGAATACATGTGGGAGAATATACTCAGTCCGCGGCTTAGGAGAGCATCCAGCGAGGCTCGGCAAGTGGTAATCACTCGCAGTAACCTCGTGTCGCGATCCGTTGCCTTGGAGCGAATTCTCCACACGTTTGTGAAGGAGATGGATTGGAGGGTGAGAGCTTGCTTCGCGTCTTCGGTTGTGATGTTCAGTTCGACCCCCCGAACAACACAAGAAAAAGACGAAGGCTTGGGGGCGACGGCGGTGTGGCGTAGTGTGGAGTGGGTAGAGGAGATGATCAGTGGTGTCCCCATCTGGTGTCCTAGGGCGATGAGCTTCTCGCGGAGGTCTGAGTGAGGCGCAGAAATGGTGACGTTTCCGTTAGGGAAAACAGAAATGTTGGAGGGAACCAGTCCAGGAATTTTCATCATGACCTGGTGTATGGCCTTGTTGGATGCGTACTCCTTTGGGATGCCTGAAACATAAAGTGTATTAATAGGAGAACTGCTGGAGGTAGTAGAGTGGTTGGGGGTGGCGGAGTGGTTGGAGGCGATGGAGCGGTTGGAAGTGGCGGAGTGGTTGGAGGCAATGGAGTTGGTTCTGGAGCGGCGGTGGTGAACGGTAACCCATTCGGAGGTGGGAAGGTCGGACAGAGGAACAGGGGGTGGAATATGTGGTGTGGACGATCCGGGGAGCGGGTTTTTGAGGAAGTACACGGTGGTGCCGATTTCTTCTAGGGTGGTGATGGGTGGTCCAGGCGGTGGCGTGGGGGAGGCCGCGACGGTGATCTTCGGCTTTCTCTTCTTGTTCTTCGTGGAGCGGGTCTGCGCCGGGGAAGGTTGTTCGGACGGGGGCTGCTTCTGTTGTCTGCTTGTGGTAGAGATCTTCAGTGGATAGTTAAGTTGCTGTCCTAACTCGATCAGCCTCTCGCGGAAGTTGGGTTGAGTCGTGGAAAAAGTCATTTTTCCATTGTAGCGGTTGGCGTCAATAACGTAGCTGGGTTTCGGTCCAGGGGTTCTCATCCAGGCGAGAGTTAAAGCCTTTGATGAGAAGTCCATTGGAAAGCCTGACACGTAAAACGTGGTTGGAGTGCTGCTGGAGTCGGCGTTGTTGGAGGCGGCGGTCGCCATGGTGGTGAGGTTGTTGGTGGGAGTCGGAGAATCGGTGAGATTCCCCGGACCCGAGGTAGATGTTCTGCTGGAGCTGACTGGTTGGTGGTGTTCTCGGTGCGAGACCTCGAACGAGAATGACGAGACCGGTGCAGGCACCGGGTTTATAAGGGACGGGTGGGTAAGAAGGTGCGACTGCTGGGTCGGGTCGGCTGTCAGGCTGTAGCGGTTGGAGGGCGGAGCTTTCGTTTAGTCGGAAATAGTAGTTTGTAGGCATTGTGGAGTGGATAGCTGTGGTCTCGGTTAATATTGTTAGGAGTTTTGTGTATTTCTATGATTTCACGGATCACACGGTTGACGTAGATGGAAGAACGGGCTAGGAGTTTGGTTTTGTCAAATTGAATGTTATGGCCTGTATCGAGTTTATGTTCTGCAATAGCCGACTCTGCGGGACGTTTCAGTCGAGTGCAGCGCTCGTATTCAGAAACTCGAACGCTGATCGGCCTCTTCGTCTCACCGATGTAAGCTTTCCCACAGGAGCAAGGTAAGAGTATTGGTGCGTTCTGTGTTTGCGGGTTGGGCCTTTTGAGTAATAGCGGGTTGGATGTCTCGTATATACCCTGTCTACAATTAAAAACAGTTGACATGGAAATCCAACGGTAATTTTTACCCCCGTATGCCAATCTTCCCTTCTGTATGTATCGTTTTAATATAAACGTAAATTTCACCATTTTCGTAACCTTTAACTGTACCACTGAACCATAAATAACAATCTTAAGTGGTTTATTAAAAGTTGCCTAAAAGTTTAAACTGAAAACAATTATTTAAATACTAGAATGAACAACAGTGTTGTAAAATTGAATTAACAAAAAGTCACGTGTTTAAATAATTAATGTCACCTTTAATATATGAACAGTGATTGTTCGCTGCACTTTCTATTATTTAAGTATAGTATGGTTTGCTGCTTTATGGCGTGTTTTTTTACGAGATGTATGGTAATTAATTTTTGAATAATACATTTACAAATCAATGATCTTTAAACAGCATAAATGGTAAAATGAAAACTACTAGATAGCTCTAATAGTTACCTAACTGACGTTCAATTGCCCCAATAACAAACTATAGCCGTTTATTCTATTAAAATAATTAGAAATTAGGAGTTTCCTGTCAGAGCTAGCCAATTTATTTTGTTATTATTGTTTTATGTATACATCAATATGAACTTTTAACTAAATAAAGCTGCAACTTGTTATATGTTTGCTGTTTATTTTGAAGACAATCAAATTTTTTTTCAGTTCTCTGTTTTTAAATTCCGCAGCTAAACATTTCATTTTTTTTAATTATGTAATTTCTTCAACGTCAAGAACTTAGAACTTACTTAATTTAGATTGCTAAAAAATTTTTGAACCTGTTAGAGTTTCTTGATCGCTATGAGGTATTTCCTATTTTTTACATAATAAAAATCTTCCAAAATTGCAACATTTTTTGCTTTTAAATACAACTAATTAAACATTTTTAACAGTTGTAACATCACGATATGCTAGCATATTTTAAAAACTGATGCTATCGTATTGTATGTTTAACCTCCCGTCTGCATCACTGACCACACTAACTAAATTCAGCTTTTTCGTGATTAGTTGGCGAACCGGGGATGAATTGCCACGTCCATCGTCCTGTCAAATCTTCGTACGGATTTTACGTTGACATTCGACGTTTATTAACAAACGCAGTATCCCGATAATTAGTTTACATGGAGAGTATTAGTTTCACACGTCCAACTTTTTAACTTTGGTGTAAATACATGAGGATGAAAGGCTGAACGAAAACCTGACCAGCCCAACATTCTGTAACTTTTCCTTGTTTTACCAAGACATCATCAAGTTAATAATAAACGCCGACTTATCAGTGAGAATCCTGAAGCGTCAACCAAAAGAACTTGGGCGAGCCGAGAAAGCGCACTCATCGTCAAAATCCGTGAAGGGGATGAAGCCTTTAGAAAAGCAGTGCCAATAAATATGTCGCTAGAAGTAATCAATTTAGCAGACTAAGCTTGCAGCTTAGCAAACAGACTTTCGACACGGTTCACGTCCTTTGGCTCCACGTCTCGCCGGAAGTCAAAGTTCGATTTAGTTGTATGTTTTAAGCCTCAAATAGCGTTTAAGTTAGTTGCAGTAATGGTGTGTCTCTGGGGGTGGGGAAGTCTTGTACTTTACTACTGGGCTTGAGGTACATTTTTCCCAAAGAAAACAATAAATTTGCTTATTATTATTTGCAGATTCTTCTATTAACTATTTTCAAGCAACAAAGTAGTACAAGCTAAATATTTTAATAAATTTTCTTTAAGCACCATAAAACTAATTTGATTGTTTTTGCAATTTTTTATTACTTTTAATTTACCAAAATTCTTTTTATTCTACACTGAAAACCTGAAACCTCCTACATCATCTTTAATGCTATCCCAGATTCTTCTTCAATTTTCACGTCCAGCATTCCGTACGTTCTCATAAAATGAAAAGGACGCTGGTCATAAAGTTAAAGACCGTGTTTTTCAAGAGACAACTGTATTTATTATAGATGTCTCTGCTTTTTAATAGAACACGTAGAGAAATATTAGAAAAAATTTTTTTCTTGATTTCCAGTTTTTTTTTCTCTTAATTCAAAAGACGTAACACCAAAAATACTAGAAATTAAGAGAGTTAGTGAGATTCAAGGGCTTTCTTCATAGTAACACTCTTAAAAAGTTGCATTTATTGCTAGAAATTAAAATGATAGCAAACCAAACTAGCGTTTTATTATTCTTTACTAGGGGTTACCTAGGTTCTCTAAATCTTAATATTCTGATGTTTCTAAAATCTGAAATTTCGGCCACTTCAGGAAGGTAACTTTCAGAAACAATTTCTTTGGATTGTATCTATCTATATATTAAATTTATATATTAAATCCATAACTGTCCCACCAAAACACGTCGACAGATTTGAACTTTTCGAGTTTATTTAGTATTTGAGCCTTTGTTTATGTATCAGTTACGTAGGGCGGCGCGGTACATACAAAGCACAAATCAAATAAATCCCAGGGCGTTTCTTAGTAGCAGCTTAATAATTTATTTATCACGAGTTGTGTTAATACAAGTATAAGTTTGACTAAAATTATATAACAAGTAAAGGCAATAATTGGACAAATAGACAGTGATAACAACGAATAAAAAGAAAACATTACATTTGTTTTCTAAAGCAACACGTGGTAAACATTTGGTTTATAACATCCTAAGAGGAACGTTAACACATAATCAGTAAAATGGGCTAAAATTCATTGTCTGCGTTTTGATCATCAAATTTGACGAGGACAGTAATGTACGAATTCAACAAAGATTTAAACCAACGAATTTCAACACTTACTACGGAAACTAAATATCAATTTTTCTCATTTGTTTTTGTTTTGTTTTTAATAATACAACTAGAAGGGTCTTTACAGTACTATTAATTGTTACACTAATATTGTCTCTAACGAACAACGCGTGTTGTTTAATTAATCAAAAAGTAATCAACACACATAGAGGAAAATGCTGCGATTATTATTGTATAGAATTCTATAGAAAGTGATGATCAAACCAATTACATTACAGAATTTATAAGCAGCTTAACACTTTCCGGTATGCCACCCCACCATCTCCTGTTAAAGAATAATGTTGTTATTATTTTACTAAAAAATTTAAATATCAAAGAAGATTGTGTAATGGTGTTAGATTAATCACAAAAAAAATATTTACTAATTTCATTGAAGCTGAGATCTTATCAGGGAATAATGTTTTAATAATCATATTAATAATAACTAAACAAAAAAAATAATATTCAACTTATGCACGTGTACTTTACTATTACAAAAAACGAAACGGACCTCACACTGTATCGACGAAGGCTCTAGCTTGGCATTGTGGAGAAGTTTTATTTAATTTTTTCTCATGCTAAATGGGGTATATCTTCCCTTTTTTTTTTTTTTTTTTAGGAAACCAAATATTTACAGAAAGACGCGGTTGCAATACCTGGAAAACACGTTTGACAGCCACAATACAAAACATCTCGCCTACGAGGAAACATACGTTGTACTGGAAAAAGTGTTAAGTTTAATTTTCCTTAAAAAAGAATATACTTGGCTTAAAGTTGGTTAAAGCGGAGTAGTGTTATTTACAATTCCAAATTTGAGCAGTTGCTTAAATCTATTTCGTTTATTTATTGTAGAAGTGCATTTCTCATCAAGCCGTCCTTATTATTCTCTATAATTCAAGAAGAACACTACAAAGGGTAACTAAAATAAATTCGAGCAAACTTGTAATAAATATTAAATTTATTTAGCTTATACTTAAAACTTTTTGAGTCAATTTAATACATAATCTAGATATAGAGTATGTTAACTTTTAAAAAATAAAAAAAAGTAAGCTCACTTTTTCCGTTTCTTTTAAATAAAATGTTTGATGTTTATAAACATCATTTTCCACATTTAAGTTTCTTTGCTGCCTTATAAAATCTCTTGCAAGTCGTATTGTAACTATGAAACAATTGCAGACAGTTTGTGTCAAATCCCCTCAGGTTGTTACCCGCGTTAGGAAAACAAAACTAACGTCTCGGTTACTGTTTATTTGTATATACTGTAACTGAAGTCTGCGAATGCATTTCAAAGTTTGCGACTGTCTCATCAATAAAACAAACTCAATATAATCCTAGCAACCGCGACAAATATTAGGGTGTTCTTGAACGAAATTATGTCGGAAAGGTGTACGATGAAATTTATTATAAGAGAGTCTCGTTATTTTTTAAGATAATAGCAAAGTCTAAGAAACAAACCGTCGCAGTGAAATTTTGTAAGGGTGGAGTTTTATCGGGCACCGAGGCTTTAAAGTTCCTTCCCGAAATCTGCGTAGATGCCTAGATTTCGGCCCCTCACGATTCTAATTTTCTATAAAAGCAAATCGACTAGAAAATATATCCACAGTGACGTAACCGCTAAGAATTTCCTTATTTTATTGTTTCAATTCCGAGGAAACGTCTTTAATTAATTTTGTTCATCAGTAAAAACGAGGGAGTGACAAATTCCGGCTTGTTTATGCTATCCTTTCAAAATCTCATAATTTCAAAGAGAACAAGGATAAAACCTGGTTAAGCCGCGAGCTCCCCTTTCCTCTACCTAAGTATAATGCCTCGAAATAAACACACAGCTTAGAGTTAATAAGTCTTATATTTGTTTGAGAGAACAACAAAGCAATTTTCGTGGTTTTGCTAAGAAGATAAGTGAAGTATTCTCTGGAGGCCTCCGGAGTCATAACGCGGGCCTAGAATTGAGCGGTAGTAGCAACTCGATTTGGTACGATGTCGACAGATGAGAGTATTCTTTTCTCTGATGGTTAAAGAAACTATTCCCCATTCAAATAAAGTAGTTGGTCTCTTTTCTTTACGTATATTATTAAAGGGAATTGCATTCGCCACGCATATTTTTTCCTGCAGTAACCGAGCGCGAATATTTTTGATTACTTCCACCGTCTCCCTCGTTATATACGAGACGTTTTATTAAGAACGGCATAAGCTCCCTCATTCTTTAATTAAAAAGGTTACACACCGCGACAGCAACACCTCTAACACGGTTATAATCGCGGCTTAAATTTTATTACCGATGCCCAACCTTGTAGAAAATTTAAAAAAGTTTTCTTAATATCTTGCTCAACCGGCAAGTAATAAATTTTTAAATTACTGCCCTATAAAATACTAAAAATATAACAATATTGTAGCAAAATCGTAGACATTTCAATGAAATAAGTTGGTTTTCATATTTATCTTACGAATAACTAAAAGATATATTTAAAATAAAGAAGAAAGAAGACCATACAAATAGAAACATACTTACGAATAAATCGAAAACGATAAAATGAGAAAGAGGTACATAATTACCTTTCTAAAGGGAACGACGACGGTGGCGGTTAGAGAGGGGTTTGCAGAGCATTATTTACAATACAATTTGCCGCTACAAGTACGACAAACTGTTTTCAAAATTTTTTCTGTTTTCTGATCACTTTCAGATACAAACAAATTAAAATAAAATACTCTGTTACTGACCGAAAGATTCAAAACAGGAATGTAACTAATTAGTAGCTAATTTCCAGCTGATCAAAAAATTGTAAACATTAAGAAAATTATGCGAAGTCAACCAGTTTTTACTGAAAAGGACAAAAAAATAAATACGTTAAAACAGGAAAACTAGTTTTAGTTGCAATCTGTTTCAAATGCCAGGCCCACCATTAGGTTCTCGCTTTCTCAAAAAGATTGAGTTGTTTAAAATAGAGCAAAGCTGTAAAATTAAACTAGCCATTCAGGTTTTTAGACTTCAGGAAAAAAAAGAATATTGTCATTAACGTCGTTACCCTTTAACTCCTTTATCTTTAGGAAAATATTTTCAGCGCAACTTGTATGCTGAATGTTGTGTCATCACGTAAAGACCGGACTTTCATAGTCTCAGAATATCAAAAAAATTTATTAAAATTTAGAAAATAAACAAAAAGAATAGATGTACTCAAGTCCATTCAGTTATACGTTAAGCATATTGCACGATCTTGAACGGTCTGTACAACTACCACTGCAATATTTGAGATACATCGTTTTGTTCAGTATTACATTATTGTTGAGGTAAGCCAGAAGTTCGGCACTCACAAATATGTTTGCAAAGTTTCAGAAAATTGTTTTGTGTATTACTTTTAAAACCCCCGACCATGCGAATTCTACGCTTATCAACTTCGTTATCAAATAGCTCGAGATAACAAACCAGCTGACCATATAAATAATACTTATCTAAACAAGCTCCTCACGTTAAACATGTGGGTGTGTTGATATTTTAAGCCCGTAAATAATTCGTTTAGAATTGTATATATGCGCCTATATAATTAAAGGAATTATGCCAGAATTTTATTAATAATTGATTAACCTATAATTTAAATACTGACTAAATACTAGACCAGAAATCAGGACATTGTCTTATGAGATTCCTTTTTATCAAGTACAGCAACTTTCTGATTTTTACTGTATTCGAACTATATTTTCATGATATTTTTATTATGTATTACACTTGCTTTTTTAAATATCATATTAAGAAAGGACCAATTTTCTTATTCAAGCAAAATTTATTTATACAACTACAACACATTTTACCTTTTTTATAATACGTACGTGTAAAGTGTCTTCTTCGTATTCAATGAAGTCGCTAACTATTTTGTTTCTCTCAAACAATAGCTCGGTGTATTTTTTAAGAAAATGCTAGTGCATGATTGTTTATTTTATTGTATTATTTGTACTTGTATTTGTACTTTTAAATTTTCAAAATAATATTTCTCACAACCTGGCTATACGTTTTTTAACCATAAACCTATAAACAATAAATAACTTCTGCTTCAGAAGAATTGCTCATCTTGACTAATAGAACTAAAATAGAGTGTTAGTTTTTAGAAAAATTTATATTTAGTAGGGCTGCACCCCCTCTCTAAATTTTTGGCTAGCAAATTCATAATTTGTTTAGCTACTGTAGAAAATGTAATTCCAAATGTTTGTTACTTAAAATATAATTTTTTACTTGGATTAAGTTATGATCCGAGCATGATTCCCAGCATTATTGTTGCAACTGTCAGGAACTGATAGCTATAATAATAAAAGTTGAAATATGGATAGAATAGAGGGTTGCCTATATATTTGGTTTTCTTAGAAATCTAACCGATGCGACAGTGCAATGTACAACGTTATAATTATAAAATATACACTTTTGCAAATACGGTAAGTATTATTATCTAGTATGGGGAAGTCTACTCGAAGTTAACACTGCAGCTTTTATTATAGAACGCTATATTTTTAAACGCGCCGTTAAAAAGAGATTTTGTTTTCTTTGAAATGATGTAATATTTACGCATTCTTATTTTTCAAAAATAAAAATCATTTTTTCTACTCCCATGTTTTAATTTACTTAATAAGTCTGCGCTGCCTATACTATAATATACCCATTTCGATACAGATTTTCATTATGAACTGACCAATAGCAGCAAAGCATTGTTTTTGGTAACCCTGGGTACAAGAGTTGCTGACATTTCTCAGTTAACATCGTAAAACAGTTCGAGTTTTTTTAAAGTATATTATTCAACTAAATTTTTTTAATGAATATTTTTTTACTTATATAATGGCTATTAATACCCTCGTTTTAATTACGACCTCGCTGCCGCTCGTGTCGTAAACACACTCGTGTGTTAATAGCTATCAGTATAGATTCGTTGCATAATATACTATGTATAAAAACTGTTAAGAATTACTAAATAAAAATGAAATCGTTTTTCTTTATGAAGTAATATTTTTTTACTACACGAAACGTCAATTTCGGCATAATAATTATTTTTGGGATAGCTATTATTAAATTTTTGTTTTGTGAAGCTTAAACAGCAATTGATGGTGGTTTGAGGCGCTGCAATAATAAAGAAGATGCATTTCTTCACTTTTAGAGATCTTTTTTAGTATTCTACATGCGTAGAATACAAATATACTCACATTTTTGAGTGCTTTTGTATTAAAGTAGAGCACTTCTCCCCACACTCTTTATTTTTTGAAAGAGTTTATTGATTTTACGATATTTGATATTTTGTAATTGCAAACAATTTTTATCCGCTGAAATCTAAAATTCTCCCCTACATGCTGGGAAAATAATCTACAACAAACTGCCAGATGACATCAGGAAAGCTAGGTCATATAGCATTTTTAAGTTAAAATTAAAGAACTACCTCACTGAAAAGGCGCTATATAGCTTAAAGGAAGTATAGTAGTTAAATGTAATGTATATGTAATAGTCTGTATTTTGCCTTAAAGTTTAAATGTGTAAATTTATTTGTGTTATTTGTGTTATTAAATTGCAAGTTATTGTATATTTATGTGCAATTATGTAATATAACTATGCTGTATTTGACACTTCACATCTGCTTACTTTCGCAGCAACGTGAGTAAAGTTATCTTATCTTATCTTATCTAGTTTTTAAGTGAATGATAGTCGTTTTTTGACAATTCTTTAATTAAACTGTTCAGATAAACGACCAAAATCAAACGTATTGCAAGTCTTTTCTAAATGGACGGTTGTTTCTATGCCCATTTAATATGCCCATTGCAATTTTAAATATGAAATTCCAATTTAAAAAAAAGCAAAACATGGCCGGTGTGGATGAGCAGGCGTGGTAGGAAGAAAAGAAATAAAACGCTATTTTGTTTAGATGATAATACAAGTTTATTTAAGTTAGTCTAGATTTTAGACTAAATATTTATTTATTTTAACCTTATACGTATTTCTAATTTCAATATATGTTGACATCAAAATTTATATTAAAAAGTAATTTTATAGTGTTATCAAATGTCATTATATGATTGTGTTCTAGTAAGTGTTTAACGTATAATTGAATTTATATGGGTGTTTGTATTTGTAACAACGTACGTGTTCTTTATACCTAATATCAAAGTTTCTAATTGTCTGGTCCATATAAACCGAATTACTATGCGAATAATTTAATTTTTAAATGCTTGATTTTAGCAAATCATCTGTGCAGTCATTTGATTTTACATTCAACAAAGTGTTTAAAATGTTTAAATTAATTTTTATTCATACTCAATAAATATAGACTTCAACGAAGTAAAGCTAGAACTTATAACTAAAATATAATTTGGTTACAGTAAAAATCAAAAAGACAGCAATACCACAAGCGAATTTAAAATTATCGATAACTCTGTCGCTTCATTGACAACGAAATTGTGTTGTTGCTAGGCAATATCACGAGTCCAAAAGACGAGTGACATTGCCGTGCATCAACACAATTGAGTTCGTCAATGAATGACATAATTATAGATAATTTTTAATTCACGAGTGGTATTTTTTAGAATACTCCACGAAAAAGAAATTAAATTATTATTTAGTGTAATTAGTTGGTATGTACTATACAATACGGTATGTACGTGTTGGCGTGTTGCTATGGTTATACACTACCGATAACACTGAAGCTTTCTAAATAAAAGCTTATCACGACCAGTCAGGGTCTAATTGGCCAAGAACATGAAAATAAACACCTGCTATTGGCTGTTACAATGTAAGTGAAATATTCACTGTAATTAAAGTAAAACGAAACTGAGCAGTTCTCATAATTCCAAACGACCTATGACGCTGCGTGTTACTCAGCGTAAAAGGTTTTCTTCGCAATGTTTTCATTTATATGACAAATTATTTATTTTCACATGACAAAAATGCCATAAGGCTTGTTGATAGAAAACGAAGCTCTTGTAGGAACTGAGTTAAACTTGAGTTGTACTGACTGTATGACAAAAGCTTTGATCTCCATGGTGACGCCCTATGAATTTCTTCTTCTATCATACTATATATAAAGAAACACAGATCAAAAACAAACATAAAGTTTCTAAGTTATTTGAGTAATATTTCAAAACCCTAAATGCCAAATTTCTTTACACAATTTTATTAAGCACAAAATTTAACCGGCTTTCTATTTCGTCAAATACGCGAGATCCTAATGATGCACCTCCAATTTGAAACAGCCTATATATTCATAACAAAAGCTAACTATAAAGCTCCAACTAAGTGGTTGATTATCAAGCTACCGTTGGGAAACACTAAGTTTCTGTATCCAATTCCTACTGAGTAAACATCTTTGATCAGCTCTCCGTAACGATGTTTCCTTTGTCAAAAGTTACGTTGGAGAAGGTTAAAGGGCTGTTCTATAAAAACTTACATTTCTCTTCACAGGATGATTCATGCGTTGCTTGCCAAACCTTAACAGGTGAGTTTAAATTCATATGTAAACATGGATTCAAAAATGATTTCTTACGGCGTTACAGCTTCCGAAAAAAAAACAGTTCACTCGCTTTCTTGTCGATAACTTTCAGTTGTGTCACAAAAGTTATGAGTATTTCTAGTTGTCCTTTTTTCATACAGGGTGTCAAATATTTTTTTAATAATGTTAATTTTGTATTTTTAAATATTTGCCTTACGAATCTTATTTTCCACAACAAAATGGTACTTCTGCCAAAAATCGCAAAATCCAACGGTTTTGGAGGTAATACAATTTTTTGAATAATCAAATTGCCATGAAGATTTAATAAGTATCTGTTTCAAATGCGCAGATAGTTTCCACAAACTTTAAGGTTCAAGTTCTACACATCAAAGCAAACAAGCAGTTTCGACGAAAATAGCCCGGGAAGGCTTCTTACAAAGTTACAGCCTCCGGGAAAGCGAACGGTATGGGCCGTTGAGACTAAAATCTCAACGTTGGGGTCAACTGTACTTCGAGGTATGATATTTCGGTAAACAGGTAAATAACAGTTGGTTAGGCACGAATGATTTACACAATTCATGTAAAATTTGTGACTACAAAATTATGAATGTAGATATTACATTCGTGCTTAAACTAGCGGGCGATACACCGACATCGGGTGTAAACGAAACATGTCTCGTCCCCTTGTTTTTCGTTATTTATTAATTTAAGCAAATGAAATTTGGAAAAAGTAATAAACACATAAACTGCTTTTATTTGGTGTAAATTTCATTTAATAACACAGTTTTACCGGAAATGGCTCCAGATTTCTTATTTTAAATGGAACATTCTGAAAATAATATTATTGTTTGTCAGAATACAATTTTACGTATAGATAATACATTTGAAATAATTTTTTTAAGATGCTACATTTTGTTTGAACTTATTTGTTTTCTTGTCAAGAGTGCGGTGAGTTGCATATAAGCGTTCCTAAGCAGTAAAAAAAATCAGAAATTGTATTTTAAACGTAATCTGCTGCATTTTGTGAAATGTTAAAATTATTGAAAACAGTTATTATTTACGTCATTCAATTTTTTTCAAATGGAACAATTTCGGCTTGTTATCTTCTATATAATAAAATAAAATAAAATTTAAATAAATTAAATAAATGTTAATTTCAACAGTAAATAATTTATTTTCAACCTGTGATTATATGGCTTAAGTTTATAAAAATAAAGATCATTTTATGTGTTATTGAAAAATTAAATGAAGTTGTGATTAACTAATTTTGAATTGTTTTAATTTTTAATTTTTTTGCAGTAATTTGGGGCGACATATCTTGTTTTAAACAAAAAAATATTTCATCCAGATAATGGAAGTTCTTTATTGTTATAATATTTTTTAATAGTTTTTTTTACGAAAAATAGTGGAAAATGTAAAACTGTTTTCCAGTGCGAGAGGCTGCAACATGTCAACCACGTACCTCCTTGAGCTCTGCAAACTTTAAAGCCTAACTTCATTACACAGTTTTTTTGACAGTTGTAGAAAAAATATATTAATCGAGTTCATCTTTAAATGACATTTTGTTAATAGTCACAAGTTACAACATGAATGTTAATGCAATGCAGTAACGCTAAAACGTGCGTCTTGCATGCTCTCCTTTCATAACATTCATTACTAATAACACTATACTGAGCAACAAGTGCTAAACAGTAATGCAAATGAAGGTAAGTAATTGCATTGTGCATAAACCATGTTGTGTTAAACTTTTAAGAGCATTTTTCTTTAAATATCTGCATGCTCACCTCTGCTTAATCATACAGAAGGGAAGTAATAGCGTGAGAGCCGAATAACTCATTAAAAATTCATACATAACTTTAGGTAAGCGTATGGAACACTTAGCGATTCTCATTATGAATTTATTCAGTTTGACTGATATCAATCACGTGAACTTTTTCGCTGGGTGAAGCACTTTTAACTTCACCACCATGTTTTCAAATGTTACTCGCAGCGCCACTGCTCGATACTTATTTTAACAGAGAAGAGAAGAATAAAAAAGTAGGTCGGGAGTCTTCCTCAAGTTTTCCTTTACTTCGCGCTTTCTATAGTTTGCTTGGACTGAATGAGGTAATTAACATGAAATTGATGGCTACGACGGGGGTATCCGCATCTTAGAAGAAATTGTTTCGGATACGCCCGCCTTTGTTGTTTTTGTGTGTGACTCGAATTAAATCATTATGATAAATCGTCAGATAATTCTCCACCAAAACGATTTAAACAGCGCGAAAATCTACTCAAATGGAAATTGCTGGAAAAGAATTAGCAAACTTTTGTGTTAGTGTTTGAAGCTTTCCAAGATGAAAAATAAAAGTTTTTAGTTCAAATAACATCAAGAATTTTAGCTTACGTGGTATTGTATTTGGGCTTTAGGGGTTGAAAGAATATTTCGCATTCCTAAAGTACATTAAAAAAATTCTGGAGTGCATTAAGGTTCTTATTGGAATTTTTGAAAGTATGTGTGGTATTTTGCTTCTTTCATATTTCGACTTATTTAATAAGAATTTTTCAAATGAAAAAATCAGGATTCATATAAAACACTTGTGTTGAAATAATTTTTTTGGCAATCAATAAAAGTAATTAAGCAACAGGAAGGATCTTTTACCAAGATATGTAAATCAACTAAAAATTCTGTCAGATATGATTCACGATAAAAGTATTAAGATCTCCGATAATCTCGCGAAGTAAATGAATTTGGATTTAGATTTAAGTTTTATGATGGCTTTCCAATCTTAATTCTAAGGTATAAAACCATCCGTTAAATTTTCTTGTTTACAGCAAAATAGCATGTTAACGTCATTTGAAACGTACCCATGCTTTATAGCTCTACTAAATAATTCAATCTGAAACTGTGCTTGCATAAGATGTTTGCCTAAAACTGTTCCCTACAAGAAATATATGTTATATGCGAAAAATGATAAGTTCTTCTGTCCTATATATGTCTCTTTATTAACTTCGGAGTGAGTTATGCGCGATACAGTAAAAATAATGCGCCTTCTTCACAGGAAAAGCACTTATGAGAATGTTCAAAAACACACGACGGATTTTAGAATGGTTACAATAAAAATATAATGCAATTCTAAGAAACATTTCAATCAAAAAGCGACTTACTTGACAAAGTGATACTGCACCGAGCAGAGTTGTCAATATTTTCTCGAGTAAGTGCATCGAAAGTTGTAGGTTCGAGCTATGATTGTAAATTACAATTATTGCGGCGGAGTTTCAGCGATAAATTTGGAAAATTAAATTTCCTTGTTTTATTTCTCTCTGGTAAGCAAATCTCTTTAATATATTACATCAACACAATGAACCTGCCAGACGCATGAAGAGGCAGATACATAAACATCCATGTACAATACGGAGCAAAGTGGATGCCTTATGCTAACCTTAACCTTTATAAGTCAACATTCCAATTCAGTTATTTCATATTGCGTTGATATGAGACCATATAAAATTCAATTTCTGTATGTCAATATTTCGCGAGGATGGAACGCGCTATTCTTTGTTTTCGGTTTCTCTTATATCTTGTATTGGAGTCATCCGTCTACGTATCGCTACTTTATCGTGGTCGCAATATATTTTTATAGCAATGTCGGAAATTACCTGTTATTTATTTTAAAACGAATGATTTAAAAGCCCTTATCCCCGAGGCGAATTCCTTTCAAATACACCTCACAATTTGCAATTCACTTTCATGTAATAAAACCAAATATTTATGTTTAGCTTGTTTTTCAATTTTACATGGTGTTATGTGTATATACAATGTGCACCAATAAACTATATACTGCAATGATATGCGTGGTCTTGTACTTACCAGGAAACAATTCCCTAAATGCCCGCAATTCATGCAATTCTAAATTATATTATGTATGAGACTCTTTGTTAACTTTCTCAGGGTCGTTATTTAGCTATTTAGATTTATAAATAAATAAATAAGAAATAGAACAAACACAAAACAATTTCAACGTTACAACAACAACAAAAATTATTTAATAAAACAAATTTTGAATGAAGTTTACGAAAAATCAAATAGGTTTTACTAACTACTATCGTCCTTTACAAAAAAACACTTATCTTAATGTCTCCTTATAGAGATGTCCTTTACCAAAGGCAAACGATGAATACCCAAGTTCTATTTTACTAGATTGCAGGTTCCTCAAGTAACCACAAACACTCGCCTTTAGTTTGACTCCTTCTCTGGATTGCTTTTAGGTTATTTTATACTTGGTTTTACCACCATCACAATTGGAAAAACTTTCTGGATCGCTTTATACTTCTGGACTTTCCACAATTCGTTGCTAATTACTTGTATCCTCTTCTTTTATATTCAAAATTACTTTTACGTTACTTTTTTACTCGTTTTTCCTCTTTATATTTCCAGAGGATATAAATTCTCTCTCCTTATTTACAAAGACGAGTCGTACCTAACTAAAACAAATTCTCTCTTCTTTTGTCCTCCTTCTTTGATTCCCATTTTTTTAAACAAACAAGTAAATCTCATGACCACGAGTATTCTTTAATACGTTTGTGACATTGACACTGACATCCAAACTGACATTTATCGACGCACAAATCAAGTAACTCTAAAACTTCTTATAAATTAAACCTTTTGAACAATTCTGAACTAAATTATAATTAAAATTAACATAAATAAAAATCGTATCAATCTGATTGTGTTTTTGTTTTCTTTCAATAAAAACAAACCTCACAAATATGAAAATATAAATTATTAGAAATTATAACAAGAAATTATAGCAAAAATATGCAACCCTGAGTTTAAAAGTTAGAAAATCAAAATCTCACAGTCTTCATAAATCTCCAAATGCAAATTGAACTGTAGCAAGCATTCCAAAAATTGCCTTCCAGGAACTACAACACCCCAGTAAAAACATACACGTCCAAATATCATAGCAATACATAGTGTTTCACGTCGATTATCTTATCACAGAATTTCTTTAAATATTTAGTAGTAATGAAAACATTGAAAAGAAACTTAACATAGTAGTTATATTTCAATCCATTACTTTTTTTAAATTCCACCGACGTGACTTGGTGTTCCATTAAATGTACAACGCTTCCAGCAGGACAGATATAAACGTATTATATTTTTTATCTATGCTCTAAACACTTCTCAATATATGAATAAATGTAAGATATTACTTTAGAAGCGTTTTTGGAGAAAAGCGGATTGAAGAAGTGCAGTACTTTTTTGTGGCCATCTTACAGTATTACTATCAGGACGTTATTACAGCACACCTTAAGATTAACATAGCGACAACTAGCTTAAGCTTTATCCACCACCGCCTTCCTCAGACCGGCTTGAGTCAATAAACGCGCTTGTCCAAGTTAACGATGGTTCAATGAGAACATGCTACCAGTCATGACATCAGCCGGCGAGACATAAGTGCTTACTGCTGGGGGAAGCTTATCTAAATCCCTAGCGATTCTGCAGATCAGTGTCCGAGCTGAAACGCAGCTCACCCGGCAAACCGCACCAAGACAACCCTAGCACGCACCGGCTTACCACCGCCACTACGAGTCCAACTTCGTGACCAAGACAGGGACCTTGCGGACTTAGACTTGGTCCACGCGGCACCAATCAATAAAGTCACTGGTTGAATATGATAGAATAGCCGAAGCTGCCCCTACTAGTTGGGCTACTCAGCACCCAGTTGATTGACTTTACACCGCTCAGATAAGTCTGTAGCCGGTCTGATCATAGTGACCGGTACCTTAACGACGTCAGGTATGCTAAAGCACTAGCCCCCCGAGTCAACACTTTGATAGTAGACGTGAGCAGGCAGAGGTGCAGCCTACTCACAGGATTCAGATCACTAATACCAGCAGCCACACTACTCCTCCCTAGAGCTTAGCTTCATCTGCCTACACTGTCGGCTTCAAATTACCCTGTTTATCGCCCGGGAAAATTTATAACCGGTAGGGTCTCACCCAGACGTTTTCCATGTTTCAAATTAGATTAAACCGATAACGTTTCCGTGGGGAGGTGAACATTAGACTAAATTGAAATCACCGTAGTCACTGTTAAAACGCCGCCCCTGCGAAAGGGGTTTGTTCACGCCTCTCACCAAACAGAGTTCTTGGCCGTCTCGCCTTTTGTGGAACAGAGTCAAAAATGGGTATAGCAAGCTCTATTTACTGATAAAATTGTTCTAAATAGCAGAACTACAAATGTGTGCAAATCAATTATATTCCGAATGCTAACTTTTCAACTTTGTTTTAATGTTTTATATTTAATTTCTAAATAACCAATATTGATTAATTAAATATATTTTCTGTAATTGCATGTTTTTGCATTTTTTAAATACGTAATTGCGTACAGGACGTTCAGAGTAAAAAACAAACTTTGTAAGCACCTGTAATTGCGCTGGCAAATTTGCTGAAAATAAATATCACAAATTTTTAATGTTACTAGTGTAGGAAACTAGAATACATTAAAATTTCTATTTTGTGTTGCATATCATATTACCATTGTCAAACATTTACGCGTATTAATTTGTGTACTGATAAAGGTATTTTTATTTTTACAGAAACTACACATGCAGTACTGCACGGCAATATTGCGGTTTTAGGGAAAATGGTTTTTTTAAAAATTATGTTGAATTTAACTGAGACAATTTGAGAACTGCTGACACCAATATTTTGTAATAGTAAAAATTAAGGTGACACCGTAAAACTGTTGCGTAGAGTACGCTTAAACATATAAATATCTTTTTTGATCACGGTGCATTTCTGCCGTAAAGTTGAACCAAAACTTAATGAAAATTCTGTCAAAAGTAGTTATAAAACAGTAATAATATTTTGTGAATAAAAGAAAATAATTTCAGCAGTTCTCAAACTATTTCAGTTAAACTTTAACATTAATTTTTAAAAAACCTATGCATGTAAATGGTAAAATGGCTTAGCATTTTTTGGCTGCCTATTTCCAGACTCCCCGCAATATTTCCATGTAATTTAAAAACACTCTGCATACATTATGTTAACTTCAAGCTACTTATGTATTAAATCTAGAACCCTTTCCTTTGTCTCAGCTTTTACTGGTAGGAGGCGCCCGCCGCCGCTACAACCCACATATACACGCACTCATTGCATAAAGCAAACAATCGTTTATACAATCGCCCGCCAGACTCTTCTACAGAAACGAAATTCCATACATACAATATTTGATTGCGTAGCTAGAACATAATCTGTGTATATCTCATAATACACACTCGAAGAACGAGACATCGCGTCTACAACGCTAGCTACACTTACCGGCGCAGCAGACGCGGTGGCGTTCACCGCCGTGACGAGTAACGCGACATCTCATTTCTTTTTCTAAAGCTTGCGTGCAGTGCTTTTTAAAGATAAATACGTAAATGTGAAAGCAGCAACAACGATAGAGAACAAATTAACAGTAAAAGGAGTTTCACAAGCCGTTGTCTAAAGATGTATTTCTACAAAACGACAATAATAATATGACCGTATTCTATTTCCCACAAGTAATAAAAAATACCGTTTACTAGCCATAACAAAACATTAGAAGCTATTCAACCGTTTGGCCAGGTAAACGCTAACATTTCTAGAAGCACAGATGTCTATCCGCTTAGAATAATATATTCTTAAGCACAACAAACACTTGCTGTACAGGAAGAAAAGAAGAAAGAAATTTGAGACATTTACCTGATTGCCTTTTCCGATGTACGAGTTGCATTTAATTAGAATATTTGTAGCATATTATACCGAATTGCCAATTATTTTTTTAACTATTAAATAAAATAAACAAGTAGTTTCCTAAACTTATTCTGAATAACATTTGGAATTTCTCTTGGCTGTGGAAACGGCAAATGCGACGTAAAGATCGATATTATGAGAGGAATAATGAAGTAAATATAAGTTTTCAATGTTAACGGTTACAAAAATTGTATTTATTTTTAAGTTTTTAAAATGCTACATATTTTCAGCGCTTTTCATGATTTAAATTAATTAATAAAGTTTTTTTTGCGAATGCTTTCTCCATTATGAACAACTCTTGGCATACTTAAGAGATTTTCAGCATCAAAAGAGCAAAAGTTAAGCTCAATTTACTTTATAGAAGTCTCGCAAAGATTCTTCATTCGTTCTTCCTTTTAATACTTTTAGACATTGTAGACTATTTTCAACTTTCTCTGACTAAAATTATAAACAACATTAAATCAAAAAAATTTCTTTTTATCTATCTGACTTTTCTCGCCTGTACTGAAATTTTTTATAGTTTTTAGCATGTTTCGTAAATTTTCATAATTTTATGGAAATTTGGAATATTTAAAAAATTGTCAAAAAAATATCAAATTTTTATGTTTTTTAAAATTATAATAATTTTTCTATTTTTCTAATTTTTGGAAAATTTTGATTAGGTACAATGTAATTTTTTTAATATTATAGAAATTTTGAAAATTTGTGTTTCTGCAGTTTCTGATTACTTTTGGCATCTTGAAAATTTTTTAAAATGTGAACGAAAAGAACTTCGTTGAATTAACGAATTTGCTCACAATACCTTCCTTTATAGTTATACTTCATATAGCGAGGAAGGTAAAAATAATTAATCGAACGAAAAAATATTGTAAAAGATGTGTGGGAAGACCGTCAAAATGTACTAGAATTGATGACGATTCGTCCACGGTTGCACAAGTTGTGTTCCAGCTACACCAACGAACACAGCTCTGAAGATGTTCAATGCAACCCTGGACTAAACGTTTTCAGTACCAGTACTTAGGTAAAAAGCGTAAACAAACGCGCTTGTGCCTACTTTAAAACTGTTACTTCGAGTGATTTCAATTTGGTAGCTTTCCCTGTAAAAGTTCTAGGTCTTCTTACTGTGACCATAGAGGGCTGGGTAAGTGATTTTAGGAGATGTAACATTTACTAGCTTCCAGCATTTGCTCCTAACCTGAGCAACAGTACGTTCGCTTTGGAATCGACACGCACCTGTCCCCTATCCGTGGCAATAAATTTACCTTTGTCCCAGTCACAATGTCGCATCCAGAGGAAACCGTACGAGCTATAGAATTTGTCTGAGCAATATAGTGGGTGGCTTGAAGACCAACATCTCTAAGGAGTTTGAAGTAGAGGCTAAGCTACTATCATACCTGCTCTTCAATGTGTAAGGAGGTTATAATTTTTTAATGACCATCAACGTTAAGTATGTGGGCTGAAAACGCACAGAAGGTTTTAATCCTGGACAGAGAGAATCATAATAGCATGTTATACATTATACAGCAGATGCCAGGATACTGAGTCGTGACCAATTTATACGTAGTGACTTTAATAATCACAAACGACGGTTAGACAAAACCTGAAGCAAAACGACGCGACGTATACAAATAGCAAACGTAGGTCTGACCAGACTGCAGAGAATATGGCAGTAGCGCAAGATGGAGAAAGTTCAACAATCTGGAAGAAATACGATGGAAAAGAAAGCGGCTGTTGATTGGTAGGCAAAGACGGCGTTTAAGAATTAGTTTCGTGTTTATCGGCATCAGTGACCCAGACCGTAGGGATGAAGTCCTGCTTTACTTTTTTACATCTATAATCAGTGTAAGCGCAGGAGGTTCTTAAGCCCAACACAGCAACACTGTTCAGGTAGCGCTCGCTACAATCAGAACGGCTACCGATCTATCTGGGTGGTGCGTAGTAGAGCAGTACTAGCCTAAACTTGAAAATCCTACCAACGTTTTTAAAAATTCTCACGGATGTCACGGTAACCCTTCAAGAAAACCGCGTCTCTTGGCCTGGCTGTGAGAAGCATCATCGTGATGGCAGTGGTACGCCTGTTCAGGCAAGGAACGTCATCGTACTTCTAGGCGGGTGAGTTGCGTTTCAGCTCGAGCATGGATTTACATAATCAGTAGAAAGACATTTAGCTAGTCTCGCTCCAACTGGTGGGGACTAGGACTCGCAGCCTGACGTTGTACTGGTGGCCTGCTCTTAATTAGTTTTGATTAAGAATGCCAAATGGAGGGCTCTAGACTCCCCATGGTGGTGGTGGTGATTGTCACGGTACCAATCCGAATGCTAAGATGCCATGACAGCTGCTGCAGAAGTGGAAATTAAAGTATTACATTTTCGCGTTTAAGGCATAATTATTTTATTACTTTCTTTAAACAGAATTGGAGAATATTGATTTAAAAGCATGTGATATTTATTAAAAGTGACGACAGATTACTGCAATTTCTCAACTAATACATTAGTGTTTGCTAAATCGTTTATATTGTGTTAAAAATAGTTTTCGATCGATTTAGTACATACAAGGTAGATATTTACTGCCACCATGCACGATATTCATAGCAGCGAATGGTTTTCATAATATCATATATTTTGATATAAATAATCACGAAATGTTTGAAAATAGCTAGTGTACTACATTAACCATTAAATAACGTATTTGGACAACCTAATTTATGAGTTTGAGGGGTTCAAAAAGGTATTACTGTCAATACAATCTGGATTTTAAACCGGCAAATTAAACAACATTTCAATTTCATTTATTTGACAGCAAAATTTGTCAAATAAAGTACAAAGAATTCAATAAATAACGAACAGTTTAATTTTTATTAAACATTCATGTACGTTACTTCTAAATTCAAATACTCTAGCTTTATATTTTATGAATATATTTTTTGTACAAAAGACAGCAAATATTCTAGCGGAGATTATCATACACTTCGTCCACTGCTACAAGCAGTTCTATATTTTCTCATAAACTTCAGATACCTAGTACTATTACCTTTTTGCAACTACACAATATGAAATTTGTTATTTGTGGTGGTGGAGCTAAACGTAATACTAATAAACCGGCAAAGTTCATATTGCACTATAATTCATGCAAGTTAGCTGCACTTTGCTTGGGAAATTGCAGGGATTTTGTCCATTCTATGTTGAACTACAAACAACCCGTTTCGTGCTACACGTTTCTTGCACTGCAGAGCGCTCTGCATGAAAATATTAGCATTATAATTTGCATAAAAATAATATTTGTAGTACGTGTTAGAAACTTAAGAAAAAATCTGATAGTCGAACAGTCAAGTGAGGTATTTTGGCTTAACTTCATTTTGATGTCTTGAGTTACTGTTATTGTTGATACTCATAAAAGGATGTGTGGGAGTTCAGGAAATGGCTGGTACCACGAACGTACCCTTGAGCAACACTTTTAATTCATGATGGCGGCTCCACTTGTGCAGGAAATTTGTTTTCACCTATCCTTGATCTTATTTTGTCAGTATTGATACATCTATTTGTAGTAAACAATATGAACATGACAAAAACGTATCAACATCTTTTTCACCTAAGATGACCGCCCACCATCTTGAATAAGTTTGAATGTAATCGATTAATTACATACAACTTTTCAAGTTAAATTATTTTTTTTATTTCAAAACTTGTAAAGGTAATTGTTGTTGTTTAAAAACAGGGAAAAATCACGCGCCGTGTTATCTCTCACCAAAGAAGATAATGTGATCGTAGCTGATCTGATTTCAATCCTAAGAATAAATAAATTAAATTTCCATACCTAATTATCTACTGACCGACATTAAAGCTCTTCCAGACAAAATTACATTTAAAAACTATTGATTTCGAAGCTGTAACAAAGCTGCGAATAGTTTTACGGAAACATATATGCAAATTTTTGAAAACTATCCAATACAACATCTTTTACTGTATTGGGTGTATACACTATTGAGTGCATCACAAAAACATTTGTTTATCTGTATTTCGCAAAGAGGACCTCATTTTGCACTATATTGGTATAATTTGTCTCAACAGACTGTTCTGACATTAACAAAAGAAATTTAGGCTACGAACGCGCAAGAAAACAAAATAGAACAAAACTTTTCCTGCAACAACCCCAATTCGTCATATGACAAGTGACAGTTCAACTAAGGAT
This sequence comes from Ctenicera cuprea, assembly GCA_958336395.1. NCBI lineage: Eukaryota > Metazoa > Arthropoda > Insecta > Coleoptera > Elateridae > Ctenicera > Ctenicera cuprea. The sequence continues at coordinate 22,921,316 of OY284491.1, forward strand.
CCATTACGTAAAGAAACTTTTGTGTTCTACTTAGACACCCTCTTTAGGAAGTTCAAGAGCATTCTGTAAGAAAAAGTTAAAAATCGAATAGTTTTCAATTTTTGGGATAAGAATTGTCATCGAAGCCTCTTTTATATTATATTTATAAAGTTTTGCTGCGAGAAAATATCATAGAGAGCAAACTCAAATAATTCTTATAGAATTTCTAGGACACTCAGGTCACGAACCTTCACTTAAGTTTTTATAAGGTTAGTGAAGGACTCGAGAAGGGATCCTCGGCTTCTCAAAGTAAGCGTCGTTTATCTACTCCTCGCAGCTACTCTGTTGATCGTTCACCCAGGCCATGTATGTCCGATATTTTTAGGGCACCCAAGATTACCTCCAAACTTTGATAAGCATTATACGATATTTCTTCTAGAACAAACCGAAGCCGTTTTACACTGATTGCACGAAAAACTTAAAGCCCTTGTTTACAAACTTTAAAACTACTTATTCAAATGAAGTTAACACGTCACCCTTAAAACTTTTCAGCATGGAATCTATAATTTTTCTAATTTTAAAACCAGCTCAATTTTAATAAAACTGAACTTTAAAAATGCAATCTCCCAGGAAAAGTTCGTGTTTAAAAAGTCATTTTCTATAAATACAAAATTACACTTCTGCATGTTATATGTATGAGTGCCTCCAGTTAGCTTTTTCGGTTCGATTTTCTTATTAAACAACCGCGAATAATTCCATAAGCAATTATTAAATTCCTCTCAGTCGATTTTAATGAGCAGCTCAAAATCAATTTGAGTTGTTCCCAAACTTAAAATGTAATTTTAAACGGCAAGACAGGTAGTTTGGAAGCTTTCGGCAACGTGTGTTGCCAACTGATATCAATACACATCACGTCAGTATTGATCACTATGCTGACCACGGCCGAAATGGAATCGAGAGTTCTGTGATAAATAAGTAAGTACCACCTGGCGCTTCTAAAATTTGCTCCAATCTATAATGCATAGAACAAAACTTTGTAAATAAATTTCCCCTTGTTCAACATGTGACCCAGACGTGAGGTTAATTAGAGCAAGTGTAATAAATTTCCGGTGCATTATCCAATACAAAACTTGCGAACTTTCGAAAACTCACTCGAATATTATTAAAGCAAAGAAATTTAATAACGATTGTTTTCGGTATAGCTGTAAAACTAACTTGAAAACTTTCTGACAAACGTAGGGCGTGACTGTGTGCCAGTTTAAATCTCAGACTCGTAATTTTAAAACGTGAATTAAATAAAGTTCAAATCACTCACTTTTAGACAGCGTCAGTTAAAAACTTTTAGTAAACTACACCCGACATTTAATAACTTTTTAGTTAATTAGGGAACAAGAAGAAGTAACTTTCTATCTGTAAGAGGCAAAACATAATATGTTCTTGATGGTAAAAATTTTCTCTTTTCACATAAAGAATATGTGAAGAATGAGATGTATTTAGGATTTCTGACTAATTACAAACACCATGTGGTATTAGTATGTACAGGTACGTATATATTTTGATAATGTACAGAAATTTATAAGAACAACAGTGTTTACTTTAATGTAATTGAAGAATAAATTTGCGGAAACAATACAAGAAAGTGTAAACTAAATATCTACAATTAACGCATTAAATAATTAACATAAATTAAGAAATATTTCAGAGTTTAGACGCAAACGATCTCACAAATCAATTAAATTATCTAAAATGGAATGAACCTACCTCAGTCACCGAAATGACTTCAAATAAATTATGAGTACCTACCTCTCGGAAATACACTGGAATGCGTTTACGTATTTCTAGAATTACGTCAAAGCAGTTAACTTGCTCTTAAATTATATAAAAGCCAATGAAATTATCTGTGGTTGCTTAAAATCAGAAGAAACTAGCTCAAAATATTTGTAATTATTGTTTAAAACAGCTTAAAATTAATAACTCTAACATGCTTTTATTCTGCCGTAAAAATTATTTATTTTCACCAGAAATATTTGCTTTAATTGAATTAATGTACATAAAACGAGAATTCTTATTTGACTTTTTATATTGGATGACTTCCTCTTTCTTAAAATTACGCTACTTAAATGGTTTGTTTATAATGCAATAAATTCTACTTACTAGTAAATGGCTTGTAATAAAGCGCTTGATACTTTAATAGGTTTTGCCGGATAAAAAAAAATTAAAGCACGGCAAAAAAAGTAATAAATGCACGATACGTTTTTAATGACTGCTGGATATTTTAATAGGTTCTGCAGTATAAAAATGTTAAATGTATCCTAAGAAATGATAAATACACGATTAAGTCAAGAAAAAGATTTGATATTTTACCGTTTGATTTGAGCAAATACGAATAAGTTTAAGCTTTACTTTGTCGAAGTTCATAATATTATTAATATTATGATAAAATTAATAATAAGTGTTTATTTTAACTTTATACATATTTCAAGGGCAAGTTTAAAATTAAAAGTAAAGAGTTGATGTTGCTATAGGAACAATAGAATTTCATGATTTAATCTTAGTTGTCTAAGTTTGCAAACAAATTAATTTCTTATTCCAAAACGTCTATCGATGGTGAATTTAAAAAAACAATTTGCTCTTTCATTAAAGGTACAGTTTTAAATGTTTGCGTTTTTCAAATGCTTCCAATATATCTAATTTACGTCCAACATTACAAAAAGTGTAAACACTCTGTAGTGTTGATGGCTGTCTTTAAATAAATATATTATTCTAGAAAGTGTTTAGGCTCATTGAATTTGTGTGGGTGTTTACATTTGTAATAAGGTATGTATTGTTTGTATCTAATATGAAAAATTAATGAAAGCTTGATGCACATAATTGTAATTGCAAGAGCTTATTATACTCAATAAAGTGGGTTGGTTTATTCAGTGACGCACTCATAGGTCGGTTTTGCCTCTCCCACCAAATCAATCAATATAAATTATTGCTATCAAATACCACAACATTACTGCATATATTAGCTATCCTACCTGTCTATTGCATAGAACGGAAAATCTTCCTCCACATTACGCCGCTGCGCTTGACAAAGTTACTTAAGCCGTTCATCATCGGAGAGCAGGTTGAATGTTCCTTTTTATTGAACGATGTCACATTGTTATATTTGTTTTCGTCGTAAGAATTATTTTGATTATTGGTACTGTGTTTTATTAACTCGCAAAAAATGTCTGGGTTGTTCTACAAGTCAGCGATATATTATTTAGATGCTCCCGTTTGTGTTTACATGACACAAAAACGGACCACTAGGGCCTGGACATTTTCTGGATATTGTTACCGAAATCAGATCGACTATATTCTGATCAGATGACGCTGGAGTTCCTCTGTCGTCGATGCAAAGACAAGACCTGGAGCAGGTTGAAGGTCTGATCACCAGATGCTCAGAACAACAATACGCCACAAACTGAAACAATACCAACTAAAAATAACAAAGGTCACAACCAGAATTATAGATTCGGAAGCTTTACAAAACGCCTTCGCCGCACAAAGTGAAGAACTCGGAATCAACGAAACACCAAACACTCTGTGGCAAATAATCAAGAGACCTTTACAGATAGCTGAATCATAACCGGAAAACCAAATTCTATGAAGATCTATGTAAGGACATACAATTACATGCAGAAAAAGACGAATACAGAGAACTATTCAAAACCATAAATCAAGCGCCACGGCTTGTTGGCCGCCGACAGTTTGCCTCAGATCTGTCGTCGCGGTCTCTCCGCCAAGCAAGCTGTACTGTATAATAATGTAAAGTTTGGTTTGGTGTTGTAAATAAAATACTAATTTGCAGGAAGAACTTTTAATGTGTTTTGCTTTTACAAGATTATCTTGATGAATGTTTATAGCAACGTCAATGTAACTTGTAACTTGGCGACTTGCGTTGCTATTGACGTTGCTATAACCATTCATCAAAATTATCTTGTAAAAGCAAAACACATTAAAAGTTCTTCCTGCAAATTAGTATTTTATTTAACACCAAACCAAACATTACATTATTGGTGACCTCTCGACGTGATTTATTTTTCCCTCGACGTTGACCTTCCTGAGATTTTCAAGCAGAATTTCAAAACCTTTACAAACCGCAACAAGCAGCTGCCTAGTACATCGCACATCGCCACAGACCTCCGGATCTTCAAGACTTCATTGAATTGCAGGATAAGTAACGTTATTAATTATGGCTTTTAATTTGTCTTGCTTTTACATGATAATTTTGATGAATGTTTATAGCAACGTCAATAGCAACGCAAGTCGCCAAGTTACAAAATACAATTGAATCCAAGGGCTGCTACAGTACTCTTTCGCCTTGAACTTTTCGTCAAAATGAGCCGTTTTCTGTTCGCGCCGAGGAGTCGCTTCAGCGCGCCTTTTACGCCCCGGATGTTACCCTGAGAATATCGTGTCGCGGATCTTTCGCCGCTGATCTTTCGCCATGGATCTTTCGCCGCGGATCTATGGCCGCCGATGATTCGCTTCGTGGCGAGGAACCGCTTCGTCGCGGATCTTTCGCGCCGCATCTTTTCCCGCTAGTTTTGTGCAAATTTTTTGCAGCAAATCATTCGCAGCTGATCTAATGCAAAAGAACTTTTGCTGTGGCTTTCTCGCTGTGGAAGTCCGTTTCACGCTAATATCTGTATACCAAATTACAATTACATATTTGATACCAAATTTGATTCAGTCACCAGAGGTATTTTAATAGGGAGTATTCATTTAATTTCTGTTTTGTTTATACCGGTACTAATGTCAAAATTAACAGTTTCGGTCGTTTTGTACACGTTTTAACTGTTTCCATTAAAACCATAAGTTTTTCCGCTCGTTCGCACGCAAAATCATAATGCTTTAGTTGAATTACATAGATTCATTAAAAATCTCACACAAAAAAAAATAAACTTTCACGAAGCTTATTAATTTTTAGCCATTTTCAACCCCAAATAATATTCTTACGTTTCTTGACATATAGCGCATTTGTTTTAGATGAATTAAGTAACGACGTTCCTTTTACAATTCAAAGCCGTACGTGCATAATGACTTTTGCGTATTCCTTAATAATAATTATTTAAAACTATTAGTTCTTTTAGTTATTTCAGTAAAGCATACAATTTTGTTTTAATTTCTATAACATTTATTATTAAGTAATTCTTTTGGCCTCAAAACTTTCTCCTTGATTTTCCACGAAAATAAAGCAATATCTGTGCTCCAAAAAGGCAAAGACTACATTCTCAAATATCTAATGTCTTTGTCATGCGGTCCTGTAGGTATTTCTGGAATTTTGTTACCCTTGCATGTATTACATGCGAACTGGACTAGACATGAGCCTTGATGCCATAAAAGTTGCGGTTTAAGAGGCATGCTTTTACGCAACTATACGAACCCTTCAGAGGCAAAATCATATTACACTATAAATAAATAGTTGGCATTTACTTGAAATTTGTTGTACTTCTCATCATACTTTCCAGCCTTTACACATGGTACTTTTTGGAAGAAAAACAGTTTGTATTAAAAAAATTATTAAAGATGATCTGAAGTGCAGGTAATTTACTTTTATACATGTCGGGCAAAATACAGGTGTAATAGTAAAAACTATAGTTAAATATTGGAAATATCAGAAAAATTATTAAAAACACACAACAAACAAAATTTAGCCAGCAAACTACAAAAAATAGAACAGATCTTAACTAGCGTGCGTCACGTTTTAGATATATTCAAAAAACCACAATTAAGATTGAGATTTGCATTTTTAATTGTTTTCTGAATCTAGCTAGGACTAGACGCACGCTGATCAAAGCCTGTTTATGTTTATTTTTGCAGATCGCTAGTTATAAGCATTACTTCCAAGAGAACAAAATAAATTTAAATAAATCTTGCACTATTTAATATCATTTTATCCTAAACAATTTATCCCACAAAATGTGTTCCTTGCAGTAAGATTTTTCAGCCGCATGCAAAATGCATAAGTTTCGGGGCATGGTTATGAGTATTTTTACATAACTATAGGAAAATATTTTCTAATAAAATTGACTAAAATGGAACTGGACAAAAACAGGACAAGAAAAGTAAAATTTATATTTGTAATTAACCTAAAGATTACTCAGAAAAATTACAGTACGTAAAATAATTTCAGAAACAAACAGACAAAGCGAAGCAAACATTTGTATGGATTATGGCCTAAAAAGGGGATGCTTTTAACGCCCTTCCATTTGAGGCAATATCAATATCACCGGCTCAGAGATATATACAGTATTTCATTTTGTGACGAAAACTGCCTGTAGAGGATGAGGTTAATAAAACAACGAACCAAGTAAAGCGCTTTGTCACACCAACTTCATACTTTTGTTTACAAGCTTATTTGATTTTCACCTCAAATTGCATTTCCGTTACTCTAAATCGAACGTGCTCAGGAAAACAAAGACTTTTTGTCAACTAAAAATTGAATTCTTACACTTTCTCGTCCCAAAATTAATTTTTAACGAACGAAATAAATTTCTTTTAAAAATAACGTTAACTTTAATATTTAAAATAAGCATCAAACAATTTTGCAGGTTATAAAAATTGCATTCAAGCATTACCAACATTGGAAAAATGATAGTCTAAAGCATTTCATAAACGGTTTTATTAATGCAAATGTACTTTCAACATTAAAAGAATAACAAAAATAATGTTTAATTTTTGTACAAATTTATTTTTGTACCATCACATTTCTTTAAAATTTGCTTTTAACTCGTCTAAGCACTTTTTTGGCACCGGTCTGTGTACAATAAAGAAGAAGCACAGATTTTACCGCTCTACAAACCTTAAAGTGGTTGATCTGCTTTGCGTACAACCCTAACAGGGAATTTAATTAAAATTTAACCTGAATTAAAATCGGTTGTTGTATATTTATCTGCAGTAAGAAGGATGGCAGCAAACAATTCCCGAAGTTCGATGTTTATGCAAATTTTTTAAGGAGGCTCTTCATTCCGGAATTTAATTTAATGTTTGATATCGATTTGCCGTCAATTAAAAATTGCTGACATTTATTTTGCTGTCAGTATCGTGCTGCGAGGTGTTTTACGTTCCCCTTGTTTCTATTTAGCATTTTAATGTAGAGTCGAGAACAAATTATAACTAAGTACAAAGTTACAACTGTAACTGGCACTAAACTAAAACAGTAACATATTTCAGGTAAAATATTAATCAAGCAGACAGAAACTACAGCTTTTGGGTCGCTATGGAACGTATTTCGTAATTAACAGTCATAAAAATAATTATAAGCAATATGAGAAATGTTCCTACTACACGTAATTATTATTTCTTATTGAAACTTAATTTAAAGCATTCAGTGAAAGTTCTAGAAATTCGGCACATGATGGTTTTGTGGAATTGTGGTACTTAAGGGCGGGCGAAAGTTTTCTCTAAAGTTAACTTTGATACTTAAACGGCTTTAAAATTAGATTGCAAGGACATTAGTATACAAACAGTTACAGTTAATTAAATGGTTTCTTGTTTAATCGAGTTTTCAAATTTGTAAACGCTTATCGTTATAAAACATCACATAATTGTTTGATCCAGCCCTTTGTAAACCCAAACCCATCTTGTAGTCGTTACTTTTGCTGCTTGTTAATTTTATTACTTCCAGTTTATATTGGAAACTTTCAGATAACGATCAGAAAATTTAATAAAGGAATGAATACAGAAAATAAAATTAATTCAGCACTGTAATCCCTTAATGTTAAATAAGCTATTTTATCTTACTCGCCGTTATACAGAGTATAGCTAGAAATAAGGTATTGTAATATAGAGCAAATGCTGTTTTTTATCGAAGTTGTTTTCGCTTTGGGCTTACTTACCGATATAAATAGGGTTTAAAAAAATGTAATTTTACGACAAAGAATTGTTCACCATAACATTTTGACTAATAAGCACGATTTAGGGTCTTAAGGTGAAGAGAGATTAAGTGGCCGCTGCAGTGGTGTATGTATGAGTATGTTTGTGAGTGTATGTCTGTATCAGTCTGTATCCACTTTACAGCTCTGACGCCTTAACGAAAAAAAAAACTATTAAGGGTATATTTAATATACTATTAATCAAAATTTTTTAGCAATTTTAGAAATTTTTAAAAACTAAAAAAGTATTTTTTTGATTTTCATTGTTACACCAAAACTTCCACGATTTTTGAAATTTTTATGTTTTAAACATTTTAAAATTTTAAAAATTCTCACTGTTTTTAAAAATTTTAATACTCTTAGAAAGATTTTAAAATTTCAAAGAAATATTACGTTTTAAATTTTATATATTTTTAACATTTCAAAATACTGAAATTTATCGACATTTGCGAAATGACAAAATAGTATTCGATACTGTAAAATTTTTGATAAAAATTTTCAAAATTGTCAAAATGTTCGAAAAATATAAAAATAAAGTAATAGTTGAATCAAAGAACACAAAAGAGAACCACGAGCTTACGCGAGGAAGGTTTGTTACTTTTCTTTTTTCCTCTCCTTTTCTTCAGCCTCCAACCCTTCCTATTTCCGATCCCTCTCTGAGGCGCAGGCTGTTCTTCTCCTTTCTCCTTCCTCTCTCACACGCGATTTTGTTTTTTTTTTTTTAAATTTTTGCATCCGAATATTAAAAGTATCCACCGGCCTATTCAACCACCGCAAACATTAATTTTATGATTGCAATTTCCGTGTCGCTGAAACTCGGCTTTTCTTTCTATCCTCTTACCTTTTTACTTTTCTCGGTACTTTTTCTTGTACCTCTTCTTGTCCCTCTTTCTCCCCGCTCCCCACACCTTCCTGTTTTCTCTTCTCAAGCCTTCCTGTCGCTCTCATGTTTTTCTTCCCGATCTTCTTCATGTTCTCTCACTTCGTGACGCAAACTGCTGCACTTCCTGCCCTTTTCCCTCCTATTTGTCTGTTTCTATCTCCTCCTTGGATTTTCATAATAAAAGCAGAAACCTGCGGTTTTGACTCTTTAAACATTAGTTTTATTATATTGTAGTTTCCGTGTGAAATTGGCTCCTTCTCCTTTTATCCTGTTATCGTCTCGCTTTTCTCTGTACCTCTTGATTGGTCAAAAAACACTCGCCGACCAAAAACGTGCAAAGAAAGACTCCAGGTTGAAACAATTTCCTGTACATACATTCTCTGAAAAAAACAACCTAAGTGAAACTATTTTCCAAAGAAGACAACCACCAAAAAACATCCCATAAACAAAAAGACTTGCAAATTTTTGCTGGTGGATTACTGTATATTTAACAAACTCTTCTCCCGCTTTTATTAATGGAAATATTTTCTATGGCTGCGATAGCATATTTTAGGGTTTTTCGCGGAGGAAGCATTGAAAGTTACCTAAAGAAAAAGAGGCGTAGCCCTCGGGTTTTGCTAGTATATCATAATTATGTTTCCATTGAATTGCGCACCATTCTATTAAAACTAAGAATTTCTGCGGCTTTCATTCGTTTAAATATAAGTTAACTTTGAGTTGTTTGTTCATGTTATCACTATCAAATCTATCATGTCTTGTTATGATAAAAGAAGTGCCCGAAATAAGAAAATATGGGTTACGTAAATGATGCAGGTTTGTTGAGATCTTTCTTATTTAGGTGCGGTTAATTCAGTGGTTTGGATAATACTCATTTAAAACTATTTTAGGTGTAATTATTCTTTGCAAAAAAAGATGTTTCAATTCATTTAAGAACAAAGTAAAATATTTAATTTCCAAGCTTCGGGTTGTACGAACTAGCCGTCAGTATTAAATTTATAATGTTACACAAATGTAAGATTCATACCGAAGTTCATAACGTACTTTACTGTGTAACAGTATGTGCTGTGCATATATGCAGCGAGTTGTACATACGTGTCATAACAAATGTGTTTTACCTTTCAAGATGTAAAATAAAGAGGAAATAATAAAGCCGCTTTTTGCGGTGTGCATGTCAACGTCACCCATGTCAGCGTAAACAAATGTACTAGAACTGTAAGCTTTGGAATTTAGTTTAAAAATTATTCTGTAATTATGTTTTGTATCCTGCATAACTTTTCATATTTGAAATCTGTTATTTTATTCAGGAGCAACTCCTTTTTTTCTCCTCTACAATGTGGCAGATTCGAACAACTGCATATTTTATATTAAGTCTCATTTTTTATTCATGCTTTTAAAGGAACTTCCGGGGACAAATTACGGGCTTTATGGGCTACTCAGGAGGTTAGCGAGTTTCGGAAGAAATTGCGAATACAACTTTATGTACCAATTATGCTACCTTCTTAAGCAAATGTGGCTACGGATGTTCCTGAATTAAAGCTTAGAAGCTTCATATTCCTAAAGCGAAAACTTTATGACCCGCCATTCAACTTATGCCAAAATCCAGATGTGGATAAAAAATTGTTCAGTTTTTCAGCACACATTTTTTATTCTTTTATATCATGCAAAACAATAACCGCTGACAGCACACAAAGTGCTACTTGCATTGCTATACGAGATCAGAGAGCGAGAATCAATTACAAAACGTACAATCAATAAGAGACATTGGAATTACGTTCAACAGAGGCATGTTTTCGTGAAAGTCCAATAAATTATTTATTATGCCGCAGTGATGTGCCCTATTATTTTCGAGAACAATGAACAAAAAGGTTCGAATGAATAGCGGTACACAACTGAAACTCTAAATGAAAAATGTTTCGATAAAAAAATATCCCTCTCTCAGTTTTGCTCGCATTAGTGCACAAACATTTTGGAATTTTTTCACTTACACTTCTACTCTTTTGCAAGTTGCAGGAACAATTCGACATTCTAATCAAATTGTTGGTTTAATATTTACTTAGAACCTAAAATAACGGTAGAATTGTGTATTTTGCAGCCGTATAACAAGAAGGTCGCAGATGTGGCGGGTATCCTCGAAGGGCAAAATTCTAAAAGTTCATCTATTTTTTATGCTCTTTCCAATAGATCAGGATCAAAACCTATTCAATAAAGAGAGAGGTAAAAAATCAAATTTAAGATTTGAATCCAGTCGTTGATCTAGTAATAGGAGGGTTAAATAAAATAAAACTTCAACAGAAGCGTTATTGACTTTACATTAAACAGATTAGCAAAACCTATAAGTAAACTGTAATTATCAGTTAGTTTGAAGGCCTTTCAAATACAGATATTTAACACATGGCGTTTTTCAGCTAATACAACGTCATTAAGAACGTTAGGAAATTTATATTGACTTTAGTCATAGAAATTTAATATTATGTGCCAATCTTCTGATATGGTCATAAATATTCGATTTCGGTCATATACGTTTGTCGTAAATTTTTTTTGCAGCGCTAGAGTACATCTCTTATTCCTGCAATTCCTAAGAGAGTTTCGAGTTGTTTTGTTATTTGGTTATTCATTCACAAACATCTACTTCAGAGACAAACGTTTGAAGGTAGAAATTGTAGTATTATACTGCGTGTTATATTACATACTCTTAGGTCTCTTTCACGTTCTATTTTTATATTCACATAAATCAAGCTCTGTAAAAGCCCTTACACCTTCATTTTACTGCAACCCTATTTGTTACTTAAAATTCCGCGAGACCGAAACAACTTCAAATTGCAAACGCAGTTAATTACAACTTGGAATTGCCAAACGAAGTATTCCAGTAATTTCGTTTTTTGTATTTATCTATCAAACTTTGAGAACAACGGAAAATGGAAATTTTAAAACTTTTCAGGACATTTTTTTATTTAATAAACAAAACATAAGTGAAATTCCTGACCTCTAACCCAACACGTTACGCTTGCCTTTTGCTCAACTTCCCACTGTCCTTTATTTCAGTTGTTCGCAGATTAACCGGAATATTTTCCTCCGGGAAAGTTTAATATTGTGCCGTGCAGCAGATGTAAAACGCCTTGTTCGTATGTTTCGTGTCCTAGTTGTTCTTTTAAGTTTCAACCTTTCAAAACTTGAATGAAACTCGCGTTAATTGAATGTTGTACTCAAGTTTCATACAATTTCTTGTTTCCACTAAACTAAGTCTATTTTTCTTAACTTTTCTGTACTTGCTCATTTTCGTTGTTCAAGTTCATTTCCGGAAATGATAAATGGTATGCGTAAGAATTTTGTCATTGAGAAAATATCTCTCATTCAGCAGTATGTTTTTCAAACCGGCTTTGTCAGTGAAATAATATGAACAAAGCACAATGATTTTGAAGATTGCTCTCAATTGTTTCGCCTTTTTAACTCAAACAGAAGGTATTAACATATTTTTATAGAAATAAATATCTGGTGATTATTATTTATTTATAAAACATTTAAATTACAACCTAACTCTAATTTAATCATAACGACTTTAAAAATCAATACCTTGAAATTAACGCTTATAAATTATTATCGCTTTTTATAGCCCAAAGCTGCTAAAACTGATCTTGAATATCGAATAAAAGGTATCTACCTCAAAAATTAAAAAAATCTAGGTTTCAATGCTACCAACGCAATTCAATGTTTTGACTCTAAAATGTTTGAAAAAGTCTTTCTGCGTATTTACTACCCACATAAAAGAATTGTTATATATTAAAGCAGGTTTCGTACAGTGCCATTGTATTGTAATACGAGCATTATTTTCCTCGAAATACAACCTCAATCGTGAGGGTTTTGAGCCCCTTAAACGAGACAAAGATCTCCTTCTATAAGTCTGGAAATTAGCTCTATGAGCGTGTACTTTAGGAGTTGAGCTGCAGGGGGGAAGCTGCATAGGATCGACTGTTCCTTCCCCAGAACAATACTGATCGTATCTTGAAACATTACGTTTAGGAAATTTTTGCCGTAAAGTTCGTAGACTGTTTTGAACTTACCAGCATTTTCACTGCTATGTTTTAAAAGTAATTTCATTGAATTTTTTACCTCAGAAAATATTTATGTAGTATTAGAAGTTGTTGCAATTTTGCTTTCAAAAGAAGCAAAAATAACCGTGAAAACTTAAAAACAATGTCTTATTTTTATTGCTTAATTCGGGAAGTTTGAAAAAGGCAAATTAGAAGAAGTTTCGAAGATAAAGCTTCCATGGTCAAGTGTGGCTTGGCGAACTAGTGGGCCACGGTTTACTTAGTCAAGCACATCAATTATTTTAAGTTGATTTCTAAGTTTGTTGGTTGTATTTTTTAAATTAATTACTTTGATGTTCTAACCAACTTTTATATAAATGCTTGGTTAGCTAACTTGTTAAAACAAACTATTGAGATGATTATCATAATTACTTACGCCGTTACGAGATTATTTTTTCTTATGTAAATACAACAAAAAATTTTAAATATTATTTTAATACAAGTATTAGTACTAAGTTTCTATTCTGTAACACGCTGAACTGGCAGTACGAATCCAAAACAAGTGTAAAAAAATTAATTTCCCATAACTAAAGTAAGAAAACAATTTAATTTCTTTCAGGTACAGAAACGTGATAACGCACTCGTAAAAGGATACAATCGAGAGCGCGCACACACATTTTTTTTTGATAAGAACTTCTAATTATTGTTATCTGATATCCACATTGCCAGATGTGGAAAAATTCATACAATTTTTGATGTAGTATGATAAAAAGGTATTTTGAACTTTAGTTTTTAAATATTTTAGGTACATATCACAGCTGTTTGATTATACCGTTCTGTTCCTACAAATAACAGATAGGGAAAACAAAAGGAAGAATTTCTTTCACCGCATCTACAATCCAAAATTATTTTGCGCGTACATTGTTTTTAAATAAACAGCAAAATTATGATTCATTACATAAACAAAAACTTTTGCAACACTGATGCGTGCTAATCTTCCAAAGTACCCAGTTGTTCCAAGTTATTCGCATACGCTAATCACATGTAACTGACAGCATAATTCTCGGAAGCTGTGGGTCAGTGACCATGCAGTCCGCAATACGCTGATATTTCTCCTTTTTTACGTTGTGTAAATTTATAGCTTAGGGCAATGAACTGTCGATTTCAATCTTACTGATTTAGGAGCCTTTCCAGCCTATGACATTATTCAGCGTCATGCAGGTGTCCTGGGAACAACCAAATATTTTTAAATATAGCGTGTAATATGTCATGTAGTCAAACAAAAATTAAATATTTGTTGTTTTTTTTTTCTTATTGCACAGGGAGGCCAATAACCAATTGACCCAATAGAGAAACCAATACTGGCGTACGCTTCGTAACGCACTGAGGGGCAGCGGCTTGCTTACGCAATGCCAGTTCTTGCTGTTGAGGAACCTTTTTCCCAGTAGGGCTGGAAGAGGGTATGTCTGAGCTTAGTTCTATTGGGGTGCTACGGATCTCTAAGAGGAGATGTATGCACCAGAACTGTAGGGAACTTGAGGGGGTGGAAAGCAAGGCTCTACCAAAAGCTTAAAGGGAAGGTTTGCTTCGGATTGAATGTCTCGCATACGATTCAAAAACAGGGTTCTAGGTGGAGGCTGTTAAAATGATATGCTTTGGACCATTAAGGTATGTTTGGCTTAATTCTAAAAATTAACTAGCAGAACTCTGCTGGGCGTTGAAAGAAACCCGCTGCGCTTGATTGGTTTGCTTCGGGTCGGCAGCTCGCCCTTCGATCTTAAATAGGGCCTTAAAAGGAACCTGATGGGTTGACTTATCGTAACGCTGATTTTTTGCAAATTAACAAAGTCTGTAGATAGGTTAGACTAGGACGCTTTGGATGACAGTAACAGATTTATCTGTCAATGTTATCTAATGCACCCACCTTCGTTAGTGGCATTAAGATACCCTATTTTGGCTTTCAGTTTAGTCATATTCGAATTACTAATGTTGTTTCCCGCTTCCCATTTTGCAGTTTTTGAGTTTCCTGTTAAGTCAAGGCTACTTGGAAAGTTGCTGGTTGCTGGTAGGCTTATACTTCCACTTTTATTTTGATTCTTGTTGAAGTTTTGGAAATTTTGCTGAAATGTTTTTAATTAATCATCGAGTTTTGATGGAGTAATTTACAAAATTCCTTACATTTATAAGGCAAGATATCGTTGTAGATTTGGATTTTTAGTAAATCTTGTCTCACAGAACTTTTTGGAATTTTGACACTGTTTAGAAGATATTAGAAGCCTTGAGTCATTTATATGCAAGGCACTAATACCGAAAGTAATTTAATTTGAGTGGTTTCAATTAGTTTCAATTTTATACGTTTTTTTTTGATACTCCAGCTCTGCCGATCCTACACGTTTGTAGACGTTTGTGCACGGTTCTTACGTTTTTTACATGGTTTGTACACATTTTATTGTATGTATCTAATTATCTACTTAATTACCTGTTTTGGTGGAATTTATTTTGGGGTTCATTAACGAGATTGCTGTTTTGTACTTAAAACTTTAGAATTATGTTTGTACTCGTAAGATATTGAACTTTCAGGGTATGTGGTAATGACCAGATGATGATCTATAAATCTGTAAAGAGGATTCAGTTAGAAGCCAAGTTGTGATGATTTGAACATTATTTTACCTTAACTTTGTATGAAGGATTGGTTTGGGTTTTCAATTAAAAAATCAGATCTGGTAAATCCAGATAATTACTCTTTATTGTATGCATTTAATTTTTTTTACGTTTGCTAGTTACCTATAGCCAAGTTTTAATGAGTTTGTTAAATTGTAAAATGTTTAAGCAGATTTCACAGTAAAGATTTTTTATTGTAAAATTTTAGAGGTTATTAAATCTTAAAATTAATTAATTTAATTATTTGGCACTACTTACCATTTGCATTATGAAAATCACCATTATCACACTGTGTTAGTTAACTATAGCCACTTTTAAGTTTGAAAACGAAGTTTATTTTGGCTGTAAGAAGCCATCTTGTTGTACACTTGATATTGTTTGAAAATTGGCAACGTCTATATTATAGCGTAATTGACGTAGTTTATACAGTACACTTAGTTTGTTACATTAGATTCAAAAATTATCCATTTAAATAATTTTTACATTAACACAAAGCTGGTATCGAAGCAATTCAGCGATTTATTCAAAATTTGTAAATTACATTTATTTGATTGTTTGATGTATTTTTCTTCTTCGGGCAGTTACAAGACCTGCAAAAGACTTATTATTTATTATAGTCATATACAAAGTCGCTCTATTATATGATTTGTTCGAGCTCTTACTAAACATTGATTTATTTGAACGACCACGGGTTTGTTATTAGTTAATTTTTAAAAACATTTTTGCGATATAATATTTACATTTTTACGTTATACAACTATACAATATTTAATTATTTATTTAATTTTGTTCTCATTGATTTAGCAATAATTTTGTTATATATAATTATTGTCCTTGGCTACAGATTCTATATTGTGCGATTTGATTTTATTGAATATTAGTTTCATATATTGGTTACTTATACAATCTCCTGGCTTGCCTAACAAATCCCTTAATGTTATTTATTTTTGATTTTGTTTATTTTGGTATTGTGTCTGGTGAGATTAATAACTTCATATAGATCCGGTGAAGTTGTAGGAATTGGGTCATCGCTATGTTATTATGACATTTGCAACCCTTTTTATGATCCAATTTTCTCATCGAGATCCACTCTATTTGCTTAAGCAGCCAATCCATCCTTATAATTGTTACCTTCATAGAATCAATACAAAATTTACGTAGCAATTTGTTTACAAAAATAAAATCAGCGCGTTTCAAAAGTAAAAATGACGGACTGTTAAAAAAACTACTCAAATAGAGCAAAATAGGATATAGTCTGTTTAGATTTCCAAAAGTTGTGCAGGAGCCATATTAGATCTTCAATTGACGGCTATATTGGAAATGTATGCAACGACTTGATCCTAACACCTCAACCTATCTACGGACTTTAATTTTATTAAAGGGAGGTCAAAAGCATAAACTTAGATAAAAATACTACAGTGTAGTTAACTTGAGTGGATTAGTTTATTTTATGAAGTTTACAACCAGAATTAGTAAGAGTGAAAATATAGTATACAGCTATCACGTGACACTTCCCCACGCCCTGCTGTACATCAAACCTTATTTAATATACCATTATACCAATATTATTATCACCTATTAGAAATAACAAACCGTAAAGATTGCTTAGCCAAAATTGATTAGAGTAAAGCAAAATTCTTAGCCTTATAAAATAAACAAAAAGCTTACATCGCAGATCGGAAATGTTATTCTATTTGGGGGGAAATGATCGTTTTATTCTAAAGACGATTACAATGCATGAAATGAGACAATTGTGAATGAAAAGGAGATATCTTCTCACTTTCGTGTGCAAAGGACTAACGATGTGCCTGTAAATCGAAGTGCCGCGGTGAAAATCGCTGGAAGGAACGAGTTTACACGAAGCGAGACCGACAAAAAGAAAACTTGATCATATCCGGGCAATGTTAGTTAAGAGATATAAAACAATCAATATTTGGCCTTATCACGTTCTACACAGGGCATTAGTCCGCTTGGCCAAGGCGATATGAAGTCTAACGACATTTAGTTAGTCCTATCAACACAGACTAACTAGAATGTGATGACATCAACGTTGCCTCTTCAGCACTGCGCTTTGATGCTATCGGGTTACGGATTTGCTCCGAGACCGGAAAGCCCGGAACTTAGGATATCTTTAGGAACTTGCACAGTAGCTTGGTTATATTGTTGCGGACCTTTAGCTTAACACTTTCACGTCTGAAAGGGATATAATGCGAGACAAAGTACCTTTTGTTAGGGGTACAAATTGATGCAAATTTGTGTTTTGCTATAATTAGTTCAGCTCAGGCCATAAATATTATTTCTTATTTCTCTACGACGTAGTAGGTAGATACGTTCCGTTCTTCCATACAATTCACCCCCGTTGTTGAAACAATACAAACCCCTAATTATCCAACAACAAGCACATTTGCTACAACCGATTTCCTAACGAGCATATATTCAAATGACATTGTGGATTAAGTGAAAAAAGTGGTATATTGGAAATCCGGAGGTTACGTTTCCATCACCTCTTCAGATTCCCGGAAATTTCGTTTCTAGATAAGTTGCAGAAATTTTTTGAATTTTTTGCAGCAAACGTATCGAAGTTAGCATCAAAGAAAAACTTCACCAAAGCATAGCGAAAGCTGTATTTTGAAGAAATATAGCGTGGTGATATAATTTTAATGTTTGTGAAATAAAAAAAACTAGAAACATAAAGTTCTAGCGCATTAATGAAAACTTTATGAACCGATTTGTGATCGTCGTTAAGATCTAAAGATATAAAAATGCAGCTGGTTTTATAACGCTCAAATACATTTGCAGTTTATTAACGTTTCATTTCATAATTTGTATTTTATTTCTAATAAAAAAATATATATAGTGCAATAATGAGAATTTGATTAATTTTTTAAAGGGCCTTCCTGAAATTATTTAATCAAATTTATTCATTCTAAATTTTAATTATTTCCTGAATAATATTGAGGTTAATTATTTCCCTGATTTCAATATCCATCCTTACAGTATTTTCTAAGACCTTAGATTATTCCGTTCATCTTAGCATTAAACATGCAACAGAAATTGATCGCACGGGATAACATTAAGAATGTCATAATTGGTTCTTTCATTATTGAAGAATCTGCTTACAATAGCTGTAGTATGAGTTTTAATTAGCCTTATTTGGAGTTTTAATTTAAACTAGATAAACCCACCGGTTAAGCCAAACGCTTTTCTGTTAATTTCTTTTAGAACAATAATAAATAAGCTGTGTCGAAATGTAAGACATGTAATCAATGATTGCACAGTGGCGTAACTATGGCAATGCAGCGAATGCAGTTGTTTTTGAATTATTTAGCGTGTTTAGGTTTTCAATCATTGAAATTTTTATCAATGTTTCTTCAAAGTAAAAACTCCAATTCGCCATCTGCATAAGAATTAACTAACATTTTGCGTATAAACCTATGCTGTCACGGTTAGTATAGTAGCTCTTTATATTATACATTTATTTATACATTCCAGTCGCTTCCTTTAAAGTGCAAAGCAATATTTTACTTTCTCAGAATACATATATTTAACACTGGTTAACCGCAAACAATAATAAAATTTATTGCTTTGCAATAGTAACAGCGCATAATATTAATGTATGCCAGTGATTACTGCACGGTCCGACTACACGATAATTTTTTCCCCAAACTCAGTCGGATTTGGGCAGTTGTTATGCCGCCAACTTTTTGCTGCTTATTAATTAGATATTAATTAGAAGTAATTTGTCAGTGAGTGTACGCAACTTTGTGTGCGTATTTCTTCTTTCAAAATATAACTGGTTTCAATTATAACCTCGGGCACACCGCAAAGACCAACAACATTGTTTTAAAAAAATGCAGTGCAAATAAAATAGAAAAAGAAATTTTGTCCCAACCTTTATTCGACTCCTCAACCATTTATGCAGTAAAAAGCAGTGCACCCGTATTTCCATCTGTGCCACGACGAACTTTCAGGCAAACGCTAAAACACATACATATAAACAGTCCGACAGTGCACGAAGAAAAAATAGTGCGGCTGAACCGTTAGCGATCTTTTTGTTGCTGCACAGTCCGACCTAAACAAAGGAAGAATTGCAGTGCGGTCGGACCGTGCAGTAGTTACTTTTTTAATATTAAAAAAAACTGTTGGCAATACAGCCATTTTCTTGTTTTTAAGTAGCTTTTAGCTTTTCCTATAAATGTAACAATTTTTTCTTTGCTGTAAATAATTCTTTTGATTACTTATTGTTCCTGAAATATAACTTTTGGCTCCCCAAATGTTTAATTTATAATTTCTGACCTCATTTTGCCTCAAATATAACTTTTGGTTCCTAAAATGCAATTCTTGCCACCTTTTTCCTTTCTATTTTTACTAATAAAAGTGTCTAAAAACCCCAGCCCTATGGTTTTAAAAGCTGTTTCTAATAAAATGGTTATAATGTCTTCTGTGCTTTTTAGTGTTATGTTGATTCTCTGTTATTGAAAGAAATTGAATGAAATGTTATATTTTATACTTGCCCCATGAATACATTGAAAAAACAAAACCTAATAATTCTAAGAAAGGGGGGCGAGGCCTTCAATATGTGCCGCTCTGAAACGACGCCGATAAGCGTTTTTCTAATACTTTGCTTTAAATACTGAACCCAATATGATAAGTTTTTATTACTTCCGGGTCAAGGAGTTCATGGTTACTTGAAGATAACTTAAAATGAAAAATAAATCAATTAAATAAACAAATAATACCAAATATTTGAGAAATTTAAACAAAGTTTATTACGGAATAAGTATTTATTTAGTAAGAGTATAGATTGAGTTACTACAATATATTGTTCTGTGATGCAGTATGTGCTAATTTATATTTTATAGAATTTGAGATTTCAAACGTAGTATTAAATCAAGTTGACTGCTTATTGGATACGTACATGCAGCACGAAGTTTGTATTGTAAATGAACTGAAAACTGTCGGCTACTGGCGCACTGAACAGCGGTACATGCGAATATACGACTTATACAATGAGCCGTTCAAACCTTGTTTGTACTGGGCGGTTGAAGGCCATCGATAGGCAGGTGAATGTTACAATCATGAAGGAGTCACTTGTCTGCTGGCATTAGGCACCTGGGTCGTATGAGCATAATTTTGCTTCGCCTGCTCACATCCATAATCAAAGCTAATCGACCCAAAAACTACATGCTCGGTGTCGTTCAAGTAGCGGTCAATATGACGAGACTGGCTACCAACTTATTTGGACGGTGATTAGTCGACCAGTACCGGGACTGTCAGTAGTCTATACTAAATATTTTACCTAGTGCAAAGAAGATTTGCAGTCATTGCTCATGGTCAAGGTGTAGGACTTGTGGTATCGGTGGTAGGCGTCTGCAGGCAAAGATCGTTTTAGCACGGCTTGACAGATGAGCTGCGTCTCAGCTCAGGCACTAATCTGAATCAATAGAGAATTGGGTAGTTTTCGCTTACCAGTGAGAACTAAGGCTCGCAGCTTGATGTCGTAATAGTATGTTGTTTTCGATTTACCGTGTGCAAGCAAGCTGATTGGTTTTATTACCTTTCCGCCAGAAGACAGCCGTGGCGAATTAAACCGCAAAGGTAGTCGTTACGCCAATCAAATCAGGAGGTTGTAATGGACGACATTCTCATCCCAAAGAGAGGCGCGAACAAAAGTAGCTTTCACAGAGCCGGTGTGCTGTAACTGTCACTTTAGTGATTTGAACTTGGTACGTCCACTTCTTGTTGGGTAGTTTTTTTTAATTGAGACCAAGGAGGCCTGTGTGAGTGATTTCACGAGGTAGGAGATTCTTTAGCTCTCGGGATAGATACCAAATACTTAAGCGGTAGCGCGTCGCTCTGAGTATGACAACTCCTCGAACGCGTCGAAGTCGTTATGTTTAGAATACCAAACAAGTTGTAAACTTGCCTAGGCGGTTGGAGGCCATCAATAGGCAGGTGAAACTGACCAGCTCAGTCCACTCAATTTTAGTCCAGGAAGAAGTGACGTGTCTGATGGCATTAAGGCTTGACTCTAGGAGTGTTGGTTCTCCCGCCTGCTGGCGCCTATAATCAAACCCAGGAGGCTCATGTTCTTAATGTCGTAGTAGACTCAAGACTCAAGTAGACCTGTTAGCCACTTATCTAGGCGACGATACGAAGAGGGCCACCTTTCGTTTCGGGAGATATGTTGCTTCTGCGGAAGCACGCTTTAAGTCAACAAATCCTATCGTGGAGGCGCTGGCAGGCCTTTGCAAGCACGGTTTGTCTTGCTGCGGGTCGGAGGATAAACGGGGTTTCAGATCGGGTAATGATTTGCAAAATCAATAGATATTAAAGTAGTCTCTTATTACCGCTGGTGACTATGGCTCGCAACCGGATGTCGTACTGGTAGCTTGTCCTTGTTTATTGTTGAACAAGCGCTATGATTTAGCGTATCTGAATTCCTCGTGAATGGTGTGTCGGATTAAGCCGTAAAGAATGTGACTCGGTTGCCGGTAGTGTTCACATTTCCATTCAGAGAATTTCTGAGCAGCGAACTATAGTCCATAAACTGGGGTCATTACTCAGCCGTACATACACCTAAGATTCGTCATTTCAGGAATCCAATAGAAGTTGTTCTGTTTAAAGACTCGCCACTACAGTAACTGAACTACAGGCGGACTTGTGAGGAAACGTTACCTATATAGGCCAATCAAATTAATATATTTTGAGGAATTAATTTCCAGCAAGCTGGAAATCATTTTAATACCTTTATTAGGTCCTAAATGCGTGTAATCTAAGTTTGCACCATCCCAGGAGGTGAGCTTAACTTTTGATAGCCAAAAAACCGCCCAATTTTTGCACTTTTTTTAGTTTTTTGCTTGTAGCTGGAAAACGGTGGGTCGGACGGAAAATGTCATTCCATTCAATAATACAGAGGACTAAATTCTGCGTCGAATGACATCTAAAAACACCAAATTCGGTTTAGTGGTATAGCCGAAATCGAATGTTAAAAACGAAGAAAATTTCGTAGTTCGGTGCAAACTTACATTTTGCGGCTTTCCAGGACGACATATCTTGAAAACAGATACTCCTATTAAAAAATCCATGGAAAAACGTTATAGAGAATAAAATTTCACGTTACATAGATACCTTAGTTTTTAAATTTTCAACAATTCTCTTCAAATATGTGGACTACGTTAAGAAATACTACAATCCTGCCAGTACAACCATCGTTTTTGATGGTTACCCTGCTGCGGCATCAGTAAAGAGTACCAAATCAGCTGAGCGGCTTCGCCGTAAAAGCAAGTACTCTTCTGCAAATGTGGTGTTCACTGAAACGATGAATGCAACCATGCCGAAAGAACAATTTCTCTCCAACGACAATAACAAAGAACGGCTTATTTCCATGATGCGTGAGAAATTGGTACAGCATGGGTTTAAAGTAAGGCAAAGTGTTGAGGATGCTGACACCCTTATTGTCAACACTGCCATTGAATTGGCAGGTAACTTTGCGACGGTCATCATAATCGGGGAGGACACCGATTTATTGATCCCTATTAACCGCCAAAGCACCAAATTCATCCAACATTTACGTCATGAAACCTGGAAAGGGAACCTCTCAGAACACATTCTACTCTCCCAAGTACTTCAACTTCTCGTCTGTTGTCAAACAGAATCTCCTGTTCCTACATGCAATCAGTGGATGTGATACAACCTCTGCATTCTATCGCCAAGGGAAGTTGAAGTTTGTCAAGCTTCTTGAAAAGAACACGACATTACAAGAGACTCTCAAGGTTTTTCATCATGAAGATGCAGATCCTGAGGTTCTCATTTCAGCAGGTCAACTGTTCTTGGCAGCCCTCTATTCATCTAAGGCAGATGAGACCTCCTTGGACCAAATCCGCTACGAGATATTTTCAAAATCCCTAACAAAGCCAACTTTCGAGCTGGCCTCTCTACCTCCAACAAATGCAGCCGCCGCCCAACATATTCTGCGGGTGTACCTTCAAATCCAGGGTTGGTATGATAGACCAAATGATCCTCTGAGCTGGGGTTGGAAGAGAACGGACCTTGGCCTTCTCCCCATCATAAACACCAAGAATCCAGCTCCACCTGAAATTCTCAACACTGTGTCCTGCAAATGTACAAAGGAGTGTACAGCAGCTGCCGAAAAGTAGGCATGAAATGTTCAACAATATGCCTCAACTGCAACGGTCAGTCATGGTCAAATTCAGCACCCTTCGAGGATGAGGATGTGACCTTCATTGCCGTAGAAGCAGAAATAGGTGAGGATAGTCCCTTTGAAGATGATCCTGATGAAGAGGACCTCGATGTGCAACCACGCCTTCCGAGCTTCTCAGATGAAGGGCCATCTACATCAAAGAAAATGCGAACATGAATGCTGCCACATTTTGTGCTGCATGCCTATTATATATTGATTTATACCATGTTTACATTTATATTTCATCAATAAACTGTTCATCAATAAAGTGTTTTCGTTACTTCATTGCACCTAAACTATTAAGAACTATGATTAATTTACTTATTAATAAATTAATAATAATAATACTTATTAAAGATTTAATGGTAATATAGAACTTTGATAAACTTAATAATGATTTTTATTTGTACCACTCGAATCTCTACTCAGGTTGTGCATATTACTTTAACATTGCGAAGCAATGAGAAATGCTGTTTTGGTACAAATGACTTAAAATGACTCAAAACGTCGAAAAAACCGATTTTGAATTGATGCCAAATTTCGAATTTGAAATGACTGAATTTAAAAACTAAGGTATCTATGTAACGGGAAATTTTATTCTCTATAACTTTTTTTCCATGGATTTTTGAATAGGAGTATCTGTTTTCAAGATATGTCGTCTTGGAAAGCCGCAAAATGTAAGTTTGCACCGAACTACGAAATTTTCTTCGTTTTTAACATTCGATTTCGGCTATACCACTAAACCGAATTTGATGTTTTTAGATGTCGTTCGACGCAGAATTTAGTTCTCTGTATTATTGAATGGATTGACATTTTCCGTCCGATGCACCGTTTTCCAGCTACAAGCAAAAAACTAAAAAAAGTGCAAAAATTGGGCGGTTTTTTGACTACCAAAAGTTAAGCTCACCACCTGGGATGGAGCAAACTCAGATTACACGCATTTAGGACCAAATAGAGGTATTAAAACGATTTCGAGTTTGCTGGAAATTAATTCCTCAAAACGGTTTTTTTTCGATTTAATTTGATTGGCCTAATACAAAAATAATGACAAAACATTTTTAATTTGGCTATTTCATAAAAGACAAATAAGTTTATCAAAATTCATGACTGGAACTAGACGTTAGATTTTTAATTTCAAATACAAAATTGAAACAAGTTGTCATTTACATTTATTTCTAATAATTTCAAATTTGCTATTTTAACAAAACAATCTGCTCAGTTTTTCCGAGTAAAACATACAGAACTTTAACGCACTGGTTTTCAAAGAAGGTAACATACATTAATTTGTCAACTGTGCGGTGTCCTTTATTACGGAATTCAGGATCAAAGGACAAACAAGAAGACAGGCGAACCAACAATTTACTGAACCTCAAGCTCAGCTTTTAACGCTATATCCTTTCTAGAGAACACGAAACACTTGTGTTTGTTTTTATATAAATAATTAGGAACAGCCACCGTAAAACCACAGTGTCTGTTTGACTTTGTCTTTCGCTTGCTTACTGACTAAACGTAAAATTTTGATTGTAAAATTATGCCGAAAGGTAATGTATTAAATAATTAACTTCAAGTTCGAGTCAATGTTTAAGTAAAGATAAGAAACTGTAAGAACAAAGTCTGTAAAAGCTCGATAGTTTGTGAATAGCTAATGAGAAGTGTTGAATAAAAAAAGCAGAGTCTGGTGCGGAATTAGGTTGCTCCATCTTGATGCCTAAAAGGTTTATTATGTAGAGATATTTAAAGAGAGAATCCTGAAATTTTATTGATTTTCACCAAAGTGGAACTGCTAGCACCATCGTGTGAGCTTTGTCGCAAAACCTGCAGAACGCTGCATAAAATACTACCTAAAACAATATCACAAAGAATTCTTCCTTCTAAATCAAAAATCTATGAGGTTTGAAATTGAGAACTAAAATTGATTGATATAAAAAGTTTAAACTGTAAACACACCAATATTGAACATATTTGATATTTAGAAGAAGATTCCTTGAGTATTATCAATTTTTGTCAAATTGAAATGCCAGCACCATCGAGTGGAGCTTTAACACAGTATTTAAAGAATGCTGTTTATGAAGTATTTTATTAAATAATTTAAGAAAAAGTAATCTTCTCGTAAATATTACCAAAGAACTCTATTTGATAACACTCTAAGTTTGAAATATTACCACATTAAATTTGAAAAATTAAAATTAAAAACATAATAATCAGAAAATATCACAAAAATTTAACTTTTTTATTTATAAATAAGTAGGTGCTGAAATAATTGTAATCAATAAAATAGAAAACCTCAACTTTGTGTTCGCTTACTTATCCTTTGAATATTTCTTATGCTTCAATTTTAGGACAGTACTGATTTCATTAATATTTTTGCATTGGAGATTTTAACTAAAAAACGTAATTTAATTATTTTGTGTGTAACGTCCAAACCCGCTGTAAAAACTACTGTGTTGCAGTTCTTCAAAATTTTCTAAACTAACCAAAATAGCTTTTCTCAAAAACTGCTAATTTGATATTTTTTAAATTTTATATTATAACAAGGAATGTGCTTTAAGGTTTTCTCCAGTCTTCTCTGTGGCAGCCTCACTTTTCAAAAGTAACTGAAGTTTCAAAACTTTACACTTTTCGTAATTGATTAAGAAATGAAAAAAAATCGCAACTGGTGATGAAAAATTGATTTGAACGCCAGTTACGAAAAAAACACAAAATTAAGAAAAATTTAACGTTTAATTATTTATAAACATTTATAACTCAATTCTTACAGTTATTTAGATTAATTCCTGACGATGGGAAAGTTTTATTAGTAGAACTTGTTGTAATCTGAAAAACGTAATTAGTTTCACCAATTATATCTTGCAATCTTTTTCTTGTTCTCTATTGAATTTTCCACGTAGTTTTCCGCTACACGTTGAACTTCCAGCCCCCATATCCCTTTATCTCCACAAGATCGGCCCTAGAGTTCGCTAAAGTGGCCGAAGTTCTTCTAAAGCAGTGGCTGCAGTCTTAGGGCAGTAGGTATACTTTTCGATATATTAATAACGAGAAGTATTTGAGATTTTATTAACAGCCAAAATCTTTTGTGTAGTCAACAGTAGGTACCATGCAGTGTAAAGTGCCATCTTTATCTGTGGCTGAAATATTTTATAATTTATTGCAGAAATATTTGCATTCCAAAACTTTCCTACAGCCATGAGGCAAGTGCAACCAAACCCTTTCATAAAGTAAAGCGTTTCATTTCTAAATTAAAATCGATATCAAAGATATCAAATTAAAACAGTGTATTTAAATTTGCAGTCAAGAGGAGAGTATGCTAATATAATTATTATAAATAAAATAATTATAAACTAACTTCGACGGGTACTTATTATTAATTTGTTACTGTTTATCAATCTTGGAATTAATTTAAAATGTGCACCAAATCGCAATTGGCATAAGACAAATTTACAACTATTTTAAAAAATATTTGTTATAGTAGCGCATGGGAAGAATTTAGGATAGTTTAGAAAGTGAAGATTACTGTTATTTTAAATTATTCAATTTTAGTTTTAGTGGTATTGATTGTTGGGTAGCGTAACGCCTAAATGTAGGCAACCTGTGATTTTTTACTCGATGATGATTTTCACCGTACCTGTTTTTACCCCGTATATACATTAAAAACTAATTAGGCGTACACCGTTTTACTTCTTAATGCAATCGCATTTAGACGACTCACTGTGTATAGTAAATAGTAAAACGGCGCGCCATAAATAACGATGATGATGATTATAATGATGATGTTG
Organism: Ctenicera cuprea; assembly: GCA_958336395.1. NCBI lineage: Eukaryota > Metazoa > Arthropoda > Insecta > Coleoptera > Elateridae > Ctenicera > Ctenicera cuprea. Next base: position 22,948,750 of record OY284491.1, read on the forward strand.
ATGATAATTAAAATCGTTTTAGTTTTAAAGGGAACTTGGACTCCTAATTTTTAGGGTCATTTATTTATTCCGGAATGTGGCACTACGAAACGAATGAAATACAGCGTCAGTTTTAAATTTCGGTTAAAGGCAATCGTTAATTTTCTCGAAATCTTATTATCCAATTATCTTGAGGTCGTTTTGTTCGTTTCGGTGTGTTGGAGTCCATAAAAATTGTAGAGTGATTGCGCCACGGTTTAAAGACGAGGAAGTAAATTGACAATCGTTAGCAACTGACATCCTTTTTTTTTTATTAATAATCCTCAATTCACGCGTATAAAGTGGCAACAAAAATTTGCAGAGGTTTCAACACCGGAGGTACGTACATCTGTTAAACTTAAAGTTAGAAAAAAATACACAAGCTTTGTTCGAGGTAGATTTATTTATAATTTCCTTCAAATCTTAAAACCTTTAAGTATCCTTTACAGTAAACAAACTTGTAAATCGTGAAAATTAATTGACTTGGTTTACTTTTTCAAATTTAGTATGTAATCTTAAAACAACTCCATTCTGTGGGTCACTCGACATCTAACGTGTCTACTGAAATACAACAAAAGCACGCTTTGACGGCAGGGTTTGAAACTAAACTGAAACATGAAATATTAGCTGAATTTTCTTTAGAAAAGCCTTCATACATTATTACATCATAACAGTACAATAACGTTTTTAACACCCAAGCTTGGATTATCTCAGATCTTAGTTTTCTCTAGGAAATAGGAGCACAAGCTCATATTTCAACTACTTTAAGCGCTTAAACACAATCGTGCTTTAGATTTTCATTAAACTAGCACATTAACTGGATAATTCACTATCTCCACAACGTACAACAAGTAAAATAAAATTGCCGCAAATTGGCGAGCACACCACATTTTGAAAAGCGGTGCTAAGGGAAATAAAATAGTGGAAATAAAACAAGAGAGCGTCGTAAATTCAGTGAAATAAATGGAATTAATTCCAACATTCACGCTATCCCTATAGTTCGCTACGTCGAAACCTCGAAGTTGGCCTTAATGTAATTGTGACAGTTATACAAATTGAAAAGACAATTGAAACTGCTAACTTAAATTATTCTTCACCGTCGTGTCTCAATAGAGTATTATTCCACCAATTTCGTTCAGATTGATCTGATGAACGAATGAATGACGGAAGTGTTTTGTTACTGCATTGTGCAGACGCTTCAGAAAGTTTTGCAAGCGTTGAAATTTATTTAAGCTCTGAAGACTAACAGTTTCTAATTTTTAATTTTACTTTATATTGACGTAACCATAAAAAACAGTTACAAAAATTACGTATATCTCAAGTTAGCACCAATTTGAATCTGTTGGTTGTATTAATTTTAAATAATGTCCTCCTTTAAATCTTGCAAACAAAATATCCTATTACTAATAAGTCATAATTATAAATTTAATTCAACATAATTTAGAAAATTTCTAATTAAATAAGTCGACGATACGCGAAGGCTGCTTTAATATCGACCTGAGACAAAATAGATCGCATATTTTATAATGAAAGTTTTAGAGAAGAAAGCCCGAAATCTTCAGTTATGGCTTCTCTTCTTCTGGCGTTGCTGTACTGCTGTTTTAAATGTGATACCAAAATACCCAACTGCGGAATTGTAAAGGTTCAAAAATGCGATGTTATCTCATTGCCAAACCTGTGTTGTCTGTATTTATGTTACTTATTTATCAGCAGAAATCGCTTGTAATGTAATCATTCAATATCTATTTGTCCAATTACTGATTTTATTTCTTCATATTTTTGGATTTATAAGTCGAAAAGAAATTTGCTGGAATAAACATTTCCGTTTAGTCTGTATAGTTTATTTTAATACATAATGACGCGGCAGCAACTGGTGCCAAAACAATTGGAAGGCAGGTGCGCTTCAAGATTCGTTCCTAATTTAGTATTTAAGCGTTGAGATTGTTATATAATTGCTTTAATTTTCGTTTGTTATTAATACATATTTATGAGTACACGTATGCATATGCAGTATTAGATAGTAAAATGTAAGTCTTGGCTTATTATTAAATATATAAATTAACGTCCTTCGCAGCACAACGCATTAAAATTCAATCTAAATTAGTTAATTTAAAGTCGTGGAGACCTACCAGCCGTTATTTACCAGCTCGCTTAAATACGATGTCCCAAGAGTTTGTTTATGTAATGCCGCTATTGCTGACAGCAGATTATATTCTATTTATCCAAACAATTAGTAGACTTCTAAACTTGGTTATTTATTTCTATTACTATAGCGGCTTGCTGTACAAAAGAAAATGGTTCCTATGTAATGGTCGCGTAAATATGTGCGTTCTTGTAGTGGAAGCTCCACACCACTAAACGTTGAGACACGTGAAAAGGATCTAGATTTACAGTATGGATAACTTATTATAGGAATTGGATTTTCTTTAACAGAGCGATGCAATTTTAAAATATAACAGAAACATAACATAAACCTTTACTCACCAAAGGTTTTTAACAGATCGGCTGATATAGCAAGGTTGTATGCTCCAAACAGTCCATGTCTACCCAAGTTTAAAGGTGTGCGATGCGAAAATAATATTAAAAATTATCGATAACGGCGAGAATCTATATACCAATATTTCTATAATTAAACAATATTATAAAATGTTATTCGATATTTTTATTTTGAAAATAAAATAGCGTTATATCAATAAAACGATATTTTTATCGATAAACGATAAATAGTCCTCGGACTAACTTGGATGCAGAAGCATTTCTTGGCTAAAGGTGGTGTGTGTTATATCAAAAATTACATACCGAATATCAGTATTAAAAGATGATCGATATACCGATTGTACGATATATCGACTTATTGATCTATCAATATGTCGATGTAGCAATATGTCTATAAACATTCTATTTCATACATCGATATTTAGTGATAAAGCAATATTTTTTATCGATATATTGATAGATATTCTCAAGGCAACTCAAGCTACATTTTTCGTAAATATATTGTTCTCAGACATTCCTATTAAACAATTACATACATCAAACACAACATTGTTATTGGCATAGAACTGTTTTGAATTGAAAAGCGTTGCCAGTGGCAACACTTAAAACATTCACAGCTGTCTACGACCGTTTCTAAATTACTGACTGCATCCGACCTTTCCTTATCACTTTCCGCTGCTTATTCCTGTGCCAGTGTTGCTTATTTACAACGCCATCACCAGATAGTAACGGTTTTGTAGTAGGCCAATTAAACCGTTGACACATTTTTAGGCCTATGCAACGTTATTAATAAATTCCAGCTTTACTTCGTTAAAGTTCATACTGTTAAAGTTACAAAGTATTTAAGGTATACTTTATGCAACGGTTATTAATAAAATTACAAAACTGAATGTGATGAAGTCTAAAGAGTACAATATTATAAAGCAATTCGTTTTTCCAAAAGGAACCTGTTTTAAACTAGTAAATACAAAATACATTTTAGAAATGCGTTCTCCACATCTGTACAAATTTAATGCGAAATACTGTAATTTTGAATTACATTTTACAATTAATTTAAAATTTACAATTACATTTTACAATGACGTTATTTACTTAATAAAATTTCATTTTATTCCAAACAAATGGTAACTGCATCGCCGACTGTTATTATAAAATGTATTTGATGTACTGCAAAATGGTTTCTGGTGTGGTTAATAAACTGCTAGCAACCGTAACCCAGTTAGCAGAATAAACGAACTTCTAATTGGGATACGATTTTTAAATAAACCTGTAAAAAAATTTTTTCACTACTAGTAATATGGCGTAGCATTTTGACAGATAATAGAATGCTGTGAAATTCAATTTCTCTACCTGTGCTCACTGACAGGTATCTAATTTTTCATTATTAACTACTGGTAAATAATGAACAAATTTATATTTTTTGATCATCCTGTGACAGTTTTAAAGAGAACGTTTTTATAGCACGATTTAATATAATGGAGAGATTCTATTTAATGCTATTTTATGCATAAAATAGTTGTTTAAATAAATTAATTCAATTTTAAAAACTTTGGTGTATATGAATATACGTTTTTCGCTCCGTAATAAATGACAACTCTGTCAATATCAATTTCGCCTATAATACAAAGACACAAAGTAAAAAAGATAAAATTGTTAATAATTTCAGTATTTTAGATGCAACCAGTTCTTAAAAACAATGTTTTTGAATACCAATGATGATTTAACAATTTTCAAACAACTGTCATGCCAAAAAAAAACAAAAAACTGTCATTTGTTTTATAATTTGAAATAAACAGGGATTTAAGTTAAAATAGTCATTTTTCGACAATTATAAGGGTTTATATCACTAGTAGCGAAAAAAAAAAGTATATACGCCTCGGTAGAAAAGTCTTATAGCCCTCAGGCCTTACATCCCTCGGCGCTACGCGCCTCGGGATCTAACCTTAGCCCTCAGGCTATAATAGTAGACTTTTCTACCTTGGTGTATAATATACTATTGTTTCATTTTTAATTTCGTCCCTCCAGGTCAACCCCTGTTGTTTTTTTTTTTCTATAAACAATTTTATTTTCTTCCAAAGATCTGTTTTGTATGAGGCAGCCTCTTGTAACTTTTTTGTATATTTCTCCACTTCATTTTTTCCTAATTCTTGACGAATGTCTCAGATAGACTGCCTCTCAATATTGATTATCATTATTTGAAGCGAATACAGGAATTATAGGAGTTTTGCGGTGAATGTTTCGCTTCATTGTCATAACAACAGCTATAGTAAAGCATTAAATACTGCAATTTTAGGAGAGCCAAGAGCATTGGCGTGACAGTAACCCTAGACATTAATTTAGTAAATGCAGCAATTACATCACACATACAATTGCTCCGCAATGCAGCAATCAAACCTACCTTAAACAGGCGTTTAAATGTACTTGTAAACGCAAACACAAATTCTAAATTATTTTTTCAATTTTTTCATGAACTCATTATCGATTATCTACCAAATTTTATCTTCGAGAACAAACCCATATATAAAATTTACGAGCCATGGAGACTAATCCCTAAGGACAGAATTACATTAAAATGTAGTATAAAGAATAAGAGCGAAGAGGCTAAGTTATGCTTATAGAATTATGAAAAATATTGCTAGGGCCGACGCCCATTAATTTCGGCTGAAGATAAATGTGCCGTTTCGTAAAAGAATCGCCTAATGTTAAAGCGATAAAAAAAAGCTTCATTTCGGAATCATATGTAAATTTTATTACTCTAATAACGTTAGATTGACAGTTTATTAAAATACGAACGGAGCCTTATTATACCAGTCGTTGCGTCCAGACTGTCACTTAATATTTAAGGTGCGTGGAACCACACCGTTTTGTTTCATATTTCATTTATTCCTGCAACCATTTATTCTCATACGGGTCTAAAAGCTAAATTATGGATGAGGAGTTAAAGTTAAACCTAAAACATTATTTGGGTTTATCGATTACTCTTTATCAGAAATAACTCCTGACATTCATTGAATGTCTGTAATTCGTTTCATTACTTTAAAACTCGTAAATATTAAACAAGGTCAAATCAATATTTAATGTACAAAGCAACGTAAATAACCAAATGTAAGTTTGAGTTAGTGCATGCAAATATTTGCAAATGAAGCTTTAAATTCAATAGTCGAGCTAATGGTCAATGTATTACAAAGGAATAAATTTAGATCCGAGTTAAATTGAACTTTGGTAAATACGAAGAGAATTGACGCCCTATTTAGGTCAGTGGCGTAATTACAAGCAATTTTTGAATATTGGCTTTGATATTGGATACTCTTCTGCCCTTTCCGTTGAGTTTATTGGGTCAGCGTAGGACATTTAGGGTTACATAACTTTAATTTGATTGTAACCACATTTATTTTTACGTTTACTTTTTGCATAATACTCATTGTACGGACGAAGTACGGTGATTCTGTTTGATATTATTCATAGTATATGGTTTATTATCATTGATGCAATTTGGAAATAAATATGTTGTATAGGCAATAAATTCAGAAACATTTGCCAAACTTATAAACAAAACCACTAAATGTAAAATAACTTTTAAAACAGCAAAAAACTTTTGAAACACTTTGTTTAATGCTAAAGTAAAAACAGATAAATTACTAAAAAGCAGGCATTTACAAATTAAATTGCTCGCACTGTAATTCAGCTTATACAGAACAAACAATTAAAAAATTTTATATTAGGTTCAGGAACACGTACGTTGTTGATAATCTAAACACCAACATAAATGCAATTACGCTAAACACTTATTAGAACACATCATGCAATGGCATCTAATAACACTATAATTCTTTTACACTTCGTAATGATAAACGTAAGTTGGGTATACTAGAAACATTTGAAATTCACAAACATTTTAAAACTCTACTTTTAAGGAATGACCAAATTGATCTCTTAAATTCACCATTATTGAACGTTTTGGAATGAAAAATTAAGTCATCTGAACGCAGATATAGAAAAGCAAGATCAAGTTATGAAGATTTATTGTTCCTATACCAACACTATCTGTTTACTTTTAATATTGCCTCTGAAAATGACATGCTTACATGTCGAAAGACGTATAAGGCTATAATAAAAAACCTGATGAAATTAAGAATTGTATTATTTACAATAAAATAAAAATGTAACCATCTACGATATTTTGTATGTGCGTCAGTATGTCCGATTCTTTTATCTGCGAGCTCAGCAAAGCTTTTCTGGATAGTCAATTAGGTTGAAAAAGTAAGTAGTACTATATAGTGGTATACTTTATGAAATCTGGAGTCGATACATCGAAAAAAAAGGGGGGAGGTGAAGATGGGAGTTCACATTGAATGTTAAATTATGCCGAAAAACGAAGGAACTTTATTCTGTGAACTTCATATAATAGAATCACGCACGCGAACAATGTTTCTAACCTCCACTCCCTCTAGTTATAAAGTTTTGGTAAATGACTTTTTCTTTTTGTAAAGATCAATTTGCTATTTTTATATGTGTGAGTCCGTTATTACAATTGGCGCTACTTAAGGTTTCGCTGGTCTCTATCTATTGAGCAACAACAGTAACTAGATATAGGGAACCAGCTCTAGGTGAATGCTGATTCGCTGGAAGCGTTACTGTTGTCAGCAACTTCTCCATTTTTAGAGAACAGTCGAACTTCTAAGTATATTCTGCCAACTTGGTCAAACAATCCTAAGATAGTTGTTACAAGTTACTTTCGGTTTAGACCTCGTCGTCATTTGGGGACTACACTCGACACAATCAGGTAAGGACCGACCTGTAGTTTGTCTGCCTTTACAAGCATCTGCTCTAAATGTTTGGGCCATTGTTGTTTGTGGGCCCTGCCTGCCTAAACAGGGCTCTGTGCTTAGATTATTTAAAACTTGAAGCGGAGAAGTATTTGATTTTAATGTATTTTGTTTGCCAGGACAAGAATACTTAATCGGCCTATGCCTGTTAGCTGTTCGCGGTGCTCTAAACTTTCCGAAGATGCAAGCTGCAATGTCTTGCGAAACTTTAGTTTGTATGTGTTCACAAACAGCTAACAGGCATAAGCCGATTAAATATTCTTGTCCTGACAAACAAGATACTTTAAGATTAAGTTCTTGTCCGCCCCAAGGTTTAAATAATCTAAGCCCTGTTTAGGCAGGCAGGGCCCACGAACAACTATGGCTCAAACATTTAGAGCAGATGCTTGTAAAGGCAGACAAACTACAAGTCGATCCTTACCTGATTATGCTGAGTGTAATTCCCAAATGACGACGCGGTCTAAGCTGACAGTAAATTGTGATATTGACAGTTCGAGAAACCGAAAAAGCCTTCAAAAAATGTGTGGTTGTTACAGTTATGAATTTTTAGCTAGTTTTACTCCTGGTAGTAAGGTGACTTGTTGTACATTCTTTATTATTTTTGGTTGTTCAGTTTAATAATTTTTGAATTTTAAATGTGGTTTTCGCGTTTTATTTTGTAATTTTTAAGTTCCTGATTTTGTCAAAGATACTTGGAAAGTTTTTATGGTAATCAGCTATTACTTCCACTTTAATAGTGTATCTTGAAGTGTTCAGATGGATGGTTGAAGTTTTTGAGAATTTTTCTGAAATTTATTAATTATTCATCGAGTTTTAATGGAGTGATTAAAAAAATTCAATATATTTATTAAACGCGATATTGTTCGAGATTTAAATTTTTGGGAAATCTCATCTCAGATACCTTAGTTTTTGGGAATTGTGAACATTGAACACCGCATGACCTCTTGAATTTTAAATTCTTGTAATTTAAAGCCGATTTCTAGATCTTGGAAGCTTTCATTCATCTAATCGATGGGCTCTAACATCGAAGGTAATTTTATTTGTGTGATTTCAATTAATTTTGATTTTATAGAGTTGTCTTTGCTAGTTTTAGCTCTGTCGCTTATATACGTTTGTACAATTATCTACTTAATTACCTGATTTAGTGGAATCATCTTGGGGTCCGTTACCGAGATTGCTGTCTTGTACATAAAGTTTCTTGTGCATGATATGTTGGACGTTCTGAGTATATTTTGATAACCAGAAGAGACTCTATAAATCTGTAACGAGAATGCAGTTGAGCGCCAAGTTTTAAAGATATTGTGGACATTATCTTACTGTAATTTATTTTGAAGGATTCGTTTGAGTTAGTAAAATTAGCTCCAAAAAGGTCAGATTTTCAATCTTCATTGTAAATATTTGAGTTATTTATATTTCTTAGTCACATGCAGCCTATTTGTCGTGAATTTAGTTAATTTGTGATATTTATTTCTTGTTTGTACCTGAAAGCGTTTTTATTGTAGGTATACAATTTAAGGTTAGGAAAAATTTTTTTATACATTTGACATAGTTTAAAAATTGCAACGTTTACATGATAGCGTAACTTACTTAGTTTTAACTACATTAAATTCGTTGTAATAATTCTAAAAATTATCAATTTACATAATTTTTATATTATTACAAACTGTTATCGAAAGAATCAAGTGATTAATTTTAAATTTGTATTTCGTATTTATTTGAATGTTTAAGATGTTCATTCTTTGGGCAGTTACAAGACTTGCACACGAGTTGATATTAATTATAGTCAAATACTGTGTCCTAAGTTGTTAATTTTTTTCATGAACTCATACAAAACATTGGTTTATTTTAACGATAGGGGTTTGTTATTAGTCAATTTATGATAAATTTTTACATTGTGCTAGTATTTCTCTGTGTAGGGGAAAAACAAGCGTATATGATTATTTGGTTTTTAATTACATATTGCTTGCATATATTTTATAATACAATTTAACGTTACTATTATTCTTACGCTGTATTATCCGCGTCACTCATCATCAATTGCCAGCTTGTTTCTGTGAGATTCATTTTTAAATGACAATTCTCGATTTACTGCTTTAAAGTGGCTGCATAAATTTCCAGTGGTTTGGGGTTTCGTCGCCAGAAACAAATGAGTTCGTGAAATTTAAAGCAGTAGATTTATTTATCATTTTCATACGATTAACTACCTAATGACTTCTCTTTAATAAACCTCAGAGCAGTAAATCGTTTAAGTATTTTATTTCACAAGTAAAGGTTTGTTTTTTTAACATTTAAAATACTGGTTTGTGTTGCCTAGATGGGCATATTTATATTTTAGGCCAAATTGGGATGACAACCAGCAACAGATTATCTATCCATTAATCATCCAAAGGCAATAAAACGCAGCACACCACACGCTCACAATATATAAAATAAAATGTTATAAACCGCTTAAAATTGATTGCGGGGGCGAAAATTTGCGGTGAGATTGGCAAAACCATATTTGATTGATATATCTCTATTTTGCCAACAACATTAATATGCTGGCACTTTTGAGCGCTAATGGAATGTAAATGTAAATTAAATTAATAATTTGAAAGCGTGGTGAGTTTATTAAAATTGGAGGTTTTAAGGTACCTAGTCTGAGTTAAATTCATAACTAATACTAATATAAATTCCTGACATTTAATAATACTGGAAAATGTTTACACTTTTATGACAATAAACGTAAGTTAGATATATTGGAAGCATTCGAAATTCACAAATTCATTTATATTAAACACGTAGAACCCATGGACTACGCTCTACTTCCTTTTAGTTTGTTATTTAAAAAAAATCGTATAAATAAGTTGTTTTGAGCTGTAAGGCATGTACTTAATACGTGCATAGTGGCGTAACTGCGCCAGTGCAGCCAATGCAGTTGCATTGGGGTTCAAGTTTCAAGTTTTTTTTTTATAATAATGAAAGTAGGTGTAATTAGAATAGGTATAAATATCCAATACAAAAAAAATAATAAATATTTATTTAAATTAGTTAGTGCATTGAACAAATTCCATGTTCAACATTAGAATTATAAACTAATACTAAATGTATATTATGCATTATACATTTATTTACGCAAGTTCAGTGCCGCATCCATGGGGGTTTTCTTTTTTGGGACCCCTCCCCAAAATTAATCAATATACATTATTGTTACCAAATAGTATAACCAAACTGCATATTATATTAGCGTTACTTTTAAATATATTACATCATATAGTACATGTAGCCGTAAATTATAATACTACTGTTAAATGTTAAGTTTGTTTAATGCACTTATTAGTTTAAAAAAAATTATATTTTTTCTGTTGAATACATTTGCTTTTATTATTACTACAAATATATAGGCACTATGAACTTGGGCCCCTCCAAATCACGGGCGCCAATGCATTGGTCACATTGGCCCAGTTACGGCAATGTGCATGCATTATGTACATACCTTACAGCTCGAAACAATTTATGTTATCATATTAAAAGAAATTGCTAGAAAAAGCGTGGAGCGTAGCCCACGGGTTGTGCTAGTTAACATTATTATATTAACTGCATACGTTTAGTTATTGGAAATCAATCAAATTTCTTCTCAACTTTGATTTAATATAGTTATATACAGAACCTAATGGTTACATTTTTATAAAAGGATCTAACCGAAATTTGTCTTCTATGCAGTAGAAATCTATAAATTTATTTTCTAGACTAACCGAACAGTTTTTGTTAGTTTAATAGCATCCTGAGAAAAAATACTTTGCAATGACAAATTTACATTTATTCACATCATCCAATCCTTCACTTACGAAGAATAATTTTTAGAATTTATCACTAAATAAAACTTTTAAATTTTGTTTTTAACGTACTGGAATTCAAGAGTGTTACTAATTATGACTACATTTTTGAATAAGAGCTTAGAACAATAAGTAAGTCATTAATAATAAAACAATTTCAGGAACCTTAATGCTTTTAAGCTATTGTTACTTTCCATTACTTTCAGTATGGTAATGTACTGTTATCGCACAGATTTTAGAGTTTGATTTTTTGACGGAAACACATGTTTGGGAACCTTAGCAAGGCAAAACAGTTTTAAAAATACGTCGGTCTGTACGTTTGTAAGAATGAATCGACTGACTTTACTAATATTAATTGATAAACCAGGTATAACAAAAATTCTTTTAACCAAAAAGTATTTTTTTACAATCCGTAAACGGAAGTAAGACTGTTTTTTGGTTTTATTTTTCGTAAACCGAACTTTGAAAATTTAATAAGAATTTATCACAGATGATGCTAAAACAAAATGAAATCTGTTTTTCCAAACACACTAACTTTAAATTGACGGCTGCTATGATTTTTTTTAATGTCAGCTTTAACAATTTTAAACAATGATTTCTGTAATAGATCTATGGTTACACAATGTTGTTATCCTAGAGCATTTTTAGAACCAGGAAAACTGTAAAGTCATCTAATAATGTATTTATTCATCATCTGTTTTTCTAATTACTGCTTTTACTTGTAATTATTTCCAGATTTAATATATAGTTTAGCGTACTTTGCTACACAATTTAATAAAATGCAACGTAAATTCGTAATGCAATTGCATTGGGGCTAGAGATTGAATGAAGACAGTTCAAGAATACAAACAAATAGTAGAATCTTAAATTTGCCTATCGATACCGAAAACTATAGCGGTCTGCTGTACAAAAATATATACGCTTTATATAATGGACGCGCAGTTTTAATTTTGTAGATAAGTATTGTAGGCTCATAGAGCAAAAAATGTCGTACAATTTGATTAGTGTTTCAAGCCGCTAATTTTTCTGTGGCGGTTTTTATGAATTTTTGATAGATGAAAATTTATGCAACCCACTTTAATAAACAGAACTCGTTAAAATATTTCTGAGAATTTAGAATACAATACATAGACATTGTCTTTATTTTCTTGGAAGGATAAAATCATAGTGCTAGTAGTAGTCGAAATGGTATTGAATGTGATTGTCTGCAACAGCTGTAAACAGCCAAAGGGTATGTATGAGTAAGTATATTGCTTTGGAGCTTTTACATTTCCAAGCATCCAAGACTTCGAATACAATTAAGGGATTAAGGATTATACAAGAAATGACCTGCGTCCGTCTTAAATCATAAACGGTATCTCGTACCACTTCGGTATTTTAATGTCTCTCGATTGCACAGTGGCGCGGGAAGAAAGCGAGACGAAAAATCGAATTAGAATAAATCGAGACTATATTACTGTTTATTTGTTCCGATGTCGGTCTTTATTGGTATTTGAAACGTTCAGTGTAAACAACTACAAAGCATATCTGTCCTGTCCAAAAACAATATTTATTATAATTTAGAGATTATCGTTAGTAAACCATAAATAACAAAACTGTAGCAACAGCGGTGGCAGCAATTAGTAATAATGGCCGAAAACATCCAATAAACTGGAGTTGCAACTGATGGTGATTAATGTTATTCTTGTGTTGTTATGGTAAGACACTTAGGCATTTATGATAAATATGAGAAATAAATTCGTGGTTTTCTAAGGCCTGTTAGTAAGTAATAAACCTATTCACAGAAAACTTACTATCTACTAGAAAATAATTTCGTGCTTGACCTAGATATAAGTAATTTATTTTTATACGTATAAGTTAAACATTATCCACCGTCAAATTATACGGCAATTTCTTCTCGCTCAAGCATAATTATAATATGTTCCCCTAAGCTTTTCTTGAAATGACGAATTTCATTATACATAATACACCGACATATGAGTAATAATTGTACAACTTTGTCACAGGGGTTTCCTAAACACGCAAAGTATTAAACTATTCATTCGTTTTCAGCGACACCTGGTTACAAAAATACATTGTTGACATTTACCTCTCGCTCTAATAAACAATAGCATTGTCGTAATGACTGTTACTTATTAATGTTTCATACGTGGCTAATTATTCAAGCTCGTTGTCTGTTGTCACGCTTTATTTCAGCTTTCTCTGAGACTTGAATGTTACTAGAAGTCAAATATTAAGTAGCTACAAATTCTCGTATAACAATATTATATACAGTTGTTTCCGTAACAATACTTGCCTGAAACCTTAAACACACATAGTTAACTAGTACTTCAGGATGTTTGTTTCATCCGCTTTGATGTTAAGAATAGCAATGTTTATTGACACATTAAATGTTAATCAATAAATACGGTTGCCCAAGTACACAGTTTGAAGTAATGGTACAATTGTAAATGTTAGATATAATGAACCACAATTACTGAAAGCTTACATATGAGATTATTGCTAAGTTAATGTTAAACCTTACATTCATGTATATAAATTACACGAGATTTTTTAAAAGTAGGTTTCTTTTGACGTTGCAATAACTTCCTTAATAAAAAAATATACAAAAAAAAAGTCGTCATCTTTGTGAAATACTAAGAATTGTCGCCACTTTGTCTTCCGGGTTGAATCCGCGTCAACGGTACTGCTACTGTTGACGCTTCCTTCTCTAAGTATTAGCGATGTCGTGACTAGTGCGGATGTTTTATTAATTTTACAATTGTTGACGCGTTGATGGTTTTTGTTATTGTTGAAAATTTATTAAACCCGTCGACACAGCTAACTGTATACTTGGAAGTTAGCTAACTAAGCCTATTATGACGATTCCTCAACCTAGGAACACATAACGTAAATGTTAATAACGAAGTGCAACTAAAAACGTCCGTGAGCATGCTTTCCGAAATAGAATTAAATAAATTGAAAACAAATTAAAAAGTTTTAATTTTCGCTTAGAAATTAAATTTCAAAAAATAGCCATATGCATAAAATTTTTTAAATGAAAAAATGTTTTACAAATTTCACATAATGTGACTTCTAGTACCTAGTGTGGATTTTATGGTTACTCTATTCATTTTCTTGCAAAGGTTACGGAACGGGTCTCGGAAGGCTAACTAGTCGTTTGCAAGGAAAACTTTTCTGTATAGCATAACTTAATAAGCAATAACGAAATCTTCTGCTGATTTACCGTATCCATGTAATCAGCGCTGTATGTGTACGTGTATTGTCTTGCAGAAAAACAACTTTTCGAAACGAGATCAGTTCTTCCTCTGATGTCTATTCCATGCAAAAATTCTCAACATAAATGAAGCCAATTCTGTATTATTAATAAAAACTAGCAGAACCCGTAGGCTACGCCTCCTGATGCTTTTTGTTAACGATATACCCGGCGCTTCAGCTCCGAATCTTCCCTAAACCGTTCTGAATAAGAGTTGTTCCCGGAAATAAAATTTAAAAAAAAAAAAACAAAAAGAAGCTCGCCAAAACAGTCCTGGAAATAAATCGAAAAAAACCCTGACAAAATAGCTTCCAAAAAAATTGGAAGAAAGAAAATCTTCAGAAAAATTCTGTCAAAGCTGCGGAAAAAGCCCTTAAAAAAGCGGAAAAATGTATTAATTTATCACTTGTCCTCATTTCCAGGTAGTGCCTTAACTGCAACAATTATGCAACACCAAACTGTTTTGAATTTGCATTACCAAAACTCACATGTTCTTTAAATTCTCTATACTCCCAATGAAATACAGATAAAAGCAACACGAAGGAACTTATTTGTAAATGTATATAATGATGACCGGCTTGGGAACTTTCCAAATAGAGTTTTTCACAAGGAGAACTTTATTGAGAAGTCTTAAAATTAAATAGGGTGTCAGAACATACAATGAATTTTTGCGTAAAACCGCCAACAAATAAAGACAGTTAAACAGTAGAATGTGTAAATTGAACAGATAAATTTTGAACTGTGACCAGAAAGCCAAGATATTTGACAATGGTTCGGCAATATTTTTATTTTAAATTTATATACCTTCATTAATTTTTTGTTCCTTTCCTTCGCATTTTTAATAAATTTACAAAAAAGAAAATCCAATACAATACTTGTAAAATAATAATAAATAAAATTTTTTGAAAGAAACAGGGAAAGAATTGAAAAATAGAGGGTTAATTGTTATCAAAATAAATGTCTACGTGTAACACGTCTGATTATAGCCAAAAATAAGAAATGCGAAATTCTCCGGAAGCATTCAATAATAGAAACATTTTTCTCTAAATTAAATTAATTATGGTATTTTCACATCACAATTTTATATCATTTGAAACATGCCACAGCTTTCTTTTTCTTTGGAGATTATATTCATATGCAGTATTTAGCCAACCCTTGTTGATTATGATAGCAAAATAAGGTTACAGTAAACTATAACTACTGTATTGTGCTCCATCTCTTAGCAGCTAGGAGAACTTTAATGTTACTAAATATTGGATATTCTACAAACCGCTTTTTTCAATATTCCAGAATTTTAACATTTTAATAAAAAACAGTAAATATTGGAGTTCACTACTACAAGCTCTGTGAGATTTCAAGAAAAATACTTCCCCCGTAGGCGATGTGGCGATTATGTTTTGCTGACGTAGTCGTGTATATTTGTTTGAGTTTTATGTTAATACTGTTGATATTGTAAGTGTTAATTCTTAGATGTGTCTGAGATCAATATTATTGCGCAAAAGAGCGTCTTTGAATAGGCCTGCACTGAGTTTTTCAAGAATGCAGCCTGGTTGCATAGGACGATGAGTTAATTAATATTTCTGTGAGTGAATATTATCGTATTTTACGTGTTTACGTTCTATGTCCGTTTTATTCTAAAATTGTATCGCTCTGTTAAAGTAAATCGGCTTTTACTATCCTACATACAGTTTTGTTGTTTGCCAACGCTGTAATTGTTTGTAAACTTCCCAAAAAACTTCTTCGAAGGCAGTGTTTTTTTAATTGTGAGGTTCAATTTTTTGTTTAAGTTTTTTTTTATATTATTTGTAAGATTTGCTGCTCTTCCACATTTTTTGCTTGTATTGTAAATATAGGACAACAAAAAAAACTTGGAAGAATCCACTACTTTACTACCATAATAAAGGTATTTTTACCTGAAATATATTTTCCTAGACAAAACTAGTAGCCATCCTTAAATAGAAATAATAAAACTGACCCAAATATGTAAGCTGATTGTAAATGGATACTAAACTTCTATGGTTTAATGCCTGCATTATTGTATTGTTCCGTCAACCTTTATTATGATGATACTTTAATATTGTTTAACACAAAATAATATTTTATCACTAATATCAATGTTTGTGTTGATTCAATGTTTTAGCTACATACAATAATACAAGCGCTTTTATTATGTGTGGGGGCAAAAACCGCCAGGCATCGACTATATTGGATTACACTAAACAAAACTAGCTCATAGTTCAAAAGTGTAGTGCTTCGAGCGTTGTACACAAGAGTGCTTTAGGTTATGTTAAAGTAAGAGATCCACCGGGGGCAGTTTGGCATTAAACTGATTGAAGTTGAATTCAACCGTTTGTTACTACGAGCGCAGTGGGAAACTTTAATTTCGCGCTGGTGTCAACCGAGTCGCGTTTCCGCACAGCATCTGAAAAGCCAGATTTACATCAGACTTTATGTAAAATATTAATTATAAAACAAACTTAGCGTTTGCGTTCTAAATAATAATCAAAAAATAATGTAACTGTATGAAGTCTAGTGTGATATCATAAGGTGCTTGATTTAATTGTGAAACGATTTAAATGGCAAGTTAATTTCGAGTTCTTTTTCGTGATGATTAGCTGCTCTTTCAGCAAAGCTTGGAATGTGTGTATTGATTTTTATAATAACTACCGTTATTGCTTAATAATTCAATGCCCGAAATCGATACAGATATTGGAGGACACTCGATAGCTTTCCTCATTAGAAGAGTAGAACAGCTAAATATTACAGTAGAATGTAAGTTGGTAAAAGTTCTATCAGGACGTCGTTTGTGCTCTATTTTTATTTGAAGCAAATTAAAAGGGAAAAGGTTTTGTGACACTTTTACGATTTTATGAGGCATTTTTACACTGAAAGATGGGGAAAGTGTTACATTGTGTATTTATAACACACCCTTAAATTGATGTCAACTAACGTTCCAAGTTAAGCAATTTTGATATACTATATTTACGATGAATGTGTTTTGTGTTTAAGGTTGGTAATTATTTCTTGATCACATCAGTATCGTACAACATTATTAGTTTTAAATAAAATAATAGCATTTCTAGAAATTAACATTACAGTTACTTTGTTAATTCGGTTTAATATCTATATATAGTATGAATCAAACCCGATTTACTTTAACAGACCGATGCAATCAGGTCGCATTCTCTCCAAACTGTATACAGGCTTACTCATATTACACACTTTTCGCGAAGTATGTTGCCATCAGAAACATCAAACTCTCGGAGTTCAGCATATTACCAATATTAACATAAAAATCAACCAGATATACGTTACCAGAATAGCAAAGCCTGATCAAAATATACTATTTACGGGGGAGATACTTAGTGCTCCCATGTTTTAATCATCCAGTACTCTTCATAGATCGCATAAGAACATGTTCGATGGTCATACTTAACCAAATTCCTGACCAGCACTTGTGTTGAATATTTGCTGACTTGTTCCTTTCAATTGCAATATTACTTAAAGATAAGCATGGGCTGATTTGGCATAAATAACATGCCCAGCAGAGTGCAAGTACGGTAGCATCTGTTGCACACTGAAACGACGAAGCTCCCAGTCACCACATCTTTCTACTCTAAAAAACATGCGAATTCCGGCTACCATATTGATATACTGCACCCACAACTTTTTAGTTCGTCCATCCGTAAATACAATTTCTGTTTTTTTTTATGTTGAAGAGACAGGCTCAGAATTGATAACAGTGTGTAGATCTGCTGATTTGTTTAACAAGGAAGTGTAACTTTCTCTAACACTCTTGGCAAAGTTAGCATTTTGGAAGCTTTCTTCCAAAAGCGGGCTTTTGTGTATGAAGATAAGCGCAAACTGCTCTTGAATGGGGTTTTCCGTTTAACATGTGTGGTACACTATTTGTGGCGTAAACTGTTTCTTACAGACTTTATGCCACTGTTTTGCATGATTTGACCGATAGCCGCCATAAAATGAAAATAGGTGTGAAGTTCTCCTGGAAGGCAAGCAATTACATGAAACAGCGGGCTTTCTGATTTAGCAACAAGAATCCTATCAGCGGCGTTAGCAAAGAGGGGCTGATCAAAAGTGACCATTGCATGTGTCTAACCATGGATAATTCCTTCCTCTGATGCCTGCAGGAGCGAAATGTAAACTGTTAAGAAACTGCTGGAATCTAGATTTACGAATGGAAGAGGCAGTATTGATGACACTTCATTTGACGTACTTGTTATTGCTCGTACTATGAAGCCATTCCAGTTAGAACGTGGGATAATGTTAAGGCATGTTTCTGACATTTACAACGCATTTAGTCGGTAGGCTAAGTCTGCATCTGCACTGTCAGGTTTTATAAGAATTTCGCTAACATTTTGACATATAAAAGTGGTGTACGCTGACCTGCAGACACCAGCGGCCAGTAGACACGATTTAAGGTACTTAAAACAAATTGAAACTCTTAAAAATAAGAAAAAAAAACAGATTTCTATTAAAATATATTTTGAATAAAATGCAGTCCAAAACAACATTAATACAGAAATACAAAACTGAAATCTGTATTTTTACCGTGCACTTTTTATTGAAAATGTTTTTATAATAAAATGAACTTTAGTATAAGCATAAGCTTTTCATACCTTATGCATTTTGGTCTGACTATAATTATAAGCACCTGCCCACATTGTATTTAAAAAAATTAATTATAACATTTCATAATATGATATATTACTACTCTGTAAATTTTTATATCACGTATATAGTATTTTAAAAACCACTAAGCACACTAAGGGATTTTCTAACTAACAACATACACAGCCTAGATGAACAACAGCTGTATGTACTTTGAGAAACAACAAAATACTAAACTGGGTAGGTCTACTTTGTTGTTATAATGTACTCCGAAGTTTTCCGAAAACTTTTAGTGCATCTGTAGCTACAATGAAAATGAACAAGAAACGTATATAAAGTTTTAACATTTGATGAATTTTAAAACTCAAAACCATTTGTTTGGGTAGGTATTGCTATACATTCTCAAGACTCAATTTGTGTCTTGTCAGGGTAACTTATCTACGGTAATCAGTTGCGTTTTATTACTAATAAGAAAGGCATCAGACACATAAGAATGAAAGTAAAATCATAGAAAATCGCTGGATTGTCGCGTACAATTGCAGCTGCATTTTTCTGCGTTGCCAAAGATTTTCTCTCGTGCCTACTTTACTGCTATTAACAGTGCTTTTTAGGTACTTTCACAAAAAGTCTAAGGGGTTATTATCTGTACTAGGTGATGCCCGTGCAATCTAGCTTTCCAACTAGCGACTAGCAATTGCTCAGCCAGCGTTCCGAGTAGCAAGTACTCAGCCAGTCTTGAACATTGCTAGCAAACTATAGCGGCGTACCGTCGTGTAGAAACCACATATTACGTCGAGTGGTTAAAGGCACATCTTCTAACAAATCGGCAAGGTTAAAATACGTGTCATTCGTTAATCTAGCCGGTAAGATGATCTTCCACAATCCCTTTTCACACATTTCCAATTGCCAAAGGGTTTTTACTTGCCTAAGTGTGAAGCTTATAGAAATTTAACACCTCATGCCTAAAAAATTACGCCTTGTCGGTTACAAACAAATCTTGAAGGAATGAATTTGCGGCGTTACCGTCAACTTCTCCGTTAACAAACCACAACGTATTTATTATATGAGTACTTAATTACATTAAATTTAAACGTAATACGAGGGCAACGCCATAATTATTGAGAATAAGAAGCACGGTTAATGTTTTTTAGGATTTTATTTTAAATATGTTCAAAGTAATTCCCTTCAGCAATAATGCACTTCACCATTCTTTCTTTCCACTTCTTGAAAGCCCCCAACCAATCTTCTTTTGAAATACCTTCAAAATGGTCGTTAATTGCGGTATCAATTTCTTCCTCAGACGAAAATCTTCTACCCCGTAGATTTCTTTTAAGACCATAAAGTAGCCAAAAGTCGCACATGGCTAAATCAGGCGAATAAGGCGGATGTTATATTACATTTTAATATTTTTTTCTTGCCAAAATGGTTCTAAAATGTTCTTTGCTTAATTCCATTTTTTCAGCAACAACACTACTTAAAAACTGAATAGCTTCCGTTCCAACTATCGTAACTTCGCAAACTAAACGTCAACTGACAGCTGGAGAAATATGTAAAATGAATGTGTAAATTTTGTTTTTCTTGGCCTACTAAATTTTTCGATTCTCAATAATTTTAGCGTTTACCCTCGTAAAATATTTTTTACTTATCTGTGATGATGGTACCTAATATACATAGCCGAACAGTATTAACCAAATGTGGTGGCATTAATTTTGCTCTTTGCTTGCATCTAAGAGAAAAATACTAAGTATACTTTTTCTTTGGCGTATCTTCTTGCATCTAAAGTTTCCCACACGTTTTCAAAAACACCCTGTACAATAATTTTACTAAATGTTAGTTGTGTATAGTCTGCTGCTTTTACCCTAAACCTAAACCAAGATGGGCTAAACTATACATTCCGTTAAATGCATTTCATGTAGGTTTATTAATCTTCACATTTTAATGTTTTTTTAAGTCATTGCTCATACAAAGCATTTTTTTAGATTTTTTATACAAGTATTTATTTTACATTCAGTGCATACTGTTGAATTAGCGTCAGTATTCTAGAAAGAATTTTCATATACAGAAAAACCTTTATATATACTTCTGAAAGCGAAACCGAAGTAAAGCAATAAATTTGCTAACACCTACGCTGACGTGAGGGTTATAAGCAAGAACTCCCCTATCTTGTTTCAGTAGAGCTTGTTCAGCAAATCTTATATGTCGGAGTTTTGGGCTAAAGGTATTCGCAAATAATAGACTCGTAGTGTCCAGATGCGAACTGAACTGCTGGTGGTTCTGGTTAATAAAAATACCATCCAATTGGCCACATCCTTCCGCACGAAACGGTTAATCGGTTCCAGCGAAGGGGTGTGTGTTAAATTGCTAGAGATTTTTCCCCTTCTGGAATTGTGTGATCTGATTAACGGTCTGTTATAGATGAATATACGCTTTGCTGCACATGAAATTTTTGGGTAGCTTCAAACCTTTTGTGAGAAAGTTTGCATTGTCTTTTTTTGATAAGGATCAATTTAAAAAGTAGAAATGTATAGTTTTACTGTGATAAATTGAGTTTGAAATAAATTACCCTTTTTATTATGTAGAAGCTTACTTTGTAGCAATTGTGAAAAAATAGCTTAAAAATCACTTATACACAGGAAAATGTTGCAAAGCATTACTTAAAAGCAACAAATGGGATTTATATATAGAAACAGTGTAATTTTTATAGATGTAGGTAGGTATTAAAGAGTATCGATTTCATTAATAAAAGATAACTTGTAAATAAATACGTAAGTATAGGTACCTGTTAAAAGTTTGTTAAAGACACAAATCAATAGGTAAATGTGTGCTTTTAAAAGTTTTTTTATTTTCAACATTTCAAATTAAAAATAACCGACCGCGACCACAAAGAAATCCTCAATACGTACCTCAATAACGAGTTTCATTCAATTTTCCTATAATGGAAAATTCACAATACATTTTAAAAAATGGGAAGTCAACAAACAGTATTTGATGAACCGAACCGATACATTTCGCAAATAAATGTTTTATATGAGAATGAAATACGAGTATCAGATTTTCAATAAATACGGCTTACCATTTCAGCACGTCTCTTTAGCTGTCACAATTTAAATAAATGTTCGAAGGTAAATTCTAGTAGCGTTTGTGTGTCTTATGTATCAATAAAGACTAGGGTTAAGGTAGACTGAAAGCACTCAAGTTCGACTGAAAATTTCACGGTTGTTTGAATCGTTCCATTGACCTAATTCACATTTAAAGTTATGTTACAGAATTCGTGCTTTGTTTGAATGGATTATTTGTTGTTCCCCGAAGCCTGTCTAATGGGTTAAACATAAAATTAAATGGTACTTTAATATGTCGCACCCATTTACGTTTCTTGTGTAAAGTTTGATACTCAAATTGCAACTGACAGTTCTACACCCTTAAGGAAATTGAATTATGTGCACTCGTATTTTCCAAGATGTAAGTTTTCGGCTATCAATCTGTCCTTAAAAAAATGGTGAACACTAGAAAATATTTCAACACGTAGCAGAGACACGTCTGAGAGCAAAGTCACAAGAGATTTCGGTAGTTCCTCAAAGTTATCGACCAACAGAAATATGAGAAACAACAGAACTATAATACTAGATGTATCTGTTTTTAGACAAAATTGTAGTAATTAGATACACCAAAATTTCAAAATTGCTTTCTATATTTTAATATTTTGTGCTATTAAAATATAATACAGGTTAATTGAAAATTATCAGCAACAGAGTTGGGAATTAAAGTGCGATTCGCTATATGGTCAACTTCGCATTTGGAATTGCTAACCCAAATTGTTTAATTTATTACAGCGGAAGTGAAAACAGAAACGAATACAATTTCTCGTTAATCTTTAGGCACGGTCATAACTTTAAATATTCAAATGAAATGCGTTCTTATCACTAAAACCGAAAAACCTAACGATGAAACAGCTGATTTGGTTTTCAGTTTTTAAAATAATTAGTATATTATGAAATTTATCATTTTAAAGCAGCCGTATACTTGTTGTAGTAACTATTACTCAAAAATTAACCACCTTTTAAGATTGTTTAAAATTACAGTACGACTTGAAACGACCCTATATTATAGCACAACGTTTTGGAATGGCACGCCTCCGTATGTGGAAATAAGCTGAAAAAGTTAAACACCTGCAAAATCATCACTAATTTTGGAAGTGAAACAATTCAGTTGCGATGTAACTTCGTCTGGGTAAAATAGGCCAGGTATAACGCAGGGTCACTACTGAAATTTTGTTGTAATAAAACGTAAATTTTAGAATTCCTGTCACAACTGACAAAGGTAACAGCTGACTTTAATTTCAGCCTCGGCTGTACCCGAATTCCCTACGGTATTTGCAGCTGTGAAGTAGGCGGTGTTGACTCCCCGATTAAATGCTAAATTAAAAATAAACAAAATAAAATTAATATATCTGTAGGTGTGAATAATCGATGAATGTATGTGATTTAAAACCATATAAACAACCAAGGTAGGCAAAATTATATTTTAAGTAAGGTAAATAAACCAACACATAGGTTGTTTCATGCATTCAAGTGATAACACTTTCATCTAGGCTTCCGGGTTGGAGCCGCGTCATCGGTGCTTGAACTGTCGACGTTTCGTCCTTGGTTGCACGGGACATCTTCAGGGCTGTGGTCGCTTTGGGATCTGGAACACAACTGATGACGCGGCTCCAACCCGGAAGCCTAGATGTTATTAACAACGGCCGCGGAAGCCGGCAACTTAGAGGATAACACTTTCTTTAACTTTCCTTAATCTTGACTGCACCAATAAACATATGACGCTGTGGACTGTTTACTCTAATTTCAATATTCTGGTTTTAGTTAAAATAGTATGAAGATTTGAAGAATCCCCTTTTTGTTAAAATTAATAAAACAACAAACACTCTTTAGTTTAACCAAACCAACTTCGCTTTGTTGACCGCATGGGAGGGAGCAGTTCAATAAAAGTCGGTAGGTAAACAAACTTTTTCAATTTTCTCAAGGGTTTGCATAAGCATTTAAATTGAATATCTTGAGAGCTGTAAGCATGAAGTAAATTTGATTGCTACGAGATTTAATCTTCTATTGTATATATAATATATAATTTCTAAAACTCACGCTTAGGTGTATCACAATCCAATCTAAGTAATGTTTTCAAAGAACAGTGATTTTCTCTATAGTTTACTTCGGCAAAAAATTCTGTCTTTAATTTCTGTATAAAACTATAAACGAGCAGTGACTGTCTCAATAGTTCGAATCTGCAGCAAATTCAGCATGGTTGGTGAAGATTTAATTTTCGGTTTTAATAAACAATTCAAACAACTTGGCGAGTTTTCGAGAAAAAATTGCACACGCATAAAAGTTTGCAATTCAAGAGTAAGTGGTTAAGTTTAATTCACGATTACAATAACAATCCAAAAGATTTGGGAGGACTTCCGGAATTATTACGAAAGAACTTTGATTTTTTCCTATGCACAAGTTTGCATTGAGAACAAAGCAGGAGAGTTAGTAAGCTCTTTAAAGTTTAAGTAAAGAATTCTCTACTTTCTGACTGGGAAGCGCGGTTAAAACGGAAACTGCTCCTACTCTTACTGAATTACTTACTGAATAACAAACTTGTTTTGTGTTAAATTTAACAGGTTATTCAACTGACCGAAAATTCTTTTAGCAGCCCGAAGTTCGTTACACAGTTACTGCTTCATGTAATAAACGAATTCAAGTTTTTTAGTCTTATAAGCGGGAAAAGATATGACATGGTTTTCTAAAGAAAAGCAAAAGTAGCAATAAGATATTTAATATGGATTAAGTGATAGTCCCATTTTGTGAACTTACGATAAGATTGATATTACACATTTTGTATTTAAGACTGGTTTACACTAAAAAGAGAATTTACGTAGTAGCAAGGAAAATTTATTTGTACGAGCTAAAAGATTTTAAAATGCCAGTGAAACTGTTTGTAATAATCTAGGAAAAAATGATTCAACTGCAACGGAAGTGCATAATGCTATCGCTAAATGTGTTTTTGTTTTTCTTCACTATTATCATATACAATTTCGCGGCGACTGGCGTTGTAAACGTTTAACACGTTTAATTAATTCAGCGGGTTTGACGCTTTTATAAACGATAAATTGAATTATAATAGATTGTACCACAGCACAGGCGGGGCGGCCAAGGACCCTCACCTAGGTGAGAGGCGTGAACAAAGACACCTTGTGTGGGGTCGGCGTTGTAATGGTCACTTCGGCGATTTCAACTTGGTACGCCCACCCCTCTTCGGAGAGGTTCAAGGTTTCCTTAATTGGGACCACGGAGACTGGGTGAGTGACTTCACCAGGTGAAGTGTAGCCCTTGAGATGAGTCCTAACATCTCGACGGTAGCCCGCTCTCTTGAATGGAACTCTGCTACCTGACCGGGGTACCGGGAGCGTACCAGCCCGTTACCGCCCGGACGTGAGCTGGATGGCAAATGGTCCGGCAGGTAAAAGGGGGTTCCCGCTCTCTGATCGGGTAGCCTTGCATCAATTAAGTGGATGGGGGTACGGTGGATGAAGGTGTACCCCAGGATGGAGAAGCGCGGTTACTATGAGAGCCTTGAGCTCTAGGGGTGTAAATAAGCTAGCCCCCAATATGGGTCTTAACACCTGAGCGGTAGCGCTCTCAGGAATGGAAACCCCGCTCCCTGCCGTTTTGGCAGGTGATGGTGCTTTCCAGGATGGAATGACTGCTGCTGCAAAGGGACCTGGGCCCTAGAAGTATTGCTTGCAGCCAGCCCTCAGTACGGTTCCTAATGCCTTAGGCACGATCGCTGAAGTTAAAACCCCGCTCCTTGACCTGATAAATAGGCGTTCCGGCAAGTGATGGTGCTGTGTAACCATGGAGCGGTGTGCAACTGGCAGCATGATCGCTGAAGTGGAAACCCCGCTCCTTGACCGGTTAAATAGGTGTTCCGGCAAGTGATGGTGCTTTCCAACGATGGAGCGGTGTACAGCCAGCACTGGAAACTAGGATTCTAGGGGTGAGGCGCACTTAACCTGCTCACGCCCACTATCTAAGTGTCGACCCAGAGGTTTCGTACTTATGTACACCCAACGCTGTTAAGGTGCCGGCCACCATGATCAGGCCGGTTACCGACCAGTCTGGGCGGTGCGTAGCTCACCAGTGCTGGGACCTGCAAGGTCCTAACTGGAGGGGTAGCGCTGCTTGGCACGCTCTTGCTCCGACAAGTCCAACTATGACTTTCTTTGACTGGTACCACAGGGACCAATGCCGAGCCCGCGGGGGATTCACACCCCCGTTTTTGGTCACGGAGTAGGACTCGTGGTGGCAGTGGTATAGTCTAAGTGCAGGTTAGGGCCATCTTAGTGCGGTTCGACGGGTGAGCTGCGTTTCAGCTCGGGCACTGATCTGCAGAATCAGTAGATATTTAGGTAGTCTCCCTCCACCAGTAGGGGCTTAGGGCTCGCAGCCTGATGCCAGGACTGGTAGCCTGTTTTCTTTCTTGTATTGGGGGCAGGCGCGGTGATCGAGTGTACCTCTATCATGACGTCCCGAAGGGTGTTACCGCCTGGAGGAGGGACGGATATGCTTCATTGCTGGGTGCTGTCCTAGTCTATCAAAGTTACCTGTGTACCACGGCACAGTTGACATTTACATCTTTCATGCTCTCTTATGTTTAAAAGTGTTTATGCACAACTTTGCAACCTCACATTAGTCGCAGTATTAAGCAAACGCATTTTAACATTAGTCTGCAAAAGACAAATGCACCACGTCGTACACATACCGGAAGATACTAGACGTTCAACAAAAAAAACTTATAATATAACGTTCATTCAAACTAGCTTAGCTGTCTACCACCTCACTTATACCACGGCCGCCTCAGCGTAACGCCTCGCTAGTCCGACAGCTTGCTGCTATGTTTTGTTGTTTTTAGCAGCCGGCCAATTTTTTTTTTTGAAAAAGGCATTTAGGTTTAGGGGGAAATTAACCAGCTCTAGTAGGAGTATTCCCATGGAGCTACTATAATACCGAGTTTGATCCCGATTAGTCAACTCGTTGGTAATTAGTGGGAATTAAACTTAAATTTTCGAAAACTCGTAACGGCCTCCATGTCTAAGTTCGAAAGTTCTAAAAAAAAACGCTGGATTTGCCATAAAGGGTGTCCAACAAACTTTTATAACTTCTTCTTGCGGTTTCGGTTTTTTAAAGCCTATTTCCCAGTTGAATTTTTGATGCACTGCCACTCTACCAAGCTCATTATAATACTGGGCTATGCGTATGGAAGGTATGGGACACACGTTCACCCCTTACCCATCTACAGACTTGCGCTTGGTAAAACTTACCTTTTCTGTTACTGGAGGCCCTAAGCATGTATTTCCGTCATAATATCGATTAGGAAAATTTTCCTAGATTCAACACCTAAGTAAAAATTGTAGAGCAATCAAGAAAACCAGTTTCAAAGCGATGTTTAAATCGACTACAAAAAAGCTTTGATCTAACGAACTGTTACTGTATGTAACATAGATACAAAAATAATTAATTTTAAATTATTATTTATAATTATTCTCTGCGAGCGTCGCTTGTTCCCATTCCTCCTTTTGCTGTTAATATTATGTATATCTATCAATCGTGCACTATCAGAGTAATTTTCTTAAATTTTCCTTATACCATTAGAGCATAATTATTTCCTAATAATATCTTCGTGAGTTATAAGAGTATTAAATGTCAAAAACTGAAATATTTACAGCTGATTTTTAAACCGTTATAACTTTATTTAAATATTCAAAAATTTCTAAGCTATTTATGATTTCTTCATCACAAAAATTAAATTGTTTTAATGTATCTATTAATTTTTAAACGCAAAAATGATTGCAATGGCGACAGACAATTTAATTGCGATGTTTTCATATTTTCGCTTTGAAGTACCCTAACTACACGCCAACTTTGAAGGATTTCATTAAAAGCTTCCTCAAAGGGCTAATTTCGCGCAGTTTAAAGTTAAAATTTGTGTAAACATTTTTTATGCTGGCACGTAGATGCTTTGTGTAATACTTGCTGTTTTGATCATATGCTTGTCTGTTAAATTAACAACTTTACACAATTTGGACAAGTCCTTTCACATATTTATAT
Source organism: Ctenicera cuprea (assembly GCA_958336395.1). Taxonomy (NCBI): domain Eukaryota; kingdom Metazoa; phylum Arthropoda; class Insecta; order Coleoptera; family Elateridae; genus Ctenicera; species Ctenicera cuprea. The sequence continues at coordinate 22,976,933 of OY284491.1, forward strand.
TTCAAAATTTTGCTACATACTGTTTTGAGTAGAACAATGTACATTGTACATAATACCTGCAGTAAAAAATGTGAAACGTGTGCCGACACTCGGGTGTTGAATAACCGCCAAAATAATGCAGTAAAAACCGAGTGAAATCTTCCTCTTGAAGTAAATGAATTATGCAACGAATTTTCATGTAAGTAGAGATTTGAGAGAGTAAATGTGCTGCTTTTGTGTGTGAAACTAGAAAACCTGCGGCTTCACATACCTGAACCAGGGATATACAATGCATGCTGTATTTCTTTTCTGTCACTGAAGATTTTCCCTGTTTGATGCAACTACGAAACCATTATTAAATGTACTAAAATGAAAATGTAACATTTTTCAGTTTTATGTAATGAAAAGTGTCAAGTAATGTACCAGAAATAAAACGGCTCAGCGCTTGGAAAACCTTTAGCCACTTTAGTATCTCTAAAAACGAAAATGCTGATTACACCGGAAGTGCATATAGTGCTTCAGTTGAAAAGCTTGCACGTTAGATCTTTTAAAGATATTTCGTCCCATTTAAAGAAAACGCGGAAAACGTGAATTCTTAGCGTTAGGGATAAAAAAGCAAATTTTATTTCGGAAAAGCGCAACATATGTAGTTACCGTTCTTCTTGTCGATATAGAACGAACGTAGGTAGTAAAACCTTTAGAAAACCAACAGACCTGTTTTTATGCGTTTTTCCTTTCGGGATTTTGATGATAGATGACATTATCGAACCAACGGTCTAGCAGAAGCGCAAGTTACTTCTTGGAAATTTTATATTAAATTTCTGGAAACCGTCTTCTTACAAAATACTTCTCTCTGAAAGTAGTTTGTAGTTTGTTGATTAAAGTTGCTTATTAAAACTGAATCGATAACAACAGTTAAAAGTAATTCAGCTACAAAAAATTTTAGTACATAAATTATAAGGAATTAAAAAAGTTATAAAAGTAGCGCATTCTCCAAGGTTTATTTGAGTTTAAACTTTGAAATGAGTTTATAATTCTCTTAAATAAATTATTGTTTAAGGCTTCTAGTGTTTTTTAAAATATTATTTTACATTATAAATCGGCCGTAATTTTCAATTTCATGTAATTTCGCGCATTAATTTTTTGTATAATAATTGTTATTTACACATACTAAACATGTAAGAAAGCTAAAAATGTGCGAAACAGGTCGCTGGTACTTTCCTATACTTTTTAAATTTCAAATATTCTCGCCTCAAGAAGTGATGGAAATTTACATCTCCAGCTGGAACAAGCCCGCTGCAGACTCAAGACGTTGGTTAATTAGGGGCTGCGCGCGCTCCTACGACGCGACGTGAAAGGCGCTAAGATATTTAATGCGCTCACGAAAATAGTTACAACAGCTTTATTTATACAGTTATCAAAAATATGCAAAGAATGAAAAATATATATTTTTATTAGAGCTAATTGATAGGCGTAATTAAAATTACATAACTGCCGAAGAACACGATGTTGGTATTAAAGAGTATAGTTTTTTTACTTAATTTTTAAAATAATTGATAATTTTCACTAATCCTAATAAAGTACTTTAAATAGTCTATCGAATTGATAAAAGTTTATAACGATCGGCGTTTGCGTTTTTTGACAATCATTAAAATTTTCAACAGCTAGTATATTTACAATTTTCATTTTTCTAAAAATATTTTTACATCACTTGATTATACTTATTAAAGGCTATCGACACTATATAAATAATTTGCATTGATTGGATATTTTGTTTTTGAGTAATTCGGCATTTAAGTTAAAATTTTCAAAAATTCGTAGCGGCCTTGATTTTGAAGGTACAGCATTTGCAAACAAAACATTTGATTTGCCTTTAGATGCACTATGTCTTTAAAAGTTTTAAAAAGTGTTTAGAAAAAAATCTGCATCAAAAAACTGGTCTAATTTCCTTTTTCGGTTTCGGTTCCGATTAACAACCTTATAATGAACTTCCTGCAACTAAAAAACTTCCACACACCAAATTTTATCAAAATTGTTCAAGGGGCTCCGGAGATATAGGGGAACGAACACACCCACCCACGGACAGACATTTTTTAAAAATCACTTTTTTGGGTTCGTTGTACCCCAAAAGGCATATTTCTGTTAAAATCTGAAATTCAAAAATTTGCATGAAATCATAACTTTTCTTACTTCAGTAGAAGCATGGGAAAGTAATAATAACTTACGCCGCGTTCGAGAATGCAATTTAAAAATAAAATGAAAAAATAGCATTTTATAGAGCTAATGAATATCTTTCTAACGATGTTTGCTTATTCTTTAGCTACATAATTGTTTGTGTTCTTACACCATTTTGCTTAAGTGTACATACTTTTACGTTAATTATATTGACTCGTTCAAACGCATATATTCGCACGTATATCCACTTACTTATTATCACTTATTTACTGGAACACATTAAAGACTTAAAGACGCTAGAAATTAGTATTGAGCATATACGCTTTTCAGAAAAGAAATTAACTTTGTCATGCAAAAATGCTGCTGCTCGTAAGGCTGGCAATGATTAGGATTTTTGGATATCCCAATTTTTCGAAAGTAGATATTCAGATATGGTGTCGGCCAAAAATCCGGTATTCGCATTCTGGATTTCGGATTTCACATGGTGATCCGGAGTTCGGACTCTCTTTTATGTCTATCCGGATTTCACTTTTCTATGCCGATTCGTACTTCAGATTTTTTATTCTGATCTGATGTTCACGTCAGACAGTATTTTAGATTTTTCAGATAAGCCCCGAAGAACCGATTTTATTGATAAAATCGGGATATCAGATTTTTCGCATAAATACGGATATCTGACTTGCCGTATAAATTTGCATATTTGATTTTTTGGATAAATCCGAGTATCTGATTTATCGGATAACAGATTTGTTTGGCCTTTCCTCCTTCCTTTCGGGCTGGACAACAGCAACTGCGGAGTGATCATAAGGATAATCCACCCGCCACAAGTATTGTACGAGACATTTGAAACATATCCGCAGACATTAGAAGCAAATATACTTTTAATGTGGCAAAAACCTGATACATGTAAAATGCTTGTACACAACAACACCAAGTCGCAAGTTGTTCAATCCAGAAATATTCCAGATTCGGCTTAAGCCAAACTAGCTGAATCCGTGGGATACACTTCACCTTTTTAGTAAAAAAATAATAAATAGTATTTTCTACACAAGGTACAATAGGTATTACTTGTCGAAAAAATTCCTGAAATGGTTTTAAATTTATTTGATGGGACGCCGCGGCGTCCCATCAAATAAAAACTAACCTAAATAGCTCAATTTTGATGTTTGTCCAAAGGCCACACTTTGCGTCTTCTGTTCAAGCCAGTATAGTTCGTGAACGCGTCGGACAAGCAATTGCCGGTGAAAAAAAATTTATGCGCCCTCTAGCGTCCGCATCGTAAAGGTGACGACAAAATATAATACACCGTTGGAAAGCTCGAGCGGAGGACTTACCAACTCGAATTTTGAATATCGGCCAAAACGCATTTTACTCTTTTGCCGGCCCCAGTTCCCCTGCGTTTCAATTTTGATCCAATGTGGCGCAAAGAAAGCTTCGAATTCTGGGATATTCACCATGATAAACGTATATGCTCAACGAAACGAGACCGAAGAAGAAAACGACAACTTATGACCTTGAAATAGTATACACTGATTACCCTCATATATAAAAGTACAGCAGCTTACAGAAGGAAAACTAATACAGGACAAGAATAATAATTTCATAAACAGATAAAGTTGATAAAACATCAAGTAAATTTAAAAATAATCAATGTAAAGCAAGATTATTGGAAGAGGTTTTTCGCAGAAATGAACCAGTATTTCCATGGAACTCAAAAACCGATTTAGCGTGTCGAATTGGCTAAAAAATAGATAAAAACACAAAAAATTGGAATTAGTTAATATTAAAAAAAGTAGACGATGACAAAATGCTAACATCGAAGAACAAAAAACGAAGTACGTACAGTAATAAAACTGCAAACAGAATAATATCAGAAACAGACGGAATTCTCAATTAATTACCTTAACGTAGCGGAAACTTCCTAATAGAAAAGTTATAAAACTACATCAGAAATTAATAGAACAGAAAATATCAGGCGAACGAGGTATAAATAGTTTGAACTCTGTTTTCAAAAGAGCTGAAGTGTGGAATTCGAGTGGATTTTCCCATACTAGATATTAATAATTACCGTATTCGCAAAAGTGTAAATTTTATAATTATAACTGTTTAACATTTCACCATCTGTTAGATTTCGAAGAAAACAAGCTATACAGAGTTGGGCAAAAATACGGAACAATGCAAATATCTTTAATACGGCAACCGCCATTTTGACAAAATGTTCTACATAAAAGTTCCGATATACGGCGGATACAATGAAATTATCGGCGGTTTAAAAGAATTTCCGGTTTAGCCGGAAATGATATCAACTTTTTTATTTTAAATAGAACACCTTGTATATGTTTTGATATATCGATAAAACTCTTTTTATGAATTGAACCATTTCTGATGTTAAATTCATCAGTTTTAATTAATTTTGGTTATTTAATTAATTGCTGCAACCACACTGCTCAATCTACCAAACATCAAAACAACACAACACGAACGAAGCTTATTTGACAACTTTACAAAACTGTTTAGGCTTCTCACATTGTTTTGTTTTCATGAGCTGCTAGATAACAATTACGAAACATTATTGTTCAATATCTCTAGAATTATTCAAAATAAAGGCAAGCAACCTTATATCACTGAACTCGCAAAAAAGAGTTCTATCGATATATCAAAAAATATACAGGGTTTTCTATTTAAAATAAAAAAGTTGATATCATTTTCGGCTAAACCGGAAGTTCTTTTAAATCGCCGATACTTTCATTGTATCGGTCGTATATCGGAATCTTTATGTAGAACATTTTGTCAAAATGGCGGTTGCTGTATTAAAGATATTTGCATAGTTCTGTACTTTGACGACATCAATAATGACGGTAGGGCTTAGTAATCATGCTCGTATCATAACTGGTCCAAGTTCAAAATTTTGGTAAATGAGATATTTTTTTAATTACAAACAATTGGAATTTAAATTTTCTATAGCAGCCAACCAAATCCAAAATGTTTTTCAAAAAATTAAAGTGAAGGAAATGTAGCCCCACCAAATATAAAATTTTCTAAAAACTAACATTAGATTTTAGTTCTACTAGTCAAAATGAGTAATTTTTCTTAAGCAAAAGTTATATATTTTTACCCGTTTATTCAATACAGAGGTACGAACTTTTGATTTAAAAAAAATCAGAGAAAGTGCCACAGTAAAATTATGGTAATAAACAAAAAACCAAATTGTAGTCCATGTTCACCTTTATAAGACCAGAAAGTTTAAAAAAAACCGTACCGACAGTTTTTAAGAAACATTATTTTGATTATTTCAAATATTTGGAATTTACATTTTCTACAGTAGTATAAAAGTATTAAAAAATTAATATTAAATTTTGCTACTACTAGTCATGATACGCAATTATACGGAAGAAAAAAAATTTTATCAGACCCCGCTTAATAAATAACTTTGGACTTTCGCAGTTCATAGAAAGCGCCACAGTAAAATTAGAGCTTCCAGCAATAAAAATAATTTGTAGCCAAATTTTGGTTGTAACAGCCTACAAAGTTGTAAAGAAATCCTGTGAGAAGTTTTTAAAAATATGTTTTGAAAAGCTTAACTGGAACTAAAATATTTTATATACGCCTTCGTTTAAAATTCCATCCAAATCGGTTTAGTTCTTTCGCCTTTTATTTATTTCCGGGAGCAACTTTTATTCAGATCGACATCCGAAGCGGCTGGCAGGTGCCCGATATGCAGATACAAAGAACATCGGGGGCGAAGCCTACGAGTTCTGCTAGTAAGCTATTAATAACACTGGTCAACAATGATTTTATTGTCATTGGTATTAGGTCAATTTTAGGGTTACTTTGTGCAGCTGATTCCGAATTTGCTATCAGTTTTATTAGATTGGCTCTAGTTTTTGAGATAATGCTCCCTTTTAGAAAGTGTGAAAGAAAAAAACAAGGAAAACCCAAAATTAAAAGTGTATTAAATAAATCTCAAATTATACAAAATCAAATGAACGGAATATTAAAAAGTATTACGTTGTTTGCAAAGAACATGTTAAGAATTAAAAGTGATATCATAAATCACTCTTAATGCTCGGTAAAACGCCGTTTGTATGACTTTCTTTTGTGTTGGTCTTCAGGACAATCACGTAGCAGGCTCCAGCAATAGTCTGCCATCATGTGTCTATCTCATCTGCCGTGATACCTTTCCTCCATAGTCTTTATGTCCTGGTAAAACCGCTCCCCTTGTTCCTCACTAAAATCACCCAAGTTTTTAGGAAATCTGTATAAGTGGCTATGGAGGAAGTATACTCTAATGCTCATATTAGCACCTAATTTCTTAAAATTAACGAGCATATTTTGCACTAGTTCTTCATAATTCTCTGCTTTATGGTTACCCAAGAAGTTCTTAACAACTGAGACAAAACAGCACCAGGCAGAAGCTTCATCAGTCATAAATTTTATGAAATGCGAATCGTTAATGAGTTTGCGAATTTGAAGACCATCGAAAATTCCTGCCTTTAATTTTTCCATACTTAGTTTAGGGAACGATGTACAAATGTATTTAAAGCATTCTCTGTTTTTATTTAAGGCTTTAACAAATTGTTTCATGAGTCCTAGCTTTATATGGAGTGGTGGGAGAATAATATTATCTCTGTCAAGCAATGGCTCGTTCACGATGTTCGCTGTACCTATAGTCAAATTTTCTCTTAGTGGCCATGTCTTCTTCGTCCAATGATCCTGCTTTGCTCTACTATCCCATAGAGAGATGAAGCAAGGGTACTTCGTGTATCCACTTTGCTGTCCAAGCAAGAAATTCACCATCTTTAAATCAACGCAAACAGACCACTGGTGGTCTTGATAGCGGATATTCTGCAAAACCATTTTTATGTCTTCATATTCTTCTTTAAGTTTCGTTGAGTGTCCAATTGGAATGGATGAATAGCGATTTCCATTGTGCAGTAGAACACATTTCAAGCTTCTTTTAGAACTGTCAATAAAAAGCGGCCATTCTTTTGGTTGATATTTAGGCAAACCCATTTCTAAAAGAAGTCCTGGAATGTCACTGCAATAAACAAGCTTTTCATTTTCGCTGAAGTACTGAAGAATTGCCTGCTCTCTTGTTCTGTAAGTTGTTATTGTAACTTCTGGCTTTAGACAGTGTTTTTCTTTTAATCTGGATGCTAGAAGTTCAGACGCTTGTTTTGACAGATTTAGATCCCGTACCAAATCATTCAGCTCGTCTTGAGAAAACTGCTGTGGTGTTGATAAGCTCCTATCATATTCCCTTTCACTAGAAGACTGTGTGGTGGGCTGTGAGTCCGGCAGTACTTCAACATCTGACAACGGAAGCTCGGACTGTGAGGTAAAGACTGTAATAGGAATTGTTTCGCTGTGTGGTAAAGGTCGCCTGGCTGACTCCAAATTAGGATATTTCCACGTACGTTTCTTGTAGCGGTTAAAGCCTTTCACAATCACAACACAAAAATAACAATCTTCGTGATGTTTTTTCGGTTCTGTCCACACCATGCAAATAGGGACACCAACGTTTAAGCTACTTCTCTCTCCTTTTGTCTATTTCCGTAGAGACTCTACACAGGTTTTACAAACGTTATGGGGAACCCAAGGTTTGTCTTGCTTCCCAATTGGGAAACCAAAATAAGCAAGATATGCTTGTTTTACAAAATTAGTAATATTTGGCCTTTGTTTCTCCACAGTATAATCACCACAAACGTAGCAGAATACGTCTGGATGGTTAAGGCAAGCTGTTCGTGACGAACTCATATCTATTCGAACGCTTAAAATATTGTATTAATATGATGCTTGCAGAAATTAAGTAATATAAAAACACGTCTTTCTTCCACGGTTTGCTCTACACAACTAAGTAAATGAGTGCGGTAACGTACGTGCAAACTGTTGTGACATGTCACAACTTGTTACAACGCGTCATAACAAGCGTCTGTTTAGCGTAATGTAAAAATTACTACGGTCGGCTACTAGACATAGGGGAACGGCGGATAGTATGGGCCACTTAAGGAAAAATGTAAATAAAAAAAATATTTGTGGTTAAAATCGGTTATAAGCGATAAAAATCTTCTTTTCAACTACATTTCTTTAAGTACTAAAAATATATTTAGCAATTAATGAAGCGAACATAACATAAAATGTAATTAGTGTTAACCTTACATTTTGAACATTTTAAAAATTGTCGGGTAGTATGGGCCACACCAAAATGATTAGGTTTTTATATAAAAAAATATTTTTTTTTATTGTGTAATACTTGTATAATGTCTTACAGCTCATTTACCCTATCATTTATATAGCTTACAGAGATCACAAAAGTAATAAAGTAAGTCGTCAATGTCCGCACAGAGCTCATGTGCCCAGCCTTCACACTTTTTACACTGGATCCAGTTTTCTTCATAATTTTCTCGGCATACAATGCATTCCACATCTACGTTATCTTGAGAAGTGCTTGGTGTAGGATTGTCATAATCAAACATTTTGCTTTGTTCATTTTTTTTCTTCTTGTTGGTCATCTTTTGTTCTTGTTTTGAAAATTTTATTTGTTTTCTTATCTGTTTTGCTTTTTCTTTTTGCTCTTCTGAATCTTTCTTTTCAGTCAACATATTTTTCATTGGAGTCGATGTCAATATTTCGCTCCTCTCTGCCTTTCTTTTCCGACTCGTCAATCTCTTTTCACTGCAGGAGGGCAGAGGCGACACCTCTTTTAAAACACTTGCAAAGTCAGAACGTTGTGGTGAGGGTGCTGCGTTGGAGGAAGTGGTGTTCTCTCCAGAAGTGCTTCTAGAATCTGCCTTGGAAGCAAGCTGAGGAGGGGTTAGCAGGGCTGCTGGTGAGCTCGAAGAGGAGGTCGTAGATGCAGCTCCTTCAGAAGTCGTCTCGGTGAGCGGTGACTGTACAATGTTGGTAATGTCACTGCCCATAAAGTCCAAATCAGTGAAAATGTCTGGGTTTGTCGGGTAAATGCCAGTGCATCTAAATCCACTTTCGGCAATATCTAGTCGACACACCTGCTTGTAGGCATCAGCTACCAGTTTTGCAACATCATAGTCATTAATTCTTGAGCCTGGATTAGCCCTCATCCATAAACTGCAAGCAGTGTTGTAGCAGTTTTTGAAGGGTTTCATAAACGACCTATCCAAAGGCTGCAACTTATGAGTAGTGTGTGGTGGAAAACTTAACATATGGACATGGTTTTCACGAGAAAACGTGATGACATCTAAGTCCTTGTGGCTGCCATGTCCATCTACAATCAGCAAGACAGGATCTTCTACTGAGGGCTTTGTGAAGAAAACAAAGTGCTCAAGCCACTTGAGAAAAGCCTCAGCCGTCATCCAACCACTAGAAGTTGGAAAACTAATGCTTTCGGTTGGAGCACCAATCATGAGGCGGTCATTCATTCGTTTCCTCGGAAAAATAATAAGTGGAGGAATAAATTGCCCGGTTGCACTCATGCAGAACAGAAGTGTAACATTGCGCCCCCTCTCTCCGGAAGTCATTTTCCCAACTTGGCGTTTTCCTTTCACTGTAATGACCTTGTCATTTTCATGCACACACGATACGCCCGTCTCGTCTGCATTAAAAATTCTGGACGGTCGAAAGGAATGCTTTTCTAAGAGAATTCCAAACTGGCTGAAGAACCTTTCGACCTGTGGCTTATTAAACCCCACACACCGCATCAAACTAGTTGATTGTGGTTTTCTGTAGCTCAGTTCTGGGTGCTTCTTCATAAAACTGGCGTAAAAATCTTTCCCAGCCATTTTTGTCTCTTTGTTGAATCTATGATTCAAATTTAATTTTTCTGCCAGGTCATAGGCCAGCTTCAAAAACTCTGTTTTGGACAGGGGCATTAGTCTCGAATCTAAATCCATCATATGAGCTACTAACTGAGTTTCACATCTTTCTTCAAACGTTGCCTTAAAAGACCCCATCTGTGGTTTCATTTCAGTCGGCTCGTTATTTGAAATAGCTTTTAACTTCCTTTGCAAAGTGCTTCTAGGTACATGATAGCGGTCGGACGCAGACCTTTCAGAGAGTATATTTTCCAGAACACTTGCTACGGCATTTTTCATATCATCCTCTGACCACTCTCCCCGACCCTCACCTTCCGGTTTCTTCCTAAATTTTGGCATGGTATCCTAAAAATGTAAAAAAAGACAAATTAGTGACGTGGCCCATACCACCCGAATGTGGCATGGCCCATACTACCCGATACACATTGATATGATAACATGGCGGCAAGCAAAACAGGTTAGAGCAAACGAAATGAAACTATCAGTGTCTTATATTAATGGAGTAAACTAAATAATAGCCCTAGTTTCATAAGTATATTCTTACCTGTAATGATTCAGGGTGATGGTAAAAAGTATTCGAGGCAACAACTTGTAAGCGCACAAACAAAGAATAATCGCTCACTCTGAACACGACACACTGAAGTAAACAATCTTTCTGCACATGGCAGAATGATGCTGGCGGCAAAGGCTACACCGTGTACGGTGCTGCTACCTACCGACGAATCGCTTAAAGACGAACTGGCCCATACTTCCCGCCGGCCAATACTACCCGCCGTTCCCCTACGTCAAGAATGTGCAGTGTTACTGAGGTAAATTCTAAATTTGAAGGTTATAAATTATCTAAAAGACTAAAGCCAATTCAGTAAAAACAAAAATTGTTTTGAAACTGAATGCCCCAAAGTACCCTAAAATCACATAAACATCTTCGGCAACGAAAAAATATTTTTTTTGTTGGGCTGTTGGGCAATAATAAATACAAATACTTTGACGGAGCTAAATTTTTTAAACTAACCATTATAAAGAATTTTGCTGGTTTACCCTAATTTTTACATCTAGTAGCTGTCGCATATCTTTCTTGATGTTGTCTTTCCACTTTCATACTCCTTGTCTATTCGTTATCATATCTATTCTATTTGATCCTTCAGAATTTCTCTTAGTATTCTAGTACGTTCCATTCACTCTAAACGGACTATGTGCTTTGATTACTTACCTTTTTCTCTTATCACTCTCAAAATGTAGCAAAGTTATTTTCTTGTAACGGTAGACTTAACTTAAATTTAAACAGATAAAATTTACTGAAAAATAGCAATATTAATATCTTCGTGAATTAAAAGTTTTGGTGGACAAATTAAAGTTTTTTTTTGAAATACGTTTCGCAAAAATTCCCACCCTCCTTGTAAATGTGTTTCTTTTTAATTATTTCTAAAATATTTACGTTTCTGTATGTTCGTATTTTTATACAAACAATTGGATTTTTTATTTTTTATTTTCTGTGTGAATTAGGGAATAAATAACAGTTAAGCTTCTTATTTACATTTAGTTCGAACCTGTTAGCAAGTAGCTTTTACAACATGCTGCAGATTCTTTGTTTAATTTTGTGAAATGTTTTGGTAATTAAGCATTTTGCCGCAACTTTATTTTACAAATATATTGAAATTTGTCCTACTTTTGAGGAAAAGAAAAACACTAAACTTTTGTATTGATTTAATTAAAAATACTATACACTTAACCTAGATCTAAGCAGGTTTAATATAATTATAATTTTATCCATAAACTGAGAAAATACTCTAGTGTAATTACATATCATGCGATGTGGGATAAAGCACTAAACGAGCAGGAAACGGAATGCACTTTATTTATTATGCAAGAAATCTCATATAAGTAATGGAAATGGGTTTTTGTGTAATAATAAATCAAGCACATTGAGATAGCTCAAGTATTTAGTGTGTTACGTCACTTAACTTTAATGCTTCTTGGAAGTGCTGCTGTTTGTTAAAAAATTAATTCTAAGGAAATTCGTTTTATGTACGCTGAGTTTGAAGAGAACATTAAGTCAGGTTTTTGTTAAAATTAATAAGCTCGTTAAAAATAATGATGAAAATGCATTAGCTGTGCTAATATATAACTAGATATTGCTACATAGAAGGGTGGTAAAAGGATAACTAAACGGATATATTAAAATTTACACACTGCTGAGTTTAATGAAATTAGTTCAAAATATTTTACATAAAACATTAGCTAGGGTACAATATAAGCGTAATTGTTTTTCATTTCTCTTTTAAAATTGGAATTAAATTCAGCTACAAAAGTTTATTGTATAAGTAGCAGTTTTGCAAAAGACATCAATGGAAAAACACACATCTGTTTGCCTCTATTGTTCTCTTGCAAATGACGCTTTTAGTTAGAGACAAAGTACAATAACACAAAAATAAATGTCCATTGTGAAGATCTTGCAGCGACAGTTGTTAAGACTAACAAAAAACACATTTTCCGTTAATGTGGTTCTGTTTTTTTTAATTCATAATGCATATTTATTTAAAATTTAATTTGGTTTCTATAAAGCCGCTACTACCCCTCCTATCATGTATTGGCAGACGAATTTTATTTCCCGGTGTGTTGCATTCCTTAATCGAATATTATGTTTCAACGCAAAATTTAAAAAAAAATCATTTTTTTGATTTCATTTCGAGAAAAGGAGAAGGAAAAACGTACTTACTCGAATGTTAAAAAAAATTGAAATACGTCAAGCATGGTACTTTGGACCTTGCAAATGTAACACATAAAGCAGGCATTACGTACCGTAAAGGCCGGATCTTTGGAATTCTTTGTCTACTAGTGTTCTCAGATCGAAACTTAATCCCAGAAGGCAAACTTGCGCTTAACACATACCTACACGCGCTTCCGAAAATTCATAATCCAAACAACCCTCCAAGACCGCAGTTAGCTCGATACACTCTCAGCTTGTTACAAAATAGCCCGAGTCTTAATAATTAGGTAAAATAAACTTGCTGTTGTATCTTATTTCTGTATTTAAATTTTTTGTTCATAAAAATGAATAAGTAATGTATTTATAGGTGCAATATTAATGTATAACTGTAGGTTTATAATTATATTGCTTTTTAACAAATTATTAAAAAAATAGAATCGGTTTTAATCACAAAATTTGCATTGCCACGAGGCAGAAAATTATACGCGTATTTAACAATTTAACTTTGTTTTTGGTTGAAATGCTTCATATTAATTTGATTCAGTAATAATTATAACCATGTAAAAAACCTCACAATAAATGTATACTCGTTGCGTTAATGCATATTAAACAATTTTAATATCACAATATTATCAAACATATTGTATACGATAGTCGTTGAGATCAATATCATTTAATGGTTCACGAGGTTCGTACGTCATTTGATGTATGTTTGGTTGATATATTAACCTGCAGCAAACAAATCATACCATTAATATTAAATTAGCACCAAATTAAAGCTTATGGTTTATGCAAGACACGACAGGAATATACTATTCAATTTCCTTATTGGTTTCTTATAGCTACGAAAATACAGAATTGTGCTTTACCGTACAAAGCATGCCAATAATGCAACTTGTATTTAGGAAACCCGAGGTGGTGCTGTTTGTATATCAAAAATTGAAGGATGTCTTCTGACTATTCATTGACACTACTAAACCAGATATAATTCAACACCTTTGAGTCTAAAGGTTATTATTTAATAAAATTGAATTTTAATAAGATCATACATAAACAAACAGAGTAATATATAAAACATAAAAAAAAACATCGAAAAAAGAACAAAGAAATATAATTATGGAAACACTGAGAGGCAATGGCCTCCTGGGTTGAACACAGCAACAGCTCCGGGAGCCCTGGCGTATGTTACAGCCTAGGATATCCAGGATACTTAGGCCGACCGGCGGAATGTCGCTTCAAAAGTCGGGTGTGCGTAGGGACGGACAGGGGCCTAACATGTCCTGATGGTACCGGGATTCTACTATGCTCTAAAAGGAGCAAGCTGCTGCAGGGCTGGTCTGCTTGGAAACGAAAGCTTACATCGATTTAGAAGAAAGACTCTAAGAGGAGCTGGATGGGCTGCTTTGTTCAGGCGTTGGTTTGATGGTTTGAAATAAGCTTGCAAGGCACTTCTAGGCTGTACAAGAAGCTCGCTACGCTGGGTTGGTTGCTTCAGACCGATAATATGCGTACGATTTAGAAGCAGAACTTTAGGTAGAAGTTGATGGGCTGGTTCGCTTTAAAGGGTTAGCTTACGCTCGATCTGAAAGCAAATTCACAGACGTTGGTTTTGGAACCGAAAACTACAGCTTGCATGATCTTAAATTAATTTCCACGTTTCTGCTGAGCTCTAGAAAGAGCTCGCTGCACTGGGTTGATTATCTTCAAAGCGGGAGCTTACCCTCGATCCGAAAGCATACATAACACTAGGATAAGTTTGATAGGGGGGTTTGCTGTAGAACGGTAATTTATGCACGTTTCAGAAGCAGGTTCGCACTCAATAAGGATTTATATTTGCATGATCCAAAATTAACTTATTTTTCGTGATTAATTTCGCTTTTATGTACGATTTTTCAATTTATGGTTGCTTAGTAATACCGCGACCGGTACAATAGGCACAAATTTTCGTAACAGACAGACCTATATGGGTCGAAATTAACAACAAAAACTCGTACTGGCATAGCAACGTCTGCAGAACACACACAAACATATTCATGTTTATTTAACAGATAAGGAAATGAATACTTTTTTCTATAAAATACTTTTTTGGCCATTGTACAATGCGAATCAAAGTGTGCTTGCGGGTTAGTTATTCATGTCCAATTCTATACATTGAAACTATCGGAACAGTTTTCAATGTTATACCTTACAAAAAGAGAAAACTTTACCTCGACATGTCATGAGTTCTTTTTCATCATGCCAATACACTGTTTCACAATATTTTTTCAATAAAACATTGTTTTTAAATTGTTACTTTTCTTATGTGTGCACATCTTAATTTTTTCACTATGTGAAGATCATTTACTAATTAAATAAGTGTAGTGAGAAAAGATTACTAAAAGTTTTAGTTTTTCTGAAACTTGCTCAAACAGTTGTAATACTGAATTAAAATCATATAACAATAGCATAGACTACTTGTGTTAGCAACAATAACTAGGGATACCAGGTAGCGTAGTAAGTTACCTCAAGCTTGGGTGTAAAACTATTTCCTGGAAGACCGAAAACACAAGAGAATTACATTTCGCTGGATCGGATAGTTTCGAGCGATATTTTGTGCAAGATAATTTGCAACTAACCATAACTAAACTCTGTTTTGCTCCCTCACGGAAGGTTTATATATTCATCGATTATTCAAAACATCTTTTAAATACCATCTATTCATACATAATAATATTTGCTTAATAATTAATTTTTTTCAAGCCACTTCTAGCTTTTTGATTATGCTTATAATAGCCAATCTGAAATTTGCAGTGAAAAAAATCCGGGTAAATACATATATCGAATTTTACCCCATATCCGGTTATCCACACTTACAAAATATTCCAATGTTCAAAAATCCTCATCCGGTTGCATGCAAATGGTCAAGAAGGTATTGTAAAGATAGGGAACTTGGTTAGTAAATCCTTTTGGATCGTGAAGCTTTAGTCATTTGTAAAAACTTTAAATATACGAGTCTCACCATCATAATATATTCATGTATGGTACATTTGGCTTTAAAATCAGCCCTTTCATTTATATAAAGTCGATATGAGAATGAATCAATTTTATTCGCACCCTTTGTTTTGCTTAGATGGGGCGTATAAGATGCCTTACATACTTAAAATGGATGGAAGCTGAGAGATATTTTGTAGACTACTGAGAACACTCGCCGAGTTTGACAGAATTGCAAATTTGTCGTGGGAGCTATTAGATACTCTGCGGATATCACTTTGTAAGGTGCTATAAGCCTTAGCGGTGAAAATACCGGTTTCTTTTTGTACGTGAGTTTTTCTATAGCAACTCCAGTAACTGTTGTACATTATTTGCTTTAAACCAACGAACGCAAAATTACAAAAGCGCAAACATCTAAACCAGTCTCAAGAGCACTTACAAAACCATGCACATCTGCTTGCGCTTGTCTAAAAACTTTCTTGAGTACGGTACGCCAATAATCATAACCCCTATCATAAAATGTATAGCTTCGATCATAAATAAGTAGTAACTTCGAAGACCATTGTCCACAGATGCTGATTATTGATGTTGTCTAAACTTGTTCTCATGTGACACATGTTATATTGAAAAGATAAATCTGTAATTTTACAAAGTTGGTAGAGCAATATTAAGGTTCCAAAAGTTCTCCCATTAGAAGTGTGTACGTAACTTTACGATTCGATTACATAAATCTACACACACAGTTGTAATTTTAGAGATCTAGTTATAAATACATACATACAGGGTGTTAATGAAGTATGAATACAAGCTTACTTCTTAATAATGTTACTTCTTTTTTGAAAAGAAACCTTAAACACGTCGAAAAGTATTTACTTTGTAGAATAGCAGATAAAATACAATTTATTGATAAAGTGACAATTCTAATGGGCAGGATTTTTCACGATTGCGAAATCTGCAAAACGTTTGGTAAAAAATGAACCCATCACTTTGCCGAAACTTTCCTTTTCTTTAGATATTGCTACTAATCATATTTTCAAAAGTTTGTTTGTGTCAACGTTTAACGCAAGAACACTATGCTAATGTGACTTGTCAGAAGAAGGTCTAACACCGAAACACAGATAAGCGCAAATGAGAGGTGATAATGAAAATAATAAATGAGGCAGCACACGAGACGATTGGAAAGCAAACGACCAAAAAATCGAAAGTCATGGTTTGATCAAGAATGTAATAATACGAGTAGGAGAGAGGATGATACAAACGAGGACAAGAAGCACCGTGGCAAGCTATAATGAGAAAAAAAGGAAGAGTAATACATTATGCAGAAAAAAGATTGGAGCGTTATAGAAGAAGAAAGATAGGAGCTTTTATGAAGAAGAAAATTGAAAAACAATCATCAAGTACTATACAGAAAACTATTTAATAAATATGTGTCAAACAGTAAATGTCACCAGAAAAAGTGTTCAACCACAGAGTAACATCTGAAAAAATAAAACAGGTGATTCGGTATGCGGAAAAAAGGAAATCCTAGAGGTATGGGCAGAACATTTTGAAAGTCTACTGAATGTTACCGTTTCCGTAAAGAAGTAGATGAACCTGAAATCCAAGAAGACGAAAGTAGAGGAATCCACACTGGAATAAGTGCTAAAAGCGGCTTTGAAGTTAAGAAATAACAAGTCTCCTAGAAACTATGGCATACCAGCAGAAC
Source organism: Ctenicera cuprea (assembly GCA_958336395.1). Lineage (NCBI taxonomy): Eukaryota > Metazoa > Arthropoda > Insecta > Coleoptera > Elateridae > Ctenicera > Ctenicera cuprea. Next base: position 22,994,259 of record OY284491.1, read on the forward strand.
TGATAAAATATAGTAGCGAACAATTAATAGAAGCTACATACAACCTAGTCTGCATGATATGAAGAGAAGAAAACTAAACTACAGAAATTACAGAGGTAATGCCTATTACCGGTGTCATAAAATACTGATACGCTTCTTGTACAAACGCATTACTCTTTTTGCCGAAGAGTAGGCGAGTCAATATAGAGTTTGACCTAGACAAAAATGTAAGTATCAAGTTAGCTGCTGATTTGATTAACAATGACATCAAAGCCATGGCTGTGCCGAGTAAAAATGTATACACCACCCCAAGCAAAATGGGTTCTCTGAATAACCGCTGAGCTTTATACCTTCCTTTTCTTCTTTTCCTTTCCCTTATAACCTTCGGAGCGTTGGGTCTTCTATCCATTTCTGGAATAGGTTACGGTCAGCAGCCATTCGTTTAATTTCTCTCAGGTTTTTGCCTCTTTGCTCTACTCTTCTCTCCAGGATTTCCTCCCACGTTTCCCGGGGTCTTCCTCTATTCCTTTTTCCTTCTGGTCTTGCTTGTAATGCTCGCCTAGGATCTCTATTTGCATTCATTCTCACTACATGTCCATACCATTTCAGCTGTCGATTCTCTACTTTGTGAATTATTGGTTTCAGTCCCATTTCTTCCCTAGTGACTATATTTCTTATGCGGTCTCTTCTTGTTCTTCCTATCAATCTTCTCAAATATTTCATTTTTCTCGCTGTTATTTTACTTCTGACTGTGTTCTGTATCTTCCAGCTCTCTGCTCCGTATGTTAGGGTTGGTATGTATATGCTCTTGTATACCCGTAGTTTTGTTTGTATGCTTATTTCTTTCTTCGCAATTATCGGTTTGTTTAATGCGTAGTATACTTTGCTCGATTTATTTACTCTATTTAGAATCTCTTGCTCTGACGTTCCGGTACTATTTATTATTGTTCCTAAGTGCTCATAATCGTCCACCTATTCTAAATTTTTTCCATTGCGTGTAATTCGTGTGTTTTCTTGGGTTCCATTCTTTGTTATAGTCATTACTTTGCTTGTATTAGAGTTTATATTCATGCCCCATCTCTCTCTGCTCCATTTACTTACTGCTTCTTGCAGTTTTCTGGGTAAATCTGCTAGCAGCACTATGTCGTCTGCATAAATAAGACATTGCAATAGTACCGGTTCTAAATTCCAGTTCCCTACTTTCACATTGAATCTTGGTTCTTTGAATTCTTTGATAATTAACAGTAGTAGGCTTAGTGAATACCCTTGCTTTATTCCTTTCTCCATTGTGAAGCTTTCTGATTATATCTCTTTAATCCTTACTCTTCCCTTTGCTCCCCCATGTAGGCGTTTTATATCCTGCTGGAGTTCGTGTGATACTTGTAACTCTGTTAGTGCTCTTCATACACTTTGTTTGGGTACCATATCAAACGCTGCCTGTATGTCTACAAATGCCAGGTATAGTGGTCTCCCTCTTTCTAATCTTTTTTCCATAATAGTTCTTAGTACATATATATGGTCCTGTGTTTGCTGCTGTGGTCTGTACGCAGCTTGTTCTTCTCCTAATTTTTCCTCTTTAGCTTTATACCTAAATATCTAAAATCACTTTTAATGCATTTGATGGATAGGAACTAAGATGAAAATTCTTGGAAAACGCTTCAATTGGACATGCGGTGTTACAAAGGTGTTAAAGACCAGACCTAGTATACTGCAATCGCCCTTGCAAGTGGGCATTGCAATTCAATCCCACTAGCTATTCGGTTCCAAATTTCTTATTAATGTCTTCCATCGACTTGGTTATTGCGCTTCTTATAGTAAGGTCGAAGTGGTAACATTTGAAACCTCCGCAGCTGTGACGGCAGGATAAAAACTTTCCAGTTTCTCATAACATACAGCATTCGATTAATTTTGCTGCGCAGACAACGTAGATCATAACATTCCTACAATTGATTGCTTTGATATGTTACATGGCATGGGTATAATTGTCGCATTTTGGCTTACAAGAAAATTGTAAGCTTCCGTCCCGCATTTGACGGTCACTGAAAAGCATTAAAATACCTTTTTATGATACGCCTCAGCACTTATTAAATACAATTTAAAGCTCTTCCTGCTATTCAAGAAAATTATGAGCAAGATAATATTCACTTATTATAGATAGTCTCTTCGTCATCCTAAACCTCTTTTTTTTTCTGGTATCATGCAAGTACGTAGAAAAGGATATCATCCTGAGCCAAGCTTGGTACAGATTTTATCCATGTATTACTTAGATCCAACAAATATGTCTCGCATCTACTCTTCACTCATATTTATCTGCGAATAGACACATAAATATTTGATTAACCTCTTTGGTTTAGGCCATTAATTATAAACAAAACTAACCAGGTGGCAATAATTTGAAAAAGATGATTGTCATCAAGCTAGGAGGATTTCACATTATCGTGGGATTTTTGGAGATAGACACCTGATATTACAACGTACGAACTGTGAAGAGCTGAAAACAGTTTTTATAGTGGTAGAATGATTTTACTAATATAAAATTGTTATTTATGTAGTAGGTATTTTCTGCATCAAATATGTAAAATTTGCAGATTAACATTGTAACATAAAGAGATGCTGGTAAACAAATTCGTGTTTTTCGTATAAAATTCACTCTGAAAACATGTGGACTGGGAGAGGGCGTTGGAGATTTGGGCTGAAGCAGAATTCGCCAAATTGTGAATAAATTCGCCTATACTTTTACAAGAATTAGAATAAGACAGTTTTCCATTTTTTTTTAAATTACAATACTGACGCCAAAGAATTAAATGTGACTGTTACTTAGCCATTTTGTTGAATCTACAATAGTCGAGGTTCGCCAAATGGCAATCAAGGTTGTTATTCGATTTGGCTAGCGGCAGTTTAAACCCCGATACATAATTATAGCAGGAATATTATTTCTTAAATGCCGTCACCGTGGCTCTAAGGTCACCAAAAGCTTTTAAGTCTACCGCTAAGAAGTAGGAGTTCTTCGTATAATTGTTTTGTGCCGTCCTCAGGCTACCAAAGTTTGAGAACGGCTGGCCTATAAAAATAAAAAACAAATTTGTGGCCAACAACATTTGTAACATTTTGTACGCTTAGGGCATTTAGAAAATTAAGTTTCATCCCGATCTGATAACTTATTTTTGAGTAAATAAACGTTAAAATTAAAATTTTTAAAAATTCGTATAGACCGTAGTAGAACTGGGGTACCACTTAGTCATCACCCTGAGTCTAATTGCATTGCTAATTGCATTTTAATGTCTAATTGCATTCCAATGTCTAATTGCATTCCAAAGGTTAATTGCATTCCAATCAAGGTCACGTAAGTGACTTCAAACTTACGTCAGCGAATTTTCGTCACAAGAACACCGCCCCTAGGTACAAAAAATATAAACAAGCATCATATCAAAAATCTAATAAAGTGTTATCCAATTAATTTCGGGTAGATTAACATGTGCTATACTTACGAAAAATGCAGATCAATACCTGATCAAACCTAATAATCAATTAATGAAATAATACGTTAACAACGGATATGTTTTTTAAATATTTACTTTATAAGCTTAACATTTGCTAACATGTTTAAAATAAAATAGTTTGGCTATTTAGAAATTTTACTACAAAAATAGCGTAGGTACACTAATTTTTAGAAAACCGAGGGAAATTTTGATAATGAGTTGTCGCGAGATGTACTTCTGACGTCACACTAACTGTGGATAATAAGTTTTAAATATTTCACCGCCCCTAGGTACAAAAAATATAAACAAGCATCATATCAAAAATCTAATAAAGTGTTATCCAATTAATTTCGGGTAGATTAACATCTAATCTTATAATTTTCCTTGATTTTCAACTAAAATTCCATGCTGACGGTACTTTAGTGTCGTCACTATTTCTGTCGTCACAAAAATATAAACGCAACATCAAAATCTGAAAGTGGGATATTCAATTAATTTCTGACCCACTTTTGCTATTTAGAAATTTTACTACAAAAATGGCGTAGGTACACTAATTTTTAGAAACCGAGGGAAATTTTGATAATGAGTTGTCGCGAGATGTACTTCTGACGTCACACTAACTGTGAATAATAGGTTTTAAATATTTCCGTGTATTTAACGTTAGGTAAACTGTTAAACCAAAGCCAATTTAACAATTTAGTGTCACTCTATAGGAATTCTACTACAAAAATAGCATAAGCTACTTATTTGTATTAATTGGTTCAAGTGAATTTTTTACATTTCACCTGCATATTTTCATATCGTCCAAAAGCTAAAAATTTTAAAAGCATCGGGCAATTTAAACTTGGAAAATTTTTAACGATTTCACTATTTAGTATGACTTCTTGGTCTTAATTATTTAAAATTATTGAAAAATTTACATAATAAATCCTTTTACCTGCATATTTTAATATTGTCAGAAAAATTTAAAAAGCCTCGGGCTATTTAAACATGGAAAATTTTTAACGATTTCACTATTTAGTATGACTTCTTGACATGTATTTTTACTAACATTTCAAAATTTTCAACAGAAAACAAAACGAATTAGTAAGTAGACGTAAGTAGCTATAGAAATTAAAATTTCTAATTTTTGAAATTTTTTAAATTTAAATACAATAAACAGAAATAACAACAAACGTTTGAAATAAATCTTTGCAATATTTTGAATTAAAATTGAAAGTTTTAAATTGATAGAAGGGATAATCGTTTAAGAAAACTAACATATCTTAAAATTAACGTGATTTTATCTCGCTTCTTTGTTCAAACTAATTGCAAGGATTGATACCAAATTCAGCTAGATATACAACATTCAGCCATCGAAATTTGACAATGTAGTAAGAGGTAACATTATTTTTAATGTTAGTATTCCTATAGAGACTCATGACGACAAAAATCGTTTAGTCACTATTTAGTATAATAATAGCATTCAATTCATAAAGTTGATTTTATAGAATGTGAAATAATTGATTTTAACATGTTTGTTTGTTTCTACCCGCAGTTATAGCTAAAAGTTTATTTAAAAAAAAATTTTAATTTAACGTAACTCTTAAAGAATTTCATGGCAGAATATTAGATTTCAAACGTTTATTTGTTATCAAACCCAACATGTACATTGTATTGTATTGCCAGAGGCAGTTTCTAAATTGCTCGGGGTTTGTTAAATATTCTTTTCGCTTAATAACCATACAAAGAGATTTTCACATATTTCGATTTCTTAACAATCTGAAACTAGAAGTTTGTATTTTGGTAAAACATCAATTTTAAACCAAACTTTATGGATGAACTTTAAAATTTTCTTCATACCTTCACGCTTATTTATATATTTTTTAAAATCATAAGAAATTATAAGTTACATTTTTGCAGACATATATTTTTCAAATTTCTAAATAACTATTTTATTAAAATTGTACTTTAATCGCGTATAAAATTCGCAAACAATTATTTTCTGTAAATTCTATAATTTCAGAAAACGACTCGAGTTGTAAACATGTAAATATGAAAGACTGTTGCAGATACAACAATTTTGAGACTCGAGTTGTAACAATGTAAATATTACTTTCATATAATTTCAAACATAAACACAATTTACAAAAACAGATTTATTAAAATTGGTGACATTGAATTATTTGATATGTTACAAACAATAAAATGTAATGTAATGCAATCACAATATAAATTTTCAGCAACCTTTCTTCTTTGTTATTTATACCAACATTAAAACGTTTAGTCCTTTCTATTTTTAGCACAACATGGTTTACCTCGATACTTGATTAAATCTCATAAAGTGGATTTTATAGAGTGTGAAATAATTTATTTTAACCTATAATTTCGAAAACTACAAATTATGCATTTAACAATCTTACGTTAATTACTTGTTGCGTTTTCTGAAATTCCACATAAGTAAATACGAAATAAAATTTAAAAGGCGTATTGACATTTGAAAGCTGCACCAGATTAAACAAATTTTTAAAACGACGTTTCATTTTATCTTTTTAGAATTTTTATAATTTAATGTTAACCCTTTGACTTTACAAACAAACGTGTCTTCATTTTTATTTACCGAAAAAACCTTATAAGCATAATTTTTCGGACCACGTAAAACATCAATTTTAAACCAAACTTTATGGATGAACTTTAAAATTTTCTTCATACCTTCACGCTTATTTATATATTTTTTAAAATCATAAAAATATATAATTTACATTTTTGCAGACATATATTGTTCAAATTTCTAAATAACTATTTTATTAAAATTGTACTTTAATCGCGTATAAAATTCGCAAACAATTATTTTCTGTAAATTCTATAATTTCGAAAAAGACAAATTGTGCATTTAACAAGCTTACGTTAATTACTTGTGTTTTCTGAAATTCCACATAAGGTCTTAATTATTTAAAATTATTGTAAAATTTACATAATAAATCCTTTTACCTGCATATTTTAATATTGTCAGAAAAATTTAAAAAGCCTCGGGCTATTTAAACATGGAAAATTTTTAACGATGTCACTATTTAGTATGACTTCTTGACATGTATTTTTACATTCTATTACAATTATTAGTTTATGTTTTTAATATTTACTTTATAAGCTTAACATTTGCTAACATGGTTAAATTAAAATCATTTGGCTATTTAGAAATTTTACTACAAAATAGCGTAGGTACACTAATTTTTAGAAACCGAGGGAAATTTTGATAATGAGTTGTAGCGAGATGTACTTCTGACATAACACTAACTGTGAATAATAGGTTTTAAATATTTCCGTTTATGAAGCTTAACATTAGGTAAATCGTTAAACAAAGCCGTTTCATCATTTAGTGTCACTCTTTAGGAATTTATTTCACAAATTAAACAAAACAAAAAAACAACTTTTTAAATAGTAACTAGATGGATTTCAACTTTGAAACTGAAGCAGGAGTGCAGCGGTTGGCCCTCGTGGTGTATTGACGATGAAACGAAGGATCGTTATATCGATGAATACTTGGTAAAAGAGGGTGTACCATTAGACAAAAACAATGTATGATTTTAAATAACCTCCAAGACACGTATGTCGAGACTGATCGAAAAATTGTTCGGACCTCCACATACGAGGTGCATTCGAGACCCGAAACGAAAACGTATAGACTGCAGTACACTAAACGACGACGCCTTGAGGGTGAGTACGATACACTTCCTTATGGTTATAAGCAGCAGCAATAATAAACACAGTTTTGTAATACATCTATATTTATAAAATTTATTTTTATTTTTAAAATGTTTGTTGGTAGATAGGAGTAAAGTTGTTGAAGAAGGTAGATCTATTCTTCTTCCAAAATTTTTTCATTATTAACATCCAAAAACATATTCAAAATCCAAAAAAGTGTTTGCTTAAAGCAGTACCGATAATTAAAATTTCACTTACACATAAACTAAGTATAATGAAAAAATAAAAGACATACTCTTTCACAATCACTGATGTCTGCTTTTTTTTCGTCACAATGACGACCCACATTCATTAAACAAAAAAAAAAGGTAAAAACCTTATTTGTAATTTCAATATTTTATTTTTATACATAAATGCAATGTAATATATATAGTAGCCCTACGCATATTCATCTTCTATAAATAAAAAAAATTTCCATCGTTCCTTCAGCAAGTTCAGGCCATATAATAGCCTATTCTGTAACTGGTGATACAGCCATGCAGGTTTCATCTCCTGGTGTTTGTTGTAATTTACTTTTAAAGAAACTGTAAAACAAAACTTTATCGATGAAATCTAAAATTTCCTTCATAACTTCACGCTTAAATGTCTATTTTTTAATCATAATAAAAAAAAATATTTACATTTTTGCAGACTAAAATATACTTCAGATTTCAAAACATTTATTTTTATTGATATTGTGCTTTAATCAGATATAATCTCCGCAAACAATACGTTTTCTGCAAATTCTATAATTTCGAAAAAAGCAAATTGTACATTTAACAAGTTTACGTTAATGACTCGTTGTGTTTTGTGAAATTCAACATAAGTAAATATGAAATGAAATGAAATTCAAAATGCGTGTTAACATTTGAAAGCTGCAAAAGATAACACAAATTTTTTAAAAACGAAGTTTTATCGGCGAAATCTGAAATTTCCATATTACCTTTAGTAAGTTTATTTACAAAATGGTGATCTCTATTAAAGTTAAAACAATCTATTCTTTTTCCAAAATGTTTCATTATTGACATTCAAAAACACTTTTTTGTAAATTGTTTCGTTTTCAAAATATGAAAGGAGAAGAATTTGAATTATTCGCATATTGGTTAGAGATGTGGCCTTTCAGTAAATAACAATTGAATTTTTGCATGCTACTTAACTGTTAAGTTTTATTCATAAATCATTTATTATAACAAAAAATAAAAATAAATTAAAAACAGTCTATACTTTGTCAAAAATTTTTCATCCAAAAACATATCCAAATCCATTCTTAAAAAACGTTTGCTTAAATCACTATTATCAAAGATTGAAAATCTTGGAAAATCTTCATTGCAGACTTCAAATTGCCGAGATTGAGAAAAAAAGGCTGCTCTGAAATAAATACTTTTATTTTGTCAAAATAAAGAAAGAGTTGCTTGTTACAGTTTTTCTTGTATACTGTTTAAGGATTTTAAGCTAACAACAAAAATGTACTTAATAGAGTTTACAAAATTAAATGTAACAGGTGTAGTTCTTGTTATAAAAGTTTAATAAAATAGTTATTTAGAAATTTGAAAAATATATGTCTGCAAAAATGTAAATTATAATTTCTTATGATTTAAAAAAATATATAATTAAGCGTGAAGGTATGAAGGAAATTTTAAAATTTATCCATAAAGTTTGGTTTTAAAATTAATATTTTACCAAATTACAAACTTCTAGTTTCAACTTGTTCATAAATCGAAAAATGTGAAAATCTCTTTGTATCTTTATTAGGCTAAAAGAATATTTAACAAACCCTCGGGCAATTTAAAAACTGCCTCTGGCAATCCAATAATTGTACATGTTGGGATTGATAACAAATTAACGTTTGAAATCTAATATTACTAAATAGCTTACAACAAAATTTGGACTGTTATTAACTAAATTGCAATTAAATATATTTAAAACTCTAACACGCATACATTATTCATTTTTAAGTAATTCTGTGAAACTCTACAATAAATTAGAAAATGAACTAAAAAATGAATAATGTATGCGTGTTAGAGTTTTAAATATATTTAATTGCAATTTAGTTAATAACAGTCCAAATTTTGTTGTAAGCTATTTAGTAATATTAGATTTCAAACGTTAATTTGTTATCAATCCCAACATGTACAATTATTGGATTGCCAGAGGCAGTTTTTAAATTGCCCGAGGGTTTGTTAAATATTCTTTTAGCCTAATAAAGATACAAAGAGATTTTCACATTTTTCGATTTATGAACAAGTTGAAACTAGAAGTTTGTAATTTGGTAAAATATTAATTTTAAAACCAAACTTTATGGATAAATTTTAAAATTTCCTTCATACCTTCACGCTTAATTATATATTTTTTTAAATCATAAGAAATTATAATTTACATTTTTGCAGACATATATTTTTCAAATTTCTAAATAACTATTTTATTAAACTTTTATAACAAGAACTACACCTGTTACATTTAATTTTGTAAACTCTATTAAGTACATTTTTGTTGTTAGCTTAAAATCCTTAAACAGTATACAAGAAAAAATTATAAAACTGTAACAAGCAACTCTTTCTTTATTTTGACAAAATAAAAGTATTTATTTCAGAGCAGCCTTTTTTTCTCAATCTCGGCAATTTGAAGTCTGCAATGAAGATTTTCCAAGATTTTCAATCTTTGATAATAGTGATTTAAGCAAACGTTTTTTAAGAATGGATTTGGATATGTTTTTGGATGAAAAATTTTTGACAAAGTATAGACTGTTTTTAATTTATTTTTATTTTTTGTTATAATAAATGATTTATGAATAAAACTTAACAGTTAAGTAGCATGCAAAAATTCAATTGTTATTTACTGAAAGGCCACATCTCCAACCAATATGCGAATAATTCAAATTCTTCTCCTTTCATATTTTGAAAACGAAACAATTTACAAAAAAGTGTTTTTGAATGTCAATAATGAAACATTTTGGAAAAAGAATAGATTGTTTTAACTTTAATAGAGATCACCATTTTGTAAATAAACTTACTAAAGGTAATATGGAAATTTCAGATTTCGCCGATAAAACTTCGTTTTTAAAAAATTTGTGTTATCTTTTGCAGCTTTCAAATGTTAACACGCATTTTGAATTTCATTTCATTTCATATTTACTTATGTTGAATTTCACAAAACACAACGAGTCATTAACGTAAACTTGTTAAATGTACAATTTGCTTTTTTCGAAATTATAGAATTTGCAGAAAACGTATTGTTTGCGGAGATTATATCTGATTAAAGCACAATATCAATAAAAATAAATGTTTTGAAATCTGAAGTATATTTTAGTCTGCAAAAATGTAAATATTTTTTTTTATTATGATTAAAAAATAGACATTTAAGCGTGAAGTTATGAAGGAAATTTTAGATTTCATCGATAAAGTTTTGTTTTACAGTTTCTTTAAAAGTAAATTACAACAAACACCAGGAGATGAAACCTGCATGGCTGTATCACCAGTTACAGAATAGGCTATTATATGGCCTGAACTTGCTGAAGGAACGATGGAAATTTTTTTTATTTATAGAAGATGAATATGCGTAGGGCTACTATATATATTACATTGCATTTATGTATAAAAATAAAATATTGAAATTACAAATAAGGTTTTTACCTTTTTTTTTTGTTTAATGAATGTGGGTCGTCATTGTGACGAAAAAAAAGCAGACATCAGTGATTGTGAAAGAGTATGTCTTTTATTTTTTCATTATACTTAGTTTATGTGTAAGTGAAATTTTAATTATCGGTACTGCTTTAAGCAAACACTTTTTTGGATTTTGGATATGTTTTTGGATGTTAATAATGAAAAAATTTTGGAAGAAGAATAGATCTACCTTCTTCAACAACTTTACTCTTATCTACCAACAAACATTTTAAAAATAAAAATAAATTTTATAAATATAGATGTATTACAAAACTGTGTTTATTATTGCTGCTGCTTATAACCATAAGGAAGTGTATCGTACTCACCCTCAAGGCGTCGTCGTTTAGTGTACTGCAGTCTATACGTTTTCGTTTCGGGTCTCGAATGCACCTCGTATGTGGAGGTCCGAACAATTTTTCGATCAGTCTCGACATACGTGTCTTGGAGATTATTTAAAATCATACATTGTTTTTGTCTAATGGTACACCCTCTTTTACCAAGTATTCATCGATATAACGATCCTTCGTTTCATCGTCAATACACCACGAGGGCCAACCGCTGCACTCCTGCTTCAGTTTCAAAGTTGAAATCCATCTAGTTACTATTTAAAAAGTTGTTTTTTTGTTTTGTTTAATTTGTGAAATAAATTCCTAAAGAGTGACACTAAATGATGAAACGGCTTTGTTTAACGATTTACCTAATGTTAAGCTTCATAAACGGAAATATTTAAAACCTATTATTCACAGTTAGTGTTATGTCAGAAGTACATCTCGCTACAACTCATTATCAAAATTTCCCTCGGTTTCTAAAAATTAGTGTACCTACGCTATTTTGTAGTAAAATTTCTAAATAGCCAAATGATTTTAATTTAACCATGTTAGCAAATGTTAAGCTTATAAAGTAAATATTAAAAACATAAACTAATAATTGTAATAGAATGTAAAAATACATGTCAAGAAGTCATACTAAATAGTGACATCGTTAAAAATTTTCCATGTTTAAATAGCCCGAGGCTTTTTAAATTTTTCTGACAATATTAAAATATGCAGGTAAAAGGATTTATTATGTAAATTTTACAATAATTTTAAATAATTAAGACCTTATGTGGAATTTCAGAAAACACAAGTAATTAACGTAAGCTTGTTAAATGCACAATTTGTCTTTTTCGAAATTATAGAATTTACAGAAAATAATTGTTTGCGAATTTTATACGCGACTAAAGTACAATTTTAATAAAATAGTTATTTAGAAATTTGAACAATATATGTCTGCAAAAATGTAAATTATATATTTTTATGATTTTAAAAAATATATAAATAAGCGTGAAGGTATGAAGAAAATTTTAAAGTTCATCCATAAAGTTTGGTTTAAAATTGATGTTTTACGTGGTCCGAAAAATTATGCTTATAAGGTTTTTTCGGTAAATAAAAATGAAGACACGTTTGTTTGTAAAGTCAAAGGGTTAACATTAAATTATAAAAATTCTAAAAAGATAAAATGAAACGTCGTTTTAAAAATTTGTTTAATCTGGTGCAGCTTTCAAATGTCAATACGCCTTTTAAATTTTATTTCGTATTTACTTATGTGGAATTTCAGAAAACGCAACAAGTAATTAACGTAAGATTGTTAAATGCATAATTTGTAGTTTTCGAAATTATAGGTTAAAATAAATTATTTCACACTCTATAAAATCCACTTTATGAGATTTAATCAAGTATCGAGGTAAACCATGTTGTGCTAAAAATAGAAAGGACTAAACGTGTTAATGTTGGTATAAATAACAAAGAAGAAAGGTTGCTGAAAATTTATATTGTGATTGCATTACATTACATTTTATTGTTTGTAACATATCAAATAATTCAATGTCACCAATTTTAATAAATCTGTTTTTGTAAATTGTGTTTATGTTTGAAATTATATGAAAGTAATATTTACATTGTTACAACTCGAGTCTCAAAATTGTTGTATCTGCAACAGTCTTTCATATTTACATGTTTACAACTCGAGTCGTTTTCTGAAATTATAGAATTTACAGAAAATAATTGTTTGCGAATTTTATACGCGATTAAAGTACAATTTTAATAAAATAGTTATTTAGAAATTTGAAAAATATATGTCTGCAAAAATGTAACTTATAATTTCTTATGATTTTAAAAAATATATAAATAAGCGTGAAGGTATGAAGAAAATTTTAAAGTTCATCCATAAAGTTTGGTTTAAAATTGATGTTTTACCAAAATACAAACTTCTAGTTTCAGATTGTTAAGAAATCGAAATATGTGAAAATCTCTTTGTATGGTTATTAAGCGAAAAGAATATTTAACAAACCCCGAGCAATTTAGAAACTGCCTCTGGCAATACAATACAATGTACATGTTGGGTTTGATAACAAATAAACGTTTGAAATCTAATATTCTGCCATGAAATTCTTTAAGAGTTACGTTAAATTAAAATTTTTTTTTAAATAAACTTTTAGCTATAACTGCGGGTAGAAACAAACAAACATGTTAAAATCAATTATTTCACATTCTATAAAATCAACTTTATGAATTGAATGCTATTATTATACTAAATAGTGACTAAACGATTTTTGTCGTCATGAGTCTCTATAGGAATACTAACATTAAAAATAATGTTACCTCTTACTACATTGTCAAATTTCGATGGCTGAATGTTGTATATCTAGCTGAATTTGGTATCAATCCTTGCAATTAGTTTGAACAAAGAAGCGAGATAAAATCACGTTAATTTTAAGATATGTTAGTTTTCTTAAACGATTATCCCTTCTATCAATTTAAAACTTTCAATTTTAATTCAAAATATTGCAAAGATTTATTTCAAACGTTTGTTGTTATTTCTGTTTATTGTATTTAAATTTAAAAAATTTCAAAAATTAGAAATTTTAATTTCTATAGCTACTTACGTCTACTTACTAATTCGTTTTGTTTTCTGTTGAAAATTTTGAAATGTTAGTAAAAATACATGTCAAGAAGTCATACTAAATAGTGAAATCGTTAAAAATTTTCCATGTTTAAATAGCCCGAGGCTTTTTAAATTTTTCTGACAATATTAAAATATGCAGGTAAAAGGATTTATTATGTAAATTTTTCAATAATTTTAAATAATTAAGACCAAGAAGTCATACTAAATAGTGAAATCGTTAAAAATTTTCCAAGTTTAAATTGCCCGAGGCTTTTAAAATTTTTAGCTTTTGGACGATATGAAAATATGCAGGTGAAATGTAAAAAATTCACTTGAACCAATTAATACAAATAAGTAGCTTATGCTATTTTTGTAGTAGAATTCCTATAGAGTGACACTAAATTGTTAAATTGGCTTTGGTTTAACAGTTTACCTAACGTTAAATACACGGAAATATTTAAAACCTATTATTCACAGTTAGTGTGACGTCAGAAGTACATCTCGCGACAACTCATTATCAAAATTTCCCTCGGTTTCTAAAAATTAGTGTACCTACGCCATTTTTGTAGTAAAATTTCTAAATAGCAAAAGTGGGTCAGAAATTAATTGAATATCCCACTTTCAGATTTTGATGTTGCGTTTATATTTTTGTGACGACAGAAATAGTAACGTCACTAAAGTACCGTCAGCATGGAATTTTAGTTGAAAATCAAGGAAAATTATAAGATTAGATGTTAATCTACCCGAAATTAATTGGATAACACTTTATTAGATTTTTGATATGATGCTTGTTTATATTTTTTGTACCTAGGGGCGGTGATTAAAACTTATTATTCACAGTTAGTGTGACGTCAGAAGTACATCTCGCGACAACTCATTATCAAAATTTCCCTCTGTTTTCTAAAAATTAGTGTACCTACGCTATTTTTGTAGTAAAATTTCTAAATAGCCAAACTATTTTATTTTAAACATGTTAGCAAATGTTAAGCTTATAAAGTAAATATTTAAAAAACATATCCGTTGTTAACGTATTATTTCATTAATTGATTATTAGGTTTGATCAGGTATTGATCTGCATTTTTCGTAAGTATAGCACATGTTAATCTACCCGAAATTAATTGGATAACACTTTATTAGATTTTTGATATGATGCTTGTTTATATTTTTTGTACCTAGGGGCGGTGTTCTTGTGACGAAAATTCGCTGACGTAAGTTTGAAGTCACTTACGTGACCTTGATTGGAATGCAATTAACCTTTGGAATGCAATTAGACATTGGAATGCAATTAGACATTAAAATGCAATTAGCAATGCAATTAGACTCAGGGTGATGACTAAGTGGTACCCCTGTTCTACTGACCGTCACAAAGAAAGAGATACAAATCAAGTTTCTAGCTCTATTAGCCTACGAAATTTATAAAAGGAGAAGTGGCTAACTTTTGTACAATATTTTTTCAAAATTTTTAATGTATTTTTAACTTCACAGTTACCAATTACTTAAAACTGTTTGTACGTTGTAACATTGTGTTTTCCTACAGCTGGTCTTCAAGGTTCATGCAGATTTGTCAACTCGAAAATAACTTGTATTGGTCGCCAATTCGAAGCTAAAAAGTTAAAAAAAACCTTTAGATTTGTCTTGAGGTTTTTTTTTATCAGATTCCGTTTATAGGTTTAAAAAATTCGTAGTCTCATTGAAATGCTACAAAAGAAACATATCTTTTTTTTTTTTTTTAAAGAATCATGAAGCCGTGCGTGAGCACGACCCCATGATTCCTATCCCACCCCCTTACCCGGGCTCAGCGGACTTGCGCTCTTTCACCGGTCTATCATGCACCCCACCCCTGAAGACATGCAACCCAACATACACACCTACATACACCATCCATGGACCCGTCGGATTTAACTTGTTCAGAAAAATTACTGCCGAGCAGTGGATTCGAACCAGCTGCCATTGAGAGTCTAGTTTCAAAGCCTGGGACTTTAACCACTAGACCACCCGCCGGCCCGGAAACATATCTAACTTCTGGTTCCGGTTTAGGATTTTTTAAAGCTTTTTTTTTTCGATGATTTTTGATACACTGTGTCCATAAACTAACTTTTGAACGACTTGATATTTTTTTACAAAATTTGGTGTGCTGTAATGGGAAATTAAATACTATTTTTCAAACCATATTAAAATTTTGTATCATTCAAAATGGCGACTGGGCGTTATGTTTTTTAAATGCAAAGAGGAGTCGAGTGACACCTCATTGTAAAGGTCTTTTAGTTCTGCGTCTGATCCTAGAGTTTCAAAGAAAAATATTATTCAGCCATAACAAAATGGCGGATTTTAAACAAATGGGCTCACTCAATTCAAATTTGTTTTGATTTTTGTATACAGGGTCGAGTGACACCTCATTTGAAAGGTCTTTTAGTTCTGCGGTTGATCCTAGAATTTCAAAGAAAAATATTAAGCCATAACGAAATGACGGATTGTAAACCAATGGACTCACTCCCAGAAATATCTCAGATGGCTTGAAATAATATTGAAAACGTTATGTTCCAACAAGACGGTGCGCCGCCTCATTATTATAGGCCTGTTTCTGACTTTCTCAACGGACATTTTCTTGGAAGATGGATTTGTAGGCGGGGGCCTGTAGAATAGCCGGCTCATTCCCCAGATTTAACTTCCTTAGATTTTTTTCTATGGGAATATCTGAAATCGAAAGTGTACAGAACCCGTCCAGAAATAATTGAGGAACTGCAGTAACGCATTACAGAAGTTTGCAGAAATATCACTCCAGAAACTTATGAAAATGTAAGGCAGGAACCGACTTTTTATGTGCCAAGAAGTGAATGGTAAACATTTCGAACACTTAATTTAATTAATTTAAGCTTTAATTCTTAGTTTTTTTAAATAGACTTCTTTATCTTCAAACGTTGTCATTTTGTTATGGTTAAATATTTTTTTTTTGAAACTTTAGGATCAGACGCAGATCTAGAAGACCTTTCTAATGAGGTGTCACTCGACCCCCTTTTCCATTTAAAGAAAAACTAACTCAAAATGGCGCCCAGTCGCCATTTTGGATGATACAAAATTTTAATATGGTCTGCAAAAATAGTATTTAATTACCCATTATAGCACACCAAATTTTGTAGAAAAATATCAATTCGTTCAAAAGTTAGTTAGGGAGGGAGGGTCGTTACTTTATGGACACAGTGTATACTTCTGAGTTGCAAAGCGTATCAAAATCGACCCACCATTAACAGATATTTTTTTGAAAAAAACTTTTTTAGGTTTTTAGGACAGTGGCAAGTGTTTTTCTAAGTCTAGTAAAATTAATGTTTCTCAGCCGCATGAAAATTGGGAATTTGTTCTAATATTGATGCATACAAATGCAATAGGTCTCATTAATGTAGAGAGACATACAAGACAGTATAATAGCCGCAGTACATTATCTATTTAAACTTTAGTAAACTAACTGCTGCAAATAGTACAGCTGTAATGAAACTTGTTTTATTTTTTTAGCCTCTAGTACCGTTTCAACTTTCAATCACCATACTTAAACATATCTGTAGGCGTAGCCAGCCCATCCAGAACAAAAAAAAATAATTGCATGAGATTAAAATAATTACTCTGTTATTAAATTGTAAATAATGTAACTTTAATAGTAACAACAACAAAAATAAACAAAACATTTGTTTTCTTTAACTATTCACAGAATTTTTTGTTGTTGTGGTATATCACAAAAAAACTATGCGTTATTTAAAGTTAATTCAACAAAACTTGAAGCTTGCGCGAAACATCCTAAACTGTTTCGTGTTGACTTTCTCGTCCCTCCAAGCGTCAGTGTGCATCGTAGCGCTGTACAGAGCGTCGCGGCGCTTAAAAGTCTATCACGTGCGGCGCAAAACTCGTTGTTGCTATCAGTGACAATACGCTTCCTATTTGGTTTTATGGTATTTGTGCATCATGGATAACAAAGTTTGCTTCCTCCTTCGATAAAATTGCCTTCGGTATAAAAGCACATAAAGCAGGCGAGTAAAAGTTTTCCATTCATAAATAATTTGATAGCTCTACATTTTCATTGTGAAAGGAATTTGTCAACCACTACTTAATTTCTTTTGAACATGAATAAAATATTGTAATATTTATAGTTTTCACATATTACGCAATGAACGTGATGTGCTTGTTTTTACAGAAATTACAGATGTAGTTTTCACGCTAATACAGCACAAAAGTCATTCATTTAATTATGTTCTACTTCAAATGAATAATGGATTAATTAGTAAAAATTAACAACAAAGTTACCAAGCGTAATTTTTGTTACATTATAAACTTGTTCGATGCCGACGACTGTACAGTTTTTGATGAGATAAAACACGTAACGCATTAGATCTTATTGAGGCTATTGAGATACCTAAATATAATGTATTGTGTCTATTGTACAGCCAAAATGACCACTAGGTAGATATAAATAAAAGGTATAGCAACTCTTAAATTATACTTTTTTCTGTTTTATTGATTACTACATAAAACTAGCATAATAAAATGCTGTTGTTAATTTATAAAAGCAATATGTTTTATTTATATGTAATTTTCAAAAAATTAAACTTTAGCCTCATTTTTTTGGCTAAAACGTTTATTGGATTTCACAACAATTTAATACAACAGAATTGTTTTTTACAATTATTTAACTATTTGTTCTCTAAGATTCAAATCTCAAGCCTGCATATTTCCATTAATGTTAAAAATGCTGTATGACTGTTCTTAGTGTTTTTAAATATTTTCCGATTAAAAAACTAAACAAAAAAATGGTTCAGTAATGAAACCATGAAATCAAGTAAAACGTAACCCTAAACTAATAGAAAAAGTTTGAACTAATGCTATTCTACTTTCTCGCATTGATGCTGTTCGGAGTTTAACATCATTAAATCTAATATAATCTCTACCAGGTTTGTTTTAGAAAAGGAAATAGAAAAATAAACATGTTTATTACACCCTAATGCCGTTGGTATTAATTCTCTACGTTTTAGGGCCCTGCTAGGCAACTAAAAAAACGTGAAAATTTGTGCTGTTGGTCTATTCCTCTGTTACATATACTTTCTCTAGCAAAAACGTCTCTACGCTGATAAACGAAACTAAGATAACTCGTACGATGTATCCTTCAAATAAACTTTATTGGAATCGAGATTGATCCATCACACTAGAGGAAGTCGGAATTAGGGAGGAATGCTTAGATAAAATGTTATACTTTTTAGAGAAAAACAGAGAAATACGAATTTCTTATGTAAAAAAAAATGTTACCGCTGTTACTGCTCCCACTTTATTTGTAAAGTTGTAGTAGACAACACCAGTATTGGCTTAGCAACCAACCGGTCCCGAGTTCGAATCTCGGGTTTGCCATATATGCATGGATTTGTCGATGCATGTTAGATAAAGGTTAATAACCTTGGTAGGTGATGCCCCCATAATGCAAATTATAAAAAAATATTTAATTGTGCAAAGAGCGCTATGTAACCTCATTATCCGACAACCGTGTAACTAAATACATGCAAGTAGATTACAAACATTAACCCTTTGACGAATGGCGTGCATGATCCGAGTAGAGAAGATGCCTTAAAGGGGAGCTTAGACAAAATATTGAATTATGTCGAAAAATCGACGAAACCAACCCGTTAAAATTGCAGTGCCCAACGTCTTGTCATAATGATGAATTTGGACTATGAAACCTACTTCAAATAGAAATGGCAAAAAATAAATAGGTCGGTCACCGCAAAACACGGAAAATCCCCTGATTACTCAAATCGCTAAGCAAAAACGTTGTTACCTCGCCTATTGCCTCTTCATTATATTTTGAAGTTAAGAAAATTGTTTCATATAACTTACTGTAAATTTTGAAGCCAAGCTACAGTTAATAGTTTTGCAAGCATTATCCCTTGAAGAAAAGAAAGAAAATGGCATCGATAACTCCCTAAAACGAAATATTAATGCGACAATGCGTATAAATGATTTTAAAATAACCTACAAAGTTATATTTTCAAGGTCATACGGCTATAGATGTCGATACGAAGTTATTATAACCACGACTTCTTAGCGATTCTTAGTCTTTAGTTTTCAAGGTAAAATAAGCATTTTGACACCAGCAAAACACTATTGCATACTAAAATTATTGAAACAATGATTTTGAGTGAAGGCATTTACATGTACAGTGACTCATAGAAGAGTTATATATGTCGCAGAAGTGTAATTGGAAACCAATAGGCGTGGAAGCATAACGAAAACCATTACCAACTGCTATATCGTGTTTAATGTTTTCTTAAATTTTTCATATTTTTTTATGGATAGCCTTAACCAACTTTAAAAATTTTACACTGGTGAAGGGTATACAACATGTTTAACAACCCTGGGTAATTAGAAACGTGTTGAGGTGGAATTAATTTATATTATTAATTTTAAACCGCCCTGTTGAACCTTTTCGGCGTTTAATGTACTGTACAATATTAATAACAGAGGTTTACGGGAGAAAAATTAATATCATAAACAGTTTTACGATCACAATTTTAGTGCCAATTTTATGTAGGTTATAGAGCATGTGAGTAAATCTAGTCTATCTACAGCGACTGTTAAAATCAATGATATTTAATACATTTTAAACGCACAAAATTATCCGATATATAAGGAATAAGTAGCGTTTTTTTCAACGGCCTAACATTTTTCTAAATTTATAATTGAATATTATCACCGTTTTGCGGTTACCATTAGGCATAATCTCGAGAATAATCAAAACATAGGGTTGGTGCAATAAATTAAAATTACTATTATATTAATCTGTTACGGTTTCGTGAACTATTATAAATTCTAACAGTTTACAAAACCGCATTGTTTATAAAAATAATATACTACTCGTAAAATAATCAATTACGCAAAATATCCATTTTTAAATCAGTGCCAATCAACTTTAATACATGTAGTTCGGATGGAAATAGAATCATTTTCTTGGCTTATTTATGTTACAGAACGCGTATTTTGAATACAATGCAATCTTTAATTAACTAAAATAGTTTTGCCTTATCGATTGGTTATTTGTTTAGCAATTTATTTTATTTCAAGTTATTGATTTGTGAAAAGTTACAGTTAAATAGTCGAAGCTGTATATAGAAATTTTTAAAAATTTGATACCACGTTACGCCTAGAACATTCCAGCTAAAAGAAAATGTTTCTGTGTTAATTAAAAAAAAACATGCATTTCCAATTTTCAGAAATTCAGAGGCACAACTGAAGTTATAGCCTATATCTTTATATCTATAAATCGCGTGGTTAGTTTTTGAGCAGTATTTTACTGAAAATTTTTCACAATCTTAAAAAAAAATTTAAATTACAGTTTTCCCCTTTTCTTTAAATCTCTCGTACATTGTATTCCGCTAGGGCTATTATAATACCAAATAATGTTCCAATGTGGTAACTCGTTTTTTTAGTAATGATTGCACGTCGAAATTTAAAAAAAATTGTAGCGGCCGCCGATTTAAAGCTAGAAAGTTAAATAAAAGCATACGATTTTTGGTTTTCTATCAGATTCCGTTGTCAGATTTAGAAAATTCAATTTTTGGAGGAAATGCTACTAAAAAACAACATGTCTATTGTCTAGCTCCGCTTACGGTTTCGGATTTTTGTACAGCTTACTGCCAGTGGATTTTAGATGTAATCCTATACTGCAAAGATCATTAAAATTTAACCATAGCTTCGGTAACTGTACTCACGCGAATTATACGTACAAAAACACACACCCATCTGCAAACATACAGTCTTTTAAACAACTTTATTGAATTACTGGGGGCTGAAACATGTATTGTCGTAAAAAATCTTGAGTTAAAAATTATATATGAAATTAATACTTATTGAAAACGCAAACTTACAAAATTTTGATATTATAGCATTTTTAGTTTTAGAAAGCTGCTAAATGATTTAAAATTAAAGCCTAGCTGGTAGAGTTTTCAACAACTTAGTGGCGAAACACTATGCCACGACGTTCTCATAATTACATTTTTGTTTCGAAACATATTTTACAACATATAAGCATAGTGTAAAACACGTATAAGAAAATCAGATTGTTAAAAAAATAAACTTATAGTAATGCTGGCTACGTAAATTAAAACATTATTACCATCGTGTTACTTTCGATATCGCACAACAGGCAGATACGACCTTTCGTCATAACGCGGCAGTGCTATAAACAGAAAATGTTCTGAAACGGGGGCCGTCTTGTGGCACACTGGCAAGTCAAACGTCTTTATACTCTACTAGTGTTACCCCAGCGCACAATGCACTGACAGACAGCGTTGACAGAACCGACTAAATGATAAGTCACGTGATGCATTAGTTCCATAAGGGAGACGCGACGTTAGTGTAGATGTCGCCTCAAGTTAAGCGCGTCTAGCAGACTTTCATATATATTATAAATTAAAATAATTGTTATTGAAAAATCGACGTAGAATAAAAATATAAAAATGTTTCATGTTCCATCTGAGGATAGAGACCTTTCATTGAAAAAAAAATGGTCCAAATTGGTGAAGCGGTAGCCTCTGGAGAAACCCGAGAAAAAAACCCTTGGAGCTTTTATATATGTATGGATATGGATGCTTCGTTTCGCTGCATATCTATCAAGAAGTGCACAAAAAGATATAATATAAACTGTTTGTGCTGACTGACATAATGCAATAAGATCTTACCGGTTAGTTATTCTGCATATTTTTATTTTGTGCGAAAGACATTATTTTTTACGAAAATCAATTTTCTTAAAATTCTAAAGAACACCAAAGATCCAATAGTAAATTTGTCAGCGATCACTTTGATGGGAGGAGACACATTAGACAATTTGAATAGTATAGAATGTGGAAGTTAGGCTTATAATTTTATATAACAACCACTCATGGCAATTTAGCTTAAAAAGAAATGTTTTAACGCCCCCTTTATATATTATTATAAAAGAAACAAAAATTAAAAAAAAAATTAATATGGGACGTCACAGGGAAATTAGCACATTTTAATACCTACCAAGTTCTACCTGTTCGTTGGCTTTATAAGCATACATAATTTAAAAAAAATTGTGGCCGGTTTTCAAGCGGATATTTTTATAATTTGCCTAAATTTTGTAGTTTATGGTTTCAAAAGATCTCTTAGATAGTAACATCTATGCGTATTGCAAAATCAAAGTTTTTGCCAATCTGGCATCTCATTTTTCAGTAAATAAGCGTTAGAACAAAAATTTTTTAAACATACAATTAGTCGCCATTTTACTACAAATTGTTAGGAAAAAAACTGTAGTTGAGTTTTACCGCTCTCCATTATACATTGTCCCTGAATTAAAAAAATTCCGACTTAAAATCAAATTTCTTAAAAACGTATGTCAGTATAACTTCTGTTTTTGGTTCCGTATCGTAAAAATCCTGTTTTACCCATGAATTTTTGTTATAGATATTTTACATTTCATTAGCATTGTTTTAGTAGTTCCTGAGATTATACATTACATATACACAGCCACACGCAACACATGCAAAACACACATTTTTAAAACCCAAATTTTGGGTTATTCCTGGAAGTTCAAAACATGTATTTCTATTAAAATTTCAACACCAAAAATTTTCACGAGCATAATACATTTACATAGTCACAGAATACAAAAATCTGTCGGGAACCGCCTCGAGATTTTCCTCACATAAGCCCGCTGCTTAAAATTGTTAATAAATTTCCCGTATTTTTTGAAATTAGATTGTGTAAGATATTTAACAGTTTATTAAAGCAGATGAACTACACTGAGCGCTGTTACTTAACTAGCAAATAATTTCTGTACATTTTATCAATGTAAATCTATATCGAAAATTGCTGACTGGTTCCGTGCGGTGACGTCAGTTATGCCGACCGCGAAACTATTAATATAAACATCCAAACATGTACTTGCAAGAACCAAAGACAACATTTTACAACAATATTTGCGTGGGGGTGACCGGGGAAGATAAGTAGATTGCGCTTGTGCAAATCGGCTATTGGACATGCGTAGAATACAAATCTGAGCTTTTTTCAATGCGCCTATATTCAAGTAGAGCACCCCTCCCTACCACTCTTATTTTTTTGCAAGAGTTATTTTGTTTTAAAACATCTGATAATCTGTACTTGCAAACAATGTTTATCCGCTGGAAGCGGAAAATCGATTTTCGAGAAAAATGTTGATTAAACTGTTCAGGTAAATGACCAAAAGGAAACTCCCTACAGTTTTCTCAATGGGAGGTTGTCCTTATGGCCATTTGACATGTCTATACCAATTTTTCAGGCGAAATGAGTAAATTTTTGAATAGCCCAAAAATCGACGCGGGAGAGACCGGGGTGGCAGGCAGATCGCGCTTACGCAGATCAGTTAGTCGACATACGTAAAATACAACTAATACTCTTTTAAGCAGAATCAATCTCGCTTGGTTTTTCGGAATTCTCGGAACCTAAAAACTGCATATCTATTATAATTTTAAGTACCGAAACTTTAGCGACAACAATACCTTCCTCTAGCGAGAAGGGTAAATAACATAGTTATCAATATATTAATGGCACTTTTTAAACATTTGGAAATCTTTTAGTTATTAGTCGGGGCACCTAATCTGCCGATGCACGTCACAGGCATTTACAAATTTATTACGTTTACATTTTACGTTTTTACCTCATCTCCGCTAGATTCTTAGAGTGAATAAGACATGAACTATTATTTACTCTAGGAGTAGGATACAGAATAGTATAAATGCAGTAAGGTTGTGACGTCGTCAGATGTTTGTGACGTGCATCGGCTCCGTGCCCCAACTATACATTGTACCACATTCTATTTTAAATTATAATATCCACTACAACACGCTTGTTTTTTTTTATTTTGTTCATTAAAAATGTATCATGGATAGTCACGATATGGGACAAGTAAGCAGCTTGCTGGCACTAAATGCTGATACTCACTGTTTTCAGGTACTGTATGCTTAGTTCTTTTGCTGTCTTCACTAATCTATAAATTGAAAGTTGAAATGTATCTTGAAATTAAACTAAATACTCAGTCTTGGTAGATAGTTTCTGGTTTTAATTTAAATTTAATTTAAATTGTAAGTTATTAAATGCAAGCAAGGAGTGCTGTAGTAAAGCAACAAAATAATTAATGGTTTACATTTTTCTACAGTAAATGACAAGCTTATAAAGAAAAGATCTGCCTACCAAGTGTTATAAAAAAACTCGGTTGTAACAAGATGCAATATTTAATTAAAACACATTTAAAACAGTGACGCTTGCACATGAAATTCCGAGGTAGAACTAATGTTGCTGTAAAAATCTCAAGGCAATCCCGTCGATAGCTTTTAAAAAGCATTAAGGTTTTTTGCTAAGTGCATCTTCACAACTTAAAAACGATTAAAAATAGAACAAGTAGTAGTAGCACTGACGCCACAGCTTTGTAACTTAAAAACAATTTAAAAGAATTATGAATTACTGAAGCTGCGAAAGCTTCGTAATTAAAATTTAGAATAAAAACTTTTATAAAATAAGAACAATTATCTAAAACTACTTTATTGAATTTTCTGAAATCATCAAAACTTTCAAGGATTTTCCGAGGATAACGTCAAGGACATAAAGCAGTAACGAATTTTACATCCACATCGTTCTAGTACATATTTACTGTAAATGTACTTAAACTACCTGCTTTTGCTGGTTTTCTTAAATTTGTACAGGGTCCATCAATACCGCCGCAAAAACAGTGCAAAACTGCCGTTCTTTGATAGTTCTATTATTATTAAAGATAGAAAAAAGCTGTTGATAATAAAATGCTGCCTATCTTAAAATTATTTTCAATTATACTGGGTGTTTGGTTACGCTCGTATAGCATTTTAATTTGTTATTTTAAACACAACGACCTGTATATTATTAAATTTTTAGATTTTAATATTTAATTATAGATAAAAAGTTATTTTTGAGTTAAATGCATTTCTGCAAAGTTTTGACATTTGTAGACTATTATCAAAATATTAATATTTAGGATACAGAGAAGTTTAACTTTCAGTGTTTTAAACAGATTATTATTAGCACATTATACAATATTTAGGGCTATGTTAAAAAAAAGCAGATTATTTCACAGAGTGTTCATAATTTGTTATACATTTTACAAATCTCCATAACTTTTGTTTCAATAACTTTTGCTTTTTAAATACAATACCTAGTATTTTTTACCACACTCAAAAGTAGAATTAATTTTTTTTCGGTTTAATATAGATAGGGTTTTGTATACTAAAAATTAATATTTCCATTTAATATCGTGCTTTTTTAAAATGTTGCTTATAAACCGCCAATTAAAATTGGTTTGCTTTAAAAAACAAAACAAAAACTTTTTTATGATTTTATGGTTAAAGCGGCAAAGAGTTTTTAAATTATTTTTACATATTGCTGTACATGTCAAAAATTTATTGCAATATTTTTTTAACGAAAATGATAACGGTGCTAAAAGTTTTAATTTATTTACAAGAGGTAGGAATAAAAACACAAACTTAAATTTAAGAAAATACTGCTTAAGAAAAAGACAACAAGAAACACAATACTTTAAACAGAAACAACAACAACAACAACAACGAAACAATTTATTATTAGTTCATTTTGCTACTATTGATGCACTAAATGTTTTAAGATATGCTCATCTTCCTATAAACACACGAATGCGATTTTTGAAAAAGTTTTGAACATTGTCTAAAATTTAAGGTGTAATATTTCTAAAGGGCGTCCGAACTTATGGTGGTCGCAGGGTCACGATATATTACATTTTTAATATTGGCCCTTAAAAATTCACTGGGTTGTGGTCGGGAGATCTAGGTGCCCAGTATACAGCAAATTGAGAAAGTGATTTGTTTTGGAACTTGAAACATAATGAAAGAAAGTTTCCGTTTTGATGACGCACCAATTTTAATTTTCAATTTACAAAAAAATTAAAGAAAGTACGAAAATACATAGAAATATTAATTTTTGGTATAACAAACCATACATAAAATCGAAAAAAATTTTTATTCTACAATAGCGAAACTCGTTGCCTGCGCCCCCGCTGCTTTAGAAAACTTATTTTCATAATGTAATAAATAAGCTGTGTTGAGATGCAAGACATGAGTCCCGCAGTATTGCCGTACTACTAAGTAATCATGAGAATGTGTATTATATTTTAGTTACATCTCTACCCACCATGATCGAAATTAAATAATCTTTAAAATAAATGTACCCGGTTTTTCTTGAAATTGAACCCGCTCATTGTTTTTCAATTTTATTTATTACATTTAAAACTGTTCTAACTGTAGAAAATTATAGCACTTACATACAGCTGACAAAGATCCACTTTTATAGTCCAAATATTAGATACTAACCGCGTTTATATATTTTAGATTAGATTGGACTGTTTTAAAAATACTGGGTGTTGCATTTGAAAAACAGTGATTGAAATTTCAAGTTTTGTTAAATGAACAATAAATTATGGATACACTGCCTAATAATCAGCTGTTTTTAATATACCACCAAATGCTCAATGTGTTAATAAATTGCAAAATAAAAAAACGTAAACGCTAATGGTATCTAAAATTATAATTTTTTAATATTAGTCAACAAATCGAGTGTCTAAAGGCAGGATATCGTAACAGTGTTTAACATAATTTTACAGAAACAATAAAAATTAAAAGAAAATTAACTCGTAAGTGAAGCAGGCGACCCACAACCAACAATTATCTATATTTTATACAAGGTACTGTTTTTCTACTTTATCAACACGTTTCAACTAAATATCTTAAACGTTTCTTAACCGATGGCTTAATAACATGTTTATGCATGTGAATAATGGAAAATTACAATTTCAGAAACATCTGCACTTGCGAGATTTTGCGTTTAGACAGTCAAAATGTTAAAATTTTTGCAAAAACTCAAATAATTCGAAAACCGTTAATTTTAATAACATTAAACGTTAATACTTGTAATTAACTGTAAACTCAGTACAAAAGCTTAACCAAACACTCAGTATAACTGATAATAATTTTGGAATATGCAGCAGTTAATTATCAACAAATTTTTTGTTTAAAGTTTTTCTGTTTCGAGAAGAGTTTCGAAGGACTCTGTACATGATTTACTGAAAAAATTAGCATCAGTTTATATTGTCACCTTCTCAGCGTTATAATACAAGCTTTGTTATTGTATTTAGTAAGTCCTCCATTTTAAACCCAGGAGATAAGCAGAAACATTTTCTTGGATCTACGGCGGGTATGCTACTATATTGATGAGAAGGGTTATATTGACGACCTCTAAGGTTGAAACACTAAACTGATAAATTCTCTCTTTTAGACCCTATACAGCGGCTGTCAAGTGTTAGCAAACCTTCTCTCTACAGTCTACGGCATCAATATATTTGAACACTTTTTCATTTTAATACCTTCACAATAACAGTTCCCATTGAAAACTTTCACTAACGGTCAAAGGTCAGTACATGCCACTGACATATTGAACAAGCTATTCATATGAGACTATTTATTAAATATACATATCTATATCTCGTTTACAATCTAACGTATTCATTAAAATTACATATTTAGGGAAAACGCTTTAAATTCTCTAATAAATATTTTCTTGATTGTAATAAGGTCACAATTCTCGGGGAAGTTTTTGATGTAGGTACAGTTACTATGCATATTGTACAATACAATTGGCACTTGCTGCCAATATATTTGAAAGGTTACTGAGAGGTTTCACAATGAAGGTATTGGGATTGGAAACACGTGCTCTATGTGAATGACGTGGTTATTTGGCAGCATTAGTAAAACTTTTGTTTAACTTGTAATCGATAAATATTCAATCAAATTGGACTATGACTAAATCCAACCAAATAAGTCAATAAGCTGGTTTTTAGTTACCATTAAAACATCATCATCATCATAAACATTACGCCTTATATCTTTCGGCGTAGAGGTACCCAAGCGTACATACGAAACTGTCTAGCATATATTATTAATTTTCAATTTTGAATGTGCTAACAATATTCTTCTCCAGCTGATTCAGTAATATCGTTATAGAAGCTTCGCAAAACTATCAAATTACATTTATAGCAACCCGACAGTATAATCTACAATCCGAAGTTTATGCTCATCGTAAACATTAATCTAAGTTTACAATTCAAACACAACAGTTGGGCGCAGTTCGTTCTAAAACATTTCTAGGAATTGTTTATTGGCAAATCTCGGAAATTTTATCCTTTTCCATTCGATGCGCTCCAAAGGTAAATATTTGCCCCAAATGATGCCTTTAGTCATTTTACAAATCGAGTTAACGGGTTTGGTTCTCTTCTCCAGCAATTTAGCTGTTTCCTATCGTAATCCTTAACATACGAGTTTCTCTTGTCATTCTAAGCTAGCCTCGTGTATCTTGCCGGTTTTAATCTAACAAAGGAAGTCGGAAGAAACAGACAAAACCAGATTAAAGCTGGATTTACAGTACCGAGGAGTTGGGGAGCGGTAGATTGATTTTAAGCCGTTGGTGGTGATGCTTCAGGATTGAAATTTTAGCTGGGTTTGCACTGTAGGGTTAGACGAAAAATGTTGCTGACTGGACGAAAAAGTGATGAAAAGGTTAAATTTGATAAATTCAAATTCCTTCTAAGGTATTTATTTTGATTGTTATTGAATAAATTTTGATTTTTTTTAAATATTTATCTAAAGTACTTATTCCGGGTATTTTAGACTAAAATACCGAAAGAATTATTCCGCAAAAATATGATATGCATAAAAATGCGAGATGAGCCCAACAATAGGTACTGAAGATAATGAGATGCAAGCACTTGACCCACACAACGGCTGGATTACTCCCGCCTTTGAGAAATCTGCGTTGTCGAAATAGACCTACACAATACATTTAAGGTCATCCTGAGAAACATAGCATTCATTCTACGCTTTGCCAGAATTCTGTTAAACTTTGGGTAAACATAACAGATTATATTTGCATGTTGTAATAAAAGGTCTCATAATAGTCCAAGTATATAACAAACGGCATAAAAGCTTTTAATGTTTCACAAACATTTTCTATTTTTTACCAATTCGCTCATCTGCTGCCACCAAATTTATTTCCCCACTATTAGGTAGTATTACTGCAAACTGCAGAAAGCTTTTAAAATAACAAAATTAAAAACTTTCCTGCCTCATTAATATTAATTTATCCTTAAAACCAATGATTTTCTTGTAAGATGCTTATTAAACCACTTCCCTGAAATAAACCCCGAAGTAATAAATATCCCAAAAGAAGCTGTCTACTTCATGAATCTTAGCTTGTCAAGCACTTATTGTATTCAATACTATTAAAGAAATATAAAAACGTTATTTGCTTCATCGTAAAAACGAAATTTCGTACAAAAGCTGACGTCTTCAAACATTCATCGATTCAAAATTTTTTTTGTGTTAACACGAATGGGGGATGCGCGATCGCGAACATCACTCTTTGCCTGCCTAAATTACATTATGTGATTCTAGACAAAAAGTTTACTAAAGCCAGTCACATTTTTCTTACGCTTTAGGTTTTATTCTATTAACAACAGCAAGCTAAAGTACGTGCTCGGTGTAATTATTTTATCTCACGGGGGTAAAAAGCGTTACTGAAAATTGAATTAAAGCTCTTTTACAATTTGACGACCAATTATGGCTGTTGTTCTGATCCTTTCAGTACAACAGCTAACGCACTTTTATTTTCTTTTTTAAAAGTTTTCAGAAGCCTTGAAAAGTTAAACAAAATTTATTAATTCTAGAAATAATAGTCGTTCAGGTTTATTTTCTGAAAAATTTGACATCACCATAAATTTAAATAGACCGACCAAAACTTTCACTTTACCGTTATCAGCAAGAAGTAGCAGCAAGTCTGGAGTTTAACAGTAGTAGATAATTCGGTGTAGTAAACGAAGCGAAGTTTAAAATACTCCGAAAGATATTCAATACTGGCCCGTTTCCAAGAAACCATTCTTTCCAAGTAGTCAGGACCATTTCTCGTCGAAAGTCGATGGATAATTATACAGAAAACTGTTTCTTTAACACCGTTTAAGGTATTAGGTAATTATTTGACATTTAAATTTTAATAATATTAAACATGAATAAACAGAACAACATTAAACAAACAGATTAATTTAAAATATATACAAATAATAAAGGCAAAATAAACAATTATTTTTTTTCAACGCACCTCATGTGTAATGTAAGCAAATTATTTCAAAGAATGTTGTAAGTCGCGTAGAGACCGGGCTGGAGGCTTGCTTATGCTGATGGTGGTTTCATAATAAGCTGGTTCTGAGGGGGGGGCTGGCCGAGACGTGGTGTAGCCGCTACTTCGCTGCTAACGATGTTGGGGGGCTTCATAGCGTATTATTGCGCTCGATTCAGAAACTGCAGCATATGACGATGGTTTACCTTGAAGCCGAATCTAATGCTTGATTCATTTTGGGACCGTACTCATCAATTCTGAATAATGAATCTTATTTTTTCGTGCAAATGCGTTTGCTTATTACCCCTTTTCAAGTGCCGTTTTGTAGCAATATAAATAAACATCTACAGATAGTTAGAGAATTTAATATAAATCAGAATCACATTACGAACAAATATTTACAGATAGGGTGAATTAAATATTTACGAAGAAAAACTTTGCCGTTGCATAGCAATCAGCAACGTATAGTATTACTATATATATATAGTACTATTATTCTTATATGAAATAATTCTATTTGGACCAAAGAAGTAATAGAGGTTAGGAAGGAGCTTATGCACATTGGCCAGTAAACCACAGTATACTTATATATACAGTAGCGAAAGCGCCCATATAACGCCTGGTAAGCTATAACTAGTGGCGCTCCAAGCGGTCGACAAGTTAAACTATCGTTTAAATTATGGCGGGTTTTAAATTCTAATCCAGTTCGTTGTTGTTACCATATTTTTAATAAGCAAAACAGAAAAATCACGAGCTACATTATATAATGGTTTTTAAATAATACAAAGGTAATGCCAGTAATATGATTTATTAACATTTATAAACTACGAATCTTCAAAATGCAGCGTGCACAAAGTGCAGTTTTTATTCAAATATCCAACCTCCTTTTCACGTTAATCTTCACGTCTACAGTTTACAACCCACTGTTTTGATCTAGAACGACGAGAAAGTCAAACTTTAATGTATTAATATTTATTAGAATTTATTACCTTTTTGGATCTTTGGGAAATGTAAAAAAACTAAGGTTAGGATTCTTTCCTTTGTTGTTTTCGCAGTTTACGGCGGAACATGCGCTCCCTTTCGAGACTCTCATAATAGATTGGTATATTACTAATCACATTTTTATAAAAACACTGGCAAACAACTTGAAAATTGTTCTTATAACGTTCAAAAAGCAGAGAAACACTACTACCGTCAGCTGTCAGATTTTAGTGTAACTTGTTCGCCGCTTGGTGCTATAATTACCATAAAAGACCTTTACTTTCGCTACTGTATATATAAGTATACTGTGCAGTAAACCTTAAAGGTGTCTAAACATGGCTGCCAAACTGTGACGTACCGGAAGTGTCACCAGTGGCGGCGGGTAGGTAGGTGACGCCGCTACAGGCGAAAGTACTAGACCGATTTTGATGAAATTTTAAATCAAGCGGTATATCTAAAATTGTAGTTGTACCTAAGCTTCTAAAAAAATTCAAAACCGGAAACGGAAATTAGGCATGTTTTGTTTGTAGCGTTTTGTTCCAAAACAAAATTTTAAAAATTTGAGCTAGGAATTTAAGAGAAAAACTTAAGGCAAATAGAAAACTTTTTTGCCGAACTCTCTAGCTTTAAAATAGCGGCCGCTACAGCTTTTCAAAAATTTCGACTTTAACGCCCATTTACACAAAAAGTAGTTGTCTAAGCGGAATCAGTTACCATTTGTTTGAAAGCCGCTTTTAGGTAGTATACGATGAAATAAAATTTTGAAAATCTAAAAAACTCAAAAACTGCCTACATGATTTTTTTTAAACTTTCCGAGCCGATAGAGCTTGCATTGAACTACAAACTTGTTTTTTACTTATTTCCCAAATTTTACTCTGACGCCTTCCAGGAATTTGTGAAAAATTTGAAATTGATTAATTATTTATTCAAAAACTGATTTGCATTTGTTCTGCAATTTTATCTAACAAGTGTCCAAAATGTCTTTCAGTCTTCGGCGGCTATAGTCATATCTAAGTAACTTTTTTAACATAAGACAAAGTCAATTTGAATTAAAACGTTTTTATTTTGAATTACTTACATTCTGTATATTTGTAAAAAGGTTATTTTGTTATAAAATATTTATGCAACAACAAAAAACATTTATTGTAATTAGAAAACGGAATTTAGAATTATTCCATCAATGCCTTGAAACAAAAATTTTGACAAATGTATCTAAATGTAATTTTACACAAAACAATTTTCCGGTGAAGTTTTGAGCATCACTTATAATAATTTCATTAAAACATTATTTCTTACTGGTATTTTGTTTTTCATTAATAAATACAAAACTTAAAACATAATTTTTATTTACAAGACTGAAAGACTTTTTGGTTACTCGTTACTTTTGTTGCTGTGTTGTTATGTGAGGCGCTAAATACCCACATCAAAAACTTTTTTACTTTGTATGTCTACATCACATCAACATTAGCAACAAAATCCTTTGATATTCCCCTATCCGTGATATTTCGTGATTCCTCCGGCATCCAACTGTGTATTAATTTACAATAGTGAATACGAAATAGGATAATCAAAGCTCTTGTGATGACAATGGATAATAACATACAGCTTTCTGCGCTGTTGCTTTATCACTGCAAGTACTTCCTTTGTTACACGGCGGCGCTAGACTTTTTCTGGCACAATCAAAATATTTGTATGCACTCACATATTATAATAAATTGAACAAGCTAAAAAGGTAGCGGCAACAAGGAAAAAGAAACTAGAAATTTACTGTTAAATTTAGAATATACAAACTCTAAAAGGTACAAAAACAGCAACACTAACAACGCGTGACACGACTCACGTGCCAGGCGCTGTAAACAGGTGCAATGTAAAATGACGACCACCTTACATCCAGAGCATATCAAAAGTAGTGCAAAAGCACGGCCTTGCGTTAGCCACCCCAGACCCCCAAGAAAAACAGGCACAGCGCCCACTGAATTTGGCACCCCAAGCAACTATACTTGGCGTAACACAAGCACTGCCTCATAATAAAAGCTACAAACGCATATCATCTTTGTCATATTTATTACCAATGACTTAGTAATTTATAAAGAAAATTAAGGTTTCGTTGGTTAGTTACATGTAAAAATCTAAATAAGGCTAGGATTATTTTGATTGTGAAAATTGTTTAAAAAGCTTAAACAAAACATCGAGGGAAATTTACACTGACACTTTCTCTGTTTTTATTAACTAATTTATTTACATGATGTGTTTCAAATGATGAAGTTACTTGTTAACACACTAGTAGGTGTAGCTGCAGAAAATTAGGTTTAGGTAGTAAATGACAAGCTCCGGGTGCTCTAGACTATACTAATTCTGTTTATTGTATTATTTACTACAATGTTAATTAGAA
Organism: Ctenicera cuprea; assembly: GCA_958336395.1. NCBI lineage: Eukaryota > Metazoa > Arthropoda > Insecta > Coleoptera > Elateridae > Ctenicera > Ctenicera cuprea. The sequence goes on from OY284491.1 coordinate 23,028,635, forward strand.
AGCCAACTACATAAAGACAATAGTTTCAACAATTAATAATAAGTTATCATATCAAGTTGCATGCAAAGAGTATAAGTTTAAATTCGACGACTAGAAGAAATTCGGACTGAAGAAGAGTGAGCGCTATTCTTCTTCTTCTTGTTACGGCGGTGCGGAAACCGGCAGCACGCAGGCCTAATTGGCCCATTGTGCATCCACCGGTAGTACCCGGCTAGTACCCTGCTGATGACGATGTCCGGGAATTGCTTTGGCTGCAGAAGCGAGATGCCGAGACGTCGGTGTCTCGCTACCATTAGTCTGGGGCAATGGGTAAAAAATGGAGGAACAATTTCTCCTCGTATCCACAGAACCTACACGTAAGCTTGTTTACTACGCCCATAGTGTTTTTTAAAAGGACCATAATAGGCCAGAAAACCTACCACCATCCTAATGTGTTTCCTACTTAAGCGTAGGAGTTGTTTGGAAGTATGTTCTCGAATAAGAAGCTTCGACTGGCACTGACCTGAATCTAGTTGATCTTGAACTGTGAGCAAGCCCACTTCTAATTCTCCTGCTTTGCGATAGTCCTGGGCAGTCCGAAAGCCGGTTCTGAGCCAAAGAGGGGCTTCTAAAAGCCCTTCCTGCACAAAGCAACGGCTTCCTCTTTTCCACTAATGTTAAAGTGGCCGGACACCCAGAGTAGCTTGACCCAATGTGTGAGGCAAGTTTGCTTAGGGTCTTATAACAATTTTTGACCAGAATTGATTTGATTAAAACAAAACCAAGAGTTTTGAGAGCCACATGGCTATCGCTGCACATATAATCATGCTTATTAGCGTAACCTCTACTTAGATTCTTCTGAGCAGAGGTTAAGATAGCAAAAATCTCTGTCTGGAACACTTTAGAAAACTTGCCGAGATCAAAACAAACCTTTGCTTAAGTCTTATTGCCATAAATCTCTGCACCGGAATCTTCTGCCGTTTTCGATCCGTCTGTTAACCAGACTAGGTGCGCTGACTTAAGAGGATCCTCGATTTAGGTCCAGTTTTCTCTATTAAGGTTGACAATATTAAATGGTTTGATCAGGGGGAGAACAGGTGGCATACAGTCGCTCCTGGCCCCGAATAGCGCGCACGTCTGTATCCTAAGAGATAAGACACGTGCATGCCCCAAGAACTCTCTCTCGTCTTTCTACTGGCCGTTATACTTTAGCTGCTTTTTGAGCCTCCGCCGCAATTAAAATATGAAGAGGCACACGTTCCAGGAGTGCCTCCAGAGCCGCAGTAGGTGTCTTGCGCATTGCTCTTGGGCTACTAAACAAGCCAGTTTTTAAACTGAATTAAGCGTAGTTTGATGCATGACCGTTAAACTGCGGGCCAAACCAACGACGTGTACGCCACCACTGATCCGATAATGGCGGAGTAAATCTATCTAGTAACTTTAGGGTTTAATATCTAGGTTTTTCAAAAAGTTTTTCTACAGGGCCAAAGGCTTGCAGTGGTTTTTCTTTAAGATAGCCGAGCATCCAAGGTAACCCCTGAACACTTGACTGTTCCGTGGGGACACAGCTTAGTTCCAAAGAACTCCGGTTTAATGAAATCGTTGACTATTCTTCTATTGAAGATAACTAAGTTGGCTATAGAAGCGTTAACTCTAAGGTCTTGTTCAGTGCACCATTGTTGTACAATCCGCTGAGCTCTTTCTAAGAGCCCGCTGACAGTACATGGACATTTATCTGAAATTAAAACTGCAAAGTCATCTGCACAGCCAAACGCAACAAGCAGAATCTTGGAGAAGGGTTCATAAATAAGTTAAATTAAAATTCTTAATTTTCTCTATTTTCCTTACAATATTGTTTGGTGATTTTTTAGTTTTTATTCTAAACAAAACTGATAGAAAATTATTATGTAGCTATCAAATGTGAAGAAGACCCATTTCAAGAAGCTGTTCATGTATGTTTCTACTCCAAATTCGGTTGCAGGTTTCTTGCATTCGTTAATAAACTCATGGCATCCAATGGTTTTGGTTTGCTTAAAGAGAAGAATTTTTATGTTAGTGCACAACACATTTCTGTGGTAAATAACACTGTTTTCACAGCTGCATTTGCGCCCGGAATAGCCGAAACATATGCAACTATCGCCGAACAGTTTTTAAAGCAAATGTTTACACTTTCCAAAAACTTAAATATTTCATACAATTAATTACTATCCTTTATTTACAAAATTTAGACTAGAAACTGCACAAAATAAGTCCATTAACATTTTAGATTTAAACATAAAAATTAATTCAACTAATAAATTTGAGTACTCAGTTTATAGAAAACCTACACAAACAGACATTACAATACCACACGATTCTTGTCATCATAAAACACATAAATTAACAGCATACAGGTCCCTGATACATAGGGCTTTGACGGTCCCTTTAGATGGCATTAATTATAATCGAGCAATTTCAATTATTAAACAAATTGCATATAATAATGGTTATAATACTAAACTTATTAATACATTAATTAAAGAAAAAGATTATAAATTAGCTATTTATCCGAATACCCTAACTTCATTCCATACAATTAAATATGCTTCGATTCTATATTTTGGTGACAAATCAAAAAAATGTTAAAATTATAAACAAAACAAATAAATATAAAGTAAGCTTTAAAACAACTAGAAACACCTTAAACACTTTGTTTAATGCAAAATCAAAAACAGATGATTTGCTAAAATCAGGCATTTACAAATTAAATGATTAAATTTTTCGCATTGTAATTTGGTTTATATAGGCCAGACAAGTAGAAATTTTGATATTAGGTATAAAGAACACGTACGTTGTTACAAATACAAACACCCACATAATTCCAATTACGCTAAACACTTACTAGAACACAATCATTCAATGACATGTAATAACACCATAAAATGTTTACACTTTTGTGATGTTAAACGCAAATTAGATATACTAGAAGCTTTGGAAATTCACAAACATTTAAAAACTGTGCCGTCAATGAATGAGCAAATTGATCTCTTAAATTATCCTCTGCTGGACATTTTGAAATAAGAAATCAAGTCATCTGCAGATGATTACCGAGATCAAGTCACCAAGTTCTATTGCTATAACAACACTAACTGCTTACTTTCTAATATAACCTCTGACAATGGCATGTAAACATGCCGAAATACGTATAAGGTTAAAATAAATAAATATTGTTAAAGTAATTAACTATTTTATATACAGATAATCATTTAATTAATTATCCGCTTTCCTAGAACTCTTGCGCTATTTTATTTCAAGTTGACATTTCTGAACACTTTTTGATTCTCAGAAAACATGCAGCGGAACGGAACCAAATTTGAAATAGTAACCAATTTATGTATTATAAAATGATATCCATAAAAGTGTAAGTTAAATTACCAAAATAAATTACATTTTACTTGGAGTATCCACCGGAGGAGAAAACCGGATTATTTGTGTTTCGTTTTAATCTTGCAGGACAACGGGACACGAAGCTGAAAACGAGCAATCCCGTTTACAACGGAACTTAGGTCAGCCCACTATATTGCTATATTGATTGCAGGTAATTCCTAAACCATTGAAATTAATTAGTAAAGATAATAGGATTTTATGAATAATGTACACAAACAGTTTCTCTGCAAGTTTCGTACACGCCAAGAGAGATGTTTCGATTACCTATTCATTGCACTAATGCAAATAAGTTGACAAACTTAGATCAAAGCTTGAATGCGGTGAAGTAGTCACTGCCTGTTATCAATTAGTTAATAGTACACCAATTAATTCTTTAAGAATAAATTTCAAGTGTATTTAGTTTTTGTAATACAATTTACTAAGTACAGAGTACTATCGTATAGTAGTTTTACCAACAATGTCTTACCAAATCAATTTTTATTAATAAATAGCTTTGGTTTATCAAATACGATACATTAGCAATAAGAAAATATGTTTAGACAACAATTGTAGCAAATATTATAAAAAATTACAAAATAATAATGCAAGTATGGATGTTAAAGTATAACAAATAGACAAAGAATGTTATTCCTCAAAGCGTTTTCCCTAACCTTGTATAAACACAACGCAGCCGAATAAATTCCTTCTTTAATTTCATGATGTTTTCAATTTCAAAAATGTGATTGAATTTTAAGGATGTCTTGTTCTTTACTGAACATTTTCTATTAGTCGAGTTTGAATTCAAATTCATATCTTGATGTTTGTTGACATACAGCGCATTTGTTTTAGATGAATTAAAAAATGACATTCTTTTCACAATTCATAACCAGACATGATAACTGTTTACTTTCCCATACTTCTACTAAAGTAAGGAAAGCTGATTTAATTTAAATTTTAGAATTTTAGATTTTAACAAAAATACACGTTTTGGGGTCCAATGAACCCAAGAAAATGGTTTTAAAAAAGTCTGTCTGTGCGTGCACGTGAGTTCATTCGTTTCCATATATCTCCGGAATCTCTTGACCAATTTTTATCAAATTTCGTAAAAGGAAATGTTTTAGTTGCAGGTAGCTCTGTAGGAGGATTTTAATCGGAACCGACATAAAAACTAGACATGTTTTATTGGTTTAGATTTTTTTGTAAACATTTTTTGAAATTTTGAAAATACAACATGATGAATCCTCTATTTTATGCAAAAAAATAAACAAAATATTACTACTTTTCCTAGTTTTTTTAATCAATTTGCTTGAAGTTTTGAAGTATGTTTGAACGTGGCTTGTTTACTACGGCAGATTTATTATTAAACAAAACCATGGTGTTTAAGCATTTTCAGACTTTTAAATTTAATTTCTCTGTTCCCTAAAATTTTTTTCTATATTTATATTTACTTCATAATTATTAGGTTATATTTATATGAACCCTGCCGTACTTTATTAAGGTTTTACTCATACTACTAGAAAATCCTAAAATACAACAGCAATTTTCTAGAACTCGTTTCAATCTTCAACGCAAAATAGGTCACCTGTGTAAAATATTGAATAAAATATAGAAAAATAAATCACAATTCTGCTGCTTTTCTTGGCAAACACTGGTGGTAATGTGTGCTCTCGGTATTAGATTCTTTGACGGAGAAAGATTATTGAATGCAGAGAGAATTGAATTTCAGTTCGTAGACATTACTTTGATATTGAATGTCGAATGTGTAGATAAATTCAGCGAAGTAAAGCAAGGTGTGTCGCAAAAAGTATACTAAACAATATTATATACGCATGAAGCGATTGACGGCGTATTTTATAGACATAAAAATACACAACAATTTAAATCTGGAATCTGATGTAGAATAAATAGTAGCAAACAAAAACTTTGCATTTTCTCCTTGGTGGAAGACCTTCTGTAGGAAAATTAACAAAAATAAAATAATAGAAAATGTTTTCATTTAAAAGATACTTTCGTACTTTGAAGCAGCTTCAAACGTTTCCTTAAAGAAGATTCTTACATTTTTATGAGCACTTCTTCTCCTTGAATTCTCCATTATATCAACGCAGCTTTACTACAAGGATTTCTGTTCCACATTTAACTTCATCCTGTTTATCCATTTCCTCGGATCTCGTTCAGGTTCGTTGACCAGGGTTCTACGTAGAGGACGCTTTTAGCAAATATACGTGGTATGTGTCCCATGCTCCTGTGACATAAAATGAAGTGAAAACAAACTGCCAGAAAAAGCAAACATCCAACGAAAACTTAGCTATAACATATCGTCACCGCGTTTAGCTTTTACGTTGCTCGCTTGAGTAAAAATACTTCTGGGCAGGTCAACACAAAAGAATTTGTGTCCAGAAAACATCCAGGGCGTAGTTTATTATAATGATATTTCCAAGAAAAATTCGCTAAAATGCAAGCTCGGCGGAAACCAATTTTATATTACAGCATAAATCTTGGAGCAATGACACCTCGGTTTCATACCGTTTTAAATAAAATCGGCAAAGTATTTAAAGTACTGAAAATAAATATTTATGAGTACTCCATTTAACTGGAGCCTTTTTGTAAGCGTCTTATAAAATTTGTGCCTACGTAAAAATGATATTTCAAAACTTATTGCCGTTACAGCCTTTTCTGCTTTATGTTGTTATCCAAGCACACATTTATATAAAGTCAACCAGGTTTTATGAAAAATTTTACATAAATCTTTTTAGCTGCGCAATAACATAAGTTATTGCACTGAACCGTTTTTAAAATAATTAGGCCTTAAAGCAACGTTTTTCGTACATTTAAAAAACTTAAAAGGTATGTCTTCTAGCACATCCTGATTCTGTTTTAAAAGTTTATTACAATTTTAACGTATTCTAAATAAAGCAGACAAGCATAGGACGTTGGAAATAGTTTTAGTACAAACTTCATAACATTTTCCTTCCTAAATATTTACCGCATCGTACAAAGTTTACTTACTTGTAAAATGTGCACAAACAGCCGGAACAAAGTTACAACTTGTGGTATAAATCATCACGTGGGAATTCATCCAACGTGCACTTTCTATCTCCAAAATCCATAAAAGAGGTATGACATGTGGCGAGATATTATAATTTATGAAGAGAAATTTTATATCAAACCAAGCAACTACAACGCAGTAAGCATCCAAATTTTCATACATAAATCGCTTAATGTCTAGGTACTATTCCCTTCGCAATTTAAAATATTGATGTAAAAGGCGCTCCAGATGCTCAACTAAAATATTTTTGTTGATATTGAGTGGCCTATAAAAAATATAATCAGCAGTAGGCCATTAAGTCAACAATTTAGATTAAGAACTGTTTTTATTATAATCCTTAATGAGTAAAAGTTCATCTTGGATTTAAATAAACTTTATTACAATCGCAGTTAACGCATAGAAATGTGGATAGGTAATGGGTTTAGGATAATGATCAGACGACTGAACTCTTGTGTAATAAGGGCATAACCCTCATCTTCAAGTCAATTAATATCGGAACGCAGTGCTCCGCATGCAACGGTACTGCAAATAAGTAGAAACTAAATTTTTAACCGGACTGTAGGATGGTTAATTTACTTCAACAAAGCTGTGCAATTTCAAAATATAGCTGACCCATACCGTAAACACTTAAATTAATATTCACTTACCCTCCTTAACAGACCGGCCGATGTAATCCAGTCAAGTTAGAATTTTTAGAGACAAAATTAGGGATAAGTTGGGTTTTAGTACAGATGCACGGAGAGGAGCTTCGATAGCCGTGTTGGACCTAAAAATATTATACAAAAGAAGGTACCGGGTGATCGTAAAAAACATCTTTCAGAGCAGGCCATGACCGAAGTGTTAAAGTTGACAATACTTAATATAAGCCAATTAAACACTTCGGTCAAGGCCTGCTCTGAAAGATGTTTTTTACGATCACCCGGTACCTTTTTCTATCTAAACTTTTACATTAAATAACAGAACAAAATCAGCAATAACAATAAAATGTAACCTTACTATTTAGATCTATAGTAGCCAACTATACTTGCGGAAATGTTGAAAGAGGGGAAAGACATTATCCTGACAACCCTAGTCGGATTATTTAATGAATACTTACATAGGGGCAAATTCCCGAAAGACTGGAGCGAAAGTATAGTGATACTGCTCTTTAAAAAAGGAAATAGAAGAGATTTAAAAAACTATCGACCCATCTCCCTACTATCCCAGATATATAAGCTTTTCATACGAATCATAAAAAATAGATTGACAAATAAAATGGACAGGTACCAACCGGTGGAACAAGCTGGATTTCGTAAGGGGTACAGTACATCAGATCACCTACTCACGATGAAAATATTAATAGAAAGAGTTAACGAATATCATCTCCCATTATTTCTCGCCTTCGTAGATTATGAAAAGGCGTTTGATAGTGTCGAGCTATGGGCAATAGAACAGGCCATGAACAACAGTAGAATAGACTCTAGATACAAACAGCTTATACACAACATATATGAAAATGCTACGATTAAAATACAACTAGAACAGGAAATACAAACGAACCCCATCCCAATCAAAAGAGGAGTCCGACAAGGCGACGTGATCTCACCCAAGCTGTTTACACTGGTTATGGAGGATGTATTTAGAATATTAGACTGGGTGAATGTGGGAGTAAACATCAACGGAAAAAGACTGTGCCACCTCAGATTCGCTGACGACGTAGTCCTTATTGCTAATTCATATGAAGAACTACAAAATATGATTAGTCAGTTGGGAGAAGCCTCTAACAAAGTTGGATTAAAGATGAACATGCAAAAGACAAAGATAATGACAAACACAGACGAAACCAGAAACATACAAGTCAATGGACACGCAATTGAAAAAGTCAACGAATACATATATCTGGGGCAAGTTCTGAAGCTAAACAAAGAAAATCAACACGCTGAAATAACGAGACGTATAAGATTAACATGGGCAGGATTTGGAAAACTAGCATGGATACTTAAAAATCCCAAAATACCACAACATATGAAGAGCAAAGTATATAACCAATGTGTTTTACCAATACTTATGGATGTCAAACTTGGACACTCACAAAGAAGAATATAGATAGAATAGCAAAGACACAGAGAACTATGGAAAGAACCATGCTAGGTATACGACTGTCTGACAGGAAGAGAAATACATGGAACCGCAGTAAAACCAAAGTAGAAGATGTTACTCAAAAAATCGCCAAGATGAAGTGGAGCTTTGCAGGTCATGTCATTAGGCACCAAGATGACAGATGGAACAACTTAATCCAGTATTGGAGACCGTACCTGGGACACTGAACCCGGGGAAGGCCGCAAATGAGATGGAGTGACGACCTGAAGAGAGTAGCAGGCTTACACTGGAAAAGAGCCGCACAAAACAGAGAAGGATGGATATTGCTAGAAGAGGCCTATGTCCAAAGTTGGATGACTGAAGGCTAAAGAAGAAGTAGCCAACTCTATAACAGTTCAAAATACTGTAACATACCATGCTCCTACCTAGAATTGGCGCTGAAAAAATACGAATCAGTACCAAAATAAGTGACAAAATTACAAAACATATTAACATTACATATTTTGTTTTTATTAGTCTAAGTATCGTCTTGGCAATTTTATTTCGCGTGTTTGTTGCGTTATCAATCTTTCATCTTGGATAGTTTCATTATCAGAGTCACTTTTTGAGTCTTGTTGACACTTCTGTAATTTCACACAGATTCACTATCACCTATATACAACACATTTCCAAACGATCCAATCTTTGTACAGGTCTTAATAATTCACCTCTACTAGTCTGTCACTTTACTGAGCGACATTCACAATCCTTTCCTGGCATCAACTCTTGTATCTTCCTAAGTGGCCAGTCCACACGTTTGCAATTGTCATTCCCCATTAGCACCATTTCTCCAATTTTCAGTTTAGCACTATTATCACAACAAGATTTTTGCACTGGAAAGCCTTATTATTGATTTTAGAAACGTTGCTTTAAATCAGTTCTCAGTATTTTGTTGTTCAAACTTTCATTATCGAAAAAATTTCAATTCTGAAATGATTCTTAAAGAAAGACATCTCAATTATACAAAATTTCAAATTGCCAATTTATTAAAAGAGATGTCATTAAAAAGCAATAAATCAAAAAATAAAATAAATAATCACAATAATTTATTACTTAAATCAATTAAAGAAAAAATTTCATTAAATAACCTGATTTCTATTACAGCAGATAAAGGAAAGACGTTAGTTATATTACCTAATGACATTTACTTCCAAACAATTAATGATTTCATAACCAATTCAAACTTAAAAACTTTAACTAGTAATCCCACCAAAAATTATCAGAAGGAATAGAAACAAACATTGAAAAATTGTCAGGTTTGTTTAACAGATTATCAAAAAAGACAAATAGTAAATCCAAATCCACAACCACTAAAATTATATGGTTTATTAAAAATACACACACCTAACATGCCTATTAGGCCAGTAGTATCATACATAACCACATGTTGGCAAAAATATTAAGTAACATAATTATCAGTTTTGATTATAAACCTAAATATTCCATTAAAAATGCATCTGAATTAATCAATAAATTATCTAACATACATTTATCACCACAAAGCAAGCTAGTTAGTTTCGATGTTAGTAACATGTTTTCAGAAATACATCTTCTAGAGTGCATTCCGTTGTTAAATACTATTCTTGTTAACAAATGAATTAATAAATCGGACTGAGTTGATTCAATTATTTAAACGTTGCATTAATCAAAATTATTTTACTTTTAATATTAAAATTTATTTCCAAAAAGATGGTTTACCCATAGGAAGTCTAATTTCACCTCTTTTAGCTAATATATTTATGAAAAATGCACCTAAAAATAACATTTACACTAAAAACTGAACAAATAAGGTCTATTAACTTTTTAGATTTAAACATAAAAATTAATTCAAATAATAAAATCGAATATTCTGTTTATAGAAAACCTACACAAACAGACATTACAATACCACACGATTCTTGTCATCATAAAACACATAAATTAGCAGCATACAGGTCCATGATACATAGCGCTTTAACGATTCCTTTAGGTGAAATTAGTTATAATAGAGAAATTTCGATTATTAAACAAATTGCATACAATAATGGTTATAATACTCAACTTATTGATACACTAATTAAAGAGAAAAATTATAAATTAACTATTCAGAAAATGTATCCAACTACTTCATCAGATAAATTAAAATACGCCTCAATTCCATATTTTGGCAATCAATCAGAAAAAATTGCCAAAATTATAAACAAAACAAATAAATGTAAAATCACTTTTAAAACAACAAAAAACATTTTAAACACTTTATTTGATGCTAAAGAAAAAACAGACAATTTACTAAAACCAGGCATCTACAAATTAAATTGCTCGCACTGTAATTCGGTTTATATAGGACACACAATTAAATATTTTGATATTAGGTACAAGGAACACGTACGCTGCTACAAGTATAGACACCCCCATAAATCCGATTACGCTAAACACTTATTAGAACACAATCATTCAATGGCATCTAATAACACTATACATGTTTTACACTTTTGTGTTGCTAAACGTAAGTTGTATATACTAGAAGCATTTGAAATTCATAAACATTTAAAATCTGTACCTTTATTGAATGAACAAATTGATCTCCCAAATTCACCGTTATTAAACGTTTTGAAATGAGAAATCAAGTCATCTGGACACAGATATAAAAAACCAAGATCAAGTTATGAAGATTTATTGTTCCTATAGCAACACCAGCTGTTTACTTTTAATCTTGCTTTTGATGATGACGTATAAACAAGTTGAAATACGTATAAAGCTAAAATACAAAACCTGTTGAAGTTGAGAATTGTTTTATTTACAATAAATTTCATTATCGATTCTATCTCAACATGAATTTCCAATTTCATTGAGTTCATATAAAAATATATCCGGCGTTAAAGAGGAAACACTTTGATTAGCGTCCATCATGAATGTGATCGGCCTGGTGTTGATATTTGCTTCACAGTCAATCAGAATTGTGGTCATCTCTTCATATGTTACAGATGACTTTCCTAACACGTGCGTGTCAATAAATCCTTGACCATTCTGATCAACTTCTCCCACTACCCACTCCACCAAGCAGCAGTTGTCAGGTTAAATTTCCTTTTAATTTTATGTATGATTCCAAATTCTACTACCTTTTTCCAATCTTAAAGAAAATACATGATTAATAACTCTTTCGTATTGTTCAATGTTCCTGTGTAATAATTATGTTTGTTGTTCGTTCGATTAACACGATTTTGATAAAGCTAATAGAAATATGAAGATACATTAAATTTTTGTCGTAAAAACAAACTAAAAAATTTAAAAACGAAAATTAAAAACTAGTCACGTTTCTTTATATCACGTTTTCAAAAACGTAATGCTACGTGACACCCGTTTACTTAGTTCGACATCAACGTGAGATATTAATGTAGCTCTTGGAGAATAAAATATTATGAAATGTAAATATTTTCGCAAGCCTCAATACCGTATCAATGATTTTCTTTCAAAATTTTGTAATAATAAGAAATTACTTGTATAATCACCTAAACTCAACCTGACAATGATGGGTTATAGGATGGGCAATAGAAATTCGCTTATGAATTTTTAAAAGCCTGCAATGCCGTCGTGTTCAATATGTGCAGACGGTAAAAATTCCAAACATAAGATAAATGGCTCTTTGGCGATAGCAAAAAACAATAAGAAGTTAAGTTTGTTTTAACGAACAAAATGTATTTTCCATTTTCTAATATCTTTTAAGTAAAATCTTATCTTTCTTTGCCGAAACCTCAGAGTCGATTTTTTTCTAGATCTGAACCATGCCATGTGGTTCCAGCTAATGAGTATAAGTACTTACTTGCACAATGCATTCGGCGTGCTGTGTAGTTAATTTGTATAAATATAAATGCTTGTTAGGCACGTAGATATACTTTCAATTAAAGTCAAAATGTTAAAAAATCGTAGATGCCCCGTAAAATAATCACTTGCTTTCTCTCTCTATCTGGCTTCTATGCGTTGATCGAAGTCTTTCGACGCTTGACTGAAGTACGCACACATTTACCTGTCGAACTTTGCTTTACTATTATTTCTTTGTAGTAGATAGTGCTGTCAAAGAAAAATTATTTATTGACTGGTTAACCGGCTTCGCAATTTTTGATCGGTTCTTTAAAAAAACATTTTTTGAACCATTTAAAACCGATCTGAAAAACCGGTCTAAAAAACCGGTTAAAAACAGTCTAAGAACCGGTCTGAAAAACCGGCCTGAAAAAACTTGTCTGGAATACCAGTCTGAAAAACCTGTCTTAAAAGCGGTCGTGAGATTACGCATGTCGATAACGTAAACTAATCTATTATTATTTAGGTAATTCTATTTATTGGAAATAAATGGTCTATATCTGCTAATACCTTGTACTTATAATTTTGTTTTATCTATTTCATTCAAAAATTAACCGGTTAACCGTAACCAGTGGACAGCACTAATAGTCAATGTTGGGGCGTAGTACATTAGTAATAAGATACTTTATGATAAGTCACAATATCTAAAGTACAAGAAAGTCCAGGCAAGTACTTCGCTCATTTTTTTTCATAGTTTTTATGTGTTTTAATACTGTCTCCCAAGAGCTATACCAACACCAAATTTATGCTATTCTATGAACTTGTCTGTTGTGATAAGGCGCTAAATACAATATTATCAAAAATAAACATAACGGCCGCCATTCTTATGTACTAAGGCGTTAAATTCAATATTTTCAAAAACACCTAGCAGCTGCCATTTTTAAGGCAGAAAGTTTAGGAAAACCGTTGGATTTCCTCCAAGTTCTTTTACCAGATTACGTTTCCAGATTTACATAATTCAATATTTGAAAAAAACTAGCGAAAAAACGTGATATTTCCGTTTCCGGTTTCGGATATTTTTAAAAAGCTTACACGCCTACACACTCACACACCCACCCACAGACAGAAATGTTTAAAAAAAATATGAATATCTATTGAAATGTCGATTGTCATAAAATCAATAACGAAAGTATAGGAAAATGAAAATTATTTTACTTTTCGAACTAACATGTTTTTAGTGAATCAAATACATGTATATGTAACACGTGTTTTTCCTGATGTCAAAATAATAAAAATAATATCATTATTTTTAGGTCAAATTTATGTCAAAATTTGTAAAATGATATTGCATTAGCTACCTCAGATTGAAACTTGAATTAAATATTCCTGTTTTATAAATTTAGTACCAACATAGATTTCGACATGTCCCCTAACTAACCTGCTGCAAATCCACATTTTTATAGTGTATGACAGCATCCCAATCTCAAATTTATAAGCTGCAATCCTGCATTCACCAGGTAATATTTTCTGGTGAAACATTCTAACACCACATTACATAATAGGCAATGGGTAGGTTCTGACTTACAAAAGATCAAGGAAAGTAATAATTTGGTAGATTTGTACAGTTCGGTGTCCTAATTAATATTCCGAGTTTGCGACCTTGAGCGACCGCCGCTCGCGCCGCCATATTGGAAAAATGGTACCGAAAACCAGCTTTTCGAGAATATCTTCTCTCCAGCGCCATCTAGGTCAAAAATAGTTATGACAAAAATTATAGAGCATGAAATTTCCTGCCACTTTTGTAAGAAATATTTTTCAATCAGATGAATAGTTCACGAGTTACAGCGGAGTCAAACTCAGAAAATTTCTACAATTCGCAAAATCGCTACATTTTTTCTCGAAATTTCAGTAAATACCGACATCAGTAAGTCTTTTCTTCCGTTTCGATGCCCTAGATGGTCCAGGCTCACTGATATCAATATCTTCTTGCAAATTTCTTTCCTCCTCTTCCAAGTTTTCATCTTCGTTGTCTTCTTCGACCTCGTGTGCCAATAATTTCGCAACGGTCAGGTCTTCATTCTGGTCGTCGTCGTCTTCTTCTTCTTCTTCTCCAGAGCCTGCAAAAATCTCTGCGCTGTTTTCACACGCGTCTCCATGGCAGCATGTGCAGATAACAGAACACTTCAAGCCTGTTTTCCTACACCCACAGGCTCGACCGCACGTCTTCTTGCACTTGCACGAAATGAATTTCAGGAGTGCTTCGGGTGCCGGATCTTTTGTTGTTTTCACTGGAGTAAACCCAATCTTGCTTCTTTCCCAACCCCATTGCTCTGGACTCTCGTGTATATCATACCAAGCCCGATCTTGGTGGTAGGTCCGAAGGGAATGTTGCCGTGCAGCTTCTCTTGTAGGGGGTAATGCAGCAAGATTGAATTTACTCTTCGTCGCGGATCTTGCGCAATGTTGATAAGGTAGGGAGCCCAAAGTAATGGTGTTTTTTGTGGAAACGCCGTAAAGAGCGATAAAAAAGCTTTCCCCCGCAGCAGCAATGACTTCGGGATCTGCTCTTCGCTCTTTGAAAGCTTGTATAGTTCGGCTTAAATATTCGTTCTTTTCAAGTGCTTTCATAAACTTAATTTTTCCTACGTTGAAAACAGCAGAAGTAGTGTCACAACCGCTGAACGCATGCAAGAACAATATGTTGTCCGCCACTATTTCTCCATACTGTAGAGTGTAGAGTGTAGACCTCGAGGAGAGTAAATTTTTTCAACAATTTTTCTTCTGCCTGGTTTGCGAAGGTAAACGATTGGATGCGATCCCGCCAGTGCTGTTAGCAGGACGAGAAGATCTATATCTTCTCCTACTATGAATACGGAATCAAACGATGCGGACATACTGATCGCCGTGTTAACGATCAATGTGTCAGCATCTTCTGTAGCCTGTTTTACTGTTTAATTAGAATTCTCAAATTTCTTCTTTAGTATCGAAATCAAGCGAATTTTATTTGTTTCGTTTGAGAATAATCTTTCTTGCGAAACAGTTGGAACCATCGACTCGTCGAGATGTACGTCAGCGGAAGTTTGTTTATTTGAACGGCAAAGTCTTTCTGCACTCTTTGTACTTTTGGTAGCTGCGTTAATTGGATACCCGTCAAAAACAACGACTGTGTTAGAACCATAATGCCTTTGCACGTACCGTTTAGTCCTAAAAGAAAATCATACAATGTAATCTAAAAGTTCTGTAAATACCGTCAATTTGTTGTACGGAAATGAGTAAAAAACGGTAGTACATACTACATATTAAGTAATCGATATTTACTGAAATTTCGAGAAAAAATGTAGCGATTTTGCGAATTGTAGAAATTTGCTGAGCTTGACTCCGCTGTAACTCGTGAATTATTCATCTGATTGAAAAATGTTTCCTACAAAAGTTGCAGGACATTTCATGCTCTATAATTTTTGTAATAACTATTTTTAACCTAGGTAGCGCTGGAGAGAAGATATTCTCGAAAAACTGGTTTTCGGTACCATTTTTCCAATATGGCGGCGCGAGCGGCGGTCGCTCAAGGTCGCAAGCTCGGAATATTAATGAGGACACCAAACTGTACAAATCTACCAAATTAGAACTTTCCTTGACCTTTTGTAGCGAAAGCCCCCTTTTATGTCTTCAGTGCCTGGACTGTAACACGATTCTCGATTTTAGATTGAAATTGAGCTTTTAACTACACTTGTTCGACTTTGTTAAGGTTACCACACATTTTCGGCTTACAAACGTTTCGAGTCTAACACAATATTTTTGATTTACTTATACCAGGATTGTCGTATTTCCAGGGTGAATTTTATAAAAACAAACGCATTTTATGAGCTTTCAGATTTGAGTAAAATCTAAGTTAATTTAGAAACTCTTTATTTTATTATTCGGTGGAAACCCATTAGTATTGGGATGGGGAGCCCACTTCACCCAGGCTTCTTTGGCTACCTTCTCAATCTGCAATGTTACAAAATAAATTACTTTTAAAACATATAAAAAGCACGAACTTTTGAAGTATGCGAGAGTCCCGATGAAATATTTTTCTATTTACAACATAATTCGTTCCTGTCCGTTTCGACACTACGTACAGTAAATATCCACCAACATTTCAATTTAAAATACCTAAATTTCGTAACCCTGAAAACAGCGTAATATATCGTCAGCGTAATAAATTTAATGCCATACTAACAATACGATACAAATACCACACGTTGACAAATTATTATCAAATAAGCCTCTTTTATGAAATAAATTCCAGACATGTAAATTCCAATTTGAGTTGCTTTCGGGGATGAAATAATACAAAATTTAATTTAAATTCCCGTTAATACAAATTCAAGCCCTCCTTTATAAGCACTATTTGTAATTACTTAACGTGTCGCATGATATTTCTACCGCAAATAAATCACGTGTTTGTTGTCGTTCCCATACGTGAAACTTACACAATTTGTACTTATCCCTGAGCTTAAACAAGAATTAGAGCTCAAGTAACACGCTTTTATGGCACATATCACTAAAGAGAGAGTGTGGGTGGAATAGCGGTTGAGATTTCAGTAGAAATGGGCGCTTTTCTAGAAAAAAAATAGTCATAACCACGCACCCCATTGATCCTACATCTCGAAAAGGATCCCAAAGGCCTTTAGTTTTTCTACTTTATTAATCTGGTAATGTTTCTGTTTTTCTCTGTCTCCTGTTTTAGTTATTAAGCAGATCCAAATGCGGTATGTGACAGTGCCTCGTTTTCTTATCCACATATTATAAATGGGGGCATTAAGTTTTAACAGCAATTTTAATGCGACCTGGGTGATTGCAATCTACGCATTATCCTGGAAGGATAACGGATTAAAAGCACTTGGAAAGTTGACACATCCGGGGAACATTTTATCACAAGCAAACTACATAAAATTGCTATGGAAAGTCTTGGGAACTGTTTAAAGATTGGATCAATAAAGTTATGTCTTTCATTTACAAAACAAACTTTAAATGGGAACGAGTAATAATTGTTGAGAAAACAAACAAAGAGTACTGTAAGAAGGAAAGAAAATTAATATAGCTGAAATAATATTGGACGGCAAAGTGTAATTAATGTTTGTTTATGGATATTAATTTCTGATTGAATATTGAAAAATAAATATTAAGGCATTTTTCATGTCTGAATGTGTACAAAAAAATGTAACTTTATCGCTGAGCTTTTAAACTAAAAACCGTAAATCTACTTTGTCTTTAGGAATTTGATGCCGGAAAGTACATTTGCTGGTCTTTATTTGCAAATTGCAAACGGAAATGTAGCCTAATTAAGCTTTATATTTTCTTGGGATTTTGTACAACTTCACTAATATCATTACGTTTATTAAAATTACAAGACATTATCTTGTAGAAATTTAATTTAAAGTAACTTATCGTCTTACAAGAATTTACAAAAATAAAATTACGTTTTGGAGGACCAAGATAAAACTAATGAGATATTTTTTCAGTGCTGAAAGAATATTAGAAATTTTATAAGGAAACCAGCTGTTTTAATAACTTTTGTTCCTATCTTCTAAGGTAATTTCAACTTTAGCAACAGTAATCGTATGAGAAGAACATAAAAAAGCTTTGTTACAATGGGAACAATATAGTTCAATGGAGTTCACGACTTCCATCAGGAAAGTTTACTGTTGGTCATAAACAAGCTTTCTAAAGTTTCCTTAGTTGCGCTTTCTGATTTTCCGCAAAACTGTTTATTGGGAGCGTAAAGTTACCGGAAGCATCAAATCATAAAGAGTCCTCTCTAACCCGGTTACGGATATAAAAGGTATAAGAGGTATAACGAAGAAACTAGGACAAAATATTAGTTTTTTTTGAATAATGCAAATGTTTAACTACAATATGTTGGGATTAAAAGTTGTTTTAATTTTAATCGTAACCCCATAATTAATTTGTTTTGTTGACTAAAGTTGCTCCTATAAATAATTAAAAACAGCCTCCAATCGAATCAACTGGGGAAAATTACTTCTAATTTTTTGACAGCGGCTACAGTTTCAAACATTGTCGAAGGAAGCTATCGGCAGTAATTTATTACCAAACCATTACTCTCGAATGCAACTCTGCGCTGTAAAACAAGGAAACGTAACGTTCGCTATTGTTTTTGGCAAGAATTGGGTTTGGAAACAAACTTGAGCATGAGTTTTGTTAGAAATGCTAGTTAAAAAAATCTTCCTCTTAGGAAATATACATTTTCTATAAAAGAAGACATCGTTTGCAAACTAAAGTGGTGTGGGGAACGGAACGAGGTAGAAATTGTGTGCATTGTTTTGAAAAAACGGCACAATAAATGTCAATTATGTTTGTATATTTACATTGGCCTGATTATATTCTGGGATTGTTTAGTAGTAGAATTTTTCTTTTGGATATTATATGTCAATAACAAAAAAGCTGTCGGGCAACCGCACGGAACTTTTCTCGCATTTATGGAAGTTATGAAAATATTTTGTATACTTTGCAAGTTTTGACAATTTTATGAAAATTTAAAATATTTTAAAATTCTCGAAAAAAATTAGCAGAAACATACTTTATAGGTACTGAATGTTTTCAAACATTTTTTTTTGTAAAACTTCGACTATGAAATTTTTTTAAATTGTAAAACCACAAATATTGAAAGTTTTTAGAAATGAAATTTGAATATTTTTGAAACTTTCAAAAATGTTTGATAATTTTTAAATTTTAAAAACTTTCGAAATTACGAAAACTGCTTGAAATTCTAAAAAACTGTAAAAATTAATAAAAATTTAAAAAAATTTTGGAATTTTTAAAATCATCATCATCATCATAATCATCATCTGAAATGGAGCTGACTCGAAGGTCGATCCTGGATTACGCCAGGCCCACCCCATGCCAGTAGGTGGGTAGGAATTTATGTGATAGGTGGGATCGGGTGGGGTGTTGAACCGCGTTAGCATGTCTGCAATGCATACCGCAAGACACCGCTGCTGCAACACCGGGTAGTTAGTAAGCTACGCATCAATGGGTGTTTTGAGTACGTAACCAAGAATGTTATGCGATTATGCATTTTAACTTAATAAACTTTGGTATCAAAGTTTCACATTGTTCTTATTTTACACATATCAATTGTTCTAAGAATACAGATTGAAAATATCTTAATTTCCTAATACCTAATAAACTACTTAATACTATTCTTTGATCTAGCATGATCATATTTGGCGTTCCATTCCTGCTTCCTATGGATTCCTTTTCTTCTTTTGGCTTCTTATTGCCCTGGGTGGTTGATTGTTGTCTACCGGAGTGTGTGTGGAGGTTGGACCTGCTTTGTAGTGTATTTCTATTGACGCCTTTAGTATTTCTGCTGCTGTTGCTATTGATTCGGCTCCTCCCCAAAATTCTTCTTTCCCTAGGTCTTCTAAGTAGGCTTCTGTTTGTAGTGCTGGGCCGTAGGTATGTGCTAGATGGTCGTAGCGCGGAGCCAAGTTTCTTACTTTTTCCTCCAGTTGCAATTGGAATTTTTGTGGGTTTTCTCTGACGTATGACACGATTTTTTTCTTAAGATGAAAGCTTCTTTTTTGAGATGTTCTCGCGTTGCTGTGACATTTGTGTTTTAGTCTGCTATTGAGGCGAATAAATAGTTTCCATCTCCTGGGATTTTCCGCACTGTCAATCTGTGTCTGTCCATATATACTGTTCCTGTTCCATGGTAGGTATTGTGTTTCCTGCTTCTGATGAATTCCGTTGGTTTGCTGGTGTGTACACTTCCGTGTATATGTTTACGCACGTTCTACTTCTAATACTACTAGTTCTGATTGACATTAGACGTAATGTTAGATACTAGAACCAATCTAATTTGACATACCCGGTTCTGAGCCTTAAATTCAACATTACGCTCCAAACCTTACTTAAATTACATGAACATAAACGTACTCCCCAGATGCTCTGTTTTACAACTTAATATATAAAGTTTCTTAATGTTAGGTGTATATCACTATAACGTTTTCAACGCTTTAAGACGTTTTCCGTGTAACGTTCTCGTCTTTACTACGTTCGAATCACGTTAAATTATTTATATTTGTTTCGAGTAGCTTCAGGGAGTTGTCCAGGGTTCACCTGGGTTACCAGAACCTTTCAATAATGTACAAATCGGAAACGGGTTAAATTAATATCAATATAATATATATAACTATGTACAATTTAACTAAATGTATGTATTCACTGGAAAATAAAATTAAGTACTGCAATCTGTTATAAATAAATAAAATATTAATTTCGGAGACGCTGTTTTAATACGTCTTGTGGCATCTAAATTTCTGCCGCACTCTGTATGGTACGGTTTCCGAATCTGCTCTGGACGGCTGGGTATGTTGGTGCGTCAACGACCTTGTTAGTTTAAATGTTGTTTTCTGCGCCGGTTTGCCCGTATTATCGGCCAAACGATCGGACTGGTATTTGAAAGCTAAACAAAGATTAGTATGCGTTCTGGTGAATTGCACGTATTAATGCAAGACAAATAAATTCGGGAACAGTTCAAAAGTGCCATTAAACGTCTTAACGGTAATTTCTGACTTTAAAAATCAACGGTTACCAATATAGTACAAAGTAGTGACCTTGCCTGCAATTACAAAATGTAAGTGAAACAAACAATGCTAGTTTAAAATACTTTCCACTAAAATCACACCTGTTGATTACGCTTTAAACAACCAGGCTACGTTTGAGTATCAGCTACTCGTTGTTTTGTCTGTTTCAGGGAGTATTATACTAATTGGTTTAATGAATGTTAACTTCTTTCGCCATGCGATGAAGTACATTTACGAAGGGGTAAATTAACCACAAACTACTGACAGTTTCGCCTAGTACGTTTGGAAATTCCCCAGGATAACACACCTCAAGATTCTTAGGATATTGCACCCCGTAATCTGAGATTAACATCGATTTCCCCTGTGATTTTTCACCCAGGAAAAAGTCAACAGTTATTTAGCAAGATAGTGAACTGACAATACTTGAAGATCCTGCGCCTCCAACTTTATCGCTAATTCACTACGGAAGAAACAGTTGGCCTCTGAAGCATTGAACACCACGCTCCAAGAGTTGACTGTTAATAATTACTGTCCTCTGACATAAACAGGTTCGTACATTGAAAGTGATCTCAAATCGCAACTGATAAGTTTTAACGCAACTTTTAATTTCAGGTAAAAGTGATTCGTGAACTGCACTTTAATACTTGCCGGAATTTGGAACATGTGAATGCAAAACAGGCTGGATCTCTCGGATGTCGGTAAACTGGTAACTGGAACAGTAATAAAATAATTACAACAATTATAATTCAATTGACGGCGTACACTGATGAACAGTTCGGTTTATCTTCAGTAAAACAATTCGGTAACGGCTGGATTTTCTGGTATGAATTCTTTAAATACTTTTAAACTGTAATTATTTAAATGTGAACTCAAATACACAGGCTAATTTCAAACTGTATATTTGCCAGTTAAGCTAGCGAATTGTTCGACTAGTCGGTTTGACCCTAAGGGTCTGAGTCTCTGGATTCGGCAGCTCCTTTACTTTTTATAGCTAACCCAGCTCATCTTGCGGTTCGAATTTAGCGCATTTCCCTCTCCGCTTGTAGTGGGAGATGTCCTCGCTCAGTCATCTGAGATGGATCGGTACTCGTTTAAATAAAATTGTAAAACCACAAATACGCGAATTCTGCGCGCACTACACTTTGGATATAATTTTACCCTGTCACATCACTACCTTAGATTATATAATAAATAACCATCTATACAAACATAATACTAAAAAAAGTGTATTTTGAATACAAATATCGGTAATTAAATCAATTAATCTAATGGAAAATTATTGTACTTTATTGTAGGTATCGCGGCGCACGTAAAAGAATTCGTTTGCTTGAATTTTCCCGCCTGTTGAGTGTGAATTTATTTAGGTTCTAACTTTCCTAAATTGTAACGTATCTCGTTTGCCTTTTGCCGAAAAGACCCTTAGGAATCTACCTGCTTCAAGACTTTTAGCGTCGAGTTCCAGGAATTCGCCTGTTGGCGTTCTCTATTGTCGGGTTTGGACGAAAATAAACTGTATTGCCTAACAGACTGCCCTAATAGAGTAACAATATCTACTTTTTAAAATTATTTGTATTGTTTAATATCTACTTACAGCCGCCTGTTCTTAATTTATCTTGGGGATTTTATCTATTTATTCTCTATTAGAAATTACTACTTATATTTATAACTTAGCTTTAACTGTTTGCTGATTATCCATTTTTCGGTTTCCTTTTAACTGTTGTTACATCGGCAGGTAATCCAGGTGGTACATTTAATCCCTCAGGTAACTTTCGCTTCTTTGTTTTTGAGAACTGGCGCATGTCACTAATGCACCTGCTTTACGCTGACGAAACAAACATTCTCCGGGTGCGCGCGCTACGTTGTTACCTGTTTTACCTGATATGCTAACCCTAAGGTACTAATTTTCTAACTTTAATGCGATCTACACTAACATTGCCTTTTCAAACGGCCAAAAACGCAGTTTTACATTTGAAAGCTGGAGTGACGTCGCGTCGTTAACACGTGTGCACTCGACCACTGCTCGAACTCGACGATTGTGAGAAATTGTAAAAAATTTTAAAAAGTTGAGTTGAAAATTATTTAAAACTATGAAAATTTTCATATAAGAAAATTTTTGACAACTTTTGGAAAACTCAATAATTTTGAAAATATTTAAATAAGGTTTGAAAATTGTGTTAGTCTTACTCATATTCATGCTGCAGCCAATAAAGATTTTCACAAAATGTTCAATGGTCGTTACCCTTCGGTTTGCTTGTGTAAAGTCGTTTAATGTGGCCCATTACTGTTAAACGAAACGAGTGCAGCGAGACATGCACTGCACGACAGTTTTAAAGAATAATTTATTTTCTTTTCTCTAATAATGTCTTCCACAGCAAAGTTACAATGTTAAACAACATACGCCTTTAATTGAATATCTGGCATTTTGATGAAGTACTTGTACTCCTACCTAGGTTTCAATTTTGGTGAAAAAATTGGTACAGTTTTAAACTTCCGGTAGGTAGTTTACTTCATTTAAACTTTTATGTTTACAAAAATAGTCACAACATTCTTTATGGCATCCGAATACGTGATTTAGTTTATTGTTGGTATTAAGTCTAAGTAATAATATAATAATACTCTTTCTTGCTTTCATTATGAGTAATCGCATCTGCACTGAATGAGCTAAAACAATAAATTTTGTAGTTTACTTCGAGTAGTGGGAAATGAAAAAGAAAAGTCCCTGTAGCGCGTTTACTATTATTCTTGTATTATGAAATCTAAAGTGGGAGACAAAAGAAGACCAACAAAGCCCTATAACTTATGATCTGCACAAATATCGCTAGTGGAAAGTTTGCGAAAAAATTAAATAGAAATAGCTTCATTCCGTGGTATTTCCCAATTCAGAACAAGATGCACTGTCGAAAAACTAAGTGTGCTCAACGAAAATGTTAGTGATTTTTAGGTAGAAATTCAGAAATTAGATTTATTCAGACGATTTGGCAACAGTTAATTTGAATTTAATTGAAACTGTATATTCAGTTTACAAGCTTTGCACTTGAACCTCTCGCCTCACGGACGTAATTCAGTGATGGCTTTCAAACCCTAATGATTATTATTAATTACCCTTGCATGTAGTACGAACTAACAATTCTAATAACTACAATAGAGAATGCTATAACCACATTGTTTAATACAATAATTAATATGGAATTGTATTCTACAAATATATACGTAACGCACATGTACAAAATGTCATTACTGCATAATTTGTTACATTTTGAACAAGCATTATATTGTTGACAAACACGCGCATTCCCGTGAGATTGTATAACAGATGGATGACAGCGTGGTTCTCTTTAATGTCGGGCAATTATTAAAAGCCGACCGTTCTGCAACAGAAACCTAAATATCGTTGTTTACAAGCGAAAAAAGCTTATGAATATCTGATTACAGAAAACTTCAATCAGAATGTTTAATCCTTTTGCTGGTATTCAGACAATGGTATTTTTCACCTAGATGTGTTACGAAGCAAAACCCGGGAAATGTAACTCATTGTTAGTCAAAGCTAACAGTAATCTTGTTTCCCGGTTGGTATCACTTTAAAATCTAAACGAAATTCTCTCATGTTCGCGGTATTTGCACAAATGTTGATTTTTCTTATTATTTCAAATTTTATGAAAACCAGCGGTGATTGGAATTAAGTATTGGGTAATAATGTTTAGCTTTATCTGTTACTACTAAGGGTTTACGAATTTTTTTTATAGATTACTTAACTGTGCTTCAACTCGTTCACGGCTCTACTTTAGTGTTATTTAATTGCTTCTACTGGAGACCTTCATCTAAGATCGTAGTAGTGAAGTGGAAAACGAAAGTAAAAATACCAAGGGAAAAGAAAGAATTGAAATTGTAGTGAATTGAAATAAAACGATCTCTGTGTTACCAAAAAAAAACATTGAAACAGTTACTTCCCGAAGATTTAAGCGCCTAGAGATAGATAAAGAGATGTTTTAAATAAAACTATTACTGTAAGATAATGGAACTTAAGTGATACACGTAGAGCCTGGTACAGCTGGAACAACTTACAAAAAATTGTAGAAAATGTTTTTACTCAGAAAAGTCAGTTTATCTACATTACCACAATGTGAATCGGCAAGATTTAAATAATACTGAAAACCAATATAATAGTAAAATAAGCCCTGAAAACATTACAAGACGAACGGATGAATCATAGCAGTTCCGCTTTAAACTACAAGCAATTAATAAAGTTTTATTATTGTTAGTTTCAAATCTTTTCCTGAAATCATTTTTCTGAAGTTTGTGCATTTCGTCGCTCGCCCTAAGGGCGAAATCAGTAAATCTCGATATAATCAGGTTCAGACAGTATTTTTAAGGAGGTAAACAACAAATAACTTCGTAACTCAAGATAAACTGTCGTTGTTATACTAAAGGTGTAAAAACGATTAGGAAACACAATATTATATGTAATATGTAACCAGCCCTATATAATCTTCAGCGAAAGGTGGCGGTTTGAACGTTCATACTCAAACTAAAGCAGCAGGCAATGTTGGAAGAAAAAGATATTCTCATGTGTTAAAGTGGCATTGTTAACATTATAAAGCACGGCTCTTAACTAACAAAGAGTAAAGCCGTGGCGTGGCGTGATAATATCACAGGTAATTTCATAGTTGGATTCATTATACTGCAGAGTCCTTAAACAAGTAAGTGTAGCCTGCGTTTACACCTAATGATGTGTAGAGCACTGATTTACACCGTGACCTAAATTCGACAAAAGCCCTGAGGTCTAAGGGTTTTACACCTAACTATTATGTACAGAGTTCAAGATTGTAATTTAGTTAAGATTATGTATTGTGGGGAAAAATATATTCCTTAACGCGATGACAACTTAGATGTCCCTAAACTGATGTGTTAAGTTATTTGTCTTGCCCACATTTGCAGTGTTAAAAATAGATAAAGTATGTAAAGTAGATAGCATGTCACTGCTCCACGTTGTCTATGTTTACATCCGTTAAAATAATGCTTAGGTCGGTCACATAAAAAAGCAACCTTATCCAAGTGGAGGCCTTATTATATTAAAGCTGTTTACACCAAGCGAGTTTAATAATTTAAAACACAACATAAACCTTTGATACAAACATCTTTGGAGAAAATTACAGGCCCTAATTTTTCAAAGGTTACAGTATAACAACATTTGGTGCTTTCTTGATTGGTCAGTTTTGATTTTCTGGGAACGTTTGGTTGCTTAGCAAAAACATGTTTAATGGCAGTTACTGCTGGTTTTTATTTCTAAAAAACTTGACATGTGAAAATCAAAACGTATCTAGGCAAAAATCGATTCGAGATATATTTGGAAAGATTAGTTCACGTGACAAAAGTCATGCAACAATTAATATTGAGATAAAGCTATTGTGCCTATTTTCGTATCGATAAATACCCCTCGATGTAAATAAAATTGTATTGGTTAGCAACTGAAAATAACCACGCTTAAGTGGTGAAATGTGATTTTGTTATTTTTAACTTTGTTAGCAATCAGAATATAACAAGAGAAAACTCATCTCTTGATGTCGTTACAACAAAATTGTTACACAGCCGCAGAAATTCATAGAGCAATCCGCAATGCGGAACATCCCAAGGAGGCTAAGGAGGAACTGGCACCTCCGGAAGGCTTAGCTTTTCTATCTTACAGTGAAGGTTACTGATAAAACTGAGCATGTTCTTAGAAGGTACAATCAGCGGGGATCTACAACATCCCTTGTTCTTGTGGCTCAAACTACATCGGACAAACTGGTCGTTCCATTGAGTTAAGATTGCGAGAGCACAAAGGTGATTGCAAACACAAACGCATTACAAAATCTGCGGTGGCTGAACATACTGGTTTAACTGAGCATAAGATGAACTTTGACAATTCTCGGGTACTCGCCAGAGTACCTCATTACTTCCCTCGTATCATACGTGAAACAATTGAAATTGAGAAACAACCTAACAACATAAACAGGGAGAATGGTTTTGGACTCCAGCAGTTTATCCTCTAAGGACTCCTAAGCATCATCGATCTCACGATCACGCTCCACCGGATCCGTCTTTGCCTAACGGTGACAGCCAACCAGAACTCCGCCATTCTGCCCGACTGGCTCAAAGGGGTTTAAATACCTCCGCTTCTTGGATTTGAATTCAGTGTTTTTATTCACTCTGAATGACGACGCGGTCTAAGCCGAAAGTAAATTGTAATATTGACAATTCGAGAAACCGCGAAAGCCTCAAAAAATATATTATCAGAGTATTTTGCATTTTATGAGCCAATGGCATACTAAGACATAAGAGGGAAGACATCTAGTAGTATCACCCTTTATTTATTTCCTTAGGTCTTTTGGCCTTACCCGTTCAGTCTTCTAACATGAAGTTTTGCGTTTAATAGATCGATTATTGCGTTAGAATGATTTTCCAATAAATCTCGGTGTTTTGTGGCTTTCTATTTGATTACATCTCGCATATACGGGATGCTGAAATCTTTGTAGTGTTTGATTTGACACAAACCATGGTGCGTTAAACACGTTTCTAAGCGTTTTAGACTGGAAACGTTGTAACACGCTTATGGTTGAGCTACTAGCGCATCCCCATTGTTCACAACCGTATAGATAACCAGATAAGATAGATTATAGTTTCACAAAGTAATGTTTTATTTTTCATTGCCAGTTTTAAGTTTTTGCCAAGTCAATACAAATTTATTAGGTCTTACATCAATTTCCATTCGTTTTTTAGTAACGTGCGTCTGTCACGTTAAGCGTCTATTTACGTATAAGCCCATATATATGACATCATTTGCTCGGGAGGTAAGTTTGCTATTGAGGAAGAACCTGTTGAACGCTTCATCGTAAAAGTGACGTGCATCGATTTCTTCATTAACCTTGATCTTCCATTACTGCAACTATGTTTCCATCAAGTTCAGATGTCCTTCTCATTGATGCGGTCGCTGGATCTTCGCTGCATGGAAAAATCGCCGTATCATCGGCGAATGTTTCCATATCCTTTTGCTCCGTAGTTGGTAAGTAGGAAGTAAATAGTAGGTACATTGAGGGCCTTATTTAACTACTTTGAGGAATATCTGCTTTATTTGCATCCTTTAATTGAGAGGTTTCATTGCCAATTGTTGTTTGTAATTATCGATCTTCTAGGTAAGACTGGAATAGTTGGGAATACTGATTTAAGAAGTTCTTTCTTTATATAACAACTCGCTGAGCCATTCTTTGTCGATGCTTGGCTCACGTCCAATACTACTGCAGTACGGTATATTGTGGTTTCGTAAGATGTGTATACCGTATTCGTGCTTCGATTGCTGTTTGTATCGCATTTGTTAAGCGATGATACTGTGGTATTATGGAGTGTTGGTGTTTAAAACCGAATTGATAGTCTGGTAAACATTCGCAGTGTCTGTGTCTTGTATTTGTTTTAGAAGGAATTTTTCTGGCAAACTTCGAAATGATGGGACGGTAGGATTTTATTTCGTTACGCGGTTTGCCAGGTTTAAAGATGAGGATAATTTAGGCGATTTTAATTATAGCCGCGAATATGTGAGGCGTAGTATTCCATTGAAGAGAATCTGTAAAAATTGGATTCCTTTTTCTGGTAATGTTTTAATCCTAGTATTGCTCTTGTAATTTTCTATTACTTAGTAATTTCACTTGTTCTTTCATCGCATTGGTGGTATCGTTGCGTGTTGGAGATGACATTTGTAATGGTGTTTGTAGACTCTTTGCGATTTTCTGCTCAATAGATTGTTTGATGCCTTTGGCAACTTTCCAAATTGAGTGGTCATATATAGATACCAAACTTAACGTAACATTGAGAAGTTTCATTACGGATTGTTTTTAGTCTATTACGCGGTCTATTGTTTAGTAGAGTAAATCATGTTGTGTATTCAATGTTATGGCTACGTTATCATCTGGCTCTATCTCTCTCTTGCTTTTTTGATTTAACTGGTTCTATTACATTGTTAGAAATTTAAGGGGTACTAATTTTTAGTTTGTTTTGGTTGTGGTGTAGCATTCCAACCTGCTTCCTGTGTGGTTGTTATAAGGTGATTTGTAGTGTACTCTATTTCTTTTGTTGTTTTTAGCTTTAGTTTTGTGTTAAGATGTTGAATAATATAAGATTGAAATGTTTTCCAAATAGTTCTTCTGTTGTCTCACATAATAAGTTTCTTGTTTCATTTGATAAGTGTGATGAATAATAACATTTTTATGCATGTATTTAAATAACTTTCGATCACCTTTCAAAATAGAGCAGCGGTTTTTGCTTTTATCTTAACTACATACTCGTAGTCTTCTAAACTTTAAGTTGTGTATTGGTCTTCTCCGGTGATCGCGAGTAGCTTTTTTTTTCATCTTTTGATAATTGATTACACCACGGACAAAAATAGGTGGTGGTTTTGATATTGTTGTCGTCGTATTTTAGTTATTATATTATCGGTCTCTTGCTTTTCGTCATCGTTTTCTGTCAATACTGTGTATTTTTTTGTACAGTCTGTTGGTGGTTGGTGTACATTATTTGATGATTGAATATTTGGTTTTGCTAATCCTTTGCGTTTATGGCCTGTGATTTTTTGACAGCTATTAGTAAAACTATTTGCAGTGTCTATGTCATCGTTTTCATAGTATTTGATGTGTTATTGTTGAGATGTATATATTTGTGGCTTGTTATTGGTTGTGCAATTGGTTGATAATGGCTGGAAAAATATTGCGGGATAGTAGGTGTATTCTTTAACAGTAGTTGATTCTGTATGCTTTAGTTTTGTTGTTGAAATTGGTTACATGTGAGTTGTGCGGTTGTTAGGAATGGTATTACTTGCATTAAAACAGACGTTGTGTTTGGTTATTGCTGATTGTTGAAGTATTATATGCGCCACTGCAGTCCATACCGCCTGACAGCAATATTAGCTGCTTGTAGCTGTTTACGAGCGCTGATTTGTAAAATTAGGTTTTGTATGTACAAATTAATAATTTGTATTAACGATTTGATATCACTGTATAGCACTTGTTCGTTCACTGTTCGATGTCTGTCTCGCGACACACATGTATGAGATGTATTATTCAATAGTTACACCACTAGCGATTTGAAAACTAATCAGGTTAAATTACGAAAACTTGTTGCATACCAATGAATTGTTTTAAGGAACATTTTGCTTGTCATTTTCTTTATTTATTTAATGTAACGTGTGTCCAGAAAGTCTTTTAGTCAAAGCGGCTATGGATTGTATAACGCATGTCTTTTATTCAGTGATAAATAAGTAATTTATTTGACATAAGTCAAAGTCAATTTAAATTAAAAGGTTTTTATTTTGAATTATTTACTTTCGGCATATTTCTTGTTATAAAATGTTCACCCAAGAACAAAAAACCTTTATTATGAAATCTTTTTTTCGCAATGGTCAACAATTAGAAAACGGAAATTGGAATTATTCAATCAATGCGTGTAAACAAGAATTTCGACAAAGATATCCAAAGACATACGTTATACAATCCATAGCCGCCCAGGACTGAAAGACTTTCTGGACACCCGTTATTAATTTTTTACAACTAGCGGACTCAACTTAAATTAATTTAATTTTGCGAACTAAGAAACAAAAAGCAGCAGTTTGCATGATCTTATCGCGCGGGACTCGGAAAGTGGCCTTTCTGCCGTGAGCCCATCCATCCGATATCGAAGGCTTTTTGTAGGTTATCAGCAAAGGTGGACAGCAGCTTCGTGGCCGGATAGCCAAACAAAGTAGCGCCATCTTAATGTCTTTCGCTACTTTACTGTAGCTTCTGTCGTTTGGTTTGGCCTTTTTTGCCGTTTTGGCGATATTGGGAAGGGTCTCTCCCACCGGTCGACTCCGTTTGGGACCAGACTTAGGTAGTGTTAAAATCGGAAATTTGTCGTAGCCACAGGTCGCTGGGTAGCGGTATCTTGGGCTTTCCGTTAAGTCTTTCTTGCTTGTTTGCGGGCTGCCCGGCATCTGTTGCGTTTATTTTTAAAGAGTGCCCCTGTAGCGGAACCCCCTTCCAAAGAAATGGAGGTATCGGATGAGGATGCCCTCATTTGGGAACTCTCCTCCGCTTGCGATGAGTTGGAAGCCCCACTAATGGAGAACTCCGGTTTAAGAAGTGGAGGTCTCTGAGAAGGAAGCCTCTCCGGTTGTAGAAAAGAGGGGGGTCCCGGTTAAGAAGCCCTCCTGTGTTAATTTAATTGTTAAACTGGTTAAACTCATATTGGTCCCACGGGTAAACTGAAAAGGGTGGTCAACTTCCGCAGAGCTTGTTACTGAAGCAAGGCTAGATATTGATGCAACGTCGATTAGTTTCCCATAGGCATCTTGACACTGCAGAACCTAGTGTTGTGCAGCCCTCGGCACAATGGCTTCCACCTTAGCTTGCGGTTTACTCATTAACTTCTCGGTCTAGATCGGCCTGATATAGTTTCAATAGGGTCACCACGGGTAGGGCGCAATCGACGTTTAGCTACTTTCCTTCAATCTGCCGACTCCTATGCAGAGTGTTACGATTACAACAGCAGAAGTAACGTAGATGAAATTTTCAGAAAAGGATTGTTAAGAAATCTGATAGAAATTGAAATAAAGTTGTATATCAAACTTACGATATAACTTCCATAAACGGGAGGATAAAACATAGAAGAAGCAAATGTAACGAACATATCTTTAAAATGCACGAAAACAGACTGCGGTAGATACAAAAGAAATATTAAGCAGATCAGCAAAAGGTGGATGAAGAGCATAACATAGAGAAAAAATTGGTTTAAAATAGGCAAAATAAATTATGTACATAGAGGAGGAAAGAAAAGAAAATAAAAAATTAATAAAACAGAAAACCTAATTTGATTTGATGTGTAAGTGTGTCAGAAAACTTTTGCAGATATACCGAGGAACATTTCTAAATGTAAATTATGAGTAGGTAAAGTATTTCTTGACTGCAGTGTTACAACATGGATTTGCACTGTTGTTTCCGGAACAGCAGACGAATGAGACTAAAAATAAAGAATAATAAATGGTCTTGAATATGAAATGCAAAACTGTTATATAAATGTACAAAGTACTTCCTACAGCTGTGCATTATGTCGGATTCTTAATAACAATCGTGCACTTTTCTAGATATGCATTTTGCAAAAAGAGTTAAAGATTATGCAACTGAAAATCAACGTTTGTAATAAAAATGCACATTCAACATTTTTATTGTTCTTAACATTATTAACCTGTTTTTTACTAGATCGTAGATACTATTTGTATTACAAACAATTCTAGAAAGCGAATGGTTAGTGGTCGTCATGTCTGTTATATATTATATATAATCGTAACAAATATAATTGAAAACAGAACCATAAAGAAATTTTGAATCCACAGCAAATGCTGAAAAGTACTTACAAATATTTTATAACCGCAAACAGAGTGAGGCTGAAAGGTATATATGAAATATTAATTTTAAAATGGTTTTCTGACCCGCGAGTTAACAAGGTTCTGAAATTAACAAGAACCGAGCAAGATAATTTGCTTAATTTTATTCTGGCCTCCTGAAAATGAGTTACGTTTAATTTAAAAGAAAGAAGCATTTTAACGAACTGTGCTTGCATTAAATAATACCTTTATGAATGTTGCAAAAGTTCTTCCCGTCTATATAAAATATCGTATTTCTCCAAAGTGCGGCGTATTTTTATTGCAAAATGTGGGCAAAAAGGGTTGCAGGACCGTCTCTGAAATTTTGTTCTGGAATTAAATACAGACACGGTACGTTCCTCCCTGACATGTATGCCACACATACATCTAACTTACTCTACAGTGTTTCAAGATCATAAATTTTAATTTGTTTTAAAATTCACAAATAATTAGACTAAACTGGTTATAATTGAGCTTTAACTATTTACATGTGAAAACTAACTAAAAATGATGTTGAATTTTCATATTTCAAATAAAATATTCATTCTAGTGTCCTTATCATCGATTCGGGTGGAATGGCTTGTCGTACATTAGTTAAATTCGTTGTTTATGCTAAATGGAAGAATTCATTACTAGAAGATATTTCAAATTGAAAGAGTGCAAGACATACCGAGATTTATACACTGTGGCGGAATTTTTTGAATATATTTAATAATAATTACTGGTTGTATCAATAATGAACGATCCTTTAACTCACAATGAAAAAACGAACTTTTCTCGTACGTACCTTAGAAAAGAAGTTATATTTCTTCTTTTTCTTCTTCTTCATTAGCTCTTTGTTGTTCATCCTTGAACATAGGCCTCTCCCATCTGACGCCATTGGTCCCTGTTTTGGGCACTTCTCATCCAGCATAAACCCGCCGGCCGTCTTCTTCAGGTCGTCTGTTCATCGTAGCTGTGGTCTTCCGCGTGTTCTCTTCCCTAACCAAGGTCTCCATTGTTGTAGTATGGTTTTTCATCGTCCGTCTTGCTGTCTAGCAACGTGACCAGCGTAGCTCCACTTCAACCGTGCTATATGTTCTGCTACGTCTATTACTTTCGTTCTTTCTCTTACCGGCCAACATATTTCTTTCTATTGCCCTTTGAGTTTTAACGATTTTGTCCACGTTATTTTTTGTAAGTGTCCATGTCTGTGAACCATACGTCATAACTGGCAATATGCACTGGTTAAAAACTTTAGTTTTTAAGTATTGAGGACTCTTTCTGTTTTTCAATATGTATTTTAATTTTTCATATGCCGCCCATGTCAGACGGGTTCTCCTTACAATTTCTGCTTGTTGATTTTCTTTATTAGCTTTTATTTGTTGTCTCAGATAGACATATTCATTTACAAAATCTAACGTTGGTCCTGTAACTGTTATATTTCTTTCGTCCTCTGTGTCGGTCATGATTTTTGTTTTTTAGGCCGATGTTTTCAGAAGCTTCTGCTAATTCGACTAGCATTGTTTGTAATTCTTCATATTTGTTTGAGATCAGGATAATATAATCAGCGAATCTTGGCTGGTTTAATTTTTTTCCATTTACGTTGATGCCCACTTCTTCCCATGTCAACGATCTAAAGACGTCCTCTAGTGCAAGTGTAAATAGTTTCGGCAAAATAACATCGCCTTGTCTAACTCCTCTTCTAATTGGTATCGCATTTGTGTCTTCTTCTAGTTGAATTACCATCTGTGCGTGCTCATAAATATTATGTATTAACTTTCTATAGCGATAATCAATTCTGCTGTTATTTAATGCTTGTTCTACAGCCCACATCTCTACAGTATCAAAGGCTTTTTCGTAGTCTGCATACGCTAAATATAGGGGGATATAATATTCATTAGCTTTTTCTATTAATGTTCTGACAGTCAAGAGGTGGTGTGAGGTGCTGAAGCCTTTGCGAAATCCTGCCTGTTCTATTGCTTGGTAATTAACTAGTTTCGAGGTCAAACGGTTTGTAATGATTTTAATGAATAGTTTATACATTATTGGGATAGCAATGAGATGGGACGGTAATTCTTTAGATTCCTCTTATCTTCTTTTTTATATAATAGAATTGTTAGGCTTTAGAAAAAAAGAATATAGAATTATAATCTGCTTTATTTAAATTAATAATACAACTACCTTCGTCTGCTTTGGTAAAACAACATCAGAATTTTTTATACTATTTTAAGATCTCTGATTTGCAGATTGAAACGACCTGCAGGTTTGGGTAAATTTCGAGAAAATTTAATAACCTTAATGCCTTAAGCTCTAATAACGTCAGGGTTATCTAGTTTAGACTGTTGACTTACAATTTCTGAATTAATAGCTGTAGACTCGTAGCTGCTTTTGTCGATTCTGTTAAATGGATTATATTTTAAACCTTTATCTAAATAAGAAAAGATTTGGTTTCAATAGAGGGCGTTATTAGTTTAATTCCCCGTTAGCTTTATCTAAATGTATAATTTCTTTATCAATGAACTAGGGATGCAACGGATATTCGGTTTTTATCCGTTATCCGGCCTATCCGGCCATTTAGCGAAATATTCGGTTTGGCCGGATAATATGAAACATCCGGCCGGAGATTTTTCTTCAAGTAAAAAAGATTATGCACGCAATTTGATTTGGAAGTATAGACCAAAACAATTGGAAGTAAGAGAGCAAAAACCCCATAAGTCCAGTATTTTGCAGATCTGCATAAAATTACTGAATTTATATTATTGAGATCAGCATTTGTGCGAGTTAAAAATTTGAAATGATTTCAAACAACATAAATGAGTATTATTTGTTAAAACCACAAAGTAATAATAAACCGCTTGTTGCTATGATATAATAAAAAGCACTCGATCGTCAATCGTCAATATTTTATTTAAATGTCGATACAAACCATACATGTTGGGTTATGTCAGTTGATTTCTTGATGGTGTCGTATCTATCAGGACAGAACACGTTTTAGTTTTAACAATTTTTTGAAAATTATTAATTCTTGTAATTACAATCAATTTTGTTGACAGATTTCCCATCTTAATTGTGGACAACAAAACAATATGAGAGCGAATCAGCACATCTTTATTAGTACATTTAGTAGTTTCCTTGTGTCGGTTCTCTCTCTCGAAAACGCTACAGAATAAAATCATGGGGTTCGTGCATTGCATACTCTTAGTGTATTGCTCTGTGATTAAAACCTAAATTTTACTGCATTTAAGCTGAAACTACTTTAAAAGTAAAAACTATGCCGGATAATCCGGTATCCGGCTATCGGGCTGAGCAACCGGGTACCGAATATCCGTTATCCTGCATTTTGAAAAAGTACTGCTCGCTGCATCCCTACACTGAACTGTATATTACTAAGATTCTTGGTTTTTAAATGAAAATTAAAATTTTTATATCTTAAGATCTAAATCTTTATAACCAGAACTTTTGGGCGGTGACGATGGCCTTTTGTTCATTTAAAGATGTGGAGCTGCAATAAAAATTAATAAATTTCGCAATTAAGTATTCTTTGACGTAGTAGGTGGCAAACCAAATGTGATTTAAGTATTTAGTTCTGCTTCAATTACAAAGTTTTGAAATTATGGACTTACTGGGCTAAACTGGCCGTATTAATAAATTGATGAATGTCCATTTCTGATCCCACATATGTTTATTATAAATTTATGCTTACCACATAAGTTCAGAAAAAAAATTTAAAACATAAAAGCAAAATTTAAAATATTTTATCTTAAGATGGCTTCAATTTCACATTTAATATTTAAACTTTAAAAGGCCCAACGTTAATTACATTCACGCAAATTTTTTTTCTGAACTTTTGTGGTAAGCATTTCCTGTAAACTTAAGAGTATAATTTTTTTAATTGCCACTGTTTTATTGTGGTGTTTTAATCTCAAGATGTAGGGCAGCAGGTTAAATTTTGGTAAGAACTACTATTTACAAATTAATTGTAGGGCACAACAAAATTTAAATTCTTATCACAAGATTAAACCCGTTTTTATTATTGTTACTAAATAAACATTCTGTTAAAATTCTCCTTATTCTTGAAGTGGATTTTAATTCAATTCTCTGAAAATGCGACGATACGAACATAATAGAAACGACATTCTCTTTTATCCCAGTTGCAAAAGAAACCGCGCTTCAATAGACGATGTTTATTAAATCCAACTTCATATTCTATATGTAAAACGAATCAATCCGATTTGGGTATTTATATTCGCTTTTATACCTTGCTAACAAAGAATGTCTGAATTCAATTTAAGCAGCAAATTTAAAAAACCCGCGTTAAACTGTAGATACATAAGCCTATTTTATTTTCTTTAGCAATCACTTCATATAATATTTTATACAAGCAAAAAGGTTAAATCTTATATACTTTACGGAAAAAATTATTTATTTGATTGCGGTTAAAAATGGATTGTAATTAAAATACCAAAACAGAACCATAATGAAAGGGAATTGTTATTTATTAGAATACTGTGTTATTCAGTTATCAAGACACACTTAATTATTTTTATGAGATGCGATATATAACGTACTTCATTAATTATTTTCATGATAAAGTAAGCACCGTTACTCTTCATTACTACGTCAGGACAAAACTTGAAAAATTATGGCTGAAGGAAACAATGCCGCTTGCCATATTTGTCTTAGTTAAGTTTTGTTGTGGGTTACATTTTCGTTCCTATTGCTTTTAGCTATATTTTAACATTTCCGTTTGAATCCAATCCAAAATATTAAATATACGCAAGTAACAAATATTCAGAAAAATATAAAAAAGCACATTAGTTGAATTAGGTTGCATAAATTGCAAAAGTGTGACTGATATTAGTTTTTAAATCTCATACTTTATGTATAGTGCAATTAGTTAAATTAAACGTCAAATTTATACTCATCGAACATCAAACATAGATTAGTGACACTAAATTTGATTCTGATGTAGCTTTTGATAATATAACAAAGAAAACTGCAATCAATACAAAAAGCTAATCTAGAAACCAAAAAATTTCCACTGCAAATACATCAAAGCGTTTGATTAAATTCCCAATAACGCAAATCACGAAGAATTCCGCACAATACTAATTTATACATGAACTCAGGAAAGATCGCTGTTATATTTGGGGAATGCTTGCATTATTTGATATTTACCTTTCTTTGTCTAATAGATAATTAAGTTTTGCGACGAGATGATGCCGAAAGCAAGTTATAATGTATCAGATTTAGATTTCAATCATAATTAAATGTTGTCACAAACTTATTTTAGTATTCGTCATAACCATGTATAATTGTGGTAATTCAGATTAAAATTATTTCAAAACATGTTCGTGTATGCTCCATTACGATATATTCCGAATCTGGGCGCGCATTCCGAACGTTACTTAAATAGAAGTTGCTCCTTTCCTAAACCCTGCGTTCAAAACTCGCTGTCCAGTCGAAAAATAAAAGAATTTATTTATAATTTTTTACCGTCAGCTAGCGTTTAATTAAATAAATTAATGAATGTCCAATGATACTTTCCCATACCTTCGGTATAGGGAAGTATGTGTTTCATGATTATTTTCGAAATCTAGGTTTTAACGGAAATACACGTTTTGGAGCTCAACGAACACAAAGAAATATTTTGAAAAAATGTATGTCTGTAGGTGTGTGTGAGTGAGTGTGTGGGGGTGTGAATGGGTGGGTAACGCCTCTACAGACGAAAGTACTAGACCGATTTTAATGAAATTTTAAAGCAAGAGGTATATAAACAATTGTAGTTTTAGTTAAGCTTTAAAAAAAATCAGAAACCGAAAAAGAAAGTTAGACTTGTTTTTTTGGTAGCGTTGTTTTTCCAAAACTAAATTTTGGTAATTTCAGAGAAAAACTTAAGGCAAAAAGTTTTTTATCGAACTCTCTAGCTTTAAAATGGCGATCCCTTTAACTTATGAAAATCTCGAATTTAACGCCCATTAGTTACTCAAAAACTAATTGTGTGATCGGAACCAGCTTTAATTTCTTTTGCAGCTCTTTGGAGGTAGTATACGATAAAGTAAAATTAATTTTAAAAATCTGAAAACAATCACACTGGCACTGCTTCAAAATTTTGAATATATTAAAAAAAATCATTTTCAAAAACTGTTACCACGATTTTCTGAGCCGACAAAGGTTGCTTGCAATGAACTATAAATTTGTATTTTACTAATCCGCTAAATTTAAATCTGACGCCTTCCAGGGATTTTTGAAAAATTTGTATTTAAATAATTATTTATTCAAAACGCAAATGCCGATCGTTATAAACTTTTATCAGTTCGATAGACTATTTAAAGCACTTTATTAGAATTAGTTATTTTAAAAATTAAGAAAAAAAACGATACTTTTTAATATCAACAACGCGTTTTTCGGCAGTTACGTGATTTTAACGCCTATCAATTAGCTCTAGGTAAAAGCATATTTTTCTATCTTTGCGTATTTTTGATAACTCTTTAAATAAACCATTTATATTGACTTTTAGCCCGAAATCCAAGCGAATCTATTTAGCTGTAGGGCGGGCGGTTCCGTTCTTACTATTCTTATACGGTATGCGACATAGTAGGGTTACCTATATAAGTTGTTTTCTTAGAAATCTAACATACGGTGAAATGAGAGAAGAGCATGAGGCAAATCAAAAATGTTTTATACGAACTCTCTAGCTGCAAAATGGCGGTCGCTACAACTTTTAGAAGATCTCGAATTTAACGCCCATTTACTCAAAAAGTAGTCGTCTGATCGGCATCAGCTACAACTTGTTTGAGTGCTCTTTATATATGGTATACGATGAAATAAAATTAATCTGAAAGTTTTAAAAAATGTCAATTTAATAATTTTGAAAAACTGCTCACACGTTTCACTATACTGTGTAGGTTGTTAGAACGAAAGATTTGATTTTTTTTTAAGCTATAATTTCTATATTTCTCTATAGCTTGCTTTCTTAGAAATCTAACAATCGAGTCGGTGAAATGTACAACGTTATAATTATGAAATTAACACTGATGCAAATACGGTAAGTATTCTCTAGTATGGGAAAGTCAGCTCGAAGTCCACACTTCAGCTTTTTTCCTCTTAATATGATTGGATTAATAAATAAATGTAAAATACTGGATCTGATCCCACACATGTCTATTAAAAATTTATAACAATTGATTAGTACTTTCGTAGCATAACTAAACTAGGCAGTATATTCTCAAGCAACCGCAGATCCGCGGCGTGGGGTAAGGCGTGAGGCGACTATCACAGGCGGCACATAATACACGTATGTAGCTTAGGGCGACATTTTTCAGATTTCAGGCGGCATTGAGACATAAATTTTAAATTAAATTCTTAAAGCCTTTTTTTTTACTTTACCTTTTATTGTCAGTCGCTTAACCTTGTGCTTAATGATACAGCATCTGAAGAAATTTTAATTTTGTCTCCTTTAGATCATGAGACAAATACTTGCTCAAGTTCGATACACAGATGAAATTTACTTAAACAGTATATGACATCCGTAACTTTAGAAAGTTTACACGTACTATGTTGGGGGAAACTTGTGAGGATAAGCCATTAAGGTACGAATTGAAAGACTGTATGATGCACTGTGGAAATTTCTTTTGATAAGCAGAGTGACAGCGATACCAAAAACCAAAATGGTTAAAATTTTTAGCTTTAAATTTGTTTGCGGTGTTGTGATTTTGTATGACGTTTAAAAGAAACTAATCTTACATCAAAATTATTACAAAGCACAAATACAGATTGCGTTACAATTTAATAAAGTATTAGCTTATTTTTGAAAGATTACCGTACTAATGGTTTCTAACAAATATTTTGCTATCTTAAAGAAACTGCCTTGACAATGGAAATAGGCCTGCTGTTAAAGCGTATCCGCCACCGAATGTCCGTGCAGTCGGGCATCTCTCAAATCAAAATTCATTGTGGCTTATAGCAGAATACCGCTTACTCTAATTCTATTTTTAATTCTTCGTTTCTTATCGAATAAAATTTGCTAAATTGCGATTCAATCTAATTGTTAGAGTGTAAACATGAATATCGACCAAAAGTAAGGAACAAAAACAAGGGCACATTTTCTTACTGCACGTAAACAATGTGATAATAAAAATGCTCCTTTAGTCCTATCAGCTAACTTTTAGCAACTATTTCTGTACTTCCTGCTTTTAACACATGTTTACTCAGGACATAAAAGAATTTATGTTTGAAATCACGTAAATTTTTCTAAATAATAAGATTTCAAGTTTCATAAACAATAACGTGTGTTAATAATATGAAGAGTGTTTATAGTAAATGATAATTTATTATAAAATATTCAAAATTAATAGTTTTCTACCAACTCCGTGGAATTTTTCATACCATTTTTCATCCAGGACATGTTTACCACCTTTTCAATTATTGAACTGCACTGTGTGCTTCTACAGGTTTGATTTATAAACAAAAACCAGGGCACCCATTTTTTAAAATATCTCAATTGGCTATAGAAAATCATTTGAATGATTTTACGATTTTAAAGCTTTGGAATTTTTGAATTATGTCTGTTGCGGAAGCGTTGCTTTTGCCGAGCGACCCGAATAAAGACGATGACAACGCGAATTCATTCATAAGAGCATTTGAGTAGCAAGTGGAAAGTATTTTTAGTTTTTTTAACGTATAGGTACACCCCGATTATGCAATCCAAATTAATCACTCAATTTTTAAATTAATTCGAAAAGCAATCATTCGAGTATGAAAATCCTTCGATTATGCCCATCACTAGTCAAGATACTTTGCTTTACCTTAATTTTATATAAACCACTTTTAATTAGAATTCGACATAAACAGAAAATTTTAGTACGAGAGGGGACTAATCGTAAATCTTTTAAACAATTTCAAATCAAATATTTTTTACTATTTGAATTGTATAACATTCCATGGTTAATTCTGAGGATATTTTTAAAAATTGTCAAAACGTGCACCGATTAGAGATTAATTTTGGTATTAGAACAGCCCCAGAGGAACACAATGTTACTATACAATAGAATTTTTTACAAATTAAAACTGTTAAGTGAAATCATTTTCAAAGTTTGGACATTTCCGAGAAATTATATCTCAAAAGCTGGCTACAGTATTTTCGGAAAATTAGTAAGCTAGAAATGGGCTACTATTTGTTTTGTGTCACAGTCCACTAATTCCTTCCCCCTAACTTTGACGAACAAGTCTATCCAAATCCATTTATATAGAAATAAATCAGTTTCTATAAATTTCATAGAACTAAGAATAAGATCCACGGTCCGCTACACTAGCAACATCATTAGTTAACTTATTATTTCAAAAAAGCATGAGGCATAGCCCACAGGTTCCGCTAGTCTGATATACGAGGGTAGTTCCCGCCGAAATCGACATGTATGCAGTGATAGAGTAAATTTAGTGATTATGCAATTAAATTTTATGCACATTACTAAACGTATTCTACTCTAAACAAAGAGGGAAAAAATACATAACCGTTGACATTGTAACCAAATAAACCCAACAACACATTCAATGAGAGCAGTAAGTGCTCATCTTGCAGTTGACGCTTTGTTAAACCTCCTGCTCAGGGATTGTCACGAAAAGTCTCACAGCCATTTTGAAAACGGTTAGACCATTTAAATACTTGCAACTTCCTAAAATTGCTTTTTGAAACTATGAGTCTGCGTACAATTTCAGCCGTTTTGAAAGTCTAGCAATTGAATTAGACTACACTACTTAACAGTACAGGACAGATGCCATTGATAATGATAGATTTGTTATATGAGAAGGTTAGGACAACATTCATTAGCTATCTTCTTTTTGTTCACAGTGATTTTATTTTACATGGTTTTCTATAACCCTCTCATATAACAAATCTGTCAATGGCATCTAGAATCCCTAGGTAATACCTGAGCGTGCTCCAGTGGTACGTGTTCCACCTGCTGAAGCTGGTTAACGCCAATGTAGTGCTATTGTTGCTGGCGCTATTTTTACCGGCGACATTTTTGACCGGCGCTATTTTCCCGGCGACATTTTCGACCGGCGCTATTTTTGCCGGCTACATTGTTGCCTGGTGACATTATTATAGTATTGAAGCGATTTTTGGCGGCGACATTTTTCTTTATTAGGAGGTTTACGGTGTGTTGCTCAAACTATTTCTTATGAAGTAAGTTTGTAAGTTTTGACGGCGACATTTTTGACCGATACTAATTTTGACGAAGGCATTTTTGGCGGCGACATTATTAATAGGCGCTACCTCTATCTATAAACGATGATTACGCACACACCAGAGACTAAAACAGTAGTTAAAAGACACATATGCACATACAAACCAGAGATACACTATTATTTGAAAATAAGGGAGGTAAATAAATCCGAAAGGACGTAGACATATTAATGTAATTTTGGGTTTTATTGCTTCGGAAATAGTCCGTAGAGGATAACGAGCTTAAAGCGAATAGAAGGTGTGATTGTGAACCTCGCCAAGAGAAAAGCTTAAAAATACTTTTAGCAAGTTCAGAAATGCTTTTAAAGTATCTATAAAGACTCTTCCTAAGACAGCTTTCTGTCTTTTGTATTAGCGGTATTAAAAGTCTCCGTATAATAACTTAGGCGTCGGTTGTTACTTACTAAAAATGACTTCACAATGGACTTTTAAAAGTTGGCTTATTTTTATACTTCCATTTACCACGTATTGCTTCATAATAATTATTGTTTTTGTTAATATAAAATTGGAATTTGTTTAATTCCAAGCAAGTCATTTGTAATAAATATGGAAATATTTTTCTCTACGACTATTAAATAATACGCTCATTCTTGTTGCATATTAAATTGAATAATAGCATAAATTCTTCACACCGTGATTTCTTACAAAGAAATCACGCTAGATTAGCCAATCACATCCTTTGATTTTTAAGAAT
The DNA here is from genome assembly GCA_958336395.1 of Ctenicera cuprea. Taxonomy (NCBI): domain Eukaryota; kingdom Metazoa; phylum Arthropoda; class Insecta; order Coleoptera; family Elateridae; genus Ctenicera; species Ctenicera cuprea. The sequence continues at coordinate 23,071,892 of OY284491.1, forward strand.
TCACGCTAATATGAAAAAATCACATTGCTTTGAAAATAAAAAACCGAGCGTATCTTAGCAACCTCCTAATAAGTAGAGTTGGGCAAATATGCTGTAAAGATAGTGCATATATGCACCAACATATGTCGCATAAAACCGTCAATATATGCACTAAAATATGCCGCATAAAACCTTCAATATATGTAAGAATATGCAGTAACCTTTTGCAATATGCACTAAAAAAATTAGTTTGTTTATTTAGTGCATAATATGAAAATCTGATGTTTATTTGAATCTGCAGTTTAATACTAGTAATTATTATATGAGTTAAAGCACGTTTTGCATCAAATGTAATTTTTCGTTGAAAGAAAAAGATAAATACAATTAATGATTTTCATTATTTTTAGTTACAAAAAATCAACATTCAAAAAATCAAAAGGGCTTACATAATATAGAAACGCATTATTATTTTCAGTTAAAACTGCATTTTTTATTTGCATATACAAAAATATAGGTAGAAGTAAAATCAATAAATAACACAACCTATTTATTACAATAAATAATCATGTGCTTTTCAATAGTGTCAACGAGAAAATTTTGCTTATCTTCTAATATATTTTTGTAGCTGGAAAAACTTCTTTCTACATCACAAGAAGTTACTGGACAATATTTAAATAAATGTGAATTTTTAACTGCAAAACATTCGTCATTGTGGCCAATGCTTAAGAAATCTCCATTTTAAATATTTTTTATGGAATTCAGAGTGGAAAGTCCGCTGTTTTTCTGAATTAAATCGTCCATTTTGCTGCTAACTTTTTTGCATATTTTCTTTTTATTTTTATTCAAAATTGAATGAAATTTTTCGATTAATTCTAAAGGTTCAGTAAGAAGCAGGTTTTGTGTTTCTAATTTATTAATGATGCTAGGAATTTCCGAAAAATGAGCCTTTATGTAGGACAACTGAGGTTGCAATTCCGGACACTTTAAAATATCTTGACAATCTGCTATAGACTGAGCAGAAGTTGAATCAAAGGTGTTAACAACATTTTTAAATTCACTGTAATTTTCACAATAAAATAGAGCGGCTTCTATCCACGTTCCCCACCTGGTGAGAATTGGTTGTGTAAGTAAGGGCACATCTTTAAGCAAGTCTTTGTAAACTTCGACGCGAAGTGGTGATTTAAAAAATACCTTTTTTCCGTTATTAATTAATTTATTGACTAAAGGAAACTCAGTTCTAACCACTTCGGCCACCCTATTCATCGCATGGGCCAAACAAGTTACATGAATTAAATTTGGGAAAATGATTTTTAAATTTTGACCTGCTTTTATCATGTATGCGGCACGGCACCATCAGTCACCATGTATAAAATCCTTTCTGGTGGCATTTGATTTGGCAAATAAAGTAACGAAAGGGTTTCATTGACAAAACGTGAAATTGTCAAATTGTAGGTTTTTTCTAGTTGTTTAACAGCAATTAAATAACTGGAAGAAGGACTGCTGTTTAAAACACCTACAATAAAATGCGCTATACATCTTCCTTTAGCATCGGTGGTATCGTCAACACTAAATCAAATACAATTATTCGAAACAACGTTTCTTATTTTTTGAAGATTTTCTTTGTATAATTTTGGAATGCACGCTCTGGAAGCTGTTCTCCGGGAAACGACGTTTTGTTTTGTATGTTTTTCTAAGAAATTTCTAAACTCGGGAACGTCCATGTTATTTAATGGAATGTTGCTTGAAACCATCATTCTACGCAAATCGTCGTTGAAATTGTTGACATTCTTATTTAAGCAGTTCAGCAATAATTGTTGTTTTGGCTCGTTTGTATTATTTTTTCTTTTTTGATGCGGACCGGTGGCTACGTGCTGATCAAGTTGAAACTTTTTATTAACGTTTATCTATAAAAACAATCTTTAAGTACAATTTACTACAGCTTACACAAAGGAAAATAATTGAATGTGACCTGTGGCCTGTGCCATATCCTTTGCAATATCACAAAAAAAACTTTCTAATTTTATTCTTAAATTGTTTGCTTAATTACAAAATAACATAACAAATTAGTATTAAATTTCTAACTCGCTGTTTTGGCGTGTTTGAAGTTTTTTAACTTTAAACAGAGTAAACAGTTTTTTTTAATTCAAAATTAAAATAAACGGATAAATACCTCTTTTTCACAGATGACGCACAACACAACACTTCCATCGTATCTAAAACATGTATAAGGCTTCAACCACTTCTTAATTAAATCGTTTTTTGAACTAGCAACTTTAGGCATTTTCAGGGTATAGACTGGACAATTACACTTTACAGCTCTCTGTCAAGGCAACAAATGAACTAGTCAAGCACTAAAATTATAAATAACTATTTCTAAGAATAAGTATAAGAAAAATTTCCAAATATTATTTTCAAAAAAATTTGTACCTAAGGAATAATAATAATAATAATACAATTTTTGTCAGTTAATCCTTTATTTCCTCTACCCCTACTTGGAAATTTAGAAAGTGCAAGTCTAGGGTTCATGTGGTTTCACTAGAAGAAATTGTGCAATTTCTTCTAAGAACTACGAATATTTTATTTGATAATTTATTTGAAATTTTATTTTGTTTTGCTAGAATATGCATTTTCATGCCATTAAAAGCTAAAATATGCACTAATATATGCCGTATGCCGTAAAGTTGTAATATATGCCAAATATGCAAAATAAAATTTACTTTTTATGACTCAAAACATCACGAAACGTGTATATTCGAAAAATTAACATTTTATGATCAATAGGAAAAAAGATGCAAATATGCATTTGCCCAACTCTACTAATAAGTCGCCATTTGAAACGTCAAATACACCAATTATTTATTGCTGTTGTATCGCATAATTTTTATTAATATAATATTTACAATGGACGTTAGTAGTGATAGTGATAATAATCTAATATGTACGCCTCCCGAAATTCAAGAAATTGCACAAGCATCCACAATGAGTTACCAGAATTGCACACAATATACAACACACAGCGCAGACTAGCACTTTAAATGAGGCGAGTTTTGATCAAGATTCAACACCGACTGTATTAAATATCAATAATTGTAGTAACTTCACTATAACTTTTGCCAAAAAGTAAAATTAAATTACTTATTACTTAGCAGGTACATATGTTATTTCAGTTTTTCTTTCTTCTTCTTCAATCCTTCAATCCGCAGATTGGTTGGCAGCTTTCCATCTAATGTTGTTGCAAGCCATTCTTGTCATTGCTGCATAGCTTGCAGTTCCTGTGTTTTTAATGGCTTGATTTAAATATTGAAGTCTAGGCCTTCCCCTGGCCTTTTTTCCGGGTATTACTCCTTCCATGATATTTGTCACAAACTTGTTATGTCTAATTATATGTCCTATCCACGAATGTCGTCTGCTTTTTAACGTTTTGAGTAATGTTCTTTCTTCTTCCGCTCTTTGAAGCACCTCCTCATTTGTTACACGGTCGGTCCATTTCATTTTCAGCATTCTTCTCCAGCACCAGGTTTCAAATGCATTTATGGTTTTTTCTTCATTTTTTCCTATGGTCCACGTTTCTGATCCATACAGGGCAGTACTCCAGATGCAGCTTTTTATTAGAGCCTTTTTTGTTTGCAGTTTAAGGCTGTTTGAACACAATAGTTGTTTTTTATTATTAAACATGCTCTTGGCTTCTCTTATTCGTTGTTTAACATCTTCTTTACTTCTGCCATCTTCTGTGAATATGCTGCCTAGGTATTTGAATGTCGGTACTTGTCTTAGAGCGTCGTCTTCTATTCTAATATTTATGTTTTCAGGATCCTTGGAGCAGACCATGACTTCTGTCTTTTTTCTATTGATTTTTAAGTTGTAGTTAGTTTTTAAAATGTCATCTAGGCTTTCCAAGGCTCTTTTTAAATTCATTTCATCTTGTGCTATGATTGCTATATCATCCGCAAAACGTAGCATCTGTATTCGCACTCCATTCACCTTAACTCCTGTACAGTACTCTTTACATTCATTTACTGCTTGTTCTATATATACATTAAACAGTGACGGTGATAAATTGCAGCCTTGCCTGACACCCTTTTTAATTGTAGCTTCTCTGTTACTGTTTTTTATTTTTATAAGTGTTGTTTGATGTTTGTATAGTTCTCTTATTATTTTCCGGTCCCTGTAGTCTATTTTGATGTTCTTTAATATTTTCATTAATGTGTTCCAGTTTACGTTGTCGAAGGCCTTTAGTAGGTCGACAAAGGCAATATACACTTTTTTGTCTGTTCGGAAGCTTTTCTCTATAATGTTTCGTAGACTTAATATTGCTTCTCGTGTGCCTTTGTTCCTTCGGAATCCAAATTGATCTTCGGCTAAGTTTTCCTCGATCTTCTGTTCTATTCGTCCCAGTATTATTCTCGTTAGTATTTTAGATGTATGTGTGAGGATACTTAGGGTTCGGTGTTCTTCACATTTTTTCGTTTTATTTTTCTTTGGTAACATCACTGTTATGCTTTTCTTAAAGTCTTCTGGGATTTTTCCTGTTGTATATATGTTATTGATAAGGCAGTATAGCTTGTTTTTTGTTTCTTCCTCTAACGCTTGCAATAGTTCTGCAGGTATATTGTCTATGCCGTACGCTTTTTTAGATTTTAGATCCTTTAGTGCTTTCTCAAATTCTGTCTTTAATATTGGTGGGCCTAGCTCTGCAGGGTCAATTTCCATTTCTCTTTCTATCTCTTCAAAATCTTCTGGTTCGTCGTATAATTCTTCAACGTATTGTTGCCATCTATCTGCTATTTCTTCTTCTTCTATAAGAATTCGTCCTTCTTTCGATCTGATGGCATTACCTTTGGTTTTACGTTTTCCAAGGAGCTTTCTGATGAGGCTGTATGATTGTTCGGTATTTCCTTTATTAAACTGATTGTCAATTTCTTTGCAGTATTGTGTGAACCACTCTTCTCTCTCTTTCCTAGCTTCCCTATTTATAAGATTTCTTAGTCTGTTATACTCATCTTTGTTTTTGTCGTGTTTGTGTTTCCTTCGTTTTTCTATTAAAGCTACGGTATTTTCGCTTATCCAGGGTTTTCTGGGTTGTTGTTTTAAATTACCCAAGGTCTCTTTCGCTGCTGTTGTTATAGCTTGTTTTAGGTTTTCCCAATGCAGATTTGTATCTATTCCATCTGTTGTTGTATTGATTAGGTTTAGTTTTACTTTTTGATTGTATCTTTCTGCTTCCGTTTCGTCCTTTAGTTTAATGACTGCCCATTTCGGGTTATTTATCGCTGCTTTGAAGATTTTCTTTTTATGTTGTAATTTGTATTTCATAACAACCACGTTATGATCACTGCATATATCAGCGCCTGGGTAAGCTCTGCTTTGTTTTACTTTTATTTTGTGACTGTTTTTAACTATGATGTAGTTTTTCTTTAACATGTTATAATTGCAAAGTTTAATATTTTAAGTGTTAATTAAAGATTTGTGTTAAAAACTATGATTTAGGTATATAATTTCTTGTAGTCGTAGAGAAAGTATAGTCTTCTACTTGAGTAGATTGGCTATTATTCACTTAGATGATTCCACGTGATTAATAGCCATCATTCTACGCTCGTTGAAGAATGTACTATACCAGTTAACCCTTAATTAAAAAAATATAAAAATCTAGCTTGCCATAAATGAAAAAAAATGTCGACTTATTTATGAGATAAAATTAAAGTTCGATACAAATTATGTTAGCGTGCCAACAACTCTAAGTTATTTACAAATTTAATAATTTAATTTTACCTAAACAATTTGCTGGTATATTGTATGACAACGATTATAATATTTTATGGTTCATATAAATATTGTAAATATTAAAAAACGAAAATTTTATTGTTTTAAGATATTCTTGCGCTAATTAGTGATAATTTATTTAAATTTCAGGATTTACACATCTTTTATTCTTACAGATTCTATCATCATAGACGCTTAAATTTCTAGAATGTAGTCTCCCGCTTTCTTTTATTCGCAATATTTGTTTTCCCTATCAGCGGAGGTAATTTGCTACATTCCACTTTCCACAATGTTTAACAATCCCATAGTTAACCCGCCATTTTTCACTGGATTAACGACATATTTGCATAATCCTCGAAGTCTCATAATGATTTTTTTGCTACTTTAATACCTGTAGGACGTTTTTCACGACTGCTTGGTAACCTACTGTTCAGGCAATCGATCAAAATTAAACTTTCCAGTACTATCAGTACCTACTATCAATTTTCAACAATGGCGGCTCGTGGTGTGGCATAGCGAGCGGGCAATTTATAAAAGTATTATATTAACTAGTTATTTGTTATATTTATCTACAAGATTATGACAAAAACTACAAATTGATATATTCAATACAGTATTGACATGTAAAACACTAAAATAATGTTAAAACGTTTATGATTGTTATTGTTATCCTTATATTAAATAATAGTGATATTTAGTTCGGTTATACACAGTTTTAAAAAATTTACCAACAATTAAAAAAAAGTGAGGCATAGTCCACGTATTCATATATTATAATTCACCGAATATGTTATCAAAAAATTCAAATTTTTGTGCTCCCTCCAAGTAAAAATAATAAAACTAACGTTTTAAAAATTGACAAGTTCAAAACCAAATTTTAGAAAATAAGAAATATGTGGGCAAAAAATGTTTATCAAAATATATGGGTGTTTGGAAATTGCTGTCGAAAAATTTTTGAGATGATTATATATACAGAAAAGCTGTCAAGCAACAGCCACGAGATCTTTCTCGGTTAATTTTAAAAACTTGAAAATCGATTATGCAATTTATTTTACAAATTTATCAGCAAAGATGGTTAGCAAGATAATTTTTTTATGTCTATTTGTCCATTTACTGCTTTTACTTGTACATATTTCCGTATTTAATATATAGATATCGATTAGCGTTCTTTTCAGTACACAACGTAATAAAATTTAACGCTGTAAAACGTAAATTCGTAACGCAGTTTCATTGGGACCCGACATTACAAGCTATCATCGCTATCAGCAGCTTATGTTGTAATTAATTCAAACAAATAGTAGACTCCATAATTTGGATATCTTTATCGAAAACCGTAGCAGTATGCTGTACAAAAGAATATGAGCCGTCTATAATGGACGCGTAAATATGCGGGTGCTTGTAGCGTAGGCCTTCCACCATTAAAAATTGAGATAGGTGGAAGGAATCTGAATTTGCTTTAATATAGATGTAGACATATGATATCAACATGCTAAATTTTGGTAAATTAACAGCTACATTAGACTTGTAACTTTGTGCTGTGAAGCATAGTCATATTTAAATTAGTAAACCGTGCGGTTTTTTTAGCAAATAAATTTAATTTATAAACTATTGCGTACTTAGGAACCTAATATAGTGTGCTTGATATCAGTATTAACAGCCGATAAAATAGTATATTGCTGAAACCTAACTAGTGGGGTTTAATGAGCTTAAAAAACGCGGAATTTCCACTACTAACAAGAGCTACAACCCGAAATTCGTAGGATCGTAGCAGCGTTACAACACGCAAAAATTTCTGAAAAGATTCGCCGTAAATAAAAGTAATCAAAATACATCGTTATTAACAAAAATGCAAGATATAGTAATGTAGTTACAAATCTAAAACATGACCTTGATTTTTCTATGATAAACTTAGTTTGATAGAATTCTCGCTGGTAAAACGATTGTCTTAACTACCACATGTCAACAATGAATCCGGAATCACTGATTGTATTACTTTTAATAATATCATATTATTCACTTTTACTATTTTTTTGCAAGAAAATATAAATCAAATGAAAATCTAAGTCTGTGTACAATGTTTAGTTAAATTTTCTTTGGCAATTAAAATTATGATACATCTTAATTCTGTAATTTGTTTCCAATTTATCTTTCATATAGTCTCAATTTCTATTGTCAAGTTTTTATTTTCAAATTAAAAAGTGTTAATTTTAATGAATATTTTTTTGTTTCGATAGTATGAAACAATATATTAATTACTTAGTGTTGATTCTTTACAATTTTCTAACAAATTCGTTAAAATCTGTCAGAGTGAAGGTAATTTACATCTGTCCGTATTGCCTAAATTGTAACAAAGAGCAGTAAATTTCATTAGCGGTGCTTCAGAACATCCAGACGAGACAGTCGTTACAAAATAACTTTGCATCGGTCGATTTGCCAGCTGACAAAGACAACTTCTACTAATCAAATATACCAAAATGACGAAAGCTTAGTTACAGGAAGTAATCTCATTAAACAACCAAATAGAGTTTGCCATTAGGTTAATAGCGGACTGTTTTCATTTGTGCTTTTAACAAATTTGCACAGATTAAGTTTGTTAGCTGTTGCAGCTAACTATCATAGGAAAAGAATAATAAACACTGTTACGTGATACGCTATACTTCAGAGCCTACTCTATCTTATGTCAAGGGTAGGTTTTCAATGCGAGGATACTTTTAGTAACTCGACCTTGTTCTTCTGGGAGAACGTTTGTGATTATATCGGTTCAGCGATCCGCGATATCGTTATGAATTGGCGGTCCCAGTGATTGAATATTTATCTTCTTTTCCCCCCGTATATGTCTTCATGAAGATGTTGCTCCTCACGAACCATTGCCGTTTCGGTTTGGTTAATTGGGGGAGTGGGAGTAGCACATGTGTGCGAGCCGCCTGCGGGTGCAAAAAAGGGCAATTATCACCCTGACACCCAGCAAGAAAGAACTAGAACACATAAATTAGTTGGAACTTTTATCTGTTGTCTTTGGAGTAAGATGGTAAGATAGAGTAGGCTCTGTATACTTCCATAAATATAAATACTAAATTCTACTACTGTAGAATTAATAAAAATTCAAGAATGGTAGGTACTACGTGCCTATAAAGCTTCATTTAGATGCTTTTTGAAACACTGCCTTAATGAACGTGTGGACCAAAAAAAGAAGGTTAAGTTGGCTGGCGTTAAATTTTGATTACGTGTATGAAAGCATGTCTGAACTTTTTCTATATACTGCAATGATATGCGTGTGCATGTACTTACTAGAAAACAATTCCCTAAATGCCCGCAATTCACGCAATTCTAAATAATATTTTCTATGAGACTTTTTATTAACTTTCTCGGGGTCGTTATTTAGCTTGTAAGACAAGTTATTAATAAATAAATTTGAGATAGGATAAAACACAAAACAATATCAACGTTACAACAAAAAGAAAGGTTTTATTTAATAAATCAATTTTCTAATGATATTTGCGAAAAATCAAATAAATTTTACTAAATACTATCGTCCTTTAAAAAGAGAACACTTATCTTAACGTGTCCTTATTGGGATATCCTTCACTCGAGCAAACGATGAATGTCTAACTTCTACTTCACTAGTTTGCAGGTTCCTCAAGTAACCACAAACACTCGCCTTTAGTTTGAATCTTCCTCTGGTCTGTTTTATATTATTTTAAACTTGGTTTTACCACCATCACAACTGGAAAAACTTTCTGGATCGCTTTATACTTGTTATTCTTCTGGACTTTTCACAATTCGTTGATAATTAGTTGTATTTTCTTCTTTTATATTCACAATCACTTTTACATGACTTTTAAACTCGTTTTTCCTTTTTCCTGTTTACAAAGACGAGTCGTAACTAACTAAACAAATTTTCCATTCTTTTGTCTTCTTCTTGATTCCCATTTTTTTGAACAAACAAATAAATCTCATGACAATGAGTATTCTCTTATACGTTTGTGACATTGACACTGACATCCATAATGACATTAATCGATGCACAAAACAAGTAAGTCTAAAACTTTTTATAAATTCAACCTTTTGAACAATTCTGAACTAAATTATAATTACAACCAACATAAATAAAAATCGTATCAATCTGATTGTGTTTTTCTTTTCTTTCAGTAAAAACAAACCTTACAAATATGAAAAATATAAATTATTAGAATTTATAACAAGAAACTACAGCAATAATACGCAACCCTGAGTTTAAAAGTTAGAATATCAAAACCTTACAGCCTTCACAAACCTCCAATCTCAAATTGAATTGTAGCAAGCATCCCAAAAATTGCCTTCCAGGAACTACAATACCCCAGTAAAATCATACACCTCCAAATATCATAGCAATACTTTAGGTTACATAATCTCAATATTAACCGTCATTTGCTTAAATGAACGCATTATTCATTGCTTATTAAGTAACAAACAATAAAGCACCGTAAACTAAAACAGAATTTATTTCATTACATGAACTACTGAAATGGCCGGCAATTCGTAACTTAAAATTTTGCCCTTAAGACCATTTACAATTTTTTTTAAATATGATTGGAGCGTTGTTAATTTCTTCGCATTTTTGTGTTATACGCCGCCTAATTTACTTTTAATATTCTCCATCCTTTAATGCCCCTGGGGCATCGGATCTTCTATCCATTTCCTGTACATTCTTCGGCTTCTTGCCATCTTTTTCGCTTCTGCCATTGTCATTCTTTTTCTTTCTACTATGTCTTGTATTGTTTTTTCCCACTTTCTCCTCGACCTTCGTCTTGGTTTACGTTTCTCCGCCCTCACTTCCCTTACTACCTTGGGAAGCTTGCCTTCATCCATTCTCCATACCTGTCCAATCCATTTTAATTGTGGTTTTTCGATCTTCGTTAATGCAGGTTCTTGTTTTAGTTTGTCCGCAATTATTTTATTCCTCACTCGGTCTCTTCTTGTATTCCCTGTTACCTCCTTTTAGTATTTCATTTCTGTCGCTGTACACGTCGATTTATGTTTGTCCGTCAATGTTCAGCTCTTAGCTCTGTATGTTAAAGGTGGTAACTACACGGTTTTATATATTCTCATTTTTATTATATTTTTTATCTCTCTTTTTTCCACTAAGGTTTTATTTATTCCCATCATTTGTTATTACTAATCTTAAATATGTATAACTGTGTATTGTACATAATATATATAAATATGTATTTTTTCTGCTTATCTTTATCATTCTGCTGTTATTTATGTTTATTTTTATATTTACTTGTTCTAAGTGTTTTTTCCAACGACTTATGGCATTTTGTAGTTTTCTACCACTTTTAGTTGTTACTACTATGCTGTCTGCGTATAGTAATTGTTGAATATATACCGGTTGCATTAGCCTATTTTCGATTTTCGTTTTAGCCCTGCGCTGATTACATTTTCTGTTACTTCATTTATTATTAGTACGAAAAGAAGCGGTTTCAGACTATCTCCTTGCTTTACCATTTTGTTCAAGCGGAAACTCTGATATTTCTCTGTTAATTTGGACATTACCATCTACGTTATTATATACACTTTTAATTGCCGTCATACAGTATCGCGAGATTATCTTGTGTTTAACTTTTTACCTTTTCCTAGATTCTTTTCTATTACTGTTTTGCATGGTATACATAAATCATCTCCTGTTTGTCTACTAGGTCAAAATGCTGCTTGCTTTTATTTAATTATTTTTTTGACTTTTTTCCTTTCTAGAATTTTGGAGTAGATTTTTTTGTACTACCGGAGATAAACAGAGTGCTCTATAATTTCCGCATTCACTGGTATATTCTTTTTTGTGTAAAGTCATTATCATGTTATGTTCCCATCTTTGGGATAGTTCGTTTTCTTCATGCTATTTTAAATATTTTTTAACCATTTCGTTATTTGTTCTCTTCACCTCGCTTAATTAATTCTGGAGTTATTTTAGCTTTTCCCGCTGTTTTTATATTTTTCAGGCTTTTAGTAGCTATTACTTCTTCTTCTGTTATTTCTGTTGTTGCTGTTGCATTATTATCAACTTCAGGTGCATTTCCTGCCTCTAGATCTTTTTGTATCTCCCCTTCTTCTTCCTCCTCTCCTCCCTCAAATTTATTTTCGTAGTCATTCCTGTATGTTTCAGATTTTTGTTCTGTAATGAGTTTATTTGTGTTTTTTAAAACTTCTTTTTTAAGGTAGTTTCCTTCTTTTGATATTTTTGATTGTTGCACAGAATTGGTTTTGATTCTCTCTATAATGACGTTCTACTTCAGTGTCAAATTTTTCCGAAGTTGTCCTTTTTGCAATTTTTACTGCATCTCTTGATTCATTTCTTTAAATTATATAATATTGCTTATCGTGTTCTTCTTTTGCCCCATATATTTTGTCTATGGTTTTTTATTTCCCCTAACTGTTTTTTTCACCGTTTCATTTCATTACTTTGTTCTTTTAAAACGTGCACTTATTTTACTTATTCCACATACTTCTCTGGCAGTTTCAAATATTATTTTATTCAGTTAACACACCCTTTTCTATATTTAATTCTATACTACACCATTTTTCCTGCGTTTTTTCCTGTGTTCTAGTTTATTTTCCAGTACTGTTATTCTCTATTTGAGCTTCGTCTTTTCTTTTCATATCTTTTATTAATTTTCTTAATTTCTCCATATTTTTTTCCTATTTTAAATTCTGTTTATTGTTCAGTTCTATACTTAAATTGCGGAGACCCGATTATTTTTTGCTAGGCTTAATTTTTCTTTTTTCTAATTCTTTTTCTTCGGTTTTCTTTTTTTTCTCTTTTTCTGCTGATCGTTATTATAGATATAATACATTTAACTGTATTCTTAGTTCTAGCCCTTTCTCTGCTACGCCACGGCAAACGTTTCCGTTCGAATTTCTTGCTGTTCACGCGCACTCTGTATCGTTGTTGTGACAGCTCACCTTTATCTTTCTGTATTTTCTAGAATATGTGTAGAGCGTTATTAATTTCTTCTCACTTTTGCGTTAGCCTAAGTATATTGATGTGGTAAATGTACGGTTTTTAAGGTAAGGTCACTAAAAGAAGTCACATGGAGTTTAAACACAAAACTTCGCTAGCTATCTGATTGCAGCACTTCGACTAATTCAATCATCAAAAAATTCACAATGCATGAAATGGCTAATTTTTTTCGTGTACAGTGATGTGGCTCCGTCTTGGCGAAAATAACCCTACTGCAGTTTATAACCGCACAGTTTTTCTAAAAATCGTTGTAAAATTTCCTCTCGATATCCGATTTTGTTGATGTTACCTAAATATGCAAATTTTTAATCTAAAAGTTTGGTTTTCTATAACGCTTTATTACTGTCAAAGGAAACAGGTCCGATTAATTTCCTTTCATCTAAGGGCTACTCAAACCCCAATCATTCAGGGTGCAAAAACGTCTCAACAAACTGATGGGGATTTTCAGCATTCCAAGTTCTCATATTTTGCGAGTTGACACAATAGTAAAAATAGTATACTGTAGTGCATCATCATCATTAATATTTAGTGTGTTTGAATAAAATAAAACATTAAATACGAAATTAAATGCAGATTTTTCCTTAATAGAGCGCGACATGTTTCCATAGAAAGCCACAGTTGTTGCAATAAGTGACCATTGACGAATGGATGTTGTAATCTCATTTTCAATTACTTCTCTAGCCGCATCTATGGTTTCTTCTGTACGTTTTGGTGGTAATCCGTTACCCTGTTTTCTACCGATGCGTCCTGTCTCACAAAAAAGTTTAACACGCTGTTTGTAGTCAGTACAGGGTGTAATGGAAAGCGATTTGCAAAACTTCTCCAAAAGAACGTGTTTACATGCCATTGTCAAAGGTTATATAAAAAAGTAAACAGTTAGTGTTGTTATAGCAATAGAACTTGGTGACTTGATCTCGGTAATCGTCTGCAAATAACTTAATTTCTTATTCCAAAATACCCAATAGAGGAGAATTTAGGAGATCAATTGGCTCATTCATTGACGGTACAGTATTTAAATGTTTGTGAATTTCAAAAGCTTCTAGTATATCTAATTTACGTTTATCATCTCAAAAGTGTAAACATTTTATAGTGTTATTAGATGTCATTGAATGATTGTGTTCTAGTAAGTGTTTAGAGTAATTGGATTTATGTGGGTGTTTGTATTTGTAACAACATACCTGTTCTTTATACCAAATATAAAAATTTCTAATTGTTTGGCCTATATAATATTTACACTTTTGTAAGGATAAACGTAAATTAGATATACTAGAAGCTTTTGAAATTCACAAACATATAAAAACTGTACCGTTAATGAATGAGCAAATTGATCTCTTAAATTTTCCTCTATTGGATATTTTGAAATAAGATATCAAGTTATCTGTTTACTTTTTAATATAACCTTTGACAATGGCATGTAAACTGGCTGAAATACATATAAACTTTAAATAAATAAATATTGTTGAAGTAATTAAGTATTTTATATACCCATAATCAATAAATATGGACTTCGACGAGGTAAAGCTAGAATTTATAAATAAAGTTATATTTATGTTACATATTAAACGTTATCTGATCTGCAATCGCTGTTATGCTTGTAAAGTGAAAGAATTTCGAGCAAAAAGGAAAAAACCTATTATTTGTTTAACCTTTTGACTTTAGAGCCGGATTTTTCCGACAATTTTTTTTTGTCCTTTCTTTGCTAGACGGATAATTACGAACGGTCTTTTAGGTCTCTAACACGGGACCCGTACAATTTCGCTATTATTAACGTGTTCATTACCATCTATATTTTGTGTATAGTTAGTTCCAACACGATCGAACATACTTTAAATTGTTGGTGCCAAACTGCGGGAACCGTACAAATCCAATTTTTTTTATCAGGTCCGAAGCAGCATTTATTTTAATATTTCTTGTAGTGTTCGCTGAAGATGATCTAAGGGCCGACTAAAACCAGTTCCAGTAAATAAAGCAAAATGAGAAAAAAATATATTTCTTGTTGTATTATTAATTAAGTACATTTTTCAACTATGGGGACTCAGTTTATTAATCCTACATATTACATCATATATTTTTAAAGCGTAGAAAACGCATATTTTATTAATGTTCTGGGAATTTAAATCTGGGATCTGATGATAAACTTAAAATGTTGGCAGCGATTCTAATAATTAGCATAATAATTATTCGTCCGTACTATACTCTACTTTGCCATGTGTAACGAAATGCAGCTTTCCTATTATATAGTGCTTTTTTGTTGCACATGTGCACCATGCACTGCTGAGTATAGCAAATGTCGTAGTTTCATATGAATAAAAAAATTAATCCGTTATATAAATCGCTGTATTAAAACGGCATCACACAGGTTAATGACTTTGCACTACTGCACTTTATCTACTATGCACCACACGTAAAATAGAAATAATTCAACACTTCATTGCGTGATTAATTCAAAGTTACCTCTGGAAGTTCTACAGTCGTTAAATTATATAGTTACATGTTATAATAACAGACATTACTTTTGCACAGGAACATTACCTATACTTACAGTTTCCATCGTAAAAATAACTTCTTATTTGATAGATACTCATACAAGTCAATAAAATTGTAGTTGCATTTAAAATGTTGTACAATGGAACTGAAGTTACATGCATGCTCCGCGGATTAGACTATTGTTTGTTAAAAAAAAACAAAGATTGATAAAAAGCGCGTGATTAAAGCACTTGTTTGGCAGTTTGGCAATGGGTATTTTGACAACCAAAATGCAAAACATCTCGCGTACTAGAATACATCAATTTTAGTAAGGAAAAAATTTAAAATGCGGAGGGGAGTTAAGTCAATTCATGCCGGTTTTTAGTAGGGGAGCAATTCCCACCATTACTAAACGAACCAATTACAAAATTAATTATACACAGTAATATCAGGTTCTGAAACAACTGCAAATGTAGCTCATTTCAGAGTTAATTAATTTGAAAATGCTTTCTTATTATTTTAAAATACAGTATCGTTTATCAATGACGAAGAAATTCCGCTGTATTCTCGTCGTTCTAGTGCCGTTCACATATTCGTTTCTAAATCTCCCAAAATTGAGTAGTCTAAAAAGACAAATCGATTCGCCTATCTTTTCGTGCGTGTCCGTATTAGGCGGTTGAAGTCAAGACCATTATTCATATAGCTGTGCACTTCGTAGTACGTTTGTTAAATTTTAAACTAGCTCCTAAAAATTGCAGCTTAATATTCAAAAAAATGGGACAATTAAGTTTCTAAAATTGACTTTTTGATGCTTTAGTGAATATTATTAACACATTGCTGTATTCTTGTGTATCTACCAAAACAGTTAAATTTCTAAATTGTTTTCTACCAGAAATTGTTTAACAAAACTTTTAAACTCCAGAAATGTAAAGCAATACGGTGTAACGTTTTACTTAAACATTTTTAAGGAATTATTCTATTTATCCAAAAAAATAATTAAACTACCTGAAACGCAACGAATTTATAAATATTTACTGCTACTTTCTATTAATAATTGTTATGATATCAAAGGTTTTTGAAGTTTAATCAAAGGCAGCGTCTTAGACGACAAAATTCGGATAGAACAAAAATGTACAAGCTGAATTTAAGAAGTGGTAAATTAATAAAAACTATTCCAGTGTATGCAGCTGTTTGGTTATAACTAAACTTTCAAACATTAAATATTCTATTGTTAACCTGACTGAGATATTTCCATCTTTTGTTATTTTTAGTATTATGTGGAAAAAGCACTGATTGCGACAACAGAGCGCCACATTTCATTTGTCAGCCACACTTTACCTTTTTTGTGTGAGTTATATCCATTATCACAAATGTGTTAGGTTTGCGACAGTAGCCTTGGTTTTACTCTAGGTAAAAGCACAAATATTTCAGCGATTTAAAATACCATACTTCAAGTACGTCTGTGCCGTCACGTTGCCTGAATAATTTACATCTACGGGAACGGAGAATCGTTTTCGTGCACACTTCTGGAAAATATATTTGATTATCTTATTAAGTGACTGCTTATAATAGCAATATGATATTGATTTAGAGTCGGAAATAAATTTCGATAAGAATTTAAAATTTTGTAGGCACACAAATATAAATAGCAGAAAAAGAAAACTTTGTTCTTTATTGATTTGGTATACATTGTGAAGGGAGAATGAGACGTTCACGACGTTTTTTAAGAGCGGAATTCCATTTTCAACTGAACTTTAAAAATAAGTGAATAACAGCCGGAAGATGCCTTTTCTAATGATTTACTAATCAAGATTAAGTTGTCGCAGTAAATTAGAATCCATCATTTTTACTCGAGACTACTTACAAAAGCAAGGGCGTCTGAAGACTTCGTAAATACTACATTCTCGTTTAAATTTCACAATAGAAGGGTGTAAATTCACAACAAAACTTTGTGCCAAAGAAGTTTAGCAAACAGTGGACTTTCGGTTAAGTGTCGATAAAAAAATTAACATGTAAATTACAGAACACGTTGGAAGTGTACCTACTTCGACAAATTTAACTAAATTGAGTTGTAAATACAAGGGTTGGGATGACACAACCAAGACGATAATTAGGGAAATTAAAAAGTTTCCTGTATAAATTAAATTTAACGTTGCTGGAGACATGCTGTTAAACTGCTAAAATTGTAGATACGTATCAGTATACCCACTAAACGTGCTTCTTTATCAAGTTTAAGGTTTGCTCAAGAGACGTTTCCTAATGAATTGTATTCATCCGTTAACATGCATATTTCCATTTATAAACCAAATTATGAATGTAGTCACAATTTTGTACTGAAATTATTAAATATAAGGAGACTAAAATGTAGAAATCTACGGCAGTACCGCATCCATTCTGTTTCAGTAAAGCGTAGTTGTAATTTATAACTACTTTTGTTAAAAAGATATTTGTGCAAATGCGTTCATTCAGCAATGTTTTTTGCTTTGAGTTTACTGGCCAATATACGGGTTATGCCTAAAAGAAAGGTGCTTTTATGACAAACATTTTTAACTTAAACATTTTGATTAATAAGCAAGATTTAAGGCCTTGGGAGACCAATAAAGCGAACGCTGCAAAGGTGTCTGTCTGTCTGTGTGTCTGTTGTGTGCTGCCTTAAGTCTGTATACACTTTACAGTCTAGACGCCTTTACGCAGAAAACTAAAATTTGGCTGAAAGATTGGTAATTGCAATAAGATGACACCGCAAGAAAATAAGGTTGGTCCGCCAAACAAAAAGAAGGAAGAGGAGGGGTGCTCCATGTCAAAATTGAAGCGCTAAAAAAAATTTTAAAATTGTATTATACGCAAACGCAGTTTCCTTAACACCCTCTATTGCCCCCTCCCCCCCCCCTCAACGTAATTTTAGTTCAAACTTGGTATGAGGATGTTGAATGACAATAGGAACAATTTTCCATTGTAACACATCACTGAGAGGTTTCCTTTTTGTCGTTTACCTGAACAGTTTAATTGAGTAATAGCAGAAATACGGCTACCAGCCAAAAGTCTATAAAACGTGAAAAATCGATTTTGAGATTTTAATAAATAATCATTAGTTGCAACTATAAAACACAAAATATCATAAAAGTGCGCGACTGTATTAAAAAATGGAGGGGGAAGATGAAAGGGGGGTCTGCTTTAATATAGATGTGCTCAGAAAAAAACTTTATATAATTTGTTCTACACATGTCAAATAACCGATCTGCGCAAACTCGATATCCTTATCTCCCCCCAGTCCCTCACCATCAATTTTCAGTTAATTTAAAAATTAAACATTTTAGCTTTAAAATCGGTATGAGCATGTTAAGTAACAATAGTAACAACTGTCTCTTGAGAAACACCACTGGGGGGTTTCCTTTTGGTTGTTTACCTGAAAAGATAATTAAGTAATCGTCAAAAAAGGGCAAATTATAAAATCGACTTTAAGATTTCAAGGGATAAACATTATCAAATAAGTTTCCTCAACTTAAAATTATAGTAAATTTTTAAAATTTTAAAAATTTTTCGAAATTCTCAATAACCTTTCAAAATTCAAAATTACTTCATAATTTCAAAAATTATCAAAATTTTCAATTTAACCAAATTATTTAAAATTCAAAAATTTTCAAAAATTATCAAATTATAAAACAAATTTCGAATCAATTTTTTTAAACATAGAAGTACCTGTATCTGTACATTATCCAAAATTTAAAAAATTTGTCAACATTTTTACACTTTTAACTTTTCAATTATATATACATTTTTTTATACAAAGTTTCTAAACTATGAAACATTATTTAAAAATTTTTTAAATTTTTAAATTTTTTAAAAGGTTCAAAACTTTCAGACTAAAATTTTAAAAATGTTTACAGTTTTCTGCAATTTTTCAAAAATTTCAAGGGTTTCAAATTTTTAAAATTCTCCCACATTTTCAAAAATTTAAAAATGTTTTAAAATTAAAAAAAAATTTTGAATTTCATTACTTTTCAGCGTTACATTTTCAAAAAATTTCGTAATTTCCATAACTCTTGAAAAATTCACAAATTTTTTAAATTTTTAAAAATTTTGTATTTTTATTTTTTTTTAAATTGTCATACTACTAATCAAAATTTTACAAAAATTGAATAAAAAATAAAATTTTTAGTATTTTACAAAGCTCCGATATAAAATATATTTAAAATTAAAGTTTGTATAATAGGATGGCAGCAGTTACTTGACGACCTTTCAACGCAATCCAAACACTGAACTACATTCACGGAAATCAAAATTCAAAATTTTCTTCCAATACATCATCTTCGTCTACTTGTGCGTTTTTCCAATTTTTACATCTACATACCCTGCAACATTGTACACTTTCTTTAACACAAATGGAATTTTTGCTAGTGCAATGTCTTAAGGTGTAAAGGGAAAAACGCTTTCAGTGAGAATACTTTAAGAAGTTTGACTTAGAACTTGCGTGCTCAGCACACATTTATTTTTGTTTGCCTCTACTAGTATGGGTACAAATGCCCAAAATCAGAACTGAACCCTAGTTTCTCTTAGGTACGCATAAAAGAGGTGAATTCTGTTGTAAAAATATTAGCTCAACTCGAATTTCTACAGGAAACTGCAAACTTGCTAAAGATTAAGTTTTTCTACTATCTTCAGGAATTTCAAAATGTTTAAACTTTCTACCTGAACTCGTGTAATATTGCTCAATTTATTTCTGAAAACTTACTAATTTTATAATAAATGAGGTATATAAAAAAAGACGTCTGCTCTGGATAATACTATAAAGTTCCTCGATCAGAGGTTAGTTTTAGAACTACCTACGTAAACTAACCTCTGATCGAAAAACCTTGATAAAGAATAATAATGAACATACAAAACCTACAACTGCATATTAGCCAAGTTTATATCCACATATTTGATTTTAAATCCCATTCATATTCTAAGTTTGTTTAAAAAAGTGATATATTCTTTAAAAAAATAATGAAAAGAAAAGTTTCTTAGAACTACGTTATGGGATGATTTGGAAAATTACTAACATTGATTTTTATAATGTATAAGATAGCACAATATAAACCTACAATTTGCTACAAAACCTGAATTCAAGCATAATATGCAAGTAAAATATTTCAGCTGACTTCGTAACGCCGACCTATGAATTACTGAAAATTTTATGAAGGAAGAATAATTTAGTTAAACATTAAATTTATACACCCATTAACAAAAATACCTAAGCAATTAAATGTTATTTTTGTTGAAATTATGTCTCTAAGAACAAATTTCAACTAACAATAATTATAAATCATAAGTAGTCTGCCTAGCACAGAGTCGAAGGTAGTACAATGAAGTATAAAAAGATATTTTTCTAGTTTCTTTAATATTTCTCTAAGCAGTACTAAACTGTAGGCTCTAGAAGTACGATTATGTACTTTTGCTTTCATCCCCATAGCATTAAAACTATTAAAATCTTATAATACCACAGCTTAAATTTATTTTACTATTTACTGTTAAAGGCCACAAAAAACAACTCGCTTAAAAATTGACTTATATAAACCTATACTTAAAATTCTATTTCAGACGTTCACTCTATTGATCTTATTTCTGGTACTTGCTTCTTTGATTAGTTTTCAGACGGTGCGTGTTTCTTTCGGCAACAAATATAGATAGTTCTAGGATATTTTGGAAAGGTAAACTACTGATTTAATATTGTTCTGTCTTTATTCATCCCTAGTCAATTGGGAGAAACGCAAGATTATTAAATAATAATCAATTCTATTATTACACAAAAGAAAGTATTTCGTTCTGTGACCGTTGATATTTCTTAATGGTCAAATGTATTATACAGGGTGACCAAGGTACTTTTATGCCAAATGTTTATTTTTTAACTTTTAATTAGTTATATTGGCTTAAAAACACATAGTTTGAAATATCTTTTAAGAAATTTTTTTTCCGGTTTCAGCCAAAATATTCTCAACATTTTTATTTCTAACGGAACACCATGTTTTTACATTTTTGTGACTAGCGTCTAACTTCTAAGTACAATTGAATCATAACATTGCCTTCTTATATAGTAATATTTAGCAGTTAATGGGGTGCATAAGTCCCTAAAGTTTACGTTCCTAATACACTTCACATTTGTTTAAAAAAAATTGTTATTAGAGAAAATATTTTTTTACAATCCCAAAGCATCATGAGCTCATGACTCACCAATAGCTGTTTAAATGAGCTCGTTTATATAGATAGTAAATTCGAATCCCTTCCATATGTCCCACCATTTAATGCCGCCGGGCCCTGCTGCTAGAAGACAATTCTATATGCATCAATTACATAAGGCTCATATTCGCATTTAACCCGGTGCAGTCGACCAATAAAGTTTTTGGCGCAGATAAGAAAATTGGATTTACGCTATTGTCATCCGATGCTCCCTACTACACCGCACTGCGTGGGAAACACACATACACTCGGGCAACGTATCTTTTCCACGGGGCTACACTTCTAACTACGGTAGGACTGCTAACTGCCTATTTCAATAGATACAGCTCAGTAACCAAAACAACGTTGCACAAAGGTGTAGGTCAAATTAAGGAACGAAGCCGCGTTCGCCGATAATCATTTAACTTAAATAAGAATTAAAACATGCATTGCAGCTGAGAATTCTAGGGAGCAGATTGGTTTGTTACCTACAATTCTTTTATCATCTGTGTTATCATTTATAACGTTATAAAACCAAATTTCAAATACAGCTAAACTAACTAAAAAAACTAAAAAATTTAAAAGAGATCAAAGACAGACATTTATTTCTACAATTAAAAGAATTTCAAAAGTGAAAGTAAAAACAATACTTATAATAAAAAAATTTTGTTTAATTAATGCATAATTTTTTGATTGTTAATAACAAAAAGAAGGTCATAAACACAATAATTTTCGTTTGGTAACATACTGCACGATATTATTCGAATGAGCACATGAAGATGTAATGAAACTTTGTCAATAACACATACATGCTGTTTAGTCCATCAGAATGCTCTATTTGCGTGTCAACAACCACTCAAACCAATTGGTACAAGTAGTGTTTAATTAGTAAATAAGCTATTGACAATCAACTAGTGACAAGGCCAACATGTTAAAATCGCAGCCGCGCTACAACACGCCAAAATTTCACTGTAATGGAAAATATTTATAAAAATATTTTGTTTCTTGATGATTTTCGGACAGCCGCTTTGGATATGATAAGATACAGGGCGATAAGGGTTTTTCAACAATGTAAAGCTTATTAATCTACAAGAACTGCTGAAAATGCCTACCACCGGCTAGGATGCATGAATCCAATCTTCTCCTCATTGACTGCCGAACTCTTTCAAAAACACCAGGATCGTTTTTTATTGAATTACACCCATCAATTATCCGATTTCTCAAATCTTCCACATTTTCCACTGGAGTAGTGTAAACTAATGAATTCAGATAGCCCCAGGGGGTTTAAGTCCGGGGATCGAACAGGCCATAAGTAAGGTCAACCTCGACTGATCCAGCGATTTCGATATGTTGCTGTTAGAAACTCACGAGCAACAATGTATGAAATCCACGGTTAAACATATCGCCCTGTATCTTCGAAACAAAGCGGCTTATTGAAAATCATCAAAGGACAAAATATTTTTTAAATAACCCAGGGAATCACCCCTTTTGTTGTCTGTTTACTAAACACCCTGCATACAGTTTAGGTCATTTCTTGCCGAGAAAAACCAAAGTAGTGTCTTTGCTTAGTTCAAATACCTGCATTACTTAATTTGTCAATTTGACAACTATTTAACCAAAATCTCAGTTTGTTAAAATGTTTTTTTACACAAGAGTATAATATTGTTTTAGTTAAATCATTTAAATTGTTGCAATAAGGTTCAATAAAATGCTGAGTGGAGATGCAGTATTCAGTTTTGCATTATTTAATTTCGAGAAAACAACATTTTATAACCTGTAAAACGTATAACCTCCAAACTTAAGCAATCTGGTTTGCATCTTTACTAACAAAAAAATAAGACATCTGCAACCAATAATACTCCTGAGTATCTGTTAGAATTACATTTTTAAATTCCTAAAGATTAACGGTAAGTTGGTAGAATTTTGTGGTATAAGGTAAGACATCTAGTTCATATTCCACAGCAAGAGTTAAACAAACATTTTACTGATCGCGCTGTATAACGTAATTAATTGTTATACAGTCAGTCAAGTATAACGCATGACCATGATCTTCCTGTGATAAACTTGGGTCGATTGTTAACTCTTTCTAGTAAGCTTTTGAAAACTTCACTCGCGGTTCTCGCTCGTGAAATTATTGTTTTAACTAACAGTGGTCATCAATGAATTCAAGTTTATATAAAACTCCGGATCACAAGTTATATTATTTGTGAAAAAACTAAGTTTCATCATTACCCTATCTGCCCCTTACAAATGATTTCAATTTCAATTTCAAATACGTTTATTACAAAAATATATACAATTAATTACAAGTCAATTTCAATTCTTAAAAGTATGTATATGTGGGCCCCTTTAGGCTTTCGGCCTCTTCAGCCCTGGTTGTCGTCCTTCGTTGGTGGAATGGTTGCTGTATTTGGTCCTGGTGTTGTAGTTGTTCTGCGTCGTGGTGTTGTCGGTCTTGGAGTTCCTAGGAGTTGCTGGTTATGTGTCTGGAATTGGAAAAATAGTGTAGTATTTCTGTTAACGCATTGTTAGAGGTCAAGAAGGTTGTCGGGAAGGTCGGGGTAGAGCGAAGATAAGAGGGCTGTCGGGGGGTGTTTGAGTTTGCGTCGGGGTTTTCGTGGGACACGGTTTCTTAGAACTTGATTTTGGGTTATGTATTTGTGGGATGTTTGGAGGGTGTCTTGGGCGATGGTGTTGTTACCGTTTAAGGTGCGGATTATGTAAGATTTTTGAAGTTCTAGGAGGCGTTGATCGATAGGGGTGGTTTTTGTGTCTTCATGGACGAGGATGCTGGGATGATATCTGTGTAGTCTGAAGATTCGGCGGAGGATTTGTCTTTCGCAGGAGCGGATTTGGCCTAGAAGATGTGATTTTAGGGTGGTGTAGATCGGTGCTCGGTAGTCTGTTACCGGACGGACGAAAGTGTTGTAGGTATGGAGGAGGGTGCGGAAGTTACAGCCTTGAAGGCGTCCCTGGATGCGTCGAAGTAAATTGGAGCGGTTTCGGACTTTTTTCAGGGTTTCTCGAAGGTCGGGTTCGAGGGAGCAGGTTTTATAAAAGGTGATTCCAAGGTATTTTATTTGGTTGGAGAGAGGAATTTGATAGTTGTTGATGGTTATGTTGATGAGATGGGGGTCGAGACGTGGGTTCAGGCTTGAATTTGGGTGTCTGAATAGGATTGATTGGGTTTTGTCAGCGTTGAGTTTAATTCTCCACTTGCGGGTCCAATTGTAGATTTTGTTAAGGGCTGTTTGGATTTGTCGGGAAGCTGCCTCTGAAGATGGTTGTGAAGTCCAAATGGCGGAGTCGTCAGCGAAAAGTCTGGTTTTGGTTTTGGTTGGGTTGGTGATTGGGAAGTCGTGGGAGTATAGGGTGTAGAGTAGGGGTGATACAACAGCTCCTCGTCAGGGTGTCTTTTAGTATTAACAGTTGGGATAACTAACTACGTATCCAGAAATCTTTGCTTAACACATACATTACCGATACCTGTACGAGGAAATAAGTCATATATACGATGGGCGTAATTTTACAATAATATGTACTATTTAAAGCTAACATTATAAACAATAACAATACAAACGATGTTTACTGTCAGCAGTTATTCTTTGTTAACACCAAAATTGTTACGACTCGTCGGTAGACGTCCTGCTGCTGGTCAATCCATGGAGCGGATAATGAAAAAAAAACGCAATTGAAGCCAGTTGACTATGGCCCTAATAAGAGATTAAACAGAATAGGTTAGGTATTTCTTTGAAAATTGACAAACATTACCGGCTTAGTGGAATTTCGAGATATTATCGAATTTTAGGATAAAAAATAATTTTTGTAGTTAAAATCTGTTGGGGTTTTTGATACCACTGTACTTATATTTTAATTTAAATACTCGAGTCGCTTTCATTGAAGCCGGAAGCAGCACATTTATAGTCAAGCAGTTTCAACAGCGAGTGCCCATATACTTTATTCAAAAATCATTTAATTTAATTAAGAAACAAAAAAGTTATTAGCGGGTTATCACGATCCTGTATTATTTTTCTTTTACTTAAAATATAATTTTGATGCACTTCTATTTGCAGATTATTTAACGTAAAATACTTTTATGAAAAAATATCCATTATCAGAACAATGACACTATGTTATGATTAGTTTGAATTATGTTTGCCAATTTTAGTGTTGATTACGTATGTAGGTGTTTACTCACTGATGATGATATTTTTTTAATAACTTGCATTACGATGGCGTAAACTACCATATCACCATCTAATACGCGCAGACGATCACAAACATCCATCATAAACCCGGAATTCGAACCCGGATTCGGTTAGTTGATAAAAGGGTAGTTATCTACCGCTGCCTTATACATATAGTAATTTAAAAAGAAAAACCAAGCAGTAACCCGCAGGGGAACTGTGTTGTCCAGGTTGGCCTTAACTCGTTGACTTTTGGTTATGGGCCAATCTTTACTTTACCATACCTTCGGTATAGGGAAGTACTGATTTCATGAAAATTTTCGAGATCGATATTTTAACGAAAATACACGACGAAGCCATAAAAATCTATGCCGCACCCAATCCGCATTCCCCAATCCGGTGTAGGCAGCCGTGGGGTCTTAATACCTAAAACCTTCTCTGGTACTTAGTCGTTCGGATTCGACGTTAAACTTTAGGTCCCCCGTACTCCACCTTAGCGCTAAGATGAGTACGTGGCAGAGAAGAGTGCCGGAGCCCAGCAGTGGGACGTAAAGGCTGATTACGACGATTACGACGACAGCTTAATTCATGCAGTAATTCAGTAAATAATAACATTTAAAGTAAATTTATTTATTCAAACGTCGCAGCACTAGTTTTATCGTTTCTTTTCAACAAAATTACATAAAATTTATGTATAATGTGTCTTTATCATTTATTAGAATATGATTGAGTACCTATTTCTGAAATTCTTCTGACAACAGATTTCAATGAGTTTTAGTAACAAAATATGTATTCCTAATTTAGGGTTGATCACACCTTCTAAGATTTCTAAATTCGGTACCTGTTATTTTAATTTCAATGACGTATAGACTTGTGATTTCAAATAGATGACGTGCAGAAAATGTAAAAGAAGATAAGATTGAGTTGAATTGGAACACATTTTAATGTAATGAGATGGTAGGACGCGTATGCCGGTTTTACCAATTTACTAATTAAAATTATAGCTTCAACCTGCTACCTTACAATATGAATAAGGCTCAAAATGTTAATAATGATGATTGAAATTTATTAAAAATCACTATTTCGCAAAAGTAACATCATAATGTTATTTTATATTTCTCTCATATTTTACCATCCTTTGAAAATTAAATTAATTAAATTTTTCAATTAATAAAATGTGAATTTTTGTGTCAGTGTTGAGCTATCACTAATTAGTTAATTTAAAATTACTTCCAGATTCTAATGAACTTATGTGAAAATATTTTTAGATGTTAATTAAAATCTTATCTTGACTTATAAATATTTACTTTTTATAATACTTCATTAAAATATAACATTGCGTTAGATAAAGAAAATGCGTATCAAAAAAATAACCAGACTAGGTATACGAAAGCGATTTTAAAAATTCGACGTGTAGTGCCTACTATAAATCCTCTTAAATCCTTTGTGGTCCAATACAAATTCCCAATAAATCAAGCCAACAAAAAAGGCGTATAAAGTACAAATACTGAAGAATTGTATGCTTGAATGAACCTAATAAAATTAATTAAAAACCAGAGAAAAGCTGTAATGTGTTTTGCTGTGTCCTATTTTATGTAAAATAGTTATTAATTAGCAAGTTGTAATTTTAAAGTATCAGTACAACATTTTCAAGTCCATTATATCTTTGTAGTACTTATTTAGCATCAAATTATTTGTATGTACAAAGCTGGCTAATGAAACTAATAATAAAGTGCAACAAAATTCAGGAACACATACTTATTTACTTGTTAGTTACGCTTTGCTATATTATTTCAAATATCTTTTAGAAATAATTTAATTTCAAGAAAAATTGCCAATACTGCATTTAATTCTGCAACAGAATTACATTATTAACTTTTATTGGTGGTAACATGGCTTTCGGGGTGGTTTCACGATAAGGGTTCGTAATGTACGGAAATTACATTACCATGTAGTCGGCTGATTAGCAGCATCATAAACGCAGGCTTTAGGCATGAATTTACCACAGTTTAAAGCAGCTTAAATAAGGTTAATCTTATATGATAAAATAAAAAAAGAAAGCATCATTATTGCAAACGTACTAGCAATTTGCGGCTATATTTTGGTTCATACCAATATTTGGCTGTTTTATCAAAAAATAATTTAAATATTTTCATAAACAATAAATTAAATACTGCACAAATCAGAAATCTACTTAATTTTAATTTTTAAACAGCCACCACATCATTTGCTGAATGTTTTGAAACAGTTTCCATGATGCAAATTCTGAAACATACACCCTTGTCTGTCATTTTCATCCAATTTTAGTTAATCTTTGTTCTCGCCTACATTAATAGTATGTTATTATTAACAGCTGTGGTACGCAGAGATTCGTTTATTCAGCATGGAGCTCATAATCACTATTAGTGAAACAAAACCAACCTGACTTGCTGGATGATGAAACTTGCTGGTTTTCGTGTTCTAAAAGCTACAAACCCACTTAATTAAATCCTATCCTAGATGGCTGTAATTTAAGATAAATGTGGAGGTGTAAACCAAAATAGGAAATTATGAACGTTATTGAAAAAACTATTACTGCGATAGTTCTGGTAAAGGAAATTATAAGCACAATTTAGTAGCTTAAATTGCTAAAATCATCTAAACGTTGTAATCATTAATCAAAAGTGATTTATTTTTCTAATAATACTTTCAACGTTTAAAAGATAGAAGCACATTTTGTTCTTAATTTTAACACCAATTTAGTTCAAAAAGCTCTAACAAACGAAAAGGCTAAGAACGTATTTTAATAAACCCTTAGAGAGAATGTCAGTCAGTAAAGCAAGTTTCGCGTTACCTACTTTATTGCATTAGAGGTGTACACTAACGCAATAATGCAAGAAGTAAACTCACAGAAGATTGTTGTCAACAGTGCTGTTACATTAAACTAAATAATTCTACAGAGAATTGTAACGTGTGAAAGGTTTACATAGCTTATTGTTACATTTTGTAGCATTAGCAAATTACGTTTGAATTCAGTTTTTCTACTTGCTTATGAATGTTTCGTTTGGCGCTCCACCAAAAGTCATCTATTTGAAATACTGCAAAAATTTGTATTTAACGTAATGTTCAAAAACAGGTTGATTCAGTGATACAAAGAAAACTCATTTTTATTAAAAAATAATTAGAATTTTATATTTGTATAAGCTTTTTATACTTTGAGAATGAAAATGCTTTGATGTAATAAAAAAATTAAATTTCGACATTTCAACAAAACAAAACACATAATTAAAGAAAAATTTAAAAATGTCAATGAGTAGATATGTAAGTTGTTTCGTTGTTCTCTCATATTTCTTCGGAGGGTGATCACTTTTTATGAAACTTGTAATGTGGAATTTACAGCCCGATCAAAAGTCACATTAGAATATCATAAAAAATAATTTTGTTTTCCGCTGCCAAATAAAAAAGAATATCAAAAGTAAGATTTGTCAACTGATGTACATTATGAGATATTCAAGTGATACCAGTGAATAAAATTTTTATCTGTCAGAAAAAACGCGACTGCAAATGTATTTCCTTTTATTTGCAAAAATCATTTGTAAAAATTAAATTAGGTTAATGTGCCTTACTGCAAATTCATTTGACCAGCAGTATTGTTTTGTTGCCAAAATAAGTTTTAAAAAAATGTTGAATGGAAAACGAAACTTAAACTTGTTTTTCGACATCATTTTATATTAATAACGTGAAATTCCGTAAATATAAAAAAAAATATTAATTTTCGGAGCTAATACAGCTAATACAGCTTGAGTTGCACCGTAATTTCGTGTTTTGACCTATGCCTAGTTTCTCTATACCTCCCTTTAGAAATATTTATATTTGAAATTATTACTTTTTTTTCCATTAACGGGAGTCGATGCAAAGCAAAAACCAAACTACACTGCCCATCATTGACAGTATAATCAGCGTCTAAATCTATTTTCAAGCGCTCTCACTTCGTCTCTCCCCACTATTTGGCAGGCAATTGATTTGGTAGTTGGTATTCTTCAATTGCTGACTATTCTCTTTGGTCAATTTCACAAAGTACATCTTTTTATTTTATTAACGGTTTCATCAGGTCGACAAACTGTTTGCCTGCTATTCGTATTGTTATAATCGTCTAAACGAGGACAATGAATTTTTGGCTGGGCAGCTACACAACCAAACATCTTAGAGATTTGCTGATATCTCGCTAATTGTTAAAGCTAAATCGTTAAGATCTGAAAAGGTTTTGAAAACATAAAAGGCAATAGTCTATAAAACATGATTTGAAAGATTGGGTAAAGTGTAACGGTATACTGCCTAAAAAATTTTTTAGTGCGTATTTATTAGTTTTAAAACATTTAAAAACTCTCCGTTAAGGCACTTAAGTTCTAAGTTTAACTAATTTTATTCTCGCTTTTTTCTGGGGCTATGATAGATGTTTTTTCTAGGAATGTTTATCTGGGGATTGATTTCCTGAAGATGTTTCCAGGTTTTTTTTATTCTTAAATTTTTTCCGAGTCTGTTTTTCTAAGCTACTAGTAACAAAAATTGTGAAGTGTTGCATTGCTATGCAAGTGACAAGTTTATGTTTGTTTCTGTGATAAACTGGGTAAAAGCGTTGATGTAGCATAGGTATGAGATTATCGTTAATAACACAGTGTTTATTATAGTTGCATTGTTAATAAATGTGTTGACGTGTTACTATTGCTGCTGTTTAATCTTATTATTGTTGAAAATAGAGTATCGCAGTTGATACAGCTAGCTGTGTACTTGGGACTTAACTAGGCGTAGAGTTATTGTGCTTCCTCGACCTTATTAATTAAAAGAGTATTAACACTAAAGACCCCAGGAGGGACGCCAGAGTGTCTATTAAATCCCTTGTGGCTTACGTACTTTTCGAGAGAGATGTGACTGGTGAAGGCAATAACTTGAATTAACAATCCACTGATGAGCTTAACAATCTGGTTAGTGTCCGCCGTGATAAGCGCACTATCCTTCTCTTACAAGTATTTAGGTATGCCTAGTTACTGCACTGGAGGTAATGTTGTAATACAACTAAGGGGTAACTACTAGCAGCTATGTGGGATTTTAAAGCCTCCTTCGAGTCCTTATAATAACATCGCCAATAACAAGTAGCTTAACAGTTACCATGGAAATTCTATACAGATATCGTTTCCAGAATCGCGGTTCCTACAAATTAGTTGATCAATATTTTGATTGTGTGGTCCAAATATTAGTTATCACATTATGATTATGTTTTGCTAATGCGGTAACTGATGCCTACTTGTTTTTTATGTTAATTAATACTGATGATATTCTGAATGCTGAATGTTTGATGTGACAGAGAGCAACATTTTACGAGACGAAACTAGATTAGATCTGCACACAGTTTTTCGATAATGCGACCTAATTGCCTCGGCCGATCTGTTTAAGACGGAATGAATATTAATTTATGTGTTGAGTATTAAATAAAGTACTTTTTACTTCAACAAAATTTATTTATTTTAACTTTTAGCTAAAATCAGGCATTTACAAATTAAACTGTTTGCATTGTATTTCGGTTTATAATAACACGCACGATAAACGTTAAACACTTACTAGAACACAATCATTTAATGACATCTAAAAGCACTATGAATGTTTACACTTTCGTGACGATAAACGTGAATTAGATATACTAGACGCTTTGAAATTTACAAACATTTAAAACTGCACCGTTAATGAACGGGCAAATTTATGTCTTAAATTCACGCTTGTTAGACATTTTATAATAAGAAATCAAATCATCTGCAAACGGTTACAGAGATCAAGTCACCAAGTTCTACTGCTATAACAACACTAACTGTTTAACTTTTAATATAACCTTTGATAATGGCATGTAAACATGTCGAAATACATATTAGGTTAAAATAAAATAATATTGATGACGTAAAAAGTATTTTATTTATTCATTTATACTCAATAAATATGGACTGCAAGGAATAGAAACTAGAACTTTTAAACAAATAGATTTATGTGTTTATGCCATGGTTTGAAATTGCACCGCTTTCTTAAAGTAAATTGATTTTTACCCATCCTACATGCAATTTATGTTAAGAAAAATTGTTTACTTTTGCAATACACGATATCCTCTGGCTCGTTGTAGCTTTCTGTCGTAAAAAATGCCAATTATCTACGTTATCAAGCGCTCAAACCACGTTAGTAACGGAACAAACAGGAAATTACTTTTTGTATGTATCATTCGCTACGGTACTTTAATTTCAGGCAATTTAATTTAAGAGTCTGTTAACTCTAAATGGGGTATTTTCATCGGTATCAAATTATAGTTGTATTTATGTAGAAGTCAAACTTTAGGCGGTACGAGTTTAAATATTGTTTTCTCAAAAAGTCATTATGCACATATTACGTAACTAACGTAACACACTTTAGTTAAACGGTCGCAAATTTGAACACAACATTTTTAAAATTGTGTTATATTCGTAGAATACGTTTTTTTGGGGGGAAAAGCGAATTATTTTATTATATTCGGTAATTATTATAGTTTATTATATTAAGTTTGTTAATTTTATTTATCAAACATCTAAAAATGTGTTAAAAGTTTAATTAACTCACGGGAAAAATTTTATGATTCATTGATGAGAGTGAGTAGCGTTTGCGGCAAAGAACGACACACCGTTGGCAAAATATGAAGGGTTCACAGGTACTGAAGCCAAAGTTGTGTGTAAAGTTTAAAATAATTAGTAATATACAAAATAATAACAACGTTCTGTTAATACCTACCTGTGTAAAGCAGTGGTGTGATTACATTTGATTTAAGCAACTGTTGTGTGTTTATATTTTGTTGGTGTGTTAATATTATTGTGGTTTGTGGTTGTTGTTATCGTGGTTGTTGGCTGAAAATTGGTTAATTTTGTATATACAATTAGTTGTGAACTTGGGACGTAGTACAAAGTAGCGCAATTACTGAGATCACTAGACCTGGCTAATTGAAAGAGTAATTACCAGTTACCCCCGAACGCATATCTTATAGTATTCAGGAGGGAGGATGATCGTAGGTGTAACTAATTGTGTTGTTAGGATCTAGCTGGTACGGTGGGACTAGTTGAAGTTCCTCAATCTGCTTAATTGAAATAGTTTTAATCAGTGAACCCATCCTATGGTAAATGGGTCTTGTGTGTCATGTGCTTTCGAGGGACGCTGACTGGTGATCACAAAAACATGGATTACGTGTTCTGATCAGGTGATCAGGTTAAGCGGTATCCGGCTTTTTAGGCGTCCCATCCTTCTTCTACAGATTTTCGTTTTATTTCCGTCAAGCTACTGCACTACAAAAATATTGTACTACACTCAGAGATTTACCTAAATACCTAAAAAATAGAGACTACGTAGGATTTCCATGAGGAAAAATACTTCTTGCGTAAGTAATATGTTTTACTCACGTTTTACTAACTTACTAATGTGCATCTGCTTATTTTCGTGTTAGTACTGGTGATATTCTGAATACCAAGTTCTTAATGAGTCTGAGAGCAACAGAAGTTATATATTAAAAGCGTTGAGTGTGTAATGTTTAGACTACAAAAATTGATCTTTATAAACTGTATGTAAGTGCTGTAGTCGTATATACATTCCGCCAATAAATGTTTCTAAGCAAATCTGTATATTAAAGGCGTAGAATGTCTAACGTTTAGACTATAAAAAATGACTTTTGTAAGCTGTATGTAAATGCTATAACTGTATATACATTCCGACAGTTAATTTTTCCGTACAAATAAGAAGCATAGATCTTTTTTGAGGAAGCACGCTGTGTTTGTTTAATTGTAATTACCGGAATACCAACACATTTAATTTTCATAACGAATGCATAAATCAAAGTTTGTCTAAACACTAACCTTTACTTTCAATCCCGTAATGTTTAGACTAGAAATCTACGGTTAGTATACTATTACGGTTGCCGCATTGCAGACCAGTACTAAATATTATACGGTCCAAGAAATACTAGACACTTTACTTTCGTAAGTTAGATGGACAATAGCGTAAGTAATAGTAAACGTCGGGTATAGATAGATACGCACTATTCTTCAACGTCAAGGGCTTCACCTACACCAATATTAGTGATTATGAACATAACAAACAGTTATTTCGTGGCGTCTAACTGCGTTTCTCTTTGGGTTTAGGCGAATAAGGATGTATTTTGTTGAATTA
The DNA here is from genome assembly GCA_958336395.1 of Ctenicera cuprea. Taxonomy (NCBI): domain Eukaryota; kingdom Metazoa; phylum Arthropoda; class Insecta; order Coleoptera; family Elateridae; genus Ctenicera; species Ctenicera cuprea. Next base: position 23,105,672 of record OY284491.1, read on the forward strand.
GGGCAATTTGTTTTTTGGAATTAAAAACGCTTCAGCTATACGCAGACTGCATTTCAAAATCCAGCACTAAATACGTACTGACATGGCCATGGCACCCACGGTCACCATGGGTTATGAGCCTATACTTCTGATCTTACAAACTTCCGGATAGTTTACTGACGAGAACTATCTAATAAAAACGATCGAATTATTCGCTTGTTACTAACTGTTCGAATTATTAGGTAGTAGAAAACATTTTCATAAAAGGAATGAGTTTTAGTACATTTTTACGAATTCAGAAAAACGCTCGTATTTAAAACAATTTAGGTAGACATCTTATAAGGTCGCGCTGTATATATTCAATATTAGGAGGCGCAACAGACTACTTGGCGCTGGTGTGCAAGCAAATGTGGGCGCCTATTAACAATACTATTAATAATAATAATTTGGATTAGGTATTGTGACAAAAAGTCTGCTATTTTGGTATATTTAAAGTTTACTGGATGCAATGAAAAATGAAAATGAAGAATTTTGTTTTTCTAACGTATTTTATTTACGGGAGCAACTCTTATTAAGACCGGCTCGCGGCTGCTCAGCGGAGAAAGCAGCAAGCGCCGAGTATGAAGTTACCAGAAAACATCGGAGGGCGTAGCCCACAAGTTCTGCTAGTTACTGTTGAAGACCCGGATGAATGAATATTAATTTATGTATTTGTGTAATGCGCCAGTTATGTTTTAAATTGTCTGGTAAATTATATCTGTTTTTACCCGTCCTAAACATTAAATAAAAAATGTATGGCTACGAAAACTCCACTAAACTAAATTCAGTTACTTCATTGCAGTTTTTACAATCAGTACATTAAATTTTATTGGATTATTAGCCAAGAAGATTTTGATATACAAAAATTTTAAGCGCTATACAAATCTTATTTATTGATTTCTTTTGGGGAATGATTATATATTAGAGGTTTTTAGTAAAAACACGTTTATTGAAACAATAAAGCTCAATTCGCTTGACCTACAAAAACACCTATAATGATAGCGTAACTACATATAAAACCGGCACAGCAACACAGGTATCATTATGGTTTAAATGACTTGTAAATAGTTTAAAACTTACGAAAGAGATGGAAAGTTAACGAAATTTATTACACTCAAAGGCATTAACACGTGTATAGGTTTTACATAGCACAATTCCCTAAAGCACAAATTCGGTTTAACATTTTTTTCTTGATCGCTCGGTATTTACTAAACCAGATAACAAATGGAACGTTTACCCATATGACAAAATTACACATGCAATATAACGAGCTGAATAATAAATAAGTTCTGACTCAATGTTACGTTTAAAGTATTTTAAAATAGCAAAATTTAGAGTTTTTACCAACTCGTTCTCCGCGTTATAAGATAGATTTGCATAATATAAATTTAGCATTTACAGTGTTTAGTTTTCGTATCAAAAACAAAAGAAATTGAAACCTAAGCAAGCATAGTTCACAAATCTCTAAATGAAAGCGGAAACATGATGAAATGGGACATCTCAATACAACAGCGGAAGCTCTCTCTAATACTCCGTCAAAAAATAAAGAACCGGAAATTGAAGCTTCAATAATATAGAAAACCAAAGGAAATAGAGATAACAAATTAAACAGTTCTGAAATTACATAAAACAATTGTTTGAAAATTACTTATGATGGGAATTGCGGTAAGGTTGTAAAGTTATTGATTTTACAAACAATTTTTGGCTTGGCAGGGAACACAAAAGAGAGCAAATTATGCCATTGCTAGAATTAGGGGAAAGGTATTTTGAAGTCACACAAAATTTACAAAAAAAACTGTTTGTGTACTGCGTATTATTTTTAACGGTTACAATAGACGTAGTTATGAGCACGCACATCAAACGTTATAGAATAAATTTATCTAGTAGATAACCAAAAATATGTGAAATTTATAGTGTAGCTATGTCCGATAATCAGAGATATTGTGAGGTAAATAAAATGATAACACAATTTTGACATTTAATGTAACCCTTGATTATTAAAGCTATACACGTACAACTAATTAATTACATTTTTTAGTTGATAATGACAACGTTAGGAGAATAGAAAGCCTTTTATTTTATTACAATTTTCGGTATTGTGCTCGAGAAAAAATGAAACATATGTGTAAAAAACTCTTTTTATCATCATAGTTAGAGAATTATTTGTTGTAATTAGCTAGTAGCAACGTTTTAAAATTTTTTTTTGTTATAACTACCAATTCGTCCAACGTCATGAAAGTTTCTCATAGACGTTCTGTTTTCTTCTGTTCTCCATACTGATTTTTTTCATCCCATAAGTTTTCACCATAGAAGTTATGTTCTTCAACCTACTACGTATGCTCTATTTTTTATTGAATCAATATCGCATTTAAATTTCTGGTGGTTTTAAATAATTGTTTATTTGATGAAATTTCAGAATGTAATTTTCGTTCCATTTACATCTAACTTTTTTTGGTAAAATTGTGAAAAAGGAGCAAAAAACCAGTGCAGCTGAATCAGTAATAGGGATATTGCGTTTAATTCGGTAACTTAGTTACCCCCTCACCGTTTCTTAACGTACCAATCTCATTTTTGTTTTTGTTTCATACGAGTGACATTATTAAACTTTTGACCCTAGTTAAGCCTTGTTACTTTCTCATACCTTTGGTATAGGGAAGTATTAATTTCATGAAAATTTTTCAAATCGAGATTTTAACGGAAACACACAAAAAATTGGTTTAAAAAAATGTCTGTCTGTGGGCGGGTGGATAGGTGAGTGTGTGTGTGCAACGCCTCTAAAAGCGTTAGTACTGTACTGCACTGTAAGAGATTAATGGAAAATTGTAGTTCTAGTTAAGCTTTTCAAAAAAATCAGAAACCGGAAGCGAAAGTTAGGCAGGTTTCTTTGGTAACGTTTTTTTGCAAAACTAAATTTTGGAAATTTTTAACAGGATCTGGGAGAAGACCGTAAGGCAGTACAGAAGATTTTTAAGAACTATCTAGCTTTAAAATGGCGGCCGCCACGTTTTCTTTTAAATATTTAAATATCGAATTTAACTCCCATTTACTCAAAAAGTAGTTATCTGATCGGGATCGACTACAACTTGTTTTAACACCTTTGTGGGTAGTTACGATGAAACAAAATTATTTTTAAAAAACCGACAACTGTCGCAACGGCGTTTTACCAAAATTTTGAAAATCTTAAAAAAAGTATTATACAAAAGTTGCACAAGATTTCTTTTAACCTTTGTAAGTTGCTAGAACCGAAGATTGGGTACAATTTGATTGTTTCCTGAATGCTATAATAGTTCCACTGTGGGTGGCACCCTCTATGAATTTTAAAAAGTCAGAAACTGGTACCCCTTTTTTTATTAAACGAGAAACAATAAATATCCTCTGCTTAAGAAGAATTGCTTATCTTGACTAGTAAAATCAAAGTCTAGTTCTTAGAAAATCTTATATTTAGTTGGGCTACACGTCTTCTCCATCTAATTTGTTCGCTGGCGAATTTAGGATTTGTTCGGTTACTGTAGACAATGTAAATCCTAAATTACGTAATTTAAAAGTCTCTATAAGAAAAATTATTGGACTTTAAATAAATGTTTGTCTGGCTGTGGATATGTGAGTATGAATATATGTATCTGGGTGTGTGGTGCATCATAATTATTAAACGGATGGTCGGGTTTTGGTCGGCTTTGGAATCTGGAAGTATATCAAAGATTCCCCGATAAAAGGAGTTTTTAAAAAAATCGGAAACCGGACGCGAAAGTTAGACACGTGGTTTTGGTAGCATCTTTGGCCAAACCAAATTTTATAAATTTAAAAATGGATTCTTATTAGAGCAAATTTCACGCTTTGTTTTGAATTTCTAGCTACGAAATATTAAAAATTTTGATATTATCATCTTATTACTCAAAAACAAGTTGACAGATTAGATTCGAATATTTTATCGCAATAGCGCTATACAAACATAATGTTACCGTGCACAAAAATTTTCAGAAAGTTGAAAGCTATGAAGTGAAAAATTTCTAAAATTTCGGAAATATTCAAAACACTCTTACTTAAAAACTGGCAAAACGATATTTACTTAAATTTTTTAGGCTTATAGAACTAAAGATGACCTACAATTTGGTTCGTGTCCCAGCTCGCAGGTCGCTCTCTGACGCTTTCTATGAATTTTGTGAAACTTGGAGTTTTAACGCTTATTTGCTCAATAACACGTTGTTATATCGGGATGAAATTTGATACTAGAAATGCTTTAAGAGTACACAATTTTACAAGTTACTAGAACTTCTGAAATTACTTAACTGTGAAATAAAAAAAATATCAAAGTTGTGACTTTTACAAAACCATACTACTCAAAAACTGGCTATACGATTTTTTTTTAATTCTATAAGCTAATAAAGCTAGAAATGCAACTTTGTTTAATAAAAGAGGGGTGATAAAAATTTCTGTGTAAGCTTAATAAGTCAACGAGTGATAGAATAAGAGTCACAATTTAATTTTAAGATGCAGTATTATTTAGGAACGGTTAAGTTTTTCTTCCCACCAAATTTTTGATGTGCGAATTTGTCGTTCCGGTTTTGGTTCTTTTTAATCCCAAATATTTTTCCAAAGATTAAAAGAATCGTTTTCTTTAAAAGCTTTGATAAATTTGGTTATTCATTTTCATTTTTTGTTGGGATTATTTTGGATAAGGAAATTCTTCATTACATCTCAGGGAGTTTCTGCTAATCCTTGTTTAAAGGGAAGGTGTTAAACGCAGATAAAACAAAAAAACAAATTTTTCATAGGTATTTCATTTTAAACAGACATTTTATTTCTTAAATAACTTATAATTCGCTCAAGTTAACCTTTAAGAGATAATTTTATGTCTTATCAACAGTTTCTATCGAATCTACGTGAATACAGTCCTCCGTACTTACGCAGGTTGTAGGAATATGTTCTGCGTCAACTATACTAAAATAGCTGTCCCCTCGATACAGTGATAGGAGTAGGTGCATTCGTAGTCATTATTGGCGCGTAAAAAAATTGATTACGATAAGTAACAATTTCTGAAGCCTAGGAAAGTCCAGGCGAATACACGCTCTCCCGCTCGCAGACGTACACGCACGTACCGATAACAACAAAGCGAGTTTTTAGTATGCTTGCACCCCTGATACATCGTTATTAATTAGTCAAGCCTCTATGTCTATTTTTGCCAATATAATAAATAACTTGCCTTTTAGTTATACTGCTGGTACTATCAAACTGCTACCGACATGGAAGGTAATTAGTTATACAGTCATATCGTTTGTCAGGTTCAAGTTTTGTTTAAATTCTCTATTTATCGAATCTTTTCTTTTTTCAAGTAATAAATGCTATATTGATCTATTAAAATAATTATGACTACTTTTAGTTTTTCAATAATAGTTTAATAAATACCTTTTATACATTTATTTGTGGATATGCTGTATAATAACCCGAATATGTAATTTTATCCAAGTCAAAGAAATTGATGTCTTACCAATCTCACGTTTCAATTAATCAAAATTTATAATACATGGAAGCAATTTTTCTCACTTCTCGCAAAAGGGAGTTCTATAAATCGTTTGAAATCCTTAAAAAGCCACAGTGTTTTGTGAGTTAAGGTGCAGTTCTGAGAAGAATCTCATTTGGTGAAAGGTTTGTATAAAACCTAGTTCATATGAAAATTGTCGATTTTTTTAGATTAGTACAAGCTGCAATTGGATATATTGAGCAGCATCCTCTATTCTAAAGTGTTGTTTCCTCTCTAAAATTTGCATGTCTCGCTCATAATTTGTAACTGCTGTGATATGAACAAAGTAAAATCTCAACAGCTTAGTTCAAACCACAGTAACAAACAAAAGTTGGTTCGTATTACAAGACGCAGGAAAAAAATTTTAAAATAATTATTCTGTACAGAGAAAAATAAGAAAATCTGTACTTATAAACTGGTATTCAATGTATAAAATTTAATTTTTGCTGCATGCTTCTGTAGTAATGGTAAAAACAAAGCGATGCAATTTCAAAATCTAACGGGCGCATAAAGTAAACACACAAAATAATATTCACTCACCGGAGATCTTTAACAGATCGGCCGATACAGACTTTTCGAAAATATGCTGCTCTCTGACACATCAAACATTCTGCATTCATTATTAACATGATAATCAATCAAATATAACGAGTATATCACTATTTTAGCAAAGCATGATTAAATTATATTACTTACAGGGGACATGTTTTCCCTCGTAGACATTCCCCTAATAGTTAACCCTTTAAGTGTCTTACGACATTGTCTGAAATGCATTAAATTTGACGTAGCTAAAATATCGCAAGAGAAGCTTATCGCATCGGCTACCGGTTAACAGATTGTTAACCTGATTAATCAAAAGTAATCCATGTCAATTTGCTTAACAGTTAGGGGTCCGATCCGAAACCGATGCTGCAGATCTAAATCTTGCTGAAGAAAGTCGTGAGGTTACAACTAAAATCGTAGAGCAACATCTTAGTCATCATTCGGAACAAGCATCGGTACGTCACATGCAATTTGATAGAAACCCAGGCAGGCAATAGAGATCTTCTTCTTCTTCTACAGCGGTGCAAGTCCTAGAAACGGCAGTACTGAGGTCAGAGGCGTGCGTGCAGATTCTGCCTGAATAAGCCGATGCCGGTTGAAACGACTACCACCTTGTTTAGGGAGATGAACCGTATTTCCTCCGGATCTAAAAATCCGGATTAACGTATATTAGGCGCTGTTATACAATAGAAGCAGTTTGGATATCGATGGTGAAGCCCCTCCAATGAAGAGCATTGCCTGCCCAAGGCAGGCTGCCTTAGTCCTTGTTGCAGAAACCAGCTTCGTGAGAATTTGGTTAAGCCAATTTTTTCATTTTCAGCTTTGTTTTGTACTAGGATATTCTAAGAATTAATTCCGGTCCAAGCGGGTGTTTGCTAGAATCGCGTCTGGCCAATAAATCCGCTGTATGTAGGTATGTGGGTGTGTGGTACATCATAACTATCGAAGGGATGGACGGATTTTGATGAGATTTGGAATCTGAAGGTATATCAAAAACCCAACGACAAAATGGGCTTTAAAAAAATTAGAAACGGGAAGACTTAAAATCGGAATCTGATATAACACTTTAACGCAATTCTAACGCGTTTTTTCCGAACTTCCTGGCTACAAAATGTCGCCCGCTACGAACTTTTGGAATTTTAAATTTAGCGCCTTATTACTCAAAACCAGATTGACAGATCGCGTTCAAATATAAGATCGTACACTGACAAAAAGGTTTTTTTAATGTTAACAAGTTAATACTTGGATATGGCAAAGCAAATATTTCTTTGGAACCAAACAATATTTGTTAACTATGAATTATTCATGGTTTGGAGCAAAATTTGTGTTATTATAGTTAATAGATACGTCATTGCCACAAAGAAATATTTGATTCGCCATATCCAAATACATACTTGTTAACATTAAACAAACCTTCTTCTCAGTGTAATAGCCCTATAAATTTACACAATGTTACTGTTTACAAAAATGTTTCAAAAGTTAAAAGCTATAGAGTGAATTAAGTTCCCAAAATTAAAATTTTTTTTTTTAATACCGCTCTAAAACTGGCCATACGATTTTTGTTTTACTTTGTAAGCCTATAGAGCTAAAGATTACCTACAACTCAATTTTTAACGCCTATTTACTCAAAAACGAGTTATTAGATCGAAATAAAATATTAAATTGGAAATGCCCTAATAGTACACAATGTTATAAATTACTAGAATCTTTGGAAATACTAAAACCATGAAATAAAAATAATATCAAAAGTTTGACTTTTCAAAAACATACTGCTTAAAAATTGACGGCACGAATCTTTTGTAATTTTGTAGACTTATAGAGCTAAAAATTAAATACAATTTGGTTTCCGTCTTAGTCCGTTAACTTTTTTGTGACACCTATGAATTTTTTTGAAGATCGAAAATTTTTGCCTTCATATTTGAAAAACCGGAGCCGATAGGAAATTTCTGTTTATGCTTAATTGCTCATGAGTAAGTTCTCAACTTAATATTTGAATACGGCAATATTTGGCGGGTTAATTTCCGCCTCCTATTTTTTTGTGGGCGAATTTGTCCTTCCATTTTTGGGTTTCCTTAATTCCAAAGAGTCTTCTTCTAAAAAACTTGGAAAAAGTTTAGCGTATATCAGTTGACATTACAATATCGCTCGCTCTCTCGCTCACTCTCTCTATCAAAATACACACAATTGAATAAATGAAATAATTCTCACTAAGTTGATACTATTATTTTTATATAAAAGTTTTAGTATCATGTAGTATATTCTTATATTATTACCATTATGCAGCCATGCTCTCGGTACAGTGGCAAGAGTGGAGAAATGCTATTGAGGTCTTTGTTGGGGCGTAACACATTAATATTAAGATAATTATGAATATATGGTAAGTAAAAGTATTTAAGGTATAGGAAAGTCAAGGGGAAGTGATTCGCTCATATTTTAATATCCGCATCAAAATAGGCACAGACTGTTTTTTCAAATTTTTTGAAACACGTTTAGTACCCCTACAAAATAGAAGGATAACATTCTGTAAATATTAAAAACCGGTAGGAGATTATTTTCTTTAAATCTAATAATCTGTACTAATCATAAAAAACCAGAGTAAGATTAGGCAAAATTATTTATTTATTAAATAAATTTTGCTAGATACAATTTTGTTTGCTTATTTCTACTAGGCACATTTTAATCAAAAAAATAATATCATTCAGTTTTTTAATATTTATAGAATTTTAATTGCCTTATTTATTAGGGGTACCAATCATTTTTCAAAAAATTTGATAAAATAGTCTAAACCTATTTTGATGCAGGTAGTAAAATTGAAAATTGTATATTATTCTATTTAAATGTTGTTACGTTAAGTCCCTGAAATAGGAGAGTCTTTTAAAACTCTATTACCCTAATATAAGGCCAGGATTTTTAGTCACTAAAAACTCTCAAAATAGGCAAATAGGCACCAAAAATTTAAATTATAGGCACTAAATAGGCACTGAACATTTGAAATAGGCAGCGAAACAGGCGCAAAGAAATTTAAATGTAGGCACCAAATATTTATATTTAACAACAAATTGAAAATGGGTGGTTGATACTCGTAATAAAATAATCCTATTGAAACCATCTGGATATTTGAAAACATACTGTATTTGTTTGTTTGTTTAATCTTTCACCTCTTATACCCGAAGGTGTCGAGGACTTTCACTCCGGGTAGACTCTTCGCTTGTGTAATAGAAGGTAGAGTACAAACTTAAAATTACTACATAAAAAATAAAATTTAAACATAACAAATTAAAACTTTTTCTAAATTTTCTGGTGTAAAACTTCTTCTGTTGTCCGTCAAAATTTGTTTGTATGCGGAAAATGACCGCTCCACATCACAGGAAGTTACAGGAGCATACTTAAAATTCGGAACATCCGAAATTCCAATTTTATTTGGTTTTATGTTAGAATCACCAGATAAGACTTTACTAATTTGCAGTATATCTGAATACCCTGTATTTTTCAATAAAAGAGCATCTAGTCGTACAGCAACAATTTTTGCAATTTTTCCAGGAGCGGCTTTTAATTTTTCTTGCAATTTTTGAATTTTACTAATATTAGAATATAGTGTTTCCCCCTTTGCTTCTAACTCTTTTATGGTTGTTAAAATAATTTTAAAATGAGCAACAACGTATGCTAAATTCGTCTCAACAGTGGAACTGCTAAATGCTTCTTGGGCTTTTTTATGCAGTCAGCAGTACTCAAATCGAAACGATCAATAACGCTTTTAACACCCTTTCAAAACACTGCGGTTTCTATCCATTTCCCCCATCTTGTTAGAACATGCTCCGGTGGTAGTTTGGTATTGGGGCACATTTCTGCATAAATTTCTCTTCGAAGAGGGGCTTTTAGAAAAACTTTTTTGTTTTTGATATAATTTTGTTAATGTCAGGGTAGCTCTCGCGGACAGTTTCTGCAACTAAATTTGCGGCATGAGCAAGGCATGTGCAATGTAACATAGCCGGATAGAAAACATTAATATTCCTTCCAGCTTTTAACATATAGGCAACACCGTCTGCCAAAAGCAATCTTACTTTTCCATCACTTCTTCCTTCGGGCTACAGAAATCGAAAACAATAATTGATGAAACGAGACACCGTATCGTTGTTTGTTCTCTCCAGGGGTTTACTGCAAAGCAAATGCGATGAACCAGGTTCATTTGAATCTAATTTTCCCACTACCATATTTGCAATTGCCCGCCCATTCGCGTCTGTAGTTTCATCCACAGCAGCCCAAATATCACTAGTACCTATTTCCGTACGAATATAATCGATTTTTTGTTTGTAGCATATATCTAGATAGTTTTTTCGCAGTGTGGATTCGTGAGGTATATGATGTTTTGTATATTCTTCGAGAAATTCGCGGAACTTGTTGCATTCTAATTTATACCACTGTTTCGCCTTTTATTGCTGTTCGATTGATGTAGCGCGGTCTTTATGTGCTGATCCAAATGATACTTTTTTGAGCATTTGACCTATTTAGAAATATGAAATAATGTAACATTTCATAGGGATAAACTCTATAAAAACATACCTCCTTCGCGCAATTTTGACAATAAATTACTTTGCCATCGGTAGTAAAACACTCACTACCTTCCACTAATCGACGTAACGTGCAATTTAAACTCACTCTTTCTTTAGGCATTTTGATATCTACATTTATACGTCTACTTGTTAACACTGTAATAACGCAACTGTTTTCAAACGCCATAAGCAGTTTCATGCATTTCTCTAGAAATTTCCCGTAAACTTGGGGAATTTGCAGAAAAAACCCAAACAAGGGAAAATGTGGGCTGTACACAATAAAGGGGTTAAATAAATAAGCCTTTAAAAGAAGAGCCACAGCTTGTCCATTCGTTAGCTACCTGTTCAGGACAATTCCAAGAAGCAATACATGTGACAAGTACACAGAAAATATGGTTGGAAACAAAATTAACGTATTTGCAAATTTTCTGACAGAAAATTGATGAAATAGGCAAATTATAGGCTGAAATTATGTAAAATAAGCCGTTTAGGCACTAGCGTCGAAAATAGGCACTAAAAATGCGAAATGGGCATTTTAGGCAAAATAAAATGCGGTTTAAAATGATCGCCAAGGTGTGAAATGGATTTTGGTATAAAAATTATTTCGGAGCCTGCACTGTATCAAAATAGGCAAATGCCTAGAAATCCGGGCCTTACAGTAATATGCTACCCCGTCCGTCCCATAACATTATAAAAAAATTGTTGTTTGATCTTTTATAGTTTTGAAGATGTCAGCTTGTATCATTTTAGCTGCCGCACCCTGTATAAATAGCAATATAGCGAGGAATCGGTTAAGTTAGTAACTGCCGGTTTTTCTTGTTGTCGCTGTATAATGGCAAGCTCCACAAATATGACCATGGTGAAGATAAAATAATATCAACACATTAACAATTACACAAGCATCAACAGTTTATCATTAAACAGTTAATTGGAACAAACACAACATTGTTATATACATACTAGCAATTCTTTTGTTAACTGGAATTTTTTGGTAATTACCAACTGCAACTTCTTATATTGTTGTCTTTAACATCTAGCGCTTTTCCCCGTATAAAGTACAAAACTTAATGTAAGAGGTACAATATCTCAAGGTAATTCACCTTTCAAGAAAAAAAAATATTTTCTACACTTTAAAGCAACTTATGTGAGATAACCTTAATAAATTAGATACAAAAATTAACAGGTCCGGGAAAAATTATTTCATCTGCTATATTTCAATACAAAACAGTTTTAAAGTTTGCATTTAACATAATAGATTATTCGTTCGGCTGTCTAACACAGCTTTGCAAAATTAATGTGTCGTTTAAAGTTGTTACCTATTCTAGTAAAAAAATTCGGCTATTTAAATTTATACTTTTCAAATGGTCTTAGCGTAGCATGAACACATGAGAAAGGTTCGTGGAAATATGAATATTTTATAATATGCTAAATTCTGCACGTTGGCTGAAAGGTATCATGTTATTGTTTTCAACATAACATCTGCGTTGACAACTCCGTACATTTTCGAATTTAGTTGGTAATTAGTTAGAACGAGAAACCTTAAGTTTATTGCACAACACAAGCTGCTAGCTATTCGAGTATTCAGAAACCAAATTTTGCTGCCACATTGCAATCGAGGTTGATGTGCGTCATATGCCCAAATAAAATATTCCATAAATTCCACTTCACTGCTTTCTACATATCAAATACATTTAATATGGTCAGAAAATACGTATAAGATTTTACTTATCGTAAAAATCCGAAAGCCCCGGTTAATAAAACCTTCTTGAATTCGAACATACGTTACTTGACAGTGTAGAAAAATTAATTTTTAAAAATTAACGAAAAATTGAGAACAAACCAAAATTCATAGTATTTTTATTGGCTTTCCAATAAATTCATTTAGAATCCCTCAAAACGGTTTCATTACCGAACATGTTTTTTAGCTAACAGAGAGGTCGGTAGAGCTTTTGCCAATATTACCTTTCGTTTCGACTAGTATCGATTTGGAAAAAACGAACTTTCCTGTAAATAAACAATTGGTTCCGCGTAGTGTTTAGCAAAATAATTTTCACGATCAAGAAAAACACATCCTGATTGCTTATTCATGGCAGGCGTTAAAAGCCGCTTTATTACCTTTAACCCAAGCTTGACCACAACTGTTTATTTGGAAAAGATCGTGTTTTTGAATTACTTTACTTAAGATTTGTGATTCTTTACTCGCCAACTTTCTTTATTTACACAAAATAAGCATAAATAAACGATTTGTTTGTGTTTGTTGCTATAAATCCCTTATGTAAATTTATTCCAACAGGATATTAACTGACTTGGAAGCTTAAATCTGTGCAGGCGTAAAATAATTAAATTTATTTGCTGTTTTAGTGCAGTTATTTGTCTAACTTTGCTACGTAAATAATATGTCTAAGTTTAGCTTGTTGCAAGCTAAGCTTCATTTTAATAAATAAAATGTTTTTAACTTTTTTACTAAGCTTCTTATAATTTAAAGGCTAAAGTGAAAATGGAACGCTGAAGGATTATAAAAAGTTTAATTTATTAATTTAACTAATCGAGCGTAAAAATTTAAAACAAAAAGTCTGAGAAATACAAGCAAAAATCTGGAATGTAATAAACAAATTAATATAGCAAGTGGAAAAGCAAAGCCCTTGATAATGAAAGAATTGATGGAAATGACACTGATGAGGTACCGAATTTAAAAAGGGAGGGTCGATGTGAATGGCAGCAGAATATGAATGAAGCACAAAATTTAAAAGGCCTTGGCAAAAACTCGTAACAAATTGTATTTGCAATTTATCCATGTAAAATCGGTACGAAACAACATTATTTACAAATTTCAGTCAGAATAACACAGCTGATAATAAGTAATACAACTATCACGCGATGAAGTTTATACCTACAAAAAAAAGTATGTCAACAGTAACGATTAGACTGAAACTGAAAGTTTGTTGAGTGATTTAACCGATCAAAGAAATTTCAAGCAAATGGATGAAAGTGAAAATCAATATTTCGTCCGTATCACCAGCAGCTGGACAAAATTAAATATTATCATGAAAGGCGGTTCATCAGAACCCCTCATAAATCTACAAACTAAATGCTAAGATAATCCTGGAATTCAGACAGGACCAAGCACATCATCTGAAAACCATCTTGGGCTTTACGGAGTCCTTGGTTAACTGTTCATGACGTTTTAATGAAAATTTATGCGGAAATAGGATTATCAGACAAGAATAATGATGTGTGAAACCAAGCTGATCTGTATTTTTGCTGCATCCCTTCAGTAATAGCATTAAAATAATAGTTTTGATTTAGTTTATTTAACATACTAATTTCACTATTTCGTTTAAAGAAGTTTGAGAATGAAATAATTTTCGAAAACAATTTAAGCCAGTATTTTAAGAAAGTTTAACTACTTTTATGACCAAATCTAAAAGCAATGTGTTAGTTAAAGCGTTTCCAAATTCAAGACCGCGAACTAGACTTACACATCAGACCCTATTCGAACCCGTAATTACGCCGAAGTTGATCTTTAGGTTGAGGGACGTTGTAAATTATTCAACGATTCACGGACTGATTAAAAGCACTCGATGGTAAATTTTGACTTTGAATATCTTTAGTTCCTTTTTCAACTCGCCAGATTATTTGTTCAGATGTAACAACAAAACGTCAATTGTGTGCAGTTCCAAAACGGTCCCTTCATCAACAATACATCTGATAACAAATAAAACACTGACAGTTCGTACAGTCCGTTGGCAATTCATGTTTATATTTTCATGGCCATTTTATCTTCAAAGGGATGCCATAAAAACTAATGCGTTGGGGAAACAGAGTTTTATTTTTATCACATATTTTCAAATTTTATCCAGGCGTGGTCGTTTTAATCTTTTGTTGCTTCACATTAGAGCTCACTGATCTGAGCAATTTGCAGATTACGGCTTCCACCACGATAGGCTTATGCATATGAGTAACTCACAATACCTGTGGCATAAAAAATTCCCTAATCATGAATTAAATAAACAAGCTCGTTAATACAGCAGGCGCTATAGAACTGTTTTTGCAAATGTACGGCCAGAAGTTAGCTCAGAATCGATATTTTCTGATGTTTTGGCTTAGATGCGGTTGCTGAACGTTAGCCAACTAGATTTTCAGCCGACTTCTACGCAACCCCATGTTGGCAGCTGAGAATCTTCACATAAAGTGGATTGCTGAATACTAAAGGTTACCTTCCTTATCTTACCACAAACAAATCGTTAATTCGAGCTACGTTTAAAGCTAACGATCAGTTTTAAACTGCTCATGTAGAAGGAAATAGATTAACTGGTTTTTACTGTAGATTAAACTTGTAAGGAAGAAGATAACTATTTCTTTGGCCAGAAATTCAAAACTATTTTTTCCTGAAATTTGTTATGTCTATAGACAAATATAAGAATTAGGTCAAGGTTTATTTTCAGAATTTTGTTAAAGAAGTTTGTCGCTACAGCTCTGTTACGACTAGGTCAATAAATTTTTGAATTACTAGACAAAAAACGGATTTGCATAGTAGAGGATAAAATATAGCAGTTTTACCTAATTGTAAACATAATTTCAATTTTTAATCGTACTCTTTTACTAATTGTTTCTGAACAATATTGGGTTACGCCTTAATTATTCTCATATTAAAAAAATCTAATTAATGCTACAGCCTGCAAATAATTACTTTGTAGTTTAAAACTAAACAGTATTTTAATAAATGCATTATGTAATTTTCCATATATCAATAGCAAATTACATTTTTTCAACAAATGAATACTTTTAATAAATTAAAATACGTTTAGATTCCCAGCCGTAGGTTCCTAGCTTAGTACATGCTTTAACCAGAGTACTATAACCCATTAGCTTATGTTTCTTTACAAAAATGTCATACATCATTGAAAAGATAATAAAATATGTTGTCTGAAGAGATAATTCTGACCGCCAGAAAAACCAAAGTTGACCATCATCGCTCGAAAATGGTATGTCATAAAATATTTTGGTTACACCAATAAATTTCTTCTTATATACTATAATAACCCTACAAAAATTAATTATTAAAATTCATAAATAACGAAGCTGCAAGGAAAAACAAAGAAACATGAAATTTTTGATTTTTGCAATTGGTAACCTATGAGTTTTTCAAAACTTTTCAAAACTGCAATGGGTACTTTTTCATCTCTTACCGTTTCCTATTAAAATAAAAATAACGTACTATATTATCATTTTCCTTTTATCTGCTGTGTTTCAAAGCCTCAATTATTAGGACTTTTTACAGTTTGGCAAGTTTTGCAGGTTTGAAAGTATTCCTAGATAATTTCCATTAGAGATTTTTCGCTCCAAGCATTTCCAGTTTGCTCACGTTAAGAAAAGTTTTATTTTTAGAACCATTTATGGATTTTAATAACTAGTTTTTAAATAAACGCCCGTTAGATTGCCAAGTTTTCGTACAAAAAAATAAAATTTCTGTCTCATTAAAAAAAAACGAAAAAATACCTTTCAGTTTTTTTTAATAATGGCAAATCTCTTGAATTTAGTTACATGACAGCAAAAGTTAACTACATTCAAGCGTAAAAAGGTCGGTGCTCCACTGGTCTACGCTAGAGCTGAAAAATCACAATTAAGGTTATTGCTCGCAGGGGAATTTTCAAAAGCAAAAGCTCACCAGTAAAACGTAATTCTATGACATAGAATACATTTTATTTATTTGGTTATTGGTTGATCAAAAACGACTGAAAGTATTTTTCACATTTCACATTTTTCACACATTTTAAAATAATCATTTATTATATAATTTAAAAAATGCTATGCCGCGGCTACTTTTACACATTATTACAATAGTATAAAGTTCGCATAATTAATTATGGCATTTAAGAAAATGGTGAAAAAAAACTGAGGGTATTTACATGTAGTCCTTAGTAACAAGAAGCGCTTTGAAAATTTGGGCTTAACAAGAATGAAAAGATTACAAGAAATAAGGAAGTGTAAAACAGCAAAACAAATTAACTAAAGTACAAAGCAAATTAATCAACCTAAATTTAAAATGCATTAAAACATGTTGTGAAAGCTTAATAAGAAAGATCAGAGTTTTTGATAAATTTTGCAGTTACACGCAAAGACCTATTTTATTTCCTTAAAACGTTGTTTGATTGCACACTCAAGATTGCGAATACAAAACGTAATCGATCATACTTAACAAAATTGTTAACTCTAATAGAAACTGCCATTAATATTCTTAAAATTATTCAATTGCATGCTATACTAAATCCACAGCAAAATTTATTTCCTGTAGGGAGATAGGCAAGAATAACTGACACATTTTTTTTTCGATTTAATGAAAACATTGTTGAAATTGCATACTGGATTGTGAATATACTGTAATGCTGCAAGTTACAGTTTTGTGTGCAATTTTATCTTTTGATTGCATCATTGGTCCATACTTTATTGAAGAAAATTATCGAACGTAACCGTTTACACGCAGCGACGCCTTTAACGTTTTTGAAGTCACAATTTAAAGCATGATAAAATATAAATGTATAACAGTAGAGATCTATAGTTCTAACAAAACGGTGCTACAAGTCATGCAGCAAGAGCGCGTTTGGCAGTATTGCAGGAACTCGTTTTCCTGAATTATCAACTCCGGATTTCTTTTTTGGCAACCATCTAAAAATTCGATTGTATTCTACATGATACCGTCCTCTTGATAAAATTGGAGAAAAAATTTTATCTATTTCTGTCAAGTTGCTGCAGACTCGCAGCTAGTGGATTCCAAACAAAGCGATTCCTCAAAGAGAAGCATTCATAGTAAGATGCGCCGCAGACGAATTTTTTTAGAAAGGGGAGTGAACTATGTTTGGTGGAACAAATATATCCAAATCCATTATTTTTCTATAGAGACAATTTCTAAAACAATTAAGATTCATAATTATTGAGAAAAAGTTAAATTAAAGAATATATTTAACAGTATCGAAAAAATTTACCTTTACCTAAATATTGAGCTCAACCCACAAATCCATTTATTTCGCGCGTAAACTTCACTGTTAAATGGTAAGGCCATACTCATTTTCGCTACTACTTTCTTCCTGTTTAATTGGTAATATTTTTTTTAAGGAACGTTTGAAAATGTCACAAAACTTCTTCAGAATATTAATTTTTTTAGGTTGAGAAACACTGTACGACACGGTCAGCAACATTAATAAATTACTTATTGAACCCGTAATGTTTAGACTATAACTATAAAATATTACAGACTCGTTACTACATTGACATCACAAACTATTTCATTGATAAACAAGGCAGTGTGCGTACACATTATTTATTTTTTCTATAAAATAACAGCTGCATGTTTGTTTATAATACTAACCCTAATTTTACGAACAGGAACGGTATTTGCTTGCACAACATTTCTAAAATGCGATCTACAGTCAAGTTTATTATGGTCATGGTGACAAACTTCGGTACGGAAGGAATTCATAAACATAAATTGTCCTAGATATTCTGGGATACCACAATTATAGCAATCGCAAGTTAATTTACAAAATTAGCTGCATCGGTGGACTACGCTACACGCTTTTCTTTACAAACAACTGTAAACTGCAACTGATTTCATTGCTAATATGATATTTCTTTGTTAAGCGCGTCTAAAACTTTACAATAAAATAGCAGAACTCGTGGGCTATGCCACACGCTTTTTTTACGAAGAATTGCCAGCAAATTTATTGCAAGAGATATATTGATGTAATTCATACATTTCGGTATCGCAGCTTCATAGCACCGATTACACTGTTATATAAACATTGAAATCCATCAAAAACATAATGACTAAGGTGGACGTAGAGAATGTTGCTGAATACGTCGTACACAAAATGTTAAGGCAGAGGAAAGGGCTCTGGATTTACCATAAGCCCGCTATGCTCTCTACTTTATTCACTTATGCATTGTTAACAAAAAAAAGGACATCAAAGTTTACGGATTAGTTAATCGTTAATTGGGATTTCTTACACCTAACTTAACTTTTAGTGGCGAGGGCCCAGCCACTACTTTGCGCGTCTATTATATAAAGACGCATATTCGATAGTACAGCGAACCGCTATAGTTTGCGATAAAGTTACCTACTTTTCCGCTTATTTATTGTTACCATTAACTACGGAGAGCATAGCCCACGGGTGTTTATGTTAACAGAGATTTCCTCCATCTGACTCAACCTTTAGTGGCGAGAGGCCCCCGCTACTAGAAGGCACATATTTACGCGTTTATTATATAAGGCGCATATATGTTGGTATGGCGGGGTGATACAGTTGTCGCTAAAGATAAGCAAAATTTATTGTTTACGGTTTGTGTGTATGATTGAGACATAATCTATCGATAACTAGCAATCCCACATTAGACTCTTCGAGGAACACACATGCTGGATTACAGATCCTATTCATCAGACTAGACTTTTTTACTTACGGCAGGATCAGGGACAGACCAGTACCAAAAACTCTTGCAGGTCAGATCATGCAAACGATGCCGTGCGCAAGGTAATCATATAGCGTACTTGTGCCTGAGTATAACCGTTGGTTGAGAGTCAACTGTATAACGTTATTTATAACGTGTCTTATCTAAGTGTAGTATCTGCAACAATTGAATGCAGTTATTTCTGCAAGTTGTGCTGTTTAAGCCCTTTTGAAGTTTATATTTTGACTTTTTAAGCGCATATTTTGCCGCGTGTTCGAACTTTTAATGCATATAGGTCCGGCTTTTACTAATAACAGTTATCAATAGTAGTAGGTTCTATAATATAACAAAAATAACATAAATATAATCGTCTATTATTATTTGGGATGATAGTTTATAAGAAAGTAACAGTCGGGGAACTTTTAATTATTACATAATCAATTCTTTTTTTACCTTCGGTTTCACAACCAATTATTCGATTATTAAATGATGCAACGAACTGATCTTAAATTCTGTTCGCTTAGTGTATTTCAAGCTGCTTATGATCTATCTGTAAAGCAATTTATAATTTTATAAATTTATATAGAAAATTCAGAACCACTTGAAGCAACTTCTTACTGTAAGTGATGTGTTATTTTATTCAGTGCTTGCTTAGAAATGCGATGTCTAAGAAGAAACAATAGTATATAATATTAACAGTTTGAAAA
This sequence comes from Ctenicera cuprea, assembly GCA_958336395.1. Lineage (NCBI taxonomy): Eukaryota > Metazoa > Arthropoda > Insecta > Coleoptera > Elateridae > Ctenicera > Ctenicera cuprea. The sequence continues at coordinate 23,125,450 of OY284491.1, forward strand.
GTTTTGTAATTTAACACGGAACCAACACAATGAAGAAAACGTTTGCACGTATCTACAAAGAGTCATCAACACTAAGTCAATTTCCGAGAACTACAATTTTGGATATTACACGAAGTGTTCGGGTCTCTAAGGCTCTATACGCTGGAGGCAAGAGGCAGATAACGTTATTACCCAAGAAGATGTCACTGAACTTGGTTTCGGTACAATCACAGCTTCTGACTGTGAATGAGTTAAAGGAGAACGTGGAAAAAAATTAAAGTTTTTAAATGCGGTTTCACGTTACAGTGTTTTTATAAACGTTTCTTAGATGGAAAGACTAAAGCAAATGCTTGCATTGGTAGTCGTTTCTATAAAATCTGTTTTATTTTGCATACAGATACTTACTTTTAACAGAAACTTGCAAGTAAAATTACGTGCAGTTTATGTTTAATGCACGAATAGAATTAAGCTGACAATTTGTTCTGCGAAGCTTTTATTACTGTAGCTCGCCAAGCACTTAATGTAAAATTTATTATCCTGATTTAAAACTACTACATAAATGCTGCGGCTTTATTATGCAGATACAAAAATGTCGCAAATAGATATATAGTCAAAGTTCACAGCAATCGTTTTTTATGACACTTGGCATTTTTAAAGGTTAATTATAGATATTGTAGCTAGGTTGTGGTTTCATGTTTTTTTCAGGAAAACACGAATTTGACACGAACTGTTCCTAAAAATATTTTTGTTGGTCTCTGCTGCTAAATAATTCAGTGGTGGGTTTTTTTCATTACTTGATATTAAATTTTAACAGTATATCAAGTTCAATTTTAGATAGGTAAACTTTTAAACACGCATAAAAATAAAAGAAACAAGAAAAACTAGCGTAATATATTATTCAAAATATCCACTATACTTAAATCACACACCCTATGTTATACAAACTCTGAAAGCTTTAATATGATACTAATACTACAATACAGATTGGTGTGCCGCAAAACGTTTATATTTCTATATGAGGAATGTCTGAGTTTTTATTGCAGTCCTCGAAATTCGGCTATTCTTATTATTTATTACTATTAACATCACCATTCGTGGAGATTCTTTTCTCGCATCTAGATCTTTTTAGCTAAATTTTTCTAAATTCCCATAATTCAGACCTCTTTCCAGTACTTCTTTCTGCCCCAAAACATCACCTTAGCTAGTGACGGGTCGTAATCTTTTACAAAGGAACAAACACACAGAGAAAAAATTAAAAATTCTAGACTTTAAATAACAGCTCTATAAATTAAATCTATACGCTTTTTACCTTCCTCGGTATACAAAGGAAGGTATTGTGATCGTCACGTTAGATTTAGAGCAAATGCGATAATTCAGCAAAGTTTTTCTTGCTTTGAGTTTACCTGCCGATATACGAGTTATGCCTAAAAGAAAGGTACTTTTATGCCTAACATTTTTAATCTAAATATTTTGACCAGTAAGCAGGTTTTAGGGCCTTGGGAATCCGATGAAGCGGGCTGTGCATATGTGTGTGCGTGCGTGCGTGCATGAGTGTGTGTCTGTGTATGTATACACTTTATAGTCCAGATGCCTTAACAGAGAAAAATCAAATTTGGCTCAAACATTGCTAATTGCAATAACACCGCCATAAAATGAGGTAGGTCTGCCAAAAAAAAAGGGGGGGGAGAGGTGATCTATGTCGAAACAGACGCGCTCGAAGAACATCGCTAAATTTGTATTCTACGCATGTTCAATAGCCGATAGTAGGGCCTGACCGTCAGGTGGTAAGAATGTCGCGCTTGCGCAGATCGGCTATTCTGCATGCGTAGAATTCAAATTTGAGCTTCTTTTTAACGTGTCTATAATAAAGTAGAGCACCGCTTCCAACCATCCTTAGTTTTTGCGAAAGTTTTGATGTCTGGTATTTTGTAACTGCAAATATTGTTTATCCGCAGGAAGCCGAAAATTGATTTTCCCAAAAATGCCGCACAGGCCACTCGCCATGGCTTACACATGCAAACTTGCTAGATTGTAGTTACTTTTACTGACATAGGGTATAAACCAAAGCCTGGAAAACCAGGCAATTTTTAAATCCAGATATATCTAGTAATTTCGTAAAAATTCTGAATAATGTAATACCATTGCAAATAAAAAATAGAAATTTTAAGTAATCTCAAAATAATCTTGAAAAAAAATTTAGTTTCTATTTTCTATGCAAAATTTATTTGCAAATTTTAGGTGTCTCGCAATTCAAATTGGTTGTCGTCGTCATTCGCCGATCATGTGCTCGCCTATCGCGCACTCTTTGTATTTGTCCTGGAAAAATCAGGAAATTGTGAACTTAATTGGGTATATACCTGGAATAGCAGATTTTCTTTGCATTTTTGTTAATGCACTTACTGGTACCACTATAGCACTTATTGTTAATGATTGATAAAACTGTGATAAGCAGTATCGTCACATTGTCAAATAGTGAAAGTGTGCTTATTATAAATTATAATTCATAATATGAAACATCTAACTATAAATAAGAAAATTTAAGAGCAAAATTTCTACACATTTTACCCATGTAAGCGGCGTAAATACAAATGTTGTGGATAGAAATCTCTTCTTTATGCCATACGTTTTTTTTATTAAAATTATTCTTTATTTTTAATAAATTAAATAAACTGTAGGTATTGTTCTAGTTTAGTGTTTCCTAAGTTTCAAACAGAACAACATCAGAAACAGTAGACAAAATTCACTTCCAATTTGAAAAATAGGCATATAGTAAAGTTTCATAAAACGTTTCACTAAACTTATTAACAAATAAGTTTTATAAAACTTTGCATCACAATACAGTATACACTATTACAGAAGATCCATTCATGTTTGCAGCAGCAGTAGAAAATAAAAATGTTAATTGAGTGCAGGTATTGTTGATTTGTCCTCGTGTTTGCAGCTTCACCTCGTGAATAAATTGCTACGAAGTCTTTTAAAATCTTAAAATATGGTTTTAGAATTTATTACAATACAAAACCGCAAATAGTACTATTTACTAAAGCTGGAATATAGCTTTTCCATCTTGCGCGACAGTTTGTTTATACGATAACATAAGTATATGTATGCAAATGAGAAACACTGCATTAATAAGCTCCTTTGTTTCTGATCCACACTAATAGGCGAAAATTACTCCGCTGGGAGTTTTATCTGGTTTGTTTACATAGCTACTGTTTCGTTTTAAAACAACGGTGCCCGCCTGGGACGCGCAATGCGCATATCTTAAATTTTGCACTACACACTTTGTTTTTAAAATTTTTGCTTTTGTGTGTTAAAACTTATTATGTCTTTTACATAAGTGGAGTATGTTATATGTAATATTGTTTACTTTGGGTGTTTGCTAGGGCAGGCATAGCCCACGAGGTCACTTAGGTCTTGTCGTATATGTTTTTTCAGTAACTTCGCCTAGGTTATTAGTTATTACACTGACTCTCTTAAAAACATTCTCATCGTCGAATCGCGTAGATTACCTAAATTACATTAATTGTTTGTACTACGTACATTTTCGACCTGTAACGTGGTTCCGTTTTGTCATTTCTCTTATTATACATTTGATGGTACAGGATTCCTTTAATATAAAGGTTTTTATGATTTTTTATTATTTCTACCTAAGGCTTATTTACATTCTACTTTGCGCTGACTTTTCGTTGTTTAAAACAACATCGCATTACGAGGATTTTCTGAACAAAAACGTGCTCTGTTAAATTCTCCATTCTGGAATTTCGCGAAAAAATCGTTGTGAACGCAGTTTTATAGCCCTATCGCGTACAACAATCTAATTCTTCCCTTGTCGAGCTATTCCAATTTAAAGTGAAAAGTGTATATTACTTAATTTTAAAACTTAAGCTGCAAATCGTAGCATAGAGTGATAAGAATGGGATTCAGACGAGTCTGTATGTATCGGCGCTGACCGAAGAGGGCAGGAGAGGCTAATTGCCCATCCCTTTGGAACTTGAACTAAAACAAATGCCCACGCGAACTTTAGTGCATCACGTAGTTCTTGGTAACATGTAACTACCTGCTTCATTGATGCTATACGATGGTATGAAATGACTTTAGAACAGTAAAACACGCGGCAAATCCCCTGGCGACTTGCTACAACTGCCTACTGAATTTTTGTACCATAATTTATTTATTCAGCTCAAAGAGGAAAGTCATGTGCGCGTGGAGAAACCGATAGTCGACTTAATTCAGGCTATTTCTCTTACTTTAAAATTTTACGTTTTAAATGTCCCCTCCTAAATGCCATCGGCGCCAATCACTAGTGTTTACTTTATTTGTGTACTCTAACACTGAAGTTTAAAATAAGCAAAGTATAAATTTTCAACAAATTTATCTTCTCGTATGTCTTCTTCCGTTACGTAATTAAATTGTTTTGTTTAAAGTGATGTAACTAGACCAATCTTTTATTTTACTTAAATTAAAATTTTAAAACCTACATGTAATTTGTCACATGCATTTCAGACAGTCTTGTTTCCTTGCCAGTAATATTCTTTTGCCAAAACGTAAATCTTACATGAATTTGGCTTTCTGCGCGTTAGTATTATCGTTGACGGTGTAGTTTCTTATATCGTTCTACTGCGCGCTCTCAAGCATGTCATCGCCAGACGTTATTGTTATTGGTTTGATCTTCACTACAGCTAAGCCTATATAAAACGCGACGTACACCCTAGTAATCTTCAAAAGCTTTATTTTGTGACAGATACCAAGCACATCTCATACCCGCCTTAAACCAATCCTTTCGCCAGTGCAAAACCAGTAAACTTTTTCAATTTAGAAAAACGTGATGGCAGTCACCGTGTCTTATTTTGAATTATATGGCCTATAAAGTGTTGTATTATTAAAAAGTAACCAATGGCAAAGTTTTAGGTGTTTGTACTAAAACAGTATATTACTTTACCTTTATAGCAGGTTCGCTCCTGCTACTTCTTACTTAACACCAAGCGAGTGGATATGAGAACGACATAAAAAGAAGTCAGTTTTGAAATTTAATAATACTATTACAACTAGCATTGATTTTATATGAATACGATAAGCACAGTTTACACAAATAAAACTAGATTTCAGAGGTCTTTGGCTATCCTAGAGCAGATCTTTTATCAGTTAAACTTGTAATGGCACAAATTTTTGCGTTATAATGAAAGTGCGATTACTTGAAGTAAGACAGGCTTTGTCAATCTGTTTAATATAAAGTCAATGCATCTACTCGATATTGTTTTACACGTTCAAATTGATTGATAATTCTGGACATGATTCACTAATTTCAAATTCCCAACCATCCCTAATTCGCATTCTACGATGTCCGAAAATGAAATACTTAATATAAAAATGAACAAAGCACTTCGCCTAGACATTTCTATACTTCAGATATTGTTGCGTATCTTATTATGATTGTGTTACGCCCCAACAATGACTGCAAAGAGAGAATAGTGAAGCAAAGGTCGACAGGTGGCTTTGTGTGTGTACTTCTGTCATGCGCCGAAAGATTTCGGTCAACGCATGGGTAAGAGAGAGAGAGCGGGTGTTACTGTAAAGTAAATTGATATTATACTGAATTTTTTGATTTGCAGGAAAAACATTGCTTGGAATTAAAGAAACCCAAAAACAACCTATTCGGTTACCGAAAATTAGGTGGGAGGAGGAAAATTAAACCCTCCAAATATTGCCAAACTTAATAATTAAGTTGAAAACTTTATTCTATACTATTATCCATTAGCACTTTAGCCTAAGCCGAAATTTTCTATTGGTCCCCGTTTATTAAATAAGGTAGTAGGTGTTTTCGGTTTTAAAAAAATTCATAGACAAAGAGACAAAGAGTTTAACGGACTGAGATACAAACCTAATTGTTGCTGATCCATAGTTCTATACATCTACAAAAAAAACGTGTGGCCAGTTTTTGATCATTTTGTTTTTAAAAAAGTCAAAATTTTGATATTTTTTTACTTCGCAGTTGAAGTAGTTCCAAAAGTTCTAGTAGCTTGTAACATTATGTACCTTTAAAGCATTTTCAATATCAAATTTTATTACGATCTGATAACACGTTTTTGAGAAAATAGGGGTTAAAACTCAAATTTTCAAAAATTCATAGAAGGCGTTACAGTGAAATAGGCGAGCCAAGACACCAACCAAATTGTATCTCGTCTCAAGTTCTATGAGCTTACCAAATTAAAAAAAAAAGTATTGCTGCTTTTTAAGGAACATGTTTATTTAATTTCCGAAAATTTGGAAATTTGGCGATTGCGATAAAATATTTAAATTCAATCTATCATGTTTTTGAGTAACAAGGCGCTATAATCAAAATTTTCAAAATATCGTAGCGGCAGCCATTTTGAAGCTAGAAAGTTCAGAAAACAACGTTGAATTTGCTCCAGTCTTCTATTGGACCTGTTTCCAAATTTATAAAATTTGGTTTCTGAAAAAAACAAAAAAACGTCTCTTTCCGCTTCCGGTTTCCGATATTTTTTAAAAGCTTATTTTATCGGTGAGTTATTGATATACCCACAGATTTTAAAACTCATCAAAATCCGTTCGATAGGTATAATGCACTACACACCCACCTACACACCCAACCTCAGTCAGGCATTTTTTTAAAACCACTTCTTTGGGTTCCTGGAGATTTTAATCATGTCTCACGCATCTTGATTTTTAGGGCAGCACCATTCCTACGCATTGCAAAAAAAGAAGAAAACATCCAGTATTCTCAAAATAAGTGGCAAAACACCAAGGCAAGAGAACCCACCCCACACTCAAACAATGACATCTGAACGACGAAGATTCAACTTCAGCACACTTTAACCAAACAGATCCGGACTCGCAGCAGCGACAATAAGAAATCCAACCACCCCATCAAAGAAGAAAATGCCACTAATCTATGTCGTTAAAATAGACAACTTCGTATTCTACGCAAGTAAAGTAAAGTCCTCCTTAGATGAACAAGTAGACATAAGAGCAGTTGTTAGTAGTCCTTCGGTCTCGTCGAAACTAGTCTCTGTCTCGTCTCGGCGCGACCGCAGCACTAGTTGTTAGAGCGGCCAAAAGTATTACTAATAACTCCACTGAATTCAGGTTCGTTCAAGATTACTTGAAGAAAGCTGAATCGAATTGCACACATACACCGTTGCAATCCTACCAGAAGAAATATCCGAAGAATTGTACGAACTAGGCTTCATTTTGCCCTACATCACAAAAGTCCAAGATCAACACAGGCACCACAGCAACTACAGAAAATGCCTGGCGTACCAAACCATAATTAACAGAAAACATTAACAAAGCTACATACCACTACTAGAAGAGGACCTGATAGCGATAAATACTTAACGACGACTACAATTTCAAGCGCGCCGCATACACTTAATTTCCCAGCATCACAGCGCAGGCAAAGTAACACCAACTCCTCGATAGGCACGAGCCTCTTTAAGAGCAAAGCAGCGGTTACATTACGTCTACGCAACGTTTCAAGCAGCGTGCGCCACTTCAAGAGCGAAGCAGCGGCTACACTAGGTCTCGCGCAGCCTGCTCGAACTTTAGATAGAAGCGGCAGCTTCGGCCAGTCTTGACGAAAGCACCACGAACTCCCTCTCAACGGCGGCCGCGCCCGCAAGTACTACCACCAGTACATGCAAGCCCCCGTCTCGGCCTCAACGCGGCTATAACCTTTTGAATTTGCAACCCGAGCACCTTAGTTATTTTAAATAACTTAATTGATGTAAATCTTGTTCTTTGTTTAATTGCTAATTACGTCAAACTATTGAAGCACAAAGTAAATAATAACAACACTTGTTTAAGCCTTTAAATCACTAATAATTTAAAGGAATTGGCGTATAGTACATAGCTGGGATCTGATCTCAAAAACGCAGAAATATTCATTCATTACTTCGAGCATGTGAACAAAGTTTTAATCAAGCAAAACGAGAGTTTTAACAACTATATTTAATTTTCATTTGTTTGACAAGTTTGTTAATAAGAAAGTTCTGTCTTATATGTTAAAATTTTATTCTCTTTTCATAGTAAAACCCTTGCAATAATTCCAGGAATTTCAAAAATCTTTTAGTGGAAATTGATAAATGATACAAGCACTAGATGTGAAGAGGGTTTCAGACTACAATGCGTCATATCAGATTCATATTTGTATGTCATTATTTCTTTATTATTGTAGAAACTGTTTCTGTTTCTGAAGAGATTTCTACTGAATATATTTACAAGACTATGTACTATAAATATTCAAATATTAGTAAACGTGCCTTTCTTTAGTTTACGAATAATTGAACAAGTAACTGATTTTAGTATTCGTGTTTGAGAACCAAACAGAACTGTGTTTACTTCCATTAACGTATTACATTACAAAGTTTGATTCCAAGTTTTATTCAACTGTAAAAAGACACCATTCTGTAATATTTGAAAAGCTCAATCAATATATTTTGAAGTTTTATAAGTACTTCTGAAACTTTTCATTTGTTTGGGCATCTACAAGTTAGGAATCAAAATATCTAAACGAAAAAAGAATTTTTATTAAAACTAGCGAAACTCATGAGCTATGCTCCACGCTTTATTTGGTAACAAATTAGGTTTGTTGAGATGCAAGACAGGTAGATAATGCGTCTCGCAGCATTGCATAACTTAACATGCGTAACTACTAATTAAAAACGCGATGTTTATTATTTTTCGCGTGAACTGCATCAATTAATAATTATTTTTAATACCTCAAGTAGTCATAGTTGTGCACCAGTGCGCAACACGAGTGCTATTCGCAAGCCCAGTGAGTGATACTACCCCAAAAATAATCTACTCAACTTTGACTAAGAATGCTATTCAGTGAACCAAACCCACTTTTCAGATTAAAATGGCTCAAAATTGAGTTGCACATGATTTTATTTTCATGGCAACCAGGAAACATACTTCTGTTATTCACGAAATTTCGGCAAATTTGTAACATCGAATAGTTTTCTTGGCGTTTTTTTTTGTGAATAACGCGGTATTCATATTGGGAAATAAGTCAAAAAAAGTCGGAGCTAAATGTGATGCAAATATCGACATCGGTATTGGAGCACTTGCCCAAAAATACTCGAAAATCTCGATAATCGATTTAACAACCGCTTTTCAATATTCTGACCAAAAAACGCTATAAATTGATCAAATCCACTTTACATATGAACTTAAGTACTGTTTTACAAAGTTGGGATTTTAATATGAAAAAGCAGGACGAGACGGATTATAAAGAAGGTGTGGTGAAGCATATGTGGAACGCCACAGCCAATATGGTCTATTTCAACACTAGGTATATTGAGATCAACCCTTTCAGTGATGCTGTGTTCAAAACGGCAAATCAGGCCAGAAATGTTGCGAGAAAAAAATTACAAGCACTTCTAAAAAGAGACCGACAGCGTAGCGGCTTTAACTGAAGAACAATATTTAAAAATTCTTAAAGTTTTCGATTAAAATACGCCCGAGAACCTTCAATAAAAATTATTTTTTATTGTATTTTATGAACTCGCCTAACCTTGTAATGATATGGGTGAAATAATTTCCCGTTTTTGTTACCTACGTGTTTCGTATAATATTTTTCATAACCTTTAATAAATGAACAAATTTATCTTTTAAATTCACCGTTATTGGACGTTTTGGAATGTGAAATCAAGTCATCTGGACGCAGATATAAAAAACCAAGATCAAGTTATGAAGATTTATTGTTCCTATAGCAACACCAACTGTTTAATTTCAATCTTGCCTTTACTAATGTCGTGTGAACACGTTGAAATACGTATAAGGCTAAAATACAAAACCTGTTGAAGTAAAGAATTGTTTTATTTACAATAAATTAGATCCAATTTACTTAATTTCGTTGAAAACTGTACAGGCCAACTGCACCGGGTTGCATGCGAATATGCGCCTTGTATAATCTGGGGATATGGTTCTAATATATACATTATTGTTTTATATTTTGTGTGTATATGGTTTAGGACTATCTTTAAAAACTGCATCTATTAAAAAGTATTTTTTCTAACTTAAATATCACAAAATTAACTGTACTTGATAAAAATTCAAACTCAACACTAACCTGAGAGATATTATTAAATTAAAACCATATTCTCGTCACTTAGGCTAACACTTTCGTAACTCCTCACAAAAGTCTTAAAATATAGCCCTTTTGCTTTCATGAAAAGAAACACGCCCTTCAAGAACATACACTCTTTTATAATCTTACAAAGTTACACAAAAATATAAAAACTCAAACCATTAACCGTAATTGACAGTTTACTAGGCACTTCCGTGCGTTTATTAAAAAAGCAGGATAGTTTGTTAGGTGATAATCAGAGTGATAGCACAATCCGTTTTTATTTTTTTTTACAATTAGAAATACAAGCACAATAGACGCTTATATACGTATTTTAACTCTTATTCATAAATAACTGCAGGAATAAGTAGTAAATAAACAACATGGTATGGAAATTTTTTGCACGACTTATCGACATAAGGACATATCAAATTATTGCCCACTTCCTTCATTTTATGTTCCTTTTTATATCCTGGGCACATCCTTCGTTAATGGCTAGATTGCAATAAAACTTACAATACGGTTGCTTTTGTAGTGTAGAAAAATTGCTACAATGTGTATTGAAACCTCTTAGTTGCTAAAGGTCTATTTAGGAACTGACTTTGACATCAATATTTTCTTATCGATTACCACGTTTTATTAAAATAACCATATCCATTATATTATCTATGTTTTTGTTGTTTATAGAATTGGAATATTCAATACAGAAATTAAAGTAAATAACCGTTTTGTAACGAAATTGGTAACCAATGAGCTGATCTACGCTTCGAATTAATAGAGGTCTTAATTAAATTTGAATTAACAGTTTAGGGATTCGATTATAAAGTTTGTGTGGTATTTAACGCACTGGCAAATTTTCGGGTGCAAGAACTATTACGTGACAGCTAAAGTTGTAAAATCTAGCTTTCTATAAAGGGTGGTTTGAACTTTCTAAAGTAATTTCATTTTAATTAAATCATATTTGTGGAGAGCCCTTATAATAATATTTCGAATAATCAACAACAGCATGTATTATGTATAATTTCAAACGGCACACGGGATTAATTATATTTTGTTTCGAAAGCATTTGGTGCTAAATTAAAGAGGTGTTTACTGGAGATCAGTAATTCGGTATAAGCCGCTTATTAGGGCTACTGACATAAAGTACGTTAGGGTATAATCTATAATGTACCTACACAATCAATGACTCCTGTCTAAATTCCATGCTGTCTTAATAACATTTTATATCTTTATTGTTTAAGTGTCTTTCGCACCTACAGGGTGGAGAAAAAGTATGGAATAATGGCTGTAATGCTTTAAATATAAGTTTTAAGAAAAAATCCTTCAAAGGGTATAGCGATTTAAGTTAAGAGACATTGTATGACGCTTTTCATTTTTTTTTTGTTTAGTTGTTTTTCACAGGTGATATCAGAGACGTTTTTTTAAATGGCAACATAGGACGTGTTGGGTATCGCTGAATACAGTTTTTTTTCTCTTTTTATCGATCAAAACATTTTACAGGATTACATTAGAAAATACAGGATTACATTAGAAAATTATTGAAAAAACAAATATTTAAAGTTATTGCATTTTAAAAATTGACATTAAATTAAATGTTCACCATTGACAATTTGGCAGTGTCCTAAACGTTGTAAAAAAATATTTCTTAAGTACTCTGCTTCTATTTGCAATAGCTCTTGCAGGACTCCGTTTTTTAGATCTTTTACAATGTTTGGCCCTCGAGTGTAGACTGTTCCTCAGGTATCCCCATAGAAAAATGTTTAAAGGTATCAAATCGGAAGATCGAGCTGGCCAGTCGATTGCTCCTCCTCGACGTAACAATGTTCCAAAACTAGCGGACACAAACTATGCAACGGTATTCTATGAAAAAAACTGAACTAATAGTTTATTTTACTATTTTTCGATTAGATCAATACTTTTGCAGTTATTAAAGTTTCTACAAATCTGAAGACATCCAAATTAAAGTGTTTAATCAAGTAATCATAGAAATAGTTAAAAATGATAATTGAGAAGGAAATTTACAGATATTGTTCAAGGTGTCCAAGAAACTTAAATTTATGTGTTCATTTAGGCAGTGGCATGTTAAAAACAACACTTTTAATTGTTATTTGTTTCATAGATCGTCAGTTGTTTGAATTTAGTGTACAATTTTGTATTGTGCAATACATTTTATTGTGGTGAAATCGGTTCAAAGTGCGAAAGAATGGTCGCGTCTAAATGTACCGCTCGTCCTGCTTGACTATTAGAAGCCCCAAGGTCCATTAGCGTATCATAATAGTCTAGATTTGTATAATTCGTTGCCATTCGTTTTTACTGTGCCCAATTTCAATATACCAAATGGTATTGCACCATATTCAAACAAATAACAAATAATCAAACATTAAAATACCAGCCAAAAGTGTACCACTGTTTAATTCGATACGTGAATTTCAGTTTTCAGACATTTTGATAGCAGTTGTAATTTTGCTACTCAATTATCGTTTCGAACTATCTCTTGTTTTATGTAATTTATCGTGGATTTATTTTCAGTACTTAATTAAACACCTAAATTTGAGTTTGCAGTTTTTTCTATCATTTCTAGATTTTCAAAATTTTAATAATTGTTTTGTATGTAATCATTTAAGGATTTTTGCAACCTGTACCTCTACTGCTGCCATAATGTTTTCGTTTATGTTTGTTGTATTCCATTTATAATTTGCTAATTGATTTAGTAGGATAGTTAGAGTATAATTTAGAAAAAAAATCATAGGTAGCGTATTGTAATCATTTTGACACCGTTTTTGAAATCTGAATTTAAGAACTGCAAAATTTACGTACATATGGCATTATGCCTTAAAACTTTTGTTTACGGTGCACCAGTTCCCAGTGCACTTGGTTCCCCAAGGACTTATCGTAGATGCATGTCGAACAATAAGAAACACTTCAGGAATTTTGGAACGCGTTCGACAAAGCATGTGGAGATGGTCTGAAACGTTTATTGCTACACAAGAAGGGAATTTTGAGCACCTTCTTCGATTTACAAACATGAGAATAGTTTTTTTTCCAAACTGAATGTAATTTTCAAAAATGTTTGCAAAAAACATCAGTATCGGCAATTTGGAAAAATAATCCAAAAATTTTGTCAATGAGTACAAAAAGTTTTAAAAATGTTAATTTCAAAGTCAGCAAAGATACGTTATAACCAGGTTACACTGTATTTTAAAACCAACGAAGGCTTTTAATTTTCACATGCAGGTAGCTCTATTAGACTCATTGAATTTAGGAAGGCGCCAATCGATACAAGAATGTAATTACTGGATATTAATCTAATGACAGAAGTAATTTAATTTATACTAAGTAAACAAAACGAAATGCATGTTTACAATGGTGTAGTAGTACTTGACCTAAATTGCACTTCTATTAACTTTCCGCTTCTTCGCAAAAGCTTAGAATAAGGTTATAAAGTTAGCTGAATCAAAATGCTTACGTAAACTTTAATGTCACGATATTGATGTCTAAAATAAAACATCCGTATACATTTTTTAGACTTGTTAAATTTTAATTTTTAATTTTATATTTTAGGACCCAAAATTCAACAAAAAATTTAACACCGAACTATAACTGTACTGCAAATGTTCGCACATACAGAGGAATCCGTAATTCAATATCTGCAAAAACTGCATCTAGTTACGAATTAATTAATTTAATCCCAGTGCTCATAAATCGTTAACGTAGTGGGACCGGACACTGCAATTGCAGTTTATCTAACGCTCTTCCAGGCAAGCCTTGAATTAATTTTTAATACAGCATAAATTTACAAATGCACAAATAACTTCATCTGTCTTTGTTTAGCTTTCCCTACAGTTGGCTAGAAACACTGAAAGGTCTGAAACACAAAAAGACGACTTCAAATCTATACCAATTTAGTGGGCGAGCACTTAAATGTTTTGTTGTTTTCCCTTTAGATAAAAGTTAGGTCTTTCCACCAAGTTCGTAACATTGTGGATAGAGTGGTTTTACCTCGGGTAAAAAATTATACTCCATTTAGAACAAAAAATTTTAGAAAATCACCTCTGTTTTTTACGAGTCCAACAAAATATTAAATAAATTGTAACACTTCTAATGCGTAATTCTATAGGCGCATACGTTTGCTAAATAATTACAGCAAACACAATATTAATGCACAACCTAAAATGCCGAGTTGGTTTTGTTCTGGAAGTCGTACGTATTGAAGTTTTGGTCTATGAGTAAATTGTACGTCAGCATTTCTTAGGCAACTTCATACAATGCGGTAAAAGCATAAACTCTCAGAATTTTGGCCATATTTTATAAATAAAGCAAGCACTGTTATATAGGTTCTTGTATTAGTCTTTGGTAAAGTAGAAAGCATTGTTTGTACTTATGTTTAACTTTTAATTAAAGCAGAATTTTTAATGTGTTTTAAGCAGAAATTTGGGAATCAGAGTAATATTGAAAGAAACAAGTAAACAATTTATTTTACTTGGGAAATTGGGAAATTTTGAGGTAAACTCTCCATGGTCTCTATGAACATTTATCTGCTTATAAATTAGCCTCATCCGAGGATAGGCGAATACCCTGAAAATATAAGCAACGAAGGACTGTAGTTGAGCCGGTTGTGTTAACGACTGTCGTCAACACAGTTAAATACGAAACTAATTTATTAATAAGGTGGTTTCAGAGCAGGGAGAAGTTCTGAAGATTTCCAAGCAATGTTATTAGAGTCAATTTTTAAAGATTTATGTTGCAATGCTTGTACAAATCACTTTTAACAAGACAACGCCCAAAAAATAAGAACATATTGCAGACCGACACTGACAGACAGTAATGAGGACAGATTTACATTTTTAAATTTAAAAACAAATTATTTATGTTACTTGAAAAGCTTTTAGTTATGAGATTCGGATTTGAATGTTTTTAAAACAATTTAGAAGGAAAATCAAAAGTCAATTGTGTTTTACTCAGTTTTATTGAATCCAACGGACTAGCGTCTGGTGAGTTCGAGCAACAGCCAATCCTATTTGAACTTTCATGACTTGCGCAACCTTGTCTAATATTAGCGCGCATTGTGCAGTGTTAACTTGTCAATGTGGTTGTTTGTGGGAGTGTGATATTTACATCGAAAGTAAAGCAAGTTAATAAAAGTGTAAGTGTAAAGTGAAATTGCATTGTTAAAGCCAATGTTTTCATTGCTAATAAATTGCATAATACAAAACAGCAAATCTTCTTTTTTTTTTAATTTATAACATGCACGGCACAGCGTAGAAAATACAAAACGAAAGTAACTTCTGATTTTCATTTTTTACAAGAAGGAACGTTACAAATATTTTTTACCCTTTGACTACCAGCGGTACTACAACGTACCGTCAAAAAGTTTATATCCAGAATACCAAACATATTAATAACCATTTTTTCTGCAATTTTTTGTAATTTTTTTGTTGAAAATATGTTAAATATTAAGTAATTCCAAAGAAATTAAAAGCACCGTTTCCTATTTAATTTTGAAGCTTTTAAAGCAACATATAAGCAAAACATCAAAAAGGTAGTCGTACAACTGACGTTCCAAATTTTAAAACACGTGCGTTTGAACTCATCAGACGCTAGTATCCAACGGACTTACGAGACTCTCGATTTTCTAGATTACTTGTCTTGATCTTGTCTCGAATCAAGACAAGATCGGGACAAGACTGCTTTAATAAAATCAAGACAAGATCAAGACTTACTTGGTCGAGAGCTTTCAAGATCAAGAAATATTATTGATAATTTCTTGATCTTGAAAAGAAAGGGTATAATCATGAAAAACCGCAAATGATACAAAGCAGGTTTTTTATTACTATAAACTACATTACTAACAAACTGATAGGGATGAAGTAAATCCTTGAAAACACAATATTTTTTTCTATAAAACCATAGCATTAATAATAGTGAAAAAATAAATTTATTTAGGAAACTATTAAATACAAAAGTGAAAATTAGTCTGCTTTGCTCTTTTCTTATAGTAAGTAATGCCTTTGAAAATA
This sequence comes from Ctenicera cuprea, assembly GCA_958336395.1. NCBI lineage: Eukaryota > Metazoa > Arthropoda > Insecta > Coleoptera > Elateridae > Ctenicera > Ctenicera cuprea. The sequence goes on from OY284491.1 coordinate 23,141,536, forward strand.
ATTTTATTCACAATCAAGTAGTAATACGTCACTTTCTTTTCCGGCTAGCTGGAAAATACTTTTGCGGCTACTTAAACGTCACTTTTAATTTTATGGTAGCAATCCTTCCGCCACTTTTCTTGCGTCTTCTCGCGGATCAGGAGGAGTACACTCTAACTCACTACCAGACATCTTCTTCTTCTTCTTAAACGTATTTTAGGCCGGTGGCCTGTTATTTACGGCTTGCTCTTGGGACGTTGATTGCCAGCTATCTTTCCACCTTTTCGGGGGTCTACCCTGTGGTCTTCTTCCCCTGGGTTTCTCATCTCTGGCTATTTGTGCTAATCTGTTCCTTTCCATCCTTCCGATATGTTCATTCCATTGTCTCCTTCTTTTCCTTGACCATTGTACTATATCTTCTGTCTTGCACTTTTCTCTTATTTCGGTGTTTCTAATTCTGTCCAGACATAATATGCGTTAACATCATAATACGTAGTTATCAAAGCAAATAATTTGAAAACTGCACTGACAGAATAAATAAAAATGTTGACATGTTACCTAGCAACACTTGCTCAGATCTCTTTTTTAAAGTAGACCAATCAAATTATGATAAAACTGTCAATAAACATTAATGGAAATTATGTTTAAAACTTAATAATTAATTAATAACTGATTGTGAATAAAATAGTATACAAACCTCGGTGAAAAGTTTTCCTGTCTCGAGAATTAGTTGATCGCGGCGTTTCGCGCCTTGGTCAACTACCATATCTCTCGACAGGAATGAAACACCTTCCACCTTGGTATGTAATATACTATTTCTGCGGGTACTGATCTTGCCTGAATACTCCCGGGCCATTCTTCACATTAACATTTCGGTTATTCCCCTGGGTATCGAGAAATTTCAAGACTCTCGAATCAAGACAAAAAATTAACATCAAGAAAATGCACAAGACAAGAAATATTAAAATTCGTGTCTCGATAATCAAGACAAGACAAGAGTTACTCATCGAGACAAGATTTCTTGTCTTAGTGAAACCCTAAACGGACGCATAAGGCTCATTATTGTAAAAAAAATTATATATAACTATAAAATTGATCTTTCCACAGACGAAACTCCTCTCATCGGTTCGTTTTGATGCTGACGATTGAACCAAGGAATAGATTTCCAAAGGATCTTGCTCACTGTTGTCTCGATTATAAAACATTTCTTTCGCCAAAAGAACAATATTTTATTTAAATAACCGTCCTTTGAAGAATTGTTTTTGACCAAAAATATTTGAGCAATTCTACGTGGGAATCAATAAATAAAAGCGTATGAGTAATTTTTCAAATTTAAATATTAATTATTCTATAAACGGTCAAGACAAAAATGTACCACAAATTTATATTTCATTAAAAAAATATACCTAAACCGTAGATGTTGCATCATTTAAGATTAAATGTTAACACGAAAAGCAGCTTCAAATTTTTAATTATACTTAAAAATTCTCATTTCTTAAAATAAAACGTTGTACATTTTCTTAGTTATATAAATTTTTTCATAAAACTTTGAAGAAGAAGTTTTAAAGGTTTCAAAAGATTATTTTTCTTTCCTTTAATGTACAGATTTAATCAAAGGTTGTCGCGTTTCGCTGTGAGCTAGTAGTAAACATTTTTGGTAGATATTTGCTTTCAAGGGCCATTTTCAACTTTGTAAATTTTTACTCCGGGGAAATGTCAACATGGTGGTCTTCAACTTTTTCCTAAGATTGACTTTTTGTTGATTTAAGAGCAAATGTTGCCGTACTTACTTTTTCAGCCTTTGCAAATAGATACAAAATACAATTAGAATGCGTAGTAGTCTATGTAAATTTAGTCTGATCCAATAACTGAAAAACAACTGTCTTAAAATATATTAAAATGTAAGGTTCTAGAGGGTGTCCTTCTTTTAATGCATATTAAATGTCGTCGTTCTAACATACTGAAGAACCATTGGTTGGTATTAATGTCTGACTGTTCCGAATGCATCTATAAATTGTTGCTGCATACTCTATAAAAAACAATCTAAGAAACTGTTTCGCTCAGATTCGGCCACTTAGGTGGCAAAATAATTGAGCCTTAGCTGCCAGTTCACTGATTTCCATAAAACCAATTAAAATAAAATATTGGAACCCATGGACTACGGCCACCTTTTTATTTTGAAACTGAAAAAAAAATAAACTGTGTAGAGATGCAAGACAACGTAGCTTCTTGTAGTATTGTATAACTTAAGGTAGCAGGACGGGTAATAGGTTATTTTGGACAGTTTTAGAACCTCTCTCCAACACTCGGTCTTGATGGTCAAGGTCTTAAATGATGGTCAATTCCACGTCCCTCCACCACCAACCCTCGAATTTCAAGGTCATTGACCAGGGCCGCCTCCCCACCACCAAACCTTGAGTTTGAAGGTCATTGATCAAGGCCGCCTTTCTCCACCACGGTCAACTTTACAAGGCGAGCAAATAATTGTAACGCAAATAGAATAGAATTTGTTTAATTAATGGTAATACATAGTAAATACGAACTTTTCACGTTCTAAAGGTAATGTCAAATCTACTTAATAAACCCGGATCCCTTACACGTGTCTTACCATTTTCTGCCACCGGGCGCCTGCTAGTTCAAGCCGCATCTATACGTGTCACTTATACAAAGCGCATATTTCTATGTATTACTGTACGGTCGGCCAGTACAGTTTCCGACACAAATAAGAAAATTGAATTTACGCTATACGCATGTATAATTGTAATGTCATCCGATGCTACAAGGCACGACGGCAGATTGCTCAACTCAGTACAAATCAGCCATGAAGACAACTCAGCATAGAGATGTAGAACACATCACCAAACGAAGCTGCTCGCGCCTATGTCATATTTAACTTAAACAAGGTTTAACGATAGCATTGCAGCTGAGAAATATGGATGGCAGATTGGTTTATTATCTACAACTATTTGTCCCACTAGGGTAGTGGGTTACCATTTACTTTGAAAATAAAAGAAAATTACAGATTAGTCATGTCATTATTCATATCAAGGTTAAAGACAGACACCTATTTATACAGTTAGAAGAGTTTTAAATGTGAAAATTACAATTTTAAACATTAATGAACGCGGCCAATTATTATAAACATGTGTTGATGTCGATCACGCGGGGTAGGGATGTTACTACAAAGTGATAAACATCAAGATTAGTTAGGATCCCATTTAATGGTGTCCTAGATTTAGATTTATATCTGCATTTAGTTTATTGCCAATGTGGTGGCTTATAATTCCACATTAAGAATTCACTAATCATCGATGTTTACTGTGGCGCTCTGGGGTCAAATATGGATTGGTCTCGTCGCAATGATGAAATGCTGACAATAAAATTATTTCTAAACGACACCTCTTCAGTAAATACAACGTAGTCGAATAATATCTGCTTTGGCCAAATTATTCTACCATGAAAAATGTTGTCTCTAAAAGTCGATTATTTTTCGTAAAGTCTTGTAGAATAATAATTTTTTACGGGTGAAACCTATTTCTTCCAAATACTAAGGATCATGGTCCTCCCACCTCGTTAGCAATTTGTCTTGTGCTTGTGTGTGGCTTTCATGACATGAAGCATTACTTAATTTTCTGCACACGCATGCTACACGGGCACATATTCATATTTTCGTCATCTACGTACACTCAACTGTATCTGGTTCTTCGCGTATTTATTGCAACGGTCTCAAAATATTTCAAGCTCCGAAATGTTTTCGCTCTGAATATTTACCGGTATATTATTGTTCGTTTTATTTCGTCATCTTAATGACAGCAACATGTCAATTAATTTGTCTTTAGAAAAGTTTAAAATTTTTTTTGTAATTCAGACAGTAATCTCTTCCTTTCTTTAAATCGTCGGGGTGAAAGAGAAATCGTATCGGCTTGATTATATTTGGGTGCCGCGGGGTTCTAGAAAGAGCTGTTTGCCTGAAGGAGCTGGATCCTGCGGGTCTCTAGGAAGAGCTGCTACGTCGGAACTCTAGAAGTAGCTGGGTGGTGCGGTGGTGCGTTGTTGTGAGAAAAGTTTGGTGTGTTGGTTTAACACGGACGCTTTATATAGGAAGATGGCTAGTTCGTTCCGAAAGCAGGGTTCTAAAAGGAGCCGTACGTGCTGTTTAGCTCCGGAGTGTTAGATAATTATGCTTGTTTCGGAGGCATGGCTCTAGTAGAAACCTGATGAGTTGATTTGCTTCGAACCGTTAGCTAATGCTCGACTCGGAAGCAGACACTCGGGCATTGTTTTTTTACCAATAGCCGAGGCTTGCGTAATCTGAACTGCTTTCGTACTTTAATGTGCAATTAAGTGTTTTGGTGCAATTTCTACTTTACTAACTCTCAGTATAGAGAAGTATTGATTTCATGAAAACTTTCAAAATGATATTTTGACGGAAATACATGTTTTAGACCTTTGGGTAACCAAAAAGTGGTTTTTAAAAAATTTCTGTCTGTGGAAAGGGGAAGGTATCTGAACGCATAAGTGGGTGGGTATGTATGTGGGTGTGTGGTGCATCATAACTATCGAATGAATCGTCGGATTTTGATGAGTTATCTGGAAGTATATGAAATTTTCAGGGACAAAACAAGCTTTTAAAGAAAATCGAAACCGGAAGCGGAAGCTAGACATGTTTTATTGATACCATTTTCTTCCTAAACCAAATCTTATAAATTTAAAAATTGAATCTGATAGAAGACTTAGAGGCAAATTCAACGCTTTTTTTCGAACTTTCTAACTTTAAATGGGCTGCTACAAATTTTTAAAAATTGTGATTTTAGCGCCTTATTACTCAAAACAGGTTGACAAGACGCGTAAAAATATTAGATCGTAGTATTATAATAACACAATGTTACTCTGCACAAAAATTTTAGAACAGTTACACTGTAAACTGAAAAGGTTGATAACTCTACCTTTAAAGGTATTACCTATATCCAACCTTAAGGTATAATAGAAATACCTTGTAGTAAGGTATAATGCAGCCATTTTACCTTAACCGATATTATTGTACCTTAGTTAAAGGTATAAAGTTATACCTCAAAAGGTATATCCTTCTACCTGGAGGTCAAATTGATGTTTAATGCGGAGGTATAAGAAAAAACCATGGGGTACATTTTTAAACCTCAACCCACTTTAATATACCTCATGTTGAGGTAAATAATTCCATCTCTAGGTATAAATTTATACCTCAACGCCTAAACCGTTACTAATCCAGAGGTAGAAGAAAAAACCTTGGGCCATTTTTTTACACCTCTAGCGATTTTAATATACCTCATTTTAAGGAATAAAATACTACCTCCTTAGTATAACATTATTCGTTAAAGCCAAAACCCTGACTAATACGAAGATAGAATAAAACACGTTAAGATATTTTGTAACACCTTTACTGATTTTAATGTACGTTATTTTAAAGAATAATGTTCCTTCTGTAAGGTATAACTGCAAACCTGGAGGCATTTTTCTTAATTATACAAATTATCATTAATTGTTTAGGAACTAAAATTCAACCTTGATGATAAAAAGTGTGGCCAATATAGTGCAAAAATAAATTTATATATTTATTGAATTTTAATCTTACAAAACTTTTAAATTCCATGCATTTTCTACTGTATTTTAATTTTTATTAGCAGTATGAAGATCTTTCAACACATTAATTTATTTTTGCTTAAGAAAGACAATGAAATAAATCAGATGTAACAGTTTATACATAATTATATTTATTTATTTAATTTAGTCAAAATATAATACTTAACATATAAAAATAAAATTAGTCAAAAACAAAACGATATACCAAAATAAGTATAAATAAACATTACATGAAATAATTACAGCATTTTATTAAGGACCCACGCAATATGTGCCTTGTATCGACGTAGCGGCTCTTCCAGTACACAAACATTGGCCGACAAAGAACTTAATGTTTTTGCTGTACTTTTTGGGTACTGTATGTTAAATAAAAAATAATGGCTAGAGTAGCTTCCAGTGCTTCTCTGAAGGACTTCACCTCACATACTTTTGTATGAGCCGCACACACATAGCATAGTATGTGAAATTATTTGTGCCGGACACGATGCTTCCTCTGCCGCTACCGACACAATAGAACGTAGTATTCCAGGCTTCTGCAATTGAAAGAAAATGTGCATTTAGAATAAACTCCTTTTTTGCATAATATTTTTATAAACTACCTTTTTTAATTAGTTGAAGAGGATTTTCCCTGAATAAGAGTGGCAATAGTATTAGAAATGATTCCCCTTCGGTATCTGAAAGTACACACAATAATAATTAGTTCTACACTTGTACTGTCGATATTGTGTATGCTTACCAAATAAATTTAAATTACAGCCTTTGTCGATGGTCTTAATTTTCATCATAGTTCGGGTGTTTTTCCTCGTTGAAAAACAATTCCATTCTATTGCAAATACTCTCTTTGAAAAACAGCTGGCAACTGTAATTTAAACATTAAAATTTGTTTTACAAACTCCTTTGCAAAATTGTAGTTTATTTCATCTCCAACAATCTGATCAGCATAAACGAAACTATCAATATTTCCATGTGAAGGATTCTCATAGATAGGTACTAATGAGGACTTCTGATTTAAATTTTTTATTTATAACACAGTCACGTTTTCGGTAGCATTTAATAACATACTTGTGGTTCTTCTTACAGTGGACAATATAAGAAGATACACGCTGGTATGCTTTTAAACAGCTACCAACGTAACATACTATATTGGACTGCGTTAAATAATAATGGTCAAACTTCATATGTTGCAACATCAATTGCAAACGAAAAAAAGTTTTACCACAGGTATAACAAACGTACATATTTAGTTTGTAAAATAATTACAAATAAGTAATTTAACTTACCACTGCAGGAAACAACGTCGATTTATGTTTAACACTTTTAACGTTCTAAACACTTTGACTCGGCTCGTCAGCTTTGATGCCAGTGCATAGATATAAATACAATCCGAAGTGCAATTGTTACCTACCCTCTTGCTATTTTACCCCACTTCCACTTCCCTCAAACAATGGCAGGTAAACCCAACATTCCAAAGTACTACTTATCTATGCGTCATGCTTTCGTCATATAGCTATGACGAAAGTCCAGTTGCCAAACAAAAAGCCTTTAGAATACGATGGCAACTTTTACTGTTACGATAATAATTAATAAATAAATATTCTTGCTTAACATATAAAAAATAAAATTCTGATTGGGTATGTTTGGTATGGTCTTTTTTAATACCCGATTGTTTTCCGCATAACGAAAAAATAGTTCAAATAATAGCCGCCACGTCAATATACAAGTTGGTCCTTAATAAAATGTTGTATACTTATACTTAATGTTTATTTATAATTCTTTTTGTATCTCTTTTTGTCTTTGTTCTATTTTATTGTTTATATTTTAAGTATTATATTTTGACTAAATTTAATAAATAAAAATAATTATGTATAAACTTTTACATCTGATTTATTTTATTGGCTTTCTTAAGCGAAAATAAAATGTGTTGGAAGATCTTCACACTGCTAATAAAAATTGAAATACGGTAGAGACTATCAGGATTTTAAAAGATTTAGAAGATTAAAATTCAAGTAAAAATTATATATTATTTATACACTATATTGGCCACACTTTTTACCATCAAGGTTGAATTTTATTTTGTAAACAATTAATGTAAAAACTTGTAAAATTAAAAATAATGCTTCCAGGTTTAAAGTTGTACGCTAGAGGAAGAACATTATTCTTAAAAATAACGTTTATAAAAATCAGTAGAAGTGTTATAAAATATCTTAACGTGTTTTTTTCTAGGTAGAATGATATCCACCTCTTGAGGTGGAATTTTATATACCCTTCAGTTTACAGTGTATATATCTATGTACTGTATACAGTTCGGCTGGTGACGATGGAAAATTTCTCCTTAAAAGGTATTTTTTTATTCCACAAAGGTAGAAAGTGCTAAGTATCGGTTAAGGTATTTTATTATTGTTGAAGACGTTTATTTTTCTACGTTTATTGGGATATTTGAGGTAGAATAAAACACCTTAAGTTGTAAGGTTTAAATAAATCTCTTGGGGTATTTCTTTCATCCTTTAATTCCGGATTATACCTTTAAAGGTAGATACAAATACCTCAATGTTTGGATTATACCTTTTTTCAACCTTAAAAAATAACAGTGTAGAAGTTTGGTTTGTGTCTCAGCTCGCTAATTTCTCTGTAAAGCCTTTGATGAATTTTTCAAAATCGAAAATTCATGCCCCTCTTTGATAAATGGTGAACAATAAAATATTTGTGTTTAAGCTAAATTGCATATCAGGAAGGCGCGGATTTATATGCACAAGAAAACTTAAAAATATGGCATATATAAGCACCAAGAATATACAAAATATGCAATATTATATGAACCAGTTTATGTACAATATGCAAGCATTATACACAAAACTTGCAAGAGAAATCAGCAAACAAAAGATATTTTTATTTAAAAAGGCGCATTTGGAGAACCTTACAACGTAATAATACACTTGAAATTCAATATTTTTAACATAAAACGACTGCCTTTTATTAGACAGTATGTTTTATAAGCGAAAAAGCTCCTCTCAAGGTCAACTGAAGTAATTGGCGTTTTTTTTTAAATTAGTAATAATGCCCAGGTCTATTGCATCTCATTACCATCAAAGTTGCCAGTTAGAACCCCAACCACATTCACAAGAGTTTTAAATCCTTCAGTTTTATTTAATACGTATGTTAGTTTCTGCGATACAGTTTTTCTAGCCAAAATAGCTCCAACTGTAAAAAATATTATTAGTGGGCACAAACCTTCGTAACTTTCCTCTAATTTAACCGTTTCGTGCCTCTTTAAATAAGCGAGATCTCTCTACTCGACAGGCAATTTAATATATCCTATTTATAGGGGGCCCATCACACAGTGTTTGCCACGGGCCTTCGCATTCCTAGTTACGCCACTGAGCATATCGTATCTTAACCCAACATAAATGTAATAATACCGTTGTATTGACGTTTTCCGCTAAATAAAATTCTCACTTTACCAAACTGTAGAGGACCCTAGAAAACGTATACCTAGCGACACGTATTACTAACGGTATTATAAGAAGTTTGCAGCAAAAAATGCGTATTCGTCGAATGAGCCTGTGTAGTACAAGCGACATGCTAATATCATATTCCAAAACAAAAGGATCATAAAAACTTACAAATTTGTAAATTGCAAGTTTCACTTAGGACAAAAACGGAGGTTTAATTTAACGGTGGATTTGAGATTAACCTCATCTTAGGCCAATTCCGACACATACAGTAACCACCTGACCACGACGCGACGTTTTGTGTTCATGTCACGTGTTGCGATACAAAATAATTACATTGTTGCCATTCCAAGCGTTTAAGACCCTTTGTGCTCCAAAACCTTTTTGTCTAAACTAGTTTTGTATTTTCAGTTTTTGTGAATAAAAACTGGATGAAAATGTTTACCTACAAACTAGGAATATTAATTTAATATTCCATTTACTCCGGCTACAAATTTGCACCACAATTTCCATTTCAGAGTAAAACATTCAAAGCGCAGACAATTTAATTGATCCTGGTGTTAAGCTATTTTTGTTAATTGAAGGAAGGAAAACGAACTTAACTCGAATTATCACAGGAAAATCTGTCCGGATCTGAACTAAAGAGGTTCATAGAATGAAATCCTCATGAATATAGAAAGACTCGATCAAGATGTCCTTTGAACTTAACGAGAAAAGAAGGGCCATAAAAATAACGAAGAAGCAATTTGCATTTTAGTGGTTCATTTCTGGACTTTTCTGTCACCTCCAGCTTCAGAGTTAATTTGATTAAGAGCGCCAAATGAAAAGTACAGGATTTAAAAGCGACATTAATTCAGTTTGAGATCTAATTTGATAATTAGTTCATGGACTACTTACAAATCAGGAGTTTTAAGAAATAGGTCAAAGAACTTTCCTATTTCTACATGAATATTCTGCAGCTGATTTCCAAACAAAAAACTTACTTACTCTATTACGACTGAAATATTTAAATCGTATTTGTCAATTTCTTAAATAAAAACAAATACTCAACAAAAACTTTTGATATGCGTTGCTACAGTATTGAATGTGATCGTAATGCCCAATAAGAAATTTTATTACTCAATTAGAAATTATTACCCAATAAGAAATACGGTATTGTACAATCACTGGGTATTTGCAGGTGTTTAAAAGCAATAAAGTACCGACACTTTAAAAACGTTTTTCATAACTTTTCGTGAAAGTTTGCAGGGCGCTATAAAATCTACTAAGACTACTTTTATTGTCAAGAGGTCTCGCATTACATTATACTTTCTATATACTGGAAAGGTGTTATACAGTGTGATTCAGCAAAGATTCAGTTAGATGAGAGTTGGCTATGGAAAACAGAATAAGTATCTTAGCTTAATTTTTAATTGTTTTCCGCGCATTAAATAGAGGAGCATGAATTGACGTTTTGCAAAAATTCATAGTAGGCGTTGGAAAATAATTAGTGGACTGGGACGCGAAACAAAGAGAAGCCCATCTCTAGCTCTATAAGCTTACAAAATTTAGAAAAATCGGGTGGCCATTGTTTGAGCTATAGTTTATTAGAAATTGACAAAAGCTTTGAAAATATCTTTACTTAACAGTTTTTATTGGTAAGATTTAAGATTTTTTTTTGTATGGTAACATTGTGTTCCTCTGGGGCTCTTCTGATACCAAAATTAATTCCGATTTGTCAACTTGTTTTTGAGTTAATAAGCGTCGAAGCAGAAATATTCATAAACACCGTACCCATTTTAAAGCTAGAGTACCTACCCAGAAAACACTTTAGATTTGTCTTAACGCACATATTTATGAAATCCTGTTTGTGAAAGATATGCTACCAACAAACATGTCTAACTTCACATTTTTTAGTAAACCTAACTTTTTGTTGTACTAATGATTGTCATTAAATTTGGTCTAACAGTTCCTGAGATTTCGAGTTACACGCACGTGCGCATACATACTGGAGGACAAAATCCTGTATTTCCGTCAAAATGTCATATTCGAAAATTTTGGAGGTCACAATACATTTCCATACTGGAAGTATAGGAACGTACAAAAGCGCAGTTCTTTTTAAATGAGAGCTAGTAATGTACACGCAGCGGTTTCTCTAAGCGACCATATAAATGTTAATCCTACTTTAGTTCTCAATATGTTAGTCAATGGGGTGTGGAATCGTATTTTATTGTAAGCAACTATTAATAAGTGTAGCCCATTGTCCCTTGAAAAGTAAACGCCCTGTATGGCAGAAAATAATTTACGATGATGCATAACTTTCTAACGATCAATTTTTTTATTGTTTTTTTCTTAAAAGTTATTGGGCAGGCACGTACTTAATTATTTATTACATGAGAGTTGTCCAGTCAATAAATACAAAAATGGCAAAAGTTATGCAAATGCCCTTAGGGTACATAATGTTACAAGCTAAAAGAAACTAGTTGAACTACTAAAACAGTGAGGTAAAAATAACTTTGACAACTTCAAAAAGATGTTGCTCAAAGCTAGCCGTACTAGTATTTTTCAAATATTGAAGGATAATAGAGCTAGGAATGAACTACAATTTTGTTCATTTTCTAATTTGCTAATTTCTGTGGCGCCTTCTATGAATATTTGAAAATTGCAAATTCATTCTTTTTTATTTGGTTACCGAAAAACGACAAAAAAAAATTATTTGAGCTAAGTTGCTCATGAGTGGTATTAGAATGAGACTCATAACAGCAATATTTAGGGGTATTAATTTGTCCGGACGAATTTGTCCTTTCTATTTAGTTTTATTTCATCCAGAGAATCTTTTTCCAAAAAATCAAAATTGGATTTCTTTTCACAAAACACTTGGATAAATTCTGTTACCTACAGTACGAAGTGCACGTAATCGTGCCGTTAACTATGATATACCCGGTGTGTTGTAGGCAAGGTCCATAGATGGATCTCTGTTGTAACAGTCGGCGTTACCAAAATTCGTTGTTGCCTCTCAGAGGATTGACTGGTAATTCCTGGTTAAAAGCAACGAAGGTGTTAAATGCAAGTAAATTGATAAACCCGGCATTACAAAATTTAAATAAAATAGAAATTTTAGGTTTAAAATAACTTCTAGCTTTAAAAGAATTTTTTTTTATTTATTTATTTCTGTTGAATCTATGAGAGTCCATTTCTTTGCTAGAGTAGTAGGGGTAGTAAATTGGCGCGTAAAACATTGATACAAAAAAACTTTTGAAACTTTTTTCGAGCAGTTGGCGCTAATCCGCTACACCTAACTACACTTTTTCTGAAGTTTACTAATCGTGTGCGAAATGTTTCTACACATTGGGAAAATAAGAATATTTTTTTCAGTAAATACAATTTTTTGGTTAAAAACAACGCAAAAAATGTTGAATGTGACAGCCAATGCAGATCCTTTTGCGGAGAATAAATTGTTATTGTTGCCATTTGAGAAACGACAAACTGTGTCGGTACTTTAGTATATCTCCAGGTTTTGGGCATAACTAAGTAACAGCGACATATGTTTCATTAAATAAATCGTGTGCGAAATGTTTCTACACATTGGGAAAATAAGAATATTTTTTTCAGTAAATACAATTTTTTGGTTAAAAACAACGCAAAAAATGTTGAATGTGACAGCCAATGCAGATCCTTTTGCGGAGAATAAATTGTTATTGTTGCCATTTGAGAAACGACAAACTGTGTCGGTACTTTAGTATATCTACAGATTTTGGGCATAACTAAGTAACAGCGACATATGTTTCATTAAATATTAACTTTAAACCGCCTGTAAATAAACAATAATAAATGTTTGCTTATATAACTAATCAACGACAACTTGAAAAAAGGTGTATTAGTGGCACAATTGCATGAAAACAACAAGCTCATCCTAGAGCCCGGTTTCCAGATTGAGCTCAAGGTTACTGTTCAAAGCAAACTAGCCTTACAAAATATTCCTAGAATATTGCAGCACCTCGATAGAATCAAGTCGACGCGATCTTTCTTCCATTCGGACTGAAAGACAAGGTTCCGGATCAACTAGCGCCTATCCTGATCAAATCAATGATTACAAACTTTAAATGTATTAACCTGATTGCTTAATGTTGTTGTTCATGTTATGTTATATTAAAGTATAATTGTATTTTATTAAATAAACACCTTCTTTCTTTCTTAATCGTTATCCTCATTTACCAGACCGGTAGTCCCATTTACTCCGGGTTTGGCTTAATTGCTATGTTCCAGAAGGTAGGGAGGCTATGGAGCTTTTAACCACTATGCCCCCTCAGCTTACGCCAAACCGTTGAAATTACATTCACTCGTCCATTTGCTCATCCATCTATACTTTGAGGGGGATTCCAACCCCTCTAACGACTGCCGCGTTGTTAATGCCACATCCGGGACCACCTATTTGCGTGCCATTCCGAAACCACGAGGTGCCGCGTTAACGCGGCTTTCGCACACCCATTCAAGTACTGACGAGGCAGAGGCTATGCTTAACTTTGCTGCTCGCACTCGAATGGTTATTCTACCCGCGCCAACTTGCTACTCATGAATAAATACCTTCAAACCATAAAAGTAATACATATGTAATGTTATTTGTGTTAATTGTTTTTTGACTTGATACGTTTAAGACCACTTAAACGGGAGATTTCAGTGATTTCAGTTAGATGTGTAAACTTCGTAGATCATTCTCAACTTAAAAATCTCAAGCAATTTTTATTCGGCGTACCAATGACTTCAGTTTGACATATTATAAAAGCACTGCGTATATTGGATTAATTTATAAGAACGTAAAATTGTGTTAATCACCATAAAATAATTTTAAACGTGTAAGTTGTACTTTGCGGCTGGTAAACTATGTTCAAATATTTGATCAGTATGTCGTCATATTATTGGACATTTTATAGTAGTTTAAAAATACGCACAACGTTTGTTGCATGTTCACCAGACTTCACGTACTTTTATGAAACATTTTCTAATGATAAAATAATGCGAGTTTTTATAAATTGTGAAATTAAAGAGAAAATTGTAATGTTACTTAAATTTCCCTCATGTTCCCGAAGCTTTTTGCTGCACGTTGTTATTGTACTTCCTACTAAAAACTGGACCCTCTTAGAGATAAGCTTGATATATTACATAATGCAACGTGAATTTAGATGAACAATATTAATTCAACTGTAACTAAACAGGGTTTTGTTATCTTTTCTTAATTAAGACAACCACACTTCACATTGCTGACTTGTTTAATAATACGTTTGTATTGTTTCGCCTTTATTTCAGATAAAACTTTGCACGAGTAGTCAAAGTGTCCAAATCTATACTCTGTGGGTACTTTTTACTCAAATAACGTACACGTTTGATTAAATTGTTGGTTTGACAAATATAACCTTGAGCGCGGTCTGCTGTAGCTGAAAATAAAAGCTCGTTTGTTCAAACGTACTTAATAACATTTGTGGTTTACTGCAGCGATAAGGGTTGAAGGGTCGACCCTGGCGTTGAAGCTGCCAGACATCCCACAGCAGGCAGCAAAGTATATAAAGGACGTTCCCAGGGCCTTAGATCTTGAAAATTAGTTGTCAAAAAATTTTCATCTTGAAAGCACTTTGTTGGTGTTAATTTAAAATGTCTGCGATTTTAATTTTCAGTACAGTACATATGATTTGTAAGTTTGAAATAAATCAATTGATTACTTCCAACGGGCTTTTTATTTATTTCTTTCAATTCATATTGTTGGCTAACACATGTACTGTTTGTTGTACTTATTTGTTTTTAGTGTTTCATTGCAAATCGCATTTTTAATCACAGTTATTGCTTTCAAATTAATTAATCTAAACAATAAGAGCGATTCAAAAATTATTAACATAATATACTCAACCAAACATCGTTAGAAGGTAGCATAAAGATTCTTGCGCACTATTAAATTACACCTAAAAATACAGGCTACACACATTTGGTTATATACCTTTACGACACGAGCTAAGGAAATTGCTACAGTATTTACATAGTGTAAGTCAGAAAAATCTTCCAAGAATAAGAGTTTCTATTTCCGTCGCTGACAATATTGGAGGAAAACTCGATACAGTCGTTACTTGTGCGCGTAACGAGATACTACAACTACAAGTCAGATAGCTTGGTAACATGAACTCACATTATTTTTGTTTTGCTTTTTCTCGTTTTCTTGTACTTACGGCCTGCAAAAGGGATTCCTAATGTACACATTATTTCAAGCCCAAGAGGATCTGAAAATATTTCTATTAATTCAAGTTTGACAATTTTTTTCATAAATAAATTTAAAAAAATATACAATATATATACAAAACCGTCAACGACCTGATTTAGAAGAGAAAAATACGAAAATCTTTGTATGAAAAGAGAAATAAAATCATTTGTGTAGCATGACAAATATGTACTTTTACTGTGATGTGTCTGACAATCCGTGCATATTGATTCTTTAAAAGAAAGCGAACTTGAACAAGGAAACCGTATAAGCATCCTTTACACAATTTCAACAAAAGTCACAAGGTTACTGAAGAGAAAAAATGAAACGACAAAATATACGAAAGCCAAAGTAAAACATATGCAGATTAAATATCTAAAAATGTCACACTACTGTAAGTATATGGTATCTTTTGCCTAAATTCTTAAAGCGAGAAGCTACAATAAAGTTGTAAACCGTTTAACAAAGTTGATTTAGTCAACAATGGTCTCTCTTCTCTTCTTATGTGGTATTAATATTTTTCATTTAAAAACTGTTAAATACCTTTATTTACACAAAGACATTCTAAGCAAATATTAATCAAACTAACATTTAAAGATGATTAAAATTGAATATTTACTACTAAGAAATTTGCACTTAACACAAAAAACAAAACGTTACTAAATTATTTAGCATTAATTTCTGAGCTTGAGCTGTTTCAATTTAACCTGGAAATGTATTATATTATTATACGCGCTCTGTTTTTCCCTGCTTACCTTATTTTTAGCAATTTTTATTTAGGGTGGAAAAATTAAAATTAATACTACTTCCTTATTCGTATTTTTTATTCAACAATACCTATATAAATCGTATTCTTAAGGTAACGGAAGTCTAATTTTAAAATGCTGCTGCCTACAATTACACAATAATCTTGAAAAACATTTAATTTTATGCTTTCATCTTTTTCCAACACGTATTTAAGAAATGTTTGGATGACTTCAGATATTTTCCAAATTTTTTTATTAATAATACAATGCTCAAATCTAATTTTCAGATTAAGCGTTTTTCAAAACATATAACGTAATATCTCTAGAAGTACTTGGCATACCGACTTAATTTGTTTGTTCCAAAACAAATGAATTAGCGCCGTTTATGGTCTTATTTTAGTTTCCAAAAAAAATTAATATTTTCCAAAAAAATCAGTAATATGACTTCTTGCTTTAGATGTAGTGAACTTTTTACTAAGGGACAAACTTTTATATTTGTAGATTGATAACATATACATGCAGCCATCAACATTAAAAATTAAACCTTGAGAAATCTTTTTAAGCCTAAAAGATATCATATAGCCATGATTTTGATGTTATGAAGTTTTTATTAAAACGTTGCAACGCACACACCCACTGTTACTAAGCGCAGACTGCGTTGAATGACTATATATCTATACATCTGATGGCACGTTTTTATAGCCAGCTAAGACATGCCATAACCAATTTCGTTTTCTGTTAAATCAAACCCCTCTAAAACCACTTTCAGTGAGAACACCTTAAAATGTTTCACTTAGAAATTGCGTGCTCGGCACAAATTTTTTTTAACTTATGTAGTGTTATTTATTCTACAAAAGGATTTTTTGAGGATATTTTAAATTTGAGGTAATAGTAAGCTTTTGTAAAGATGTTAAATGTATATCAAATTATAGGAACGTCATATTTTTAAAAATATGGGATTGCGAAGTTTTAAAAACATGAAAATTAGACGTTTAAAAAACAATGTGGACGCGTTGCATTCTTAAATGAACAGTTTGCACAGATGATATTTTTAAATCCTAACTTTTTGGTATTACTGCTAGGTTTTTAATATAAAGAATGATTAGTAAATAGAGAAACATATTTATATAAAACTTCTGACTGTCACCTTACTTTTACTGCGCGTTATTTTGACTTTTAGTGTTTTGACATAAAATGTGCATTTGCTTGCACAGTCTACTCAACACTAATCCAAAATGGGTGTGCCACTATAATGCAAATTCCAACTAAAACTTTTTGCAAAGTGATTTTATATTGTTTCGCTATTTTGTGGACCTTTATGCCAAGTTTTATTGCAATAAATAATTAGTTAAGTACCTATTAGTAATTACTGAGGTTCATTTCTAAAATTGTCATATTTGTAAATGTTTTATACATTATATTATACATCGAGTACTTTTACAACCAAAAACTATTGAAGACGATATCGTAAATTGCTACAATATGAATGATTTAAAGCATTCATTCATTCTAAATATGAAGTTTTTAAAATTTAATCAACAAAACCTACGACAGAAGTTTTTATTGTGTTCAAATCAGGCAGGTAATCTATAAACGCACCAGGAAATTATAAAATATTTATTTTTAATTTTAAATATGTGGTTGCCTTCTCATAAATTGTTTTCTAATATTAAATATTTATTGCAGACATCAAAAACTAATTTCTGACATCTGAACTGAATTTATGATATCAGAAAATGCAAGTGCCAAGTTTTATTGCAATAAATAATTAGTTAAGTACCTATTAGTAATTACTGAGGTTCATTTCTAAAATTGTCATATTTGTAAATGTTTTATACATTATATTATACATCGAGTACTTTTACAACCAAAAACTATTGAAGACGATATCGTAAATTGCTACAATATGAATGATTTAAAGCATTCATTCATTCTAAATATGAAGTTTTTAAAATTTAATCAACAAAACCTACGACAGAAGTTTTTATTGTGTTCAAATCAGGCAGGTAATCTATAAACGCACCAGGAAATTATAAAATATTTATTTTTAATTTTAAATATGTGGTTGCCTTCTCATAAATTGTTTTCTAATATTAAATATTTATTGCAGACATCAAAAACTAATTTCTGACATCTGAACTGAATTTATGATATCAGAAAATGCAAGTGCATATTAAAAAAAATAATTTTTATATCATAAATCTTGTTAACTCCACTGTAGGCAACCAAGTTAACAGCAACCCCTACCACAACAACCCCCTTCTGGGGCGGTAAAATAGCGTAGCTGAAGACCTCCGCCTTGCAAGGCAAAACAGTTCAGTAGCACTTATGTAGCTCTTAAGGGTAGGTTTGTTAGTAAATAAAATTACAAAACCACTCAAGTGTTTCTCTTGCGCTGCATCTAATTTAATCAGTTTACAAGTATGGTCCTTCGAAACAAGGCTTCGAAACCCAACAAATCTGATATATAAAATAAAACGTTTTGTCATACTTATCTGCTTTGATGCCACATATAAAAATACATAATTCGTACTAAAGCAACGTAATAAAATAATAATTATAAAACTTTATTTTTTTCAGATCGCATCCTGGGGGAGCTAAGACGGAAAACACAAAACGACAAGAGCCCGGCCGTCAGGCAGGAGCTCTCCACAATTTTAACACCTGCAGAAGGATATGTGCACGCCGGTATACCGCTCATGTAAATCATGCACATATTGTATTATACACTTATATAACTAATTACCTTGCAATAATACCTTACCAGTTCAGTATACAAAAAATCAGAAAAAATAGAACTTTATTTATTATCGGAAAGAGACAGTTAAGTCATCAAGTTTTATTGTTTCTATAGCAACACCTACTCTTTACTTTTAATCTTACTGTTGATGATAATGACATAAACATTTCAAAATACGTGCAAAGTTAATAGAAATATTGTTGTTGTAGTAAGTATAACGGTATTGTTGATTTCATAAAAATTTTCGAAATCGAGATTTATACCATAAATACACGTTTTGAGGCTCAAAAAACACAAAAAAGTGGTTTAAAAAAATGTTAGTCTGTAGGTGTTTGTGTGTGTGTTCTAAAGTTTTGCGCCGATTCTGATGCATTTTTAATGAAGAGGTTTTATCAAAAATTGTAGTTAAGCTTTCCATAAAATTCCGAAATCGAACGAGGAAGTTAGACATATTTTTTCAATAGCATTTGTTTCGTAATCAAAATTTTTGAAATTTGGCTGCAAGATCTGAGAGAAGAACTTAAGGCAAATTCAAAACTTTTTTACAGAACTATCTAGCTTCACATTGGCGACCGCTGCGATTTTATGAAAATCTCGACCTTAACGCCCATTTGCTCGAAAATTAGTTATATTTATTAATTCAAATGAAGTAGCAAAAAAGGCTAAAATGTCATCAACGCAACTAAACCGCAAAATAACTTTATCAGATTGATTTGATTCGAATATTTGATCGTCTAGATTTTCAATAAACATATTATTGGACTTCTTATGCGTAAAACATCTTATTTTTAATCAGTTTTATTATTAAAAGTAAAATAATTTTGATTCTTAGTAGGTTTTATTAATTCAACATTTTTGTTAAAAAGAATATTATTTAACAAAGGAATACACTCCTGATAAGGTATTTGTGAGAACATATTAGAATATTACAGAATTCAATAACTAGCAGATAAATATCTTAAATAAGGGTTTTAAATTTTTCTCTTTTCCAAAACTCACTAATAGTATTAAAGAAATTTTAGCAGTCAATTCTAAAATTAATCTTAAAGAAAGGCATTTCAATTATGCAAAAATTTCAAATTGCTAATTTATTAAAAGAGATGGTATTAAATAGCAATAAATCACAAAATAAAATAAATAATTAATAATTTATTACTTAAATCGATTCAAGAAAAAATTTCAGTAAATAATCTGATTTATGTTAAAGCAGATAAAGGAAATACGTTAGCCGCATTATGCAATGACATTTAGTTACAAAAAATTAATGATTTCATAACCAATTCAAACTTAAAAACTTTAAATAGTAATCCCACCAAAAATTATTATTAAGAATTAAAACAAACTTTAGAAAATTGCAAGGTTTGTTTAACAGATTATCAAAACAGACAAATAATAAATCCAAATCCACAACCACCAAAACTATACAGTTTATTAAAAATACTCAACATGCCCATTAGACCAGTAGTATCATACATACATGCTGCCAACCACATGCTAGCAAGAATACTAAATACTATAGTTACCAGTTTCGATTATAAACCAACATATTCCATTAAAAATTCTTCTGAATTAATCTATAAATTATCTAACTAACATTTACCACCACAAAGCAAGCATGTTGGTTTTGATGTTACTGATACATTGCCACAAATACCTCCTCAAGAGTTGATTTCTTTGTTAAATAATATTCTTATTAACAAAAATGTCAAATTAGTAAAACGGAATGAGTTGATTCAATTATTTAAACTTTGCATCAATTTTATGAATACACGTGTAGTGTTAAAACAACTGAAACTATTTTTACCACTTCGTTTATTGCAAAATCAAAATAGGTGATTTGCTTAAATCGGGCATTTACAAATTAAACTGTTTGCATTGTTATTCGGTTTATATAGGCCAAACAATCAGAAATTTGATACTAGATATAGACTACACGTAGGTCGCTACAAATACAGATACTCACATAAATTCAATTACGCTAAACACTTACTAGAACACAATTATTTAATGGCATCTAATAACACTATAAAATATTACCACTTTTGTGATGATAAAAGTAACTTACTAGAAGCTTTTGAATATTGCAGACATTTACAAACTGTGCCGTTAATGAACGAGCACATAGATCTCTTAAATTCATTTCTATTAGAAATTTTTTAATCAAAAATCAAGTCATCTGCAGACGATTACCGAGATCAAGTCATCAAGCTCTATTGTTGCTTTAACACTAACTATTTACCATTTAATATAACCTTTGATAACGACATGTAAACACGTCAAAATACGTATAAGGTTAAAATAAATAAATATTGTTGGAGTAAAAAGTATTTTATTTATACTTAACAAGTATAGACTTCAGCGCAGTAAAGCTAGAACTTATAAATAAAATATTCATCCGTATTAATATAATTTACAAAATACATTTAATAGCTGCCACAAATATTGATTGGATATCTGATACGTTGTTCGACATTTACGTGTCAGTATGAAAAGTGATAAAATTATGAAAATAAAATATCCGCGCCTAAAGTGCGGCCGCGTTAACGTTCGCGCGCTTAACCGTTCTCGCGCCTTATACCTGAACGGAAACCTAAAGATGCGCGCTTAAACGTCTTACACCTATTCAATATGTTGCAAAAAAATTCTTTTGGTTTTATTACATTTTTAGTTTATTTAACAAAATATTTAACAAAATAATATTATATAATAATTCCCCTAAGAACGAACTTATGTCGAATTGTGGTTTAATCCGCGTATTTTTAAACATTGCAGGATACACCCCTGAATTAAAATTACAAGTGTTTTTTATGGGTTAACCTAATTTAAAAACAATTTGGTACATAGATATAATCGTATTATCAAGTAGTGTAAAGAAATTGAAAACATTTAAATAGGTGTTACAGCGAAAACATAACCCTAGTAAAATTAGTTAAGTCTGTATACCTTATTATTTTTCAACCAAGTTTCCAGCCTTCGTAATTTAGATTAAGGTTTGTAAAAATTTTGTACGAAAGTCATACACTTTTCAGATTCTACAAATATCTTTCCTATCTATAATTATCAAATCAGGTGGAATGATCTTAGTCAGAATTTATAACCCTCATCCTTTTAGCTTTTTATAGACTGTTATGATGATCCTTAAAAGTTATATATTTTAGCTTAATAGGTTCATGTCAGGTAAAGCTTTTTAGCTATGAATAAGAACAACTACTTTACATGATCTGTTATATTATCATTTCCTAAACATCGTGAGAATTATTTATTTTGTATATGAAATTCTTTATCACAGAAGGGAAAAATATACATTGTGAAAACTTATTGTTATTTTAAACATTACATGGTAACAACATGGCAATTGAGAATAAATGCCATTATACTCTCCCGCGCATCAGTTCTAAATCCGTATCACTTTAACATACATGTATTTTACGAGTCACGTAATCGAAATGACTTCCAGATTGCTTTTGTCAAGATCGTTGAATAATAAGACGAAATTATTTACTTACGTAATAGCCTCAAACAACCACAAATTTAAAACTAACATTGCAAAAGCAGTATTTCAATGACTTTGCATTTACACTTAGATTATAGTCCGGATTTCTAGTCTGGTAGTTAGTCAGTATTTAAAATGCGAGGCAATCAATTGTTAAGCAATTTTAGCGTCATTCCTCTAAATGTATAGTTAGCGCATATCTACAATTCTACACGAATTATCTACGAGCTTAGAGGTAAGACCTATATGTTGGACCTTAACCTAGCTTGTGCAGATAGGTAATATTTATTTAGTCAACTGGAATTGATGCTTGTGTAATAGTTAGATAAAATAAAACAGGATTTATAAGCGAAAAATATGGATAGTCATGAGTTTTAAAAGTACTTCACGAAATAATTTTATGATACTGAAAAAATATTTTTTTTAATTGAAATCTAAAACAGCAACCACAAATTAATGAAAACAGAACGTGTAAATTCAATAATACAACAAGAAAGTTCTACGAAAAAAAGTCAACATTTCTAAGGGACGGAAAACCACCGTTGAATGAAAAACTTAAAAATTGCAGTACAATACAACAACTTCTTCTAAATTATCATCCGAAAAATTAGTTCTCTTGTCCAATATGTTTCACGTATAATTTAATGGATTTGAGTGCGCCCATGGTTTTTGTTTACTTATTGAATTTTAACGAAATTTTCTGCGACTAAAAGTCCGGTCTTTACACATAATGAATATCTTTAGTAGTCAAATAGCTGCATGACCTTGATCCTGAAAAGTCTGATAAAAATACCGAAATAATTAATCATTCGAGATAAAATTGAAAAAAAAAGAACTCCAAACCACCAGTTAGTGAACCCAACTAATTAAAATTTTGAATTTTCGAAAGTGTATTGATCATTAGTAATAAAAATTGTAATTCCTAGGTAATGAAAATTGATTAAATTTCATTTTACCAAATATGGAATAAAATAGAAATTACTAAAAAGTTCATCCTGTAGTAATTCTTTTAAACTTTAACTCAATTTTTGAACTAAACACTAGCTTCAGCTCACCGTGCAAAATATTGCCGTAGACACTGGAAAATCCCTGGGGTGCACCGAATTTTTTTGCATGCATCTTGAATCCTATGCAGTTAGTGAATTTTAATTTTTGTTTCATAAAGTACGCTTGATCTCATTGAAATAAATCCATAAGGTTCACATATGGAGATCTTACTGGCTACGCTCTAGGTCCTTCCTTGCGGTTGGTCTTAAATAATAAAAGTAATTAAAGATAATCTTCTGCTGCATGGCTAAAACCGGCAATGGCACCATCGTACTTGAACCATTATTGTTGCCTAGTTAGTGTTTTTAACAAAAGTGGTAATGTATTTTATAGATATTGGAAAAAAATTGCCATAAAGTAATGAGATAAAACATAGAGTCCAATAGGATCATAATATCTCCCAGTATTATACAGAAGCATACGTTGATTAAAAATGGTTGCTGATGAGATGTTGAAATTAAATCTATCACGAAGATTTTCATCTGCCCATAAACACATGTAATACGAATTAATAAGTCTATCCGTGGCTAAAGCTTCATCAGTGAATACTACTGGAAAAATTAGAATTTATTTATTTCGCGACTAAGAATAATTTCTCTTGAAGAATCGGGTCGATGTTTATGAATAATTTTCAACGTTGGTCAGTATTAGTTCTTCAACGGTACCAATAAAACGTTCCCGTCATCTGTTAATTGTAGATAGCCAAAAAGTAGCAGTTTCCTTTAAGTGTCTCTACGGACTCCAAAGTTTTTCGAGGAAATCTTTCTCGGTACTACAAACTTGCATACTTTTTATTTTAGCAAGACTGACCATAAATAATTGAATATCTGCGAATTCCAGAACGGTGTAGGTATTCATATCCAAGGTTGGGCAAAAATACGGAACAATGCAAATATCTTTAATATGGCGATTTTGACAAACAATTTTCCATAGAGGTTCTGATATACGGCGGATACGATGAAGGTATAAGCGGTTAAAAAAGACTTCCGGTTTAGCCGAAAATGATATAATTTTTTTTTATTTTAAATGGAACACCCTGTATATTTTTTGATATATAGATAGAACTCTTTTTTTGTGAATTCAGTGATATAAGACTTCATGCCTTTATTTTCAATAATTATACAGGATGTTTTATTTAAAATAAAAAAGTTGATATCATTTCGGGCTAAACCGGAAGTCCTTTTAAACCGCCGATACTTTCATTGTATCCGCCGTATATCGGAACCTTCATGTAGAAAATTTTGTCAAAATCGCGGTTGCCGTACTAAAGAGATTTGCATTGTTCCGTACTTTTGCCCAACCCTGTATACCCAATGCCTGCAGAATGTATTGATTATATCACTTTATCTCTTTCACTAAATGTTCTAGCAATTTTTTCACGAGAAAGTTTTGCGGCGTGGTCCACTGGTTATATAAACTAATTTGCGATTTCTTTAATATTTCAACGTAAGTATGTGAGTTTGTTATGGTAACTATATTTGAGCCAATGAAGTATTAGGTAAGTTGCGAGCGTATTAATTTGTTTATTTTATAAATTTAGGAAGAAAGATTGTTATCGTGGCGGTTGACCAACAGCTGTTTAATAATAAGACTACCTAAAATCCCAGCCCTAGTAATGAATAGCGATTTTTATCCCGCGATTCGGGACCGGGATCATCCCGGGATCTCACTCCAAAAATCTGGTCCCAAGATCACACAGCAAAATTTCCTGTACCAGTTGAAAAAAAACAAAATCAAGAAGTGCCATTAAAAGAAAAATTAAACATGGACACAATAATTAAAAAAGAAATGACAGTTTTAGAAAATAGGGGTTGTCGTGAGCGAAATCTGCAGTTACGCTTTGAACATTTAGTAACCATATCATTCACCAGCGTGCAGCGTGCATTCTGAGAGGGCATTTTGAGTTTCAGGAAATTGCATTCAGGAGTTGCGTTGAAACACTTTTCCGATTTTGGGACCATTTTCAAGACCTTTGGGACTAGTTCCTCAACTTGGAATTTGGTCCCAATGTCCCAAAAATATTTTTGGTCCCGGGACTTCGGAATTCTAGTAATGAATGCTGTTTCTAATAAAACTGTGGTCATGTCTTGTCTGTAATGCTTTTATTATACAAGGTGAGTCAACAACGCCGCGGTGGTCGATATCTCCCTTACTATTTAAAGTACAAAAAAATGTTTTGAATAAATGTTTTAGGGTACTAAGAGAACCACATTTTAAAATTATTTTAAATTATGCAAAGGGTTCAATATAAGAATGGCATGCCAAATTTAAGTTTTCTTAATAGGAATTCTTGTATATTTTTGCATACTCATTTACCTTTTAATTTCCTTTTTGAATATGTTTTGTTTTAGAAATTCCGTAGCGGCGTTGCCAAGTCATTCAACTTTTTTCGAAAAAGCAGTATTGACACCAGTTTTTTTGTTTAGAAAAAATTCAGTATGGCTGTACCTATTCAAAGTTTTTGGAATTTGTTTTAAATACGTTAAACAATGATCAATCTAATCTCATTTTCTCAAAAACTGTTGGATTTAAGTATAACCATTTTTAAATAAAATTTATAGAGCTCAAAAATTTCTATCGAACTATTTAAAAATATACAAAGTGTTTTATTTAAAAAAATAGAGTTTTGACTCATTAGAGTTAGAACATTTGCACTGCTGTAACAAACACCCTATACAACGAAATTTAACTTAATTTGGAGGATAGCACATGGTTTTGACTCATGTGTAACGCAAAAAGTTTGTTTAATCTTGGGAAATATGGCTTGTGCACATTTTATTAGTGAGGTCTGCAAGTGTCAAATTTTTCGAAAAAAGTGGAATAACTTGGCAACGCCACAACGAATTTAAATAAAATATTCAAAAAGGTAATTAAAATACAAATAAGGATAAACAAGAATTTATAAAATGTTTTATTAAAGACTTTTAAGTTTGGTATGCCACCCTTATTATAGAATCCCCGGTATAATTATACTAAACGAAACATGTTTACTGTTTATTTTTTCGACCCGTCAAAATTAAAGTAATTCGTAAATAACTAAATTATACCAACAGTAGTGATTAAAACATAAACATTCGCTGAAACCATTCAATAAACTTAGTGGAGATGAAAGGTTTATTACCGTCGCGTCGTGTTACAGTTATATAAATTTTGACAAGATAAAAGAGCCCGTCGCTGTGTAATGGTGAGGCGCGCGGTTAGAGATTAAATATACAGAGTCCGCCAAAAGTATGGAAACACGCTATTTACGGCTAAATCACTGCTTGAATTAAACAAATTTTCTACCTAATGTATTTATGAGGTCATAGAGCATATTTTTTGGTTTTTGAAAAAAACTTCGTTGTTTTGTTTTTTGCCATTAATAGCGTCACATGGTAGTTATTTAAATAAGAACATACTTGTTTTTTGATCTCATTTGTAAGATTTTTTTATTTTCTTTTAAATGATTTATCACTTTTATATGATCAGATAAGAAATGTGAAAGAAAATTTAAAGCTAGAGTGCTGTGGTTACTAATTTTGCTGTCCTTAAACTGTATTTTGCTTGTTTCTGTTTTTAAATTAGATGTAGTTGTCATTAAAGTGACTAGAAATAATAAATTATTGGAAAGAGAATAAAAGAATCTATTAAACGAGACCAAAAACAAATATATTTTCGTTTAAACAAATTTCATATGATTCCATTACTCCCAAAAAAGCAATAAATTGTTTAAAAACGGAAAAATGTGCTCATATGACCTCATAAATACACTGTGTAAAAAAGTTGTTTTAAATCGAGCAGTGATGTAGCCGTAAATAAGGTGTTTCCTTGCTTTTGGCGGACCCTGAATAAAAGGTAAAAATTAAGAAATAACTCTAAATTTAATTTACACAAATGAGCTATTGCCCTACAAAAGATTTTCTCGAAAAATCCAATTACAGTAGATGGTATTTTGATACAGCAGTCAAGCACAACGCATTTATTTGGTGGATAGAGTACATCAATTTATAATCAGATCGAAATTCTGGAAGGTTTCAGTTTAGAGTTTTTGTTGGACTTATTCTGTTATTGAATTTATCCCACTTTAATTATTTTTAAACAACGCTTTATAGTAATTTGTAGTAATACTTGCATGTATGTTTAGTAGTCGATTAGTTGTAGTATAAAATCTTTCTTGTCTAAATTATCCTAGGTTAAATTGTCACAATAGTTATCATTAGCAAAAACCTACAGCACATTCGTTTTCTATCGCATTTCAGTAAACCTGTGTTGTAAAGAATTTCATTTAGGAAAGCCACAGTTTCAATTTCCTTTAACAATACTTCAATAACACTTGTTTCTATATATTGTGAGATTTGAAAGAAAAGAAATTATATCTGTTGGTTGTCTTGCAACCTACAATACAACACGTAATAACAATAAAATAACCAGAAGGATTTTTTTTAATTGCAATTTTACTAAATAAAGAACAAAAGTGAACCTTTGGTTATGATAAACTTATAAAAGATCAAATTGAAGATTTTGTAACCAAATTTACCAAGTGACACAATAATTACTATTATACTTTGTCTCCTATCAATTTGTAATAGGAACTAATTTAACATACAGGGTGTTTGATTGAGTAGTCCCCAGCTAATATTTCAGTTATTTCTGCAGATAAAAATAAGCTAGATTTAACAACAAGATTGTATCAAATTTCCTTACGGCTTTAATCTTTAACCCAGAGAACGAGACCTGGTGTAGCGACTGATTCACGCTCAAGGAGCTCGCGGTGCTGGGGAGATACGCCGATACCTATAGTTAAGCCGCTGCTTCGTTCTTGAAGTAGCTCGATGGGTTTTTTCGCTTCGCTTCGTTCTTTTGCACGGGAACAGGTTGAAGATCATAATGAATCTACAGAGTTGCATCGTGCCGTTGCCTAGCAATGTAAAGAAACATCTGCAGATGTGGGGAAATTTAATATAAAACAGAAGTTGCCGTTTCTTGGTTATGACTGCACAATATGAACAAACATTTGCAAACTAAGGAAATTAATATTTAAGAAACGGAAGTCGCCGTTGCATATAGCAATGCATAATATATTTAAAACTACACAACTGTTACTATTTTTATTTAAAGGGAAGTATTTGAAGTCTCGATATGAAAAAGTCAATGAGATATAAAAAAAGGATTTCGATAAAAATAATAAATGCGCAGGGAAAATAGTAAATGCACGGTAGGAATAACTAATACTGTATAAAACTCATAACTGCTAGGTAAATGCAGGAAATGCATGATGATAATATTATATGCTGCACTTATAACACCATCAACTACAACTTACTGCGCTGTTTTGTTATTTCATCGTAGTTAAGGGGGCGGCCTCTGTTTGTCTAATCGCTGTCTGTAAGCTCTGTTGCCAAGTGTTCATTGATTTCCGTTTATTTAATGTATTTACAGATGCGTAGGTATGTATCAGATATAGCGTTGGGGCGATGCGTGTGCCAGGTACCGTTTATTGCTATGTTTATAAGTTAAACAGTTTGTGTTGCTATAGGAACAATAAATCTTCATTACTTAATCTTGGTTTTCTGTATCTGCGTCCGGATGATTTGATATCTCATTCCAAAACGACCGATAATGATGAATTTAAGAGATCAATTAGCTCAATTATTAATAGTACAGATTTTAAATGTTTTCAAATTTTAAATGCTTCTAGTGTATCAAACTTACGTTTATCATCACAAAAAAAATTAATAATAAATATGTTAGTAGTATCATACATACATGCACCCAACCACATGTTGGCAACTATATTAAGTAACATAATTGCCAGTTTTGATTGAACCTAAATATTGCATTAAAAATGCATCGGAATTAACGAATAAATTATCTAACATACATTTACCACCACAAAGCAAGCCAGTTGGTTTCGATGTTAGTAACATATTTTCAGAAATACCCCTTTAAGAGTGTATTCCTTTGTTAATTAATATTCTTATTAACAAAAATGTTGAGTTAATAAAACGGACTGAGTTGATTCAATTATTTGAACTTTGCATTAATCAAAGCTGTTTTACTTTTAATAATAAAATTTATTTTGCAAAAAGATGGTTTACTCATGGAAAGCCCAATTTCGGCTCTTTTAGCTAATATATTTATAGAAAATCTACATCAAATATTTGAATTAAACCATTCTGAGAAAGTTGTATTTTGGTTTCGTTATGTTGATGACATATTATCATGGTTTGATAGTTCATTTGAGTTCATCAATGAAGTTTTAATTTTAAGTAACAGTTTGCAACCAAAAATAACATTTACACTAGAAACTGAACAAAATAGGTCTACTGACTTTTTAGATTTAAACATAAAAACTAGTTCAGATAATAAACTTAAATATTCTGTTTTTAGAAAACCTAAATAAACAGACATTACACTACCACACGATTCTTGTTATCATAAAACACATAAATTAGCAGAATACAGGTCCCTGATACATAGAGCTTTGACGGTCCCTTTAGGTATAATTTGTTATAATAGAGAAATTTCGATTATTAAATGCAGGCAGTAATGGTCATAATACTCGACTTATTGATACACCAATTAAAAAGAAGTATTATAAATTAGCTATTTAGAAAATTTATCCAACAGGTTCGTCAGATAAAACGAAATACGCGTCAATTCCATATTTTGGCAATAAATCAGAAAAATTGAGAAAATTATAAACAAAATAAATAAATGTAAAATAATCAGGCATTTACAAATTAAATTGCTTGCACTGTAATTCGGTTTATATAGGACAAACAATTACAAATTTTGATATTATGTACAAGAAACACGTACGTTGACAATTGGGAATTTCGTTATATTACATAAAGTTTTCAAGAAGGAATTTTAAGTTTTAGTTGTGGTCCCTTAATTTTGTCCAGAAGGTATTTTAATTAAAACATAAACCAGTACACTCATAGTTACTGAACCCTGAAGATTCAATGTTCCGGGTAGAATCATTAATGGACTACGGACATACGGAGAACTGCTGAGGTACTCCCCCGTGGTAACCAAATATTTGAATTTTGATACATTTAAAGAAATGAGCAGGACGCATGCAAGTACATAAGCTCTGTCACGTATCAGCGTGATGCAATAATTTTCTTGGCATTTATTATACAAGCGAAATCCGCACTTCCTGTAACAAACGCAGCTGCTTCCTGTTTGTTTTACAAATGTATAAACAGTTTCGTTACATAATAATTCATAACTAAATTTAATTTACGAAAATACTACAGGATGTTATTTAAGTGTCGCCTCACTTTTATTTCCTAAACTATTAGGAAATAAACCTTTTTTCGAATAAAATTTGTTGATAATTAATTGCGTCATAGCATAAAATTATGACCAATTATACTGAATGATATGATTGCTTATGCCTGTACGGCGCATTACTTCGTTATTAACGTTTTTAGTTTCAAAATGTTAATTTTTTAATATTTGTCAACAAACTATATCATAATTTTTGAAATAAGTCAGATTACTTAAAAATCAGTAATATTAAAATCAAATTACCTTAACCCACAGCTACTGAGGTGAAGTCTGTAAGACTCCTCAAGGTTTTAAATTCTTAACCATTACTCTATTATTTTCTCTGCAGTGCTCATGCTTTTAGTACCTTTTAGTGATGCACCAGTCTGTTTGCCAACCGCGTGTAGAGTGTTACAGTACAGCGACATAGATTTTACAATTTGTTTTGTGGACGGCGGAGTCTCACAGACTCCAGGTCAGGAATTGAGGTACTTTTATTCAATTTGTTGTTTCTGTTACAACCAACGAAAACTTTTTTAGAATGAACTCAAAACCCAGTTTATCAAAAACAAACCTTAGTGTATTAGACAGAAATTTTTAGGGGACTGCTCTTCGTTGGTACGACGAAGTAGACAGCGATTTCAGTGGAAATGAAGACAATGACGACGACGAATACATAGAAAGTGAACACGATACAAATTCTGAAAAATCAGGCGGCGAGATTGTCATATTTGCCTATCTAGAATACATAGAAAAACAAAATATATGTGTATCGAATGCTCAAAACCTGTTTCCCTAGAATGTTCAAGAAAAATATGTAAATTTCGCCTCGCAAAAAAAGAGTAGTTGACCTAATGCACGAATTTTACTGTGCATGTGTGTAGTACCGTTTTATATTTTATTTTGTTTATTAGTGTCTAATAAGTATATTGTTTTTGATAAACCGTTCTATTTGTTACGTCAGATATGAAAAAATTTGTGTTAAAGTGAAACGTGTGTTGTTTTGAAACGTTACACATTAGGAATATTTTTAGTTTTAAATTGCCATTTTTATTTCATCTACACAAAATGATTAAAATGATTAAAGATATTATATTTCCACGCTGTTATTTTTTTATATTGTTATTTATTTATATTGCCCGTAAAAGTTTGCAACAATTAATTATTAATAGGAGTCTGCCAGACTCCACGTCAGTAACGATCCACCAAAATGTTACCTCAGTAGCTCCGGGTTAACACGTTTACATCTAGAATTAAATTTAGAATCCAAAACTGCAATAATATAAGGTGTACTGTTTAAAATAACAAAGTAGTGTGCTACAAAAGCATAACTAAACACCCAGTACAATTGGTAATAATTTTTGGCTATGCGCAGTAACTTATCAATAGCCTTTCTTCAAGAAAATTTTGAGGTTTCTAATAGTTTAGAAATAAAGGCGGAAGCGACACATCCTGTATTTTTGGAACCAATTCGTGCCAATATTTTAATAAAAATTAAGACGTTAGAATAGGAAAATTTAAAAAAATATTTTAAAACAAAAATCGCCATTAATCGTCCTGAAAGCTGCTTTGTTTTAGATTAAACAGCTAAAGAAGCTGAAGTCGTTTTTCAATGTTATTATAAAACAGATCAACGCTCCGTATTTTCCCACGAGGCGTTCAAGTCCCAATCCGCCTCTAATAAAAACAAACGCGCTGAAGAAAATTCTACGCCAACTATAATCTTATAAGCTCCACAGAGTAAAATTCAAACGGTTTAATAATGAATGAATGATAGAATTACTGATCTGTTTAAATAAAATTGCTAAATAATAAATAGCTCCCACTTTCTTATTAGCCAAGAAATCGATTTTTCACCAAGGAATTACTCGCCCCGGACTAATAAGATTGTGTAAATACATTTTGATTTATAAGAATTTCGATTCTTCTCGTTCGAACGTGTTCTAGGAGAAAGCATTCGTTACCCTTAACATTCTTCTCAAGGGTGCACTTTCATCCTGCCAAAAGCTTTCGCAGTGATATATGGTTCGGATATGGAAATTAAAGATCAAAACTTAGTGACATAAAATGTAGAACTCCGGCATCTGTTGGTTTATGAACATTTGCATGGTACATTTAGCAAGTTACAAATTTAAAACTGCTCACTTTGTACGGCTAAAGGCAAAGACAAACAGAATTGAATAAGCTGTAAAGCTTATATCTGATTATACTGCAAAAGGGAAATGACACAGTACTAAAACAGTAATTATTCTGTTAATTATCTGGTTTTGTTTATTTAGTAGTCGTTACGTTAAATGTTCAACTTAAGTTTGGTATTTATAACTCTGAAAATATTTCCTACTTCATAACTTGCCAACCTGATGGTTTTTTAATTGAAATAATAGTTGTACAAGGATTAAATCATAAATCAAAATAAATAACAACGTTGCTATAAATAATTTTTGCTGCGTAGTTTGCAGAGTCCGTTGCAACGGAATTTATCAGTATATTAAATTTCAAACTCGAGGAGAATTCTGGAATCTGGAAGTTATCTAAAATCGGAGCAAAGTTCTTAGAGCGGATATTCGAATTTTCCTCAAGACTTAATCTATTGATTTTAGAATGTCATACCTTACAGCAACCAGTAACGTAAACGGTTAGGAAAAATTTAAATTTTTAAGTTAATGTGCTTTTGTGACGTATAAATGTTATATCTCTAAAGAGCTTCAGCAAAATGTATTGCTGTAGTGCACTCTTGGGAGAAACTGTTACAGCGATGGTCGTAATATGAAACCATGGAGGTTAAATGAGCGAAATTTTATTCGCGTTGCGGTGTCTGGCAGTCCAACAAAAGTTGATTTATTTTAAGTATATTTCATCCCCAATTCTTCGTTGGCAAGTATAAGCTTTCCCATTCTTTGGCTGTCTTGTTTTTGGGCACTAACAAGATTTGTAACACACCCTTGTAACAAATGATTGCTGACTTTTATCTTATCTAATCTAACTTCAACATTCTGTCATCTATTGTAGTCGATTATACGTTTATTAGGTTCTCGATAGGTAATTATTTGGAAATATATTTTGAACTATGTCACGCTGCTGTGCCAGAAAGCCACTGATTAATGATTTCAGGAGCTCTACTGACGTTCGGTTCTTCGACACGGCTTGTAATTATCTATTATGCTCGGGTGCGTAATTTGGTACCAAGGGTTTACACGCAATGGTGCATGTTGTAAAAGGCGTTGTCGGTAATTATAAATGTGAACTAAATTTAATTGATTTCTGTCCATTTTTCATTAGTTTAAAAATGACTAAAAGCTTCGGGAAAAATTCATAGGTAAAAGACAACATTGTCATAATACCTTTGCTTCCACATTTGTTTACACGCTATTTTCACAATTCTTACTATAAGAAGAAAACGCAGAAAATTAATATTATTAATTGTTGTTGAATAAAACAAGACTTGCATGTAACTGCAACACAAACATCTCTGAATAATTTAAATCCTCTATTTATTTACAAACATTTTCGCTTTTGCACATTATGCAAGTGCTTCGAAATGTTGCTATTTCTAACACTGAAACATAGTAGTAACACTGATTCGTTAGAAGAATGTACTATCTATATACGGATCCCTCGCTCCTATCTCGGCTAGACAGCACGTATTTACGCGCCCAGTGCATACAGTTCAAATTTATTTGTACAGCAGACTGATACTGTATTCGATAGCAATATGCCAAAAGTCCACGGTTTATGTGCACGATTGTACATAATCTGACAATATGCATTTGCACGTCGCACTCAGCGGGGAAAACATATGTTAGGCTGACAAATTCTTTCATTGGCTTCGGTAAAGATTTCACACAGCACAGTACTGAACACAACGCAGGAGAGAGACGTTGGTCAACCCATGCTAACAAAATAATATTTTACCCAAACAAGAATTACATACAAATGGCATTGCTGCTGAGATTTCAAGAGGGCATGTATATGTGGATATGTGGTTGTGTTACCTACAATTATTATTTCAATAGCAATTTAAAACACTAGCAAATGGGGCAAATTGCAAGAAAAAGTAGGTTTAAATTTTTTTTCAAATTAATTGTGGCCGATCACGCAGGTTAGGGATGTTACTACAATATAATAAACGTTCTCATTATTAGTTTGTAGAATAATAATGTTAGTAGTTAAATGTTAGTAGTTACGCATGTTCAGCTCGGTCGTCGACTTTGTGGATTACACAATATACAATGACAAAGAAGGTGGATAAAACTCACAAACAAGTTGCAGTTGGGCCCATTGGCCACCCTCTGAGTATCAATCTCGACCTCACAGTTGCTAAAGGCCATCCTGTTGACGAACTTGAGGATATTAGCTAGCGGGGTGAGCCAATACTGACCCTGTCATCCCAGAGATTCTCCAACACAGATTTTCTTATCAAACAGAGCGAGGCAGTGACATAGTACACGCTCCATAGTCTCTTGTTCAAGATTATATGAACGACAAATAGGACTGTCTGCCTACTCCATAGTGTGCATGTGTTTGCTTAGTCGACAGTCTCTTGACAAACAGCCTGTGATGATTCGTAAGTTCGCCCTGGAGAGCTGGAAATAATACTTGATTGTCTCTTTATCAGACGGTGCTGCAATAGCTGCTGTAGCCTGGCGATAATTTGTCATATTAACCGTTTTGTTAGTATGACTTCCCAGAATCTTATTTTTGTATTAATGTATTGAGAGCCCTAAGAAAAAGTAACATTGGTTTTGGTACCTTGGGAATCTAGTCCGAATCCAGCATTGCTAGTTCATCCGCCTTCTCACAACCCCAGTTTTCACCATGTCGCTTTATCAAAACCAGTTCAACGACATTGTTCTTCGATATCGAATCCAACACCAGTTGGCTCTAAAAAACGAACTTTTAAATCTTGCAACTGTTCAGTGCTAGCAAAGTCGCTTTGCGGTTGGTTGATGTTCGTGTAACTTTGTCGCAAGTTCTTCGATTCTCAGCTTAGAAGACAGTAGTAAACGCACCGAGGGGTTTACTTAAGAGCGGCTTAAGGTTATCGGAGAAAGTTGCCGATACAGAGCCACGTATGGTAGCTGAACGCGCAGCTACGCCCCACGATTTTCTGCCAATAAAAGTATTAGCGAGTGAATTAAAAGCAGAAACAAGTAATTTTAAAATTAATTGTTTCAATGCTAATCCAAACTTTAAATTAGCTAATATTTCCTATTATACAACTTTTCTATGAGCTTGCTCTAATTAGTAGGTAAAGTCCACAAATATTAGGTTTATCTAGAAGAACTGTACAAACTATCAAAGATCTTAAAATAAAGAAAGTGGCACTTAAAAAAATTGGAAAAGAACAAGAAAAACTCTGCGTTTTTTGATAAGAAAAATAGCACTCTATGTGTCTTTGAATCAACTTACTGAAAAATTAGCGTAGAAGAGTTTCTAAAGTACAAGTATGCGCTAATAACATTATTTAACGTTGTACAATGGTTCTCTAAATACAAAAACACTGACGACCGGAACGCAAAATTTGTTACCATATAATTTGGAAGAATATTTCATATGCAACTTTATTAGCAACTGAACGCAAATAGTAAATGCTACCTACGTAATTTTATTTCATCATCATCAACACGACGTTCTTATAACGTAATATGTGTACTTTACCGATAGCGTACTTCTTTTCCTGTTTATTCCCAAGTCCTAATTTTTTTGTGTTATTGGCAGTCGCTGAAACGAGAGTGCGAACTTATCTGCGCCTGCGGCTCTGTTCCTATCACTAAAAACATCCCTAAGAACATAAACAGCAGCAGGCCACCATGTACACAATTAAAAAAAATAACGTAAACCCATGTACGCCATTTTCAAAATATTGGAATTAAAAACATGTAACACGCACACGATTTATATCCTAGTCCGACCTGGGCTTTACACCGCTGTACACGCATTCTCCCACTTAGTCACGGCGTCTGTTGATGACAGATGTTAAAATATGAAACCCGTCCACAAATAAGACAGCGCGTAATCCGATGACGTTAAATAGGCAACATGTTGGCAGTCGGCACTGGCGTTCTAGTTGTGTTAGATTACGGAGTATCTTATCTAATTCTATTTGTGTTGCAAACAAATAATTGTAGTTTTCAAATTCAACTTCAAAAAACTGGAGAGAAATCTCCCACCTAAATGTAGCGACACCTCAAGATTAAGATGTGAATCTTGCGCAATGAGCAATTTAGTGTAAACAGAAATGTTTTGTCGTTGATTGTTTATTAAATCAAAAATCAAAAAAGCAGAGAAGGCGTCACAGAAATTAGAGGATTGAGGCACTTACCAAATTGACGGTCATCTCTAGCTCTATAACTCGAACTTTAATACAATTGTGGGGTAGGTTTTGAAACAACACATTTTTTTAATGACAAAAATTTAAAAAGCTTTGAAAGTAAGATAAATTCTTGTGTACAGGGTATTTATAGAACTAAATGTGATTCCGATATGATAACACATTTTTGAGTAAATAAGCAATAAAGCCAAAATTTTTAGAAATTCACAGTAGCCACCAGAGAAAAATTAGCGGACTGGAACAGAAACAAAATTGTAGCAAAAAACTTTGCTCTTTGATTGTAGCTTATTCCTAGCTGTATTGGCCTATGGAATTTAAAAACATCGCATTGCCAGTTTCCGAGCAATATTTTTATTTATAATTTCTAAAGCTTTGAAAATGCTTTTCACTTAATATTTTCTTACTTAAAAAAATATTTACGTATAGTATCATTGTGTTTTTAAAGAATAATTACGATACAAAATTTTATACTGGTCTGGTCAACTATTTTTGAAACAAAAATTGTAGCGGACGCCAATTTCAAGATAAAACGTTCAGAC
Source organism: Ctenicera cuprea (assembly GCA_958336395.1). NCBI lineage: Eukaryota > Metazoa > Arthropoda > Insecta > Coleoptera > Elateridae > Ctenicera > Ctenicera cuprea. The sequence continues at coordinate 23,178,956 of OY284491.1, forward strand.
AAAAAGCGTTTTCAATTAAATTCCGTTTTCACATTTAAAAAATTGGTATTTGGGAAAAATGCTATTAAAAACAGGTCAAACTTCCGCTTCCGGTTTCGGTTTTGAAAGGATATTTTGTCGATGAATTTTCGATATACCCCCGTCCCCCACATTCCAAAGCACACTAAATCGACAAATTCGTTCGGAAGATATGAGGCATACAGACCTACCCACTCACCCGCACACAGACATTTCTGTTAATATCTCGATTTTGAAATTTTTTATGAAATCAATACTTCGCTATACTAAAAGCATATGAAGAAATTCCGGCTAAGTTCAACACTCAATACTGGTGTTAATTTACTGCATAATTAGAGTACGACCATCCAAATCTTGTTTCCTATTTTTAAACTTAAACGTTAGATGTGGTTAATCATATGCACACTTCGTTGCAATGTAAACAAGAAAACATTTTTTGCGTTTTTCAGCCAATAAATATTCATTAATTACCATAAGATACATCACCCTATCCGACCCTGGAACTCCCATAGACAAATTCGGTGTTAGGTAAAACCCTTGTAAAGTGTTACTTAAAAGTACAAAAAAACAATTTTATGGTATGTAACATGTGTTTATTTATTGTATGAATTTTTATATCCAGTTCCAGGTGCGGATTTAAGAGAGAAGGCGACAGAAATTTTAATCTTGGTTAATATTTATTCAGAGAAACAATGTACAGTCAGTAAAAGTAAATTTTTTAATATTTTATATTTTTGTTTTCTGTATTTAACAGTTCATATCATTAGTACCCAATACACTTTGCTATTCCTTCTACGTTGCCTGCTTAATTTTAGCTTTTACAGGTGGGAGGGGGTTATTAATAATCAAACCTAAGAGCACTTTTCGCCCCAATAAAAATATGTAAATCAGGCAATGTTTGGGGCATTAAAAGACTTTGGTGACCTATATTAGATAACTGTTTGACTACGGCAAAGATAATATAAAAGTATAAAGTTAATAGTATTGAGAAAATAATAAAAACCAAGACACATACACCAATAAAAAAATTAACATTCTGAGTATATTTCTGTCACAAATGTTACGTTAATCTAATAGAACATAAGATCGCTGGATGTAATCTGTGTGCGTTCTGGGATGAAAGCGAAATAGAAGAGAATTAATTCACTCTGTAAACAGCAACTACACGATTTTATTCAAATGAGCGCATAATAAAAATAATACAGATTATTAAGTATTAACTAACAAAACCCGTGAACTGTGCTCTAGGGTTTTTAAAATAATAAATAAACTACTGAAGTTGCTAGTGTAGCGGACTGTGGATCGTAGTCCTAGTTTTCTGCATTTTATAGAAATTGCTTTAACTCTGAGTAATTAAATTTTGTCAAATGGTTTTTGCCAAAACTAAAGAAAGTTAATCTCTTAAATATTGCTGCACCTAAAAAGTAAGTTCTGAATCTTACTTTACTTTTGCTCATAAGAACTTTAGTCTGGCGTTTACTAAAGAGATTAGCATGAATTTACGTTTTTCAACAAATCATAGTAGGCGTCACAGAGAAATTAGTGGACTGGGACATGAAACTTTTTTGGCAAATGTCCGAACTTTTGTAAATATTTTCACTTCGCAGATTTTATTTGTAAAAAATTCTCTTAAACTGTACCATTGTGTTCGTTTAGTAGCAAAATGATGCCCGATCTGTCAACTAGTACAAACACCGTAGCGGCAGCCATTTAAAAGCTAGATTGCTCGTAAAACACTATAGATTTGTCTTAACTACTTCTATCATATTCTGTTCTTATATTTATGAAAGCCCGTTTATGAAAGAAATGCTACCAAAAAGCATGTCTATCGTCCGTTATGATTCGTAAAGTAAAACTAAATAAATCGAAAACTTTTCGTAGTACCTGGGTATAGCAAATTTCATTAAAATCTGTCCAATATTTCTTAAGATTTCGCCTGACTCACACGCGCACCTAGACACCGTCATTTTTTAACAACCATTGTATTGTTTTCCTAAAGGGTCAGAACAGGAATTTCCGTTAAAATGTCATACGATACAATTTTCGTTATCACAATACGTTTCCATACTAGAAGTATTAAAAAGTACAAAAGCGTACGGGTTGAGCTAGTTCTTCAAGAAATGCGCGCTAGTAATGTATACGCAGCAGTTTTTTTTAGCGTGATCCTTTATGTTATGGCTACTCCCAATATGTATCTCAATGAAGTGTGATATTCGTACCTTGTTTATTTAGTAAAATATCTGTAAACATACCTTTGTTGTGGCAGTTCCCTGGTAGCTTTGTAATAATAAAAGTGGCAAAAACTAGCAGCCTTGGTAATGAAAATTGTAATAACGTTCTGTGTTTACTGTAATTATTATATTAATTGTGTGTTATTGAAAGAAATTATATACAATGTGCAGTGCGAAATGTTCATTTCAGAGCGATAATTACAAATTTCCGGCTTGCTAAAATTAAAATAAACCAAAATAACCAAATTATACCAACAGAAGTGTCAGCAGCGTGAACTTTTACTGAAAACAATCAGTAAACTGAGCCTACATGCAAGCGGCCGGATGGAAGATTTAGACTTTTTGTTATGGTGGGACAGTTACGGACTTGGTATATAGATAGATATCAGGAGTAAATTAGTTACTATAACGTTTTTGCAAAATACAAATCTTCCTACAAAAACACAAAACTGGAACTTTTTTATTGCATTTAAAACATATAATTCTAGAATATTTTAGATAATAATTTATATTCTAATAAATAGTAGCTAATCTAGTAGATCAAAAATTAAGAATGCAAAATTTCTGATAGCAGTATGTTGTTGACTTTTTCTCCGAGTACAAAGTATTTACGAATTAATTATGCAAAATACTCACTAGCTATAGTAGAACAGCAAATATTTACTTTTCCTTCATTTAGTAATTAAAAATTTTGCATACTATTTAAATTACTTTTTTCTTTTTGAAATATTAACGCTGTTTCTGTAATTATCTTGATTTGTTTTAGAAAAGAATTTATATTTAATTAACTTGATTTTAATCACGTAATTTCCCGATTATGAGCTGTTATTTATAGTTTTTCCGATAATAAACAAACATGTAACTGTCTCGTGTAAGTTTAATTTAAAGAATGTCAATTCCGAAGCATACTTGTACATTTATTACCTTTCTCGCTAATATATAAAGTACTACAAATAAATCTAATTGCTTAAAATGCTTTTGGTGTGGATGCGACTTTTATGTTTTTATTCAATGTTGCTACTTCTGGGATAATAAAAATATTTGTAGTAAATTGCGCATTTTAAATATTTAAATAGTGGGACCTTGCTGTATTGACGTACAACGGGGAATTGACCTGTCGATTGAGCGCTCGGGCATACAGCTATGGGCCCGGAGGCCCGTAGTCAGTTGGACCATTTACATTTGCTCTAAAAATATCAGAATAAAAATGTACAAAAAATAGATTAATTGAATCACCTAATTTCACGATTTAGAACGGTTATTTATAGTTTTTGCGGTAATGAACTAACCTGTAACGTTCTCGTATAAATTTAATATTTCTAGAATGTAAATTCTGAAGCATAATAAAACTATTTGTAGCATATTAAGTATTTAAAATATTTAAATAGTGGAACCTTGCTGTATTGACGTACTGCAGCGGAGGGGCCCGTAGTTCGGGTAAGTTGGGGCGATACATTGACTCTAACAATAACGAAATTAAATATGTACTGAAAAATGAAAATTACGTGATAATTATAAATATTTTCATACAAATTTTGTGTGTATCGAACTTCACAACCAGGGCTGGCGTGATGGGGTATACAAAGTATGTAGGGCAAAGGAGCTTCAAAACTGAAGGTTACAGGTACTTATCAAATATTATTTACACGTGAAGAACTAAAGTTTTAGGGAAGTTACTAGAAAGCGTTGGGGCTGAGAAATTTGTAAGCTTACTAGTCAGTACTAGTAACTTCTCGTATAAAAACATAATAAGTAAATGGACGTCTTTGTACTATACGAAATTTATGGGAAATTCCTGAAATGGTTTATTAGGTACTTACTAGCGGAACCCGTGGTATACGCCCCACGCAGTTCTTAGTAACTTCTTTTGAGAAAATGATAAATAAGCTGTGTTGATATGCAAAGCATTTTCAGAATGCGTCTCGCAGTATTGTACGTATAATTTTAAATACGCAAAGTCAGCGAGTGAACTGAACGATCCCAACTACTAAGTAATCATGCATTATTTTGTAGCATACATCCCTACCCTGGGTAAACGACATCTAATAATTTTTAAAATAAATAGACCAAGTATTCCCTTAAATTGGCTCCGTTAAGTTCTGTTTTAAATTCAACTTATTACATTTGTAACTCTTCTAACTATAAAATTTAATGTCTGTTTGTGATTCCCATTAATGGTGATTGTGTATGATAGCTTCGGTTAAGGTTGGATTAGTCTTCTCTGTAATTATTTGCATTACGACTGTAAATGGTAAATCCCGTACCCGAAAGTAATAAAATATTTGTGGGTAATAAAATAGCATTTTCAGATACCTGCCTTCTTCAACTTTTAGCTGCAGTGCAATTTGTAAACAAATTTTATTTAAATGAAATATGGTTATCTTTGCGCGCGAATTCGTTTGTATGGTTTGATATACATCTCTCTTCAGAGTCGTTTTCGGTATTGAATTATGCCGGATCCTGTCGTAAATAAAAATCGAGCCAAATAGAAGGGATCAATAAGACCGACATCATGTGTGCTTTCCGCGAACCTAATGTGAGAATGCCACCTATCGGAAGATTATGTATTGTATTCTAATAATGAAAACAAAGCGTATACATCAAGGTTTGATTATGTGCATTGTTAAAAACTGTAGTAGTAGAGTGCTAAGCGGTTTCTATTTTGACTTTTGTGGGCACTTCGAGGTTAAAATGTTTGACCTAGCCAGAATTGTTGCTTATACCTCAAGGATTCCAAATCCACAATTCGTCAAAAAATCGTCCTGTGCATAAGGGCACAAAACAAAAAATTAAAACTAACAACATGCCGAGAAACCTCAGGTCCTAAAGCATATTCCTGCCAAATATCAAAATTTTTTCTGTACTTGTTATGTTTAAAAAAAATATTTAATGTATGATATTAACGCATGCCATATGGGCAACTAAAACACAAAATCGTCGTTTTCTCGATTCGAGGTACGCCAAGAATTGGTTATTTTTCCGACTTTTTTAGCTCTACAATCGATTATGTCCGTAATGGCCGCCTATAGCGGGAAAACTTACTCTTTTTAAATGTGCGTCATTCTGTCTGGAAGGCGATGGTTTTTAAATTATATTTTTAGAACGTATATTAACCGATATATTAAACTAAATGTAGAATAGTGCAAAAATTAGCAATATTTATCCGCTCCCGTACTCGATCATATGATTCACGCTTCGTCGCTTATCCCACTCCTCTCGACTACCCAATGCACACTCCACTACACCCCGCAATGACTATTCACAGTATAGAATCGCCATACGTAATACTTTTTATGAGGAATTATTATTAATATTAGAGAAAACGTTGAGAATAATATTGTTATTATTGTTGTTCTAGACATGTTGTCATGAAAAGTAGATATAATAATATTTAAAAAATACTTCTGTGTACAGTTGGTGAAGACAAAGCTGATACTATTTATGCTGTTAATAATTGATTTAATCACTATTATATACAAACATGACCTACATAAAATAACAAATTAATCAATCGCTTTCAGAATCCTCTTCAGGGGAAACAGTTGATAATTTCCGACTACGCTTAGATGTTGTACTATTTTTACATGATTTTTGCCCCATGCAATAACAGGCACCAATACAAGGCATGTTTTTCTTTTTGCAGGAACATACCTTACTTGTACAGTCTGAAACATTATTTATTTTTTAATAGTCATTAGTTGAGGTAAATACATTAAAAGTTAATCAATTCGTACCTTTTTTGCAACCACAAGTAGCTAATATGCTGAGATCTTCAGGAAGCGCGGATTGAGTCTGTAAAACAGGTAAGATTTGATCCTGCTCAATCTTCCATCCATACTCTAAAATGTTAGGCAGTATGGGCTGTGGTTCCAAGCTGCTAAGCCAAATTTTGGTTTGATAATGTGCTCTCAAACAATGCTGTTTTAAACTATTTTCTGTAGGAGGCAATTTATCTATTGTTTTAGATACTGCATTTCTTATCGAACCAGCTGATGATAGCTTATTCGAACACTATTGCTATAGAGTTTGCTACAAGTGGAGGGTTCGCTTCTGTTTTAGACTATAAAACAAATTTTCAACTTGAAGATAACTTATTAAGTTCTAACCACGAAGAAGCAGATACGAGGATTCTTCTACATATTTTGTCTGCTAAAAAAGCTGGATATACGAGATGCATAATTGACTGTAAAGATACGGATGTATTAATCCTTTTAGCCCATTTCAAAGACCAGCTAACACCTGAAGTTTGGATGAAAATTGGTAGTCGAGATGCAATTCGTTTTATTCCGATTCACGATATAAGTTTAAACCCTTCACTTACAAAAACTCTACCTGCTTTTCATGCATTAACTGGATGTGATACGACAAGCCAATTTCATGGAATAGGAAAAAAGTTTTGCTGGAAGATATTCTTGTCTTACTACAAATTACTTGAAGATGTTGGTGTTGAAGATTTTAATGATAATTTGTTTAAGAATATGCACAATTTTGTTTTAAAACTGTACACTAACAACAGCGATATATCTTCCATCGATGTTCTAAGATCAACGCTTGCAGTGTCCAAAACAATAGATAAATTGCCTCCTACAGAAAATAGTTTAAAACAGCATTGTTTGAGAGCACATTATCAAACCAAAATTTGGCTTAACAGCTTGGAACCACAGCCCATACTGCCTAACATTTTAGAGTATGGATGGAAGATTGAGCAGGATCAAATCTTGCCTGTTTTACAGACTCAACCCGCGCTTCCTGAAGATCTCAGCATATTAGCTACTTGTGGTTGCAAAAAAGGTACGAATTGATTAACTTTTAATGAATTTACCTCAACTAATGACTATTAAAAAATAAATAATGTTTCAGACTGTACAAGTAAGGTATGTTCCTGCAAAAAGAAAAACATGCCTTGTATTGGTGCCTGTTATTGCATGGGGCAAAAATCATGTAAAAATAGTACAACATCTAAGCGTAGTCGGAAATTATCAACTGTTTCGCCTGAAGAGGATTCTGAAAGCGATTGATTAATTTGTTATTTTATGTAGGTCATGTTTGTATATAATAGTGATTAAATCAATTATTAACAGCATAAATAGTATCAGCTTTGTCTTCACCAACTGTACACAGAAGTATTTTTTAAATATTATTATATCTACTTTTCATGACAACATGTCTAGAACAACAATAATAACAATATTATTCTCAACGTTTTCTCTAATATTAATAATAATTCCTCATAAAAAGTATTACGTATGGCGATTCTATACTGTGAATAGTCATTGCGGGGTGTAGTGGAGTTTGCATTGGGTAGTCGAGAGGAGTGGGATAAGCGACGAAGCGTGAATCATATGATCGAGTACGGGAGCGGATAAATATTGCTAATTTTTGCACTATTCTACATTTAGTTTAATATATCGGTTAATATACGTTCTAAAAATATAATTTAAAAACCATCGCCTTCCAGACAGAATGACGCACATTTTATAAAGAGTAAGTTTTCCCGCTATAGGCGGCCATTACGGACATAATCGATTGCAGAGCTAAAAAAGTCGGAAAAATAACCAATTTTTGGCGTACCTCGAATCGAGAAAACGACGATTTTGTGTTTTATGGCATGCGTTAATTTCATACATTAAATATTTTTTTTAAACATAACAAGTACAGAAAAAATTTTGATATTTGGCAGGAATATGCTTTAGGACCTGAGGTTTCTCGGCATGTTGTTAGTTCTAATTTTTTGTTTTGTGCCCTTATGCACAGGACGATTTTTTGACGAATTGTGGATTTGGAATCCTTGAGGTATAAGCAACAATTCTGGCTAGGTCAAACATTTTAACCTCGAAGTGCCCACTAACTCCTTAATTAAGCGACTTTTGGTTCCGCGAGCACCCTACTATTAGTATTTCTACTAATTTTTGTTTGAATATTTACACCAAAAGTGCCTCATATGAGGGTCACATAATAATTTCTTTTAAATATCTTACATCTCTACGATTCTACGAGTTTTGTCTATAAAATCGTATTTTCTAAATGAAGTTACAGCCTCCACTTCCGAAAGTTGTAACTCCGTAACGACGCATTTATTATAGTACCATACTTCATTGTTTTGATGTGTAGTGCTTATCCTAAAAACTTGTGGAAACTATTTAAGCGTTCTTAGAAAGGAGACCTTCATGGCAACTCGCTTTTGCAAAAATATTGAATTTATTATCTCGCAAGCTGTTGAAGGAAGTCACCGAAATTTTAGTGTAACTGCTGTCAAAGTTATCGACAAAAAGTTGCTTTATTATTACATCTTTAGCCTTCGTATCAAAGCGTTTAGAGACACATGTTTATCGTAGCTTTTTTTTATAGTATTCATATTTTAAATCCATCCCTAAAAATGCGTCTCACATGCTACGAATCATTATAATAGTCAGCGGAAAGCTGAGAATACCGGTCAAACGCTATTCAAATCTAAGCAACGATTCACTTGGTCACACCTTGAATGGGTGACGAATATAAAATTACAAACATGCAGTTGGCGGAGGTTCGGAATCCTCCCTAAACTGTAGGTACCGCTGGCGCATGATACAGAAATGTTAATATGGCGCCGATGTCTGAGTGCGGAACTGCCTTCGGATTTTCCCGCAATTAATCCCATACGATTTTACCTTTTTTATAAATGGTTAATTAAAAATCTTGTAATAACCACCAGTTCAGATAAAAAACAGACCGACATTCTTTCTCGATTCGCCCTTGTTGACCTTCTACACACTGGCCTTCTATAGTGAAAAACTTTTAATTAGTTTCGTCAAGAACAATGTGATCTGCTACATAAAACGTTTACGACTGGTACGTTCTGATTCTATTAGGATTTGGCAATAATCAAACCACTGCTGCTAAAAAATCGTTTAATTATTGAACTTGTTTAGTAATGTAACACAGAGTTGATAGCTTCTGTAATGTGTGAATCTTGTTTTACAAACGTTCTCGATATCAAAAATAATATACACCAGCAAAACCCGTGGGCTATGGCGCACTTGTTTTAAAAAGCGATCCGTGGATCGAACTCCTAGTTGTATGAATTTTATAAAGAGATTGCTTTAATTCTATATAAATCGATTTTGACAAATTTGTTCGCCACAAATAAGGATGGAGGGGAAAAGTTAACTACCCTAAATATTGCTGCACAATAAAATTACGTTCTGAATCTTATTCTGCTGTTACTCATGAGCACTCAAGTCTGCTTCTCTATGGATATTCTAATACCAAAACTAATCTCAATTCGTAAGCTCGTTTTTGAGTACATAGCTAAATATTTACAAGCACCGTAGCGGTAGCTAGAGTGCTCGGAAACAACTTTATATTTGTCTTAACGCCCTCTACCATTCTGGAATTTCGTTTGTGATAGACGTGCTACTAAAAAAACATGTGTAACTTGCCTTTCCTGTTCCGGTTCGTAAAATAATACTTAATAGATTGATACATTTTCGTTGCGCCTAGGTATACCAAACTTCATTAAAACTGGTGCAATTGGTCAAATATTTCGCGTTACACACGCGCGAACACATACAGATCTTCATTTACTTAAAACCACAGTTTTGTGTTCCTGGAGGACCAAAACATGTATTTCCGTCAAAATGTCATTTTCGAAAACTTTTGAGATCACAGTATATTTCCATACTAGAAGTATGAGAAAGTAGAAAAGCGGTAGTTCGTTATGAAATGCGAGCTAGTAATGTAGACGCGAAGTTTATATTATGACTACTCCCAGTATGTACCTCAATGTAGCATGGAATGCGTAACGTACCTATATTTGTTTATTTACCAAAATGTCTGTGAGAAAACCTTTGTTGTGGCTGTTCTCCGGCAGCTTTTTAATATTAAAAGTGGCAAAATATAGCAGCGTCAGTAATAACAATTGTAACACTGTTCTATGTACGAAGGTATTATTATAGTAATTGTGTATTATTAAAATAAATTATATAAAAATAGCAACACCCGTGGGTCACGCCTTCCGGTTTTTTTCGTAACTCCAAATGTTCCTCCGCTGAGTCGGTCTCAGAATTGAGAGCCGCACCCTGAAAGAAAATCTAGTGAAAAAAATTGACAACTATACCGAAACACAGTCCCGAAATAAAAACACGCAGAAAAGAAATCCTGTTAGACGTTTGCGTCTAACTGCAAAAATGGCATTCGCCCTTATTCATACAAATCGATCAGCAAGGAAAAAACACATATCTTTTTAAGCGAAAGCTCTTTTTTATTAATTGTGGAACGATCCGTAATAATTGAAGCTTAGTTGCTAGTAATTTCTAAGAAGTGTATACAATCGTACGTTCCTACAATAAATAATCAATATCTGTGTTGTGTCTATGTAAAAATTAATAGTGTAAACTAACGCAATGTGTAAAAACGATTTCACTGAAACTGTTCGCTGGGCTAGCTTACGTAGGCAGGCGAGCGCCGCGGCTCTAGTTTTCGGTGGCAAAGCTATCAGCAGATTATGTTACAATAATACCAATAAATATTTCTTTATCAATTGGTCTAAAATATGATTACTTTTTTAAACGTACCTCATAAGAGTCTCGTCGTTAGCAACAAAGAATATATGACTAAAACACGGCTGATAATTACAATTTTTTGCTAAAAGACAGCCGATATTGTGCTTGGTCAAAAAGATTATCTGCTTCTTATTTGCATAGAAAAATTAATTCATTAGCGAAATGTATACACAAGTATAGCACTCAAGAAAGGCCATAGCTCAGTGGTAAGCGCGCGGGCTACTAATGCAGCGGATCCGGGTTCGATTCCCGGCCGGGTCGTTCTCCCTCGCAAGGCAACAGAAACCAGCGAGGTGGATTTTTCCCCAGGAAAAACCTCTCTGGAGAAGAAGTGCATGCACTTCCTACGATTTGGATCCCACGTTAAGCTGTAGGTCCCCTATGTCTGTCTATGCAAATTATTTATCGCCGCGCACCAAACGCAGACATAGGGGAGAGGTAGCCAACGCCCTGAATAGGGTATAGCACTATAAGAAGAAGATACACGAGTATATCACTTACATACAGCTTCCAAAGATCTAATTTTTATAGTCTAAGTATTAAAGACTTGCCGCGTTTAATTATAATTATATATAAAGATAATAAAAACGATGCTTTTAAGTAAATTGTGACTATTATCTTTTTAGGCCACGAAACGAAAGAAAGTAAAAACAGGCACTCTCAAAATTGTTCAAAAACTCTCGAATCTCTGGAAGTTTATCATTGAGCCTTTTTCTTAGTTAACAGTGGCGGCACTATGAGGGGAGTCTGAGAGGGTCCTAGGCCCCCAAAATTTTCCTGTGCCTCACTGCCTGTCCCCCAAAGACACCTTTTAAGTTTGATGTCCAGTAAAAGAACATTTTGTATTCGTATGCGGAAAATGTCTCTGCAATGTAATCTGATTTGATACATACATACATATGTAAATAAAATAACAATAGTAATAATTTCTAAATTTACTAAAAGTTGAATAAAATAGTTATAAAATCGATAATTCATCTGCTTTTGAAGTGCTGTCCTAACTAGCTCCCTCTGGGTCCCCCAACTATATTTTCTAGTGCCACCACTTTTGTTAAAGCTTATTTATTAGCGAATTTTTGTTTCTAACATAATAAGTGGTTTCGTCTTCTTTCTTCTAGAGTGGCTTTTACAAATATAGCACTTACATCTTCGTATCAAAAGTTCAGAAAAACAAATCCGCTTTTAGCCTTTAAGCACTGCCTCACTAATGCTAATTAGAGAAAATTAACATGGAAAATTAGTTGCTAAAAATTAAGCGTCTAAAATTTATGTGTGCCGAAAGTAAAATAATCATCTGCTGACAGCACAGTCTTCTCTTTTTTTAAATATATAAATATTTTAGTAAACACTGAAGCGCATTTGCAGCAAAACGGTCACGTTTTAGTCTGTGTGAGCTTTTCTTGCATTGCACGTCATTACATTATACAATGCACACAGGAGAGCAGTACTAATTCCATTTTAATGGAACGGATTAAAATGCGACCTAACCCTTAGTAAAGACATAGCCATTTGTACTCGCAGATAATACAGTCGCCATTTTCTAGGAAATGCTCTCGTCAGCAACACAAATGAGCATTGTACGATGTGGTTAAGTTCCTAGCAAGTTAATTTTGGGTAAACGACTAACACTTACACCTAAGTTCGTAATTATTTTAAGAACTTACACACTACAAAGATTTGTTTATTTAATTTTTTACACATCTTACTTTAAAAAAAATTATTTAGTGTTAGGTTGGTTAAGTACCAATAGGGAAAGTTCCCTTGTGCCATGAAGCACATAAAGCTTTCAGAAAGCTTTCATGGTTTCTAAGAGAACAATTCAGATTTTTTTTTAACGGAGCATAGACGAGGTGTGTCACCCGCAGACTTTTTGTTTAATGCTTTCCACAAATTTTAGTGGTTTTGAGCGTAAGTGCGTAATATAAAACAGCATACATTTACTTATAAACTTTATAGACTTCTAAATTAAGTAACCTTACATTTTACTCATAAGAAACATTCCTGTAATGAAAACCGTAAGACTTTCGTACATAATTTGTGTAATGAACGGGGTTGGTAGCGTTACCTTAAGTTTCTCTGAAATTTGATAAAATTTATTTTGCGAAGGTTATAAGCTAAACTTCTGCTTTCTGTGCGCATTGTACCAAACTTTCAAGCGATGGAATTCATTAGGAAAATAATTTACAAATCCGTAACTGTTCTGATTAAAGGTGAAACTCATCTTTTTGCAGAGTGGGAGGAGGGCCACGGCGGCCACTCGCAAAGCATGGAGGTGGAAGTTCGCGAGGCTGGCCCCCGAGACTCCACCGCACTGCTGGTCAACAATACTCCCACAAATCCGGGAACAGGTGAGTTGGCTAACGAATCTTTTTAATTAAGAAGATTACTGGATGTAAGCAGAGCTTTATTAGAGATCGGCTTTTCAGTATTTGTGTTCGATTGTTCTACAAATAAGAGTATTAGTAAGGAAATCGTGTACACCACTGTGTTACGATATTTAGTAATTTTTTTGGTACCTTCATACCCGGCGCGCGCGTCTTAAGAATGTGCTCTACTCCCGGAGAGAAACGCTTGTGACAAAAACGAGTAGAAACAACCCTGAAATACAATTTACAAATACAAACGGTAACAAGATTAGTTGAACTTAGCGCTTTTCCCCAGTTTCAGATGGAACGGAGATTTTTAAAACAGTGATGGACACTATTCCGGGAAAGAGTTTTAGGGGAATGTTCCCGGGAACATGATCATACATGGGAAAGTGTATTTAAAACAAATAATAAGCAATTCTATGCCGATGTATAAGAAAGTAATCAATAAAATTTATATTTTTATACTAACAAATAAACGTACATTACAGGAGTAAGCCAATATTCAAAAAAATAGAAAAATAATTAACAAAAGACCTTTGTAAAGTGACTAAGCGGGAGATTATCATCTGCTGAGAAATAATCTTTGTCGTTAACATTGCCGCTTCGGCTCTTCTATCATATTCTTCCACGTCTTTCGTTTCTCCTTCATATTCTTCCATGTCTTTGCTGTTGCTGTTTGCTGCTACATTGCTAGTATCAGCCCTATCGTCTGTTTGAAATGTGGATGCTAATTGCTGATTAAGTAATGTGATTCACACAGCCGTAAGCTTTTCATCCTGTTGACAAAGTCACAGGAATCCCTTTATGTAAGATTCTGTATTGTCACTAAGCAGACAGAGCTTAGTGGCTTAATATCTTGCTAAAGCATGTGTGGGATAGTTTTTAGCACTTACAATAAGTGTGAGTGACACTCCAACTTTGTGTATTTTGTGTAAACCTATAGCAACCTTTGAGATGGAGGATAGCGATTTAGACTTTCTTGAGTGAAATCAGATAATAGGGTTTCTATATTTGTTGTAACCTGATATGTTCAAAGTCGCATTGCATTTATGTGCTTTTAATATTGCTTGCTGCGATTACTCAGAAGATGTAAGCTGCATTGTGTTACAAAACGCTGGTTTATATTGGTTCAGCCTTTTAGGTATTCTTGTCCTGACAAATAATATACATTAGGATCAAATCCTTATCTGCCCCATTCTAAGTACACGGTCCTATTTGAGCAGGCGGAGCCTACAAGCCACTACTGATCAAACTCTTAGAGCAAATGCTTGTAACGTCAGACAAACTAGAAATCGATCCTTACCTAACCATCCTGGGTGTATCGGAATGACGCGGTCTAAGCCGAAAGTGGATTGTAATATTGACAGTTTGAGAAACAGAGGAAGCGCCAAAGAATTTATATTATATTGTTTATATTCTATTTGTTTAGAGCTTTTAGTTGTAATAACCACCGGTGTCATTGTTATTACATTTATGTATTCGTACTAGAACCCAGGCAGCAGAAGCACGTTTTATTGATGTGATAATTAATACATCTTTTTCGTCATAATTACGTGTATTTTGATAAAACTATCACGTGAAAAAGACTTCTTAATGTCACAGCCTAAATGACGTCATAAAATTACGTCAAAGTGACGTGATTTACAGACATCATGCAAACCTATATTATACTTCTAATATTGACGTCTTTATCACGTATATACAGACAAATATTGGTTACTAGAAGGATTTATTCTGTAAAGCAACAAAAACATAAAATTCTTCAAAAATTTTCTCGTAATTTAAATAGGCATTAACATAGATATAAAATAAACTTTATATTCTTCAAAAAATATTTGTTAATTTTTATTTTTTTTTTAATATTCGCTGTACATCATACACTGTCCATTTCTCATCAACCGGATCTTGTTGGCTTATAAAGCCTTGTGATACACTTCCTGGGATTTATATGGAAGCCTGCACAATACTTGCTTCTGCCTCGGTGTTATCCAGGATTGGGACACTAACGGTGGTCCTCCCCTATTGACTTCGTTAAACTGTACTCCAACGAATGCCATTAATAATACAAAAATGTAGGTACTTATTTATAAATTTTACAAACATACACGCACAAATGCATACTCTTACATATATTCTTAGGTGGTTAAATTAATCTAAGTTGTAAGTTAACTGCATATTATTACACATAACCAAATGTCTTATTAAAAGGCTTAAAACTGTTCAAAACAATTAATTAGGCGCGAAGACTGCACGGTGCACAATTGCCACCATTGGCCAGAAGTGCTACACCACGCCGTTTTCTTGTAATAAAAATTTGAATTCTTGCAGCTATGTTTGTAGATTTAAAAACGTAAATATCGAAAGTCAGACTTACACAAGCAAACAACGTTATTGATAGAACTTACTTGTGCAAATAACACCGAAAGAGATTTCAACAAACGCAATAAAACAACAATATAACACGTGAACGGCCAACGACATTTCGTAAGAGTTTGATAAATAGGAATAGCCGAATGATTTTCTACGTCTTCATAGAAGATGCTAGCGAAATTGGTGGTAAAGTTTAAAGTTTATGAATTAAAGTGCATACAGAAATATAATTTTAGAAAACAAATTTTTATAAATTTATTTATTTTACCAGAATTACATATTTAATGAGTATCTGTATATAAAATACTTAATCACTTTAACAATTTCTATTTATTTAAACCTTATACGTATTTCAGCATGTTAACATGCCATTGTCAAAGGTTATATGAAGGTAAACAGTTAGCGTTGTTATAGCAATAGAACTTTTTTACTTATCTTGGTAATCGTCTGCAGATGACTTGATTTCTTATTCCAAAATGTCCAGTAGAGGAGAATTTAACAGATCAATTTGCTCATTCATTAACGGTACAGTTTTTAAATGTTTGTGAATTTCAAAAGCTTCTAGTATATCTAATTTACGTTTATCATCACAAAAGTGTAAACATTTTATGGTGTTATTAGATGTCATTGAATGATTTTGTTCTAGTAAGTGTTTAGCGTAGTTGGATTTATGTGGGTGTTTGTATTTGTAACAACGTACGTGTTCTTTATACCTAATATCAAAATTTCTAATAGTCTGGCCTATATAAACCGAATTACAATGCGAGCAATTTAATTTGTAAATGCCTGATTTTAACAAATCGTCTGTTTTTGATTTTGCATTAAACAAAGTATTTAAGATGTTCCTAGTTGTTTTAAAGCTTACTTTATATTTATTTGTTTTGTTTATAATTTTAGCAATTTGTTCTGATTTCTCACCAAAATATGGGATCGAAGCATATTTAATTGTATCGAACGAAGTTAGGATATTCGGATAAATTTTTTGAATGGCTAATTTATAATCTTTTTCTTTAATTAATGTATCAATAAGTTTAGTATTATAACCATTACTGTATGCAATTTGTTTAATAATTGAAATTTCTCTATTATAATTAATTTCATCTAAAGGGACCGTCAAAGCCCTATGTATCAGAGACCTGTATGCTGCTAATTTATGTGTTTTATGGTGACAAGAATCGTGTGGTATTGTAATGTCTGTTTGTGTAGGTTTTCTATAAACTGAGTACTCAAATTTATTAGTTGAATTAATTTTTATGTTTAAATCTAAAAAGTTAATGGACTTATTTTGTTCAGTTTCTAGTGTAAATTTTATGTTTGGGTGCAAGCTGTTAATAAAAATTAAAAATTCATTAATTAAATCAAATGAACTATTAAAACATGCTAAAATGTCATCAACATAACGAAACCAAAATATAACTTTCTCAGATTGATTTGATTCGAATATTTGATCTTCTATATTTTCCATAAATATGTTAGCTAAAAGAGGTGAAATTGGACTTCCCATGGGTAAACCATCTTTTTGGAAATAAATTTTATTATTAAAAGTAAAATAATTTTGATTGGTGCAACAGCTTGCACCCAAACATAAAATTTACACTAGAAACTGAACAAAATAAGTCCATTAACTTTTTAGATTTAAACATAAAAATTAATTCAACTAATAAATTTGAGTACTCAGTTTATAGAAAACCTACACAAACAGACATTACAATACCACACGATTCTTGTCACCATAAAACACATAAATTAGCAGCATACAGGTCTCTGATACATAGGGCTTTGACGGTCCCTTTAGATGAAATTAATTATAATAGAGAAATTTCAATTATTAAACAAATTGCATACAGTAATGGTTATAATACTAAACTTATTGATACATTAATTAAAGAAAAAGATTATAAATTAGCCATTCAAAAAATTTATCCGAATATCCTAACTTCGTTCGATACAATTAAATATGCTTCGATCCCATATTTTGGTGAGAAATCAGAACAAATTGCTAAAATTATAAACAAAACAAATAAATATAAAGTAAGCTTTAAAACAACTAGGAACATCTTAAATACTTTGTTTAATGCAAAATCAAAAACAGACGATTTGTTAAAATCAGGCATTTACAAATTAAATTGCTCGCATTGTAATTCGGTTTATATAGGCCAGACTATTAGAAATTTTGATATTAGGTATAAAGAACACGTACGTTGTTACAAATACAAACACCCACATAAATCCAACTACGCTAAACACTTACTAGAACAAAATCATTCAATGACATCTAATAACACCATAAAATGTTTACACTTTTGTGATGATAAACGTAAATTAGATATACTAGAAGCTTTTGAAATTCACAAACATTTAAAAACTGTACCGTTAATGAATGAGCAAATTGATCTGTTAAATTCTCCTCTACTGGACATTTTGGAATAAGAAATCAAGTCATCTGCAGACGATTACCAAGATAAGTAAAAAAGTTCTATTGCTATAACAACGCTAACTGTTTACCTTCATATAACCTTTGACAATGGCATGTTAACATGCTGAAATACGTATAAGGTTTAAATAAATAGAAATTGTTAAAGTGATTAAGTATTTTATATACAGATACTCATTAAATATGGACTTTAACGAAGTAAAGCTGGAATTGATAAATAGAATTACATATGTTTGCATTATTATTTTTGTTTATAAATTCCAATAATTCGGCAATAAAATTAAACAAAAGATATAGCTTAAAAAGTTATTTTATGCAAACAAAAGATTTTCAGGGCTTATTTTCTAAACACTGAAAGGTATAAGTTATCAAGTGCCATTTTTTCTTCTATTTGAGAAAGATTATCTTACAGAAATAACTAAATAATGCGAATAATAACAAGTTACAAAAACACACGTAAATTTGTTCTAAAAAGTAATATTGTAGTCAAAAAACTGACGTCATATTGTAGTTGTACAACTAACGTTATATTGTAGTTATAAAACTGACGTCAATGAAACGTATTAAAGACCGCTCTAAGCTGGAGTTTAGATTGAACTGCCGCGTAACCTGCTGCCGGCGGCGGTGGCCGGCTTGTTGCTGTAGCCTCAAACGTGCTGCCATGTATTTTCGTTCGAGTTTGTTGTCGCAATGAGGTGTCAGCGGATCGTGCTGCAATAAAACAAACAAATATTCTACGTGAAAAAGGCGTGTTTCTATGTAATAATAAAACGGTCCATTGTTCAAAGTAAAATGTACTTTATATGTAGGTAATAGTAGTAGAAGCCCCACACTACTAAAAGTTGCGACAGGTGGAAGGCACCGGAATTTAATATTTAAATAGGTAAAATCTAAAATTTTCGATACCAGACTCTTATCTATCATCAAGGATTTTATTACTGTTTGCTTATGCAAAAGTAAGCAGTGCTAGTATGCTATTTTTGGTACGATTAAGTTGAAATACCATTTGCTATTTGTAGTGATGTCATACTTTTTCACCATTGTTAATAAGCCGTACAGAATTTGTTAGCACCATAATTATTATTATAAAATTGTTATTATTTAAATACATACAGCCGGGTAAAAATGAACTGAGATAAAAGGTATTAAATTGAGAAAAGCTGTCAAACATGTCATTTGCTTAATGGTTGCTGCCATGAAAATTCTTTACACCGACTTAGGTTATCGACGAAATTATACTCAACCGAAGCAACCCCATCGTAAGTTGTTCGCAAGATTGAAATGTGGTCGAACTAAAAATATTTTGCTGCGAAGAAAACGTAACAGCTACTTTAAAGTTTATGACTGTAACCTAGCTTAATGTTTTGCTCTCTGTTAAGCTTAACTCTGCGTCTCCACAAGAAGTTCCACCAAAAAGTAAGTGGTTGCAAAAGTTAAAGTTAGAAAATACAAAGGGACTGCAAAGCTCCTTTGCAACTTTGAAATAAAAAGTAGACTTTGGTTTAGACAGAATTAAAAATTGGAGATTTAAACTTTGAAAGAATTGTGTTTTAAAAGTTAATAAAATTTTCCTTTAAAATCGGTATTATAATTTTGACATCGAAACAAAACAAAACAGAAACGAACATTAAGTTTTTCGTATAAATAACTGCTTTGTGCTGGTAATTCCAAAATTTTTCTTTTGGAGTGTAATATAAGTCTTCAATATAAGATATTGAAAGTATTCTCTCGGTAAGATTTTCGATTTTCTTTATGATTTCTACATTTCCCTTAATTTGCAACTTCCAAAGAAAAGTGAAGGGCTCACGTATCCGACACAGTTACAAACGATAAATTCATCACGGTCCGCTTGTGATTTATGGTGGCAGTGCTCTGTTCAATTTGAGGGCGCTGCTACTAAAAGTGCAAATCAATTCCCACTACGGATCGGAACCGGTCGTTTTTGAAATGTACATCTGTGTGAAAACCACAACATAACAAACAAAAACAGAGTTAAATTTTACTGTATGCACCTACAAACCGTAGAGTTTGAAGAAGTCGCTTAGGTTAACTTGCAAAGCAGTAAATGTGAAGGTTGGAGTTTGCAAGTTTTTGTTGGGAGTCCTTGCGAATCTTTTTCATACCAGCAAAACCGACGTAGCAATTTGTAGAACCTGCTAAGATTACATGAATTACGACCATTTAAATTAATTTATTCCACAAAACGGGGGGTATATATATGTAGATTGAATGTGCGTAATAAATGTCGCTTCTATATTTAAATCACGATTTAACGGTTAAATCTAAAACGTATTTGACAAAGTGAAGGGTACAATTATAATTGACAATTTACCACCATTTATTAAAAAAATATCGATAAATTTCCTGACATAATATCTAACAAATGCTTGAATCTTGAAAGCTATGTACGTAGATTATAACAATTATCATATTTATGACAAACTCTACAATTCCAAGATCAGCCCTTGCCTTATTCCAACCCTCTGCTTTTATAACTATTATTCTCCACAGTAACTTCGAGATCCATTTATTACAGCCGTCATGGTTTCCTTATTTCAAACCAACTATTCTGGATATTCCTACATTTCTCGGTTGACAACAACTGCTATTTCTAAACTGATCCTTAGAAACATTATGCAGCTTATGGATTGCAATTTTTATTGCAACAAGCACGGAGCGGAGGACAATAATTGAATAATTCAATATTTTTCAAGACCACAATACGGAAGCTTTTAAAACTGCTTTAAAACAGAAACTGTCTTGCAACATAAATGCAATATACGACTTACTGTATAATATAACAATAATATTTCTTTAACCAACCATTGTACTAAGTATAGTATTTTGTACGTTAGCTTCTTTTTTCTAATCATTATAACTAATTTAAAGTTTAGAAACTTCAACAGTATTCAGACTATTTGCTTGTGCATTGTAGCTTTTAATTAATGGTTGTGCTGAAATAAATACTTGACGTAGTGTAATTATTGGAAGTATTATTACTTTACGGAAACAGAACGCTAGGATATACAGGCTGTACGAAATTATTGCTAATTTGGTTATTATTGAAGTTACAAATGACTAAAGTATCACAATTTTATGCGCTGATTACGTTGTAACGAAAAACACAATTAAACGTCTTATTTTTGGGTTTAAATCGCTTAAAATCGAACATTTGTGTATACTTTTGCATATTCTGAAAGAAAAGTTAAGTCTGAATAAAAAAGTTTTAATGCAATACTAAGTTCAAATAAACAGTAAAAAAGTTATTGGTAAAACTCTTTTTTGGCTAGCATCAAATTGCAAATTAAGGAAAAAACGATACTTCATAATTTCAACAACGCATTTTAGGGAAGTTACGGGAGTTTAACTACGCCTATAAATTAGTTCCAATAAAAAAGATATTTTTCATTTTCTGCATATTTTTGATAACTTTGATAAAGTTGTTATAACTATTTTTTATCCAAGGTCGTGAGCGCTTTAACTATCTTAGCGCCTCTGCGTAGACGGCGCGTGCGCCGTACGTAACCAACGCCTTGAGTCTGGAGCGGGCGGCTTGTAGCGGCTGGAGATGACTAGATTTAAATTTCAATCACTTACTCACTACTCACACAGTATGGGAAAGTATCAGTGATCTGTTTCACCCATTTTTGACCAGATGTTATTGTTTTCTAAAAAAGCGAAAACCTTACGTTTTTTATTATCTTAGAAATATTTGAAATTAGTGCAATCGGTCTACAGTTAATAGCATTATTTTTGCAGCCGCTTTTATAAATCCGAACCACAACCGCAGTTTTCAGTATATCTAGAAAAGTTCCGCTCGTTAAAATAATATTGCGTATATGCAACAATGGAGCAATGGAGCAAGTGTTTATTGTTTCAGGAATTTTAAATTTTCTGATTTAATACCATTTATTCCAGCGGCTTTTCCGGTTTTAACGCGTCTATATGCATTTCTACTTCATTTTGCTATAACGGGCCCAGGTATATGCGTATAATCTGCATACATTCTTACACGCTTATTAATTAGTTCTAGCGCCATTGGTTTAGGTATGTTGATGGTCATTAAACATGTTTGCGATATCTAGTGAATTATGAATTAACACCTCATCTTTATTAACTATTTAATTTTAATTAACAAATTTTATTTGAAAGGAATTGCAGCTGTGACTGTTTAGGGTTTCCTTAACACCGTTCCACAGCGTTTTTGCGTCTTTAGAATTTCCTAATATTTTATTCGCATAATACCTACAGTTAGCAGTTTTAATAAAGATATTTAAAATATTCCTATAGTTTTTATAATAATTATCGCTTTTACCGAAGTTACTAATTTTAAAATGGCGGCTGCTGCGATTTTTGAAAATTTAGACTTTAATGTCCATTTACTCAAAAAGTAATTGTCAGCATTGCTGATACAATTAAACATACAAATTGAGCAAAAACTATAACACTTTCATTGTTTTCTGGTTCAATTTAATTGTTCTTGCAGTCTAAATTTAATTGTTCTAAAAATCTTCTGGCAACTCAATTATTAAGTTTGTGATATAAAGCAGAAACCCCAAAAATTTGCATTTCTATGCCGAAATGAGAACATTATTTTCATAGTTAATAATAAATCTTAAAGATTCTAGTAAACTAATGGTAAAATTGACGTTCGCTGAACATTGTTCTTTACTGGGAGCTAAGATTCAGAAATCGTTCAAGTAGACGTCGCAAACTATATTATTCTGACGTAAAATTGCAGTGATTTATGTGAAAACGTATTGCGCCGAGTTCAAAACAAATGGAAGGCAAGTAAACTGAAACAGCTTGCCACCAAACGTAAATCGTAGATGTTTTCTAAAATTTGTTGCCATTGGTAACTGGTAATAAGCATTTTTAAGATCGCTTTAAAGCAGTTAATAAATTCCCAGTTTTAAATTGAGTGGATTAATAAAATAATTCAAATTCTTTAAAGTAAGTCGCTATTAGCTTTCTCTACGAAAAAATAAGCCGACAGAATTCAGTCGGGAGTGTCTATGGCTGTTTCAATAATTTATTAATACTAAAATAAACAGCTAACAATTTATCAGGAAGGCTGATATTTTGGCTAACGGAGGTGATTCCTCGATGTTGACGTTGACGGCGCTGAATATCGCTTGCGGGATGTGTTGGGAAGAGCTGTGGGCTTTCTCTGTCTTGTCTCCCCCCTCGTACAAAACGGACTCCTTTTGTTTAAGTAAACTTGTTGGCTTAGGGACTAATTTTTCACTGGCTTTGTTGTGGGTGTGGCGGCGTTGTGGCTAAGGCCATGGGTGACTAGATGTGACCACCCTGATGCTAGACCGGGATGTAATTTGAAAATATTACAATTTTCTTTTAAACATTGGAAGGTTCCTTCGTTTAAATCATGTAATTTCAGAATATCCCCGTTGTGTACCTACGTATTAACATACTCAGCGCTCTGACCCTCCGCTCCACTCGGGATGCGATCGAGGGCTGTTTTAGAAGTTGCACCACTCGGACTGGGGTCATATGAAATAAAAGACGAGGTTCGGCCCGTCAGAAAACGATAAGCTGAACCATCGGGTTACAATCATCTCGTGAATTTGATGAACCATGGCGAGGGGGGACGACCTCCTAGCACAACGACTATCATATATTTTCCGGCTGCGGCTTCTATTACGGCTGCCAAAAAGGCGGCTTTGTGACAAAAGCTTTTGCACGTTTTTGAGCCGTTCACTCAATTCTCTGCGAGAAATTTTGTGTTCCGATCCAGCGCTATCGCTTATCGATATCAGCAACGGCTTTTAGATTTTCCCAAAAACGATAAAGCAGTTAACGTGGAGGGTACAAAAACAGTGTAATGAATGGGCAAGCGCTTGCGCGTAAGTAGGTAACGTAGGACCTAAAATTTTTATCTTTAAAAATATGTGGCATATTCTGGTGACGCAGAGCGGTACTACATAGTAAAATTAAAGTGATCTATTCGTACGAAACGCTGAAAAATAATTATGATCAAACTTCAGCTAAGTTCGTTTGATCATTGAGTAATTTGTTGATAAACGCCATAAATAACCGCCAATAACTTTTTTATTATCCACTTTAGGTTACATCTGCATCAAAATTTTATATTCAAAATTTAATTTTCTTTTAGAATACTCAAAAATGCACAAAGTGCTTCATTTAAGAAAATGTTGTATATAACTCGTAAACGTGGCGTTTAATTGTTTCTTTCATTACAGTATCGTAATACTTTGCTAACTTAACCGACTTTGTAGCTTCAATAATAATGAAGTTAGCAATGGTGCTCAGATAATTTCAAACACCCTGTAGAAATTCGGCATTATTTGGTGGAAATATTACACTTATTTGATTTTGGACCGAAAGTGTTACTTTTCGTGAAAACTGAAGATTCTAAAATAATTTAAAAATTTCTTAAGCAACCGCTTAAAAAATAATAGTCAATTTGTAACGTTTAAGTTTTAACACCTTATACTGATCCCTCTCGATACGCGTTTTGTTCGTTAATGTGATGAGTTCCGCGCCAGTAAAACCGTCCCCTATTGAGAGGTTAAGGAAAGTATGCGATCAAGTTCTTGATGGTTTTCAGCTTGTTTGCATAGCAAGATATGGTTACAGCCAATAGAAATGCTAAAAATCAAGTTTAATTCTTATAGGTAAACTAGAAACCAAAGAAAAAAGGATCACTTTTTTAGTGTTTTTTTAATATCCTAAAAAAGTTTATTAAATTTAAACATAGTGCATTAAAAAAATATGAATTTGAAAGAGCATTTTTGTAGATCAGCGTTGTGATTACTAAACCAATATATTAGAGCAAAACCTAATCTCCACGAGAAATGCAGATTGGTAAAAGTTTTAAAAACTACTGTGTTAACATTTTTCCAGACAGAAATGCGTATTTTATTCTTTAATAATGAATTGTATTTAAATAAAATAATATTATATTCTTTAAAGTAGTAAAATGCATTGCTTATATTTATATTTATTGCAAACATTGTCATCAGGTTGAGGAACACAAAAATTGCTAAAGTCGACAAAAACTTGGGTAAAAAATGAGAGAGATTCTCTTAAATTAGATATAAAAATAATTGTTCCCTTTCTTAATAACACCGTATACAGGATGTCCCAACGATGCGAAGTTATTTGATAATATGCTGAACAAATTATCAAAAAGATATTGTACACGGGCTACTTGACAATTTTTGCACATTTTACAATTGATTTCGTTTATACAGGGTGTGCCACCTTAGAAGGGCATACCAAAATTATGTTTTTTCACACTGTATTTTTCCATATTTTTTATTGCTTCTCTGAATATTTTTTTGTTTTTGAAATTTGTGC
The DNA here is from genome assembly GCA_958336395.1 of Ctenicera cuprea. Taxonomy (NCBI): domain Eukaryota; kingdom Metazoa; phylum Arthropoda; class Insecta; order Coleoptera; family Elateridae; genus Ctenicera; species Ctenicera cuprea. The sequence goes on from OY284491.1 coordinate 23,204,259, forward strand.
GGCGTTGCCAAGTTATTCCACTTTTTTTTTTAATTTGACATTAGCAGACGTCATGGCAAAACCTGCGCAAGCCGTTTTTCTACAGATTGTGGCAATTAAACGACCAACAAGAATATGCTAAACTATACAAGATGTTCAATTTAAAATAACATACATTTTGTATGTCCCTTTAATGTGGAACACCTTGCATAAACAAAAATAATTGTAGAATGTGCAAAAGTTGTCAAGTAGGCCACGTGTACAATACATTTTTGATAATTTAATGAACAAAGAAGTTATCAAATAATTTTGGAACGTTGAAACACTCTCTCTATTTAATTTTAGAGTTGTATGAGAGAATTTAGCGGTAACATATTGTTTTAAAACAGTCGAGTATAAACTTAAAATACGCATTGTTCCACAAGATATAAACTTAGTTGTTTTGTTACCAAGATGTATTTCCAATTATGCATAATAAAAAAACGCAATAAATAAAAATAATTGATACATTGAAGCTTAAGTTGTGTGCAATTTTCTTTAAAAAATCTACGCAGTTAGTGTCAGCATATCTTGCAACACAATTTTGAAACTGAGTTTTAACATCTCTGTTAAAATATAAGTTACAAATTTGTACCAAACAAATATCAGACATTCTTTACAAATTTATATCTTGTAGTTGCATTGATATTTAATTTATTTAATTTGTATCTATAAAACACTGCTTAGCAACAGTAGTCTTTCTTTAAATATTTTTTTCTAAATTTAAAATTAATTGCGTTTTTACTTTCAAACAGAATTGCTGCATTTTCAAAATCGATAAAAGGGATTTACTGACCGCGGGATGACTGCACATTAAAATTTTTACAATTCGAGGTTTTTGCCACTTGAGATTTTCACTATTCGAGATTTTCGCTTTCGGTATTTTGTTTTTCGAATACTAGCTATTCGAGATTTATGCTTTTAAAAATTTTTGATTCGAGATGTTCACCGAACACCCAGGCAAGTTACTTTTATAAGTATAGTTTTTAGTTCGCCCACGAGCACACTTCCAAGGGATTTAGGAGCCATTACCTACTTCTGGGAATAAAATCAAGTAGTTTAGGGAAAAGTATTACTTATTTCTCTCGCTGATAAATAATTAAAAGACGTAGGTAATAATTAAAGTTTAATGTAGATTATAACGTTGCTCTGAATTTTTGTCTGCATAAAACTATGTTAGCTTTTGGAGACACTTTTTATTATTTTCATACTACAGAGGGGCTAGGAAAACTCCGGCCACTTTTCTGGCGGCGGTCAAGAGATAGCGCTTTGGTAAAGAAAAATTAAAATAAAATACTGGCAACAACGCAGAATCCAAGACGTTTTAGTTGTTTTGATTTAATATGAGGGGTATTTAATAACTAAAACGTCTTGGATTCTGCGTTGTTGCCAGTATTTTATTTTAATTTTTATTTACTAAAGCGCCATCCCTTGACCGCCGCTAGAAAAATGGACGGGTATTTTCCTAGGCACTCTGTACAATTTGCTGAATTCTTCTTAACTTAGTTTCTGATTAAAGGTTAGTTAAGACATTTACAAAATTAAATAAACTATGATGAGCAGATTAAAAATTAGAATTAAACTGCGAATGAAATTAATCACGAGAGTTTATTGGCTTGAACATACTATCTGCAGCGCAAGCCCGCATGCTAGATGGAAGCCCACATTTCGGAGGGATGTAATTTTCTACAATATTATTACAAAATTTTATTAACCTGTCGTCAGCGGCCATGTTTAAATATATTTCTGTTAATTACTGAATACGTACCTAAAAAAAAGAAGCTTTTATGATAATTTAAAAAAATAGTTCGAATCTTTATCTTTGTATTCTGTAATTAAAACTAAATTCTGTATTTTTCAAAAACTCGGATCGGCAATTACGAAATCTGCGTCATATAATTTTTGTATGTGCCACATTTTTAAAGAAACATTGTGGATAGCTTTCTCAAAAGCAACAATTTTACTAAGCGTAGATTGTAAGTTTTCCGAAAAATGATAAATAGAAAACTGGTTTAGTTTAGTGAGTTCTATTACGGGTTAAAATTTGCACGTTATTCAATAACACCCTGTGTTATTGAACTTAAGATTATTATCTAGTTCAATACATTTTTTTATGGAGACATTTTGTAAAAAATAATGTTACTAAATATTAAAGGAAGTAAAAAGAAAAATATATTTAATAAAATCTAAGGTACAACTTTCGCTCACCTAAATAATTAGCTTAATAATAATAAAAATGACAACAAAGATCGATGCAGCATTTATCTTAAAAGAATGTATGTAGAGCAAATGAAACTGTTTTAATGGTCCATTTATTCTGCACCTAAATTTTACTACTAAAAGCGTTAAAGGCAGAACATTTGCAAATCCACAATTTTTGTGATTTTTAGGCTAATGGGCGGATAAGAAACTGTGTAAAAACAAAACTATTTAATTTATTATAAATAAAACAATTCGCAACTTCAACAGGTTTTTTATTTCAGCTTTATACGTATTTCAACGTGCTTACACGTCATTATCAAAAACAAGATTAAAAGCAAACTATTGGTGTTGCCATAGGAACAATAAATTTTCAAAACTTGATCTTGGTTTTCTATATCTGCGTCCAGATGACTTGATTTCTCATATAGAAAACCAAGATCAAGTTATGAAGATTTACTGTTCCTATAACAACACCAACTGTTTACTTTTATTTTTGCTTTTGATAATGACGTGTAAGCACGTTGAAATACGTATAAAGCTGAAATACAAAACCTTTTGAAGTTAAGAATTGTTTTATTTACAATAAATTAAAATGAACTTGCACATAGTAAAGCTCGAACTTAGAAATAAAACTATTCAAGCACATATCACCTTCTGTTCAGGTTTTCAGCACCCAAATGGGTAAAATAGACTGTATTTCGTACGCACATTCGACTAATAATTAAATTTTCTATACACAGTCAAGATACAAATAAAGCAGGGAACAAAAAGGAAACAAAAGTGAATTCGACAACTGGAAAACGAGTTACTATAATCGATGACACATACTCATACCTTCTTCACGACAGTATTCTAGTCTCTTCGTACTCTTTCACATATGTATCTTCCTGGCAGTGATCGTTGGACGTTTAATAAAATACGGCTCTTATATCAGCCTGGCTACTAAATCTTTAATTAAAAATGTAATTATACTAATTATTATATTAAAAAATTCTAGCAGCACATAAAATGTGTTGTTACTGCTTATTTAGCTTTATCCAAAATTCCCGCCAAATAATTATCATATTACTTTCAGATGGACCAGTGGTGATAGTCCGTGCCGAGGAGGTGCTGCTCGTGGTCCTGGTACTTACTCTCTGGGTAGCTGCGATTGCCTTGTTCTTCAATCGTTGGGGAAAGATTCGAATGCTAGAACCCTATCAACCAAAATTCCAACAAGCTCATCGACCTTCATGTCCACTAGCCCCTTTAAGTCCACCGGGAATCACTCCCCAAGTGAGCACTGTGCAACGGCCTCAGAAATCGATCTGTGTACGCTACGGAAGACTTTAGTATTGCAATTTCTAGGCAAAATGATCAATATCACTATTAAACAATGAACAGTTTTTTTTTGACAAAATTTGAAATTCAAAACTTACTAAGAAAAAAAGATATGATAAGTTTTTAAATTAGCATGCCATAACCCCACTATTTGCGTCATTGATGCCACCTTTTCGTTTATCCCCCATAAAAACTTATAAATATGCAATTGACAATAAGGCAAAAACAAAATTGATGGTTCTTTAATGTTGATGAAAACATCTTGAAGGTTTTTACTTCACATAAGTCAGACAACAGTCTTGCACAATGTAAATCAATTTTGGTTATACTTCAGAGGACGCCTATTTAAATATATTTTTAAATGATTCTTGTGTTAATAGTGAATTTGGTGCGTTTGCTAATTAATATTAACTACACGAACCTTTTACACCTTAGAAAAGCTAGAAATATGATGCACCAAACCGTTATGAAGTTATAACGCACATAGCACGCACAAAGATCGATTTCAGTTTTTTATTTTCTTTTATGGTATTATTTCGCTCTTAGGGATATAGTACTCGTATATATCTAGGCTATTTGACCTAATGTAAAGTCATATTTTTGTATTAGGCTTACAATTTCATATCGAAGTAAATTCAGAAATAGCAATCTCATCAAATTTGAAGCAATAAAATAGCAACCGTGACATAACACACGCATAGTGCGAATGGCGAAGTATACGTAATAAAAGTAATAAATTTGTACAACGTGACAGACCTTGTCAATTCTGAACAATGTAGCCTTATCAAAAATTACGAAGGCCATTCCGTTACACCAGGTGAATACTTCAGAACATAAAATGACCGTTGAAAGGCGATATATGGACTTGACCCTACTCTAGAAAATGTTCTCGCTTTTGAAATGGCATCGTTCTACTATATTGGCTGTATCTTTTGAAAGGAGTTATATAAAAAAGTAGAAGAGTAGCAATTAATGTGATAAAAGGGGAAACTCAACGGTTTCCGAAAAATTACAGATAAAAATTTTCCTGTAACATATTTAGGATCTCTGAAAAGACAACTGCACGTAAAGCATTAGAAATATTAAAGTAAAGATAATTAATTTATTAATAGCGGGACCCGTAGGCTACGCCCCACTTTTTTTATTATACAACAGCTATGTCGAGATGAAAGACATGTACTGAAAGCATCTCGTAGTATTGTATATTTTTGAACACGCAAAGAGGAAGCAATCATGAAAAAAATACGCGTATTTACTAACTAATTACGTTAATATTTATTATTTTGGAGTATCATCCACATCCAGCGAGAGAAACATCAAATAATCTTTAATATAAATGTACCCACTTTTCATTTAAATTGGCGCCGTTCATAAGCGTTCTCAATTTTAATTTTCACATTTAAACTTTTTAAACTATAAAATGCTGGAACTTTTTTTTTGTGGTAGGACAGTTAAAGAAGTCCAAACGACTACTCACTTTTTAGTTATCATCTAAGAAATAAGTCGACGTATCTAACTAATGACATTGACTTCTTATGTAAATTATTCGTAAAATATACAAGGCTGACCATTTGAAAACTTTTCAATGATATTATAAAATTAAGAAGAAATATTGAGATGCGGTTACGGTTATGTGTTAAGGTAGACACAATTTTAGGCATCGATAATGAATAATAATTTACCCCCTCACCCACAACCTACTCAGTTTTAAAATCTTAAATAGCACACTACCACATATGTAACATTAAATTAAAGCTCTAGAAAAATGTAGTCTTTTGCCGCTAAGAAAACTAAAATCGGTTGATTCGTTTTTGAGTTATTAATTAGAAAGTATTTTGATTGCGTAAACAATGAGAGCCAAGTATTTAAACAAATGCACTCATTTTACTACAGTAGTTATTTTATTTATTACTTTAAAGATGGTTCATACTTTCTATGCAAGAGTACAATTAATTTTCATTTACGGAGTCGAGATTCAATGTGCCCGCCCGGAGAACAGCGGCTGCCTTCAATCAAAGGCACGCACATAAAACTTGTGAGAAATTTTTTGGGTAACGTGGGTCTAATTGAAATAAAAAACGTGCAGAAATTGGTGTTGAACGAAGGAGCGCAAATTGAAGTTTTGAGACAGTTTGCAGCAAATCCCACTAGCTCATTACGCGAGGTTTCTGCTCTGGCTAGAATTTTACTCGGTTTGGTCCATTATTCGTACAAAATGCAGATCTACCAAAAATTACATGAAGATGACTTTGATCGGAGAATGCAGTTTTGCGAGAAAATTGGTGAAATGGTGAATAATGATCCAAATCACTATATTTGCTACTGGAGTGATAAACCTCACATTTTTAAAGAAGAACATACTTAGTGGCCTAAAAAAATAAATGTGCAGAAGGAAATTTAAAATGACAATTTTTTTGATTAAAATAAGTGAGAATACGTGGATTGGCAGAGGAGAATTAACCGAGTGGCCAACTAGATCTCAACATCCTACACTACTAGATTATTTTGGGAAGACACTTAAAATTCATAGTTTACAAGACGCAGCCAGTTAATATGCAAAATTTAAGAAAGAGAATAAGAAGGGAAGTTTAAAGTTGAATTTGAAAACAAACTTTACCTTTGTTTAAGAAATAACGGCGAATATTTTAAAATTAACAGTAGTGTTAAAGAAGATACTTTGAATTTTGTTACTAAACAAGTTTATAAACTCTATGGTAACGAGGTGTTTTTGTTTAAAAACTGAGCTCTCATCTTTTACACAAGAAAAATACTTGAATATCTCTTCTGATTCTCGCAACGTTACAGGTGAAAGCTTTTCAAATAAACACCCTGTATAAAACTATAATGTGCTAAAGTCATTGCACGTCAAACATCCCTATCCTGTAGAAAAGGTCTAAGTTTGGCGGAGCGTTGCCCGGCGTCGAAGTTAAACCATAGCAACAGAAACAGGCCGACCTTAAATAAATGTTAAAATATATAAAATAAATATGTTGTCGTTTGCCATTTCTGTACATTGTTTTTAGAACCGTTTCTACATACTAATTAGAGAAGTAAGTTAGTGAGGCGCGGTTGAGGTAAAGTGAATTTCAGAAGGTGAAATTACAGAAGTTGTGTTCAAAATTAACATTGTTATTGCAATATTTTTATACTATTTGTACATGTACGTTGTACGGGCTGTAGTATATAAATTCCTTGTTTATTGAAAGTCCGTTCTTAATTCTTATTAATGATGATTGCGAATGCGTATGCCAAGTTCAGTTAGGTTTGGTTAGTCTTATCTCAATTATTGGTTTTTAATTGTAAATGGTAATGCATCACCAGAGGGCGATAAAATAATTGTAGGCAATAAAAAAGCATTTTCAAATAACCGCCCTCTTACAATCTCAGCTGCAATGCAATTTGTAAGATTTGTAATATTTTAATATGAAAATCACCGCGCGCGGAGTCGTTTGCATGATCTAGACCAGGAATCACAGTAACATAAGCACACCATAGATTAATAGAAAATGATTACAAGCGAGCATCTATCTCTCCGCGAAACTGTTTTCGGTATTCGATCCCGTCGCCCGCCAGATAGAAGTTAATGCGGATGGAAAGGATCCGTAAGCCCGACAGTATGTACTAACCGCGGCATCTAGCTTATGAATGAGAGATATCATCAAATTTAATTGCAGTTATACATACATAATTAAGTGTAAGCTTATTTTTCTCTTTTAAGTGGGAAAGTGTACTGGTACGACACAGACATGTACATACGAATACACGCCTTATACAATGATCTGGTTTTTAGTAAGGAAGGTCAGTTCCCACTGAAACTTAAGACAGATAAAAGGGATCCGGATTTATTATATAAAATACTGGCAAAGGCAGAAAACAAAGAATTTAATGTCAGCTCAAATCACAATCTAGAATAAAACCTACCTAACAGAAGAGCATATACAGTGAGATATCTTTTTTAAGTACATACCAGCTATGTATACTTTTATAAAAAAACATGTCAATGCTTTGTTTTACTGCAATCTGTAGGCAACCAACTATACACTACATTTCCAAGCTTCAATTTTTGAAAAGAATAGTCTGCTGTGGAAACAGTAATCAAATTGTTTAATGTCAAATTAATAGCAATTAAATGAGTATCTGTATATAAAATACTTAATTACTTTAACAATATTTATTTATTTTAACCTTATACGTATTTCGGCATGTTTACATGCCATTGTCAAAGGTTATATGAAAAAGTAAACAGTTAGTGTTATAGCAATAGAACTTGGTAACCTAATCTTGATAATCGTCTGCAGATGACTTGATTTCTTATTCCAAAATGTCCAACAGAGGAAAATTTAAGAGATCAATTTGCTCATTCATTAACGGTACAGTTTTCAAATGTTTGCGAATTTCAAAAGCTTCTGGTATATCTAATTTACGTTTATCATCACAAAAGTGTAAACATTTTATGGTGTTATTAGATGTCATTGAATGATTGTGTTTAGCGTAATTGATCTATGTGAGTGTTTGTATTTGTAACTACGTACGTGTTCTTTATAACTAATATCAAAATTTCTAATTGCCTGGCCTATATAAACCGAATTACAATGCGAACAATTTAATTTGTAAATGCCTGATTTTAGGAAATCGTCGGTTTTTAATTTAGCATTAAACAAACTGTTTAAGATGTTTCTAGTTGTTTTAAAGCTTACTTTATATTTATTTGTTTTGTTTATAATTTTAGCAATTTTTTCTGATTTGTCACCAAAATATGGAATCGAAGCATATTTAATTGTATCGAACGAAGTTAGGGTATTCGGATAAATTTTTTGAATGGCTAATTTATAATCTTTTTCTTTAATTAATGTATCAATAAGTTTAGTATTATAACCATTACTGTATGCAATTTGTTTAATAATCGAAATTTCTCTATTATAATTAATTTCATCTGAAGGGACCGACAGGTCCCTGATACATAGGGCGTATCAGGGACCTGTATGGTGCTAATTTATGTGTTTTATGATGACAAGAATCGTGTGGTATTGTAATGTCTGTTTATGTAGGTTTTCTATGAACTGAGTGCTCAAATTTATTAGTTGAATTAATTTTTATGTTTAAATCTTAAAAGTTAATGGACTTATTTTGTTCAGTTTCTAGTGTAAATTTTATGTTTGGGTGCAAACTGTTAATAAAAATTAAAAATTCATTAATTAAATCAATTGAACTATTAAAACATGCTAAAATAACATTTTATTAACATAAAATTTGTGTATTGTTGATATTTTATGTTTTTAAAATAATAGTTTTATTAAAAAAATTTTGATATTCAAATAATTTTGCGTGTGTTCATAAACATACTCATTGAACATAACCTAACACTATGAGGAATAACCTTTCTCTCTCTATTATTTTCTGTAGAGTTGGTTGCCTATAGATTGCAGTAAAACAATGCATTGAAATGTTTTTTATAAAAGTATACATAGCTGATATGTATACATAAAAGTAAAACTCACTGCAGCTTTTATATAAATATCTCCTGTTTAATATTTTGTTGAAAAACTGTTTTAAAGTTTATAAACAAGTAATTTACTAGTTTTTCTCAAAATGGGTTACTTGTACTCTCGGGTGTACGCGAAGCAAAGTACGACGTCGGAGAAAGTCAAAACCTAGTGTTGGTATAATGTATATTTTATACATTTTTTTTATGTCAAAATTTACTTGATACAATGTAGTCAAGTACAGCAGTTAAGAGTTTCATGAATTACTGATTACAAGGGGGGGGGGGCACAGGGGCTGTTTTCTCTTGTAACTCCATAAGGAAGCGTTTTCACACCCATGTTTATTCGAACTATTTTGATTAATTTGATTGGCAAAGACTGTAAAACTCTCTAAACATGTTAAGGAAACACTCAAACCTTTATGGGAAATATGTTTTTTTTTTATTTAAATTTATTTTGGAAACTTTTGAATTTAACGATTTTCAACAGTGTATTTTTGTATTGAGATTTTTAACTCGAACGATTTATCTCATGTACGCCCCTGGTTAATTGATTTAAACGAAAACAAGAGAAAATGGCAATTATTTTCATCAATAATAATATAGCCATACAAAATTTTCATCAAATATTTCAACATGGGGCGGAGATGATCTTATGATCTGCTATTTGCCTTGAAAATGTTTACTATCGTTTTGGTAACATTTGGTATTTGCAAAATACAGCACCCTTCCACACAAGAAACTAAATACCAGAAACGTATTTATACGGCAAAGCGATCATCATCAGTGGTAAACTGACACTTGTCATGATGATAGCTTTGTCGTCAAAATATGTATCTGGTATTTAGTTACTCGTATAGAAAAGTGATTAATGTTTCAAGTGTTGTTGTTCCACAGTTCGAGTGTTCACTTTTTGTATCAAAATAGTTATACTAAACTTTGTTAGACTAAAATTAGTTTTGCCTATGACATGTTAAAAAACTGTTATTAAGATACTTTAAAAATTATTTTAAAAAGAAGGAGCACTTTTATAAAAAGTGTTGAGCAACATCGACCTAAATTTCAAAATTGCTCCAACAGTTAATTAAGGTACCAAATGTCTAAGTCCTGCTGGTACACCTAAAAACATCAAGCTCCAGAGAAAGGTTCGTGAACGCAGTTTTTCCATTACTTCCAATTTATCAAAGCAGCTACAATAAATCAGCAGTAAAATAAAAGCTTCAATCTGCTCTCTAAGCCACAATAAGACGCTGTCCGATAAGGAGCATTCGGTAAAAAACAGCTAATCAATTAAATTGATATCCAACCAGCATAGTCGTTGGTAGATAGATTGTAGGTTTCATTCTCACCAATTTTCCGGCCAATTATCCAATTAATTACATGTTTTTTAGTATCAAATGAAATAGATGAAGTTTTAGGATTGGATTTAAAAAAGCTTATTTCGTGTAAACGTTTCCACTGAACTACAAGATTTTGTTTCATCTAAGGATGCAATACTATAAAATTTCATATCGCCAGAGGATTTTTATAAAACATGTATATGAAATGTCGTCAAAAGGGGTTAAGTCTTGACAGGGGATTTTTGCAAAAGGAAAAGCATTCAATTCAATGGATTCTGAACATTCTTGTCCATGAAATTTCAATATTGACAATTTGAACAGTGTGAAACGTAAAGATAAGAACATACTGTTATTATAGTTTTGGTGATAGGCAGAATTTCTCTTTGTCATATTGTTGATTGAGATTGTTATCTTAATTGCCTAATATTTTCTTTTGGTGTTCGGTTACCAAGAAAAGAATTAAACCATAATTAGTTAATACAATCAACTATCATCATAAGCTCGTTAAGTTAATTAGCATTTATCACCTAATAGCACAGTAGCGGCTCGTGATCCTTTGCTACGGGAGGGCGACACAAATTAAAAATATAGAAACCTTATTTTTTAATCAGGAACTTGCACCGATACGTAACCGTAACCATAGATTAATAACTCCTTATTAATCTATGCCGTAACCAAAAACCGTACCGCTAATTATTGGCGAAATTTACCGGCATTCTTTCGTTCTAGAAAATGTGAACTGGTATTTACGTATTGTTCAAATAACACTATATCGTTACTTTAATATTCCGTTACTCATTAGAGGGTAGACCAAGTTGTACCGTAAACTTGTCTTAAGTAACTTTTTCAGAGCAAGCTACACTAACTTATGCTGATTTGAGTTATGTCAAAAAGGAAGAAACTAGTGAAGTTTTATAAATAAATATTAACATATGAAACTAATCTAGAATCTAGATATTGTAAATTCTAGGGTATTAAAAAATTAGTTAACATTGTAGGGGATAATGCGAATCCGATTACAAACAAGGTCCACCATTGCTTAATAAATTTCCCAGTATTTGCTAAAGATGGGACGTTCGTGAACGATTCGTTCGAAATGAACGAATCACCAAGGTGACTGGAATGCATCAAATCAACAAAAAAAAAAAAGGTTCGTTCCTGGTTCACTTACCAATATTACGCAAACTTTGGGGATGGCCCTTTTAGAACCTCATGTGTTTACATTTATTCGGAGATTTACCAATTTGTATTTAAATTAGTTCGGAGATTAAACCAAGTTTTTAAGTGATTTCAAATTATTCTCGATTTGCTGCAACCAGCAGTACAGTCGTGCATCCAAGTGGTCCAAGTTTAATAAAAATTACTGAATCAGTAAACGAATCGTAGTGAACAAATCACTTGATATGGATTCCAATGATTCGATTCACCAAAATGATTCGTTTTACCCATCTCTAGTGTTTGGTAACTACGCAATATAACTTTAGGGAAAAGCCTGAAAAATTTGATAGCATAAAGGAAGGGAGAGCCTATCAGCCTTGCGCACGAACATCAGCGACACCTACTGGTGAGTTGTAAGACTTTCGGCGTGAAACCACTGCTAGCAATAAATAACATTTGTATTGTTACTGTTTTTAAGTTTAGCTTTAAATAAAGAATAATATTGTTAAAATTACCCCTTCTCTATATTTCACTTAATTTTTCGTAAATGTATTGTTGATGTTTATGTTAAGCACAGATTTCTAGATGGTTAGTTGTCATATCAAATTTTAAAATTTAGTTACCTGGTGGTGCTGATGATGATTAAGTTGCACAGGGCGGATAAGTAAAGTGAAATTTTTTCTTTGGCACATAAAAAGGGCACTTTCTACACGTGGCACCCCCCCTCTCTAAAGATAACGTTTTTTTACAATTTCTAATGAAAATCGATGACGAGAATAAATATACAAAAAAACTATCAGCGCTCGTTGCCAACAAGCATTAATATATAACTGCAAAAAATATCCCACAAAAATGGAAAACAGCAATAATATGCTTATGGACTTATGGTACAAGAAGGAAAACAGGCTCAACTGCCAAAATTACAGAGGGATATCATTATTTTGTGTAGCATACAAGATTTTCACTAACATTTTAAGGAAAAGAATAAGGGAGTTCATGATAGAGATTATAGGACTTTGGGAAAGGTAGATCAACGATCGATCAACCATGCGCGGTAAAACAAATAACCAAAAAGGAATGAAAATGCAATACATCCATTTACCAGCTGTTTGTTGATTTCAAACAAGCCTACGATAACGTAGATCGTAAAACCTTCTACCGGGTGATCGTAAAAAACATCTTTCAGAGCAGGCCATGACCGTGTTAAAGTTGGCAATACTTAATATAAGCCAATTGTCAAATGTTGACAGTTGTAAAATTTTACAGCTGTCAACATTTGACAATTGGCTTATATTAAGTATTGCCAATAAACACCTCGGTCATGGACTGCCGTGAAAGATGTTTTTTACAATCACCCGGTACTTAGTGATAGAAGATCTCGTTATACTACTAAAACTTGTAAATCTAACTACAATAACGATGGATAAGGCAAACTCCCAATTTAAAGTACAAAACAAGCTAACAGACGATTTCAGCACATGCAAAAATCTACGATAAGGTAATAGTTTAGGAAAACTGAAGAGAATTCACGATTTACCATACCTAGTAAGCTACTTCACAATCCTAAGATTAAAGTGGGCCGAACATATGATCAGAATGCCAGAAAAAAGAACTTCTAAAAGGATATACAAGGCACATTTCGAAGGAACAAGGGCCAGCTGTATGCGAATTGCACTAAGATATACAAGAAAATAACAATTACATATATCAAGTTTTATTGTAACTCACTCACGCGCATTAACGTTTTTATAGCGTTCCTACAACTAACTAGAACATGACATAACCGTTTTCGTGTTTTGTTAAATCGTACAATTTAATATTCACTTTCAGTGAGAACAAGCTACGGAATTTCACTCGGAATTTGCGTGCTCGTCACACACTTTTTATTTATTTCGAGCTTCACCTCGTGGGTGAACTGCTACTCATTATTTTTGTAGTGTGTTATAGCTGACTGCTGTTGTATGTATGGAATGTAACATTGCCATCTCGCGGGAAGGTTTATTTGTACAATAACATAAATATCTGATAAGTAGGCCCGCCAAATGCGCAGCATTCGTAATCTGTTTTGATTCTTACCCCACATTATCACGGCACGAGTCCCTTACTGAGAAGATTTGTATGTTTTATCTTGTCTCATTTTTAAACAATGGTGCCCCTATTGGATGCAAATATCTAGACTTTCGCCACCTCGCAATATTTTATAAAAACATCGCTCTTCTGTAGTGAACGTTAAACTTTAGAAAATTTAAGTAATTTTAAACTTTCGAAAAGATCAGTATGACATTATGGAATATTGTTTGCTTAGCGTGTTTTCGAGGAACGCCGCCACCCATGTTGCTTCCTTTACGAGCCGTCACAGTATTAGCATAGAACTGTAGTTTCGTTAACTACAAGAAGCTACCACACCAAAAGGTTTGACGTTCTTAGGAATCCGATTTCGGAAACGTCTAATAGAAATCGTCCCTCAAGTTGAAGAAATATCTCGTCAATATATAAGAATTTTTTCAAAATTGTAAAACACTGAATTTATCCCTTCGGCTTCAAAAATAAAGCGGGTCTGGCAAATGAGGAAAAATAATATTTGAACAGCTGGTACTAAAATTTGTTTGAAAATTTTGATTTTAGAAATTTGTATTATATCCACTTCCTCAATATCATTGGTTTCAAACGTGGCCCATGGCCATCATCGAGGTAAACTTGTTTTTGTAGAAGAGTATAAAAGTTAAATGTAGTTCATATAAGAATTATTGTTAAGTTTGCAATTTATAGTCCAAGGTAAACGATTGCTATGAGCTAACACTGATCATATCTAATTGGATGACACATTGCTAAAACCAACAAAACAAGTAAGTTATAAAACTTGCTTTTATAAAACACTATACTTTTTCTAACAGCGCTAGTGACAAACCTCAAAAGACAGACCCAATTGACGCAATAGAAAAGTTATACGATCTATAATTAGCCTGAAAGGAACTTTCATGGTTTAATACTTGACGAGGGTAAATTTAGAAATACATTAAATTTTAATTTTTTGAAGTTTGAGCTTGAGTATTGTGAGAATAAAATGTTTTATGAGACCTGCATCGAGACAACTGAATTTAGTACAGGAATTTAAATTTTTGTCATATTCAACAAAATTATTATTAAATTTTTAGGCTATTTAGACTAGAACAGCTTAAATTTTATTATGTATTTTAACAGACTGAGTCAATGTCTGATATTGTACCATAGTTTCTGCTTTAGTTCCCTCTAAAACGTTTTTATTCGTTCTTGAATAATAAAATTTATTTATTGTTTTAGCAAAGAATGTCGTTTTCCAAATACAACGTAAGCTGTTTGAACGATACGCTTTACTCTGGCCTAGGATCACCTAACGCAGCGAGAAGACCAAGGCAAAATTCAGTGTTCGTGGGGGGTTCAGTCATGACATTCATGAATCCACCAAGAAGGGCCAAATCTGCCATGGACATCCAGCACCTGATTCTGAACGATCCCAGTCCAACTTCAATTTCAAGTTGCAATTCTATGTTGCCTATGATTACGTCATATCGAGATCGAAAACCTTCTATCACGATAGAGAGGCCGAGTTATCCTGGTCGTCGAAGACCTTCGGTTGCCACAGACCGTCCACTGCTACCGCAGCACCTCTATGCAAGAAATCGTCGGCCTTCGTGTTGTGGTGATAGACCTCTTTTCGGACGTCATCGAAACTTTATTAGTTTTGATCAACCCGCCATAAGTTTAGATCGAAGAACGTCCATTACCATAGAAAGGCCTCCTTACGTAGTACACCAACCAACTGTGAATCTCGAAGCGCCCTCTGAGTCCCTTGAACGGCCGTTTTTCGTAGTGGATCCTCCTTCGACTAGTCAAGAATATCCTCCTACCAACATAACAGATGCACAAGCAACCCCATTGCCTTTCAGGAAAATGTCTCTTAGTTTTGAACAACCATCAGTAAGTTCGCAGCGGCCAAGACCTCCTAGAATGGCAACAAGTTTAGACATTAACTCAATTAACTTTGCAAGACGGTCTTCTATGCCTGATCCTGATCGCGCATCGCCTGTTAGTATTCACCTTGACGAAACAAAAATTACAGCACCACTTCTTGAAGGTTTGAAAAGTTCCGATGTGTGATAATGATGTTTTTACACTAGGTTTGTTGTTAAGATTTTGTATTTGTTAGATTATTTATTGCAAGGCAATTAGACTTCTAACGACATTTTATTCTGTATATGACATTAATTTTCGGCTAAGACCTCTTTGTTATTTGACAAATACACCCAGACTTTAGCAGTTTGGTTCTTGTTATTTCTTGTGAACCCAAGGGAATAACAAGACGGACCAAACCAAAAAAATCGGGGAGTATATCTTAAATAACGGCGCAGTCTAAGTGGTAAGTAAACAATACCATGCATAGACAAGGAACCACGAAAGTCTCAAACAATGTATAACATTTTTTCTTAGTGGTTCCTGTTATTGAAGTGATTGTTGACAACAGAATCACTTCTAGTTTGTGGTTAAATCATGTTGAGAATATCTGTGGTGTAGTTACCTTGCGGCAAAATTAACTAAAGACGAATTTATGTTTCACGATATTTAAGTGAAAAATTTGCGCATATCTATTAAAACACGACTTTTGTACGAAACAAAAAACCTATTTGCTCTTTTCGACTTGAAATGGTTAACTTATTTTGAATATCTGAAAAGACTATAAGGTTGAATGTGTTCAGAAGTAGCCTTTCTTGAATGCTCAAAAAACGATGCACACTTCAAACTAAATGTCAAAATTGTTCTCAATATTGCTTTAAATAATTTTAAAAGAAGAAGAAGCAAAGTCCGAATCGATAACTAATTTTAATGTTCCATTTTATGTTACTGACCTAAATATAAAACTAAAAAGAACATGTAAGTGTACTAACATACATAAGATGATAACTAAAATATCTAAAACAAACCGACGATAAAAATAAAATAAGTCTTATCTCGAAGTTCAAAATTAATGTTTTTAAATTTTTTACATATTACTGTAACCAAAATTTTAACGTAACGGGTCAAACTTTTCTAGTTAAAATAATTATTGAGTTATCATTTAAAAAAAATGATATTAAGTCACATCTAATAAAATAAACCTTGACAAGAAAGTGATTTGAACCTTAAAAATTCTAAATTATCTGGTACTTGGAATTTCTTTAAAATAAATATCAGAAACGTCAACTAAAAACAGACGCAAGAATTAGTGTTTGAGAAAACAATATTAAAATACTGCATGGTAGCTTGTGATTCGTTTTTAAGGCACACTATCGAGATCTCGCCTGCTATAAGAAATAGAAGGTAGGAATATATTTGTAAAAATTGCTAAATTTGATGCTCAAAATAAAACTATTGATTTGTTGCAGCGTTTTTTTTTTATTAAAAATTTTTTAAACACATGTAACTTATTCTACAAATTCTGTATTTTAAAGTCGTTAAAATCTTCTTTTGTACTTTACTGTTTGCGCAAATTAGAAGCATGTTATCATTTTTTTAATAAAGTAAATGAAAGTTTTTTCTTTAATTATAGATACATTTAAAATTAAAATAAAACATAAAGTGCTTTATGTTTTGAAAGACTATAGGTAAAGAGTGGCCTTTATCATTTTTTTTGCTATTCTCAGTAATAAAAACTTACAAGCAAATAACGAAAATCATTTTTTTTAATTTTTTATTCATAACTCTAAAACGAATTGCGCTGTGACAAATTTTATTTTAGATTATTAATTACTATAAAAATACCTGAAATTTAGCAACGTTAACTTTGCCAAATTTACACAACCTTTTGTCTCTTATACCAAGCAAGATCTCTATAGTGTGCCTAAAAAATGAATCACACTCTAATATACGAAACATACAAATGGAGTAAAAATGTTGATCAGTTCTACACTTCAAAAACAAAGCTGCAAATTAAAATTTAAAATAATACTCCATATTTCTAGTTTTTACGAATTTTTATATTACACATAAACAGCAATAATACATATATGTAGTTATTTCAGCTTTACATTGGAATTTATTTGCAAAAGATCATTTGTTGCAACCCAATTACAAAAAACGTCAATTATTTTAACAAACTGAGGTTTTATTTTTGAAATAGTCGCTCACGAATGTTGTTCTCTGTTGGTTGAAAAAGTTTAAAGTATGTCTACACTAGGTTTTGTCAAAAATCAAATAAGAGGCCATGCTTACTTCAGAACATTTCTAGGCAATTCATTATTCTTTATCAAAAGTTTATTGGTTTCAACACAAAAAATCCTTTTAACAATTTTACCAGTATAAGTAGAATATCTAAGAAGAAGGTATTGTATTCACTTTACCACAAGAAAGTCAAAACAGGGTTAATATAGTAGCAATACCACCCAAACGACACTGTGAGAGAATGAGACTGGTCCGCCAACAATTAGAGGAAGAGGCAACTAAAATGTTTGAGCATTTTTTGAAAACCAACCTATACGATTTGCGCTAACGTTACATCTCCTCCGTTTACCCTCACTGCCAGTTTTTAGTTATTTGCAAATATTTAAAGTAACAAAAGAAAATGTTTTCTATCAGTTGTAGATAACGTTATAAGGTGTGAAACGTTATGCTTTTCCAGATATACAAATAATTTAACGTCACTAAATTCCTGCCAAATTAAAACATAGGGTTTTCCGCGTCTGCGTACATAAAATCGTAATCTTGGGGTTAAATTACGTAACTGTAGCAGAAATTCGACATAAAACTTAAATTTTGATGAAAAATATAAATTTTTAACGTTTCTGGCTTGGGTAAACAATTACCGTCTGCAAAGTATCGTTATGGGCAATTAACTGAATAGCGCGTGATTGAAATTTCAAGCACAACATGCGAAGTTTGTTTAGTGGTAACTATGGAAATATCAACTATCTGGCAAATATTATTAACGAATCATACTTGTGCAGTGTATAACATATTAATAAATACAGAGCGTGCAATAGAACTTAATAAAGAAAGCGGCGAAAAAAAAAACGCTTGTCGCAGATTAATACAAAATTTGCGTCAGTGCCGGATTAAGAGAAATCAGGGTCTTAGGCAAAACTTTTTGTTCGGGCCAAACTCCGTTTAAAAAAACAAGTGTTAATCAAAAAATGTTTTTTTATTACAATACATATTACAAATCAATGTAAAAAGATAATATTATCATTGTCATATTGAATTACAATAAAAATCTTTTGAGTATTTTTTAGCAGAATGCAGTACCAAAATTATATTCAGCTTTTATAAAATACAATTTATAATTTCCAAATTAAAAAAAAAATGGCGGCAATCGCAATTACAATCGTAAATTGATTAATTCATGTTGTAATTAATCTAGCAGCTTACCCAAATATCTACCAAGAACTACAAAGTAGTACTATTCGTTTTTTATCGTTATGACGTCTAAAATTGACGTTTTTATTTGACCAGCATTTAAACAAATTATTATACGAGACAGTATGTTTGAGAAGGATTGGGACACCTTGTATATACAGGGTGTTAATGAATTGTAGGGACAAACTTCTAGGGCTTGCAAAACACAACAAAGCAAACAACTTTTGTTAATAAATGTGTGGTCAAAATTGTTTCCTTTAGAAAATAGAGCCTCTTAAAGATTCTTTAAGAAGTACCTGAAAGTAGGCAACCCAAATTGCATTTTCAATTATTTTGCACAGGTCACAGGAAATTTCGTGTGTAGAAGCTGGGGGCGACATTTTGAACATTTACTATAGTTTTGTTAATTTTTGAATTAGTTATAGTAAATTTTTCAAATAGTTGATTTTTGCTTTGTAATTTTGGTTTTTTCTGTAGCTTAGTTTTGAAACATTTTGTTAATTAATTTTTTTAAATTTAATTTGAATTTGAAAAGTGGGAAAGAGGGCTTTATTTGTCCTGTATTAATTTCCGTCGTTATGGAAACAAATAGTAGGTAGTAAATTGAGTTGCCTACATTTAGGCGCTTCGTAGAGAATCTTTGAGAAGCTCTATCCCTGAAAGGAAACACTTTTGACCCCACATTTATTAACAAAAGTTGTTTGCTTCGTTGTGTTTTGCAAGCCCTAGAAGTTTGTTCCTACAATTCATTAACACCTCGTATAATAACAAGAAAGAATGTTTACATCTTTCTTTCTCAAACTAGGTAATTGCCTAGTTTTCCTACGTCAAAATGCGACTCTTGTTTGCGTTTTCTATCATTAATTTCTAAATAATAATGTTTAAGAATCAATAAAAGGAACGAGTTTTTTTTCTAAACCGTCTTAATTAAATTTTTGTGCTTACTCTGTATTTTTGTTCTTACATCAAAACCATTGTTCTAAATTCGATAGTTATTTACATTATAAAATATATATATAAAATTGATTTACAAGTGACTGATCAGTTAATAAAAACAAGTTAGTGCTTTATAATCTGCTATAAATTTGTGACCTATCTTGGCAATAAAAGCGACCATAATGGACTTACAGAAAACAGTAAAAGCAACATCGCAGTCTTAAAATACAAGAACCTGTAATTTATTACGCCAATTAAAGTTGGAACATAAAATATAATTTATTTGCTACCTGTTGATCAGAAAGAAAGAGTAATCATAAATTATTATTTAAACGATACACAATTTTTGAAAACTTGTAGGTTTTATTATCTTACTATCTTGTTTATTACCCCGAAAGCCATAATATATCAGACAGGTCAATTTTCATCTTAATTTACGTCTCTTGTGGCCAAATATTTTGTGAATTCATTACATCCTAAATTCAATGCTTAAACTTTATTAAATATCGCAAATTGAACTATAACTTTGAAAGGGCGCATTCTTCTCCACTTTACATTTATAAGCCATTTATAAGCTATCTTCGAATAATTTAAATTACTTTGTTAATTGCAAATGAAATTCAAGTTGCTTATAATACCAAAACAAATCAAAATAAAACGGCAAAAGAAATTACGTTTATTGGAGACGTATACAGAAGACGATATTCTGTAGCTAATGGCAACTTAATCCATATTATTAATATTATTCTTATCTAAAATGTGATTAATTGTATCCTAATTCTACTGCTTGTTGCTTTAATAAATTAAATATTGCAGAAACCAGAAGTGTCACATAAATTTTTTCAGCCTGTATGTTACATGGCAGTCACTATGAATACTGATTGTATTACAAGTACTGCTCATTAAAAAATGGCATAATTAATAATTCCAATAAATTCCAAATGTAAACAAAGCATAATATTCAGGTTTATTTTTATGCAAAAATAATTACGATTCGAGACTTCCAAACTTCAAATTATATTTAAATAACCGTTCTTGTTTTCCTTTTGGTCTAAGTAAACTATTTTTCTTGGATTGCTTTAAAGCGTGTTCGAAATGATAGACTAAGGTGCATATGTGCAATAGATAAGCAAATAATCTGGCATCACTCCATCCGGTATGTACAACAATAATGTTATTAAGTCGATCAGCTCAAATAAAGTTCATGTACTAGTTTGGATATTGTAAAATGTGATATATTTATATATGCTTATATAGGACCAAATATAGGGTGCGTTGGTCAATTTCTTACTATGTAGTAGGTGTAAGCACATGATAAGGTGTTATAGTATGTGTAAACAACTATATTTTTTATAATAGTAGATAATATAGATAATTCTGTACAGAAAAATTGTATTATCTGTACGTACTTAATGCTGAAATTTTTAAGACTTGAATATATAGATATTTTAAAAGTTTTCACTTAGCAAATTTACTGTAGTTATATTTTTCACAAATTTTATATGCTGTCTGCCTAAAACGTAAGTGTTAGTAAAGATTCGGGTGTAAAGAAACATAATATATTAATACAATAACTACTTCATATTTAGCAACTTCTGTAGTATCTAAGTAGCCACGTTCGTAAGCTCAAATATTGTAATTCTGAAACCAACAGCGACCTACGATAGTTCCACGTAATGTTAATAGATATTTTACATCGTAATGCTATAAATTGAACAACGTACCTACTCGACTAAATTGCAATAGATGTACATAATATATCAGTATCTATTACTTACTAAAATTCCTTGTTTTGGGACCTAAGCTAGATCGTATTTTTAGAAGCATTGAATTCTATTTCCTATCATCATTAGTGCGTAATATGTATTACCTTCGTGGTATAAATAACATTGTGTACGTACTATATTTACGAACATATAGACCAATTAATTAATAATGTAATTAGCAAGTGATAGAACTAGCAATTTTTGACTAACTGAACCAACATATGTATATTGAGAACTATAATACTGCATAATACTATGATATTGTTATATTCTATCCATGTGTTAAACATGTACTAAAACTGTTACTAGAGCGAAATACATAAAGTAACTATGAACATCAACTATCTTTTATTGCAAACATTTTGATTTTCAAACAACCTTTAATAAAAATTAGAAAAACTAAAACAGTAAGAAAGAAACTAAAGTATTTAAAATAGAAATAAATAACGTATCTAGTTTGCACTGAAAATTAAATGTCGCTTCTGAGCTTATTTCACACAAAAATGCATAAAGTCACTTTTGAAAGTATTTCTAAATTTTATGAAATAATTCCAAACGCGATATTTAATTTTCACTGCAAAACTTGATAAATTATTCGTTTCTATTGTGTTGTTATACAAGTACACCTCTATGTTTTTACTATGATGTAAAATTTCCAGCTTAAAATAGCGTAATTTAAAACGCAGAAGAGAAAAACACAGTATTGAGATCGCTGTGAAGCAACAGAAGATGACTTTGCACGTATATTTACTTTCTAACACCTGTGTCAACTGAAAAACTACTCCAAACAAATTGTAAAAACGAATTTTTAGTAGTTTGTACTCTATGTAAATAAATTTGTTAGCTTCCTTCTGTAAACCTACCACAAGTTTTACCGAAAAAGAGGGAAAGGAAGAGAGCGTGAGAGAAGTATAAAAGAAAAGACGAAGATAGCATGCTGAATATTTTTGTTTCAACCGATATTAAAATTTAGCAACGTACTTTAACCAAATTGTGCCTACAACTTGGTTGTATATATTGTTTATATTGTCCACTCGTAAAATTAATTGTAATTAAACAGCGTGAGTCAGCGGATACGCCTTCTTTTACTTGTGTGTAGCTACTAGGAAAAAATTTGGCCTTGAAGTTATGTTTTTGAGTGCCCTCTACCCAGAGCTAAGCCAAGTGCAGGTAAAATGTCTACGAGTACTAAGCACAGAGCACTTTGAAAAATTTGCTAATGAGTACAGAGTACAAGTACATAAGATAAAAGTACTCTAGTACTTGTACTCAAAATGCAATAGAGTAGAAGTACTTTTTTATTATTTATTTTTTATAAGAGAAACAAATATTACAGCAATTTAGTCTTTTTATAGTAGATAATAAGTGAAGCTTGGAGCATTTCGTTTTGTGATTCGCGGAATTATGTAAACAAACTGATATCACTTTCATTTTACACATGAACACGCATATTTTAATAAGTGCATATTCACAATAGATACATCTTTTACTACGTATTTATTTATTTTGCTCGATATCACTTGTTTTTTACTTTTCTCTACTTCCAGTACAGTATTATTTTCATGACAATTTTCAAAATTAAAATTTTGACGGAAATACATGTTTTAAACCTACAGAAACCCAAAAAAGTGTATTTTCAAAAATGCCTGCCTGTGGGTGGGTCTGTATGTGCATATGTATGTGTGGTGCATAATAAGGATAGCTAGCGAACGGATGGGTACGATATCGATGAGCTTTGGAATGTAGGGATATATCAAAAATTCATTGACAACGTTTAAAAAAATCACAAACCGAAAACAGAAGTTGGACATGTTTCTTTCCTAGCATATTTTCTAAAACCAAATTTTGGAAATTAGAAAGCAGAATCTGATGCAAAGCTTTAGGGAAAATCCAACTTTTGAACTCTCTAGTTTTAAAATGGCAGCCGCTACGATTTTTGTAAATTTTGATTTTGGCGCCTTATTACTCAAAAACAAGTTGAAAGATCGGGTATAAACATTTTACGGTAATATCTCCATAGAAAAAATTTCAAAAAGTTAAAAGCTATAGAGTAAAACAATTTTCTAAATTTTGGATATTTTCTAGAAAATATTACTCAAAACCTGACCACATGTTTAAGTTTTGTAAACTCATACAGTTTAAGGTTTACAAACAAACTGTCATATTATTTAATAGCTAAAAATAAGTATACTCAAGTTACGTAAAAATGCTATTTTCTTACAATTTTGGACATTTTCAAAAACACATTCCTTTAAAACTGCCCACTATAAAGTTATTACACTTTTGTAATGATGAACGTAAGTTGAATGTACTAGAGCATTTGAAATTCACAAACATTTAAACTCTGAACGTTTAATAAACGAGGAAATTGATATCTTAAATTCAATATTATTGGACGTTTTGGAATGAAAAATCAAGTCATCTGAACGCAGATATAAGATAAGATAATTTATTGATGTTTGTGATTACATAAAATCTTACATAAGTCAAAAGGATATAGTATTATAGTAAATACAATGTAAACTATATATCGGTGCTTTTATAAATTAATTTAATGAGCAAACTCATTTAAATTTTAAAAAGCATGATTTAATAAATAGTTTTTTATTTTAATTTTAAATTTATTAAGTGGTAATTGCTTTACATTAAGCGTCAATATGTCGAAATACGTATAAGGCTAAAATAAGAAACCTGTTGATTAAGATTGATTTTATTTACAATAAATTAAAATGAACTTTAACGAAGTAAAGCTAGAACTTATTAATAATGTAAACTACTGTTTTAATAACTTTAAAATTATGAAAGAAAGTAAGCTGCTATAATTTAAGACTAATTTAAACTTGTAAAAAGTTTAACACGGCGATATTACATAAGAAATTATTTTCAAAATCGCTTATTATCGTTGTAGACAGTTACTAAAACTGTAGCAAATAACAATTTTATGACTACTATTAATAAATCGTGACCAGGGCAAAGTGATAACATCATGGGTGTATAATATGTCCATTAAATTTAGTTTTACTGATATACTAATCAAATCAATTAAAGTGTTGTGTGAAATAAAAATAGGAAAAATAAATGTCAAGTTATAACAAGAACAGAATTAAACGCAAAAATTTGCCATACAATATTACTGGCCGATTCTTTATTAATGTAGGCATATGTCAAAGGTCTGTCTAAGCGTTCAATTGCACATGTTCTGACTACTTTGGTTGAGTTCCACTTGAAACATCTCCAGGTGAGTATTTCCTACTATTTTTATATTATAATTATAATTGTTTGTTGTAACCAAAAACAACACTATATATTAAAAAAACAATGTATTTTTGTACATGTACGTATTAGAATAAAAATCTTGCAAAACATTTTATGATTAGAAATTTTTGCAAATGTACCATACTTTTTTGCGATATAGAGCGCTAGTCTATATGTCTGTTAATACATTCCTTGGCCTGGAAAATACAACCATATTTGTATTTAAAAACTTGTGTATTTAATCCAGTTTAAAAACGCTAGCACCAGTTATGATTGCAACCTACATGTATTTGTGTTATTCAGTGGTGAGCTAAATTTTAAGCAAGTGATAAGCTTGTTTTTTATACAAATTTCTTGATTTAAAAATTTTTAGTCTTGTTTGTGTTCAATAACAGGTGGGTGAAAATAATTGTTAGAAATTTTAGTATACTACTTGGCTATTGTTTTTGCTTATTCTAGTTAAAATTGATTGATCAGTGGCGGCGTAAGTGGTTAAGTTGAGGAAGAGCTTTATTTTATGACACAACTTCAATATAAATGCTTGTTTTTCCATTCGCAAGACATTTATACACAAAATAGTGCTGATTTAGCCGTTTAGGCTAACTGTTTTTGAGCTAACTGCGTTTTGCAACATGAAAGTAAAGAAAAAAATTAATTTTATTACATTTTGCCCATTAAATATATAGGTCGTTTTAGAAACGGCAAGGAAAAACCACGATTTATTTTAAAACATTTTTTTAAATTTAAATTCCTGTTTTGGATTTAAATCGATCGTCTTGGTTTTTTCAATAAAACTCCAGTGTATAGAATTTGTTGTTTTAGAACGGAAAGTGAGAGAAATTTTTTGTTAATTAATTTTGATGTTAAAGATTCAGAATGGAATTCACATGCCAGTGCTTCAGTTTAAACTTGCAAGGATTATTGTATACCGACCGGTTACGATAGAAAAGTATGATTAAAAATTCGAAATTAGATAACCGGTTTGTTTACGGTCATTTTAATCCAGGATTTGCACTATATATAAATCACGGTTTAAATTATGATGCAAATCAAGGTGATTAGCACAAGCATTTTAAATTTAAGTTTCTTGTTTTTAGAATATTTTCAATACCGCTTAACTAAATTTCATATTTCAATTTAAACTACAAGTTTTAGAAATTTTTTGGAAATTTAGTTGGTATTTCTTACATAACTTCATTACAAAAAAAAACAAAGATAAAAAAAATTTAATTTTAAGTAATGTACGATTTTGATTTTCCATTGAAGATGAAAATAAATCATCCGTTTTTATTGTAAAATCGTTTATCGCTGTGTTAATCTAAAATCCATTTTATTCAGGAACGTAGGGTGTTTGCAAAGTATAAATTGCTGTTTTTCTAAGGTAACACGTTTAGGTTCCGCGACAGTGATTTGCTGTACTAGGTGTGATAATACTAAAAATCTTTTGCCGTCAGAACACAAAAGTGCAGTTATCTCAACAACATTTAATCTGAAAGAACGCTTTTTTGAATTTGTAAAGTATGGATCACGAAGTTTCCAAATTTTTATTTATTTTTGTTTGGTAAATTCTAAAATCTAGAATACCCCCTTTGATATTTTTCGGAAGGACTCCAGTTCTGGAGCTCCCCCGTAATCGGCGTCTATTACGTTTGTAACAGTAATTTTTTGCGTAATCATTTTGCGATCCATAGTTCAGAGCAAAACATGTACCATAAATCTGCGCAAAAAAATTATATAAAAAACGTAGCTTTTTCTCCTCTTGCTCCGCCAGTGATCAATCGATTTTGACGACAATAAGTAAAAATAACATAAAGCTATACTAGTAATATAATCCTCTTAAAGTTTTAAACAATTATCCATAATCATGACGGAGATATAAGGCAAAAGGTGACTTTTTCGTCTCACTTTTCGGACACTGTAACTCGCTTACAAAGCGTGTTATACAAACTTTTTAATTTATTTTCAACTCGTAAATCTATCCTGTAGGTGCGTTATAGAAATATTTTAACGTTTTCTTGACTGATTTACATACGCTGACTATTTTTTCAATATACCGTAATAGAATATCCATTTCTTACTCACTCCAATTCAAAACAAATAATAATATATTATATATTAGTAGTTTAACACGTGAAGTTAGGGGATAAAGAAGCAGGATAGGGTGGTGTTAATTTTAACATGGAAGTAGAAATTGTATTATGCAATCGCGGTAAACTTTAAGTTTGGTTAATAAACAAACATTTTAAAAACTTGTTCCACAACTCAATTCATACTATTCGACACAAAAGTCTTGTGATGCGGAGTAAAATAAATCACAACCACCATTAAAATGAACAAAAATTGAAATAAAATGAAACTAATAGGTTAACATGTTTTAGCAAAAGTTTGCTGGTATTAAAGGAATTTCAACATAACTTAAATACTGACTGTGGAATTTACCGTAAAGATTAAACGACTTTAAAAAAGCTGACGCGGAAAATGCATTCAATGTTATCAGAGTATAATACTTAGTGTAAAAAATACCCATATACAATATCTATATAATAAATTCGGATCCCTTTCGCCTGTCTCACCTTTTCCCGCTACCGGGCATCGCTTCTAGAAGCAGCATCTATACATGTCAATTATATAAGGCTATATTCGTATGTACCGCTAATTTCTGCGCCAATAATAAAACTGCGTTTCCGGTTACGGTCAGATGATTGAAGCGCGAAGCGCTGTTATAAGCTACAGTTTCAATGTACACTTCGCGGTGGACGCACTCACCCACCTACAGAAAGACATTTAAAAAAAATCTGTTTTTTGGGTTTGTTAGACCCCAAAATGCGTATTTCCGTTAGTATCTGATATTTGAAAATTTCCGTCAAATCATAACTTTCCTTACCTCAGTAGAAGTATGTGAAAGTAAAAGAAACTGCACAGATAATATTATTGAAATTGTATTAAAAGCAGTATTTATAAGAGCGCTAGCAATTTTAAGAAATATAAATATTTAAAACAGGAAGGCAAAAAGATAGGAAAAAATTACATTTTAAAATCCAAGACGGACAGAATA
This sequence comes from Ctenicera cuprea, assembly GCA_958336395.1. NCBI lineage: Eukaryota > Metazoa > Arthropoda > Insecta > Coleoptera > Elateridae > Ctenicera > Ctenicera cuprea. The sequence goes on from OY284491.1 coordinate 23,232,156, forward strand.
AGATCAAAAAAAGTCACAAAAGTGTTATCAACAAAAAAAAATATTCTGCAACAAAAAAAATGTTTTTGCAATAACAAGAGAGACTAAAAGCTACTACAATACCAAATATAATACAAAAAATAGATGTAGTGGTAACAGTTATTTAATAGGTAAATTTACAATGTATGCTGTTGCTAAAGAAAACAATAACTTTCTATACGTTGTCTGAGGGCAAGCTGTGACTATTGTCAGTTAATATATTTTTCAAAAGATCTTTCCACTTTAAAGAACGTCACTACAAATTATTTAAAATTTGGCGTTCTACTAGTAGTTGTGTTAAATAAAACATATTTTATATTTCACGCTTCTAACAAAAGTGGTGTTACAATAAAACAGAGCCCTTCTTAGCCGATTTCAAGAGCACGCGTGTATACGCAAATTGAGTTTCTTTTTTTCATTGCGGTCAATTTAATTTTTTACTTTGATGAAAAAATTAATAACAGTACTACCAAAATTGGCATAGAACGAAAATAGACGTGACAACCTAAATTGTAGCCATAACCCAAGTAACCTAGAAATAGAGAAAATAATTGAAAACACCTACAATCGGCACTGTGCGAAAAAACACATGGTATTAATTAATGTAGTTTTGCCAAACCAAATAATAATAATATTCGGTCTTACGGACATGTAAGCAAATAGGTATTTTCCTAAAAAGACCTCAATGCAACTGCATTAGCTGCATTGGCGTGGTTACATTACTGTGCACACATTCAGTACATGTCGTACATCTGAACACAGTTTATTTATTATGTTTTTAAAAGATTATCAAAATAAAAGTGAGGCGTAGCCAACAGGTTCTGCTAGTTATTACTTAAACTTGTTTTTCATAACAGTTAACGCAAATATAGATTTTATTTATTTATTAACAGTTGTTCTATTTTGTGCTCTTGCTGAACTACTGAACTCTTGAATTTTTATCAATCTATTCTGCTGACCCTTGCAAATTGTAACGGTTCATCACTAAGTTATTGTTTTAATAGTTTGGTCGCCAGAGGTAATTCTTTCACTTGTTTTAAAAATATACTATTTCACATTATGCACAGCAAAACACAAATTAATTATTTTACTACCTCAAGGCAACATACTCGATGCATTAAATATTTTGCTTATTTTAAAGGAAAACAAGCAGAAGCTTGTATTCAAATATAATACCCGCAAAGTTAATAATAGTCAAAATTGTTTTACTGGCAATTGAGTTATAAATAATCATCTAATTATACACATAACAAATAAATAATGACTAATAATCCTACTAACACTACGCCAATGCAGGTGCAGGCAGCGTCTGGCAAATAAAACCGGTATAATAAATTACATTTGCTGATGCATAAGGAGTTGGATTTTACAAGAAAAATGTTTTAAATAAAGACCGGACTATTAGTCGCAGAAGAGCGAAAATTGCGTTAAAATTCAATAAGTAAACAAAAACCATGGGCCTACTCAAATCTATTAAGTTATGCGTGAAATATATTGGACAAGAGAACTAATTTTGGGATGAAAATTTAGAAAAAGTTGTACTGCAATACTTAAGTTTTTTATTTAACGGTGGTTTTCTGTTTTTGATGAATGTTGATAGTTCAAACTTGTTTTTCTTAAATCTTTCTCGTTGTATTATTAAATTTACACGTTCTATTTTTAATAATTCGTGGATGCTGTTTTACATTTTAATTAAAAAATATGTTTTTGCAGTTTCATAAAATTGTTTTGACCATTCATATTCTACGCTTAGGAACCCTGTTTTATTTTATTTTACTATTACCTAAGCTTCAATTACAGTTGACCAAATAAATAGTAACTACCTGCACAAGCTAGATTAAAGTCAAACATATGGATGTATTACCATTCTAAGCTGGCAGATAATTCGTTTCAAAAGTTTAGGTATGCGCCAACTACACATTTAAAGGTATTATGAAAGAAATAATTATTAATTGATAACCCGGACTATAGTTATAAACAACGTTATAAATGTACTGGCAAAACCCGTCAGCCATGCCCCACGCTTTTTAAAATAATAAATAAGCTACTTAAGTTGGTAGTGCAGCAGACCGTGGATATTTGTCTTAGTTTTATAAATTATATAGAGATGTCTTTCATTCTAAATAAATCGATTTTGAAAATTTTGTCGCCAAAACTTGGGAGGGAGGGGAAAATTTAAGCCCCCTAAATATCGCTGCACCTAAAAATTATTTCTGAATCTTATTCTAGAATTACTTACAAGTACTTTACCTTAAACAGAAATGTTTTATGGTTCTCTGTTTATTACTAAAAGTGGCATAAACTTACGTTTTCAAAAATTCACAGAAGGCGTGACAGAGAAATTAGTGGACTGGAATACGAATCAAAATGTAGCCCATCCTTAGCTCTATAAACTTACAAAGTTTAAAATATGGGGGATTATAATCCCAAAATTAATCTCGATATGTCAACTGATTTTTGTGTAAACACGCGCTGAAGCTAAATTCAAAATTTTCAAAAAATCGTCCATTTTCAAAACAAAGTAACAACATATTAATGTGTCGCTTTTGGTAATCGGTAATTTTATTTTGTCAATTCTTCTTATTATTTACATGCAGTGTTGCCATATGAAAAACCTTGTTTCTACCAAAAAAATTTACTAGATTTCCAAGTGAATAATTAGATATTAAGTTTCTTTACAAATTGTTGTTATATGAATTACTCCCAAAATTAATTATTCTTTTAATTATTAACACAGGAATCTGTCCGCTGAGCTCGAAAAATTCTGGGAGTTAGTAACAAGGCTTTTTCTAACAGAAGCTGATGAAAAATACACTGTGTAAAGAAAACTACAAGAAATTAGCCCCCGGTTTTATAAAGTCTGTTAAGGAGGTCGAAGTACTTTTCCTGGTTCTTGTGTGGTACCCCCGATGCCGAATTATGCGCATTGTTTTTACGATTGGTGAACATAATATGTGTAAAGATTTCAATTTAATGTTTTAAGGTGTAAGGTCACTGTAACAAGAACCATGGTGACATCTGGCAAATGTTATTAAATTTATAAATCGAGATTCAAGACAGAAAGTTAAAGATACGAACTACTTTTCTTCTTTATCTCGCTGAACATAAAAACCATTTTTAACATACACCTTAAATTATTAGATTTTATATCAACTTTATTACTAAATCACTCTGACAATACCAAAATCTTCAAATCAGGCAATACTGGACTTTGATGTTTTAGAAGTTGATAAAATTTAACGTGTGAGTAAAAATTAATTGACAGGGTCATTCGCAATTTTTATTGTCTATGTATATTTATGATTCACAACTTTTAAGCATCAAATTAATATATAAAATGTAAAATCATGGTTAGTAATTTTTACACATGCTTAATGGACATTGAATTTGAAATTACGCAGGACTTTTCGATTATTTTAAAAAGTTTAAACTAAAATTATGTTAGATAACCAAGAGAAATTTAACATTAATGAGTTTTCGGGCAGGCGTAATTTGCGCCGAACTATACCTGCGTAAGCCTCTCATTAGTTCGCGAGCCCTAAGTATACCCGTAATTTGCGCCGATGTAACTTTCGAATGCGTAAATCCTACCTGTAAAATGCGCTGGATTATTTGTTGCTAGCTTATAGATTATTTACCACCACATAATAAATATATTGATAATTTCAAATAAAACAAAGATTCAAAAAATAAAATATGGGTTTATTAATAAACAAAAGTGAAAAGTAAGTTATAATTACAATTAACAATAGAAAATATTATAATATTACACGTTATACAAAAAAGACATGCATTTGACATAATAAAATGTTTTTTGAGACAATTAATTTCAAAAGTAAGTTATAATTACAATTAAGAATAAAAAATATTACCATCTATACTTTGTACAAAAAAGAAATGCATTTGACAAAGTGCATTCTGTTTATATCACCATTCTTATACTCTGCAATTTTTGAATGCAATAAACTTTTACGGTTTCTTACATCTCTATTTAATTATTTAAATTTTGTAAATGACCGTGACAACCAAACTGTATAAACGGCAAAATTGTAGCTATATAAAGATATAAAAAATTGACTGATTTCGTATTATTAAATAATATTTACCTGTTTGTGTAGCGCCTTTATATCAGCAGCATGATTGTGTTCTTGCGTCTAGAAATTATGTTTTCCATTTCTAATGTATACAGGGATGCTGGGCAGGATTTCTTCGTACAGCGCCAAACAGTCTCACCACTTTTTAAAACATTCACTTTTCTAAACTTAAAGGAATCTATAACGAGCAATTGTACTCCACGGTTACTTGTGATAGCTTCCATTTTTGTGCTAATGGGGCTGCTTACAAACACCTACTAAGTTCTGTTTTATAATAAACATTATGATTTGTTATCAGTTTTAACCCCCCTTTTGCACAGTTTCTAAAATTTTAGAAATGTGAATTGGTCTATGTCATTAAGGGTTGATAACGATGCTTATCGCTAATCTTCAGTAGTCAGCGCAAACTACGTAATTAGCGATTACTAAAGTTACAAAAGTCTTCGGCGCTACTTACGTATCAGATTAAAGAGCAAGTAAAATTTCTGCCAAAATTACCATCGCCGGAGTTTTCTGTCTGCAAAATGTTCATAGAAGTGCTTTTTGTATAAAGAAGCATTGCAATTATCTACCGTCCGTTTCAAAAAGAACACGCAGAGCTTACCTCTTCTAGTTTTTTATAAAGCTGCTGTTTAGAGAACCATGTTTTCTACCAAATCCAATAACCGGAAATAACGGGAAATAGCATAAATTGTGTTCTTTGATTACACCCTGTATATTTTAAATATTCTAAAAGAGCGTTTCATTCCAAGAAAATAAAGTGAGATTTGAAATTTTTCTGCCAAGAAAAATAACGATTCAGGTGTGTAATAAAACTGGAAATTGTGAACTTTTATAAATCACAGTTGCAGAAAACACCGCTCTCTTATTTTAGTACAGCAATAATGCAAATTCAGGAATATTTTGTGATCTAGTTACTTTTGATGTTTTAACTAAAGTAAGTAGGTATTGTAAGAGTTTTAATTAAAATAAAAGGAAAGTAAGCGCAATTGATTTACAAGGTAACATTGAACTGATACTAAATAATAAATAACAATTGTCATGGGCGCCTAACCTATGGGGGTAATAAGTACATGGGAAGCAGGTCCCCACACGTAGTCACAAAAATTTTTTTTTAGTTTGTAATTTAAATACACTCTGCATTAAAAAATTCGAGATAAGCCTAAATTCCTAAAAAATGTAAGTTATTGGTCAATTTGATTTCTGTAAGTATTTTAGGGACATAAAATATTTGATGTTATTGTTTTGCCAATTAGTTCTTTGTGACGCAAGTGGTTATAAGGTTGTTTAAGTCATAAAAGGACCTAGTAAGTAAACTAAATGAATGGTTGGAAAAATTCCCATAAAAAACTTTCCTAAAAAATAGCCCTTCAAAAACGGAAAAAATGTGCAAAGACGAAAAGATTCGGTAAAGAAGCTCTAAGACAAAAAAATCCCAGAAAATTCAATCTAAAAAAAATTCTCAGAAAAATATTTTGAAAAATAGCCTAAATAAACAAAAGTGAGTAGCACGCATCTAGTTAGCGAATGCTTTAACGGGAGATTTTTTAATTGTGGTCTGAACTAATAAATTTGCGCTAAAAAAATTGGTTAAACATTTACATATAATTCCAAAATTAAATTTGCTCTTTATACATGTAAATAGACCAGTACTAAAAAACACAAGTTTTTGCATAGAGAATATGTTTTCTGGAGCTGTTCGTTTTTAAGATGTTGCCACCGGATTTTTTCCGGAGAATTTATTTTTAGGGGCCGTCTTTTCGGGACGTTATTTTACCGGTGTTGACTCTTTCGGAGAATATTTTTAGCAGGGGACTGTTTTCCTGTGTATTTTGTTTAGAGGTAATTTTTCCAGCAATATTTTGCTCAATGGGTTTGTTTGACGATATTTCTAAGAGATGTAAACAGTATCTAGCCTGCATACGCAATAACAAACTTACGCGTCACTGGCAATTGGTAGGTATAACATTAGACCTATAATTTTATGGCAGAACACATGCACAATAACGAACAATACTTAAAGTAATAAAAATAAAAAAAGTACCTAAGGAAATTCCAAACAAACAATTTTAGGAAACACTTATTCATAAAAACTGTTCAAATTGACGCTCATTATGTTCTAAACAAACGTTGCACTACATTCTCTTCTGTTTCTGTGGTTGAATTCGTAACAACTGTGGTTTGTGGAAATTCACAATTTCACAAAATCCAGTTTTTAATATGCTCCAAAGTCGCTATGTAAAAAATTTTCAAAAAACTCAGTATTTCCATTTTTATTTTAAAACTTTTTCAGAATAGTTAACACTATACAGGTGTTCTATTTAAAAACGGAAACTTGTTTTCATTTCCGGATATTTCCGAAAGTACAAAATGCCGTTTAATACATGGATTTAGTAAAAAACTATGGAGCAAAACGTTCAAAAATAAGTTTTCTAAAGTAGATATCGCAACTCAGAAGAACTAGAAGCTTTCGCGTTTTTTTTTTGAAACAGGTTCGATATTTTGTTTTTATTACTATTTATTATGATACTTTTAATGCGCATTTTATAAATTAAGTCAGACGCATTCTTGTATACATGGGAAAACACAAACACGTAGGTGTAATTACCAGTCGCATTTTCTAAAAAATATGCATCCACTGATGATTTTCGTTTTATTTTCTCAATATTATTAACATAAAATTCTAAAAATACCCACACTTAACGCTGATTATAATCTTTATGTTGCCCTACGTCTACTGCGACTACTTCTTCCAGTTTAGTACAACGTCTTGATGTAAGACAGTTAATAAAATACCTCGATATCAGCAATGCCAATTATAGATACTATATCGTATTTAAGTTTATAAAATCACTAATAGTAATTACTACATTATTGTTTGTGACAGTGCGAGAGCAGAGTTGCATGAAATCATTTTTATGCACTACTGTGGAATCCAAATAAGTAATCGGTAATTAAACTATTATATTTTGCATGCTTATTTAATTTTTAGCGTATTAATATTAATCTTGTTAAAAAAAGCCGTATGTTCACGTTTAAATTTGATGACGTAATGGGAAGACATGCAAGCTCATGCCACACGGCAGTCTATCGTTTAATCAGAACGCAATCTGATCATAATAGTGAAACCGTAACTTGACTTTATTGTGATGTAAGTTTTTCAATTTAATTTTTTTTCGCTTACCTACCAAAGAAAATATTTTGGTTTTTTGAGTAGCTCGCTTCGTTGGTGCCTAGTTATGGTTTAGAGACTAAATACAAAAACCAATAAACATTCAATATAAAGGTTATATGTATTTTCGCGGATGTACAGTTAGAAAAACAAATCTTGAAGTTTTATTTTTTTTACCTCGCCAATTAGTGCATGCCTCTTAGTATTATAGGTAATATATATTTGCGCATGTAATTGATGTTTTTGCGTAATCTTATTTATTCACTACGAATGATACATACTAAGACTATAGAATAGTTATCCTTACATAGTGTTTCCGGTTTTAAATATGAACAGAATTATAATTACTGTCTGTACATCAGGCACGCAGCAAAGAGGGGTCTCTAAACAAATAAAGAAAATGTTGAAATATTGAATACCTAAATTAATTAAGACTTTCCTCAAGTCATACTAAAACACACGGTGTTCCAAAAGCTCCGTAAAAACGATTCATAGCGGTATAATGAAAGCTAATTTAAAAGCGGTTTTTTCCAAAGCCTGTGCTTTGATAGGGTGTTTATAAATGTAAGAATAAAACATTTACAAAAATACTGCAACTTATGCTATTATCTACAGCAACATTCAAATTTTTAGTCTTTACTTTATGTTGTAAATAACAGTTTTAAATGTGGCAACTGTCCGAACCCTCAACAATAGTAAGTAAACACTTCTCACATTTACAGAAATATATAACTAATAGTGGAACCCGTGCGCTACGCCTCCAGATTTTTTGTTTATTTTGCTTTACTGATAAAAAGGCAAATTTATTAAGCGGAATTCGTATTGAAGCCTTTTTCTATGTCTATAATAAATCAGCATCGTCTCCCCCTGCCTCAACATTTACTGACCGTGCATTTAGTAACATGCCTAACATCTCGACACCGGTTATTTATTATTCTATATACTAAATCCAGATCCCTTCCCCTTGTCTCAACTGTAAGTGACCAAGCATCTGGTAACGTGTCTTACATCTCGACACAGGTTATTTATCTATCTATTTATACAATAAATCCGGGCCCTTTCCTCTTCTCTCAACTTATAGTTCCGCGAATTTAGTAGCATGCTTTATATCTCGACACGGGTTATTTATTGTGTTTGCGTGTTCCGATGTTTATGTAAAAGTCACATAGAATGGTAAGGGCATAAAGCTGCGATACCTGCAGAATGTAATATTTATGTCTTTATATTGCTTTAAACAAGTTTTCTACCATATTTTAAAGGAAAAGGGCAGGGCGTATTCCATGGGTTGAGCTACTTTTATAAATTTATTTGAGATTGCTTTAATTTTTGCAATCGTAAATGTGAGTGTTTGTTGTAGTAACTTAAGCCTATAGTGTTTGGGTGAATGCAGTGTGGAATTCCTAGTCTATTTATGTGTAAAGATAATTGCAACGTTTCTGGTCTTGTTGAATGTTATAGAATATATTACCAAAACACGGCGTTTACTAATTATGTGTTGGAGTTCTTGTTAAAATGTTTATAAATGTTTTCCACGTGCTTCTTCAGGAAGCAAATTTAATTATTTCACTTTATTCATTGTTACTACTGTGGTATTGTTTAGCTCTTGCTACTGAACTGTCTTCATTCTGTTGCTACTGTAATTTTGTTCCTAATGTTTCTTATTCTGTTGCTTATTTATTTGCCTATTTATTTTGTTCCCGTGAGTAATTATATTCCCAATTATTGCCTTTACTTGTGATATTATTTCAGTCACATATGCATTTACACAACTTATGAGAAACAAACTATTAAGTTGCTACTAATAAACGCTCGGAAATCTGTTTGCTTTCTGACTTGTATGTGCCGCTCCCTACGTGACTGCAACATAAACATTTGTTGAAAACAATAACTTTGCTGTCTTGAGATAAGTTCGTCGTCGTGTTATTGAGAGACAGTAAGGAATTTACTGTATAAACCACAACAGTAAAAAATGAGTAAAACTGTGGAAAACACTACAGTGTTACCAAATTTTAACTTCTTGGCGATACTCAAGATTCAGCGTAAAGTTCTCTAATCTAAAAATGTTGTACTTAGCCACATAACTCGGTACAAGAAAAAAAAACCGAAAGAAAACCCCGCAAAAAACGCAGGATAAAAAAATGAATCTTGAAATTCTTTCAACTTTTTCTAATTAAAAAGACTACATGGGATTAAAGATTAAGAATCATTACTTTTTTAGGTTACCATTAGATATTTAGCCGTATTTATAAAAAGGAGCTGTTGTAAACAAATCAAGAGTTAACAAACCTAGAGGGGGGATTATCCCTTGATGCAAGAGGGCACTTTCCTTCTATTTTTAATAACACATATTTCTAGAATTTGATTTTCAAACTTATACGCCTTGAAGGAATTAAAAGGAGAGACAGAACAACGACTAGGATTATTAAATTAAATCCTTAGAAGGAATCGTTTTCAGGTTTTTTTAATCTGCTCTCTGATCATAGGCGGTCCTACCTTTTCGGTCAGATGTTGCAAATTCCTACCACCCAACGCAGTTCTTTTAAAATGTTTGTTTAATTTTTTCTAAAATAACCTTATTCTTTAAATGCGCATAAAAAGGTTCAATTTAAACAGTCCAAACCGTTAGGTATCAATATTACAAAAAAAAAACGTTTTGAAGGTCCAGATCTCGACAATGAATAATTTCAAGATCTATCTTTATACGACTATATGTACGTCTTATTTTTAGTTCACAAGTACATTATTTAAAGTACTATGTCAAACCTTTTTAGGTCGTCCTGTATATCAAGAATATAAAAAAAACATATTGCCTGCTACATTATTAATATAGTATGTTTTTATTTGTTTTAGGTATCATTTGAAGTCTGAAACACTTTTGCACCGTTCTTGTCCTATAAACATCGTTTAGTGTTTGAAAGACGTTTGACATCATAGAACGTATTTTTACCTACATATCGCAGTGACGTGGCGCGACTTTTGATAGTGCGGAAGCCCTGGGACCGCTTATGTCTCTGATTAATTAAAATAAGCTTCAAATATAGTAGTTTACTATTTTTTACTACGGATCTTAATCGAGAGTGGGGTTTTCCGGAGGTTTTTCTCTGGTTCTAAAAAAACGTATAAAACCCAAAAGAAGGTTTTACACGTTTGTTTTTGAGTGTTTTCTTAGATTCCACGAAATTACGTGTCCTCCAAAATTAAAAATCTGACCAAAAAAAAATGCTCCGTCATTAACGGAATCCTGCACACAAATTGTATTATTTGTGTGTTTATGTTTGCAATGCACGTTCACAGAATAAGTTTGACTACTCGTTTTGTCGTGACCTTCACTTTACTGTTTCACTACTTAGTTCATCGCACCTTATCGATTGTCATCGATTGACATAGTTTTAGCAGGTGTATTCTTTCAAAGACTTAAGAGTTTACGTCACTTTGCATTTGATTAATTAGGGGTTGCACTTAATACCTAAATTAAAGTAGTTACTGGATGATAAGGTTAAATTCATGAGTCAAAGCGTGGGTTACGTACTTCATATTGTTAATTAAGCGTAAGCGGCTGTATTTAAACTATTTGATTGATGATTACATAATTCGTTTTCTTAATAAAGCATTTAAAGCTTCATTAAGGCAATTAATAAGAAACATGTGCAAAGGAGTATACTATACTTGTTACCACAGATTTCTATACAGGGTGTTTGACTGAGCAGGCTCCAGCTCCTATTTCAGTTTTTTTTTGATAAAAATAATCTTTAACGACAACGATGTACAATATTTTCTTGCGGATTTAACCAATAAACCGGAAAAAGAATTCAAGACAAAATAGAAGAGTTGCGGAGTGATTAGATTATCACATTATTTTTTCTTTAAGCAATTTTTTGTTTTGTGTCTGTTCTTTTATGTGCAGTATTATAGTGTTAACAAAGTTTCTATAAAATGCACTTTGATTTGCCCACCAAAACCTGTTCAGTTACCCGATATGTTTTAATTTTTGGTATAATAATAATTTAAAAAACTATTTATTATTTATTCTGTTCTATTTTCATTTACCAACAGATATTAAGTTGATATGACAGAAAGGTTATACGCTTTGTTTAAAAACAAAGTGTGAACAATAGAATAAAGTTTTTTTGGGCCTGTTTGCGTCCTTCATCATCTTAGCCAAACTTCTTAAATTTGGAACAATCACACGACAAATATTCCGTAAAGTGACTTATGTAATACGTATCTCTGCAAAAAATTTTGTTCTGCATAATCTCGTCTGTAGAGAAAAAGGTCTGAATATTTTTGTATGTCTATGAAAAATTAAAAATTAACCTGCAACAGTATTTAAACCGTAGTTCGCCAACGTCTGTTGAAAAAATGGTGCAGATTGCCTTACTCTGCGGTACTAGACTACTGGCCTAATATTTTCCGTCTGTCTATTTAAATATAGAAAGTACATTGTCTAACCTAGCAAATGACGCCTCATTTTTGTTTGTAACTTATAGGCTCAAATCGACGAAAATTTGCAATATTGATCTAGCTAGCTACAAATAAGGGCCCAAAAGAGAACCGCTGGACGCGCAGTTTTGACATGAGTAAGCCTGTCTGTAAGTGTAGAATGCCAAAAATTTTCTACCTCATCTCTCTTCAGAGTCCTTTGCTCTCGATAGAGCGTGGTGACTTTCTTTCCCATGCCTGTGGTGATTGTGCTTAATGAATCACACAGACATAGAGAACCTACTGTTTAACGCGGGCTTCGAACCGCAAGAAGTGCAAGCATTTCTTCTCCAGAGAAAGTTTTCTAGGCAGAATACCTCGCTGGTTTGCCATTGCCTTACGAGGGAGAACGGCCGTGAAATATCCGATGTTGCGGTACTGGAATTTGAAACCCAGACCCCAAGCATAGCAATCCAATGCTCTAACCGCTAGCCTACGGCCGCCTACCCCATAGGTACCCCACAGGCTCAGTCTTTCGCCCTGGGCTCCCGGACTATCCACACAATTCGAACTATGCACCCTATGCATGCTTTATTTTCTCTTATTTCATCATAAATAAAAACTGCTCAACAACCTACCTTGATTCTGTTCTGACTACTGCGCCCGTACCCCGTGAAACACCCTATAAAAATAACTACGCTTGTTACACACTTATTTTACGTGTAGATGTTGGCACTATCTTTTTGCAATTTTCTCTTGGCGTGTTTCTACGGATTTTAACGATATTTCAAGGTCCCTTGCACGTGGACCGAATCACAAGTTCATTTTCTGTGAAGATAAAGAAGGGTTGTCTAAATTCATTTGTCGTTATGTGGTACAGTATTAATATACTGGGTACAATAGCCAACCAATAACATTCAAAGTCCACTTGATCTTATTTTGAAGGCGTGGTATTTTACATACATAAATTGAACTGCTTTTTATTTGATATCCATAAAGTCGAGTTTAATCAAATTAATGGCATGACTGCCACAAGGGATTCGTTTTAAACGTTTAGTTTGATTTAAAAGAATGACGTACTAATAAATGAACTGAAGCCGGAACCACGACACAGGCAATATCTATCGGCCTATAGGTAACAGCACGACTGACACAGTTGTGATGCTTATGCCGTATAGATAGGATATAGGATTGGAACAATAAAATATAATACTAATGCATTTTGGTTGAATAGTAACAACTAACATTTATTGAAGTGTATTCGTAATAATGGATTTAATCAAAACGATTTTCAGTAAACTTGTGTTATGCCAAATATCCCTGAAAGGAAAATCAACTATACTAAAATGTGGACGGTTTTTTTAGGCCACGAAAAGAAAACTAATACAGCTAAATTAGCTTCAGCTTTATTCCTCTTCAATTGAACGATAAAATGGTAATGACTGTGTATAATTAATTAATGAAAAAACATCGGTGCCATTAAAGTGAAATAAAACGTAGAATTTTTACATTTAATTGTTCAACTGCTTAATAGAAATCTAAAAATTCAAGACGGATAATATTCAAAAAGCCAAAACGTTAAATTACGTTGAATCTCATAATTCTATAAAACACAAAACTTGTGCGTTTATACTTTGGTGTCAACTTCAATTAAATTATTTAAAAATATGCTCTTTCTGGGAAATATCAGGCTAACGACTTGGAAGCCAGATATGGATTATTATAACAAAGAATGTCGGGAAGTATTTATCATGTGAGCGTGCAGCATATATTAAAATATCCTTACTAAAATTAAGATGCTTTTTAATAAAAATATTTCTATGTAGAAGAAAAAACGAATATCTTTTAACAGTGTACTTGAATATTCTTTTAGCATTAAAATAGCTGACAAACATTTGACTACATTGTTAAAAAGTATCAAAAAACTTAAACTTTCATACATGTAACAATGTACTAATATAATAATGGGTAATAGAAAAATTAACGTTAAAACCGCACATACCTAATATTAAATAAAAAATGTGTACAGGGCACGCAAGTTCTAAGTGAAACTTCTTAGCGTGTTTTCACTGAAAGTAAATTTTAAATTGTATGATTTAATAGTGTACGAAAAAGGTTGCGTCATTTTCGAGGAAACTGTAGTAATCACTTTAAAAACGCAATGCGCATGAGGAATTACATTAAAACTTAACATATGCAACTATTATTATCTTGCATCTATCTTAGTGCAATTCGGATAACTTTATCTAATAACTTCGCCATACTCCTCTGCCATCTTGCATTTTGTAATTTTGATCCTGGATTTATAATTAGCAGTCTCAAAACCTCTCGAATACCAATTTTTACAAAAATCGGATAATTTTATGAAATAATTCGCCATATTAAATTCGCCATCTTGCACTTTATAAGTTAGATCCTGGATTCATAGTTAGCAGCCCCAAAAGCTTTTCAAATTTCAATTGTTAGGAAAATTGAATACCTGTATCACATAATTCCGCTATATTGAGTCCACCATCTTGTATTTAATAAATTAAATCCTGAATTCATAATAAACAGCCTCAAAAGCCCTCAAATAAAAATTATCAAATAATTTCGCCATTTTGCATTTTATAATTTAGATTCTAGATTCATAATTATTATTACCAGCTCTAAAACCTTTCGAATAGCAATTTTTATGAAAACCGGATAACTTTTTCAAATAACTCCGCCTTATTGAATCTGCCATCTTACATTTTATAATTTAGATTCAATATTTATAATTAGCAGCCCCAAAATCCTCATAAAAGGATATTTATGAAAATGTGGTAAAATTAATCACATCATTCCACCATCTTGCATTTTATAATTTAGGCGCTAATACATAAATTGGCAAAATTAGCCAGAATCCTCTATAATACGAATTTCTATAGAATTTGAATAGCTTTATAAAATAACTCCGTCAAATTAAATTCCCTATCTTGAATTTTATAATTCAGATAGCGAATTTGTAATTAACATACTTAAAACTCTTCGACTAGCAATTTGTATGTAATTCGTATAAATTTATGATTTATATATGCTATATTGAATCCACTAACTTGCATTTTATAATTTAGACCCTAGATACGTAATTAGCACCCCCCAAACTCACCGAATGCCATTTTTTTAAGAAAATCGGTTAACTCTATGAAATAAATTTACTACCTAAATTATCCGCCATTTTGAATTTTATAATTTAGATGTAGGATTCGTAATTAACAGCCTCAAAACTCCTCAAATATCGATTTTTAGGAAAATCGGATAATTTTATGAGATATTTTCGCCATATTGAATTCGCCGTCTTGAATTTCACCATTTAGATCTTGGATTCGTGATTGGCAGCCCCAAAACCCCACAAACACCACATTTTTATGCAATACACATAACTTTATGAAATATTTCCGCCACTTTTTAAATTCTATAATTTACATTTTGGATTTGTCCCGAAAACTCTTTGAATACTAGTTTTTACCAAAATCAGATAAGTGTCTGATATAATTCTCCCATATTGAATCCGCCATCATGAATATTATAATTAAGATTCTGGATTCGTAAGAAGCAGCCCTAAAACTCCTCGAATGCCATTTTTTACGAAAATCGGTTAACGTAAGGAAATAATTCCGCCATATTAAATTCGCCATCTTGAATTTTATAGTGTAGATAGCGATTTGTAATGAGCGGCCATAAAAGCGCTCGAAACCACAACAATGAAAAACGAAACAATACGCACGCTATAATGTTGGAACGGAAATTATGGTTGCTTTCAACCTTGAGAGGCCAGTAATAGAAAGAATTGACGTTTATGTTGCAATATTATTGAAACGTATATTTGGTCCGCCACATTAAACAATGTAGAGAGAATCTGCGTTTTAATTGATAGATAAGCAGTGATCGTATTTACGTATATTTTAATGTTAAATTACATTACCGTACAAATATTTCTTACAACGTAAACGCGCTAATGTAGACCTACTTCCATCGGAATTAGGCACACACTAGCATCAAGCATTATACTAGCGCATGCGTAAGCAAAACAACTATTTTCGTCTCCGCATTTCCGTCTCGGTGCATGCGCATTTGTTACTATGTGAAGTCATATGAACGCAGATATAGAAAATCAAGATCAAGGCTTTCGCTTGTGTAATAGGAGGTAGTGGGGCCTTTTGGCCTTTAAACCGCTACGCTCCTGAAGCTTATGCCACCCTTCATGCACATTCATTCAATGTCATTCAGACACGTGTTTAATTGTATGTTTTATGTTGTTTATGACTTAAGTATGGGAAAGTAGTTAATAACTGTTTTATTTACAATAACTTAAAATGAACTTCAATGAAGTAAAGCTACAACTTATTAATAAAACAGATGTTTGCACTAATTATAATTATTTAAACTATAAATTATACCATAATTCTATTATTGTAATACGTACTTAAATAACTTTAGTGTTATTTATATTTATTTTTAATTATTTATAGTTTTGTCGTACAAGGCAAAAAAACTCATTTCATGAATTATTCACTGAACGTGTTTTTTCGCGTTATGGCACGGGTAGACCTTATCCGTTGGCTTCTATGAAACCATAATCATTAAAATACAGAATTTAAAAATTAGTAGTTAGCTAGCCGCCTATTGACAATTAACATACATTAAAATTTAATTCAAGGTTTACATAAAATATTTTACTTAAAAATTGCTTTTGCTCTTCCTTACTTCCAGTATGGGATTGTATTGTGATTGTGAACATGTTCGATTCTGAGATTTTGATTGAAAAACATGTTTTCGACAAAAAAAACGAAAACGCCTACAATTTTGTTGCCCGCGATTAACATTCTCCTAGAGCTGTGTTATTTATCTTCAATGATTATTGTGTTTTTCAATTAAACTTGTAAAGTAAGTACTTACTTAGGTCAGTGTTAATTAGGTAATTATGCGTATGTTTGATCAATGTATTCTGCAGACAAAATCTAAGTGCTCACGAGTTTAATTTATCGGTTTTTACTTTCCTATCTAAACAGTCAATATAGAGAAGTATTGTTTAAATGAAATTTTTTAACTTCCACATTTTGACGGAAACATACGTTTTGAAAATTCAGTTAACAGAAAAAGTTGGTTTATAAAATTGTCAGTCTGTGGGTGTCTGTGTGGGTGAGTTATGCCTCACAATGAAAGCTTTAAAAACTTTGTAAATTTAGAAATTTTGAAAATTTTAAATATGAATAATTTTAAAAATTTAAAAAACGTTGTAAATTTGAAAATCTTAGAAAGTTTGTAAATTTCAAAATTAAATAAAAATTTCGAGTTCCAAAACGTGTAAAAATAACAACTAATACATATAGTGGTAGTAGTAGCATGTAGTCGTTTAAATGTAGATAATGCAATTTCATCTGTCAGTTCTTTTTCCTATTTATTGGAAAGGTTATGCTTATTGCTGATTGAATATCGTATTAAAGCTAATGAGTAAGCAACGTAAACAAATAATGTATTATGTATTTTCTAAGGTCTATCTATAAATGCAATTTCTTTAATATGTTGCACTTTACCTTATTACAATTACTTTGTTTAATTCTGTTTGCAAAGTTTCAGTTGTGTAGCTTCTTTTGACTGCAACTCTTCACTGTAGCAAAGGTTCGCAATTAATAATTATTTCTGCAATGATTGTTTAGTTTTTAAATGTTTAATGATTATTCATGTACATGTGTGACGTGTGTCTTTAAACGGTTGCGAAATAACATCAAAAATAAAGGGGGTATAGAAACGGCATTCGAATTACCATCACAGTTGTAGATCTTAAAAATAATCCGCAATTGTAATAGAATCATAAATATATAGTACTTACGATTCCTGTAACAAATGACCAGAAACTAAAACTGTTATAGTAATGCACATTTACAACAATAAAACTAAAATGGGGGAGGCGCTTTGATTGGACTTTTCCATTCATTAGAAATTATTACTTAACCGTTAGGGCTAGGGGAATATGCCGTAATAGTATATTATAATACAAGTGTATAAGCAAGCCTTTAAATCACGCGCGACGGGTTTAAAAGCACGAGGCAAAGCCGAGTGCCTTTTAACGGAGCAGTGCTTTAAAGGCTTTTTTCTATTTTGGTTCTTTACTGACTACTTTATGAAACTCATTTGGATTTCATAAAGCAACTCCTAAAAGAATTCAAAATTTTATTTTGTTAGGGTGGTGACAACCGTGTGACAACAAAACCTTCATGCGTTATAAACATAACCTTCAAATTGTAAGTTCTAAAAATTAAGATTATTTAGCATATTTTCCCCTACTTTGCGTAGCTCGGGTGGGGTGCAAGATAATTCTTTTTCCATCTTATCTTCAAATCTTAGGTATTTTAAAAATTAACTCACTTTCAAATTGTTTGTCTAAATTTTAATTTGACAGTAGTTTGAATTGTTTGAAATGTGGTTTAAATGTTACCAACAGCCACATAACAAAAACAAAAAACCAAAAATTTTCCTAATCGAATATATTTTTAAATTAAAATATAAAATAAGGTAATTTTTAACTTTTTGGATGAAAATAGAAAAAATAGTATAAAATACACGTTTCATAAGACATTTAAGCGCACTTGTCCATTAGAAAACTCGCCGCAAGCGGCTCGTTTTCTAACCTGGACGCGTGCTCTAAAATCATGTCTTATGAAACTTGTTTTTTAATATACTATTATACACGTGTATTATACGCTATTTTTATTATACCTGCACTACAATCTGAAAGTTATAACAAAAAAAGGAAATTGAAATCCCTTTTTCGAAGTAATCTGTGTCATTAATTGTTGATATAGAAACGGTTAGCAATTGTTGTTGTTTCGTTGCTATGTATATTTATTATAAATTTGTTGATTTGTGAAGTTTGTTTCGACTTCGTGTTCGTGAATTACAAAATGAACGAAAACATGGATATTTTATCCGAGATTAGAATGTTAGCCGAACTGATTACCTGTGTATTTATCATTGTTCAAAATTTGTAGGTGAATTTGTTGTTACCTAGGCAACAACTTTAAAGCACAGGCTCGATTTTGCACGCTTTTTAGTTTCAAAACCAGAGATTATGATTCAGGTATAATAAATAAATATTTCATAAATGCACTATTATATTATATTTGATAAATCTATGCTGGCACAAGCAAAAAATACCAGATGAATAGAATGTAGCCTCTGTAATATCAATATACAAAAAAGGAGATAGACAGGACGTTAACAATTACAGAGGAATAAGCCTCCTGAATTGCGCATATAAAGTATACTCTAAGATTATAACTAATAGATGTAGAATAATAACTGAAACAATAATATCTGAAGAACAAGCGGGTTTGAGAAAAGGAAGATCCTGTCTGGATAATGTCTTTACCCTTAATCAAATTATAGAGAAACACCGGGAACATAACATAGAAACACACATTATTTTCATAGATTACATAAAAGCTTTCGACAAAGTAAACAGAACTAAACTCTGGACAATAAGGGACAAGAGAGGAAAACCTCGACATCTAACAAAAGTTATAAAAAGTCTATATAAAAACACAAAAGTTATAGAAAATGAAAATAAAACGAAGAAAGAAAACATTAATATAAACTCAGGAGTACGCCAAGGTTGCATCTTATCACCCAGCTTATTTAACCTATACATTGACGAAGTAATTAGAGAATGAAAACAAAAGTAGCTGAAATCTCTGACTTAGCTTTTAATAAACTGACAACGATGCTGTACGCAGATGATCATGTAATAATAGGGGATTAAGAGAATACACTACAACGAGCAACACATTACCTAAATGAAATCGCTAGAAACTATAATCTAAATATCTCCACGAAGAAGACTAAATGTATGGCATTCAAAGGATTAGACCCCGTACGATCCAAAATTGTAAAAATAATTCAGCAGCGAACAAATAACGGACTTCCAATATTTAGGTTGTAACATTACATACAAAACTGGAAGAGATCTGAACATCAAGATAGCGAGCCGCAATCAAATGAATGAAACCATAAAAGGAACGCCGAAAAACAAAACAAGCAAAGATACAATGACGAAATTCTATAAAGTCATGTCACTACCAATGTTTCTATATGGATCCGAGACCTGGACATTGACGAAGAATGATGAAAGGCGAATCCAAACATCCGAAAAGCGTTTTCTGAGAGCGGTTGAGAATGTTCCTTTACTAGACCGGAAAAGAAATGTGGACATTAGAACTAACTTAAATACAGAAACACTGAATGACATAATAACACAAAGAAGACAAAAGTGGACGCAACACTTACTACGAATGAAAGAGGATAGGCTACCGCTCAGAGCGATGAATTACAAAGCTAAAGGAAGAAGAAAAAAGAAAAGATGGTCAGATCAAGGTATGCCGGAACAGATTGAATAGGTCTAATCCCTGAAGAAGAAGAAGAAGAAGACTATTATATTCCTCAAGTGTATGCATTAAATATGCAGAGCCCACTGCTATATTCAGAAAAATTTGTTCTAGAACCAAAATGTTTGTACGTAATTCTCAAAAAATTTATACTAAATAAAACCAAAAATTCCTATTATAATTAAGAAATTTTACTTCTTAAAAACATACTAAAATATTATAAGTAAATCACAATATTTTCAAGTTAAATTAGACATCCACGATCCAATTATTAAAGTAAAAAATTATATATATTAAATATTCTAAAAATATTGTAACAGCCAATGGCAGCCGTTTATTTTCAGGCAGTTAACCAATCGCACGCTGACTGACTACGAACATAATTCTTCTTTATGAAATTTCGGTGTTATCGCTGTTGTAAGCATAGCAATCACATCAAAAACTTTTTTTTTGTTTTTGCATTTAATAATTCATTAATGCGTTTGTACGTCAGTAAGTAACAAATAATTATACCAACTGTTTTAATATATAGTTTGTAAAATATTCCAAAAAAATCCAGATATGAATTAAACATTTTCTATAATTCTGTCTTTCATTGGCCAACCCAATTGTTGTTGCACGGCAACATCGCTTCTCCTTCGGACTCGCGGTGTTTCCTAGCAGCAACACAGTTTCGTTGTGAATGAAGCTATAGAATTATCTATAATTATTAATTTACTTGTGGTATTGCTGTTGATTATTCAACGCTATATTACAAGACCCAATACGATGTATTTATTTTCTACATTTGACTAATCGAAAAAAAATGTATTTAAAAATTCAATGTGTAGAATTTTCGAAAATGTTATTTGGGATATATGCTAAGTCACAAGTCACCACACAACACAACACAAGTCTGTGGAAAATTTTCAAAATGATTTATCGTTTCCATGGAAATTGTTGCGTCAAAATTTCACGAACCACAATCAGCTCAAAAATCTAAGGGGATTTTAAGGTGATTTAATTAAGTGAAAATTGAAATAATTTGCATGGAAATCACAGATGATTCTCTAAAAAAATTCGTGTCACGAGTGGTAGTTGGAAAGATTATTCAACAATATAACTTTAATTATCAACCTCAATTATCCTGTATTTTCGTTAAAATCGGAGATTTGTAAATTTGCATAAAATAACAACTTTCCATTCTTGTTCTTCTTCTTGTTAAGGTGCCGTCTTCTCTGGAAGGTTGGCGATCATCATGATTATTTGCGTTTTGTTAACTGCTGCTCTAAAAAGTTGGTTTGTTGAGCAATTAAACCATTCTCTTAAGTTGCGAAGCCAAGACATTCTTCTCCGCCCAACACTGCGTTTTCCTATAATTTTGCCCTGTATGATAATTTGTAGGTTGCTGGTATCTCTTTCCTCTTATTACATGACCTAGGTACTGGAGTTTACGTTTCTTTATTTCATCTATTAGTTCTAATTCTTTTGATAGTCTTCTTAGAACCTCGTTGTTGATAACTCTGTCAACGTATGATATTCTAAATATCCTTCTGTAGAGCCACATTTCAAAAGATTCTACTTTTTTCATCGTTGCTTCGTTCAGTGTGGCGGCTTCTATGCCATACAACAGGATACTGAATATATAGCATTTTAACATACGTATTTTAAGGTCGTTGTTTAAGTTTCTATTACAGAAGAATTGTTTCATTTTTTGAAGGTGTTACGTGCGATTTCAATCCTTGTTCTTATTTCCTTTGAAGAATCATTGTTGCTGTTGATCATGGTTCCTAAATATTTATATTCACATACTCTTTCTACGGTTTGATTGTCTACATTCAATTGAATATTGGGGTCTGGGGACTTCGTGATGATTAGGAGTTTAGTTTTATTCAGATTTAGAGCTAAGCCGTATTGTTTACTCACTGTATACACTTTCTGTGCTAATCTTTGCATATCCTCGATGTTTTCTGTTAGTAGCACGGTGTCATCTGCATACCTTAGGTTATTGATTGGTATTCGATTGACAACTACTAACGCTGTTTCCTTGTATAGAGCTTCTCTCATAATGGTTTTCGAATATATATTAGAGAGTAGTGGGGCAAGAATACACCCCTGTCGTACTCCTCTCTGAATTTTGATGTTTTCTGAAGGTGTTCTATCAATTATAATGTTTGCCTTTTGATGATAGTAAATATTCTTGATGATTCTGATGTCTCGTGTGTCTATTTGTTTCTGTTTTAGTATTTGCATAAGTTGGTCATGTCAAACTCTATCGAATGCCTTTTGATAGTCCAGGAAACATGCGTATACTTTTTTATTGACATCTAAACATCGTTGCGTTAGTACGTTTTAGCTAAATGGTGCCCACCCCGTTGCGAAAACCAAACTGTGTGTCACTTATGTCTATCAAGTTTTTTTATATATCCGGTTATGTATAATTCTTAGAAATACTTTCAGCGTGTGATTCATCAAGCTTATAGTTCGGTGACCGTTACAAGTTTTAGCATTAGATTTTTTCGGGATTGCAACAAAAGTCGACACCAGCCAGACGTCAGGTATGTCTCCTGTTTTATAAATTGAATTAAAAAGTTCTGTAAGTATATTTTTATTGACATCGTTAAGGAGGTTCCATAATTCAACCGGTAATTCCTCTGGACCAGGAGTTTTGCCTTTTTTCATCTTTTTGAGTGCATATGTAACCTCTTTATTTGTTATCTCTGGGCCACTCTCTGTGCTTTCTTCTATTACTGATGTCTGTTGTCTTTCATCTTGAAATAACCCTTTAATATAATCCTTCCATCTTTTTAGTTTTTCTTCCGTGTCCAGCAGAAGGTTCCCGTTATCGTCTGTTAACAAATTTGTTTGTTTTTTGTATCCACCGACAAATTGTTTGATTCTTTTGTGTATGTTTAATGAATCGTGTAGTTCTTGGAGTCCTTCAATTTCCGAGCATTTCTGATTCAGCCAGTTCTCTTTTACCTCTTTAACTTTTCCTAGAATTTGACGATGTATTATTATTTTGTATCTTTGTATATCTTTGTTTTTAGCTGCTCTTCTTTCTTGCATTAATTTTAGTATTTCTCGGGTCATCCATTCTTTTTTCTTATTTTCTTCGGGGTGTTTTAGCAAGAAGAAGTATAAGAGAGTAAAAATACGTTGAAAGCATACTGCTGGGAAAATACACCTAGGTTGCTATAAAAGATTTATATGATGCTGTCACAGTTTTTACAGTATTAGTGAAAAAAAAACATTAAGAATGACTAAAAGTGGTCAAATTTTGCAAAAAAAAACTGTTTTCAGGACATTTTTGATAATATCAATATTTCACCTCTTCTATTAGCGGAACCATGTACATGTGTATAGCACTATAATAGAAATTGATGTTACTTCGAACATTTATTGATATGCGATTTAATTAGCAAGGAAGCCATGTATCTTTGTAAAACCTGCAATTTTAATACTATAATAACCATTCCTGTAATAACCATTAAAATTACTTTGTTTCTCACTCATGAAATTAGTTATAAATTAACATGTCCTTTAGTTTATCGAATTTACACAACATGTCAATTAGTGTTCATCTTTCTTGCTGTTTAACTAATCTAAAAAAACTATTATTATACACATTAAGTGCATTTCATTTATCTTTATTAACACTGTGAATGCAAATGAAAGTATAAAGATTCTTAATATGGGTTTTCTTTAAAAATTAAATACTTTGTGAAACAACCATTTTATTAAGCACAATTATTGAAGAAACGAAATAGAATTTTTTTAAGTTCTAAGGTTTCCAGGAAGACGTTACTTAACTTATCAGCACCTGGATTTACTATAAAATTCTAAAAGACGCTTTTGTGGGATGCCTTAGTGACATTTTATTCTAGATATTGTAAGGACATGTGGATTATATCCATGAACGCGCGGATATGTACTGGACCTAAAGTGCATGTCCATAGGTTATCCTGTGCTAACTGGGTCCCTGCTCTTAATTTATCTATTCTTTTTTTTTCACTTAAGTACACAGTAATAATATTTTTCGATTCAGTCTACAACAAAACATTTCATTGCACCGGTGATTTAACCTGTTTGGGGAATAAATCAGAAATAGAAAATTTAGGGCGCTGTTGAGTCTTGGTGTACAATCAAACAAACCCGTTTTTTATTTAAGTATTCGCAAAAAAAAATAAAACAAAAATCGTGGCTTAACAATAGTTTTTCGTTGCAATTTTCTTCAAAACCATGGCGGGAATTGAATGGAAAAGCGGTAAAATATGACGGTATTGAAGGAAAATTTTTTAAATTGAAGAAGCCCCATTGCGATCGTTTTCAGATTTACGAAATTCATTTTGTTTCATCGTTTACTACCTACAACCTGGCTCTCAAACAAGTTGTAGCTAATGTCGGTCAGATGACTACTTTTTGAGTAAATGGGGGGTTAAATTCGAGAAATTCAGTAAAAACGGTTTTGATTTGCCTTAAGCTCTTCTCTCATTTAACTGTATGTTAGATTTCTAAGAAAACAATTTATATAGGCAACCCTACGATGTCGAATACTGTATAAGAATGGTAAGACCGGAACCGCTCGCCTTACAGCTAATTAGATAAGCTTCGGATTTCAGACTAAAAGTCAATCTAAATGGTTTATTTAAAGAGTTATTAAAAATATGCAAAGAATAAAAAATATATTTTTTAACTAGAGGTAATTGATAGGCGTAGTTAAAATTACGTAACTGCCGGAAAACGCGTTGTTGATATTAAACAGTATTGTTTTTTTTCTTGTTTTTTAAAATAGTTGAAAATTTTTGCTGATCCTAATAAAGTACTCTAAAAAGTCCATCAAACTACTACCCATAAACGTCTTTCAAACAAGTTGTAGCTGATCCTAATCAGACAACTACGTTTTGAGTAAACGGGCGTTAAAAACCGAAATTATCAAACAGTTGTAGCAACCGCCTTTTCCAGCTAGAAAATTCGACAAAAAAATTTTTGATTTGCCTAAAGTTTTTCTCTCAGACCCCATGCTTGAAGTTTAAAAATTAAATTAGAAAAAAAAACGCTACCAAAGAAACATGTGTTATTTCCGTTTCCGGTTTCACATTTTTTTTGAAAGCTGCACTTGACTACAATTTTCGATATACCTCTTGATTTAAAATTTCTTTCGCCTGTAGCAGCGTCAAACACCCACACACACAAACCCACAAACAGACATTTTTTAAAAACCACTTTTTGAGTTCATCGAGCCCTTGTTAAAGTTTAATTTCAAAAATTTTTATGAAATCAATACTTTTCTATACCGAAGGTATGGAGGTCCTATTACTGAAAGCCACATATTTACGCGTTTATTGTATAATGACGCATATTAATTGGTACAGCTGGCCGCTACAGTTTTCGATAAAGATAAACAAAATTTAATGTTTACCGTATGCATGTATGATCAGGACATAATCTGTAGATAGCTGGAAATCCCACATCAAACGCAGGTCATGTAAACGTTGCTGTGCGCGAAGATAATTATAAATAACTCAAATCAGGTTTACCAATTGCATTGTAGCTGAAATTTCAAGACGGCAAGAATGTTGTTCTGTTACCTACAATTATTTTATGCCTTCGTGTACTGGATTACTATTTACAGTTTAAAAACACAAAATTTCAGATAAAACTAACCTTAACTAACCGTACCTGCCATACACAATGACCATGAATAAGAATAAGGATAGACATTGATTTTTAATTAAAAGTTTTATGTAAAAATTAAAATATTCAATCACTAATGGGCAGGGCCAAGAATGAAACGTGGGGTACCTTTATTTTAAATATAATTTGCTATCGATCGCGTTGGCTAGAGATTAAACTAAAAAGTAATAATCATTTGCATAATTACTTAGTAGTTATGTTCAGTCGTTTACTTTGCGTATTTGAAAATAAGTAATACTGCGGGACGCCTTCGGTAGATGTCTTGCAATTCGACATAGCTTATTTATTAGGTTTTAAAAAGGAGTTACTAAAAAAACGCAGGGCTTTCCAGCACGGGTTTCGCTAGTTGTCTCTATTGTGTAGGTACTTCACGGAACTCTCCAGATTTATTAATTACTAGCTAATACCCGGCAGCGTGCGTTGAAGCGAAATCAGACAATAAACACACATTTTCGTAAATATCGCCAGCGCCACCTAGCGGGTCTATTTTTTGTAAAAAAAAAATTACCTTCTAAAACCTTCCTCTCCTCAAAACACACTTTGCGTCAAAGTTTGAGCTCAATCGGCATAGTAGTTTCGGAGTCTATAGGGAACATACACACAAATATTCACTTCTATACAGGGTGATTTTAGGAACCGGGCCACTATTGTCAACTTTTTTATTTTTAAAGATACAAAGTTGGTTAAAATAGGAAAAACGTGGAACTTTTTCTTCTGGTTACGATGGTAAAAACTAAAAAACAATTGCGCATCGACTTTTCAAGTTATTTGTTAAAATGACTTTTTTGAATTACACATTTTATTCTCTTTAAAAAAGTATGAGGTCAAACTATGATTAAATTAACAACTAACGCCATATTTTACATTTTAATGGTTTAATAACATAATCGTAACAGCCGTGAAACAAAAGCTACTTGTTTTATGGTATAAGTCAAAATATCTTTAAATTAATATGTATAAGAGTAATTATTATAGTAACTGCTCTTAATGAGCACCACCATTATCTAGACAGTCATATTCTAACACTTTAATGGGCCAGCAGGTGGTCTAGTGGTTAAAGTCCCAGGCTTTGAAACTAGACTCTCAACGGCATGCAGTAGGTTCGAGTCCTCTGTCCGTCGGAAATTTTTCTGAATAAGTTAAATCCGGCGGGTCCATGGATGGTGTGTGTGGTGTGTATGTTGGGTTGCATGTCTTTCAGGGGTGGAGCATGTTAGACCAGTGCATAGCGCAGAAGTGCGCTGAGCCCGGGTAAGGGGGTGGGATGGGAATCATGGAGTCGTGCTCACGCACGGCCTCATGATTCTTAAAAAAAACACTATAATAACATCATTGCAACAGCCGTGAAACAAAAAGTAGAATTCGCTTGTTTTATTGTTTCTATTTTGACATTTAGCAGTCGTGCTAATTTTATTTAACATTTAAGATAAATAATTTTACTCAAAACACAAGGCCGTTGTAGATCCTAATTTTTTCTTCGTTGTAATTCTACCACCAGGATGGTGCACCCCACATAACGCTGGTACAGTAGGTACCTACTTAAATAATGAAATGAGTTTGGAACGCAATGGTTGGAACATATGGAAATGTACGTTGGCCCCCACGGGCACCTGACATGAATCGCTGTTTAAAAAAAAGTTATTTTAACAAATAACTTGAAAATGCGATGCGCAATTGTTTTTTCGTTTCCACCATCGTAACCAGAAGAAAAAGCTACACTATTTTTCCTAATTTAACCAACTTTGTATCTTTAAAAATAAAAAAGTTGGCAATAGTGGCCCAGTTCCTAAAATCACCCTGTATATATAGATTTTCTAGATTCCTTGTGTACCCTGTATTCCATATAAATATCAGTGTGTATTCCAGAATAATCTTATTTATTCATGCGCAATCTTTATATTCCTTATCAAAAAAATTTAAAACGAATATCTCCTCAAGTTTTTGAAGTTGCGCGAATATAAGTCGAGTAAATCACAAGAAAACGATTATTACCTAAGTATGAAATTTAGATATAATTAATAAATCTTACTCCTTCGTCACTTTTAGAGGCATCCCTAACTGCGACAATAAATAGTCTCCCAAACAGACTCGATTCCAAGTATCTTCAGAACAAAAATATTCTAAAAGTGAAAAACATACAGGACTCATTCACATCTAATTTCAATATGCTCCAGGTAGTTAAAAAAATTATGCATTAAATTATTTGTGGACGTAATTCAGTTTAATTCTAACCAACCTATTATTAAAGTTAGTTGATCTGTACTAGTTAATTAATAACAGATTATTTTAGGTAAATGAACAACATGTATGCATACAAAACAGCAAAATTATTAAAAAGTACTCCAACAAATTAAACAAGATTTGAACGTTATCAAAACATATTTTCCTGGTTTTCTATTATTACATTTATTTCTTACTTTACTAATTTGGTAAAGAGATAGCGTGGAAACTAAAATTCTCTGTTTTTGTAGTAAGTACCGCATAATTATGCTCATTTCAGTGAAATTATCAAAATAACTACCAACTGTATATAATTTAAAGTGTCAATAACATTCCAGCGTAGCTACCCAGTGACAATGTAAACCTTTAAGCAGCCTATTGACGTCAGCATTTATTTTTTTCTTCTTAGATCACAGAAATGTATTCTACAAACCCGTTTCCTAATAATACGTTCGAAAGCACGCTAAAAGTTGCAGTAATTTAAAGTTAGTAAACAGATATTTCTGCACCTAGCAGCGGAAGCTTTTCATTGTGTGCACTTTAAGTAAGTGTTTTTCTTTTATTTTTAAGACAAATGCATGCTATTTATATTTATTAATGCTTTTACAATGATCTCCCGTATACGCAGTATACCTAAAAAGGAATTTTATGGCATGCTGCTAAAAATGGAAAAATTAATTTTTTGAGAAATTATTACAGAAACTTAAAATATTAAAAATTGTATTGAATAATATCGATCATTTGCAAACATTAAATAAATGCAAAATTGTGTACGAAAATAACTAAATATTCCCTTTTTAGGCAGAACCGCTTTTCCTTTCTTTCTGTAAGTCTTTCTGTAAGACATGCAAAAGTCTTGTAACGTTACAAAGTGATGACTGCAGTTTCTTGTTTTTCTACTTTTATTTATTTATGAACAACAGAAAGAACAAAATAAATGTAGCTTTATTAACATTAAGCATATTGCTAAATTTCCTAGTTGAGAAAAAAACAGTTTACATACATCCGGAAAAGACGTACCTAGATTGAACTGCAGATTCTAGGAATTAAATCAAAACGATTGAGGCTACCTTACCTATATCCAAAAATGCTTGCCTATGGAACCACAGCCCTTCAAAATGACGCAGAAAAAAAATTATTTTTTCGTAATTAGTCTTACATAGTTTAAGATAAACTCGTAAAATTTGGTACCGTTCCTTAATATTTAGAAACATTACAGACATGGAATTTAGTAGAAATCTACCAAGGTTAAATAGTTCATGCGAGATTATCATCTAGTGCAGAAGTCGGCAACCGGTTTCTATGTGGGTTGATTTTCGAATTTTTTGATGGGTCGTAAAAGCAGATGGATACTAAAAATTATAAATTAAAAGAAATCATTGAATTTTTAATTTTTTAAATTGATTATTACTACATTTATTATATGCTATATGCATACATTTAGTAATTCATTTTTAATGGGTTTCTTGGTAATGAACTTCTATCGAAAGCCTAGCTTTCTTAACCTTCTTTTCAAATATGGCTAAAAACATTCTAAGAATGAAATTTTATAACACATACAAACATAATTTAACTAGTTTAGTAATTACTTGCAAATACTTATTCAATAAATGGTGAAATCAAAAACAGCATAATATTGCCTACGACTTGTGCAGACTAAAACTATTGCCGATTAGTTCTTTTTCCATTGGCATTTCAGAAACATTAAAGTTATCAATAAATTAACAAAATGATCACAACTATGTTGGTATTATTATCTGGTTTTTCTAGGTGGCTTTTGTTTTTTTGTTTGTTATTTGGCGTAAACGACATAAATATGTTGTTTTTGTTTTGCAAAGCTTCTTCTTAGTTTGCAGTTAAAGGTTAATTTAATAATAGCCAACAATAATATACAATACATATTCAGTGAAAACCGGAAAAAACGCAAATATTTTCGAACCGTAACCGCAACGAACACCGAAATTACAAACATGAACAGAAGCATGCCATTATATAACCAATGTACACCAATGTACACCATTTTCAAAAAGTTGTGAAATTAATATTTAAAAACTGTAAAATTGAAAAATATTGATCAAGATTTCTAGGATTGGGCCACGGCTTTTGTTAGTAGTCGATGCTAAAATATAGAACACATACACAACAACACGTCATTTGCCGGCCAAATTTAAGTTGCCGTTAAACTACGCTGCAAAATTTTAGATGACGGTAGCCGTATACCGGCAAAATGTTGCCAGCCGGCACCGGTCAACTAGTCATCGTGATATATCAAAGGTAGATAGCATAATCTTGTAGAGAATTTTCTTAGCTTATCCTTAAAAAATTCTGGTAACTGTCACCGAAACCGAAACTTTTAGTAGCAGTAGCCCGTAACTGAAAGCATAACCGAAATTTAAAAAACATTGAACCGTAACAAAAACTGAAACTTTTTTTTTCGATTCACGTTTCTGGTGAAATGATAGACATTTAGTCTGCAAGAGTACAGTGGCGCATATATTTCAAGCAACCAAATGCCATAAACAAGCAAAATATCAGTGGCACTCAGAAAATCATTATACAATCGAGCGCCTACAAGTCGTGATCATCTTAATACTTTATTACTACCAGAACCTGCAATGCAACGTACGACATGTCGTTTCCAGACACCTTGTGTAAAATAAAGCTATAGTATAAACCTATTTATATTGGCAATATCTCGATTCTAATTTGAAAATACTCAATTAAAAATCATAATTGGCTTTTAAGCTATTGTCTGCTGCAAATCAATAAATAATGCAATCTGTAAGTAGGTAAAAGTTAAATAATTATGCTGAATTACGTCAGATGTTCTTGACCAAAACACAGATATAAATCCATGATTGTTGAAACACCCTGTGTATTGTAATATATTAAAACAATGTTACGATTATATTTTATTAATCAGATCTCGTCAATCAATTTTAAAAATTGAATTTCTGCAAAAATGCTACCAAAAAACATGTCTCATTTCCGCTTCCGGTTTCGGTTTTTTAAAATTTTATTTTGTTCGTATATTTTTTAAATACCTCCACATTTACAAGCCCATCAACATCGGACTATCCAAAAAAAAGCGTATGGTGTAGCATTCAGCTAGTTCGTCGTAAATGCCAGCTGGTGAACGCAATAGTTTATCAGTTTGCTATTATTATTAATATTTAGCCTAGTTTGAAATATAAACGTAAATGGTCAATACACTAGAAGCAGAATCAACTCGACTTATTTTTTCTCATAGCTGCACTGAAACCTTAGAAATATATGATCTCGTTTGTAATGTAAATTTGTTGCACTATGGCCGAGGAGACTTTTATTTCCTACCTCTAAGAAACAACTAGAATGCTTCAATTAAAACATGGGCAATTTTTTGTTTGTTTAGACCCACCATTATTAAAGTAAGCCATAAATATTCAAACTATATCAACAGTAGTGACAGCTACATAAACATTCCCTGAAAACAATCAATAAACTAGGTCAGATACAAGAGCCCGCTTTCGTATTATGGTGAGACAGTTGGGGATTTCATATAGATGCCTAAAACAAATTTTCATAACTTTACATAAAATATATATAAATCAACAATAATCGTATTCCTAACACAATAGAAGTCAGCTATTAGACACTGGATAAACAAAAAGCACTTTAGTCAACCAGCGTGTATAATTAACATTATCGTTTAAACAATTCTTAACAATGACGTACTGGGAAGAATCTTTTAAATACTGTAAATTGAAATCTTTTTTAAATAAATAAAATACTATCTCATCGATATTTCTAAGATTACCTGAACGACATTTTTAAAAGCGTAATAAAAATTATTTTAACGACATTTTTCTTCGTAAATACATAAATTTAGTTATTACAAAGTATAGTTAAAATAAATTAAATTACTAACTGACATAATCTGCATAAGAAATCGTTCAGATAATAAATAGTGTATTATATACCAAGGGACCGAAGTGCTTCATTTAATCCCGAGAGTTTATTGCCTGAGCGCAGCGTAGCGGAACGACTGTTCAAATCATAGTTCAAATATGCGTTAAAACACATAAATATATATTTTCATTGAAATTGTATCTTGTTTGACCGGTTATATGAACTAAAATTTTAGACCAAAATAATGAAAAAACAATTTTTATGAAATACCACAATTTTTCCCCAAAACGATCCATTTTTACAACGCTTCGCTTCGTAAATAATAATGTCAAAATAACAAAATAATTTTACAAAAGGACGCCACTGCAATACATTTAAAAACTATCAAACTTTGTTATGGTTAAGACCGCCGATTTCCGAAATTATCCGAGCATTTCCGACTAGTTCAGTGTTACCAAAAATGCGTCAAAATTATTGGGAGTAATACCTATAGTCGAGACGAATACGACTCGATTCTTGTTTGATAAAATTGTGGTGTAAGTTAACTCGTGCTAGTTAGGATGTAGATAATTCCACGATCGCGTAGCTTAACTAGCTCTTGTGAACTTACACCACAATTTTATCGAAAAATTGCAATCTCTCGTTGTATAATTTATGACTATAACACTCATACGTAATAGACACTTTTGATGACAATAGCAGATCTATCATTTTAAAAATATGTCTTTGTCTTACGCTATCTATGGTTTCTAAACCGTCATCGAATCAATCGAAGCCGCCTGACTTCATTGATATATTAGCACTAGTGCACTCGTGCAAATTCATCATTTATCTCTTGGTAATGCTTACATTTAATTATCGCCGCATATTTTTAAAACAAAATGTAAATACGCTGAATATAATATTCTACTGTTTTTGTTAATGAAGATGTAAATAACAATTAAAAAAATTAAAGCAACATTTTTTCAATTTGTACGTAGATGAAATGTTTCAAGTGCTATCAAAATTCATGTTTATTTAAATGTTAAAAATACAATTGTACATAATACGCATTTGGCAACTATTTCTGGCATAATAATAAAATATCTTGTAAAGTTTATAACACTTTGACTGTTTGTACAACATTAAATTTAACATCCCAACCAGTTCGAACTATAACTGTTCTGAATTATAAAAAAAAACGAGTGGTAATTAGCATATTGTGTTTCGTATAATTAGTTGTTAACCAAACCAATCCTCAAAGCTATTTAACAAATATGTAAATATTGTATTACGAACTAAACTCACTGTTTACATTTTAAAGACAGAGAACGACTAGCACTTAAACAATTACATTACCTAACCAAGAACTTGAAAAATGTCATTAGTTTGAACCCAAACATATCTACATCAGGAAGTATTTACTATAATTAAACATTATTTTTTAAATGGGATTGTTAAACTAAACTACTTTGTCTGTGAACTGGTGGTTAGTGTTAAAGCACGGATAAGAAAAACATTAACCTTCTCTCAATTGGTGTTCTGATTGTGGCAGTGAAGTGTTGAAACTGTTCAAAGGCTTGTAAATCCTAAATCGTTTAATTTCATAAGAATTATTGTGCAACGTGTAACTCATACCAACGTTACAAGAGAGGGTTAGATTACTTTAGGTAAATATTTAAATATAGGTATAGATAAAAAATACCCCAAAATGCTTAAATGTTTACTTTCCCATACTCGATATTAAAAACTACCGTGTTTACAATAGTGTAGATTTTAAAAGTACAACGTTGTACAGTTCGTCGACTGTTAGATTTCTAAGAAAACAAGCTAAATAGGCTATCCTCCGTTCTATCCATACTTCAACCTTTATTACAAATCAGTCAGTTGATGACGTCAGAAAAATTATGTCGGCTTAGTAACCAACCAAATGTTAAATTCGTCGGCCAGAAAATGATAAGAGGGGGGAGGGACGTGTCGCTTCACCAAATATAAAATTTTCTAAAAACTAACAAACTTTCGTTCTACTCGTCATGTTGAGCCATTCTAATCAAGAAAAAAATCTATATCGGAACCGGTTTAAGAAATAAAGGGGTTGATACCAATTTCCATTAAAAAAATTTATAGAAAACGCCACAGTGAAATTATAGCTTTCAGAAAAAAAAAACAAGTGGTAGCCAACCTTCGGTTCTAGCAGCCTCCACACAGTTTAAAAATAATTGTAGGTATGGGCAGTTTTTTAAAAATATTTTTCTAAACAGTTTCAAAATTGTGGAGAAGCACCATCATTACGACCGTTTTGAGATTTTCAAAATTAAATTTGTTTGATCGTATAATACTCACAAAGATCTCTCAAACAAGTTGTAGTTGAGTAATTGAGCGTTAAATTCGAGATTTTCAAACAATTATAACGGCCACCATGTGAGTTAGTTCCAAGTTTTCAATTTGCCTTAATTTCTTCTCTCAGATTTTATGCAAATATTTACAAAATTCAGTTTTGGAAAAAAGAAACGTGCTTTTAGTATCGAAATTTCTTGAAAAGCTTAACTAGAACTATAGTTTTTTGATATTTTAAAGTAGCCCCCCCCCCCATATTTTGAAGCAGTCGAGCGGTCTTATGGTATTTTGTGTTTTCTAGTTGCAACTAACATTTATTTTTTGAAATTTCAAAATTGACTTCATAATTTGGTGATGGGCGTTTTTTGGTGATGACTCAATTATTCTGTTCAGGTAAACGACCAAAAAAAATCTTCCAGTGGTGATTTCCCAAGGGAATGTTGTTTCTATTGTTATTTAACATACTCATGCCGATTTTGAAGCCGAAATTTGTAAAGTGGGGGTGATAGAAAAATCGCGTTTGCGTGTAATAGGGAAATCGCGTTATTTCCGAGCGCGTCTATATGGAAGTAAAATTCCCCCTTTTTTTTAATGCAGTCGCCCGCTTTTATAATATTTTGTGTTTTCTAGTTGTAATCAATGTTTATTTTAAAATATCAAAATCAATTTTTCACGTCCTTTAGACCTTTGGCGGATAGCCGTATTTTTGCAAACTCTCAATTAAACTGTTCAGGTAAACGACCAAAAGGAAAACTCTCAGTGATGTTTTCTCGATGGAAAGTTGTTCTTATTGTCATTTAACATGCTCATATCGAGTTTTAAGCAAAAATTTGTAAATTTAGAAAAACAAAAATTTATGGTAGGGGCAATAAGGAGGAAGGGTGATAGGGAGATCGCGTTTCTGCAAATTATACATGCGCAGAATACCAATTTAGGGTTTTCTTTCGGACGCATCTATCTTGAAATAGAGAAATCTTCCCTCCCCCGCCCCTTATATAACCAACCTATTTTCTTGCGGTGTCATCCTATTGCAATTAGCATTCTTTGAGCCAAATTTGGGTTTTCTACGTTAAAGCGTCTGGACTGTAAAGTGTATACAGCCACACAGCAGACACACAGACTGACACACAGACACCTCTGCAGCGTCTGCTTTATCGGTCTCCCAAGGCCCAAAAACCTGCTTATTAATCACAATGTTTAGGTTAAAAATGTTTGGCATAAAAGTACCTTTCTTTTAGGCATAACTCGTATATCGGCCAGTAAACTCAAAGTGAAAAACACTTCGCTGAATGAACGCATTTGTTCCAAATTTAACCTGACTATCACAATACCTTCTTGTATAGCTATACTTCGTATAGCAAGGTAGGGTAAAATATATCATTTTCATTATTATCAGCAATTGATTCATGAACTGAATTTAGACATGCCGTAACTGGCCACCTGCTCTAAAAACTAACTAAACTTGTTAATTTTTAATTTCATAAAAACACGCATAATAGCTTCGATTATATAATAAATTTCATGGAATTACAAACATGACTTTAATTTTAAGGGCAAAAAGTAGAGATGTAATTCTCTTATACATGAAACCTTGACTCTTGTACCGGAACAACGCGTAATTAGTTTGTGCTAACTGTGCAATAGATAAATTGTCGAAAATTGTACTGCTTTTAAAAGACAAAAAATTGTTTACTTCACATGAATTTATTTAAGTCACTAAAATAATATAAAGTACTACTGCATCTTTACCTCATATACATTAATTGATCATCCGTAATAGTAAAACAAAATAGTAAATATGTTTTTAAATTTTCATTTACTTTTGTGTATATATAACAATTTTAAAATAGGCATTATTTCACAAACAACAAACTGGTATTCTTAGAGGCGTTGCAAGAATAAGCATGCTGAATATAATCTATTTTAAAAAATATTAAATATAAACGTGTTGAAGTATGTAAATATTCGGACGTCCTGATTTGCTAGATTTTGTTATTTGCTTAATGATTACAAAAAATTCCCCCACCACTGTGAAAAACCCGGTTGGTTATGCAATAAGAATTAATACATTTCAGTTTTCACACTTTAGTTCTTAACAAACGGTGCTTGGTATGAAGTGTATTTTGGTAAGATGAGAAACAGACGTTATTCTAAAAAAGATAGTGAAAAGTATCAGATATCTGTAATTGGTCTACAAAATACTGTTGAAAGTACAGGATCCTAGTGCAATAAATCCTAACATTAAAGATTTCCGTAATTTTCAAAATATCTACTAAAAAATTACCACCACCATTTTTTGTTAATTAATGAAATATTTACAAGTATACGAAGCTTGTGTGTTTTACACACAATTCGTTTTAAATTAGCTTTGAATCAGCTTATATTTAAACGTATTAACAATGGCGCATGTGTTAACGTGAGAAGAAAGTTTATTAAATACTTTTATAATTGTGCAAAAGCTACTTCCAGTAGGTTCATGCGGTCCCTCCACACCCTTAAATGAAAATTTCTGATATAATGCTAGTTTGTGATGTTAATGTCAATAATATTCACCTTTTAGAAAACAAAAACACATATTTATAAATGGTTACACATGTAAGTGTGAGTATTCCATATGTATACAGTCTAGTCTAGATGACTACATCTTGTTAATTCCTGCAAGAGCTCTAATGACATATTTTTGAATTGGAATAATTCTCATGCAGTAGCTTCAGTAGCTCCAAAGATTATACTACAGGGCATAATATTTACAAAAGTTAGCGTAGTACACCGTTATAAGATTATAACAGTACTGGCTGAACTGGCGCATCGCACTACATGATTTAACAGCTAGAAATAATAAATAAGCTCGAGAAGAAATGCAGCTAAATGCTTCGAATTTAAATAAATCTATTAGATTGAAAATAAATCCTAAAATATTTATTTTGAATATTTTAACCATTTAATAAATGTTTATCGATTGAAAAAATCCTTGAAACATCTAATTTAAATACTACAATACAAAAAAAATATTGTTGATGCTAATAAATGAATAATATTACATTACATACCGAGGTGGAAAGTGTTTCATTCCTGTCGAGAGATATGGTAGTTGACCAAGGCGCGAAGCGCCGCGGTCAACTAATTCTCGAGACAGGAAAACATTTCACCGAGGTTTGTATACTACTTTATTCACAATCAGTTTTATTCACAATCAGTTATTAATTAATTATTGAGTTTTAAACATAATTTCCATTAATGTTTATTGAAAGTTTTATCATAATTTGATTAGTCTACTTTAACAAAGAGATCTGTGGAAGTGTTGCTAGGTAACATGTCAACATTTTTATTTATTCTGTCAGTACAGTTTTTAAATTGTTTGCAAAGTAGCCGGAAAAGTCTTTTCAGCTAGCCGGAAAAGACATTTCCGGCTAGGTACACAATGTATGACTTTCCAACTTTTTAAAAGCCAGAAAGTGACATATTACTACTTGATTGTGAATAAACATTTATTTTCTTCAAACGCAGTTACATATACAGTGATGAAAATATCCAACTCAGTTTTGCACGAAAAGTTGTAGAATTTAATACAGTGTTGAAACGATTTAAATTTAATGTCTAAAAGCAACGAAGAAGCCACCAAAAACATTTTTTAGATTCCATCTACTTTTATTTTATGCGCCTTTAATTTTTAGTAGGCTAAATTTTTTGTCGACACCAAGATGCAAAGTTGCAAATGTTGCCGAAAATTCACAACTAGAAGCGCCTCTTATGTATGCCATAATATTTGAACAGGTTCTTCGACTACATTCTTATAAGGAAACGCAGATTTCTTATAAAATTGTGTTGAATTTTTATTCCTGTCAACCAAACATTACAAATGTCAGCGAAAAATCCAGGCTACTAGAAATTAAAAAGTCGTGTAAAATAAAATTTAAGAAATGGCCTTGGTACCTTATTCATATTCGTTGCTTCTAATGTTAAATTGAAATCATTTTAATAAAGTAAAAAACTCTACAACTTGTAGTGCAAAAATAACTTGGATATTTTCATGAGAACGAAAATTAACAGGGGGTCAAAATATTATCATGTAAAATCCTATGGCCAAGCTAAATTTAAAAAAAATTGTATTAGGGCGCCATTTTTAAGCTAGAGAGTTTGAAAAATGAAGTTGGCTGTGCCCCAAGATTTTGTATCCGATTCCGTATTCAGATTTAGAAAACTTTGTTTAAATAAATAATACTACTAAAAAAATATGTTTAGCTTTTGCTTCCGGTTTGTTTTTGAAAGCTTATTTTCTCGATGAATTTTTGATATAAGTACCCTTGCATTCGTTTGGATGACATGAGCCAAAAAAATGAAAATAAATTATTTAAATAAAATGGGTACAGTAAGGACCTTCAATTGGTGCCTAATTTTTGACGTAACGTGATTGTTGAAACAAAAATATTAACTTAATAAGCGTAACCAACAAAGCATCTTAAAAATATTTGTTCTCTCTGTGTTGTTGAAACATGTCCGCGATTTATACGTGTTGATATGAGATTGTTTTAACCCATTAAAATAGAAATAAACAGATTTGCTCGATTTATGCTAAAATTGAAGTCTTTAAATTTTATTTTAGTTCTAATAAATATGACCGTTTTATACAGCACAACATGTGAAAGTAGCCGTAAATTTCAATTAGAGTAATTACGCAGTTGTTTATTTTGCTGAGTCTAGTAGGCAGATATAACGTTATTGTTTTTATAAAATATTAATTAAGTATACAAAGCAAGTAAAGTAAAATACCGGCGTGCTTTGTCCGCGATTAAGCCAGCGTATGCTAGTTAAAACAGCGGCAATAAAATAGTGTTTAAGTCACTGGCATTTTTAGGTGGTGGTGGAGAAACGCAGTTTCGTTCTCCACGTCTCTTTCAGTAATGAATCATTATAAGATGATTGTATTGCAACTGAATATTGCATGAATTCTGTTTCTGTGCGTAGTGGGTTATTGTGCGAGCAAATTTGTATCTTCTGTAATAGACGGTTAATCGAAATCATAGAGTTGTGCTCACGCACATCCCTATTTTTTCTAAAAAAAACTTTTATTAAAGACGAATAAAGAATAATAGAGTTTTATATGTTACACAAGTAACTGTGAATTTTTAACAAGCACGTTTTATGTTATCAGTGATTTGTTTGTAATACTTTTAGCCTGATTAGGTGTTCCTAAGAGCGCCCAAAAGTTACACCTAATTCCCGAATGGCAATACCATCAGGTAATAATACGCTTAAGAAATCAATCAAATATCAGCGATTGCCTACGCTTTCAGCTTCCTTCCTAACAGCGCAGCGCCTCAACTCACGACTAATTACCGAAAGAAAATTGCACCACGTAATGATAAGCCTGTGATAAGGTACACTGATGACTGATAAAAGTGAGGACCTACACGCTTAGCTTGCTCGGATTTCGCGAAAAGATATCTCTTAGGCCTTCGCCCACAATTCAACAGATTTTCACCAGAAGTGCTTCAAAATTGACATTCAAAACTAAATCACTAACACTGTAACTTGCTAAAAAAGAATATAAATATATGAACAGAATAAAATTTATTTTAAATCATTTCATTCAGTGTGTATGGCTTTTCTGAATTTGCGTATCCAACAGCTTATATGCAGAAACAGGTTCAAATCTAAGGAAATTCAAATACCGTTCTGCATTCAGTGCGTCATCTCATGAAAGAAGAAGGGCAATTCGTTCTCTTATAATTCCCGCAGATACGTTTACTTTTTGACGGTATTATGTGTATAACTCCTCCTGTCAGTGTGAATTATTTTGTGACAAACAACGGAAACTGTGCCGATTTAGTTAGTCGGGGAACACAATGGAGTTCACAAAATGTAGGCCGTTATTTCATGTCATGCAGATTTTCAGAAATTGTGAGCACCACGTCTAGCAATTGTTTTTCTGCAGTTACTTTTAAATGACCGGTTTTATTTACATTTATGACATGGTCCATTTCCGTACATTTGCCATTAATTTTGGTTTCAGTGGACCATATAATTGGGTTCGCGATTTAGATGCACAGCATTAACTAATGTGTATACTGCATACATCTTTTTAAGTTGTTGTTCTGTATCATGATATAAAATTCGACAGTAATTATTGTAGGTACACTGTTTAAGTTTTATTAATTGAGTGCCTAATTTTCGTACGTCTGTTGTTACAGATTTGTCGTTAATCGATTTTGATCGTTTTCATACAAGTAGTTGCATTTTTAAATATTTCGCAAATTTTTTACGTTTTTTACAATTTTATGAAAATTTTTTAAAAATGTTCAATAGTTTTATAAATGTTGAAATTTTGAATATTTTGTTATTTCAAAAATTTTCATAAACTGCACGATCACACTACCTAACAATTCAATGCCGTTTCAAGTATAGTATTTAAAATTAAACGCAGATGACGTCACATCCCAAAACTACTACATAGTTATCCACAAACAAAAATGACATTGGCAAAATGCGGCAATTAGGTAGGAAACATTTGTTCAAAACTTTGTTGTAATATGGTTTTTTCACTATAGGCAATTAGTATCTTTGAACCAAACATTCTTTGTGTGCAACAGGCAGCTCACAGTGTTTTTCTACGTTTTTTCTTGTACACTTTATAAACCGTAAGACGGAAAACTTATATTAAAATGTAAAGATTGAAAAAAAAATTAGAAAAAATAACATATTACGCGACTCTCCCATACGAAATACCAGCAATTATTCAAACAAAGATTAGTAAAATTACCAAGCTAAATT
The DNA here is from genome assembly GCA_958336395.1 of Ctenicera cuprea. Lineage (NCBI taxonomy): Eukaryota > Metazoa > Arthropoda > Insecta > Coleoptera > Elateridae > Ctenicera > Ctenicera cuprea. Next base: position 23,273,135 of record OY284491.1, read on the forward strand.
CGGGAGGCTATAACTCCGTAATCAAGCATTTATGTTAATGCATATAAGTAAAGTGGGCTAAATAGACACAATTTTCTCTATAGAATTCGTGGTTAAATTTTTGTCAAATCTCGTAGGGACACCCTGTATAACTATATTTCATATGAAGCACTTCGTCTGGACTTTCCTATACTTTAGATATTGTTACTTATTATATTCAAAAGCATTCTATGAAAATTTTTTCAAATGTTTAACACATTTGACAATGTTTAAAGTTTCTAAAATTTTTAAAACTTGTTAAAATATGAAAAGTTTAATAATTTTTAAACTTATAAAATTTTAAAAAATTCGACAATTTTGAAAATGAACAAAAATTTTGTAAATTAAAAAATTTACTCAAAATGTTTTGAAATTTTTTCATTTAAGGAAAAGTTTTCAAAATAGCGAAAGTTTTTAAATCATTTTATGGATTATTTTATTCACACATATTACAGCTAATCAAAATGCAGCATTAACCTACCTAAATAAAAATTAAACCAATAATTTCGATAATTTTTCGTGTAGGTTATTTACAGTTGATTATCTTCACAACACCTAGTTACGCACTAGTTACTTCATGGTTACGCTAATAAACAACGGTAAACAATGTCCTCTATTGATTCAATTTTCTATTCATAAATAGTCTTGTTGAATACCACTCACGTTTTTTAATTTGTCTGAGTTAATTAACTCAAACTTCCTGCAGATCTACTCAAATTGTGCAAATTTGCAAGTAAAACCCTCCAGAGTTATGCTCTGGCAGGTTTTTATTGTTTTGCTAAATTTGCACTCTTGTCCATCCGCAACAAATTACCTGTTGTTAACCGATAAATTCAAAGCTTATATATAGTATTATTACTATTGAACATTTTTGAAAATTTAAAAAATATGAAAAATATTAAAAAAATTCCTGAAATTTTTTACATTTTTAAATGATGATTTATGAAATTTTTCAAAATTAGATATTACAAAATTTAAAAATGTTTGTATTTTGAAAAATTTGTGAATTATTAAAAGATTTTTAATATTTTTCGGAAGAGATAAAAATATTGTAGTTATTAAAATTTTATTGTAAATTAAAATTTTTTTTGGAAATTTTTGAAAATTTTGAAAAATTTGAAAAGTTATAATTTTAATATCTAGATAATTAAAAAAAACTTTGAAATATTTAGTTTTTTAGAACAACAATATTTACTCATTGAAATCTAAAATCGTCTTTATAATTAGGTCCAAATTCGTTCATAAATTTTTGAAATAACAAAAAAGCAATGACCGAGAGTTGGTAGAAAAATCGCACTTGCGCAAATCTGTTATTTGATAGACATAGGATACAACGTTTTTTTCACAGCGCTTATATTACAGTAGAGCATCTCTCCCTACTCCTTTTATTTTCTGAAATAGTTATCTGGTTCTATGATATCTGGCATTTTGTAATTGTAAACTATGTCTATTCGCTTAAAGCATAAAACGATTTTCTCAAAAAAAACGAAAGGAAACCCAGCTATACGTCTCTTCTCAATGGGTTTTTTCCCATTGTTATTGAACATGTAACATACTGATTTTGCCAAACTTCCCAAATTAAAAAAAAAACAAAATTTTATGAAGGTGCTAATTGCGCTTTTGCGGATCAGCTATTCAGCATGCGCAGAATACGAATCTTAGTTTCTTTTTCCAAGAACATGACAACTGTTAAATTGTTAAAATTTTACAAAAAATTTTCATTTTCAGTACCGTTTACACGTTACTAATTAGAAAATTTAATGTTGTATCAGAATAAATCATAAAAATATAAAATGTTATTTACAACATAAAAGCTGATGACACTTCTATTGAGGCCGGAAATGGCTGAATGGAAAATAATATTTCACAAAATTTGCATCTCTGAGTAATTAAACACACCCTAGTTTTATTTCATTATTATAAAAAAAATTGATAGTGTACCTGGTTTCGTTATCACTCAGCATAGTGGGGTTAAACAAGAAAAACAGGAGTTACAATTACATTTTTAAAAATAGTATAAATATTTGCAAATTAATAAAGGTTGACTTCGCTCTTACAATTTTCAAAAGAAAATTTAAAAATGATAATAATGTTGGAATAAAACTTAGGAACGGAAACAAATTATCTGTTGATTTAAGAAATATTTCCATGTGGTTTAATAGCTATTTTCATGGGCTCTTACTTTAATACAAAAAGAGAAACTCGAAAAGCTTGTTTACATTAACGTTTACGTAGAAACAGTCCAAACACTATATCATAAATGCAGCATATTTTTAAATTTTAATTAGTACAACTCGTCATTCTGTTAATTAAATAGACTGTTTGGTTAGTTTTAGCTCACACCCGCAATGAAGCTACTTCCAAGTTTCCTAACCAGAACTACGTGTGCTGGATTACTGGGAACATTACTGTTCTGTTTGGGAGTAGTATTACTGTTATTTTGGAGTGTGTTGTTCGAATTCATTCTGGCATCAATGCTGGTATTGAAGCCAAATTCACAAACCTTAGATTTATGGCGAAAAACTCCGATGCCTGTATCTTTAGATTTCTACTTTTTCAACTGGACAAACCCAGAGGAAATTTTTGATCCTGAAAAGAAACCGACATTTAAAGAAATGGGTCCTTACAGCTTCATTGAAGATCGGGAAAAAGTTAATTTAACATGGAATTCTAATAACACAATTTCGTACAGACTGTTGCGACATTGGTATTTCGACGAGAAGAATTCGGTTGGAAAATTAACCGATGAAATTACAACTTTAAATGCTGTTACTATGGTAAGAAATATTACAATAATTAAAATTATGGATTTGACGTTATATTAGCTCAGTTGTAACGTAAATTGTTTTTAAGAGTGCAGCAAATCAAGTAAAAAATTGGAGCTATTTTATGAGGAAAGCGTTCTCATTAACCCTGGCAGGAATAGCTCCCCGTGTGGAAATTACCAAATCAGTCGATCAACTTTTATTTGAGGGATATCAAGATCCTTACATTGACATCGCATTGAATTTACCTTTTCTAGCGGACACTTTACCACCGTTTGAAAGATTTGGATGGTTCTATTCGGTAAGTTTTAGGTACTAACAAATGATTTATCAACAACAGTGCGTAAAGTGACCACTTTACTCACTCCTAACAGTGCGTAAAGTGAAAATTTACTCTCTAGTTGACATTACCTCACTAACTTAAATTTGGTACATTTATACTTTGTACTTTGTACTACACTTTGTACTACACTTTAAATATGTACAATGTACATGTATGACACAATTATTACAATTATTAATAGTTATTCCCAAAAATCCCGCAACAGATGTAATAGACTTATGCTCTTCGTTTATTAAAGACGTTTCAGGCTGAGTTGTAATTTCCTCTCCAAAAGATTTAGAAAAGCTGCTTTGTTGTTGATTCATGTCAGATGCACTAGGCTGCATTTGCATTGTTGTATCAGTCAACACTTGTTTCACTATCTCCTCTTTTAGTTTGATCGAATTTTCTATATAACCTTCAGCAATCGAAGTACACTTCCACCCACCGTGACGTTTAATTGTTGTTAGTTTATGTTTTGTTTCAAAAGCATTGTGATGCAATGCTTTCATTTTTTAAAACGTCAATTTAAATATTTTTGAAAATGTACATATTATTCTGTTGTAGATAAAACTTTATATAGAACACATGACTAAAGTGTCTTTTTTTGATTTCGCAGATTTATATCACTCGCTGACGCTCGTGATATAAACTTCTGCTTGATCAAAAAAGTTCCACTTTACTCACTTGTACTATAAATAATTATTCATTCAACTAATCTACATTATTGGATAAAATACATTGAATCACCAATTTTTATTTTCTTTTTGTTTCAGTAGGTATATGGGAAGTATTGATTTCCTGAAAATTCTCGATTTTGACAGAAACATGTTTTGCAGAAACTCAAAACAGTAGTTCTACAAAACTGTCTGTCTGTTGGTGGGTCTGTGTGTATGTATATGTGTGTGCGTAACGACTCATAATACCGAACGGATGGTGCGATTTCTAAGATCTTCGCAATAAACATCAAAAATTCATCGACAAAATTAGGAATAAAATCAGAAATCGGAAGCGGAAGTTGTACATGTTTTTTGGTATAATTGTATTCAGAAACAGAATTTAATTAAACCTAATAGCAGAATCTGGGAGAAAGTCTTACGAAAAATTGAATGCTTTTTTAAGAATTTTCTAGCTTCGAAACTGTGGCCATTACGATTACTTGAAAACTTTGAATTTAACGCCTTATTACTCACAAACGGGTGGACAGATCGGAGTAAAATTTGGTATTGCAATAGCTCTAGGGGGACATAATGTTACTATTATGTACGACAATTTAAAGCATGAAAACGGTGGGGTCAAGATTATTTTTAACTTCTGAAAACCTTCCAACAAATTTTGCTCTTAAACTGCACGCACTTAACATTTTATTCTGAATGATTATGTTTTTACAATTTTTGAAACTTTGTCTACTATTCTCCACACGAAAATATACAAAAAAACTACTCTTGTTGAAATTTGCGTAATCTAACAGTTTTCGAGATTTGTAAAATCGAGTTGCTATGAAGCTCGAACCATTTTCTTTAAATGCCCAGACGAACATTGAGATGAAATATAACTCCCGAGTACAACGTTTCCGTATCCATATTATTCATTGTTTTAGTGTGAAGAACTTAACCTGGAAGTTTGTAAAAAACTGTTTGGGCATCTTAACACAACGCATAGATCTGCATGACAACTCGATTTTCCAAAAACACCACGGAGACTGTTAGATTTCGCGTTTTTTTACCAAGAATATTATTTTGTGTAATGAGTATCTGTATATAAAATACTTAATCACTTTAACAATATCTATTTATTTAAACCTTATACGTATTTCGGCATGTTTACACGCCATTGTCAAAGGTTATATGAAGGTAAACAAACAGTTAGTGTTGTTATAGCAATAGAACTTTTTTACTTATCTTGGTAATCGTCTGCAGATGACTTGATTTCTTATTCCAAAATGTCCAGTAGAGGAGAATTTAACAGATCAATTTGTTCATTCATTAACGGTACAGTTTTTAAATGTTTGTGAATTTCAAAAGCTTCTAGTATATCTAATTTACGTTTATCATCACAAAAGTGTAAACATTTTATGGTGTTATTAGATGTCGATGAATGATTTTGTTCTAGTAAGTGTTTAGCGTAATTGGATTTATGTGGGTGTTTATTTGTAACAACGTACGTGTTCTTTATACCTAATATCAAAATTTCTAATTGTCTGGCCTATATAAACCGAATTACAATGCGAAAAATTTAATTTGTATATGCCTGATTTTAACAAATCGTCTGTTTTTGATTTTGCATTAAACAAAGTATTTAAGATGTTCCTAGTTGTTTTAAAGCTTACTTTATATTTATTTGTTTTGTTTATAATTTTAGCAATTTTTTTGGATTTCTCACCAAAATATGGGATCGAAGCATATTTAATTGTATCGAACGAAGTTAGGATATTCGGATAAATTATTTGAATGGCTAATTTATAATCTTTTTCTATAATTAATGTATCAATAAGTTTAGCATTATAACCATTACTGTATGCAATTTGTTTAATAATTGAAATTTCTCTATTATAATTAATTTCATCTAAAGGGACCGTCAAAGCCCTATGTATCAGGGACCTGTATGCTGCTAATTTATGTGTTTTATGGTGACAAGAATCGTGTGGTATTGTAATGTCTTTAAAAAATACACAATACAGAAAAATAAACTTTCCAGATTAGAACAACACACACGTGCACTTCAATCACACACAAAACCTGACACCAAATTTATCAAACACAGATTTCAATGACCAACAGATAAAATTCCTAAATAAGGGTTTTAAATTTGCCCCTTTTCCAAAATTTACCAATAATATTAAAGAAACTTTAGCAGTCAATTCTGAACTGATTCTTAACGAAAGACATTTCCTATATGCAAAATTTCAAATTGCTAATTTATTAAAAGAGATGTCAATCAATACCAATAAATCAAAAAATAAAATAAATACTCAAAATAATTTATTACTTAAATCGATTAAAGAAAAAATTTCAGTAAATAATCTGATTTCTGTCAAGGCAGATAAAGGAAACACATTAGTTATATTACCCAATGACATTTACTTACAAAAAATTAATGATTTCATAACCAATTCAAACTTAAAAACTTTAACTAGTAATCCTACCAAAAATTATCAAAAAGAATTAAAACAAACATTAGAAAATTGCCAGGTTTGTTTAACAGATTATCAAAAAGACAAATAATCAATCCAAATCCACAACCACCAAAACTATACGGTTTATTAAAAATACACAAACCCAACATGCCCATTAGACCAGTAGTATCATACATAAATGCACCCAACCATATGCTAGCAAAAATACTAAATAATATAGTTACCAGTTTTGATTATAAACCAAAATGTTCAGTTAAAAATTCTTTCGAATTAATTAAAAAGTTGTCTAACTTACATTTACCACCACAAAGCAAGCTAGTTAGTTTTGATGTTACTAATATGTTTTCCCAAATACCTCCTCAAGAGTGTATTCCTTTGTTAAATGATATTCTTATTAACAAAAATGTTGAGTTAATAAAACGGACTGAGTTGATTCAATTATTTGAACTTTGCACCAATCAAAATTATTTTACTTTTAATAATAAAATTTATTTCCAAAAAGATGGTTTACCCATGGGAAGTCCAATTTCACCTCTTATAGCTAACATATTTATGGAAAATCTAGAAGATCAAATATTCGAATCAAATCAATCTGAGAATGTTATATTTTGGTTTCGTTATGTTGATGACATTTTAGCATGTTTTAATAGTTCATTTGATTTAATTAATGAATTTTTAATTTTTATTAACAGCTTGCACCCAAACATAAAATTTACACTAGAAACTGAACAAAATAAGTTCATTAACTTTTTAGATTTAAACATAAAAATTAATTCAACTAATAAATTTGAGTACTCAGTTTATAGAAAACCTACACAAACAGACATTACAATACCACACGATTCTTGTCACCATAAAACACATAAATTAGCAGCATACAGGTCCCTGATATATAGGGCTTTAACGGTCCTTTTAGATGAAATTAATTATAATAGAGAAATTTCAATTATTAAACAAATTGCATACAGTAATGGTTATAATGCTAAACTTATTGATACATTAATTAAAGAAGAAGATTATAAATTAGCCATTCAAAAAAACTTATCCGAATATCCTAACTTCGTTCGATACAATTAAATATGCTTCGATCCCATATTTTGGTGAGAAATCCGAAAAAATTGCTAAAATTATAAACAAAACAAATAAATATAAAGTAAGCTTTAAAACAACTAGGAACATCTTAAATACTTTGTTTAATGCAAAATCAAAAACAGACGATTTGTTAAAATCAGGCATTTACAAATTAAATTGTTCGCATTGTAATTCGGTTTATATAGGCCAGACAATTAGAAATTTTGATATTAGGTATAAAGAACACGTACGTTGTTACAAATACAAACACCCACATAAATGCAATTACGCTAAACACTTACTAGAACAAAATCATTCAATGACATCTAATAACACCATAAAATGTTTACACTTTTGTGATGATTAACGTAAATTAGATATACTAGAAGCTTTTGAAATTCACAAACATTTAAAAACCGTACCGTTAATGAATGAGCAAATTGATCTGTTAAATTCTCCTCTACTGGACATTTTGGAATAAGAAATCAAGTCATCTGCAGACGATTACCAAGATAAGTAAAAAAGTTCTATTGCTATAACAACACTAACTGTTTACTTTCATATAACCTTTGACAATGGCATGTAAACATGCCGAAATACGTATAAGGTTTAAATAAATAGATATTGTTAAAGTGATTAAGTATTTTATATACTGATACTCATTAAATATGGACTTTAACGAAGTAAAGCTGGAATTTATAAATAAAATTATTTTGTGTATTTCTGTATGAAAAATAAGAACTGCAAATATTATCAACAAAAAAGTGATTAGACTGTTGCATCTTCAGGAGGATGTAGCTCCGTAACGAAGCGTTTTTGAACACTTATTTATGGGAGTATTTCACTTATTTTTGTGTCTAGAATTTTGCACCATCATTTTGAATCACCCTGTATATTGCTGTCGCTTGCAAGGCACTTACAAAACCCGTCCCTAGGTGGCGCTACTGAAGATAAAGTAAAATTTATTTGAATATCTTATGAAGGAATATATTTTTGCTAATTTTAGTTTTTCATTAAATAAATAATTTTATGGAAAAACGCAATTGACCAACTAAGAGTATTTTTTTTTTAATTTTTCTTACTCAAATAATCCGGATTGGTGGAGTCGAGTTGGCTTCCAATCCGCTTAATCTCTCTAAAGTCGAGTTTCCGCTTAACTAAAGGTCGAGTTAGCTCCGAGTAGAGAGTTTAAAGTTCATTAGTTATGTATTTCATTTTATAAGAAATGATATAGTAACTTATTTGTAACTGCACACTGCATCTTTTGACTAAGATATATTAACGAAACATTGCGTACCCCTTTTTTTTATTTATTAAGATAGCCAAAACCACAAAAGCTCGTTATATAGACTGAAAATTCAACTATTTTCACTTCAGGTTTCATCAAAAATGTCACTGTATCATGTTCACGGAGACACCTTACATATTTTTACATAATTTGCAATTAGGATGAAATTCTGTCTGTCTATGCCAAATAAGTGAAATTTTGAGAAAAATATTTTTTTTTTATTTTTATTTACTAAGAGAGCATTGACCCACCCAAATCAATTTATATCAAGCTACATACGCGCAAAAATATAATTCTCATCCTAGAAAACATACCCGTTAAAATATTAATAATATTTAATAAATTTCTAAAAGATATTTTTCAAATGTAGCGTAGACTCTCAACGGCAGTAGGTTCGAATCCTCTACACGTGCGGAAATTTTTCTGAGTAAGTTCAACTCGGCTTATCCATGGACGTTGTATGGGGTGTGTATGTTGGGTTGCATGTCTTTTTGTGGTGGGGCTTATTAGACCGGTGAATAGGGCTAAGTGCGATAAGCCCGGCTAAGAGGGTGGGACGGGAATCATGGATTTAAAAAATGATATTCATAACTTGTGGGTTTTATAGAAGTAGCATAACTAGTATGTTTAATACGTAAAAAAACAGACAGACAGGCTCAAATTATTATCATAATTCCAAATATGTAAAAATATACAGGGTGTTCCAAAAAAATTATTTGGTGAAACAAGAAGTGAAAATAGCAATGATTTTTGTTAGCACATATTATAAGTCAGGTTTCACCCGATATAATATAATAAAATATTTACAAAAATATTTTACATGTTATACTAGTAAAGGGAAGGACTGTGTTCAACCGTGTATTTATAATACAAGAGATTTGTATAGCGAATTTGGACCAGGTACTTGTAAATTGTCATTAACGATTTACAAGTGTGTTCTTCGACCACAAATAATACAACAACAAAACAAGTCATGTGCAGTAAAAGAGACAAGGTGTATTTTATTTTAAATTTATTCTTTTATATGCTTTTTATCCAAATATTCACCATATTAACTAATATGCAAATCACCGATTTTTATATAAAATAAAACAACGAAGTCTATTTTGCTCTACTAAAATTTACGATGGTGATGTAATTAAAATGATAGAATTTTCAGAAACTAAATACGTGTGTTACCTTAAAGATAAATCAAACATAATTAATTATGTATACATTACATCCGTAACTATCTCACCATAACAAAACGAGTAAATATTACATCCGGAAAGATTTATCACTATAATACAAATATGGCCAAATATAGCATGTTGTCTCAGTTTATTCTTTGTTTTCAGCAAATGTTTACGTTTGTCGTCACTTTTGTTAGTATAACTTGGTTATTTAAGATTCTAGCTGGTCGAAAATATATATTTATTCCGCCGGCATAGCATCTCACACAGCATGTTATATATAATTTCTATTAATAACAGACAAAACAAATTTTATTGCCAGAATTGTTATTTTTTACCAGTTTTATTATTAAAAAGCTGCAAGTGAACGGCCACAACAAAGGTGTTTTCAGACACATTTTACAATGTAATGTAACGCTTCGCATTCTACGCTCCATTGACTAACATATTAAGAACTCAAGTAGCCATAACATTTGTGTTTGCGTAAAAAACCACTTTGTGTGCATTACTAGCTCTCATTTAAAAAGAACTAGCTGAATCTGCACGTTTTTGTACTTTCCTATTATACTTCTAGTATGGAATTGTATTGTAAAAAAACGGAAGTAACAGAAGACATGCTTTCTTGGTAGCATTTCTATCACAAACGGACTTTCATAAATGTAATAACAGAATATGATAGAGGACGTTAAGATAAATCTAAGGTTTTTTCTGAGCAGTCTAGCTTTAAAATGACTATGGTGTTTCTACATTTTCGGAATTAATGCCTATTTACTCAAAAAGGAGTTGACGGATCGATAAAAATTTTAGTATTACAACAGCCCCAGAGGAACACAATGTTACTACGCAAAAATTATTTTTTTACAAACGAAAACTGTCAAGGGAAAATATTTTTAAAATTTGGATTTTGCCGAAAGCTATGGTTCAAAAACTGGCCAAGCGATTTTCGTAAACTTTGTAGACTTATAGAACTGGGGGTCGGCTACTATTTGTTTTGCGTCCTAGCGCACTAATTTGTCTTTAACGCCTACAATGAATGTTTGAAAACCGTAAATTTATGCCCCCCTCCTTAGTAAACGAAAAACGATTAAAAATTTCTGTTACGGTTTGAGTACTTATGGTTAAAAGTAGATAAGATTTAGAATTTAATTTTTAGGTCAGCAATATTTAGTGGTCTCCTTACCGAACTTAAGGGAACAAATTTGTCAAAATCGATTTATATAAAATTAAACCAGTCTCTATAAAATTCATAAAGTTTTGACTGCGATCTATAGTCAGCTACACTAGCAACTGCAGTAGTTAATTTATTTTTTTTAAAAAGCGTAAGGTATAGCCCACAGGTTTTGCTAGAATATTATAAAATCATAACCAAAATTTTGAAGAAGCTGTAACCATATAATATAAAAAAGTGTTATACAGGGTGTTAATGAATTGTAGGGACAAACTTCTAGGGCTTGCAAAACACAACAAAGCAAACAACTGTTGTTAATAAATGTGTGGTCAAAAGTGTTTCCTTTAGAAAATAGAGCCTCTTAAAGATTCTTTAAGAAGTACCTGAAAATAGGCAACCTAAGTTGCATTTTCAATTATTTTTGCACGGGTCACACGGAATTTTGAAAAAAAAAACGATCTAGACATACATGCATTCAAATAACGTCAATTTTCTCGCATCTGTTTCTTTCTGTGCCTTTTATAATTCGTTTTTTTTCGTTCTGTGATTGTTTGATAATTATTTTCTTTGTTATTTTCGTTCTGTGTTTCGTATTTTTGTGTTATGGCTGCTTAGCTTTGAAACATTTTGTTAATTAATTTATTTTAAATTTAATTTGAATTTGAAAAGTAGGAAAGAGGGCTTTATTTATCCTATATTAATTTCCGTCGTTATGGAAACAAATAGTAGGTAGTAAATTGAGTTGCCTACATTTAGGCGCTTCTTAAAGAATCTTTGAGAAAGCTCTATCCCCGAAAGGAAACACTTTTGACCACACATTTATTAACAAAAGGTGTTTGATTTGTTGTGTTTTACAAGCCCTAGAAGTTTGTCCCTACAATTCATTAAGAAAGTATAAGAAAGCATACGTTTGTTGATGTTTATTTATATTTTAAAATTGCCTCTTGCATAGCACTGTATTCGTTATTTTGAAGCTTTATCGTTAGTTCATTCTTAACGCGTATATATGCCAAAGTGGGAATCACCTAGACTCCCGCTCCACGACACAACTAAAGAAATAATAAAAACGTCTTTAGTAACTGTACCCTCCCCCGACAGTCATTTTCAAAAAAGTGTCCCTGAACCCGCAGTATGGAAGAAGGTAGTTAAACCCTCCCCATTAAAAATTCCTGAATCCGCGCCAGAGTCAATCTAAGTTAACCATGTGGCCTTACTAGTACCTTTTGGGTCTACAACATTGATGCAAAAATAAATTTAATAAGTAACATATTCTCAAAAGTCCACGCAAAATGCTTTGCTTATTTTTGAATTGTATATTTACAGAGAAATGAATCCTACACCTTCGATGGTAATTTCAATATGGATACTGGTGTCAATGGCACCTTTGGAGAACTTCTGGAATGGAACTATAATAATGAAACAAAGTATTATAAAGGTTCTTGTGCAAAAGTACATGGTTCAGGAGCAGAATTATATCCCAAAAATCGTTCCAGAGATCACATTGGATTCTTTTCGCCAGATATGTGCAGGCACGTTCAGTTGGATTATGAAGCGGATGTTCTCGTGAAGAATGTTAATGGTTATAAATTTTCAGCACAAGACAGTATGCTCGATAATGGTAAGTAAAATAGCTTTAATTCAGTAATTAAAAAATAAAAAAGAAGTATAAGTAAGTATTTTTGATAAAAATTTATAGCATCCATATAAAAATAACAGAATTTTTATGGTAGCGCATTTTTCATTTCACAACCCCATGCCAAATCTCAAGCCCATATACCAAAATATTTAAAATCGATACTGTGATGATAGAAATATCTTGCTTACGCTTATATGCTTCAGTTTCGAGTAATTACGTTAATATTTAAATAGGGTTATTAGCCTCAACAGGTTTTTATTTTAGTTTTATACCTATTTCGATATGTTTATATGTCATTATCAAAGACAAAATTTAAAAAAAAATAGTTGGTGTTGCTATTTATACGAACAATAGAAATTGATCTTGGTTATCTATGTCTGCAGATGACTTGATTTCTATTCCCGAAACGTCCAATAATGGTGAATTTAAAAGATAATTTTTCTCATTCTTTGAATGTACAGTTTTTAAAATTTTCGTAAATTTCAAATGCTTCTAATATAGCTAATTTACGTTTATCATAACAAAAGTGTAAACATTTTATAGTGATGTTAGATGTCATTGAATGATTGTGTTCTAGTAAGTGTTAAGCGTTATTGGATTTATGTGGGTGTTTATATTTCTAACAATGGTTTATGTAGCTCACACACTTAGAAATTTTTATGTCAGAGAACACATCCTTTGTTACAAATATAAACAATCACATTAATCTAATTAAGCTTAAAACTTATACAACGCAGTTATTTAATAACATTTAATAACACAATAAATTGTTAACACTTTTGTGATGATAAACGTAAATCAGATACACTGGAAGCTTTTAAAATCATTTAAGAACCGTACCTTTGATACATGTGCAAATTGATCTCTTAAATTCATCAGTATTGGACATTGTAATATAAAAAATTAAGTCATCTGCAGACATAGATAACCAAGATCAATTTCTATTGTTCGTACAGCAAGACCAACTGTTTATTTTTAATTTTGCCTCCGATAATGACATGTAAACATGTGGAAATACTGATAAGGCATAAATAAATATCTGTTAATAATTGTTTCATCTACAATATATCAATTTATTTGCTTCTGTTACACTTACTTAGTTTGTTTTTTTTAATGCCGTGAGCTGAACCAAAGTTGAATCGCCCAAAACTTTTTTGTAATAAATGGTTATTATTGCAATTATTTCGATTGACAATTGAATTACACAGGGTATAATTATTTGCTAAACCTACTGCACAAATTTGGTTTTTTTTTTCGAATAAACTAATACGTAAATACAGAACCACTCTCCTATTGTTTGGCGGATTTATTGCGTTTACCGCAGCTTCATCCGAATGTGATATCCTATCAAAATCATTTTTCTAGACCACGTACATTAACTTCTTCTTAGATCTGCTTTGTATACTATTAACGGGAGTATATCTAAAAGGAGAAACCTTTGACACAAATAAAAAAAACAATAAAATGCCCTTATTACGGGTTTTAGATTTGTACTTAGTTTGATTTCACGCAAATTTTCCTATTTCTGATGTTAACGGAAATACGCATTTTTGGGTCCGAGAAACCCCAAAAATAGTTTTTAAAAAATTTCTGTGTATGGGTGGGTACGTAGGTGGGTGGGTGAATGCGTGCGTTTGTTTCGCTATATCTCCATAACCCCTTCACCGATTTTATAATATTTGGTGTGTAGAAGTTTTTTAGTTGCAGGTAGTTCTTTGTAAGGTCGTTAATCGGAACCGGGACCGGAAATTAGACATGTTTTTTGGTATAGATTTTTTTGTAGGTACGTTTTCAAAATTGTGAGAACATAGCGTTGTAGTGAATTTAAAGGGAAATCAAATGGATTTTCCGAATGCTATCTTCAAAACTAAAGCCGCTACGAGTTTTTGAAATTTTTGATTTTAATGCCTGATTACTCAAAAACAAAATATCTAATTAATATGAATTGTCATATTATTAATTACTTCTTAATAAAATAATCAAGTGATGTAAAAATATTTTTCAAAATATGAAAATTGTGAAATGCTAGCTTCTCAAACTTCTGGATATTTTCAAAAGAATTTTTCTCAAAAACTAGCCATACCGTTTTTACAAAACTCTGTAAGTCGGCAGCGCTTGCAGTGAACTACAAATATATTGTTTACTTATTTCCCAAATTTTACTCCGATGTCCTCCAGAAATTTTAAAAATTTGAAATTTTATTATTTATTATTCAAAAACGCAAACGTCAATGGTTATAAACTTAAAAGAGTATGATAGCAGCCTATTTGAAATAGTTTATTAGGATCAACAAGATTTTTCAACTATATTAAAAATTGGGAGAAAAACGATAATTTTTAATTTAAACAAAGCGTTATCTGGTAGTTATGTGCTTTTAACTACGCTTATCAATTAGCTCTAGTTAAACAATATATTTACCATTTTTGGATATTTTTGATGACTCTTCAAATCATGCTTTTATAGCAGTATTTTGGTCTAAAGTTGTCACATATATATCTAGCGCGAGCGCAGCGCATTTACTGGAGTAACCGAGCGTATCAACGCATTGGGTTTGGTGCGGGCGGGTTGTACCGCGTGCAGATAACTAGATGTGAATTTCAATCACTTATTGGCATTTGGAATGCAATGGAATACTTAAAATATAAAATATATGAGATAGTACCAGCGACTTGTTTAGCCCATTTTAGTAAACCTTTTCGTAAAAGCGAATATAACTCATTTAAGACGTGTAAAAGTGCGGCGAATGAATCAGGAAGTTGCTAATTTTTCATAGAATTGTGAAAATCAGTTTTCACTCTAGCAGGGAGCTTTCTAAGCCATTAATATGAAAACAAACAAAAATAATTTGCGTTAGTTCAGAAATAACTTTGTATAATGACCAATAATAATTGTAACCTCTATCGTATCACATTTTTTCAATTACGTAACTGGCATTGGTTCTAAATCGAATTAATAAAAATAAAATAATAATAATCCCTATCTTTACTTTAAAACTAAAATGCAGTTTCAAACTTTAAAATATATATCTAAAATGGTACTTTTTGCTTTTTTGTCGTAATTTGCATATGACTATAAATACCCTTTCTGGGTTCTTTAACACCATAAAACGGTTAGATCGTTGTGGACGTTAATCTGGTTTAACGCGTTAGCAACAGAATGTTCTTTATGCATTAAAATATGCGAATTGCTGTCTATAACTATTAATTCACGCTAGGGTTAATTTTACTTACCGAAGACTCATGTGGTTTAACATAATCTAACTCAATATTAATTAAAATTGGCCGTTATGCTTAAAAATTTGAGTTACAAGCACTGGCGACTGGTACAGGAAGGGCAACAGGGCACTACCCTCGCAGCTATTTGCTGCGATGCCGTATTTTTTCTCTATTTTTACGGTTTAAAAATTTTATACAATTGAAGACAAATTTTGTTGAGATCGTTAGTAGCGCAAGTTAGTTTCAATTAGCAGCGAGTAGAACGATCTTGATGGTTGAAGCGATACGCCGTATATTTCTCTACCATTTCGGTTGCCGTCGCGTCGGGCAACTACCAAACTGCCGTAGACAAACAATGAACGAAATGCACGAGCATTAGAAATTTAGTGTTACAATCACATTACAATATACGCTGAACGAGGACATGCAATTCGTGTGCCTGGCAAGTTTGTGCATATCTGCCATGTGCGCGAAATGCATAAATTCGAAAATCGCACCGCGTTGTCCAATAGGGTATTGCTAATTCTCTGTTATTTATAGCGTATTTCCGAATGATATTTTATATATATTTTAGAAGAATGATCTACTTAGCCGTCCCAATCCGTTTTTAACTGATTAATGCAAATCAGAAACTGTGGAAAGATTATGGCAGCGTTACAAAGATTCATATATACTATTAACTTTATTATATTATGTATATTTACACTAGGAAAGATTTGCTTGGATAATTATATAATGCCAGCGACAAAATAAAACAAACAAATATTAAAGAAAACTTTTCCATCAAATTTCTAAAGAAATCTTATTGATCAAAACTAAACGAACATAATGTTTATATACCAATGATCGACGTGATAGAGTGTGGCGAAGCGCCGGAGAGCGTTTTGCTCAAATCTAGACTCGTCGGTGAACAACACTGCTGCCTATTCTTCATCTCCCCAGTTCAAATGATCATGAGCAAATGCTAAACGTAGCCTCCGGTGAAGGGGGGTCAAAATTGGGGCGGTTGCAGGACGTCTTGCCTTCATACCAGCATCCTGTAGTCTCCTCAATACGGTATCGCAGCTAATGACTGTTCCGGTGGATAGTTGAAGATCATTCCTCAGCGATCGAGCAGTGATGAATCTTTCACGTCTCGCTGTTACGACCAAATACCGGTCTTCACGCTTGGTGGTTTTCTTTTTACGACCTTGGCCAGGTCTCCCTGTCATTCAAAACCGCCGAGACACTCTGCAAATCACTGACTGCGCAACCAAAAGCCTTGCAACAACTTCTCTCTGAGTATAGCCTTCCTCGAGCAGTGTGACCACTTTAGATACATCTACCTCCGAAAGATAGTTTCTCTGGACATTAGCTGCCATTTATTTGGATTTAAGTCACTGTATCAATTGTTTAGAACACCCTGACAGGCAACTTTTAATTACAAGACTTATGCGATTTCTGCAGTATTTCTTATTAAGCAGCATTTTTGTGATACAGACCTGCTAACAGAAAATAGAAATGAATACGAGGAACATGAGACAAGTTTAGAAGGGGAAGTCGAGGAAGAAGTTGAGGAAATCACGCTGGAAGAAATTAGAGGTGCGATGAAGACAATGAAAAATAATAAAGCACCCGGCCCGGGAGGCATTCCTGTTGAGCTAATAAAACATGCTCCCGTACAAGCATTAGAAGTAGTTCAAGAGATATTTAATAAATGTCTGAATAGCGAAGAAATACCCTCTGATTGGAAACTGGGATACATCACTTCTATTTATAAAAAAGGAAACAGGCGGGAATGCTCAAATTACAGAGGCATAAGCGTCACTGCCTCAATGGGAAGACTGTATGGGCGGGTATTAAAGAATCGCATAGAGGAAGATATAATAGAAATAGAAGAACAAAGTGGTTTCCGCCCTGGAAGATCTTGTATCGATAATTTATTTTGCCTAAAGTAATTAGCAGGAAAAAAGCTAGCTTGCGGTAGGGAGCTACATGTTATATTTATAGACCTAAAAAAGGCTTATGATTCAGTGCCGCAACGTAGACTCTGGGAAGCAATGAAATTATAAAATATTAAAACACTATATATAAATGCAACAAAAAACATATACCGAAATAACTATAGCGCGGTAAAAGTAGGGAGATCGGTATCTCAGCCGTTCATGACGAACAAAGGATTAAAGCAGGGGTGTTGTCTTTCGCCGACCCTTTTCAAAATATACCTAAACTGTGTACTGAAAGAGTGAACCCGAAAATGTCATAAAATGGGAGTTAAGATAGAAGAGGACTTTGTCCATACACTATTATCAGGCTTGAACATATCCGAAATGATGAAATTCGCAGAAGAATGGAAGTAAAGGGAAAAATATCAGAGTATGTGAGTGAAAAGCAACTATTATGGTATGGACACATGAGGTGGATGCCAGAAGATAGGTTGCCGCAAAAAATATGGAAATGGGTGCCAAGGGAGAGAAGGAAAAGAGGGAGACCTCGAAGAAGTTGGATGAACGTGATACTTGAAAAAACGCAGAAACGAGGACTATTAGAAGACGATTGGAATGATCGTAACAGGTGGAAGACGGGATGCGAGAAACGGCAGATAAGGCTGTAAAAAACCTCGCTTATTAATTAATTTTTGTGATATCTTAAGATATTAATGTCTTTATTGCGTATGAGTTTCATAACAATATTTTCAACGATAAAAAAAATACAGCACTTTTATTTCTGATCCCTTAATTTTGCGGCGAAGTGTATCTAATATTATTGAATATGAATTTTAAAGAAGGCGAAGTGTTAACTTCGAATGGACTTTTCCATACTAGATATTCATACTTGCCCTATTTGCCAAAATGTAATTTTTTATAATTATAACGTTGTACAGTTCACCAACTATTAGATTCTAATTCCTACTTCAGTTTTAATTACAGCTCAGTCAGTTGTATATCGTGACGTTAACAGAGATGATGCCAGCTTTTAGTACTTTTACGTGCACGTATCCCAACTTGTACAACGAGCTGAAGTTTTTTCTTACTTTTTCTTGGTACTTTAAAAAAATATTGTTTGGCATAACATGAAATCTAGTCAAGATAAGTAATTCTTCTCAAAAAGAAGTTATTTATTGTTTCCCGTTTAATAAAAAATAGAAAGGTATCAATTTTTGATTTTCAAAAATTCATAGAGGGTGCCACAGTGGAACAATGGTATTCAGCAAGAAAAACTGTAGCCTATGTTCGTCTTTATAAGACTACAAAATGTAAAAAAAACGTGTTCCCAGTTTTTGAGAAATATTATTTTAAAAATTAAAAATTTTTGGTAATTATATTCACCGCAAAAATACTCAAAATAACTTTGACTACTCGTGGTATTATAAGTGAATATTTCATTTAGGAAGCTCCAGTGTAGTAGTATTGTATATGTACTAGTATTACTAGTATTACTAAATCGTCTAATTTACATTCCTAACGCGAATTATAAATTGATAGGAAGCCAAGTATACACTTAGAATCACGTATACGCAACATGTGTATTACACGTAAAAAATTGTAATTTTAAAATGTTTCTAGCCTCTTACATTATTTAACAATACGAGTTGAAATGTCAACCCGTTTAGGATAATTCGGTGTGTCCTAGGTCCAAGTTACCTCTAACGACGGTAGTCACGAAAAAACAGAATAATATCTGTTTTTCAATGAATTTTTTTTAAATAATAATATTAATTATTTTCACAACCATAAACAAACTAAGCATTATACGCATGTTCCATTTTCAGTGCGGTACCAAGTCCAGGTATTTTATTTTAATAATATAAAAAGCTTGACGACCCTGAATTTTTTTACCCCACACTTACTGGAGGCACCCACACTACGCATACACAAGACGATAAAAGCACACTTCCGCCACTAGACGATGGAGGTCGCCACTTCAATCGTTTATTACATTTATTTATTATTAAACCTACGGATGAAAAAAGATAGGTAAGTTTGCTCGATGTAATATGACATATAATTTCAAAGTCTACTAACGTTATTTCAAACGTATATTTTATTCGGCGTTTACATTGATACATCAACTTGAAAAGCTATAATTTTTGTTTAAAGTTCAGTTAAGTACAACATCGTGAAATTCGCATTATGTAAGAGTATTTACAAAGTAATAGAATCTTAGCAAAATTGTCGAAAATATATGGATTCCAGATTGGCCTCGCGACTGGGCATGCTACATAATAATAACTAGTGTTACCCCAGCGCACAATGCACTGACAGACTGAGCGTTGACTGAACCGGTTACATGCTAAGTCACGTGATCCATTAGTTCCATGAGGAGACGCGGCGTTGATGTAAATGTCGCCTCAAGTAAAGCGCGTTTAGCAGACTTTCATATATAAAATAAAATAATTATTATTGAAAAATCGACGTAGAATAAAAATATAAAAATGTTTCATCAATTATCTGAGGATAGAGATCTTTCATTAAAAAAAAGAGGTCCAAATTGGTGAAGCGGTAGCCGCTTGAGGAACCGGAGAAAAATACCCTTTGAGCTTTTATATATGTATGGATAATACATTATAAAACGAAATATCATTAGGAAAAAGGGTAATAAAGACAAAATCAATTGTGAATATGCATATAATTAAAACATTGCCTACAACAACGATTTATAAGAAAAATTTGGTGTTTACTTATTTAATTCAGCTCTGAAGTCGGTTGCAAAACATTGTTACGCTGCGCCACCTACATATATAAAATTAAAGTTGAATTTGTGCGGCGTGCTCGGTTGCATAAGCTACACTAGACCGATTTTTGTTTTACATTTTGGCTCTACTCGGGTGCCGATAAGTTTGTCTTCCAAATTTTGCCGCCCTCAAATTTTTTCGCTGAGTGCCCGGGTCTCGCAGACCCCTCATGTTAATCCTGGGCTGGCTCTCTAATAAGGAAGGGCTGATGTGAGTTCAGGCATCCTCTGATTTCCACTAATGTGGCCGTATCCAAGCAACCAAAGCAGCTTGACCCAATTACATGAGCCAAGTCTGCTGAGAGCCACACGACAGTCCTTGAACAGCATTGGTTTTCGTCGTGAAAAATCCAACAGCCTTGACGACCGCTTGATTATCGGTACATATACAGATATGCTTGTTGGAGTAACGCCTACGAAGGTTCCCTTGAACAGAGGCTAAGACAGCCTGGAAAACTGTAGGGAACCTGCCAAGGACAACCGAAAACCTAGGCTTATCGCCGTAAATTCCCGCACCGCATCTATTTCTGCCTTGATGCGTATGTGAGTCAGACTACATCAGCACACTTAAAAATGTTACAATTTAGATCTACTTCTCCCTGTTGGAGAATAACAATCCTGAGTGGTTTCGTAAAGGAGAATAAAGGTGGCATGCAGTGTCTTCTCGCTCTGAGGCGTGCGTGTGTGTCCGTGTCCTAAGAAATAAAACAACTGCCGTGCGCATTGCTACCGTTACTCCAAAACAAGCCAGGTATTTCCGAAGGTATGTCTACAAACCCGGAAGTTTGTATTGGCTCTTCATTTTTCCTCCGAGATAGCTTAGCATCTTTACGAAAACTGCGTTGATAGTATTCCTGATTACATTTTTAAAATATGATCATTGGACTAAAGCAGTGGTGTCCAAAGGCCGGCGCGCCGGATCCGGTCCGATAAATACTTTGAGGCCCGCGTGATGTATATGCTACCAAGAACAGTTTTCTGTAGTTGTTCTCGAAATTTAATTGTTTCTTTCTAACCTACTATAGTGATTATCAAACTTCGCGCGTCAAGCCACAATGTTTTCAAGGTTAGGTAATAGATATAAAGGAGATAGTTGCATGGTATCATTTGGCCCGCTAAGAACTTTATAGTCTCTCTCTATTAAATGGTCATATGCTTGCTGCTTTGCGTCATAAAATTCCTTCCACTACATTTCTTATTGTTTTTACTTGCATAACAACTATACCAAATTCAACAAACACTCGACTGGCTTGGAGTGTTTTCGAATAATTTGAATATTCGAATATTTGAATATTTAAATTTGATTTTTTTATAACAAAATTATTCGACTATTCAAATATGAAAATGTTCAAAAATTAAAATATTTATTTCCTACTGCAGTTTTTGATACCTATTTTTGACATTTTATTTTTATACACTTAAAAGGTGTTTATCTACTATTGCATAAAATAAAACGTTAAAAAACTGTTTAAAACCTCTGAACTTTAAGGTTATTCTTTTCAAAATAATACTGTTTATAACAATTTCATACAATTAATAAACTAATAAACTATTCGAATAATCAAACACATTGATTCCAATATTCAAACATTATTTAAATATTCAAATATTTAAATGATGCGAGTATTCGACTAATTCGAATAAAAATTTAAACGAATATTCGAATGCTAAAATTTGAACCTAAATTGGATTATGTATTACAAATTTATAAGAGCAGCCGTAGCTCACTGGTAAGCGCGCGGGCTACCAAAGCAGCGGATCGGTGTTCGATCCCCGGCCCGGTCCATCTCCTTCGCAAGGCAACGGGAAACCAGCGAGGTAGATTTTTCACCAGGAAAACCTCTCTGGAGAAAAAGTGCATGCACTTCCTGTGGTTCGGAGCTCACGTTAAACTGTAGTTCCCCTATGTCCGTCTGTGCAAAATATCTATCGCCGCGCACCAAACACAGACATAGGAGATAGGTAGCCAACGCCCTGAATAGGGTATGGCACTATAAGAAGAACTTGCAAAACATAGCTAAAACAAATATTAATTTTATTTTTTTTTGTCTTATTTATAATAAATTAAAATGAACAAACTGAAGCTCAAACTTGCAAATAAATTAACGTCATGGCCATCTTCATGCAGAAAATAAATGCATTTTTCTCCCTCAGTTATACCAATATCAACTTTTCAAACTTAGTTGAATAGAGAATTTCTTATTCCACAAGAATTTGTTAAATAATATACAGAGTGCTGTTTAAAAATATAAAGTGGGCATCATTTCCGATTATACCGCAAGTAGCAGATTAGTGGCATGTAGGTTATATAATGCGTATTAATGTATAATTAAACAAGCCGGAATTTAATTTCGTTATCTAAAAATTGTGGAAAAAATTGGGGTTTACCCAGTTTAGTTTTCACTCTGTGAGAGAAATCTTCTCTGATGACAACATCTCCTTAAAGTCTGCAGTACATATTACTGCCTACTTATCAATGATATCAGAAGAAATGAGCGAAACGGGTCGCTGATATTTTCCCATAGTTTCTACGTTTTAAGTATTCTCACCCCTTTTAACAAAAATTACAGCAAAAAGAAAGATTCAAAAAATTAGAAAAAGGAAAAAGGTAACGCCCAGCGGTGATTTGATCTTGCGACAGCCTGTGCAATACAATGTCGCTTAACGTATAACAATAGTAAGCTAGGATAGTTTTGGCTAAACCGCATGCTATCACGGTAATCGCCCGTTCCATGGCTGATTAGATGCGGTTTAGACTGCGGACTAAAATCGCTATAATGACTTTAATTAAAGAGTTATCAAAAATATGCAAAAACGAAAAGTATATCTATGAACTAGAGCTAATCTATAGGCGTGTTTAAAACACCGCTACTTCCGAAAAACGCGTTGTTTATATTAAAACGGACCGTTTTCTTTAATTTGTAGAATGTTTAAAAATCCTTGTTAATCCTAATAAACTACTTCAAATAGTCTATTGAACTGCTTAAAATTTATAGCAATTGACGTTTGTATTTTTGAATAAATAAATAACTAATGTCGGAATTTTCAAAAATTCCGAGAGGGCGTCACAGTAGAACGTGGGAGATTAATTTTAAAAAAAACTGCAGTTTACTGCATACACTCAGAAATTTAAAAAAATGTGTCTGCAGTTTTCGAAGAATAATTTTTTGAAAATGTTTTTACACTTTTCGTATTTCCATAAATATTTTTACATCACTTGGCTATACTTATTAAGAGATATTAAATAATATGAAAGTTTATAAAAATTGGATATTTTGTTTTTGAGTAATAGGGCGTTGAAGTCATTTTGTCAAAAATACTTAGCGGCATGTTTTGAAGATACAGCATTCGGGAAAGACTATTAAATTTGCCTTTCGATTCACTACTAAGATGTGTAATCGAAATTTCAAAAAAGTGTTTGAAAACAATCGCTACCAAAAAAACATGTCTAATTTCCATTTTTAAAATGCGTTTCTGGGTTCCTTGAACGCCAAAACGTGCATTTCCGTTAAAATCTGAAATTCGAAAATTTGCACAAATTCATAGCTTCTATTGAAGTATGGGAAAGTAAAAATATGCCACTGGGGCGCCAAAGTTAACTATGGTTGCTATTCAAAGAAAATGTAAGTTTGGCGTTTGGGTTGCATCTTGCAGTAACTATTAAACTAATAAACATATTAATTGGTAGTCCAAACTCTATGTTAAATTATCTAAAAGTTATTTATCAACTATTTTGTTCTATCTGTTAAAGTTATATTTGCACATGAAGAATTAGTCAATTTTCAGATATTTTTAATTTGCTTCAAAAATTGACAGCCTTGCTTAGATTGATTTGGCATTGATTTTGTTTTGTAATTTTGCTCAATTTTGGTAATTTAACCGACTCGGTATGTCTTATGGGGTTCGGCGCTCCGAATGTTTCCTCCGCTGGTCGGTCTGAATGAGAGTTCTTTCCGGAAATAAAATCCACGATAAAAAAAAAACAGACCCGGAAAAACGAAAGAAAAGACCGGAAAAACAACCCCTTAAAAAAATTTAACAAAAAAAAAATTCACAGTAAAATCTCGTATGACTCCCACAAAAAAATTCTATCATAGCCTCAAAAAAACTTATTGCTTGTCCTCATATCTAGAAAAGTGCCTTACCGGAGATTTCCAAAATGTATTTGGAAGTAATAAATACGCACTAAAAATCTTGTTAGACATTTGCATATAATTTCAAAATGAAAATTGCTCTTATTCATATAAATCATAAATATAATGATACAACTAATACATTCCGCCGATATCGGAGCTTCATGGCCCCAATCACCCTACGTGATTTTAACGTTAATATTCCCATTCCGCAAGCATAACAAATACTTTAACTGTTTCGAGATATAAGACATGTTACTGAATGAAAAGTTCCTACAGAAACATCTTAAATTTTTTCTAAACAGTTTGGTAGTAAACACATTTTAATAATAAGCGGATCCGCTAGAATTAAAGTAAATCATAAATAACCAAATTTTACTAACATTAGTGACAGCAACATAAACTTTTGTTTAAAACAATCAACAAACTGAGTCGACATGCAACGGGCCGCCGTCGTGTTATAGTGATAAATTGCACCGAAATACAAGAGTTGAACGGCGTATTATGGTGAAAGAAGGATTTACCTAATATATAAATTAAAAAAGGTATCTTGATATTATTCGACTCGAAGTTCCCAATTCGTATCGAACGCACTACATAACAAGACTGTCGAAATTATACCAAAATCGTTGCCATACTGACTTCCAAAAATTGCTCATTTGCTTTGCGAATAGTTTGCCAAATATTATTCAAACAGTTAGCCAAATATTCGTTATTAGATGCTAAGATACAGGCCGAATACGTGGTATTCGGGCGGTGACCAAAATTACTATTCGGTAAATTCGTAATAATTACACTGTGGTAATAAATGCACACTTTTCAGGCACTCTTATACCAGAAAACGAATGCTACTGTAATGGAGAATGTGTCCCTTCTGGCATGCTAAACGTATCATCCTGTAGATATGGAACTCCTGCATTCGTTTCGCTTCCTCACTTCTACGGTGCTGACCCCGTATACTTGTCGATGGTTGAAGGTCTACAGCCAGAGAAAGACAAACATGAGATGTATCTTACGCTTGAACCTGTAAGTAACATAGTTTTCGACAACTTAATTTGCCCTCAAGGTCGTACAACGTAAATGCTTGACGTAACAAACATTTTAACTTTTCAGAAAACTGGTTTGCCCTTAGACGGATCTATTAGACTTCAATTAAATATGCTGATGAACCCGGCTGAACATATAACGTAAGTAGTTCGCAATTTTATTAAATTTATTCCTAATTTGATTAGTATTGAGCAGCTTTTTTTAGAAGCTTGTTTTTTAGATTGTACGAAGATGTTCCGAGGGTATTCTTTCCCCTTCTGTGGTTTGAACAGAAAGCAACCATTCCAGATAATTTAGTATGGATGATGAAACTTCTTCTAAGTGCACCCACCACATTACCTATACTTTCCTATATATTAATAATAATAGGAATTTCTTTGTTAGTTTATGTGATAAGTAAATCGATAAGTGCCAGACAGCTTCGATACGAAAAGCCTTGCTCTAATCGAGAAGCGGTTCCTCTTCGTAGCAATATAGAAGATCCCTATATTCCTGCAAAAAGAAAACCTGTTTTTTATGATTTCGTTTATAGTCAATAATTGCTGTTTAGGTTACCTTAAGATATTTATTCTGTTTAGTGATTTAACTTTAAGTGTAGGTATTAGAACGGTGGTGCCATTTTCTGTTAAATACCTTATAAAAATAAATAATAATTATTTTGTCACAGTATGATAATATATTCTAAAATTGATCATAAATCGTCGACAAATATGATGCAAATGTTTGTATTATAAACAACTTGGAAATTATGCTAACATAAAAACATATTTCAATATAGGATGTTTCAAAAATACGGTAAAAATGATCCATAGCGCTCTACAACAATGAAAAATAAATGTTTAATTGTTGTAAATAAGTCATTCTGAGGCTTGGTTTGCTGGTAAGATGTTATAAATGTAAGAATTTAAAAAGCAAATATTTAAGCTAATCTAGCAAATGATGCCATAACTGCAGCAACAGTCTCTACTTTATTAAAAAACGCTTGCTTCTACAACTGAAAAATATGGTAATGCCCAAACTAAAACGCAAATGTACTTTATTTAGTTTTTGTTGTGCACAAACATGAACAAGTATAACTACAAAAAATAGTAACAATTACTTACATGATTATGGCCATAATTATAGCGACAGCAAAAATGTGTAAAGCTGTTTACTGTTTAAGTTCTAACAGTGTTGCCAAATTCTTCCTTTCTTGTGTTTTGCCTGAAGACCAAGCTTCGGATATAAAAATTTACAATGGTTTTAAATTCAATTTTGATCATATTACAGTTGACAGATTGATCGTTTACTCCGTTTTTGGAACATCCTGTATATGTTGACTATAGTAATAACTAACATAAATTTTCTTTCTCCAAATGTTTTAAAATGTAGAGACATGGACGTCAATATCAAAAGCAGATTGTTTAAATTCCACGTGCAGAAAATGTCTATCATGTACCTAAAAGCAAAACACATCAATCATTGCAAAAAGTGTAATTTTTACAAGCTGTCAAAAAAAAAGCTGTGTCATGAGAATTCGTAGATTTCTTTGACGTCAACAACAAGCAAATACTAATCTGACGCATTTTTATATAATAAAAAGAATATCATTTCATTTTCTCAGTACCTCGATCATTTTTACAACAAAGTGCTGAATAAATATTAAAATAAATAAGTAAACAAAGCTGTTTTAGGCTTAGAAAGGCATAAACAAATTCCGGCCTTTAAAAAGCTCCAATGAATTTTTACAATTAAACAGTTGCTATATAAACATGAATCTGGACAAAGGTCCTTGCGAAGTTCACTTATAAAAAAGAAAGTAACCGAATCTTTCTTGTAAATAACTTTGGCGGTACTTAATACTGTTAGTTTAGTTAAAAGTTAGACTACAACCTGTCTGGCAGTATTTTTAAGTTCCGCTTCATCAACCTTGGAACTAAAAAAATATTAACCACTACGTAGCTTATGGCATACATACAGGGTGTCTCAGACATGACTCCTCAGGCCTATAACTTTGTTATTTTTAAAAATAACTATAATAAACTATATATATTCGTAAATGGGGGCAAATTCTCTATAAGATGGGGAAAGAAAATTTTAGAAAATCTGTACTCATATTATGACAGCGATATTCAACTTTTTTTTTTCAAATTGCACACCATGCTTTTTTTCGGTCACTCTGATAGTACTCTTTATTCTCCTTACAATCATGTAAACCAATATGGGTCTTACATAAGAAAAACACGATTGAAAGTTGAAGTCTAGGTTTGCCATGGAAACAACTGATTTTTGTAATTTGTACTCGTCGGCGATGAAAACAATAGCGTACCTAGTTAAAAAAAATACCTATTCATTATTTTTATACAATATTACCTTAATTAACTGAATGCTAATAACAAATTAATTATAATTACAAAAATTGTTCAAAATTCTCTCCGTTTTCAGTTGCGCAACATCCAAGTCTATGCAGAAATTCTCTACTTGTAACTTTTATTAATAATTCTGGAGGAATATTACTGCAGACTGTAGTAATGTTATCTTTTAGTTCATCCAAATTTTCAAATGGACTTGAATAGACGTGAGATTTTACATATCCCCACAAGAAATAATCTAATGGTGTAATATCGGGTGAGCGAGCTGGCCAGCGCACTGGTCCGTTTGTTCCGAACCAACGATCTCTATAAACGTAATTTAAGTGATCTCGAACTGCAAGACTATTGTGAGGTGGAGCACCATCTTGTTGTAAAAGCAACCTTCTTCTGATATTAAGCGGCACATTTTCCAGCAGTTTTGGAAGCGTATTTTGAAGAAATAACAAGTAACGATCACCGGTCAAAGTGCCTCCATAGAAATATGGCCCTATTAAGTGTTCTCCTATTATGCCACACCAAACGTTAATCCCCCACATGTCCTGAAATTTCTCTGTTTGTCTGATCCAGTACGGCTGCTCTGTTGACCAGTATCTTGAATTCTGTATAGTCACCAGTCCATTATTGTGGAATCTACTTTCATCCGTCCACAGTATCCTTCTAAGAATGTCAGGTTCTTCTGAATAATTCGCCATAACCCAACTGATAAACTCCATTCGGCGGTTACTATCCCCTTGGTGCAGTGCATGTACTCGCATGAATTTGTAAGGTCGTTATACATTCTTTTTCAAAATCCTACCCACAGAAGCCCTTGATATGTCACACTGAGATGCAACGGTGCTAAGCGAAGAATTAGGTTGTAATTGAAGATACCCCAAAACTGCCACTGCATGAGCACATCTGTACCGGTCGTTTATTTAAATTTGGAATTTTCTTGTCCTTTTTAAATGACCCATGCTCAAGAAGGTTCGATGCCAAGTTAATAAACGTTTTATGATCAGGATGTATTCTTTCCGGATACCTTTCTGCATACAACCTTGCTGCTCTTCTTGCATTCTTCTCGCATAAACCATAAATAAGGATCATATCAAGCTTTTCAGAATTAGTGTAATTCATTTCTAATATGCTTTTAAACAAGAACATACAAATACAGAAACAATAACTGTCATTCTTTGCAACGTAAATTGCAATTGTTTTACAGCTATACGCTATTGTTTTCATCGCCGACGAGTACAAATTACAAAAATCAGTTGTTTCCATGGCAAACCTAGACTTCAACTTTCAATCGTATTTTTTTCGAGAATTTTCTTATGTAAGACCCATATTGGTTTACATGGTTGTAAGGAGAATAAAGAGTACTATCAGAATGACCGAAAAAAAGCATAGTGTGCAATTTGAAAAAAAAAGTTGAATATCGCTGCCATAATATGAGTACAGATTTTCTTTCCCCATCTTATAGAGAATTTGCTCCCATTTACGAATATATATAGTTAATTATAATTATTTTTAAAAATAACAAAGTTATAGGCCTGGGGAGTCATGTCTGAGATGTATACAAGTAAAGAAAGTTTCCGCGTTTTTAGTCTGCAGTTTTGGAGTAAAATGCTCCCTTTTTAAATTTCTGAGTTCGCTTTACCATTTTGAAACTACGGAAACTTTTTGATTGTTGGTTTGTTTTGATTTAAAGACTTAATATTTACAAGTTCCTAAGTTTATACCTACCGCAGTTACTACCAAAAAAAACAAATAAACTGCTAATAATAGTATATTATAATACAAGTGTATAAGCAAGCCTTTAAAGCAGGCGTGACGGGTTTAAAAGCACGAGGCAAAGCCGAGTGCCTTTTAACGGAGCAGTGCTTTAAAGGCCCTTATACACGTGTATTATACGCTATTTTTTATTATACCTGCACTACAATCTGAAAATTATAACAAAAAAAGGAAATTGAAATCCTTTTTTCGAAGTAATCTGTGTCATTAATCATTGATATAGAAACGGATAGCAATTGTTGTTGTTTCGTTGCTATGTATATTTATTATAAATTTGTTGATTTGTGAAGTTTGTTTAGACTTTGTGTTTGTGAATTACATTGTTCAAAATTTGTAGGCGAATTTGTTGTTACCTAGGCAACTTTAAAGCACTAGTGCTTTAAAGGACCGATTTTGCACGCTTTTTAGTTTCAAAAACAGAGATTATGATTCAGGTATAATAAAAAATATTTTTCTGCTACACCAATTTTGAGCAGTGAGAACTTTTCGTGGTGTTCTATGATAAGGTCTAAAATGAAAGCTGAAAAGTTATCGTACCTAATTGCCGCAGTGTGGAAAAAGAAATCGAAAAAACTGTTTTTTATCAAACGTTGAAAAGTGGGTACATAATGAAGTAATTGATATTGTCCAAGTAAAATGAGACAATGCTTTTAATATGTTTAATGTCTTTTGTTTGTATTATATTATACGTAGGTAGTATCCTTGTTATAACAATTAAAAAAATATTAAAAATGAAGTAAACTATTCCTTAAACAAAAACTTAAAATGTATTGTATTCTCACTCAGTCACTTGTGTCGGTTCCTTTGATGTTTTGAGCATCCATTTGAGTGACCTTCTTCATACTGAAAATGGTTGTCGAAAATTCAATGGCGCCAATTTAAATATAACTTGTAGACACGTAGAACTAAACAATATTGCTAAAGGTAATTCGCAGGAAACCGAAGCACGCATTAAAGAAAGTGATAAGCAAAAATAATTCTGTACATTGAGTAGGATTTTTATTACGTGAAATGCAAATAAAATTACATTGTTCAATATTTTGTGGTAGGTATACCGGGTATTGTCCAAATAGTACGAGTATTCACCAACGTTTGACTAAAATTAATTACTTTAAGTAAAATTCACAGAACATAATTTACCGCCTCTTTGATTTACTGCCAAGTCAACTAAACGGAACTGCTCTGTCTGTGATGCTGTTGTGGCATTGTGCATTATTTGACACGCTAAATATCTGTAATACCCTTAAAAACGATACCTAAATAAATTGGAAGAAAGAAGAACCTTACATGGAGTGAAAAATAATGTTATTGTATCTACTGTTACTTATTATGAATACTTAAACACACATCTGTTAGAAAGAAGAGATTTGGTTTCAATTATGGCTAGAATAGACCACTACATGTTCCGTTCTTATTTGAACTCATCAGGTAGACATAATTCTAACCATAATTGAAACCAAAAGCAAACAAGCAGATATATGCCAGAAAGTATAACAACCGGAAAAGTTGTGATCGGAACCTCTTATTTCTTGCTACACGGGCGTTTCTGTGTTTTGTGCTTAAAGGCCGGTGTGATCGCAGATACCTGCTTAGCAGGTTCCGATCACAACTTTGTCTTTTCTTTTTCTTTAATTAATGTATGAATAAGTTTAGTATTATAACCATTACTTATTGATACATTAATTAAAGAAAAATATTATAAATTAGCCATTCAAAAAATTTATCCGAATACCCTAACTTCGTTCGATACAATTAAATATGCTTCGATCCCATATTTTGGTGACAAATCAGAAAAAATTGCTAAATTATAAACAAAACAAATAAATATAAAGTAAGCTTTAAAACAACTAGGAACATCTTAAACACTTTGTTTAATGCAAAATCAAAAACAGACGATTTGCTAAAATCAGACATTCACAAATTAAATTGTTCGCATTGTAATTCGGTTTATATAGGCCAGACAATTAGAAATTTTGATATTAGGTATAAAGAACACGTGCGTTGTTACAAATACAAACACCCACATAAATCCAATTACGCTAAACACTTACTTAGAACAAAATCATTCAATGACATCTAATAACACCATAAAATGTTTACACTTTTGTGATGATAAACGTAAATTAGATATACTAGAAGCTTTTGAAATTCACAAACATTTAAAAACTGTGACCGTTAATGAATGAGCAAATTAATCTCTTAATTTCTCCTGTACTGGACGTTTTGGAATGAGAAATCAAGTCATCTGCAGACGATTACCAAGATAAATGACAAAGTTCTATTGCTATAACAACACTAACTGTTTATTTTTTCATATAACCTTTGACAATGGCATGTAAACATGCCGAAATACGTATAAGGTTAAAATAAATAGATATTGTTAAAGTAATTAAGTATTTTATATACAGATACTCATTAAATATGGACTTTAACGAAGTAAAGCTGGAAATTATAAATCAAACAACAATATTAGACTGAGTATCTGTATATAAAATACTTAATTACTTTAACAATATTTATTTATTTTAACCTTATACGTATTTCGGCATGTTTACATGCCATTCATTGTCAGAGGTTATATGAAAAAGTAAACAGTTAGTGTTGTTAAAGCAATAGAACTTGGTGACTTGATCTCGGTAATCGTCTTAATGAGTATCTGTATCTATCTATCTATCTATCTATATAAATAAAAATCAATTGCCGCATGTTTGGTACATCATCACTTGAGAATAGCTCGACCGATTTGGCTTTATTTTTTTTTGTTGTGTTCGTAATTGTCCCGACAAGGTTTGTATGAAAGAAAAGTTTGGGAAAATGCACCGGAAAAGTGGGAAAATTCGGAAAATCCAAAAGATGATTTTGTATGGTATTTTTGTATGAGATTTCGTATGTTTTCGTTTTTGAATGGCTTTTCGAAGAGAAAAATGGAAAAATTGAAGTGGAAAAATCGGAAAACTCAAAATTAGGAAAAATATAAATTTTTTTCTTCTTTTCTTTGGATGGAAAAACCGGAATGGAATAAACTACGCGTGGGGCGTAGTCTACGGATTCAGCTAGTATAAAATAAATATGGACTTTAACGAAGTAAAGCTGGAATTTATAAATAAAGTGATGTCATTTTCGTTAGAAGAACAAGCTAAAATGTACAAGATCATGATCAAACATGGTGTAACAACACAGAACGTTTGGTTTAATTAACAATGTCAGAAAAAGAAGCTCATTCCAAACTACATTAATATCTCTACCGAAACCAAGAACAGCTTAACTGAGAAGATAATCAGAAATGCTAAACAAAGATGGTTGAAAGAAGAATCAAAAAGATAGTTTAGAGTTAGAGACATGTTGCACATTTATTTAAAGGTACTTTACACATAACTCATTCACAAATTACATCCAATTGAGTTTGACGTATTTGACAATGACATTAGAGAATTAGTCAATAGAATAAAATTTAAAAAATACACAATACAGAAAAATAAACTTTCGAGATTAGAACAACACACAGGTGCACTTCAACCACACACAAAACCTGACACAATAATAAATTTTCATCCTCTTTTTCTAAATTTATCAAACACAGATTTCAATGACCAACAGATAAAATTCCTAAATAAGTGTTTTAAGTTTGCCCCTTTTCCAAAATTTACCAATAATATGAAAGAAATTTTAGCAGTCAATTCTGAATTGATTCTTAATGAAAGACTATACGGTTTATTAAAAATACACAAACCCAACATGCCCATTAGACCAGTAGTATCATACATAAATGCACCCAACCATATGCTAGGAAAAATACTAAATAATATAAATAGTTACCGGTTGTGATTATAAACCAAAATATTCAGTTAAAAATTCTTCCGAATTAATCAAAAAGTTGTCTAACTTACATTTACCACCACAAAGCAAGCTAGTTAGTTTTGATGTTACTAATATGTTTTCCCAAATACCTCCTCAAGAGTGTATTCCTTTGTTAAATACTATTCTTATTAACAAAAATATTGAGTTAATAAAACGGACTGAGTTGATTCAATTATTTTAACTTTGCACCAATCAACATTATTTTGCTTTTAATAATAAAATTTATTTACAAAAAGATGGTTTACCCATGGGAAGTCCAATTGCACCTCTTTGAGCTAACATATTTATGGAAAATCTAGAAGATAAAATATTCGAATCAAATAAATCTGAGAAAGTTATATTTTGGTTTCGTTATGTTGATGACATTTTAGCATGTTTTAATAGTTCATTTGATTTAATTAATGAATTTTTAATTTTTATGAACAGCTTGCACCCGAACATAAAATTTACACTAGAAACTGAACAAAATAAGTCCATTAACTTTTTAGATTTAAACATAAAAATTAATTCAACAAATAAATATGAGTACTCAGTTTATAGAAAACCTACACAAACAGACATTACAATACCACACGATTCTTGTCATTATAAACACATAAATTAGCAGCATACAGGTCCCTGATACATACAGCTTTGACGATCCCTTTAGATGAAATTAATTATAATAAAGAAATTTTAATTATTAAACAAATTGCATACAGTAATGGTTATAATACTAAACTTTTTGATATATTAATTAAAGAAAAAGATTATAAATTAGCCATTCAAGAAATTTATTCGAATACCCTAACTTCGTTCGACACAATTAAATATGCTTCGATCCCATATTTTGGTGACAAATCAGAAAAAATTGCTAAAACTATAAACAAAACAAATAAATATAAAGTAAGCTTTAAAACAACTAGAAACATCTTAAACATTTTGTTTAATGCAAAATCAAAAACAGACGATTTGCTAAAATCAGGCATTACAAATTAAATTGTTCGCATTGTAATTCGGTTTATATAGGCCAGACAATTAGAAATTTTGATATTAGGTATAAAGAACACGTACGTTGTTATAAATACAAACACCCACATAAATCCAATTACGCTAAACACTTACTAGAATAAGAAAAGATTTGGTTTCAATTATGGCTAGAATAGACCACTACATGTTTCGTTCTTGTTTGAACTCATCAGGTGGACATAATTCTAACCATAATTGAGACCAAAAGCAAACAGGCATATATACGCCAGAAAGTATAACACTAACGGGGAATTAAACTAGTAACGCCCTCTATTATGTGCGGCGAGAAAAAGTTGCAAAGCAACAAACCGGCAAAGTTGCGATCGGAACCTGCTAAGCAGGTATCTGCGATCGCACCGGCCTCTAAGCACAAAACACAGAAACGCCCGTGTGGCAAGAAATAAGAAAAGATTTGGTTTCAATTATGGCTAGAATAGACCACTACATGTTTCGTTCTTGTTTGAACTCATCAGGTGGACATAATTCTAACCATAATTGAGACCAAAAGCAAACAGGCATATATACGCCAGAAAGTATAACACTAACGGGGAATTAAACTAGTAACGCCCTCTATTATGTGCGGCGAGAAAAAGTTGCAAAGCAACAAACCGGCAAAGTTGCGATCGGAACCTGCTAAGCAGGTATCTGCGATCGCACCGGCCTCTAAGCACAAAACACAGAAACGCCCGTGTGGCAAGAAATAAGAAAAGATTTGGTTTCAATTATGGCTAGAATAGACCACTACATGTTTCGTTCTTGTTTGAACTCATCAGGTGGACATAATTCTAACCATAATTGAGACCAAAAGCAAACAGGCATATATACGCCAGAAAGTATAACACTAACGGGGAATTAAACTAGTAACGCCCTCTATTATGTGCGGCGAGAAAAAGTTGCAAAGCAACAAACCGGCAAAGTTGCGATCGGAACCTGCTAAGCAGGTATCTGCGATCGCACCGGCCTCTAAGCACAAAACACAGAAACGCCCGTGTGGCAAGAAATAAGAAAAGATTTGGTTTCAATTATGGCTAGAATAGACCACTACATGTTTCGTTCTTGTTTGAACTCATCAGGTGGACATAATTCTAACCATAATTGAGACCAAAAGCAAACAGGCATATATACGCCAGAAAGTATAACACTAACGGGGAATTAAACTAGTAACGCCCTCTATTATGTGCGGCGAGAAAAAGTTGCAAAGCAACAAACCGGCAAAGTTGCGATCGGAACCTGCTAAGCAGGTATCTGCGATCGCACCGGCCTCTAAGCACAAAACACAGAAACGCCCGTGTGGCAAGAAATAAGAAAAGATTTGGTTTCAATTATGGCTAGAATAGACCACTACATGTTTCGTTCTTGTTTGAACTCATCAGGTGGACATAATTCTAACCATAATTGAGACCAAAAGCAAACAGGCATATATACGCCAGAAAGTATAACACTAACGGGGAATTAAACTAGTAACGCCCTCTATTATGTGCGGCGAGAAAAAGTTGCAAAGCAACAAACCGGCAAAGTTGCGATCGGAACCTGCTAAGCAGGTATCTGCGATCGCACCGGCCTCTAAGCACAAAACACAGAAACGCCCGTGTGGCAAGAAATAAGAAAAGATTTGGTTTCAATTATGGCTAGAATTGAAACCAAATCTTTTCTTATTTCTTGCCACACGGGCGTTTCTGTGTTTTGTGCTTAGAGGCCGGTGCGATCGCAGATACCTGCTTAGCAGGTTCCGATCGCAACTTTGCCGGTTTGTTGCTTTGCAACTTTTTCTCGCCGCACATAATAGAGGGCGTTACTAGTTTAATTCCCCGTTAGTGTTATACTTACTAGAATGTTTACACTTTTGTGACGATAAACGTAAATTAGATATACTAGAAGCTTTTGAAATTCACAAACATTTAAAAACTGTACCGTTAAGGACTGAGCACATTGATCTCTTAAATTCTCCTGGAATAAGAAATCAAGTCATCTGCAGACGATTACCGAGATCTAGTCACCAAGTTCTATTGCTATAACACCAACTGTGTACTTTTTCATATAACCTCTGACAATGGCATGTAAACATGCCGAAATACGTATAAGGTTAAAATAAATAAATATTGTTAAAGTAATTAAGTAGTTTATAGACAGATACTCATTAAATATGGACTTTAACGAAGTAAAGCTGGAATTTAAGAATAAAATATTAGACTAGCTTTGAGCAGCGTGTGTAGCTTGCAGAATCACTCCAGTATCAGCTCGTGATCGCAAAAAAGCTCGCATTTATAGCAACAGCGTAAACCTTTATGTTTTGAGCTTGTATTAAGTAGCAGTGCTCTCCGTTCGTAATAAAAATTAATTTTCCAATAAGATTTTCAAAATTTTGGGCAACGATCAAAATACGAAACCAACAAATAGTTCCTTGTTTTCACCAACTCCAATAAATGTGCTCCTGTTTGGTCCTTTTTGAATTCCTGAAATTATGGTATGTTAAGTGGCATATACTTAAAGTTAAAAATTTGCTGTGGTCTTTCTGCTGTCTTTATGCTTTCAGTGAAGTACCCGTCTGTTACGAAATCAACACGACTGCTATTTGCTTTATCTGTTTCGGCTACAATGAATGTTAGTATGTATACTGACAACTCTTTAAATGTTTGTGATTAATTTTCCAACAAATGTAACAAAGCCATCCCATCAATGATAAGCTCGGTTCCATCTCCGGCCAATGGTGGTAAATGTGAGGTAACTGTAAAACCGTATTGCTTTCCAATTATTAGTGATATTAGTTGGACATATGATGTTATCGTAAAGAAAGTCTTTTGGATTTTGCATTTTCACAAAGTATTTAAAATACCATTTTTAATATTGCACTCTAACAACTTGTTGCCAATATATTGCATCTAAAATAAGTTTGACGTTGCATCTTGTAATTTATATTTGCAATACATTGGCAAGTGTATTTTACTGAAACTAGTGTAGGACCCTACAGAAGCATAAACGCTGGTAATTTTAAAATATATCAGTTGGTCGCAAAATTTAACACGAAAATCTAATTCATACTCTTCTACGATCACCCTACTTATTTTTAAATCATTTTGCATTTGTGGTTAATTATAAAATTATGTTTTAAAATATTATATCAACCACGCAAGCTTCTTTCAAACGTAGCGTTTCATCCGTGCTGTTGCTATGTCACTGATTCGCTCCGTCAGGAATACTTGTTTTAGGTATTATAATGTTCAAAATCATTTTGCTAAGTTCTTGTAAACGCGATTGTACCTTAGCCTTACGCTACAATTAAAAATTATAGTTATGACCTAGGAACAACAATTCAATTACTCCAATTTTTGGTATTTCCATCATTATTAACACAAAAAATTTACTTGTGGTTTGTTTAATTACATTTCTGTGCGAATGACGCACGTATGCATACCTATGCGGATACAAAAATTATGATACAATATAATTACACGGTACAAAAGTAAAAATACGATTAGGTAAGAAAATACATTCAAAACCTTCTTTGGAAATTTAATTCTGTCGAAAAAATAATAGCAGGGTAATAATAACAGCAAGACAGTTTACGATCAGTTATTGGCAACTATCTCAAATTTATTGACTAAATTTAGTGTTACGAAAGCATCAGAAATAAAAGTTCGAGATGCCATTAATAAACTTAAAAACTGTAGTACCAAAGATTGTAGGTTAATTAAAATGATTATTAAAAGCTCTTCGAAAACTGGTGACCGTTTATAAAAGTGGTGACCATTCCATGCTTGTCTTCTTGTCTTAATTCACTCATTTATTGGCTGCACTTGGCACTGGTTTCGTATGTCTTCACTACGTATGTGGTCTTTTCTAGTGTTGCCTGTTTTTTTTTTTTAGTTTTCATTGCTGTAGTTTCCATGATTTGCTCAGTTATTTGCGTATCTCCTCGTGTCTCCACAGCGTAAGTTTAGAACGGGTCGCACTACACTCTTATATATTCTGCTTTTTGTTCCTAAATTTATGTATTTGTTGTTCCATATGATGTTATTTAATGCACCTGATACTCTGGCGGTTTTTATAGCTTGAGTTTTTACTTGGTTTTTAAATATTTCATAACTTGCTATTGTTACTCCTAGGTAATTGAAGGTAGATATTTGTTCAATTATATCTTTTAGCTACCTGTAACTTACATCCTGTAGGTTCTTTATTTATACACATACACTTTGCTTCTTTGTGGATATCTTTATGTTGAATTTTTTGCAAGTTTGCATTGTCTTCATAAGTAGTCTCTGCAGCTGATTTTCAGTCTCCGCGATTAATACTGCATCTGTTCGTATCTCTTCAATGACTTCGTCCATCATGATGTTAAAGAACGTGAGACTTAACGAGTCTCTTTGTCTTACTCCTGCTTTAGCGTCTATAAGCCCTAAGTATTCTCCGTTTACTTCTATTTTCACTTTATTATCCATGTATATATTTCTGATGAGATCTATTAGTTCTTTCGCTATCCGCCTTTTTTCTAATATCTTTACTACATCTTCTTGTAGTACGCTGTCGAATGTCTTTTTCTACCACACACATAAAAGCTGGCTTAATTAATTCTAACGCCTTCTCCACTAGTTGCCGTATTACCAATAAATATATCGCCACACGTTCTTCCTTTCCTAAACCCTAGCTGTTCATCTGCTAGCGTTATTGCACTGTTAATGCGTTCGCTTAGTATTTTTGTAGTTAGTCTAAGGGTGGTGTCCAACAGTGTTATTTCACGATAGTTACCTGGTACATTTCGGTCGCCTTTTTTAAGTATTGGTATGACTAACCTTTTCCTCCAGGCATTGGGAATCGTTTTATTGTTGAAAATTTTTGTATTATTTTTGTTAATTCCTCAATTAACGTCTCACCATCATAGTTCATCATAGCTCATTATACATCTGGTCATGTCCCGCAGATTTTCTGTTTATGAATCTATTTGTTGTTTCTTTAATTTCCTCTATGTCTCCTTCCTGTTTTTCTTGTATTTATTTATCATATCTTTTAACTGTTGATTATCATCTGGTGTGTCTCTTATTTCTGTGTAAAGGTTTTCAAAAAAGTTTATCCAATCAATCAGTCAATATTGTTTATCTCTATATCCCCTATACCTGTTTTCGCGTCCCATAAAAGTCACTCTCCGTG
The DNA here is from genome assembly GCA_958336395.1 of Ctenicera cuprea. Lineage (NCBI taxonomy): Eukaryota > Metazoa > Arthropoda > Insecta > Coleoptera > Elateridae > Ctenicera > Ctenicera cuprea. Next base: position 23,312,945 of record OY284491.1, read on the forward strand.
CGCTTAGAAAACGCATCCCAATAGTTTTCCTTTATTCTTCTAATTTGTTCATTTACATCGTTTCTTGTTTTCTATATGTTGCGTATGTTTCTTAATTTTTATTTGCGATATAGATCATAAATGTTTGTTTTTTATTTTGGCCAATTTCTTCACTTTTGCAGTGAACCATAGTGTTTTTGTTTTGTTTTTTACCGTTGTAACAATTTTCGTTCCTAAAGCTTCTTCAACGCTTTCCAGGATGTTTCATTCTAGCTTTCTTCACGCTTCGTTAATTCCATCTTCTTCTAATATGCATTTTCTTATTATTTTGCTAGTCAGTTAATTTTCATACAGGTGTAATAGTTTTATCTGTTATGAGCTCCATTTTAATTTTCTTGAATTGTGATTTATTAGTTTCTTTTTTGGTTCTAATATTTGTATTGTAGTTCTTGCTACCACCTGGAGATACGACTTTACAAACAAAACCAATGACACTATCATAATATATATTTACAAAGAACCACGTAATTGTTGGACGGTAGAGCAGGCTTTTCCTGGTTTAGGTGGCAAGGTGAGAGTCGATGACTTAAAAACTCAAGCTGGAAAGTACCGACGACCTAATATAACGTTATGCCGCCTCGACCTTAACGATAGTAAAGAAAACAGCACTGTTCCTCAAGATGAAGGAGAATGTTAGAAAATTTAGAAAAAGTTTTAATTGATTTTAACGACGAAATATAATAACAGACGACGCACCAGTTAGTCCTTCGAACTGAAAAGTCTAGTTTTTAGGTATTACTAACCCTTTACCATTATAAGTAGACATGAAGGTAGACGAGTTGCTGGTGTGATTAAAAACCTTTCCTTAGACTATATGGAGCCACCTGGGTTTGGGGTGTCCAAAGAAAAGTCAGAAATCTCATTTATTCAGAAAAAGTCACAGGTTTTACAAAAGGATATTGTTGACACCAAGGTTGCTCGATAGGTTAGGTTACACCTTTGGTCGTTTTTCCACCAAACACTAAAATAAAGTGTTAAGGTAAACGACCAAATGGAAACACCCTATAGGTTGTTTCTTAATTGTATGTTGCTCCTATTACCATTTAATAAGATTATACCGATTTTGCAGTCGAAATTCGTAAAATTGCGAGAAAACCAAAGAATCGATAGTGGGGGTGGTAAGAAGGTCGCGCTTGAGCAAATCGGCTATCCGACATACGTAGAATACGAATCTAAAGTTGTTTTTTCGAACGCGTTTATATTGAAGTAAAGCCCTTCCCCCCCGGCCCTACCTCTATATTTTAAGTAGTTGTCTGGAATTACGGTATTGAATGTGTTGTTGCAACGAATTATCCGTTAACATCGATCGTGCTTTTTTATACACCTTTGAGTCGGTTTTTAGTCAAACAATCAAATAAACTGTTCAGGTAAACGTACGAAAAGAAACCTCACAATCAAGATTATGAAGCCAAATCTTGTTAACTTTTGAAAAATCAAAGACTCGATAGTGGGAAGCAGTAGGGGGTGGCTAGCAAATCGCGTTTGAGCAGGGCGGAATCTACGATTCTTTTTCTAGTGCGTCTATACTGAAGTAGGGCATCCTTCTCCTAGACCCTGTTTTGGCGGACCAACCTCATTTTGTTGCGGTTTCATCCCAGTGGAATTACCAATCCTTGAGCCAAATTTATGTTAAGACGTCTGAACTGTAAAGTGGATGCAGACACACACGGTGAAAAATGTTTGCCATAAATGTACCTTCCTTTTAGCCATAACCCGGGTATCGGCTAATAAATTCAAAACGAAATAAATTTTGCTGAATGATCGCATTTGCTACAAATCCTGCATGGTGATCACAATACCTTCCTCTATTGAAGTAGGTAAAAAATTACTGAATGATTTAATAATAATAATCTCAGCTTGATTCTATTAGATTTAATTACGACAGGTGTTACACTGCAACAGGTAATTATTATACTGTTAAGTGAATCCACTCAACATATTGTATAATTACAACTCGCAAAGGTCGCTGCATACGACTAAGTGATTTTACTTTTGTGTTGACGTACATCAATAAAAACAGAATTGCGTGGTTCTCAGCTTGTAAAAAACCTCCAACGCACTAAATAAGAGTTGTAGGACAAAAAGCGTGCAAAACGCTACAGGAAACGAGTAAAAATTTGTAAAAAATAACAATAACAAATCTTTATGCATTCAACGTAGGAATTAATTGAAAATGTATTAATATTTTTTCTTCTTCGTATTTCGAGATTAAAATTCGAATAACAATATTCTGGTAGAGTCTATAATCACGTGACACCACTCTCCATTTTTGTAGCAAAGCAAATTTATTAGTCTAATATTTACAATGTCGGCGATACTTCTTAGAGCTTCATTCACATTACATATATTGACACTATTTTTAACAACTGTAGATATTTGCTGATACTTTTAACACTTTTAACAGTTAGATTCATTTCCTATAAGGATTTAATTTTTGAAAATACAGCAATTCTAAGAACTAAATAAAATAAAACAAATCATTCAATAACTCAAATACTATGTACAAGATGTTGTCGCATGAATGGAGTCTTAACGTCAAGTTTACATGATGTTATTAAACATGCTCATAAAATCGATTAGAAGATAGCTTGTGCGTAGGTATACAATGCACCCTTCTTGTTTTTCTTCAGTCTAAGCAATATCCCCAGTAATATTCAACCGCATAACGTTACGAAAATTGCTTGGATAATCTCAGCAGTATGGTTTAATTAGAAAACTACTAACATTGCTTATTACTCATCACTTCCTATTTTTATATGTTCACCTTCGTTTTAATTTTTGCCAAACACGTGCACGATACAAGCGAATGGAAACAGTGCATCAGTGCAAAGTATTAGTTCGTAAAGAATCTTGCAAACGAAATTGCCCCTCTGGAGCTTTTCTAAGGGTAGGTACTATTTTACGATTTTCAAGCTTTCTTTCTATAACACACGCAACCTTCACTGCGCATAAAAGTTGCTAATTTTCTATGCATGCATTGCTAGACTCTATATTTTAATCTTTGATTAGAAACAAACAAATACTCATATTACAAAACTTCTTCAACTTTTCTACATTAAATAGAAACATGTCTGTTTTTGTAGTTTTCACGATCTTGAAAAAAAAACTGTCATCAATAATTTTCTAGTAATGTAAGTAATATAACAATTAGATGCCCCTGTAAGCTGTTACAAAATTGCAGCTCGTATACTTTAAGTGCTTCATCACAAGTTCTAGGATTTGCAAATTTATTCTGCTAACAGTTATGTTGAACTTTCTGCGAACCGATTTAGAAACTTTCTAGAATCATAAAACAAAACATTTTCATTTTATTAATAAATTCCAGCATTGCCTATCATATTGATTATATTAATGTTAAATAAAATACTTTATTTTGTTTTACAATAAATGTTTATTTTAACTTTATACGTATTTCGCCGTGTTTACATGCCATTGTCAAAGGTAATATTAAAAAGCAACCAGTTGGTGGTATAGAAACAAAAAAACGTGTTTAATTGATCTTGGTTATCCTGGATTTCAGATGGTTTAATTTCTAATTCTAAAACGTCCAATAAGGGTGAATTGAAGAGATCAATTTGCTCATTCATTAAAGGAACAGTTTTAAATGGTTGCGAATTTCAAATGATTCCAGTGTATCTATTTTACGTTTATCATCACAAGTGTAAAAATGTATTAGTGTATAAATGTTATTAAGTGATTGCATTCTAATAAGTATTTAGCGTAATTGGATTTATGTGGGTGTTTATCTTTGTAACAACGTACGTGTATTTTGTAATCATATCAAAGTTTCTAATTGTCTAGTCTATCAAGAAAATCAAGAAAAAGATTTTGGTTTCAACTATAGCTAGGATAGACCACGACATGTTTCGTTCTATTAGAACTCATCAGGTGGACGCAAACCTAGCTACAGTTGAAGCCAAAACAGACAGGCAGAAATATACCCAGAAGACAAAATCATGACAGGGGAATTACAAAGTAATGCCCTCTAATGTGCGGTCAGAAAAGTTGCAAAGCAACAAACCGATATATGAGTGTGAAAGGAACCCGCTAAGCAAGTATCTACAATCCCTAGCGGCCTCTAGGCACAGCACACGAAACGCCGTGTTGCAAAAGTAAATCGATTTACTTTTGCAACACTGCTCCTCCTGATCCTGCCGTAGGTAAAAATCTAGCCCGATAAAAAGGCTCCGTAACCCAACATGTGTTCCCCTAGGAGTCTGATGTGGGATTGCCAACTTTCGACAGATTATGTCTCATTCATACAGACAAACCGTAATTATAAAATTTTGCATTTCTTTATCAAAAACTAACGACCAGTTGTACCAACAAATATGCATCTTATATAATGAACGCGTAAATTTGTGGTTTCTAGTAGCGGGGGACCCTTGCCGCTAAAAGTTAGGTGGGAGAAATACCGTTTAGGACAGACACCTATAGGCTATGCCCTTCGTGGTTTTTGGTAAGAATAAACAAGTGAATAGAGTAAGTATCTTTATCAAAAACTGTAGCGGTCCACTGTACAAATGAATATGCGTTTTATACAATAAAAACTTAAATATGTGGCGTCTAGTAGTAATGGCTTTTTGTCACTAAAAGATAAGTCAGATGTAAGAAATACCGATTAACACAAAAACCCGTCGGCTACGCCCTCTGTTTTTTTTTGTTAACAATAAGTGAGCAAATGAAGTAGGTAGCATAGTGCGTTTATCATAAATCAGAATTCCGTTCATCTGTATTAAAGTTTAGTGACGACGTACTCAGTAACATTTCCGACGCACCTTATTTATTATGTTTACGGGTGTCAGTGTTTATATAACAATCAAGCAGTGTAATCGGAGCTATAAAGCTGCGATACCGGCGGAATGTATTATAACTCTTTTAATAAATTTGTTGTAAAAAAAAGCGTGTGACGTAGCCCACGGGTTCTGCTACCTTATTGTAAAGTTTAAGATGCGCTTAACAAGGAAGAAATATCACAGTAGCAATAACATCAGCTGCAGTTAGCAGTGCTAGTTTTATAAAATTGCTATAATTCTTGTAATCTAACTGCGTTCTAAAATATCTGAAACAATTAATGTTTGTTTATGAATTCCTACCTTACGGATGTTACCTTTACCGTGATACCCTCTGGGCTCCGCAAAAAAATTTCTAGTGTCATCACTGACAAAGAACACGTACGTTATTACAAATATAAACTCCCACATGATCCAATTGCGCTAAACACTTAAAATTCATAAACATTTGAATGAATGAATTTTAAGTGTTTAGTGCAATTGGATTCAAGCTTTAGTGAATGAGCAAATTAATCTCTAAAATTCACCCTTTTTGAACGTTTTAGAATGAGAAATCAAATCATCTGAAAACACTGATAACCAAGATTAAGTCACTAAGTTTCCTTGTTCCTAAACTAACGCCAACTGTTTACTTTTTAATATTACTTTTGACAATGACATGTAAACAAGTTGAAATACGTATAAGGTTAAAATTAATAATTATAATTGAAATAAAATAAAGTATTTTATTTAACATTTTTATTGTATCATAAATGTATATATTTAATACATTACATTAAAATGTCTTATAATAATGCTTTAAAATATATAAAAGGAACACGTACTTACGTTGTTACAAATATAAACTCCCACATTAATCCATTCATGCTAAAGACTTATCAGAACACAATTATTCAACGAAATCTAATAACACTACAAAAATCTACAATTTTAAACTCACAAACCTTTAAAATCTGTACCTTTAATGAATAAGCAAATTGATCTCTTAAATTCACTATTACTGGACGTTTTGGAATAAGAAATCAAGTCATTTGGGCGCAGATATAGAAACCCAAGATGAAATTATGAAGATTTATTGTTCCTATAGAAACACCAACTGTTTAATTTTAACCTTGCCTCTGAAAATGACATATCTACATGTCGAAATACGTATAAAGCTAAAATAAAAACCTGTTGAAGTTGAGAATTGTTTTATTTACAATAAACTGCTGTTATTGTTATATCGTGTGAAATAACAAGAAGTAATGCCGGCTTTTTCAAAAAAGTATCTTGATTGTTAACGGCTGCCAGTTACTAATCTTAAATTAACTAGCACAAGTCTATCACGTTTATTACAGGAAAATCGCAGTCATGGGTTATATTTAATCAATAAATGACTACATCACACACAATTAATTAATTAATTTTGATAGTTATCAACTACAGCTAATGGTATCAAAATTGAATGTCTTTTCTGGCCTGTTGTAGGCAACTACGTTCTTAACATGATGCCTTTGTCGTTATTCGTTTTTCCATGATTTTTTTACCTATTAAACACCAGTAGGGTTTTTTCACCAATAAATTGATTTAATTGTTTCTTAACACGCAAACCGAGCACTCTGGTTGCTTAAATAAAATGTGTCTGATATATTCTAGACATGTATCACTCGCGGCGAACATAAAAATAATGTTTCGTTGGGGTTTGGGATAGTTTAGAATTGATTTGGCTTGGTGAAGTTATAGATGCAACAGTTTACATGGAAACTTCAAAGTATTTACATAAATTATACAACGAGTGACTGCAATATTTAGTAAAATTGTGGTGTAAATTCACGAGTACTAGTTGAGATAGTAGTTCCACGACCGCGTAGCGGGAGTGGAATTACCTAAATCTTAAGTAACACGAGTAACTTACACCACAATTTAATCAAAAAACAAAATCGTATCACGAGTCGTATTTGTCTTGACTATATCACTTTCATAAATTTTGACGCATTTTTGGTAACACTGAATTAGTCGGAAATGCTCGGATGTTTTGGGGAATCGACGCTCTTAAAATGGTATTGTTGCTTGTTTTCAAATGTTTTGTAGTGGTGTCCTTTTGCCAATTTAATTTTTTATTTTAATGTTCATATTTACTGTTGCTGTAAAGTGTTGTAAAATGGACCAATTTGAGCAAAAATCTTTTAGTGGTGTTTCATAAAATTTTTGAGGATATGTACATCACTTTGGTCTAAAATTTTAGTTTATATAACCTTCAAACAAGATACAACTTTAATGTAAATATATATTTATGTTTTTTAATGCATATTAGCATGTTATTATTATATTTATTAGAGATGTAGATTAAAATTTAGTTTAGTCATGACTTGCACAATGGTTTGAACACTCGCGATTCAAGTTGGTTGACATTGACACTGTTATCATCGGCCACCGTCGACGTTTCTCGTATTTTGTGTTTTGCTTGTAGACGACAGAGACAATTATTGGTTTTAAATCATAAACTATGTTATAATTGAATATGATACTAACTTCTGGCTGAAGCAACGAAAAACTTTAGCAAAATAATAATCAATATAACCAAAATTCAATGCACATCAGTTTTAAACGCGTTAATTAAACTTAAGAGCGATTATTCGAAGCTGCTGTGGGTTTAATCACTCATTTAAACAGCAAATGTGAGTGGTATTATGATACATATACGAGTGACATTGATTTTCCCAGTCATCGTTGTTGTCGAGATGACGACTGCTTGTTACGACGAAAATCTGTACGAGTGTGTAGCACGAGTGCCTATTTTTCAAAAAGCAACACCAAGGAATATGATTAAGCTGGGTTTTAAGAAAGGGACAAGAGTTAATGGTTTGGCAAAAAGTGTCTGCATGGTGGTGCGTATTTTTCTAGGCCATTCAACAAACAAAAAAATATAATTTTTTATAATTGTAAAGATTTCGAAAAATCAAGATGCAAGTTAGTTCTCTTCCATAGCATTATGGTGTAAATAAGTAAAAAAATAATTGGAAAACAATTCTGCTTGTTTTGATTGATTTTAAGCGTTTTACAAACGGCTACAATATAAGCTATACTAACTGCAATTTTATAGTTACCGATAACTAGTTACTTAAAGTAAATTACTGTGTTACTTTTTTTAGTTAGTAAACGCTTAAGGCTTGAAATGTTTATTGTAACTGTAAATTTTTTAACTGTCAAAGGAGAAGAAAAAAATTGACCCCGATTGGTGCAAAAAAAGCAAATACTAAAATATAATTAGTAGATTTGAATTACTTAACAGTTTAGTTAAATAGTCAAAAACAATTTACCTCTTGTGATATAACTGCAAAATATACCTAGTCCTAGCTCACGGGTCATCAGAGCAGGTATACCTTTTCTTTAAAATTAGCTTCTTATTAACTTATTTTGTCTTATTCGTAAACAAATCTATGGAAATTCCAATCGCGAGTTCAACGTTCTCGGGATGCACATTCGCTTTTTGCACTTAAAGACTTTAAATAACCACTAAGTTCTTGTTAAATTGCTGGCAACCAGTTTTCAGACTACTCTCATTGGGATTTTATGTAGCAGATAAGGATAACCTACCATTAAAAGTACTTTCTCGAATTGTTCTTGGGTTATGGCTAAATTTTAACGTTCACTGTGTTTGTCTTCTGGAGACTTAAACCACGTTGACCATACCTTTACTTATTAAGACGGTTTACGGGGTTTCGGTACATTCCCTTTCTCAGTGAGATTTTGGTGGGTGCCTAGTTTTTTCCATTATAGAAACAATCACTGACAGGGCAATACAAAAGAAATTATGAAATAAACTGCAGTCAAAACTGGACAGTCACAACTGGCTGATAATATTATTTTATTAATAAATAAGTTCTAGCTTTACTTTGTCGAAAATCATGTTGATTTATGAATAAAATATTTTATTTTACTTCAACAATATTTATTTATTAAACATTCATAAGGGACGGAAAACCACCGCTGAATAGAAAACTTAGGAATTGCAGTACACAACGAGTTTTCCTAAATTCTCATCCGACAAATTAGTTTTCTTGTCCAATATGTTTCACGTATAACTTAATGGATTTGAGTGCGCCCATGATTTTTGCTTGCTTATTACATTTTAACGAAATTTGTTGCTTTTCTGCCACTAAAAGTACGGTCTTTACAAATAACGATAAAGTTAATAAGGTTGTTATATTACCTAATGACACGACAAAAAATTAATGAATTTATAACATATTCAAAGACCGGATTGTTAGCCGCAGTATAGTAAAAAATTTCGTTTAAATTCAAGAAGTAAACAATAACAATGGGCGTACTCAAATCCAATAAGTTATACGTGAAACATATTGCACGATTTTGCAAAGATTCTACAACTGCGATATTTACTAAAAGTTAATGTTGTAAAGTACCTACCTGGTTTCGCGAAAAAAGAACGTTTCGAAAGAAATGAATAAGCAGGGCTTTATATACTTCAAACTGCATGTGCTGGTTATGGTAGAAAATAGGACTTATTATAAATCGTTTTGGTGATATTTCTAAATTCAAAAAATCATTAGAAGACAAAAATTTGTCGCTATTAGAATCATTTGACCACTTTCATTCTATTATTGGCAATTTAGCATTCGGCGGAGAATTTGGCATCAGGTTCCCGCAATATATTGAACAAGTATAGCATCGCAGTCCTGGTTACTCACAATTATTAGAAATTATAAATATACTAAAGTCAATAGCTAATCCAGTCAGTTGTTCACCGGCCAACTTTCACAGTTTTGCTCCATTAACGAGTTGCTACGATTAAAAATCATTTTCAATGGTTAAAAGGTACTTTGTTGCAAAAGAAAACTAATTTTTCGGCAGTGAATTTAGAAAAAATTGTTGTTGTCTACGGCAATTCTTAAGTTTTTTATTTAATAGTAGTTTTCCGTCCCTTATAAATGTTGATCATCCAAACTTTTCTTTCGTAGAACATTCCCTTTGTATTAATGAATTTACACGTTCTGTTTTCATTAATTTGTGGTTGCTACTTTCCATCTCAATTTGAAAAAAAGGAACTTTAGTTCGTAAAATCTCTGTTTCGTAAAGTACTTCTAAAACTCATAACTATTTATATTCTACCCTTATGAACCCTGTTTTATTTTATTTTATTATTACACAAGAATCAATTCTACCTGACCAAATAAATAATAACTATCTACACAAGCTAACATAAGGTCAAAGATATGGATGCGTTACCATTCTAAGCTTGTAGATAATTCGTTTAAAATTTTATATATGCGCCAACTATATATTTAAAAGAATAATGCCAGGCATTATTATTATTTGATTGCCTTATAATTCAAATACTAGACTATTACTCTAGAAAGAAGAATTGTCAATCAAAACTAATACTCGCTGCAACGCTTTTCGTATTTTTTTCCCGTTTATTTCTTAATTCACTTGTGGTATAACTGGTAAAAAAATGTGTCTAGCAACCGCTTCTGGCTTGGGAATTTTTTGAAATTATTTTCCAGATTAATTTGGGATTCCACATCAAAATTAAACCAAGCGTTGGATAGATATGAGGAAACGAACAAAATGACCGATAAGCCATCAAGTGTTATGTATTCGGATTAACAGACAAATTAATTGGGTTGGTTTAATTATTTTGTTTTTATGTTTCTGAAATAACTATAAGCGTGTTTTTTCCAAGTTAGCAACCGAATAATCACCGTACTGCTCATAATGGATTCTATGTCATAAATTAAATAACTAATTCCAAAACCTGTTGTGAGTATAAATTTCGGCCACTGTTAAGTTTCGCTTGTCAGACGTAATATATGTTCAGCGTGTAACTTTGCTGCTGGATATTGCCACGTGATATTTTTGCCAACAAAAAAGCTACCATGATTTATACAACTTTATTCTCTTGTTTAGTTTTTTTAAAACGCCTTTCAATTTTTTGAAAATTTTGAACTAACATTTTAATTTTTTCCGGGTTTTAATGCAAGTGCAACTGAGCTTTTTCATGAAGATAAACAAAATTTTTTAAATTGAAATTTGTGGAAAGTCAAACTGTTTTAAATTACCAATAAAAAACTACAGCCAAGAGCTTTCATAAAGAAAAACAAAAAAAGATTTAATTGAAATCTTGGAAATTAAAACTGTATTTTAAAATTTTCAAAGGTTTACTACAGCCACGATACAAGTGTAACGAAGCCTTTTTCTAAACAAAAACAATTTTGTTTAACTAAATATCTGAAAACAATAAAACTCATTTTTAAATTTCCAAAAAATCCTTTCATGGCTAGCAATTACTGCAAAATTAAATGATTTTCAAAGCCCACTGTGTTAAATCATTCGATTTCGTTTATGCTTTCAACATTTTAGAGATGTCTTAAAATGTTAAAAAAAAAACAAAAAAGCCAAACATTTATTACACGAAATAAATGAACAAATGCCTTATCCAACGACACCAAATTTGGCAAAAACATAGCGATGACGTCATAACTTCAAAATAGCAACCCAAAAATTCTTTTTTGCTAAGTCATTTTTATGAAATACTTTCAGCTAACTCTAAACAACGTGTTTGATAATTTTATTTTGTATTTTATCAAATAAGAAGACTATACGAGTTCATCATTGTTAAACATTTAAATCTCCAACGTTAATATAAACAATAATTCCATAATTTTAACACCTGACACAAAATGTGCAAAATAAAAATTTAAAGAAACATATCGAACAAAAAGGAACATTTTCTTATACCTTAATTAGAACCACGCCGCGCCGCAGATAACATGTTTTATGGGATATATGGGTATTTAACAATTAAACTTTTATTAAAAAATATTTTAATTTTATACAATGGTTTGCTTGGAACTTGTTAAAGTGTGAGTACTGCAAATAAGCAGGCATTTTTATTACTGCGGCTATTTGGGATTGGCGCTCCTTCGATAATCGATCCTTTTTAACTGTACCAAAATCGAGAATTATGTTCTAAATTGTTAATTTTTTTGGTAGCTGCTCTACCATTGCTATTTCATTAGTAGGAATTACACTGTTACTTGCTACTACAGAACATAATATATACTTAAAAGTACGCACTAACCATGTTTGCTATGGCCCTATTCTGTAGTGTTTTTGAGAGAGAGCACGGAGACAAGGAAACTACTAAATTTACTGTTTCAAGGATGTGCTGATTTGCTATTATTGTTTTTTGTTGACATTTAAGATTACAAATCTGTCAACATTTCTAATTTTTAACAATGCTTAAAACTGAAACAGGCACTGTTCTGACTAAACTTGATATACACGGTATTTATCGACATTTAAAATCAAATATTGATGGTTGACGATCGAGTACTTTTTATATGTTTCTTGTCTCGGATGTCTCTGTCACATTTACTGCAAAATTGAGACATGCATATTTCAGCAACAACTCGTTTGTGCATCCTCCTTATGTTACATGAAATTACTTAGTGGCTGCTGCTTTCGACATCAAACAATACTAAAAATGCAGTGTTGCCAAATTTTAGAAGTCTTTATATTATATTAACTTCGTATTAACTAAACTGTAGGGAAAAATGGTTAAAGTTGTTACAAAATTTTTTTTTAAAGAATATGACAGCGCGCATCTTTTCCTGTAAGAAAGTTACACCATATACACTTTGTAGTAGTACAAAACTGCATGCGCTAAAAGTAAGCACTACTTATTTTAGAAAATGAAATATACTTTAATTTTTAAAACAAATTATGCTTATATTTAAAAACAATCGTAATTTAATTAATAATTGATTCTAAATATCGATTATATTATCAAACATTAAAATCGACTTTAATAATTGGTTACATATCTGAATCGATCTTAATAATCAATTATGAATATCGATGCTAATAATTGCTTATAAATACCAATTCCGATAATTGATTAAAATATCGAATCTAAAACTTGATTATTAATAATTAACTTTAAAAAAAAAGAAAACCGACTTCAAATAAAAACACAAAAGTGACATAAGTTAACTAAAAAGCAAAAAATAAATGTTTTTCATACAACAGTTTAATACTTATTTGTTGTTCCGTTTAATGTAATTAAGAAATTGTTGTTTATTATATAATTATTAATTGTTTTATAATTTTTAAGTCGGTGCCAAGTAAAACATAAAAATTCGAATCTAATTTGTTATTGCAGCAAGGTATATAATTTTTATGTTTTACTTGGCACCGACTTCAAAATTATAAAACAATTAATAATTATATAATAAACAACAATTTCTTAATTACATTAAACGGAACAACAAATAAGTATTAAACTGTTGTATAAAAAACATTTATTTTTTGCTTTTTAGTTAACTTATGTCACTTTTGTGTTTTTATTTGAAGTCGGTTTTCTTTTTTTTTAAAAGTTAATTATTGGACAATTTTAAGTGATGGGTAGACCTAGTAAAGATGCTTCTCGAATGAGGAAACGACGGCTAGTTGAAACGGAAGATGAAATACGGAAACACTAAAAAGTCGGTTAAAAAAATAGATTTTGAGGAGTATCTTCGAAGTTCAAGCTCCAATACCAATGAAATTATAATGGGACCTTGGAACTATACTAAACCCAACACAAAAAAATCATTAAAATCGGTTCATAAACAAAAAAGTTATGCCCGAACATACAAAAAAACAAAAATAAAAAATAAAAATAAAAAAAAACATATATACAGACGAATTGAGAACCTCCTCCTTTTTTTGAAGTCGGTTAAAAATGATTATGAACTTCACGCGTTATTCATCTATTATAACCGCCGATTTTATAATAGTTTATCTTAAAACAATTTAATTGTTGGATTATCACCTAAAAAGGGAATACCTGTGAGATTATGCAATAAATTGATTAAATCAATTGACATTATTTATCACATTTACTTGGGCAATTATTTATTAAGATGTTTCGTTAAGTGAAAAAGCAATTGTTGTAATTTACTTTCACGTTGCTAAGATTTACTATAATACTACTATAATTTTAGAAGTATGCACTAACTTGGCCATTTTTATACAATCAGGTAAGAGCTAATACCACAGTAATGTTTAATGGTGTACACCGTGATAACTGTTTCTAAGTAAATAATTTTAATTTACTGTTTTATTTTGTGGGAGAAGTTACTGAACTTGTGATATCAATATAATACTTCGAAACATGTAGTTACTACAATAAAAATCTATATTGAAATAAAGTACAAACAACAGAGTCCATTCTAAAGAACGAAAAAGAAAGTATGTATAAAAAATGCATGATATTCAATCCAATTAAAGCCACCCAAAGACTGCATTAAATGCGATAAATTTTTTCACACGACTTTTTATTTATTAAAAGAAAAATCTAGAGAGAACTCGTTGGTTAAATCAAAAATTAAATGTGCACATTGTTTAGCTGAAAGCGACGCTCGTAGGTCAGGAATTATTCAATTTTTCATTGTAAATCTACCATTCTAATGGATCATCTTTAATCTCTGTATCTCTGATAAAGGCATGTATTTTGTAATTTTATCCTTATAACATTCCACCAGGATTTAAAATTTTAAATCTAGTTTTAAATCAAGTAAGCTGCGTGTGACATAAATATTGGATTGCAAATGCACCAAAAACTGTCGCTTCGCGCCTCAACCATTCGACCGTAGTACGTAAATACAATTTTCCTATTGGCGTCTAAAATTATACTGGCCGACTGTAGAGTTGCAGATGCGAATATGAGCTTTATGTAATTGACGCGTATAGATGTGGCTTCTAGGAGTGGAAGCTCGGCGGCAGTAAAAAGTGAAATAGGTGATCGAAGTTTAGAATATACATTAGCAGCTTAGCATTTTGCTGCGTCTGTAGCTTTGTAATGCCGAATTTGCAACATGAAATCTACATAGACAAGACTTATAGTCCTTATAGAAACTTTTATGTACTCATACAATAGCATCAAATGCAAAGTTATATTGTTTAGCCAAAAACCCATTGTAATATTCAGAGGTTGAGGAAAATACCTATTACAAAATAATGAATTTTAGTAAGCACTAGTCTTTGGTTAAAATATTTAAAAAATTCTAACTAAAAATCGAATTAAAACCTTAAACGTACCCTCGATTCTCTAAAAATCATGAAATATTTGTATAATAATCGATTGATATCGATTGTCAATTTTGCTATCGATGTTTGTCCAAGTTCTAATTAAAAATTGAAAAATGTATTCCAACTATAAAAATCGATTATAAAAAATCAATTAAGAGCGTTAAACAACTTCTCGATTTTTTTTGTTAATCAAGAATCGGCTGTTTAATAATCGATTAAAATTGATTTCCAATTTTGTTATCAATTTTTTGCCCATCGCTCGCTACAATTAGCTAACTGTAGGTCGGGGAATCACCGAAACATAACGAAATTATTTGCCAATTTTTTGTTAGAATATATATGAAAATATCGATATCTATCGATATATCAAAATGTCAATACGCATCGTTATATCGATTTGTATCAATATAGCGATATATTGTATCGATATCGAGTATCGATAGCGTATCGGCTTGTCAATAGGAAGTGTATCGATATATCGATATGCCGACCCAAGCCTACTTACATGCTACGTGTTTGTGAAAACTAAATTTGGGGACTACAAAACTAGCTTATGTTCACTTTGATTTTGAAGTCCTCGGGCATTTTACAAGTCAAATCATAACTCCTTAATTAAATGCATGCAATGTTTACGGATACAGATTTTCAACTAATGCCATAACCTTTCATCTTTTTGAAGGTGTCAGTCTTCATGTATTTCCTGCACTTTTTTTTACCAACTATGATTATGTTATTATTGTATTCCCAAGGCAAGTTAAAGATAGAAATTAGATATTTATTGCAGTAACAATGAAAGCATTAATAGGTATGTAGGAACTGCAAAACCCCGTAAGTATTACAATATTCATAATGTTTTTGTTTTTTGGGATTATATGAATTTTTAATGATACGGATCACGGTTCCGTTTAATCCGAATAAACGGTATTTTAGTGTATTTTAAAATTTTAACCAGAACTTCATCAATTGTAAGCGTATCTTAATGTCCACTACGGTTTCTTCTTCCCTTGGTAATAGTTCCTTATAATCGAGAGTAACACCTTTGTTATGTAAAATCGTCGATTTAATGACTGCTACAGTTCCTAGAGGTGAAAAGATTATATCCTGTATAATCGTTTTTTTTTGTTTATTTGCATAAGTTTGCCTTAAACAATCTTGAAATATTTATTTACAAGGTTTTTCCGTGATTACTTTAAATGGGCTGTCCAAAACCACTTAATAATTTTTTACAAGCTTTTAAACGGCTTACCAATTTTGCGAACATTATGTTCAAGAACCCCCTATATCATTCTCAAACTAATCAACGATTACGAAAGTATTAATAATATTTCAAAGCCACCTTAATACTGGAAAAGTAAAATATTATTGAATACTCTGTGAAGATATTAACATATACATATGTGTTCTGGTCTTGCTCAAAAAAAACTTTAATTTTTTATTGAACACTAGAATATCGAAATGGGACGTTTCGCCGTCGCCGTTGTGCCATCTCCGTTTCGCCGCCGCCGTTTTGCCGTCGTCGTTTCGCCGTCAAAAATTTCTTGTTATGCCAGGACAATAATACTTAATCGACTTATGCCCAACGGTGACAGCCAACCAGAACTCCGCTGTTCTGTCCAATTGGCTCAAAGGCGTTTAAATACCTCCGCATCCCGTATTTGAATTCAGTGCTCTAATCACTCTGAAGATGCAAGCTGCAATGTCTTGAGGAACGTTAGTTTGCATGGGTTCACATACAGCTAACAGGTATAAGCCGAATAAGTATTATTGTTCTGGCAAACAAAATACCTTAAGATCAAATCTTTTTCCGCCCCAAGGTTTAAATAATCTAAATACACGGCCCTGTTTAGGCAGGCAAGACCTACGAACAAATATTGCTCAAACTTCTAGAGCAAATGCTTGTAAAGGCAGATAAGCTACAGGCTGGTCCTTACCTGATTGTGCTGGGTGTAGTTCCCAAATGACGATGCGGTCTAAGCCGTAACTAAATTGTAATATTGACAGTTCAAGAAACCGCAAAAACCGCAAAGAAGATATTCTAGTTATTTTTACAAATTTCCAGTTTTTAGGCGTAGCGGGTGTAACTGAGGGTTATTAACTTATTATTATTGCGGGAATTTAATGATTTGCTTTAATAAAGGGCGATACACACCTCATTTTTGAAACTTTTCTATTTTTGGAGGGTGGGGTGCACTTCAGAGCGGTATTAGAGCGGTTGCTTTAAAAAGCAGAGAGCGATTCACGTCGCGTCGCGTCGTCGTCTTGATACATTTTCAATTTTTAGTTGACACTGCACTATAGGCTGATTTAGAAATGATGCTTTAATAAAGGAGATGATTCTCGTCAATTTTATAAATTGTCAACTTTTAGAGATAAGGTGTAAATAAGAGTAGTTTAGAGACCTTGTTTTAACAAGGGGAATGATACTCAACAAATTCAATAATTTGCTTTAATAAAGGTGATTATAATCCTCATTTGTACCAACATTTAATTTACGGGTGAGTTTTAGGGTGGTGTAGCGTGTTGCTTTAATAAAGAAGATGATCGTCGTCATTTTTAACTTTCTTATTTTTTAAGTGTCGGAGGCACTTGGGGGTGATGTAGTCTTGCTTTACAGAAGCATTTTTCGTAACATTTTTTTTTATAGATTGGTTTGCAAGTGTTCTTAGGAGTATCGCTTTTGCGCAAAACGGCTATTTGGTATCCGCAGAAGAAGAATCTCATCTTTTTTTCCAGTTTTACTATATTGCAATAATTCACCCATTCCTCACCCTTTCATAATTGAATAACGAATTTAGTTTAATTATATTTGCTGTTTTCTAACAGCAGACAAAGTTTATTTCCTGAAATCTCAAAATCCGTATTTTTCGGAACTTAATCTGCTCAGGTAAACTACCAACAGAAATCCAACAAAAAAAGTTGTTCCTATTGCCATTTAACACGTTTATACATAATTTAAAGCCGAAATACGCAAAGAAAACAATATATAGATGGTGGGCGGCATTGGAAAGTGGTAGGGATACGCCGTTTATGCAAACTGGCTATTTGGCATACGTAGAATACATATTTAGGTTATTTTTTCTATATTGCAGTACATCCTCCCGAGTTTTGAAGAAATGTTCTAAAAATAGCATTTCTGAAACGATAATACCAGAACAGTATTTAGTATTTGAGAGTTTAATTTTTACTGTAACAGTCGGAGATTTCTCTAAAACCATATTCTTGAGAAAGAATTATGAAACGCGCAGTTTCCCTTCTTTTCCTTTCTTAGAATAAAATTATTTTTTTTAATATAATTAATTATTATTTACCCGTCTATATGTATCCCAAAAATGTGTACTAACCCGGAAGTTAATTTTTTATTTAACAGTAATCGAACTATCGCTTAATCAAACAGTCTATTAATCAAGCAATCGATTAAACAAACAATCGAAAAATTAAATGTCCAAGTAATTAAACAATGAACTTACAAAACATTTTAATTATCAAATAATCGATTCATCATACAATCAAATATATGCCTTTCAACACTATCAAGGTAATGATTTTTAGTTGTGCTACCACCCTTTCATTGTATAAACAAGTTTTAAACTGGTTTTTATAATAAATAACGACTGCTTTGACACTGCCTGGACTATTCTGTGATTTATTTTATATTTTCCGATGTGATTAAATTATGAAAACATCAACAATTTTATTACAATTCATTAAATACAAACGCGTTGTTTATTTTGTTATTGCAAATTAATATTTCATTGTTACTAGATAAAAAGTTAGTAATAACAAATGACGCAAATGCTGAAACAAGAAAGAATAGCAAAACATGGAATACAAAAATATTGTAAGTTCGTATTTACAACCTGCTTCAAGTGGAACAGTTATGGTATTTGTCTCGAAATGTTCGTGAAATGTTTGTTATGTAATGGTATACAATTTTCACACCCTTAAAAGAAGAAAAATTCTCTATCACATTATTTTAGAAAATTTTAATTTACGAATGCCCACTCACGTTAAATTAAAAAAAGGGCACGTCAATCAGGTAGACTTAACTCCAAGGTGCTATCCCACTGTAGAAATTGTGGTAATTAATTTTATAAAATTCTTTTGCAAAAATGACGTCATTACTATTGCCCTATCCCACTGTAAAAACATTTTTACATATATTTTATAATACTTGTTAGATGTGTTGCGTAACTGGTATGTACGAATGAACTTGACTTAACCACAAAACCTTGGCTTACAACATCGTTAAAGCACACGCTTCTATCAACAACTAATCAAAACGCCATTTGCATCAACACAAATACAGACGTTTCTATTTCTTATAAATATTTTTACGTGATAACGTGACGTCGCCATAAAAATAACGACATCAATCAGACTATCAAAATAATTATTATAAAAAATTTTATAATAGAAAGTACGAGAACTTATACAGTGAGATAGCATCTTAGAGTAGCGGCTGTATCAATTTAGACTCGACTTACGTTTTTACCTCTTCTTCACCTTTTGACAATTGTATAATATCGGTGTAGTTTGTCAAGAACCTTTCCTTTTTCATATTATGGGACGGACTGATTATTTATATAAATAAAAAAGTGATAGCAGTGTGTTGCTTAGTATTTAGTTCATAAATTGTTTTAGGAATCTTTACCAGAATAAAAAGAAACAAAAATGCGTAAACACGAAAAGAAACAATTTAAAAAATGCATGCAAATAGGGATTTCCTGAATATTGATTTTGGTCACTAGCCGGTCAGCGAGTATTCGGCCAGTCTCACTATTGGTCAAATATCTGGCGAAGTGCGTAATACACGTCATACTGGTAATCACTGCGTGCGCTACTTGCAGATGACGTTCGCCCAAAATAATTCTATGCAGGATTGCATTTTTTGAAAATTCGGATTTTAGAACATCAATTTAGGTAGTCGTGTTATTCAGTGCGTTTGATACAAACTGAGATTTCCAAGTTGGATAATAATTCACGTACTGGTAACATAAGAATACCTACTTTTAAATATATGATAAGTAACAATATTTAAATATTAATAAATTCAGAAGAAATACATCGTTCAGTTTCTGCTAACTTTTAAGAAAATAATACTCATCGCGCGTCACTTGGCTTGCATAATCTCCGTATTTCTCTCAAGTTGAGACAGGTCGAAGGGATCCGGATTTAATATATACTAAGAATTACTGCAAATACTATACAGGGTTATTCAAAAGTAAGGAATAAAATTCGTATTTCCATAGCGCGTTGGTTTTTGAAAAAACGCCAGGACACATCAATTTATTTAAATATAACTGTCTCTATGTGATATCTTTTGTTTTCTAACGCCAACCTCCGCAGCCCACGCGACCTTGGCCTAATTGTCTTAAATAACGACCTATACTTTGTGTGGGATCGTTGGAAAGCTTGCAGAAAACTGGATTCAAATCTACTACTGAGATGGTTCATTTACAGCGATTAAAAGAAAAAAAATGCACTTTCTCCAAATTTTGTTATTAAGACATTAATATCAAGTAACCAAAGACATAACAATTTATAACCAATGTTAGAAATGTCTTCTTTCAGCATGAAGTCTAATTTTGTAACCACATTCCAACATCATCAAAATCTCTGTCTTTCTTATAATTGGGGCAATTTTTTCTGTTAGACTTCGCTAAATTGAAAAGTTACAACATGTTGTATTTGGCAAACAAAGTGGCATTAAAAACAATTAAAAAATAATTTATAAACACCATGACATGAGCCACCTTATAAATTATTGTTATGGCTTTAGTTACTTGCTATTAA
Organism: Ctenicera cuprea; assembly: GCA_958336395.1. Taxonomy (NCBI): domain Eukaryota; kingdom Metazoa; phylum Arthropoda; class Insecta; order Coleoptera; family Elateridae; genus Ctenicera; species Ctenicera cuprea. Next base: position 23,333,644 of record OY284491.1, read on the forward strand.
CGTCTTAATATAAAAATATGAAAAAGGTGCTTAACTTAAGAACCAACGATCCAAGTTAATTTATGATGGTAGATTTGAATGCAGTTTTTTGCTTTCCAACGAGCACACACAAAGTATAAATCGCTATTAAAAAAAATTGTATTAAGATGGATGGGGGTGCAGAGGTTGACGCTGAAAAACAAAAGATGTCATATACAGATTTTTAAATCAATTTAAGTGTCCGAGCATTTTTTTATAAAACCAACACGCTACTTACTGCAAATACGAGTTTTATTCCTTACTTTTGAATAACCCTGTATAATTCTTAAAACTAGGATATCGATTCGTGGTCTGCTACACTATCTACTTAATTATCTTATTTAGTATTAAAAAAACATAAACTAGATCTCGAACATCATGAAGCGTAGTTTACGAGTTCCACTAATTTATTTTTTAATTGAACCACAGTTGTCTTTAACTCTATAGAATAGTTTATTTTTTCTTGTTTCAATGATATGTGGGTTGCTATAGTATCTAGGACGTATCAAATTGCGTGTTAACTCTTGAGATCTCGCTTAATTAAATAAATACGAAGATGGTTAAATGTGCGAAAAGTTGTGGAATCTTATGCACACTAATATTTTAAAAAGAAATTAGAGCTATTTTGCTTAGTTCCTGAAAAAAAACAAAATAATCTCAAATTTTTGATATCCTGTTTTGGCTATAACTCGCCTTTGTCATTTATATTACTTATTTTTAGATTAAGGATTATTAGGGCACTCTTTAAGCTAAAACTATTTTTTTAAATAGATCTGACAAAATTGCTACATTGTCGATTTTCGACGGTCAACTTTGTTTTTCTTATTAGTTGAGTAATATGAAGCGCCAAGTGTAAAGTGAAAATTTGCTGTGCATTTCACGGTATTTAAGGCAATTTGTCCCAATATTTATTATAGATACACACATTTAGCTAAATGCTCTTTATTTTAATAAATCGTTGTAGATTTAAATAAATCCTTAAACATTTGGTTTAAATATTCCAACATTTAATAAAGCATTAGAGATTTAAATAAATCGTCAAACATTTACTTTCAATTTTCAAATATTTAGTAAATATTTATGTATTTAGATAAATCTGCACATATTTGTTTTAAATCTTTCAATATTTAATAAATATTCGCAGATTTAAATATATCTTTACCGATATAAATAAATCCTTACTAATTTAATATTAAATATTTCAACATTTAATTTTAAGCTGTCATATTTAATGTTAACTTGTCATATTTATTTGACCTAGGTAGACCCAGCTTATATAGCAGACCAAGACCGTTTACATTGGTCGTAACGTTCAACAATTAAGAACACGTTTTCCGTATTTCAAAAATTTGTACAATTAATGTTAGTTCAATCATCAATAACAACATATTTAACAGCATAAACATTGCATAATTTATTATTCATACAATGAAAGTTTCCTCAACATTTCCTTGAGAATGTAATTTTCAGTCTGTTTTGTTTAAGCGTCGAACGCTCACACCATGCGCCTTACTGCCGGTATAAACGGTCTTGGTGTCCTAAGTCGGCTGGGCTCACCAAATAAATATGACAGGTTAACATTAAATGTGACATTTATTTAAATCTGTACGGATTTATATATATCGGTAAAAAATTATTTAAACCTGCGAATATTTATTAAATATTGAAAGATTTAAAACAAATATCTGCAGATTTGGCTAAATACATAAAGATTTACTAAATATTTGAAAATTTAAAATAAATGTTTTAGGATTTATTTAAATCTCTAATGCTTTATTAAATATTGGTATATTTAAACCATATGTATTGCTATGATATTTAGAGGTGTTTGATTTGACTGGGGTACTGTGGTTGCTGGAAGGCAATTTTTGGAATGCTTTGCTGCAGTTCAATTTACATTTGGAGAATTATGAAGACTTGTAAGATTTTAATATTCTAACTTATAAACTCAGGGTTGCGTATTTTTGCTAGAATTCCTGTTATAAATTCTAATAATTGTTATTTTTCATATGGTTTGTTTTTACTGAAAGAAAAGACAAACACAACAGATTGATACGAAGACTATTTATGTTAATTGTAATTATAATTTAATTCAGAATTGTTAAAAAGGTTTAGTTTATAAGAAGTTTTACAGTTACTTGATTTGTGCGTCGACTAATGTCAGTTAGGATGTCAGTGTCATTGTGACAAACATATAAAAGGATACTCTTGGACATGAGATTTATGTGTTTGTTTTATAAAAAATGGGGATCAAAGGAGGAAGACAAAAGATAAAGAAAAGAGAGAATTTGTTTTAATTAGTTACGGTTCGTCTTTGAAAAAAAAGACAGAATTTGATATCCTCTGGATGAAAACAGAAAGAACGAGTTTAAAACGTAATGTAAACTGATTTATAATATAAAAGAAGAAAATATAAGTGATTATCTACGAATTGTGAAAAGTACAGCAATATTACAAGTAAAAGGCGATCGAGGAAGTTTCTTCGTTTGTGATGATGGTAAAAGCAAGTTGGAATTAATATAAAACAGATCAGAAGAAGATTCGGATTAAGGGCGAGTATTATTTGTTGCTCGAGAGGCCAGCAGAACGAAATAGAGGTTGGACACTCAGCGTTTTGCTAAAGCGAGGAATGTCATAATAAGATAAGTGTTCTAATTTTAAAAAAAGGACGTTAGTCATTAGTAAAAACTCATTTAATCTTTCGGAAACCACATTTTTGAAATTCATTTAATAAATAAAAACTTATTTTGTAAAGTTGATATCGTTGTGTGTGTTTATTTCTATTTAAAATTAATTTAAATAACTTATTTACAAGCTAATAACGACCCTGAGAAAATTAGAAGAGTCATATAGCAAGTTTAAATTTAATTGCGTGAATTGCAGACAGTTTAAGGATTGAATTCTAGTAGTCACAAGACCAAGCATATCATTGCAGTATAAAAATTTATTTAAATCTAGAATAATTTATTAAAATAAAAAGCATTTAGCTAAATGTGTGTATACGTAATAAATATTGGGACAAATTGCCTTAAATACCGTAAACTGCAAAGCAAATTTTCACTTTACACTTGGCGCCCCATAGTATGAGCGGACAAAAGTTATGCACTAAAAAAAGCTGGGTGTAACTAATGGTAATGATACAATAATAAATAGTAGTACTGTAATGTTAGGGTTCGTAGTTATTAAATAAAACACTATTTGGAGGAGAAAGTTTTAATGAAGTTTTCACTTTACAAATAATTTTGATTAATTGTTTTATATTATCTAAATAGCAACCAAGTCGCTAAGTTACAATATACGATACACCAAGGCTGCTACATTAATACCCCCCCCCCCCTTTGCAGAAGAAAAAAAGCTACGCACCAAACGTGAAGCGCATGCTATCTTAGCTACAAAAACTTCTGATCTTTTTTTAAAAACAATACAAGTAACGTAACTAATTGAACATTATAGAAAATTAAATTAGCTTGAAGTTGCTTCTAGTTTTTTCAGGTGGGTGTCCAATTCTTGAGGTTCTAAGAGCAGAGTCGAAAAAGTTCAGTTCACTAAAAAAAAACAGAACAAAAAGGGAAAAAAATGTGCAAAAACAAAAAGTTGAGTCTTGTGGCAAATAATTGCCAAATTGCCCCAAATAATCTAATTGACTAACCCCAAAACACATTTATCAAACGTTCAACAAAAGTCTGTATCTATTCAAACGTTTAAAAACCATTTTTACATGACGCAAATGTTCTGATGCTGTTAAAAATTAATATATCGTCGAGGTAAAAATAAATGTAATACATCCCTGTAAGAATCTTCTGGACGAATCTGGACCAGGAAAAAGGAGCGTTTCTTAAGCCAAAATTAGGTCTTGTCCATATCATCTGGATGCAAAGGAATTTGGAAGTATGTTTTCTGAAGGGAATTGGATAGGTATCCGGAACTGTTATCGCATTCAGCTGCCTGTAATCGCCACAGACACGATAGCTGCCATCAGGTTTTACTCCAAGGACTGTCTGCCTGCTCGATGATTCCAGCACGTAACAGTTCATGCAGATGTTTTTCTAAAAACATTAATTGTGTTGGGTTAAGTCTTCGACACTTTGCACTAATTGGCGGACCGTTAGTTTTAATTCGATGCACTATATTATGTTTAATAGGGGTGTTAATAATGTAATGTTAGGTGATGAAGATTGTAAAGGGAGTGAGTTAGAAGAAATTCTTGAGCATTAACATATACTTCTGCCGTAGAAGGCGATTGGCAGTTGTTAAGTTCAGAAGAAAGAAGATTGGAAAGTTGATTAGGATGTATGATTAGTTGTGATCTGTTTGAGAGAGATGATTGAGACATTGGTTGGATGTTTGATTGTGATGAAGTTGGTTGGAGTGACGGTTGTGATGTGATGAAGTGGGTTGGAGTGATGGTTTGTGGAAGAATGAATGATTCACGAATGTCTGAGTCGAACATTATAGATCGATTATCATAAACTCGTTCAAACACTCTTCCCACAGCACAGTCTGTCATTAAATTATGCATGTTGTGTGGTTGTGAAAGCCATATATAATAAGCGTTACTTATCTTGTAAATTGGAGTTTTGAAGATCCGCAGGTCTGTGGCGATGTAGCAGCTGAATGTTGCGGTTGGTGAAGGTTTTGAAATTCCGAATTCTGTTTGAAAATCTCAGGAATCTCACGTCGGGAGGGGTGCGTTTTCAAATCTTGTCGGAGGGGTCACCAATAATGTAACGTTAGGGTTCGTAGTTATTAAATAAAACACTATTTGGAGGAGAAAGTTTTAATGAAGTTTGCACTTTACAAATAATTTTGATTAATTGTTTTATATTATCTAAATAGCAACCAAGTCGCTAAGTTACAATATACGATACACCAAGGCTGCTACAGTACTAGTTTATTTGCAATATGGCCAGTGGCGTATTAAAAATCAACAGTGTTACATAAACATAATAGGTAACAATTATAAATATAGACATTATTGCATGTTAATATAAGTATAAATAAACTACCAACTTAAAATAAACAAACAAGTCAAGCATTATGTAGAAAAATACCTTTCTATTGTGTAAAAAACGTTATCTGTAAAATATTTCTTTGTAGTATTTGTTTAAAACTAGCAATAGTAACCGCTGATTTAACTGACTCTGGTAATCAATTGAAAAAGTTATGCTATTGTAAAAGTACGAAGTTTTATATATCACTTTGGATGAAAATCTGGACATATTACTATTTTGAGTATTGTAACAATGAAATTCGGAGTTTGTATTAACCGAAGTTTTTAGTTTATACATGTGCAATAATGTTTCTTAGATATATAAATTAGTTGGGGTCATAAGGTGATAATCCTTAAAAGATGTCTTGCAGGAATCTCTGTACTCTAAATATGCTATAATGCGAAGTGCTTTCTTCTGTGTTTAAAAACTTTTCCACAGAAATTGGAGTTTCCCCAATAATGTATGGATGGCTCTCAAAACAACAATAATATATAGTTTTTAAAGCTTGAGCATTAGATAATTTTTTCAGTCTTAATAACCCGAAGAAAAGTTCTATTCAATTTAGTTAATAACTAATCAATATGGGAACACCACGAGAACCTCTCATCAAGTTCAACGCCTAATAAACTACAGCTAGATGTAAAAGGTAAAATCTGCTTGTTCATAAACATAATATTTAGCAAATCAGATTTTACAGAATTGGGGAAAACCATTACATTCGTTTTAGATAAATTTAAAATTATTTTATTAGCGGAAAGCGCAGACATCACTTCATGAAGAGATAGGTGTAGATTGTCAACAATTCCGTTAAAGGACGTGTCAGATATTAATACGTTGGTATCGTCGGCTTACATAGCATTATTGAAGTTTGTATTGAAAAGTAGATCGTTTATAAATATAATAAACAATAGAGGGCCTTAAATTGATCCCTGTGCGACGCCGTATTTAATTTGATTAAGACTTGAATAGTATTTCTTTATTTCACCAGCATCATAAGCAAGAGTAATTTCTGTACGAACGTTTTAGAATTTTTTTAAATTGTTGAAAACAATTTGGATTGGGTTGGTAAAATAGAGATTGGTCGAAAATTTTGTTACATTTTTTGTACAGCGCAATATTTTTCGCGGCTTTCAAAACATTTGGGAAATAACCGTGCTCGAAACAACAGTTCATTACAAATGCAAATACGTTAAAAAAGTTTTTTTTTAATAGAGAGTAATTACTTGGACAACTTGCATACTTAACCAAACTTTCGAGTTTGGCCCTTCATAACTTTATTGTCTACGATATACATTTAAATCGCTATGAGTATGGAGTGCGCAATTTTATAAGGAATATTTCATTCCTAACAACATAGGCTTGCGTTTCAAAAATAAACACGTAAAAACAAAAAATGTAAATTGATGCGCGTGGAGATCCCCTCCAGTAAGTTCAAGGTATACTAATACCATAAACTAATACTGTACCTGGAACAAAAGAGCGCATACCAACAATAGATAAGTGTCTTTTGAAGAACATATAATTGTGTAGAAAATAATTGTTTCTAATTAATAATAAACCTCTAATGCTGTGCCGGTTTTAGGTGTAATTTGCCCCTAGGCACAGCCACCTTTTGAGCCTTTGTAACGAAGGTTAGGGGCCCGACTGGGGATTCGGGTCCGTTCTCCCCCGGAATTTTTTTTTTTATGCATAATACACAGTTTTACGGATCAAATTGGGTATTATTGTGATACACAACGTATCCAGGTTTTGTATTAAAACGAAAAGTTTAGTTTACCAAAAATATTGTGGCATTCATTCATATTTTCAGAAAAATTTTGTTTTCCTGAACCTCGGGCGCCCCTCGGCGCGAGCCTATGAGGCCTAGTCGGAGAACCGGCTCTGCTCTTATGTGTTTCTATTCAACAAATTTATATTCAAATAAAAGTGTTAAAAAGTAGCAAAAAAATACGGTCCAATCAAATTTAGTAATCTTCAACTTCATCATTTAATGATATACATTCTGCATTGGCTTGGCATTGGCAATTGCTGCCGTAGTTGCAGGAAATATCACTATTACAGCAAATTAAGCATTAATATAGAGACCCAGAAATTGAAAAAAAAACTTGAAATTTTTAATATTCCTGTAAATAAATCAAAGTTATTAGACAAGTGCATTACGTTTTCGGGAAGCTCCCACTTTAAAGTATAAAACAATACAATTAAATCAAAATCAGATACAAATTATTTATTCTCGGGCAACGCACTTTTACATTTGTAGTTTTCTAACAAACTTGACATTTCCTTTCCCACTGTTTGATCTTTTCTTCTATATTGTTTTCTCTTAAACCTTGTTTAGCGCGTTTAAAATTAATGTGATCTGTCATATGTTGGCTCTGTAACCATTTATGGTAAAATCTTTGTCTTTTTTCCTTTAGGTTTTCTAATTCTTCATTCCACCAGAAGTGTCTTCTTCGTGATTTCGTCTCTTCTCCTAAAGCTTCTGTGGCAGCTTGTTGTATATTTTTTTTATATGTTCATATAAGTCTTGAGGAGGTAAGTGTTCGTATTGCTCATATAATTTTTGGTAAAACCGCGACTGGTAGAGGAATCTTGTACTGTCATCAAGTAGTCCATCTATATTATATTTCTTGTATTTTATTTCTATTGTTTCTTTGTTTTGAGTTGTTTGGTCTGCTATTCTGATGAATGGTTGATAAATTCTAGATTTTACTAAATAATGCTCACTTTCACAGTCGGGACCTCGGTGTGCCATAACATAGTATCTTCATTTTTGTTTGTTGTTTAATAATTAGTTAGCCAATTATAGATTTTCTGTAGCATACTATTTCTCTCCATTTGTATGTGGGTATGTCCTTATGCTTAAAATATCCATTTGTAATTCTTAGTTCAGGTTGCTTACACATATTATTTAATGTGTCGTCGGCATCGCTTTCCACGATGTAATGTTTTATACTACTTTCTGTTCTAGTGTTTATATTGCCAATTAAAATAGTTTCTCTTCCCTGTCCGACTTCCCGTAGGGTTTCGTTCGGGACTTTCGTATACTGATCTTTTACTTCTGCATTTTCATCTTCATTTGGTGCATACATTTCAATATCCGTAAGGTGGTATCCTAAATAGCTCATAATTAGTTTCGGTATTCGATTGCTAATTGCTTCCCAGTTTGTTATGTACTTTTTTAGTTGTTGTGCTATCATAATGGATATTCCACTTTTTGCACGCTGTTCTTTAGTTAGTTCGCTGTTTTTCTATGCCATTTCTCCTTCGCTTTGTTTTATGTATAGCAGCAATGTCTATAGTTCTTTAACACTATCTGAGTTTTATCTCTCATGCTTTTAACATTCCATATGTCTATATACTGCTATGATATTTGGAGGTGTATGTTTTGACTGGGGTATTGTGGTTCCTGGAAGGCAATTTTTGGGATGCTTGCTGCAATTCATTTTGAGATTGGAGGTTTGTGAAGGCTGTAAGGTTTTGATATTCTAACTTTTAAACTCAGGGTTGCGTATTTTTGCTATAATTTCTTGTTATAAGTTCTAATAATTTATATTTTTCATATTTGTGAGGTTTGTTGGTACTGAAAGTAAAGAAAAACACAATCAGATTGATACGATTTTTATTTATGTTAATTTTAATTATAATTTAGTTCAGAATTGTTCAAAAGGTTTAATTTATAAGAAGTTTTAGACTTACTTGTGTGTTCATCAAAAAAGTCATTATGGATGTCAGTGTCAATGTCACAAACGTATAAAAGAATACTCATGAGATTTATTTGTTTGTTCAAAAAATGGGAATCAAAGAAAGAAGACAGAAGAATAAAAAATTTTGTTTAGCTAATTACGACTCGTCTTTGTAAACAAAGACAGAGAATTTTTGATGATCTGGATGAATAAAGAAGAAAAACGAGTTAAAAAGTAATGTAAAAGTAAGTTTAAATATAAAAGAAGATAATACAACTAATTAACAACGAATTGTGGAAAGTCCAGAAGAGTAACAAGTATAAAGCGATCCAGAAAGTTTTTCCAGTTGTGATGGTGGTAAAACCAAGTTTAAAATAACATAAAAGCAGTCCAGAGGAGGATTCAAATTAAAGGCGAGTGGTTACTTGAGGAACCTGCAAACTAGTGAAATAGAAGTTGGACATTCATCGTTTGCTCGAGTAAAGGACATCTCTATAAGGAGACATTAAGATAACTGTTCTTTTTTAAAAGGACGATAGTATTTAGTAAAATTTATTTGATTTTTCGAAAATTTCATTGGAAAATTTGAGTTATTGAATAAAACCTTTTTTGTAACGTTGATATTGTTTTGTGTTTATTCTATTTCAAATTTATTTATTAATAACGTATCTTACAAGCTAAATAACGACCGTGATAAAGTTAATAAAGAGTCTCATAAAAAAATAATTTAGAATTGCATGAATTGCGGGCATTTAGGGAATTGTTTTCTAGTAAGTACATGCACACGCATTGCAATTAAAACCCTGAGTTTAAAAGTTAGAATATCAAAACCTTACAGCCTCACAAACCTCCAATCTCAAAATGAATTGCAGCAAGCATCCCAAAAATTGCCTTCCAGGAACCACAATACCCCAGTCAAAACATACACCTCCAAATATCATAGCAATACATAAGCTTTTTTTTTAGCTTGTGTCGTCACTTATTATACCCCTCCCAATTCCGAGGCAAGGTACTGCGATGTTGAGCGGTTTCTTAGGTTTTACGAATACTGGGTTGCTAACTCTGTGATCCAATTCCCAACATGGAGGAACAGGTAATTTGTAGTCTAAGTTTGTTTCCTCTAGCCCCTGATGAAACTACATTAAACTACAAGGCAGCAGTATTGTATTGGTAGCCGCTTAATCTGATTACAGACGCTACCTTGCCTGTTGGTCCGCGGGAAGTATTTTATTTTTTTCCTACCTGGTATATCTACCAGGCATCACCCAGCCCGCCTCCTGAGAACGCGCCTTCTAGGGGTTAGTGGCTTCCCCGAAGGACGCTATTTAAAATTTACATTGTAAATAAAAAAGTTATGAAAGGTCAAACTTAGAAGTTTTGAAAAACTTAAACAGATTGTGCAACTAATTTTTTTTTTTTGAAATTTTATTTAAATAGTTGCATTTATTTTGGCAATTAAAAGTTATTTGTCCCTAACTTCTATCTCAAAAACCAAAACTTGTAATTTGTCATGTTAATGTAGAGTATTATAAATAATATTAAGTAATAAGTTTTATTTTGTTATACAGTAGAAAAAATACTCATTGAAAAAGCGAGCTAGAGCCGAGCTTCTACACCACTATATGGACGGCATTTTTAATTGCTTCATGTTTAAGTGGAATTTTTTATTCTGATTTCAACTGTGTTTCACACTTTGAATTTAGTTTGCGGATTTTAGCATTTAATTACAGTTAATAAAATCACATGAGTGGCATGGAAAGACCAAGTGAATTAATATAAGTTTAAAAATTTTATAGGTAGTTGGCCAGTGAACGTTATTATGGAAATTAAACAAAACATTACCGCTATGTTACTTTGACATTTAGATACATAAAACGTATATGAAACAGGTTGAGTACAAATATTAAGAATATTCCCAGAAGTTCCAAGTATCCACTCCAGGCGAGCTTCTGAACTTGTTCTAAAAATGTTTCAAATGCGTCTTCAAAATAAAGGATTGTAATTTGAATAATTATTTTAATAGTTGTTTATATTATTGCAGCATCAGTATTATCTGTTATATTTATTTAACATGTTGTTCAAATTTTTTATGTCGGTTGCAAACATAAAAACTGCAAACAAAATTTTCTGTTTATATTAGACACTCTGTTATTTATTTGCTTTTGTAAAAAATGACAAGTACAAAACAATTTTTTTAAATGTATACACGTTTCATATATCTAAACTTCAAAGTAAAATATAAGTAGTTTTGTTTATTTCCATAAGGTTCAGTTCATGGTCCACTACAAATTTAAAAAATCTGTCGGGCGATTGCCACAAGATTTTCCTGGCATTTCTTGAAATTTATAAAAATTTCATTTAAAAACATCATAAAATTTTGACAATTTTATGGAAATTTTAAAAACGTAAAATTCTTAAAAGAATTACAAAGACAATATCGAATTATACTAGATGTTTTATAAAATTTAATAATTTATTGAAAATTGAAATTTTTGACCGAAAATTTTGAAAACTGAATTTTATGGAAAAATTCTCAAGTTTTAATTACAGTTAGTAATTTTAATAACTAAAAAAATTTTAAAATTTTTAAAAGTTCAAGTATTTTTGAATTTTTCATATTTTTGGAAATTCTAGAAATTTGTGTAAATTTTTTTAATTTTTTAAAATTTTTAATTTTCAATATTTGTTTCAAAATTTTTAAAACATTTTCGAAATTTTCTGAAAATTTATTGCCATAAGGTTCAGATCATGGTCTACTTCAAATTTAAAGAAGGAAAATTTTGATTATTGTGAAATTTTTGAAAACTGAATAGTATAGAAAATTTTAAATTTCAAAATATTTTTGGTATTTTAAACATTTTTGAAAATTTTGAATAGGTTTTTAGAAATTTTTCATATTTTTGTTAATTAGACAATTCTTCAGTATTTTGTTAATTTATGGTATTTTTATTTCCAACATTTTTTATTTTTGATGTTTTAAAAAAATTTCACATTTTCAGAAAATTTTTGAAAACAAAAATTTTGAAAATATATTTTACGACATTATTGAAATTTGGAAAATTTTTGGGGTATTATAAAATTGTAAAAATTTAAATTTTTAAAATTGCTTTTTAATGGCTTTTGCGCTGATGACGACATACGTAGAATACGAATCTAAACCTCTATTTTTCGAGCGGCGCCAATATTGAAGTAGAGCTCTCCTCCCATTTTTTGAAGCGTTCGCTTAGTTTATGATATTTTGTGTTTTCTAGTTGAAACCAATTTATTGAAATTGCAAAATCGATTTTTTAAATCCCATATTCCTTTGGGTGGCGGTATAGAGGGCAGTAAGTGGTGATAAGGAGATCGTGTGGAATACGAATATAAGGTTCTTTATTGAGCGCGTCTATTTTGAAGTAAAGCCCCTTCACTCTTTTATTTTTGATACCAACCTCATTGTTTTTGAGTTTTCATCGTACTGTAATTTCCAATTCTTGAGCCAAATTAACACGTGTGGACTAAAAAGTGTATACAGACACACACAGACATTGCTGCAGCGTCGCTCTCTTACGGTCCTACAACCTGCTTATTAGTTAAAATTTTAGGTTGAAAATGTTTACCATAAAAGTACCTTTCTTTTAGGCAAACTCGTATATCGGCCAGTAAGCACAAAACGAAAAAACACCGAGTGAACGCATTTGTTCCAAATCCTACATGACGATCACAATACCTTCCCCTACAGCTATACTTCGTATAGCGAGGAAAGTAAAATAACTTCATCATCAGCTTCATGGATTGAACCTTCTGATTCGTTTCGATCTCACACATTTAACAATTGATCATTCCATCGCTTTCTTGGGCGTCCCACACTTCTTCGTTTCCTCGTCCATTCTATTAAGGTGATGCCTCCAGTTAGTACGATATGCTTATATTTTTTCTAGAAGGCTACAGATTCCCAATTCTTGTCTAATATCTTCATTACGTGGTCCGTTCAAAAGTGTGTAGCCTGCCAAGTGCCGTAAAAATTTCATTTTCGCTGCTTCTATGCGTTTCTCTTGGTTCTTCGTTAAAATCCAGTTTTCTGACCAATAGAATAATACGAGAACTGCCATGACTTTGTAAAATTTTAGACGTGTTTCCTTAGTGGATTCGCTGAAAATAAAAAAATAAATTAAATGGGGTTTTCTCAGTGGTATATAATATTGTGGAATTTAGATTAAAAATAGAAGTTGCGAAACAAACAAAATGCAAATTTTGATACACCGTTAAAATCAAGAATTCTGTTCAAATATAAAAATAATAAAAATGTCTTCTATAAGAAAAAAAAAACTGATTATCGCCAATAGTAGCAACTTTGTTAAATATGATTTAGAAAAATTAGACCTAACGTAGAAAAGTGTTCTAATACAGGCTTAGTTACAAACATTTATTATAAATAGCAAATTAATACTATGCAATAACATAACATCAAAAATTTGAATGTGTTTTTAGTTCTTCCAGAAACTAAGCAAGATAACTCAAATTTTTTTGTTTATTAATTAGTGAGCATAAAATTTTCTCTAACTTAACCGTCTTTGTGTCTCTTCAAATAAGCGATATCCCAATAGTTAACACGCAGTTTGATTCATCTTCACATGCATAACTACCATGGTGCAGAGAGGGCAACGGCCCCCGAGCCCGCAGGAGGCCCTGCCACGAGCCACAAGTTTTTATTTTTATTTATTTCGAAGTTTTTTCAATAAAAGTTTTTGATTTTCAACAGTCTTTATTTTTATATTCAACGAAGAACATTTTAAATTCCATGTAAGTTTGTACTTAAACAATGAAAAATACTGAAGTGAAATTATATTTAGTAATAACACCCACACTTTTTGGTACCGACTCAGACACATTAACTTCAGAAAATTAAAGATTTGCTTATCTTAATTTGACACGGCTTTAACATATTTATTTTCATTTACTAGACTGCAAAACTTTTTTCCTATTAAAGAAATTGTTCTTATTATCAATTACTTTATTATTGAAGTTTTTTTGAGGATGGGGCCAGGGTCTGGTACGATTCGCCGTCGCCGATTGGCCGTCGCCGATTCGCCGTCGCCGTTTCGCAGTCGGCCCGGTTCGCCGTCGACAAATTCGCCGTCAGGCCGGTTCGCCGTCAGAACATTTTAAAGTTTTAAGTTAATACAAATAAAATGCGTCGTTTAATAAGAAAAATCATTTGTCATTAATTCAACATAATATTTATTATATTTAATATAATATAATGTTATTTACGTTTCATAATTATGTGCTAAGCCCCTAAGATATTCTAAAATATCGATGTTATCATAGAAATTCTGAACTAGCGATAAAATACGCTCGTCTGCATCCCTATATTTTTTTTAATTTTAATGGTGGAGGATTACCAGCAACAAGTTGTTGGTAATAAGTATCCCGTCCTTTCTGCACTTTCCGTAACCCCTCGATAAATTTCCAAATTGTTGGGTGATCCATTTCCAATTCCAACTGAAGTCTTTTATGTGCGGCCTCCGCATGGTTATTTGTTCGGTCTTGTCCATTGAATGTTCTTTGATAAAGGTTGCACATTTCATGAGCAAAAAGGGGTGGACGTCTACCATTTCCTCGTCTGTAAATGATTAATAAAAGTGGTACAATATCCATATTGAAAATCGTAAAAAAATGTATATACCTGTTCATACGCCCTACATAGTTGTCTTCAAACCAATCGAGGAGTGGTTGCATCGTTATTGTATTCCCTAAGAAGTCCCCTTCTACCCAAATGCTTCCTCATATTTTGGGCTAAATGAAAGCAACATCCGTTGAAATAAATAACATTACTTATAAGTTCCAAATATTCTTTGAACAACAATTGCATGGTTTAGTAATAATTCTAATTATTTGTTAAACTGTGGTCATTAAATTTCTATTTTACAGATAATATCTTTATTATTTAAGCACTTACAGCTTTTCGAGATAAATGTATGAATTATAGTTATTCATATTTTACTTTACTGTAGTATTTTGTATTTTCAGTTTTTATAATGCCTAAATGTCTGCCTTTTTTTAGAATCTTTTTGTTCCGGGCTCTAATAATAATATTTACTGACTTGCGACGGCGAATCGGGTCGACGGCGAATCGGCTCAACGGCGAATCGGCTCTTCAGGTATCTTTCCCCCGGGCCCAAAATCTGAAGTTACGCCGCTGTTCATCCTGTATACTATTATAATTAGAATTAAAAAACTGTGCAAATTCTTCGAAAACAAATTTTAAAAGTTGTCTTTGGAAAAAACAGAACAACAAAAAATGGCAGACCTGATTAAATTTTTAAATGACATTGATTTTATCTGGCCAATTTTGAATATTCGTCTAATTATTCGAAGCCGAATAATCGATGCATCGCTACTTATAAATCTATTAGCTGACTTTATCAGTAGAGAAAACAAAATTGCATACAAGAAATGCTTACGCCCTCTGCCACAAAGTCAAAAATTAGTTAATTCAGTTCTATGAAATTTGCAGCCGCAAATTTATATTAAAGTCGGCTTTAATAGAGCAAAAAGAAAAACAAAGAAATCTTTAATTACATAATAAGGGGGTTGTTCTTATGTGAACCACCTTGTAATGGCTGAACAGTAAATTCAAGGACAACCAGCGCGGCGCTCAACTTTACGCATAAATAGCGAGATTATTTGGTTATCTCTTAGTTATATATTTTACACACAACCAAAAGCGTCATTGAGTTACCTTGCTCAAGAACGGGAAATAAAAAACAAGTTGTAAAATATTTACAAACGTGTGCTACAAGTCAAGTTTAGTGCGCCTACCACAATGTATATATGAGTAGTACTTATATTTACTCTACAAAATTAGTGATATTTACAAGTATAATTTGAAAGTGTTTTTATTAAGATATAGGTTTGTAAATTTCGTCTTTTTTATTTCCAGTTATATTAGATACTTGCGAGTTTTATTCATGTTTTCTTTTAACTATGTGCAAAAATGCAATATTGTAGTACCTATATGCAGGTTTTTCAAATAAAGACAATTTTTACGTGAATAAAACTTGCACTCTGTACATTACATTTTTTAATTATATTTTTAAGTAAATTTGATTTAAGAAAAAACGCGTCGATTTAGATATAAAGGGAGAAGTTTAAAACAAATATTGATTATATTTTAGGTTTCACGCCCTTATCCCCAGCTAGCACTACTTTGAAATTTTCAATAGCACTCCCTACCTTGCGAGAGATCATTTTAAAGGTAGAAAAAATCCTCATCTGCCCACGTTAAAAACATTGGATTCAGTCGATCCGTTTACCAGATAAAGTTAAAAATATTTTATTTCCAACAATATTCCATAGCACCCCTTCCCCCCTCTTGTTATTTTAAAAGTGGAAAAAATCCTCATCTAATAGGGGTAGCTGGGGGTAAAAGGGTGAAACCTAAAATTTAATTAATATTGGTTTAAAACACCCCCTCCACATCTAAATCGATTTTTTTGTTTAAATCACATTTACTTAAAATTTATGGTTATTCAGGCTGGCTAGTCTTGAAATGAAAGAACTATTTACATCAAAACTTTAACCTGTGCATATTCGTTACTATAATAATACTTAACAATTTACACGTGTAATTAGGAACCCCGTTGTACTTCGCTTATAATTGAAATTTATAACCATGAGATAGTAAGATAGTGTACTAATGTATAACTAAAAAATACAAATTAATTCTAATAACTATAGTAGCCTTGGGGGTGGGTACGCGACACAAATTCAGGGGTACGTCGTCAGAAAATTTTGTGTGACGCTGGTACAATGTATATTTTTCAGAACTTATTTTTATACCTGTAGCAATATAATAAAATTATCATAACTTGCTTTACATTTACTCGATGAAATTTAGGGAAATACGGCAATACCAAATTTCCTGAATTATTGCTCATAGTTTACAATTTACTTGAGCTATACAGATTGTTTACAAAATCATGGTAAATATTTTGAGGACAGATAGCACAGACTTATGAAAATTACGAAATATTCATACAAACATCAGTTCGGAGTTAGCAAAATCCTTCTTTACAGAGTTACAGTCTTCCGCAAAAGAAACAGTCTAGTTACGTTTTAATAAATAACTCTACAATAAATTAAAATATTTAATTCGTTTAAATCTACTAATCTGGAGCGTAGTTGGGGGGAGAGGGTGTTCGACGTACCTCTCAACGTACTTTTAACACTCTGAAGATTTTCAAACTTTTTACTTATAAATCGTACTCCCCGAGATAATTGAATTTTTGTGGAACTTGAATGTGCCAACTCAAAAGATAGAAAGTCTTGAGTGAGTTAAAAACTACATTGAGAGATACGTCTAGCAATGTAAAATTTGGAAAATTTATTAATATTAAGAATATTTGGAAAATTATTGAAATTTATGAAAACTGTATCGAATTTTCGTTTTATTTTCTTCAAGCGGATTTTACATATAGAAATGAAAAACAAGTGCTTTGTACTCAAAACTGTATTAAATACTATGCACATTACTGTACATTGAAAACCAAATAACATGTATAATTTATATGAAATATTAACCAACAATACCGACTTAATAAAAAGTAAAAAGAAAACACTGTCTTAATAGACTATCTCAGCGAAGTAACTAAAAATAGATGCGATAGAAATTAAAAAGTATGGTATATACGGAGTAGATGCAGTGTGTCCAAAAAGTATGTAATATGCTATACAGGCTGTTTCAAATTCGAGCCCCACCATGGGGATCTCGCTTATTTGAAGAGATAGAGAGTTAGTTAAATTGAGGCAAAGTTGCCAAATTTTATGCCTAACAATAATCTGTAAAGAAATTTAAAGTAGCCACTCTGGTATTTCAGATATCTGAAAAAACCTGAAATTTTGGATTTTTTATTTTTGACTATAACGCATTTATCATTTATGCTACATATTTCTAGTTAACGCATTATTATAACACTTTTTCATGCTGAATTTAAATTGTTTATCAGATTTGGTGTAACTGTTACCATTGCCTCCTAATATAAAGAAGTTTTTGCGTTTTTCTCGGAAATTTTGTTATGTAAGTGTATTAAAACTCTACATCATTGAAAAGAGAAAAGAAATCTCTATTAAACGAATAAAATATATGAGTACCTTGTCATTAAAAAAAATGAAGAATTATTCGTTGCGCTTTTGTTTTTCAAAAAATTTATAATTAAGTATTGCCCTGTAATACTAAATACTAAACAATTTTAATTTAAAATATTTTTCAGTAAAATGAATATTTACAGAGATATATAGCATAGTCCATAGTTTTTGAACACACTGTATATTACACTTATTTTTTAAATTTCTCAATACTTTTTAAACGATTATAGAACTAGAGCAGTGTAAAGAAATATCTAAATTTTTGAATTTGCAGTCCAAAACATTAGTTAATATGCGCATGGCAATATTCGCCAGCTCCATCACTACTCCTTCCTATCTACACCTACTTAATGTATATCAACGAAAACAACTGAAAACGTCAATCATGAATTGAAAAATAGCGATAAAAGATTTGAATCTCAATTAATGGCTCTAATAAAGTCAAAAATCGATTGCAAATCCATGCTTAAGTAAACTGTTCCTAATGCTCAGTTTTCATCAGCAGTTTTCATAGTATTTAATATTATTTGCAAACACTTTGTATATGAAAATTGTTCGACTAAAATATTTAACTACTTTTGTATGTTCATTAAATTTAGTTGGAGCACTTTAAAAATTTAAAAAAAATACAGGGTACTTTACGATAAAAGTTTCAGAAGCACTAGTATACAACTATGTAGTAAGTTTTTATTATAGCTGCAGAAAAAAGTCTTGGACAAATATCTTTTTTGTTTATTATTTATATACGTATTTTAAACATGTATTCCAAGTACAAATAAATATTTCGGTTATTCACAAATAATGAAATAAGCAATGGAACATTCCCAAACTTTTTTTATTTCTGAAAATTACTAGATTGTTCCTAATATAACACGCGTTATAAAAATAAAGCTAGTCTTTATTAGTTCATTCAATATTCATGACTTGTAAATAAAAACAAATATGTTTATAACAAATCCCAAATGGCGTTGCACCTCGAAATGCAGATGTTGAAAAACCCGACTAATAAAACCTGTATAGGTACTGTGCATTCCCCAGCAGATTTGCTGTGACTGGTTCTTATTTTAAAAATCTATAAACCAGGTTGACGCATTGGTTTTTTTTAGTAGACAAACTGGTATTCATACATTATTATACGCTAAAAACCAACGATATACGCACAAGTTATAGGTATATAATATGTTTACAAATAAAGTTGATACCCTGACGTCAGAAACCAATTTTTTAAACAAACAATGTCATAATTCGTAAAATTGCAATTAATATTGTACCTACCTATTTTCAGATTACCTCCAAAATGCAACTATCGCTTAGAAATCTCTTAGGAAAAGCTAACTGCACAACAGTTTTCGGAGCTTCCGCCTTCAGCCTGGGAATAATTCTATTATTTATGAAGACTTGGATTCTAGAACTCGTAACAGCATCGGTGTTGGTGCTAAAACCAAACTCGCCCATTGAAGAGTTTTGGCATAAAATACCAGTAGAAATACCAACCGATGTTTATCTTTTCAATTGGACTAATCCTGAAGATTTCCTGAACGTTAGTATAAAACCGAAATTTGAACAGGTTGGACCTTACAGATTTATGCAAAATATGGAAAAAGTTAACGTTATTTGGAATGCCAATAATACTGTTACCTTTAATCAAGTGCGGTCTTGGTATTTTGATAAAGAACATACAAATGGAAACTTAACGGATAAGGTTACTACGATGAACTATGTTATGCTAGTAAGTATGATAGTAACATACAGTTATGAATGAATTTAGACGCGCTTGTCGTAGCCACACCTCCACTATCGTCACCGTGTTTGACGAATTGATTTGAATCCAAAATAAAAATTGTTTATAGGTTTTTACAATACGCACTCGGAGATGGCCTAAAAAATTCCCTAAGGATTTCTTTGAATTTTGTAAGGTTAATTCTTCACTGACGTATTATATTTTTTTCAATCAAATTCGTTGGCATTGAGGTTTAGGAAATGTAATAAACAACACGTACCGACAGAATAACAATTCTGAAATACCGTTTACAAGGATAGTGACTAGTTTAAGCAAATATTTTTAAATTCGAGAATGAATAATGTACTATACAGTATTTCCCGCAACAGGATGTTCACAGATCAAGAATGTGCTTTTGCATTCAATTCGTGTTGAAATGTATATCGATATTTTACTAGTAATAATTATTTACAAGTACAGTTGTTTTTTCGATCAAATCAATCAACTCGGGGCGTAGATGAGACGTATCCCTTAGCGCAATTTATATATGTGTATACACTTGGAATTTTCCAACTTTTGACGTGAAAATCTTAATGTTCATACAATAATACACAGAAGTTGCTAAATCCGACGGGTTTCGAGATATTTCAATCTGCGTGAAAAATCGAGTTGGCATGTAAGTCTGACAATTTTCTCATGATATACAAATAGTTTGCAAAATGAGTCGTGCGGGTTAAGCTATGCTCAAAATTCCTTTAAATGTAAATCTGCAAACGCGCCGATACCGAATGACGGATATTTTTTAATTTCTAAGAATAATCGCATAACACACTTCCACTGAATTATCGAACAACATTTCGTTCACGAAAACTGGCGTTTACTTAGAATTATTAGCATTTATTGTAAACATTTGTGTGAATTTGACTGATTCAGAAAGCTCCCGATCCGGTAGTAAATGGATATTTAAGAAAAAAGATTGATTAATCTCTAAAGCTGTCGAATTTATCGAATTTTAACAAGATTACTATTCTTGTAAATTTTAGCTAAGAAAATGCGATTTTTAAGTTTCAACACTTTAGAAAAGGGTATAAAAAATACATAAAGGGATACATCGGACACCTTCGTTATCTGCGCTCCTGCTTGACGAATTTGAACAAAAACAAACGTAACTATTAATCGTTACTAGTGAAATATCCCTAGACAATTCCACTCATGTATAATAATTCCCATTTGTGAGTACAAAAATCGTAGTTTGCTATCGGCTAAATAGGAAGGAACAGAAATGCAAGTGGATAAAAAAATCGGATAAATTACGTTACCGTAGCAACGCTAGCATTTACTGTTCGTTTATCAAGCGTTGCGCGTCGCATCAGTTTGACAATTGTAAATGTCAAAAACAGAATTAAACAGCAAATAATATTCCAGTAAGTATGTCGAGATTTGGAAATATTTGCGAGGCAGAAATAGTAAGGGAAATAAAGTTTAATTGAATTGAGTTTTCTATTCATGGAATTGTCTTACCAAATACCACGCGAGCTCAGATTTAGCAGGATATTTTTTACGGTGGTTTTCTCATATACATATACATATACATATAGGTAATTTAACTCGATCTGTTCTGACAAAATCACTCGAGCTACGCTCTCGTGATTTTGTCAGAACAGCTCTCGTTAAATTGCCAATGAAAGTAAGTATTCGAAAACAACCACAAAAAATATCCGGCTAAATCTGAGCTCTTGTGGTATTACCCCCGAAAATCTGATTTAAATATCTCGATTGATAGCGAAATAGCCATTAATACGTGAATTGCCTCCATCATCTGTAGAGAGTTGTATCTCGAAAAAAGTGCGTTTCGGGAGGCATGTCTATCGAACCTTTTCAACTCGAATTAAACCCAAAAACAAGTCCTTTATGCATAGACATTCCATTGCGGCACATCCTGTACATAAAACTAACAAGTTCTCGATTTTAGTATTCAACGATGACTATTCAATTTTATTTCATTTCCAAAAAAACACATGTTTGTGATTAACTGATTATTTTAGAATAAGATATGACGCTGCTACTGACGGATGAAGTTAGCAAAAAGTAAAAACAATGAAATTTGCTTTATTTATCAATTCCAGTTTTACTTCGTTAAAGTCCATATTTAACGAGTATCTGTATATAAAATACTTAATTACTTTAACAATATCTATTTATTTCAACCTTATACGTATTTCGGCATGTTTACATGCCATTGTCAAAGGTTATATAACCTAATACTCATTAGATAAAATTTGCATTGCATAAATTTTCAGAAACATTAAAGATCGTGAACACAATTATTTTAACTTAAACGTTTTAATAAATTTCTCCCCTAGTGAAAAAAAAATCAAATTTCGAATATGTGCAAATCGTTAGTACTCTTTTTCTGTATGATTATGAAACAAAACAATTCATGAAAGAGCACTAAACGACTAACAAACAACTGGCCGAGCAATAATATTTTTTTGCTTGGAGTTTAATTATAATAATAATTTTTTTGTGTAATCTTTCTATTTATGAAAAAGGGACTAATAAATACTAAGAAATGTGTACAATTAACACCTTTTACATTTTCGCCAACTTTACGCATCCGTTACTTTTCAACGCCTGGCGTTTTTTTTTTCAAAGAACTTTAATTCAAGGACCTGCGTTAGAAGTATGCATTTTGTCGGGATTATGGATTGTTTCTTAAACAATTTGGTTATTTAAAATTAATATTTTGGTTTTTGTCGAGACTACTTTCTATATATTATTTTTAAGCAACTTGGGTGAATGAAATTACTCTTCACCATGGATTTTCATCCAGAGACGTTACGTAACGGTTTTTAACTTGAGACAACATCTTTAATTTTTCTCACTGAAATATCTTTTATAATTTTCCAATTTACCAAGTTACCTATTTTGGGCCCAAAATTAATATGAGAATAAACGTTTCGGTTACCTAAGCATCTTCAAGTATTTGATCATTGAATCTACGATATTTTTAAACACTAGCAAATCTATTAAATCACCTCAAATACATTTTCATCGGATACTAATACATATGTGGCTAAGAAATAATAGCCCACCTTTTCAACCCTGTCTTAACTTCCGTTAACTCGAACATGTTCGCAGCATCTGGTAAGTTACGAACTATCACCATTTTTGTTGGTTTCATGATTAATCACATGTAGGGTTCTGCAAAAGTATGAAATACTAGTTCTAGATGCGAAAATATTGACGTTATCAAAACATGTCTTTAATTAGGTATTTTTTCGTAAATTATTGTTCACATTTTGGCGTTATAAATATTTCTTTCCATTAATACTGTAATTTTAAACAATTTAAACAACCAAAAAAGACCCTTCCCTTAAGTTTATCAATACAGGAAAGCCGATTACACAGGTAAACGAAATAATGCTAAGATGAATCAAAGCTTTAAAGACAACTAGGATTTCACGAGACTCTCGATTTTCAAAATTACTTGTCTTGATCTTGTCTTCAATCAAGACAAGATCGAGACAAGACTGCTTTATTAAAATCAAGACAAGATCAAGACTCACTTGGTCAAGAATTTTCAAGATCAAGAAATATTATCGATAATTTCTTGATCTTGAAAAGAAAGGGTATAATCATGAAAAACCGCAAATGATACAAAGCAGGTTCTTTATTACTATAAACTACATTGCTAACAAACTGACATAGATGCAGTAAATTCTTGAAAACGCATAATATTTTTTTCTATAAAACCGTAGCATTAAAAATAGTGAAAAAATAAATTTATTTAAGAAACGACAAATTCAAAATTATTTAAAAACCATTTCTTTGTTATCAAACCGTGAGTTTAAGCACAATAAGGATTGAGCGGAGTCGACAGTCAATCTGCTTCGCTCTTTTCTTATAGTAAGTGTTGCCTTCGAAAATAATCTTTCTGCAGGTACTGATGTTGCCTGAGTAGTTAAAATATCCCGGGCGATCTTGACATTAACATTTTGGGTATTCCCCTGCGTATCGAGAAATTTCAAGACTCTCGAATCAAGACAAGAAATTAACATCGAGAAAATGTACAAGACGAGAAATATTAAAATTCTTGTCTCGATAATCAAGACAAAACAAGAGTTACTCATCGAGACAAGATTTCTTGACTTGGTGAAACCCTAAAGACAACTGAACAAATTTCCCATCTTATAAATAACAGAGGGGACACATAATCCAAGCAGGTTAGAAAGAGCCGGAAGTAACAAAGATGGCATTATAAAAAACGATAAAGAAGATTAAAACAGACAAACTGACAAGTTGCAATGATATGGCAGGGTAGCTCTTAAAATACATGGAAACACGAAGCATAAAACATGTTTTGGAAGTACTGATCGAAGTATTGAAAAAATAGTTCTACCAGAAGGTCTTTGAAAAAGGGTATAGAAAAGAATACATTAACTATACAGTAGAACAGTGCAACGTGAGGAAAAGTGTATACGTTACAGGATACACCCAAAATCCATCTAAACTAGTTTTACCTAAGCAGCAATCGAAGGTCTTATCCGTAATGAAGTTATTACAATTTTTTAAACCAAACCCAAAATGACTGTCATAGTTAAGAAATTAAGAATTCATAGCATAATTTCTATTACTGACTGCTAACTGTAGGAAATACTAGTGGAAAATAGGAGAAGTCCATCTCGACTACAATTTCGTAGTAACTACAAAGTAGATTCTTTTTAGTCATATTGAATGACTTTAGTTGGGACTAGTTTAATCCCCGTAAGTACGGTCATTTCACGTTCGGCGTAGGAAATTTTAGATACCCTTATTACTGAGAGGAATTTTGGTTGTTGCCTAAACAAACGTAATATACCGGGTGTCTTACTGAAAACTTCAAATGAAAATATTTTGGAAACTATTAGGCATTTGTAATTTTCAAGATGGTATAATATTAATAATAATAATCTTTACTTCTCCAATTTACATCTGGAAGATATCTGTGAAAATAAAAAAAGATACAAAATTGAGGATTATATATACGGAATATATTCCAACAGTAAGCGTATTGAAATAACTTTTTTTATGGCGAAGAAAAAAAATGTGCGCTTCAAACTGCTGTGAGGTTCAATCAGCTATATCCGGTCAAAAACGTTTCGGCCAGGAACGTTGTAGTCAAAATGGTTCGCGAAACTGGATCAGTAAGGAATAAAAAACGAGATCCTCCAGTAGCAAAAGTGGAAGTCCTAGCTGTACTGGGTCAAGTCAACTAAACTTCACAAACTTCTGTACGAAAGTGGCCGCTATTACAGAATTTAACAGTTCAACAGTTTTTAAGATCATGAAACATAATAAGTTTCAGCCTTATCAGATAGTTTGCCATCAACAACTAGGTGAGGATTGATTTTGATCTCGGAGTTGAATTTTGTGAAAAGATGTCTAATATGCTCCAAATCAGCGTTAAAGTATCTGCTTTAGTGATGAAGCAACATTTCCTGTAATGGGCCGAGTCAACAGACATAACTTTCAATATTGGGATACAAAAAATCTAAATTTAATACAAAAGGAACCCTCCCAATATCCACAAAAAATTAAATGAATGAGCAGGTATTTTTAATGATCGCATTGTAGGTCCTGTATTCATAGACGGTAATCTAAAAGTTTGAAAATATTTACACATGCTAGAAAACACCATCGCTCCCATCATGACGAAGTAATTGAATGTTTTGAAGAAAATTTGAATATGTTCCAGCAAGGTGGAGTACCTCGCAATTATACATTGCAGGTGCGTCAATTTTTGGACAGAACTTTACCAAACATCTGGAATAGTAGTAGAGGATTTATTGAATGGCCAGCAAGATCCCGGACTTAACACTATTAGATATTTTCTGTGGGGTTACATAAAAACGAAGTTTACATTACTCAGCCAGAATCTTACAAGATCTATGCCAAAGAATTGTTAATCTTTGCAGACGAATAACATCGAAAACATTGTATATTGTTCGATGGGAGTTCACAAACCACTATATTTTTGCCTATGGAAAAACAGGGGCAACACTTTGAACTTTTAATTAAATGTATTTTTTCTAATAAAATTTTGCTAAAATTTTACAAAAAAAAATTATTTTCTAAAACCAATCGTTAGAAAACATTTTCGAACGTACGAACGTACGGTTGCTGTTTAAAATTTCTAAATTAAGCGGGTAGGGGTGAAAGGGTTATGGATTCTCTAGATCTATAATAATGTTCTCCCCCTTTTTTTATATGCACGCCCATGGTTATATTTAAATATATCTAATAGTTTCCAAAATATTTTCATTTGAAAATTTCAGGAATTTTCGATAGGGTAGACGACATTATGCGGTAAAAAACTAAATAAAATAACCACAGCACTATTTTGTATCAAATCGAAGTAAACAAGATCTTATATTTGTTTTGATACAAATAATAGCGAAAAGTTAAAAATAAAAGGTATCGTTTTTTAGATATGCAAAAGTTGGGTTACATGGACATCATTTGGTCCTCATCATTCATGGTTAAATTGATTCCAGACCTTTAACAGATACTCTGTAGAACAAGGAGATCTATATATCCTTGCTAGATTTAGAAAACCGAGTTGATGGCAAAATAGGAAAGACTGGAGGCAATTACGGGCGTGTTTGAAACAGCGGGACGCGCGTGTGCATATTAGGCTCGTCGCTGTTCACGATACTAATTAGCGAGGTTGTTAAAAGTGCAAGACGAGGACAAGGACATTTTCTTTCGGTTAGTGGAACATGGGGCAAGTTCAATTCACAGAATTCGGAAAAGTATTTGCAACAAAACGTAGCACTGTGTCATGAAACAGTGAACCAAATGGCAATGAAAATAAATGTCTCATACCCTCCAACGAGAAGAATTAGAATGAATTGGAGCAGCGGGAAGCCGCTGAGAAAAATGGTTTAAATGAGGTATGTGCTACGAGTTTAAGGCACAGTAACCAGAGTTAACCAAATAAGAAATGCAACGTGTGAAGAAACCTCAACAATCATCACGCAACTACTAGTAGAGATTATTCAAAAGAGGCAAATGAGATGGTATTGACCTAGAATAAAACTACCAGAAGAAATATTGGCTAACGGAGTTTTTGGAGCTAGATCCGTGAGAAAGGAAGATCAAGAGAGAATGTAAGAGGGTTACCCAGAAATAAAAATGAGAGTAGTAAAATATAAAAATTTCAATGACTAATAGGGAATATAAATCAATACATAACCAATAACGAAGGTAGAAGAGAGCGAATTATATTTGTATCTGACGAATATATGAATATATACAAGGAATACTCTAAATAGTGTAATGTCTTTAAATAGCAGCAGAAGTATTTTTTGGTTTCGTTGGATAGCGAATATTTTACATTAAATGGTAACAAACAATACCTAAGTTGATATTTAAAAAAATATATATTAAAAACATAACGCATGACAGTACAAATTAAAAACATATGTTAATAAGGCCAAAACGTTAATTTTTGCATAAAATTAATATTCACGCCTCTGCCAGCTATATTCTCTACTTTCTACCAATACTAAAAGTATTTATTGTAAACGGTTTTAGAGAAACACCCTGTACATCTTGAGACAACGAAAAACATTAAAAAAGAAATGTGTATTTTCTCACAATTCTTACACAAACGTTAAGAAAGTACTAACATTTTTCGTAACACTGAACATCTCAATCTAAAACCCTGTTGCGTAAGTAGTACAAAAATCAACATGAATGTCGATGCCAAAAAGAAACCTTGTATGAGTTAGCAATAACCCCAGAGTAACATTTACTTTTAAACGAAGTCTGTCAGTGTCATGGCTGCTAACCTATACACACAGACCTTGCTATTAAACTCGCCAAGAATTTTATTTAGCACCCAAAGAATAAATGTTTACGGTAGCTAAATTTATTGAACAACATGGGTAGAGTAAATCTTTAACAGAAGTACATTTTGTAAGACCAATTCTTCCTTAGTGTATTTTTAATGGTAAGTAGCTTTAAGTAGATTCATAGTTTTAGTGATGATGTCGTGGAGAATTATATTTTCGTATATGTTTGCTTTTCATGTACTATCATCGCAATCGGCTGCTAAACAACTCCATCAGTAATTATAAGTAATAGAAATCAACATTTGAAAAAAATTATAATAAAAAACGTTATTTCTACGCAAAAATCGTTTTTTTTTAGTAACATACGATAACTGAGAGGCGATTACATAATCACATTTTATATAAAAACAAAATTTGAATATGTTACATGACAATAGGAACATGTTTTCATTGAGAAAACACCTCTGGGGCATCTCCTTTTGGTCGCTTACTAAATTGTTTAATTCGAAATACACCAAAGTATAAAATCGATTTTCATATTTAAACGGATAAATACTGTTTGCAATTGCAAAATACTAATAATCATAAAACCAGATAACTACTTTAAAAAATAAAAGGCTGTGGGTGTCTACTTCAATATAGGTAAACTAAATTAAAGCTTGAAAGTGTTTTAAAAATATCAAAAAGACAATTTGCGTAAGCGCGATATTAGCACTGCCGCAATGCCCCTCATTTTGGTCGCTAACCTGAACAGTTTCATTGGATAATCGTCAATAAAACCAAATTTGGGAATCTATTTTGTGAGAAACATTTTGAAAATTTCCAAAAATCTTCAAAACTTGCAACAATTACCA
Organism: Ctenicera cuprea; assembly: GCA_958336395.1. Classification (NCBI taxonomy): domain Eukaryota; kingdom Metazoa; phylum Arthropoda; class Insecta; order Coleoptera; family Elateridae; genus Ctenicera; species Ctenicera cuprea. Next base: position 23,361,880 of record OY284491.1, read on the forward strand.
AACTTGATTAAAATTTAAATAACATTTATTCAAATATTCAACACATTAAGAAAATTTAAAACAAATTTTCACGAATCTTCTAAATTGTACCACAAATTTTCAAAACTATTGGTTATTTTAAAAACACAAAACTTTTCAAAATTTTAGAACTTTCAATAGATTTAAAAATTTCAAATATTTTAAAAACAATTTAGAAAAAAGCAAATTTTTCAAATTATTTAATATTTTTGACATTTTCAAATATACATAATTCGAAATTATCAAAACTCAAAAAGTCATTGATTTATGATACAAACAAAACGTTTCAAAATTTTTCAAATTTCAGTTATATATTTTTGAATATTTTAAAATTGGTAACTGTTTTTATTTTTCAAACTGGTAAAATATTTTAATAGTTTTCAAAAATTTTCGTTTCATAAACTATCCAAATTTTTAAAAATTTCAAGATTTTCAACACTTCAAAATTTTTCAACACTCATCTTTTTGTCAGTCATATCTAAGTAATTTTTTGACATAAGTTAAACTCAATTTAAATTGAAACGTTTTTATTTTGAATTATAAATATTCTGTCTATTTTTTTACAAGGTATTTTTTTTTAAATCTCATTTTTGAATGGTCAACAATAAGAAAACGGAAACTGTCATCTTAAATGCGCTACATGCGTCTTACAATCCGTAGCCGCTCAGGACTGAAAAACTTTGTGGACATTTGTTACAAATTTTTATTCCCACCTTACATGCCCAATGCACATACAGACCCAACACCCATGACCAGACGACCCAGTTTCAAACACGGTCAGCGCGGCGCGGCGCGTTAAATAATAAACAAACCATTTCCTTTCAAAATAAGAATTTTTATAGACTGTTAACATTCTATTAGTATTTTGCTCGTTTATAAAGATGTTTTTTTTTAACATCCACCTACAGATGTCAAGGACGCCAAGTTACCTTTTAGGCTTAGGCAATTCTTGCTCTAACTATTCAATCACTCTTTTGACATGTGTAAACACTATTTTGTGAGGAATTTGCGGCAGCCTTGTGCGATCTACATAATTTGACATAATCCCTAACCTATCCACTAATAAAACCAATTACTCAAATACAAGACAAAAGTCACGTATATCTGGTCACAGCTGGTCGTGAGAAATAGTAAGACTACGAAAGTTGTTTGAATCGGACCTATCTACGTCATCACCAACTACCTCTAAAAAAATCAATGGCAATGTTTGCGTCACGACCGCTCGCGGCGATATACAGTTCCTAAAAATGTAGAATGAATGAGTTAATTTTGGTCAAAAAAAAATTTTTTTATTTGCCCAGCTTTGAATATTGCGACAGCTACGACTATACAGCATTAATGTAATAATGCTAATTTACTGTTTACCGCAATAAGATCGTTACATCATCACTTAATAATTATTTTAAATCGCAAATTTTTTTAAAAGTGAATTATGTTAGATTCGGCAGTATTACAATAGTGGGACTTGCTTTCCGTAGTGTATTTAATTATCTCGGAATGTACTGTTGTTACTTTTACTTTCCTTTGGCATATTATTGATTTATTGAATATTTTCGAATATTTCGTGTGTGGGTATGTGACGTCTCTTAAGGCGAAAGTACTACATCGATTTTGATGACATTTTAAATTAAGAAGTATATCGAAAATTGTAGTTGCAGTTAACCTTTCAAAAAATCCGTAACCGGCAACGGAAGTTAGACATGTTTTTTCTTGCGTTTTTTTCCAAAAGTAAATTTTGGAAATTTGAGCACGAAATCTAAGAGAAGAACTTAAGGCAAATCGAAAACTGTTTTACCAAACTCTCTAACTTCAATATGACGGCCGTTACAACTTTTTCAAAAACCCGAATTTAACGCCAATTTACTCAAAATGTAGTTGTTTGATTGTGATGAGCTACAACTTGTTTGATAGCCTTTTGTGAGTTGTATACGATAAAGTAAAATTAATTTCGAAAATCCGAAAACGATAGCAATGGCCCTGCTTCAAAGTTTTGTAAATTTTCAAAAACATAGTTATTCCACCATACGATTTTTCTTTAAACCGATAGAGCTTGCAATTAACTAGAAAGTTAGTTTTACTTATCTTCCAAATTTTGACGTCTTCCAGAAATCTTTGAAAAATTTGAATTTGATTAATTATTTATTCAAAAACGCAAACGCTGATCGTTAGAAACTTTTATCAGTTCGACAGACTATTTAAAATACTTTAGTAGAAACTGCAAGAATTTTTGACTAGGTAAAAAATTTGAAAAAAAACATTTTTTAATATTAACAACGCGTTTTTCGGCAATTACGTGATTTTAACCACTCTTATCAATTAGCTCTAGTTACAAAATACATTATTCATTATTTTTCATATTTTTGATAACTCTTTAAATAAATTATTTATATTGATTTTTTGTCCGAAATTCGAAGCGCATCTAATTAGCTGCAGGGCGGGCGGTTCAGTTCTTACTATTCTTGTACGGTATGCGACGTCGTAGGGCTGTCTATATAAATTGTTTTCTTAGAAATCTACATACAGTCAAACGAGAGTTCTATAAATAATAAATCTAATAGTCGGTGAATTGTACAACGATATAATTATAAAAAAGAACACTTTTGTAAGTACGACAAGTATTGATATCTAGTATGGGAGAGTCCACTTGAACTTAACACTTTTTTTATTTTTATAGCTACAGATTTGATTAAATTAGGAAAGAAGTTTTATGGTAATTAATGCCGCGCAGTTTACTAAAAGACACTTGAACGTCTCTTTTTTGAGTGATTTCATGAAATAGTTTCACTTAGAATTAGAGACCCTGTACATTTTTGTATTATTTAGAAAAAAAGTAAATTTTAAATTTAAAAAAGCTGTTAATGAAATAGCAACATACAGTGGATAATACAAAAGTTATTGATGGAATATTGTTTCAGCTTTAGTAGTAGCTAGATATAGTTTGAAAAGGCTACAAGGCTAAATTATTAAATTTTGAGAAACTAAAAAAATCGTTTATAAATCAATTTAAATACTAGCAAAACCCGTGGACTACGCCCTTCGTTATTTTTGTTGATAACCCTGAATGTTTCCTCTGCTAAGTCGGTCTCGGAATTGATATCCGCTCACGAAAAAAAGATTGCAGGGGAAAAAAGCCCGGAAACGCAACCGGCAGAAAACTCGAAAAAAAAATTACGTAAAGAAAATTTTAAAATAAAAAAAACTACTAAAAATTTTCAGCATAAACATTCTACTCAGAAAAATCCGTAAAAGAAAAGCGGAAAGAAAGTTAGTTAAACTTATCACTGTTCTTCAGTTCCAGGGGAATGCCTTAACAGAGATTTTCGAAATGTTTTTGTGACTAATAAACGCTCCCAAAAAAATTCTGTTATACCTTTGCATCTTATTCTAAAATGCAATTCGCCTTTATTTTTAGAAGTCGATCAGCAAGGAAAAAACATTGGTATTTTTTTAAAGGCAAAGCTATTATTTAATGATGCAGGTAGCAGGTATTTATAATATATTACAATAACATCAGCCGTAATAAGTTCGCTTCAATTGTTAGTAAATGCCAAGGGCTGTTATGAAACCGTATAATTCCCAATGCGTCTATGTAACGTCTATGTACTAACAGTGTAAACTAAGCAATCTGTAAGAACAACTCTACCGAAGCAGTTCGCTGGCATTGGCTGAATTGAGGCCAGCTAATATGAGCGCTGGTCTCTCTGCTGGCATGTCTCAAGCTTGCTTGCTTTATGAGGAGCTACCAGCAGAATATGGTACAATAATAAAAACAAATACTTTTTTTTTATAAACGTGTCAAATAGAATTATAATTTTTAGACCGCCGCACGCGTCATTTTCTTTATCCACAGAAAACGTAGTAGTAAAACACGACCGATAAACACAATTTAGTGCCTAAAACACGACCAACAAGCTGTGTCGAAATGTAAAAACCCATCGTCTTGTTATGGTGGGACAGTTAGAGATTTATTGTACAGATTAAACTTAAGACATGTCCACTTCTGAATGAATTTATCTTGATAGCCACATAATAGCGAATGGGACATATCCTCTTCTTCCTTCTCATAAAACCATTGGAATTAAAAATTAGCACACCAAATATGTGACTTTTCTCAAATGTGACTGAAAAAAATTGAAATAAACCAAGGTTTTAATTTAAAATTATGTATAATTAATTTTTTTGACACACATCTTTTTTTAAATGTTTATTTCGCAACTGAAACATCGTTACTTACCTATAATAAATCATTTTAACTCTACGAAATTAATTATAATAAATTAAATTGTCTTGCTTAAATATACGTCGCAATATGGAAATGTACCTTAGGGCAGTAAATTTACTAATAAAACCTGATGTCATAACTTAAAAGAGTAAAAGCGAAGAAAAATTTTTATACGGCAGTATATAGATAAAAATTTCCCGATTAACTTTTATTTAAATTGCTTCTAAAATGAATATTAACGCAGAAAAATGATACCTTCAATTATTTTAATGTAAAACCACAGCCTGTATCGTTGATTAATATGATCTATTTTTGGCAATATATTTTAATTTGACTCTCTCTGCTTTTCTTAGCGACTTACCCAAATTTTCCAACGACTCCCAAGTGGGTCGCGTCCCTCAGATTGCGCACCACGGCCTTAGGGAAATGTATTTGACGGCTTAGGGCTCGATGTATCACTCGAGCAATAAATAATGTAGTACACGAACGAAGAGAAGCTAAATAGTATTACATATGTATTATTATTTCAGAGTGTTGCACATTACATACGAAACTGGAATTACTTTATAAAAAGAGCCGCATCTGTTGTGTTTGATACAATGGCATCGCAAGTACACATTACCAAAACAGTGGACCAGTTTTTGTTTGAAGGTTACGACGACTTTATCGTAGAATTATATAACTTACTTCCATTTATTGCATCTGAAATACCACGATTCGATAAATTTGGATGGTTTTTTATTGTAAGTATTGATGAAGTTAAATCTTGAATAAATTACTGATGAAAATTAAAAAGTGACAAAAAAAAGTCATGGGTGGCGGTTTATTAGGAATCGGTCAATTAATTTTGTTAATACAATGCAATTCATTCATCAAATTTAAATCACGCACAAATTTTAAACCAACTGCGCTATTCCTAATAAATCTACGCTTTCTTGCAGACTTGTAATCGTAATTTTGGATCAAACCACCATGATATTACCATTTGAATTTTTTGAAAATATTTATTTATACAAATGCTGCAGAGAAATGGGTCCGATACCTTTGATGGAACATTTAACATGGGTAATGGTGTTAATGGGGATTTCGATATTCACAACTGGAATCACTATAACACGACACCGTACTTCAATGGTTCTTGTGCAAAAGTACACGGCTCAGGAGGTGAACTATATTCTGCAAAACCAACTAAAGATTACATTGGTATTTTCATGTCTGACGTATGTAGGTATATACGGTTTGACTTTGAAGAAGAAGTTGTAGTGGATGGTGTTCTAGGATACAAATATTCAATGGGAAATGGAGTACTCGACAATGGTAAGTACCAGTCATTTAAAATTCATCTCATTGGTATGTAAATTTTCAAACTTTTCTTGAATTAAATAAAGTACTCCAATAATGCAACATTTCCCTTCACAAAGTCAACATTTACCGAACAAAGCTATATTTTGTAAAGTAAGCATACTCTCTAGTTAACGTGCAGTAACATATGTTTATTTAGTTCTCTTTGAGGGTAGATCATGCCAGTTAATGCTGTCCTGTGAAATCAAAAGTTGTATTATTAACAAATTACATCTTACATTTCTTTGGTTTTTGGTTTATTATAAAATAAACTGTAACCTTTTTAATTCGCAGGTACAATCATACCCGAAAATGAATGCTACTGTGCTGGAAAATGCATACCTTCAGGAATGTTTAATATTTCTTCGTGTCGGTATGGTTTGCCCACGTATGGTTCCCTTCCCAATTATTATGGTGCTGATCCTATATATTTAAATTCTATAGAAGGATTACGACCTGAGAAAGCAAAACACGAATCCTACATTGTTCTTGAACCTGTAAGTTGATTAAAATTGTTAATACGTCAAATTAAAATTTTAAGGTGCATACTATAAAATATAGGCGTAGCGAGGGTATGTAGAGTTTAGGGACAATGCAATTAATTTGCTTCTTATATAAAACATGCTGCAAGAACTGTTCATGTCAGCGCGATAAATACACATTTCCCACAAACTAAATTTAAATTAAGCCATAAATAACCTAATTATACCAACAGTAGTGACAGCAGTATAAACTTTTGCTGAAAACAGTGAATAAACTTAGTCGAAATGCCAGAGCCTGCCGCGTCGTCTTGTTATGATGTGACAGTTAGAGATTTACTATAGAACGGACAAACAAAAATTTAATCCCAGTCGCGTATGCAGCACAGCTTGTCATGTCGATGATTAGTTTGCAAATCGTGGAGAAATTATCATACTGGCGCAGTTTATTATTTTACCGTAATTGCACATTTTTTACCAATTAGCAAGTGAGCATGGTGAATTATTTTTAATGTTTATTAATTTTATATTACAAACGTGCATCATAAGTGTCAGTTGTAAGCCGTTGCCTATTTAACACACATAATGGAAAAAATATTAGACGGTTGTTTGGTTTAGTGGTAAAGGCGAGGGCTTGCGATCTGGTAACCTCAGCTCAAATCCCGTGACAGACCTGTTGTTTTCCTTATTTTTTTTTTTAATTTTTTTTTGATATTTCTTACTACTATCTTATATTGCCCATGTCCATAATTTATTGTAATTTTTATCTGGTATTTATTAAGAACAAAAATAATTTTTAATTTAAATTTAAAAATTTAACACAAACAAACACCTGTGGAATAATGGCGCAACGACGTTTCACATTTTTATATACGTTTATTTATTACTATTCTAAACGATACTTAAAGCTCCCGGGAGCTTTTTTGTCCCCCACTGCTCTTCACTCTTTGTTACGCCATTAACCCCCTTTTATCAAAGAACCACATTTCAGTCTTTAGAATTTTTCAACTTCTATTCAATTTTATAAGTTAGTTGGCAGAAGCGCGAGTCTGAAGTAAAATGACTATTAGATATTATGACTTGTTTTGTCAGTTAAACTGATTTAATAACAATGACAGCAAAAAAGTGATTTAAACTGTAAATATATAAAATCTAATTAAATTTTCAGACTACTGCTATACCTCTAAAGGCCGTAGGAAGACTTCAGCTAAATATTTTCACACATCCTATAGAAGACATAAGGTAAATATTCACATATCTAACTTTAAAATGCCCGATGTGAAAATTATCCCGTCTAAAATTATTTAAAAAGCATGCTGAGGATTGCTGGTTGCCTATACGTGCAATTCAATTAAATTTTACATAATTTGTTTATTTATAAAACAGTAATATGCAGATTGTCATTATTTTACTGAAAACATAAGTAAGTAAAGAATGCGACAAAAAAGGAAATAAGCACTTTAATGTGTACAACAAGGACGGCACAGGATGACCGCACCAATTCAGGTTTCTTGGATCTATGGATAGGTGCACCCCTACATGGCTTGACCATTGCTTTCCTACTTTGTTGCACTCACTGGTTGCTTATGTTTTTAGTAAAATAATAACGATTTGATAAGACTTAAAACTCAGCACAGAAGCTTCGAGTATTTAGCAATGATAATAGTTACCTTATTAGGACTAGCAACACTGAAACAATGTGTAATTGAAATTGTAGTTCTTAAAACTAATACTTCAAGTACGCTTCCTATCTAAGTTTGGTTGCAATAGTGGCGTAAATTTAATTCTGTTTCACTATGCTGTATATCGAATTTAAGATCAAATATTTTTATTATATTTACAAAATATTAATTATAATTTTTATGTTAAGTTTATATGAAGACGTACCCGAAATGTTCATCCCTCTCATGTGGGTACAACAGGAAGCTAAATTACCAGGAGATATGCTAATGATGCTGAAGATTTATTTATATTCTCCGTACATAATTACTAGCGCCGCATTAATTTTATTAACAACGGGCATGTACGTGTTAATATTTATTACTTATAAACCACTTATCATTTCATGGTATAGAAATAGTTCTAAACAAAAAGAACGCATATCACTACATCAAGAAGACGTTCCTCTTCGAATTAACGTAGAGAATGTTGTGGTAAACGGCTATGGTAAATTGCGGCGGCGGTCGGAGGCAATATAATCCTCACTTGTAAACCTGAGCAAACGGTCAAATAAGGGTTTTCAGCTACTATGTAAATTGCGGCGGATTCTCACTGGAGTCTTTTAAGTGCACCAGCAAAGTATGGCAAGGAAACACAATTGAACCTATCTGTCATACTATTAAAAAAATTAATTAATTTGTTTAAAAAAATAAAATTTGTTATACATATTAGATAATTAAATTTCGCCAATAATAATGACTGTCGCCGCAGTTTATTATAACTCGAAATAAGTGACTTTAAATTTGTTAAACGAAGTAACGCGTATATGTGATACCTTTTGATGCTATTCAAAAAACTATTTTGATGTTGAATTAAGTATTTGTGATGTTTGTTTCTGATTTTCATTAAAAACACAACAGCGCACAAATATACGACTGTTGTGGCTTTTATTTTTTAATAAACTTGTGATAAGTGGTAAGAGGGAATTTTGTTAGGTAAAAAAGCGTTTCTTGGTGATTATACAGTATTTATTTGTAGTAGTAATTACGCCAGTGGTAAACATCACTAGTCAGTTGTATTTTATTTTTATTAAAATATTGTATATATTTTTAACTTATTTATAATTTTTTCATTTGATTTGAAGTAGTAGGAAGTTATAAATAAGCAAAATTTAAAATAAGCATGTTATTTATATTCTTTTACGATGTAAGCTAGCCTACCAAGTAATCACGATATTTAGGGAATAATTAGTTAAGGCGAGTTTCATAAGTTTACACTGGCACTATCAATTATATTTTAAATTTATAATATATTTCTAAAATGTAAATAGTTCTTGCCAACAATTACATATATTTCAAAATATGTATTTTTAATTTTTTAATTAAAAGCCTATCTATATATTAAATCCGAAGCCCTTTTCTCGGTCTCAGCGTTTAGTAGGCGAAGGGTCTCCGCCGCTCTAACACACATACTTACGAGCTCATTGCAGAAAGCAGAGATTCTTTTGTACAATGGCTCACTAGACAATTCTAGAATAACAGGGTTCTATACTGTACAATATTTAATTATGCAACTAGAACATAATCCTGATAGCTCAGTAACAACGCGCGACATCAATTTCAAAAGCTTGCGTACAGTGCTTCTTCGAGAAAAACACATAAATGTGATAACAAGGACAACGTTGGAGAACAAAGTAAAGTAAATGGATTTTCACATTTTCACTGAGACGTATTTCCACAAAATAATGAACCAAAAGAAAATATAACCTCATTCTATTTCGCACAAGTAATCAAGAATACTTCTTACTACTCACAACAAAACATTAGAAGATATTCTACTGTTTGGACAGCTAGACGCTAACATTCCTAGAGGCATAGATGGGTTTATAAAGACTGTTGATATGTCTGGGACATAGGAGCATATAAAAGTAAACTACAGCAAATATTGGTTTCCCTAATTGATTTAAAGTACAATAGTCCATAGATTATTTGTTCAGCGTAGAACACTGCATTCACTATCTTCCACAACAATATCAGAAAATGGAGAGGGGGGAATTTATAAAGGCTAGCCACGTCACCTAAAAACAGTCATTGTGCTAATAATAATTATTACTGTTTCATTTTACAACATTTGTTAAGAATTATTAAACCTGGTAGTAACTATTATTATCATAACAATGATGTTGTTAAAGTCATAGCTGCTGACAATTAATTGTTTAACGTTTTATTTCATTTGTATGAAATGTGGTTGTAATATTTTAAAAAGTAAATCAAGCAATGGGAAACGGCTGCAATATATTATAGAGTAAATTATGAATTCGACGCGACTTTTGAATGCTGAATAAATTATCTCTTCTAAAATAATTAAGGGTAGTGATGGGATATTTCTAATCATGCACAAAGCAAGATTTCTTGTCTTGCTCGGCAACTTCTTGTCTTGTCTTGTCTTGCTAAGCAAGACAAGAAGTTAAACAACTTCTTGTCTTGCAAATTTCTTGCTAGCAACACTCTTGCTTATTTCGTGTTCTTGCTAGTTGGGGGATTCCCCGAGCTATCGAGTCTTGATAATGCGGCGCGCGCCGGCTTCCTGTCGCGTGCCCCTACTCGTTCAACGCCTTTGTACCGCGTAGTACTGACTAAGAAACTTTTATATTTTGTTAGCACGTTTGGTAGTTACTAGAACATACATACATACTATACTTGCATATATTTTATTTGGTTTTTTTGCGTTAACAGTTTAATTTATGTATTTTATCGGTGCATTCCAAATGAAGCACATAATAAACAAATAGCAAAAAAACGTTATTTATTTATTTTTTGAAATGTCAGTTTTGGACTTTTACATCTGCTTCGGTTTCCCCATGCTTTTATTGTACAGAAATGACAGCTAAAATATCAGTTTTGCGAAAAAACTTGGTTTTGATATTACTGATTGTTGCATTTTGTTTGAAACGCTTAGCTTATTAAGAGTTATCTATATTAAATGTAGAACAATTTACTGGCTTTATTGATCAGATCCTACCTACCTACCTACCTACCTACAAACTGTGCTTGTTCATTTTTTAATTGGCAGGGGCTATCCTATTGCCTAATCATGGGTCTATTATGAAAATAGCTCATTTATGGCTGATATTGCATTGCAACAAAACATTATTATTTTGCACTACAGTATCATTTTGCTTTCACACACCCCAGTTCTAGAAGCGTTAAAATCGGCGATTTTAAACTTTTGTTTTATGTATCTACATAAAACACAATTTGATTATCAAAATAAATCGAGTGATTGATTACAGAAAACCATACGACTGATTTTACGATTTTAAAAATTTCTGTTTTGTCTGTTTCGGAAGCGGGCGTTGAAGCAATGATCTATACAGTGGACTACTGCAAATGCCCAATGCGAAAACATATGATGACGCCAACAGCCGTGGTATTCTATTATAAAATTATGATGGGAATACACTAATTTGAGACAGAATTTCCAGAAAGAGATTACAGAAAGACGCCTAAGCGGCGTGTTTAGTTTTTTAAAACTTCAAATTTTTTTGCACAAATTGCATGTTGCAAAGTTATTGTCTAAGGATTTTGTGAAATAGTTTTAAGCATTAAAGAAAAGAAAAATGTATTTACTTTTGTGGTATATAGAAATATTGCTCAAAAATAGGAATTAGAAGCAAAATGCAATAAAATTTAAAATACTGGTAAAACATTAATGTTGTTTTACTTTTAAATGAGAATCCGGAAGTTTATTTTGCGTACATAAGTAAACAAGATTGTGCTTAAGCTACTAAACATTAAGCCAGAGGCCACATACAGCGTAGCCATTCCACCAACTGTGCATTGCTGCATATGTGCATCAGAATTCAGAAAATTACAATTTCGAACTAACCGATCCCGAATTCTGAAGTAGTAGGCGGTCTACGAGCGTTTTATGCAAACACGTAAAACGGACGACGAGATAAGAATGATTTGATTTTTTAAACATTCCGATATTGTTTTTGTTCCTGGTCTCATATTAAAAAAAATAATTGATTTATAAAACAGAAACATGTATCCACTTTCGCGGTTTATAGAAATATTACTCAAAAAACAGGCCGGAATTAGCGATGAAATATGAAACTATTCAAAGCTAAAGATTTATGCTGTTTTGCCGAGCGGCTCGAGAAAAGACGATGCGATTGAAAATTCGTTCATAGGAGCATTTAAGAAACAAGTGGCGAGCGTTTATACTACGTTTTTCGCATCCGAATGAATCATTCGATTATCAACTTCATTCGAATGTCATTCGAATGCCAATCACTAACTAGGGGAGTCAACATTTGCAATAGTTTACTTTTTCATAGAGAGAAAGTAACCACGCTGTTTCGAGAGTAATGGACTCTAAAGAAGAAGACTTTTACATGCTAAAATCGTGTCTCAAAACTACGTCATGTGTCAAAAAAAGAAATTAACATATATGTAGCGTCAAATTTGGTAAGCATGACTTTCACTTACTACTTACAAAAGTATTGCACACGTCAAATTGCAACGTAAAAAAACATGTAACTAATACAATCTACACTGCTGGACAGAAAAAACAGGACACGTATTTTTTGATTTTTTTGTTTAAGCGTTATTTGAGTTTCTTAGAGGTTGTCTATAAATTCCAACAATTCATCGAGTAATTATTTAAATCCAGTTGTTATCAAAATTGCTCAATTGTCAGTAAACAGCGAATATGTGAAAATCAAGTTGCCTGGACTTGCTTATATAAATGATGTTTCTTTTGTTTTTGTTTGTTCCTATCAATTAAACAATTTTTTTGTTGAAACTTGACCATGAGACGCGAAGATACTGCAAAAGCTGTTGATTTACATGAGGATGAAAGAAGTGTTCGCTATATCGCTGCTGTTTTAAACACAGCCCGAAGCACAGAGCACGACGCGACGCTATAATACGATACCAGGCAACTGGGCAATACACAGGAAGAGTCGGATCGGGTTGTCGTCGTACCACAAGTGAAAGGAACGATCGATTTATTGTAAGCACAGCGCTCCGTGATAGGCGACAAACAAGAACAATCATCGCTGGCCGTTTGGCCGAGGTCTGAGGAAAGCCGATATCTTCAACGTCAGTATCGCGGAGACTCAACGAAGCTGGATTGAGGTCCAGGCGGCCAGCAACAAGACCAGTGCTTCTGCCAGTTCATCGTGCAGCACGGTTACGTTTTGCCCCTAAACATGAAAATTGGAATGTTGATGACTGGAGCTCTTTGCTGTTTACAGACGAGTCCCGTGTTAGGCTACGTTCACCAGATGGCAGTGAACGTGTATGGCGAAGACCTGGAGAGCGGTACGCACAATGCGTTATATCCCCAAGGACGCCATTCCATGGTCGCTCAACAATGATCTCAGCAGGCATTTCTTTGGAGGTCCGTACAGACATTGCTTTCATAGAACACGGTACAATAAACGCGCACCGATACATTGAGGACTGTCTAGCTCCTCATGTTGTCCCCTACGCCCCATTTATTGTGAGAGCAGTTCATGCTAATGCACGATAACGCGAGACCGTACATTGCTAATATCGTGCGGCGCTAGTTCCAGGATGTAGGGATTAGGACATTAGTTTGGCCTGCTCGCAGCCGCGGTCTTAATCCAATAGAACACGTTTGGGACAATTTAAAACGTCGCGTGCGACGCCGGCCAGCGCTTCCAAAACCACTACAAGACCTCCAAGCAGCTCTGCACAAAGAATGGCAATTGATCAACCAGGAGGAGATTGCGGACCTCATTCACAGCATGTTTCGACGCTTGAGAGACCTCATCAGGGTTCGCGGAGGAAATACGCAATATTAATGGTTTCTGAAAGAAATTATCAGGGTTGTTATTAGACATTGATTTTTAAATTTAGTTGTTGGTTTTTCGTTTTGTTGCAATTTTACTGTTGTTCTTGTTATAATTGAATTTTTTGAAGTAAAATGTTGACGATCCATTTACTCTTTTATTATACTGTAACATAATATCTGCAGGCAGTATGAAATAGGATGGGTTTAAGTATTAAAGCCAAAAATATATGTGTCCGTTTTTTTTGTCCAGCGGTGTATATATTAAATCCGTAACTGTCTCTCCATAACAACAGGATTAAATCTTGATTAAATCGGAAAGATGTGCTACTATAACACAACCGCGGACCCTTATATGTCGGCTCAGTTATTGATTGTTTCCAATAAAACTTTACATAACTGTCAATTCTGTTTGTATAATTTGGTCATTTATGACTACTTTAATTCTAGCTGGTCGGAAATGTGTATTTATCGGGCTGACATCAAACCAATATATAGCGGAGGAATTACACCATTCATCGCCTACAAATTAGGATCTGGATTAAGCTCCGCTTACTATTACAAAGTGTTTACTACTGACGCATCCATTATCATTTCCTACATCCCGAAGCAGCTTAGATGTTTATTTTATTGGTGGGTTATGATGTTTACGTCAAAACAGGACCATCTTAATACACGGGCCGGCTCATGCTCGTAAAAAGTTTCTAAAGTGGAGGGGAAAGCGCCCTACGGCTGATGCCGTGTCTGCTCGTGGCAGGACCAGTCTTGTCCTCAAAGTTTACAAAGTGACATGGATAACAACACTGAAAAATTAACAGAATTAAAATTAAAAAAGTGTTAGCTATTTTAAAAGACTGTTGTAAGTCGGAAAGGCAATTAGATTCGGAAATAATATTAAAATTAAATTTTGTAATTGAACAAGTGAAATTAATACTTTCAACTAGGAAATCGCTAAGATACAGCCCTGAAAGGCTAATATGGGCATGTATTTTATTTTACTCATTTCCAGCAGCATATAAATTTAAATGTTTTAAAACTACCTCACATGTCATACTTAAAAAAAAATTGTTGTTGCGAAGTTATTGGTCAATCAGGGGTAAACGAAGGCCATGTAAGATATTTAGCTACCAAATTAAATACGCTAAACGCCAATGAGAAATTTGTAAACATATCCTTTGCGCTGAAATTTATGTTAAACCAGAAATAGAGTATAAAGGTGGCAAGGTAGAAGGAATTAGTGAAAATAACACGTCAAAAAAGCAACTACTGTACAAGCGTTCATGTTGACATCGGTACTTTAAAAAAATTGAGATGTTATTGGGCTATTTCCGGTACAAAATCTAACATCAAAAATTACTTCAAAATGTCATACGAGATATTACAAACGCAGGGTATGAAATTTTATCACTCATATCAGATAATAACAAGGTGAACAGAAAAGCATTTGTAACTGTATGTGATGGAAAAATGATCCATTTCATAGCAAATGAACATAATAAAAACCCTATATTTTTGCTATTCAATACTGTTCACTTGTATAAAGTGCGAGAAATAATTGGTTAAACCAAAAAGATTGTGAACAAACCCTTTTTATACCAAACTTCAAAAGCAATGATGAAAATGCTTTAAATGAAACAAATGACAATGAAAAATGTAAAAATTACTTAACGGCTAAAGTTTGTAATTTATATTTTTTTGAAAAATCGCAGATTGTTAAAATGGCTCCGACATTAAATGCTGCAGTATTAAATCCTAATGGCATACAACGACAAAATGTATCATTGTGTGTCAGATTATTTGATGAAAAAAATATATCAGCTCTTAGAATGCTTCAGAGTGACTTAAAAATTAATGCTGATGGAACCATACATTTTTTAGACACAATATCTTCTTGGTGGAAATTAGTTAATTGCGACAGCCCTTACCCATATTGTGATCCTATAAAACAAGTAGATGAAAAAATATTAAAATTCTAGAAAAATTTATAACGTGGTTAAAAAATTGGGACAAATTACAAGTTGAAAACGTAAAAAAGCGGCATGGTAAACTTACACAAACTCAAGAGGCGTTAGTACATACTTGTGAAACGTTAATTGTAATATGCAAGTATTTATTAACAGACCTAAATTTTATTCTATTTTTTATTACTGTTTATTTCCACTTTAAATGTTTAATTTAGTAATGATTCATTAACATTATACTGAATATATGTATCTTCGACGTACATCTTTTTATGGAAATAAATATGAAATTCTGCATTTGTGTTATTTACTTATTAATGTAAACCCTAATAAAATAAATATGCAGAAAATTGTGACGTTTTATTATACTTTTACATTTTACGGGCGTCATCCCCTCCACAGCGCTACAGCATGAGCCGGCCCGTCTATAAGATGGTCCTGGTTAAAAGCATGTTTACGTATGGTGATTGAGCCTTGCAGCTCGCCGATGTCGAGGGAATGTATATTAATTCTATCATCACATCTCTGATTTATATGAGTAACGGCGATCTTAATTTTGGAGTTATATGCAAATCTCTAACAACAATTTTTAGTGCGTATTTATTAATTTTCAAAAACATTTTGGAAATCTCCGTTAAGGCACTGATCTGGAACTGAGGAGAAGTAATAAGTTCAACTACTAATTGTTTTCTAGTTTCTTTTTAAAAAATGTTCTGAGGCTACGATAGAATTTTTGTTCAAGGGGATGTTTTTCCTGAAGATTTTACGAGGCTTTTTCTTTTTCAAATTTTTAACGGGGATGTTTTATCCGGTGGTATCTTTTTTTTGGGTTGTTTTTCCGGGCTTCGTTTGTTTTATTTCCGAGAGCAATTTTTATTCAACCGACTCGGCAGAAGAAATATTCGGAGCTAAGTGCCTAAGTATGGAAGTAACAAAATACATCAGGGTCGTAGTCCAGATATAATCAACCAGTTACGTAAACGTCATAAAAATGCTCCCACTTCAACTAGGATTTAGAAATTAAGTCAAATCTGTAATCATTCTTCAAGGAAAACTACTAATGGTTCATCTACAGATCAAAAATTGTAGAAAACAGAATTTATCTTAGTCGCGTCCTGTTGCCAGGAATCAACACCAAATTTACATCTGCATTAAATAAGAAGGATTTAGTGCATTAGTTAATATAAGTTTCTAATTAATTGTGAGAATTTGCTGTTCATCCAGATCCTTAAAACTTGTAAGTATCCTACTAAGTTAAATTATCCTGAAAATTTTTAATAATGAATGAAAATTTTAACCACCCAACTGGTTCAGTGTCTCAAGTTAAAATTTCAATTATTATTCAAGATATCAAAACAAACTTTTGGATGTATCTTACATATTTAAAATTTCCGTTATAAACAACATTGTAAGTAAAGCCACTTTCTTTTCTTAAACAGCACCATATATTTTTGATAGTTTCTGATAAAACATAAAATTTTCTGTTCAGTCATAGATATTTAGAAAATTAAACGGGTAGCCGTTAAGTTTGCCAAGAATTACTTTTTTAAATCTGTATAAATTTGCTATTAGTGCCACTACAAAATTGAGTAATTGATAGAAATTTGATTTTCTTTAAGCTTTCTAGACTGTTTAGTCTATATAAAAAAAACGTAGTTTTATGCCATTTTCGGATGTTTATTATATTATAGAATTTTCCAGCAAAACTAACACGAGTTGTTACGCAACAACTTTTCGTATTTTTTGACCGGTTATTTTTTAATTCTCTCATAGTATATAACCTTTAAGTAAACACAATTTTGTTACCATTAGTACACATAAAAAACACTAATTTTATACCATGCGCAGGTACGCAGCTTCGATTATATTTTGATCGCTTTGAAGTAGCCTTTATTAATGACGATAATCAATTCACAGAAACGCTAAAAATAAAATAAAAACTAAATAACAGGTTCTCCGTAATTAACGAGTTAATACTACGTTTATGTCAATTATTTTGATAGCTTTAACTTGAAACCGTATCATTATGAAATGCTCTTATTGCAGGTTTTACATTTTTCTATAATAGAATTCCGAAGTTCCTTTAAGTATATCACTTGGAAAAGCAAAACAAAAACCATCTCTTTTGTAACCCATTATTACAAACATATAACTTTATATTTTTAGCCAACGAGAAATTATCATGAATAGGAATTTTTTAGGGATCAAGGATGACAAAAGAAGTGTGTGTGCGTGTACGTGTGCGTGTGCGCGGGTACAGGTGCGGGAGAGGGTACGAGTGCGGGTGCGGGTGTGGGTGTGGTTGCGGGTACGGGTGCGGGTGCGAGTGCGGGTGCGAGTGCGGGTTAGGTTCACCTTTATTAGACGTTTTGGAATGAGAAATCAAATACTGATAACTAAGTTCAAGTCACCAAGTCTATTGTGCTTAAATCAACACCCACTGTTAACTGATATCTTTAATAATGGCATGTCAACATGTTAAAATGCGTATTAGGTTAAAATAAATAATTCCAAAGTGTTTTATTTACTTTATTATTATTAATGTTTCCTAAACTCAAATGCAAGGGTTTTGGCGGTATGCTGTTATCGTATAATATGATATGAATACTTTACCAGTAGGATACATTTTTTTACATCCAAGTACTTAATTTTTTTATTGGCAGTTAGTCAGTCGACAGTGTGCACATTGCTGCGCCTGCGCTACTGCTACTTTGTCCAAAAATTCAACGAAACATAAACAGTAACATGTCACCATGTACACAACAACTACAAATAATGATAACAACGTATGTACCTCATTTTCAAATATAATAAAAAAAAATTTTAATGTTGAAGTTTTATGTTCTCATTTAAAAAATTAAAAATTGTGCGGTTTTTGACTAAATTTTTTGGGACGCCATGTGTATATAAAGTATTTTTAAACTGTAGTCCAATCCAAGTGTTTCACCCTTTTTGTTCTGTTAAAATTTAAATTATTTACTTAATACTAATAATGTATTTCTTTAAGAAGTTACTTACAACATAAACGGTACTAATTAGCAACCATAAAGAAGTTGTACCTCTTACAGAAAAATTGCAAGATGAAGCCTCAAAGTAACTACATCAGCAGCAACAAGTGCATGGCTATTTTCGGAGTTACCACTCTTACATCAGGAATAACTTTGTTATTTTTAAAGACATGGATCATGAAACTCTTATTAACGTCCACAATTACATTGAAACCTAATTCGCTAGTCGAAAGCATTTGGCACAGGATATCTGACATACCTACAGATGTTTACCTCTTCAACTGGACTAATCCTGAAGACATTCACAATTTTAGTGTCAGACCAAAGTTTAAAGAAGTGGGACCCTATAGGTTTACCCAAGATATACAAAAAATTGATGTGATTTGGAATAACAATAACACTATCACGTATAAGCAAGCACGACATTTGCATTTTGATGAAAAGAGTACCCAAAAAAATCTATATGAACAAATCACTACCATAAATGGTATTACTTTGGTGAGAACTATATATATGTTATTTGAAAAATTAACTTTTTGTCTAGATATAAATAGACTATTTTTTCTGCGTAGCAGCGATATAAACTTCACCTGTTATTATAAAACAATGCGGAAAATGGATAAAAACTTGGTTTAATGTAAAAAAACATCTTCAGTCGGGACTTAAAAATACAATGCTCTCTGTGAGTGGTGAGAAACAGTTGCAAAGCAACATACGTGAGTAGATACGAGAAACCTTTGATATAGGTATCTATAATCAGTACAGAGGTCGTCCTGATTGCAGATATCTGCTTAGCACGTTCCGTTAATTTACTCCGCTGTGTTGCTTTGAAACTGTTCCTCGTCACACATAGAGGGCAGTGTATACTCCTACTCGTAGTTGTAACCAAATCTTAGTGTAAAGTAATGAATTCCATTCTTTGAATCTTTATGCAAAGGGGTCGACAGTTGTTTTGTTATCGTACGATGTCAGTATTTGTGGCACCCATCGAGTTGAATTTATTTTTATGTTTAAATTGGCAAGAGTACAATGGATGTATAGTATATTTAAGCGTATTTCACGCCAGAACCGAAATTTACGTAGTGACATAGTAGATTTATGTAATTATTTGTAATGCACATTACGCTTCGTATTCTACTCTAACCAGGAGACTATATAGAGCCGTTGTCATGAAAACTACACTCGAAACTTCAATAGTATTTGAATAAGCTAAGCATATTTTAAAAAATCGTGAGACTATCTGTCACAATCCACGAAGAAGAGATTCAATGCATACAATAGTTATTTCTGCTGTTATTAAACGTGTTGGTGGTTTTTCCACTATTTCTGAGACAGTTATTCGACAGTTTATCGTAATCAAACCTGCAACACCTTTTAATGAAATCAAGAATTACTCTTGTTGCAGTTTATTTCCCTTTTCACAGTTTTTAATATGGTTACTTCACTGGGACTGTGTTTGCGTAAAATTTCAGCAGGTTTTAGGCATTTAATAATGGAAAATTGAAATATTTTAATTATATGCTGCTTTATGGTAGATTTGACAATTACATCCGATGTCGTGTGAACGATTTCTACGACAACGGTTGTGCACTGTTTCCTGTTTAGAGTAGTATTACTAATATCAGTAAAATCGGCAATGTGCGCGGCGATTAGTAAGTACCCCGATTTTATTACTAGTGACATAATAATAAGTATTAAAAAATGTAATCAAATTGAATAAAATGGTATGGTTGTTTCGTAATTTAATTTATTAACACATTAACATATAACTTATCCATGGATCACGTTGTAAGTTGAGATAGTTTTAAAATTTTTTTTTATTTTAGTGCTTTTCTCATTACGTAAGAAATTGGAACTATTTTTTAAAGAAATTTACTTTAGATTATCTTGAGACTTCGACACAAGATGTACACATCACCAGATCAATAAATCAATTTTTACTAGAAGGCTTCGATGACTTTACCATAGACATGGGGAGATATCTTCCCTTTATAGCTCCCGAAATACCACGTTTCAATAAATTCAGTTTGTTAAGTGTTGTAAGTATTATTAAACAATACTAAAAGTAACAGTAAGTAAAATATGTTTTCGTCGACCTTGTTGGAAAGCAGGCTTTTCGACCCTCATTTGGTGGTCGCAAGTGGGCAATTGCTGCTTAGCAGAAGACAAAGTAACTTTGCCTTCTGGTGAGAGACAAAGTTACCCTTTCGTCCGGCTTTCAAATGCAAATGTTTGTTTATCTTACTTGCCAATGTTAATTTTTAGACAACTGTCAAATTAAATAATTTAATTTAGATTAATTTTAAACTGAATGTTTTTTGGTAAGTTTCTCAAAGTCGACGAAAAATCCATATGTAAAAAATGAACTCGGGAAGAAAGTATCACTTTCTTCCCTTGTTACACAAATAACTATTAAACAGTTGTAGTGAAGGTATAAAGGTTAAAAAAATCTGCTTACTATTATTTTTTTACTGTCACTAGTTTATATCATACTTTGTAATATTCATTTATTTATTCCAACTAATATTGTTACGGTGCAAAGTTCTATACAAACGAAACATTGCAGGTAAATCAATCAGAAACACTTGAAGGAGTTTTCAATATTGCAAATGGTGTTGACGGAGTTTTTGATGTTCGTTATTGGAATTTCTACAATGTAACACCATACTTCAACGGTTCTTGTGCAAAAGTACATGGCTCAGCAGGTGAATTACATCCAGCGAAATTGTCCAAAGATTATATTGGAATTTATTTATCGTGCATATGTCGGTATGTGCGGCTTGATTTCGAAGAAGAAGTTGTAGTGGATGGGATTGCTGGATACAAATATGCAGTTGGAAATGGGATGCTTGATAACGGTAACAATAGCAAATAGTGCAGAGTTGGTACTTACTTGGATTTTATTTTTAGTTAAGTTAGTTGTTCATTTTTTGCTTACAGTACTGTATTAGACTTTTCAAATTTTCTTTAAATATTAATAACTGTAGAACATTTAAAGAGAAACTTATACCATGAACATTTAATCTTCTGTGTAATAAAAGAGTGCATGCTGTGTGACAACGCCGCTGGTTACGGAAATCTCGTCGTTCTTACCCCCTCCTTTATCCAGTGGGACTGTGCTGCTGATTAAGCCGGATATGGGTTGCCTACCAAAAGTTACTCAACTTAGTCCTCTAAAAACTCTCAAAATTTTAGCAAAATCTTTATGAATCACCCTATATTAGTTAGGTTTTACAAAACGAATAATGCTTTTATAAAAACGCAAATTGCATAATAGTATACAACAAATCGGCATTTTATAAAGATAATAATTTACTGTAGCCAACAGTTTCCTTCTGTATTACTTGTTTTAATAAGATATTTTAGGGTACAAGTTTCATCTTTTCAGGCACACTTATACCAGAAAATGAATGCTATTGTAGTGGAGATTGTATACCATCAGGAATGATCAATATTTCCTCGTGTCGATATGGTTTGCCCTTATTTGTATCCCTTCCACAATTTTATGGTGCGGATCCTGTATACTTGGATGCTGTAGAAGGTTTACATCCTGACAAAACCAAACATGAAGCGTACATTGTCGTGGAGCCGGTAAGTCTCAAAGTTCGAATCTAGATTAAACTCATTGATAATAAAATAATTATTAAATTGACTTCCAAATTTTCTAATTTATTTGATAACTTGTAAGTTTTCATATAGGGGTCTAATCACTCATTATTCCTTGTTCTTAAGCTTGTAACCTACAACTCCCTGTATTGTAATATGACTCCACTGTTTATCGTTTTTCCACGAATAAACAATTATATTAGAAATTGATCTTAGCCCCTAGTGGCAAACAGTTTTAAATTGTAATAGAAAATTGCACAATATTTTCAGAACACTGGTATCCCTCTTAAGGCAACTGCTAGAGTTCAAGTGAACATTCTACTACATTCAATTGAAGATAGTGGGTAAGAACCCTTATTAGAAACACTTAATTTTCTTAATATTCTCTTTCCCCTAGTCATCAACCCCTTCTTTCCTCCTTGCAAGACAAACTTAAAGTATTCGCTCAGGAAATAAATGCCCCTATTTTGACGGATAAACATGTTTTAGAGTCTAAGAACACCGAAGTTCCGTTTTCGCCATGGTGTCTGTGTGAAGGAATACCAATCTAAACTTAACAAATTCCTACAGTTATTAAACAGTCGATTCTTCTTATAAATTTTAAAATAACGTTATTCGATTTTTATAATTGACCACAACTGTAATACACCACAACAAAAATGTTCTGAGATATTGAAGTCTGTCTGATTAACTGAACAGAAATCTAAATAATTCCACTAGATTATAGAGGAGTGCGAAATAAGTGCGCTACTTAATAAAAAACAAGCGGAACACAAGCGCTACGCCTCCGTACTTTAGGTCACTCACTACGCGGTGCATGCGCCTCAAAAATGAAGAAAGAAAATCACGTAAAAACATCGAAAAAAGACCGGAAATTACAACCTTAGAAAAAATTGTTAAGAAATATGTTTTCGTGGCTCCATGTTTATTTTCGTAATGACCTGCCCGCTATCAACAAACTACACTGAGAAAAATATATACTAAAATTTAATAAAAAAATATTAAGGCTAAACATATTTTATGTTACATATATGGACAGCAACAAATATTGCTAAGCTAAGCATACCCGTTTTGCTAAAAATACATTGCAAGTGTTACAATGTGGATATGTTTAATTTTAAAATATGTTACATATCTAGTCGAAGTATAAACACTTGCTGCAACTAGAATAAATTTATGGTAGCGCGTAACACAATTTTATATTTAGAACTGACCAGGCGCTACTAGAGCTTGCAATGTAATATATTTAAAATAAACATATTTTATGGTTACTGGTAGCACACAGTATATTAAGAAATATTATGAAGATGCTTAAAAATTTAAGCATGTAACATAGTTAAATTAAATGATTTTTATACTAAAATTAAGCAAAATATATAAGGTATGAAAATACATTTTATTCAAAAAATAAATGTAAAAACATTAAAAACAACATAACATCTACAGCTATACGCTAAACGATAAGAAATAACACATTTATTTTTATATAGTTTTCAGATACCAGATATAAATTAAACATAACTTTTAGTGCTAACAAGTAATTTTTCTCTATTAATCATTAGTTGTGGATAATAATTTGGTAATTCAGAATTTAGTAATTTAGAGTTTTCTTTTAAATGATGTTGAATTCTAAAGTGAATAATTAACAGCTTTAATGACAGAAAACCAGCCGAACACAAGAAACAATTCATTTTATGAGTATTCATGTTTCCAATTATTGTATTCCGTGGTGATATCGAAATTTTATATCTTATACCAACTACTTAAATTTATTTTTATAAAAAAACAATTTTATTTGCAACGAGAACAAAAACAGCTGCAAGTATCTATTACTGCATTTCTTGTAAAATGTTGTTAATTTCATTGGTAATGACATTTAAGCCAGCATATCGCTTTTCTACCTTCAAGTTATAAACAAAACTTTCAATAAATGTCCACACCTGCTGACACTCCACTGGATATTTACAGTCTAAGGCAAAAAATGTTTTAAAACACACGTCAAGTGCTTTCAAAGGTGTTTCTATTAAATATAAACTGTTATTAATTACTACATACGACACTTGACTTGTATTTTCTTCTATAAGAACCATAAACGGTTGCAATGTTTCCTTCTTGCTTAGTAGAGTAGCCTTTCTGCATTCAATTGTTTCATGCAAAAGGCCAACATTCTAATAACAATTTGAATTGATATAATTATTTGAATTGTAAAAATAAGAACAAACTACAAACTTACATTTAACTGCAGCAAAAAACTCTCCTGCATTTCTGCCTTCGATGGCCTCCAATTCTTTCTACCATGGCGAACAGTTGAAGTAGAAAATAAGGCTGGTAGATATTTGATCGCAGCAATTTCTATAATTTACACTTTAATTCAAAACCACAACATAAAATATATTTTTGTACCTTTATTGCAGGTGTTATAATACTCCTCATTAATAATGTTTTTCTTTTTTGCTAAAATTAAAATTGCCTGAGAAAGTTTTGACCAGGTGCTGTAGATTTCATTAATTGATTTTGGAGTTTTTCGTAATCTTGTAGAAGTAAATTATAACCAAATGGTTGTTGAAGAGCCGGATATGTAGTAAAATATGAATGAATATCAGTTTTTTGTAAAGAATTCCTTCTCGATTGAAATGTTGCGTCCCAATAAATCGTAATTTCGTTCTCAGGTCCAATGTTATGCTTTAAGAATTCAGTAGCCACTTCCACGTCATTTGAGGGAGAATCAATTAATTCTACAACAGACATTTTTATACAATTTATTTGTGGGATTCAGCTGATTAGTTATACTAACCTTCTTTCTGACTTCCTTTCACTTTTTTAAGCTTTGGACCACATTCAATTTGATTGATCAGTCTTTTGTAGTTATTATATTTGGAAAAGAGTTTTCCGCCAGCCAATAAGGAAGGAGACGATTCTGTTTCCGGTTTGTAAGGGGTGAAATATATCGCTGCACTTTCTTTTGGAAATATTTCAGATATTACTTCCGACAACTCTGCAAAAGCCTTGTGCGGAATTCTAAAAGTATCAACTGTTATAATGCCATACTTTAAGTATACAAAAACATTATTACTTTTTGGGAGGATATCTTGTTAATAAAAAGTCTAAACCCACTTTACCAATTTTTCCTCTAGTATATTCATCAAAATCAGTAGACTTTTTTTGAATAATTGGCCATTCACTGCTTGATTTTAAGAATTTTTCAAATTCCTGAAAATAATTAATAATGCATTTGAAACAAAACACATAACATACAAAAATAAAACAAGTAATTACCTCTCTTCGAATGTCTTTAAAAGTAATCGTTGCTGATGGGGTACTTTGATTGTTAACTGCGAGAGGGGAAACATCGCATTTTTTATCTATCTGCTTTTCAGGCTTAATTTGCCATGGTGCTGAAACTGCATGCATGAATAATAAATTTAAAATTAGAAATTTAAATAAACGAAAATGTATTTTTTTAAATACCATTATTAATATTTTCAAATTGAGCAGATTCTTCTACAGTATGCACAATGCGCTGTCCAGTGACAGGATCTAAATATAAATTATGGGAAGGTGATAAACCTAGTGCATCAACAAAGTCCTGATGTGCACCCTCATCAGAATTAATTGTTACTGTAGATGCAGTTGACGTATTAAATGACGTGTTATTGCTGTCTACTTCTTCCTAAAAGATAAATAAGATAGATGTATTAACAATCTATAGTCTTATTCATGCATCTCGAAGTGCATCTTTTACCTGATTTGAAAGTTTTTCCTTATAATCTTTTAATTTTTTTAAAAATTTAAGTCGAGGTCCCACTTTACCAATAAATTCTTTGATATGTTCTGCCTCCAATAAGATGAAAGCCTCTAAATCAATGTCATTCTCTAAAAAAAGTAATAGCAATAAACATGAGCAATATTCCGCTTTATTAATTTTAAAAACAAAAATTTGTTATGTATGACTTCTATAAATTATTTGAGATATTCACCTATATACTTATTTCAATAACGACAACGTGCAACAAGATAAAAAATACTATTTGTTCCGACCACCTAATATGACTGTTTTTCAATTATTTTGTACTATTAAAAAAGGCTATTTAGGGGTTCTGTATCTAAAACTATACTGGTATAGTTGTTTACTGGTAACTATAGCAATTGTATTAAAAATGTAAACGTTATATGAAAAGTTGACGTTCCACGTTAGCTTTAAAGGTTATGTCACTGTTGTCAAATTAGTTTCCCAATTGTTTTCACTTAAAAACAGTTGTAGATAAAATATTAGGTACCTACGTTTTGCCTACGTTACATTTCTACAAAAAAAGAAGTTTCTGGGACTCATAACATTGCGGAACTCCGCTATCCCACAAAAACACCTGCCATTGTGCCAATGCGGTGTGTATAATAATTTAACTTTAACGCATAAATATTCAAGTACGCAAGGTATTTAACAATAACTTTACATGAAAAGCATGAGTTTGTTCCTGAAATCACATCAGCTAGCAGCCAAATATCATGCATAATATAGTTAAACTATATGTTAGTGTTAACTATATTAATAATAATTATACAAATGTACCACAAACTAACCCTCAAACACATCACTAAGCTCGGGAAATCCCCATGCTGTGAGTATTTCACTCACCGTCTTGAAATTATCCATGGTTTAACTTTAACCTTTGCACAAACAAAACACTTAGCACTTCCGCTGTAAAACAATGCCCGTATGAAAATGACCGCGAACAAGCGCCGGAATTCGTTCGATGGTGGGGCCAGTCTAAACATAAATTATGCTTTATCAACAAATTCCATACTAGCCCAACAAATTGCATACTAAGCTCAGTCATATGCATTTGCTGGTTTATTACCGAAGTATAAAACACTGCTGAAATAAACACAACTTATAGTTAAAATTTTCAGCAATAATTACATATTAGTTTCTAACATAAAATGTTGCCGACTTTGGTAGAATGTGTTAAAATTAAATATACATGTGTTACAATTAAATATACATGTATTAAAATCTACAATATAAAAATAAGTATAAACTTTTAATTGAAATAAATATATCGTCATATCTAAATTTGCCATATATGTATTAGAAACTAGTATAATTTTTTTAGCATATTTTTTTAGCAATATTTAAAATAAATTTCTCTCAGTGTATGTTATAATACAAGCAAAGGGGTTGTGCTGTTTTATAGTAAAATTTAAGACGCGATTAGCCTAGAAATATCATATTCCCAATAAAATCAGCTGCAGTTAGCAGTTGTTTGTAAAGAAAAACATGTGGAGTAGTCTATGGGTTCTGCAATTTTATTGGAAAGTTTCAGATGCGCGTAAGAAAGAAATGTCATATTCGCAACAGAATAATCAGCAGATAACAATTATTTTAAGAAAAGCGTGAGGCGTAGTGTACGGGTTCTGCTATTCTATTGTAAAGTTTCAAACGTGCTTAACATAGAAATATCATATTCGCCGTTTGTAAAAAAAAGCGTGTGGCGTAGTCTACGGGTTCTACAATTTTATTGTAAAGTTGCAGACGCGTTTAAGAAATAAAATTGCATATTAGCAACAAAATAAGCTGCAATTGGCAACTGCTTGTAATAGAAAAGCGTGTGGCGTAGTCCACGAGTTTTGTTGTTTTATTGTAAAGTTTTAAGATGCGCTTAACAAAGAAATATCATATTAGCAATAAACTTAGCTGCAGTTAGCAACTTCTTATAAAGAAAAGCGTGTGGCGTAGTCCACTGATTCTGGTAGGTCTATAAATTAATTTGTGATTGATATAATGCTTGCAGTCTAACTGTATCTCAAAATATCTGGAACAATTAATGTTAAGAAATTCCCTCGTGAATTTCTACCTTCATTGTAAACATGAGCATAACACACCCGACCCGAGATAGCATTTTATAAATATTGTTTCTGTTCGTAAAATGTAGGCTAGTACTAAAACGTCTCTTTGCATACAGTGGAAGTGTAAAGTCTGGAACTAATTCGATAAAACTGAAATTGGCCGATTTAAAAAAAATACCCGTACACGTCAACCTTATTTTTTAAAAGTGCATATTTTCTGATAATTGTCATTTTTCGATCGTCTTTTGTTTTTGAACTACGACGTCATCGATAATTTTTTTAAATGGCACCCCCATATTGTTGCCGTCATATTTGCATAGAAAGTGAAATTCTGAATTACGTATTAAAACCAGGTCCATCACTGCACAACGCGATTTGATATTATTTTCAAATAGGGTTCGCAAGCCAATAAAGTTAGAAACGCTGCCCCACGACATATTACGGGTAAAACCGCTTTCCCACGGCGCGTGACTCGGCGAGTCCGACTCGTGGCTCCACGAGTCACATTCTGTTACGCTCCGTTCCCACCGAGCGGGTACGCTTGATATTCGACGACGCGTGCTGACTCGCCGATTTGAAACTAAAATTATAAATACACGGGTCACTGGCGTAGACAGTAGGAAGTGCACCTTGACGAAAATGAGTAGACGACAAAAGGTTGTGCCTTCAGTGGAACGGTTTCAGCAGCATACACAAGCGCAGCCTACGAGGCTTGCTCTGTTTTGACTCGTGCCGTTTTTATCGACAACAGACGGGACGGTCCAAGCTGAGCTGAACAAGGCAAAGTCGTTCATTCCCAAGGAGGTGGGTATGCATTTGACAGAACTTGCATTTAACAGAATGATATTTAAACAGAATCCGAAGTCGCCCGAAGCGAATTCGTATTCGGAAAACGATTGCGCGTAATCACCGAACAGAATGTGTATTGAACAAAATTGCAATAAGCAGAACCATTTTAAATTCGGATAACTTCGATTTGTATCAGTGTACAGTTTCTGAAAACAGTTTTTTTACGATATAGCTTCTTATGTTCTTTAAAAAGAGCATGTTTTACTATAAAATTATGATTCTTATAACTCTACATTTTCCTTGAATATTTTCCTTCATAACACCTCTAACTTAATACTAAGATACGAAGTAAATTTCGCCATAGTTTTCGTACATGTAGACAAAATAAATAAATCTGTATTTATTGTTGGGAATCAATGTTGTGAGTTATATGAAGATATTATAAATTATAAAATAAAACTTCAAGCCTTTCTTCATAAATTTATTATATAGATCATGCTATATGTACATTTCGATTACGATGTAATCATCTACAGTAGCAAATGCTAACTAACTCTAAAATCTAAGGCTGAAGCAAACATAACGGAAGCTTTTTAAGAAACATTTACGGACTTGTGATTTATGAGATAACGGCATCCAATTACACTTCTAAGGGCAAAAAAAGGACAACTGGTGAAAGTTGCAGGTCAGTTTTCTGAAGTTTAAATTAAATCTAGTAAACGGTTATTTAAGGGTGACAATCAAAATTTAAAAGGTCGTTTTCGTGTTTTTTCATATCAATTGCTTCTAACATATTTAAATTATATCCTTTACTTGCCTTTAGAAGTGAAAGGTTATGGGTATTGAATTTATGACCTGTATCTGCAAAATGGGCAGCCAACGCGGATTTGTCAATATTAATATTTTTGATATGATAGGTGTGCTCTTTGAATCGCGTAATTATTTTTCTCTTAGTTTGGCCAATATATTGTTTGGAGCAATTATTACATTTAATCTGGTAAATGCCTGATTTGTCATTATCATTTTCTTTATCCAAGGTGTTGCCGAGTAAAGTTTTCAAATTGTTTTTGTTATTTGAAAAAGCTAAGTCAATATTAAATTTTTTAAATAAATTTTTGAATTTTCTTTCTATTTTTGGGTGGTAAGTGAATTTGTGTTTTTTGAACGCCTTTTTTGGTTCAGGTGAAAATGTAGTAGAATTTTGCCGAAACAGTTTTCTTTTGTGTTTTGTTAAAATTTTTTTAATAATATTATTGTTGTATCCATTTGATTCAGCAATTTCCCGTATGTGCTGTAATTCTTTATTGAACCTGATTTCTGAAAGTGGTACTGTCAATAATCTGTGGACTAAACTATGGAATACCGCGATTTTGTGCTGGAAGGGGGTGTTTGAATTTTGTTGTATGTAATTATCAGTGTGTGTGGGCTTTCTGTAAATGTCAAAAGCTAATGTATTATTTTCTTTAATGATGAGAATGTCCTGTCATTTCAAAAATGTATTGTTTACCTAAGATACACAAACCTGGAAATAGTTTTAGACCCATTGTTTCTAACATTAACTCCCCAACTTACAAATTAACAAAATGGTTAGTGAAAGAATTTAACAACCTCAAGTTTGAGAATGATCTAACAGTAAAAAATTCATTAGATTTAATAGAAACAATTAAAAACATTCAAATTCATACTACTGATATTTTAATATCGTTTGATGTCGTTTCTCTTTTTCTAAGTGTGCCAATATCAGAAACTTCACTAATGCTCAAAAATTTATTAGAACATAACGAAATAGAAAATGACAAAATTAACGATTACTTAACATTGACCAAATTGTGCATGGATCAAAATGTTTTTAACTTCAATAAAAAGTTTTACAAACAAATACAAGGTACAGCCATAGGAAACCCCCTTTCACCATTTATAGCAAATTTATTTAGGAATTTTTTCTAGAATAGTATACAGAAATCGGCCCCCCAATTTCCGAAATTGACATAATTGACAATAATTTTAATTTAGATAATTTCTTATTGCATATAAATTCTCAATACTCTTCAATCAAGACGATTCGGTGAATTTAGGTTTTTCCTATGAAATAGCATTGAAACGATTTTATAATATAGAAAGAAAATTAAATAACAAAATACAATTTAAGAAAGAATATGCAAAATTTATGAGCGAATATCGCAACTTAGGTCACATGGAAACTTTCCATTACAGGAGGTAGACGCGTCAAGTTTTTATTAACCCCATCATGCGGTAATTAAAGAATCTAGCACCACTACCAAATTAAGAGTAGTATTCGACGCCAGTTCAAAAACGTCAAACGGTTTAAATTTGAATGACAATTTGATGTACTCAGACAATGCCACAAATTATGTAGGAGCTAAACGTGAAATGGATGAAGTGGCTAAATTAATGAAAAATTTAAATTTTCAAAACGTAGTTAGTTAATTAAAAATTAATTACGATTTTCAAACAACTTGATATACCACATAAGATTGCTGTTTATGGTTTCGTGGGACAGTTAAAAGTTACTCAAGTCTTGTGAGTTTACCTTTATATTAAAAAGATAAATACAGAAGGGACGATTGGCATACAGGGTTAAAAATTAACGTTGGATTTTCATGTCCATTTTTCTAATTGTACACCAGGTATATATGCAGGAATACAACTTTTTATTTATTTATTAACACCACAAATTTTCTGTACCACTTTTTCGCAGTACAACAGAATAACTACAGCGTTATAGCTTTGATTATATACAGTCAATGGTTATAGTTTTATTTTATCTTAAATATGCATCCTACCATACAACGCTACTATTTTATCTCTGTGCTAAAACATTAGATTTTGATTGCTTAACCAAAGGTATATTCTGTGTACCTAACCTTCAAATTCCTAACCCTTTTGACTGCTGTTTGTTGACGTTCCAAAAATTAGTCTTTTGTGGGTATCACCACAACAATTCATCAAAATATAACTAAAAAGTACTAAAACCGAAAGAACACGAATAAAGTGACCTCTTCCAGTATTCTGTTTAATACTATTCTGTTAAATACAATTTCTGTTAAATGCTACTTTACGTTCGCATGTCATCGGCTTCGGCTTCGGGTATTCTGTTCGTTGGTCATTCTGTTCTTTGCAAATTCTGTTCATTGCATGGCCATCCCCAAGGAGCCTGACTCGCCAAGCCACGAGGTGGACTCGCCGAGTATCGCGCCGTGGAAAGGCGGCTTAAGAGACAGAGAGCCGCCAGCGGCCTCGAGTTGGAGGCAGTACCTGTTCGTAGCGTCGGCGTAGAGATCGGGCAGGGGGTCTTGCTGGTTCGATGTGTCACACATCGAACCAGCAATCTGCCATATCATAAAATTTAGAGAGGGTTTGCCGCTTAATGCGCTAAGCCGGAAGCTGCACCCCAGAAGAGAGTCCCTGCACTTTGCAAGTGCTTTGCACATTGCCATATTCAAAGTAAAGCCTCAAGGCGCACGCACGCAAGGAGTCGTTTAGAGCAAGTCGTTCAAATGAACGACTCGCTCTGAACGACTCCTTAAAGTGAGCTGAACGATATGTATTTGCTCACTTCAAGTGAACGATCAGACCCATCACTAGATGTGTGTGCTCGAGGCTCAAGAAACGAGCTGTGTAAGAGCCGTTTCACACGAGCCACTTTTCGTGGCGCTACTGTAGCGCTACTGTGGCGTTTGCGCGTGTGAACGATTTTGAATTTAGTAGCCGTGAGCGCGCCACAGAAGGAAGATGTCTAGAGTGGCGGAAGAAGTGCTTTTAGCACTTTTATTATTACGCTGTAGAAAGAAACATCGGAAAAAAGAAAGTACTGGGTGCATCCATATGTAGGTGATAGATTATTGAAAGGACAATTTTATATATCCTTTCGATATTTAAAACAAAACGAAATCAAGTTTTTTAACGTTCTGTATCAAACTCCTCCATACTTAGTACATTCTATAAAAATGCGAAATATTTTCAAAGTTTTCAACGTCGTTGCACCAAAACCTCTGTTAACTTTGATAACTCAACTGAAGTCCATGTGTGAAGCTGTTAATATGATTACGGGTACTGCCGATTGTGGCGACGCAATTTGTGGCGCGATTTTAAGGGAAACCGGCTACTCAATTGCCACAAACGCGCTGCATATTGGTGGCGCGTCTATAGTATGGAAACTATCATTTAAATGCATTACTCTCCAAAAGTAGCGCCACAGTAGCGCTACAGTAGCGCCACGTAAAGTGGCTCGTGTGAAACGGCTCTAAGGCCTCTAGGGGGACTATTTCGTGTTGATTTGCTCTACACAAGTTTACACTTAATCTGAGAACAGGGCTCTAGGAAGGGCTTGCTGTGTTGGCTTGCTGGGGAAAGAAAGCCTGAGCTCGACCTGGGAACAGATTCTCGGGCGTTAGTATTCCGGCTTGCATGATCTAAACATCAACTAATTTTCCTGTCTCGATGTATGTGTTATATACGATTTGTTCAGTCGGCGTTGCATAGCAATTAAAAGGGCTACTTTTGCGGTGCTAGGTTCCCAACGAAATGCCTTATCCATTTTTTACCGCTTACTCCTTCCCTTCTACCTTCAATCTAAATTAAGTAATTACTTAGTATTTTTTTCTAAACATACACGCATGTTAAAACCTATTGGTATTAAAGCTGTTTTAGTCATTACATTGTTACATAAGAAAATTCCAGTGGGGTTGAATAAGAAAAACATGCAGTAGTAGGAGTTGCAATGTTAACTAAGCACAGGTGGTTTATAGTCGCATAGTCGGATGATTGTCTCATAAAGGAACATTTTTGATTTAGGCTCCTTTGGCTTCGAAAAAAACGATGGGACTTTATTAGTATGTTATTCAAGGCGATGAAGTAAACTATCTTTACACCAATTTTTAGATTCTCACTGTTTTTTGCACAGCTTTCCCGTTTCATTCGTAAAATGCCTGAGCTAATATGGATATTACGATTGTTATATTTTTCAATTTTGGAAAATTAATAAATGTGACAAAATTGTAGTCCAAATATAACTAACATAGCAATATGATTTATTTTTAAGAGTATTCGAAGATGTTCCTGACGTTTTTTTCCCTATTGTCTGGACAGAACAGAGATTTGCTCTTCCGGAGAATCTACATCTCTTACTGAAGATTTACTTAATGGTTCCTGACGTACTTACTGGAATCGCAAGCATTCTAATAATTGTAGGAATACTACTGATATCCATTCCATTGAAACCTGTGTTAATTTCTTGGTTCAAGAAAATGCACGAGCAGAAACAGTGCTTTTCACCAATACCAGAAGAAATTCCACTTCGAGTTGACGATGAAAGAGTGAAAACCAGTGACATTAAATTTGTTAATAAAAAAGAATTTGATTTAAAAAATTGAAATTGATTGCCGTGTGTAATGTTTTATAGTGTTTTTGAGTTTTTTGTCTAGATTAACACCTACAAAAGTCTCACTAAATATTAAATTATCTAAAACCTAAAATTAGATTTTTAATTCCTTGCTTAATGATGAGCAATATAGCTTAGGCAGAAATGTTTTGTCGTTGTCGTGGTTAAATAAGGACAAATTTCCAATTTCCAAAACGGCCTAAATTAATGTTTGAACCTTCAATAGCATGTGATGTTGTAGTCGTCCTTGTAATCGTTAAGAATTACTCTGACAAAACTATGACCAGTCCATATCGTTCCATTTAAAAAATAAACTTTAGTGAGAATTTTTAAAATAATATTTTACTCTATAGCAACCCTCCTTTCAATAAACTTGTGTAGTGGCTACAATTTTGTTAAACAACGCCATCATAAAGAATTTCATCCCGAATTCAAAATAGTAAAATTGTACAAGTGTTTCATTTAAAATAGGAAAGTTGGTATCACTTACGGCAAAACCGAAAACTATAGAAAGTCGTAATCTGCGTGAAATAATAGAATTCGATGCATATATTAACCAGACACAATTTGAATTAATTATCTTAATAAATAACGAAAAACCGACGGTTAAGCGACACTCAGCTACACCCGGTATATCGTATGCAACAGAGGTCCCAATATGGAACCATACGATACACCATAGTGTATCGCGGTGTAAAAATTTGACTTTGAACGTAAACCCTCTACGATCGTCTTGAAACATACCTAAATACAACGCTAATACCAAGTAGTTTAACAGCAGAAGGACGACATCTAAACTAATTTAGTCTTTTAAATAAAAAGGTGTAATGATCGCATGATTTTTAATGGTCTAATAGAACATTGTAGGTTATACAGGATGTATCAAATTACGTGTTAACTATTGGGATCTCGCTAATTTGAAGAGATGCGACGATGGTTAAATTAGGGAAAAGTTGTGGAATTTTATGTCCATTAATAATTTAAAAAGAAATTGGAGCTATCTTGCTTAGTTTCTGAATAAACTAAATAAAACTTGCCTATAACTCATTTGTCATTTATATTAAGTATTTTTAGTTAACACATTATTAGGACAGTTTTGTATGCTGAACCTAAATTTTTGATGAGATTTGATATAACTGTTACCATTGCTCATTTTCGACTGTCAACTTTTTTTTCTTATGGTCGGCATTTTAAATTTTTTTATATTTGAAGAGAGTTTTTAATTCTGATTTCAACGATGTGTCACACTTTGCATTTTGTTTAAGTTTTGAGCATTTTATTACAGAAAATAAAAATTTCATAACGGTGCCATGGAAATACCACGTCATTTAATTTATTTTGAAAAATTCTAGTAGTCCATGAACTGATGGAAGTAAAACAAAACACCACTTTTATTTAATTTGACCTTTAGATATATTAGGTACGCGAAAATTTTATGAAACTTTTTGAGCGTAGGCAGCAGGTTAAGTTATTTTTTACAAAAACAATTGAATGACACAGTTACTAGCACACAGATTAGAGTGTTTATTTTATACGAGCTTTTGAACATGTCGTACAAAGGTGTCAAATGTTTTGAACATTTAATAATTATTTGAATTAGTGCAGTTCTAGTGTTATCTGTTGTGTTTATTTAACCTATTATTCAAATTTGTTATGTCAGTTGCAAACATAAGAACTGCAAGTGGAATTTTCAGTAAATTGTGTATGTTAGAAAATTTGTCATTTATTTGTTTTTATAAAAAATAAGATAACCTGCTGCCTACGCCCAAAACAAAGTTTCCTGAAATTTTCGAGTACCTAATGTATCTAAAGGTAAAAGTAAATAAATGTAGTGTTTTATTTTACTTTCATCAGTTCATGGCCTACTAGAATTTTTTCAAAATAAATTAAATGACGTGATCTTTCCATGGCACTCTTATGAAATTTTTCTGTAATAAAATTTTTAAAACTTAAACAAAATGCAGAGTGTGACACATCGTTGAAATCAGAATTAAAAACTCTATTCAAATATAAAAAAATTTAGAATGCCGACCATAAGAAAAAAAAAGTTGACAGTCGAAAACGAGCAGTATCTGATAAAAAAAATTTAGATTTTGCATAAAAAAGTGTCCTAATAATTCGTTAACTAGAAATATGTAATAAATAATAAATGAGTTATAGCCGAAATCAGAATATAAAATTTCAGTCTTTTCCAGTTCTTTCAGAAACTGAGCAAGATAGGTCTAATGTCTTTTCAGATTATTAATGGACATAAAATTACACAACTTTTCTCTAATTTAACCATTGTCGTATCTCTTTAAATAAGCGAGATCCACATAGTTAACACGCAATTTGATATATCTTGTATATAGTAAGCGGTTGTGGAACTATGGTTACGACGAAATCCTGTCTGAAACTTGGGCAAAATAATGTAGTCAATACATGTCTTATCTATTTATCCTTGACATTTTCCACAACTTTAGATAGCCTGGGAAGTATGCTAATTGATTTAGGATCTTTCAATTTAATAAGATTTTAATTTTTGATAGTGATAATACACGTACTAAGAGCTGGGACTACAGAATTTTACAAGCAAACGTAAACAACATGACTAATGAAAAAAATAAGAAAAAATCAGCATGATGCAAAAGCTTTATTTCGATATTATCAACATTCACTTGATATTGTTTTAATACTTTTCATTATTGTAAAAAAGTAACCTGACTAAATCGAAAAATACCATTAAAATCAAGTTTTATTTTATTACGAATAATTAAACTATTTTCTGGTTCTTGAACGATATTTTAATCTTACTCAATAAAGTGACCAAACCTGATGCCTGTGGTTAATACTAAGCAGTCATTTGAGTTGCCTAACTCTCAAGTAAACTTGAGTAAACAAACAACGAATGAACACTTAACTGCTGATACAACTAAAACAACTGCCACTACTTAATAAAAGAATACAATAATAAATAAAGTATGAAAGGGTGGAATGCGAAGACTCATATGAGGAAGGATGGGAGCCAAAAAGTGGCTACTCTAAAGGGAAAGTAGCAAACAAGTTTGTGAAGTGTAAAAACTGTAAAGGGGTGTACCATGAAAGAAAGAAAAACGTAAAATTTACTGAAACTACGATATTTTAGAGTGTTGTCTAAATAAAAAAATTGAAGTTATGGCGGAAACTAAAAATAAAGATACACATGCAGAGAAAGATTAATGTCGATATATTTAAAACAGGGATTAAAGTATGCTTTTTTTCTCGCGTCTGCTAGCGCCAGTAGTATAATTACGAAAGGTTTTATAGTACTTCCAGTTATGTTGTTGACAGCATTTTTTAATTTCCGAGAATGCTTTGTTTCTAAATGACATCAACAGCTAAATATTGTCCGTGAACAATGGAGCCTTTGGTCTTGCTAGCCTAGAACTTTGTACAAAGCATGCCTGTCGCATAACGCGATATAATCACTATTATGCTAAAAATATTTTTTTAAATGTTCAAAAGTATAAAAGCGTATTTGTCTTATCTATTATTAATCGGTTTCTTTCGCCACAAGTTGTTACTGAAGTGGCTAAAATTATGTAAGGACCTTGTGAATCTAGCATCGTAAGAAAAGTAATGTTGGGTCAGCTTCGATATTGCTTCATAGTCATAAGAATCATATTACCACGAAGGAATGAGATCGCCGGCCGGGCTCTAAAATATCCCGGCAGGAGAAGTTAGTTATGTAAAAGCTACGTTGTTAGCAACACGCGTATTATTATGTGAATTAATTCCTGTAACTTTACAAGTTAATATAATTATTGAATGTTTTGGGATTGTTTTCTTACAGTAAATTTAAGCGTTTACTTTATTTTACACGTGCAAAAGAAAGAAATAAATCAATACTGGTTATTCAAATGTATTTCATAAATAATTAAACAGCTAAACCGAGATTGCGCATTGCTAATTAACAAAACGACATTAAACGTCTAATTAAAGTATGTTAATTAACTCATTATTACACAATGTAAAAAAAATTTAATAAAATAAGCCGTCATCATAGCTATAGACTCATACAGGAATAGTAGGTAGAGAATACTGCCCTGCTGATCTATAGCCTGTTCAGCAAAACACTATGGGAAATGCACTTCAAATTTGAGCTAAATCAACGATACATATTTAAACAACAATATTCAGAATTTTGAATCCTGTTATTCTACTAATCATGAAAAAATTATGCCCTCATTTAAAGATTTTTAAATTTTACTTCAATTTTCATAAGCTTTTCGAGCAAAATGTATGTTTCCTCGTACACAAGACGCTAATCATTGTGACTATAGCTACCAAAACATCCGGTGTCAAATTGCCTCACGTGCTTGCATCAGGTGATTTGACAGCGTCTTTCTGTAAATATTTGGTTTCTTTGACAAATAAATAAGTTGGGGGAAGTACGTAACTTCAGTTCACTATATGAGCGGATTCAGGCAACGCCTGCTCCAGTAGCAAGCCTACATGCAGCGCTCAGACGGACCACCTACGTCATCATAGAAGACGGACCGCTACCTGGCAAGCGAGCGTATAAGTAATATTTAAATCAGTTAATCGGTCGCACTTCCTGTGTTAAGTCAAAAAAGATGTTATATTATTATAAGAAATGGAAAATTAACTCTACAGACCCAGTTATCTTTGACACATTCT
Organism: Ctenicera cuprea; assembly: GCA_958336395.1. Lineage (NCBI taxonomy): Eukaryota > Metazoa > Arthropoda > Insecta > Coleoptera > Elateridae > Ctenicera > Ctenicera cuprea. The sequence goes on from OY284491.1 coordinate 23,400,690, forward strand.
TTGAAAACATTAATTGACCTTTGCAAACATTTAATTTACGACTTACATTTTCAGTACATTTTATTATTCAAATTTCAACAGATGCATTGGAAGACCGGTTTGGGAAATATAGGCAAATGAGTGGCGGAAATTACCACATCTCCGTCATGCAGGTGCTAGAATCTGAAAGAAAATTGAAAATGCTTTCTGTTTTGAAGCTGAAATCGTCGAATAACGGTGAATTTTCAATAAAAGAATTTTTGGACACTTGTGAAATTGAATCTAAAAATGATCAAGGCGACTCCATTGAAAAATTTGAAGATGCCATACTAATAACAGAGGACGAGACAATTTCACAAAATGAAGCTGAGGTTCTTGTAGGTATATATAGCGGGGTATATTGTTCACAGTATTAAAACCACGCTAAATTGTACAAAATGTAAAAGTCTCATTTCCTACGATAGAAAACTGGAAGTAGATTTGTGTGGTCAACAAGATTTAGATTATTTAAAACATTTAGATCGAGGTGGACTTAAGTGGCCGAAAGAATTTATTGTTCAAATTGTATCGCAAATGTTCCTGCTATTTAAAGTATTGGTAAGTCGAGAGTTTGAAAATGAATTTGTTAAAGTGCGAAATCAACGTGAAATTTTAAAAAAACTTTCCATTGAAATGTTGATTTTTAAGAACATTATAATGTATAATGCGTGTGAATGTGGGGAAACCTATTTAAATTTAATGTAAAAATGTATTGCAAAGTTTTCTAATATTTTATTAAACAATTACTCCAAAGTAAACAGGGATGAAATACTTCGTCAAAGTCAAAATGACGTTCTAAATAAAAAGAAAACAAAAAAGTTGTCTAGCGCTTAACGATTCAACCTGTTTCTTATTGTTAATTAAGATTATTATAACTTTTACTTCAAATTATTGTTATCGTATATAAATATGTATCTATAGTGCATTTATTGTCTTAATAAAATTATAGTTATGTTAGAATTTAATTTTTGTTTGGTTTCTTCAATAATTAAACGCTTTTATCTACTTATATTGTTTTAATAGAATTATTCTTATGTTGTTATGCTACAATAATTAGATTTTTTGCATTGTTTCTGCAATATACGCATTTTTCTCTCCTACTTAGTCTTAATAGAATTATTACTATGTTACAATTAAACGTTTGTTTTATTTCTTCAGTGTATAATAGCATTTATATACTGTAAAAGTCAATTTGTATTTGTTAAACATGGATATTAGAACTAACAGAAACTATTTTGTTAAATAATCTTTTGCCTAAGGCGTATGGTTCAAAAGCAATTCTTCGAAAATAGAACAATTTCGGGAAGGTGCCATATTAATAGATGCATGCAATGCACGCGACTCGGTCTTCTATCGTGCCGTCACACTAGCTGCATGCAGGCTTGTTACTGGAGCAGGCGTTGATTCAGGGTAATTCAGCTCAATCGAAACAGTGCTGTGAAGCCCAACTAGTACAACCCACATATTTACGCGGCCCTTATACAGAACGATCAAAGAAATACTTAATCTAGTATAGCGCTGGAAAAAATCCGCCTGTCTTTAATTGATTCGAAATGACAGTTGTTTGCTGTAATTTTTACATTTTGCATTGATGTCTGAAACAATGTCGACAAAACTTTCTAAACAAGCTTCTAGGGTCAAATATGTGGGTTTGCTGCTATTTTTAACCCGTAAATCATTCGTTTAAAATTGTATATATGCGCTAACTATATATTTAAAGAAATTATGCCAGAATTTAGTATTAATCCACTAATCCAAACATTGCAATATAGCTGAAGCTATAGCAATCGCTAGGCCGGCCGGTCAGCCCGGGCGCGGGCGGGCAGATTACGCGGCATTACGTACATATCAACCAATTCGTCTCTGCTGTAGTGTAAAGGCATTTTTATTAACCAAAGATAGTATTCTTGACAATTTCTAATAAGAATCGAAATCGAAAGTTCGAGACTGTTTAGCTGCACAATATGGGAACCTCTAGATACGTCCAGGCCTACTAGACTGGCATAACAGACACATATTTCAAGACTGCATTGTCAAAATGGTGGAAAAATTAAATACGAATCATATTGAAAACATGGTACAGCATCGTCTAAGCCAAAAAAAAGTTGTTCCGTTCCATTTAAAAATAAACAGTTGAAAACCGCTACTTTGACATTCAAGGTCGAACCAAAACCTGACTGCGTCAAGTTGTAAAGCAGCATTCGAAACTTATGCATACCAAAACTAGTTAATAAATGCCTAATAATGAACTCACTAAAAAGAAGTCGTATAGCTTGACTCAGGCTGTATACTAGCTCAGGCGACTAATGCTTCAGGAAATTCAAAATCGCGCTCGCGTTGCAATGCGATCTTACCGTTGTACGATATAACGTTATAGAAATATACTTTTGCAAATATAGTAAGTAACCATATTTACAATACGTGAATCCAGGCGAAATTGTTCTCCCATTTTTATATTTTTATACTTTCGGTATAGGAAATTCATGAAAATTTTTAAATTCAAGATTTTGACGGATATATACGTTTTGGGCTCCAAAAGGTATTAAAAAAAATGTCTATCTGTCTGTGGTGTGTCTGGTGCATCACAACTCTCGAACGGATGGTCTAACTTTTATGAACTTTTGGAATGTGGGTTATACCAAACATTTACCCGTAAAAAAAATTTTTAAACCCTTAGAACAAGTCTAAAGGTTTTTGCGGAACTTTCTAGCTTCAAAATGAATACCGCTGCTATTTTTTGACTATTTTGATTTTAACGACCTATTACTCAAAAGCCCGTTGGCAGATTGGGATCAAACTTGATATTGTAGTAGTTCTAAGGAAATTTAATATTACTATGCATGAGAATCGTTTCCTGAAAACTGTGAAGTAACATTTATTGTTGCAAAATCGTAAACTGTGACCTACACTTTGATTCCACTATAATTCCACTGTGATGCCTTCTATGCATGAAAATGAATTTCAGATAAGGATATAATTTGGAATTGTAAATGCTGTAAGTAAAAATATCTAAGAAAATGGAAAAGTCCAAACGGAGTGATTTTGATCTATTTTTAACCGACTTCAAAAAAAGGAGGAGGTTCTAAATTCGTCTGTATATTTTTTTTTAATTTTCTTTTATGTATGTTCGGGCATAACTTTTTTGTTTATTAACCGATTTTAATGATTCTTTTTCCGTTGGGTTCAGTATAGTTCCAAGGTGGCCCCGTTATAATTTCATTGGTATTGGAGCTTGAATTTCGAAGATACACCAGGGAACTCCTCAAAATCATTTTTTTTTAACCGACTTTTTAGTGTTTCCGTATTTCAACTTCCGTTTCAACTAGCCGTCGTTTCCTCATTCGCGAAGCATCGTTACTAGGTCTACCTATCACTTAAAATTGTAAAATAATTAACTTTTTAAAAAGAAAGAAAACCGACTTCAAATAAAAACACAAAAGTAACATAAGTTAACTAAAAAGCAAAAAATAAATGTTTTTGATACAACAATTTAATACTTATTTGTTGTTCCGTTTAATATAATTAAGAAATTGTTGTTTATTATATAATTATTAATTGTTTTATAATTTTTAAGTCGGTGCCAAGTAAAACATAAAAATTATATACCTTGCTACCAAATTAGATTCGGATTTTTATGTTTTACTTGGCACCGACTTAAAAATTATAAAACAATTAATAATTATATAATAAACAACAATTTCTTAATTACATTAAACGGAACAACAAATAAGTATTAAACTGTTGTATAAAAAACATTTATTTTTTGCTTTTTAGTTAACTTATGTTACTTTTGTGTTTTTATTTGAAGTCGATTTTCTTTTTTTTTTTTTAAGTTTCTAAGCAGACGTCTCGGTCTCAAGGAGGACCAGTCGTTGCACTCATATTAGTTAAGATTAAATTTGTTCAATTCTTTAGTTGTTTGTGATCTGGGTAAGAAAAGAACAACAGCACCTTGATTTCGACGTTATTTAGTGTTAAGAATATATTTTTGAACAATTTCGGAGGAATTTTGTTTGTTACTTCTTGCCGTTGAAATCGTCAAAGCTACTGTAACGTAAGTGCACAATTAGTAGACATACCATCTTCAGATTTGTTTTTAAAAAGATTTAGTACATAGTATACAAATATGTTATCTCTTTCAAAGCGAATAATTTAGTAGTTTACAGATTTTCCTGGAACGTTGAAGGTTTGGCTAACTGGTTTTTACTGTAAACTTTTCAAAAAATCTTCCTCATCACCCAATTAGGACTCTTTGTCCTATTTTCTTTTCATTCAACTTAGTAGTGGGCAATAAAGCAATCATGATCAAATTAGAGGTAAATATACTTATTATTTATGTAAAACAAATAAGCCGTTACCAACAGTCACCATCTCATGTGCACTGTATTGTTAATTAATAGAATGTTTCGGGGTAGTCCGATATTAAGCATTTTACTAGGGATGCGCATCGTATTTCGATGTTTTCAAAACTTCAATGTTGAGCAAAAATGTATAGATGCGATGTTTCTACACAATCGATGGATTTTTTTCGTCTGAATAATATACAGATTATTAATTCATTGTTAAAATTTTAGCATCAAAGGTGTTTAATGATGTTCAGTATCGACTTTTGTATTACGATGTGCATCCCTACATTTTACAACTTGCGCGGCTGTCTTTACGATAAAATTAGCTGCATTTAAAAAAACTGTCGAACAACCGCCACGGGACCTTCCTCGATTTTTTCTAGTTTTTAAAATAACTTTTGAAAATTTTTTATATCAAAAGTTTTCCGATTTTGAAAATATTTAGAATTAGGCAAATTTTGAAAATATGAGAATTTTTAAATTTTTTTCATTATTGCGAAAATTTTGAACGTTTCAAAAAATTTTTAACAATGAAAATTTTAGAAAATTAAGAAAAATTGAAGTTTTGTGGAAATGTTGACAAATTTGAATATTAAGTTTGTTCTTCCTAAAAATTTTGATAATTGTATGAAAATACTTGAATTGAAATTTTGCTATATTTCGAAAATACTTATTTTTAGGATTTTTTAAAATGCGAAAAATTTTGATTTGTTGAAAATCTTAAGACAATTTATTAATTTTATAATTTCAGTGTTTTGAAAATTTTTCTATATATGGAAATTATTGAAAATTTTAGATAATATTCAAAATTTTAGAAATTGTTGCAACTTTTACAATTGAAAATTTTTAAAAATTAACATTTTAAAATTTGAAAATGTTTTTAAAAATTGTGTAATATTTTGATCGCATATCGAATAGCCGATCTGCGCAGACGCGATTTCTGTATTTTTCTATCGATTATTTGTTTTTTCAAACAAAGGGACCATCTTCGGCAGACAAAATTTTATAAGATGAAACAATTATGTTAAATGTGCCTAACCCAAAATTAAAACTTAATATGCGATTGAACATTGAAGCTTAATTAGCTTAATTAACTTCAACAAAAAACTGAATAATTCTAAAAGCAGTTTAAATGTTCCTCAGGCTTAATTCAAGTTTGTTCTTATTTCATTTACAAGCAGCACTTATCAAAGTTGAAGCCACTTTCTTGTATTTTTCTTTTACTGGCTTTGAAGTAACAAGTTTTTATATTACATATTGAAATAATTGATTGACCATTCTAATTATGCGACTTGCCGCAGTGTACTCTAACTCAGCGGTTCTCAAACTTTCGTATTTCGCGCCCCCCTTTTTTACCTTGAATAATTCTGCGCCCCCCGCATAATATAAGATAGATCAGAATAACCCAATACGCAGAAACTTATTTAAATCAATTTGGCAATATTGGCAACGCTGCCGATGTGGTACAGCATTATCACCTGATCTGCATAATTCTATCTTGTTTATTTATTCGACGCCCCCCCTGTACAGCTTTGGCGCTCCCAGGGGGGCGCGCCCCACAGTTTGAGAAGCGCTGCAGTCTAACTGACTTAAAATTCTAAAGTTATTACGGCTTTGACGTTATACCTTTTTACTCCAACCAAGAGATTATACCACTCAACTATGAGACGCTGTTTGGGCCAAAATTATATTTCTTAACGAGAAAAAATATATACGCGCAAAAAAAATTCCTAAAGGGAAATAAAAACGCTGTTACATCTTTACTAGGGAAATAAAGTATCTTCTGCAGTAAAATATTATTTTATTGAGCTTTACGTAGAGAAAAATTATTGGAAAACCATTGTTATTCTTTGCAGATAAACCTTTTTTTTTTTCTCTTTAGCATAGTATTTACTCTTTTAAAGCTTATTTACCGTTTAAGCATGCGCGCACACGTGGCAACGCTGCAGCTGTCGGAAAAACTTTTATCGGCAAAGGATAAATTTTTTTTCTTTCCTGGAGAATTAATTTGTTTATCACAAAAAAATATTTTTTCTATGCGTGAAGTTTAATAAAACAAAATTTGATTGCAGAAGAAATTGTATTTCCGGTTTAAAAATATTTTATCTTTATAGTGATTTTCGATAAGAAAAATGTAATATTCTTTTTCTTTAAAAAATTATTTTTCTTTTTAAATCTAACTTTTTTATAATGTGTTTTTGTGTTTCTTTAAGAATTTCTTTTTCTTTACGCGTATATATTTTGTCTTGTTAAGAAATATAATTTAGCCCCAATCGGCGACTCAAACTCAACCTCTACAAATTGACTTAATTAAGAATACGCTGTTTTTTTCAGAAAAATTTCAAGATGAAACCAAATAAGAGTTGCGTTAAGAAAAGTAAATATACACTTGTCATTGGAGTCACGACTTTTAGTTCAGGCATAATTTTGTTATGTTTAAAACAGTGGCTTCTAGGACTTTTAACTGCATATTTGCTTGTGTTAAAACCCAACACATTAATCGAAAGTGTTTGGAGCAAAATACCGGACATAACCACAGACGTTTATTTTTTTAACTGGACTAATCCTGAAGATTTCCAGAATCATAGTACAAAACCTAAACTTGAACAAGTTGGACCTTATAGGTTTAAACAAAACATGGAAAAGGTGGATGTGATTTGGAACGACAATGATACAGTTACGTACAACCAGATGCATTACCTACATTTTGATGAGAAGCACGCAAATGGAAATTTGTCTAATCAAATCACAACTATGAACTTAGTTACAATGGTAGGTATAATTATCTGATTAAAAACCAGTTTTGCCTAATACACCTACTTAGTTTTTTAGTATTATTAGTAGTTTAGAAGTATTCATTCAATAAGTTGATAATAACTATTTTAATGACGCAATTTAAACATTTTATGGGTTTAGAACTTTTTCATGGTTAATTAATTAATTTGATTTTAGAGTCTTTCTCATTTCATAAGAGACTGGAATTATTTCGTCAAGAAAACAGCTTCTATTATGCTTTCAACAGTAGCACCCCAAGTACACCTCACTAAAACGGCTAACGAATTTTTGCTTGAAGGATACGATGACTTTATCATGGAACTTAGTAACTACCTCCCATTTGTGGCTTCCGCAATACCACGAAATCAAAAGTTTACCATATTGAGCATTGTAAGTAGGAACCTCAGCTTACTGTACCAAAAATTAGTAGAATGCGTGATTCTGAGCGGGACAACCCTAGTTCAGCTCCTGGGTAAGACTATCTTAGGTTAATGTGCGACTGGCTTCAAGCTCTGGAAGAGTTAGCGAGGTACACTTCGGTCCAGAGTCCTCTGGAAGTATAAGTATTATTGGTAACAGAAGCTATCTATAATACTACAATTAGGCAGCGGCGGATCCAGAAATTTTGGCTAAGTGGACTTTATATTAAAAAAAAGAAGCCCAATGTTGTATTTCACCTACTGCCTCAGGTTTTAAAAACAGGACCACGTATATACAGGGTGGCCAGTTTTTCATTTTGCACCATAAAATCTACTGTGACATTAAAAATTCTAGAGAAAGACATTAGATACAAGTTTTCTAATTTAACGTGATGAATGACATTTGAAATTAATTTGTTTAAAAGCCTGTAAAATATGTTTCGTCCATTTTTTAAATGAAACAATATTTTTAAAATTAAGTCGACCATAAACTCTCTTTACATTAAAGTATTATAAGTAAGAGTTTGAATTCAAATTGCGCATAATAAATAAATCTGACAAAACACGGCGTACCAATTTTGATGCGGATATTAAAATTATATGTACAAATGTACAAAAATACAGAACATCTCATTAAAAAAATATTAAATTACTCCCCCCCCCCCTCAAAATGAGGTGTCTTTCATAACTCACTATTAGCCTCAGCCGCTTCAGTCCCATTAAATTGAAAAATAAATTTGCTCAATCTTTGGTAGTTTTGGAGATATTAACTTGTAACACTTCAGTTGCCACACCCTCTACACAAAGCTGGAATGGGCAGCAAATGCTGTAGAGCCGGTACAAGTTCAGATATACCTTGATTATTTTTGTTATTTCGAGTAATACCGTGGGGTGAAACACAGATTGAGCACTTTTAATAATATACTTTGCTGTTTTATGTATACATAAACAAGGTTTGCGTTCACTTTGCCCATCTTGCTTTACCTAGATGGACAATCTAACTTTACATTTAATTGATTAATTCGCGCTGTTCAAAAATACCGGCTTGAATGTAGTACCATATATTTGTGTCATACGCAACTGTTATTGTGAGAAAAATGTTTTTATGGGAGAACATTTTCCAAGGGGGCAATATTTTTATGAGAGAACTTGTTTCTAGAGACAAATGTTTTTATGAGAGAACATTTTTTTAAGAGAGAAATTTTTGTTGCGAGAATATTTTTTAAGTGAGAAAAATTTTTTGAGAGAATTTTTTAAAAGAGTAATATTTGTATGAGAGACATATCTTTTTATTTTTTTAAGTAAGAGATAAAAACATTTCCCAAAAAAAACATTAGATTGACATATTTTTATCTTTTTTTTGCAGAAAAATTTCTCTCTTACAAAAAGTTCTCATTTAATAAATAACATTGATACAGACGGCGCCTCATACTGCACTGCCATTTGTAGAAAATTGGACCAGAAGTAAGAATGAGCAGTTACCTGTAATTTTTACTGAGAACAAGTAAATAATAAAAACAGTGCTAAAGGTGACGACTGTTACAGTTATGTTACAAGCGGTAACAAGACATTTTCAGCATGTAAACATGTACAATATTCGGAAATATTATGGATACTAGCGGAACCTGTGGGCCACATTTTTGTTATTATTAAAAGTAATAAGTAAACTAATTGAGCTGCCAGTATAGCGGACCGTGGATCGAAGTCCTAGATGTATGAATTTTATATAGAGATTGCTTTAATTCTATATAAATCGATTTGGACAAATTTGTTCGCAACAATTAGAGAAGAAGGGAGAAATTTAATCCCCCCCTTGCACCTAAAAATTATGTTTTTAATCTGATTCTACTTTTACTCATGAGCAACTTGGCTCAAACAGAAATTTTTAATGGTGTTCCGTTTATTAACGAGAGGAACATGAATTTATACAGGGCGTAACAGACCACCTACGCACTCTCCTTTACGGCTAAAGTATTGAACCTACACGGATGGGATAAAATATTTGTTATCTAAATCGTGTCCGGGGTATTCAGTTAAAATATTTAGAAATTTTTTGGGGCTCCGAAAAAGGTAGTTTGGGGGGGGCTAGTGGGGTTTCTCAAGATTTTCAAATACGAATGTGGGCCAACGTATACTTCATTTAAAAAGTCTCTTTAAACCCACCAACTTAAAAAAAAGAAAGTATTGCTAGCTTAAACCGTTTCAAAATGGCGGCCAATTATCTCAATAAAGCGGCCATTACATAAACCTTTTTCCAACCGCACATGAACTATTGTACCAAGCAAATTAGTAGTGATTTTTAAAGTTCACTAAATTAGCTTTCCAACGATGTACCACATGAGGACAAAAACTAAGTGTTAGTACCCCCTCTCCTCCTCAAAAGAGCGGGAATATTCAAAAGATATTATCTCAAAAGTCTTAAACATGACGTCTATCTATAGATAATATACTAACCTTGAATTTCTAGTCTAAGCAGTACGAGAATGAAAGTAAACGTTAATATTTAGCCAGGCTTTGAATTATGTAGTAGTTATGAAAACAAAATGCGTTAGCATTCCGGTAATTAAAAATGGAAAAATGGAAAGATCAGTTTTATAGTATACACATTAGACATCAAACGCTTTTAATATATAGATTAAGCGAACTTAAGAGTTCAGGTATTCTAATACGGTAATGTTTAATAGAAACAGTTTTTGTCTAGAATAAAAATGTCAGAATTTGTGAAAAACCGCAATGTTCTGAGTTCTCCAGGAAAGTGTATTCGTCCTTCAACACCCCCTCTCCACACGCACTTTCTTCAGTTAGATCTACACATTGTGCATGTCAAACTGCAGAACACCGTTTAGGAACCTCTATCTAGATATAGATTCCTAAACGGCGGCGCCAGCTTTAAAAAAACTTTGGCTTATTAAAAAATTATGCATCCTTCTTTAACACAATCTTTTCAAATTTTACTATTATAATTATTAAAAAAGTACTCACCTGTCTTGTGTTACTAATTTTCATATAAGCAACGCGCAATTTCTGCCAACGCTAATATAAATATTTCCTAACTATTATAGATGAATGCATCCAAAACGTTTGAGGGAATTTTGAATATAAGAAATGGCAAAAATGGTAATTTTGATGTTCTTGAATGGAATTACCAGAACGTAACACCATACTTTGACAGTTCTTGTGCAAAAGTATGTGGTTCAGCAGGAGAGCTATATTCTTTGAAATTATCAAAAGAATACCTGAAGATTTTCTACTCAATTGTATGTCGATATTTGCGGCTTGATTTTGAAGACGCGGTTATGGTGGATGGCGTTCTGGGATATAAATATTTAGTTGGAAAAGGAGTACTCGACAATGGTTGGTGTTATTATCAATAACAACAGTCAACTGTAATTTACTAAACACTGGTTGTATACTTTTAGGTACCCTCATACCAGAAAACAAATGCTTTTGTGGAGGAAACTGTATACCTTCAGGAATGATAAATGTCTCTTCATGCGTATTTGGGTTACCTGCATTTTTGTCTCTTCCCCACTTTCACAGTGCAGATCCTGTATATTTAAATGCCGTAGAAGGCCTACAACCTGAAAAGAGTAAACATGAAGCGTACGTTGTTATTGAACCTGTAAGTTATTAATTCTAACTAAATAATTCAAGTATTTTATATAAAATAATTTTTAGAACACTGGCATTCCTCTAGAACTAGTTGCAAGAATTCAAATGAATATTTTTGTGCATCCCATTGAGGCTATAAGGTAAACACCGTACCAACTAACTTTTAAATTAAACTTATACAGGCTGTTCATTTGAAAAGTTCCACCCGTAATATTAAGAGAACTAGAAGACATATTAAGATGCAGTTTATGGAAGCTTTTAGGTTTCAAGGGGGACACTTTTTCAGGTGTCGATGATGGACCCCCTCACCAGCCGCCAACACAACTTTAAAATTTTAAACGGCACCCTACCCCTTATCTTACATCAAATTAAAACCCTAGAAAAATGCAGTCTTTTGGCGCAAGAAAAATTAAAATCGGTTATTTGGTTCTAGCGTTATTATTAAAAAGTACTTTTAATATGTAAAAAATAAGAGCCAACCAAGAATTTAAACAAATGCGCCCCGTTACCATAAATTTTATAAATTATTTTAGTAACAAAATGCAAAGTATCTTCTTCAATACTACAGTAAATGTTTAAATTGTTGGCCGTTATATGTTTAACTAAGAGAGAAAAAAAGAGACTGCGTCCCTGGGTACAGCCTCACATGTTTTGTACTTGAAATCACACAATTTACTAAATGTTAACTTAGAGCAGCTTGTAAATATGCATGGAAGTTATTAAAAAAATATGTTAAACAAAGGCGAAGTCATTCAACTCTAACGCTTTAAATTTTAAATATCTATTGGCTGCGTCTTGTAAACTACAGTTCTTAAGTGTCCCCCACAAAGAAATCTTAATATCTGGAAATCTAGCTAGCCACTTGATTGCTCTTCTGCTGCAAATCCACTTATTAGGAAATTTATTATTTAACCAATGCTGGGCGTGTAATACGTAATGAGCATGGGCTCTATCTTGCTGACAGTGAAGAAGTCATCCAGTTGTAAGTTTCCATATTCGTCATGTTGGTTTTATAAAGCTTGTGAGATTAAAAGATCAACAGCATCTTGCTGCATATTCAAGTAAATATTCCAATTAAATTTCCTTCAATGAATCTACTTCTTCTCCTGCTTTCTATTCTATCCGGATGTTGGCAACCTTCTTGGTTATGATAACTTTGTTGACTGCTGCCCTGAAAATCTGAGTGGTAGTCATAGAAAACCAGGTTCTTAGGTTTTTGAGCTATGATATTCGTCTCCTTGCATATCTCATGATGTGTCCAAAGTACTAGAGCTTTCTTGTTTTTACTGTAGTTAAAACTTCCTTTTTTAACATTTTACGATAAAGTCACATCTCAAACGCTTCAATTTTTTTGAAAAAATAAAGAACCGCTGAGTATGTCCGTCTCTGAAAATATAAGAATTTACATCACTGCAGTAGCGGCAGTTTTGATTATTAACAATACTATTCAAAGAGACTGGGGATTTATCTTTAAGAGAGCTTGATCATTATTCACCATTTCACTTATTTCGTTGCAAAACTGCATTCTCCGATGAACGTCATCTTCATTTAACTCTTACTGGGTCTGCATTTTGTATGGATGAAATTTGTTAAATTTCATTACTTTGTAGGCCGAACCGAGTGGAATTTCAGTCAGAGCAGGATCCTGGCGTAATAAGCTAGTAGAAGTTGCTGAAAACTGTTCCAAAACTTCAAGTTGCACACCTTCGTTTAACACTTTAGATTATGCACCTGTCCGTTTCTTATTTCCAACAAACCCACTTTTCACAAAATTTCTCACAAGCTTTAAAACGTATGTGTGCAAGACATTTTTATCTGGGTGCCTTTGGTTGAAAGCAGCCCTGTTCTCTGGGCACATCGATTCAGGGCTCCGCAAATGAAAATTAATTCTACTCTTTTAGCTACATTGTAAATAACTACTGTGCCACTACAGAACTGGCAAACAATTACAAAGCTTTGTAGTCAAACTAAAAAAAATTGATTGAAATTTATGGTAAAGAGTTGCATTTGTTTGAATATTTGGCTCCCATTCTTTAAACAATAAAAATAGTTTCTTATTAATAAATCGAGAACTAATCAACCTATTTTAATTTTCTTTGCACCAAAATTACACTACATTTTTCTAGAGCTTCAATTTGATGTCACATAAGAGGTAGGATGCTATTTAATATTATAAAGTTGAGTAGGCTGTCGGTGAGGGGATAAAATTTGTCCCTCTTAACACCTAAAACACACCCACAAACCGCATCTCAATATCTTTTCTGATTCTCTTAATATTACGGATGGAAACGTTTCAAATGAACAACCTGTATAGTAGATTCAAGTAAGTCTAATAAAATGGGGCCTTGGTAGGCGAGTGGAGTAGGCGCTTGCAGCCAAGGTCACAGAGGCTTTTGGGAGTCTGTGGTTTATTTGGCCCGGTGTTCGAATCCGGGCAGTTTGTCAGCCCCTGGAAACCTCTTAGCATTGAATAGTTCAAAGTAGTTTTTATGGATTTTATTAAGGTAGTACGCACAATGGGCCCGAAAAGTGGCCTAAGTGCTGTAAGACCTTAAAATACAATACAAGTCTAATAAATAAAAACAAAATTTTTTTTCATCTGGAGAGACCCAGCATAGTTACTTTAAAATTAAGACGCTCGTCGGGCTTTTGTTCCGTTGAAAGTTGGTCACAAATCTATACCAAAAAAAATATTTTTTTACTTAGTGACGGATCTCCATTTCGGAGTTTCTTTTGTTATTGATTGCAACCTATGTACCATTCCAAATTAATTTTATTTGCATATCTCTTAACACAAGAATAGAGTGCATAATACACATCTAACAAATTATTTTTTTAAGTGTGTTCGAAGATGTTCCGGAATTGTTCTTTCCACTTATATGGATAGAACAGAGAGTTTCTTTACCTAATCAGCTAATGCCAGTGCTGATGTTTTATCTAAATGCTCCCTACATACTTACTGGAATAGCAAGCAGTTTGATAATTTTGGGGCCGTTACTTGCACTTGCACCGTTGTTAGTTTCCTGGTATAGGGAAATATGTAAACAGAAGAAATTTCTTCTATCAAAACCAGAAGCTGTTCCTCTTCAAATTTCACAACGAAACAGCAGTCTAAGCTAGTGCTAAGGCAGTTGGCTTGGTAGCGTGGATCCCCTGTTCGATGTTGGCACTAGAAAGATATTATCCTGGAATGGGGAGTCCAAGATGCCTAAGGCTTGAACTGCTGAACAGACATAATATAATCTTAGCTGTTGAGTCGCAGTGATGTACTAAGGTGGGGGTCCGGGAAGCGGCTGTCCCCTCACCCTTATAATTCAGCGCCCCTAAATAAAATATGCTTCACCTTAAACCCAAAAGCAATTAAGCATTGAAACGGTACTAAATACTAATGTAATTTACGTAATTTAATAAAAATGAAATAAAATTCAAAATAGCTATGTTCATGAAGATTGAAGACAATAAAAATATATTACAATTAGTGTATTTAGCAGTATTTTTAAATGCAATAGAATAAATGTTTCAGGACATTTTTAAATTTAGCTGTTAAATCTCTCTTTTAATTAGCAAACAGAGAAAGACGTAAATAAAGTATTACGACAATCAAATCTTTTTGTCTTGTTTATAAAAGATATATATAGACTCACAAATACAATACGTTCAGAAGTTTATGCAAAAATGTCCCTGACGCTGATGGTAATGACTTTCCAATACAAAATGCAAAGGATGTATTACCTTTTCATATATTCAAACAATTTAGAAAGTATGCATACTCCATTTTCTATAACTTTATATAAAATATTTTTAACGCTGTCAATTACTACTGTAAGAGCTGAAAAAACTTTGTGCGTAAGAAACGCATAAAAAATTATTTAAGGTTAACTATGGGACAAGACCTCTTGTCCTTTTCAAGTATCGATTCTAAATATGCAGCCGATATTAATTTTGCAAAAACTTAGATTTTTTTAAAAATGTCAAAGACAGAAAACTAAAATTAGTATAAGTTTTTGTATTATTTTATCTAAGAGTTTTTGTTTGTTTGTGATATGTTCAGAGTTTGTGATATCTTGCAGGTAGTTATATTTCCAATTTTATATTTTTAAGATTCTTTTTTTTGTTATACAATGAATCTTACTTTATTTTGGTTCATATTATGTTTAAAAAACATATTTGTTGTTTTATTTATTTGCATTTACACTTTTATGTGTTAGTCCACCTTGGTGCATTCTTTGGCTCTTGCCCACCTAACTCCTAAACGCTGGCTAGGTTACTGTTAACTCGTCCATAATTAGTAACAATTTCTATATTCTAACCACAAATGACATGTACATTCAGTTATGTAAAAAAAATAACGACTCCACATGACGTTTTTGTATGGAACAAAGATCACCGTTTTACTTTTTATTAAAAATTTATTGTCGTCAAAAAATATTTTTTGACGTCTGGAAGTAAATTTTTGCTGTCAAAATAACATTTATTTACGTCAAAAAATATTTTTTCTTCTAAAACCATAAATAAAATAACTTGTGTCAATTAATAATATTTGACGTCAGTATTTGTTTTTTTGACCTCAAAAAATCATTTTGGCCTAAATCCATCATTTTTTACGTCAAAGATTAGTTTATACAGTTTTTTTAATTTCTAACGTCATAAATTATTTAGCGACTTGAGGACTCAACTCAACCCCAAATGCAATTTTATTTTCCATAATTTAGAATAAAAGATAAGACGGCGTTCCATACTTTTGTAGCATAAGTAAGGAATTAAAATTTACTACTATATACACTAGCATAACCTGTGTGAACTAAATTAAAAATAATAAATATTTACACAAGCAAATTGGTATTAAAAGCATAATATTTACGATTTAACACGTTGGCACTCATGTCATATTTTACTAACGTACCTTATAATGCAAGAGATTACATGAACTTCTGCAATATCTTTAAAACAAATTTCAATTCAGGGGACAAAAGTACACCCCAGAACGCACACTAGTAAGGCTGCCTCCTAAAGGCCACAAAACTGAGTGTTTAGACTGGACTTAACCAATTAAAATACAATTTTGCATTTTATTTAGTCTAACTGACAATTTCCGGCAAATGCTGCCGTTAATTCTTCTAAATATTTTAATTATTGCAAAGGCTTAATTATATCTTGAAATGGTTCAAACTAGGGATGCAACGAATATTCGGTTTTTATCCGTTATCCGGCCTATCCGGCCGTTTCACCGAATATTCGGTTTGGCCGGATAATACGAAATATCCGGCCGGAGATTTTTCTTCAAGCAAAAGAGATTATGCATGCAAATTGATTTGAAAGTATAGACTAAAATAATAATTGAAAGTAAGAGAGCAAAAACCCCATAAGTCCAATATTTTGCAGATCTGCATAAAATTACTAAATTTATATTATTGAGATCATCATTTATGCGAGTTAAAAATTTGAAATGATTTCAAACAAGAATTATTTATTAAAACCACGAAGTAATATAAATCACATAATGAGGGTGCATGAATCACTTGTTGCTATGATATGCAGGTCTCAATTTTGCAGTACATGTGACAGAGAGATCCGAGACAAGGAACCTACAAAAAGCACTCGATCGTCAATCGTCAATATTTTATTTAAATGTCGATAAAAACCATATATATTAGGTTACGTCAGTTGATTTCTTGATGGTGTCGGATCTATCGGGACAGAACACGTTTTTGTTTTAACAATTGTTTCAGATCATTAATTCTTGTAATTACAATCAATTTCGTTGACCGATTTCCAATCTTAATTGCGAACAAAAAACAATATTAGAGGCAAATCAGCACATCCTTGAAATAGTACATTTAGTAGTTTCCTTGGGTGCTCTCTCTCCCGCTCTAAAACACTACAGAATAAGACCATAGGGTTTGTGCATTGCATACTCTTTAAGTATATATTATGCTCTGTGATTAAAACCTAAATTTTACTGCATTTAAGCTGAAACTACTTCGAAAGTAAAAACTATGCCGGATAATCCGGTATCCGGCTATCCGGCTGAGCAACCGGATACCGAATATCCGTTATCCGGCATTTTGACAAAGTACTGCTCGCTGCATCCCTAGTTCAAACGGTTTGAAGTATGAAAAGGTTCGGTTTTGAAACAAGCGCGGGAGGTAACGTTTTGTTAAAAATAGCTGTCGAGCTCCCGCCACTGGACCTTTCTCACATCTATTGAAATTTTTGAAATTTTTATTATATTTTAATACTTTTGAAGATTTTACGAAAATTCCAAAAACTTCTAAAGTTCTCAATATCTCAAATATATTTTATACCATGTTCAACAATATTTTTTATAAATGTTTGAAAATTTTGACTGCTATGAAATATTGTAAATTATTATGCATTTTTGAAATAACTTAAAAGTTTGAATATTTTGAAAATTTTAAAGTTCTGAACTTTAAAAATTATAAACTTTTGAAATATTGAACAAATTTTAAGAATAATTGAAATTTCTGAAAAAGTCAGATTAAGAAAACTTTTTGAAAATTTAAAATACTGAGATTAGAAAATTTGTATAGTCTTTTGCAAGGATTTTCTGTAGACGTACAGCACGTTGGCAAAGTTGTAACTTCCGATTAGTTAACGTAATTTCAACCATTAGTTTAATTTTATGATATGTACTTGTATATCCATCAGATAAATATTTATAGTAATTTTTGTTTCCTTATCACTTTATCAGTTATCACATGTAATGGTGAAGGTAAGGAATATTTTCATAAATTTTAGCTTAACAAAAAAGAACAATAGGAAACATTCGAACTTGCCGAACATTTTGCGCGAATATTTGTGACAAATTTTGTTAGGAATATTCGCGTTTCTTGCCAAACAACTGAAATTCTAAAATTCTATGACAAATCATTAAGCAACTTTTTATGGGAAAGAAGATAATTACTTACTGATGCTAAAAACGTTGGATATTCATATTTTTCAACAAAATTAAAGTTTTTTGTGCGAAATTATGAAACGATATTCCATTAGAGCATTATGATTTTGACCTACGGTTTTATTAGGAAAAACATAGAAATACTTACCTAAGCGGTTTATGTTGACATTTTTCGACACCACGCATTAGCAGTACATTGACAGGTAGTTTTGAAGATATTAAAGAAAATGTCCGAAATGGCGGTTGCACGACGATTGCAGTGCAATTTTGCGCTATAAAACGAACATTTTATATACAGATACTCATTGAACATAGAGTTTATTTCAGTTGCACATTAGGTGATAAGCTGTGAACTGTTATGTTTTTCAAAAAAGTACACACAATTTAATGGCTATGCTAAAGTAAAATTTTCCCGCGGCCATTGTCATGGCTATATAAAAATGTCGCAGTCACTATTTTCTGCGTTTTTGGGTGGCTAATTAATTCTTCGGTAAAAGCTTATACTGGGCAATATTTTCTCTTTACAAGTGTGTTAACATTCAGTTACAGCTTTAAATAATCCAAAAACGTCGAAATTAAGTGGACATAAATCAATGTTTTCCGAATGTCATAAGAAAATTTGTTTTTTTTTTTAATTTTTATATGTAATAATAACATAAAAACCTGTTTGATAAAATACGCGAAAATTCCCTTTAAGGTTCCACAAATTTCCATAAACTTGCATCACTAATCTGTAATCAGTAACCACATGTACATTTAATTTACGTAATAGCTTCTTCTTCCGCAGTTATTAAACCCATTATAACATTTGATAAGTAAAAGTGACATACATTCATATATATCAAAAGAACTAAAAATGTAAATCATTTCTCATTTTAATTACTTAATAAAAGCTTGCACTATTACGTCTTGCTTATAACATATAACGATTGTAGAATTACAAAATTGTTAGTAGCCTTACATGTATTACTTTAGTTGACAAAGTTGATGTGTTACTAATTCTTATTAAACAATAAAGTATTATTGACTTCTCTTTAAACTGCGTTATTAAACTATACTGCTTTAACATAAAGAGCCGATTAGAACATGTGAACCTGATCAATTATAAGAAGGTATATTCTTGGTAAAAAAATTGTGGCCAAAAATTTCTAGTTTTCCATCCTGTAGATGTGCAGCCTAAAACCAGTAGTTCAGATGTGCTGAACACATATTTTCTTAGTTAAGGTCACAAAAAAGCCATCTTATCAGAAGCATGCTTATGACAAGGTTTAATCATTAAAAAGTATTTAAATAAATTTGTTATATACTAAGTTAATAAGTGCTCATTATTATAGATTTGTTATGCAACACCATTATTGATTTATAAATTACCAAAAAGTAAAAAGTATGAACTTTTAAACTAATAGTTTTGTGGAATTTTGTACTTGACCTTAAAATACTGATAACATTGATCGGACAAATGTTAAAAATAAAGTGAAACACTCTTATTTTGCAAACCGTACTCGTCTATCATCTAAGTATCGCAAGCAAGTATTTATTTTTCATACAACGCTGTCAGTGCAACAAATACCAGTGTCCGTATTTACAATAAAACCCTGTTAAGTGTAAAAAATGTCTATACCACCTACAAAAAAAACACTACAAGAATCAAAAATACCTAAGGTAAGGTATGAATTTAGACTGAATTTAATTGTTTTTAAATTAAACATAACAACATAATGGTTCATTCATTATATTAGGGATAAATTCTAATTCATTTTTCTGGCAAAATAAGTAAAAATAACACAATAATATTGAATAATTAATCATTTATTCTGAGATTTTTTGCAGAAAAGAAATATGCACGTACCACCTTTTGGTTTTCTACAAAAAGCCAATTCTAAAGCATTTCTTGGAACTTTTGCTTTCAGTTTGGGAATAATTTTATTGTCCATAAACAGTTGGCTCTTGGAACTGATAATAGCATCAAATCTGGTGTTAAAACCAAATTCGGCAATTGCAGATGCGTGGAAGAAGATGCCTATTGCTTTACCAACAGATATTTATTTCTTCAACTGGACTAATCCCGAAAACTTTCAAGATAGCAACATAAAACCACGATTTGAAGAAGTCGGGCCGTATAAATTTATGCAAAATATGGAAAAAGTGAATGTGATTTGGAATGATAACAATAATACAGTGACTTATAATCAAATGCGCTACTGGCATTTTAGTGATACCTTTAAAAAATCAAATTTATCTGATAAAATCACTTCGATTAACGCTATTACATTGGTAAGTGATATTTGCAAATAATAATTATAACGTATGTTCAAATAAAAAGTACATAAGGGTTGGCCATGGAAAATTAAATTACTGTCTTTGCATGCTTTAGAATTTATTAACTGTCATCACTCTGTCAGTGTCACTACAAACGACAAATTTAACCTAAAAATTGTAAGTGATATTATGTTTTGTTTGTTTAAATTCTAAAGCATGCAAAGACAATAGTTTTATTTTCCATGACCAACCATTATGTATTTTTATTTCAACATATGGTATTGTAACTACATATTTTTCAGTATCAAATAATTTTTGTGTCAAATGCTAATTAAGATCAACAAATGAACGTCGCTTTTTTAATTTATTACATAAAACACCTTTTTTAATAAAACATTTTGTACATTTTTAAATTTTAAAGAAGAAAATTAAATTCCCAATGTAACACTTTAAATGCAGTAATAACATGAAGTGATTAATAAAAAAGTTATTAATAAATAATGTGATCGTGCAGTTTCGCTGATATTTTTATTTACAAATTTTAATTGTATTATTTAAAATTTATCAAGTATTTATGCTTGATTACTTATTTATTTGCGATGATCGGTGTCGGACCTACGTTGTGTTTTAATTATTTGCTCGTGGCTGATTTACCCTGTCTTTATCGAGGTTAAAAAGGATAAGATTTTAAGCTGATTTAAACAACAGTAAACCTTTTGAAGAATTTATTTATTCATGTGTTGAAAATATTGGTGTTATGAGTGCTAGAACCATTTATATAGAATTTGCCCGTTAGTTGTATCGAATATAGTTGCCAATCTAAATATTTACCCCAGTTTTACCCATACTGATACTTCTATTTGGGACTGTTTATAAATGTCGAGTATTTTGCAGTTTACGTAAGTAACTGGATGCTCTTCATAGGAACACCGTGTGCTATCACTCATTTGAACGCAATACTCTCAGCCTGATTAGATCTCGTCCTAATAGCGCCCTGGCCGTTACGCCTAATTCCCGAAGGACAATAGCGCCGCTTGCCAGCACGCCAGAGAACTTAACCCAATAACAGCGATTGATTACGTACAAATGTGTAACAACAACACGCGAAAAGAGCGTCTTGCCGCAACCAATGTGGAAATAGCGCCGCCACTCACTCAAATCGGCTTCCCTGCAATAGCGCCTCAGTTGCTACGCCTAATTCCCTCCTAAGAGGAACAATAGCGCCGCTTTTGATACGCCTAATCAGGTACACCGACAAGAATGAGCTACTACGCCTAAGCCTATTTGATTTTGGCAATGTGCCCCTCGTAGCCCCAAACCCAAGAAGATTATATTTTATTTTAAAGTTGCAAGTCCCAGACTTGTAATATTGTAATGGAATGTTAGCAACAATGCTTCCAAACTGACGTTAAGATTTCAGCGAACTGAGTGATCTTTGAGAAATCGAAGATTGATCCCTTCCCTTAGGGAACATACTCTTTTATTAAAATTCATGTCCATCCTCCAAGAGGTTGGACTTGTTTCTTTTTCCAATAAAATTACAGCCCCACTCTTTTTTAATTTTTGATTGGATAGAAGTATCAATAAAATTTTGTCTCACACTCTCAAGCTTTCTTGAACACTTGTGCTAATTGAAGCTGTCAAGTTTCCCCAATTTATGTTAATTACTACAACCCAATATTTACCCTAATCCCTAAAATGCGAGAGCGTGAAATTTTAAATATTAGATTGACCCCAATAATCCACACAACAGGCGGCAAACTCATTGACACGTGTTAACATGTGTTTTACAATATTTACATTTATGTACAAAAATGTGTGCAGCTGTTCTGAAACAACCACCTGCTTAAAATTAACTAAGCTAAATCACAGCAATTTAGCTAAGTCAAGTGATCACTGTTAATTAAAGTCTGTATTTGCTGCAAGAAATATAATATTCCTGTAAATAAATCAAAGTTATTAGACAAGTGCATTACGTTTTCGGGGAGCTCCCACTTTAAAGTATAAAACAATACAATTAAATCAAAATCAGATACAATTTATTTATTCTCGGGCAGCGCACCTTTACAATAATGAATAATGAAACTTTTATGGCTTTTGGTTATATAAGTTGTATCCTGATATCAATATCAAACTGCTTTATGGGTAGACTTAATCTCCTGTAAAACAAAATAAATAAACACGAAAAACTTTTTTATTATCCAATTTAAGTTACTACTACACCGAAGCTTATATATTCAGAATTTAGTTCAAAAACATTTCATTTAAAAATATCTGTTTTTCACAATACATCGAAAAGACGACGTTCAATTGTTTCTTTTTTGTCCTCGGCATCTTAATCAGCATAACAAGTTACAAACCAAATCTGTAGCTCTAATAATAAAAAAAAAGAACAATCGTACCGAAATCATTTGATACAGCTTATACATTCCAATGTAATTAATATTGTTATTGTAATGATAATGCATCTGGTGCACCCTGTATATTGACGTTACTATAGCGAAAACAAGTTAACAATATATTTAAAACCAACTCGCAAATCGACTATTCTTTTCGATTGGTATGAATGAGCGACAGGAAAAAAACTGTTCACGAAAGACTATTAGTGTTGTTAATCATTTTATGCAAATTTAATTACTGCCCTGCATTTGAAGACAGAAATAATATCGTATGTTCAAAAGGTTATCAAAATGTCTAAAATAAAACACAGAAAACGTCATATCAGTAATAGGTCATTTACATTAAATTAAAAAATTTAATGACGATCAAAAACACATATAACATATTCCTTACTAGATAAATGCATGTCTTTTTACTTTTGGAAGTATTGATTTATTAAACATTTTCGAAATCTAGATTTTAATGGAAATACACGTTTTAAGGCTCAAAAGAACCCAAAAAAAATAATTTTAAATGGATATCTGTCTGTGCGTGGCTGGGTGAGTGTGGATGTGTGAGTGGGTGTGTGGGTGGGTGGGTGTGGATGAGTGCAGGGTTTGTTGGTGTGTGGGTGTGTGTGTGTGTGTGACGCCAATAAAGGCGAAAGTACTGAACCGATTTTGATGCAATTTTAAATCAGGAGGTATATCAAAAATTGTAGTTCTAGTTTAGCTTTCCAAAAAAATCCGAACACCGGAAACGGAAGTTAGACATGTTCTTTAGTAGCGTTTTTTTTTAAATTAAATTTTGGAAAATTGAGCACGAGTATCGAGAGAAGAACTTAAGGCAAATTGAAAACTTTCTTACCGAACTCTCTAGCTTTAAAATGACGGCTGCTACAACTTTTTGAAAAACTCGATTGTAACGCCCATTTACTCACAAAGTAGTTGTCTGATCAACTTGTTTGGGAGCTCTTTGTGGGTAGTATACGCTGAACTAAAATTATTTTCAAAAATCCGAAAACGATCGCAATGACCTGCTTCAATATTTTGAAAATCTCCAATAAAAATATTTCTCAAAAACCGCCGGAAAACCTAAAAGTAAACTACGCCCTTCAATTAGCTCTAGTTAAAATATATATTTCTTATTCTTTGCGTATTTTTGATAACTCTTTAAATAAACCATTTATATCGATTTTTAGTCCGAGATCCGCTGTAGGGCGGGAGGCTCGTTCTTACTTATCTTATACGGTATGCGACATCATAGGGTTGCCTATGAAAACTGTTTTCTTAGAAACCTAACATACGGTGAAATAATAAAAGAGCTTAAGACAAATCGAAAACGTTTTTACCAAACTCTCTAGTTTCAAAATGGCAGCAGCTACAACTTTTGAATCTCGTCTTTAACGCACATTTACTCAAAAAATAGTTTGTTTGATCGGGATCAACTTGTTTGAGAGCCCTTTGTAGGTGGTATACGATGAAACAAAATTAATTTAGAAACTCTGAAAACGATCGCAATTTCACTTGTTTTCTTAGTAATCTAATAATCGGTAAACTGTACAACGTTATAATTATAAAAATCACGCTTTTGCAAATATGGCAAGTATTAATATCAAATATGGAAAAGTCCACTCAAAGTTAACAGCTTATTTGAAATCTCTATTGAGGGCCAGCGGGTGGTCTAGTGATTAGAATTCCAACCTCTAGAACTCCCAACGGCAGTAGGTTCGAATCCTCTGCTTGTCGGAAATTTTTCTGAACAAGTTAAATCCGGCGTGTGCATGGACGGCGTGTGTGGTGTGTAAGTTGGGTTGCATGTCTTTTCGGGGTGGGGCATGTTAGACCGGTGAATAGCGCTAAGTGCGCTGAGCCCGGGTAAGGGGTTGGGATGGGAATCATGGAATTGTGCTCACGCACAAACTTATGATTCTTAAAAAAAAATCTCTATCGGCAAAGGTGATTATGTGATGCTAATGTACCTCTTCATTCAAGAATTTCTGTTTTACTTAATTTTTTTGTCTTGTCTGTCTTTTTATTTCTTTTCTAGTATTATTAATTTTGACATTTGACTTTTATCTTTACTATAATACAGGATGTCCTGTAAAGTAATGGGGCAACGTTTAGGTATAGCATCCTAGGGTCAAACTAGACCGATTAAACTTAACAGGCCTTAATAGGAAGTGCTTCCTTAAGACGTTATAGGGACAATCGATATAGATATAGACAAAAAAGGTTATTTCAATTTTTAACAACACAAAAACTACTAATCAGATCGAGTTGAAATTCGATATGGTTATGTTTCATAGGTCTACAAACACAATGGTAAAACTTATTTTTTTTGTAGAGGACGCTAGTTACGTCACTTTGGCTTGATGTTTTGGCACATAACTTTTTGCTGTTATCTTTTTGAAGCTATTTAACATACTTTTAGATGAAGAATTTAATCTACGAAAAAAAGTATACTTGTTAAAAGTTGATAAAATGAGCCGTTTGTCGAGAAATACTATTTAAAGTTTCAATGCACATCATAAGTACAATTACACAATGCATTTTATCAAATAGGTATGTCTAATTTATCTAATAAAATAAAAAAGAAGTAAAATTTTAATAAACCACCAACATCACAGAACAACGACTTTAGTACTGTAATTTCCCTGTTCTTTTGTGTACTTAAACTGACACATACCTACTCGATAAAATGCATTGAGTGATTGGATTTTCTGATGTGCACTGAAACTTTACATAATATTTCTCGAAAACGATTTTATTTTATCGACTTTGGCCAAGTACACCTTGTTTTCGTAAAATTAAATTCTACATCCCAATTTATGGTCAAAAGCTCCAAACCGTTAACAGCAAAAAAATTATGTGATAAAATATTAAGCCAAAGTTGCGTAACTAACGCCCGCTACACATAGCAGAAAAAATAATTAACACCATCATGTGTTTGTAACCTAGTTTTTAGTCAAAAAGGAAATAAAATTTTTGTTTCTAAGGCCCTGTAACTTCGTAAGGGAGCACTTTCAACTAAAGCACGTTAAGTTTAACCAGTCTACTTTGATCCCAGGAAGCTGTACCGAAACGTTGTCCCATTACTTACGAGACACCCATATTGTAAGTGTAAATAAAGCATTTTCATGTTATAGGGAGCTTCGCATTATATGAGAAACTGGAATTACGTGGTAAAGCGAGCAGCCTCTGTTTTCTTGGCAACAGTTGCACCAGATTTGCATATTACTCGAACAGTAAATCAACTCTTATTTGATGGATATGATGACCTTATAGTAGATATTGCCCGCTATCTTCCATTTATAGCATCCCAAGTACCACGATTTGATAAATTTGGCTGGTTTCGCATGGTAAGTTACACTTAGCAAATTTACCTGCTGTACAAGTAAATTCGTTGACTTATCAATATAATTAAGAACTTTTTTCAAAAATGATACCTAACACAGCATCTTTAGTAAATTTTTGTTTAACCTCAGCACCATTACCGCATTAAAACAAGCTTTTAAAATGTACAATATAAATAATTTAATTTAAGATGAATGGATCGTCAACTTTTGAAGGAGTTTTCAACATGGCAAATGGTGTTGATGGAAATTTTGAAATTCGTAACTGGAATTACGACGACATAACACCCTACTTCGATGGGTCTTGTGCAAGAGTACACGGTTCGGGAGGTGAACTATATTCTTCCAAACCGTCTAAAGACTACATTGGGATTTTCTTATCGTATTTATGTAGATATTTGCGATTTGATTTTGAAGAAGAAGTTATCATCGATGGACTTCTAGGGTATAAGTATTCAATTGGACGTGGAGTATTAGATAATGGCAAGTACATAATAAAAACAATTATAATAACAATATAATAACAATTATAACAGGCATCATAACTCCTGAACGGATGGTCCAATTTTAATGAGCTTTAGAATGAAGTATATCAAAAATTTACCGACAAAAATAAGCTTTTCAAAAAACCGAAACTGGAAGCAGCTATTCGTCTTGTGTTTTGGTAGCGTTTTATTTGTAAACCGAATGTTTTAAATCTGAAAATGAATCTAATAGAAGACCTTATAGCTTTAAAATAGCAGCCGCTACGTTTTCTTTTGAAATGTTTGACTTTAACGCCTTATTAATCAAAAACGAGTAGGCAGACAGGAATCAAATGTGATACTGTAATATCCTAAGGAGACACAATGTTACTATGTACCAAAAACGTTTTAAAAACTCAACACTATAAAGTAAAGCATTTTTTTTAAATTATGGAAATCTTCACGTTATCTGTACGACGCACTAGCGTCTTCTTCTTCTTCTTAAAGTGCCGTATTCATTAATGAATGTTGGCAACGACTTCGGCAATGTTTTCTCGGTCTTTAGCTGCTCTAATCAATGCATGGGTACTCATATGTGTCCAGTCTCTGATATTTTTGAGCCAGGAACATCTTCTTCGTCCTCTTCCCCTTTTTCCATCAATATTCCCTTCCATGATGAGCTGTAAAACGTTGTATTTATCATTTCGGTACAGGTGTCCCAGGTATGCTGTTTTCCTTTTTCTTATAATTGTTAGCAGTTGCCTTTCTTTGTGCATTCTTCTCAGCACCTCTTCGTTTGTAATGCGTTCTGTCCACGATATGCGCAGCATTCTTCTGAATAACCAGAGTTCGAACGGGTTTAATCTCTTTTCCGTGTTGGTCTTGAGTGTCCAGGTCTCGACGCCATATAGTAACACTGAGTATATGTAACATTGCA
Source organism: Ctenicera cuprea (assembly GCA_958336395.1). NCBI lineage: Eukaryota > Metazoa > Arthropoda > Insecta > Coleoptera > Elateridae > Ctenicera > Ctenicera cuprea. Next base: position 23,428,170 of record OY284491.1, read on the forward strand.
CTAGCGCCTAGTCGGTCAAATTAACAACTGTTCCTGCACGGTCGGACTTACGCAGTTAGTATGCCTTCAATCAGTGACTGAATGTAATTGTGTCACCGTATTTCTTTCTTTAAAAATATAACTGTTCTTAGCCTAAACGTCGCGTAAACAGCAAAATGCAACAACACTATTAAAAAAAAGTATAAAATGAAAACCATTTTGGCCCCAATCGACCTCTGAACCATGTATGCAGTAAAACAAGCAGTACACCCGCATGCACCCAACATACAACCTTCGCCATGATTTTGTTTAATTTCAAAGTTGATTAAATGTGAATAAATGGTGTTAATGAATTGTAGGGACAAACTTCTAGGGCTTGCAAAACACAACAAAGCAAACAACTTTTGTTAATAAATGTGTGGTCAAAAGTGTTCCCTTTCAGGGATAGAACTTCTCAAAGATTCTTTAAGAAGCGCCTAAATGTAGGCAACTCAATTTACTACCTACTATTTGTTTCTATAACGACGGAAATTAATACAGGATAAATAAAGCCCTATTTCCCACTTTTCAAATTCAAATTAAATTTAAAATAAATTAATTAACAAAATGTTTCAAAACTAAGCTATAGAAAAAACCAAAATTACAAAGCAAAACTCAACTATTTGAAAAATTTACAATAACTAATTCAAAAATTAACAAAATTATAGTAAATGTTCAAAATGTCGCCCCCCCCCCCCCCCAGCTTCTACACACGAAGCACATCTACGAAGTAAATTCCTGCGCACCGCTCCACATATACCAGGAGTCTGTTGAACGTCTTCACATGCAGCAGAATACGCGCCGTAAGCTCTTCTGCAGTTTCAACTGGGGTAGCATACACTAACGTTTTAACATGACCCCACAAAAAGAAATCAGGTGGAGTCAAATCAACTACACTAAAGGCCTTGTGCGATGGATGATTCCTATTCGGAAAATGTTCTTGGTACAGGCGAGCAGCTTCGCGTGCGTTACCCCAAGCTGCTCCATACATGAACATCATGTCATGCTCTTCGGCAAAAGTATAATTCGCCATAACACAAAATTACGAAACACAGAACGCAATTAACGAAGAAAATAATTATCAAAAAAATCACTGAACGAAAAAAACGAATTATAAAAGGCACAGAAAGAAACGAATGCAAGAAAAGTCAAAAAATATCACAAAAATATCGAATTGTGTCAAAATTGACGTTATTTGAATGCATGTATGTCTAGATCGTTTTCTTTTTCAAAATTCCGTGTGACCTGTGCAAAAATAATTGAAAATGCAACTTAGGTTGCCTACTTTCAGGTACTTCTTAAAGAGGCTCTATTTTCTAAAGGAAACACTTTTGACCACACATTTATTAACAAAAGTTGTTCGATTTGTTGTGTTTCGCAAGCCCTAGAAGTTTGTCCCACAGTTCATTAACATCCTGTTTTTTTCTACTTCCTTGGTTGTCAAAACTACCTCAGTAGAGTTTTAATGTTTTTAATTTTCATTGTATTTTCAGGTACGCTCGTTCCAGGAAACGAATGTTACTGTGCTGGATATTGTATACCATCAGGAATGATCAATGTTTCCTCTTGTCGATATGGTTCGCCTACTTATGCATCTCTTCCTAATTTTTACAGTGCTGATGCTGTATATTTAAATGAAGTAGAAGGTTTACGCCCCATGAAAGATGCACACGAATCATACATCGTTCTCGAACCTGTAAGTAAATTAAAATAAAATAAAATCATCGCATCAACTAAACGTATATTCCAGAACACTGGCTTACCTCTCAAGGCAGTTGTAAGGCTTCAGTTGAATATTTTGGTACATCCTGTTGAAGGCATAGGGTGAGTTTTAAGTGCTATAAAATTTCAAAAACCGCTTCAAAATCAGTTTTTTTAACCTATGCTAAACATCCATATTATTTTAGCTTATACGAAAACGTGCGCAAGATTTTCTTTCCTCTTTTGTGGGTAGAACAAAAAGCTACTCTACCAGAAAACGCAATGCTGATGCTGAAAATGTTATTGAAATTTTCCTACATACTGATTGGAGTGGCAGTTGTACTGATGATCTGGGGCCTATGTCTCCTAATGTTTGCTGTCTTCAAACCTAACCTCATTTCCCTGTACAGAAAAACGTGCAAACAAAGACGTTGTATTACCTCAAAATTAGAAGTAGTGCCTCTTCAAAGTGATGCAAATAAGAGTGGCAGTAAGTTGGTTTTACAAAATAAAGAATGCACTTCATAGTTTTATGGTATGCTAGCTAAAGATATTAAATCCATATTGGACTTCTGCTAGTTTATAATGAAGTAGCATGTAAGTGGTTTCCAATTTATTATTGCATATCATCTTGCAGTAAAGCAGAATAAGAAAACTTGAAGGAGACAACTTGTTACGATGTAGCTTAGAGTTTGAACTTTATATTATTTTCCGAAATGTATTATTTTTAAAGCTTTTTGAAAGATATACTGAACTTTTAAGCACTTTTTTTAATACACCTGAGTAGTAAAACGTAAAGAAGTAACACAATACTTTTAAGCAAAAACAAGCGCAAAAGCATTGTAAATACCAAAGCAGGGAATCCAGTGTCAAATAAAATACTTCCAGTGCCTGATAATGTTACATGAATGCATATTTGATATTAGTATTGAAAATATTTATATAAAACAAACTTTTTGTATCAACTAAATGTATTTTTTTGTTAAAAATAAATGTTCCCTTTCTCTATTATTTTTTTTTTAATCAATGTTTTTCGTGTGACACTAATAAAATTGAATTCTTACGTTGTTGCCACCACGCAAATGCATTCACTACGAAACATCCATCATTAACTAGCCATCAAATCGTCATCAAAATGCTGATTACTAAGAAATATAAAATTATTCATGATTTGCACCGTTTGCACATTTTGTTTGAAATAAATGATGTTATTCAGATTTGTAGTAAACTTATAAGTAGTATAGTATAAGAACCTTTTTCATATACGAAATGTAACCGAAATACAGCCCGTTTTTTAAAGAGAAATTAATAAATAATTAATAGTACGTGTCTAGTAAATGATACAAATTATAATTGATTTCACCGGAACTAAGTACAAATTTCTAATTTTAATGGAAATGTGTAAACATATCTGTTTGTAACGCGAATTATCCAAAACATTTCTAGGCTATTACGCTGGTGCGTGATTTTATTAACGTAAACGCTTGTCCTACCTACCTCCCTAATTATGCTACGCGTACAAAATGTTAGGTTGTGGCAGCAATTACTAGAAAAGTGTTCTTTCTGGAATAAACATGCGAGTATCTTCACGACCCTCTTAATTTCATACTTGCATAATACTTTACATAGGTATTGAAGCAGAAGCATTTATTATCGATAAACACCAACTGTTTACTTTTTACCTTCCTCGCTAGAGGACAGTCTTGTTATCGTCAGGTTGGATTTGTAGCAAATGCGGTCATTCTGCATTTTTCGCTTTGGGGTTGCTGGCCGATATCTGCTAAAAGAAGTATATTTATGGCAAAAAACATTTTCCACCTGAACGCTTTGACTAACAAGCAAGTTTTGGGGCCTTGGAAGACCAAAATGTCAAAAATTATCAAAATTTCTAATAATATCAAACTTGAAAAACTTCAAAAATGATTGAAAATTATCAAAAATTTTAATTTATATAAATTTTCAAGTTAAAAACTTTTTAAATTCCCAAAAATTATGAAAATTTTGGTAATTCTAAAAATTTTATTTAGAACATTAAGAATTTTTGAAGATTGTTGATATCTGTAAAATTTACAGTTTTCAAAATTTCAAACCTTTTTAAAAATTAAAAAATAATTTCAAAATTTTTAAAACTAATAAGAAATTTCAATAATTTCAAAACTTGCAATTTATTTGTAAAATTTTAAATTTACAACCATTTTCGAAAATGGAAACTTTCAACATTTCAAAAATTGTCAACATTTCAAATATTTTCAAAAATTCAGAAATTTGAAAAGGTTTTACAATTTTTCAAAATATCTGAAAATTTTCGAATTAAAAATTATTTTCAGTTTTGTCAATTTCCAAAAATTGCAAAAGTTTTAAAACTTAACTGAAATAACTGTTAAGATGTTCTGTTTTTGTCGTATAAGCAATTACAGTTGCTAAAAAACTTTAATGGCGTCGACTTCAAAGAGGATACCATTAAAATTACTTAATTTGTTTTTAATTTATACAAAATATTTTGTGCGACCTATGGCAGTCTTAACAATACAAATTTTTGCCGGGAAAAAATTTCTGAATATTTCATGTCACATCAAATCCGTATAAATATATTGTGATTTCAAAAACATAAAAATTAACAAGGTGATTTACTTTCTATTAAAAAAGTAGGTATTATTAGTGCATTTATAATTTAATATACATCATATCTAAAGACACACGATTTTTTAACATTACAACCTATGATAAAAAAATGTTTGTTCACATGGTTCTTTTTAATTAATTTGTTTTGAGGTTTCTTATTACCATAAACATTTCTTATGTACATATTTGTTATCGTTGACCTATTTCTGTTGCTAATCCTATTCACTGAAGCAGTAGGGTATTGTTTTATTTCTCGCACTATCTCCTGTTTCTAGCTACATAATGTTATGTTTTAATATTAAACCACTTTAAATTTTTTGTACTAAACATCAGCTATCTGTAAAAAGTAATAGAAATATCGCAGACGCATTAATTGTATTTTTATAAACATTAGTAAAGAAAATTAAACTAAACTCAAAACTGTATCAAAATTTACCGTAGGCAACCAAACTTACAGCACGTCACCTAGAAAACAATATTGAAATAATGAAATGGTAATTTTAATATTAAAATTTGCATTAGTTTTAATGTTTTCTTTTTTCCTTAAACGACTGTAAGTTTGGTTGCCTACAATTAATATTTTTGAAAAATAAAATTCTTCAGCCCGTAGTTACATCCGGCATGGGTCACTTACGGCCCACAATGTTTCATTTAACCAACAATCCGCCCCGCGAAAACCGATTATTATGTTAAAATTATGGGAATAAACAATGACCGTAACAAATTATTTATTTCCTATTAATAACAAATTAAATTCGGACGCTGACGGAAGACTTTTCCCTACGATTTTAAGATTTTCGTGATCATGAAGTGGCATTCAATGTATTTTCTGCCATATTTATAGTCGATGTTCAAAAGGCTCCATTATTATTTCAGGTATGTCAAGAAAATTTGGACTTGAAAGCCAAATTTAACGACGTTTCATTAGGTAAAATATTTTCCCAAAGATACGTATTGAAATTTTGGAATATATGTCAGGAAAATAATGACTCAATTTGGTAGCAAATATCGTGTGAGCAATTTTTTTCGAAGATGAGTCATGGTAAACAAAAAAGGCAACATCAGTTAGAAAACACTTTGCGAGTATTAACAAATATTGACGATATTATTTAAAATTACTTTGTTGTTGAATATGTTTTTGTGCCCTTTTTGAATTTTTACGTTTGCAGATATATATTGATTTTATCGAAATTATTTTTGTTGGTTATATTTATTTAAAAAATCTTTTCAAAACAGTTAAGTCGTATTTATCCTTATTTACGACTCGCGATACATAAACGGATCTTTAGTTGGCCCCAGCTACTCAAAAGGTTGCCCATGCATGACCTAGATGAATGAATATGTCAAAGATAAGCAAAATCAAAACTCATTCATTGCGTTAAATTTTATTACATACAAATGAAAAGTCATCATAGAGTAAGTATCATAATTATTGCGCATACAGAAAATACTAACTTAAGGTGGCATACCGATCTATACGTTAAATTTTTAAAACAGGTGGCAATTGAAAAGTTATAACAATTTATCGACGTGAGAAACTGAGGCATTTGCATTACGACAAATAACGTTCTGGGGGACAGTTTTGAATCCTAATAAACTTTACTTTATCTACACATTTTTTGTAACTCCAAGTATGGAAATAATTTCAAAAATCTAAATTTATTCTAGTCATGACAAGTTTTTATGTTTAAAACAATACACGATGTAAAATGCACAATAAACTTTTAATATTAAAACAAGGGGAAACCACTGCATTACTCTCCCAAGTGAATTACTATGGCAGGACGAAATGAAGTTATGGCCCTCAGTCCTCGGCAGGCTTTAAATAACCAGAGGGTGGTAAGAATCCCCGAGTGCAACTTAAGAAATACAAAAATAAAAGTAGCGACATGGAATGTAAGAAGTCTGTATGAAGCAGGAAAATTAGATAATGCAATACAGGAAATGACAAGACTAGATATACAAATATTAGGCATGAGTGAGGTGAGGTGGACAGGATCCGGTAAATGTCGAAAGAACTGATATACAATGTACTACTCAGGGAATGATAATAACTACCACCGGAATGGAGTAGCAGTTTTCTTAAAAGCAGAAATTAATAAATTAGTGCTTAACTTTGGTCCAATCTCTGATAGAGTTATGATTCTACAAATGCAAAGAAGCCCATTAAACATCAATATAATCCAAGTGTACGCACCAACTTCACAGCACGATGAAAACGAAATAAAAGAATTCTATAAACAAATAAAGAATGTCATTAAACTAACAAAGAAGAAAGACATAAATATTATATTAGGCGACTTTAACGCCAAAATTGGTAAAGGTCAATTCGAAGATATTGTAGGCAACTATGGCCTAGGAGACAGAAATGAAAAGGGAGATACTTTACTACGGTTTTGTCAGGAAGAACAACTAATAATAACAAATACCTGGTACAAATTACCCTCAAGGAGATTATATACTTGGAAATCCCCCCAAGACAATAATCAAAACATAATTAGGAATCAAATTGACTACATCCTAATCAACAAACGCTTCAGAAGTAGTGTACAAAACGTTAAAACATACCCTGGAGCTGATATATCCTCAGATCATAATCCTGTGGTGGCGACAATACGATTAAAAATTAAAACAATCCCAAAGAATAAGCCAGCTAAGAAAATTAATATAAATGGAATAAAAGATCTAGCAACAAAACAACATATACAACATAAACTAAATGTTAAACTAGAAAATATTAAAACAAGACACCCAGCTACACAAAATCCTAATGATACAATCAACTTATGAAAATTGGTAGAAAACATCCTTATAGAAACTAGCAAAGATCTAGGAAATATAGAGAATACAAAGAAGAAAGAATGGACGACGAAAGAAATCCTAGATTTGATGAATCGACGCAGGATATATAAAAACAGAAACGACAGGAAATATAAAGAAATACACCAGCTGATACGAACAAAAATAAAACAAACAAAGGAAGAATGGATGATAGAAAAATGCAAAGAAATGAAAGAGCTACAGGTGAAACATGACGATTTCAACTTACACAAAAAATTAAAAGAAATTTTATATATTAAAAGAAGACAAGGATCAGGAATTCTGATTGACAACAATAATCAAATCGTAAGTGAAAAGGAATCAAAGTTGGTATTATAGAAAAACTATATTGAAGAATTATTTGAGGACGAGAGACAAGAACCTAACAGGTTTTGAGAACGACGAAGGTCCAGACATAATGAGAAGTGAAGTGGTGAAAGCTATAAAACAGCTAAAAATGGGACGAGCACCTGGACCGGATGGAATCCACTCCGAAATTTTAAAACTAACCGAGTATTCAAATATAGACATTTTGACGAATATATTTACTAATATATACAAATCAAGTAGAATACCAGAAGACTGGTTGAAATCTATACTCATTACTCTTACAAAGAAACTTAATGCAAAACCATGTAAAGAATTCAGATTAATAAGCTTGATGAATCACGTATTGAAGATTCTCCTAAAAATTATTCAGAACCGTATTTATAAAAAATGTCAAATACATTGAGCGATACGCAATTTGGTTTCCGGAACGGAATGGGAACTAGAGAACCCGTGTTCTGCTTACAGGTGTTAGCACAAAAATGTAGAGATCAACAAAAAGCCTGATTATATGCTTACGATTACGAGAAAGCATTCGACCGAATCCGCCACAGCACACTGATAGAATGTTTATACAGAATTGGACTAGATGGCAAAGATGTTAGACTTATCGAAAATTTATACTGGCATCAAAAAGCAGTCGTGAGAGTAGCTGACACAACCACTGATAGCATACCCATAAAACGAGGTGTGAGACAGGGGTGTATATTGTCCCCCGTGTTATTCAATGTATATTCGGAAACCATATTTCGAGAAACGCTAAACGAAATGGAAGAAGGAATTAAAGTCAATGGCGTAACGATCAACAACATCAGATTTGCAGATGACACAGCAATAATAGCTGACAACGCAGAGGACCTTCAACATCTCGTCAGCAGAGTGAATGAAAAAAAGCGAACAAATAAGATTAAAAATTAACACAGAAAAAACAAAGCTGTTAATAATAAGTAAAAGTCAACACAACGACATAAACATAAGAATAAATGACAAAAAAATAAAAAGGGTGGACAAGTTTTCCTACCTCGGATGCTGGATAAACGAACAACTAACTTCAGAAATTGATATAAAAACTAAAATCGAAAAAGCCAGAAGTGCATTTATAAAAATGAGGCCTCTATTATGTAATATAAACTTAAATCTACAGCTTCGATGGAGAATGGTAAAATGTTACATACTACCCTTAGTCCTAAACGGGGTTGAAGCATGGACTGTAAACGCTGCAATGATAAACAAACTGAATGCTTTTGAAATGTGGTTATACCAAAGACTGTTAAAAATATCATGGACATCACACACAACAAATGAAGAAGTGCTAAGGAGAATGCATAAACAACAAGAATTAATAAAAACGATAAAACAACGAAAAACAGCATATCTAGGCCACATACTGCGTAATAATAAATATAACGTTCCTCAACTAATCATGAAAGGGAAGATAGAGGGACGACGAGGTATAGGGAGAAGAAAAACATCATGGCTGAGGAATATACGACAATGGACTGGGATGAACGTCCAACAGGTCTTTACAACGGCTGAAAATAAAGAAGAATTTACTATAGTAATCGCCAACCTCTGATAGAGACGATACGAATAGAAGAGAAGATAAAAATTCCCAGAAAGTCACATATTACTACAGTTGAAGACAACAGATATAGAATGTGCAAAGTCACTCGAGGAATATTTGTCAGAACACCGTATGTACTGCATGGACTAAACACGTTGTTTACCTATAAACGAAAAACAAGCTTTTTGACATTTCCTTATTCGCTGCATTTTTGCGTAGTATGCGACCAGCAGACGATAGTATTAACCCATAAAGAACAAGAAAGAATAGCACCCGATTTTGCATTTCCCCCCGTAGTCTTCAGTTAACAAAATGTTAAAAAAAATGAAAGCAGTTTAGTTATTATGCACCACCTTCCTAAACTTCATTCGGTAAACAACTGGAACTCCGTCCCTTAACATTTTAACTTCTCATTAACATGATCTGATATTTTTAATGTTTTTCAGAATCAGTAATAATGTCTAAAAACTAACCAAAAACGTAATTATAACAAATTAATATTGTAATATACACACTTATTTGGTGTGAGTAGGTGCGTGCGTGCATGCGTGCGTGCTTTGGTACTTGGGTTGGTGTGTACATTGATATTATAGCGTAACGGTAGATCAAGCATCAGCTTTGTTTGAAGGCAACATGAGGATTACTTGTACTCGATATCCTATTGGACATTCGCCTAATCAAGACTATATTTGGCACGGGAAACTAATCGTACATAATCTTGTAGTCTTAGTTGTGTTTACCTTTTGAGATTGTCATTAAGTTGAATTCTTTATTGAAAATATTATTTTTACACTTTTTGCAAATTTTACAATTATGAAATCTTGTTTCTTATTCTTATGCAAGAACAAGCTTTTCCCGTTGAAACAGCTTTACCATCGTCTACACTATGTAAAACTCAGTGATTGGAACATTACTTTTTAAAAGTAATGCATTACAATTACTCATTATTTAGCCAAACAAAGAATGCATTCTCATTACTAATTACTTTACGTGGAAGGTAATGCATTACAATTACTAATTACCGAAAAAAGTAATGCATTATTTTAAACATTACTTTTGTCGTTATTAAATACTACTAATAATTACACCACACAAAACACAATAATTTAAAAAAAAATGTATTCTACATATTCCGTGTTTAAATTTAACAACAATTGCGTTTCAAAATTGTTATCTGCTAGAGCGTGACGTTTCGTTTTAAAAACGTCTGCTGCCACAAAAGCAAAAATTAATCAACATCCAATTAAGCTTTCCTAAAATGTTACAATACAGATATTTCACACTGTACAACATTGTACATATCAAATAAAGGTAATTGGCAAAATGTATGAGTATTAGGTATAGCTACAAATTTGGAATTAATAATAAGTAAATATCTGTAACATTCAAATAATAGGGTAGTTTTATACTAGGTACTTAGTACTTACCACAAGATGTTTTCTTAAATTAGACGATGCTAATATGTTGCACGAAAGTATTTTAATTTTTGGATCACGAACTAAGTACCTCGTTCTCAACTAAGTAACAAATTTCCTATGAAACCTTACTTAACATTCCTTCACTCATCGCTGTAGGTATTACACATTATTCTAGGAAAGTAAGGATTTTGTTGGTCCCAGGTTTATCCGGATTTGTCATGTCATGACTCATGAATGATATTCTGAATATCCTGATTATTTATTCTGTTGAATATGAAAGTAATGACAAAAGTAATGTATTTTTTCATCACATTACCAAAAAAAGGTAATGCATTCAAATTACTAATTACTTATCAATTAAATTAATGCATTACATTCCTTATTACCGAAAAAAGTAATTTAATTACAGTAATGCATTACTTGTAATTCATTACTTCCAACCACTGGTAAAACTTCTCCTTAATTTACCTAATATTGTTTACTTATAAGTACTTATCATTGACGATCCGTCACTGACATATTGTCATTTTTTTCTAAAATTTTTACAATTACCCAAAATTGTTACAATTTCCAAATTATTTCCAAAAATTTAAACTTTAAAAAATTTTCGAAATATCAAAATTTTTAGTTTTTTTGATAATTCAGAATTATTAACATTTTTCAAAATATCCAAAAATTAATAAAATTTTTGAAATTTCCCGAAATTTTTATATTTAAAAATTATTTTCAGTTTTGAAAATTTACAAAAATTGCAGTATCAAAAATTTTAATTATTCTTTTGTACCTAGTTTCGAAATTTGTCATATTTTGCAAAATTTTTTAGAAAAATTAGAAAATTAACAATATTAAACATTTTCGTAATTTAAAAGAATTGTGTAATGTAAAATGTTTCCAAAATTTTAAACATTTTCATAATAAAAAATTTTTCAAAAATTTTTCTAAAATGTCATTAAATGCGAGGAACGTCTCGTAACGGTTGCCCGGTAGCTTTTTAATCTTACCAATGATATGTAAACATGTCGTAATACTTATAAGGTTAAAATAAATAAATATTCATACATTTATTATCGAATCTTATTTTAGCAATGTAATCAAGATTCATAGAATTGCGACGTATTCGGTACAAAGTTGCTTGGACGAATATCGTGCTGAATTTTGAAAGCCGCCGTTGATTACATCCAACTACTCTAAATCAGTGGACAGTGTGAAAAACTGTTTCGTGAAACAAGAATTTTTACCAGAAAGGAAGGTAGCAGACGAATACCGAAACGTACTGCAGAAACCATCAATGCCACTAGACAAATAATAGAAAGTGAGTCCAAGATCTGCATTTGTTGCTTATCACAGCAAATAGATATTTTTGTGGAAACATATCGCACATAAGTAGTACGTAAAGATGTGCACTTGTATCCTTCTAGACTGGCAGTGCTTTAGAAATTGCAATTGCTGCCATTGATTCCTCACAAAGGCTGCAGTTTAGTAAATGGCTTCTAACTAGGGCTGGGAAAATTTATCGATATGTCGATAATATCGGTATTAGGTATCGATAACATCGATAATATCGATAATATCGAGTAACGATAGTTTTTAAAAAATTATCAATATATCGATAATATCGATATTATCGACATTGTCAATGTTATCGATATTATTGATAATCGATATTATCGATATGATGGATAATATCGATATATCGATAATTGTTTTAAAACTATCGCTACTCGATATTATCAATATTATCGATAATATCGATGATATCGATAATATCAATAATGTCGATAATATATATTGACAATATGTCGATAATATCGATAATATCGATAATTTCGATAACAATACCTACGTTAAAATTACTTTATTTATTTTTACATAAGTCATTATTTTATAGAAAATATTTTGTGCGGTCTAAGACATTCTTAACAATAAAATTATTTGCCACAAAAATAACACCTCGTAAACATTTCATGTCGTTAAAATAAAAAGAGTATCAGTGCATTTAAAATTAAATTTATATCTTATCTAAACATTAAACATTACAACCTAATAATTAAAAAATGTTTGTCTATAGGGTTCATTTTAATTAGATTATTTTAAGGTTTTTATTATCATAATTATTGTATAGGTATATTTTTTATTGTCGACATATTTTTGTTGTTAATAGAAATATTGCAGACTGTATTTTTATAAACATTATAAGATAACTAAAATCAAAACTCTATTCATTGGGTTAAATGTTATCACATAAAAATTAAAAATCATCGTACCATAATTAATGCTCATACAGAGAATAGTAGCTTCAGATAAAATTGCGTTCTATACTATAATTTTTTTAAATAGATGGTAATTGAAAAGTTATAAAAATGTATCGACGCAAAAAATTGAGGCATGTGCATTGTGAACAATAACTTTTTGGGTGCTGATAGTTGAAGAACTTTACTTTGTCTTCTCTACACATTTTTTTAAAACCCCTAGTATAAAAACGATTTCAAAAATCTAAAGCTATTCAAGTTATAACAATGTTTTATGTTTAAAAAAAACTCGATATAAAAAGTTAAATGTACAATAAACTTTTAGAATTGAAACATTCCTGATAAAAATTGCCACGAAGTTACATATAACTAAAGTTGAAGACAACAGATAAAGAATGTGAAAAGTCACTCGGGGAATATTTTTCAAACAGCGTATGTACCGCGTGGACTAGCACGTTGTTACCTATAAACAAAAAACAAAATATCTGGTATCTCTTTATTGCGTTTTTGCCTAATATAACATTCACACTTCCGCGCGTATACTTCAGTTATAACAAAATGTTTAAAAAAATTGAAAGCAATTAGTAAAACCTGACCTTTTTTTTTATTTAGGTAATATGCACCATCTGCCTAAACTTCAGTCAGATAATTAACTTTTAAACAAAAAAAAACCTACTTCAAATGAAAACACAAAAGTAACATAAGTTAACTAAAAAGCAAAAAATAAATGTTTTTTATACAACAATTTAATACTTATTTGTTGTTCCGTTTAATGTAATTACGAAATTATTGTTTATTATATAATTATTAATTGTTTTATAATTTTGAAGTCGGTGCCAAGTAAAACATAAAAATTCGAATCTAATTTGTTATTGTAGCAAGGTATATAATTTTTATGTTTTACTTGGCACCGACTTCAAAATTATAAAACAATTAATTATTATATAATAAACAATAATTTCTTTATTACATTAAACGGAACAACAAATAAGTATTAAATTGTTGTATAAAAAACATTTATTTTTTGCTTTTTAGTTAACTTATGTTACTTTTGTGTTTTTATTTGAAGTCGGTTTTCTTTTTTAGAATATAATTATTTTACAATTTTAAGTGATGGGTAGACCTAGTAAGGATGCTTCTCGAATGAGGAAACGACGGCTAGTTGAAATGGAAGATGAAAGACGGAAACGCTCAGAAAAAAATAGATTTTGAGAAGTTCCCTGGTGAATCTTCGAAGTTCAAGGTCCAATACCAATGAAATTGCAATGGAACCACCTTGGAACTATAGTGAACCCAACGCAAAAAATCATTAAAATCGGTTCATAAACAAAGAAGTTATGCCCGTATAAAAAAAAATATATTCAGACGAATTGAGAACCTCCTCCTTTTATTGAAGTCGGTTAAAAACTACTGGACTCCGTCTCTCAATATTTTACCTTCTCATTAACTTGATCTGAAATTTCAAATGTTTTTGAGAATCAATAATAATGAGTACCTAACTAACCTAAAAACTTCATTATAACAAATTTTAAAATATACACACTTATTTGGTGTGTGGGTGGGTGCATGCGTGTGTGCTTAGATACGTGGGCGGGTGCGTTCGTTCCCCTATATCTCCGGAACACCTTGGCCGATTTTTAGCAAATTTGGTATGAGGCCGTTTTTTAGTTCTTTGTTTTTTTAAGCGGAACTAGGAATAAGATATGTGTTTCGGTATTGATTTTTTTGTACAAATTTATTTTGAAATTTGGAGATAAGGCGTTGTAGTGCGTCTAAAAGCACATCAAATTGTTTTTTTCCTAATGCTTTACCTTCAAAACCAAGACCACTACAAATTTTTGTAAATGTTGTCTGTAATGCTAGATTACTGGAAAAAATGCAATCAGGATACTAATCACGCCAAACACCGATTAGCATTTTTCCGTTTCTACACCAGGAGTGCTACTGATTGCGTTAACCAGCTTGGAAAAACTGTGCACTACGTTCTCTACACAGTAAGCGTAACCACTAAGATATGCAACTCTAACTATATTGGACAAATATATGTTTTTTTTTTAAGTAAATCTCTTTGCCGGCGAGCGCAACATGCGATCGTGGGATCAGACACCATAACGGAAATGGCTATAACGTAATGTAACGGATATCCCGGCGCGGCCATCTTTCCCGGCAACCGACTATTCAATTCCTTAGCATCGGTCCGTCAGTACGCATATACGGTCGCGAAGTAGGTTGCACGCGTTTACGCAGGCCTAAGGAAAAATAAAGAATACTTCGTCGCCAGCACTTTCAAAGCTCTAGGTTGATAATTAGAAAACCTAACGACTTAAATTTTTTAAAACTTGTAGTCCATTAATTGCCATTTATTTTAGTATATAATTTATATAATTAAAATACAAAATTTTCTTCCAATATATCACTCTCGTCTACTTGCGCGTTTTTACAATTTTTGCATTAAAATCCCTGCAACATTTTACACCTTCTTTAACACAAACGCAATTATTGCTAGTGTAGGAGGCGTCTTTGCCGTAAAAAGCTAATAAATGTCTTAAGGTTTAAAGGGAAAAACTCTTTAAATGAGAACACGCGAAGAAGTTTCACTTAAAACTTACGTGTTCGGCACACATTTCTTTTTTTTTTAATTTTAATGGCGTATCCATCCAAGCTGCTAGCAGACCATTAAACTATTGAATTTCTGTATTTAAAAAACAAATGGAAATATATTGAGAGCTTTGGTTATCGGGTGATGTTTAAAAAAATGTAATTTTATGTTAATAAAAAATATATTTATAAAAATTGTGATGAAGAATACAAAACTTAATACTTAATAATGAGTACTATCACTACCAAGACTTACGACATGTGGTTGGTTGAGTTTATAATTTATTTGCTTTTCTTATTTTTGTTTTCTAAAGCGTCTCGTATTAAAAGTCCGATCTGCTTACATTGCTCTAGCACATCCATACAAACCTCTCACGTAGCATCGAGCAATAGAAGTAGGTTAGTCTTAAAATTTTCTTGTTTCAATAAAATTATTTACATCTGCGCAAATATTTGAAAATGACTGTACATTTTCAATACTTTTTACTTGTAGTCTTTGTATAGAGTCGAACATAAGCTACAATTTGTTTTTTACTAAATACCATAATTCCACTGTGGCGCCTTCTATGAATTTTTGAAAATCACAAAATGATACGTTCTTATTTCTTAAACGGAAAACAACAAATAACTTCTGCTTAAAAAGAATTATAATCGTCTTGACTAGTAGAAGCAAAATCAAACATTAGTTTTTATAAAATTTTATAGTTGATGGGGTTACACGTCCCCTTTCTCTAATTGTTTGGCTGGCGAATTTAGGTTTTGGTTGGGAATCGTAGAAAATGTTTACATTTACCACTATAGGCACAGTTTTGACGTCAGCCAATTAAACTTTTGACATTCTTAGGCATACATGCAACGGTTATTCCATAAAATTGCAATACTTAATACAAAAAAGTATCATACACATAACTTTTCCATTTTTTCAATTAAATTACTGTTCATCATCGAAATTGATTCCGATTGATTACCGAATCATTTCCTTGAGATTCAAGTTTTTACACCTGCATACCAAATAAAACTATAACCTTAAAAGTCAAGAACGGCAACATTCCAGCAAGCGATAGTATCCTGTAGCGGTAGTTTAATTTGACTCTTACTTGAAAACTTACACCGATTGCATAGAAATTGGTAACGTTGTAGTTTAAATTACAATTATAACTCTATTTTAACTGTGACAAGTGCATCAATTTCTACCAAGTTTTTAATAAATATTATAGAACCAGTATTGCGCAATTGTAAAAATGATATTAATTTTTCTAGACATAAAAAGACGTGAATCCATCTGCAAAGATTTTGAAATTACGGTACAGACATTATGTTACCATTTTAAACTAGGTAATACAATTTTTTTTGCATTTCAATAATTTACTTTTTATTAAAGTGCAGCACACGTACATATCCACGCACAGACAAAAATGGTTTATATTAAAAGTATCGAAAAGTAAAAGCACTCTGCGAGGAAGATCTCGTGACGTTGACCTGCCAGTTAGTTTATTTATTGGCGGAGTAAATGCTGCACATATTTATATATACAATCTTCTAGACCGACTAATACGTGGTAAACCCCTAGATTTTCTCTTTTCCCAAACATGTTTATTAATACATTTAAGTTCATACACTACACATTGTAATGTAATAATTGTCACAGCCTGCTACTGACTTGATACCAAAATACAACCTTCAATATTGCTAATGCCATTGGATTTATGTTTGTCTTTCCAATAAAGATTGCGTTGCTAAACACATACAAACGCAAAGGTTTTGTGTAAAGTAACACATTACCGCGATTGGGGAATGGAAATTTGCATTCTTCTACATATCATTTGATGTTAAAGCACACACATTTCATAGTTTTTCTTTATTTATGCCACATTTTAAAAATAATAACAATTAGTAGGTACCTACACACTTTTTATTATTTATTATGCTTTGTTGTTTTGAATTATTAGCAATATTCAAAGTAACATTATTAGCGTTATTAATGTTCTCGTTCATAGTCCTTTATCGGCGGCCTATTATTGCTATTAAAATTCATCACCGGCGTCAGAGGGTAGACCACTATGTTATTGAATTGCATCAAACCTTGAAGTTCTGCTATTTTCCTCAATAACCCACATTTACTTCTTAAAACAATATAAAACTTTAAAATAAATAAATAAAGAAAAAATAAAATAAAACAATAAAGTTGCTGCGTCACTAAAAAGTAAAACCTGTAGTAAACACCAGCATTATGTTTGAAGAGGACGCTAGGTTGTCGCTGGGTAAACTCGAAGGCATACTGTATCTATTTGTAACGGCCTTACTATTTATTTTTATATATTCTACTTAGGATTACGTACCCCTTGTGAATATGTTCTCAGCCTGCCCTATGGGGTGCTTAAAAAGGCATAGGACAGTGGTGGCCTAAAGCTCTACGTGAGCTCAGAAACACGGAAGTGCATGTACTTTCTCTCTAGGTAAGATTGTATTAGCACAATGATGGAAGAAGCTAACCTTTAAACTCGCTAACCCTCTAGAGGGTTCTCTGAGCTATATGCAACACAACCCACATCAAAGTATATTTGTAGTTGTCCGAAACCTTTCAACGGAAGCATGTCCATATTGCTTCGCCCAGGAATCGAACCTTGTGCGACTAGATGAGAGGCCAGCACCTACACCACTACACCCATCGCCCGATTTTTTTTACATTGCACGAATTATATCATATTATTGTAGTCTCAAATCAGTTGGATATTTGGGGTTTTACAAAGTAATTTCCCAAAGAGTTATGTACAACACAATTAATATACAATCAGTTATTTGCAATGGCTGTAAAGTAGCTAATCTAATAAACAAACCGTTGCCTGAAAGGAAAATTCTATCCTTGCTATTCTATAAAGTACACCAAATTTAAATTTTTCCATTGCCTCAGAAGGTGCCGATGCTGGTTTAATGAATTTAAATCTAAAATAAAATAAAAGCTATTCCAATTTTGAAACATATAAATTTTATAACAGGCTCGCAAATTTTTCACCATGAGCAGAGCTTAAACTCTGTAGTACCAAGTTTGGTACAAAAAGCGGTTTACTTTGAGTTCAAATAATATATATGGTGCACAAAGAAACTCAGGAACCTCGCCATCAAATATTTTATTTTTCATTTCATAAACGTGATGGTACGCCAAATATGCACTATAGTCCCCCATGCTCTACGCCAGCTTCATTTGGGTCTGTTTGTATCAACGAGCTGCAGGTTCTGCATCTGAAACGAATACTTTAAATTATACATGTTAAAACGTGGCAAATTATGTATCAAATTTATATGACAAAATATTGTCATTTGTAGTAATCTATTGGATTCTACAAAATATCCCGAAAAGAATTTCTATTATTTAAATACCCATCTTTATTGTTGTAACTAATGCGTTTGCTGCGTGCGTTACGCTTGTTTATCACAAATTTTAAGTTGAATGTAAGTGGAATCGGATTGTGCAACTTTCGGGAATCTTGCTCACCTTGTAGCAGGATCGGACCGAAAAAAATTACCTAATACAAACGTTAACACACTTAAAACGAGCGAACCCTACATTCCCCATTTTTTTAAATTAATTCTACCGTCACAATGAGCAATTGTGAAAAACGAAATTCACCATAAAGCAAAGAGGTATCGTAAAATTGCATACATCAAGCAAAAGTTTGGGGATAGCTATTAAATTATTAATTTTGTTTACATCCTTAAATTTACGTATAAAAAATCACTGGGTGCCCAAAAGTATGCAAATTTTAATATCGAAAAAGCTACTTTCACTGCAATTTGTTCAAATCAATTTAATGGCTACTCCGCCCCTGTGCAATCTCAGCACATCTCATTGATTATGTCGACATAAATCGCGCAACTTACGAGATTACATAACACCATATGTCTTGTTATAGGTCAACGTACACAAATTGTGTGTCGTACAAAGCTATAAACCCAAAACATCGACCTACCGTAGACAACGTACTTAAAAAAACATTCAACCTTGAATCTATGAATTTATAAATAATATAAGTCAGTCCTGTTCAGACCGCCGACGTAAATAGAAACAAAAAGTCCAAGAGCTAATTCCAACGCTATTTGTAAACGACGTACATAATTTGGACGAAAACTGACAAACAAATCGTCATAAAATTTAAACTTTGCGGCGGCGGTGCGGTACATAATGCCGTCCATCGTAACAAAGCAGTGTAAAATTTTATCAGTGCGGCCAGCGGAATACTTATCCGAAACTATCCAATCCAAACGAATTGCTCTTATCAGAAATAGTAAATAATCAACTCTTCAGTTATGCAAGCACATGCCCGAGAGGTCATGTAGATTAGTGATAACAGTTCGTTTCTACCAGACGAATGTAGCAAAATATCTTTAAGTACGACCCCATTGTATCACTTAAATTTAATTCCGTCCGCGACACTGCAGTGCGAATTAGTACTACTCGTTTTTCATTCCGTGCAGAGTGTTTGCCTGTGAGTTCCGCAACATCGCTGAATGAAATAAATGTAAGTACTGTATTCATAATTTACGTTACACTACGCTATCCCTACTACAAGTGAGAATAATAGGTAATTAAACTTGTTGCTTGAATTAAATGAAGACTGACAACTTGGAACGCGAACGAAATTGACTGACGTAGATGACTATTTTATTGAAGTAATATCAAACTAACAACTTGCCTTGAATTTATAAAAAAAAGGTTGAGAATTAAATTAACTCAAAACTGTTAATTTCCTACTAACAAGTTCATTTAAGTATATTACCTTGAACGTTTTGTGAGTAATATGTTTAAGTTACCATAACATTAAAAGTTGTATTGTTTATTATAAAAGTAATATTCTCAAAAATTTCAAACGATATTCGCCGTTACCAATTCAAATGCCGTTTAAAGTATTTAATATTTTTTTTAGGCAACACGTCATACAAAGTACATTGAAAAATAAATTTTAACATTCGTTATTAATTTTAATATTTATCATGAAACCGTATTGACTTGCAATTCTTCTTATCGCAGCAATTTAACCAATACAAATATTTTCAGTCGTTTAATTTTTTATTTAAGAATAATAAAAAGAAAATTTTTATCAACACTTTTCCATACTTGTGTGTTGATACACCTCAACATATCTGCTGTTCACTTTCCCATACTTCCAGTGCGAAAATGTATTGTGATTGTGAAAATATTAGGTTCGAAAATTTTGACGGAAATACCTGGTTTGCATCCCCAGAAAAACTTTTTTTTATTGCCTGTGTGCATGTGGGGTAGCTGCGTGTTAAGCAAAGTCTCGGGGACTAAATTTTATATACCTAAATAAAGCGAAAATTAGGAGGGAACGAGTTTTCTTATGATCCGGAACGGGAAACGGAAACTACATATGTTTTTTTGATATCATTTTTTGGAAACAGGAACGTTAAAATTTTAAGAACCGCATATGATAGAGCGCGTTAAGACAAATCCAAAGCCTTTTTCCGAATATACTAGCTTTCTAAAATAGCCCAACGCCATGCTATTCACAAGAATATTTAAAACCCAGGATATATGTAATA
Organism: Ctenicera cuprea; assembly: GCA_958336395.1. Lineage (NCBI taxonomy): Eukaryota > Metazoa > Arthropoda > Insecta > Coleoptera > Elateridae > Ctenicera > Ctenicera cuprea. Next base: position 23,449,046 of record OY284491.1, read on the forward strand.
AATAAAATTATGATCTTATTCTACTACGACTGATAAGCAATTTATCTTAAACAGAAATAATTTATCGTCGCCCGCTCAATAAATAAAGAGGCATGTTCTTCGATTTAAAAAAATCATAGAAGGCGTCACATAAACTAGCGCATTGAAATACCAACCAAATTGTAGCTCATTTTTAGTTCTATAAAACTACCAAATAAAAAAAATAGTGTGGGCAACCTTTCCGCACATTTTCTTTTAAAATGTCTAAACTTTGAAAATGTGTTCCCTTCGCAGTTTTCTGGGTTATAATAGTTAAAAGGTGTCCCCCTCCCCGCCATATTTTAGCTGAAGAAGTCAGTTTTTGGTACTATGGCGTTGTTTAATATCAAACGATATGTTTCAAAAATATCACAAATCGTTTTTTTTTCACAAAACTGCTACCACTATATAGGTGTAACAAGTATCTAATCTTAGTTAGTAGCACACGCTAGTAGTTAACTCTTAGACTACATTTTATACCTATATTTATATCATATCAAATATTTTTGGAAACAAAAGCATGGGAAAGCCAGACGAAGTGCTTCATCAATTTTCTGTATTAAATTTTAAATTTGACCTTGATTTCTTTCAAATCATGAAAGATAAAAATATGCAGAATTTTCCTTCTAATCCAAATCTTCTAGACGCTATTAATCTATTGGATACACTTACAGGGAGTGCCCGTAATCAATTTAAAGCACTTGACGTTATTATGTCAAGAAGTGTACCTACGTAGTTATAAAAAATATTTTTAGGCTCTGCAACCTAGTTTGCAAAATGGAAGAAACTTTACTTAGAATATTAATTTCATATTTTAAAAGTATTTGATATATAATCCCCTATACAGCGTGTCCGTTTTCACGACGGTGACGAACGAGGACGGTTAAATTGCGACAAAGTGCAAAATGTTATGCTCATCAATAATATGAAATTATAAAAATTAGAGCTATTTAAATTGTTCGATCTTTTTGTTTTAAACTTATTTGTTTATTTTATGTATTTCTCTCTAACGCATTGGTAGAACACTTTTATATCATCAATCTGATTTTTTATCAGATTTAATATGATTGCTACCATTATTAATTTTTAACTGACATTAGTTTTTTTACGACGTTGTAAATAATGATTCTATTTAGATTTTGTTATTCTGATTTCGACGATGCATGTTGTTAGAATTTAGAACATTATTATTAAAAAATTTAAAAATGTGCTAACGTGCCATGAAAAGACCACGTTATTTTAACATTGAAAATATTTATGGTAGGCCATCAAATTTCTAATTTAAAAATATCTTATACAAAAAAAACGAACATTCTGTACTTTTTTACTTACTGAATATTCAATGTGATTTTATATTGTAAATATTAAATCATTCAGATTACCAGGAAAATTGGTTTTGTAAAAAACCAATCACTACGTCGCATTTGCAATTTTAGCAGCGCCAGCGCGAGCGTATACAGAACTTTAACCCGATTATTTTTAACGTAATAGTTATTTGCGTACCTAGACATTGATGATTAAGTCGTAGCCGAGACCAGCAACCATACGAGAGCCGCAACGACGCTGTTAGCTCGGCGGCGGCAAACGTCAACTTTCTGTTCTCAACTGACAGTTGCAAAAAACTACTTTCAATTATGGTCATAGAAAACTCTTTTACCGCGGTAACATTCAACCAAACTACTAATTTGTTTTATTTGATGCATTTAAAAATAAAATTAATGTATAGAAAGTATTAGCGAATCCTACGGTAATTATCGCGTATGTATTGGTTGAAAAATGCGTTTCTTTTTGTCCACATTTCCACAAACAAATTTAATGTTTAAGCGTAAACGAAACAAAACGAAAATACGAAAACTCGATAATCTCACTAGTCGCTCGCAAGCCTCAATAATAATCGGGATAAATTACTTGAACTTCCACCATACTCATATTTTTTTTCCTTAATAATTCACTGGTGGTATTAACTGTTCAGAAAATTAGAAGGTCGAGGTGCATTTGCACAGAAAATTATATTTTGACGAATTATCTATGTGGCACAAACTATAACGATTTTGTCGCTGGTAGCATGATTTTGCCATAAAGGCAGGATTTTAACAATTTTAAGTTTTCAGACGGTTAATTGTTGCATACGAAATAGTACATACGATGAAATAGCACAAAAGTTACATTACGCATTACTTGTAGAGATATCATTTCATCATTTATCAGCGATGAAAATGTATTTATTTGTAAACAACTAATAAGCTACAGCCAAAAACACAGAAGGTTGGTATAGACAAAATTTGTTCATTTTTTTTGTTTTTTTTTGTTCTTATTCGTGTACTTTTGCATATTAAGTTATAGGTACTGTTTTGTAACTTTAATGTGGGTGTGCGCATCTTGGGCGATACATCATATAAAATTTTTACTCATGTACGGAAATGATAAATGCTTAAAAAAGCAAAAACAAGCAAAGATTGTTTCTATAGGCACACTTTTATTTGATTTATAGTAATTTATTAGTAGTTTGCAAATAAATAAACGTCAATCGTTGATACCTCGAGCACGAAGTCTTTTATATCAGAAATACAACTTTTGGATCACAGAATCATCACCCTGTTAAGTATTTGGTATGCAATTAGGGAACATCTTGTATAACTTATGATCCCGAGTTTGAGTGGATTGTTCACGAGTGTTAAACTAAGACAATGTTAAATTAATTAAATAATTAACTAGCACGAGTTAACTTCTAACCCAAGATTATCACAAGAAAATTATGTTTACGTGTTAGTTGCAATGATTATACCATATAACAAACTATTACTAACGATGAATTTTATTTATTTTCAACTAAGGCAAAATTCATCTTAAGTGATCGTTATTTCTCGCGTGTTGTATCGCGGTTACTATCTTAACTTGTGGTCTTACCACTAGTGGTTTTTCACCATGAAAATGATTCGATTGGTTGTTGGCACAAACATTGAGCACTCTAATTGGCTAAGTAGATGGTGTGTGATATAACCACCGGAAACGCGATTTTATCACTGTAAGCGGAATTTTACAGTTTTATATCACATCGACAATTTTAATCGGCAATACGCCGCCGTCTTAATCGGTTCCTTTGTTAATTGCGACGTTTTGCGATTCTCTGAAAATTCAAATCTAAAAGGTGAAAGAAGTAATCGTATTTAGTATTTTTTTACGCTATTGCTTCATAACTTTTTAAGCAGCTTAGATCCCATTATGCGCATTTTTTTGAAAATATGAAAATTATTTTTCATAACCCATTTTGACACGCTTAAGTAGAATAATACAAAAAACACAAAACCTTGGTTCGCGTGTATGATCGATTTTGCAATGTTCCAAAGTTTTTTTGTTATAAATAACTAAATAGACACAACTTTGATAATAATGTGCAAAAGTTAGATTCGATAATCATATATCAGATCTTTTCATGTATTTCATGTGTATTCACTTTTAGTTTCGATTATAAATAGCATGTAGTGTAGTTTACTAGTTACTCTTTACCTGTAATTTACTAATCTAACGGTTAAAAATGTGCTGTAGTTATGTTTATATTTAGCTGTTTAACTATACACATACAAATGACACATATAGGTAAATTATAGACGCATTCTTTTCTATAAATTAATGAGACCTGTTATGACTTATCATCAAGCCTATTGTCTATCTAAGTATTGTTATTAACAAGGCACCTATTTTATGCAAATCCATATTTGATATGCCAATAAAATGCTTCTGTTTGTATCCATATCTAATAAAATGCAATTAAATGACACCAATTGTAATTTGCATATTTATCATGTTTTGGGGTTTTGGAGCACATTTTTAGAATAAATCCATATTTAGATATATTTTTTCATATTCGTCAGAAAACGTTAAATTTTAAAATATAAATCAGGAAGAAAATTAGAAATACATTAGGATTTTTAATAAGTGCGTGCTTTTACTAGGTATTCTTGAGCGGATGTCCCGGATTATACCAGATAGAATGTTATTTCCAAGTTTTAGACTTTTTACAGTCATTTCTAAGAATTGTGCAATTGCGACACTACTTGTAAGTAGCAAATGATACATTCATTCTGTTTTTCGTGCCTACCACTTTGTAAGAAAAGCAAAAGTCTATACAAAAAAAATGCCGAAAGACAGCAGTTTGTCTTTATTATGGATAAAAGGTTTTCTGGAACTGGAGGGGGGGGGGGGCGCTACAGAAAAATAAAATATTTTGCAAAGTCTGCAGCAAGACGGTAAGCAATCTTTGATTTTTTTAAATGTTAAAATTTATTGAACATGCATGTAGGCCCGCCCGAAGTAAGAAATAATTTTGGTCGTTCTAGATTTCATGCGATAAAAAGTTCCAAGTGAATCAACATATTAAAACTGCTTTACATCAAGGCAAATTTTAAAAATCTCGGAACCTGCAAATGCCGATAAGCGAGTTCATTGCTGGAATTTCTAAATTAAACCAAAAAGAAGAATTTAATTTCGATTTATGCAATGCTTTAGTGAGTGCTAACATACCACTAACAAAATTAAACAATAATAATTTTAGAACAATATACTGGTAAGCACTCTTAGAAAAAATTATATCAACGAAATGTATATAACAACACGTAAAATTCGCGAAATTATAGGAACCAACTATATTTACTTTTCTGTGGATAAAACTACGAATAAATGTGGACGTTATATAGCAAATTTAATAAAAGGGGTTTTAAATATAGACATACCTAGCACATCTTATCTTATTAACACGAAAGAACTAGATGAAAGTAACAGTGTCACTATTTCAAGATTCGTAAATCAAGGTACCACCAAGTTTTTTCAGCGCAAACAGTTCCTACAGACAAAATCATAATAAAAATCAAATATAAATATTTTATATCTAAATTTAATCTAAACAACATGGTGTAAATAGAGTTTCAGAAGAAATTAGAAATCAGTTTCCCATTGTAAACAATTTAATATCTCTAGTAAAAAAATATTCGTAAAAACGCCCCTAAGGATGCAGTCATTTAAAAAAATCGAAATATTCCACTGCCTTCTAAATTGGTTGGCTGCTGCTCTTTATAATTTAAATAAATTTGAAAATATTAAAAAAATTATTTTAAATTTTGAAGATTCTTCAAGTTGTATTATAGATTTAAAAACTGTAATAAAAAATCTCAACTTGCTAAACAATTAGCATTTATTAAAGTCAATTGTAGTTTTGTGAGCACTCTCAATCAATTACAAAAGAAAGAAGTTTTGCTATCCGATTCAGTAGAACTTATAAAAACGTTTGAAACATCAATCCATCAAGTTAAATACAATATTGGAAAACTGTATCGAAGAAACAAACAGACGTATTAAATAAAAATGGAGATTTCAAAACTTTTGTGAAGACGAATGAGGTTCTAACCGGCAACTTCAATGATAATCACATGCAACTAGACCTAGATATTATTACTAATTTTAAAAATGCGCGATCACTCAGTTGCCGTTGAAAAGAGCTTTTCCGCTTATAAAAACATACTGTCTAATGAAAGGCAGTCGTTTCATGTTGAAAATCTTAAAAAACATATTGTAATGCATTGCCATAATGCTAGAAAGTATTAAGATTAGGTATAAGTTTAAATTGTTATACTATACTAATGCTAGTTTTTCAAAATAATCTTTTTTAAATAATTTCAAGTGTTAGCGGCGACTGACTTGTAACTGAACGTTGTAATGTAATGTAACACGAGCATTCGCTAGTCAGTGCCGGTTAACGAGCGACGAGCGGGGCCGCTCAAGTCGAGCAATCGTGCTCCACTTGGCTGTCGGTTTCTAGACGAATCCTTTTGATTGTTACATTACAAGTCAGTACAGGTCGCAACTTGTTCGTTCTGAGCACAGTAAATTCAGCATCTATCCAGTAGTTGATATAGCACCAAACTGCAAACACCTATTATTTTGTGCATTGTGAATTTTATTTTTATAAACAATGGAGTGGTCGCAAGAAAAATTATGGTTTTTATTGATCTGTATCGGAATAAACCAATATTATGGGATCCCCAGGACCCACAGCACTACAATAAATTAAAAAAAAACATGATGCTTGGCAGCAACTGGCCGACGAGCTAGAAACAACCATAGAAGAGTGCAAACGAAAAATTACAAGTTTGCTGGCTTCTCTCAGAAGAGAGAAGTCAAAAGTATGTAAAAGCAAAATCACAGGAAAAGGTAAGTCATTTTTACTCCAAAATATACTCAAGTGTTCATTAATTGTAAATTTTAGAATTTTTATTGACATATGAATTCAAATAAGTAACAAATTTGTGTTTAAATTACAGGAGCCGCAAAAGTATATAAAAGTACTTGGTTCGCATATAAAGCTTTGGCTTTTGTGTTGGATCGGGACAAGCCATGACCAACTATGAAGACTGTAAGTAATTTCAGCATAATGTTCTTGCCAAGTTAGCGATCCCTCCTCTATACAAAACTGTGCAATTTCATCACGAATTTCTTTCACTGCAAGGCTAGTTCTTCTAGGTTGATTTGTCAGAGGTAAAAGCGACGTCGTCGGTTCGGATTCGTTTCTCCAAAGCCCTGGTCTTAAGTTTCCTTATATTTCTTCATCGAAACTTCCTGGAGGAGTGTATAAGTTTGCAGATTCCTGGTTTCTTCTTAAAAAATTATGTAGATGTGTTATAACAATGACCACGGAAGTAGCATTATCAGGTTCCATTAACATAGGCTTTCTTAACACTCGAAAAACTGACGATAGTATGCCAAAAGCGTTTTCAACCACTCTTCTAGCTCTACACAATTTGTAGTTAAATATTCTCTGTCTGGTTCCTCTGTTGTGCAGTCCTGAATACACTTTCATTATATTTTCAGAAAGAGAGAATGCTTCGTCAGCCACAATGTAATAAGGTGTTAGTGATCTTCCTGTTGACAATGGGGCTGGTTCCGGTATATTCAAAGTCTTGTTTTCCATTCCTCTGTGTAATGCACAGCCTTTAAATACTCCGCCATCCGATATTCTTCCTTGACATCCGATATTGACATAAACAAAGTTGTATTGTGAATCGACTAAAGCTAGTAGAACAATACTAAAAAAGTTTTTATAGTTGTAAAACTCACTTCCACTACAAATAGGAGCTTGTAAAACAACATGCTTTCCATCGAGTGCTCCAAGACAATGTGGAAAATTCCATTGGCTATAGAACATATCTGCAGTTTTGATCCATTCTTCTCTTGATGCTGGTATCTGTAATTAAAAATATGATTGTTTTTTTCAGATCGAGACTAATAATGAAGTGGACAAAAATGCGGTAGAAGCAGTAGGAGGGACTACAAACACACCAGATGAAATCGGTGACACAGCCAGAAATGCAAACGCGTCCAATGATGATAAATCCCGTCCACCTCGTAGCAAGAAGGCAAAAAGGTCAGCCGAAGAAATGATGGAATCGGCGTATAGCATTTTAAGAAAAGCTTCCCAAAAACCCGAGACTACAACACAGCCAGCCATTAGCGAATGTGAAAGTTTTGGGTTATTTGTTAGCAATAAGTTGAAAAACTACACACGTTCGACGCGCAACATTGTTCAACATCACTTTTCAAATATTTTATTTAATGCTGATCAGGGCCGCTACGATAGTGTTTGCGATAGCATGGACGCAACGGTTATGGACAATCACATACACTTCCCTCCAACAGCTCTTCATCTACATATCCACCTACACCTTCTCCACAACCATCGATGCAAAGCCTAGAAGGAAATGAAGGATACAACCATAGATACCTCTCCGGCACCCACGAACAATCAGCAGGATATATGATAGCATCTGCAATTTCACGTCCACCTCGTTCATATACCTCGACACCTTTACTTTCACCACAAACCTCGTCGCAAGATGCACACACCCAGGAGGAACATGTTGACGATTTTTCGGATTTAATCAATTAATTATATCGACACATAAGTTTACATATACATTTCAATAAAATGTTTTACCTTTATGTTTTGTTTTAATTCCGCTGCAATAGCTTCACTGACTTCTTTGACTATTAATCTTATTCGCTGTCTTGATATTTTAAAAAGGAATTGTAAACTGGTGAAGGAGTCTCCGGAAGCGTAAAAACGCAATGTAACTGCCAATCTTTCCGTTACTGTTATAGCTTTTCTAAAAGTAGTATCTTGTTTCACAATTCTTGGTGCAATTAAATTAAGTAGATACTCAAAATCCGTGGAAGACATTCGAACGAAGTTTTTGTACTGTCCACTAATTTCTTGGTTTTTTAGGATACTCGTTAATGTCGCGCCACCATTAACATTTCTGCCTCTAAATAAGTTTGTCTGCCACCACCGTTTTTTGTTTTTTTTTCTGTAAGTAGCAATATCCCATTATAATGAACGCAGCACTAGCCACTTCTAGGTCCGACATTTCTGAACCGACTGATAAAATGGAGCACAGTTGAGCCAAGCATTCAAAATGAGCATTCGCGGCGGTAAATAAAGGAAGTTTGTAATGTAATGTTCGTTACGAGCATTACATTACAAAGATCAGCTCTAGTCAGTCGCCCCCTAATATTATGTTTAAAGACCGGACTTTTAGTCGCAGAAGAGCAAAAAATTTCGTGAAAATTCAATAAGTAAACAAAAACCATGGGCGTGGCTCAAATCCATTAAGTTATACGTGAAACGTATTGGACAAGAAAACTAATTTTTCGGATAAGAATTTAGAAAAAGTTGTTGTGTACTGCAATTCTTAAAATTTTTATTCAACGGTGGTTTTCCGTTCTTTATGAATGTTGATAGCCCAATCAGTTTTTTCGTAGAACTTTCTCGTTGTACTTATGAATTCTATTTTCATTAATTTGTGGTTGCTATATTATTATATTTTTGCAGTTTCATAAAATTGTTTAGTAAAGTACTTTTAAAATGCATGACTATTTATATTCTACGCGTATGAACCCGGTTATATTTAATTTTATTATTACATAAGCTTTAATTCCAGTTGGCCAAATAAAGAATAACTACCTGCACAAGCTAGATTAAAGTCAAACATACCATTGTAAGCTCGTAAATAATTCGTTTAAAAGTTTAGGTATGCGCCAACTATACATTTTAAGAAATAATGCAAAAATTGCTTAACAATTGATTGCCTGATAATTTAAATACTGGCAAAACACTAGACTAGAAATCTGGACTATAGTTATGTTGTAAGGCTCTCCACGTGCGCTTCTTTTTTAATAAAAAAATTTAAAAATCTTTTCTATACTAATTTCACTTGCATGTTTTGTATACAATCCTTGCAAATTGTGCATATAATGGTGCATATTTTGTATACATTTGGTGCATACTCGGTAGTTTTTTTGTGCATATAAATACGCGCCTTGGTTATTAAACAACACAATTTTGACATTTATTGCACGAAGCATAATGGAACATCAGCTATTTTTTTTCTATATCGAGAGTTTGAAACAGCATCTCTAATTTACTGTACATATACTTTAAGTACTCATTAGTTAAGTACATAATTTGTTGACTTGTAAATATAATACGTATAATGTCCTTAACCTTTTAACCTTACCGCTCATTTACTGACGTCAATGACATTCTTCTACGATCCATATTTAAGGCAATTGTAAAGTTTGAATATTTAGAAAACAATATTTTAATACGCAATTATAAAAATTAAAATTATTACAGCAATCTTAAGGAAGTAGTTCTAATTATATGTTTGGTTGATCTTTGTAATTTAAAAAATATAATAAATATTCGCTCTAAAATCATCACTTTCTCACCAATTGCAATAAGATGCTAATAAATATTTAAAAAATTCAAAATGTATTACTTTTGTATTCAATAAAAAGGTAGTTGAATCGCTCAATGCAAACAGTGGACATGGACATGTCTACTTGAGTAAGTTTTATAAAAACTAAAAAAAATGATGATTCTAATTAAGACGCTTACCAGATATACCAGAATAATAGCTTCGCTTAATAAATAATACAGTATACTTAAGGTGACTGCTGCGATTTTCTGAAATTGTGCCGCTTTCGTGTTCAAAACTTTTCCTCATTTTTATTTATGTTAAATTAGCTCGCTAGTGTTTTACACATATAGAATCAGATTCACATGATCGTCAGCAAAGGCATGAGCTTGCATCGGATTATACTGATACCAAAACACTTTTTAACGTATTATGCAGTTCCCAGTTTTACACCAACGCTTGTTAGTGACGAACGTTAATAGCTTCTCTGAATTTTTCCCTTCGTCAACGTTGTTTGTTGTATTTCAATGAGTCATTAATTTTTCATATTGAACTGGAACTTTCATTTTGTGGAGGGGGTCGAATCGAATGTTTAGAAATTGTCCCGCTTTTGTGTCACAGAAAAGCCCAAATAAGTATACGTTGATTTAAACAAATTTTGAGCTTTGGAGAACCTTACAGATTTAGTTGACAATTTTGTTTTTGTTCTGACTGAAGTGAATTAAAATGCAAAAGCAAAAATACATTTCATCTTGCCTCGAATGTGTTTTATATTATGTATTTTAGCCAACAATTTTGAAAATTGTAGATCAATGAACTAAAATGCTGCGAGTATATACAATAAATGGCTTTAGCATAGATGGCTTTGAAAATACAAAGCTTTCTATGTTGAAGTCATTAATTTTCATTCATGCTTGCAGTATTTAGTTCGTCTTTTGAGGTTGAGATTTTGTTTTATTTTTTGGTTTAAAAAAAATATCAATGACGTCACAAATTAGAAACGGTTTCCCCTTGATGGATTTTCTGATAAAATTATAATCCTGTATGAATTTTGAAAAAAATGACAGAACCACTTTGCCTATACTTCCCTATAATTTGAAAGTGTTTAGTTTTGATATTTTCAAAGGTATTGCGGTGTAGCCCCAACAACGGCGTAAGCCGTTAGGCGCGCGTCTAGAATTGCTTATGCTTTGACTATGCGTAGGGGCTCCAGAAATTTACAAAAATTGTTTTGCGCTATCCCAATATTTTATGAACACATTTTCATTATATATGTATATAAAATATTCTAGCATTAGGGGCCACAAAATCGCATAGCATATAAAGACAAACTCACAATAGCTCGTCAGTTTCTGCTTCTATGCGGCCACACGCCACAATATTTATAATTCAGCTAAGCTACAGTCTCCGGGTCTACATCTGTCGTTGGCCCCTGTCCGCATTATCTAGTTAAATATAAAAAACCACATCATTATTGAGGACAAAATGTAATTTTCTTAATTTTTGCAAACAATTTCTTGGTAGATATTAGAAAAGCACAGAGACGATACAACTAATTCATCGGCTAAAGTTAGGAAGGCAACGGGAGTTAACTCTGTATTGCTGCATCTAAAAATTTAGTCATAAACCTACACTCATGAACAATTTAGCTTAAACAGAAATGTATCACCCCGTTTAAATGGGCATTAATTTTTACAAATTCATGGAAAAAACGTCATAGAGAAATTAACGGACTGGGATACGAACAAAATTGTATCTCTCGTAGCCCATACAAAAAAAAAATAAAAACGTGTCACTAGTTATAACTTTCCTATACTTTCAGTATAGGAAAGTATTGATTTCATAAAAAATTTCAAAATCGAGATTATGACGGATATACATATTTTGGATCTCCAGGAACCCAAAAATGAGGTTTTTAAAAAATGTCTGTCTGTGGGTGGGTGGGTATGTATTTGAGTGTGTGGTGCATCATAACTATCGAACGGATGGTCGGATTTCGATGAGCTTTAGAATCTGAGGGTATATCAAAAATTCACCGACAAAATTTGAAAACGGAATCTGATAAAAAGTTTTAGGGCAAATCCAACGCTTTTTTCAAACTTTCTAGCTTTAAAATGGCGGCCGCTACAAATTTTTTGAAAATTTGACTAGCGCCTTATTACTCAAAAACAGGTTGACCGATCGCGTTTAAATATTAGACCGTAGTAGCCCTATAGAGACACAATGTTATTGTGCATAAAAATGTTTAAAAACTTAAAAGCTATAAAGTGAAATATCCACTTTATGCATTACCGGTTGAGTTATGGATCTGTTCAACTTTTAATTTTACATTTCCTAGAAAAAGAATCTTGAACATGATAAAGAAGTGCAACGCGTTAGTTTCTTATCAACAGCTGTAATAAAAATCCTGGAAATTTCGACATACCCGCTCTTTGAGTTCCAAGTTTAAAATCAGATACATTATTTAGTTGTTAGTCAAAATTACAATATAATTGTATCGAAACAATCCAACAAACAACGGAAACAATCTTGCCTAGTACATTATACGCGATTGACGTGGTACTTACCAATGCATATAGGTATTATCTGTGGTTTAAAGCGCGCACATTCTGCCGGTTGTGGTTCAAAAACACGTTTTCATTCACATTTACATCGTATCACACCGCGTTTCCTATAAAGTTGATTTAAACATTCTAAACCTAATTATATCCATTCAGCGAGGTGAAACATTTGAATATTTTGAATACATGTGACATCAATGCGTTTCACTTGTTGGCTCAGATCCATCAAATTATTGAAAAATATCTACAAAAAATATTTAGTGTGCCATATCTCACAGTGATTACATTATCTTCTCTACACGCGCAGGATAGAAAACTTGTCATTTATCAATTAACATTAAAGTAGTGTTTCCTCGGACATCCTGTCTGAAACATTATATCGTGCACCGATAAACTTAAAAGTGAGTGTGAAATAATCATCGGACAACCATGAATTGTTTTTAAGTAAGCTTATAGTTAATCATTTCACATTTCCTTTAATGTTACGTTCTGCTTTATGCAAAATTTAAATTTAAAATCACAGACAAAGCATGCAAATGTTATTCTTGTAACATGTGTATATATCCTTGTTAGCAGTTGAACTTGGCTACACTATAAAAACAACAATTTGATTTTTACAGCAATTAAAATCTGAAGTTTTGTGTATGTTTAACAGACTGCGAAACGCTAAAAAATTTAAAGTTTTAAACCTATTTCTATAGTCCGGATTTCTAGTCTAGTATTTTGCCAGTATTAAAATTATGCGCCAATCAGTTATTAAGAAATTTTGTCATTATTTCTTTAAATGTATAGTTGGCGAATACCTAAACTTTTAAACGAATTATTTAGGAGCTTAGAATGGTAACACATTCATATGTTTGACTTTAATATAGCTTGTGCAGGTAGTTATTATTTGTTTGGTGAACTTAATTAAAACTTATGTAATAGCAAAGTAAAATAAAACAGGGTTTATAAGCGTAGAATAGAATTAGCCATGAGTTTTAAAAGTAGTTCACGAAACAATTTTATGAAACTGCAAAAATATTTGTTTTAATTGAAATGTAAAATAGGAACCACGAATTGATGAAAATAGAACGTGTAAATTCATTAATACAACGAGAAAGTTCTACGAAAGAAAATTGGACTGGCAATATTCATAAGGGACAGAAAACCACCGTTGAATAAAAAACTTAAAAATTGCAATACACAACAACAACTTTTTCTAAACTCTTATCCAAAACTTAGTTCTCTTGTCCAATATGTTTCACGTATAACTTAATGAATTTGAGTACGCCCATGGTTTTTGTTTACTTATTGAATTTTAACGCAAATTTTGGCTCTTCTGCAACTAAAAGTCCGGTCTTTTCGTTATTTCGAACAATATACAGTTTTTTTTTATATTACAAAAGCTTTTCGTCAGTGCGCTACATATTATTTTTATAATTCTTATTTATCGTCGTTTTATTTCTGCTGCTAAAGATTGTCAGCGACACTTTATACACAGTGTGTCTAAAAAGTAGTCCCCCCCCCCCTTGTTAACTTTTGAACCATTTTATATTTCGGCACAAAATTTGGCGTGCTGTAATAGGAGGTTAAATACTATGTTTCTGTTTATATTTAAATTTTCTATCTTTAAAGATTAAATAGCAAGGGAGGTCGAGTTAAAGGTTTTTTATTTCTGCGTCTGAACCCAGAGTTTCAAAAATAAATATTCGTCCAGAACAAAATGGCGACTTTTAAATTAACGGAATATCTCAATTCAAAATCATTTTGATTTTTAATCTAGAAGTAACTAGTAAAGTATCTGCCTGCGCTCGTTTTGTTGCTAATATTGTTTCATATTCATTAACATGTAGGTACAATAGGGAAGTAAAAGGTAATTTTAGATTGAATAAACAATATATGAAAAGGGCTAACGAAATATTATTCCAGAACATCTTTGACTTAACCCTTTTACATTTATCACATTATCGCATGCAGTTTTTGGGTCATTGAATAAGCATCAACGATAATGCCATGACCCCACATGATAATCTGTTGCATTTTGCATGTAACACTGCTAATTGTAAAGTATATAATTGTAGAGTGATGGTAAACCGAGAAAAAATATGCACGAAAAATGTAGGGGAAAAATTGCAACAAAATTCGCTTTTTCATTTCCTTAATTTTGTATATACGTTGTATATTTTAAATTAAAAAAAGTTTTTTCAAAACTTTTCCTCGGAACGTTTTTTTTTCCTTTCAATTTGGATTTTTTCAATTAATAATCTTTTATTATATTCTTTATATTTTCCTAAACTGACAGTTGAACCACTAAACTTCTGTGAAAAGTTTCGAAATAATGTAGAAAACTAGACACTAGGTACACATCTTGTATTACAAAACAATGAGTACTTTCAAAGCCAAACTAATGCTTTGCAAAAGACTATACAAAATAGTACTGTCCTAATTTAGTTATGTTTGGTTTTTAAATATCCTGATTACTGAAGATTACTATTAAGCACAATAGTATCTACAGTAAAGTAGGTACTTGTGCAAGTACATTCCCGTTAACATATCAAAAGTAAGTACTTGAGTTTAAATACCACATTTCCGTGATAAAACACGAAAGTTGTCTCCTTTGATCTAACTTTTATTTCCGCAGTTTATCTTAGAACATATTTTCCAATTCCAATAAGAATGAATTTGTATTCATTGAAAATAGAGATCCACGGAATATTCGGTGGGTCGACTGATTGGCCGATTATTTTATTTATAAACGGAATATTTTTTTAAACCAGCTGAATATTTGGCATTTTTCTCACTCAATAACAACAATACTAAACTGAAAATGTTTGCAAAATAACGATTTTGGAGCGTGATAAAACTGAAAACTGTAAACTTTCATAAATCACAGCTTTAGGCCGAATATCCGCTGACTACTTGGCCGAATATTCGTTACTAAGCTGTAAGACACTCTCCGATTATTCAGCGACAAAATCACTGTTCGGTGAACCCCTAATTTTATTACAATCATATACAGTGATGTCGTAAACTGCCCCCACCCCTACTAACTTTTGAACGGCTTGTGAAGCTACAAAATTTGGGTTATTATTATTGGAAAACAAATACTATTTTTTTTAAACAAATGCCGACTTAAATTTACAAAATAGTGACACAGTGGCGATATTTCGAAAAAAATATATGAAATGCTGCGGGAGGTCGAGTATCGTTTGAGAGGTATTTTTGAGTAAAGTATAATTCTAGATGTTTGGAAAATTGTATCAATTTAAAAACAAATGACAGGTTTTTAAATTGTCTGCTTTTGTTCGCCATTATCTCGATCCAACGTATCCTGGACGATGGATTGGTTGTCGTGGTCCAACAGCATGGCCCTCTCGATCTTCTGACCTGACTACGCTGAATTTTTTTTTAGTTGGTATCTTAAATCAAATGGTTTTAAAATAGAACCTGATTTTCTTTTGGATCTACGACGTACAATAACAAAGGCTTGTGCAAATATCGGAGTTGTAACTTTTCAAAAAGTACGGGCCGAGAGATTAAATAGGTTTTTTTATTGCCAAGAAGTTAAAGTGTATTATTTAGTTTTTGTTGTAAAACAAGTTTTGTTAAGGTATGTTTTAGAATGTTGTCATTTTTGTTTTTGAATCTATAAAATTTTCTGAAAATCTAGGATTATATTCTACTCAAAAAAAACCTTTCAAATGAGGGGTCACTCGACACCCCGTGCCATTTATTTTTTTTATTGCACTTTATCGCCATTTTGACAATTGAAGTTGGCTTTTGTTTTTTAAAAGTTAGAGGGGGGGAGAAGCATTCTACGACCTTACTATTGTAAACATAAAAATTTTTTAAATTTCTAAAGCTTTTCTTTAAAATAGAAGAGAATTGTTGTTGATTACATTAATTAGAAAAGTTCTGTTAGTAATAATTAATAGGCATTATTTTTTCTTTCTTTCTAAGACATGTGGATGCAGAGCTTTAAAAATTAATCAATTTAATTAAACACGCCTCCCACAACAATGGTAAGTGTTATTAAATAAACCTTCAGGCGAATAATACGTCCCTACAGTTTACAAATATTCTGTTGTCTGCGTCTTTACATAACAATAGACGTTAAATATGCGGCTCTTAGTAGCACTTACGGCCTATTACTGGCATTACTGCAATTTGTGTGTGTATCTTCCAGATTGTATCAAGTAGCATTCATTTACAATATTTTCTTTGTAACTGTGTATTTTGATAGTTTGACAAAAAATTATGTTATAGAGATCCGTTTTATATGTAAAATATCATGCTCCTGTTCCAGATTAATTTTAATTCGTTTCTATTTTTATTCCAAAAGTAAATATTAACATGAGATTGACAAAACAGACTTTGGTAAATCAAATATACCCGATTTCTCTTTTATCAAATTACTTCAGTTATTATACAGGGTGTATGAAATTATCTCGGCAATAGACCTGTAAATACATAGGTGTTGAAAAATAAAAATATTGCTGTTCAAATGACCTATAACTTTTTATCTTAAGGCGCACTTCTTAGAATTCACGT
The DNA here is from genome assembly GCA_958336395.1 of Ctenicera cuprea. Lineage (NCBI taxonomy): Eukaryota > Metazoa > Arthropoda > Insecta > Coleoptera > Elateridae > Ctenicera > Ctenicera cuprea. Next base: position 23,465,904 of record OY284491.1, read on the forward strand.
TATTGTTGTGTACATAACCTAACTATAAACATAACAATACCACGTTTGACAATACCGTTGTCAACTGTCACTACCGAAAATTTCGTATGAAGCATAAAGTATAGGTAACGACGTGTAACTTTAACAAAATTAAACAACAACAAAGTGATAGATATGCATAAATCCATAAAAATAAATAATGAAATATCAGTAATATAATTACAGATATTCACGTATTGACTTAATTGCCATCTGTTGCATTAGACCTTTATGTTTGATATTACGCTGTTCATTAAATTCAGAGAATTAATGTTTGCTGTATTGCATACAGTGATAACTACAGATAATTCCTGAAACGTCTTAAAAAGAGATATTTTGCTGTCACAACTATTTAGTGTAAACTAAGATACCGAATATCAGGCAAACAGGATATTCAATGCTCGTCTGATCCTTTATCATCTAAACAAGCGCATTGCCCTCAATTTATCTTTTATATGAGATGCAGATTATTTAATTTTTCTAAACTTTGATTGCAATAAAAAGACATATCTGATCTGCACCTTGCACCAGTCAGATGTTAACAATAATTGCTTCAATATTAATATTTCAACTCTTTTTTGTAAACGATATATGCAAAATAAGCAATATTGATACAATTAATTTCATAACGCTGCTAAAGTTATAAAACGGAAGGTGATAAAGGTAATGAATGGCAAGTAATTATTTAATTGCAGACACTTTCACTCAAATGTGGTGCAGCGTAACACACATAATGACGAAATTGTCTAACATTTACGATTATTTCACTCATAATATACTGCGTACTCACCACGTCGCATTTGAATTTGGCATTACTATAAATTGAATTTGAAAACAATTTGTTTAAGAAAATTAGTTTAGCTGTATGCTAACTGTCTCACCATATCACGGCGACGGGCTTTTACACAGTTAATCGGCAGTGTTTTGGCAGTAAATTGTGTTTATCAGCCGTGTTTTAGGAGTACGAGTACATACAAAGAATTGCTAAAGACAAGGTAGCGTGCCGGAAGTTTTAAAAAATAATCCTATTTCAGACACGTCCATAAAAGAATATTTGTTTATATTATTGTAACATAATCTGCTGATAGTTCGCTTAACGCAAACAGGCTCGAGGCATGCCAGCAGAGCATCCGGCGCTCACATAAGCTAGCCCCAACTCAGCCACGGGCCAGCGAACATATTCGGTGAAGTCGTTCTTACATACTGCTTAGTTTACACTAATAATACATAGACGCTACGCTACATAGACGCAACGCTACAGTCCGGGCCTAGCTGCAGCCGGACTTTTATAAATTCGAAGCAGCGGAGACGGTCTCGGTAGTCAAGATGGATTTTTCAGGATGGGGCACGTTAGACCCGTGAATAGCACTAAGTGGGCTTAGCCGGAATAAGGGGGGAGGAGAATCATGCAGTTGCAATCGCATTCTCTTAAAAAAAATTATAAACAAATAAAACTTGAAATCTCGTCACCAATGTTGCATATTTAATAATTTTTTTTATCATCTTAAAAAAAATATTACGGATGATGTTATTGTTTATTTTTACGGTTTCTTTTTCTGTTTTTAAAATATTTTTAGGGGCTATTTTTCGTGGTTTTGATTAGGTTTCTTTCCCGGAACTGTTTTTAATGCCTTTTTACGATTTTTCCCGCGCAATTTTTATTCTGGGAGCGGTTCTCAATCCTTAGACCGACGGCGGAAGAATGATTCGGAGTTACAAACAAAACCGGGAGGCGTGGCCCACGGGTTGAGATGGTTATTATTATTATTATTACTGCTATACAATTCGAAAAAGCTACTCATTTTTTCAACTTGGCAGATTTAAAAATACAATTAATTTGGAATAATCGAATCATATACTGTATACCACTAGTGAATTGAAAAATGGTCGGGTTAAATTACTCAAACTTCCTGTATTAATTATTGTTTTATTCATTAACTGTATCATCAAACTTATATTTTAATTTTTAAACCCATTTGGCAACTTGACAGTACTTGTTCGCTTTCTGTTGCATTTAACTGGCTATTCTTTGGAATTGAAACTACAGCTTATAAGCGTTATATTGCAGATCGTGTTAACATTAATTACTTAAACGTAATTCGTGCATGTTTTTCCTGCCAATATAAGTTGTTAACTAGTTCAAAATTGAATAAAGTATCTGCCCACATTATTCAAACGAAGTTGTTGACATCTTTCATTAAGAAATAATACGTATAATAAAAATATATTACCAAAAGAATCACCTGATGTTGTTATTGTAGGTTGTCAGTTTTAGAACAGTAATTTTGCCAATTAATTACTATAATTTCAGAACATGCGTGTGACTCCATCCTTGATTACTCACATAAAAGGTAATACAGGCAGTTTTCTAAAGTCACGTGGTGCAGTAACTAAAAAGTTTTAAAATTCTGCAGAAAACGAGTATGTCTTACAGTAATTAATCTATTGCCTATTTAAAACGTCCTAGCTTCTAGTTCTTAAGGATTTAAAATATAATTTCTAAATAATAGTTTTATTTTATAATACTTCGATTGTTATGTGAAAAACTAAGCCAAATAAATAAGAAATCTTGATCCACTACTGGAGTAAGCTATTGGCAGTTAAAAATAGTGTCTGTGAAATTGACGCAGTTGCTTTTCTTTTGACTTTGTCCTACGAGTAATGTTTGTAACATACCGCCTAACAGATCCATCAGAGTACCAAAATAACATTATCAGTGGGAGACCGGATTTCAATGCCCTTAAAATTATCAAAACATAAATACTTACTTAGCCACCTTATGCATTTGTACTCTCTTAACTTCAAATGCTTTTTTATTTCATTATAGTGAAAACAATTTTAGAGCTTGATGATAGAACGAAGTAAAGAAATGTATAGAACAACTCTAGTTATCTTGAAGTGATATCGATAATATGGTTCCATACCCGACCAGGTCGAATAAAATGATAATTGTATGTCCTCTGTAGCTTGACATAATTCTTAGTTGTATTGGTCTGTTCTCTGGCGTCGGTGATAAGCCGTAGCAACAAACATGGGCCAACAACAAATAAATGTAAAAACACATTTTCATATGTTTATAATATATACAGAATTGCATTTTTATATGCACTTTGAAACTGCTTGCTTACCATATGGTATGCAAAACACAAATCTCTTGCAAAAAACAATTGCAAATACAAATAAACTCGGACGCTAATACCAAGTCAGTGACATACTCAGTTCTCACCTGGTGCCAAATCTATAACATTTTGTAAGTGTTTACGTTTTTTAAATTTCGTATTAAAGTGTTGCATAAATTTGACACAAAATATCTTATTAAGATTTGCAACAACAGATATGAAATAAATTTAAAATGCTGTAACACCATGAAAACTTTATTGCTATAGAATTTGTCATAAATGATCATAAATTGTGATTTGCTATAACTGTCATCCTTAGAAAATGAATTTTCAAATCATAATGATGAATTACAAAAACACGTTTTCGAAAAGCAATATATAAAGAGGCCAACATTCGTAAGCCTACTTCCGTGCAATTTAAGAGTAAGAAGTATTATAAAAATTCTATGGCAAATAAATAAATCGATACGCTTTCCTCGCGAATGCGCGATCATCATAACTCTTACAAGGTAATATTCAGGGTCCGGATTTCTAGTCTAGTATTTAGTCAGTATTGAAATGATGGGGCAAACAATTAATAATAAATTTTGGCATAATTCCTTTAAATATATAATATAGTTGGCGCATATATTCAATTTTAAACGAATTATTTACGGGCTTACAATAGCAACATACATGTTTGATCTTAGGAGCATGTTTAGATACGTGCTATTTATCTGGACAGCTGTTTATTATCTTGAGCTATTTGATAACGCAGTTGATAAGCGTAGAATATGTACGGTCGGGGATTTTAAAAGTAATACACGAAACAATTTTATGCAACTTTGCAAAAATATTTTTATTTGCAGAATTTGTGCCGTAGCTTAGCAATAAAGGAACACTGAACAAAACGATGTATCTCAAATACTGCATTTGTAGAACCTTGCAAAATCGTGCAACATGTTTTACGTATAACTTAATAGATTTGAGTACGCCCATGGTTTTTGTTTACATATTAAATTTTAACGAAATTTTTTACTGTTCTGTGACTAAAAGTCCGGTATTTGGTTTCATTCTTTCCCTGAAATTTAATTTTAATAAAGAAAACTGCATATAATTTCTAAAAACTTCTAACCAGTTTAGCTACGTTAAAATGTCGTAGGTTTAAACAGCTTAAATGTTTTTAGACTTATTTGATTGATTAAGTTTTAATTTAATTGATTTAAAATTCAGTAGTTTATTAGAAGTTCGATTAGTCGCATGTTTACGTATTGATGAATAAGAAAACAAATTCATCTTTCTATGACCATAAGAAATTATCTTGTTATTCACAATTAAATAACTCAATAACAGTCACTTTTACAAGTCCCGGAGGAGTAAACAAAACTTTTTATAAAACTCTATTAAACTTGCAACTCATGTACTAAAAATTCTAAAACGAACACCACGGACTTTTTTTTTTGTATGTCTTCAATATATATTATAAGTACCATCCATTTTCTATTGTTAGTGCGAAAACAACGTCCCCGCAATATGATGTCTATAAATCAGAAAAACAAAATTTACACATTCATTTTACATATTTCTCTAGCTGTCAGTTGACGTTTAGTTTGCGAAGTTACGATAGGTGGAACCAAAGCTATTCAGTTTTTAAGTAGTGTTGTTGCTGAAAAAATGGAATTAAGCAAAGAACAGACTTGCCAGTTTCTGGCAAGAAAAAACATAAAAGTACCTAATAGAACATCCGCCTTATTCGCCTGATTTAGCCATGTGCGACTTTTGACTATTTTATGGGCTTAAAAGAAATCTACGGGGTAGAAGATTTTCGTCTGAGGAAGAAATTCATACCGCAATTAACGACCATTTTGAAGGTATTCCAAAAGAAGATTGGTTGGGGGCTTTCAAGAAGTGGAAAGAAAGAATGATGAAGTGCATTATTGCCGAAGGGAATTACTTTGAACATATTTAAAATAAAATCCTAAAAAACATTAACCCTGTTTCTTACTCTCAATAATTATGGCGTTACCCTCGTATCCGCCATAAATTTAGATTACCTGCATCAGAAATTTTTAATAGTTTGCCTGTTTCTACCATGTTTGAGTCATATCATCCATGGTGTTGAATGGTTTTTCATATACCGCTTAGGTTAAAACCATGTTTTGATGAATTTTGTATATGTTCGTAATGTTTTAAGTATTTTGATGACTCCTCAAGTTTGAGATTTTGGTTTTCTTTTTTTGCCTGAAGATGGCCGATTTATACTTGTATCAGCTTTAATGCAACTTTAATTATTTTATTTATTAAATATGTCAGGAAACTTTGAGAAATTTATTTTTATTATTTTTTATGCAGCCCATTAATTGCCCATTATTTTGGTTTGTAGTTTATAAGGTATAAAGAAATGCATGTATGTTAAAAAAATTTTGATGTACACTTTTACAAACTCTAAACTAATTCTGTTAATTTTACATATCGACATCTTTTTTTTTCAAAATATCAATTTTTTTTGTTACATATAAAACTTCGTTACTATCTAAGGAACTTTTTATCTCATACATTATATATTCGTGTTTAAAAAAACTAACCCCGCTAGAGCCCTTGAGCCCTTACAGTTGGGTTTGTCATTATTGTAAAAACTCCAAGCATGAGTCAGAGAAGGATGTACTAATACAGTTTGCGTATTTTTACAATTTTGACATTTACATTTCCTGCAACATTTTACACCGTTAACACAAATGCAATTTTTGATAGTGCAGTAAAGAGCTAATAAATGTCTTAAGGTTTAAAGGGAAAAACGCTTTCAGTGAGAACACGTTAAGAAGTTTCACTTAAAACTTGCGTACTCGGCACACATTTCTTTTTTTGTATATTTTCGTAGGGCGAATAAAATTTATAAGTCAAATTTGAAAAAATCTCGCCTGTTTAGAAAATACGTTACGCAATACCTCGATACGAGCATTCTACCCCCCCCCCCCGCATCTAAATCCCTGCTTACAGGATCTGAACGAAAACAGATTTAGGTATAAATTATTATTAGAAATATATTTTTACAAAATTTGAATCTTATATCTCAAATTATGATGGAGATTCTAATTAATACGCGATTTGTCTTTATCATATTTAGAGGTCTGTATCTCAAAAATGGTACGTTTCCGGATAAATGTTTATTACACATTTTCTACTTGAATTAAACTCTGAATTGCATCTTTGATCTTGGATACTCTATTGCGGAACACACGTATTTAAAAAAAATAAAAGCGATATACCTGCACGAACGTACATAACAATATTTCTCGTAGGAAACAGTTGCAACATAAAAGTCATAAAACATACCTATAATAGTTATTTGTCGTAGACCGAGTCGTGTAATCAAACGAGTGCATAATAATGCATTATCCCACGTGTGACATACAATATTTTATACACGACTGGTCAGAATTTGTTAAAAATCGATTGTTTTTGGTTTAAATGATATTTCACATTTCGCATTCGTTTATTTGCAAATGTCAAGTCACTTTCAAAATACTTTCGTTAAAAATTAAAAAGAACGAGAGAGTTTCGATTTGTAAAATACTATGGCCAGTTTTCTTATAAACAAAGCTTCGGTTTTGTTTGTGTAAATAAAATGAGTTAGGTAATGAATCCATTATCGCACTAGTAAGATAATAAACTTCATTACCCAACCCAAAAGAATGACGTAATAAGTCCTTATCCAAGCAGTCGTAGATAAATATAAATTATTATACCAAATATTGTTGTTAATTTATAAATAAATATACAACAAGGTTAGTTATTTTTTCTAAGCCAGTGCAGTTATTATGTTTCCACTATTTGCATGCAATTAAAAATATGTGTAATTTGTTAACTTACATCATTATTTTAAGTGTAAATATTTAGCCAAAAAACCACAAAATAGCAAACAAAATAATAGTGAAAGCATAAAGTCAATAAAATGAAACGAAATCTTGGTGAGATTAAACAATCTTTTTAAAAACTCGATTACCACGAAATCCGACTATTTTTAACATCGAATTTAAGTTGACAATTTACATTTAGTGTTACAGCAAAGAAAATTATGTACAGAAGAGTTCTTACTACCCACATTTAATTGAACTGTCTGTTATGCAGTAATTCAGTCTGTGCTCGTTATGTGTTTACTGTTTATTCCTACAAATAAATAAGAAAGACGTTGCGTAATGGCTTCGCCGTCGCGAACTTATCTTTAAGGAAATTTTAGTGTTAGTGTGTCCCGCAGAACTCATTTTACAAACTATTTTTACATCTTGAGGAAATATCCAGACTTTCATGTCAACTCGATTTTTCACTAAGATTGAATTATTAAACCGTTGTATTAGGCGCTTTGATTGATAGTTTTTTTATGCCTTTTATGAATTTTTGATTGCAAATTAATGCTTTTATAGCCAACAATCGAAAATAATATAATAATGCTTATAACTGACAGTAGAACAAAAAACCTATTTTGTAAATACTAAACTACTTCTTCCGCTTTTTTGATAAATTTTAAGATATCTGGCATTGTTTAACTCCAAAGTACTCACAAATTATTGTAGCGTTGCAAGCGGTAAATATAAGAAGCAATTTGGTCTTATTCTAACTGTTCGGACTAGAAAACTATGATATACGATAATTTAAAAAATAAAGAAAATTTTAAACTACGTAACGTTCCAGACAAAGTGCTTTGCCTATATTTTTAACTTGTATTGACTAAAACATTATAAACCAGACCTTTGCAGTGTTTTTATTACCTGTTTAGCAACTACTTCGACTTTCGCGTTTGTCATGGCTGTGCATGCTAAATGGGGCCTCATAACTGCAATAATGCATTAATAAAGGAATTTTTGATATTCAACACGTCAAAAATGAGTTATATTAATAATAAGTTTTTCCGATGCGTCTGGTTTAATTTTAAAATACCAATTTTTGAAACTTCCAGTTTAAGGCCACAAAAACATCTTTCCAGGTTACAGTTCCCACAACTCTGGAAGGTAGAAGTAATGTCGCGAATAGTAGTAGTGCAACACACTTTTCAGGCAGATGTAAGCAACGACAAACGTCGTTGGTCAAAGTAATTGTTGTCTTTTTACTCCTGCTCTTGCTTTGTAACAGCATTTGTCGTTGTCCATGTCTGCCTGACAAGTGCGTTGCCTATATACGACTACTATTTGCAACATTACTTCTGCACCTTGCTGTACATGTCATGTTAAAGTTCGTGTTCTTCTATACTTTAGCTAATTATTATTTAACATTTTTACCTTCTCATACCTTCGGCATAGGAAAGTATTTCATGACAATTTTTAAAATCTTCTTTTTACAGGATATACAGATTTTGGGGCCAAGGAACCCACACCTCTAAAGGCGAAAGTACTAGACAAATTTTTATAAAGTTTTAAATCAAAAGGTATATCGAAAATTGTAGTTCTAGTTAAGGTAAAAAAATTATTCGGAAGCGGAGGTTATACATGTTTTCTTGGTAGCGTTTTTTCCAATACTATATTTTGGCAATTTAACCACATGATCCGAGAGAAGGACGCAAAACAAAACGAAAACTCTTTAGCTTCAACATTTTTTGAAAATCTCGACTTTTATGCTCATTTACTCAAAGAGTAGTTGTCTGCTCGCGATCAGCTACCACTTGTTTGGGAGCTCTTTTGTAGGTAGAATACGATGAAACTACTTTCGAAAATCTGAAAATGATCGCAATAGCGCTGCTTCAAAATTTTGAATATTTTCAAAAAAATATGTTTAACAACTGCCCACACGGTTATTTTATTGAACCGATAGAGGTTGCGGTAAACTACAAATCTGTTTTTTAATAATCTCTCTCTAATTTTTCACTGACGCCTTCCAAGAATTTTTGAAAAATTTAGAATATTTAATTATTTATTCGAAAACGAAAACGCCAATTGTTATAAACTCTTATCAGTATGATAGACTATTTGAAGTACTTTATCAGGATCAGCAGGAATTTTCAACTATTTAAAAAGCTAAAAAAACATACTTTTTAGCATCAACTACTCGTTTTTCAGCAGTTTTCAGAAGTTATTATAGCAATTTTTGTCAAACATCGAAAGCGGAATTTGTAATTAGCCGTAGGGCGCGGCGTTTACCTTGCTTTCGTGCAGTGTAGTCGCTGCTGCTATACGTACAGTTACGGTACGGAAACCAATTGCACAGGCTATTGCACGTTCAAATTCGCACTGTTTGTTTTCTTAGAAATCTTATAGTCAGTAGACTGTGCAACGTTATAATTATAATTAACTTTAAAAAAAAAAGAAAACCGACTTCAAATAACACAAAAGTGACATAAGTTAACTAAAAAGCAAAAAATAAATGTTTTTTATACAACAGTTTAATACTTATTTGTTGTTCCGTTTAATGTAATTAAGAAATTGTTGTTTATTATATAATTATTAATTGTTTTATAATTTTTAAGTCGGTGCCAAGTAAAACATAAAAATTCGAATCTAATTTGTTATTGCAGCAAGGTATATAATTTTTATGTTTTACTTGGCACCGACTTAAAAATTATAAAACAATTAATAATTATATAATAAACAACAATTTCTTAATTACATTAAACGGAACAACAAATAAGTATTAAACTGTTGTATAAAAAACATTTATTTTTTGCTTTTTAGTTAACTTATGTCACTTTTGTGTTATTTGAAGTCGGTTTTCTTTTTTTTTTAAAGTTAATTATTTTACAATTTTAAGTGATGGGTAGACCTAGTAAGGATGCTTCTCGAATGAGGAAATGACGGCTAGTTGAAACGGAAGATGAAATACGGAAACACTAAAAAGTCGGTTAAAAAATAGATTTTGAGGAGTATCTTCGAAGTTCAAGCTCCAATACCAATGAAATTATAATGGGACCACCTTGGAACTATACTGAACCCAACACAAAAAAATCATTAAAATCGGTTCATGAACAAAAAAGTTATGCCCGAACATAATCAAAAAAAAAAATAAAATAAAAAAAAAACATATATACAAACGAATTCAGAACCTCCTCCTTTTTTTGAAGTCGGTTAATAAAATATTACACTTTTGCAAATACAGCAAGTATTAATATTTAGCATGGAAAAGTCCTCTCGAAGTTAACACTTCGGCTTTTTTAACTTTGTACTCTTATAGAGCCAAACATGGGCTACAACTTAGTTTTTTGCTGAATATCATAATTCTACAGCGACACCCTCTGAGTTTTTGATAATATTAAATAGGTACCCTTTTATTTATTAAACGGGAAACAATAAAAACTTCTACTTAAAAAGAGTTTACTCATCGTGACTAGTAGAACCAAAATCTGTTGTTAGTTTTTAGAAAAATTTATATTAGTTTATTTTAGCTACTGTACAAAACGTAATTTCCAAATTTTTGTATTTATTAAAAATTGTCACTCACCAAAACTTTTGGACTTGGACAAGTTAGGATCTGAGCAGGTATGATTAGGGTTACTAAGCCGTCATTATTTTTGATGACGTCACGAAAAACGACTGACTGCAACTTGTTTGACAGCTCTTTGACGGTAGTAAATCATGAAACAAAACTAATTCCGAAAATCTAAAAACAATTGCAATTGCAAGAGGTGCCCTCTCTAACATTTTGAAAATCTTTGAAAAAATATGTTTCACAAACTATACTTTACGGAGGCTGGCTATTTAACATTTAAATAAGAATACTAAAGGAACTATATAAGCCGCCGATGTACCGAGCGATTCACAAAAAACTACAATAGGGCAGTCTTGACCTGCGTGAGTTGCATCTTAAATACATATAATCAGAAAACTACAGTTAAGATTTGAATTGAGATTTGTATTTTTTTCTGAACGTAGCTAAGATGTGACGCACGCTGGGCAAGGCCTGTTTCAAAGTATTATTTTGTAGATTGCTCGGTATAAACTGACTTTGTTTGGTCTCTCACAGAACGGCGTCACAAAGGACTTTACGCTATACGTAATAAATTTTAATTTGTAACGTTCTAGAATACGCTGATACACAATCTCCAATAAAGATGATAAAATTTCAAAGCAAGTCAACTATTTATTAATATATTATACAACAATATTGCACGAATTTTTCCTCTATGCAGACATGATATTGATAAGAAACTTCCACAGATGAGCTATTATACTGAAGGCAACTTGTTAATGTTCAGTTCTAAAAGCTTCCTCGGTACAGTCCGTTTACCCTCCAAGTTAATTTAAATCAACGCTGTGATTATTACATTTACATATAAGCATATAACAATTCTCTTGACTGAATATTTATAGTTTTTTTATGATATATTTGTATAACTCATTCGCACATTGAGTCACGCGTGAATACTTTGTAAACAATTTTGTTTTAAATCACATAAAATATACTTTAAACGTATAAAGAAGTGGTTATTTTGTTTTTACATAAGAACATAAGATCGGTGTGTGTTAATTTACCTTTATTGTTCTATTTATAAGGTTTGCCACAAGTTTCTTTTATTATTCTGTAGAATATTTTTCTGTTTCAGATTAATGGAAAACAATGTAAACGTCCAATACATATAGTTAGAAAACAATTATAAAAGTAACGTATGCCTTCAAGGTAAGATAAACTATAAAATAAGCCAACTAAAATAACGTTTAAACATATATTTTAGTTACAGTAAGAAAATGCAGCTATTACTAAGCAGATCTAATATAGTCGTTTTGTGCATCGGAACAATTTTCTTTATATTGGGTTTAACAGCGCTAACATGTTTCTCAATATTGTATGAAAACTTACTTTCAAGTGCACTAAAAATGGGTCCAGAGACTGAAGCATTTAAAGCTTGGCAAAAACCAACGACGCCAATAACTATGGACATATATTTCTACAATTGGACTAACCCCGAGGATATTTATAATTCTAGCATTAAACCTAACTTTGTAGAAATGGGACCTTATAGATTTCAGCAATTCAAAGAAAAAACTAATATAACTTGGAATAATAAAAATAAAACCATCACTTACCAGTACCTAAAGAACTTTTATTTTGACAAAGAAAATTCTCCAAGAAATGATACTGACGTAGTTACTACCCTCAATATGGTAGCATTGGTAAGAACAAATTTTTGAAATAACAAGATTAAGTTTGTATTAAAAGAAGTTTTATTTTAGTCAGCTGCACACATGGCTAATGACTGGAACATACTATTAAAACAGACAGTTAAATTTTCATTATTTTCATCTCAAATATACGTCCAAAAAACGGTACGTGAGCTTCTTTTCGAAGGTTATGAAGACTCCATCCTTGCAACAGCTAGCGCAATCCCTTTCCTATCAGAAGGTAAAGTGGATCGATTTGGTTGGTTTCATGGTGTAAGTAAATGGTATTTTAATATTTTCAACATGATCACAATCAACTAATTTCAAATTTTTCTCTAAATGAAATATATACCATAAACATAATTATTTATTATAGAGAAATGGATCAGTAGGAGGGGATGGAGTTTATAACATGGGAACAAGTCCAGACGACAATTTTGGAACACTTAAACGTTGGAATTATGAAGACAAGACCCCCTTTTACGAAGAGCCTTGTGCAAATATAAGGGGGTCTGGTGGGGAGTTATATCCTAGGAATGTAAAGCCAACAAAAATTAAATTTTTCTCCCCTGAAATGTGTAGGACTGTGCAATTTAATTTTGAAAGCAATGTTGACGTAAAGGGCGTTCCGGGTTACAAATTTGCACCTGGAGATGAAGTGTTTGATAACGGTAAGTGCGCATAATAGTCTGTCATATGTTTTAATTTATGAAATTTATTACAAAGAACAACAAGCTGTTAGCAGCATTTACAGTGTATTACGAATTAAATTCTTTGATCGCCTGTGAACAATTCGTCTTATCGGCTAACAATAATTTAAAGCCATTTTATACAAGAAAAATTCATCACATTTAATTCCAAACTATGTTGCAGGTACTAAAGTTAAGGAAAACTTATGCTATTGTAATGGAAAATGCATGGCTTCCGGAATTCTCAACGTTTCAGCGTGCAGACAGGATGCGCCAGTTTACCTTTCACTGCCTCATTTTTACCAAGCGGATTCGACCTATGTTGAAGCAGTAGAAGGGTTAAATCCAGTGAAAGACAAACACGAACTGTACCTGACTTTAGAACCAGTATGTAACATATCTAATATGAAATGTAATAGAAGTTACTTTTGTTCTTTTCTTCATATTAAGTGGCAGGTCTAATTTAAAAATAAGCTTTAAAAAATCCTAAACGGGGGGGGGGGGGCGATAGTTGGGGTTATTTTTGGGTATCTTTTTTCAAACATGCGATTTTGCAAATGCAAAACAGAATGTGACAAATGATAATAAAACAAATTAAACGTTTTTTTTTCTGAACTTGGTTCAAAGAAACATGGGCTACTTAAAATTTTAAAATTTTTAAACCTTACATTTTATCTAAAATTAAATCTAAAATGATTTGTTTGATTTTGAGTTCGTTTGGTTTAAGCTGTAATCCATAGATTAATCATGATCTCATTTTTCCCACAATACCATTCTTGCTTCTCTACCCTTGTTTCGAGTTCCTTTAACTCAGCAGCATTTCGCGTGAGAAATTTTATTCATTCACCTGTTTTATCAAAGAAAATCAAGAGTAACCATCGTATAAAAAAATGCGTCCTCTATTTTTCATTTCAAAAAATGTATGTGCAAGTTACACGCTAACAAATTAAACATGGGCTTTATTTGGCGAACTTGACGCAAATTTTTTCCCACGAAGATTTCAGATAAAATTATCTATTTGCTCTATCTATCATAGCCATCAACAGTTTTTTTTTAGTTTAGTTCTGAACTTAGCTACCCTGGTGAAATTTTTAAATTTCATTTATATAATAATTCCGTATCCCCTCCGCCTCTCTCAACTTTTCGGAAAAAGCCAATTTTATACAACACCAGCAGAAATGCACTGGGGTTCGCTGGATCGGAGATGCGTGATGCGTAGTCCACCGGCTTGCCCAAGGTCACTAGATAGGTTAGGTTAGAGCAATTAATTAAGTCATCTAGTAAAAATGTCATCAAATCAAAAAGCACCAAAATAGTGACTGCCTGCTCAACAAAACTGCTTGATCTATTTTTCTGTTCCCCATCTGTCGAACTAAACAGACGTTGCATGGCATTAGTCAGTTACTAATAGGTTTATGAAAGTTTCATAAAAAACAATCAATATTCCGTAATAGTCTGTTGGTTTATTAAAGTTTTATAAGTTTATAACAAACAAAACGAAACAATGCACACATATATTTAGGACATTACTATACAACTCCTACACAAAAAATACAATGGTTTGTAGCACCAAATAAAACTTCATCGGTTAGAGTATGTTCCCCCTTAAATATTAATAATCAGCCTTTACGTTTCACTACTGGGCTCCGGTACTCTTTTCGGCCACTTACTCTCCATAGCGCTAAGGTGAAGTACGGGGATCTACAGTTTAACGTCTAACCCGAACCACTAAATACCAGAGAAGGTTTTAGGCATTAAAACCCCACGGCTGCCATTGGATTGGAGAATGTGAGTGGCGGGTTGCGGCATAGATTTTTATTGCTGCATGGCTTCGGCAGCGAATCGAACCCCAGACCTTTAGCGTTAAAGGCTAAGCGCCCAACTCTGAGCTACCACCACTCCCCTTCAATATAACATGTTTCTATCAATTGTTGTGATATGCACATTTTCACATTCATGTAAAGTTTTTCTTTTTCATTCCTTAAGCTTGGTTTTTGTATTTTGAGCTGCAATTTGTAATTTACGTATGGACCAGAAAAATAATTCGTATATAGATTGTAATACCCAGACATTTTGTAAAAAACATTGTCAAAAATAACTTAAATGTTTGATGACGTATCAGCTAAACTTTAAACCATACTACACTGTCAGAGTGTCAAAAATTAAAAAATCGCGCAGCCAGCTTATTGCTTTAAAAGTTGAAAATCAATTTGCACCAAAATGGCGTCCTATGAGTTGACCTTCTATACTACCCTAACCTAGCCTATCGAACAACTTTGGGCTCAGATAGTTTTTTTTGACTAACTTTACAAATTTAACCGACTCGGTATGTCATATAACGAAATTTCCCACGCAGCGCAATAGATTATTGTCACTCTTTTATTTAAAAACAAGATATCTCGATATTATTAGATACAGTCTAAACTGAACGAACCTAAAACGAAAATAAGAAATAAAAATAATCAACTCAACGGCCTTTTTATTTCAAACTTTGTTTTTTGATCAGCATTGAATTGTATGTCGTAAGAACATCTCGAAACTAAGCAGTGTAACTCATTCATTATTCTGAGGTTGCAAGAGACTCAATGTCAGTAGTATTCTGGTCTTATAATAATTATGGGGTCTAAAAAGCTCCGATTTAAAATACTTTTAATTATATAAAAAGTAGTAATTTATTAAGTAAATATAGCAAAGTCCAGATGAAATGTTCAGCTATTTTTTTTCTATAATTATGGGTTTGGCAGTAAACTATGGGCGGGGGCGATAGTTAAAATTTTGTTATGTAAAAACCTTTTTATTTATTTAAAAATCTCATTTATAAAAATTTACTTCCAGAATACCGGTGTAATTGCCGACATATCTGCCAGAATGCAAGTAAATGCCTTACTACAACCATTACCTGACTTTTCGTAAGTATCTCTCAAAAATATATATTCCATTGCTTTTAAAAAGTACAGTCTGCTATTCTTTAAATTTATATACAAGGTGTATTGGCACAAAAGGGATCAAACAGCGCTGTACTGTAATGAAAACTGAATTAAAAACCGTTGTAATTTTTATCTGTAGCTTTGTTTTCTAAGATGCTCATAAATATAAGAATTTTAAGACGAATATTTAAGAACATGTAGTAACTGATGCAGTAGCTGCAGTAACACTTCATTAATCAGTAAAAATTGTGATGATGCGTAGATTAAAGGCAAACTTCTAGTTTTTGTTGTCAATAACAGTTGTTTTACATGTGGCAACAGTGCAAAACATAAACAATAATAAAAATTACTCGCATTCGAAGAGATGCGTACCGATAGCAACACCCAAAGTGTGTAAAACTGTTTATCTACGTCTGCTAGGATAAGAATCTATTATATCATTCATATCTTCTTCTTCTTTCATATATGGTTGCCCATATAGGTAGGCTATTGCCTGTATTTTTCCTATTAAGCCTCTTCGGATGTTGAGGTCCAGCACTCTCGCCACCTTTTTGCTGGTCTACCTTGTGTTCTCTTCCCCATGGGTTTGTTGAGTTTTACGATTTTCACTAGTCTGTCGTTTCCCATCCTTTCTACATGCTTATTCCAGTACTTTCTTCTTTGTCGTACCAATCTGGCTATGTCCTGTATGTTGCTCATTTCCCTTAGGTCTTCGTTTCTGATTCTGTCTCGGAGTGTCTTGTTGTGTATTGTTCTTATTACTTTCATTTCTGCTGTGTTCATCATTTGTATTGTCTTCGATGTGTCAGCTCTTGTTTCCGCGGCGTATGTCAGAATTGGCCTAATAGTTGTCTTGTATATTCTCAGCTTACTATCAATATTGAGATTTTTCCAGATTGTATCTTTCATACATCCTGCAATACGTGATGCTTTCATTGTTATCATCTTTACTTCTTGTTGTAGGTTACCGTTGCTTGCTATTTGAGCTCCTAAGTAATTAAATGTCATAACCTGCTCTATAACTTTGCCGTCAATTTCGAGTTTGCACCTCGTTGGTTCGTTAGCTATTACCATACATTGTGTTTTCTTTTTATTGATTGCCATATTGAGTTGTTTGCCTTCCTGGTTGAATGCATGCAGTAGCCTTTGTAGGTCATCTTCTGAATCGGCGATGAGTACGGCGTCATCCGCGTAACATATAATGTGAAAGTAAGTGTTTCCTATTTTATATCCTGCTTCTCTAGGGAGGCGGCATAATATTTTATTCATAATCATGTTGAAAAGGAAAGGACTGAGTGAATCTCCTTGTCTTATTCCGTCATTAATTTTTATTTCTTCGCTTGTCATGTGTCCTACTTTCATTGAGGTCTTACAATTTTTATTGATTTCATACACTACTTGGGTAATCCTTTGGTTTATTTCATTCTCTTTCATTATTTTGATAATGTCCGTAATGCGTACTCTATCGAATGATTTAGTCATGTCCACGAAGCACATATATGCTGGCTTGTTGAACTCCAGCGATTTTTCAGTTATTTGTTTTAAAATGAAAATAGCATCAATGGTAGATCTATTTTTCCTAAATGCTTGTTGTTCTTCTCTTATTTTGATATTGTTACGAATGGAATTAGTTCTATTTAGAATATTTAATAATATTATAATTCATTATCAAAATTAGTAGTGATTTCAATATGTGTTCCAGTACTTACTTGTTGATCTGGTCTCATGGCCATCAGTCTATATTTAGAAGCTATGCAGTGACAAACATGAACACCTGCATGCCTTGTGTTGATTATTAACAAACCCCACTCTGCTTCACAAAAGTATAAAAGGCTAAGAGTTGCCATAAAGAATAGAGTTGACATAGAATAGCTGAGAGTTCAAGAGTTCTACCACAGCTACGTTAATTACCTCTCGCATATATGGGGGCCTTGAGCCCAGATTAAAAAGTATTCATGTAAGTAGTTTAGTTTAATTTTAGATAACATTGTAAATATTTAAACGAATATATCTCTGTTATATTTTGGTTGTTGTTCTATTATTCCTAGACATGTATGTCACATGCTACGACCCCAACGTGACATTTTGGTCCAGGCGCCGGGCATATATGGGGGCCTTGAGCCCAGATTAAAAAGTATTCATGTAAGTAGTTTAGTTTAAATATTTACAATGTTATCTAAAATTAAACTAAACTACTTACATGAATACTTTTTAATCTGGGCTCAAGGCCCCCATATATGCGAGAGGTAATTAACGTAGCTGTGGTAGAACTCTTGCACTCTCAGCTATTCTATGTCAACTCTATTCTTTATGGCAACTCTTAGCCTTTTATACTTTTGTGAAGCAGAGTGGGGTTTGTTAATAATCAACACAAGGCATGCAGGTGTTCATGTTTGTCACTGCATAGCTTCTAAATATAGACTGATGGCCATGAGACCAGATCAACAAGTAAGTACTGGAACACATATTGAAATCACTACTAATTTTGATAATGAATTATAATATTATTAAATATTCTAAATAGAACTAATTCCATTCGTAACAATATCCTTTGCCAACATTTCCAAAATAAGTTTCGTAAATGCTTTTAGGAAGCTGTTTAACAGAGTTATTCCGCGATAGTTTTCTGGTACCGTTTTCTGTTCTTTATTGAATATGGGTATCGTGATGCTTGTTTTCCATTCTTTTGGTATGCTTTTTTGTTCCAATATGTTATTGAATAATATCCTTATTTCTCTATGTAATTGTTGTCCTCCATATTTCAGCATTTCGTTAGTTATATTGTCCGGTCCAGGGCTTTTTCGGTTTTTAAGTTGTTTCATAATTTCTATAATTTTATCTTCTGTTATTTCTATCGTCGCTTCTTCTTGTCCTACTTCTTCTTCGGGTACTTGTGCTTCTCTACTTTCTTCTCCTTTATAAAGGCCTTCGAAGCACGATTTCCATTCCTCTGCTGTAATTTTATTTGTTTGTACCGTGTCTTTTACTTCCTGTTTGTTTCTTCGTAGCATTCCCCAAATTTTCTTCTGGCTCCCATACATATCTCTCTCCATTTCTTTTGTAAATCTTTCCCAGTATCCTTCTTTTATTCTTCTTACTTCTGTATTCACTATATTACGTTCTCTTGTGTATATATTCCAGTTTTCTTGTGTCTTATTGCGTAAATACTGTATATATGCTTTTTTTTTCTTTCACATATTTCTTTTATTTCTGGGGAGAACCATGGTGTTTTGTTGGTTTTATTGATATTTACTCGTCTTTTCCCTATAGCTTCGTCGGCTGCCCTTAGGATATTATTCTTTAGAGTTGTCCACTGTTGGTCTATATGTTGTTCGCCGCTAATTGGGTGTTGATTTATTTTTTCTTTTAGGCGGTTCTCGAATAGTTGTTTTGTGCTTTCTGTTTCTAATGATTCGATGTTGTATTTGTCAATGTAATGTGCTTTTGCTTTTGTATAACTGGGAACATTTGATCGGATTTTACATAATACCATCGCTACCCACATTGGCTCCATTAAGAGTTCTCACGTCCAGTTTTGTCTTAGGGTGAGTTGTCCTGTTTGTTATGATTTAATCTATGACTGATTGTTGGCCTCTCGTGTTTTGCCATGTGCAATTGTAGTTCATGTCGTGGTTAAAGAATGTATTATTAATTCTCATTTCGTTGACTGCACGCACAGAAATAGTTTAGTAAGTCTCCATTATCATTTATCTCGTCCTCGTTGAATCTCTGTGTTATACCGGGGAGTATTTCTCTGCCTATTCTGGCATGTAAATCTCCCATAATTACGATTTTATCTTGTGGTCTTATTGTATTAACCAGTGATTGTAGCTCTTCATAGAACTGTTCTCTTTCTTCTCTATTTTTGCTGATATCGGGTGCATATACGCTTATCAACTGCATTTTCTCTCCATTTACTTGGATTGTAGCTTGCAGTATTCTGTCGCTAATATATTTCTCTTCTTCGATGTATTGTTTATTTTTTTTATGTATTAGCATGCCCACTCCAGAATGTCCCCATTTGTCTCGCGGTACTCCACTATATATGAGAATATAGTCGTCAGTTTCTGTTTTTCCTTTTCCTTTCTTTCTCATTTCACTAAGTGCACATATATCAATGTTGTTTGTTTTTAATTCGTTTATTATTTCTTGGTCTTTTGCTGTCCACGACATAATATTCCAAGCTCCGATTCTTAGAATGTTCTTCTTTTTCCATCTCGTTGTCCTAACTCTCGCATGGGTCGTCATCTTTTTGGGCTGTCCGTATTCCGAGGCTTGTGCGGTTCTGTGAGCATAACTCGTCTTTTACGGCGGGTAGGCTGCTAGCCCGTTCCGCCAACCCTCTTCCTTTACCCGGGCTTGGGACCGGCAACGGTACTCGATAAACTACTCAGTCCGTCCACCAAGCACCTCAGGCGGAGTTATATCATTCATTTGAGTTGCATAATGATGTTTATTATCCAACTCAATGGGATAAGGATCACTTATCCCACTCAGTGGGATATGACAATTTTTGACTAAAAGTTTTATTTTTTCAATGAAGAAACTACCATCGTTGCAGCCTATGTCCGACAGAATACTGTCACAATCACTCATAATTATATTTACCGGTTTTCTCACAATTTTCAACACAAATCAAGGAAAAACACAATTTTCACCACAAATCAAGGAAAAATTAAAAACAACTCAATTATTGACAATCACTTACATTGTTAAAAATGTAGTTGTCGATACATTAAAAATAATAACACAATAGAGAAAAGTAACTTTATTGTTTAACTTTGTCACACTTTATGTTCCAGATTATTTGAAGAAGCTCCGAAGATCATGTTCCCTATATTTTGGTTTGAGCAAAAGGTAGTCATGTCTGATGAACTGGCTTCCAACCTGGGCTTACTATTTAAATTACCAAATATTAGTAAATATTTTTCTATTGTTCTCATTATAGTAGGATTACTATGTATAGCATCTGTAGTTTTGTATGTGGCAGTTTACAAAAAGAAAAAGATTAGAGAACACAAATTAACTAGAGAGGAGATGCCTCTTAAAACTAAGTCATAACATATTTCGAATACCTAATGATATTATTAATTATTACTGTTAATGTTAATGTTTTGTCTACGATTTTTCAATAAAAAATAATTACAATTTTTTACCTTATCATTGTGAGCATATTGTGTTGCTTATATTTTATAAATATTTTTTACGATCAAGGGCAGCTTGCCTGAGACATAGCCAGTGACGATCTCTAAGGAGCGCTCCGCGGAAATCTTTTTTTTATCGATATTCCTTATTCTAACCCATCTTTGTCATCTTTTCACGGTTGAAGAGGGGCTTAGGGCTCCGGTGCAGAGTCCGAAAGACCCCTATGTGGCCCGCTTCTTCACGGGAATGAACCGACGATTTTCCTTCAGGCAAAAATTAGAAGGAAGGGAGAACATCACCCCCTCTGAATATTGCTGCATCTAAAAATTAAGTTGTGGGTTACTATTACTTAGCTGCCACAACTTTTAAACTAGCGAGTTTGAAAAATGTTTTTGAATTACTTTAAGGTCTTTAATTAGATCAGGTATTCCTAAAATTTATATTTTGAAACAAACGAAACTAAAAAACATGTTTTAACTTCTACTTCCGGTGTCGGATTCTTAATAAAAACTTAACATCAAAATTTGAACATCCGCTCCGAAGTTATCCAGAAATAATTGAACTAACGAAAAACGCATTTCAAAGACAATTGTCGGCGCCTGGCTGAAAATAGAGGTGGCCCTTATGGTGGCAATTTAGTCATGCGCCACCTGTCTGGTCCTGTCTTAAAAGAAATAAAAATCATAGACTTCGAAAAGAGATGTAAACAAATATCGATTTTTTTTTCTTGTTTTTTTATGAGGAAATACCAATCGATTTCTTAATTTAAAAAAAAACATTCTATAAAACTAAAGAAAAGCAAAAACGGAACGACATATTCGTCCCCACAAATTTGGTAAGACATTTTTCAATGTTTTGTATCTGCTCGATAGGACTGATCAGTAATGACCGCACAGTTAGTCAATTTTTTGCCTATAATCTTGTAGAATTAGCCTAAAGTCAATTATGGAACGTCGTCGTTTGACTCCAACAATTAACTTCTAAATATTAAAAAGCTAAACTGTTCACTTCAAGTGGACTTTTTCATACTAGATAATAATACTTACCGTATTTGAAAAAGTGTAAATTTTAGAATTATAACGTTGTACAGTTCACCGACCCTTAGAATTCTAAGAAAACGAACTTAATCGGTAATCCTCTATTCCATCCATAGTCCAACTTTTATTACTGTAATGTTTGGGTTCATAGTTGTAAATAAAACGCTATTTTGGAGGAGAAAGTTTTAATGAAGTTTTCACGTTTACAAATAATTTTGATGAATGTTTTGATGAATTGTTTTATATTATGTAAATAGCAACCAAGTCGCTAAGTTACCAAAATACGATTGCTGCTACATTAGTACCCCCCCCCCCCCAACTTTGCAGAAGAAAAAAACTACGCAGCAAACGTGAAGCGCATGCTATCTTAGCTACAAAAACTGCTGATCTTTTTAAAAACAATACAAGTAACGTAACTAATTGAACATTATAGAAAATAGAATTAAATTAGCTTGAAGTTGCTTCTAGTTTTGCCAGGTGCGTGTCCAATTCTTGAGATTCCAAGAGCAGCGCAGAAAAAGTCCAGTTCACTAAAAAAAACAGAACAAAAAGGGAAAAAAATGTGCATAAACAAAAAGTTGAGTCTTGTGGCAGAATGCCTTTACATGAAACCTTGTGCCCCAAATAATCTAATTGACTAACCCCTAAAAAAGACATTTATCAACGTTCAACAAAAGTCCGTATCTAGCCAAACGTTCAAAAACCATTTTTACATGACGCAAATGTTCTGACGCGGTTAAAAATTAATATATCGTCGAGGTAAAAATAAATGTAATACATCCCTGTAAGAATCTTCTGGATGAATCTGGACCAGGAAGGAGTGTTTCTTAAGCCAAAATTAAGTCTTCTAGATAGGTATCCGGAACTGTCACCGCATTCAGCTGCCTGTAATCGCCACAGACACGATAGCTGCCATCAGGTTTTAATACCATATGAATGGGACTACTCCAAGGACTGTCTGCCTGCTCGATGATTCCAGCACGTAACAGTTCATGCAGATGTTTTTCTAAAAACAGTAATTGTGTTGGATTAAGTCTTCGACACTTTGCACTAATTGGCGGACCGTTAGTTTTTATTCGATGCACTACATTATGTTTAATAGGGGTGTTAATGTCGAATAATGTAATGTAAGGTGATAAAGATTGTAAAGAGAGTGAATTAGAAGAAATTTTTTGAGCATTAACATATACTTCTACCGTAGAAGGCGATTGGTAGTTGTTAAGTTCAGAAGAAAGAAGATTGGAAAGTTGATTAGGATGTATGATTAGTTGTGATTTGTTTGAGAGAGATGATTGAGAGATTGGTTGGATGTTTGATTGTGATGAAGTGGGTTGGAGTGATGGTTGTGATGTGATGAAGTGGGTTGGAGTGATGGTTGTGATTTGTTTGTTGAACAGGTGAATTACCACCAGTCTGTGGAAGAATGGATGATTTACGAATGTCTGAGTCGAACATTATAGATCGATTATCATAAACTCGCTCAACCACTCTTCTCACAGCACAGTCTGTCATTAAATTATGATATTGTGTGGTTTTGAAAGAAAGCATTTGGTAACAAGCTGTAGTTTGAATCGACGTCATTAGTATTAAATTCGGGAAAGTCAATACAAACACAATTAAAAGCCATATATAATAAACGTTACTTATCTTGTAAATTGGAGTTTTGAAGATCCGCAGGTCTGTGGCGATGTAGCAGCTGAATGTTGCGGTTTGTGAAGGTTTTGAAATTCTGAATTCTGCTTGAAAATCTCAGTCAACGTCGAGGGAAAAATAAATCACGTCGGGAGGGGTGCGTGTTCAAATCTTGTCGGAGGGGTCACCAATAATGTGATGTTTGGATTCATAGTTGTAAATAAAACGCTATTTTGGAGGAGAAAGTTTTAATGAAGTTTTCACGTTTACAAATAATTTTGATGAATGTTTTGATGAATTGTTTTATATTATGTAAATAGCAACCAAGTCGCTAAGTTACCAAAATACGATTGCTGCTACATTACAGCTCAGTCAGTTTATGACGTCAGCGAAAAGTTATGTCGGTTTAATAATCATACCTGCTCTGATTCTAGCTTGTTCAAATTTAAAAATTTTTGTTAGAGAATCGTTTTTTTAAATTACAAATATTTTGGAATTTACATCTTCCACAGTAGCCAACGAAAACCTAAATTCGTTAGCTAAATATTTAAAGGAGGGGAGACGTGCATCCCCACCAAATATAAAATTTTCTCAAAACTAACATTGGATTTTGGTTTTACTAGTCAAGATGGGTTATTCTTCGTAAGCAGAAGTTATTTATTGTTTCCTGTTTAATAAATAAAGAGGGGCCAAGTTCTTAGAGTCTACAGTGAAATTAGGGGACTAGTACGACAACCAATTTGTGGCTCATTTCAAGCACTATTAGCCTACAAAATTCAAAATCGTTTGTATGGGCAGTTTTTTGTATGTTTGTTAAATTTCCAAAATTTTTAAAATAGCTATGCTTCTTGTACGTACTTGTGTTTCTTTAGGACTATTATAATAATTAAAGTTTATGCTAATATGGCAACTCGTTAAATTCATACTTTTTAAAAAATTATAACCGCCTCCATTTAAAAGCTAGCCAGTTCAGGAAAAAATGCGTAGGATTTACTACACCTAAAAATTACGATAAGTTGTTAATCTTATTCTATTATAACGAATGTTCAATTTCGCTTAAACAGAAACGTTTTATCAGCCTCCGTTTATTAAACAAAGGAGTATGAATTTTCGATTTTCAAAAAATTATTATACCGCCTCAAAAAAATAAATGGACTGGTACACTACCCAATTTATAGAGCACTCCTATAACTCTATGAGCCTACAAAAATTTAAAAAAAAGTATGTACCGATTTACAGCAAAATTTTTTTGAAATTTATTTTTCTCTTTACAATTTTCATTTTTTCAAAGCTTCTTGTATATAGTGCAGTTGCTATCTCACTGTAAAAATTATCGTATTTATTTTTATATAAAATTTTAGAAAAACGATTCTGATAGTGTGATGTTATTTATATGAAATCATAAAAATATTTTGACGGACTGTATTTATTTGACGTCACGTTATCACGTAAAAACATGTTTACGGAATAGAAACGTTTGATATGTTTCTAACCAGTCTATGCCTCTATGGTCACTTTCTGTAGCCACTGTATTTTCAGCTGACACGTCTGAAATGGTTTGTTCCATTTGTTTGTCATTAATACTTATTATGTTAAAATAGTGAAGTATTCTTCTCTGCTTTGTATAGTATTTAGATAATAAATTGTATCGTTTGCTTCATTTACAAGAATTTGAAGTAGTGTTTATTAAAAATCTTTTCGTTTTCGTGTAAACTCATAATTAGAGATGATAGTTTTCACAATTTGTGTTTGATCTTTTCACAATTTTAGCATTTCTTGTTTGCTTTAATTAATTAATTTAATTGCGTTATCAAAATATTTACCGTCATCGTCGTCTAAAGTAGCAGTTTTTGTTAAGAATGATCAAATACCTTATACTTAATTCAGCTGTTACAAGAAGTACAACGAACTTTCAAGAAAAGCTCCCCTTAATTAATTTCAATGAACTTGTTTATAAGCAATGCGCAGTTTACTGAAGAACTTATTTCTATTATACAAGGTGTTTGTGGAGAAAATTTGTCAAACTTCAAAAATATATTCTTCAAGTAATTTTAATTAAAAAGAAAAACCGATACGAAAAAGTTACAGAGGATCTCTATCGTCACTATCCAAATCGTTAGATTGACCGAGGAGGACCACATGTCTGGCCAACACGGCCCCCGACTTAAAGCCGCTCGATTATTATTCTTGAGGGCGCATAAACGTGAAATGTATTTGCGGAAAAAACAAAAGATCTTTCAAATGATTTTTAATGTGGCAGTTAATATGCGAAATACGGTGCAAATGGAGAGTGTGGCTTTATTGAACCGTGTTGAAATGTTTAGTCGCAGATGGACATTTTGAACAGTTTTATATAACAATTTTTTTTTAAGTAAAAACGTTATTTATGATTATAAAAGGTCTTTATCTTTTACTTTAACTGTTCCGAATTGGAGTTATATAAATCAGACTTTTTTGCTTAAAATTAATTGACGAATAAATTGAAGTTTGGCAGATCCTCCCAAAACATAAAAAACAGCCTGTATAATTTGCATTTTGAAGTCATTTTTCTGACTAATCTGATTTTGTTTATTTAGAATAAGACAAATTTTATCTTTTGCTCAGTAATTATTTTAATTAATTATTTAGTGGACATAAATTCAGAATAATCATGAATAATTTTTTTATTATTTGTTTTTTCTGATAGAATATGACCTCTGGCTGTTGTTAAATCTTCGCGATTGATAAGAGTTAGAAACGCTTGGATACGATTTGTTACGTCATCTTATCGAATTAAAATTTATTTATTGCTGTTTTCTATAAAAGTGAGAAACTAGAAATTTCTGGTTAATGATGACTTTCATTATATCTAAAGTTATTTAATTGACATGAATAACCACATTCGACATCGATTTTCTTACTTAAAGTAAATAAATAAACAACTGTGAGAAATGATTAATAAAGCAAAAACAAAATCCTTTAAATTAATTTGTATTTTAAATGTACATTATGAGCAACTGTGAGAAATGGTTAATAAAAATTTTTCGTTATAAGACCCTTTAAAATCTCACAAGAACTTGTTGTGTACTCTAAATGTACAGTTCCGCTGCTAAGCGGTCATCATCAGTAGAAAAAGAGATGAACCGCAATGAACCTGAAAATTACAGCAACAAAGAAAAAGCGTCCCTTGAGCCTGGTCAATGGGAAATAACGTTACTTCCTATTCACCAGGCTTTTTTCCCCGAATTTTTTGAAAATTTGCACTTTAACCTTTAATACTCAAAAATGAGTTGCCACGTTGGTGTAAAAATTAAAGTTTTGCAATAGCCCTAGTTGAACACAATGTTACTGTGCACGAGAATTTTTTGAAAAATAAACACCATTAAGTGAGACATATTTTCTAAATTTTAGAAATATTAAAACAAATTTAGCTCAAACACTGGCCTCACTACTTTTTTTAATTTCCATGTTTATACTGCTGCGAATGGGCTACAATTTCGTTCGTGTCACAACCCGCTAGTTTTACTGTGACCTCATCTATGAATGCTTCAAAATCAAAAATTTATGCTCCCTCGTGTAATAAACGAGAAACTACACAACATTTCTGCTCATGTGTGTTATACTGGTAGCAGAATAAGATTCACAACATATATTTTAGGTACAGCAATAGTTAGTTCCTCCCATACAATTTTTGGTGGAAAAATTTTCTTTTTGGTGTATGGTTTTCTTCAATGACAACTATTTTTTTGCAAAGAATAAAAAAAAACGATTATAGAATTTTCCTTAAAGCTTGTGAAAAATATTCCGTAGACAAAAGCATTTAAACTAACGGCGCATAACTGAATTACACAAAACAGGACGCTGTTAAAACAAGACAAACTGTTTTCGGCACTTTTGGTGTTAATAGGCAGCACTTAAAACAAATGAAATATTCTGAAAAAGTTTAAAATAAGCGTTTACAAAGAAAAGATCAAGTCACTTAATCTTTTTTTAAACATTTGTTACTATTACCTTTCTATAGTATTTGCACTATTTCAGTATTATGTAGTAATATAACTACAATACGGGTATGCTCCCAGTACCCAGTAGTAGTAGTGAGATCTTGTGGTCAGTGTTTCAGTATAAAATTTTCAAATCACAGATTTTAATGGAAAAACACGTTTTGGTCTTCTAGAAACCCATAAAGGTTGTTTTTAAAAAATGTAGCTGTGGGTGAGTATAAGTCAATGCATGTATGTGTATGTGTGACTGTGGTGCCTCATAACTCCCGAACGATGGTCTGCTTTCGCTAATTATTGGAATGTAGGGGTATATCACAAATTTTTTACATCAAAAAGCGGAATCTTATAGAAAACCCTAGGAAAAATCTAAAGCTTTTTCCGAAATTTTGTAGCTTTAAAATGGAGGCCGCTATGCTCTTTTGCAAAATTTTATATTAACACCTTATTACTTAAAACAAGTTGGTAGATAAACATAAACTTTGAAAATTATAATAGCTCTAGGGAAGCACAATGTTACTATATACAAAGTTATTGAAAAGAAACGTTAAAAATGTTATCAAAATTTTGGAAATCTTTAAAAACATATTGGTTAAAAACCAGCAAAGCACTTTTCCTTAATTTTGCAGGCTCAATTTGATTTGTACCCCAGTCCACTAATTTATCTGTAACGCCTTCTATGAATTTTTAAATCTTTGCGGTTTAACACCTAAGTAATCAAAAATAAGTGTCAGATCGGGATAAAATTTAGCCTTGTATATGCCGTTACATAATCTTGCAAACTATGAAGATTTTTGCTACTAAAACGGCGAAGTAAAACATTTTTCAAAACGTTGACATATTCAAAAAATATTGCCCAAAAACTTATTTCTGCAGAGTAATAGAGCTCGAGGTGAGCTACTACTGAGTTGGTGTCCCATCTCGCTAATTGTTTTTAAATCTAGAATTTATTCCCTGCATTTTTATATAAGCTGAATTGCTCATGAGCGATGGTAGAATAAAGTATACAACTTCATTTTTAGGTGTAGCAAATATGAGGGTTCATTTTTCCCTTCTTACGCGATTTTGGGAAACAAGTCTCTCTTTACGTTTTTTGTTTTCTTTAATTCTAATAAGTATCGACTAAAAAAAAAACTATTTTTCTCATAAAAAAATTTTGCGAACCCAAACCAATATGTCATGCTGAAACGTCCGTGATTTTGTCTTAACTTTAATAATCTTGCAAACTATGAAGATTTTTGCTACTAAAACGGCGAAGTAAAACATTTTTCAAAACGTTGACATATTTAAAAAATATTGCCCAAAAACTTATTTCTGCAGAGTAATAGAGCTCGAGGTGAGCTACTACTGAGTTGGTGTCCCATCTCGCTAATTGTTTTTAAATCTAAAATTTATTCCCTGCATTTTTATATAAGCTGAATTGCTCATGAGTGATGGTAGAATAAAGTATACAACTTCATTTTTAGGTGTAGCAAATATGAGGGTTCATTTTTCCCTTCTTACGCGATTTTGGGAAACAAGTCTCTCTTTACGTTTTTTGTTTTCTTTAATTCTAATAAGTATCGACTAAAAAAAAGACTATTTTTCTCATAAAAAAATTTTGCGAACCCAAACCGATATGTCATGCTGAAACGTCCGTGATTTTGTCTTAACTTTTCTTATGTAGGACAGCAAAAAATGGAATATATTTGTATAACGCGTTGCGTTTATCCTTCGCAGGTAAAAAATTATTACTACCTGCCGTTGGGGTTACAACATTGTACAAAAATACTTTTAGAAATATGAAACTAAATGTTTCTAAAACGTATTGTAGTTTTAGCGAAGTGTTTCGCATATATTTCTTTATGCACTATTTGACAGCTTTAATCTTTTCAGTTTTCAAATTAAAAACTGAAAAGATAGATACTAGCTTAAGCTAGTATCCATCCTATTAAGTCCGATTCTTTAACAAGTAAGTAAGATTATCAAAGAAGATATAATAAGAAGGCGGCTTGTAACTTTGACTTGGTCTTCAAGTACGGCGTCACAGAGGACTTGAGGAATTTAACGGATTATTTCTAGAAACCGCTTTGTGTAACAGCTGTCGTACGACGCCGACGACGCTGGCATTGTACGAACAATATTGACAAAAGTAGAAAAACAAACATTTTTAATTGCCCAGTGTGCGCTTAGTACATTCTGATTTTGTACAACTTTGTGCATGACCATTGACTATACCCTAATCAAAGGCATGACCCATGACAGGATAAAGATAAGGAGCTTCCACGAAACCGCGAAGGATGCGATATCTTCAGTTGTGAAAGCTCATTCATCACAGTCAGTTTAGGCTTTAAATAAATTTAAATCAACTGTGAATTTTACAATACAGGTAACGCATCTCGTAACTGTATCTATAATTATATAACGAATTTACATGTTTCCTTCTATTTAAAATTTTTTAATAAATATTTAATAATCAAACTCTAAAATATAAAAATAAGTGATTAATTTGGATTAATGTAAGAACACTATATCGGTGTGTACTGAGTTATCTCCGTTGTTTTATTTGCACGGTTTTTAGTTTTCTGCAGATTTTTTTTCTATTTCAGATTAAAAGAAAAAAATTAAAATTTTAATACATTTATAGAAAATAATTGTAACAATACCATATCCCTTCAAGGTAAGATAAACTATTCAATAACTAAAAGCAGCTTCAATATACAATTTTCTTACAGTAACAAAATGCAGCTGTTGGTAAGCAAATGTAATAAGATAACAGTGTTGTGGATTGGAACATTTTTATTGTTATCGGGTTTACCATCGCTAACATGCTTATCGACATTGTACGAAAACATTCTTTCAAATCTACTAAAAATAGGCCCTGAAACTAAAGCATTCAAAGCTTGGGAAAAACCAACTATGCCAATAACTTTGGACATATATTTCTACAACTGGACTAACCCCGAGGATATTTATAACTCTAGCATTAAACCAAATTTTGTAGAAATGGGTCCTTACAGATTTAAGCACTTGAAAGAAAAAGCTAATATAGTTTGGAATAATGATAATCAAACAATCACCTACCAACACCTGAAGAACTTTTATTTTGATAAAGAAAATTCTCCAAGGAATGATTCAGACGTAATTACTACCCTCAATATGGTTGCTTTGGTAAGAACATTTTCCGAATAACCATTTTTTTAATGAAATTTTGTCTCAAAAGAAATTTTATTTTAGTCAGTTGCACACAGGGCCAATGACTGGAAAATACTATTAAGACAAGCTGTTAAATTTTCATTATTTTCATCTCAAATATACGTCCAAAAAACGGTACGTGAGCTTCTTTTCGAAGGTTATGAAGACTCCATCCTTGCAACTACTAGCGCAATCCCTTTCATATCAGACGGTAAAGTGGATCGATTTGGTTGGTTTTATGGTGTAAGTATATGGTAGAACTATGGGGTTTTTAAAAAGTTCTTAAACAATCATTATTAACAGTTAGTTAAAATCTGTTTTGTTTTGTAATTATTGATTACGGTTCCTTTTTGTTTTCTTAAAGTTCATTTTTCGTCATTTTGCTATTACATCGTCGTATTGTATTACTTTTCGTGGTTTGAGACAGTGTTGCGTGGAACGCGTGTATCCACGACAGAATAAGAAAATGCTTGTCTTAAGACATTTAGCTAAAGACTATAACTCTAATAAGGGTACAAGGGCGTAATAAAGTTAAAGTAGTAGTATTAACGATCTCCGATTTGAGTGCAAACTTCCAAACCCTTACTAAAACGAAGAAAAACATACAGCTAGCTGTTTTTACAAGAATTTTTTCTTAAGCATATTTTGCCAAGGTGATTTTTACTAAAGGTTCTTCCAAGGACGTTTTATCTGTTGGCTACGATTCTAGGAAAAAAATTTTAGGAAAAAATTTTTCGGAAAAGAATTCTGGAAAAAACTCTTTGTAAAAAATCTTGCGGTAAAAGTTATATGGAAAAAATCCTCGGATAAAAGTCTTTGAATAAAGTGCCAACGAAACTCGTGAAATGCAAGATTTTTTAACAAAAATTAGACAAGTGGCATACAATTCGATTCCGATCATCTTAAATCATCATTTTTTTTATGTTTTGGATTTGACTTTTTATTTTTCATTTATTTAAATATATAATTTATAATGTTAAAGTGCTGCAAAAATAAATTAGCTCAGATTTTCGTTTAAGTGCATGCTTTAGTTTCTTAACTCCATGAAAACTCTAAAACAACTGAAATTAACTAGATTTTCTACAAGCATTTTTTTCGGATGATTTCTTTCTAAGGCACTATTTTCTGTCGAACTTTTTTTCCGATATTTTTTCCAGGATTTCTTTTCGGGCATATTTTTCCAAGGATTTTTTTCGCCTACCGTTTACTACAACCAAAAGCAGTACCAAATTAATGATTTCAAATCAAATTTCTTCTGAATAGCAAAATACGAAAATACTCATAAAGTTGGCAAATAAACGACTTCCATTCCAGCCCTTTTCAAAATTATGAAGAAATAAGCATTTTACAAATGCCTCAAAAATTCTCTTTCTGTGGATTTACAAAGACTAGAGCGGGTTAACTATTCGGTAATTGTAAACACCTAAAGTAATTCCAAAATTTTTTGCAAATGACTGTAAGTTATCATTCAAAGGTCAATGTTTAATCAGCCTTGCTCACAAAAAAACAGAGTTGTGGTTATAACAAACAACATACTATATTTAAATTTCGTATGCTGCAAGGGACGACTATTAGTAGAGCGATGAGTTTGTTTAAAAATATTTTTAAGTATTTTAAATAGGAGCGCCACCTGTCGCTCTTATCAGAAAACAAAAATCGTATAACATTGTTTGCCATATACAAGGGCCGTCTAGGTAATGGTTAAGTCTTTGATTTAGGTAACCATGGGTTAATAATATACTGTGCACCATTTTAGTATGTAGGGGAAACGGATAATAATTTTTAAAGTAAATTGTAAACGTGTATAAGTAAATTAAGAGCACGCCGCCGTGGCACCTTTTTGTTTTTGACGCTAGAGGCGCTAGTCATTCTAAATTTGAATTTAATTACTGATGGTTCTATTAAAAATAATCAGGTAGCGTCACATGCGTTCTGTTGACGTGCATATATTTTTCTTTACAGGACTGTACTAGCAGAATTATTGATTTCTCGCATAAAATTAATTCTCAACATTACTTGCTCGTGGGTTTGTGTGCAACTAATCTCTTATTTATGTGCGAAATTTGTTAAAAGTTTTAAATTAACTCGCCAAATGCCTATCGCCGTAGCGCCATCCGTGCTGATTCCTATGAACTTTTGTTCAAAAACATGGCTGACGTTACTCGCATTGAATTTTTAAATTTACTCAGCTGGCACATAGTTTAAATAATTGACAAAAATTTTAAATTGGTGTACCTATTATAACAGTATCTAGATGATCAGCGTAAATACAAATGAAGAATAGTGTTAAATTTATAGTTTTATGTTTGCTAAGAAAAGTAAGTTTTTTACCTTGTTTGCATGTTTCACAAGAAAATAATTATCTGAGCATCTAAGTTACTTTATTAAATAACATCTATTAACTTGTTTCATTTCGTTTTCTTTTTAATTAAGTCGCTGAGTACATATAAAAATGCCTATATGATGTCTATACTAGCGCCATCTGTGTCGTGTGCCTCGGCGCGGCGTGGTCTTAATACATTAGTAAAAATAAATAAATGCAGTAAAATCAAAATACACTATTTAACAAATAACATAATGTGTTTGCAACAAAATAGGAACTCAAATAATAAGCCATTTAAATATATCCCCTCATCAATAAAAATTGATTGATTATATCTGAACAATTAATATTTTTAAATAAATCTGATTCTATTAATAGAGCAGCAATAGTAGTAACATTAGTAAATCTAGATTTAGATGTAGAATATATTATTGTCAATTATTGTTTAAAAAAAAGACAATATAGTAATGAAAAAAATTGTGTGACTGCCGCTTTGGGATATAAGTCCATTTACCCCAATGGATAGGGCAGTCCTAATTTTTTTCTTTACCGCAAAAGATTCCTGCTCTCTGGTAAATAACATAACTTACTTAATTGTTGTTACTGTTTTTCGTCGTCGTAATCGCATATGATACAATCGCATATAACTAGTTTTAAATGTCCCTTTAAAGGAAATATTGTAAAGCACATCCATATTAATTTTTATAGCAAAATGGATCAATAGGAGCAGATGGAGTTTACAATATGGGAATAAGCCAAGATGATAATTACGGGACACTTAAGCGCTGGAATTATGAAGCCAAGACCCCCTTTTACGACGGTCATTGTGCAGATATAAGTGGATCTGCTGGCGAATTATATCCTTGGAATGTACAGCCAACAAAAATAAAATTTTTCTCTACCGAAATGTGCAGAACCGTACAATTGAATTTCGAAAGCAATGTTAACGTAAAGGGTGTCCCGTGTTACAAGTTTTCACCTGGGGTTGAAGTGTTTGATAACGGCAAGTGTATAGTATGTCGTAAAAATTCATTATATTTAATAGCAAACTGTATTGCAGGAACTGAAGTTAAAGAAAACATATGCTATTGCAATGGAAAATGTTTGCCTTCGGGAGTGTTCAACGTTTCGCGATGCAGACATGATGCCCCAGTTTACCTTTCACTGCCTCATTTTTATCAAGCGGATTCAACCTATGTTGAAGCAGTACAAGGATTAAATCCAGTGAAAGACAAACACGAACTGTACCTGACTTTAGAACCAGTATGTACTATAATCATATGTACCAGAATAGGAGTGTATTGGTTTTAAACCTTAATTCCTTCTGAAAAGTCAGTTCCTCAATTTACTTTTGTCTTTCCCCCATATCCCGAAAATGCTTCATTCGATTTTAATGAAACTTCAAATATGAAGTGATATCCAAAATTCGGAGAAACAACAAGATTTTTAAAAATTTTAACCGGAAACGAAAGTTGGTTTCTTTAGTATCTTTTTCAAACACGGAATTTTGTGAAACAAATGATACATATTAAGACAAATGGAAGGCTTTTTCCCGAACTGCTTAATTTTAAAAAAATGGTAATCTTCTTGTATTTGCTTGTTTAATTTAAGCTGTATACGGTAGATTACTCATAACCAAGCCTTTCTCTTCTCAATTCCATCCTTGCTTTTCAAACTCTTAACACAAATATACAAAAAATACTCCTTAAACAAGCAGCATTTTCTCTACGTATTTGACAATTTCATGGAGGAAAGTCAAAAACACTGTTCAGTTGAACCTACGAACTCTCCAACTCGTATGGTAAATGTCAATTTCACACAATAGAGTCAAGTTATCTGGTGGGGACATAGAAAAAATGCTACACGTTCAAAAAACTAGAAACGATTTCTTCTGAATTTTGTGTGTGAGGCTAAAAGGGAATAAGCAAACATCGCACATGAAGCCAAAGGTTGATCAATAAAATTAAAGAAACAACTCAGTATGAAATGTGTCTAAACGGTATACGAGTGATGGCTCATTACTCCTTATAGCCTTGGGAGACGCATTAGACATTGGAAGTATTCTGATTTTATAACAACTGTTATGTTAGTAAAGTGCTCAGCACTTCACTGCCTACTTCATTAAAATTATGACTGTGATATGTACATATGTATGAACAGTAGAAAAAGTTATTTGATGCAAAATCTACTAAAAGGGAACTTGCATATAAAATTACCTGTCTTGGGTTTTATTTATTTTAGATTAAATGAAAAAAAAAGATTTATAAACATTTTATTTCAGTTTACCGGTGTAATTGCCGATGTATCTGCCAGAATACAAGTAAATGCCTTACTACAACCATTACTTAACTTTCCGTAAGTACCTCTTATAAACATATTGTCAAATATTGCTAATAAAACAGAAAATTTATATAACGAGAGTAACAGAGAACCGCCTGGCCCCCTTTCTTTCGTTATATAATAAAATAATTAGTATGATTTATACATGCAGGGGGGCCTATTAT
Organism: Ctenicera cuprea; assembly: GCA_958336395.1. NCBI lineage: Eukaryota > Metazoa > Arthropoda > Insecta > Coleoptera > Elateridae > Ctenicera > Ctenicera cuprea. The sequence continues at coordinate 23,501,508 of OY284491.1, forward strand.
TTGATGAAAATTACGACTTTCTAGTACTTTCGGTTTCGTCGAAAGTGGCAATACTCGTAACATTCTTATTTTAAATGAAACACGCTGTATATTTTGTTATTTTTGATTTACCATAATTTTTTGTTATAAAAATTTATTTGGTGTAAAAATATTTTTTTATCTAGAGTGCCATGATCTACATAAAATTGTTACTATGAAGTAAAGTCTTATTTTTATATACAATACAACAAGACCTCACGTTATTATAGAAAAATTTTAGTTGTATACACAAAACATTGTTGCTTGGCAACGCACGAGAACACAAAGCATGCATATAAAATTCCCGACCGCGGAGAAGGAGGGAATTTTGCATGCTTTGTCGTTCGTGTGCATTTGCCAATGAACAATAATGTTGAGTGATATACAACTAACATTTACTAATAGAAAAATTGCTAGGTTCAGTTATACTTGGCAAGATAAGTTGTCGAATAATTCATATACAAGTTTTCTAAATTTTTTAATTGACATTTCATTCATGAATTTATAAACCAATCAGAAAGTAGAATTAGGGCCAACTACATGGTTTTAAAACAAAAAAAACAATCGCCGAATTTTATGGAAGCCTTATATCCAATCACATTTAGTATATTCGTAACTATGCGAATTTTAATAAATGAAAAATTTTGACGTTTTAAGAGCGTCCTTAGCAACGTTGTTGATTTTCTTAAACTGCCCTGAAATGATGAATCGATCTCAAATGTAACACCACGCAATACTGTTAAAACTCAAGCGTCCATATGGGCGCAGTTTCAGGAGTTCTGCGGGGAAAGAAACTACAAGTTACCTACAGGTAGAATCCGAAAATTAATAATTATATTATTAAAGAAGCTCTTGTTACAGGCGGATACAGAAGCAAAGCAACTAGCGCATATCCTTCAAGACTGGGGCTTTAATATGAAGAAGAAGAACGGTCAGGATTATAAAGAATCATGTGTTAAAACAATATGGAATTCCACGGCAAAGAGGTTACAGGAAAAATATTTCAATGAATATGGTCGGAGAATTGATGCATTTACTGACATACTGTTCAAATCAGCAAGAAAAGCAAGAGATGCCAAACGAAAATCTTTACAAGAGTGTGAGGATAAGAGAATGGTCAGTTCCCAAGCTCTATCTTTGAAAGACATACAGTTGATGGCAAATGCATGGAACGAAGAACATCCCGAAGGTTTGCAGAGAAAATTTTTTCATATATGTGCTTTTGAATTAGCATGGAGAGGTAATGAAGCTGTCCACTGTAAAATACATTACTTCAGGGATGAAATAGATACTAACGGAATGTGGACTGGAAGAATTGAATACAATCCAGTTTTCTCTAAAACCGCACAAGGAGGATCAAAAACTTTGACAAACAAAGCAAGTGGTTAATTAAAAATACTGACAACCCGAGCCTTTGCCCTGTTCGTTTGTTAGAATTGCTGCTAGAAAAACGTGGCTTGACAATTAAGTCAGATAGGTTTTTTTTTATGTAGTAATACTAACTGGAAAAATGGAAAATGGCACAAAGACTCGCCAATAGGTATCAATACCTTATCAAAATGGGCACGAGAATCGGCAAAAAACGTTGGACTAGAAACGAAGAGCTTGAAAATCACCAACCACTCCCATCGTGCATCGGCAGTGTCATCATTAGCTAAACAAGGCATTGGTGAACAGCAGTTAATAAAAATCACTGGCCATGCCCATACTCATTTCCTCAAACCTTATCTTCAACTAGACAATGAACATCATTTTAACTTAATTCATAGTTTAAGAGGCATTGAAACTACTACTACATCTGATAATACTAATAAAAATAATTCATCAACTATTGTAACCGGGGCTAATAATGATCATAATTCATCCCATGTAAATACGTACAATAATTGCACATTTAATATTTTTAAATAAGCCCGTGTAATAGGTTTGCAATTATGATAATACATTTTTCCACTTAAGCGTTTAATTTATTTATGAAATAGTCATCCGAATACCATTCGTGATCAAATTTATTCCCGGAAAATTGTCCGATTGATTTACTCGAGTTTGTTGCCAATTTATCTCGTGACATTTATTAAAAATCACTCGCCTGACGGCTCGTGATTTTTTTGACAAATGTCACTCGATAAATTGCTAGGCAACAAACGCTCGTAACAATAAAAAATTTTTCCGGCAAAATTTGACCACTCGTGGTATTATATATGAAACAATTTAACTGTTGTAAACAAATCTTTTTATCAACGAAAACATAAGCGGTGCCAATGGGATTTTGAAAATGTGAAATTCTTTTTATAATAATAAATATATGTTTCCTAATAACCTACTTTATGTTCAATTCCAAAAACAATTGTATTGGTACGTGACTGAGCTGTGTCTTATGCCTTCCTCCACTTGATCTCTTTGTGGAGGAAGTAGCTGTGAGGACTGCTTTGAGGCTGCGCCACAAGGGTCTGTGGCACACAGTAGGCAAGGGAGGCAGACACACCCGCATCCTGGATGAGGCAATCGTCAAGACTCCTCTTCTGGATGCTATGGTGGACTACCTTCCTTTACAATATGCTTTTAATAGACACTTTAGTGTCTACGCGAATGCTGGACAAACCCAGCATATGGACATATCCATCTTCACCGATGGATCTAAAACAAAGCATGGAACGGGTGCCGGAATTTTCTCCGATGACCTAAACCTACGCCAGAGTATACCACTAGGCAAAATTGCCACTATCTTCCAAGCGGAGGTAGTGGGAATAATGCATGGTGCAAATGCAATTCTTGAACGACAAATCAAAAACCAACGTATTGGTATCTACAGCGATAGCCGAGCCGCTTTACTAGTCCTAGGCAGTTACAAAATTACCTCAGGAGTGGTACTGCAGTGTCGTGAAGCTCTCGACGATATCTCAAAAGATAATGCCGTTTCCCTTATATGGGTGAAAGGACATGACGGAACCTACGGCAATGAAAAGGCTGATGAGATTGCGAGACTGGCCTCCGAACAACCTCTCTGGGGGCCAGAACCCGTAATTCCCATATCCCTGAAGACATTAAGCTTTATGCTATACCAAGAAACCTTAAAAAGCTTCACACGAAGATGGGTTAACACTCAAAGCTGTCGTCAAGCAAGGGCTGCTATTACGGCACCCTCGCCAAAAACAGCCAAATACTGTGTGCAACTGTCCCGAAAGAACTTGCGACTAGTTGTGGGTATCTTATCTGGACACTGCAACCTAAAGCAACGCATGCACAGGATGGGACTGGCGGACAGCCCAAACTGTCGTGCATGCAATGAGGACGACGAGGGCAGAACATGTCCTATGTCACTGCCCAGCTCTCGCAACAACCAGAGGATCCATGCTGGGGGACTTCTGGGGGATCTCTGGTCTAACATGGCCGAAATCAGCAACACTCCAATTGCGGATGTCCTCAAGTACATCCAAAAGGTTGGATGGCTTGGGTGATGTCCAATGTGGAAAGCTGCTGGGGAGGTAGTACAATGGGCCCACCTATTGTGGCCTTAGTGCGCGTGAGGTAACTCACACTCCCAATTCCAAATCCAGATCCAGATCCAGACTGAGCTGTGACGTCATCGATAATTTTCTTAAATGATAATATAAATTTTGTTTAGCCTTAAATATTTAACTATTAAAAATTAATAGTTTATTAATAAAATAAAACGCTTGGTAATTGTTTCACAATTTGTTGGTTTTTATTTTCTCGACTCGAGTTTCAACCATCACGGTTATTGTCAGGAGTTTACAAATAAAACTTTGAGTTTTATTTGTAAAACTTTTAGTTTTATTTGTAAACTCCTGACGATAACCGTGATGGTTGAAACTCGAGTCGAGAAAATAAAAACCAACAATTTGTGAAACAATTACCAAGCGTTTTATTTTATTAATAAACTATTAATTTTTAATAGTTAAATATTTATTAATAATGTTTCACCATGTGCCTACCACACAATCAATTCAAAATATTTGTTTAGCCTGTTTACCTGCTTCAGTTTTATACATTTTTTCGAAATTATTATAATGTACGAGGAGAAAGTTTTATATCAATTAAAAGAGAAAAAATTCCTACAAAATATTTATATTGCCATTTAAGAAAATTGCCGATGGCGTCACTGCTCGTCCACGTGACAGTCCAGAAAACTTTAGATTGCGGTATAAAGTAGCTTATTACTTTATTAGGCAACAAACAACTCGCCCTGTATATTGTACATAATGTTTCAGGCTTGTACTCATATATGAATTACCCTTACGAAAAAAGCAAAGCAATAATACTGATTATAGGTACATAAAATACTTTATTACTTCAACAATAAAAAAGTTTTTAAAATACCGTTCATCAACAAATATGGACTTCAACAAAGTAAAGCTAGAATTTATAAATAAAGCAATAATAAATCGTTGACATGTTAAAACAAAAATCAATCTTTGATAGGTAGGAATAAGAGTTTATTTCTTCTAATTTCTCTTAATAAGAAAACAAACTCTTCTTTAAATTTATGTACTTAAATATAGCCCTCATTGTTAAAAAATGTAATGTTTAAGAATAACATATTTTAGGAAAAATCAACGCGATTATTGTTTGACTGTTTTGTTTTAGATTATTTGAAAATGCTCCGAACATCATGTTCCCTGTGTTCTGGTATGAGCAAAAGGTAGTGATGCCTGATAAACTGGCTTCAGATCTCAGCTTAGGACCCAATTCAACATCTAACGAATGAATGCAGTATCTTTAATTCTGTATGTAGCTGTTAAAAAACAGACATTAGTGAACACAAATCAATTAAAAAGAATGTGTCTCTTACAGCTATAAGTTATAAAATATTTGAAATATCTAATGATACATATTAATAATTATTACTGTCAATGTTAATATTTTGTCTATGGTTATTGAATAAACATGAAGATTTACAATTTCTTAACTTGTCATTTTGTGTAGGTATATCACAATACTTTTCTGAAGTTTGATAAATATTTGTTAAGGTGAACCACTTTACTATTTGACTTGTGCTTGACTGTAGCTCAAAGGCGCCGCACCGCGCTTTTACCTAGGGAAGTCTAAAAAATAAAAAACAATGATTTTTCTTAAATTATAAAAAAAATTGCAGTAACAAAAAGACATTTTAAAAATTGATAAGGTGTGTTCTATCATCATCATCATCATTAGCCCAAATCCGTCCAGCGTTGGACGTAGGCCTCCCCCATTGATTTCCATCGTTCTCTGTTTTGTGCAACACGTAACCAGTACTTGGATGCTGTTGCTACAATGTCGTCCACCCATCGTAGTTGTGGTCTTCCGACGCTTCTCCTGCCCAGCCTTGGTCGCCATTCAATTAGTCGTTTAATCCATCGGTCATCTTGCACACGCGCCAAATGTCCAGCCCAATTCCATTTCAAAGATGTAACTCGGTGTATCACATCTGTTACTTTTGTTTGGTTGCGAATCCAAATGTTCGTTTTTCTATCCCGGAGGTTAATTCCAAGCATAGATCTTTCCATTGCTCTCTGTGTATATTTTAGTTTATCCACTACACGTTTCGTCAAAGTAAGCGTCTCTGAGCCGTAGGTCAACACAGGCAAAATACATTGGTCAAACACTTTCTTTTTTAAAATGTTTGAGATGTTGCTCTTCAGTATATATCGCAGTTTCCCAAACGCAATCCATCCTAATTTAGTTCGTCTGTTAATTTCAGCCTCTTGGTTATCTTTGCCTAGTTTGATGGTATGTCCCAGGTATATGTATTCATTCACTTGTTCAATCTCCGTTGCACTCAGTGAAATGTTATGAGTTAGCGGTAAGTTGGTTAGAATCTTAGTTTTATCGAGGTTCATGTTAAGCCCTACCTTTTTGGATGCTTCGTTTAATTGGGACATCATATCTTGTAGGTCTTGGGTATTATCTGCTATTATGATGATGTCATCTGCAAATCGGAGATGATTTTAATATTCTCCGTTGACGTTAATGCCTTTCTCGTCCCACTCGAGATTCTTGAAAATGTCTTCTAGCGCTAATGTGAACAATTTCGGAGAGATAGTATCTCCTTGCCTAATACCTCTTTCAATTGGGATTTTATTGGTTGGTTTTGGAAGTTTGACGGTGAGAGTTGCATTTTTGTATATATGTTCTAGCAGTTTGGTATATCTATGATATATGCGGCAATGCGTTAATGCTCTTAATATTGCCCAAATTTCTATGGTATCAAAAGCTTTTTGATAGTCTACAAATCCTAGAGCCAGGGGTATATTATATTCGGCACATTTTTCAATTAATAATTTTATAGTTTGAAGATGGTCTAATGTGCTATAGCCTGATCTAAACCCACCCTGTTCCCTAGGCTGATAAGCATCTAGTTTGTTGCTGATTCTGTTAGTTAGAATTTTCGTAAATAGTTTGTATAAGCTAGACAACAGGCTAATGGGTCTATAATTTTGCAATTTTGTTATGTCGCCTTTTTTGTGTAACAGAATGACTGCTGCATTTTCCCATTGGCTTGGAATTTCTCCTTGATGTAGACATTGGTTGTATAGCTGTGCTAAAGTATTTAATACTTTATCACCTCCATATTTGAGTAGTTCAACCATGATTCCGTCCTCGCCTGGGGCCTTATTATTTTTTGTTTGGTTAAGTGCTTTTATTACTTCTCCTATATTAATGTCGGGGGTGTCCTCTGAACCTATGTTTAACACTTGCGTTTTTGGTATATTACCATATATTTCTACTTCGGATGCTTTAGAATTGTAGATATCTCTGTAATATGCTTCTGTACTTTCTAGGATCTCGGCTTTATTACCTGTAATTGTACCATCTTGTCGTCTTAGTTTAACTATTTCTCTCTGTTAAATGTCTTAAATGTCTCTCTGCTTAAATGTTTTCTAAGGATTTTCATGTTTTTGTTTTGTTCTATACATTCTTCTATTTTCCGTTCATTATAAACTCTTATATCTTCTTTGATACGTGTCCTTATTAACTTCTGCATCTCAATGTGTTCCACATGTCGGTTTCCAAATTTATCTTTCAGGTTTTTCCTTTTCTCCATCAGCTGTTTTGTTTGGTCACTTATTTTAGATTTCTTTGCTCCAGCGTTGCTTCTATATTGGTTTGCTACTCTATTTATTCCGTCCACTAAATTCGTATTCAGTTCTTCTATACTTGCATGTGGTGTGGTACATTTTACTAATTCGTCATTAATTTTAAGCTGATATTGTGTTACCTCTGATTGCGTCTATGTCTATTTTGTTTTGTGTTTGTTTCAATATCATGTCTTTTCGCGATTTATTTACTTTATTTATTAAATTTACATTAATAGTAGCTCTAACCAATCTATGGTCACTTGCAGTTTCAATATTGTTCAGTACTTCTACGTTTTTCACCATGGTTCTGTTGTCGCTAATGATAAAGTCTATTTCGTTTTTATACACACCATTTAGGCTCCGCCAAGTCCATTTTCTTTGCTCTTTTTTCTTAAAGTAGGTATTCATGGCGTAGATGTTATGTTCATGGAGGAAATGTATCAGTCTTTCTCCTCTTTGATTCCTTTCTCCTAACCCAAATTGACCTATGGAGCGTTCACAATCGTCTTTTCTCTGACCTAATTTAGCGTTGAAATCGCCCATTAGAATTGTATATTTAGTGCGCTTACTGCGCAGTATTTCGCTGATATCGTCGTACATTTCGTCCACTTCCTCATCTGGGTGTGCTGTCGTGGGAAAATATGCCTGTATTATTTTTAGCGATTCCTTATTATTAATTTTGGCAATTATTATATATGCCAGTCGATTATTTACTCCATTAATTTCGATTATGTTTTCGTAGAAATGTTTTTCGATAATAAAACCTACTCCTGCATTTGTACCCCGTTCGTCTCCTTTATAGTATAGCATATTTCCATTTTTCATTCTAATTAGTTCTTCATTTTTTCGACGTACTTCTGATATTCTCAAAACGTGCCATTTGATTTTTGACAATTCTTCATTTATTTCTTCTATCCTGTCTTCTGATTTTAGCGTTCTTGCATTATAGGTTGCTATATACCATTTTCTGTAACGGCCTGATGTAACCCAGGGATTCGTACCACCCTTTGTTTGTCTCCTATTCCGACCGCCGCGGCGCGCCGTCGTAGTCGGAGGTCGGCAAACTGCTGGGAACTAAGAGCGTGTTCGCTTTCATTTTCTTCATCATCATTGTTTGGGGGGGGGGGGGCTTTTAATCACCGCGCTTGCCATTGCGTGTTGGTGATGGATAGTAACCCAACTAACTAGGGTTCTGTCTGCTACCGTTGTCGAATATCTATCTATCTTCCGCTACCAGACTGCAGGTTGTGTCCCCATCCTGAACACTCCATCTTCACTGAACCATTTCCACAGTTACCCTGTGACTGTTCCAGGAAGTCCATTGTTACCACTAGAGCTATTGATTCCACATCAACAGTCCAGGTGTGTTCTATAACTATGTAATATTTTACGAAACGTAATGTTGCACGAAGCATAAAATTACTCATTAAATAACGAACAAACTTTAGGTTTTATTAATCTACTTAGCAGCATAGTTGCTCGTGGAATCATAAAAAAATATTTATGCAATATCCTGCACTTGGGGGATGAAGAAGTTCTGCTTTTACAAAAATATACCTGCATTGTTATAGGTGTTACACCCACAACAGGCACCCTATACAATAATATACTACTACCGCAGTAAACCAAGAGCGAAACAATTAGCGCATCACACGGCTAAACAGCAGTAGTCCGACCAAACCACCGCAAGAAAGCAGCAGTGGTGTATATTGCTAACGAAGTTAATGTCGAGTCCGTTGATGGAAACCAAAAATTAAATGTCAACGGCAAGCAGAAATCAGACTGGTTCGTATTACGATATCTTTTCTCGGATGAATATCTGACCACGCTTATTGTTTTATTGTGCTTTGTTGTTTATACATATATTTTCTATATGCGTGTTCGTCAAACTCTAATAAACGATAATTCATTTTATCCGTTTAAAATTTTTTACTTAGAAGTTTGCAAAAATTACGAGTGGTAACCATAATTACCTTAACCCCAATTTTTAGCTTTCCAGCAAATAATGGTAAAATACAGTGATTTTAAACTCGAGTAAAAAATAAAAAAAATAGTGCAAAAGTTAAGTGCGCCCTCCCCCCTGTAATAAAGTATGTGCTGAGCAAACTAGTTCTAAGTAAATCTTCTAAACGTGTTCTCACTGAAAGTGTATTTTGAATTACATTAGAACTCCAATTATCCGAACTCCGGCTATCCGAATCGCTGATTATCCGAATCGCTTTAGGACACCGTCTCATATTGCAGTTCTAAATTCGCTGACTTGGTAAGCATAACGGTAGAAACCGAATAGACCTAGAGAAGGGGTGGGGGCGGCTCAGGTTACAGGTGACCTGCCACTGTTTGTTTTGATTACTCAATTTTGTTTGTGAGTGCGTTTCATCGTTCACTATGGCTTCTAAAAGAAAACGTGTTGTGTTATCTTTAGCGGACAAACTAAAAATTATAGAGCAATCAGATAAAGGAGTTACGGGTAAACAGTTGGCTTTTTTTCTCCCATTTTCAATATACATACAGAAGTTAATTAATAGACCCTTTCTTCGGGGGGGAACTCCAATTATCCGAATTTTCGATTAACCGAATGGGGTCCGGTCCCAGTTGATTCGGATAATTGGAGTTCTACTGTATATGATTCAACAGAAAAGGAAAACTAATATGTCATGTTCGAGTTAAGGTGTTGGAATCGAAATTTGACAATGTAGACGGTTCTGCGTTTTAATAGAGAAGATAAGCAGTGATAGTGTTTAAATTTTACAAAGTTCTACCTTTATTTTATTTTTAAGTCTATTATTAACAATAAAAATATAAAAATGGTAGTGCAGCAATCATTCACAAATAATAAGATAACTTTACAAAAGATATGTTTTGTCATTTAAAGCTTAGATGTCCAAATAATCGTTCATAAGAGCGTGACGCATTTTCACTTCTGCCTCCCGTCTCCACGATCGACTTTTAGTCCTACGAAATAGGTAGGTGCCAGCAAATAAGTTTCACTTCAAAAATCCTAGCGACTCCAACGTCTGTGCAAACCAAACACCTGTTATATAAAAGTAAAGGTACAAGCGGCGCCTTAGTATTCTGGAGATAGGAAAACAAAACTTGCTTTCGATACGGTATTTCTTCGAAAATAATATTGCCTTTTTTTCCAAACCTGACATCATTATAAACAAACTTAAAAATATGCAACAAAAATATATCAAATCAAACAGTTTGTTATATTCAGCACCAGATATACGATTTCACGTGTCATTAAAAATTCAAAGGAATAATTCATTGTTCATTAATATTTAAAAAAATGCTTTTCTTAGATTTATTAACCTATTTTTAAGTAGGCACATTGTGAAACAATATGTAACAACTATATTCAATTTATTTCTAAGTTCTAGCTTAACTTCGTTATATTTATTAACGATTAATAAAACACTTTTTATTTTAACAATATTTATTTATGTTAATCTTATACATATTTCAAAATGCTTACATGCCATTATCAAAGATTGTATGTATTAAAAAGTAAACAGTTAGTGTTGTTAAAGCAACAATAGAACTTGGTAAGTTGATCTTGGTAACGTATTTTCTTATTCCAAAATGTTCAATATAGGTGAATTTAAGAAATTCCATATTTTATGACAAATCAAAAAAAATTGTTAAAATTATAAACAAGACAAATAAATATAAAGTAAGTTTTTAAAACAACTAAAGACATTTTAAGCACTTCAATGTTCAATGCAAAACCAAAAGCAGATGATTTGCTAAAATCGGGCATTTACAAATTAAATTGTTCGTACTGTAATTCGGTTTATATAGGCCAGACAATTAGAAATTTTGATATAAGGTATAAAAAACACGTACGCTGTTACAAATACAAACACCCACATAGATCCAATTGCGCTAAACACTTACTAGAACACAATTAAATAATAACATCTAATACCACTATTAAATGTTTACATTTTTATAATGTTAAATGTAAATGAGATATACTAAAAACTTTGGAAACTGTACCGTTAATGAACGAGCAAATTGTTCTCTTCAATTTACCTCTATTGGAAATTTTGAAATAAGCAATTAAGTCATCTGCATACAATTACCGAGATCAAGTCACCAAGCTCTATTGTTGCTGTAACAACACTAACTGTTTACTTTTTAATATAACCTTTGATAATGACATGTAAACATGGCGAAATACGTATAAGGTTAAAATAAATAAATATTGTTCAAGTAAAAAGTATTATATTTATACTCAATAACTATATCCAATGTTTGTATGTTTTGAATAAAATCCATTGTTCATATGCCAACAAACATGGCCCATTTTAACAAAACCAGCAAAACGTTTTATTAACACTGTTAGTGCATCCTAACCGACACTTAATTAGATTTAATTCTAAAAATTTCACAGCTGGTTCCACAACCATAAGGGTACATGTAATTGTAAGATAATTTAACTATTGATGTTATGAATAGAAATTTAATACAATGAATTCAATTAGACAGCCTTAAACGAATTGTTTACGGAAAAGGTTTATTAAGATAAAAATAAATTAATTTTGTATAGGAAATATTGTTGCTACTCTTCCAAAACTGTTATAGACCATTCTTAAAGAACATGAAATTCAGTTTTAGCTTTTTATTGTTTTGATTCTTGACGGCTTTGTATAGTAGAAACACGCCGTCTAAATTCATCAGTAGGTATCTTTTTATTTACTGTTACTCTACTTTCTACATAACATCGTGAATTGGAGTACCTTAACAACATAACGATATCATTTCAATGAGGCTACCGCAACTACTATAGTAAAACATGGAACTGAGGTTTATTTTTCTATATTGTCTCTTGGAAGAATTTTGTTACTTAAGCAAGTTTTTCATACTTAACCCAATCTTTCTAGAAAACCAAAGATAAACACATACCTTATAGTTGGACTTGGAGCAATCTTTCGTATTTCCCTTCTTACAAATATAGCTTATGCGTTTGAGATTTGTTGTCCTCTCCATCTTTCCATTGAATAATAAATTTTATCGCTATATTTACCGCTATTTTAATCATATAATTGTATGTCATACATATCTTTTTGTCGTTAGAATCTTCTGTAGATAACCACTTTTGATATAATTCCTTTTATATCGCTACCTACACTCCGACTTTGGCTCTTTTACTCCTATTTACTCCACTGAAAAATGTATGTATTTATTTTCGACTTCATTATCATTTTATTTTAGTTTTATCTTAGTCGGCACTACTACGTCTATTTTTAAATTTTCCAACTGCTCAAATAAGGCACATTAAAAACAAAAGTAAAAAAAACAAATAATAAAAGCCATTTTTCTTCTCGCTGCTTTGATTCAGATACACCGTCTATAATTATATTCTGAAAAAACCAAGGAAATCATGGAAGAAAAAGATGCAAGAAACAATGCAGTAAACATGTAGCGAACTTAGCTTGAGCCGTACAAATTATATTACTTTAGTTTAATAACCTGCAGATTTTAACGCAGTTCCCACTAGTCCGTTAAATTCTTTTTTTTCTCGAAATTTTAGTTTATATTTGAACTTTGCCGACTTCACTAGCCCTCTTAATATAGTTTTATTACAAATTTAAATACTGTAGCAATAAGTTATTTAAAACCGAAATCAAAATGATAGATTTTATTTCTAGTTGAAATATTGTAGAAATCGAAGTTCGCAGGAAATAATATTCCGACATTTTAGAATTTTGAGATTGTTTCAAATTGAGTTTTTAAGTTGATCACTCTAATGTTCGATACACACACAAACTTCGATAAACGCAATTTTCATTCATATTTAGCGTTTGCGAGTGATTTATTGCAAATATAAATTTTTATAAAATTTTTGTGGAAATTGGAAAACGTCTGTTGTCGTTCAGCATTGTGGCGAACCGGGATAAATATATTTTAGTAAATCTATTCCAAATTCATAGTTTTATGATAATTAGATAATAAATGAGCTTTTCGAGATGATCAGTTTGAATAAAACATAAATATTATAATTAAAGTGAACAGTTCACATTGCCGCATGTTTATTGGAATGCACACAAAGTTACATAAAGTCAGACGATTACAAGGTATCACTTATGTTGCAGCCAACCATCTGCCACGTTAATAAATCCACTTAAAGTTGATATATATTTATTTACTTTAATCTATTTAAATTCAGTTCAAATTTTTGAAGTGCATTAATTGAGAAACCCCTTTATTTAATTGTACCTACCGTCCAATATCGTCAAGGCCCGAGGAGAAAGCTGCAGCAATCCACGTCCGCATCGTCTTCCAAACGTTTCAAAATTATCGTTAAATTATGTTTTTCTTTTTATCGCATGGAAGCAAGATTGTATTTTGTTTTTACATTTACTAAGAGTATTATACCTGTTAATTGTATTGTGTTATTATTGTGAGATTTTAATGTAGACTGCCGAATATAAACATTTACAACTTGGGTCTAACGAGAAGCCAGTGCAGTCCGAAATACGCCGGATTCTGAAGTATTTCTTTTTCTGCAGGGTGGTTTTATGCGGACAGCAAAATTACAGTGACGACCCTGCCGTTTGCAATAGTTTATTTTTGAAACCAAGAATACGTCGCAAAAAGACTTACACGGAGAGGCATGGAATGATAGAGAAAAGAGACCGACGTAAAGAGGCAGCGACGGTAGTCGTAGAAACTAAAGAAAGAAAAAGTAGAAATGTGGTAGTAATTAAATCAAAGAGTCATGTTAACTTGCGTGTTTTGATTGAACTGTTACCCTACTGCCAAATAACATAACGAATTGGACTACTTTAGCAACGTAACAATACAACTTCTACCAAGCAAGACTAAAAATTGCATAAACATGTAATAGATAATCATCTATCCTTACTTCGCTGTCTGTTGTGATAGTCTTCGTCAAACCAAGTCTTTCTAGAAAACCAAACGGCGCGGCGTAGGCAATTGAAAGATATTTTAAATGGAACTTTAACATAATGAATTAAATTAAACAGAATATTTCAAACTGACATTAATGATGACAGACAAAATTTAAGTTGTTTACAGGATGGGTTTTACCAACATAAATAGAAAATTATATTATAGAATGTAGACTTTCAACTCTCCTAACTATATCTTTGTAAAATTATTCATGTTGGGTATGAACATAGTTCATGATTCAATGCTAAATCGATTGATTTAGATAGAAAACTGGAAAACTTCCACTTATACAATATTTTCTTAGAATTTATATTTTTAAATGGTTTCAAGGCAAGGATTCATATTATGGGTTTACAGAATATAATTGTCAATGTTAAATTAATTGATTTTAATGCGTAATTGGAGACCTAAAAATTTTCCAGTTCCAAAGAGATTAATGGATTTTCTATTGCTCTATAATTCAGTATTATTGTATTTATTTATCTGTTTAAATTTAATTAATTTATTTGTTTTGTAAGTAAAGAAGATACATATTAAAAATATACCGTGTGTAAGACGATTGTGATAGACCACAGATATGTTTTTTTACTTTAATTATTACATGAATGAAACCTCGAACAGTTTAATTAACTACGAAAACGCATTGAAAATGTATTAGTATGTTATTTTGTTTTAACAAAGAGTGGTACCAATTATTTTATCTCAAATATAAAACTCTGCATATTTTTAGAAAAATAAACTTTCATTTACATCCTTAATTCAGCGATGTATCAGAAATGTATGTTTAGTCGCTACACTTTCGTTTACACTGGAATAAAAAAAACATAGTTTGTTGTGATAACAATTTATTCAAACTCAACGGAAGAATGAAAATTAAATAGCTAAATAATGTAAAAATCATGTAAACTGCTCAAAATGTCCGCGATTAACGTCTATGCACAAGATGGTGTTTTCAATTATTTCTTTCGTAACATTGTTGAGTTGTATTTTCTATTGCTACTTTAATTCTATTTTGCAGAATAAACAATACTTTTCACGCCAGAAAACCGAAGGAGTTAATGTTAAGTCTGGTGACCTAGCTGACCATCTATCTGGTCCATTACTACCTATGCAATGATAGCTTAATCTGTTCTGGACTCTGGAGTAAGACTGGAGGATGAGAAAACACAAAAGATGTCCCATTATGCTACCTCCACAGCAGCTCCTCAACCCAGAATCACCCAAGCCACCTAATTCTTTAAATAAACTTGAGACACCCGCGATTGGAATATTGTATTGTATTTCAGGTGTTACAGCACTTAGGCCACATTGTCGGGCCCATTGTGCGTACTACCTTACATACTATGTTAAGGGGTTTCCAAGAGCTGACAACTGCCCTGGTTAGGATTCGACCACCGGGCTAAATACAGCCACCGACTCCTAAAAGCCACTGTGACCTTGGCTGCAAGCACCTGCTGCACTCGCCTACCAAGGCCACTCCGCGATTAGGGTGTTGCTGATGACAACCATCTGAGATCAGAAGTCCCCCAGCTTGAATCATCTAATTGTTGCAAGGGTAGGACTTGTTTTTCTGGCTCGTCCTCCAAGTTACATCTGCAACAGTTGGAACACAGTTGGTGATTCTTTAAAGTGCAATGCCGGTCAAGATTTCTACAACTAGTTGTAGCCTCTTTCTCGAGAGGATCGGGACAGCAATGAATATTAGCCACCTTCTCGTGAAGCTGTTTGAGGTTTCTCGATGTAGCATAGTGCTGAATATCATCGGGAAGATGGGTGTTACAAACTCCGGCACCCTAGGAAGTTATTCGGAAGTCAGTCTTGCGACCTCGTCAGTTTCCTCATTACCTGCATTAACATCATATCCTTTCAGTCAAACGAGTAAAACAACATTGTTTCTGGAGAAATATTGGAGAGCTTCGTAGCACTGAAGTACTATCTCCTCTTAAGGTAATATTACAGTTACTCAGCACTAATAAGCTTTATTAACTCAAACGATACAAATACGTTGGTTCTTAATTTGTCGTTTAAGGACTGCATTTGCATTATCTCTACTACCCCCGTTTGAAAGACGGTAGTGCGTTGGCCCAGCGGTATACTTTGGCGAAGTATTAGATCGTCGAAGAAAACTCCGGCGCCTGTTCCATGCATTGTTTTGAATGTATCAGTAAAGATGGATTAGTGGATTGTCCCAGCATTCACATAAACACTGAAGTGTCGATTAAAGGCAGTCAATCCCGCACCAAGTAGAAGAAGCCTTATCTACCTTATCAAGGGTGCGGGAGGCAAGACGTTGCACATGTCCCAGTTTTGTTGCTGTTGTAGCCTGTCTGACTCTAACTCATCAGATATATAGCCACAGGGTAATTCTGGGAGATAGTCCCCACAATCTTCCCAGTGGGTGGCGACACAGCCAGCCACTGCTAGCCTAATCGGTTGTTTAGAAAACTTCATGGAATGCACTATCCTGTTGTTATTACATACTGCTTATGTTCTTCTTCTTCAAGTGCCATCTTCGTTCCGAAGGTTGGCGATCATCAAAGCAATTTGAATTTTTGAGGCCGCAGATCTGAAGAGTTGGTTGTTGGAGCAGTTATACCAATCTCTGAGATTTTTTAGCCACGAGTGTCTTCTTCTTCCTATACTTCTTCTTCCCTTAATCTTTCCCTCTATAATGAGCTGTAGTAAGTGATATCTTTCTCCCCTCATTATGTGTCCCAGGTACTGAATCTTTCTCTTTTTGATAGTTAGCATAACTTCTTTTTCTTTTTTCATACGTGCTAGTACCGTGATGTTTGTTATTCTTTCTACCCATGATATTCTCAAGATCCGTCGATACATCCATAATTCGAAGCTCTCAATCCTCTTAATGTATATTTTCTTCATCGTCCATGTTTCCGTTCCGTAATATGCTTATGTTAATTAACGACAATTAATTGAGCATTTTTTCTATCTGTTTATAAAGCAATCTTTCAAACCTGTCCTTAAAAAAAATACTGGCCCAATAATCTGATCACCTAACTTGTTCATGTGTTTTAAAAAACAACATCTATATTTTTTATTAAGCTGTATCTTTACTTCGTTCATATTACTATATTGTAAATAAAACAAGTATTAACTTCAACAGAATTTTTAATTTAGCTTTATACGTGTAACCTGTTGAAGTTAATAATTGTTGTACTTACAATATATTACCATCTACATTGACTGTTCCTTCTTCTTCTTCTTCTTCTTCTTCTTCTTCTTCTTCTTCATCTTCTTTCTGTTAAGCTTTTAATGTGTGTCATGCAGATTGTATCGTGTCTTTGTTTAATTCAAGTTATTCCCTCTCTCTGTCTCATGTTGGGACGTCCTATGCTCCTTCTTCCTTGTGGTCTGTTGTCTCTTGCAATTCTAACCAATCTTGTTTCGTCCATCCTGGATATGTGCTCATTCCATTCTTCTGTTACGTCTTAAATTTAACTAAGAACTACGACTGAACATAAACGTGTCATACACCATTAAATAGAAAATTTAAATAGCAATTCGTTTTTCGAAAAATATACAGTGTGTTCTATTTGAGATAAAACAGCCGATAGTTTTTCCAGCTAAACCAAAAGAATCGTTTAAGTTACTTATGCAATATATAGCGCGTTTTTGCGTTTAATTTAACGTGGTTAAATTTGATTTACATTATTTGATAAGTAAAAAATATATACATTTGAGGTCTCCGACAACCCTATTACAGCCGGTATATAATACTGAAAAAATTATAGAATATCATCAGTCGTGAATCTAGGAGTTATGCATCAACACAGCACTACATTAATAAATTATATTCTTTATCGCCCAAAAGCAAAATAAAAATTTATCAATTACTAAACTATAAAGGTCAATTAAATTGACCACCGCTACCAAATCGCATCCACAGATTTTGTCATTCATGACAGTCAATTACTAGCTACGTCATCCAAACAGAAAAAAAAATCAATGAAATATATTCGACTTTATTAATAGCTAGTAAAATTTGCTTTATGGAATATAACAAAGAAAGAAAAAAAATCGTTGTTATTATCTCTTGTTAAATAATAATAGGGGTTTTATAAAATTCAGAACTGGATTCGACCTTGCCATTTAAATGTAAGAAGAATTTGTATAAAAATCAATTAAATATACCTAAATTTTCTCATTTTGGAGCATATGCGTTTTAAACTAAAATATCAAGTACCTATGTACTTTTATAGAAACTTACACATACTTATAAGTCTTAAAATAATCTTATTATAAATACCGTAAACTCTCAAAAAACAGGTTAAACAAACACTTATATTATTAAATGTAATAAAACACTGATTTTCTACTGTTGTGTTATGTGTACCTACTTAGCGCATAATTTCCTAAAAGCTGTAGTTTAAAAGGTGCCGTTAGAAAAAGTTTATAATTTCAGTTAAATAAAATCGATTCAATTAATTCAATTAATCAAATAAAAGTTAAATCTAAATACTAAATATTTAATAAAAATGAAGTTATTTAAACCAAATGTTCTAAATGTATCAAAACATAAAGCGGCAGCTATACAGTTTTTATTAATTTTTGTGATTAGACTCCTCCGGTAGCACGCATGTTAGGCTTACGTATCCATTCCATCGGGCTACGCTTTTACTTACGGCAGAATTCTGGACAGCTCTGTACCAAAAACGATTTTAGAGAAGTATAGGACAAATCATGCAAACCGCATGTGACGGTAATCGTATTTAACTCAACTCAGGTTTAAAATTGCAGTGCAGCTGAGATTTCAAGAAAGCAGATATCCGAAAATGTTGTTTTATTACCTACCTTTTTTTATCACCCTGGGGTACTGGGTTACGATTTATAGTTAAAACAAACCAAATTTTAGATAACACCAACCTTACCTAACCGAATCTACCATACACAACAAACATGAATAGGAATCAAGAAATGTGAAATTTAAAATTGAAAACTTAGTAAACGGCAGCAATTGCATTTATTTTAACGATTATTTGCTGTCGATCATGGTGGGTAGAAATGTAACTGCAAAATAATAAACATTCTCCTGATTATTGATTATAGGTACATAAAATACTTTATTACTTCAACAATATTTATTCCTTTTAACTTTATACGTATTTTAACATGTTTACATGCCATTGGCAAAGGTTATATTAAAAAGTAAACAGTTAGTGCTGTTTAGCAATAGAACTTGGTGACTTGATCTCGGTAATAGTCTGCAGATGACTTAATTTCTTATTCCAAAATGTCCAATCGAGGTGAATTTAAGAAATCAATTTGCTCATTCATTAACGCTACAGTTTTTTAAATGTTTGTGAATTTCAAAAGCTTCTAGTATATTTAATTTACGTTTATTATCACAAAAGTGTAAGCATTTTATAGTGTTATTACATGTCATTAAATGATTGTGTTCTAGTAAGTGTTTAGCTTAATTAGATTAATGTGGGTGTTTGTATTCTCATGATTACTTAGTAGTTAGACCTGTTGAGTTCAGTCGCGGACTTTGCGTATTTGAGAATATGTACAATACTGCAGGACGCCTTTGGTACATGTCTCGCATCTTGACACAGCTTATTCTCAATTATTGCTACACCTGCAGAAACAAATTACATTTTTTACTTTTTCTACCTTAAACTGAATACCTTCCCATCATTAGCACTACTCAACATAACTTACTTCGAAATTAATAACTTTGAAAATCCTTCCAAGGTATTTTCAATTTCTAACTAAATCGACACTTCAATAACTTTTCGGTTTCCAACTATCTGTGAGACGTTGGAAATAAAATTTTCAAGGTTATTCTAAATCTCCCTCAACCCAACAGCTTCGCATTGCCATATATTCACCTGAAAATAACTGCAAGAGTATTCAAAATCAACTAACATTTATTAAGATTACCAAAAACTTCAACAGACCGGCACTTAATGTTCTTTCTGTGGTCTCAGAAACGTTACATCTACACATAAAAACTATTTTTGATTTTTTCATCTCAAGAATAGTTCAAATTTTCGTTCGACAAATTCCTCTCTTTTACTGTTTTCAATTGCCGAAGCGTTATGTCTGTAAAACTACATAAACTCTTTTTTTTCTTACTTAGTATAACAGTGCAGATATATCTTAAGCATAAAATTTCGCTAATGGTGCTTTAACAAACTGATTGAAGAGGGAAGTAACAGAAATGTGGGATTGTAGAATAAAATTCCGCTGCCTTTTTTCATTTAATGTAGTAGGTAATGGAAGCCGTAGAATAAGAGTATAGCGCTTTTTTCTGAAAATTCTGCGTAATTCAATATTAAGAACCCCCCCCCCCCCCCCCCCCACCCACTTTCCTCTCATTTAAGGTAATCAAGCCAATTCCGTGAAGAGGTAATGTGAGCTTGGTTTCACATTTCAATTCAACAAAAACAAACAATCTACAATGAAACTTTAGAAGAAAGCTGGCGGGGAGGGGGCAGGCTCCAAAAGGTTTCATCAATGCACTTTAACTAATTGGGAATTTTGATGAAGATAGCATAGTATTTAGTATGAGATCTCTTTTCAGCCCCTCCTACCCTGTTTTGGAGAAATCGAGCTGAGTTTTTATACAAAACATCTCAAACTTCGCTTCTAAACACGCTAGCTCGTTCAAATTTCGTTTTACATCTTAGGAAACATTCAGGCAGTTAAATGCCTCAAACTGCGGTCTTTTTTGATCGAAAAGTCAGAAAATATAAAATCCAGTGATAGTGTTATGGGAAGTAGCTTCATAGACAGCTGCCCTGAGGGTTCATACAAACATTACGTTTCCTTTTCTAACCTGCGTTAGAAAAGATATCCGATATTCAAGGAGATTTGTAACATGTGGGACGCACTTTTAGGATGGATTGGGAATTTAACAACAATGAAAAAAGATCCGACAAACATGGGACCGGAAACGCTTCATTGTGGGACTACAGCCACCTGAAGATGCAGTATTTTTATATTTTTACCACTTTTGAATTTTTGGTTATGAAATATGATTCTCCATACAAATTTACACAAAATAAGTACTCTTGTTGAAAGTAAATCGCTCAACCAGTTTCCAGTTCAAACAGCTCAAACAGTTTTCAAGACAAATCAATGTTTTTGCAAAATCGAGTTGCTTTAAAGGTCTAAGTTTTTCTTTTGATACTTAAATAGTTTTCACAAACTTTGAGTGTAAGTTCTACACATCAGTGCAATAAAAAGAGTCCTGCTGTGTTTTGCCTTTTTGTCTAGTAAAGTATATGTAAAGACAACATTAATACAGATTAATATCCGGCCAGATACATATCAGTATGGCCCTGCAGAATATCTGGCCAAACTTGCCGAAGAGCCGGATAACCGAGTACCGGATACTATCCGTTACGTAGTTAGTTAAAAGTAAAATCGATTTCATAATTTGGTGATTTTTGCGATTATAAAATTTTCAAAAAAATTAAAATATTTGAAAATTTTGAATTTTCTTGGAATTTTTAATAACTTTCAAAATTTCGAAATTTTTAAATTTTTCTGTAAGTTTTGAAAATTTGAAATTTTTGATTTTTATTACTTTCTAATTGCAAACAATTTGTTTATATTAGAGATGTAAAAGATAGTAAAATTTTAAGAAAGCCGGATAACGAATATCCGGCCCTAATCAATTGCCGAATAACGGATATTCGGCGTCGGATATCATTTGGCCGGATAACAAAGGCAGATTGTACCACCGGATAGTAAGGTCGTATATGAGACATCCTTGAATTCGTTAAGTGCAAGAAAGTGTTGTAGCACGGAAAAAGAGTGCAAGTACTGTGTTGTTGTTGTTGTTGTGCTGTTGCACGTTTGTCTAGTGCAGGATTGTAAACAAACATTAAACAATGTTACTGAACAAAATAAATAAAAGTTGAGTCAGGAAACGTTTTGAAATATTTTCAGTAATAAAACCAAAGCTACTTACATGCTTACTTTGCAAAAGTATCATATGAAGAGATGAAATGAGAAAAAGCTTCTGAATCCCAGCTCTCCAATCGCTTAGAATATAAAAATGCAGCAGAACATGCGTCGGCGTCAACAAAATGAAAGTAACAAGAAGGTTTTTTAAACAATTAACATCAGTCAAATGTTTTAATATAAACGTTAACAAATGGCATATAGATAATATAAAAATTAATTGTTTTATGAGTTTACGCACTTACATAACATTCTGTTGGTTTTTTAATACAAACTTAATATTCAGACAGATTACATATCATTATCCGGCCCTGCCGAATATCTGGCCAAACCGCCAAAACCGGATACTATTCGTTACATCTCTAGTTAAAATCTAAAATTGATTTCATAATTTGGTGAATTTTGTGCGATTATCGAATTAAACTGTTCAGGTAAACGATAAAAAAACACCTCACGAAGATGCTTTTTCGATGGAACACTGTTCCTATTACCATTCAACATGTTCATACCGATTTACAAATCGAAAAACGTTTTTGAAATATCGAAAAATCGTTTAAAGGGGGCACTTGGCGGCGGGTGGTAGAAAGATCGCGCTTACGCCAATCGGCTATTCGACATATGTAGAATAGGAATCTTAAGTTATTTTTCGAGCGCGTCTATTTGGAAGTTGAGCACTTCTGACCTACCCCCTATTTTTTAGGGCGCTCGTCGGTTTTATGATATTATTTGTTTTCTAGTTGCAACAAATGTTTATTCGTTGAAATCTCAAAATCGGATTTTACGTCGTAATTCAGGTAAATGACCAAAAGGAAACTTCCCAGTGGTGTTTTCTCAAATGGAAAAATGTTGCTATTATTTAACATGCTTATGCCGATTTTGAAGCCCAAATCCGTAGATTTTTGAAAGTAGAACACCCCACTTCCCTTATTCTTTGCACCAGTTGGATATTATTATAAGAACATAACATAGTAATTTTCGTAACCTTGGACATCCATTAAAAAACAACAATAACTTTTGTTTACTTTAAAAATCGTAGCAATCAATGTTCGCAGTACTTTGAAGACAGCGGTATAAACGTGAAGCAATAAAATTCAATTGTAAATGAATTTCATAAGAAGTAAGTGGAGTAGCATGTTATCTACGACTCTTTTTCACCCAAAATGTTCTAGAATCTAAGCTGCGTACAAGCTGCGTGCGTTTGATCTTTCCGATTATTATTTATTTATAGGTAAGTACTCAAGTGTTCTGTTTGCGAGTGCATTTCAGGGATATAATAATTATTCTATGAACTTGAAGAGGTCTTGATGCAACGGTCAAGAACAAACTACTTTAAAATGTAGGCCAACAACGCCTTCCTGTATCAACCATGACCTTCCAGATACATACGTCACAATTTGTATAATTGGACAAAATCCATAATATAAATTAATCGTTTAAGGGAGAAACAGGGACACGTCTAGACGATACGTGGCTGGAGAAATCGAAACACCTACCACTTTAAGAAAACCTTGAAAGAAACTTATGTAATTAAAATATCTGATTTATCAACATGGTGGTACAATTATAAGACCAACATTAACACAAAAATTCAATAGACAAAAGGCATAAATCAGTATATAAAAAAACTATTACCTAAACAAGAATTTAAAAAACGCACAACTTGAAGTGACACAAGCTTAAAGTTGGTAAATTAGCAAAAATTAAATTTTGAAGCCAAATAGTACATTTTCTTTCAGTGGGGGTTGTGATCAAATTTAGCCAGCCTAATTTTCAGCAATATCATTAAACAAGCAAGATGATGCTTTTATACAAATTTGCATTCAATGGGTAAATAATAAAAAAGTACTAACATTTTTAAGTCATCGAGTTCTGCTTAATTACTGGAACAAACATATCAAAAATCGTTTAATAATTTTTGACCTTTTAGCGTTGCAAAATACTCACCCTGAATATTTAGGTTTATTATATTATTTTTGTACAAAATGCTATAATTTTTACAGTCGTCTATGTTTGGCATTTAGTTAAGTTCAACGACTGCATAGAATACTGGATTTAAAACAATACGACTGATAAACTTATGTAAATTTGAACTAGCTGATGCCCTGAATAACAGTTCGTAATCTGTAGATATTTTAATCTTCGTTAAAAACTCTTATTTTTACGTACCTTTCTAATGGGAAAGAAAACGCGGTATAAACTGAATGGTTTTAAAACCTTAAGAAAGTTTTAAAAATAATAACCAGGTGAGTTTAATCAATTTGAAAACAGC
This sequence comes from Ctenicera cuprea, assembly GCA_958336395.1. Taxonomy (NCBI): domain Eukaryota; kingdom Metazoa; phylum Arthropoda; class Insecta; order Coleoptera; family Elateridae; genus Ctenicera; species Ctenicera cuprea. The sequence goes on from OY284491.1 coordinate 23,525,730, forward strand.
ACAACTCACACTACGATTTCAAAAAAAGGAAAATTTTCAAAGATTTATATTACATCTTACATAGATAAGAAATAAAAGTAACAGTTAGTGAAAATGAAAACTCAATAATATCTTTATAAGGTACTTCTAATTAATAAGTCAAACAATTATTCATGGCGCTTTTGGATGTGAAAACATGTCGATTGAACTAAACTTGCCAAAAATACAAAATTGCTTTGTGTCAGAATTTGTCACCTTGAAGTATAAGTTGATGAAACAATTTTATTCTTCTTTAAAAGGGTTTAGTTAATTCTTTTGATATTTTGCTTGGAAATAGAATTTTACACAAGACATAGTCCCATTAATTTTACATAAACCAACTACAAACCATGGAAGGAAGTCACATTTTTCCTTATTTTTTTCATATTGTCAAGTATTCCTAAAATTAGTTAAGAAATAAACAGTTTGAATAACAATACACAAAAACTGTATTTTAATTTTTTTTTGTCAAACCAACCATTACAGAGATATCTGACGTCAAAGTGTTCCGTGCGTTTAAATGGGGCTAAAATAAAAGTTGAAATAATCAAATAATTTAAGGTGCCATGATTTGAATTGCTTAACCGGTATGTTATATTTAGAAACAAATAAAAAACTTTAAACTGTATCACGTTTCTTAAAACTATTCTTGTTTCTTATCTGTTACCATTATTAGTTTCTGTCTTTTTATTTTTCAATTATTATAAGTTCTTAGTTTTAGTATTTCAAAAATATCAAATGAATTATTATCTGATAAATCGATTTGAGTCACGGTACGCTTAATTTCTGCCCTATTTACCTACATGAAACAATTTGGAAACTGTTTCGTAAACTTCTATTTGTAAACGCTATAATTCTGAAACTAAACACATTTGTAAATAGGTAAGTTTAGTGAAATAACGTATTTTCGCGCCCACAATGTATGGTATCATTTTTACTCTTTTTTTAACACTCTGTATTTTTATTCTGAAGCTTTCGCGGTTTCTCGAACTGTTCAATTTCTCCTATGTAGTTTGCTTAACGATGACTGGCTCAAAGTGGTTTAAATACCTCCGCTTCGCGAATTAGAATGCAATGTTCTATTCACTCTGAAGATGCAACCTGCAATGTCTTGCGAAACGTTAGTTTGTATGGGTTCAAACAGCTAACATGCATGAGCCGATTAAATATTACTAGTGTTACCCCAGCACACAATGCACTGACAGACAGCGTTGGCAGAACCGGCGAAATGTCAAGTCACGTTTTAGTTCCAATAATGACACGCGACGTTATTGTAGATGGCGCCCCAAGTGACGCGCGTCTAGCCGACCTTCATATATATTATAAATTAAAATAATTATTATTAAAAAATCGACGTAAAGTAAAATATAAAAATGTTTCATATTCCATCTGTGGATACAGACGTTTCATTTAAAAAAAATGGTCCAAATTGGTGAAGCGGTAGCCGCTGGAGGAACCGGAGAAAAAAAACCTTTGTGCTTTCATATTTGTATGGATTGTCCTGGGAAACAAAATACAGAGTGGCTAGGAGAACCGCGGCCACTTTTCTTGCTGCTGTCAAGAGATGGCGCTTTAGTAAAGAAAAATTAAATTAAAATACTGGCAACAACGCAGAATCCAAGACGTTTTAGTTGTTTTGATTTAATATGGGGCGTATTTAATAACTAAAACGTATTGGATGCTGCGTTGTTGTCAGTATTTTAATTTACTTTTTCTTTACTAAAGCGCCTTCTCTTGACCGCCGCAAGAAAAGTGGCCGAAGTTTTCCTAGCCACTCTGTACATTAATATGAAATCCTTGTCCGCCCTAAGGTTTAAATAATCTAAGTACACGGTCCTGTTTGGGCAGGCAGGGCCTACGAACAAAATTATATTGCTCAAACTTCTGCAGCAAATGCTTGTAAAGGCAGACAAGCTACAGGTCGGTCCTTACCTGATTGTGCTGGGTGTAATCCCAAACGACGACGCCGTCTAATCCGAAAGTAAATTGTAATGTTAACACTCTGTATATTTACATTTTTCTTAACACTTGATAATTTTTTTTATGCAATAAATATTCTGCGCACTACAGATTCGCATCTTTGTCGTTAAAAAGAAATCACCAGACAACCTTTATAAATTATGAAAACCACTGTCGTCTCTTGTTAGACAGGTCATGGAAAGTTGCAAAACTTCTAGAAGTTAACCCACACATGTAAAATAGTAAATAATCTAGGCCATTCTGCTAATATAATATGTACTTAATATATCTAACAAGTTCAGGTTAAGGTTTCTAGTTGTAGTTTATAACGCAAATTTTAAAAATATGTCGCAATAAATTTTAGTTGATTTGGTCGAATTTTTCGCAAGTTTTAGCTATTTCAAATTTTTCTATCTATTAATGTTTTTGAACTATCATGCCTAGGTTGCATTGAAATATTAATCGAAATTTTTTATAATATAAATTAATACTTAGTACTTGAAAGTGTTTTGAAGTATTTGTACTTAACACACTTAAAATGAATTGTCTTTTTTAGTATTTGTAGAGCGCTTTAAATACCTTTAAGTTGTTTCAAAGTACTTTAAGTAGTATATAAGTTACCTGTCCCTCGTTATTAAATTCTATTGTTTTAATTTTTCGGGCTAGTGTATTCATTAACTGTAATCAAATTTCCTGGTTCACATACCTTCCTGGTTAAGGAATCTGTAATTCAATTAATAAAGGTCATGGTTAGTGAAATTTTGCCAATCAAGTATTACAGCATACTTCTGAACGTTATTCTGTGCGGTTCGTTGTATATCAGGGACGTGCATCAAAATAAAATAACATTTTGGTTTTCGGTTACGGTTCAAATTGTATTAAATTTTGGTTTTGGGTTACACTTTGATGAAACTTCAAATTTCGATTTGGATTACGGTAACCGGCAAATACCTTCCACGATGTAGAAGTAAAGTACAAGTTGAGCAATAAAAACGGAATCTTATTATAATAAACTTTATTATGGTATGCTATATGTTGCAAAAATAAATAATATTTATTTAAAAAAAAGTGCTCAGAGAAAACAAGTTCTTTTAAATCAATTAAAGTGCCAAAATAATTACTATTGTTAACTGAGTACAAATAAAAGTTAAATGTACTTGAACTATTTACTTTATATTGTAAAGAAATACTCCAAAATACTGAGTAAATATGCATATAAGCGGTCTGGATAAAACCCCATACAATTTTAGTGAAATGGGTAAGGGAGAGCCTATAAGTCACATTGTGGAAATGAAATTCAAAAAAGTTATCGCACCGTGTGCACATTGCGACGCGATAATATTTCGTGCCTTCCGCTACTCTCCAGGCATGGCCATTCCATTTAAAACAACGTAGAGAGCTAAACCAGTGGCATTTCACCGTCTACGCAATAAGAAAATAATAAAAATTCAAGTAAAGAAAACTCAGCTTCATAACATTTCAGCTGTCGGGAGGCATCATAGCTGTGCATGCCAACACGAACGCTAAGGTTAACATTTATTTACGTTTTACGTGATTTTCAAGTGCACATAACTTTTTGAAAAACCATTTCTATTTTTTTTTCTGTTGCCGATAGACCCAGCGCTATTAGTTTTCTCCAAGCTATTTTTCTGCATATTTACCACAATATACTGAGAACTGTATCTAGCAACGATCAAACTTGTGTGGTTGCATTTATATATTTTAGACCACAACGTCAATTAACTTTGTAAAAGAAATCAAGCACCTGTAATTTACTATCGAGATTATGGTCATGCGCAAATAATTTATTTATAAAGTTGTGCTCTTTTCATCCTATTTGACATAACTCATTTCAGCAAAATTACTGTCACTGATTCTAACATACTCACTCCAGATAAGTTTACAGTACAGAACATTTAAGCCTACTCTATAGTGACATGCAGTTCTCTTTTATATTGCTGAGCAACATTAAAAAATATTATCATTGTTTTGGCTAGAAATTTGTTGGCCGACCAAAAATCCTAACACAGTGAACTTAAAGGTTAAGTATTTATTGTTATTTTCTACAATCAACAAACGTCGGTTCTACGATTTGCAGGAACAAATAAATGCCGGCAACTTCCGAAAATAATTATTTTGGTTACGGCAAGGACTGCAGTCTTTGGTTACCGTACAGAAAATTGTTAATTTCTGTTTTCGTTCCAATAGCTATGCAGAAAAATTTGCCTTTTTTGATTTTCAATTACGTTTCGCTGCACCTCCCTGATACAAATATAAAGTAATCTGTGTATACGTTAAATTTAAATTATAAAATATTGAACTTCTGAGAAATAGTAATAAATGAATAATGAACATTATACTCTGTAACCTCGTCTACATATTATTTACAACAATTTTATTTGTAACTTTTTAAAATTCGAAAAGCTTGCGTCACAGAAGCAAATATATTCAAATTCAAGTCATAACGCTACGGAATGTAGTTATTTATCTGTAGTAAAATTTCAAGTGTTTCATTCTTTGAGTAGTTTTTAACCGACTTCAAAAAAAAGGAGGAGGTTCTCAATTCGTCTGTATATATGTTTTTTTTTATACCTCGCTATTAATTTTTCACTAGTTCCAATTTATACAAACTGATTCATCGCAAAAAGCGTAGTAAATAGCGCTTAGAGTGTTGTCCGATTGTTTTGAGGTTGTATAAATTATAGATAATTATAATGGTGTGTATTCTATAACATAAAAATGTTGCATAAATTCTAGTGTTTTCAGTGTCGCAAAAAATGACGTCAATTTTGATTTGTAGGTAGTAACATATAATTTTTGCATTTATTTGGAAAACCATGTGTGGCGCAGTACAAAACACAATTTTGTAAACATTTTTTTGATCATTTTCACAAACTTTTTTTCTGAATGCAGTGATATACACAAATTATATAATTATAATTACCAACAATAATATTCACTTAGTTGTTCTTAATAGTTTATTATAACTTTTTCTATTTTACTGGAAGCATGGGCAACTAATGGTGAGTGCAATACGGAAGGGATAAGCAACTAATACGAGCGACAAGGAAATTAGATAATGGATGAGCCAAGTGGGGATTCATAAATTCGCAAATACCTTTAAATTTTAAAATTAATTTTAAAAGCATATATGGATACGTGAATCCCCACTTGGGTTGGCCATTATCTGCCTTTTTTATCGCACTCATTAGTTGCCTACGTTTCCAGTAAAATGGTGACAATCTTTATGTACTTTGTACAAATTGTTTATCTGGCATGATTACAAAAAATAAATTATGTGACATTTCTATGTATGAGATTGATGTGATTATAGATTATTCCATAAAAGCTAAGCAATGGAATAAATATTTTAGGCCCTATTTGCTTACATTAAACCACCTTGTATATCAGTTCTGGTTTTGCAATCTTCCTTCAAATTTTTCACCTTGTGTTATCTTACAAAACCTATGTAAAAACTATACCACTTATGTACTTGTCAGCAAGAAGCTTTAAGCAACTAATAAAATTTAATGCACAAAACTCCAGAATTGGCCCCCTCTCCGCTTATCACGGCTCAAAACGCTTTGTGATTTTCACGCGTACCCCACCTTAAAAAACCCAACTTAACTAGCGAGTCCGTTCCTGCTGCTCCAAATTTATAAAATCCTGCTACAACAAGGCCCGAACTCGAGTCGACCGGATAAGACTCTTAACTCGCGACCTCCTGTAAATATTATTAAATACAAAATTGTTTATCTAGTATACCTACATACCTCGAAGAATTTTAGCAATTGAAGGCTTACAATAGGTCCCATACCATTCTTTTTTGTTGCTTTATTTCCGCACTAACAATAAAGCATTGGTTCTAAACACTGGGTATTTTATTTGTACAAAAATTACAAAAACATTGGATACTTTCCCAAACAGTATTTTACATACACTACGTCACAATGTACGAATAGTTCCCTTCAGCTTCTATTTTCTTCTGCTGTAAAATAATAACAATACCGGTAATTTCAAAAATTGCTCATTCCGGTATTTCTATTTCTATTTTATAAATTTAAGTGTTTTATATACGAAAGCCGCCAAGAGCTGCAATTTAATAGAAAAATATATCCATGCTTATATCAAAACAATGTGCAAATCTGTTCCAACTTTAATTGGCACACCCCGTACGTATAATTTTAGCTTGACAACCTACGTAATAAACTCAGGTGGTATACCTAACCTCTAATAACAAGAAATTAGTTTAAAACCCATTGAGTAGTGAAAGCTGAAACCAGTTGTATAGTGGCAATGATACTCTAAGACAGGTAAGATATTCTTGTTTAGCGGTTTAGAACATTATATAATACATTTTGTGCGTTTCATTGATAAAAATTCGCCATGCCTTGAAAATAGTTAACTTAAACAATACAGGTATAAAATATTTTTTTACAAGTAATTTGATAAATAATTTATAAATACGCCGCTTATGAGTTAAATATTAAAAAACATTTTATTTATATTTTGAACCGCAAATAAATCAAAAGCGGCAGCAATTTTTTAATTAATAATCTAAGTACTTTAAATTTATTAATATAATTAGGAATGATAACTATTAAATATTTATTATTAATTATAAAAGACAATATTAAATAATCAAGATAGTACGAATTTTACCCTACATTTCTTAACATTTTCTGCGGATAAGTTATACTTATATACAATTTGGTATTATTATTTAATATATAATTCACTTATCAGTGTTGTAGCATTAGTAGCCACTTCAATTGGCTGATTGTATTGTGTTATAACAAAAATGACAAGCATGATTTGCAATTTTTCCAACTCCTGTAAATTAATTATACATAACTAGTTTTCTTAATTTACTGCTAAGGTTAACTCAGTCTCACACAGGTATCCGGAAGATGTACCCAGCAACAAACCAGATAAAATATTATAAAACCATTACGATTTACGAGGACCATCAAGTCTGGGGGACGAATAGGAATTAACGTGTCGATAGAGTTCAACCGAAACAAAAGTTTAATACTCCCTTGAGACAGATCAGTTCTGAAAGAAATCTTGCGCAATGCATGTGGCAGTGAAAAATGATGTTGGTGATAATCGGGGGTAAGAAATTTCTGTTTCTCTTTTGGGGATTTTTTTAATCGTATACCATTTTTAGTGCGGATAACGGCGGCGAACTGTTCGATCGCCTTGTTGACACTGAACCATTGCAAAATACCTGCGAAATTGAAAACCAGGTCGCTAAACCTAAATATAAGAGAAGTCGGGGATTAATTGCTCAAGTAAGTGAGAGTTTTTGAGTGTGATTAATTATTTTAGTGCCGTAGGCATAAAACAAACTGAAAGTGTTAGGTTAATTGTATCCGTTGTCAATCAAATAAATACAAAATGAAAATTGATATTACTGTAAAAATCGAAGTGTTGACTTACTTTAGCCATACTGTATATATTACAAATATTAAACGGTACCAGAATTTATAAATCGGAAACTTTTCAAAAAATAGACACAAAATAGGTGTTTTTATTTTAATATAACTAACGTAAAAAATGTAAAGATTATTGATTATTATCACAAATTAACGAATTTAATCTCTTGGTTATCAGACAATTAAATAGAATCTTAATTAAACATACTCAAACGAGAATATCAATTTCGTTAAAAGTTCGTGGGAATTATTAAAAGATTTAATTTCCGTGGTACAGCAAATATTCAAATGTAAAATTAAAATCAAAAATTATATTTTGCTTAAAGTTGATTATCTATTATTGTCGTATTTCCTCCCCATACAAATGTTTTAAATACGCTCCTATAGCCATCGAATGAATGAAAATCGGAAACATTTCCTAAACTACTCTTTTTGCGTTACAAATCTTTTTTTTTTTCAAATTTTTTGATTCTTGAAGTATTGTCAAATATTTCAGGAAACAAAACATTGATTAGCTTATTATTGCCTTACTGTTAAATTTTTTGACAAATAAACATTTGTTTTATTGAGTATGAATAAATTACTTTATTACTTCAGCAATATTTATTTACTTTAACATTATACCTATTTTGACATGTTTACATGCTGTTATCAAAGGTAATATTAAAAAACGTAAACAGTTGGTGCTGCTATGGAAACAACAGAAATTTGTGACTTGATCTTGGTTATCTATGTCTTATTTCAGAACGTCCAGCAGAGGTAAACTTAAGAGATCAATTCGCTCAATTATTAACGGTACAGTTTGTAATTGCTTCCAGTTTATATAATTAACTTTTATCATCACAAAAGTATGAAAACTTTATAGTGTTATTAGATGCCATTAAATCATTGTGTTTTAATAAGTGTTTGGCGTAATTGAATTTAAGTGATAGTTTATATTTGTAACAACGTAGGTGTTCTTTATACCTAATATAAAAATTTCTAATTCTGTCGCTTATTCGCTTATATAAACCGCATTACAATGGAAACAATTTAATTTGTTAATAAATGCCTGATTTTAGCAAATCATCTGCTATTTCTCTTGCATTAAACAAAGCGTTTACATTGTTTTTAGTTGTTTTGGAACTTACATTATATTTATTTGTCTTTTTTCTAATTTTAGCAATTTTTTTCTCATTTGTCACCAAATTGCATACAGTGGTAGTAAATCAGAAAGAAAAAATTGTTAAAACTAGAAACAAGACAACTAAGTTTTAAAACATCTAAAAACATTTTAAAAGTGTTGTTTAGTGCAAAAGAAAAAACAGATGATTTGCTAAAATCAGGCATTTACAAACTAAATTGCTTCCATTGTAATTTGGTTTATATAGGCCAAACAATTAGAAATTTTTATATTAAATACAAACAACACGTACGTTGTTAGAAATATTAACACCCATATAAATTCAATTACGCTAAACACTTATTAAAGCGCAGTCATTTAATGACATCTTATAACACTATACAGTGTTTACATTTTTGTGATAATAAACGTAAATTAGATATACAGGAAGCATTTAAAATTTACAAACATTTAAAAGCGGTACCGTTAATGAATGATCAAATTGATCTCTTAAATTCACCTCTATTAGACATTTTGGAATAAGAAATCAAGTCATCTGCAGACATAGATAATCAAACTCAAGTCACACTCTGCTATTGTTCCTATAGCAACACCAACTGTTTATTTTTTAATATTACCTTTGATAATGGCATGTAAACATGTGAAAATACTTATAAGGTTAAAATAAATAAATATTGGAAGTAATAACAATTTTATTCATACTCAATATCAACGTCAACAAAGTAAGGCTAGAACTTATAAAATAAATTTAATTTATTTTGTATCTCTCATTAATTTTGTTAAACTCTTTAACAATATCTAGCGTGGGTACTATTTTTTAAACAAATTGTAAAATTAATCTTATCAATTACTATTCAAAACTACATACTTTAATATGATTTTTCATTTATCTGATTTTTAAACAACACTTTTACACATTACAATAAATCTTAAATTATGTATTCATTAAAATAAAATTGCAAAGGGTTCATTCCTAACCGACAATTAATGAAAAGTATAACCTACTTTTGTGGAAACTTATATAATTTGAAAAATATTAACCGTTATTAAAAGAAGAAATAATAGAAAGTGGGATCAAGGAAATCTCCCAACAAATCTTTCTCGACATTTTTTTAAATTTACATACTACTCGTAATCAGTTAATAAATGCTTTATTCTACTATTAATGGGATAAACCTAAACATAAACATTTCTTTATTTTAGTCTCTTCTAACGGCAGTTGTAACAATAGCTACAGCCGGTGCTGGTATGCCCATCGGTTATTCTGCAGTATTATTGCCTCAACTCAAATCAATTAATGGAAGTTTACAAATCGACGAAGAGATGGGATCTTGGATTGGTAAGATTAAAGTAGCTTTAGCAACGCAATACATTACGGTTAGATGCGGTGTCATTTCGCGAAAGTTTAGTGCGCGGATTAGCACGTCATTTTTCTAAGCACCGTTTGGCAAATTTGGCAAATTGAGGGCTCTTGACCTAATTGCATACGTAAATAGATATATAAACAAATCTTATTACTTCGTGTGAATGACCTCAATAGTGCCAGCAAATAAGATGATTGTTGTATGGTCTAACAGTGACTGGAAGCACCCTTGATGTAGCTAATTTAGCTAGAGGCCTTTAAAATATGCAAGGAATTTACTTAAATTTGTATTTTATACATGTGTTAAATTCTGCACGTGGGGAAATTCGATTATAGGAAATGATGACGTAGAAAGTAATTGAAAAGAGTACGACGTTGTCGTTTGTTTGTTTTCATATCGTGGACAAATCAGACAAAAGAAATTGAAAAGAAAAGTAAGAGAAAGTGGTTATTAACATTAACTGTTTTTAAAGCCCCGTTCACCAAATAAATTATAATTAACATGCTGATGATAAATAAAATCGAATAAATCAATTTCTACTGAAAAAGATTTCAAATGCCGTATTTAAAAGATTTTTTTGGAATTATTTAAGAAATATTAAAACATGTTGAACAATATTAAGTTTCAATGAAAATTTTATTTCATTGTATTTTTCCAAGGTCAAATTTCATTTAAATCAATTTGTTGTATCGCAATTCAACGTCCAACTGATCAATTACTTAATATGATTATGATTATTGCCAAGACAGACACGTGTTACATGCAGTGCCGGATTACGAAATAGGCAGAGTAGGCACCAGCCTATCGGCCCCAAGCCTTTTAGGGGCCCCGCGGTCCTCGGCGACGGATCAAATTACAGTGCAAAAAGCATACGAAAAGAATTATTTGTTTATTTCAAAGTAGTATTCGGTAATTTTTTTTTGTGATTTACATAACCACGTCTCCTTCTCTACAAAATCTTCCACCAAATTTAAAGACATAAATATTATGAGGTACATTATCTCGAGACTCCATGAAAGTTCTTAGCTTTTCAATGAAAATGTCAATTTGTTCAAATGTGGACATGACATTAGATTCGCCTTCGTCCTCGTCCTCGTTTTCATCTTCGTCTGATTCTACAAAAAATATTTTCTTTAATTGTTTTATTTATCGTAAAATTTGACTTTTTAAACTACAGTTAATGTGTCTGAATTACATACCTTTTGCATTGGGAATGCGACTGTCTAAGATGCTTGCTAAAATATCAGTGGGATAATCCATTGTACATGTACCATCATCAACACTTACGTAATCTTCAAATGTTACATCATTCATACTTGCTGCGGTTCTATATGAAGCCCATAGAACATTTATTTCGGACAGTGGAAGAAAATCTTCTTCATCCCAATAATCAATATCTTGCAGCAATTCATCTTTAACGAACCCTGCTTTCCGGAATCAATTGGCAATTGTTTGTTCTTTTACATTCACATCCTATGTTTTACTGAGGTTCCTAATTGCGTCAAGTAACGTCACAGTTGTAGGGGCATCCGTTTTCTATAATGTTGTTTTAGATTTTTGATAATGCCCTGGTCATATTGGGAGGAAAGTATGCAAGTTTAATGTTTTTCAGATCATCCCCTACATCCGTTGGGTGTGCAGGACAGTTATCAACAAACAGTAAAATGTTCCTTTTATCTAGCTTTAAAAGCCACTTCTCATAAATTTCACTTGTCATTCATGCCTTTTTGTTATTTTCGTAATCCACATCAAGTGAAACAGCGTGGATTTTTTGATTTACCAGTAACGAGCAATTTTAACTTTTCGGACCCAGTCATATTGCTTCCAAGCATAACAGTTATTCTCTCTTTGCTACTTTTTCCACCATAACATTTTTCATTTTTAAATGCAAGTGTTTTATTTGGTAAACATTTGAAAAAGAACCCCGTCTCATCGGCATTAAAAATGTTACTGACCTATTAAATTGGGCAAAATATTTTGAAGCCAATGGTCACGAGTTTGCAAATCCGCTGCAGCACATAATATCGCCTTTTGGACAGTATTATGCCGTTTTTTTAAATTTATCTAACCATCCTACACTAGCTGAAAAATCTTCATGTCCTAAAGCATCTGCGAATTCTTTAGCTTTTTCTCTAATTATGGTTCCCGACAGGGGTAGATTCTTATTACGTGCCATGGTTGTCCATTTGATCATAGCTTCGTCAATATCATCATAGACCTAGGTTGTAAGTATCTTGCGTTTACTGCTAACAACATAGTCTTTGATTTTTTTCTAAAAGTTCATCCTTGTTTTTTAAAATGGTCGATAAAGTGTTAGGGGGAATACCAAATTGTGCAGCAATATCTTTTTTCTTTTTCCGCCCTTTTCTACCTCGGCAATTAACAAACATTTTTGCTCAAGTGATAAGCACTTTAAATTTCGCTTTGTCATTTTAGATATGAATGCACTTTCACGATGCACTAACCAATTTTTCCACAGATACTTATCTTTCCCGTAATCTTCGAAAAAAAATTGACCGCACTCGAGAAAACTGGTTGCCACTGAACATGTCTAAGAAATACCACAGAAATACTCGTCACTGTGCGTAACTAGGGACTTCCCCTAAATATTCGAATTATATGTTTAGCGAATACTTGTAACTAGGGACTTACCGGAAAAGATTCGAGTTAGGAGTGAAATATCAGTTCGACTTATAGAAATATTCGAGTTATAGAAATTCGACTTATGGAGTTAAAAATACATTAAAAAGACAACGAAACATCAGTGTTCATGACAAAAATTCGACTTGGAGAATAATTCGAGTTACAGAAGTTCAAGTTAGGGAAGTTCCACTGTAATATTAATTTGGTCTTGAAAGAAAATTACTCAAACAAATAATTTTCATTATTTGTGATTTAATCATATTCAATAATTTTTGTTTAATAACATTAATAATTGTTAACGTTTGTTTTTGTGTAATAAAATTGGTTTATTAAAATTGTTGCTTCGTAAAATTAAAATCTATTAGGAGATAATTTCCGAGGGAGGCCCCGAGATTTCTACTGCCTAGGGGCCTCCACGGGGTTTAATCCGGCACTGGTTACATGTAACGTTGAACTAGAATAATGAAAACAAAAAGAAAGTTAGTAATACTTCAATTGTAATTCAAAACTTTATTTATTATTAATTTATTACCCACCAAAAATTAACAAACGGTTGAGATTTATTTATACCTAAGCGGTGAATTAAAAAAAAATTCCTATTGGATTTTTTCTCTATTTCCCTATTTTATTCTCTATTTTACTTTGAAGTTCTCTTCCTTTCAATTAATTAGTGTTAAGATCCAATGGGCTCCACTTCTGTACCAACTTCTTCTTCTCCATTTCCTTTGAATTTAATACCATACCATATTCTGCAGCAAAATATTGCTACGTCATATACAACACGCGATGTTCTTCTCCAGGTACTTTTTCTTTCTTGTTTTTGTTCGTAATCCAGGAATACGTTTCTTAGTTTCTTTTTACCACATAATAGCTTCCCATGTTTACAGTTACTCTATGTAGAAACCCGTAGATGTTACATTAACGCGGCAATCAAATAGCTGTTATATTTAATCAAATACTTTAAAGTGTGACTCCAGAACTTCCGGGTCTTTTACACCTACCATTATTGTATTTCAGCAAGTATACATTCCGCAGCTACACCTGTAGGATCTCTTCTTAGTGGAACCTTAATGGACTTTCTTGGTCGAAAATTCACGTTACAACTTTCATGTGTCCCTTTAATATGTGGTTGGATTTTTATTGGTTTGTCTCAGAATCACGCACTACTTCTTACTGGCAGAGTATTTGCAGGTATTGCTGTTGGTTTGATGGCAGCACCAGGTCAGGTAGGTTACATGTTCATGTGATTTAACATGACAGCAACAAGCTGTGTGATGATTCGTTAAATATAAATTAATTATTGCAGGTATACGTTGCTGAAATATCAGATCCTAGCATGAGAGGTGTTTTCAGTAGCATTCCATTCGCTAGTTATGCATTTGGAATTCTTTTGGTGTATACGCTTGGGTCCACAGCACATTGGAGATTAGTAGCAGGTAACAATACAGAATAATATACAAGCTGTCAGGATATTTCTTAATCAAATTGAGACAACGATTTCTAGGGACCAAATAAATAAACATATTCGCAGAAACATAGGCTCCAAAATATGTCGTTTCGGAGTTATGTTATTTCGAATGTGTAAAATTTGTAGTTTTGTTTGACTGTTAAAAGAAAAAATAAGGAATTCTTTAAGTTGTTGTTTACCTGAATTCAGCACAAGGATTTCAGCACCTTCAGGTGTTCGGAAAACTACCGTGTGGGAGACGATGCGAGGACAACAGCTTCATCCTTTACCACTTTCAGCATGTACCACATTTATTACCATTAGAGCATATCACAAAATTACACCTTTGTCGCTAGTTTAATGTTTAATTTTTCGTAATGCGAGCATTATTATGTGGAACAAAGAAAACCCTCACATAGTGCCCAACGGTTTTGATGGACGTAAATATCTCCGATTTCCGTCGCTGTGCATTAATTGCTCGTCTAGAAGACGTTTGCAGACATTTTTCTTTATGTATGATAGTTATGAAAAAAAAATGTATGGTAAAGCTGCACTGCCTTTTACAGTTAGCAAAGTTACCCTAAAGCTCCCTTTTTATTTTAACGTAGTGGCACTTGCCATAAGCTTAATCCGCCACGGACACGATTAACAAGGGATTGAAATACGCTCAATCGGCGTGCTTGCACCTACATGCCTACTGATTATGACTCAGATCACCAGGCACGACGCACCATGACGCCCAGACCTAACCTGCACAGGCCTACCACTGCCACCACGAGTCTTTCCGTTAGCCAGGCTGAAGGCTGCTGCTACCTTAATATTTGTGAGACTTTTCAGCTTGCAGTTTTTAGTACTGATCGACTACGAACCGCCCGGATAGGTCAATAAACGGCCTGCATATAGCGACCGGTTCCTGAACAGTCTTATGAAGATAAAGCAAAACCTCATCCCTAAGCCCCAGGTTCGAGGCCAACAGACATGCAACTCCTTCCCGAACGACACCTTAACGTGCCAATCAATGGCCTCCAACCACCCAGTATGTTGCCGAGGCAAATTTATAACCAGATGGGTTTCTTCGACATAGCTAATAAGATGCAGGCAAATTTATAAACATGGCTAGAAAGCGGATGCGTACCCATTATGGAGCGAAATGTTAGAAACTTATCATAAGAGGTAACAATCGCTCCACCTCGTGAAATTCCTCACCCAGTTCTACATGATCCCGATTAAAAAGAGCTTAAACCCTTCTGAGGAGAGATGCACTTATCAATTTATAAAACCCTAAAGTGAACGTTTCAAGGCAAACGCAAGCGTTTGTGATCACAGCTTAGTGCGAGGTCTTGACCATGGCACGATTCAGTCGGTGCAGGGCAGTGGCTGCTCAGCAATTTACCATGGCATTAAGTCGACCGTGTTTCTGCACCTGTCCATTAGCCACCACATTCGTCAGACATAGCCGCAATGGGTTTTCAAATTTGTAGTTACCTAAACAAACAACATTATTTGTACGAACAAAGTTGATACGGCAGAAGAATTCGCCAAACGCCGCAGGTCATCATTAAGAGATTACTAGAGCATCGTTTCGGATTACAAAACTGAAGTTTAAAACGGCACAATTCTCGTGATTACGTAAATGTGCAATTTTGAAATCTGATGCAATTATTGTCAAAACTATATATAAAAAATGATATGGGCCGCTTCCGTTTTAGGGAGCTGTAAATCCGTAAGAAAGCATTTGCCAAACGTATGTTTATAGGGATATTATTTTCTAAAACACATGTTTTTAATTTACCTAGGAAATTTCCGAACACCCTGTACAATACCTTCTATTGTAAATGTTAAGAGTTTGTACGTCCCGAGTTTGAATAGCAAGTTCAGAACTTTATCAATCTACATCTTTCATATTATCCACTCTCGCCTAATTTAACTCATTTGGTGTCTGTTTTAATATAGCTTATTACTACAAGATCAAAAACAAAAACCTCAAAACACAAGTAATAAAACCATTTTTGTAATGGTAAGATATTACAAATAAATCCTGTATCAACCATAGCCACTTGAAACTTACTCTTATTATCGTGGCATAATACCATATATTTTTCATCCCATTCACATACAACTTAGTGTACCTCCTAATACCAATATCAGAAATCATTATCTAATTTACATATATTTTGCAGGACTAAGTACAATTCTTCCTGCTGCAGCAATAGTTATGTACTTCTTCTTGCCGGAGAGTCCAGTTTGGTTGGTGAGGCACGGGCAAATAGAAAAAGCGAGAAAAGCATGCCTTTGGTTACGAGGAAATAATGTTATACAGGTACAGAAAAATATAAATTTCTTAATTAAAATAAAATTTTAAAACTTCTTATTTCAGACAAAACATGAAATTCGGCAACTAATTAACAGAACAGAAAACGAAAAGGTACAGGAGAACAAATCCCAATCAACTTGGTCATCATTTTGCACACCACAATTTCTGAAACCATTTATTATAGTCAATATTTTCAATTTTCTTCAAACATTATCTGGAGTGTATCTTATCGTGTTTTACGCTGTTGAAATTATTTCCCATATGGGTGGTGAAAATATCAACGATTTTTTTGCTGCAGTGTTAACTGCTGGTGTTCGGTTTATCTTTACAGTAGTAGCTAGTGTTTTATTAGCTTTCGTAGGAAGAAGGACTATTGGTTTAGGTTCAGCATTAGGTACTTCTATTTCTTCATTTTGCTTAGCAATGTTTCTGTACTCTGATTGTCGTAGCAACAACTATTTTACTGCTGTTTGTTTATTATTTTACGTTGCTGCAAACACCGTAGGGCTATTGGTGTTACCAGGTGTTATGATAGGTGAAATGTTTCCTACAAAAGTGCGCGGTTTAGGAGGAAGCCTTACCTTCACTTTTTTTAATATTACCATTTTTTGCACAACAAAACTGTTTCCACTTCTTAAAAAATTTTTGGGCATTCACGGATTCTTCTTATTGTTCGGTACATCCTCACTTTTAGCTAGCTTGTTTATTTACTGCACAGTTCCAGAAACAAAGGGCAAAACCTTGAACGAAATTGAAGATTATTTTCTACAAGACAATATATTCTGGATTACAAGAAATAAGAAAAGTAAAAATATATGTAAACCTAGTAATATAAAAATATAAAAATTACTTACTATACCTACCCACAGTATTTATATTTTATAATTTGTAATAAATTATTATTATTAAATTTAAATTGTATTTATAAGATAAAATATAATTTTGTAATAAATCATTTTAAAATACCTCTGAATCAATTGATGTATGTACAACTTACATATATTATTCCTAACATTGCGTAAAATTAGGACTAATCCACTCATTTCATATTATTTTTTTCAAATACTTATCTAAACATATAAAAGATAAACATTCAGAACTCATATCTCGCCAATATCAGTTTATTAATATAAAAATACAAATAAAAGACGATCTAAAGAGACATTGATAGAAGGGTTAAATGCTGGAAAGTAAGTTTTCGAACGTATATACGGTTTTATGTTATTTATAACGCTTTCTG
This sequence comes from Ctenicera cuprea, assembly GCA_958336395.1. NCBI lineage: Eukaryota > Metazoa > Arthropoda > Insecta > Coleoptera > Elateridae > Ctenicera > Ctenicera cuprea. Next base: position 23,543,276 of record OY284491.1, read on the forward strand.
TAACAGTTGCCGCAGCAAAAATATTATTTATTTATTTATTCTTTTTTTGCTGTCTCTTTTCGTTTTGGAATTAACCAGCAACTATGTGTTTGATTTTTAAACTTTGTACACGAAGAGACATGCTACCCAACATACACGACAAACACAACGTCCATGGACACGCCGGTTTTAACTTATTCAAAAAAAATTCCGACGTGCAGAGGATTCGAACCTACTGCAGTTGGAAATCTAGTTTTAGAGTCTGGGACTCTAACCACTAGACCACCCGAGGGCTCTTATTATTTATTGACAGCTATAAAACCAGAGCGAGAAGCGTAAAGGTTTTTATGCTAAACTGACATAATACGTTGCTGTGCAGGAAGTTTGAGTAATATAATCAAAACAAAATTTAACAAGATTATTTCATAAAAACAAAATACAACAATAAATACAAAGTTATTCAATTGAAAACGTGAAAAAGCATAAATTACAAGAGGGTATAAAATAGCACGGAAATTATATTTAAAAAAGCGGGTTGACCTCGAAGAAAATGTAACAGAAATGTCTTCGCGGTTATTGGTGTTTTGTACACCATCCAAAATACGGCAAAATCCCTTGACGGGAAAATTGTTAAAGACCCAAATTTAAAAATGGCTACCTAAACAACTTAACGCAAGGTACGTAACGTAAAGTAGTTAACATTTTATTTATTTTTTCTAAATATAAGCTACAAGTAAAGTATTGTATTCGTCGTCTATAATTTATTTTTTAATGTGATGATTATTTAGTTATCGTATTTAATTTTTTTTATTTGAAAACATTCAGTGTGTTCTCAATGAAGGGTACTGAAGGGTGAGAAAATCAAGCAAAATAACGATAATTAAAACGTTCTATTTTGACTAATTACAAATGTGTCAACCGGTCAAACGATTTATGTTGCAAAAGAAGTTGAAAGCAATAACACAGGTAAGGGTAACCTGACAACAGAATAAAGGAGGCGATAGGTGAAAATCATCAGCCATGAACATTATCATTAATTGTCAGAGTCTTCTGAATCACTGATCTGTCAAAAAGTTCTTACAACCATATTCTTGGCAGTCTCCACAAATATCGGTACATGCCAAAATCATTTTTCTACTCAAATTCGGTATTTCTCTTCACCCACCCCCTGAGTAAGTAACCATACAATAGCAGTACTGCTTTTTTTCAGCATCTTCAATTTCGACTCCAGTTTTTTCACATTAAAAATTGCAGCTATACTTTCTTTAGTTTATCAGAATTTAGAAACCTTTTCAATAAGGTGATCTTGCCAATTCCATATTATAAGTACGTAAAGTGCTGTTACACCCTGTAAAAAATGCAATAAATTAATGAGCTTGCACATTTCATCACCTAAAATATTTCGTATGAAATGGATGACATAGACTGGAGAGGATATCGCTTTGAAAGTGCAGCGAGAGATCACAGTCAAAAGCATAGTTCAACAAAAAGAGAAACAACTCTGTGTTTTCTCCCACTACCACAGTCTCAATTATTTTGGAAGACGTAACATTTCACTATGTCGACATCGGCATCATCTTGAGCGTAAGTAGCATGACGGAAATTAACTGTCACATTTTAAAGGCAGGTAATACAGTATTATTAAAAATCTTGCCGGTAATCTTAAAAGGATCAAAGGGTTCTATCGAAACGTACGCATTACTTGACGATGCTTCTACAGTGACATTGATAGATACGAATTTGGCAGATCAATTAGGGATAGATGGACCTGAACAATCCCTTTGTATTCAATGGACGAATAATAAAATAAAATTAGAAGAAGATTCAAAAACTGTAAGTTTACAACTACAAGGTAAGCATGGTAAAGCATCTTTTCTTCTACGGCACGTTAGAACTATTAGAAACTTATCGTTACCAAGTCAAAGTATCGACATAAATAGGATTTCTTCTCAATATTCGCAGATCAGAAATACGCCGAATCTGTCTATGGTAAATGCCAAACCTTTTATATTGATTGGTCAGGATAATTGGCCTTTAATTGTGTCAAGAAAAATTATTCCTGGACCATGGGGAGGACCTGCTTTAAGTAAAACGCTGTTGGGATGGGTTCTACATGGAAATGTTTCTTCAGGGAATTCAAATAATCAAAGTCACTTTACTTGTCATGTGTATGAACACGCAGAAGACGATATAGGCCTGCTTCATAATTTAATTAAACAGCAGTGGCAAATTGATTCATTGGGAATTAAAGAAACCTATAAAAATTCATTTTCAAAGCAAGATATAAGAGCACAAGGCATTTTAAATGAGACGATGAAACGTAATGGGAATGGATATGAAACTGGACTTCTGTGGAAATCTGAAACATCGTTTCCGGAGAGTAAAAATAATGCAATAAGTAGATTAAAAGGCAAAGAAAGAAAAATGGACAAAAATTCAGTATATGCCAAAGCTTATTGTGATAAAATCGACGAATATGTTAGTAAAGGATATTTGAGAAAACTTGCAATCAACGAAACCAGAAAAGAGACGAACAAGACTTGGTATTTACCACACTTTGGTGTAGTAAGCCCAAACAAACCAAATAAATTAAGAATAGTATTTGACGCAGCGTCCAAGGCAAATGGTGTGAGCTTAAATGACAATCTTCTTACAGGTCCGGATCTCTATAATTCATTATTTACAATATTGTTAAATTTTAGAAGGAAAAAGATAGCCTTCGCAGCCGACATAAAAGAAATGTTTTTACAAGTGAAGATTAGAGAAGAAGATAGATCAGCTCAACGTTTCTTGTGGAGAGGTATGGACAGAGAGAGAGATCCCGAGATTTATCAAATAGAAGTTGTATTTTTTGGTTCAGTCTGCGGACCTTGTCTAGCTCAAGAAGCAAAAAATAGAAATGCAAGAGAATTTATCCACATTTACCCGGAAGCAGCTGAAGCCATTATAAAACTGCATTACATGGACGACTATTTAGACTGCGCTAATGACGAAGACGAAGCGATAAAGTTGATTGATGAAGTCATAACGGTTCATAAAAGGGCAAGCTTTGAAATTTGCAACTGGGTATGCAATTCTAACAAAGTACTTAGACACATAGATTCTCACCTTGTCGCTCATGCGGAAAATAATTTAGACGTAGATGGAGATATACCAACCGAAAGAGTATTGGGATTGTGGTGGAATCCTAAGGAAGACTGCTTTAGTTTCCAAACTAAATTCCACAAGATCCACCCACAAGTCATTGAAGGAAAGCGACGTCCTACTAAAAGAGAAGTTTTACAGACGGTCATGTCTGTATACGATCCATTAGGTTTTATCGCTAACTTTACCATTCAGGGAAAAATACTGCTCCAAGATATTTGGAGAAGCGGAATTGGCTGGGACGATGAAATAAGTGGAAACTTGGAAAATGATTGGGAAAAGTGGCTCACAGACTTAAAAGATATTAATACTTTCAAGATCAAACGACAGTACTTCGACGAATTAACCCAAGATACAAAAGTACAATTACATATTTTTTGCGACGCTTCAGAAAGAGCATACGCCACTGTGGCCTACTTACGTTGGGAAAACAAAGGCAGACCAGAAGTCTCATTTGTAGCTTCAAAAACGAGAGTAGCACCTTTGAAACCCACTTCGATTCCTCGATTGGAACTACAGGCAGCACTTATTGGAGCTCGTCTAAGTAAATACATAAAAGAAGAGTTGAAAATTGTCTTAGAAAATGCTTACTATTGGACGGATTCAAAAACTGTTCTACATTGGATAAGAGCCGAGGCGTATCGATTTAAAGTATTTGTTTCACACAGAATCGGAGAAATTCAAGATTTAACGAATTCCAAGAATTGGCGATACGTTAATTCTAAAAACAATGTAGCAGATGAAGCTACAAAACGTGGACATCACGTAAATTTTTCTACGAGTAGTCGATGGATAAGAGGGCCTAATTTTCTCACACTTCCATATGATAAATGGCCACAGGAAGATATTTCTCTAAATTCTGTAGACGACCTAGAAATGAAAGCGTATTTAGTAGCCGTGGTCACTTTATGTGAAAAATTACCTACTCCAGATTCAAATAGATTTTCGAAATGGAACAGACTGCTAAGAACTACGGCCTGGACTTTAAGATTCATTAGAAATTGCAAAGCTAAGGTTTCTAAGGAAAATCCTGTATTTTCAGAACTTCGTCCAGAAGATTTGACTGCGGGAGAAGTGTTATTATTCCGAAGAATTCAAATGGATTCCTTTGGGGCAGAATTGAAAATTCTTCAAAACAAAAAAGAAATTTTGAAATCCAGTAAACTTTATAAATTCACCTGCATAATAGATGAAAACAATTTGTTGCGACTCAATGGGAGACTAAATAATGCTACGTATTTGGACGAATATACTAAAAGACCAATCATCTTGGATGCTAAACATCCATACACAAAATTGTTAATATTTCATTACCACTGTCTGAATAATCATCAAGGTAAAGAACATGTCATCAATAATTTACAGCTGAAGTTTTGGATTTTTCATCTACGGCAAACTGTTAAACAGATATGGTCGTCATGTCAATTTTGTAAAATTAGAAGAGCATTGCCACAACAACCTGTTATGGGACAATTACCTACATGCAGGATAGAGTCAACAATCCGACCATTTATTAAAACCGGCGTGGACTATTTTGGACCCATAGAAGTCACCGTAAAACGTTCTCATGAAAAACGTTATGGAATAATATTTACTTGCATGGTCACTAGAGCTGTACATTTAGAAATAGGCCAAGATTTGTCTACCAATGCTTTTATACACGCTTACAGACAATTTGGATGTAGACGAGGATTTCCTTTAGAGATGTATTCTGATAATGGTACCAATTTCAAAGGAGCCTGTAGAGAATTAGCAGAAGCATTAAACAAATGGAACCAAAATGAAACAATAAATAGTTGTTCAGCACGAAACACAAAATGGTACTTCAATCCACCATTGACGCCGCATATGGGTGGAGCTTGGGAAAGACTAATTCAATCAATAAAAAAACATCTAATGGTTCTACTAAAAGAAAAATATCCACAAGAATATACTTTGCGGACGATATTTGCTGAAATCGAGAATATCCTGAACAGTAAACCTCTGTATCAACAGACCCAGACGAACTAAATGACATTTTAACGCCAAATCACTTTATTATTGGTCGTCTAGGTGCATCATTTACTTGCGCTGAAACGAACCAGAACGACCAGTTTTATCTGAACAAATGGAAAGGCGCACAGTACTGGGTGGAAGAATTTTGGAAAAGATGGTCTAAAGAATATTTAGTAAATCTGAACAGGAGAACCAAATGGTTTCGAGAAAATCGACCAATTAAAATTGGTGATCTTGTACTGGTTGTTGATCCAGATGGACCAAGAAATAATTGGTGCAAAGGCAAAGTCATCGCTCTTTATCCAGGTGGAGATGGCAGGGTGCGAGTGGTAGACATCAAGACGGCCAGGGGTATATTTCGACGTAGTACCAAGAAGCTCTGTGTTCTGGATACCGATAGAGAAGAGTAATTGGCTCTGCTACCCAATTACTAGGGGGGAGAATGTTGTAGATGTAATTATGTAATATAATCAAGTCGGGTTAATCTGTTGTTTTTTAAATAGATACAAAAAAAAAGAAACAATTTTTAATTTGTCAATAACACGTTTATTTTTGAATAAAGACATTTTCTTAATAAACTTTGAATAGTCTGAACAACAGCCTTGTCTGATAAGGCGACGTATTCTGGATTCATTTACAGCATTTAGAACAAAATGTTTCTTTCTTGCCAACAGAAGTGGTTTTGGCTACGAAATTTACTGTTGGTATGAGTTTCGCCCTTCTTTGATGTGTACAATCTTTTATAGATGGGATACTCACACTGTACCCATCAAATAGAACCGTGAATTTGTCGTATTTTAACAATGCAAAGTCTGCATTAGACTTAGCTGTGGAGTCAGAGGTTTCTCCTATTTTCCGAAGCAGCCGATAAAGTGATGATCTACCATTCAAGACGTATTTCCTTGGCACGTCTGATTCTATTTCGATACTTTCCGCTTGGCTCTTCTTTGTTTGCTGCTTGGCTATCCGTATTAACATGTTCAATGATACAGATTCTGGGCCTTTTAAAGTACAAGAATGTCTCTCTTTTCTTCTTCGCATGTGAATATAGAATCAGCAAAGTATTAAGTACCCGATCCTTCTAGAAACCCTTCCATCATTGATGTCAAATTACTAACCGTGAGCTGTTAATCACCCTCACAATGTTCAAAATAAGAGCATGTACTAGAAGATGCTTACTTTTACTTCTGTACTGGTATCCAATGCCTTTACCTCTACGGAAATTCGTAGTACGACAGGAATGGTGGCAGACATAATCAGCTACACAAACATCACCTTCAAAATACTCCAGTCGTCTTCCCACAACCAAATACCGATTCTCACTTATTTTCCATAAAGTATTAAAGTTCATATTTATTGAGTATACATAAAATATTTCATTACTTCAAATATATTTATTTATTTTAACCTTATAAGTAGTTCGACATGTTAACATGCCATTATTAAAGGTTATGTTAAAAAGTAAACAGTTAATGTTGTTATAGCAACAATAAAACCCGATGACTTGTTTTCGGTAATCATCTGCATATGACTTCATTTCTTGTTCCAAAATTTTCAATAGAAATGAATTTAAAAGATCAATTTGCTCGTTACGGCACATCTTTTAAATGTTTGTAAATTTCAATAGCTTCAAGTATATTCAATTTACATTTATCATCAGAAAAGGGTAAACATTTTATAGTGTTATTAGATGTCATTGAATGATTGTGTTCTAGTAAGTGTTTAGCGTAATTAGATTTATGTGGATGTTTGTATTTGTAACAACGTACGTGTTCTTTATACCTAATATCAAAATTTCTAATTGTCTGGCCTATATACACAGAATTACAATGCGAGCAATTTTAATTTGTAAATGCCTAATTTTAGAGTATTATTCGTTTTGTATTTTGCTTTAAACAAAGTGTTTAAAATGTTTTTAGTTGTTTGAAAAAGTTACTTTATTTTTAATTTTCTTGTTTATAATTTAAGCAGTTTTTGTCACCAAAATATGAGATCGAAGCATATTAAATTGTATCGGATAAAGTTAAGGTATTCGAATAAAGTTCTTAAATGGTTATTTATAATCTTTTCCTTTAATTAATGTACCTATAAGTCTAGTAATATAACCATTACTATACACAATTTCTTTAATAACTGAAATTTCTCTATTATAATTAATTTCATCTAAAGAGACCGCCAAAGCCCTATATATCATTAACCTGTATGCTGCTAATTTGTGTTTTATGACGGCAAGAATCGTGTGGTATTGTACTGTCTGCTTTCTCTGAAAAAGATAGCTGTTTGTTTACTCGCTGATCGATTTATATTAATGCAGGCGAATATACGCCAATGTCTAAGACATTTTTTGGTGGTATTCATTAGTTCCAAAAACATTTAGAAAATCTATGTTAAGGCACTCCTTGGAATGAGGAAAAGTGATAAATTTAACTAACATCTTTCCCACTGTTTTTTAAAGAAATATTATCTGAAGTTTTGAAAGTACTTATTTCAAGGGATGCTTATCCTGGTGACTTTACGAGGGGGGAGTATTTCTTGAGATTGTTTTACGGAGCTGTTTTCCGAGCTTTTATTAAGAACTTTTTTTCGGTAGCTTTTTCAGGCTTTTTTCGGTGTTGTACGGGATTCACTTTCCGGAATCAGCTCTCAAACCAGAGACAGACTCGACAGAATAAAACATTTGGAGTTACACAAAATAAACGGCTGCGTAGCCCGTGAGTGCTGCTAGTCACCATTAATAGGAATCAAGGACAGATATTTAATAAACCAGAAATTTATTTACCAATCAAGTATTCTCACGTGGACAATTATACGTAGTATTCTTTACAATTTGAAGAGTTTCAAAGGTGAAAATAATAATAAACATTAACGTGATTAGTTAACGGTGACGCATATTGAAGTTCAACTGATTCCCTGCGTATTTGAGTATATACAATAATGCACTAGCGTCTAGCCTCTTGTTATTCCTGCCGATCAGGAATTGCGCAATATCATGTAATAGGGCTCGCATATGTGCGAGTGTGATATTTACATCGAGATTTGCATTGTTAAAGCCGATTTTTTCATTGCTAATAAATTGCATTCAATAGAAAACAACAAATCCTTTTTTTTTTTTAATTTATTACCAGACTTGAGTGTTAGTATGCCGTCAATCAGTGAGTGAATGCAAATTTGTCTTCGTATTTTTTCTTTAAAAATATAATTGCTCTTAACAAATAACCTCGCGTTAACAGCAAAACGCAAGTACAGTGTTTAAAAAAAAACTATAAAATAAAAAAAAATTTTGGTTCCAACTGAGATTCGACACCACAACTACTTTATGCAGTAAAAAATCAGTACGACCGAACACACCCGCATATCCATCTGTGTCACTACGGTGTTGTGGTTTACTCACATTTCAGCTGCATGCAGAGGAGGTGCGCAAGTCATGTGAGGTATGATCGGCAGAAATAACAAGGGACTAGACGCTAGTCAATAATGCTGCACACGTTAAATAGATGTCTTACATCTCAACACAGCTTATTTACTATTTTTAAAAAGTTAACAAAAAAGCGTGAAGCTTAGCCCACGGGTTCCACTAGTTACAATTATTAACGTATACTAGTAGGTTAAAAAATTTTGGTATAAACATTACTAAGATAACGTATGTAGGGCATATGAAATTAGTGAAATTACATTGAAACTAGAGTGTCTGATAAAAATAACCATTTTAAAAATTCTCTATTAGCGAAAACTCAATAGTAATCTATAGACAATTGAACATAAAAATATATTTTTATTTTGGAAAACTTTGAGCAAAGGATAATTGTCATGCATTATACAGTTTTATCAGTTTTTAGAGTACTTAATGTATTAGTAGGTTAAAAAATTTTGGTATAAACATTACAAAGATAACTTATGTAGGGCATACGGAATTACATTGAAACTTGTAAGTCTGATTATCATTTTAGAAAATGTCTGCAGGTTTTCCGTTTTGTTCTTCAAAAATAAGGCGGTGTTTTAAAGGACTTCAAAAATTTGAAAATTTTCAACAATTTTCATAATTTATAAAACTTTTAAAATTTTTTTAATGTTTTTCACAATTTCATTAATTTCCAAAAGAAATCAAACTTCAAAGTTTTAAAAATTGAAAAAATTTTGAAAATTCACAAACATTTTTAATTGTTACCAATTTCAAAAATTTGAAAATTTCAACAAATTTTTAAAATTGTAAAAATGGTAAATGATAATTGTCAAAATATTTTACAAACTTTCTTAATTTAAAAAATTTTTCAAAATTTGAAGTTATTAAAAATTTTCGTTATTATAAAAATTTCCATAATTATAGTCATTTTCATAACAATAAATATTATCAAAAAAAATCTTCAATATATTACTAAATTTTTATACCACTATTTTCAAAATTTCCAAAAATATTAAAATTGCAAATATTTTTAAAATTTACAGATATTTATAGTTTCAAAAATTTTTAATTTTCAAAAAATTTGTTGATTGTATTATCAAATTTTTACTATCGCTGATCGTATCATTATTATCACATTTCGTCTGCACTTTGTTACTAGTCTAGTACGCAATTGTTGCATTTGTGTAGTAACATTTTCAAGTTTTTCTTTTAATTTAGTTACAAGATCTATTCCATGATTTTTTATCATAGTATACTCAATACTCATATGTCGGTTTTATTTGATTATACATATATACGTAACAAATTTTGCTCTAGAAGTGTTAAACTTACGTTTCGTTTGAAACTGTAACAAAAGTAGCACCGCTTCAAAAAAGTAACATTTAATTGAAAAGGTAACTATGAGGGCTGAAAAGATAATCGAATTTAGCACTTACTTTGTTTGATATAAAACAAGGAACCGTATTAGTATATCTGAACGTAATTGTTGGGCATTTATTTTCCAATTAACTTTAAAATTAGACGACTATTTACAACATGAATTTGATAAGATAACCTGTTTTGAAATATCTCCTTCATACATATTTTAAAACGATCACATGAATAGAATTCATTTCTGCAATTGCTTTAGATAATGCAGTTTTCATGTAGTCATGTTATTTACTTTGGTTGAAGCAATGAGCAATTCTAAATTAGTATTTGCAGTAGAATTAATGCCCGGTTGACACAATTTGTGCATAGTAACATAATTTTATTGTTCTTCATAAAATCGGAACTTACTAAACACAGATAGGTTTTTACTTATACATGATAAATACTTATGACCTCTTAAATGAAAGTGAATGTAAACCCAAGGTTTAAATATTATTACTTGAAACTAAAGTGTGATATCTGATATTAGCAAGAAACAGGAGTAAAATATATTTTTTCTGTATTATTAATGAATAACGAATAGTAAAATATAATTATGTCCAGTTTAAGTGATGATCAAGAAATACGTGCTGAACTTTCTATTGATGAAGACATAATTGTCCCAAATAATACGAACCGGCGAGAATTAATTGTAAAGGTAAGAACGCCTTATAATTTTTTTAAATTATGCAGGTTGCGGCAAATAAAGTGTTATTAAAGATAAAGCTACAACGTTTTTTTGTTTTGTTGTATATGGGATGAAGGGGACCGTGACTAATAATAAGTTTTGAAAAACACAAGTATTTTAAGAAGTGGGTGTAACAAAATGGAATGTTATTTTTTTAATGTCCGCATCAAAATAGGTACATAAGCAACAAAAATTAAATAAATTCAAATTTAATAAGAAGTAAAAAATGTAAGTTCACAACTCCTAATAGACAAAAGGGGGAAGATAAAATTCTGTAAATAGTGAAAACGGAACGATATTATTTTTTTTAATTTTACCTACAAATAATAAGCAAGCAAAGTTGAAGAAAACAGAATAATAACATCGTTTTAACAATTAATCTACTAGAATGTGTTCGAAGTGGCCCGCCCCCTTCAACTTCTAAACATTTTGCGACAGAAATGAGCGCCTCGCTGAAGTCAACAAAGCTGGGGTTCATGTCGTCCCTTTTGGTGGGTTCTTTGACCTATCACCTATCACCTATTCCTTAACATAAAAACATCCTCCTCCTCCTCATTCCTTGAGCCCCTCGAAGGGGCGTGGTGACATTATGATCTGGCTACTTTATGGACTTGATAGTTTCTTTCCAGGACGCTCTATCCTGGGCCGAGTGGATGGATTCGTGTAGTGTTTGACCTGTCAGTGCCTTGAGTTGGTCTTTCCATCGCATGGGCCATCTGCCTCTCGGTCTGGATCCCTCCATTCTGTCTTGGACTACTAATGTTTCCATGTCATTGGTGCGTCTGTTAATGTGTCCGAAATATCGCAAGTTTGACTGGGCTATGGTTGTGCTTAGTCGTTGTTCGATCTGGAGTTCTTCCAAAATGGATTGGTTTGTTCGGTGGGCCGTCCAGGGAATGCGTAAGATCCGTCTATAGGCCCACATTTCAAAGGCATCGATTCTTTTCTTGTCTGCTTTTTTGATCGTCCACGTTTCAGCCGCGTAGGTTGCTATCGGAAATATTAGTACATGCAATAGCCTTTTTTTTGTGTTCTTCGTTATGGCTGTGTCTTTCCATACTTTCGTGAGCTTTGTGACTGCTGTGCGTGAGATCGCTAGTCGCCTTCTGGTTTCTAGTTCAGATTCCCCTGTGTTCGTTATTGTGGAGCCAAGATATTGGAATTGTTGCACCACTTCATAATTCGCTATAGTTTGGATGTGATGTTGGTTGTTGTTCCTTCTATCTATAATCATCACTTTGGTTTTGGTTTTATTAATCTCCAATCCATACTCTTTGCTGTGGTTGATTAGTCTATTCATGATGGTCTGAAGTTCAGTCTCCTTCGCGGCTATGATAAGAGTGTCGTCGGCGTATCTTCAGTTGTTAATCCGCCCTCCTCCGATGGTCACTCCTCCTTCCCATTCCTCTAGTACTGTGCGCATTATGTGCTCGGTGTATATGTTGAATAGAAGAGGCGAGAGGATGCACCCTTGTCTAACTCTTGCTTTGGCTTTAAAGGGTTGTGAGTAGACATTATTAACTCTGACTTTTGCATTATTGCTCTCATATAAATTTCTAATTAGTGTAACCAGGTGTGGGGGTGTGCCCATTTCGATTAATATTTTCCATAGCTTGCTCCACTCCACGGAGTCGAAAGCCTTGTGGTAGTCTACGAAGCATAGGTACATCTCGGCATTTACTTCGCGAGCCTTTTCAATAAGTTGTCTTGTGTTCAGTATTTGCTCTCGTGTGCCCTTGCCAGGGATGAATCCGGTCTGTTCTTCGGAGATTTGAGGTAGGAGATGTGACTTTAGTCGTTCATTAATTATAGTGAGCATTACCTTGCTGATGTGTAGTATGAGTGCAATTGTTCTATAATTTTCACATTTCATCGGTGTTCCTTTCTTATATATGGGTACAAATATCGATTCGCACTCTGCTGTTATTCCATCTGTGCCGGGAGCTTTTCGATTGTTGTTTTTCTGTATCGCTCTTTCTACTTCTGATCTTAGGATGTTAGGCTCATGCTCATATTGCTGGAGTCCTTGTGTTGTTGAGTGGTCGTGGGTATCATTGAACAGGTTGCAGCAGTATTGTCTCTATGCTTCTGCTATTCCCTCTGCCGTTCTTACTGTGTTACCATTTTCGTCCTGTATTACCTGCGTGTTTGGTTTGAACTCGCGTGTGAGATATTTTCTTTTCTTGTGTAGCTGGTGTGGCTCATCACGTATTGCATGTTTCTCTATTTCATTGCACAGTTCATGTATATGGTTGTTTTTGTCTCTTATGCATAAGTGTTTAATGCTTAGGTTGAGTTGTTTCATTTTTGTTTCTTTTTCATTTTTCGGTAGGTTTACTTTGCCGACTTCTCTTCTATCTTCTATTCTCTGGATTGTTTTGTTTGACATCCAGTGTTTTTATTTCGTTTTTCTTTCCACTGAGCTACATGTCTCTATCGCCTTTATAATCCATGTCTTCGTTTCTTGCCATATGTCATCCGGTTCCCTTGAGGTTCCTTATGTGCTCGTAATCCTTGTATCAGTTTCTATTTGTCTGGTGGTTCTAGTTTCTTTATTTTGTCATTCCTTTTAGTCGTGTGTAATTTTATTTTGACATTAGCTCGTAAAAGTTTATGGTCTGACCCGCATTAAGCCCCTGGTTTTGCCTTCACTATAGTTACCGACGTCCTCCATCTCGCTGTTATTAAGACGTAGTCGATTTGATTTTTGTGTTTTTTGTTTGGCGCAATCCAGGTGGACAGTCTTCGTGGATGTTGTTCGAATACCGTGTCCATTATGGTGAGGTTATTATCAGTAGCAAACTGTATAAGTCGTTCTCCTCTTTCGTTACGCTTTCAAAACCCGTACTTTCCTATATTCCTTCGTAAGTGGTTATCGTTTTGTGTGTTTCCCACCTTGGAGTTAAAATCTCCCATCACTATCAGGATTTCTTTGTTGGGTATATTAGATGTGATCTGTTCTATTTCCCTGTAAATTTCTTCGATTTCCTCGTCCGGCGCGTCGTTTGTTGGCATATAGACTAGCAAAACATGTAGTTTTGTTGGTTTTGCCTTTATAGTTATTTGAATGAGGCGGTCACTTATAGGGTTGTATGATTCTACGTATTTTGCCATTGATTTGTTTATTAGGAATGCGACGCCATTCCTTCCTGTCTCATTAGCTCCTGATATATATACGAGACTGTCTTTTGTTTCGAAATGTCCTTTATCCTTCCAGTGAGTTTCAGTTACTCCACATATATGTATATTTTCTCTGCTCAGTTCTCTTTCTACTACGTGCAGTTTTCCCGCTTGGAGTAACCCTCTCACGTTCCAGGTGGCTATTACTAGATCTTCTCTTATTTTAAGGTATTGCCTTGCAGTATCCAATTTTCCATGCGATGCCTGCTTGCACACGTCAGCATGCCCAGTTGGCGATTTCACACCAGCTGACCTGGACTCAGTCTGGCGCCGATTGCTAGTCGGGTCGCTTGGCTTCGTTAGACTATTACTTTGCATCTGATCATAATGTTCTCATGGGAAACGCTAATCGGATGGTTTCCCGTTTGCCTGTCCGATCGCAGTGCTGTAGCCGTTGTCCTAGCTCTCAGGGCGCCTACAGTTATGTGTTATGTTGCCGTTCCGATCTTCTGATGTCCGCCGCCATGCACTACTGAATACCCTGCTGCCGGCATTCAGTTTTAGATCACAGGGACCGTTAGATCCTCCAGGAAAATTGCCCCCCGTCCATCCTGCTAGTTTTGGTCCGCCCCGGGTATTTTATTTTCCCGGTACCTGCCATATCTGACAGGCGTTCCCCTATCCGCCACCTGGGGAGGCGCCCGATGGGGGATCTAGCAACCCCACACGGGTAAAAACATCCAGGCGTGTTAAATTTGGTGTACGTGCCGTCCAGTTAATAACTACTCCTCGCCCTACCCAGTTTTCAGGGTATGAAATTCATCTAAGACCTTTAGGGCCATACGGGCAAAATGGAGAAGCGCATCACTCTGCTGCAACCACATTACATTACGGATGTTACCATTATCGATTTCCAAATACATAAGTAGTTGTGAGGTCGAATCTCGGTTGGGACCAAAATTTTTTTTTTATTTTATAGTTTTTTTTAAAACACTGTTGTTGCGTTTTGCTGTTTGCGCGAGGTTATTTGTTAAGAGCAGTTATATTTTTTAAGAAAAAATACGAAGACAAATTTGCATTCACTCACTGATATACGGCATACTAACACGCAAGTCTGGTAATAAATTTTAAAAAAAGGATTTGTTGTTTTCTATTGAATGCAATTTATTAGCAATGAAAAAAATCGGCTTTAACAATGTAAATCTATTTGCGAGCCAATATTAGATGATATTGCGAAATTCAGGATCGGCTGTAAGTCCAATGGGCTAGACGCTAGTTATGATACCGCACCAGACGTTAACTGACTAAGGATGTTGATTCGCCACTGTGCTTATCCACCTAGGATTTTCCACCGACCGATAACGCATATTATATTTATTGACCTAGCTATTATTGCTGAATGTACATTCGTCAGAAAAAAAAGTGTATTAAAATTCTTCCCTATGTTCAGAATTTGCATGACATGAACGCCCTATCCAGCATAGTTGTTATGTTATTATTCAGTTCTATTATATTTTGCTAGCTTATTATATGTAGGTAATTTAAAAAAAGTAAACTCATTCCGTTCAGTCAAGAACTTACATTTTTCACTCTTATTAAATTTTTCTTAATCTATTTTTGATTGCTTATTTTTAGTAAGCACATTTAAATTAACACAAAATAACCTTATTCCGTTTTTTTATAATTTACAGAATATCGTTCCCCCTTTTATTAGGGGTTGAAAACTTACTTTTCTCACTCTTATTACATTATTTTTTTAATCTAATTTTGTATTGCTTATTTTTAGTAGGCACAATAAAAATAATAATCTTGTTCCCCTTTTTTATATTTACAATGTGCACCCCCCTGCTTAGAAGTAGTAAAGGTTTTTTAAAAAATCTGAGAAAAATAAGATGTTCCTATTTTGATGCATTGATTACATATTATCATTTAAAATTTTGAAATCCCCCTCTCCCCTTAAAACAGGGTAGTTTGTCAAAACTTACGATTAGCCTAATATCTCGCCCCCTTTATCTCATACGACAAAAAAGATTTGGTTGCTTAATTTTTTATAGTTTTGGAGATATTAGCTTGTAACACTTTAGTTGTCGTACCTTGTTGTACATGGAACAATACAGGTACACAAAATAAAATAAAGAAAGTACATACTAAATATGTAATAATGTTTTTGAAACTAATTATGTCTACCATAGCATCATTCAATTTACACAACGAGCAGAAAAAATACAAAGTGCCAATTTTCCGTACCTTTAAAATAATGTGATGTATATCGTAATTAAGGCTCCGGAAAATATAAATTTTGTTATTATCTAACTTTGTATTGCAATAAAATCATAAAAATGTTTAAAGAATATCATTCAGCCGTTTAATTGGTGCACCAAATATGACTACCTTATTTTCGTTTATTTCAGATTCTTCTGGTAGTAGTTCTCGTTACAGCTACACTTAATTATGGTATCGGAACGGGTTATTCTGCTGTGCTATTACCGCAACTCAAATCGATCAATGGAAGCCTACACGCTGATGAAGAAATGGGATCGTGGATTGGTGAGTTTAACTACTGCCAAAAATATTCTCCCATTTTCTCTCCCCCATCTTCTGCTAGGAACAGGACCCAACGCCCACTGGTCGCAACGCTCACCATGTATTTTGTAAGCCCATATCGCCCACTGTGAACACCATGTTTACTTTACATATTGCCCGCAACAACCATCGTATGCACAACGACTACCACTGAAAATACTCGAAAACGTCCACCGAGAACATAACGCCCACCTGCGTCTAGTAGTCCTAACGCCCACCGGCTCAGATCCTCGTAACGATCACCGATGATATTGCGTCCATTGGCGATCGCTAAAAATGCGTGCAGGGTGACAGTTAACCGAGACCAGAACTGATGGGTGTTATGGACTCCTTGAGCGTTGTGACCACTAGACATGATTGGGCGTTGTGTTCACGTTGAACGTTATGACCACATTCCCTGGTGGCCGCTGTAGCCACCAGTGGCCATTATGACCAATATGCAAAGTGAACAGTGTGCTATCGTTGGGCGATTTTGACCCACGAAATGCCTAGTGGGCGTTATGTCCCGATCCTCTTTTGTTCGTCCTGTTAACACCTATCACTTTTTTCAATTTTAATTTCCACGGGCGGTGGTTTTATGATAGACGACTATATTAAATATTGCTATGATATTTGGAGGTGTTTGATTTGACTGGAGTATAGTAATTCCTGGAAGGCAGTTTTTGGGGTGCTTGTTACAATTTAATTTACGATTGGAGGTTTGTGAAGACTGTAAGGTTTTGGTATTCAAACTTATAAACTCAGGGTTGCGTATTATTGCTGTAATGCCTTGTTTTAAAATTCAAATAATGTGGTTATCTTTATATCATTTATATCTTCATATTTGTAAAGTTTTGTTTACTCTGAAAGAAAGAAGAACACAATCAAATTGATACGATTATTGTTTATGTTAATTTTAATTATAAATTAGTTCGGAATTGTTTAAAAGGTTTAATTTATAAGAAGTTTTAGACTTACTTGTTTGTGCATCGTTAAATGTAATTTGTGGGGGTTATGGATGTAAATGTCAATTTGACAAATGTATAAAAGAACATTCATAGTTTCATGAGATTTATTTGATTTAAAAAATATGAAAGATCAAGAGGAAGACAAAAGCAAGTAAAAAACTTATTAGTTAGTACGGCTCGTCCTGTAAACAAAGACACAGGATTTTTTACTCTCTGAAAGAAAAGAGAAGGAAAAAGAGCTATAAGTAATAAATAGTGATTTTGAATTGAAAAGAAGTTGTTAATTATAAAACGGATACAAGTGTTTCTCAACAAATTTTGGAAAAATACAAAAGAATAATAGTATAAAAGCGGACCAGAACGAGTTTACAGTTATCATAGTAGAAAAGCCAAGTAATATAATAAATATAAAAGCAGTCCAGTACATATTGATACTACAGTGGAGGAGGATTCTAACTAAAGGCGAGTGCTGTGGTTTTTGGGGAAACTGCAAACCAGCGAAGAGGGAGTTTAACATTCAACGTTTGTCGAGTAAAGGATATTTTGATAAGAAGACACAAAGATAAGTGTTCAGTTTTAAGAACAGTAGTATTAGAAGAAATTTCTTGATTCTTCAAAAATTTGACCCCAAATTGACTTTTGAATAAAAAGATTTGTAACGTTGATATTGTTTGTGTATTTTCTTTTTAAATCTTATTTATTAATAACTTTTCTTCCAAGCTTAATAACGATCCTGAGAAATTTATTAAAAGAGTCTCATATAAAAGATAATTTGTAATTGCTTAAACTGTAGGCATTCAAGGGATTGTTTTTCTAGTAAGTACATGGTCACACATATCATAGCAATATATAAATTTCAAAAAATAACTCTTTTTTTATTACTTTCTATTAGATACTTTTTTCACGATTATTTTTCTTTGACATATCCATGTACTAAGATTCAAATTTAAATCTCTTTGGTAGTTTTAAAAATTTCCTAATGTGTTTTTTTATGTACGAATATTAAAAAACTATGATTGGTCAAAATGTTAATTAAATCAAAACCTATTTTTTTTAAATAATATTAATTTTACATATGTATGCATTAACTCTTCCCATAAAATAAAAAAGTAAATATTGCAATGATATGCGGTGGTCTTGTGACTACTAGAAAACAATTCCCTAAACTGTTTGCAATTCACGCAATTAAATTAAACTTTCTATGAGACTCTTCTAACTTTCTCAGGGTCGTTATTTAGCTTGTAGAATAAGTTGTTTAAATTAATTTCAAATAGAAATAAACACACACAACGATATCAACTTTACAAAATAAGGTTTTATTTAATAAATGAATTTCTAAATGTGGTTTCCGAAAAATCAAATGAGTTTTTATTAATTAATGTCGTCCCTTTTTAAAAATAAACACTTATCTTAGCGTCTCCTTATTAGGATATTCTTCACTCGAGCAAAACGCTGAGTGTCCAACTTCTATTTCGCTCTGCTGGTTTCTCAAATAACCACAGATACTCGCCTTTACTCTGAATCTTCTTCTGCTCTGTTTTATTTTATATCCAAATTGGTTTTACCATCATCACAAACGAACAAACTTCCTCGATCGCCTTTTACTTGTAATACTTCTGGTTTTTTTATAATTCGTTGTTACTTCTTTGTATTTTTCTCTTTTATTCTCGTAATTACTTTTATATAACTTTTAGACCCGTTTTTCATCTTTTTTCTTTCAGAGGATCTCAATTCTCTGTATTTATTTACACAGACGAGCCGTAACTAACTAAACAAAATCTCTCTTCTTTTTTCTTCCTTCTTTGATTTTCATTTTTATAACAAACAAGTAAATCTCATGTCCATGAGTATACTATTCTTTAATACGTTTGTGACATTTGTCACTGACATCCAAACTGACATTTATCAACGCACAAATCAAGTAACTCTAAAACTTCTTACAAATTAAACCTTTGAACAATTCTAAACTAAATTATAATTACAACTAACACAAATAAAAATTCGTATCAATCTGTTGTGTTTTTCTTTTCTTTCAGTAAAAACAAACCATATGAACAATAACAATTATTAGAATTTATAACAAGAATTATAGCAAAAATACGCAACCCTGAGTTTAAAAGTTAGAGTATCAAAACCTTACATAAAACTCCAATCACAAATAGAATTGCAGCAAGCATTTCAAAAACTGCTCTCCAGGAATCACAATACTCCAGGCAAATCAAACACCTCTAAATATCATAGCAATATATTCACCAAGAAACATTTATCACTTATCACAGTTTAGATAATTAAATAATACTTACTATGATTTTTATTTGGAGTTTTAACAAGTTTGCATTTCAAAAAAATGGGCGGAGTTAGTGCATTCTTATAAAATTTATATAATAGTTACGTGTTAGCCTTCTTATCGTTTCACGGAATTACAACATATTTACTCAAGTACTAGTTTTCTTTGTTAATATACTTTTTAGCAAGTACTCCAGCTGTAGCTGGACCCATTGGCGCTATATTTGGCGGAATACTCATGGACTGTGGTGGTAGAAAATTCGCGCTGCAAATTCAAACCGGAATAATAGGAACAAGTTGGATATTTATTACTATATGTGAAAACCATGTATTGCTCTTACTAGGCCGATTCGTTGGAGGTCTTGCTAATGGTATAGGGCTAGTAGCTGCCCCTGTAAGTATGGTATAGATATCATAAATAATACATGGTTAAGAATATAAAATGCGAATGAATTTATAAAATAATTACAAAGTCTTTTGCTTACAAATTGATATTTTTTATATTTCTAAAGCTTGCAATTGTATTATAACTAAGGCTGGGCAAAATTATATGCTGTAAAGAAAGTGAAAATATGCAGTAAAATAAGCCGAAAGAACTTTAATGTGTGTATGGAAGAAATACGCAGCAACCTCAAAAAGAAAATACATGTACCCAATTTTTAAAAATCGGACACTTCATAATACGAAAACTTCCAAAAATTGTTATGAACTTTACTTGTTGAAAATAGAACACGCTGTGCAGTCTACGTATTATTCAATAATGCACGACATAATAATTGTAGTCATATTTAATGCAGAAACTACATGAAAAAATCAACTCATGTTATTGGACACTTTTAGATACAAACATTAAAAGTTAAAAATTAAATAAAAACTTTCATTATTAATATACAGGGTGGTCTAACACTTATTAGACCCATATTTAATTCTGAAAAGGACCAAGATAGAGAAAAAAAATGTTAATAAAGTTTTTCTGTGGCGTTTGGTCTACTTTCATGCATACTTGATAAAGTTTTAGCCAATGCTACCAGTGCTGTAATGTGATCGTCGTTTATACTTGAAAAAGCAATTTATCAATTTTTTACGCTTACTCTATAGAGAATTTGCTTTTGCCACAATTGAGAATATTCCTTTGTACAGGAATCAAAATTTCTTTTAAAACAATAACGACTATTTTCAGCTATTGGAAGGAACTGCAATGGAAAATAGTTTATACCCTTTATAACAAAAATATTGGTATATGAGTAAATTTAAAACAAATTTAAAAAGTAATTTGGCGCATTTTCCCAGAGTTTGATTTAGATACGTAGACGTTGTTTTTGTTGTTTTTGATAAAAGGAAATGTTCAGTAGAAGATTGTTTTAAACAAGAACTGAAACAAATAAAAAGTATCGCTGTGTTCAATGACT
Source organism: Ctenicera cuprea (assembly GCA_958336395.1). Classification (NCBI taxonomy): domain Eukaryota; kingdom Metazoa; phylum Arthropoda; class Insecta; order Coleoptera; family Elateridae; genus Ctenicera; species Ctenicera cuprea. The sequence goes on from OY284491.1 coordinate 23,564,237, forward strand.
ACTCGGAAGACATAGTAAATAAAGTAGTTAATAAATATTTAAAAAAATAGAAATTAAATATATTACTACATTAGCAAGTAAGAGTAAAACAGAAAATAAAGAAAAATATGTGAAATTACCATTTTATCCTAAACACATGAATTTTAGCAACATTTTAGCTATTAAAAACATTAAAACTGCTTTTACTACTCAAAATAGTACTAAAACCTAATTAAAAAATCCGAAAAACACGATGGATTTCAAAGATGAAACAGAAATTTATAAAATTAATTGTGAAAACTGTAATCAAATATATTTAGGGCAAACAAAACGTTCAATTAATGTTCGATTTTAAAAACATTTTGCTCATATAAAATATAGACGTATTGATAAGTCTAGCGTTGCCCTACACATGTTTGAAAATTATTATAGAGTTAAAAATATAGAATTAATAAAAAAAATAAAGAACAGGAGTGAACTAGACAGCTACAAAAGTTAAAAAATTTGGCAAAATAAAAATCAGCTTATGAGTGCTGAAAGCGGCTCTATTACTCATTCAGAATTATTTAAACTTTCGTCAGCTTAGTCCACGCCCATTATTAGAAGAAAATTCTCATCGAATAAGCTCAAAATACCTCTAAAAATAATACAATCGCGCCGCAGCGTTCACAGCATTAGTTAAATTATTTTTTCATGTATGCAAGAAAGTAGGCCGAACGTTACCAAAAAACTTTTTTTCTTCATCTTAGTCCGTTTCAGAATTAAATAAGGGCGTAATAAGTGTTGTACCACCCTGTGTACAGTAAAAATGTTATTTTGAGTTGGAGCTGCAGTTTTATATGTACCTATATCAAAAAAAGTTCAAAAAATATAAGACAAGCGTACGTATGTTTACCAAATAACATTTTCGAAGAAATTTCTACCTATACCTTACAAAATAAGAGTATAACGATAAGATAATATAATTGCATGTTTTATTTGCTCTTCAGATTAAATTTGGAAACTATAATCAGTTTCGCAAATATTTAACATTCTTGTTAGACAAACCTAAAACATGCATTTTCATGCCTCTAAGACCTAATACATGCACTAACATCTGCCATACGACGTAACCATGTAATACAAAAAAAAATAAAATTTCCGTTTTTGAGTCTAAACATTGAGAAACATCAGTGGCTGATCCAGCACATTGTCTTGGGATGGGCGACACATAAAAAAGTTAGGGTTCCCATCCGGGGGGTCCGGGGTTCTCGTCCGTAAAATTTTGCAAAAATTTAAGAAATAGTACACTATTTTGCCCACCAATTCAGTTTTGCCGTAGATTAATTGATTCATTAATTGCGGCGTTTGACCTTTAATACAAAAAATAAATAGTAGGCACGTTTATATAATTTTATTATTCAAAACAAAGCAGTGTACATCACAATTTTAAATGGAAACGGCCACGGCTGTTTGCAAAATACAAAATGAAATACATTTTTAATAAATGAAATAAGTTTTATTTTTTTATGATCTTGGGGGGGGAGGGGTGATCGCCTCCGTCCTGCAGAAACATGTATTCACGAATAATAAACTTCATATGCTTAATAGGAAAAAATATACGTTGTATATGCATTTGCCCAGCCTTAGTTATAATAATCAGCAGTCAAAATTAAAGCTGATAGTTTAAAAACATTTTTGATTCTTTTCCTATTTCAGAATGTAATTTAAATGTGTATTACTTAAATATTAAAAGTAAATAAAAAAATTGAAATTGTTAAACCTTATATCTACAGATATACATCGCTGAAGTAACAGAGCCTAACACGAGAGGAATGTTTAGCGTTATTCCAGCGTTTAGTCAGTCGTTTGGAATCCTTTTAGTTTATATTCTAGGATCCACTCTTCATTGGAGACTGGTAGCAGGTAAATACAGAGGGAATATTATTGGGTGTTTTTACCGTTAGAACTTTAATATTGTTACGAACCAAAATTAAATATTCAAAATTATTAAATAATTAAATACTTAAAGTCAAATATTCAAAGAATTCCATTAATATTTAGGTCAGATAATGAAATATACACAATCACTTATCTATGATATCGAGTAAGAATATCTGTTTCTCCCTCTTTCCGGTGTTATGGGGCCTGTTGGTCCCTTCCGATTTCCAGAAGACAGGCACGTAACTACGGGTGGGGTCCACCTACTGACCCACCCGGCTAGCAATTAAAAAATTTAATCATTTTTCTTAAAATTTGCTTGGAAAAAAATAAAAAATTATTACAATTTATTTTTCACCCGCCAAATAAATGGACTGAACGCAAAAGTACTTTTAAAATGTAACGAGCCATTAAAAATTTCTCGAAAATGAAAAGTTATTTCTGGCGTCCAGTTTCTTAACCGCAACAACTTTAATATACACTATTATACTAAATGACCGCGAGAACATGTAACAAACGGCCATTTTCTCAATTTTTAAATTATTAATTTCAATTTTTTTTAGATTCGCATGTCTTCAAACTTAAATAAATTTAATAATGAAATCATTAATAAACATTTAATTTGTTTTAAACGCCCTCTGTCGGCCAAAGTTAAAAGTTAATGGGTAAGTGGTATACATAGCTATAGAGGAAATTTAAAGGTCTATCCAAACATGCACAAATATACAGAGTGTTCCATTAAAAATAAAATGTCACTTCCGGTTTAAGCGGAAGTCCAAATTAACACCGCTTTACGTCGTAATATGCATTTTTATGTTTCCAAAAAACATTTGAAATTAATAATTTAAAAATTGAGAAAACGACCGGTTGTTACATGTTCTCGTGGTCACCTGGTTAGAGCGGCCTAAAGAAGACCGTGGCGGATAAGTCTTAAGCTATAGGTACCACGTAAAAATTGGTGTTGAATATTTAAAAAGAGGTAGTTTATTCGAAACCAAAAACAAAGAAACTAAGTATTGTATTACTCATACTGTTTAAGTTGACTTGCTCATGTATGATAGTAGAATAAGATTTACATGTTAATTTTTAGGTACAGCAATACTTAGGCTGGCAATGTTTCTTTCCCACCTAAATTTTTGATTATAAATCTGTATTTTCTCTGATTTGCTTTAATCGCCACCAATCTTTTTCCATAAAATAAAAAACATTTGTTTTTCACAAAAAGTCTGCTTGTAAATAAATTATGACAGGCAGGTGATCTTTCACTTGAAGCAATGTCTTATTTAAAAGCGTTAATAACTTGCTATACCCTGCGGTTCGGGCGAGAAACGCCTTATCATAGTCGCTAACGTTGATACAAAATTTCGTATGTAAAATATGATACGTAAAAATTTCTAAAATTTACCAAATCCCGGGCTAAGTGCTTCGCTCATTATTTGTAGTATACTTTTTCTCGTAAAATTTTTGATACAAAAATTAACCATTTGTTATCAATTTTTGTGATAACGCCGTGTAATAATGATTTAAAACTTGATGGAGTTTTTTTACCTACTTTACGTTATGAGGTATTTTTTCAGAAACAAATAAAAAATGAAGAATGTTTCACATTGCACTAAGGTAAGTTACGTTTCACAGTAAGGTAACGCGCGGCCCACCTAATTTTTCTTCGGCCTGCCCTACCAAAAATTTCTAGTTACGTGCCTGCTAAAAGTTTTTTCAGTTAGTTCAGTCCATCTAATCCCTTAGTCAAACATTCCTCCACTGCCTTTTCGATCCCTTCACACCAGCTCTTCGCGGTCTACCTCTCTTCCTTCTATCAGGTGAGATCCATTTCATTGTTATTCTAGGGATTCTTTCTTCATTCTTTTGATACGGCCGAACCATATTGTCTTCTCTCGATTTCCTCTACTATGTCTTCTTCCACTTCCATCATCTCTTTTACTGTTATATTTCTTACTTTTTCTGTTGTTGATACCCCTGCGGCTTTTCTTAGAACATCCATTTCAAAACTCTGATTTTTTTTTAATTTTATTTTTAACTGCTAAGCTTCAGCTCCATTAAGCGCAACACTTATTGTGCCGTGTGTTGTATATTTTCATTTTTATTCGTCTACTATTCTTTAATTTATGTCGACCTTATTCATGGTTTCCTTTCCTGTATTAACTCCAAGATAGTTGTTTTTTTCGCATTTTTTAATTATCACTCCTGTATCAAAATTTAATCCATCCGTCTGTATCCCTATTGGTATATGTTTTGTTTTGTCAATATTTAGTGTTATTCCCTATTTCGAATATTTTTCTCGCAGCTTCCTGGTCATATAAATTCTACTAGCTTGGGTATACGTTTGTTTTCTCTCCTGAGGCACCCCCCATTCCGCTACACATTCTTTTCCGGATTCGTAGAGTTTCTTCTATGTATATTTTCTATAACGTAGTTTATAGAAGGCATAATTGGTTTAATTAATTCCGTTCCCACCTTCACTCAAGTCAAGGTGTGAGCAAGTAAGAACATAAAAAAGTAAATTTCCTTGAGGTTTACTCCAGAAATATTCATCGCAAACAATGTTGTGTGCATTTTTGTAGGACTTGCCATAATTCCGCCAGCTATATCTATATTTACATCCTTCATTCTACCAGAAAGTCCGGTTTGGTTAGTAAGACATGGACACATTGAAAAGGCGAGGAAAGCATGTCTTTGGTATCGAGCAAATAACATTATTCAGGTATGTATTACGACTTAACCGCAAACAAATCAAAAATGTGAAAATATCAATATAATGCAAAAGCGTTAAAAAATAAACAAAACAAATGTTTAAAGATTGAATTGAAATATGCAGTATGAGGAAAACCATATCTTGAAAAAATATTTCTTTATTTACACACTATTCAACATGCATACATGAGTTTTTATTTTAGGCAAAACAAGAAGTACAACAAATAATTAACAGAACAGAAGACGAACAACAACAACAAAAGCGGTGTTCAAAATTCAGTGTAATTTCCTTTTGTACTCCTCAGATTTTGAAGCCGCTTATAATCGTTAATATTTTCAATGTACTACAAACATTGTCAGGATGGTATCAGTTTATATTATATGCTGTAGAAATAATCTCGTTTGTAGTTGAAGAAAATATCAATGAATTTTTTACGGCAGTGCTGACCGCCTGTGTAAGACTTATTTTTACAATAGTGGCCGTTTTCGCATTAGCCTTTGTTGGCCGTAGGACTATTGGTATATATTCAGATCTTTGCACAGGTTTATCCGCATTTAGTTTGGGAGTAGCTATGTATTTTAATTATAGAACAAATAGTTATTTCCCAGCTGTATGTTTACTTTTGTATGTAGCCGGCGCTACCATAGGTTTTCCTACATTATCAAGAGTTATGCTTGGTGAACTGTTTCCTGCAAGAGTGCGCGCTGCTGTAGGAAGTATCAGTATAGTAATAAGTAGTATTTTAATGTTTGGTTTTGCAAAACTATTTCCTTATGCCAAAAAACTATTAGGTATACACGGACTCTTTATGTTATTTGGAGTTGCATCGTTTCTAGCGAGTATCTTGATCTATTTTACGCTACCAGAAACGAAGGGCAAAACTTTGAACGAAATTGAAGATTACTTCTTGCAAGAAAATATCTTATGGACCACACGAAATAAAAAATCTAAACGTACAACTAAAATTGTCAATACCGATAGTGTTAGTGTATTATAATAGCTTAGTATATAGGTAACAATATTTTTAACCAACTACATATTGTAAATATTTTTTGTTTTACACTATTTTGAGTGTATGAATTAGTGTCTAAAATTTATATAAAATATAACATATTTTTATAAACTGGATTATTTTTATATTTCACTAAACGGCAAGCCCTTAAATCGCCTTTAGTCCTACATGTCAAAATAACCTTTAAAAATTTCAAGTTTTAGACCTAAACATGTTTGTTTCAAAAATATTCTTCAAATAATACATGATAGCGTAGTTGTTAACCACTTTATTCCACATTATTGTGTGTAGAACACTAAAAATGAAGCGACTCGTATTTTTGGTTTCCTTTATTTTCAGTATTATAAGTGGATTTTTAAAAATGTTTGTCGATTACAGCTCGTGACTCCCGTACGGATACATTGATCCAAATCTGTAAGTCACCCGTACAATACTCGAAATTTTGTTTTTCTCAAAAATACTCCATTTCTATACCAGACACAACTAGAATAAAACTATTTATTAATTGTCATAAACCATAAGTGTAACTTATGTAGATCTAGTAGGCGCACGTCAGCAGCAGACGCACAATGCTGTGCACCACTTGGTCTAAAGAATTGTGTTTTTAACATTTGTTGGTTAGTGCTGTTTTGACAGTTATCTTACAATGATTTAAATTTTCTAAAACTGAGACTTTAACTGCAAGTAGGTCCACTATTTTATTTTATTTATAAGTTCTAGCTTTACTTCGTTGAAGTTCATGTTTATTTAGTATAAATAAAATACGTTTTACTTCAACAATATTTATTTATTTTAACTGAAAGCTTTTAAAACTCACAAACATTTAAAAACTGTATCGTTAATGAACGAGCAAATTGATCCTTTAAATTCACCTCTATTGGACATTTTGGAATAAGAAATCAAGTCATCTGCAGACGATTACCGAGATCATGTCACTAAGTTCTATTGTTGCTATAACAACTCTAACTGCTTACTTTTAATATAACCTTTGATAATGGCATGTATAAACATGTCAAAATACGTATAAGGTTAAAATAAATAAATATTGTTGAAGTGAAAAGTATTTTATTTACAACTGCTTAGATAAGGACTTATTATGTCATTCATTTGCGTTAGGTAATCAAGTTCATTATCTCACTAGTGAGACATCTAATGGATTCATTACCTAACTCATTTTATTTACACAAAAAAAACTTCTTTATACGAAAACTGGCTGGTTGCCATAGTATTGAACAATTAGAATCTATACCGTTCCTTTGATTTTAAAACAAAATTATTTAAAAAGTAACTTGACATTTGCAAATAAATTAATGCAAAATGTCAACTATCATTTCAAGCAAAAAAACTCGATTTTTAACAAATTTTAAGCAGTCGTAGATAAATTTTAAATGTAACACGTGCATTGTTATGGCACTCGTGTGTTTCAAATTCGTGTTATAATAACGCCCACTAGTAACATAAATAACTGTTGTTTATACTCAACCATTATTTTATTAGTACGAAGTAATATATCTATTCACACATTTGTCTTATATACTTAGTAGTATGAAGATTACATATTATTTACTGTATAATTATGACTGATACTGCGCGCAGAGCAAAAGTAAAAATGCTGGCTTGTTGCCGCACGCAAATGCATCTTGGGTTGCCTAGCCAGTAGTTGTATTTTTAAAATTTGAAATTTTTGAATGCGGCGCTATTTGTAAACTCCACTCTTTCTTCATGATTGGTGGGCATGAGGCATGACGACCCAATGTTTATAAGAGAGTATATAAACCTTGATGCCGACCAGTGTCGAATTAGTGTATCCTGCAGGCAACACACAATACAGCCTCTATTTTAAACAGAAAGTATTAAAATAATATTTCACCATAGTAGTAACATTGTTTTATATCTTAGGGATATAAAAACAATGGTAGTAATAACGGCTGCAACGCTTTAAACAGAAACAAAGTTGAGGGAAAAATGAATTCAAATAGTTGTTTACCAGCTTCTATACTATATATGAATAATTGGTACTGGTCAGTACTCAGTAATATTGGTCCCTATCTTAACTCTAATTCAAGCACTGTAAACCCTTGTTACTTTCGTAGGGGCTCCCCTACATCTTCAGATCATAACACTACAATAAAATTGTGCCATCTAGAAAAGTTATACTCTGCAGTTTACAGAAAATACTATTAGTTTTCAGTATTTATTACCACATAAGTTCAGAAAGTTTTTTATATAAATTCAAGACATAAAAAACACAATTTAAAAAATTTTAGCCTGATATGGCTAAAACTTCACATTTTATAATTAAATTTAAAAAAGCCCAACGTTACACAAAGGCTTAAAGAAAAGAAGGTAAAATAATCCATTAAATTAAAAATTCACTAAAAACTACCAAAATTTACAAAACTTGTTCAAAATAGAAGATACTGAATAAAAACCAAATTCAAAGATTGCCAGAAACCTCTGAAAGTACAGCCATCTACACACCAAAATACGAAAGCAGCTAAGAGCGAACAAATTTAATATTTAAAAATAAGGTTTTATGTTAAGAAAAATGCAATTATTATCAAAATTAGTAATTTCATGGAATACATTAATGTTATTATTCTTGCAGGCTTTATTTTTAAAGTTTCAAAAAAAATCGTCTTAGTGCTTTTACCACACAAGTGAAGAACTTTTATATTTGTATCAGGGTTGAAAGAGTGACCTATGTCCAAAATATGATTAGCAAAGGAGGATTTACTAATTACATTAGAATCAAATTATTTTCAAATAATTTGGTGTGTTTAATAATTGCAGTATTAATCGCTCTGCCTGACTGACACACATAAATAGATGCACAATCATTACAAGAGGTAGAATAAATCCCTGATTTATTGAAAGGTTTAATAATATCCTAATTATGAACAAAAAAATTGTTTATTGTAGTGTTATGACCTGAAGATGTAGGGCAGCCCCTACTAATCAGTTATTGTAAATTTTTAATAAACATAGGTGGGACAGACTCAGAATATTGAACATTAATGATGCACAACAAAATGCACAATCATAACTTTCTCTGTCATAATTTTTACCACAAACGTCATTCCTATGATATAGAAGATGGTAAACAACGATTTGAATTTATTTTGTGCACTCAACTTTATTTATGTGTCCCAACTAACAACACTGGCACTGATTAGTGCGAGAATATTTAAAACATAAAAAGTATGGGAAAGTACAAGCGACCTATTTCGCCCATTTTTAGTAATGAATGATGTCTCTCTCATGTGTTGCTATTTCACAGTTAGAGTATTTTTAGTTCCTCTTAGATCACTCGAATAATTCGGGTGAAAAATTATAAAAATTACGCGTTTTTCTTAAGCAAAGTTTACTGGTGGGAGGATGCCCTATATTCAGCAATGGGTGCCCCCCCCCCCAGTAATACTACCAACTCCTTCTATAAAATCACTGTATGCCACTGGCACATTCATTGCCAATTTATATTTTTGCAGAGACCTGTTAAGCTGATCGTAACTCCACTGTTAATTAAAATGCAGTAGAGAGCTTACAAATTAAAAATTTCAAAATGGAGATAGTCTTGCCAACCTTCCCTCAATGCCTATTAAAAATCGTATACGAGCGAGACCTGCAATAGATCAGGCCACTACATTCAATTAAAACGGCGGCGTGCGAAGTTATAAAGGTTTCGCCGTTCTACTGCAGATACGCACAGGCTGAACATATTAATCAGTGTGTTGCATAATACTCTTAAATTTAATAACAATATTATGCATCCAATTAGAGGGGTAACCTATTTAAGTTGAAGACAAAAGCACAAAATGAAATTTCAAATAAAATTTTAAATAGTTACAATGTGTAAAACAAAACTTAAAAACGCGCTCCACAATTTTCGACACGAATGCGGTGACCTGATCTATCGTAGGCCTCGATACAAGCCCCTGTATACTAATATATGTTTTGTATTAAGTTATTAAGTATGCAAACAATATTTTTAAAAACCAGTGCTCCTGGAGGTCCAAAACATATACTTACGACAAAATTTGAAAGTCGAAAATTTTCAAAAAATTAATACCTCCCCTAGTTTTGTATAATAAAGTACAAATTGATAAACTGTAAAAAAGAAACATTTCACTGAAAGAAAATTAGTCAAACAATGTAAATTATTAATTATTTAATACTAAGCAACATTAAAAAATTGAACTACCACGTAACTGAACTTATTGTGCCTTTTATCATATATTGTTTATAGTTATCTTAAGTTGCTTTTATACATCAAGTGTTTGATAGAGATATTCTGAGAAGCAAAGGTACAAATTCCATTTTCAAAGAAAGGTATTCTGCAAATAAAGAATAATTATGCACTCTTTTCTATTTCACGATCAGACTTCTATTCCATTTTTAAAATAATTATACAGCAAAATCCTATAGGTATACTTTTTATTTTGTTTTATATTACACTTGAATGTACCTATTAACAACCATAAATTACATAGATCCATTTTGCTAACAGTTCCAAACTACCAATATAGTTTCAATATTTTAAAATGTTTTTTCTTTCTCACTTAGTTTAACTTTTTATTTACTCATTTAATTTGTTAGCAAAAAATCTTTTTCTAATTTCACACTGCATATTTATTCCAAATATCAATTTGTTTAAGAGTAATATTAAATTTTAATGAGAGAGACTAGTTAGCCAGTAAACTTACATCAAATAAATTTATACTCAGTTTTAATACAAAAAAAAGATACACTTTTGTAAAATTATACATAATTAAATTGTTTTGAGACTAGAAAAAAAAATGGTGCCTAAATATATCCATTAACAAATTACAATAAAAATTAAATCCAAATGAGACTTTTTCGAATGTTTCAAAAATCTATGTAACTTTACTGTGGTCGACGGAAAGCTTTTCCAGCATACTTGGCTGCAGAACCCAATTCTTCTTCAATACGTAAGATTTGATTATATTTGGCCAATCGTTCTGACCTGCATGGAGCACCAGTCTTAATCTGACCCGTAGACAAACCTACTACAAGATCAGCAATAAAAGTGTCCTCTGTTTCACCAGATCTATGGGATACCATAGTACCCCAGCCATTGGATTTCGCCAGAAGATGAGCTTGTATTGACTCAGTAACAGTTCCAATTTGATTTACCTAGAATTAGAAACACAATGAACTAAGAATTATTTAAAAAAAAAAGTTTTGGTCAACCTTGAGCAGCAAGCAATTGCAAGCTTTCTTGTCAACGGCAGTTTGAATTCTTTTTGGATTGGTTACAGTAAGATCATCACCAACAATTTGTATGGTGGTGCTACCAGTCATTGAACTCCATGCATCCCAGTCATCTTGATCGAATGGATCCTCAATTGAGGTAATAGGGAAGTTCTTAATAAAATCTTGGTACAATTCCTGGAGCTTAGCAGGTTCCAACCATTTTGATTTGTCAGATTTGGGATTTTTAAAATCAAGATCATATTTACCTTTAAACACAATTTTTATAATATGTTACGGCATAAAAATGAAAAACTAATTACCCTCTTTGTAGAATTCTGAAGCAGCAACATCCATGCCAATTTCAACGCGACCAGTGTAACCAGCTTTTGCAATAGCATCATTAATAAGAGCTAGAGCGTCCTTGTTGTTCAAAATATTGGGAGCAAAACCACCTTCATCACCAACAGCTGTGGCATCTAAACCGAACTTGGCCTTGATACCAGATTTAAGATGATGGTAAATTTCAGAGCCCATTTTCATTGCTTCAGTGAAGGTGGTGGCACCAGTTGGTAAAATCATGAATTCCTAACATCATTTTCTGTTTTAATACATCCCTCGTATGTCGTGATATTATACTCTACCTGCATAGCCAATTTGTTGCCGGCATGAGAACCACCATTAATTACATTAAATGCAGGAACGGGAAGAATGATTTCCTTGTTACCAGCAAGGTCGGCAAGATGCTTGTATAGGGGAATTCCACGTTTAGCGGCACCAGCCTTAGCTACAGCCAAAGAAATACCCAAAATAGCATTAGCACCAAATTTGGATTTGTTTTCAGTGCCATCGAGCTTAAGCATAAACTCATCAATTTCCTTTTGTTGGGTTACTTCAAATGGTTGCTTCAATAGCTCAGGACCAAGACTTTCATTGATGTGGCCAACTGCTTTGCTTACACCTTTACCATGGTAGTTGGCTTTGTCATCATCTCGGAGCTCCAGAGCTTCATGAACACCTGTGCAATAATAAATTTTTCGTCAAGTACAGCAATAATTAATTTATTTAGTAGGTACTTAAATTACATAATCGTTTACAAAGTACAATTCACAGACACAGATTTATAATTATTTTTATTTCATTACTTACCAGTACTTGCTCCGGATGGTACAGCTGCACGGAAAAGCCCCAAATCGGTGATTAAATCGACTTCCACAGTAGGATTGCCACGGGAGTCATAGATTTGACGAGCAAAAACACTTTTGATTGGCATGTTTTTTTGAGGTACGTTTGCTTTATAACTGCGAACTGTTTTCACTCTGGGAAAAAAATTCAATTAACAAAGGGTATATATTACATAAAAGGTTACAAAACTTATAAAAAAATTTCCACTAATGTTATACTCCTAAAATAGCAAAACTACGGCAAATTATACAGGAGAATTGTTTAATTAGTCATTATTAACATTAATACTTACATAAATTTTGAAAATGCCAAAGCTGATGTGGTTATCTTGCTAAGGTGAGCCGGCAACTACTCAAATAGCAACTGATTTTTGTAGTAAACTGACCTTTTGATGATGGAAGGTCAAATGAAGGTGAGGCTGAAGACTAAACTACACAAATGTACAAATAGAGGGCACCAAATAAAAAATCTACACAGTTCTAAGGTTAAAATTAAATATATATTTGTGACAAAAAACCGCATGACTTTGAGCGTTTCTTTATCATGATAATGATTATTTAGTTTTGTTTTTATTTTGACAATTTGCAATAATTTTCATATTTTATAGCCAAGAAATACACCTATTAATACATCTACCTTTGAAATAGTAGTTTGCTGGTAAAACAGGGCCGAACTTTGAAAATTAGGAGTGTGTAAGTAATTTCACTATAAATATTTTTTTATTCAGATCCGTGTCCAGGCTCTTTTTAGGGCAACCGTCCAGGGTGGCCAAATTTAGAAAACGGTCGCAGGCGTACATGTTTGCAAGTAATAATATTTATGAACGAACGCTTAATAACGAAAAAAAAGTAAACGTTATTAGTTTTTTCTTCAAAAAAAGGGCGACTCGGTCTTTTGCTTTTATTGTAGATTATTTTTTGTAACACAGCTTTTGTACTTTAAATTTTCTGATTAGAAAAATATTTATAAAACATCATTGGACCAGCTATCTTATCAATCAAACAAGATTTAGCAAAACAACTTTTTATTATGCTTTATGCATGAACGCCCTGCCCTGTAAAACGGCAGAAAGCTCTTTAGTGTACTTCATATTATAGTACCTGTTGACCTTTATCGATAGAGTTGCGCTGCTGCATTGTCTTTACTCCAAGTTCTGAAAATTCTTGTGACAGACTGGTGTGTAAATTACATTGCTCTTCAAAAATTCCCAGACAAAGTAACCGCAGTGGTTCAAGTCTGTACTACAGGGTGGCCAAGAACTTCCAAAATTGTTACCAGAAAATTATTCTAATCATACAATTGTTCAATATCTCGTGATGTATTAAAATCTTTCTTTGTGGGCTCTTTGAAAAAACAAAAACAACATTATAATAATGCAATATTACTGAAGCATCATATCTTCTTGGTAGTAGGCTTGTGCGTACGAGTAAAGAAACAATGCCTGTCAAACTAACAATTACCTTAGTGTTAAATATTAATTTTGCGAAAAAAAAATTTATTAATCCATCCATCCATCCATACATACATATATAAAAGCTCAAAGGGTATTTTTCTCCGGTTCCTCCAGCGGCTACCGCTTCACCAATTTGGACCATTTTTTTTCTCAATGAAAGGTCTCTATCCGCAGATGGAACATGAAACAGTTTTATATTTTTATTCTACGTCGATTTTTACATAATAATTATTTTAATTTATAATATATATGAAAGTCTGCTAGACGCGCTTCACTTGAGGCGAGATCTACACTAACTCCGCGTCTCATTATTGGAACTAATGCATCACGTGACTTAGCATTTCGCCGGGTCGCTGAGTCTGCCGTCAAATTTCGGCGGGGTAACACTAGTAAATTACTATGACGCATTTTACTGCTGGTGAAAGGGTAGACATAGACATGTTTAAAATTTAAATTCAAAGCCACAAAAACGGTAGATTGTCATTAGAAATGTACAGAAATAATTTTCCTAATAGATTACACATATTTTCACCTGCTGGAAAAAAATCTCAGACTTTATTTCTTGATATCGATATATCGATTTAAAAATAACATATCTGTATCGACATATCGCCCACCGCTAGTTGCGTTAGCGACAAACTTACTTCTTGGAATGTGGCGCCAACACAGTCGAACTAGCAAAGCAGGGTTTGGCAAAATACAAACATAACATAAGCTCACTAATAATTGTGAAAAATAAGAAAGTACAGAAAACAAGTAGCGATTACTGAAACAACCATTTTAATTTCTTGTTTAAGTTTTAGTTTTTACTCCAAACAAAAATATAACATTTTTTGCAATATATATTCTATGCAACAAAGGCCCAGGGAACATGGAGCTTTCGAGACCGACCAAATTTGGCATTAATTCGACGTTGCATATTGCATGATATTCACATATTGGTGTGACAATTTCGCTCAAATTCTTTATTTTTTCTATTGTCAGGATGGTTAATAATTGTAAGTTAGGACGAGAGTTAGGTTTATTATTAGTAGTTTGCTGGTAAAACAGGGCCGAACTTTAAAAATTAGGAGTGTGTAAGTAATTTCACTATAAATATTTTTTTATTCAGAGCCGTGTCCAGGCCCATATATGTTTATTTTAATTTCTATCTCGTAAGTAAAGTGTTGCGAATTCGGTTCTAAAGTCCAAATATTGTTTATTGATTTCCACAGCCGAATACTACGCTTGAGGTGCTTGCCTGGGGCTTCGCCGCTCGCAGGGGCCACAAAATCGTTAAAGCAAAAAGTCTATTTTGTATTAAAAAAATTTTTTTTGTTGACTATTAAAAAAAGAGTGGCACAATCTACAGCTTTTTAGAATCTAGAGATGGGCATTCTCGATCCGTTTCGTGATTTGATTTTGTCGTTCCAATCGCTTACAAGGCATCTACTCCATCGATTCGTTCTTGTACCTTCAATAGAAATATTGAACGTGGACTTGACGCGTTCTTGGGCTTGGGATTCCCCACAACAATAAATATTGTTAAGAAGTAGTTTGGCAATCGCAGTTAATAGTTTTTTCAGGGTTGTTACAATATAAATTGTGTGATTTAAAACAAGGTGTTTTGTTTTAAATTTTAATCAATGATTAAAATCATTTTACATGAAACACAGAATTCGTATTCAAGTATTTTGTTTTTCAATGGTTTGAATTGTCAATTATAAGACTGTTTTTTATAGAATTATTTAAACTATGTATTTAAATATATCTCAATTTAAACTAAAATATACCTAATATATGTGTATATTTAAATATTAAAAAATCATGTTATCAAATTTATTTTGTATTTTTGTGCAAAGAAAAGAAACATTCTAGAAGTTAAAAAAATAGGTCTTAAATAATGTTAGGTTCTCATTTACGACTGTTAATCAAAAAAATAAAAAAATTATGCCTTTCGGTTTATTGAAAAATTTGTTTTTTGATTTTTTCAAAAATCGTGATCTGCCCATTTTTAATATTGATTGCTTCTTCCTTTTTGCAAGTGCGTGGGCACTGACCTTGCCAACCTACTCTGCAGTTATCACGTTATGAACAATTTGAGTGCATATATATTAGAATGATTTAATACTAGAAACATCGTAAGAAAATGAAATAATAATAATACAAGTAAAACTGTTTGTTCTTATTAAAGTCACCGCTCGTTTTCTAACACCATAACCGTGGTTATTAATAATATTATTTCACATATTATTTATTACTGTTGACAAATACAAAATATTTTTTATGCCACTTTATGATTAACTACTTCAATGGCCTCAATTATTGCAAAATAAAAAAAAACGTTTAGAAGATTTATTATTTGTGATAAGTTTGCTTTTTCTAACTTGCATATCATTCTGAGCCAACCAATGAAATTGTCGTATGTGTTACTGATTCACTCCCATTTCGAGTAGTTTTAATAATTCCACTCTTATTCTTATGCCAATAGGAACGTGAATATTGTAATAATTTATTGATATGTTGATACTGACATCTTCAATAACATTCGGTTGTTGTAATTGTACATTATCAGCAAACCCTGGCACTAAACAAACAGAAAAAAGCAAAAAAAAATATATATTTTATTGTAGATTTAACTACTACGGTCATATCACGTCTATAACATTTACACTTAGACAAGCACAAATAGGGGTTTGTGCTTGTCTAAGTGTAAGTGTTTATTGATTAACCAAGTGGTCTCGGGTTCGAATGATGGTACCGTTTATAGGTAAACGGTACCACTTAACCCACCGCGAACTACCGCGCCCTCAAAAAGGTAAAGTAAAACTCCAATACAGGCATTATAAAAACATAAAAAGGTAATTTATATTAGACCTTCCTTTTTCCATTTTTTTTATAAATTTTATTGTTATTATTATTTTGTAAACACAGCACTTTTTATCAAACGGGAGTACCTATCAACGAACTTAAAATGAGACTAAGCGACTGCATTATTCTGAACCGCTCGACCGAGACCCATCACACCATTTTCGTCTAAAAAAATTACTTCCAGTACGTGCCTGCCTATTCCCAAGAATTATATGTTTTCACAAACTTAAAATATCAAAAATGAAGTAAAGGTTTCCATTGTAAGTGATAGTGATAGTTCTTGCGGGGGGCTGCCGGCGTCCGAAAACATAATTGCAAATCTAAAAACATTGTAGCGGCAATGGGAATTAGATAATCCGCTCAGTTTCAGGCGACAGGGAAAATCAGCAGAAACAATTAAATATGAACATCCTGATATTTCCTGTTAAATATGCCTTAATTTAAAAAATAAGCAAGAACTGCATTCGGAGTTTCCTATTCGTAAAAAACAAGAAGTTAGTTGACTGCAAAACTAGAATTTGCACAGTGACGTAGTGAATTTAGTGAACAAAAGTCGTTCCTGTTGCCAACAAACGTATAGTTTGTTGGCAGCTGGAATGACTCGTGTTTCATTTGAACCTCCTCTTACTGGATTATCACGAACAGTTTCACAGCAATTCTTATAATGGTTAGCGCCTACAAATACTTACGACTGCTTGAGTGTACTTTCCTGCAACTGTGAGGGAAGTCCGTGTAAAATTTCAGCCAGCTTGTCGTCTTTATTAACGACAAATTCAGTTGTAATTTCAGGGAACAGTTGACAGTTACATCGGCCATTTTGAATAACAAGTAAACGGTTTCCACGACAATGGTTACGTACTGTTTCAGTGTTTTCTGCTTAGAGTAGGGTACATTTCGTAATGTGCATAAGAATCAATTACACAAATCGCCAAACTTACTAGGTTGCTGCGTAAATTCCTGTTTTGAGGGAGCTATCCTCGTATATATGTTTTATATTTTCAAACGCAGAATAAGAGAAGAATTAGCCTTCAAATAAGGCCACATACCTCACTTTAGCCACCAAATCTTTTTGTGCGAAAAACAATTGATTTTTTGGGTTCTTGGAAAAATTATCTTGGGTCTGAAAACTACCAGAGACCAAAAAACAATTAAATTAATAAGTTTATATAAATAAATACATTTTTTAAGTTTTCATAGTTGAACGATGAAAAAGCAGTTTTTTTTTTAAATATTTAGTAGTTATTGAAAAATCACCTAATTTTTGCGGTTTTTCAATTGTTTTCGCCAATCACCACAACATATGTTGAATTTGCCAAAGCTGGTGAATTTTCAGACTTTATACGGACAGCTGAACAGAAAAAACGTAAATTACTAGATAGATAGACAAAAATAAGTTAAGAATATAAAAACAATAAATCTATGTGAATCTATGTGCAAGTGCACGTTTATTTTTGTTCAACTTCAATGGACAAAAGCGTTCGTATATATATTTTTTCATTACTTTAAGTTTTAACGGTGCATAGCTAGGTAGGGTTTAGGTTTACAACCTACATCTATAGTAAATCCGCAACTGTCTCACCATAACAAAACGACGGGCGTAAACCACTGATTCTGTTAGTATTACTTACTTTAAAAATAAAAACCTGATATTTTGAACATTATGTATTGCCCTGTGGACTTGTGGTTTATTGGAAGTGAAAAGAAAATACATTTAAAGGATTGAACTGCAGAGAAAGGAAAACCAAACAAAGAAATACGCCAAGATTATCAAATGCTAATATCGTAATATGCATGTATCTAAATACCATATTTTCAAATAAAAAATACATAAGGGTTGATCACGGATAATAAAATTACTGTCAACTGTCTTTGCATGCTTTGGAACTTAAACAAACAAAACATAATGACACTTAAAATTTTTAGGTTAAGTTTGTCACTTGTAGTGACATTGACAGAGTGATGACAGTTAATAAATTCTAAAGCGTGCAAAAACAGTAATTTTGTTTTCCATGACCAACCCTTATGTATTTTTATTTGAAAATACGGTATAAAAAAAAATTAAATCACCATGTTCTCCCTGTCGACGATTTAAAATAAAAGCTGTCAGGCAACGGCCAAACAGAACAGAGCTAGAACCCTGCACGGGCCGGCCCGGCCCGTACGGGCCCAGGCTCTATTTATTTTAAATAAATTATTTTATAATGGACAAAGAAAAACAGTCAATTCTGAAAAAAACTTAATAAGGGTAAATTAAAATTCAAAACATTTAGTGAGAGCGTCATAAAAAGTTAGATTTGGAAAACTTTTTGCCTTGTAGTAGACGGAAATGGGCAATTGCAAGAGTTTGTACAATGTACAGGCATCTCGCACCTGAAGAGACACAAATGCAATGAAAAAACTTAATAATCGCAGGTTCCAACAATGTGTGCTTTTGTAGAAAACAGTAAGTTTTTATGTTGAAACGGACCTTTGAAACAGTGACAGGAGAAGGTTTTAAAAGTTTGTCAGTATTTGATCAAAAACGGCGCGTTGTATGGCAACGTAAATGTTGAGAACCTGTTACCACGACAAGGACAACAATATCGAGGCATTTAAAGTTGGTGGCAGAGAAAGCACGGCTTGAAATTTTACCCGAAACAACGGAGGTTATAGAAAAAAAATTTTGCGCAGCAACGGCTGACATGGGGCTAACGACTTTAAGAAGATTGTTTATACTACATATACCATTCAATATTTGAATCGTAATTGGGAATTAAAAAACAAAGTGCCATTTACCTGCGATTTCCCATGCGAGAAAAAAAGACAGAAGAAAACGTACGAAAAGAATTCCTTAGAAAATTTATGAATTGTGGTTTCGAAGGTAACTTATTTTCCCCGGGCCGGGCCGGGCCTGGGGCATTCGATTTCGGGCCCGGCCTGTGATAGTAGATTCCGGGTTGGACCGGGCCGGGCCATGCTTGTGAATATTCCGGGTCGAGTCGAGCTTCATCATTTACACCTACAATTCGGGCCTCGATCGGGCCGTGTCTTGAAAAATTCGGCCCGTGCAGGGCTCTAGAACAGACCCTTATCGCATACGTCTGCTGCTTCCTATTTTCTTATTCTCTGATTCAATATATTACATTCTTTTCAATTGTACAAGCGATTTTAGCCTGTTCAGAGAATTGACTAACATCAAACCTTCCAGAAGCATATCCCTGTCATTCTATCACTTTTACAGTGTGGAACCGAAATTGAGCTGAGACGCATTATAGGGTGGTTTAAGCTTTTAAAGATGTTGCTTTACTACATCGATTGGTTCTCGTCGTTTTAATGCACTTTTATTTAGAGATTGGGGGTGAACTTGTGGATGATTTGAAATTGCAATTTATAAATATGCTCCACTGTAAGACCACCTACGAAACTGTAATATGTCAATTGAAAATAGTTATTTTTGATACCCGCCTATAATTTAAACATAAATGAAATATGATTATTTATTTGAACATTATTCAGAAAGCCATTGTCTTGAGACATATTTAAATTATTATATTTCACTCTAGATTTAATACTCTGTTGAGAATCTGAGACAAGATTTAAGTTAAGTACGTTGGTTTAATTTAAGTCGTTTAAGAAAGTGATCGGTTTACGTTGCATGGGTGTAAATTACGTGACTTTATCCTCGTACAGTGAGATACATTTCCTAAAGCTAACAATTGTTAACTGTTAAATATACCAACTTTATCTGCGTCAGCTACAAGAATTTCCTGCCCTCTTTCAGCCACCTGATTCTGTAGGGCGTACGTGATCGTTGTGACGTACGAACCATCAATTATTATGGAATGTGATAATCATACTGGTGATACATGTTCTGACATATACTTGTCATCATTTAATAGTATTACACATTATGACTTAAGAAAAGATTGAAAATGAACTTTTTTTCTTGAAAGCGTAGAGTAGTTAATTGCTGCTATGTAACGTAATAATTTATGATGTCAAGAGTTATAGATTGCAGCTCTCATGGCATTTATCATTTTAGCGATAAGATTTAGGAATAATTTTTTTGTTTTAACCTTTAGTTGTTCATTCAAGAGCAATTTGACACATTAAATTAAACTTTTCGTCAATGATAAACTTTTGAAAGACAGAATTTACTAGCTTGTGTCTGATAAGGTGACCATTTTTTACAATGAAAAGGAGGACGAAAATATTTAAGAAAAAAGTACAACGTAGATAAATGAAACAATTTATTAATTCAAACAAAAATACACACGGTCCCTTTAGATGAAATTAATTATAATAGAGAAATTTCAATTATTAAACAAATTGCATACAGTAATGGTTATAATACTAAACTTATTGATACATTAATTAAAGAAAAAGATTATAGATTAGCCATTCAAAAAATTTATCCGAATACCCTAACTTCGTTCGATACAATTAAATATGCTTCGATCCCATATTTTGATGACAAATCAGAAAAAATTGCTAAAATTATAAACAAAACAAATAAATATAACGTAAGCTTTAAAACAACTAGGAACATCTTAAACACTTTGTTTAATGCAACATCAAAAACAGACGATTTGCTAAAATCAGGCATTTACAAATTAAATTGTTCGCATTGTAATTCGGTTTACATAGGCCAGACAATTAGAAATTTTGATATTAGGTATAAAGAACACGTACGTTGTTACAAATACAAACACCCACATACATCCAATTACGCTAAACACTTACTAGAACAAAATCATTCAATGACATCTAATAACACCATAAAATGTTTACACTTTTGTGATGATAAACGTAAATTAGATATACTAGAAGCTTTTGAAATTCACAAACATTTAAAAACTGTACCGTTAATGAATGAGCAAATTGATCTGTTAAATTCTCCTCTACTGGACATTTTGGAATAAGAAATCAAGTCATCTGCAGACGATTACCAAGATAAGTAAAAAAGTTCTATTGCTATAACAACACTAACTGTTTACTTTCATATAACCTTTGACAATGGCATGTAAACATGCCGAAATACGTATAAGGTTTAAATAAATAGATATTGTTAAAGTGATTAAGTATTTTATATACAGATACTCATTAAATATGGACTTTAACGAAGTAAAGCTGGAATTGATAAATACACTAATTATGCTTACATCCCTTTTAATTATTTAATTTAACGAGTATTTTTCCATTGAATGAATATTTTGTGTCAATATATCATTTTCTAACAATATATTGGAAATTTCGGATCAAAAAATATCCTTCATATTGAATAAAGTAAACAAAGTGAAGTGCGTAATGGTGCGAGACAAGTGCGAGACACGTGAAGTTCTCCTATGCCCTGCGCATGCGTTTCATAATCGCGTCTTTCCGAACTGTACCGTCACATGACGCGTAACAGTTCGGCGCGGCATCTCTGAATACATAGATTAACAGATTAGTTTTAAAATATCGAAAAGGAGGACAGGTAGGAGGACACTTTTCGAGGAAGGACAGAACCTACAAAAGAAGGACTGTCCTCCCTAAAGGAGGACGATTGGTCACCTTACATTGTGAACGAATAACGAGTGTTAATAAAACCAGGCGCACCCCATAGTTTTATGTATTAAAATAAACCAATACAATTTTACTATGTTTTATAGACCGCGAATGCTCGTTATAACTATGAGCTAAGAATCCAACTATTTTCACTTCCGGTTTCACCGGAAAAACGAAATTCTTTCAAAAGATCTGATAAAAATGAGCGAAGCACTTCGCCTAGACGTGTACTTAAGATATTGTTACGTACCGTACTTGCAAAAGTTTATTTTATATAACGTTATACCGTCCAACGGCTGTTCAGGTCGCTCCACTTGTATCTGCGGCTCGCTTCCCTGCTATGAGAACAGACTGCAAATAGTGAATACTCCGCCTAAAGCATTAGGTCCGCTAGTCTATAACTTACAACCGAAATATTATCTGATTTTTTGAAGAATATTTCTTGGGATTAAAAGAAAACCCAAAATAATAGGAACAATTTCATAGGAGAGGAAAGTTAAGCCCCCAAATATTGCTGAGCCTAAAAATTAAGTTGTGAACTTTATGAGCAATTTACGCTGAACAGAAATTTTTTATAGTCTTCTGTTTAGTAAATAAAGGGGCATACATTTTTGATTTTCAAAAACGCATAGAACTCGCTTCCGCTTCCGACTTCATATTTATTTTAAAACACTTATTTCGTCGGTAAATGTTTAATATAACCCCATATTCCATACCTCATCGAAAAAATTTCTCGCACTTGAAATAAACGGAAACTAAGAGGCAGTCTCTGCTGAACCAATATTAAATTGAAAGTTGAATTTATAAAATATTTAAAAGAACATTAAAATTTGCGGTAACGAAGTGCTGTTAATAAAACATGCTGCCATTATTTGCCCGCCTCCGTCACTTGGCTCACCCAATATTGTAGTAATTATAAATTCGTAGCAATTACTATTTTCTTTATTGCTTTGCCACTTCTTTTAACTTGTTGTGTTTTCACGGCCCTACTTCATACCTACAGGGGCGCATTAAAATGCTTTGCCTAGGGCGGCAAAACGTCTAGCGCCGGTCCTGGCTATGGTATTGGACGTCGACGGTCTTCCAGAGCAAAGTTGCTTGATTGCAGTGTTCATGTTGAGTACTGCAAACCTCTCACTATAATTGTTTCATTATTCAAAAAATAAATAAGCTAACGCTGTGTAACTTTCCAGATAAACTAACAAAACTATAAACTGTCACTGAGAAAAAAGGAGCAGTTGCCCCACCCTGTCCCTGGAATATATTGATATTTTGCCTCGTTTGTTGCATAAAGAATTATACATAAACACACAATGGTTCATGCAAGGGATTATTTGAATTTCCTCCACGATAAGTTCAACAATCGTGTAATTTCGAATAATTTTCCCGTAACAATTGCTCAGACTTAAACCCTGCGATTACTGTGTTTGGGAATCTTAGCAACGCAATATTATTGCATATCTGCAACAAACTCCCGCAGAACTCGGAAAAAGAATAGTGCACTGAAGATCTTTGGTAAAGAGTAGTCCATAATCTACAGTGGATCGATTAGAGACGGTAGTGAAACAAGAGGGTAGACAAATTGAACATGTTCATTATAAACTACTTTCCAAACAATGTTTTAATAAGATTTTATTGTTACAAATGTTGAGTTAATTTAGTTCTGCTCCATGATTCAGAAGAAAATGACTCATCAGCATGTGGCGCAAGCTATAGATGGAACGAAGGGGAAAAGCCCCATAATTTAGTACAATTACTGAAAATTGTTTGTTTTTATTTATTTAGCGTGAAGGGCACATTACATGCGGGTTGAAAAACCGGTAATTGACTTAATCCAGTCAAATTATTCTTATTTTAAATCCGCACACTGTACTTGATTTTTTTTTAATTGTACGGGAACGGGTTTCTTTCTACAGCGGCGGTTTGCAATCTCAAATTTAAAATTCAAACTATCCACTTTGGCTTGCCCTCCCTGGAAAGAGAGAAAAAATTAACCCCCTAAACATTGCTGAACTTAAAAATTAAGTTCTGAATCTAATTCTGTTATTACTCATAAGTAACTTAACTCAAATATATCGTCCCCCGCTTATTAAAGAGAAAAACACAAATTTTCAGTTTTCAAAAATTCATATGTGTCACAGAGAAATTAGTGGATTATCACATGAACCAAATTGTAGCTTATTTCTAGCTTTATTAGCTTATAAAATTGTGTGGTCATTTTTTAAGCAATATGTTTTTGAAAAAGTCAAAATTTTGATATTTTTCATTTCACAGTTTTAGTAGATCCAAAAATTCTAGTAGCTTGTAACTTTGTGTACCCTTAGGGCATTTCCAATATCAAATTTCATCCCGATCTGATAACTCGTTTTTGAGTAAATAGAAGTTAAATCTCAAATTTTCAAAAATTCATAGAAGGCACCAGAGAGAAAATTACGAGCGGACACAAACCCTGCTGTAGCTCATCGTCATTTCTATGAGCATACAAAAACTAAAATTTCCAAATTTGGTGTGCACAGTACCATTGTGCCTCTATGGGGCTATTACGATAAAACATTTAAACCCGATCTGTCAATCTGTTTTTGAATAATAGGGCGTTAAATTCAAAATTTTCAAAAAATCGTAGCGGCCGCCATTTTGAAGCTAGAAAGTTCGAAAATAAGCGTTGAATTTGCCCTAAAGTCGTCTATTTGATTCAGTTCTCAAATTTTTAAAATTTAGTTGTGAAAAAAATGTTCCCAAAATACATGTCTAACTGCCGCTTCCGGTTTTGGTTTTTAAAAAGCTTATTTTGTAAGCTTTGAAGTAACCCCAGGACAGCAAAAATTAAAGTTGCAAATAATTACTTACAAAACTTTAAAAGTGTCAAAATTAAAGCGTTTCGAAATTTAAAATAATTTCAAAACAATATTTTCTCAAAGCCGAACAAAACCTTAGTTTAATTTAGTTACGGCATGGATGTAGCAGCTAAAAGGAGCATTCTGATCTTGTAGTAACAGTTGCTAGAAAGTAATGGAATAAAATAAGAAAACACTTTTGTTCATATGTTGAAAGAGTGATGTAAAGAAGACTGGTGTTTGCACTCTATTCAATTGTTTTCATCTCCAAACTTTGACAATCTCAGAGCTCCTTGTAAATTTTATCAACAGATGGCGCAACTGTAAACGTTATTTTTATTTTAAAATAAATTTGAAAAGTAAGAAGTGTTTTATTTATTTGTCGTCACGGTAATGCTCTAGGCAAAAATTCTAAAATGCTGTTGTTTGTGCGGCCTATCAAAAGGCGATAACAAAGATTTATCAGTATTTGGTGTTCCCAAGGCCAATGTCCCTATTTTGTTTATCTATAATTACTAATTTGATGGAATTACAGACTAAAACAGAACGCGAGAATTGGAATACAAATTTAAAAGAAATTCCCAAAAATGGGTTTGTTTGTAGTAAAGCATTTTAATAACACCATTCAAGTAAAACTTATATGACGGATACTCCATAGTAAAAAAAAATTGTAAGACTAACATCGACAGTCTTATACGAAAAAACTAATTTCAAATAAATTTCAGTGCAGATAAAACGAATGCGTATGTACGATTATGAGAACATATCAGTAAATGAATGGTTTGTATTACAATTATGCTTTGTACCAAGTTAGGTTTATGGAGTGACGGGAACTAACCCGTACATTTCGTACTAGTAAATGACAAGTCCTCTTATTCTGGTTACTACTCCTGTTATGAATAGTTTGCTTTTGCACTATACAATCACCATATTGTGGCGACTTGTTTGTCCAATATTGTTGGTTGTTGGTATTATGTGGATTTAAGTATTGTTATGCCTTTTTCTAACTAAAAACCACCACGAAAATAACTACAATAACCTATAAACATTACGTAAAAATGCTGAATAAATGTGTCACCTATTTGCATATTTCATTAATAAAAGGAAAAACGAAAGTAACTTATTAACCTAACCTTAGCAAATAAGTCTTGTAGCCAGAATAGAGTTTAAAAGTAGTTATCAAGTAATTGTCAAACCGCGCCAAATTTAAAATATACTTTAAATTTGAAGTTTTAAGAGCGCCATCTATGCGCAAATCTTACAAAGAGTCCCGAAATTGTCAAACTTTTATATACGAGACGGTAGGAGTTGCAACACCATACTCTTCCTTACATCACCGTTGAAAAGATTTGCCTGTATTAAAAAAACTTGAAGACATTATAGTGCCTGGTAATAAGCTGCTTTAATTATAAACTTCTAGATCTTAGAAATTTGGTCCATATAGAAACTTAGGTGGGAAAAACCTGCTTTTCTCTGAAATTTGGCGAACCTGTTCTGAAACGATTCCCATTTACATTCGTAGAATAATCAAGTCCAAACTACCATGGATCTCCTGCCTTTAATTGTTATCAATGAACTCTGGATACCTCCTCCTAAACGTCAAGTGATGATATATGGTATGTGAAACAATTAACCTTGTATTTAAACACCTACCTAATGATCTTATTACAATAAAGGGACACTTACATCACCATTTATTGCATCATTCACACACTATCGTTCTTATAAAATGACAAAACATGTAGGAATATTATGAAAATTTCGCGACGTGCCGTCTGAAGTTTTATAAAGAAGGAAACATTACTAGATTGAGTAGGTTTAACTAATTAACGGTTTGTGGTAATTTTCCGAAGCTATAAATTAGATGATGGCATTATCAAGCATCTCGATATGAACACCAACATAGAAAGAATTGTTTTATAATCGCTTTTTTCGAATTTCAATTTAAATCATTGGCAACCGTCACAAGACCACATGTGTGCGTGCTCTTCGATTAGATCACACATACATTCCAAGAAGAGGTCACGCTATATCAATAATAAACCACGTCGGTTTGAATGAATGGGAGTTGACAAATGGATCATGGGAACTAACCTGCTGTAGACTGCGCGGTGCCACCACTGAAACGGAAAAAACCAAGTTCAGATGACGCATTATACTTCACTTAGGTATATTGCACAATACAAGAAACACGTTACCTATTGACTGCATCTCAAGGTTAATTAATTAGTTTACAAACAAATCGCTCCCACCTGAAGAATGTAGAAAATGTATCAACATCCTATTCAACGCATATTTCTATAGTTTATCGATAACATTTGTGTATTTTTAAATTTCAAAGATATCTTTTAAGTATGGGTCGTATCAAAAAGTTTAGTTTTGATTTTTAACGGTTTCCTTGAATGCCGTATTTAACCGATACTGAAATTATCTACTATTATGGAAGATTTTTATGTACGTTAAAAATTTATGGAATATTTATAATAAAAGTTCCTGAAATAGGTATTTATTTATGGAACCTTAATCTTAAAAACTCCTATTTACAGTTTCAGTTTGGTAGAAAAAAAAATCCTAGCAAACGTATACTTTTATTTTACATCAATTTAAAAGTTCGTATGAAACAATAATTATAAGTAAATAGTTAAGAGCAATGTTCACCTTATTTATATCTCTTCATATTCTAGATAAAATACCTTCATTTCATTTTTCAGTTAAAAATTCTATTGAGAACTGAAAGAAACATTTTACCCGAGTTCTAAATTAACTCTTCTACACACAATTATCTCCAATAATTTATATTCTAAAAAATTCAATGGCTACAGTGTGTATTTAAACAAAGAATATACACACATTAGATTTTGTATTAAAGAAACTTTGCTCCTTATTTTTCAACAAGATAACTACTATCGGTTTAATAATTATTGTGTTATATGATGTGTTTTACAATTGAGAGCGTTATAAAATCAAAAATCTGTCGGGCAACTGTCACGGGACATTTTTAAATATTTTAAATAAATTTACGATTTTATGGAAAATTAGAAAACTTCTAAAATTTTCGAAATATTTCAAATATATTTTATGCCATGTTAAACAATATTTATTATAAATTTTTGGAAAATTATGATTACAATGAAATTTTTTAAAATATGTAATAATCATGTTTGAAATAACAAACAAGTTTGTAAGTCTCAAAAAATTATAAAATGTTGAAAAATTTACGAAAATTTGAGAATTATTGAGTTTTATAAAAACGTTTAAAATTTTGAAAACAAAATATTTTGAAAATTTTTAGTTTATATTTACATAAATAAATTTTGAGCCACAGACACACACAAACACACAGACAGACACTTATGCAGCGTCCCCTTTATCGGTCTCAGAAGACCCTGAAACCTGCTTATTAGTCAAAATGTTTAGGTTAAAATTATTGCCTAAAAGTACTTTTCTTTTAGGCATATCGGCCAGTAAACTCAAAGCGAATAAAACTTTGCTGAATGAACGCATTTGCTCCAAATCCAACCTTCCTCTATAGCTATACTTCATATAGCGAGGAAGTTAAAAAAGATTTAAAGAACCAAAAAGGAAAAACCTTGAAAAACCTAGAGGTATCGATAAATGTGTTTGTTTACTCTAGTTCTAGTTCAACCATATATCTTATTGAATTGCACGACGCTGACGACGAGATATCAGATGACACAGGTATCTTGGCATGCTGATGGCTCCCCTGGCCTGCTTGCTGTAATTTTTAGTGACATAATGCTATAAAAATTTCCGTACTGAAGCTTTTGTTGGAAAACGAGGATCCAACAGGAAAAAATAGGTGAGTTTAAACTATGGTCTTATTTGACCTAAAAATCTTCCACTATAAGGCAGTTTTCATTGAATTAACTTGTGAATTCGATGCTACCCAGAGGTATATCCCGAACTATTTCTTAAGCTGTTTGCTTGTCAAAAAAGAAATTAGGTACCTAAAGCAATTTAGTTTAAAAAATACGTGTTTTTGTTTTTTGTGTTTTTTACATTAGGGCCACCGTTTTCATGTAACACAAAGAAAACTACGAATATATGTATGTAACACAATATTCGTAGTTTTGTTCTTGTAGCATGAAAATGGTGGCTCTATTAAAAAAAATACAAAAGACAAAACACATATTTTTAAATTCTGAATAGCTTAAGGTAATTTATTTTTTCAACTAAACATCTTAAGAAAAAAATCAGTTCAAACATCTGAGCAGCAAAACAATTAATTACTTTCTTCGCATCTTTGACGGGTTGTAACTCTGTAGCGATGCTCTTTTTGATATAGGTAAATTAAACTGAATCGTCCTATTTTTGCTTCTAGTTTCTGCTGTATTAAGTTGGTAACATATTTTCAAAACACCCAATAGATATAACAACTGGTTTAATAAACTTATCAATTTTCATTTTTGGAAGATAACCACGCATCTTGGGATATCTAATCAGTGATTGAACCTCATCTCAATAGTTTTCTACCCAAAGACATAGTGTTCGACACTGGAACACAGCATAAAGAGAGGCCAAGAGCCTATCCAATTAATATAATTTTTTTAAGTATATTTTTTTAATTTTACGAAATATTCTTGAAAATATATTTAGTGCCACCGTATACCACATTTAGTAAATAGCACACACTCCAACAATTATTACTTACCAGACTTGAATTGTTTTCTCTAAAATTGCTACTTTCGCGAAGAAAAAGAAAGAGACACAAAAACGCTTATTTTGAAACATACTTTTAATGGTGTAATTATTATTTAAATTTTAATAAGACAACAAAAATGAACGTAGTACTAAACCAAACCTTTTCGTTTCCCCATTTTATTCATTCTTCACTAAATGATCTACCGAATATGTCCTGAAATTGTTACTTACCAAATTTGATCGCTTTTAAGAAACTATTAAAATTAGTAGTGTTTAGCAGCACATACGAAAGGTTACCTTTTTCCCCTCTCGATTAAAACCATTACCATTTTTCTAAGTTGACAAGAAAAGCAGAAGGGTGTATTATACACCTTAGATTGACCTTTCTTTTAATTGATTCCTAGTTATCAGCGATCTTTTTTCCGGGGAATCATACCGTATAAAGAACTGACAAGTGACGAGCTTTGTGTGGTTGTTAGCTTCGCAGAATTCTTAATTTATTTAGCCTGTTACTTTCTAATAACTTAAAGATAGTGTATTACACTTTGTCTGATTTTTCTGGGAAATCTAAAAGGCGAGGCCTTCTTTTGCTTCGAAGAATTATAATCACGCGTTAATAATAATTAGCTAGTTGTTAATTTATATAATAAAAAATTGGGAAAGCACTTCGCCTGGGCTTTCCCATGTCTTAAAAGTAACTAAAATAGTTGTGGTTCAAAATATAGTTTACAAAATAAAAGTGCAGGTATTAGATGTAATCTAAAAGGTAAATATTGCATATAGCGTAGTAGACACCGAAATAGTTTTATGAGAAAAAAATTAAATTTATAAACATGCTGGCGGCGTAAATCTAAACATAAAATCCCAGTTTTCACCAGATCGCACGAAATCTGTATTCGACATCTCGCCAGAACACGGATGTACGTACAATGAACAGAAAAAGTGCTGAAACAGAGGCCGCCTCGTTTCAACACTAGCTTAAACTTGGCACAGGACAAACCAAACGCCCTTATTTACTTTAAACTTAGATTTGAGGATCTTTCGCAAGTTGCAGAGAACGATGTAAAATAAATTGACTGTGCTGACAGGAAATCTCACATGGGAAATATTGTAGTTACTTGTAAGAAAAACTTTGTTTTTTTAATTTTTTGGAAAAGCCATTCCTGGTATTAAAGAACACTAACTACCAAGTAGCAAATTCATAAGTTAAAATGTCCATAAAAAGCGTCACAGAGAAATTAATGGATTAAGACCTCAACCAAACTGTAGCTCGTCCATAGTAATTTATCAATAATTCTCTCTGCTCTTGCATAATAACTTTGTGTACCACTAGAGATATTGTATATTGTATAAATCAAAGTATATCCCGATTTGCAATTCATTGTTGAGTAAATAGGTGTTGAAGCCAAAAGTTGCAAAAATTTGTAGCCGCTGCAATTTTAAAGCTAGAGTGTTGGGAATGAATATTGTCCTTTTGCCTTAGCGCCCTGTAGCATACTCTGTTTTTAAATGTTGAAAATGGGACGTAAAAAATAATAACAAAAAAGGCTATGTTATGCAGAGCATGTAGTATCGATTAGCCAACAGAGCCGTAATACGCTGAGTCAGTGATGCTGCTAAAACTAGCTTAAGACAGATTATTCGATCATTCGTTGTAAGTGCTCTGTTCTAATAAATACTGTTTCTTTACGTCTGTGTTATTAGTAAATCATAGTTAACCCCACATCAGAAGTGGTCGAAAAATAACTCACACCATGGGCCGCTGTAAAATTTCTAGTCCTAGCAAGTTCTAAGTGAAACTTCTTAGCGTGTTCTCACTAAAAGAGAATTTTAAATTGTATGATTTAAGAAAAAACAAAGACAGTTATTTCATGTTCTAGTTAGTTGTAGGAATCGCTATAAAAACCTTAAGTGAGTGAGTTACATTAAAACTTAATAAGTTTTACGACGTTGCTTTCAGTAGTACAAGTACAAAATAGTGTGCTCGTGTAGTTTCAAAAATTTGTGTAATGCCAGTTGAAGTCGTAGCATTTTAAAGGTTTTTCACAGGGGAGTGCTTTCGCCAATTAAAGTTCAGTTGATGAAACCACAACTATTTCTTAAGGCCTTGTATCATTTTATATTACGTGCTTTGCCAATCTAAGATCAATGTAAAAGCGCTTAAATTCCTAATAAGTAGGAAAAAACACAATTAAACGGTATACAGTATGGCCAATAAAAACAGGATAAAAGTGGCCATGGTAATCTGAAGTGACAACATGATACACACATCGACAAAATAACGTTACACCGTAAAATATTTAAATTTCACTACAGACGTTTTTGCAGTAGTCTTAAAAGCCTCATTTTCATTATTTTACGACAAACATTTATTATTAATTAACCTGAACAACAAAAATTATTTATATGCATTCGGATTTTTATGCTAATTTGGAAACTTGATATGCATTTAGCACCGATATTTTTTTAGTAGCCATTTGCATTATAATGTGTTTTGTCGTTAATTTTTAAATTTGGCCAAACAAATGTCGAGAAATCAAAAGACGAAACTTATTTGTCGTCTTTTAAATCTCCACATTGTATTCTCAGGTGTATTTGATTTTGACGAAAGCTCGTAGGTGACGGACGGCCAGCAAAGCAATTTTTAAGTTCAAATTATTAACTGAGTTGGTTTTCGGTCAAAAACAACGAAGCTTGATTGATCGTTTTCGAAATATTAAAAAGAATACAAATTATTAATTTTAATTAACTGAGGCGACTTATACAGGGTGTAAATTAAGTAACGCATAAATTCATTTACTCAGCTATTAGCAATTTTTTAGAAAAATGCTGGGACAGGTCAATTTCTATTTTCATTTTGGCACATTTTTGAGTAAAACTATTTTTTTGTAAACTTCAAAATGGCGGCCGTGCGCCATCTTGGAAAACAATTTTAAATAGAAAGGGGGGTCTTGCGACGGCTCATTTTAAAGCTATTACTGAGGAGAATACAGGTGCAAATTTTCAAATGTTTTTATCTACCCAAAACAAAATGGCGGCCTGTCAAAACTTTACTTGTTTACTTGTTGGAACAAAATTAGAAGTTTAATGTAATAATGAATAACAATTTAACCTATTTATTATTGTTATTTTTTTGTTTTTTACAAAAACTTTCGCTTCTAGGTATCTAGATTTAGTACCAGTCTTACCAGTTTTATTTAAATGAAACATTCCAGGGAGGTGGATAGGCAGACGGGGACCAAAACAACAATAATAAATAGGTTAAATTGTTATTCATTATTACATTAAACTTCTAATTTTGTTCCAACAAGTAAACAAGTAGAGTTTTGACAGGCCGCCATTTTGTTTTGGGTGGATAAAAATATTTGAAAATTTGCACCTGTACTCTCCTCAGTAATAGCTTTAAAATGAGCCGTCGCAAGACCCCCCTTTCTATTTAAAATTGTTTTCCAAGATGGCGCACGGCCGCCATTTTGAAGTTTACAAAAAAATAGTTTTACTCAAAAATGTGCCAAAATGAAAATAAAAATTGACCTGTCCCAGCATTTTTCTAAAAAATTGCTAATAGCTGAGTAAATGAATTTATGCGTTACTTAATTTACACCCTGTATATTAAATGCTCTGCAACTTAATAATATATGCGGCCCATCGTAGTCGACGCACATTTACTTAAGTATTTAAACGTGAGAATATTTATTTCAAATTCTATGCAGTTTATAAACAATCAGAATCATCATCATAAGCGTAACCAACAGTCTCCTCGCCGCACGCTGTGGATCGGTACTGATAGACCACAGAAGGAGTTTTGGGGTAGTACGAACCCAAAAAAGTGGTTTTTAAAAATGTCTGTCTGTAGCTGGGTAGGTAAATGCGTTCGTTCCTCTATATCTCCGCAACCGTTTGACTGTCTTTTTTATCAAATTTGGTATGAGGAAGTTTTTTAGTTGCAGGTAGTACGCTGTGATGTTTTTAACCAAAACCGGAACCGAAAACAAAAATTAGATACTTTATCTCGGTACACATTTTTTTTTAAACACATTTTTGAAATTTTGAACAAATAGCGTTGCAGTGCATCTGAAGGTAAATTAATGTTTTTTTTTTTTCGACTGCTGTATCTTTAAAATGAAGGCCCCTGCGAATTTTTGAAAATTTTGACTTTAATGGCCGATTACTCACAAACAAAATATCCAATCAATACTAATTGTGATATTATTTAATAGCAATTAATAAGCATAATCAAGTGAAATTTAAAATATTATTGGAAATATGAAAATTGTAAAAAGTCAAGTTGCTCAAAATTCAAAAAATGTTCAAAAAATTCCTCAAATACTGCTCACCTTTTTTTAAAACTTCGTGAGTCGATAGAGCTTACAATGAACTACAAATCTGTATTTTACCAATCTTACAAATTTTACTCTGACAGCCTCTTAGAATTTTTGAAAAATGTGAAATTGATAAATTATGCTCAAAAACGCAAACACCAACCGTTAATAACTTTAATAAATTTAATAAACCGTTGGAAGTAGTTTATTAGGATTACCTCAACCATATTAAGAATTAAGAAAACCTATGCCTATCAATTAGCTCTAGTACATATTTTTCATTTTTTGCATGTTTTTGATAACCCTGTAAATAAAGTATTTATAAGCATTTTAAGTCCGAATTCGGAAGCGAAATATGTAGCTAGCGCCTGTAATTGCGTGAGGAAGTAATCCCCAGCGCCGCGCCGCGCCGCGCCGTGCAAAAGCCTTAGGTTAGAAACGGGCGGCTTGTACTTGGTGTAGATGAATAGATGTAAATTTAAATCAGTTATTGGGGCGAGACCATTTAAAACGTAAACAGTATGGGATACTACTAGCGACCGGTTTCGCCCATTTTTGCTTGTATTGATCAATTTACTCGTTTACATTACTTTGCTTAGCTAGCAAGGTGGTCTTGGGTTTTTTATTACAATGTCAAGCAGTGCTAATTTTTACATAAAACTCTTTAGAAATTGATGAAAACATAGTGAGATGAAATATGTAACGGTGGCTAATAGAAATATGATTACTTCGCGAGTAGAAAGACTCGCATAAGTTTGTGGTTCTATAAAGAACAAAATTAATTATTTAGAAAGCTTAAACTGTATGGGGCGCCAAGTGTAAAGTGAAAATTTGCTGTACATTTCACGGTATTTAAGGCTATTTGTCCCAATATTTATTATATATACACACATTTAGCTAAATACTTTTTATTTTAATAAATCATTCTAGATTTAACTAAATTCTTAACAATTTGGTTTAAATATTCCAATATTTAATAAAGCATTAGAGATTTAAATAAATCCTAAAACATTTATTTTAAATTTTTGAATATTTAATAAACCTGTATGTATTTAGCCAAATCTGCACATATTTGTTTTAAATCTTTCAATATTTAATAAATATTCGCAGATTTAAATAAATTTTTACCGATATAAATAAATCCTTACAGATTTAAATAAATGTTTCAACATTTAATTCTAAGCTGTCACATTTAACGTTACCCTGTCATATTTGTTTGACCTTGGTGAGCCCAGCCGACTTAGGACACCAAGACCGTTTACACCGTTCTAGTATGGCGCAAGGCAGGGTCATGGTGGGAGCGTTCAACGCTTAAACAAAACTATAAATTACGTTTTCAAAGGAATGTTGAGGAAGCTTTCATTGTATGAATAATAAATTAAGCAATGTTTATGTTGTTAAATATGTTGTTATTGATGATTGAGCTAACATTGATTGTACAAATTCTTGAAATACGGAAAACGTGTTCATAATTGTTGAACTTTACCACCAATGTAAACGGTCTTGGTCTTTCTATGTAGGCTGGTCAAATAAATATGACAAGTTAACATTAAATATGACAGCTTAAAATTAAATGTTGAAATATATATTTAAATCTTTAAGGATTTAATTATATCGGTAAAGATTTATTTAAATCTGCGAATATTAATTAAAAATTAAAAGATTTAAAACAAATATGTGCAGATTTATCTAAATACGTAAAGATTTACTAAATATTTGAAAATTTAAAGTAAATGTTTTAAGATTTATTTAAATCTCTAATGCTTTATTAAATGTTAGCATATTTAAACCAAATGTTTAAGAATTTATTTAAATCTAGAATGATTTATTAAAATAAAAAGCATTTAGCTAAATGTGTGTATATATAATAAATATTGGGACAAATTGCCTTAAATATCGTGAAATGCACAGCAAATTTTCACTTTACACTTGGAGCCCCATAAAACTGATGGTGCATTCTTCCAAGTATAATTTTCAAACAAAAATCGCCGAAACTACTACACAGTCATCGTTTGTCAATTAATAATAGAATTGATTATTGAGAAAGTCGACTACTTTATGTGGATCTTAAAATTGCATCCAAAAATGCAGTGCAATGTTTACCCTATTAACGGTAATTACTTCATGGCCCAAATGACCGGTGCTTTTAATCCCTTCGTTTAACAGTAAGCAAATTATACTTCTCTTCGTCGCTCAATTGACATACGCCCAAATCATTGAATTTTCAGAACTCATCTAATAAAGTTATAATGAAAAGTCTATGGTTAAAAAATCTTTGTATTGGTTTCCCAGTTTATTACTTATTTTTGTGTAGCCATAGCCATAGAAAAAGACCAAAATTTCTACCCTACTTTTTATTTTTTATTTTAATGTCTTTCTTCACGTGCATCTAATGTAAATATTTAACTGAAGATGAAGGAAGTTATATTGTACGTTACCGAAATTGTAAATATTTCAAAACAAGAAGCAAGCACTTACTTCTCAATTAACAACTTAAAACAAAATCAAAATTCGTGTTTCCGTTACTGAAACGTATATTACGTGCATGTGTGTGGCCCACCACAAAATGTATGGTAGAATTGACAATGCAATCGTAAATCTTTTTGATTTATGAGAGTTATGATTATTTTAATTGTTCTGTGTTAAGGGTGTAACGGCCGGTTGTTTGTCGGCACGCTACCTCAAAGACGACGAATTAACTAGTGGTTAATTGGATGTCTACTCTACATCGGTGTTTTCAACTGGTGCCTTCGCCAATAAAGACCGCAATTGTCACAGTAGTGCGTGCAATAGAAGAAATGCGCCTGTACAAACGCAAAGGTTTTTAAAAACAGTTAATTACGCCTTAACCAAAATTGGAAACAATTGAAGTGTAAAATGAAAATTATTGCTAAATTTTTAAACAAATTACGTACAGTTCTTTAAGTCATGACAAAAATAATATAGTTGGATGTAAGAAGTCAACAAAACAATCATTCTCTTTTGATTTCAATAACACTATAATCATTGTATTTACACTGACATATTGACGTCTGTTTACTTCACTATTACAAAATAGGGGCGATGCTTGAAAATGCCTGATTAATTAATCTGTTTGGTGTAAAAAATTCTTAGAATTCCAGATAAACGTTTAAAGTCGCATTAGTAAATGCATTGAAAATGTTATAAGGTTAGCTTTTCGGTTTATTCCGTAGTGTAAAGTGTAACTAAAGTAATTTACTTGCTACGCAGTAAAAATTATCAGAAAGCCACATGTCACAAGATTTTCTAACAATGGCAACTTATCTTGTTACTCTTACATATCAAAGACGTTGATTATATTGTCACTTGTGTGAAGAAATTCCGAGAAATTGCGTTTATCATTACAAAAGCACAGCCTGTACAAAGACGTATGTCAGGACAAATTTCGAATCTTTCGAAGTATTGTTAAATGATAAATTAACGGTCCCAGCTGATAAATGACAAAATCTACCAAATAAAAATTGTAATAACCAACATTGTATGTACAACTACGCGAACATTAAATGTGCAACATTGTTGTAAAGAAAGAGTTGTAAAATTGGGAGAAAATTATAGTTTGGAGCTGCTTAAAAGTGGTTATTCGTTTTTTTTTATGAATGTGATGTGATTTAAATTACAGACATATGAACATATGATAAACGTGCTTATTCTGTCGGCATAATTACAAACTGCTTTCGAGACTTACGTGATAGTAATGTGTATCATCACTTACAAAGTTGTTAGTTTTTTACTTTCATACATTATTAGCGTCCTCTTTCTCTCGTCGTTTCATGCAAAACCTTTGAATGTTTTCTGGAGAATGTAAACTTGCAATTGACATGCAATATTTTTTTGCTGCTTCATTGATGAGTCGTAATTTTAAAACGACTGCTTGCGGTTTATAATTATAGTTTTTTCTGTATTTTTCTCAAGAGTTTAGCATTTTAGAAAGCAATACATTTCTGTAACGTTCAAAGAGATAGATTATTAAATGACAGGTTTTTATTACCATTAGTGTTTTTAATTAGAATTATTTTGTAGCATTTTTACTTTCTCATACTTCCACTATGAGAATGTATTGTAATAGCGAACATGTTCAATTCGGAGATTTTGACGGAAATACATGTTTTGGACCTTTAGGAACCAAAATCAGGGGTTAATAAAAATATGTCGGTCTGTATGCAAAATCTCAAAAACTACAGGACCGATTTTGCCTAAATTTGGAATACGTAGGTATAACGAATATTCATTCAAGCAAACTGTTTTATTTTAAGATCAGGAACCTGAAACAGAAGTAAGATACTTGTAGGGGGGAACTATCATGTCTGTGAAACTGACAAACGCTGCATATTTCTTTCCAGTTTTTTTAATGCAATTAATGTAATACGTAATAAAAGTAATTCAACAGTATACTACAAGCAGAAGGAACTAGCCATGCGTTTTCCTCGCACACCAGAGAAATACTACCCCCCCCACACTTATCGCGAGCGCTGCTAACACGGCAAGCATAGCAATTTATTCATGTTAATATGCATACATTGCATTTACACACGTCAACAAAATAGATGTGTAAAACAAACAAATAATCAATATCTAACAACAACATAAATTGCCATATAAATAAAATATAAATAACATCAAAATTTACTTTTTAGAAAGATTCACACTTTAAAAATTCATCAACATTATAGTAAGCAGTATTTACCAGATGTTTCCTTATTGCAGCTTTGTAATTTTTTACTGGCATTTGTCTAATTGCTATTGGAAGTTTATTATACATTTTCGTTGCTAAATAGTATACGGGTTGCCACTGAGTTTTGGCCAATCTGTGAATTGGCAGGACTAGATCGTCGTTCTCTCTGGTACCATAAGAGTGGTGGCAAGATTGCTTAGGGAGATTATGCTCATTATTTTTTATGAACAACAAGCACTCCAATATTAAGGTACACGGCACAGTTAAAATTTGTAATTTTATAAATAACGGTCGGCAATATAATTTGCGCAAGCCATCGATCGCACTGCCGATTTTTGCAATATAAACACACGATCAGCACACGCACTAGCACCCCATAGAATTATTCCGTATTGCAATACACTATGGAAGTTTAAAAAATAGAAATTCCTCACCGCAGCTGGAGTTGTTAATTGAATTAATTTTCTCAACTGATAAGTTGCTGTGAATAGTTTGCTTGTTATCTGTTGCAAATGAATATGCCACCGTAGATTGCTATCTATATAGAAACCAAGACATTTTACTGCTTTTGTCTCATCTCTACCGTTTTTTACATCAAAAACAACACTTTGCGTTTTTTCAGCATTAAGCTTCAGCTGATTTGCCGTAAACCATTCTTCTACAACTCGAAGATTTTTCTTCGTAGCTAAACTTAGGGCAGCATCATCAGCTGCTGTATTGATTATGGTGGAATCATCGCTAAAAAGTATTAACTTTCCTATGGTGCAGTTTGCAGGTAAATCGTTGATGTATATCAGAAATAGCAACGGTCCCAGCACGGAACCTTGCGGAACATACAGCGTCAACTCACTTGAACTTATGTCTTACCTATTGTATTTAAAAAAAAAAGTGTTCTTATGAGAAATAAAACGACTTTAGCGCCCTGTAATACAAACCAAAATGTATCTCACTTCTACCTTTAATAAGCTTTCAAAACTTAAAAAACATAAGTCTAATTTTTGAGCGACATTCGGAAAATTTCCATAATTTTGAAATTAATTTACTTCATAATTTTCATCCATTAAAATATTTTCGTACTTAGTAATATGATTATGTTGCCTTAGATACACCACAATATCAATTAATCCCGATCCAATTCTTTTTTGAGTAATAAGGCGTTAGTCAGAATTTTTCAAAAATCGTAGCAGCCGTCATTTTGAAGCTTAAAGGTTCAGAAAAAATATTCGCTTTGTCTTCAGATCTTCTATCTGATTCCGTTTTCAAATTTAAAAAAATTGTTTTTAGTAACAAAATGCTACCAAAAAAACATATCTACCTTCCACTTCCGGCTTTGGATTTACTTTAAAGGTTATTATCCCGAGGAATATTTGATACATTGCTACATTCCAAAGCTCAATAAAATTGGATCATCCGTTTAAGAGTTATAGAGCGCACACACCCCAGGCAAACTTTTTTAGTACTCACTTTTTTGGGCTTGTGGAGGCCAAAACATGTATTTCCGTCAAAATCTCGATTCCTACAATCTTTACAAAATCAATGCTTCCGTGTACTGAAAGTATAAGATAGTAAAACTGGTTAAGTACTAAAACAGTTTCAATTCTTTACACGCATAGTGTTTATCAATCGAATAGTGCAGTATTTTTACGAGATACTTGGTGAATGACTAAAAACACCATGCGTCATTCAAAATAATATTTTTAAATATTTACCTGGGTACTAAAATAATTTTTTATAATTTTTTTTAAGTTTTTCATAGGGGTGAGCAATACAGAAATTTCGATGTCAATACTCGATGTTTTTGATATACAAGATGATCATGGGAACTGGGCAACTATTACCAACTTTTTTATTTCTAAAGATAAAATCTGTTAAATTTAAAAAAAAAGTGTAACTTTTTCTTCTCGTTACGATGGTGAAAACTAGAAAACAATTGCGCATCGCGTCTTCGAGTTATTTCTTGAAACGACTTTTTTTTTAAAGACACTTTTTTTATAGTTTTGAACTGTACATTTTATTCTCTTTAAAAGTTTGTTTCTATAACTAGAACGTTTTATTATACCTTAAAAAAAGTATACTGTAACCCTAACCTTTTCAAACTGTACAATACTGTAAAATAATCCATTGTTAAAGTGTATGAGTGATAATGGAAAAAAAACGAATAAAATAATAATCATTTCCACAAATAAACAAAAAGTTTAAATTAATTTAAACTTGCAAATATTTAATACATTATGGGTATAAGCAAATACGTCGTTGTGGGGATACAATTTGATTTCTATTTCGCTATGACTAACGAGTTTTGTTGTACAAGAAATATGGTTGGAGAAGTTACATTACTGAGGTAAATAAAACGCTCCTGCATGGAAAGCGTAACACTTGACGACTCTTTTCTTGTCTTACTAGTTGGAAATCAGACATGGCTTAGTATAATAATTGTATTGTAAACCTTGCCCTGCCTTGCCACGATGTCAAAGAGTTTAGAAGAAAAGCATACATATGTAATACTCGTATTACAGAGCCTTCATTAATTAATGATACCCACGTGACCACAAAATATAGGCAACCCAACTTACACTGTTGGTAAGCTTTTTATCCAAAAATTCCCAAGCCGTTTCTTAACTTATCAAGGCTTAAAAAAGCTAAAAGTCACTGCGGACCAAAGGTCACGTGGGTATCAGTAATTAACGAAGGCTTTGTATAGTAGCTTTAATAAGCTGTGATCGGTTGTTTTAAACAATGAACTACTTACATTTATATTTTTCCTTATCAGCACTTTTCTTTGCTATGTGATCGTTTTGTTTGACTCGATCATTCCAAAACCATAAAAAGAGATGCAATACGTACTTGCCTGAACAGAATTCTCTGTTATGACTAAATTGTATTGCCTATACAGTGTGGGGATAAAGTATGGAACAAACTAGAACTTAAGAAGAAGTTATGCCACTTCAAATATGTTAAATTACCAAAATGTCAAACTTAACTAAATCTTCATTGAGTTATCTTTGCATAATAAAGTTTTTAACTAATAAATAACTCTAAATAATAATTTGTGTAATTTAACAATTTTTTAAATAAAAAGCAGTACAAAAACTATATTTAGCTCTTATAAAAGAAAATTAATAATTAGAAATCTAAAAAAACAGGCTGTGAGCGGAAACCGCTACACCTTCTGTACCGTTGTTGTATCGCAAGCGTACAATATCCGCTTGCCGATTGGGCTACCAACATACACATACGGAGAGAGCGTAATTTCGGAGTTATAAGGCGATCTTCTGTATTGCAACCGTAAATTAATTAATTAAACCGGAAGCTTGCCAAAATTTCTACCAAATAATACAAAAATATCCATTCTTCATCAGTATGACTTCTAAAATTGACGTGCGCATTTCAGGGAGATATTATACTCGACTTTCGGTTTCTCCATGTTATTTGCCTATGTTCGGCTAGTCTTGGGACAGATTGTATTAAAAATAAAGAGAGATTTATCTCATAATTATTACAACATTCTCAAGTCATACTGCAACCTCGTGGATCCTGGGCGTGATAGGCTTTCATAGAACGTGTAATGGGTCATCTTTTCAGGCTAGGGCTTTCTTAGAAAATTGTTTTTGTTATAACCGCTAAGTGCACTTAAAGCACTGTATAAAGGGATTTTGCTAAAGATGTTGCTCGGACGGATGGTCGCCGGGGTCGACTCTTTGTTCCCGTCACGTAGATAGACGTCAGAAAGGCGAGGTGACGTAACGGTACCCCCAGGACGCCGAGGAAGGCGTGAGAAAGTGGTGAAGAACGAGAGGGTACATGGGAGATGACCGAGGCGATCTTCTGTATTGCAACCGTAAATTAATTAATTAAACCAGAAGCTTGCCAAAATTTCTACCAAATAATACAAAAATATCCATTCTTCATCAGTATGACTTCTAAAATTGACGTGCGCATTTCAGGGAGATATTATACTCGACTTTCGGTTTCTCCATGTTATTTGCCTATATGTTCGGCTAGTCTTGGGACAGATTGTATTAAAAATAAAGAGAGATTTATCTCATAATTATTACAACATTCTCAAGTCATACTGCAACCTCGTGGATCCTGGGCGTGATAGGCTTTCATAGTACGTGTAATGGGTCAACTTTTCAGGCTAGGGCTTTCTTAGAAAATTGTTTTTGTTATAACCGCTAAGTGCACTTAAAGCACTGTATAAAAGGATTTTGCTAAAGATGTTGCTCGGACGGATGGTCGCCGGGGTCGACTCTTTGTTCCCGTCACGTAG
This sequence comes from Ctenicera cuprea, assembly GCA_958336395.1. Taxonomy (NCBI): domain Eukaryota; kingdom Metazoa; phylum Arthropoda; class Insecta; order Coleoptera; family Elateridae; genus Ctenicera; species Ctenicera cuprea. Next base: position 23,606,867 of record OY284491.1, read on the forward strand.
ATAGACGTCAGAAAGGCGAGGTGACGTAACGGTACCCCCAGGACGCCGAGGAAGGCGTGAGAAAGTGGTGAAGAACGAGAGGGTACATGGGAGGTGACCGAGGCGATCTTCTGTATTGCAACCGTAAATTAATTAATTAAACCGGAAGCTTGCCAAAATTTCTACCAAATAATACAAAAATGTCCATTCTTCATCAGTATGACTTCTAAAATTGACGTGCGCATTTCAGGGAGATATTATACGAGACTTTCAGTTTCACCATGTTATTTGCCTATGTCCGGCTAGTCTTGGGACAGATTGTATAAAAAATGAAGAGAGATTTATCTCATAGTTATTACAACATTCTGAGGTCATACTACAACGTTGTGGATCCTGGGCGTGATAGGCTTTCATAGTACGTGTAATGGGTCAACTTTTCAGGCTAAGGCTTTTTTAGAAAATTGTTTTTGTTATAACCGCTAAGTGCACTTAAAGCACTGTATAAAAAGAGTTTGCTAAAGATGTTGCTCGGACGGATGGTCGCCGGGGTCGACTCTTTGTTCCCGTCACGTAGATAGACGCCAGAAAGGCGAGGTGACGTAACGGTACCCCCAGGACGCCGAGGGAAGCGTGAAAAAGTGGTGAAGAACGAGAGGGTACATGGGAGATGACCGCAAGCTGTCCAAGGGTGCAGACCAAAAGAACCACCACAGTTTGTGTTATTTACTGTGAAAATTAAGATTTAAAAAGCGTCGTTGTTAGTGAAGGAAAATATGCGGTAATAGTGAGTTAGTACTACGCCAGGAGATCCAGCACTCGTACTCGTAGAAAAGCGATTCAAACCAGAACGTTAGTCAAGTCGTTTAAAAGATCTGGAATCCACCATCCAGCCAGCGCAGCGACTCGATTCCTCCTCGCCACTCTCAGCGACCCACGGTCGACATAATTATGTTAATTGCGTGTTTATTGAATTTAAATGTTTACCAATAAAATTCTTGTAAAGTGCATTTAGCGAGTTTATTTCATGGAGAATTAGCAGAGAGCGAGAAGTTTACGGGCTAGGAAAGTGACCCAATACCCGTTACCTGAATTGCCCTGAAGTTGTGAGACTGAGCTAGCTGAGGTGCATTACAAATCCAAATTCAATTATTCAGAAAAGAGTACCATTACATACGTTGTAGTAACCAGTTTGAGATCTCGGAATCTAACGTAGCTGAATTTGAAAAAAAAAACAGGAAAGGTTTAATACATTTATTGAAACTGTTTCATATCATTTCCTCACAACAATTGCAGCTGCAGCTGACTTACAGTTACCTAGCCCCAGTATTCACCTTTACAGCCTAGGGTAGTTGCAGAAAACCAGGATAGTACACTTGGTGTTCTCACAATATTCAAAATAAGTGAAACTGTCGTTAGCAGTAAATTTATAACACTGAAGGTTGATAATTCAGATAAACTGTCATTGAAAGCACTGACGGTATATGAGGTGCAGATAAGCGAGAGGAATCCTGCTGCTGCATCCGAGACACCTCGGGACGCAAGCCAGTAGGAAAAGCCCCTCAGCACCCGAGATACCTCGAGGCGCTGGGTAAGGTAAGCACGTGGTTCAAGGACAAAGAAAAACTCAAATTTTTAATCCTTAAATCGATGTCCATAAGATTCAAAACAAATAAACTGTAAGCTGCCTTAATTTGGAATAGTGAAAACAGAAATATAATTTCTAAGCTCGTGTTCAAGAAACCTGTCCTTAAGATTTGCATGAAACAAGAATGGTAAAAAACAGTAATGAACAATTAAATTACAAATTCAAACGATACTGCAGACAAAACCAAAGTAACAAATACACCGAAAACAAACAAGACGCCGTCACCGCGTTTAGAATTACCAGCTTAGCATTTTACAATGTGAGTAAAAAGATTTAAAATACCCGCAAAATTAATAAAAGCAACGTTTCAAAGAGCGATACTCTACAATACTTACACAGACATTTTCAAGCGAAACTGCAAGAAGAACATATAACACTTTAGCCTAATACTTATTAGTGAAAGATCTTACTCATTAAAATTACACTTTTAGCCGTAACAGCAAATTCGGTATATAAGCAGTCTACAAACAGATACGACCTACCAATGAAGAATACTGGTTAAGATACTAAGGGACCAGCTTATGAACGTTGATATAATAAGTGATTTAAAGTAAAGGTTATCAGCACGAAGATGTGAGGACAAAAGCTACTATGGTTCGGTCATTTGAACCGATTGAGTGCTAATAGGTATCTAGAAAAAGCGTAGATAACGCAACCAAGAACAAAAAGAACCAGATAGATGCCACGCACCACTTGGAACATAGCAATATGAAAAGGTCTGGAAGGGAAAAGGTAACTGTAACTTCAGTTTGCTACCAACTCCCGTTCACCGAAGTAGATTGTCCGGGATCCTTACTAATCGGCTTTATTTTCTTCGGTCTTCTATATGAGAGGGTTCTTGGCGGGACTTCCGTATGAAGTATGAACAAAAACAACCTCCGTGGAGTCGACGTTGTAACAATCAATATGGTGATTTCAACTTGGTACGTTCACCTCTCTTTGGCGAAGTTGAAGGTTTACCTTAATTGGGAACATGGAGATCTGAGCTTGTGATTTTCTTCAGTCTTCTGCATGAGAGGGTTCCTGACGGGACTTCCGTGAAAAACATGAACAAAAACACTTCGCGGAGCCGGCGTTGTAACGGTCAGTGCGGTGATTTTAACTTGTTACATCCACCTCTCTTTAGCGAAGTTAAGGTTAGAAACATGGAGATCTCAGTTAGTGATTTTCTTCGGTCTTCTGTATGAGAGGATTCCTGGCGGGACTTCCGTGGGAACCATGAACAAAAACAGCCTTCGCGGAGTCGAAGTTGTAACAGTCAATACGGTGATTTCAACTTGGTACGTTCACGTCTCTTTGGTGGAGTTGAAAGTTTACCTTAATTGGAAACATGGAGATCTGAGTTAGTGATTTTCTTCGGTCTTCTGTATGAGAGGGTTCCTGGCGGGACTTCCGTGGGAAGCCTGAACAAAAACAACTTTCGCAGAGTCGGCGTTGTAACGGTCAATACGGTGATTTGGTACGTCCACCTCTTTTTAGCGAAGTTGAAGGTTTACCGTAATTATAAAAATTGAGATCTGAGTTAGTGATTTTCTTCGGTCTTTTGTATCGTTCCTGGCGGGACTTCCGTGAGAAGCATGAACAAAAACAACCTTTGTGGAGTCGGCGTTATAACGGTCAATGCGGTGATTTCAACTTGATACGTCCACCACTCTTTGGCGAAGTTGAAGGTTTACCTTACCTGGGAACATGGAAATCTAAGTTAGTGATTTTCTTCGGTCTTCTGTATGAGACGGTTCCTGGCGGTACTTCCGTAGAAAACATGAACAAAAACAATCTTTGCGGAGCCGGCGTGGTAACGGTCAATGCGGTGATTTCAACTTGGTACATCCACCTCTCCTTGGCAATGTTCAAGGTTTACCTTAATTGGGAACATGGAGTTCTGAATTAGTGATTTCACGAAGGTAAGTATTATAAGCTCCCAGTATAGGTGCATGAGCGGCAGCGGGCCGCTGAAAAAGAATCCGCACTGCCTGGTCGTGGCTATAAATTTGCCTGCGTTTTGGTCATTACGTCTGGGTTACCATGCGGTTAATAATTTTTTCCAGCCGATACACTGCATGGTTGAAGCCTGCCGGAGTGGCGTGGCTGCTAGTAGGAATCTACCCGAGGGGATCGTACTTTTGCACACCCGACGCTGTTAAGACACCTCGGCTCGTATTTACCTACCTCGAATGTTTTGACGTCTTTACATTCCTTGTTACTTAAATAACTATTCAATAATTTTTAATTACCAAGGCACCTAAATATCACTTTGTTGAAAATACATAGATTCTTATGTTTTCTACTATATTTTAATATTTTTCAGCCGTATTCTAGAAGTGATTATATTTACAAACTGGTTTAAAATTTTTGCGTTATCTTAATTTAAGAGGATACATTACATACAAACTGAAGTGAGGTGGGGAAGCGTATGGGGTAGAAATTGCGTGCATAATTTTGGACAAACTGACTAAAATAAACAACTATGTTTAAATGCACCAGACGGATGCTTACTTACTTGCTACAACTCTTGGAGAGATTTGATCCCCCTGACGATGCCTTTCTATGCTATTCTATTTTTGGCTATTTCTTCCCAGATTACTAGACGCTACGGTGGAAATATATCAAATGACATTGATCGCGCAATGGAACCATGGGAGCTATAGACAAGCGTTCCCGATTACTTATATAGTGCTTGGTATATTGTTCGTAACCGACGCCGCTACCTACATGAAGAAAGCTGCGAAAGCCCTTAAGCTTTATTTCCCTCGAATACGCGTCTAACTTGTTTAGTACACGAAGTTAATAGACTTTCCACTTGGAGACAAACTACGAAGGGTATTTCCACACTTGCACTCATTTATTTTAGTTTTTTTTAACGTGCATTTAAGCACAAATTGTGCAGTAAAAAATTTAATGAAATGGACATCTGAATAGTAATAATAGTTATGTAAAATATATTACAAAAAGATATTTATAAAACGCCTCTGAGGGTACAATTATTTAAAAAAAAATTGCTAAATATTCCATTGCCTCCTAAAACAGGGCTTACCAGATGGGGTACGTGGTTGGATGCTGCTTTTTATTATTCAAATAAAAATATTTAAAAAATATTTTAAACTTTGAAGACTCTTCCAGTTGTATTATAGATTCAAAAACTATAATAAACAAATTTCAACTTGCAAAACAATTGGCATTTAATAAAGTCACATATAGTTTTGTAAGTATATTTACAACACATTTACATTTACAACACTCAATCAATTACAGAAGAAAGAAGTCTTGCTATCCGATTCAGGAGAACTTATAAAAACGTTTCAAAAATCAATTCATCAAGTTAAATGTAATAACGGGTGTCCAGAAAGTCTTTCAGTCCTGGGCGGCTATGGATTGTATAACGTATGTCTTTGGATATCTTTGTCGAAATTCTTGTTTACACGCATTGATGGAATAATTCCAATTTCCGTTTTCTAATTGTTGACCATTGCGAAAATAAGATTTCACAATAAAGGTTTTTTGTTCTTGCGTAAACATTTTATAACAAGAAATATGCAGAAAGTAAATAATTCAAAATAAAAACCTTTTAATTTAAGTTAACTTTGACTTATGTCAAATAAATTACTTAGATATCATAGAACTGTTAGATATGACTGAATAAAAGACATGCGTTATACAATCCATAGCCTGAAAGACTTTCTGGACACCCGTTATTATAAGAACTGTATCGCAGAAACTAACAAACGTATTAAATAAAAACGAAGATTTTAAAACTCTTATGAAAGTCAATGAGGTTCTAACTGGAAACTTGAATGATAATGACATGCAACTAGACTTGGACATTATTACTAAGTGTAATATTATGTTGTAATGTTCTCGACATGCGCTTTTTTTAATAAAAAAATGTAGTAAATCTTTTGTTTCCTGATTTCACTTGCAAGTTCTATATAATGCTTGCATATTGTACATAGAAAGGTGCATACTTTGCATATAATGGTGCATATTTTGTATATGTATATTTGGTGCATAATATGCGCATATTTTGACGTTTTTTAGGCATATAAATCCGCGACCTGCTCGTTACATTTTGCAGATTTTATTTACTCCCTAACGGTAAAACAAAAACCGATTTTTAAGCGACTTTTGATAGCCCACATTACAGTCTATCATTTAGACATTAATTATACAGGATTAAATTACCACAAGGTTTTTATTTGTAACGTTATCGCCCGCATATTTAGAAGAATTTCACGTTTTTATTATACAGACACTGTCGGTGTAAACCAACAAGTGCATTTTGACCTGCAACATGGTTTGGAATGAAACACTAAAATACGTATTATAAAAAAAAGTAATGTTTTTCTTATTTGAATTTTGATCAGCAAGAGTTTTCAACCGAACCAGACTTCACGTTTTTGCTATCTCTGCCCCCCTCCGCTCTCGACGAGCCTATTAATAATATTACATAACGAAACTCGATTTATTCATCAGTTGAGCAGAATATTTTTTGTACCTCTTCAGATTAGATCTAAAATTTTTTATTTACGGTGACATCAAAGATTTGGAATTTGGATGTTGCGTGCCACATGCTGTTCCCTTCATCTATTTTTTACACACAGCTTAGAAGATTAATTTGCTAAAAAAATTTTGTTAAAGAATACAGAAATATGCTTAACTGCCTTTAGATCACAAAAGTTTTGAAGTGTTTAATAATTGCAATAGTCCGGATTTCTAGTCTAGTTTTGCGTCAGTATTTAAATTATGAGGCAATCAATTAATAATAATTTCTGCCATAATTCCTTTAAATGTGTAGTTGGTGCATATCTAAACATTTAAGCGAATTATCTACGAGCTTAGAATGGTAACACATCCATATGTTTGACCTTATGCTAGCTTGTGCAGGTAGTTATTATATTTTTGATTAACTGGAATTGAAGCTTATGTAATCGTAAATTAAAATAAAACAGGGTTCATAAGTGACGCCTATGGTTTTCGTTTACTTATTGAATTTTAACGAACTGTTTTGCTCTTCTGCGACTAAAAGTCCGATCTTTAAATTAATTGCATTTTAAATCACCTTGCCCTTTTAACAGGAATGTGTTATGCAGAGATAGTAAAACTGTAAGGAAGGAAATGTTAAGATTTACGCACACGTTCTGGAAAAACCCCAAAAGGTGATCATTATGAAAATCAATCTTTCTCTTTTGATGTTTGATGGTCAGAACTGTCAGAACTGTGTGCAAATTCTAAAACGACTTTTTCAATTTAAATGAAACAAAGAACCTGTAATAGAAAAAACTTAGTGTTATCTTAACTTATTGGTTCTAACCAGAACGCTTATTTTCCAAAACGCGTATGTGATCGCAACAGTTTCTCGATTAATTTGATTAATATTGTTTTTGAGCCATTGAGCTTCGGTTATTCTATAAACCAATTTTCTCGGTGATTATTTACGAAAAAAACGTTGCAATTTTGACGGAAGATACAACTTAATAATTTAAGATCTTCTTTTTGAAATTATACATTGTTCAAGATCGAATAATTCGCTTTTTTTAAAGAGTTTTAATGGTTGTTTTTTTTACAAAGACATTGAGTATTATATTATTATAATTATAGAATTTTATAGAACGCCATTTCATTTGGTTTTGCAGCAAATAATGAAATCTAAATAATTTTTTTAGTTCTGAAATTAAAATTATCTTAATGATATTTAGTATTATTTAATAATATGGTTCAGATAATTTTACACTTTTTAAAATACCACCAAGAAAATTATTAATATTATCATCAAAACGCAGCTTTATTATTTTCAAATAATTATCGTCACCTGAACGATAAAATTAAATAATAAAAAATATCATTAAGGTGATTATTGAATTTACAATATCGTTTAGATATTTTTATATATTTTAAAATATTATGCAGATATGTGTTCAGATAAGTTTTAATTACTTTAATTAAAATATCTGGACAGATATGTTTTAAATATTATTAAAATATCTGTACAGATATGTTTTAAATTATTTAAAGTATCTGGTCAGCTATATTTTATTATTTTTAAATATTAGTTCAGTTATGCCGTAATTCATTGACATATGAATAAATTGGCACCGCACTGTAAGTTGGTGAGCAGACGCGCTAGCAATACATATTCTGGCGGTGTAAATTGTGTTTTTGTGCAACGGACTGCGAAGTGATAGTGACATGTCAGTTGAATATTCTGCAAAGCATCAAACTGTATGATAAAAAAGAAAACATATTCGAAAGTGCTAAAGTGGCTATATTAATAATATTTCAAAACATAATTATTTCTGATGAAATAATTGCAGCTTTTCGTTTCCACTAATATTTCTAATCGGCTGCTAACAAAAGAACAACATACACTGCCACGGTGCGCGTGGTAGTGCGACTATTCACCGGGAGTACGGCGCCAATTTACTCATATCAGAATGAATTACAGCATATCTCAATAAATATTTTAAAATAATTGAAACATATATTGCAAAATCCTTTAAAAACAATTACAGAATATCTGACCAGAGATTTTAAATCATTAAATACATATCCATGTGATGCTTTAAAATATTTAAAACGTATTTAAATTACATTCAAGAAATATAATTATTTGATCCATATTTTTATTATTTAAAGATATTGGTGAGATAATCTAATATTTGAAATAAAAACTGTTGGTCAAATAACCTTAATTATTAAAAAAAAGTCAAGATAATTTTTAATATAACCACGTTAGTGACTGTCTAGACCCATGGTATTTATTTAGTAAAACTCGTCAAAAAGTTTGTACAATACAGTAATGTCAAAGTTATACAAAAATTCACACTTACATAAGATACTCTGGTTATTAAGCTATGTTCTCAGTATCATACACGTCTTACATGCAATACTATTGTAAGACAGAAATCAATACTCTTATTTATAACTTACATTTAATTCCATGAATTATTTAAATTCCAGGAATCAGTCTAAGTTAAATCAATAACTTTCTGTCGTATTCTAACAATATTTTAAAACATTATTGAGATCATGTCAATTATTTAATAATATCTATTTGAAAATAAGAATAGGTACATTATGTACCTTTAAAGCTGTAACAAAATTGTAGTTGCTATTGTGGTAAATGATTCGGTATTATATAGCGACGTATTTAATAATTTTCAGATAACATAGAAACAGAAATAATTTTCTTTATTATATGAAGATATCTTAAATTAATGTAAATTATTTCACAAGTATTTTTAAATAATTAAATTTATCTCACTGAAATTTATTAATAAGTTATCACAACGAAATTTGCATTTTAGAAAATTTTAGGTCAGTTTCTGGTAAATATAATTTAAATTATCTTAACAATATTTTTAAATAATAAAAATTATCTGAAAGATATTTTTAAATAATCATAAATATTGTTTAGATAATTTTATTTGTGTTATTAAAAATTACGTTTAGATAATTTTATTCCTTTGAAAATATCGCTGAGATAATATTTTATACTACATATAATGAAAAGTAAAATGGCGTTCCTTTTAGAAATTTACATAAAATTTAATTTTAAAAACTGACCAAAACATGTTTTTTAATTTTGTAGTTTATGGTTAGAGTATGATCTGTTTTTTCCTTAGTATTATAGTTACGCTGTAACGTTCTTTGCGATTTTTTTAAAATTATTACGTCCTAATTCAACAAATGGCAATAGGCAAAATAGGCAAAAGGCAATAAAAATTTCATGTTGAAGCTAAATGACTCTGACAAAAGATCGACATAATAAGATACTGCTTACTTTTTAGATGCACTAATATGTAAAAAAGTCAGTTCCATCCTGCGCATTTATTTAGCGAAAGATCATTTTCTATTATTTTAATTTGGTAGTAACTATTAAAACCCAGAGTATTATAAAGTATTTTAAAAATGTCAGTGCTTTGGTCATTACCTTATAGGCTTATATAATACATTTTTTTTAATTATCTCTATTTTCTGCTTATACTATAAAGAAGCTGATCAATTTACCATAAACCTTCACGAATTACCACTTTGTATTGTTTCAAATGTTTATTTTCCAATGTTTACTTATCTTAGAGAAATTTATTGATTTGTGCATTATTTCCACAATTCTTATTCACTGTAATGCGTAATTAATTAAATTTTTATTTAACCTAATTTTTACATTTCCATCTATAAATTATTTTTGCGTTCCGTTGTTGTTTCGTAATTTCGATACTTTTTATTTTTCTATACCTTTGGTATAGGAAAGTACTGATTTTATGAAAATTTCTGAAATCTAGATATTAAGTAAAATACACCGTTGGGACTCAAGGCACCCAAAAAAGTGATTTCCCAAAAATGTCTGTCTAGTAACATTTTCTCCAAAACTAAATTCTGGAAATTTGAGCACAGGATCTGAGAGAAAAACAAAATGGCGGCCGCTACAACTTTTTAAAAATCTCGACTTTAACGCCCATGTACTCAAAAAGTAGTTTTCTGATAACGATAAGGATCAACTACAACTTGTTTGAGAGTCCCTTGTAGGTTGTACACTATGACATAAAATTAATTTCAAAATCTGAAAGCGATTGAAATTTTCATAATTTTGAAAATTACAAAATTAATATTTATTAAAAATTGGCCACACGATTTTTTTAACTTTGTAGGCTGCTAGAACCGAATATTCGATACAATTTTATTTTTTTGCAGAAAGCTATAATTACACTGTGGCGCACTCTATGTTTTTTTAAAAATCGAAAATGTGTACCCGTTTACTTATTAAACAGGATCCGATAAAACATTTTTTCTTAAGCAGAATTGCTCATCATGATTAGTAGAAGCAAAATCTAATATTAGTTTTTAGATACGTTTATACGCGGTGGGGGCTACTGTAGAAAATATAAACTCCAAATATTGTAATTTTCAAAATTATATTTTTCAAAAACTGGCCATAATTTTCTTTAGTTGTAGTCTTATAGAGCCGAACATGGACTAAAATTTGGTTTTTTGCTGAATACAATAATTCCATTCCACTGTCGTGGTACCTCGTTGATTGTTATTAAATGGGAAACAAAAAATAACTTCTGTTTAAGAAGAATTACTCATCTTGACTAGTAGAACCAAAATTTAATTTAAAGTGTTTAGAAAATTTTATATTTGGCAGGGTTACACGTCCCCTCCCCCTCTAACTTTTTGACTGACTAATTTAGGATTTTGTTGGCTACTGTAGAAAAAAAAATTCCAAATATTTTTAATTTATAAAAAAACGTTTCTTTTACATATATTTTGGACTGGGGCGAGTTAGAATCCAAGCAGGTATGATTATCAAGCCGGCATCATTTTTGCTGAAATCACGAAAAAGATTGACTTGTTTGGCAACCCTTTGAGGGTTGTGCCATAAAATGAAATTAAATTCGAAAATCTCAAAACGATCGCAATGACACCTTTCTAACATTATGGAAATCCTAAAAATAAATAAGTTTCATAAACGGGTCTCATAATTTTTCTTTAAGATTGTATATCGATAAAGCTACAGACGGGCTACAATTTAATTTTTTTTATACAACTCATAAATTTCACTGTGACGCACTTTGAATGTTTTATAAGTACTAAAAACCGACATTATCTTTGCTTACATCACGATAAACGGCTAACTGAGCTGTAATAAAGGTTTAAGTATGCATGAAATAGAGGAAACAGTCTGTGAACTGTCCAACGTCATAATTGTAAAACTTACACTTAACAAATACAGCAATTGTTAATATTTAGTGTGGGAGAGTCCACTCGAAGCCAACACTTCAGGTTTTTCCTATTTTTCCAATTCTTCATGCAATTTTCTGCTAATTTTTACTTAATGTACAAATTATTTCTGTCCCGGGACACTTTTCGTAATTACTTATATTTCTTCATAATTTCATACAGGTCATTCGTAAGCTTTCTAAGTTTCCTTAGTAATTACACATTTAGACATTTTCTTTCCAGTATGTCCTTCTGAACAATTTAAAAAAAATCTGAAAGCATTTCCTTTATAAATTATTTCATCTTACAGCAGCTATTTACTCCAAACTACTTATATACCTCATCAAAGGGACGAAAGTAGCAAGGACGAGGCAACCGCCCTGGAGTGTAACGGTTTAGAGGGCACAATTTTATTGTATACATTTTTTTATACAGGCGTTAATTCAATCCTTTTCAAAGATATTAGGCCCGTATATTTTTGATTTCTGACTTCTTTGTCATTTAATTTGTTGCGGTGGGTACGTTTGGGTAGAGGAATTCACGATTATGGTCAAACGCATAATAGAATATCTGACTTTTTTCGTCTTTACAGTCGTATTATACAGTGTGTTTCGTAGAGAACAAACTTTAACATTTTTATCACATTGCAATCGTGTTTTAATAGCCATGAAGTATGAGCAGATCAGGTGTTTGGTCGTAGTGGTACTCGCTCACCAAAAGATTCTGTTTTTTTTCTTTTGATTACTTTAAACCTTTTGTTTCTACAATATTTTTATTAAATACGAAGGGATTGACATATTTCCTTTAATGGGTCGAAAATGTCCGCTTTCGAACAATTAAAAAATAGTTTTCTATCTAATAAGAAGTCACAAGAACATCAATGAAAAAATAATTATTAAAGAAAGAACTTTATAAGAATTGAACTCGGGATTCCGCATTGACACGCATTGTTTCATGAGTATTAAGACAAGAATATAACGTAGACCAAAAATAACCTACTTTGATTCTAAGCAAGTTACGTCATTAAAATGCTATGGCTTTTACTCTGTACATTTTTCACAAAGGATTTTATATAATTTTATTTTAAAAATTGACGTACTTTAGTCTTATTAATAATTTTTTCTCTGTAAAAGCAATAAAAATTTTCTTCGCTGCAACTTTATAATTTGATTCTTTTTGCAGAAGGTATTTTATGTTAATTTCTTTATTAGTACTTACTTAATAGATATTTTGCCAATATTTTTTTTTGTAAATTTATGTACCTGCGATCGGTATAATTTACATTACTTTTAATTATTATTGTATATGTGTTATTTGTGTAAAATATTGAAATGTATTCATCATTAGGTTACCCTGCGGGGAGCAGATTTTTGTTTTGTCTCGAGCTCTTGAATATCTAGTTCCGGCACTGCCTCGTAACGCCTGATGGAGTTTTACAGTAATTTCTCCTATTTTGCTGATTCCTTTTTCTGAATGGCTTGGCAGTTTTCCACTAGTGCCTCGTAATTTTCTATTATTATCCTACTATTTTTATAGTATTCTTGTCTGCAATTTCTTTAAATTTCCAGCAATAATTTAAAATGTCAGGGCATGTTTTGCTGTTTGTTATTAACTCTTCCACTTCCTCGCAGATCTAACGAATTTTTAATAACTGCTTTGTATTTTTGGTAATATTTGTCTTATTCTGTTATTTATTTGAGTGCATAATTTCTGCACCCGGTTGGATTTCTAGTAACTTCTGAGCAATCTGCCAAAGTTTACCGTTCTTTTACATTTTCTAGAGTTAGTGGTGTTTCTTTACGATAAGGTGGGTTTTAGATTTTCATAACTTAAATTCTAGGTATCTCTCGTAAAACTGCTACTTCGTAAATTGATTTCAAAAGTTGTATATTGCTAAACTTGTATGCCATTCAATGTTCGCAGAAATGTTAATTAGGATGAAGGAGAAAGAAACATCAATCATACAAATTGTTTAATTTCACTTGGAAATTTTTATTTGGCTTACCACGAAAGAAACATCAAATTATTTTTGGAAGTAAACTTACGATTGAAAGTTTTATCTCATCATCAATGAAGATATACAATTTGAGAACGCATTACCGGTAGAAGTATACGTGAATCTTAACCGGAAAAATAAATGACTTTATAACACAAATGGATGTCTATGATTATGAATGAAATTCCTTTCTTGCGTCAGCAAATCGGATCACAAATTTTCGGAAGAGTACGGCTTTCGGCGTTTCTAACAATTAAAGAAGTAGAAGATGCGCACGCAACATTTCTTCCGCTTCCAACACATATATAAACGAACTTCGGCGGGCTTTATGCTTAACAAACACGTGGTTCGTTCAAAGCGTCGCCTTTGATTTACGCCAAAAATTATCAAAATTTTAATCGGTGTTTTATACGTTTAAAAGAACTTTCCGAAGATGGCATCCCAAAAATATTTTGTTTTAATTGTTGTTTCGGTACTTGTGGTTCAATCTTTAGGAGCTTCGATTTTGGCAAGGGTAAGTTTATAATTCAGATTGTTTATAAAATTAAATTAAAATAAAATGAAAAAATGTCTGTGGCATCTCTAAATTGTAGGTGGTACTTTTTAGTTTAGCACCGATCTTTTTCTGAAAATTTACCATAAACACATTTATTGTACTTGCAAGGTTCGCAATGAAAAAAAAAAGGCATATAATAAATTTAAAAATTATTATTTTAAATATACAAAAGAAGAAATATAAAAATGTATAACGGTTTTAAATACCAAAATTTTTTTTCATTAAAAGTTACCATCTGAGAGTTGAGAAAGATTCATAATCAGGTCTTCACATACGTGCATTTTTGAAAATTCCTAGTTAATTTCGGATTTTACCCGATAGTGAAGTACAACTAATATCTGAAAGAAGAATGAGCAGACACGAACAAATCCGTAAATCTGCCATAACAAATTTCGCAATATATTAGGAAAAACATTAAGCAATATTAAAATTCCAATGGTTTTTTCCGTAGAACACAAAAATATTTTTGTTAAAATCTGAAATATGTATAAGATAAGAAACTTTTAAAATGTATAATGTTTATACCTACCAAGAGTTTGAGACTTAAGAAAGGCCCATCATAGTACGTGAATTTTGAAACTTCCTTGTCTACTTTGATGTTTACCAACAGCTTGTGAAGACGATAATATTGTTTGTGCGTGCATTTTGTTATTAAACATGTTTCAAATTACCACTGAGAGTTTTGAGTGTTTTCAAAAATTTTTAAATCATTACTTTTAATTTATGAAAAAATAGATGGACAGCATAGATGTATTATATTAAAACAAACGATTGGAAGAAATTAACAGCATTAAATAATTTTCTTTCATAGACCCTATCTTTATGTTAGATAAAGATGCTTTAACCATATACAAGTCTATTGGTAAAAATTGGATTACTTTGTACAAATTAAGTGAATTATAATTTTGAAAAAATTGGAACTTATCTCATGTCAATAATTTTTTCAGAAAGTAATCATCATCTAGCGCTATGTACGTTTTTTGCATAATTTTGTAATATTAATACGCATGTCAAAAAAATAAAACACCATGGTAAAGCTTTAAATCGTTAAAAAGTTACTTAATCGAATAAATTTTTAAACCAACTACAATTTTAAATTTAAATGTTACAACTTGCACATTATACAATATTTCATAGTCGTTTGTTGTAACTGTTTTATATAATTCCATTAAAATCAAATAAAATTTTTATAAAATTTTGTCTCATAAATTTCCATTTAAACCTTTTTTAAATCAAATTCACTAACATAGAAAAGGGCAATTACCGCCGGTTAGTTAACATACAGTATATCTTTAGCCTCAAGATAATTTAGTTTAAAAATACAAATGTGTTTTCAATTAATATCAATTTCACTTAAACTAGCATATATGTCCATACATTGCCTTTTTTAGAACAATTTAGCCCCTGACCTATCCTTATTCAAAACTTATACACCCAGGTCTGAAAGTTTGATAGAATGATTGTTGTTAATCTAGGCTAGCGTGCCGTTAATTGAGCTTGTTTTTTTAATGAGTTCTGTATTTTTTAATTGCCCAGAGTAAACGTTTTAAAATTATAAGCATTTTTCATATTTGCAGGTACGTCTTAGAATCGAATAATTATATTTCGAATAGGGTAGGCAGGTAAAATATTACCTTCATTTTGCTTGTCTACCTATAGGTGATCTATTTTTCGTGGTACAAGCTGATGCAACCTTCTTCAAAGTTAACCGGCTTCTGAACTACATATTTTATCTAAAAATATTAGAAACTGAACTGCAATCTACAGATTTATTTATAATTACTCGCGGCCGACGTTTTCGCTAACTTTTGTGTTGGTTAATTATTTTCCCGGTGTTTTTTCTGAAATTTTTGTTAGTATTCTATATAATGCGCATAATAATCTAAACTTTGACCATTCGGAAATCTATTAAACACAATACGAAAGATATAAATGAATGTGTGATAAAATAACTATTTATATTTCAATTTTCCAAGCAAGTGTAATAATTTAATGAATTAAATATTTTAACTGCGCAATTACATATACTAATGTCATTGTAAACATATTCTTGCAGAATTGTGTAATTTGAAGTGCTAACACTTGAGAAACTTGAACAGCGCATGCCAACTCTTAGATTTTGAAATGAAGATCAACCAAAACATGATTATCACTTAGTTTAAAATGGATTAATACATGGAACAATAAAACACAGCTGATGTTGATAGGTTTGAAAATAAAAACTTTATTTCATTCATAGAGGTCTAACACAACAATGGATTATAATACAAATACAAATTTTGTTCATTTTATTTACAATAAATTTGTTTATTTTGTTTGAATTTGTAATGAAAATACTTATGTTTATATTCATGAAAACGGTTAACATACGTATGTAGTTTACCGCAGTCGAGATAATATTGCACAAGCGCAAGATGTTATACATAATAGTATATTATCAAGTGCTGCAACGATAATAAATTGCATACTATTTTATAAATGTGTACTATTAGTATCAGGATATGAATTAAAACGAAAATATATAATAATTTCTAACGGTCCTTTTTTCAACTGTTCATATATGATGAAAAAAATTAAAAAAACAGCGCAACTCGTGGACTACGACCCGCATTTTTTTGTATATTACTCCCCCCCCCTCGAAGTTAATCAGTATACATTGTTTCTACTAAATACCACAACAATACTGCATACACAGGGCGTAACAGAAAATGGTGGGCTGGCTATACATGACGTATTGTACTCACTGAAATGATCAAAAAAATGGATGCAAACATGTGTTCTAAAATACTTCTGAAGGGAGCTAGGGCTCCCTACGGAGGGCGAATGAAATTTAAATTTTAATTAATATCTCAGACACCCTTTAATATAAAGTAATGACATTTGGCATACGGTTTACTACTAGTAAGTGCTACTATCTAACAGCATTCAAATAAAATTATATACACCACAGGCGTCTCCAAACTGGGGGAGCTGGTCTATTTTTACTTATTTTATAATATTATTATAGTAATCTTAAATTTGTTAACCATTTTGAATCCGTAACGCGATTCTACGTTAAAAAATAAATAAAAATGGTACTCTGATTTTTTGTGTACGACTAACCATTTTCCAGAACTTTTCTGCTTTAGAATGAGATAACTATTATTATTGTTTAAGAACTGTAATAATTACATTTTGTTATTAGTTAATAGTTGGTTATCTATTTTCTCTAAGATTTCTGCATCCAATGTTAATAAATAAGTATATGCTACATAACGTTTTATCTCATTCTAAAGCAGAAAAATGTTTAATTGGAATTATTTGAAAAATGGCTAGTCTTACAGACAAAAACAGAGTAGCATTTTTATATATTTTTTAACGTAGATGGTAAAAAAATTGAAGATTACAAAAATAATAGTATAAAATGAATAAAAATGGCCCAGCTCCTCCAGTTTGGAACGACTCTGGTTTAAATTATTTTATATGGATGCTGTTAGTAGCACTTACTAGTAGTAAACCGTATGCCAAGTGTCATTACTTCAGTAAAGGGTGTTTGAAATATTAATTAAAACTTAAATTTCATTTGACCCCTTCAGGGGCCCCTAGTTCCCTCAGAAGCATTTTAGAACCCGTTTACGTAAACTTTTTCGATCGATTCAGTGAGTACAATACGTCTATGTATAGCCAGCCCACCATTTTTGTTACGCCCTGTGTGGTTTCGGTGCTGCCCGCCAAAACGTGCTGGGTTCTAGTGCCGTCCTCGCCATGTTTCTTTGCGGCCTATTAGATAGGGGCTAATAACCACAGCAGTTGATGCTCCCGTGGTGCATGTCAAAAAAATTTTTCTTTTTTATTAAACGATGTCACACTTTTATATCTTTTTAGCCGTAAAAAATATTTCGTTTATTTGTACTGCATTTTATTAACTCGAAAAAACTGGGTGCGCCTTTGGGTTGTTTTGTATGCCACCAATTTATTATTTCGATGTTCCCGTCCACATTTCTTAAATATTGTATTATTAAATATTAGCGTTCTACATAGCGTAAGCTAATAAAAGTCAACGTAAATTCGTAATAAGGTTGCAGTAGGGCGCGAGATACTATTTCATAAAAAGCAAAAAGAATTAGAATAAATTAAGAACATAACAAACACCGCACATTTTTCCTTTCGCAATTATTTAACCTGTAAAAGTTGATGCTCATAAACTAAATGTATAAAGCAGCCGAAGGAATTAGGTTGTTTATACCTCCCAATATGTATGTAAGTCATCTTACGTGATGAACAGTTCTGGCGCGACGCAGTAACTCGAGCAGAAAGTTGAGTCAAGTGGAAGGGCGGCTTATTTAGTACATAGAGGTATTTTATACTATAAGCAAAAATTTGTACCAAGAATATTAAAATTAAATTTCTCGTGGTTTTCTCCCATCTTTTACATTCACCACTTTTGGAAAACAGCGAACACTTATTACTAAAATAATAATAGCGTAAAATAATAATTCATTGCTGTTAAATATCTATCAAAAACAGTTGGAAATAAAATTTCGTGTGTTTTCAGGCATAGAGTATTTTTAAAACTTCAAGTTACATCAAAACTTAATATATAAATTTATATATTTCTGAAAACAGTATTAAATTTCCAATTGTAAAATCACTACAGAACTACATGTTTTCCTGTTTTCGGTGTCTGAATGTGCATTTTCAGTGGAACAGTGGTGTAAATCTAAATTAAGTCATTTGGAGAAAATTGTCTGTCTGAAAAGTTTGACTAATTCCGGGTTTTCGATTATTACAATCAAGGCACAGCTTGATTGGGGCATTGTTGAAAAAAACAAAACTGAAAGCTGTTATAGTTAAGATTGTCTTAACAATGTTACGTCCACCTTGCTACTAAATCGAACATACTTGGATTAGAAATTACAATGACTTATATACCCATAATTTAAAAATGAGAGAAACATTTCGCATGGATTTCCCTAACTTTAGAAGTTGTTACTTATCATATTTTCGAAAGTAATTCTGTGTCAACGTTTTACGCACCAACAGTGACTATAAGATCGCACCACTCCTACGCCTACCACTGTAGCGGGAGCGTACGGCAATAGAGCACCAGTGGCTGCTTCAGGGGGGACAGGAAGGGTATGTGCTGTCCCTGTCAACTAGGGTGCCCAATCGAGTGCACACCTAAATTATATTACCATTGTTTAACATACATATCTGTAACTCCGTTTTAGACACAATTAATTTATAAAATTAGAAAAAAAAAAATTACCCAAAATAGAGACATTTTAGTGGGTCTCGGCTGTTTTAACTCGTCATCAAAGAACTTTTTGTTGCGCGGCACGGCACTGCAGCCTTGACATAGAACTGCTAGAGTCTGAGCTGAAAATTTTAGCTACAAAATTTTAAAATTATGTGAAAGCATAAAACATTAAAATCAACAATATTCTTCAGTTATTCAATATCATAAATAAATATAGATTAGCTTTCACTCAAATTCATAAATATGTATAACAATCCCAATACAAAGGGCCGTGTGCGAAAGAACATTTTCATGTTTGGAAAGATTAAGATTAAGATGTGCAATGCACACGGGCGGCCGATTCACTAACGGAAATCTCATAAAGCAAATTTAAATGTTAATGTTAAAAATAGGATTATGTAATTTAAGTATTTATTTAGGTATATACAAACTGTCTATTGTATCAGAAACACTACAAGCATATCTGAAACGGTAAAAGGTACAAAATCGGTTAAATAAGATAAAAAAATGCCTAATTACGGGAGCAATGCAATGGGCATTTTAGTTTTCCTAACATAATCATAGCTTAGTAAATATGACCATAAAATTGAAAAAATTGAATATTTTTAATTAATTTGTATCTCGGTTCATGGTAAAAATAAAAATAACTATAAAAGAAAAAGTTGGAGAACTATTAAAGCTGTATTAAGAAAAACTAATTTCATATTGTTTTGTTTTCATCATTTTGAAGCTAGAAAGTTCGGAAAAAAGTTGAGAATTTGCTCAGTGATATTCTGCTTGTAAATTTACAAAATAAAAAATATGTAAAAATGCTTCCAAAGAAGCATATTTAACTTAGTGAATGAATTTGCACAAAAACACCCGTGCAAATTAAATTTATAAGATAAAAATGAATTTAAAATTTAAAATTATTTTCGCTAGTTTTCTATAATATTAACAGAAACTATGCTTATAAAAAATACAATGTTTTTTCTGATCGTTAACTGTGTTTTCACTATTTAAAATTTACCCATCTAAAAACCACCATTTCCGCGGGCACGCTCACCAGCATGTACCCGAGTTAGTAGGGTAGTTAGAAACAGAATGTTTTTTTATGAAAAAAAATCGATTTATTTTTATTTTTGGGGAAAAAGTTCGCAGCCAAAAATTGAGTAAGATGGAGAAATTAGCCCTCCTAAATAGTACTGAACCTAAAGATTTAAGTTTAAATTAATATTATTCTACTATCACTCCATGCTTTTGAGCAATTTGGCTTAAACAGAAATGTTATATCGTATCCCGATCATTAGATAAAAGGATATGAAATTTCGATATTCAAATATTTTTGGAGCAAGCAAATTAATATTTAAGGAAAAGATATCAACAGAATGATGTCTTATCCTTCACCCACGAATATAAAAATTCATAGAAGGCATCAAAGAGTAATTAGTGGATTGAGTCAAACTTTAGCTCATTGAGCGTAGTAAATTTTAATAAAATCATGCGACCAGGTTTTAATCAATAAATTTTTTTAAAGTTTATAAATTTAAATCAAAAGTTTGTTCCAACCCACAGTTTTTATTCTTTTAAAAATTCTTGTACGTAGTTTGGGGGTAACTAAATTTTAGGTTGATCTCGCAACTTGTTTTTGAATAATAAGGCATTAAAATCAAAACCATTAACGTTCATCATTTTGAAGATAGAATTGTTCGGAAAAAAGCCTAGAATCAGCTCGATAAGTAAATTTACAAAATAAAAATGCTGTCAAAGAAAAATGTCTAACTTACGTTTCCGTTTCAGATTTTTTAAATCTTTTTGTCGTAGAATTTTTGATACCTGTTAACCTCAACGTTTTAAAGCTCATCGAAAATAGCCAACCCGTTCGTGAGTTATGGGGCGCACACGGAAACACTTTTTAAAATTACTTTTTTGAGTTCCTGGTGGTCGAACATTTGCATTTCCGTCAAAATATCGAAACGAAAATTTTCATGAAGTTAATAGTTCTTTAATAACTCACACTGAAAGTATGGAAAAGTAAAAAGCAGTCAATATTCAAACAAAAAGAACTTAATTTCTTTACATTGGTACAGGTACTAAACCAAAATCCCTGTTTCTGATTCTGATCTATTCCTGCCAAGCTTTATATGAAAGATTCGAGTTGAAATTTTATCTCTTTGGTTCGGTATATTATAGGTACAAAATAAGATTGGGACACATCCCCTCCTAATCACGCCCACCATATATTTTTGTTTGTTTCAAAACTATTAGAATTCAATCAAATTTCATAAAAGAGCTTGCAATATACAAGTTTGTTGTTATAAATCATTTTATTTATTACGAACAACAGGTGTGTAAATTCACCCGAGATTGTGAACGGTAATATAAAACCTTTGGTTTCATATTTCGCATGCGGGAATTGTTATTGCTTATTGATATTTTATACATGATTTTCTCTGCTAAAATTAAAATAAATTTAAGAAAGAATAATAAACAGTATATTTTGAAATTTTTCCGTTGCTGGTTATTTACTTTATAATTGGGACTTGATTTTTTACCCAAATTTTGCACATCCAACTTTTCCATCAATTTTGAAACATTAAATCATTTAAGTATCAACAATGAAACAAATAAGTGAAGTTTAAATACTTCTTGAAATATTAAAGTGATTCTTATTCTTAATTGTTTATGACAAAACCACAATAAACAAATTTTATTGTACACTGAAGAATGTTGGAAATGGTGTCATATGGCCCACCACAAAAATTTTCATTACACACACAAAGTGCGGTGGCATTCCTGAGTGGTAATTATTATAGGGTGCTTTTTTGATATACTGCTTTGACCCTCTTTTGATAATAAAGTTAAAGTAGGGCACATACTTCTTCAAAGGAATTTAACTAAATATTTCTTATTTGTAAAATGTCCTCGAAAAAACATAATTAATAATTTTCCAAAACATTAACCTCTTTATTTTAAAATTATTACCAAATTTTTAATCGTTGCGCACTTAAGGCAAATCAATAAAAATATTTTTAAATAGTATTGAGGTTTTTAAATTATGCCATTAAGAAATATAAATTTTAAATTATTTTGTTGTTTTTTTTTTTTCAAATGGGAACATTCCGTTGAAAGGCGATTTTAGTGAAAATCGTTATAAATTACCAAATAAAAAAATATATATAAGAAAATTCTAATTATTCTTATCAGCAGTTCGATTTAATTAATCTAGTTACAATGCATTCCTTAAAATAAGGGCTATAATGGTAGTATTGCGCTATAAATTAGTTCGCAATGCACTTTAACAAAATAACATTGAATTGTCATGTGTTTAGTATCCTTGCCATATTCATATAAATCGTAAATTTAAACCTAACGAGTAAAATGCTCGACCCTCGTCGTGTGCATATCCGGTTACACCACCAGAGGGTAAAACGAGCAGTAGCCTTGTAGGGTGTAGGCCTAAGCAGTTACTAAGACAGATTCCAAGACACCACACAAGTAAATTTTCTGTAAACATAATTAATCTTAAAGTTTGTTGATTTGTTCATAAATTATATTAATAAAGAAAAGTATATATAAAAGTATATATAATTATATAAAAGTATATAATAATTAAGGCCTAGGAAACCTATCGTGGGTTACCTAATATTCAATGTAATTTTGTTGAAAATGATTGGGAACTAATTTATAGCATACTACTGTCATTGTAAACGATGTTAATTAATGAATTTTAACTATGGCAATTAAAACAGCTTACTATTGACAATAACATTTACGATTTCTTTTATTTTCATTTAGTAATTTTTAACGGGATTAATTAAAATAGTTTTTTTTTCTAAAAATTTGTTGTGCAAGCATATGAAAATGATACATCATTTGAAAGGGAATAAATTTTCTTTTCAACGGCGTGTTTAGAAATATAGGGTCCTATTAGAAATAAACGTAAACCTAAAAAAAGAAAATGGCGTTATTTTAAAACATCTTAAATATTTCGTAATAACCTTTAAAACCCTATCTCTTAAAATAAATGGTTATAACGCTAGAGAGTTTTGGCTGGGACACCCTGTACAGTCGCAAAGCTACTTGGTGGGGGGACTTCGTAAAGCTATTGTGATATAGTAGTACATAATAATAAATTGTAATTAAATCCAACGCTTTTCTTCCGATCTTCCTAGCTTCAAAATTGCAGCGGCTCCGATTATTTTTTTTTTCAATTTTGATTTTAACGCTTTATTAATCAAAAACGAGTAGGCAGTTCGGGATCAGATTTCGTATTGTAGTAGCCGGAGACCACCACCCAAGTTACTTTGAAACTTTCTTGACAATTTTTAATATTTCTATACCACAATTTGCTGAATTTATTTTAGCATACGTTTTCTGCATGCTTGGTGGAAAATCACATTCCCTATCGATGTCATTTTCCACAATATAATCACAAAATTCTGTTTACTTGTCGTCAGTGGAAATTTTGAATATATTTCAGTTGAAAACAAAACTAACTGCGCTTTAAATATGCAGCCCAAGAAATAATTTAAATAAATGGCATTTTGGTGTTATCTTTATATTATATAACTTAAATTAAATTCTATATTTTTATACCAGGGCTAGCAAAAAGAAATCTGCACCCTATAATTTTCGTATGCGACCGCATCGTTAAACAAACGTAGTAAATAGTTTTCTCAAAAATTTCAGTAAGCATCTTAGTGAAAAGACATAGTGGATAGTTAGAAATTACAATTAACATTGCTTATAAAATAGAGATAGATACTTGGCCATAATTAAGAGCAATTGAGCGGATTTGCGAACCTGGTGATGCTTTATTGCGGGTGATGCATTATTGCAGGACTCGTAGTCGAACTGACATGCCCCCGTAGTAGCTGTAGTAGGACGCAGTGTTATACCACAGAGATAAATTTTTCACAAAATTGAAAATGTATGCAGCTTTATTTAAAAACGGGGATAAAACTTCTATTTAAGCCAAATTGCTCATAAGTGATAGTAGAATAAAGTTCATAACTTAATTTTTAGATGCAGCAATATTAAATCCATACGAATCTTTTTTTTTATAAAAAAATCGATTATTTTTCTTATAAAATTTCTAAAAACAATCAGATGTACCCGCAAGCATAGACTAACAGATTGCGGCGTAAGCTAACGCTAACGCTACAGTTATAATACTGATGCCGTCTCACAAGTACTAAAATTATAAACATACTTTTGAAATACGGTAAGACAATTTCTAAAGTACAGAAATGTCCAGGCGAAGTATTTAGCTAATTTTAGTAACAACAGCTAGGCTTCCGGGTTCGAGCCGCGTCATCAGTGCATGAACTGCCGACGTTTCGTCCTCGGTTCCACGGGACATCTTCAGGGCTGTGGTGGGATCTGGAACACAACTGATCAGTTGTGTTCCAGATCCCAAAGTGACCACAGCCCTGAAGATGTCCCGTGGAACCGAGGACGAAACGTCGGCAGTTCATGCACCGATGACGCGGCTGCAACCCGGAAGCCTAGCTGTTATTAACAACGGCCGCGGAAGCCTGCAACTTAAATTTTAGTAACGTTTATGCTGAAGTTTTTATTACTTCAGACTCCTGATTAGTGTTCACTGTATTGTATATTATGTGGTGTAAGATTTCTGTTTTACGAAAATCAATTTATAACAATATTAAAATGAACAACAACTTAAACCTGAAATTATTGTTTTTTTTTTGGCGGGAAGCCTAACCAAACCGTAGCCTAGAGCCCCCAAAGTAGTTAATCTGGCATTGGTGTTGCTATAGGAACAATAGAACTTGATGAGTTCATCTTGGTTATCTACATCTGCAGATGACGTGATTTCTTATTCCAAACCTTACAGTAACCGTGATATTAAGAGATCAATTTGCACATTCATTAAAGATACAGTTTATAAATGTTTGTAAATTTGTAACACCTTCAGCATATCTAATTTACGTTTATCACAAAAGTTTAAAAACATTATAGTGTTATTAGATGTCATTCAGAGTAAATACACTGTTTAGCATAATTGGATTTAGGTGGGTGTTTATATTTGTAACAACGTACGTGGTCTTTGTACCCAATATCAAAATTTCGAAATGTCTGGCCAATATAAACCGAATTACAATGGGAGCAATTTAATTTGTAAATGCCTGATGTTAGTAAATTATCCGTTTTTTTTCTAACATTAGTAATTTTGGCAACTTTTTTCCGTTTTCTAGCCAAAATATGTAATCGAAGCGTATTTAATTGTATACGATGAAGTATGTTTCTGAAATACGTATAAATAAATATTGTTGATGTAAAAAGTATTTCATTCCTACTCAATAAATATGAACTTCAACAAATGAAAGCTAGAACTTATAAAGAAATATGAGCTTTGTTGTAATTTGTTCAAAGCAGAATTTTATGAAGACCTTTTTGTAACATAGGAACTAGGACGGTGAAATTGATAATTAAAATGTTTCAAACCAGAAGATTTCGAAAAACTTCCGAAACTGTTTAAATATGTTTGGGTAGGTATGGACCATTATGGAAATTCTGTAGAGAAAATTCAAACATTTGCACGTATTTAATTTTCATTCCATTATTTCCATATTCCCTTTCGATTTTTAAACCAAGAACATACAACTTAGTTAAAAATGTTCACGTCTGATTAAATTTATTGAAGTTCCTTCGCTGTATAGGCATTAAAATCTCCTTCAAAAAAAAACTAAAAAACCAAAATGGAACCGGCTCGTTTCTTATTTTAACAAAAAATTTATTGGATTAACGTTTCCAGCAAAAACATTAATGTTCCGCCAGATGGGTCAGACTACCTCTCGAGACGTATGGAATTTTTCTCAGGAGGCCAAAATAATTAGGGATCAAATTTATTAAGAACGTTCAGGTATATTTTTTACGGCTTTGTCAACAGCAGTCAGATCGTTAAAAAATGCGTGATACCATAAAACCTGCTTTCTTTGATTTTATTAATACTGCGCGAAAAACAAGTCTATAGGTTTGCAAAATAGATGGCATACGGTGTTTTGACCTGTTTTAGGTATCTCGCAACGCAGGAGGGAAAAACAACTTAACCTTGCGGCTAACATTTATCAGTTCTTCTTTCTTAGATCGATTAAATGTGTCTTAATCTAAACCTTTAATAACCAAGGGATTTTTATGTTGTTTCGAATTATTCTCAAAAATCGCCGAAAGTTTCTTTTAATGTATGGAGAGATAATGGTTCCATTCATGATTAGCTTATCTGTGCATGAATGCCAGTGTGAAATAAATCTTCACTCTACGCAATGCGTGAGCATCTGAGAGTAGAATGAGTAGTAAGAGCAACCTTGATTTAAAGGAGGGGCCTCAAATGGGACTTTGACGATAAGTGGAACCACGCATCATTAGGTTTACTTATCGAATGACACTGCTGTCACCCATGTTGATTATTATGTTTATCAGTTTAGATTGACGTTTCATAAATCTTTATTTACGCATTGGTTTGGTTTGTAAATATGGCTTTGTTAATTTTACTTTACTCGGAATTGGTTATCTTTAAGTAAGAAGGAACCTATGTAGCTTATCTTTTTCATTTTTTGTGTGCGAATTAGAAGCGAGTTCAGTATTAGTATTACATCAAATTAACATTCTCACCATTTTGAATATCTTGTATCTTCATCTTTTCGTGGAAACTAAAACTAACATTAGCATGAGAAAACGACAACGTTTAATACCCCACGAAGTTTTTTATCAGTTTTTGCTACAAACCCAATTTTATTGCAATGTTTATAAATACACTTTTCTCTGCTCCTTAATATTCATCGGTAGACGGAAAACATACCCCAAAAGAAAATGCCCCGGAAAAAATACCCTAGGAAAAAACACCCTACATGAAAAATGCCTCCGGAATAAATAACCCACTAAAGAATCAAAACCGTGCACGAGGGCCGCAAACTTTGTTCTTAATTTTAAATTCGCTAATTTTATATTTCCTTTTTTTTTTCATGGGTATGTCGGCCAAATCTAATAATTTAAATTAAATTCGTTGTATTTTTTTGAAAAGAAAAGAAGCTCCCATAAAACGTCAAAAACACAAGATATTTTCATTAAGAGAATGTTTACAGCCACGAAATATCGGTTATTTTTATTTATTTAAATCGTGATTTAAATCACAAGATAAAGCACTCGCAGGTTCAAAAAATAAAGTTTTTTTTTGTAATTGATAGAACCGCCAATTTACAATCTACTCTAGTAAATACATAAGAGTATTAAGTAAATGTGTTGAGAAATTTTTTATGATTTTACATTATAGCTATTATTATACAATGTAACATTACAATACAGTTAGAAAATTTCAACAAATCTTATGTTATGACTAATGGCATTGGCGGTGGGGTGCTTGTGACCCGCCAAATTAGAAAAACGGTTATTCCAACTTTCAGTCTGATTATTGGTACGCATTCCATCTTCTAATGTCGTTTGATGAATATTCCAGGTTTCAGGTAGAACCATTCCAGGAATGTTGCGAAGACGTATAACGTCGTTATTCTTCACTCTTCTATTAAAAAATCCTTAAAGCAATAGAATCGTTAAGTGCTTACTTCAGACAGATTATTTATTATTAATGGTTTTGATTTTGGGAGAGCTTTTCTTTTCAAAAAATACAGAACGAATTTTAATTGAACTATTATACAAAATAGTAAATTATAAAACGAAGTACGAACGTTTGCATATTATATAAGAGAAATTACAACCATAATTGGAAAAAAAATAGAGAACCGATTTTTGTGAAGTTACCTTTAATTAGTATCTGACAGTATTGAATATGGTTTTGTCTAATGCCGTTGCTATGGTTTGAATAGGTTTTGCGCTAAAAACTTTTTTCTATTTTGGTTCTTTACTGACTACTTTATGAAACTCATTTGGATTTCATAAAGCAACTCCTAGAAGAATTCAAAATTTTATTTTGTTAGGTTGGTGACAACCATGTGACAACAAAACCTTCACGCGTTATAAACATAACCTTCAAATTGTAAGTTCTAAAAATTAAGATTATTTAGCGTATTTTCCGCTACTTTGCGTAGCTCGGGTGGGGTGCAAGATAATTCTTCTTCCATCTTATCTTCAAATCTTAGGTATTTTAAAAATTAACTCACTTTCAAATTGTTTGTCTAAATTTTAATTTGACAGTAGTTTGAATTGTTTGAAATGTGTTTTAAATGTTACCAATAGCCACATAACAAAAACAAAAAACCAAAAATTTTCCTAATCGATTATATTTTTAAATTAAAATATAAAATAAGGTAATTTTTAACTTTTTGGACCAAAATAGAAAAAATAGTATAAAATACAAGTTGCATAAGACATTTAAGCGCACTTGTCCATTAGAAAACTCGCCGCAAGCGGCTCGTTTTATAACTTGGACGCGTGCTCTAAAATCATGTCTTATGAAACTTGTTTTTTAATATACTATTTTCGGGCTAGTGTTTAAAAAGACCATTTTTGACACTACAAAGTTGCGAAAAACTGTCACTTTTGACATGCGCGTAAAAAAATTGTTTTAAGCCACATTGTAAATCACCACGTATAATTTCAGAGAAGTCTACCTGAAAATGCAGAAGACAGCAGCAAACCAGCAGAGATTTGCGAAAGAAATACACCATGTGGATGGGCCGTTTACACACGATTCACACGAGTCGTAGATTACTTCATGAAGAACAAGTAAGCACACTTTAATTAAATGTTGTTTTCTACCCTCCAATAATTAAAATGCTTCTAATTTCTACACTGTACAGTGTACATTTTTCTAAAGTTAGAAAATACAAAAAAGGTTTCTTGTCTGCAAATGAAAGTGGTTTTAAAATCTGCGATATTTTCATTTCAGATTGCATAGTGCAATAATACAAAATTGTTTTAAATATTCAAGGGAGTAAACAGAGCAATTTAAAACTATAGACCTATCTCAACAATAATATTGCATTATAAATTGTACATCTCCGTAAATAAAGCTCAGCGTCACTACTAAAATTTTTATTAAACTGTGCTTAACATCGTATGTTTCAATTATGCAAAGACGTCATCGAGTTCAAAATAGAAATGTTTCTCCTTTTACGAGAACTTTTGTATTACACGAGCAACATTGAACATCATATGCTGACGATTTAGTAGGTACGTCAATTTATAGATCCTTTTGAGAACGGCATCGCACAACGTATTTTTGCTTGTGCTTTGGAAGTATTTCTTCTAGCACACTGTATGGTAACAGTTACATAAACAAATTTTATTTTGTTTGTTATTCAAATGAAACTATAATACATTTTCAATAACTAATAAAAGTTGAGATGTTTGTGTGTTGTGTATGTTTAATATTAATAGTACTTTCATGTTTAACAACAAGAAAAAGTGATTTCAAATTAATTAATGAACTACTGTTTCATTTTCAAATCAAACTGTGTCCACGAAACTGCGAAACAGGAAAAGCTCGATATTATATTTTGGAAACGATTATACTACAAGTTAAATAAATTTAACGTAAATCTTGTTTTTTCCTAGCTATATAATATAATTATAGCATTGTTACATTAGTTTGTTTTTGTAGGCATTATTATTTAGAGGCCTGTTTTACCGATCATCAACAGAATCGCGCTAACATCGCGTTCTTTCATCTAAAATGTAGACAACCCACGTATCGCATGTTGTGCAAGAGTTGCATAAAACATTCAAAAAACTCTGAATCCTTTCTTAAAATTAACATAGACTATTCCTTAGTATGTTCGTATTGATTTCATGGACACCCGGTATAATTTTACAAACGATACAAAAATTAAGTTTTAGGTACTGGTTTTGATATACCTACCGCTACCGTATGTGCAAAAAAAATTAATAGTCTCTTAAAGCAGTACCTATAATTTTGTGATCTTCACTTACATGAAAAGTAGACCGTAACATAAAGAAATGGTATCAGGTTTGAATTAAAAGTGCTCTCTTTGCTTCCATTAGCGAACAGTTTTTAGAAATTTCTAAATGAATCAGTGTAAGGAGTGTGAATGAACGAGTTTGAAATTTAATATGGAAATGTATGTAAATTCTTGCTTATCATGCTCCGATTCACATGTCATTTTCAATTAAATTCTCTGTAATTTAATAAAACCTGTATCAGAAAAGTAAGTTGTTTATCAATTTTACCAAACCCATACACAACATATTAGTTGAAATATTAAACCTTTGCATGGTAATATCTTTTAATATATCTAATTGCTAATAATTGATCATGGGAACCGGACGGCTATATTCAACTTTTTATTTAAAAAAAACAAAATCGATTAACTTGCAACTTTTTCTACTGATTACGAAGATGAAACCGAAAAAAAAATAGCGCACTTTTTTAAACGAAACAAAACACTCTGTATATTTTTCCACTGTGCATTTTATTCTCATTAAAAAATTACAAAATCAAAATGTCATTCAATTAATGTTTATAATAATATTTTAAGAATTTACCGAATAATGTTTTTGGTCACTGGCCAAATACCGAATAGTCGGCCGGTCTTCTACGGCTTAATATCAACCAAGTACCGAATATTTGGTGTCTCCCTTAGTGCATCATTATTTAGACAGTAGCGAATTCTTTCTAACTGCCGTACCTAACTCGTCTTAGTTATATGGCGTTATTTATTAATTTGATGATATTTTAAAATTACACTTTTTTATGGAGAATACAATGCTCAATCCAAAAATATACAGGACATTTTATTTACAAAAACGTTGTTTTAACAAATAAATTAAAAATGCAATTCGCAATCGTTTTTTCGTTTTCACCATCATAATCAGAAGAAAAAGTTTTTTTGCCAATTTAACGAACTTTGTATCTTCAAAAATAAAAAACGTGACAACAGTGGCCTAGTTTTTATGATCACTATATACTTTCCCCATTTTTTTACAAGGGCTCCTGCAATAAACTACTTCAAATTTTCTCAACCATTCTATCTTGTGAGCATTTTCAGTTTAATTACTACTTCTTCTACCTATCTATTCATTTTAGAGGGAATGAGTTTTATATATACAGCGTGTTTCACAGAGGAGCATTTTAAGCAGGTTTTAATTGTGATCAAAGACGGTTATCTAAAGGATTTTGACATTACCTACATATATTCATGAAATAAAAGCAAATTATGTGGTTTATAGTAGTCTTGAGAAAGTGCTCACGAATGCAAGCAACTCGAGTTCATAAAATTATTTTTTTGTAACTATTTCTCAACTTTTATTTATGTTCTTAGGACAATTTTATTAAATACGAAGTAATCGAGCTATTTTTATATTACTCGAACGTGTTAAAAAACTTCTTTATTACGTAGTTAGTTGTAAATAACACCAGCAGTACATAATAAAGACATAGAATTTGTTTTATTTCATTTTCTATCACTTTGTATTTAATAAAAATGTCGTAAGAACGAAAATAAGAAAATAATTGAAAAGGGGAATTTTATGGGAATTGAACCCGGTGCTCGAATGCTCCATATCACTGCCACCAAAGCACGTAATTTTATCTTATTTTATGAATATTAAAACAAGCCTGTAATGTGATGAAGTTCTGCAGACAACCTACTTTGATCTTAACCAAATCATAGCCTGAGTAAAATACTATGACCCGTACTTCGTGAAACACCTTTATGTGTTTATTATCATAAATGCAAATATTTTTTCTTGAATAAAATATTCTAAAATAATTTCCTTCGTTTAGGTGCGAGTGTCCTGAAGGCAAAAAGTGTGTTCGGACTGATGATGATATATCGGTAGCAGCATATGTATACAGGTGTAGAGAAGCTCTGGAGGACACGGATAATTCCTGAAATTCGTAAACTTCGTGAAAAGGAAAAAGCCATTCCCTACTTCTAAGAACCAAAACCTTGAAACTTAGGAAATAGTACACCAATGGCTGTACAAAACAATAGGTTAAAGATGGATGATATTCGAGCGGTTAGATTAAATCATTGAATATTTAAGACGCACATTTTTTACAACAAACTAAAAGCAAATATTTTCAAATATATTTTTAAAATTTGCTATTAATATTTGAACAATTTATGGTTTTCTATTTCAATAGTTTTATCCTTATTTTAGTATTTACCATTATGAACTACGCCTTGTGTATCCAAAATTAAAAGTGATAAGAATTTTTAAACTTTGTTATTGGAACTAACTCATTATTCATTGAATTTTGTTCCATAACTGCAATAATTGCCTATAGATACACAATTAATTTTGAAAAGAAAATTATGAAACTGTTTTAACGGCATTAAAATTATTTTACATGTCTGGACATGTAAATTTCTACAAAAAACAATGTTTTTTATCTAACTTGTTCTAATTTTGTCAAATGTATTTACCATACATTATTCAGCCAAAACTAACAAAGCGACTGATGATTATAATTTTTAATAATGTGATGACTGAATAATATGGCATTTTACTTAAATAGTTTTGGTGATTACAGCAAAATTAGAATACGGCTTCGAATAGCATCCAATGATTTTAGGAAATTCATAGCAACGAACATTTATTAGCACTGTTAGAAAACAGTAGTAACTAAATGCAAATAGTACTAACTTGTAAAGTTTTATCTAAATTAAATTATTAATTATGATAACAAGTACCTACACAAAATTAATATTAGAAAGACATTGTATCCAGTATTTAATATATGAGTACTTAGCATTCATTAAAATAAGCACTATTTATATCTAGTTGATTTTATATTTTCCTTAAATTAATATCACAAACAATTACAGCTCGTATTAATCATTATATGGAAAAATATGTCATAACAGAGGTCGATTGAATATTTTTAGCTGCTATAGAATTTTAATTCATTTAAACATGATTAGATATGCTCTCATTTTACACTACATTCAAGTGAAAAATCAATTTTTGTATAAATTGTTTTTGGCCAGCATACAACACATGACAGGAATGAGTTGGAACCTACAGTTCTTGTTGTGAGTTTACAAGTAGGTAAGATGACTGTTTAACGTCAGGTATTTGAAACATTTTTGAAGTTTGAGATTTTTACGTTTACTTTACTCCTAAATTGTGGCTATGTTATTATTTAATATTAATCTCTAAAAGTAACCACATATATTTGTGTTGGAAATTATGTATTGTATTTGATCTTTTGCTGTTCTAGAAAACGCAAATTGTAAATAAAAATTGAAAATGAGCACAATTTTATACGTTCTGAATGTTTAATCGGCCTCTGATATCAATTTACCAACATTTTAACTGTCCTCGCACTAGTAGATAATTTAATTTATTTTTTCAATTTAGTATAGTGGTACTAATCAGTATTTTAGTTGTTGAAGTTATTACATGTGTATATTAATGACTATAAGTAATTTCATTATGTACAGTTTTAATACTAGACTGTCACGAACTTTGAATTTTGTACATATAAAAATTAAATTAATTCAATAGTTAAAATTTGTATTTATTACTGATACCCTTACAGATAAACTGTGTTAACTAGATCAACCATACAATTTGATCGCTAGTGAATAATCGCTCCTAGATATATTGCCAACAACAGTCTCATGATTCTATTGCAAAATATGACATATCTGGTAATAAATAAAAATTATTTATCCAAACACATTTTATGAGGTCCTTTCATTGATAACTTCAATAAAGATTTTAATTCACATCTTATACGTAAAAAGTTGAGAAAAATATTTCCCGTTCTCAATGATAATTATATTGTTCTGTTGTCGACTATCATATTTATTAATGAATTATGAAAAACATTTGAAAAAATAAGTTGTAAATAATTTCAGATAGAGTAGTAATGTGACCTTATTTGTTAATCTTTTGTTTTCTTATTATGACAGTCCTAGCTAGCATCCCTTTTTTATATTATTAGCAAGATATATTTAATGCCTGGTTCTAAAGTTTGTCTTCGTGTAATATAGGTATATAGAAATTTGAAGAATTCAAGGACTACATTAAAACCTTCTTTTGTAAATATTATTAGCCTGCTTTTGCTTTTAATGAAAAACCCCAAAACACATTTTAAAATATTTAATTGCTGAACTTCGATATAACTTTCAACTTAGGTAAAGCTAAAATTGCATATGTCACTCTGACTGGTGTTACTTTACTTATTATTCATTGAATTTAGATTAGTTTCATACAAGAAGAGTTTAATTATATGAGATAAAAAAACTATTAATGTTATTAAAGTGTAATTTACATACATATGTACTACATTCAGTATTCTTGCAGTTACATCTTTATTTAGAAAGCGAGTCAAAAAATATAATAATATCAATAATATTTATCAATTCGTCCGAGTTTATTTGAGAATTCCACAAGTTACAGTAAACCACAGATTTTTATATAGGCTTATTAGATACACAACTGCTGTACACAAATGAAACCAGACGCCATTTTGTACAAAGTCAAAGTCGTTTTGTGACATTTTACAAATTCGAACACTGTATGGTTAAGTATCTGATTATTACACAATGATAGCATATTTTGTGTTAAAGATGTAGTAGGTACTACTGTCGATGTTTGTAATTTCTCTTTACGTTACGTGTTAACACACATATCTCTTGTCAAACAAAGAACGTTTAAACAAGTGGATAGAAGCTGTAAACAGAAAAGATTTTAAACACAATATACTGTTATTTGCAGCAATCATTTCACACCCAACAAATATTTACGACAACCTGGAACCCGTGTTCCACACATAGATTTCTATATAGGTTTACTAGATACACCTGCTACAGAAAAATGAAGCCAGACGCCTTTTTGTAGAAGGTCAAAGTCAGTTTTATGACATTTTACGTACTCAAACACTGTTTTGCATTTGAACTTTAAAATAAACAATTGACCATATTGATGTTAATCTAAACCCACCTATTTCTTTGTGTATAAAGTTGTGGAATAAACAATAATGTATTTCTATGGTAAAGTGAAAATTATACTCATATTAATTTGTAGTAACTGTGGTTTCACCAGTAATTTTGTACTGTAAGCTTAAAAAACTAGAACTTTTAATAACTATTTATTGGACAATTGCCTTGTTTGAAAATGTAGTCTTTTGGATATAGACAACAAAACTAAAAAAGTCAGATTGCAAATATAATATTGATTAACAAATGAAGAAAAATAAAAATGGTCAAATCCACAACAAAATGGAGCAGACTTTGTCAATGTTCAATTTTTTATAAGTACATTTTGCTATTTGGTTGCTGTGGTAACTAGGATATTTTTGAGCAATTTATTCAAAAATTTTGTTACATAAAAAATATTCTGCAAGAAAGAAAAACAATTATCGAATCCAAACACGTGAAAAAGAAATATGAGGCGTCATTTAAAAACTTATTAAAAAATAACTAATATACCTAAATTTTAATTTAACGCCGGAACATCATACTAATATTTGTGTAAATTTGTAAACACTTAAAACAGTTAAATAGTAAAATGCGAAAATGTCAATATTTTAAAATTTATTTTTATTGTAAATTGTAAACTTACAGACATTATGAGATACTTATTACCTGTCCAGTATAGTTTTATTTATTTTTCTTCCTTCCTTTTGCACATTTCACGATTTACAAAAAAGAAAAATTAATAAAATATTGGTAAAATTCTTAATTATTATAATTTTCATGAAAAAACGGGGAAAGACATGTGAACATTGTGCAGCATGTCTGATTCAGAGAAATAAACGTGTCTTTTCTCTAAAAAAATATATTCCAGGCGTTTTCCCATCACTAGTATTACAATAAAAAAAGATTTATTTATAATAATAATTTACCTAGTATGCACCGAAAATTGAGTGTCACATCTGAGCTTGTTTCATACAAAAGTAGGTATACAATTTCTGGCTTGTCAAAAACTTGTGATCTATAATGCAAATTGTGCATAATGTTCAAGCAAAATCTGCAACATTTTGGAGCATGTAAAGGAATGCACAGGTAACACAATACAGCAGGAAAACCAAACAAAAACACATTTTAACAATTTGTTAGAAGTAAAATAAAAAATACATAGTATACAATGTTTAAAAACATAAACACATTTTGCTCCAAATTTTGTGCAAAAAATTCTACCATTTCAAATTTTGATAGAAGTGAAGACTAAACAATAAAATTATTATCTATTAACGATGAAAAAGTATTGGGATTCTAGAAATCTGCTCAACAGAAAGTATATTTTTATTTGTAATAAATTATTTTATAAAATGAAATTAGCAAGTGCAATGGTTCACAAAATGTTTCTAATAATAGCATCTTATCTTCATTAGATGTACTGAAAGTACAATTAAAAAGAATTTTGATAACAGTTACATAACAATTATTTTAAGTAATATTCTACTTGAGCTAAAGGTAAATCGCAATTGTATACAGTCTGAAGCCTGTTATTTAATGATTCTGTATATTTTTTTTATCAATTTATTAATAAAATATAAGCAAATGTGAGTAGAGACTTGTATAACTTTATTAAAATAATATAATTTTATATGTAATGTAAAAAGCATAGAGAACCTTGCAATTATGAAGCAATACTAACGATAACAACCACAAAGAAAGAGTACCGTGTGGTTTTGAGGTTTAAAGTAACCACAATTTGCCATTGATCAACAAACAATGTATTATGTAAGTTATGTATTTAGTGAAGATGAAGATTATTTATTCTAAAATATTTAAAAAGTATGAAAAACTATTTATTTATTAAAATCGTATTTGGAGCTTATTGGATATTCTCCAGGATTTAGGACATGATAAAACTTTTTAAAATTAGTAAAACAGAAAAATGAATAAAAGTCGCTGTAAACCCATTGTTTTTGTTTATAATAAATTATATATTTCTGAAAAACAATATATGGTTTTTTTAAAATGACCTCGCCCGTAAGTATGGTTTCTATTTAAAACACATAAGTTTGTGTTATAACTTAAAAACAAATAAATGTTTTTATTTTCTTATGTCAAATGTTTTTAACATTTTCTTATATCAACAACGACAAGAAAAGCTTATCACAATCACACCGGTGTGCTTTGAAATTCATTTGTTATTTCTTAACAATCAAAAACAATTGAAAGAACAAAATGCTAGTGATGATTTTCAGTAAATTGTGTATGTTAGAAAACTTGCATTTATTTGTTTTTATAAAAAATAACATAACCTGCTGCCTACGCTCAAAACAAAGTTTGCTGAAATTTTCGCCTAATGTATCTAAAGGTAAAAGTAAATAAAAGTAGTATCTTGTTTTACTTCCATCAGTTCACTAGAATTTTTTCAAAATAAAGAAATGACGTGGTCTTTCCATGGCACTCTTACGAAATTTTTATTTTCTGCAGTAAAATGCTCAAAACTTATACAAAATGCAAAGTGTGACACATCGTTGAAAGCAGAATAAAAACTCTATTCAAATAAGAAAAAATTTAAATTGCCATCCATAAGAAAAAAAAAAGCTGACAGTCGAAAATGAGCAATGCTAACAGTTATACCAAATCTGATCAAAAATTTAGATTCAGCATAAAAAAGTGTCCCAATAATGCGTTAACTAGAAATATGTAACATAAATGATAAATGAGTTATAGCCGAAAACAAAAAATCCAAAATTTCACTTTTTTTCCAGTTCTTTCAGAAACTAAGCAAGATAGGTCTAATATCTTTTTAGATTATTAGCGGGCATAAAATTCCACAACTTTTCGTTATTTAACCATCGTCGTATCTATTCAATTAAGCGATATATTAGACATATTTTGTTGATTTTTCAGTTTCATAGCAAATAAATGGTTTTTCAATAAAAAAATATTTTTAAAAAGCGTATTATTGTTGAGTTTGACCTCATAGGGGCTATGAAACGCAACAAACGTATAATAAAAGTAGGTTTGCGATCCGACACGAAATGGAAAGTGAATCGCAACAAGAAACCATCTATTTTTACCTTTACAAAGAGTTAAAAATTTAATTTAATATTTGTAGTAGTGTAGATAAGGTAGGAAAAAATTCACTAGCAAAGGAGTTATGCGAGCGAGATGTTCGAAAAGTGTTGCTATTCACCCTGTTTTACGGTAGTTAAGAGACATGAAATGAATTTCAAAGCATTCTACTGCAGTTGTGGTAGGCTGTTAACATTCAGGACCTGCTAATATGAAGAAGTTTTTCGAGTTTTTCTGGAAAATTTTGTTGTCAGGGTATACACATTTTATACCATGTAAAAGAGAAAAAAATTCTTTATCAAATGAATGTATAAAATAATTAGTGGTATTAAAAAAAAAAACGATCGCGTAATAGCGCTTACAGCATTAATCAAAAAAATTTTTTAAATATGCAGAAAGGTAGATAAAAATGTAATAAAAAGTATTTTTCTGTAAAACCAATGTTTATGTAATAGAACCATTATACTTTTTTGTATGACTTTCTTTTGTGTTGGTCTTCAGGACAATCATGTAGGAGGCTCCAGCAATAGTCTGCCATCATGTGTCTATCCATAGCCGTCTATATTTAATTGTATGAAAATCATGTAGATGATGAATATTTTTATGGTCTTGTGGTTCCATCGAACCTGATTATCTATTTGTGTATGGTAGTAACTAATATCTTTAGTTTGCTGTTGTCGCCTGCTTATAAAAAAGACTTTTTAAGTTCAAATTCTCATAAAACTCTTTTGATTCGGTTAGTTGAAAAGAGAGTTACAGTGGATGAACATTTAACATTTTGGACGAAAGCTGGAGATATTTGCGATCATGAAAATTCATTAATGCTTAACCATTTGCTCTCTACATTCGCAAACATTTTATTGAATAATTTTACTAAGCAGAACAAAAGCCAAGTTTATGCTGCAGCAGACTGCGAAAATGTAAAACAAAGAAAAGTGAGCACATACAAAAAAAAATGAATTGATAAATGGGTAGGTACTTATTTTACTCTGATTTAAGTGTGCTTTTAGGATTTAAGATGTTATTGAAGTTATGTAAACTACCCGATAATAATGTAAAATAAAAGAATTGCATTGTATTACTTTTTACTTCTCTTTCCTTCACATAATCTTAAATGGGTAATTGGCCTCCACTTGACAGTAAATTGCAGTGTTGCCAAGTCAGTGCTACGGCTTTTAAATACAGACGGCTATGGTCTATCCCATCTGCCTTGATACCTTTCCTCCATAGTCTTTATGTCCTGGTGAAACCGCTCCCCTTGTTCCTCACTAAAATCACGTAGGTTTTTCGGAAATCTGTCTAAGTGGCTATGGAGAAAGTGTACTTTAATGCTCATATTAGCACCTAATTTCTAGAAAATTAACGAACATATTTTGCACTAGTTCTTCATAATTCTCTGCTTTATGGTTACCCAAGAAGTTCTTAACAACTGAGACAAAACAGCACCAGGCAGAAGCTTCAACATCGGTCATAAATTTTATGAAATGCGAATAGTTTTCCATACTTAGTTTAGGGAACGATGTACAAATGTATTTAAAGCATTCCCCGTTTTTATCTAAGGCTTTAACAAATTGTTTCATGAGTCCTAGCTATCTTTATATGGAGTGGTGGGAGAATGATATTATCTCTGTCAAGCAATGACTCGTTCACGATGTTCGCTGTACCTATAGTCAAATTTTCTCTTAGTGGCCATGTCTTCTTCATCCAATGATCCTGCTTTGCTCTACTATCCCATAGACAGATGAAGCAAGGGTACTTCGTGTATTCACTTTGCTGTCCAAGTAAGAAATTCACCATCTTTAAATCAACGCAAACAGACCACTGGTGGTGTTGATAGCGGATCTTCTGCAAAACCATTTTTTTCATATTCTTCTTTAAGTTTCGTTGAGTGGCCAATTGGAATGGATGCACAGCGATTTCCGTTGTGCAGTAGAACACATTTCAAGCTTCTTTTAGAACTGTTAATCAAAAGCCGCCATTCTTTTGGTTGATATTTAGGCAAACCCATTTCTAAAAGAAGTCCTGGAATGTCATTGCAATAAACAAGTTCTTCATTTTCGCTGAAGTATGGGAGAATTGCCTGCTCTCTTGTTCTGTAAGTTGTTATTGTAACTTCTGGCTTTAGACAGTTTTTTTCTTTTAATCTGGATGCTAGAAGTTCAGACGCTTGTTTTGACAGATTTAGATCCCGTACCAAATCATTCAGCTCGTTTTGAGAAAACTGTTGTGGTGTTGATAAGCTCCTACCATATTCACTTTCACTAGAAGACTGTGTGGTGGGCTGTGAGTCCGGCAGTACTTCTACATCTGACAACGGAAGCTCGAACTGTGAGGCAAAAACTGGAATAGGAATTGTTTCGCTGTGTGGTAAAAATCGCCTGGCTGACTCCAAATTAGGATATTTCCACGTACGTTCCTTGTAGCGGTTAAAGCCTTTCACAATCACAACACAAAAATAACAATCGTCGTGATGGTTTTTGGTTCTGTCCACACCATAGGGACACCAAAGTTTACGCTACTTCTCTCTCCTTTTGTCCATTGCCGTAGAGACTCTACACAGGTTTTACAAACGTTATGGGGAACCCAAGGTTTGTCTTGCTTCCCAATTGGGAAACCAAAATAAGCAAGATATGCTTGTTTTACAAAATTAGTAATATTTTGCCTTTGCTTCTCCACAGTATAATCACCACAAACGTAGCAGAATACGTCTGGATGGTTAAGGCAAGCTCTTTGTGACGAACTCATATCTATGCGAACGCTTAAAATATTGTATTAATATGATGCTTGCAGAAATTAAGTAATATAAAAACATGTGGTAACGTACATGCAAACTGTTGTGACATGTCGCAACTTGTTACAACGCGTCATAACAAGCGTCTGTTTAGCGTAATATAAAAATTACAACGGTCGAATACTAGGCAGACATCAAGAAAGTGCAGTGTTACTTACTGAGGTAAATTCTAAATTTGAAGGTTATACATTATCTAAAAAACTAAAGCCAATTCAGTAAAAACAAAAATTGTTTATAAATTCAAAGTACCCTAAAATCACACAAACATCTTCGGTATAACGAAAAAATATTTTCTTTTGTTGGGCTGTGTTATGATTGAAATAATCAATACATTAAAACAGATCGGTGGAATGAAAATCGAAAATTTGACTTGTAAAATCCTTTAATCAATGAAATAATACGAGTATGGTAACAATTAAAAATAATAGTTCTTTCTCTAATACCATAAAATTGAGTACTTACAAATCTTATTTCTAGTTACAATAATAAAAAAGTACAAAGCGTATATATTAACAAGTTGAGATTAAAATAGGCACAACACCTTTATTTCATGAAAAGGCCAAATATATACTGACCATTTCATTAATTACTTTAGCCCACCGAACAACTACTGTTAAAATTAATATAATCTATCAAATTCAAGGAGAAAGTGTCTTAACAAATTCATTCAGTGAATGTGTAGTAAATAACAATTTTTACATGTGTTATTACCTCAGATACCAAACAGCTACACCTCACATATTCCTATGCTAGGAATTGTCTACACGTTCACTTTAAGACACCTTTCCAGCAAATCATGTATCTAATGCATTAAAATTTTAGGAATGCACCAGCGTTTAAAGTTCATTTAAGTGAATTACATAATTGATATCTTTAAAGAGAAAACTTTAAATATAATACAAATATTTAGTCTTATTAACAAAACATTTGAATAGAATTTAAAAAGCAATAACCACTAACTGTCATGTTTTGGCCTTAGTAATTTCTCAGGGTGGCAACATGCAAGCTGTGAAAAATCCCGAACCACATCATTGAACATTTCATCATTTGTAACTCCGACATCAGAATCCTTCATCTCTTCATTTAGTCTGCCCAATCTTAATCTGTGGGAAAAAGTTATTTACTTCATGCGGAGCACTGCTTATCTCAACAATTATTTCATTTTCCATTAGAAACTTGAAAACAAATTTAAGTAAAACTAAATAGACATAACACAATATACAGTGTAATACTTACAATGTAACGATATCAGCATGCTCCATTTGCTCAGCAATTGAAAGTGGAAGTTTACCCTCATCATCTTCCAAATGTTGATTGGCACGATACTTCAGAAGTAAACAAATCTGAGCTGTATGGCCTTCCTGGGTAGCAAGATGTATAGGGGTTTTTCCATTTTGATCTTGAGCATTAATTTTTGCTCCATTTAACAAAAGATACGCACATGCCATTACAGAACCCTACATACAATTGAAAAAGTAGTAAGAGAGAAAGAATTTGTTAATTTTTACAAAAATTTAAAATTTTTTGTTTTTAAGGTATAATCAAAAAGTGAAATTTGTAAAATTTCTAAGGCTTGTTATGGCTCATTTATTTCTACAGATATTAAAAAAAGGCTATTCAGGTTTTTTATAGATATTTTTTGCAGATTACAGTGGTGTTCTGAGAATTTTTAAATTTGCAATAGTTTTTGAGTTACAACACAAACATGTATTTTTTCAAATGGAAAGCATAGTTGACTTTGACATCATTTAAAAGGTGTTTTAAATATTTAAATATTTGCATGATTGTGTTTTGTTTCATTTTTGAGATATAACATAAATATGCATTTTTTAGACACAAGCCATATTTATTTTAAGACAATTAAAATGGCAATTGCAAGCTTATTTTTTCTCTTTTAGACAATTTATGTTTTGATATACCGTCTTCACTCTTCATGTCTCTTATAGTTGCCAAGATCCCCATGCTGTTCAATTATTCTGGGCACATTGTATGCAGTCTAAACATAAATAGTGAGCCATAAAACATAAAACTCACAGAAAACAAATGCCAGGGTTTACATCACATAGATTTAAATTTAAATACCAAATAACGATCTATATAACAAATTTGAAAACAAAAAAAAAGTAAAGTCGGTGGCACTACACTCCAATGAGGAGTTTGGCCTGCAATGCGGTGGGTCAGGGCTACCTGTTCATCGCTTCCGATACCCAGCCGTCTCGCACTCTTATATGAAGTACAGGGTGGTGTGGTAAGCACCAGGCCTTAGACGGCTGCCTTATTTCCCTCATCCCTCGAGGGGTTTGGTTCCCAATTTTTAAAAAGCGACTGGGTAGTCCGCCCTCCAGGCATCCAGTCTCAGATTTGAACCCAAGACCTTCTGCGTAGCAGTCAAGTGCCCTAAGCACTCGACCACTCTGGCGCCAATTTGAAAACAAAGAGTAATTTAATCAAAAAAAAAGTTAAACAAGTTGATTTTAATAATACAATTTTAATGTATGTTATGTAAATCTACGCCTGAGATTTGTTTTTTGTAAATTTTATGTTTCATGGCTCACAATTTATTTTTAGACTACATCAATTTTGAACAATATATCTAATATCTGTTATTTTGAAAAATAGGTATTGAACTATATGTTATTGAAAAATGCCCTTTAACCGATGTCAAAGTCGACTGCTTTTTAAAAAAATGTATGTTTGTGTGGTAAGTCAAAAACCATTGCAAATGTAAAACATCTGAGTAAGCACAATTTGCACAAAAAACCTATTAAGAGGTTGAATAGCATTTTTTAATATCTGTAGAAATAAATGAGCTATAACACCCCCTAGCCAAGTTTGTAAATAGAACACCCAGTATTCAGCTAAGATATTTGTAAAAAGGTTCAAATTACCTTTCTAACAATATATAGGATGAATCATAAAAAAAACACAAATCGATGATTTGAAATAAAGGAAATCAATTCATCATTGTCATATAAATCAATCAAGTCAACATTGCAGATTTAAAAGTACATAAATCTATGATAAAAGATTAAATGTACAAAGCAAGCGGCTAGTTGCACTTAAGCAACCACTTCCGATAACCTACATATGTCCAACAACATTGTACATACTTACAGCCATGTAAAGTGTGCTTGTTTAAAATCGCATCATGCAACTATAGAACATAATTCATCATTTTACATTTATCAACAATACTAAATTCCATCCGGGTTCAAAGTTATACATCACCACATTAAAAAAAACTTACACTAAGGACTGCTTGGTGTAGAGCACTTTGACCTTTATCATCGACATTTGTCCAAGATTTATCTGCCCCTAGGGCAAGAGCTTCGCACATAACTGGTAAATTGTGAGCACCTGCAGCTTTATACAGCAAAAGATTCGGGTCAAGTTTAGAAATGTCCTCTTCAGCTAACCAAATTCAAATTAAAATTTTTCTTAAAATACAAAATAATTCCCATAACATACCCACCATTTCTTCTTCCTCTTCACCACCGGTGGAATCTTGATCACTACTTAAACTAAAAGAACCATCTAAGGCTTGTTTGTCTAAGTCGCCACCAAATAATAAAACATTCGATTCCTGTTTCGTTAATGGGATTTTGCTCTTATCAGATTGTTCACTACTAGCCTCAGCCTCGAAACTCTTAATGGGTCCTTCTGTTGCAACTGTTTGTCTCCGAGATTCACGTTTCTTACTTCGCTTTTTACTATTGTCACAACTCCTTGGTCGACGTCGCAGCTTACGAACACTCCATTTTCTAACTTTTGCCAAACTCAGTCTAGATGACTTTTGAAGGGAACTCGATAATTCTGGCAATTTTTTAATAAAACACCTGTCCACATATTTGGCTTTAATCCAGGATTCTCGTACTGCGCTGTTGTGAAATAATAAACAAAATAGTAAGATACC
This sequence comes from Ctenicera cuprea, assembly GCA_958336395.1. NCBI lineage: Eukaryota > Metazoa > Arthropoda > Insecta > Coleoptera > Elateridae > Ctenicera > Ctenicera cuprea. Next base: position 23,651,614 of record OY284491.1, read on the forward strand.
AAAGCAAAAATTACAAAACCAAACCTACCCAAGGCAATTTGGTGTTGCACGAACAAATTCGAGTGGAATATTTGCTTCGTAAATTTGATTGAAGATATTATTGCCTAATTCTGCCATAACTTTTATACTTTCAGGCTCCCAATCATCTAAAGTAAGTGATCTTACTTTACTGTAATGTACACCTAAACTTCTATGCACTCCAGAACATTCTACAAGAAATTTTATGAATTAATTCAGATAAGCTAGTTTTTAACAATTAAAAAAAATAATAAAAAACATTAGTGTTAAAAATTATAGTAAACTAAGGCTAATATGTCCACCACGAAAACTTGGTAAAACTGTTGATTGAAACAGCTCCACAATGTTTTCACAATGTAAAAATACAATATTAATAATAAACACCTTTATTCCAACAGTAATAACCATTTACAGGAATATAGGTCAAGACACATATCATAAATACAGATACATAAGTATAACACACATAAATCATGGATACAAATACATAAATATAACACACACAAGTTTACATAAATACACTCCCCATACAGATTTACAGATTACAAAATAGCCGACCTACAAATAAGAGATGTGTTAGCCCAATTCCAAAGATTTACACAAACTGACAATTTGTTTCAGGGAGAGATAAAAAATGTCAATATTATAATTGGTGATTAGCAAATTGGCTTCCTTAAGTAGGATGTCAATCGGTGCACATGACTGATTTATCTTGAAGCAGGCCTTCTTTTTCCTATCACTAATCTTCGGCACTACCAAATTTATTTGACTCAAAATGAATGGACAGTTAATTCGGTTTGTTAAAATTTTGTAGCAGAAAAGAAGTGAATTTATTTGTCTCCGTGCACTCAATCGAGTCATTTTAAATACAAGCAATTGCTCCGTGTTTTCAATTACTTTATATATTTTCACATCGTCAGCATAGAGTAAAACCGAACAATCCTTCAAATTATTCGGCAAGTCATTAACAAGTAATAAAAACAACAATGGACCGAGAACGGATCCCTGGGGAACCCCTGACGTGGGTATCATCATATCAGAATCAGATTGGTGATAACGTACGAAGATCCTTCTGTTCGTTAAGTAAGATCTTAGAAAGCTTAATGCTGAACTTGTGAGGCCATGTCCCTTTAATTTATGTAGTAAGATTTCAAAATCTACTTTGTCAAATGCTTTACTCGCGTCTAGGTAGATCACGTCAACCTGTCTTCGTTTATCTATATTTTTTGAAATAAATTCTGAGAAAGTTACTAAGTTTGATACGTTTTTACTATATATTCTATTGAAAATTATGTTTTCGAATATTTTACTAAATGCACTTATCATTGATACCCGACGATAATTTTCCACTGCTGCAGCGTTCCCTCCTTTGTGAATTGGGGCAATACGTGCCAATTTCCAAGTATTGGGAAAAGTGCTTGTACTAATGCTTAAATTAAATATGGTCATTAATGGTTCTATTAAAATATCAATACACCCTTTTATTACATATGAAGGAATTTCATCACTCCCTACAGCGCTTCTAGGATTGAGCTTCTCAACTGCTCTTTTTACCTCATCTTTAGTTATCCCTTCGAAACATAGGTTATCTAAATCACAACAAACAGCAGAATTATCTTTTACAGTTTTTAAGTTAGCAGAAGGGTCTTCGTACACACTATTAAAGTATTTGATAAATGAGTAGTCCAGTTTCAAAAGTGGCTATAGGCCAGACAAACTGAACGGAGATAATCGCAAAAAACTGTCAGCTGTACGATTTTCATTATATTAATAAAAATTTTTGGTAGTTATATTGGTTTTGCTATAGATAATCGTTATCTGAAGTTTTAGAAAAATGTATCTATCCAAAGCGTAGTAATTTAAATTTTTTATTTAGATATAGATAGTTCTGATTCCAAAGTCTCTATATAGGTAGTTTTGAAACCGCAGTGGTAATATATAGCTAGTTTTGAAAACAAAAATTAATTTTTGACTATTTTATTTACTATTACTTTTGTAATGGTTTTTTGGCAAAAGAAAATTAAAAAATAGTATGAGAAAAATATAAACAATAATATTCATTGGGCCAAATAATTAACCGAATATTAGGCTATTTTTTGGGGTTTGCCGAATATTTGGTATTAGAGCGTTATCGCCTGGCCAAATATTTGTTATTTGGCCAATGCCCCGATTTACTATTAGGTAAACCCCCTAGTTAGTACTGCTAACAAAACTAATCTTAATTTTTTTTCCACGCTTCTTTTCCATGTTTCCACCCTCCTTGCTTTTTTGCGACCAGCCCCGGGAACTTCAACTAGACTTCCGTCGAGCACTCTTACATCGTTTTCTGGATCCATTTATAATAATAAAACAATTAATTTTAACGCGAACACTGCTCTACGCAATATTAAAGTAGCTACTGCGCTATTATTTCATCACATTATTTTGTTGCTGTTTAATTTAGTCCGTTTTGCAGCAGTAGGCAAAGTCTGACCTATATTAACTATGGTGTATAGGCAGTTTTGTTACCGTAAAATTGAGATCACATATAGACAGTTTTGTTAACGCAAGCACCTTGTATATAGCTAGTTTTGTTGCATTACCTAAATTTCAGATCAATTTTTAAATTGTATATAGACAGTTTTGATACATGACGATCAGTTTTGCCGATAGAGGGCGAAAAGGCGAAAATTTTAATGTGTCTAACTCATTTTTTTAAAATTGTGGACTTGGCCACTTTTGAAACTGGACCACTCAAATGCGTTTGCTATATTAGAATCACCCACATATTCAGTACTGCCTAATGTGACCGCCCTCAAAACCGAATCCTTTTTCCGATAGCTATTTACATATGACCAAAACTTTTTCGGGTCATTTCTAATATCTTGTTCTACCTCCTGCTTGTATTTTTCATGTGCCAGATCTATAGCTTTTTTGGTCTCCCTGCGTAAATTCTGAAATTTTAATTTATTATTTGCATTATATGGCTGTTTTTTTATTTTTTGGAATAGTCTGTTCTTCTGTTTTAATTTATCTCTTATCTGTTTGTCAAACCATTTTGGAAAGTTGTTTTTTTTATTTAAAACTTTAACCTTTGGGACACAGGTGTCCCAAATGTTATACAGAGAGCTATAAAATGTATCTACAGCTAGATTAACATCTTTTTCTAATTGAATATGGGACCAATCGCAGCTTACCATATTGTTGTATAACAAAAGGAAATCTGCTTTTTTAAAATTATATCGTGCTTTACACCGATTAGATTGATTGTGTGTTTTAAATTTAGCTTGATTTTCACACTGCATCTGTATAATTAAAGGAGGGTGGTAGGGCTCATCCACCTTGACCAGTGGCACATCCTCCCTACTAACTAAACAGTTGCTAGTGGAGATGACTAAATCTAAGGTGCTACCTGTACTATTCACAATATTATTAACTAATTTTAAGTTGTACATTTCCATGTAATTTCCAACAAATTTGGCAATTTTGCTGCCGTTACAAAAATTATATTGAACCCCACTTACCTCATTTAAGTTAAAATCTCCCATAATGATAACATCAGAGTATTTGACATTATCGAAAGTATCTAATTTTTCAAAGTAATTGACATATGCTTCTAATTTAGTTTTGGGGGGGAAATACCCACCACTGACAACAACATTTCTTCCACCAATATTTACCAGCACCCATAAGTATTCGATACCGCTCTTTTCAGAAGTGGCAATCTGCTTACTAGCGTATGTCTTTAAAACCCCAATTAAAACACCCCCGCCTCTTTTTTTAATTAAAACATCATAATTTCGATCCTGTCGGTACAATTTATACCTACAATCAATAATTTCTTCGTCAAAGAACGAATCATTTAAACTAGTTTCCGTCAATACGACTATGTCAAAGTTATTTGCTAAGATACTATTATATAAATCGTTAACTTTAGTGCGCAGGCCTCGTACATTTTGATAGTACACTTTTATCGAGTGAAGTTTAGCTCTTACCCCTTTACAAACATCATTTTTTAATCTTCTGTCAGCATTTTCCACTATATTAACTGAAGGTCTTCTTGTGTTGGGTGAAAACCCTCCATTGTCGAGCTCAGATCCATTGTATCTACAAAACTTCCTTCACTAAGGCTGGCATCGCTTTGAATATTTTCGATTTCTTTTTCTATCACACTAACCTCCTCCTGTTGGTTCTCTGTATCTTGTGCTACCTCCTCGCGAAGCTCCAATATCTCACTCTCATCCTTAAGATCAGCTACTATTATGTCAACTGGTTCATCTGATGGGCTTATTATTTTGCTACTTCCTTTATACTGCTGTGATAACGTTTTTAAACTATGAAACATTTTACTACAAAGTTTTTTCTTGCCCATTGCATTCAAATGTAGACCGTGTCTAGTATAGTCCGAGCGATACATATCCTTATTGAAATCAAACACGCCCACATTACTATTATATCGTTGCATGTCAGAAATAATTTCGCAAATATTTCTATTGTTATTATAAATATGTTTATTCCATTCGTATAGGTCATACCTGTATGGAGTTGTTGAAATAATAACATTTGTTTTAAAACACATGTTGGTAATTGACAAAATAGTTTTTAACAGGTGCTTATCATTATTGTCATTGGATCCTCCCACTATAACTATATAATCTTCATTAGTAAAATGATTTGTCAAATTTATTAGGTCACACGCAACCTGCTCCAGATTCGCGTTGGGTTTGAAAAATACTTTAATGTCGAATTGATCTCCGCACAAATTATTCAAAACTTTAAAAAGTCCTCGTCCATGGCTATCACACAACAACAAAACCCGTGGCAAATGCATATTGTTATCCACACGAGCGGATACGTTATTGGCACCTGTGTCCCTTGTATTATTGTTAGGCAAATTCGAATCAATCACTTTCACTTTATTGCCATTCAGTAATTCATTTAAATGTGCCTTTAAGTCCTCATTAATTGCTTTTAGTGATTCTATTTCAGTAGATTGTTGTTGTAATTGATTATTTAACACCTCACATGAGTCACATATCTTCTTAACTTGAGCTACTTCACTTATTGGTTCACTCATTGATTCTTCTTTGTTTTCTGTTTTCTTTAACTCTTTATTAAACAGAGAACTATTGCGAACCCACGATAGTAGTTCTATTAACAAGCACTTTTTAAGTCCTTTCGTCTCGATACCATATTCCAGTAATGCTGTTTTTAATTCCATCACTTTTAACTCTGATCTTAATTTAGTCATTTTATAATTGCCCGACTAACTGCAGGTTATCCGAAATATCACAAATTTCAAATTTTCCAATTTTTTGAAATTCCGCTTTTAAATCAGACCGTAGCTCTCGCTAAACACGTCCGCACAACGTGACTGCAGACCACATAAATATGGCACCCATAACAAATAAAAAATCTATCACATGTCATATATACAAAACCAATGAAAATATGAAAATTATGATCATGCCATTGGATTTTGATGGTTTTACATGCGGCAGCGTCTGTAAACTAATGGTGCAGTCTTATGGACCAAAAGCTAGTAATGTATAGGTTTGGGGTTCAACTCCCTGCCAGGGCTATGTCTGTGTCGTCATGTGCATGTTAGAGCCTCACTGTACGTTGTCAAGAGGATACTGACAAACTACAAACTCTTCAACCAATCGGCGTCGTCTTTTCCAAGGGACTTCTATTTTGCTACATACTAGTTACCGCTCTCTCTCACTGCACATACAACCACAGTCCAACTCACTCACTTACTCACTCGCTCCCTCCCTCACTCACTCACTCATTCACTCACTCACTCACCCACTCACCCACTCACTCACTCACTCACTCACTCACTCACTCACTCACTCACTCACTCACTCACTCACTCACTCACTCACTCACTCACTCACTCACTCACTCACTCACTCACTCACTCACTCACTCACTCACTCACTCACTCACTCACTCACTCACTCACTCACTCACTCACTCACTCACTCACTCACTCACTCACTCACTCACTCACTCACTCACTCACTCACTCACTCACTCACTCACTCACTCACTCACTCACTCACTCTCACCCACCCACCCACTCCCTCCCTCCATAGATTAAAATTCTTGTATTTGTGATCATTTTTAAAATTCCAATAGTGGTCAAAATTCAAGTCGACACCCAATAAATAGAAAATAAAAAGAAAAGATAGAAGAATTACGTACAAGTGCTATAAGGTGAGTACAACTATAATGCAATACCATCAACATTGTTTTGAGAGTTAAAAAAATTGGTTTTGCTGAAAGATTTAAATTTTTCAATTTATTTCAGTTTATTACCTACCTATACACAGAGTAATACCAAGGTTAATACTGGCCCAACGTGGGTTAGGACTGCTGCAATCACAACAAAAATTATTACCAGGGATCTTCAACAACTGCACCCACATCCTGTAGCAGAAAAAAAAATTTTATATTACTTACAGTTACTTTTAGCAAACAGCTAAGTGCAAAAAACAAATTTTACATAGAAAATACTTATTATAAGTTAATATACAATTTTATTTATTATTTACCTGCTATTTTTATTATCACTGTTTCTATTAAGTACGGAGCTAGAATTATCGTTTCCACTAGAATGAGAAGCTGAACTAGTACTTGAATCTCTTCGAGAATCGTCTTGATTATTATCACCATGAATCCGCTGTATAGCTGCACCAATACTTTTCTGAAGTGCTGAGATCCAAATATCAAACATTTCCTTAGAATCTGCCTGCAACATGTGGCTTCTGAAAATAAGTTGATGAATATACATTAAGAATTTAAAAACAGAAAAATACAGCATTTACATTTTATACACAGGGTGAATTAAAAATATGCAATATTAACGCCGCTGCCTTAAATAATAACTTTACAGAAATAAGTTATAAGCAAAAGCTGTTTGGTGGACAGTTTTAGAGATTGCAACTTTTAAAATTACCAGTAAATCGTAATACCGCTAATGCTTACTTGGAAGGAGAAACTATTTCAAAACAAAATCTTCTTTCACCCTCTAATATGGGTTTGACTGTACATATACGAAGATCATCTTCCATTACAGTAACATGCTCTTCTCCAGTTCTTTTCCTGAAATAAAAGTAATTCTGTCACTTAAATACCAATACAAACATCCACAAAGGAAAATGTATTGTTACCTATATACTAATCTGTTGTCATACAAGTAGAACCATCTCCTATTCCATGACTTAAATGCGCTTGATGTTCTTTTAAACAAGTAACCTTCAAGTATTGGACTACCTTTAACTGAAGAAGTAGTAACGGATTCATGATTACTAACAATTGTATGGCGATTTTCTAAATCTTTTTCTATTTTGTAAGTTTCTTCTTGAAGGTGACAAATCTAACCAAAAAAAATGAAGTTAAAGCATATAGAAAATTATGTACGTAATTTCCACAGATTTTCTCAAATACCCATTTAAGAAGGCTCATACTGGGATCTTAAAACCGGTAAGAGATAAAAGGTTGGTTTAATTAGGAAAAAGTCTTGTTTAGGAAACCAGTTTATTACTAATACGGAAAGTTTTAAAATAATTCTTGACTTACTAGATATTGGCAAAAAAAGTAAAATTAGACGTTTTCTTCTTTTGCTCCATGCTTTTTTATTTATAAACTTTAACAATCCATTTTTCAGTAATGTTGTAGCACATAGGACGCAATTTACTGATAGTGCCAAAATTTTTTGTTACCTACCATTTTGAGCAGTGCTGGTCAGTTTCTTTTGCTTATGGCTGCTATATCAATTTTTACATTTTTAGATAGCATGATTTATTCTCTTTTCAACGATGGATGACAATCCTTCAAATAATGGAACCTGATGTAAAATTTTAGTTTTTACGTACATCTAGTAAGCTATACATTTTTCAAAACTTTTCAAAATTGCAATAATCTGATCTCCTATAGGCAACTTTTTCCTAATTTTCCCGACCTTCTATCTCTTATCGTTTACAAGATCGCAATGGTAAGCCTTCTGAAGTTGAGCATCCTGTATGAAAGCATTGTTTGAGTAGCATTGTTTATATTATCAAAAAAAACGACACAAAATCTAAAATAAAAAAAATACTAAGTTAAACCGAGTGCAACGCATCTTGACTTACCTCATCACCCAATTTGCCAAAAAATGGTTCTAAATCTTCACACAAATCAGATCCTTGATGATAATATGTAGAGCACGCACGCATGTATGATAAGAGCTGCAAAAAAATTTTGAAGAATATGCAATACATAATTAAATTTAATATGTCGACTGCCGTATCAGTTAAAAACAACTCGCACATATTATTTTCCATCGAGTCATGTGAACCAAACATAACTCCTGCATGTATTTGTGCATGGAGCCCTGTGGTTTACAAATAACTCGTGTTTATGTGCTAAACCATGGGAACCTAATAAGAAATGGTCCCCCAGGAGCAATTCTTCATGCTTGTCCTGTGCAATTTTGCATTATTTTTTCCAGTATATTTTTTTGATTTTTTAATTGTTATTATTAAGTAAATACACCATACCTTGCATGGAAACAAAATTTATTTTTCAATTACAAAAATTAAACTGAAATTGGTGTATAACAGCTTAAAGAGATCGCAGACCTATGGCACACACAACATGGAAACGTGGCACACGGAACATGTTCCATGAAACATGCAATTAAATAGGATAAGCACACATCTATGAAACATTGAACATATCCCTGCACCTACACAAGCTCCAACAAGCTCAGGAAACACGCTGCACAGTGTCTTTTGTGCCCTGTTCCAGGACAGCATAGTGAAAATGTCGGTGCCCAATACCAATTTAATTAATTCAATCTGTAGAAAAGTACGAAGTGACAAATCATCATCACGTCAAAGACTATAGCCATAAAATTGTCTGTGGATGACATTAAGATTTTAATAAAAAATTAAAAGTAATGCAAATGTTTTGTTTCACATACGTACATTCAAACTTGTGTTTTGTGTTCCACGTTCCATAGGTCTGCAATCTATCTTAGAAATCAAAATTTCTCCAGAGCGCCGCGTGGATCAAAAACAACTCACGCAAGTATACTGCAGATCTGAACCAAAATTTCACTTTTTCTTATATCAGACGACAATTTTAAGTCTTGTAAAACAACATATTTTTAAGTCTTTTAATTAAAAAAAGGTCATTCATCTCAAGGATTTTTTTCTAGAGCAGCAGTCAACGTGTTAAGAAACTCTAATTATTTCAGTAAAATATAATTTTACAGTTAGGTAATGCTACCTTCACCTTTACAGCAGATAAAACAATTTACGCATTATAAAAATTTCAACACTTACCGTGTCCAAAACCTCATGACGTTTCTTAGCTTGTAGTAACCATATACTTGAAACATAATCTAATGCTTGATGCCTAAAGCAAGACTGTGTTGCTACCAATAAATTTTGAATCTCTTCTACTTCATGCTGTTTACTACGTGGTGCATGAGAATTTCTAATTAAAACATTATCATTTTCTACAGAAATCTTTTCAAAATGCAATTTACTATCTCGAACATGTTTTATATCACTAAAAATAAAACAAACTTATTAAAAATGTGTCTCATACAATTACAATAGTTATATACAAATAACTTACATTAAATTAATGTCACGTCTAGAACCAGGTTAACATAGTTATTATTAAGTTCATGTAAACACGTTAAAATAAACACCTGTTGAAATTATTAGTTATTTTATTTATAATATAGTAACATGGTTATATTTTAAACACGGTACCCATACAGCATGCCTCGATATGGTAATCTTGAAAACTAAAGAAATATAGATTTGATTAAATCCGGCAAAATGCGCAACACGTCAGGACCAACTACTGTAAACAGTGGAGGTTAACAATTTTCCTTTTTTTGTTTGTAACTCAGTTATTTTACATGATGTGGTGGAGGACTATGATGCGTATTTAAACAAAATTTAACTTCATATTCATATCTCGGAAATATAAAAACTAGTAAAGATTCAAAAACATTTTCGAAATCTACGTAAAAATGTGTCCTCATAATGCAAAACAGTTTTCGTTGATCATTTTGTGTAACAAACAGATAAACGTAAATTGAAATTGTAACTTCAACTGTTTACAGGTGTTAGTGTTGTCGACTTGTCGTACTGCACATTTTATTTTATTTAATCTAATCTGTATCTACTATAGTTTCCAATAGTCCTACGTTATCTGGGACACCCTGTAAATTAGTACACGTAAAATGCAGACATAAAATAAACAGATTTTGTTGCGAAAATAAATTTTCAAAAAGTTTTCCAACTGTGTACGCTTCGTTGCAGGCTAACAGCTTGTGCCTTCCACTTCTCTCCATAGACACAACCATATAAATAAAAAAAACCAAAGAACACAACTAGTAGCATTCCACCATGTAGCATGTACTATTGGGAGCAATTATTGACAGTTAACAAAATCTTATAACCAATTTTTGCTATACAGGGTGCTCATTTTATCATGTAAACCCTAAAATCTTCAGAATAGGCAGCACACTTTGCATATTAAAAGTTGCTGCTTTACAATTACTATAAAAATATAAATTCATAAATGAGAAAAACAGTTTGCTGTGGGTATAGCCCACTGTACATATGTTTAATAATAAAAGAAAAGATCAAACAAATGTGCCTTTTATCCGCAGCAAACTGTTTTCATTTATAAAATTACATTTTAATACTAAAGCAACCTAGAACATGCAACGTGTGTTGGCTACTCTGAAGACTTACGGGGTTACACGTCAAAAAAAATGTTTTTGTATAATGCTGTAAATTCTCAAAAAAGCGCCAAATTATGTCTAAAATAAGACCAAATAAGCATTTATATGTAAAATAAACATTTATCAAAAGAAATAGCCAAAATAAACATAATTCGGTATTTTGCCTAAACTTCGGGGCTCTACTTAATATATATATATACTCAAAAGTATATTATTATTAATGTGTTACGCCCCAACATTGACTACAATAACATCCCTCTACTCTCACCACTGTACCGAGAGCATAGCTGCATAATAGTAATAATTTAAGGACCTACTACATGCTACTAAAGCTTTCATATAAAAATAACAGTATAATTTTAGTTAGAATCTTTTCATTTATTCAACTACTGACTACAAAGAGAGAATGGTGAAACAACGGTTGACAGGTAGCTGTGTGTGTACTACAGTCAATAGTGCCAAAAGACTTTGGTCAACCCATGGGAGTAAGGTAGTGCTAAATGTTTTCCCAAAAAAAAATTTGCCTTAACAAAAGTTATTTGCTAAATTTCAGTACATACTTTGTTGATGTTAGATTTTTTATACGTTTCGTTATATGACTACTATGGCAACTATAACAATTTTGTTATTTATATCATGAGAAAAATATTGTACCAGAAAGAAAAACCATTGCTGAATTCAATAACGTAAAAAAATATAAGATGCCATTTAAAAAACAAAAGTTGATTGCTATAGCAACCAAATGACATAACTTATAAAAAATTGACAAAGTCAGCAATTATAAGTGGCTGGTTTGCAGTGACTAAGCTTAAAATAAATGTTAGTAATACAAAAGCATTGTATGATATAAGAAGTACCAATTCATACAAAAGAATTATAGAAAGTGGTTTAGGATATAGTATCAATGGAGAACAAATAGAATTTGTTGATAAAATAAAATACTTGAGAGTGATTGTAGATGGTAGGTTTATTGACAATGTTGATCATATTTGTAAAAAAAAGTGGTAGAAGATTAGGAGTATTAGCTAGAATGGGAAATATTCTGTCAATATATTCAATTCTAGAAAAATAATTTATAATAGAATTATACTACCGTTATTCTATAATTGTGGAACTATAATATTATATTTAGTTAATCAGGGAGGTCATGTCGCAATACCTAAACCGGTTGAATGTTAGAAATGTATTAGAATATCAAGCATTAATTTTTATTTATTTCATACTATTCATACAGGTAATATGCTCTCTTATTTTGATTAATATATTGTTCATTGTAGGGATATTCATGACTATAATATTAGAAATAGGAATAATTTTTATGTTAAAAGTGTAAGTAGCAGTGGTGGTTACAAAGGTTTTATTGGATTTAATTTGTTGGATAGTACTGTTCAACGAGCAGAAAACGTTAAGATATTTAAGAGTAAAATGAGGGAGGTTTATAAAGACAACGAAGAAAACTGGTAAATGTACCTAATTTTAATTCAATTTAATTTACATCTATTATTTGTAGGTAGTTATGAAAGGTTTATCTTTTGTACACCAAAAGCTAAATAAACATTTTTATTATTATTATTAAAAGTCCCTGCTTTAGGATTCCTTAAGTTGAAACTGGAAATAATAACGTAAAAGTATCCAAAAAGTATCTGGAAACTATCGTCAAAAACATGTTTAAGCACACATTTCTGTATAGATGTAAAAATCTGTGTTTAAGATACTCTAAATTATTTTAATGTATCTGAAGGTAAGGTAACAATAATATATAAAAAAAATACCGTTAGCGATACTAAGACACAGTAAAAAGTATCGCGATACCAGTTTCGTGTTACTTTCCGATGAGGTACACCACAAAAGTGCAAATAAGTTTTCGCCATTAATTTGTCCCGACTCTCTGATGGTTGACAATTCAACTGCTCTTGATAGTGCACAAAAAAAATTAATAGGAAGAAAAACCCATGCATACCATTTCAGAAATCAGTATAATTTAAAAAAAAAACCTGTCTCAAAATGCTATACAAGTATTCTGCAACAGCACCTTCACATCTGTTCACAGCAAATGATAAAATGTGTAGTAGAAATATACAAAATACAACCATATGAGCATGGTTCTAGACGAATTATATAGTTAACTCTAAAACAATTACAGTAAAAATGTATGTATTTGCAAAATATACTCTTACTTTTTGACAAATGATGTTAGATTCTTTAAGATTGTTCTAGAAGCCTGGTCTAATAGAATGGTATGAAACTTATTCATTTCTTGTAAGCTATGAATCAGCTTATTCAATGCGGCTAAAACTTGAGAGTCTTCCCTAAAATGTGTACTCAAATCCCATAAACTGTTGGCAAACAGACTAGAAAAAAAAACAAGGAAGTTATCAAATCTTCACTTTCACATAACAATTAAAAAAAACTTTAAAGCCATAAAGGCTTACCCATGATCTCTTACAATACAACAATGTAAATCAAAAATTTTTAATTACAATTTTTTCATAAAAGAAAGTGGCTTAGAAATGTAATTTTTTGCAAACACTTTCCAATCTTCTCTTTTGATTTGGAAAAGTAGGTAACACAAATAATAGACATAGTTAATAATAATTGTTCATACCTTTGATGTGCAACATATGTTTTTCCAGTATCTATCATAGAACCACACATTTTCAGAATTTTGTCTAATTTCTGTTCTAATTGATCAATGCTCGTTTCTTCTTCTTCTAGAAGTTGTCTGAGGAAAACCATTTTCTTAGCAATTGTTCTAATAAATATGTGAAATTTGAATAATTTAACTTACCGAAACTTTGGAGAATCACGCAAACACTGCTCTAACTCAATTTTTTGCTTCATTTTGATGTTTTTGAGACTTTCAACTTAGTTTCAATAATTTGCTGTGACTCATACCATCATCTGTCATAACACAAAAACTAATAAGAAAAACTAAAGAACGAAAGAACCTATTTTACAAGAAGCCGTTAAGATACCAGCTGTGGAACTTTAACATCAGGCACTAATACGAAAATTCTTAAGTAAATATTATTTAGCATAATTAAATATTTCAATGGAACAAAACAAAGTAATTTCAATATCAACAAAAATATTACAAACAGTATATTAACAAAGAAATAGTATTTTTACGACTTTGAATCTTATTCTACCGTTAACAAATCTTTTAACACAACATGACGCCGGTTGAAGTACTAACCTAACCTTACTTTCAACTACATTTTCCATACATACAACGTTGTATAGTTAATTTGATTTGAGAGATGCATCATTATTAAAGATTTACAAATGTTTGTTCAGAACTATAAAGAAAAAAATCTTCTTTGTTTTATCCATTAGTAGAATTTGCAAACTAAAAATATATAAAATGGCAAATGGACCCATAGCAGAACGAAACAGAGGTAGGAAAACAATTTGATATAATATTCAAATAATTATTTATATTAATGATAATTCTAGATGCAACTATTTATGTTGGTGGTCTAGATGATAAGGTTACTGAATCATTACTATGGGAACTTTTTGTACAAGCAGGTCCTCTCGGTAAGTTACGTATAATGCCCTCTTTTATAGTTTGTGACGTCTAGTTACCAATTACTTATTTCTGTGTATTCCTTATCCATAGCTTTCCTTAATCTTGTTTTTTTTTGCAACATACTGAAGGTAATATTTTACAGTGAATGTCCACATGCCCAAAGATCGTGTTACGATGATGCACCAAGGTTATGGGTTTGTAGAATTCATGGGAGAAGAAGATGCTGATTATGCAATAAAAATAATGAATATGATAAAACTTTATGGCAAACCGATACGTGTAAATAAAGCATCAGCTCATCAAAAAAATCTAGATGTAGGGGCAAACATTTTTATAGGTAATCTTGATCCAGAAGTAGATGAAAAATTATTATACGATACGTTTTCTGCATTTGGAGTTATACTACAAACACCCAAGGTTAGTACGAAATCGCAATTCTCTTACAAGTTCTTTTTTAGTATTATAAATTTAATGTCATAATTTGTTTCCAGATAATGAGAGATCCAGAAACAGGCAATTCAAAAGGATTTGCGTTCATCAACTTCGCTAGTTTCGAAGCATCAGATGCATCTATTGAGGCTATGAATGGCCAGTATTTATGTAATCGACCTATATCTGTTTCATACGCTTTTAAGAAAGATGCAAAGGGTGAGAGGCATGGTTCAGCAGCTGAACGATTGTTAGCTGCTCAGAATCCGCTTTCACAAGCAGATAGGCCCCATCAACTGTTTGCTGACGCTCCACCTATGAGTATGATGCCTCCTGGAATGGCACTGGCTCCTCCACCTCCACCAGTTATGCTTGCTGGAATGATGCCACCGCCTCCTCCTACACCAACAAATATGCCACCACCTCCCCCTCCTCCTGTACCACCCCCAGCGGCATTTCCAGCAGGTATTCCACCACCTCCTTTACCACCTTCGCAACCACCGCTGCCTCCCGGAGCACCTCCTGCTGGTTCTGTTGCTCCTCGTCCACCACTTCCTCCACAACCACCAAACTCTCAGGTACCAAATGCAGGTCCGCCTCCACCAAGAATGATGCCACCTCCTCCACCCAATTGGCAAGGACCCCCTGGAGGTCCACCATTTCAAGGTGGTTTTCCTCCTCCTCCACCACCTGCAGGTCGTCCACCACCACCCAATTGGAGACCACCACCTCCTGGTTTTGCTGGTCCTGGTCCTAGACCACCGTTTCCACCTAGAGGACCCCCACCTCCTCCACCCAATCAATTTGATGGTACTTCTTTTAATGAAAATAACTGGTAAATGTAAAAATTGTAAGCAAAATAGTTTCTTTGTATTTGTACTAAGTAAGTAATATAAATAATTTTTTTTGAAACGGATTTTTTTTTCAAACCAACTAGGAAATGATAATTGTTCTTTATTTGATATTTAAGGAGAAGATCATCATAAGCATTAATTTTTCTTCAAAAGCTAAACAAACTGCTACGAAACCTTCCTCGTATATGCCTACTGCTTTTTAACGCTTCATGCTTATCAAATTTGGCAATATAATCAATTAAAAACAAAATGGTCAGAACCTTGATTTTACAAAAGTTATTAAACAACTTGCCAGTACTAAAGCGAGAAAACATATTGTAGCATAGCAAAGCCAAATTAGTTTAACAGGGCGAAATAACATCGACAGACAATAATATCTCCCGCTAAAATAGCGCCTATCAATAATAGCGTTCGGTCAAACACGGTGTCGGAAAAAACCTTTTTTGGTGATTACTCAATTAATATGTTCAGGTAAACTACAAAAAAGAAACGCCTGATTGGTCTTTTCACAATCGAAGGTGATATTGTCATTCAATATGTTCCTACCAATTGTGAAGTTGTAATTCGTAAATTTATGAAAAAACAAAATCCATGGTGGTGGTAAGTAGATCGTGCTTGCTCAGTTCGGGTATTCGACATGCGTAGGATATTAGTCTGAGTTTTTTTGAGCGTGTCTATATTGAAGTACAGCAGCCTTCCCTACCCCCTCTTCTTCGAGAGGACCAATCTCACTACTTTGCGGTTTTGTTCTAGTGTGGTTAACAATCTTTTAAACTTAAAGTGGGTTTTCTGGGTTATGGCATCTGGTGTGTAAAGTGTACACAGACATCATGAAGAAAATTAGTTTATCGGTTTTCTCGGACCCTAAAAACGTGCATATCCGTCAAAATCTTAACTTTCGAAATTTTGACGATAACAATACTTCATAAATTGAAGACAGTAAAACAATAGCTTTCTATTTTAGGAATTTTGTAGACATTTATTTTAATTTCTATGTGTTTTCATTGTTGTCTGTATTGATCTGTGGGTCAGTTGCATACTGTACAATAATTTTGTATTTTATATGGAGCTACTAAAATAAAACAAACACGCCTGATTGAATATTGATTTATAGTTTCAACTAATTACATTTTCGGATAAAAATTTACTAACTTCATCAGGGGAAGTATTTGAATTTACGTACAATGATGTTCTTGATCTGTAAATATCAATTAGTGGACCAGTATATTTTCCAACCGCAAATGGTTGAACCGAATTTGTAATAACTAAATGAAATCCCTGCGCTGCGTCATCTGCATGTTCTCCCATAAGTATTTGATGTTCAGTAGGCAGACAACGTCCAAACAAATAATCTAAATAGGATGGACAAGGCCATCCCCAAAATCCTGCTCTTGTGTTAATTGTTTCAGCAAAATAAAGTGGTGCTCTGTGATGATTGCAAGCAAGGAATCCTAAAATAAATTGTGTGAAGGAACAAATAAATCGTATTATTTCTTATTAACATTACGCGGTTCTGCCCAACATCCAGGTTGAGTAACACCACCATTAACGTAAAAATCTACATGACCAGACTGTTGCACTGTTCCTTGAACAAAAGCATTGGTGTGAATTACATCTACAAAATTGGCATCACTTGGATCCAATTTATTTTCAATGCTAACTGTAGCAAAGCCTGGCATTGCAGGATCTAGTCCTGTTATTCGTGGAATTCTGTATGGTCTTATATTATTGGCAGTGAATCCAGCGACGTGCGCACCTGAAGCAAAATCAGTCTTTAAGGTACAAAATATTTGCTATAGGGTGTTCAATAAAATATTTACCAAGGCTAAATCCAACTAAGTGAATATCATTAGTGCCGGTTTCCAAAATTCTTTCCATCAGTTGCCCTGTACATTTTCCAACTAATCTGGAATTCCATACAGCTGCTGGATAACATGGTCCTACGGCTAAAGGACTCCAATCTACCATAATTATATTTAAATCTCTTCGAAGGAAGTATTCTATAGAGGCATAGTAGATATTTGTAAATTGTTATTAACTTTTACATTTAAATTGGCTAGTTTGTGTGCGTTAGTTATTATTACTATAGCCTACAGTAGTATTCAAAAGTGATTTAACAAGTTTTTAACTTCCAAGTGATTCTTTACGTAGCTATTAAAAAGTATACAGTCGGAAAACGGTTTTTAAAACTAAAACGAGAAAATTCTGTTCTGGTTAAACTGCTTTTTATTAATATAGAAGCGATCCCACAAGCTGCATGGTTTCACAAATAATAAGTACCTACAACTGCCTCTTGCCTAGCATACGTGCGAAGAGGGCTCACAGAACCCGCACTACTTGTGAGAAGTAAAACAGGCCATTGGCCTATAATAAGAGGAAGAAGAATGCTAATTAAGAAGATACAAAAATAACTAGCATGAGTTAACAACCAATCTAAGTTTATCACCAATAGGGTTGCCACCCGTTCGGTATTCAACTGAACAGTTCGCTAATTTCAAAATTTGTTTGGTGTTCGTTACATATGAGGGAGAAAAAGCTTCACGTTCTTCCCTGTTACACAAATAACTATTGTGATGTCTAGAATAGCATAGTATTATATAACAAGGGACTAAAGTGCATCTTTTAATAAAGAGTGTAAAGTTTATTTCTCGAGCGTAAGCGAGGGCAGTAGTCACACGAGGGATTGAAAGTAACTTTAGTCCCGTGGTATATACGTTATTTTTTTTTTCACGACCTTATACGTGTACAAGCAAAAATTTCTGAAATTTTAAATTGTCAACGTGACAATCCAACTCAGCAAACACCAAAATCATATACAGTAGAACTCCAATTATCCGAACTCCGACTATCCGAATCGCTGATTATCCGAATCGCATTAGGACACCGTCTCATATTGCAGTTCTAAATTCGCTGACTTGGTAAGCATAACGGTAGAAACCGAATAGACCAGCAACTTCTGATTGTCAAGCGGATGCGCGACTTGGCTGCCCGAAAACGGGTTAAGGCAGCCAAACAGCTTACTTTGACGGAGATGTTTAGTAAGCAATAACTGTCATTTACCAAAGTATGTATGTAAATTTTTTTAATTATCCCATTTTCAATATACATACAGAAGTTAATTAATAGACCCTTTCTTCGGAGAAAAAACTCCAATTATCCGAATTTTCGATTATCCGAATGAGGGCCGGTCCCAATTGATTCGGATAATTGGAGTTCTACTGTATAATGATTATCTGCATATAAAATACTTAATTACTTTAACAATATTTATTTATTTTAACTTTATATGTATTTCGGCATGTTTACATGCCATTGTTGAAGGTTATATTAGAAAGTAAACAGTTAGTCTTGTTATAGCAATAGAACTTGGTGACTTGATCTCGGTAATCGTCTGCAGATGACTTGATTTCTTATTCAAAAATGCTCAATAGAGGAGAATTTAAGAAATCAATTTGCTCATTCATTAATGGTACAGTTTGTAAATGTTTTTGAATTTCAAAAGCTTCTAGTATATCTAATTTACGTTTATCATCACAAAAGTGTAAGCATTTTATAGTGTTATTAGATGTCATTGTGTGATTGTGTTCTAGTAAGTGTTGCTAATTGGATTTATGTGGGTGTTTGTATTTGTAACAACGTACGTGTTCTTTATACCTAATATCAAAATTTCTAATTGTCTGGCCTATATAAACCGAATTACAATGTGAACAATTTAATTTGTCAATGCCTGATTTTAGCAAATCGTCTGTTTTTGATTTAGTATTAAATGAAGTGGTTACGATGTTTTTAGTTGTTTTAAAACTTACTTTATATTTATTTGTTTTGTGTATAATTTTAGCAATTTTTTCTGATATTATCATATAGCTTATGATGGATAACAAATATCTACAAAGTTGGTAACCTAGGCGATTCATTGTTTAGTTGATTGTTATCACCATGGCAGCGCCTTTACTTCCTTGGGAAAAAAAGTACTGGTTTAGTTTCGCTTTTACGGGAGTGAAAGAACGCTTTATATACAGGTCGTGCAAAAATAGTATATTGTGTCATTAGGATTAAAAGCGACAGTGACGAGCAATTATGTTTGCATGCGAGCTGAGGCGAAGCGCAGCGCAATTAATGCAAAAATTGCGATTCAAACAAAGTCACTTTTAATCCGAATAACACATACTATTTTTTCTCCAACCAAGAGAAGTACATTGTAAAATGTACAAAATATTTAAAATTTGTATTAATAATTAAAATATAGCTGTTCTTAAATCACGTTAGTAATTATAATTTTCATTTTGAATTTTAGTTTTTCCAAAAAAAATATCAAAGAAATTAGTAAAATTACTAAAAAATACTTATTCCGACAAAAAATATTTATTAAAAATACTTTTTGTGTTAGACAGTTTGTTTCATTTAAGACGAAGGAGTAGATATCTATATTTTTGCACAGTCGTAGGACTCAAATGTTAGTTGTAAACTCAACCTACTGCGACTTCGCGAATAGGTCCAATTTTCGATATTTTGCTTCGCGTTGGCGATATCGAAAAAAGTTATCAAAAAAATGTTCAGAATCTAATTTTGACTCCATGTACCGAGATCCACGTAAAATTCGCACTTTGAATTTCTTATTATAATTTTTTGCAGTCGGAGTTTTGATTTTCAATTTTGACTAGAGTGCTACGTAAAGAAAAAAACTTGTCAAAAACATTAATAAATTATGTATTCAACAAAAATGTATGTTTATGTGTATAAATTAAAAAGTATATATTCTCTCAACTGGTCCAAACAGCGCTTCATATATTATACTTTTATTTTATTTTTAAGTGTATATTAATTTTTTTAAATAAAGTTTTTTTTTAAATAATAATTAAATCCACAGAATCCAAAATTTACATTATAGTTTACTTTTCAAGAACAGTTTAAATTGATGCATATTTTAATTTGTTTTTTTTTACTGTTATCGTTTGTTTTCAATCCTCATCACTAGCCTATTTTAAGCGTATTTTTCGTAATATTTTTCATAATTTTTTTTCGAACCTTTCATATTTACTGACTTCCTCCCCCTCCCGCCGCGGTCTTGGACAAAATTACTGTTATAAATTATGTTCGGTAGGTAATCCGCTTTAACCGTAATGTCAGTCACAATTTATTTAGCCAATCAGAGTGCTTAATTTCCGTGTCAACAACCAATCAAATTAATTTTTAGCTGAAAAAATTACTAGTAGCACAGATAAAGTTAACACTACAGATATACGACCCTTTATACAAAATGTCCGCCCATATTTGGAGACGAAATTAGCGTTAGTTTGGCTACAACGCGCCGGACCAATTTTAGGGCGCTGCTATCGCTATTTGTTTATTACTGTTCAAATGTGTTGGAAACTGTTTTATCGCGGATTTGCCTGCATCTGTCACATCATGAATATAATTTAAGTAGAATTGGCTTCAATATTAATTATTTACGAAAAATTACGATTTGACAATTAAACATGGCAGATGGCTGTCTAACTTTTGGTTTGAATATGTGCTAAGTAATCTGCTCAATAACAGTCATCTGTGACTTAATTATAAATGTCATTGTAGCGCCATCTTTTTGCAGATTATTAATCATATAAAACACGCTGCCGATAGCTCACATATTTACCGTATATCTGTAGTGTTAACCTTATCTGTGCTGGTAGATTTGAATAAGTGAAAAAAACACGATAAAGTACAATAAAACCACGCGTTGCTATGGCTGCGTTTATTAGCGACAGGGGCGAGAGAAATAGAAGACCGTAGCTGCGGTAGAGCACGCAAAAAACGACGATCAGGTACCGCATTTTTTCTGTAATAAACTTTTATTTATCGAAAAAAGAAGGGATCACGAATTATATTACTTGTTAAAAAACGCTGTCACGTGTTGTATTTGTAAATCACACACAATTAATTACGACGCATTTTAAATTAACGGTTCGTATCGGAAATAACCGTCGTTCTGCTGTACTACAGCAACGATATTAACTTGTCGCTCTTTTCGCTAACAAATGCAACCATACCAACGAGTGGTTTTATCGTAGTTGTATTTTTTTACGTATTGAAATCCACTAGTGATTTTTTCACCTTCAAAAAATTTGGTTGATTTGTGACACATAAATCGAGCACTCTGATTGGCTAAATAAAATTAAACTTACCAATTTTTACTTCTTCGAGAGCTCCTAGAAGCATGTCAGAATTGTATCCATGAATAAGAACTTTCGTTGGAACAATGATGTAATAAAGACTGGTGTTTGCACTCTATTCAATTGTTTTCATCCTCAAACTTTGACAATCTCAGGGCTCTTTGTAAGTTTTATCAACAGATGGCGCAGCTGTAAACGTCATTTTTATTTTAAAATAAATTTGAAAAGTAAGAAGTGGTTTTATTTATTTATTATCACGGTAATATTCTAAGCAAAAAATGCCAAAATACTGTTGTTTGTGCGGCCTATCAAAGGGCGATAACAAAACCTTATCATTATTTGCTGTTCCCAAGGTGAATTTACCTATTTTGTTTACCTACGATTGCTAATTTTGATGGAATTACAGACTAAAACAGAACGCGAGAATTGGAGTCGCAATTTTTAAAAGAAAATTCCCGAAAATGGTTTTATTTGTAGTAGGCATTTTAATGACGCCATTCAAATTAAACATAAAAGGCGACTACTCCTTAATAAAGAAAATTTGTAAGACTTTCATCACCATCAGCATTCTTCCGTGATAAAATTAATTTACAAATAAATTTCAGCATGTTTACTGCAGATAAAACTAAGGCGTATGTATCCGACGATAATGAGAGAATATCAGTAAATCAATGGTTTGTATTAAAATTGTGCTTTGTACCAACTTAAGTTTATGCAGTCATTGGAAGTAAAGCGTTACATTTTTAAGTAACGATTCCAGTAACACGTTACCATGGAATACGCTTGTAAATGAGACCACTTTTTTCTAATCCCTGATAAAGAGCAACCATGTAAAGGTATATTTTTGATAAAATCACCACCCAACTGTTGCAACCAGTGTCCAATTTTAAGAAAACATACTAGGCTAGCAAACCTACCTACCTACCTACAGTTGCACGACAATATGTTTGAACCGCCATTATTGTTAAAAATTAATAAAGATTTTTTAAATAAATTAGTTTACATAGCTGTTCTGTGATTTATTTTAATAACCTAGGAAAAAAAATAACATAAAAAATAAAACGAAAAAGTATTGTAGTTACATTTTAAAAGTAACTATAAGTAGTTTATTGTAAATAAAACAATTCTTACAACGTTTTCAGTTAGTTATTAACCGTAGCCACACACAGTTCACAAATAAAGAAAAATTAAGAGATGGATGTTAAAAAGTGAAATTTTCCCGTGCAAATTTCCCCTGGCAATGGTCGGTCCACAGCTACAATAGAGAAGTCAGCGACTCAGAGATTTGTAGATAACATTAACGTTGAATTATTAGACATGTATGCAATCCCCTAAAATTTATTCACCGACGTGACCACATAAAAGTTGATAATTTTCAAAAGACCGGTACCCCTGTGAAGGGCGGGTCACACACTGAAACTTTCAGAATAAATCAAAAATGAAAGAAAAATCAGACGATTCCCAGTACAACGATACAACAGGTTTTTTATTTTAGTCTTATAAGTATTTCAACATGTTTACAGGTCATTATCAAAATCAAGTTGATCACACTTTTCAATTAAAAAATATATATTCCAAACTACCTACACAATATTTAAAAGCAATACATTACTCTTTCTACAATATCTTGTACATTAAACTTGGTTGAATATTTAACAAAAGAGATGGGTTTTAAATATCTAATGACGACTAGAATACCTAAATCAATATAATTTAGAAGTAATATTTCAATTTGAGAATTTTAACCACATTAATTATAAATTATTTTAGCATTTTTTGGTATGATAAGAAGCGCAGGTGGATGCAATAGCCATCCTGAATCGTTACAAGTTGGGCAAATATTTAGATTAATGTCTATACACTCTTTGGTCAAACCGCCAAGGAGCAGCAATGTTTCTGTAGGCCACATGTTAAAAACATTGTTAAGTATGGAGAATATCTAACAGAATCCTGAAAAGAAAAAATTGGCATTAATTTTTAAAACTGTGGTGGACAATGACACAAATTTATTAACGGAAGCTTTTACAGACTGCAAAGAAGCGTTTGCTTACCTATGTGGATTTCTAGCAAAGAAATTCAAAAACATGAGCTGCCCAGACTGCAAAATGAACATCGTTGGACATGGTAGTGAGACTTTCAACAAAATCATAACTGAGAAAAGCAGAGGCTTCTTAACATATCCATCAGAGCTCCTTTATAACTTTCTGATTGATGTAGAAGTGGTCGTCAGCCAGATATTTAAAAACGAACTGGAACAGAATGCTTTGATGGTGATTACTGAAGCCATAAACAATCATAAATTCAAATATTTATTGGGATGTCCTTTGCATTCTGAAAACCTCACCCAAGAAATGTTACATAATTTCATTATACTGTGTTTAACACTAACATGTCAAAAAGCTTACAAAACTGCAGTAGTAATTTTTCATAAATTGTTAAGCATCAATTATATAAATTTAATTTCACTTACCTATTATCATAAATTAAGAAGCTATTAGTCTATTAACTATTGTTAATACGGTTTCCTTTTGGGATTTGCACTATAAAACTAGCTTATTGTGGTGACTTGTCTGCCCCGTGGATTATGCCTTTTTTTCAACTAAAACCCACCACAAAAATAACTACAATATAAACATTACTTATACATGCTGAATAAATGTTTCACTTACTTGCATATTTCTTAATAAAAGTAGGAACGAATTTATCTAGTTAACCTAACCTTAATAAATAAGTGTTGTGCACATGTTCAAAAAGCGCCAAATTTGAAATATACCTTAAATTTGAAGTTTTAAAAGCGCCATCTATGCGCAAATCTTATAAAGAGCCCTGAGATTGTCAAACTCGGAGGATGAATTTTTTATATGGGCAAACAGTGAAAGTTGAATCACCATACTCTTTATACATCACTGTTGGAACCAAAGGGTTAAAGCGTATATCTAATAAGTTAGAATCATAATGCTCTCCCCCAACGCGTATTTGTCTACCAATATGAGGATTATGACGAGAGTAAAGAAAAAAGGTGATATCAGGATCAGGACAGCTTCTGTAAACGTTTGAAAAAATGTTAGATTTATCATGGAAACATTTAATATTGTAAATATAAAATACGCTTTTAAAACATTTTTTGCCTTATTTGCAGATAATCAGTACCTACCTTTCTATTGCAATTTGACAGGATCCTAATGTTATAGTATTTTTTGTTGTTTTAAGATTCGCAATAGAGAAATCATGTGAAGGAGTAGAAAATAATAAAGTCTGTGTTAATCCTGGAATAAAAAAATTTAATACGTATAAGGGGGTAAACGAAATTTAATTTATTGTAATTACTTATAAAAATGAATTACGTGATATATAGGTTACTAACACTAGCACTTCCGGTTTAACCGGAAACTATGCCAACTTTATGTTTTTAAATAACACCCTGTATATAATTTTAATAAATTCTTATAGAACATAATTTTCTTAATTAGATAATAAATAAGGGAGAAAACTGCAATTGCTTTCTGCTGAAAGATGGAAATTAAATCAATATTTATGTTAGCAAGAATCTAAGATAAAAAAAAATCCGAAAAAAAGCCGCTGAAAAAATCCCACGGAAAAAGCCGACGGAAACAAGCCGATGGAACAAGAAGCGGATGAAAGAAGGCAGATATGTTTTGCAAGTACATTCGAATTCCCATATAATGACTTCCCATTTAATTATATTATAAGCACATCATGAAATGTATAATAGAGCGCTGGACTTGTTGATTTTTAAAAATGTTTAATGTTGTATGCCATAACCCCACTGTCACTTGCAAGTACTTGTATTTAAAAAAAAATTCAATTCAAATTGCATAGTTGTTGAGTTAGAGATATGCAACATTTATATAATTAAAACGTATCATAATATTCTAAGAAAATATACATTTCATAATGATAATACGGTTAAATAGGAAATCATTATGATTATGGGAATTCCACCGTACTTGCAAAAAACCTGCTGTTTGTTTCAACGGCTTCTCTTCCGCCGTTTTTTTTGCAGCTTGTTGTTCATGGCTTTTCTAGGCCTTTTTCCCCTCCGTTTTTTTTTCAACGGTTTTTTTCCATTGTTGGGAATTTTTAACAAGATAGTAGTTGCAAATTATTGGAAACGTGTTATATAGTAAATTTAAAGTACGTACAGTATCAAAATTATTTTATACGCACACTATATTTTTAAATTAAATAAAAATGTTATAAAACTTAGTTTTCTCATAAACTAGCTGACTATAACCATCTTTCCAAATATTACCTACACCCATGTTTTATTCTATTCTTTAAAAACTTGTAAAAGTAGAGCGAAAAAAAATGAATTTAAAAAAAAATTCTTTTTTATTTAATTTTTTACTACATGTAAAAGGTACTTTAGTACACGGAGAAGTATTTAAATGGGTTAACCGTTTTAAAAACGGCCGTGATACTGTTCAGGACAATCTTGAAGGAGGAGATTCAACTGCAACTAGGGTCATTCCTGCTTTAAACATGTTGAAGCTTTGATCAATGCAAATCGCCGAATAACCGTGTTTGTAATAGTGGTGAAAACCAACAACGTTTTTAATGTCAATACGAACATTTATTGCAGTTGAACTTTCTATTATCTATAATATCGATATAAATTCAATATCGATATCCAATATTAAATTTTCAATATCGCCCAACAGAAACGCGAGTGTCTTATTCATTTTTTTTATCGTTGATAGTTAGCGAGAGAAAAAACCCGGAATTTCATCGAAAATGGCCCATTCTGTACAATTATGTAAGAAAAAGAAACTAAATAATCCATGATTCTTGATATGTTTTGAGATTTTTCGTGATTCTTAATTCTTTTTATTAAAGGTCGTAGGGTGTCTGTAAAGTATCTATTTTTCTATTTTTTGTCTTGTATGAAATTTAGATAAAATTAACAAATCATGTATTTTTTCAATCTTACCAAACCAACCGTTGGGCGGGTTTTAAAATTTTACAACCAAAATATTAAAAAATATGTAAATATAAGCAAAAAATAAAGTAAAACTAAATTTAATTAACTTACCTATGTATAAATTTAAGAAAAATAATAAAAATTCCCACATCATTTTGCACAAGCAACCATTAACATAACGGAGTGCCCATTAAACTCAGAAACACATGCTTACGTTTTCATTAAGATATTGTACCTACAGCTATGTATGTACTAAATAGTACTATAATTCATATGCAGTTTAAATACTTCTGATAATGAAAAGCTCAGTCGGTCACTGTCCTCAAGAAAAACGTGACAAGCATTTTGTTGTACAAAACGGTTAGCAGAATTTTGTCATGGATCCTACTCTATTATAAACCCACTATCACAATTTCGTACAGATACGAGTTTCAGTGTAGACAAAAGATTCCATTCGCAAATTTAGAACAATAGTAATAATTGTAACAGAATGATACTCTACAGCTGCCAACAATAGTAATATTTAATTGCGTTCTTCAATGTTAAACACATAAATTACACTTTATGCCGTGCGTAGATATTTACATGTTTTTAAACGTCGTTTTTACGGAAATATCAACGACATAAACATTTGTTAACAGAAAAATTGCATTAAAGTTTTCTTAATTTCTTAAATGTATAATATCTATTGAAGATGAATTAAAATAAAAACCTGTTTTGTTTCTTGTTTTTCAGCACTTACGAAACGTTGATTGACTTTTGCTAAAACAGTCATTAAAATATTGGAAGAATTAGTACCTACTTGTTTTGGCTCTCAAACATTTAACTCTGGCGGAAAAAAATTGCTACTAATATACCATTGATTATATACCTATAAGTGTATATAGTCAATGCTAATACCTAATATTCACTAAACTAAGATTACATCTACATAGGTATTGGACTCGTAAACGTTTTCAGAAATTTTTAAAGGGTCAAGGGAAAATACCTGCGTTAAAGAGCCCGTAAACTAAAATTTTGATCTTACGGTGGGGTATACCCTGAACTTTTGAAAACAGGAATTTTTAAAAAAGCAAAGATGAGCAAAACGAAAACCTAAAGTAATTATTAAAAAAACCCATTACCTATTTGCAGCTTGATGTTCATACTAACTAATCTGGTTCAGTCAGGGCCGGATTTAAGATAAATCTAGGGTAGGTATGCGAGACTAAGAAGTGCCGCCCCTGTATATTAAAAAATAGTAAACACCAAAAGCATGTTGCATATATACACTGTGTTCATAAAGTACCCCCCCCCCTCCCAAATAACTTTTGAACGAATTGATATTTTTCTACAAAATTTGGTGTGCTGTAATGGGAAATTAAATACTATTTTTAAGACCATATTAAAATTTTGTATCATCCTAAATGGCGACTGGGCGCCATTTTGATTTTTTTTAAATGGAAAGGGGGGTCGAGTGACACCTCACTGGAAACGTATTTTAGTTCTGCGTCTGATCCTAAAGTTTCAAAGAAAAATACTCAGCCATAACAAAATGACAATGTTTGAAGATAAAGAAGTTTATTTAAAAAAACTAAGAATTAAAGCTTAAATTAATTAAATTAAGTGTTCGAAATGTTTACCATTCACTTCTTGGCACATAAAAAGTCGGTTATGAAATTCCTGTCTTACATTACAAGTTTCTGGAGTGATAATTCTGAAAACTTCTGTAATGCGTTGCTCCAGTTCTTCAATTGTTTCTGGACGGGTTCTGTGCACTTTCGATTTCAGATATTCCCATAGAAAAAAATCTAAGAAAGTTAAATCTGGGGAGTGAGCCGGTTATTCTACAGGCCCCCGCCTAACAATCGATCTGCCAAAAAAATGTCCGTTGAGAAAGTCAGAACCAGGACCTTTTAAATGAGGTGTCACTCGACCCCCCTTTCTATTTAAAGAGAAATTTCAAAATGGCTCCCAGTCGCCATTTTGGATGATACAACATTTTAATATGGTTTGAAAAATAGTATATAATTTTCCATTACAGCACACCAAATTTTGTAGAAAAATATCAAGTCGTTCAAAAGTTAGTTGGGGGGGGGGGGGGTTACTTATGGACAGTGTATGTATATTTCATAGATTACAGTAAATTATAGTACAAACTAAAAACACTCGACCTTGTGGAATAACAACACATAAAAAATACAGCACTCTTCCGCACAAGTAAATTAATATAAGATACGTATTTCGATAGCCAAGCTATCATTATCAGTGGTAAACTGGCGTTTGAACAGAGTACAAAGTCGATCTCAAGTAAAATTTTATTAACTAATCAATATTTGCTCACCTGTGGCCACAATAATTGGTAAAGATAGTAATAATTTTAAAACTGTTTGCACATGCACATGTTTTCCTTGAAGTTATAGCTAAAAACATCCAGCTGGCACACTAATTTCTTTGTAAAATTTCTATAAATTTTTAAAAATAGAAAATGTATGCTTCTTTATTTAATAAATAAGAGACTTTAAACAATTTGTTTACTCTGAATTTTTTATGATTGGTAGTAGAATATGATTATTAGTATTATCACGGATTATTTACGGCTGTTGCCGCCTCTCCGTCCCCAGTTTCCAATTCTTTCTGTCGTAACATATATTTTTCTGTAAGTTTCTTGTTCCCATTGCCTCGTTTACGTCATCTCTCCAACTTCTCCTTGGTCCCCTCTCTTTCTTTCTTCTGGTGGTACCCATTCTAATACTTTTCTTGGCCATCTTATTTCGTTCATTCTTTTTGTATGTCCAAACCATCACCATGTCAATTGTGTCTTTTCAATTTCGTCTACAATGTCTTTCTCGGTGTTCATACTCCTTCTAATGTCTTCATTTCTGACCCTTTCGAGTCTCAATCGCCTGCAGCTTCTTCTAAGGAAGTCCATCTCTGTGGCTAGTAGTTTCTTTCTATTAACTTTGCTTAAGTCCCGTACTTCTGAGCCATATGTTATAATACTTTGTACAATTGTTTTGTAAATTCGCATTTTAGTTTCTCTTCTAATATTTCTTTTCCAAAGTACTGAGTTGAGGGCTCCGATAGATTTTTTTCCTTTAGTTATTTTTTCCTGGATCTTTTCTTTACTTGTTCCTTGTTTGTTAAAGAATACTCCCGAATATTTAGCTTTTTCTACTCCTGCTATCGTTTCATTTTCTAAAGATAGGTTGTTGCATTCGGCGCTTCCTATTATTAAATACTCGCATTTATTCAAATTCATCGTGAGTCCAGCTCGTTCGTACTCTTCCTGTAGCTTTCTTACTATATAACTTAGGTCTTGCCCATCTTTCGCAATCACTACCTGGTCATCAGCATAAAACACAAAGTGTATAGGGTGTCGTCTCCTACCTCAAGTCCCACGTTCTTGCATTTTCGTGTCCACCCTTTGAGGGATTGGTCCAGGTATATTTTACACAAAGTAAGGGATAAACAGCACCCTTGTCTTAGCCCCTTTGATGTATTAAAGGATTCAGTCAGTGATGTAACCAATTTTTATTGCGGCATTATTTTTTTTGTAGTAGAGTTTAACAGCCTGAATTAATGTTGATCTTATGCCGAGTTTTTCCATCTCTTTCCACAGCTTTGATATTGGAACGCTATCATACGCTTTTTCCAGATCTATGAACGCTATATGTGTATTTCTGTTTCGTTGGTTCCGCTTTTCTAGTGCTATCTTCAGAGTAAAAAGATTATCCGTTGTGGATCTGCCAGCTCGGAAACATGCTTGCTCCTCCAGTTGTTTTCCTTCAATGTCTTCTTCTATTAGGTTTCTAAGTACTCGAGAGTATATCCTTCCTATTGTTGGTATGACGGCTATGCCACGATAATTTTTTGGATCATCTTTTGAACCTTTTTTTATGGATGGTTGATATATATGAAGTTCTCTATTCAATCGGTGTTTCGTCACCATTTAAACATTTTTCATATAAAGCCGTTACCATCTTTATAAGTTTTTTCGGTTCGTATTTTATGAATTCTGGATATATTTCTCCAGGTCCAGGAGACTTTCTGAGTTTTGTGTCCCTTATTGCTTGTTGGACTTGTTTTGTCTGAAGATCTATACGAGTTAGGTTTTCTATCTGGTGTTGATCCTGCAAGAATTTAGGTCGTTTATCTTCCAAGAGGTGTTTAAAATGTTTTACCCAATCTTCATTTGTCTTCTTCTTCTTCTTTCGACTAGGACTACGTCCTGTTTGTCTTGCCTCTCTCTACTCTGCTCACGACGAAAACCAGCTTTGCTTCCATCTTGTAGGTGGCCTTCCGGGAGGTCTTTTCCTGCGGGTAAGTATATCATTTTTGCACTGTTTGGCAATTTTGTTATCATCCATTCTTTCAACGTGCTCTTCCCACTTGCTTTTACCTTTTTTTGTCCATTTAACTATGTCTTGCACTCCGCACCATTCTCGTATTTCAGCACTTCTATGCCTTTCTCTCAGTGTCACCCCTGTTATTTTTCTTAGGATTTTCATCTCTGTTGTTCTTAATTTTCGTTTAGTGATTTGTGTTTCGGCTTTCGTTTCATTAGCATATGTCATAATAGGTCTTATTATACCGCTTTGCATATTCTTACTTTGCTTTCTCGTGACATATACTTATTTTGCCATATGGTGTTATTTAGGCATCCTGCAATCTGCATCGCTCTTGTGACTTGGCTCTTTGTTTCCAGTTTAAAATTTCTGTCACTTGTTATGTCTACCCCAAGGTAGGTGTAATTCAGTAGGTACCTGTTCGATTACTTTTCCCTCTATTTTTAATTTGCATCTAGTTGGTTCTTTTGTTATAACCATCGTCTTTGTTGTTGGTATAGAGATTTGCATATTATATTGCTTTGCTGTTGTGTTAAATCTATGCAATAATCTTTAAAGGTCGTCTTCATCACTTGCAATCAGTAGGTACTGCATCGTCAGCGTAACACAGTATGTTGATATTGTTAGTTCCAATTGTGTACCCACGTAAGTTTTTAAGTTGGTCTATTAACTGGTTCATAACTAGATTGAACAGAAAGGGGCTTAAGGACTCCCCTTGCCATATCCTTTTGTTTATTGATATTGATTGTGTATAACCTGTAGAAGTTACTATGCGGGTTTTTCCTCGTGTTAAGATCAACTATTTCTACTATTGTTTTTGGAATTTTATGCTTATGTAGTATGTTCAGTACATCGCCTTTCCTTGCCCTGTCGAATGCTCCTTTTAAATCAACATATATAGAGGTTTACTGAACTCAATCGCTTCAATTTTTTTTACAAGATATAATTCTCTTCCTATACGTTTCTACATTACTGTTTTTTCTAAAGAAATAATTATTTTTTTTCACATTTCACTTTATGGTAGAAATTTACTTCTATTGTACAAATCAACTCTTTTTTGTAGATATCGACTGTTTTATAGCATA
Source organism: Ctenicera cuprea (assembly GCA_958336395.1). Lineage (NCBI taxonomy): Eukaryota > Metazoa > Arthropoda > Insecta > Coleoptera > Elateridae > Ctenicera > Ctenicera cuprea. The sequence goes on from OY284491.1 coordinate 23,683,689, forward strand.
AAATCATATGAATGTACGTGAAAATCTTCAGCTTTCTTTGTTAATCACACAAAATGTATAAGATTTCTACGCAAAATGGCCCTACAATTTTCATAACGATGCACATTTATTTCATAAACATATGTATATTTTTATCTATGCACATTTCAGTTACAGAAGTGAAAGTTTACAGATTAGTAAATTTCATGATCATTGCTCGGCTTTATTTAACTTAAATGAAAATATTTCATTTAAAATGATAGGAAATTGCGATTTTAAATAATAAAACATTTCAATACACACAGTTTATTAAAGAAATAGTATATAAACAAGCTTAAGCTACAAATTCTTTAACATTCTGAATAACTTGTTCAAATTTATTTCCTGCAATAAATAAAATCCTGCGGTACGGTATCATTTCTGTATCCTCCTCTGCCCACTGTCCTCCAAGTGCAGTATCACATTGTGATGTTACATTGTATTCTAAACTAACTTCTGCTTCATTACTGAAAATTTCTTCTTCTGCATTTGAAAATGTCACTTGAGCTGCAACAAATTCCAATTTCGATTTTAATTAATATACATAATAAAAAACTCACAATTTTTTCCTTTTGTTTTATATAGTTTACAAATAGCAACATAATACTCGAAGTCATATGAGGCATCCCTCTTCGTCATTCTTTTTAATTCTGCTTGAAGTGATGAAAGTAAAGGATCGGCTACTTTGGCAGGTAGATTAACAAACCGCTCGTTAATTAATAAACCTATTTTTTTACAGTTGAATAATATCTTATCTATTTTTGCTTTCGTAGCTTCATCTGCATTTTGTTTGGCTAACCGCTGCATTAATTCAAACAACTGTTGAACAACTGGAGTTTCCTAGGACATAAGTAAAATTTACACAAATTACTTTACAATTTAAGAAGCTTGCTATTTTACCTGATGTGATGACAAATTAATAACAGTAGTTACACCAAATACATCTAGTGCTTCTGTCAAGGTATCGTTGTCATCATCATCATCCTCCTCATTCCAACTTTGTTTAAGGACACTACCAATTCCCTCTTGTGCGATAATCATATCGGTTAGTTGCGAAACATCAACATGCTCTTTTAAAAAAACTTGTTTCAATAACTGTCTTATTCCATTAAAATCTTGACCTTCAGGGCTTCTTCCTTCAAAGTCTGCTTGAATTTCCTACGAAACGAAGAATTATACGTTTTTTTGGAGTTTAATATTGTTTTACCTGATCCATATTAAAGTCAGCTTCGTTTTCCGCTTCTGATGTTTTACCTACAGCACGTTTCTTTATTGAACTTGCCATTTTTTTATAATAATTTATAAAAAGTTGTATTTCACAATGCCGTGCTTTCCTAAGAAAAATTTTAAGGGTTATGTGAGGTTACATATGCTTGTGTTTTCGACCACGTGACTGATTTAATGCATGACATCATACAGTGTTGCCAAAAACAATTTATTACGATGCAGTAAAAGCGGTGGATTTTAAAAATGATGTATTATTAAAATTTTAAATTATGGACTAAGTGTTCACGTAAAACTGGGTCAAGTTGGCTAGTGTTAAATTTTGTTTATGTGAAGGCATGTCTAAACTTTTTCGATACACTTTATGTTACATAACCTACCTATAAACCGTTATTTGTTTAAATGCACTCAATATGAATTGCTTATTAATTAATATAATAAAATGCTATAATATAACAGAATTTATTTTATTAAATGAAATGCCAAAAATACCCACCGCCTCCTTGGAAACAACTTAAAATACTGCGTTCAAGACGATTCAAAACATTTTTTTAAATATGTGAAACATTTGTTAAATTTTTCACAATTTTGTGAAATGCGCTGGCTAAGTTTATGTAAATTATTATTTAGTGTGGCAAATATACAGATATCAAAGAGTTTACGAAGCTTCACCAACGTTTTTGTTGTACAGTAAGGTGTTGCTGCATCTTGTTGAAAATAACCCTGCTGTGGTTCATCATCGTGCAGTTCCTACAAAAATGGTTGCAAAATTTCCTCCCGACATCTGATTGCGTTGATATAACCGAAAAATGCAAATTTTTAATATAAAAGTTCGATTAATTTCATTCCACTAAGGACTACCCATATGGAAAATTAAAAGATATATTGACGATGCAAATACCCATATCACTAAAATCGGAACTATATAACCAGTGCATACTGCCGGTGGTGACGTACAGAGCGGAAACCTGGGTCCTCACAAGAGCAATAATCAACAAGCTACAAGTTCATCAAAGAGCTATAGAAAGAAAAATACTAGGAATCACTTTGAAAGACCATAAGACTAACACTTGGATAAGACAAAACACAAAAGTAGAGGACGTCATTAGACGGGCAGCATCATTGAAGTGGGAATGGGCAGGACATGTGGCCAGAGGAGTAGATAAGTGGAGCGGGAAAGTGATTAGATGGAGACCATGGGGTGAAAGACGGAAAGTAGGTAGACCCCAGATGAGATGGAGCGACGATGTCAAAAAAGTAGGAGGTTTAAACTGGTATGAAGTCGCACAAAATCGTGAAAATTGGAAAAGCATGAGGGAGGCCTATATCCAGAGGATAAAAAACGGCTAAACTAAGAAGAAGAAGAAGAAGAAGAAGAAGGACTACCCAAACCTTTTCAAGGTGCAAGCACATCTCGACAAAGTGATGAGGAATATCAGCATTTCAAGTTGTCATGGATAGCCCTACAGCTAAAACCACACATCATCCGTAAAAAAGTTTTCTCTGGTGTATCATCATAATTATTTGGTGTGTTTAAAAACTATTCAGAAGACTGCACTCTATGTGGTGGGTCAACCGGCAGCAATTCATAAACCACAGTCAGTCGATAGGGAAATAAATACAGATTGTTCTTTAATACAATGTGGCCATAGAAACCTCCAGTTGTTGCGATAAGTGACGAATAGATGTTTTAGACTGATTTTCCATAACTTCTCTAGCAGCATCGATGGTTTCTTTTTTCGTTTTTGTGGTCGGTGCTACCCGGCTTTCTACAGATGCTTTCCGAGTCACGAACAAGTTTAACACACCGATGCGCAGATTATCTACAAACTGTGCATAGTCAACAGCAATTTCTGGAAACTTGACTCTAAACTCTTCCAGGCAGTTATATACGGAATATGTCCAAACCTCTTTCTTTCACGTCCATGCCACTTTAATGAACAATGTTGGAAACAGTTGTATTTTTTTTAAATTGGGTCTTCTAAGAGCTCAATATTTGTAAGATTACTTAAAAATATTCGTTCTTTATTATTATTATTATTATTATCTCGTACTCGAAAATCTGAGGCTTTGTTGAGGTCTGGCGATCATGTGGGCCAAGCGTTAGAAATGCGTTTGCTTCAAATCAAAAATATTCTGAAATTTATTGTTTATTATTTTCTATTTTCCTTTTCTTAGAATAGTTCGGGCATTACAGTTAGTGTATGTGTTGCTTCAATACCAAAAGTCGTTATTTTAACAAAAAGGAAAAAATTTCAGAAGGTAAAATTTGAATTTAACACAATAAAACCCCAAATATTTCGAAGGGAGAGAGATTCAAAAAAACTATGATTCCAAAGCACCAAAGTATGAGTTTTGGTTTCTCGTTGCTCCCTCCTCATTTCGCCACGCATCTTAGCGGAGGTGTAAATATATATGTATACAGGGGTAAGGTCGTATTACATAAAGATATTTGGAATGCTGCAATTACGTAACGTTCGGGCACGGAATAAGTATTTATCATGTGGTTCAGGTAACAATCGCGAACACAGCAGCGCCACAAAATTAATCGCCGCAATATTTGTGGGATACTGCGGAGCATTTCTCACACCAAGAGATCTTTGCTTGCAAAGAAATTTGAACAAAAGAAGCAAAATTAAGTAATATTATTCTGCACCGTTTTTCGGAAAATTCGTGGGAAGTAGGCTCAAGTCAGAGGGGGGGGGGGGAGTTGAATGAGTTGCTGGGTGGTCCGTATCACCTTCTGGCACTGCCGCTGATCGTAGAGCACTGAAAAATATCCAATATCTGGTAAGTAAAATGGGTACCTACTCATTGTCTATTTCGATTCTCTTAAACAAAAGAATAAGAAGGGCTCATAACAAATAAAATGTGGTACAATTAGTATAAATTCGTAAACTATTCAAAAATGAGATTTCTGACTAGACTGTGTATTTCGCTGATCTAATTGTTACAGTTATACGGTACGCCAAAAAGATTTGTTTTTTCTACGAAGCTGAAACCGAGTAATTGACATTAGGACAAGATTAAAAGGTTTCTTTTAATGGAACCTTTATAAAAAATCTTCCATGAATTCGTTTTTTTTTAAATCTTCCAGAGGAACACACATTTTTAGTTTAAATGAAATAAAGGTTCCAAGAAACCTTAATAAAAACAAAAGTAAACTTTTTGATTCGACCTTTGTATCTGGTAGGAAGCATTTACCAAATTATTGTTTTGCCTAATTTTTCCTCACCAGCTGAAACACTAAACTCCTTCCATACTCACAAGATTATTTAATAAGATTAATTCTTATTTTCTGTAATGTTGAACCATAAAAATAATAAAAATCTATTATAGTAGGTATCTATTATAGCATGTAAAAATGTCGAAATACGTATAAAGTTGAAGAAGAAACACTCGAACTGTGGAATAACAACACGTGAAAAATACAGCATCTTTCCACACAAGTAACTAAATACATATTTCGACAGCAAAGCTATCATCATTAGTGGTAAACTGACACAGTGTCAGTTTACCACTGATGATGATAGCTTTGCTGTCGAAAACGTATCTGATATTTAGTTGCTTGCGTGGAAGAATCTAGGACAAGAGGATTCTTTATTACCTCTCAGAGGGATTTGTGGTAATCCCTGGTAGCTCAGGAAGGTAAAATGAAAAAGGAAGTTTTGCGCATTTTACTTAGAATGTGCATTTTTGGTTTAAAGTAAATTATAACTGAGAAAAATTTGTTTCTTATCTTATCGAATCTATATGGATACAGTCCATACTTTTAAGCCGACGTACGTGCAAGTTGTAGGAATATGTTCTGCAACTACCTTTTTGAAGCGTAAATCTTGATTCCAACTATACTAAGAGTAATAAGGAAAATGCAATTTATAGTCATTATTGGCGCGTAAACGTTGATATATAAATATTTTTGAAAATATGGCAAGTAGCAATTTTCAAAGAATAGGAAAGTCCAGGTGAAGTGCTTTGCTCATTTTTTAAATGGTGAATCAAAAATTGACCAAAAATTGTTATCCAAAATAAAGATTGATATCTGAAATGGACAAAATGAAAAAGAGAGCGCATTGGCAACACTGGACCATACACACCAATAGAAAAGATGTCGACCAACATAAATGGTCGCAAAGAGTTTGTGTTTATATGTTGAAAGCGATGTGTGTAAATAAATGGCAATATAAAACACCAATTCAGAATTAAATAATGTTGCAAAACATTGAATAACATCAAATAAGTGTTACTAACTGAACTCTTTTGCATATATTAACAATGGAGGAGTTAGGCGACCGAGTTTATGCTGCAGAAAGGATTATGAAAAAGAGAATTAGACGAGTAAGTATAAGAAAAAGCATTTTTTACGTGTTTAGGTTTGCTGTTTATATTTTAAAATAGTAAGAGATAAGACGACAAGCACCCCAAAACTCGTGCAGTTGTGTTTACTAGTCATGATAATACAAAATGCAAATATTAAAACTCTTGCAGCTTTTTAATGGTGTACATTTAATAATTTTAAAGAATAAATTAAATACAAGATTTTTGAAAGTAAGAATTTAAGTTATAATTCTATCTAGATTCTTCTCCAGTTCTGAATTATTAAAAGCTAAGAATTGTGTTTTGCAAGTTTTAGTTTTGAGGAATTCTGTGTATACAAATTCGTTACATAAAATGCAAGACTGGAGTAGTTATTAGTTCTTACTATAAAGTTTTGAAAACTAGTAGTTTGAACCATGTTAGTTAAAGGAAAGAAAAATGTTAGCTGTAGGGGAAGCTATGGGGAAAAAACTAACTAACATTATAGGTAACAGACTTGAGGATTTACTCTAGAACAAACCAATTACATCAGATTTGCTAAATGAGTATCATGATGAGATGCTAAGAAGTGCTAATCCTTAATCACCTTTCCATTATTAGATTCAAAAGACCCATTTTGATCAGGGTGTGAATATTTAAATCAAGTTAATTTAAATCAGTTGGTTTTTCGGGGGGGGGGGGGGGGGGGGTATTGTTTTCACATGAAATTCTTCTATTTCTACAATAATGTTCACAATTTGGCAGTAAGCTTTAGAATAGAATAGAATTACTCAAAACGGGTTACTAATTATATAGTTTATTTGAACTGGCTCCATTGTAAAGTAGTTTCTACTTCTACACAAATCCAAACATAAATAAAATATTATTTCTGCACAATAATTTAAAGGGACAGCTCTGTTATTGGTTCGCAAATATGCAACATGGGTACTTTGCTGCGCATGCGCGCTACCATTATCGCCTAAATACATTCCAAGGGGTATAAAAAGTAGCATTGCATCATGTAAACAATATAAAACATTCACGATAAGTTTCTAATGACTGTTCAATATTTATACTCTTATTTTGTAGATGATAGAATGCTACTATTTATGCTCCTTGGGATGTTTTTAGTGATAATGACAGTGGCACAGGCGCAGCAAACTGCACACGTGGTTGGGGTAAGGGGATATACCTGTTGTATAGCTATTATACGCTGATCCAGGATAAGTGGGGTGGGGAAAGGTCATAGAATTGCTTAGATGCGACTATAATCTATTTAAATATAATAATTTGAAGTAAAAAATAAGCCGTTTTAAATTTAAAAAATCTGATTTATATCAAATAAATCAATTTTTTTGATTTTTTCGATAAAAAATCACGATTTTTCTGCACTCTGATTTTAATCCACAAACAAAAAGTAATATGCAGTTATTTTTGAGACGCCATATGTATTTTAGACATCTTAACTGTTCTTAATATTTGAATTTATGCGGTAAGGTAACTTATTTTTATTTTTGCAGACACTGTCGATAAAAATCATATTTAAATTAATATTACATAAGTTATAATTTTTTTAATTGCAGGGTGGGGTGGAGTATCTGGTCAAGTGGAAGGGTTGGAGTCAGAAACACAACACATGGGAACCAGAAGAAAATATTTTGGATGGTCGTCTAATTGATCTTTACGAGCGTTCTCAGAAATCTGACTCAAATCCCCACAAGAGAGGCCCGAAAAAGAAGGAACGTCCTGCAGAACAGGCACAACAAATAGAGACAGAAGATGAGGCTCACATCAGTGGAGAGGAAAGTCAAGATGAATCAACTCCTAGAAGTAGTAAAACAGTAACTAAACCAGAACCAGCGCCAAGAATAGAAGATGAAAATGCCAGATCGGGTGCTTCCACTGAAGAATCTGTAGATGCACCTGAAGTGACTCCTGTTGCTGGGGCTATAGAACCAGAAAACACAAGTAGCTCTAGCAGTGAAGATAAACCAATATTAAGAAGACTGGAAGTGTCAGGTTCCAAAAGGAAAGTTGAGGTTTTACCGAAGGAATCAGGTAAAATTGGGGTAACGATAACCACTAGTAGTCCACCACCAGCAAAAACTCCAAAATTGGGGTCACCAAAATCTGGAGGAACACTGTCGCAATCCCACGGTCGAGTGAATGGGCGACGAAATTCAAGCACTAAATCTGAAGAAGAAACAACAGCACCCCCTGCATCAAGTCCGGCTGCGTTACCAGCTGCTTCATCACAGCTTACCGTAGAAAAACAGACAAGCTCCATAGATACACCTATAGCAAGTAAATCAACAGAATCTACGGTTTCTCCTGTGGAAGCTGAAAAAGTTGATGAAAAACGGACAGATCAAAATATTTCTGAAAACAATGAGTGTCTCCGGAAAAGGCGTGGAAGTTCAGATTTAAATAAAACAAATAACAGTGTTGTTAATAATGGTAAACACTTTTTAGTAAATGGACATAATAATAACAATGGTGCGATTAGTGATATGACACCGGTGCTAACTAGTCCTGGGTCTGAATACTGGCTGGCAAGGAACCCTGTTGTAGATCAAGTGTTTATTACGGATGTTACTGTAAATTTAAAAACTGTCACCATTAGGGAATGTAAAACGGAGAAGGGGTTTTTCAAAGAACGAAGTTCGTCTGATAGTCATTCAAAACCAAGTGATATTGTATGACGTTGGTGGGTTGTTTTGTAAAATCAGACAACATAACAGTATTTGTGTTTACTAACAAACATTTTCGAGGAGATGTTATGTCAAGAACAGCTGGTGGTTTTAGTAATATCAAATTAAATAAAGTGCTGATTTTTAATTTAAAACGGATCAAATTCAGGCTTAAAAACAACCCAGTTTTAACATGAATAAGGTAAACAATACATTGTTAATAGTGCTTTATGTAATTGTTAACCACAGTTTTTCTTCACATTTAACTTTCCTTTTACAAAGTGACTCCTCTACGTTTACAGTGATACTACATATTATGCAGCCTGATTGCTTCAATATAAATAATTTTAGATGAGTTCCAACCAAAATTAAATTGGCCTGAAATATTAAATATTTATTTGTACATAGTAAGGAAATTTTCATGCCAATATAAATTTTGTTTTGTGCATATGAATTATGGTAAATTAAGGAACTTTTGAAATGCAGCATTAGTACTATTTTAGAATAGTATAGGTTCCCCTTAAGTCAGCGGTTGCCAATCATATTTGATTCGCAAACCCATTTCAACATGATATTTTATAGCAAACCGTGCTAAGCTAAAGTTTCAGTTATTTAGATACCAAAATTAACTTTGCATGCGTTTATGGTACTCAGAAACAGGATGTCGCTACGTCTGGCAACACCGGAAATGGGGCCAATTTTTTTCTCTGTAATACCATCATACATTTTGTATGATAGATTCTGATACAGCATTTAATTCTCTAAAAAAACTTAAACGGTTAGCTGCTAGAGTACGTCGAAGTGAAAATTCTTGCCTTGTATTTTAATAATTTTATATAATCTGCTAAAACTTTTAGAAACTGCAAAATGCATCAGAAAATTGAATATTTAATGAAAAATTTACGTTATTAAAACTTCAGGTTATTTAGTAGGGCTGGGCCGATACCTTGTTTCAGATACCGATACCCGATACTGTATCTGAAAGTATCTGCATTTCAGATACTTAGAAGTTTTCGTTTTAATTTCAAGTTTTAGGTTTGCAAGATACCAAAAATTATCAATTTGACAAACTTCAGAAGACAGTTTTTCGTTGTTTGTACACAAACACTAAACTAAATCAACCACCCGATTGCACAATTTTGCCGTAAGATGCGACTAACCTAACACATATGAAATGGCCGGCGGAATAATGATAGCCCCTCGACACCACAGTAGTCGCGTTTCCAGTAGCGGACACATGTATTCACGTTGCTATTACGAGTATACAATTCGATAGATACACAATTAAAATTATTAAAAGAGTTTTTCTGGAGTCTCTGATTCTCAGATACTTGTATCTGAATTTTTTAACATCGCGAGTCGCTATTTAGTGGCCAACTTTATCAAATAAACGTAAATTTAAGCCATTTATGGGGAGGTTAACGTTGGTCTGGTTTACAGAAAACATCTTTTCAGCCAAAGTACAGTTTTTTCTGAATAACACGTTTGCTGCGGGTCTGTTTTAGTGTACTCTGGCGTATATCGGCAGGTTTTTTTCGAAAATATTGTTTCTGGTACTCGCATGTATGAAGCATATTGTTTTGATAAGTAAAAGTGACTTTTGTCCTTGATGATTCAGGATGTGTAATCGCTCATGTGTGTCCATAATATGTTTCTAGCATTTTTTTTTTCTAATCGAGTAAAAGAATATTTTATTTTAATTTATATTTTAACTCTAAAGTCTGTAATGGGCAAAAAATACATCTCACGTTAAATCTATGGTAACTCAGGTTTTAATCTTAGAATAACAACTAGAATAAACTAACAAAAACTATTTATTGAAATGGCAAATTTTAAAACAGTCGTTGAGGCAGAGGCCATGATTTTTAGGACGCATTTCACACTGGTAGATGATATATTTTCTTATATTTTTTTGCACCAACACGACATTTTTTTGGTTGTAAATAAAACAATTCTTAACAGGTTTTTTATTTTAGCCTTATGTACGTATTTCGACATGTTGACATGTCATTTTCAGAGGCAAGATGTCGAAATATGTATAAGGCTAAAATAAAGAACCTGTTGAAGTTAACAATTGTTTTATTTACAATAAATTAAAATGAACTTTAACGAAGTAAAGCTCGAACTTATGAAGAAAACAAAACTTTCTTTCTTCATTTTTTCTTTTCTATTTTAGATGGTACGAGCTTAACTTAACCATTCAGTTTTTAGCTATCGTATTTTCCGCTGGCAAATTTTTTTTCGAGTACTGCATCAAAGTTGCTGTTCATAATGTCCGCAAAAAAAATAAGAACAAGAAACAAAAAAACCTCATTTTTAGTATAAGCAGAAGTAGCATCGTGTTGTTTACAAAGCGAAATTTAAAACTTTCTAATTACCATGAACACCTGCAACAGTTAATTTTGGTATTATTGAAATTTTAGCCTGGGACATCTAGGCCGAATCACCTGCTATATTCTCTCCCCTCCGCTAAGTAAGGATGCTCAAAGGCACCAAAAGCAACTCTTTTTCTTTAAAGAAAAAAATATATATAGATTGTCTACTATTTTGTATTTAAGCAAATATAAATTAAAGCAGATGACCTGGAACTTCTTTGCCAACCATCGGTTGGGAACCGCTGCTCTAAGTATATCTATTTCATAATTAATCAAAGTGCAGCTCAGATATTTGTTACTTAATAGAAATTTAGTAGATAAAAATTTTGCTTAAATTGAGTAAGTAAAAAAAACGATTTTAACGTTTAGCTCTAATTTGATACAACAACCAATTTTTGACAATTACTTTTTCACAAAAATAAGTGCTTTGAAAATTATAATAATAAAAATTATGCATACGATGTAAACATTTTGTCGGTCACTATATTAAATTAAGTTTATAAAGTACTATTGTGTACACTACAAATTTTTACTTTCTCATACTTCTAGTATAGGAAAGTAGTAATAACCTTATGAAAATTAATGATTTGAAATTTTAACGAAAAAAGAAACGGAACCCGAAAAAGTTCAGGCGATTTTTATAGTATTGAAATTACTTTGTTTTAATTATGAAATAAGAGTAATTAGAGATTCTTAAATATAGTTGAATACATGCAGGGTAGCTCACATTGAGTGTCTGATGAAATAAGCTCTTTGGTATGATTGCGATGAAAGTAAAAATAATGAAAAATTAAAAATATTGTGAGAATGTTGAATTTTCATCACAATCATATTAATAAAATTGCAGTGTTTTTATCTTTAACAAACTAAACGGTAATGAGTGTATTGACTGGTGCTACGTTTTTAAATTAGTTTTAACTTTTTATATTCATAGCTAGTTGTGTATAAAGTTTTATTTATTTTCTCCCATTTTCATTTGCAACAATTGATGAGATTTCAGAATACTAAGGCGCTTTAAATATTTTATCAAAACTGTTATTAAAAATCGTACTATAAAAGAACTAGGCAAATCATGGTTTTGCTGCTAATATGAGTGTATTGGTAGTGTACAATGATAGTCTGTTTTTCCCGTATGATTAGTTATTAATATCCATTCCATGCTGCAGATTTTATTGTCTGAATGTGTTGTAAATATTGTATATACGATTTATTTTTATTCTTAGTAGGTAAATTACCTAAATCTTATATGTGTGACACTTTTTTAAGTGCCTGTTTTATGTGCTTAGATGTATTTATTTTTTAATTTAAATTGTATAGTCGTTACTATGTTATACGGCAGAGATCACTCTAAAACAAAAATTAGGCCTACTTTTCGTAGATAATAAATATCCAGTGTTGACTAAGTCATAATAATAATAATTTTTCTGTAATTACGGTTTTTAAACATTGCTCTGTTTTTAGTCATTTTGGGAAACTTACATTTATTGTAAATTGTAAATGCCCCTAGTACTTATGTATGTATTATAATAGGTTTTACGTTTACTCAGTTTTATAACTTTTTAATTGTACATAAATATACCTATGAACTCTGACTTAATATTTGAGTTTTCTTTTTCTATTTGTTACATTCCCATCCCAAATGGGCTTTATTTGTAAGCTGGGCCAACAAAGATTGCGTTTTTTTTCTATTTTTATAGAAAACTTTTGATTTTAAAGTTAATACCGCCTTTTCGAAAATAGAATTACTATTCAATAAACTAATACAGGGTGAGTCAAGAAGACCATGGTAATTTATATCTCCTTTACTATACAGGGTGTGTATAAATTGGCGAAAGAGCTACACGTGGCGATGTTGGTCATAAAAATCTGAGTCGAAAATCTTAATACCAAAATATTGTACCGTACTTCCTGGGTTATGCACGGGATCTTCAAAGTTTAAAAATGAAGTCTTTTAATTCATTATCTGTTGACAGAAAGAGCTGCAAATTAGAAGAAATAAGAATTGTAATAAATATTTTTTCATAGATGTTGTTTTTCAGCCCCAAAAGCGTATATTAAACATTTCTTCGTTAACTTATTATTGTAAAAAATAGTTACCGTGCATTATAACAAAACACCTGTGGTGTGTGGATCCAATGTTGTCAAATGTACGTTCCTTTAAAATGGTTCCTGAGGACAGAGGAAGCATTGTCCAACATTTTGGTATTAAGATTTTCGACTTAGAATTTTATGACCAACATAGCCACGTGTAGTTTTTTTCCCAATTTATACACACCCTGTATAAAATACAAAAAAAAATTTCTTCTATAAATGTAGGGAACAAAGAGGACCACATATTAAAATTAGTTAAATTAAACTTGTGCTGTTAATAGAGCAACTTATATTAGTGGTAGCTGGTTGGTATAGGGAGGGCAATAGGGCGCTGCCCTCTTAGCTATTTGTTACAATTCAGGACCAAAGCGATCACCCAAAATGAAACAAATTTTTTTAGAATACCGAGTAGAGGGGGTACATATGCAAAAGTGGCATCCCAAGAGGAACTGCATGTTGCATTGGAAGGTAGGAGGTTTACAGCGTTTTAATAGGGTTACATGGGTGCTGACAGGACATTAGATTAAGTTGAAATTTGCTTATATTTGGGCTGTAATAGTTTGTTGTGACTTGTCGTAAAATTGGATAAGGATAATTCGGTGAACAGTGTGATAGAGTAAACAGGCTAAAATAATTTGACTGGTGATGTTAAAGTAACATTTAAAAACCAGGAACCTCTAAAGGCAGATTTAATAATAACACAATGACACAAAAAGAAATAAAGTGTTATAAGAAAGCTTAATAAAAGGTCATATGATTTAGCGAATTGGTTATGCAGGTGTAATTTTCTCAAATTCTCAATGATTGGCAAAACAAATATAACGTGTCGATTCAACAGTGCCTATCATAAAGAAATGGGGTTATTATTTTTATACAAATTAATTAAGGTAAGTCATATTTGTGTTAAAAGGTGCTATTATGTTCAAAGAAAGTTAGTGTACCTGGCACTTTACTATTCAAATTTTACTCCTGACGAAATGTAAAACTGCAATTTTTTATGGATACTTTAAAATCTTATGTACTCTTAAAAGTCGTTCAAATATCCCACGCTCTTTTTTGCAAAAATAAATTGCAGCCCAAATTTTTCACATAGGTACTCATAAATTGCCGCTTCCCTCTATGTCACACCACGAACCGCCACTGTCCTATACAGGGTGAGTTATTTGTGGAAGATTGTTTTCTAACGTCTTTATTATAGCAGTTAGCAAAAAATTGTCAAGAGAAAAATTGTTTGTTGGGTTACCGCGCATAACCTAAAATTATTACTAGTTATACTGGGTGTTTAGTTATGCTTGTACAGCAGATTACTTCGTTATTTTAAATAAAACACCTTGTATATTATTGCATTTTTAGATTGTACGTTTAATTCTAGATAGAAACGTAAAGTACTACTATCTTAAAATTAGCACTTTTCGAGTTCTTCAAAACTTTTGACATTTGTGGGCTAATATTTCAATATTAAAATCAAGATGACTGGAAGGTATTGTGTTCTCACTCGAGTTTGATATGGGCGTCACGAAATGTTTTGCGGAGAGATGGCGCAGCAGACCATAGGTTACTAAAAAAATGACGTTTGCGCGTCAAATTTGAAATCTGCACGCAATGCTATTCTACCCTTTGTTTATACTGTGATATTATACTGTCATAACTCAAGAATTATAAGAACATTACAGTGACAACTATTCTCGATCATATTTTCCTATAATTCATTATTTATTGCAATATTGAGAAGGTTAATATTTATTATAGCCTGAAAATTTATATCTTCACACTGATTATCACTGTAGCTAGCACTGTAGTTATGGAATTCAACTCCGGGAAAACGATCGTTAATGCGAGGAAGCGGTAAAACTTGGTTTTAATTTTTCTGGGAAATTCGAAAAAAAAACAGATTTCAATGCACTCAGTTTTGACATCGATAAGGCCCCCAAAAGGCTTATTGCAAAGCAAAAACACGAAAAAAAACGAAAACACAAAATTGATTCTGTAAAGCAATTTGATGCGTCCGATTTGATGTTTATTATGTGCATGGGTCATGGTGGAATGCTACAGTTTATGTAGTTATAAAATGACATGACTGTAAGGCATTGTAATCAAAAAAAGAAACATGAAAAAAATTAATAATTGACCCATATGAATCATACTTTATTGCTTACTCTACATATTTCCTTAAATACTATAGAGTAGGTACTAATTTTTATTGCAATTATGTAGTGAAAGTAGGCAATAGCAGTAGTAAAGTATAAAGATGTAATCGAATTAGAAGACAACGAAGTAACTGCGCAATTTTATCCCAGAATTAATGCAGTGCTTTAATGTCGTTTCGGTTAACAGTTGCCTACGAGGGTACCATCTACCTGCACATATTGTAATTGTGTAACATACAAACCGCATAAGCACAATATGATAAACGTAATTTAAAACATTAAAAATAGAATAGAAACAAAAATCAGTACATAATAATACATTAAAATTGTACTGTATTGGCAAAATCTATGCGAACAGTCACTCCCCTACTGAAAGTCGCCTGACACAACCCTATAGAAATATGTGTGTAAGGTTTATATGAGGTTTTTGAAACAGGCAATTCCGAGTTGATTCTATAGAATATTCTAATGTGGTTTTATCGGGTTGCGTTTAAGAGGTTAAACAAGCATTTGCCTTGTTGAATATTAATATGGTTTAACCAGGACAGATAGCGAATGCTTTTACAAGGTTTTACCGTAATTTGACAAGTTCGAAATTTACAACATTTTATCAGGTTATTAACGAACTTTTTGTAATGAGGTTGTATGAGGTTATATTTATCAGGTTGAATAATCGTTTACCTTATTGAATATTAACAAGGTTTAACCAGGAAAGATAGCAAATGCTTTTACCAGGTTTTATCGGAATTCGACAAGTTCGAAATTTACAACATTTTATCAGGTTATTAACGAACTTTTTTTAATGAGGTTGTATGAGGTTATATTTATCAGGTTGAATAATCGTTTACCATATGGAATCTTAACAAGGTTTAACCAGGAGAGGTAGCAAATGCTTTTACCAGGTTTTATCGGAATTCGACAAGTTCGAAATTTACAACATTTTATCAGGTTTTTGACGAATATTTTGTAATGAGGTTGTATAAGGTTGAACAATCGTTTGCCTTATTGAATATTAACAAAATTTAACCAGGCGAGATAGTGAATGTTTTTATCAGGTTGTACCGGAATTTGACCAGTTTGAAATTTGCATAGACAAAATATTGTCAGGTTATTCAGAACTTTTTACAATTCGGTTGTATGAGGTTGACTTTCAAATATTCAACAATACTTTACCTTGCTAAATATTAATAAGGATTTCCAAGTTTTTTCTGAATTTGGTAATTGCAAAGTAGAAAAAAGCATTTAAAGTTAATGAGCATAGGATAAGAATATAAATAAGAAGAATAAACTTAAAACATTAGAATTTATTATTTATTCTCATTACGAACATTATATGTACTATATCCCTATTGAAAATAAATATTGAAACCTCATACAACCTTATAATGTTTCCATCAGGCTGTATGTGGTGTTATGAGGTTTTTGAAACAACCGGGTTCAGTATGTATGTGGTTTTATAAGGCATGTGTTTTTTATGAGGTTTAACCAGGAAAGCAATATAAACAGATTACCAGGCTTGATAGGGACGTTGTTTCTTCTATCAGGCTCTATGAGGAATTCAAAACATGTGGTTTTATAAGGAAAGCCGGCCATCGTTTTGTGTGTGGTTTTATCAGGAATTCCCAACATGCAGATTTACCAGGAAACCCCTGTATCTTCTTCTATGCGGTTTTATGAGAAAATTTCAACATGTGGTTTTATAAGGAAAGCCGACTATCGATTTGTATGTGGTTTTATCAGGAATTCCCAACATGCAGATTTACCAGGCAACCCCTGTATCTTCTTCTATGCGGTTTTATGAGAAAATTTCAACATGTGGTTTTATAAGGAAAGCCGACTATCGATTTGTATGTGGTTTTATCAGGAATTCCCAACATGCAGATTTACCAGGAAACCCCTGTATCTTCTTCTATGCGGTTTTATGAGAAAATTTCAACATGTGGTTTTATAAGGAAAGCCGACTATCGATTTGTATGTGGTTTTATCAAGAATTCCCAACATGCAGATTTACCAGGCAACCCCTGTATCTTCTTCTATGCGGTTTTATGAGAAAATTTCAACATGTGGTTTTATAAGGAAAGCCGACTATCGATTTGTATGTGGTTTTATCAGGAATTCCCAACATGCAGATTTACCAGGCAACCCCTGTATCTTCTTCTATGCGGTTTTATGAGAAAATTTCAACATGTGGTTTTATAAGGAAAGCCGACTATCGATTTGTATGTGGTTTTATCAGGAATTCCCAACATGCAGATTTACCAGGCAACCCCTGTATCTTCTTCTATGCGGTTTTATGAGAAAATTTCAACATGTGGTTTTATAAGGAAAGCCGACTATCGATTTGTATGTGGTTTTATCAGGAATTCCCA
Source organism: Ctenicera cuprea (assembly GCA_958336395.1). NCBI lineage: Eukaryota > Metazoa > Arthropoda > Insecta > Coleoptera > Elateridae > Ctenicera > Ctenicera cuprea. The sequence goes on from OY284491.1 coordinate 23,700,899, forward strand.
ACATGCAGATTTACCAGGAAACCCCTGTATCTTCTTCTATGCGGTTTTATGAGAAAATTTCAACATGTGGTTTTATCGGGAATTCCCAACATGCAGATTTACCAGGAAACCCCTGTATCTTCTTCTATGCGGTTTTATGAGAAAATTTCAACATGTGGTTTTATAAGGAAAGCCGACTATCGATTTGTATGTGGTTTTATCAGGAATTCCCAACATGCAGATTTACCAGGAAACCCCTGTATCTTCTTCTATGCGGTTTTATGAGAACATTTCAACATGTGGTTTTATAAGGAAAACCGGCTATCGATTTGTATGTGGTTTTATCGGGAATTCCCAACATGCAGATTTACCAGGAAACCTCTGTATCTTCTTCTATGCGGTTTTATGAGAAAATTTCAACATGTGGTTTTATAAGGAAAACCGGCTATCGATTTGTATGTGGTTTTATCGGGAATTCCCAACATGCAGATTTACCAGGAAACCCCTGTATCTTCTTCTATGCGGTTTTATGAGAAAATTTCAACATGTGGTTTTATAAGGAAAGCCGACTATCGATTTGTATGTGGTTTTATCAGGAATTCCCAACATGCAGATTTACCAGGCAACCCCTGTATCTTCTTCTATGCGGTTTTATGAGAAAATTTCAACATGTGGTTTTATAAGGAAAGCCGACTATCGATTTGTATGTGGTTTTATCAGGAATTCCCAACATGCAGATTTACCAGGCAACCCCTGTATCTTCTTCTATGCGGTTTTATGAGAAAATTTCAACATGTGGTTTTATAAGGAAAGCCGACTATCGATTTGTATGTGGTTTTATCAGGAATTCCCAACATGCAGATTTACCAGGAAACCCCTGTATCTTCTTCTATGCGGTTTTATGAGAAAATTTCAACATGTGGTTTTATAAGGAAAACCGGCTATCGATTTGTATGTGGTTTTATCGGGAATTTCAAGATGTGGTTTTATAAAGAAAACCGCTAACGTTTTTGTATAAGGTTTTATGTGGAATCCTTAATATGCGGAAGTATCAGGAAAACCCGTTATGGTTTCGCATGCGGTTTTATGAGAAATACTTAATATACGGTGTTATCAGGAAAACTGTTAACGTTTTTATGTGGTTTTACATGAAATTCTGTACGTGCGGATGTATCAACTATTTCCGCATAGCGGCCCCTGCACCGACTATAAACACTGGCCCTGAGCAAAGTTGTTACGCCACTGCAGACAGGACTGTTCCCATTAGCGCTAAATAGTGATTGACTTTGATGGCTTGATAAGATTTTGTTTAATATATTTTTCTTTTCCAAATTACGGAAGTGTGGGAAAGTTCAAGCGAAGTGTTTCCTTACTTTTTACAGCTGTTGTAATTGTGAACATATTTTGAAACTATAAATAGGCAAAAATTTAACATAGTAGCCCGAGATGGGCAAACCCGTTTGTCCGTCGTCTTTAATTTGGCATTTCATTGAAGGGATACAGTTAGGGTTGATGGTGCTATTGTCATTGTGAGTATACCTGCAAATATTCAAGGAAAAGCTTAAAATACCTAAAAGTGTCTACAGTGGAATATTACCAATAAGTTCTAGAATATCGTCAAGAAATAAAATTTAACTTGCTTATAAACAAACGTAATTTCAAGGGAAGTCCATTAGACGCACTTTCCCCGTACCTGCACTTATATTTTTAAACTGATAAGATGACAAAACAATATTTGAATTTAATACACAGTATGTTTTAATATACTGGGTGTGTGATTTATCGGTATCTAACTTATATCGCCTTAAATGTTAGAGATAAATAGAAACTTTGAATAAGTGACGTAAAAGTTTCGGCACTTTATAGCCAAACACTTAAGTCAGTAATTTTTTACTATTTCCTTCCTTCTCTGTAAAGTAATATAAAATTCTACTAATTAAAATATTTTCAAAAAACGCATCTTTATAGGATTTTACAAAAAAAAACGACAACAAATAACATAAGTGATGAACATTATAAACCCGATACCATTTTGTATGCTGTTTTATAGGGCGGTCGTAATATGTTGTTATACGAGGTAAAACCGGTAAAGTTTTAAAAGCCGTGGTAAAACTCCGTGCTAAAAAAGGGGAAAGAAAACGGCGGTAAAAAGCCGCGGAAAAAGAAAGCAGACGGGGAAAAGCCGACAGAAGAAAAAGCCCATGGATGAAAACAAATATTTATTTTCTTGTACTATTACTAGTTTTCGTCTAACAAATTTAGAATGGTGCACAGTTCAAATAGAACAGCCTATTATCAAATAATTAATTCAAAATTTTAAGTCAATATTCTGAGCAAAGAGCTTAATTTAGAAGTCAATGCAAATCAGAATTTGTGTTCTAAATCTAAACAATTGAAATTTCCTATCCTGAAATTCAAATTCTCAGAAAAGTAAATTTTGACGCTATAATTAAAATTTTATTGTTATACCCAGTGATGACAAAAATTGAAGTAAATAATATAAAATTAACTTTTATGAAGTTTGCAGTCAAGTAATGAAAGGATCACTAAAATAACTTAGTAATTGTTATACAGTACCTATTAAGGAATTTTGAAAACTTGTTACATTCTATTACAAGCATTTGCAGTTTTTTTAGACAGTGCTTTTTTTAGACAGTGCGGAATCACTTGATTAGGTAAAAGCTGCTTATTGTGAATCTATAATGGGATGCTGGTTATTCAAGGAATTGTTTGTTTTCACAATGTTTAAAGGTGTAAAGCATTATTAGCCCCACTGTCACTTGCAAGTACTTTCATTTAAAAAAAATTTCAAACTTGCAACGTTCTTGAGTTAGAGGTATGTACTATTTATATGGTTGAAAAGTACCATGATATTCAAATACAAATATGCATTTCCTAGCTTGGTTATACTATTCCCTGTAATGCAAAAAAATTATTAAGAGAAGTTATTTTCTCCCATCGGTTTTTTTTCGTCTGCTTTTTTCCCACGATTTTATAACCGTTTTTTTTGCGTTTTTTTTCCTCTGTTGGCGTTTTATATGTGTTGAATTAAATAAGTGTGGCGAAGTAACTAGTATAGTGATTCTTGTATCTCCTCATTTTTTAAATCCTTATTCATGGATAAGTTTGTCCTTAATCAAATTAAAACCGGGTTAACTTTTATTGTTACGTGAAAGATGTAAACAATATCAGGAAACATCTGTTGATTAAATTTTAATGAAGTATGAAAAACATTAGACATTAACTTACATGTGCATATATTACACAGCTTCAATTAGAAATACACGTAAATATGTAAACTAGGTGTGGTGGTGATCGTAAAAAATCGAATTTCAGATTTTGACGAATATGTACGTTTGCAGGTTTTTTGACAAAAAAATGGGACAAAAATGGATTTTGGATGTTGTTTAACTAAATATATCTACCAAAATCGTTTCTGTCCGATTGTTTTCCGTCAAGCGCTAAAAAGTCGTAAGTCTGCTGGACTAGTTTTGGAAAATTTCCAAATGTTGTGTGTTTTTTTTCTATACTGCAGAAGTATGCGAAAGCCCATACAATGTTACGCTCATTTTTGTATTTAAAAGTTACAAAACTGTAAATCTATTCCTTGATTACCAGCCGCTCAGTCGCAATTTAAAACGGTAAGCGGCGGCGATCTTGGCTTTCGTGGAACTTGCAAACATCTGTTGGAGTTTTAAAGCAGAAAAGGTAAGGATTTACTTTTATTATCCTATTGTGCTGATAAGTACCTACCAAACGCAAATGCCCCAAGTCCTAGCAACTGCAAGACGCAAGTAAATTCTTGATCATCCCCAAGAAACACAATTTTCTATCATGTTAATAATTAATTACTGTATTCATTGTAACTAACTTGAGCTCAATTAGTGAAATGGAGAGGTACTGTTACATAATGAGAATGTGATAATAATAAATGTTTGAATTTATAAGTACCGCCGACGTGTTTCGCCCTAGATAGTAAATATGAAGTTTTGTGTTTTAACGCAGTCTACTTTAATTGAAAACCCGGATTTTCAATAGCTGCACGTTTTACAAAAACGTACGTCTTATTTAAAAATATGCAGACATAAGCTGTATTTTCGGATATTTTTATACCTGTTTGAAACCTATCCCTACCAATTTTACCTGTTCAAAAAGGACCGTTCTACAGACAACGCTCTTAAACTGTGAGTCTGTGAGCGATCTTCGTGTAGCAAAGTTCGTTCATAATAAAATTGACTTCAACATGGCTGATATAAAATTTTTATTCTGTAGATTTTTAGAGGATGATACCTTTATGACGGTGCCTATATAACGCCTGCTACTTTTTAAATAATAAAGTGGGGTATAAAAAAGCTAAAAAATATAACGTGGGGTGGCAATCAGAAGAAGGCAATGCGTATCCTGCATACGTGATTTGTTATGGTGGTAAGTGTTTACTTAGTATTTATTTTAGTTTATACATTATTTAGTTAGGTATTGTAGTGGCCGAAAAAGATCGTATGAAAAAAATAATTCTCGGAAAAATATTCTTTTTTTTTCGAATGCTGTATCTTCAAGACGAAGCCACTACGAATTTTTGAAAATGTTGATTTTAATGCCCGATTACCTAAACAGAAAAAAAATAATCGATAAAAATTATATCATTTAATAGCCCTTAATAAGTATAATCACGTGATAGAAGAATATTTTTGGCAGTATAAAAGTTGTAAAGATGGCACGTTCTCAAAATTATGGAAAATTTCCAAAAATTATTCTTCGAAATTGTATTCTATTGTCTATATGATGCAATTTTGGGATTTGTACTAATTTATTTGTTTTTCTTTATCAGATTACAATTCATGACAAGTAGAAGGAGATGAAGAACAGAAGGAAAGAGAAGATAATGACAAGGAAGGAGAAGAAGACATGAAAGGAGAAGAAGACATGGAAGGGGAGAAGACATAGAACGAGAAGAAGACAAGGAAGGAAGATGGAGAAGGAGAGAAGGAAGAAAAAGAAGAAGCGAAATAGAAGAAAATGGAGAAATACAAAAAAATAGAGGAGGATGGATTATTCCATGATTTAATTAATAAATAATTTTGCTAGTTTTCTGTATATAATATATAGTACATATAATGTTCCTAATGAGAATAAATAATAAATTCTAATGTTTTAAGTTTATTCTTCTTATTTATATTCTTATCCTATGCTCATTAACTTTAATTGCTTTTTTCTACTTTGCAATTACCAAATTCAGAAATAACTTGTAAAGCCTTATTAATATTTAGCAAGGTAAAGTATTATTGAATATTTGAAAGTCAACCTCATACAACCGAATTGTAAAAAGTTCTGAATAACCCGACAATATTTTGTTTATGCAAATTTCAAACTGGTCAAATTCTGATACAACCTGATAAAACTCCTGGTTAAACCTTGTTAAGATTCCATATGGTAAACGATTATTCAACCTGATAAATATAACCTCATACAACCTCATTAGAAAAAGTTCGTTAATAACCTGATAAAATGTTGTAAATTTCGAACTTGTCGAATTCCGATAAAACCTGGTAAAAGCATTTGCTATCTTTCCTGATTAAACCTTGTTAATATTCAATAAGGTAAACGATTATTCAACCTGATAAATATAACCTCATACAACCTCATTAAAAAAAGTTCGTTAATAACCTGATAAAATGTTGTAAATTTCGAACTTGTCAAATTACGGTAAAACCTTGTAAAAGCATTCGCTATCTGTCCTGGTTAAACCATATTAATATTCAACAAGGCAAATGCTTGTTTAACCTCTTAAACGCAACCCGATAAAACCACATTAGAATATTCTATAGAATCAACTCGGAATTGCCTGTTTCAAAAACCTCATATAAACCTTACACACATATTTCTATAGGGTTGTGTCAGGCGACTTTCAGTAGGGATATTATATAGAGAAAACTAGCAAAATTATTTATTAATTAAATCATGGATTAATCCATCCTCCTCTATTTTTTTGTATTGCTCCATTTTCTTCTATTTCGCTTCTTCTTTTTCTTCCTTCTCTCCTTCTCCATCTTCCTTCCTTGTCTTCTTCTCGTTCTATGTCTTCTCCCCTTCCATGTCTTCTTCTCCTTTCATGTCTTCTTCTCCTTCCTTTTCATTATCTTCTCTTTCCTTCTGTTCTTCGTCTCCTTCTACTTGTCATGAATTGTAATCTGATAAAGAAAACAAATAAATTAGTACAAATCCCAAAATTGCATCATATAGATAATAGAATACAATTTCGAAAAATAATTTTTGGAAATTTTTCATAATTTTGAGAACGTGCCATCTTTACAACTTTTATACTGCCAAAAATATTCTTCTATCACGTGATTATACTTATTAAGGGCTATTAAATGATATAATTTTTATCGATTATTTTTTTTCTGTTTAAGTAATCGGGCATTAAAGTCAACATTTTCAAAAATTCGTAGTGGCTTCGTCTTGAAGATACAGCATTTGAAAAAAAAAGAATATTTTTCCGACAATTATTTTTTTCATACGATCTTTTTCGACACTACAATACCTAACTAAATAATGTATAAACTAAAATAAATACTAAGTAAATACTTACCACCATAACAAATCACGTATGCAGGATACGCATTGCCTTCTTCTGATTGCCACCCCACGTTATATTTTTTAGCTTTTTTATACCCCACTTTATTATTAAAAATGTAGCACCGTCATAAAGGTATCATCCTCTAAAAATCTAAAGAATACAAATTTTATATCAGCCATGTTGAAGTCAATGTTATTATGAACGAACTTTGCTACACGAAGATCGCTCACAGACTCACAGTTTAAGAGCGTTGTCTGTAGAACGGTCCTTTTTGAACAGGTAATATTGGTAGGGACAGGTTTCAAACAGGTATAAAAATATCCGAAAATACAGCTTATGTCTGCATATTTTTAAATAAGACGTACGTTTTTGTAAAACGTGCAGCTATTGAAAATCCGGGTTTTCAATTAAAGTAGACTGCGTTAAAACACAAAACTTCATATTTACTATCTAGGGCGAAACACGTCGGCGGTACTTATAAATTCAAACATTTATTATTATCACATTCTCATTATGTAACAGTACCTCTCCATTTCACTAATTGAGCTCAAGTTAGTTACAATGAATACAGTAATTAATTATTAACATGATAGAAAATTGTGTTTCTTGGGGATGATCAAGAATTTACTTGCGTCTTGCAGTTGCTAGGACTTGAGGCATTTGCGTTTGGTAGGTACTTATCAGCACAATAGGAGAATAAAAGTAAATCCTTACCTTTTCTGCTTTAAAACTCCAACAGATGTTTGCAAGTTCCACGAAAGCCAAGATCGCCGCCGCTTACCGTTTTAAATTGCGACTGAGCGGCTGGTAATCAAGGAATAGATTTACAGTAGTTTCTTTGTAACTTTTAAATACAAAAATGAGCGTAACATTGTATGGGCTTTCGCATACTTCTGCAGTATAGAAATTACAAAAAAAAACACAACATTTGGAAATTTTCCAAAACTAGTCCAATAGACTTACGACTTTTTTTAGCGCTTGACGGAAAACAATCGGACAGAAACGATTTTGGTAGATATATTTAGTTAAACAACATCCAAAATCCATTTCTGTTCCATTTTTTTGTCAAAAAACCTGCAAACGTACATATTCGTCAAAATCTGAAATTCGATTTTTTACGATCACCACCACACCTAGTTTACATATTTACGTGTATCGGTATTTCTAATTGAAGCTGTGTAATATATGCACATGTAAGTTAATGTCTAATGTTTTTCATACTTCATTAAAATTTAATCAACAGATGTTTCCTCATATTGTTTACATCTTTCACGTAACAATAAAAGTTAACCCGGTTTTAATTTGATTAAGGACAAACTTATCCATGAATAAGGATTTAAAAAATGAGGAGATACAAGAATCACTATACTAGTTACTTCGCCACACTTATTTAATTCAACACATATAAAACGCCAACAGAGGAAAAAAAACGCAAAAAAAACGGTTATAAAATCGTGGGAAAAAAGCAGACGAAAAAAAACCGATGGGAGAAAATAACTTCTCTTAATAATTTTTTTGCATTACAGGGAATAGTATAACCAAGCTAGGAAATGCATATTTGTATTTGAATATCATGGTACTTTTCAACCATATAAATAGTACATACCTCTAACTCAAGAACGTTGCAAGTTTGAAATTTTTTTTAAATGAAAGTACTTGCAAGTGACAGTGGGGCTAATAATGCTTTACACCTTTAAACATTGTGAAAACAAACAATTCCTTGAATAACCAGCATCCCATTATAGATTCACAATAAGCAGCTTTTACCTAATCAAGTGATTCCGCACTGTCTAAAAAAAGCACTGTCTAAAAAAACTGCAAATGCTTGTAATAGAATGTAACAAGTTTTCAAAATTCCTTAATAGGTACTGTATAACAATTACTAAGTTATTTTAGTGATCCTTTCATTACTTGACTGCAAACTTCATAAAAGTTAATTTTATATTATTTACTTCAATTTTTGTCATCACTGGGTATAACAATAAAATTTTAATTATAGCGTCAAAATTTACTTTTCTGAGAATTTTAATTTCAGGATAGGAAATTTCAATTGTTTAGATTTAGAACACAAATTCTGATTTGCATTGACTTCTAAATTAAGCTCTTTGTTCAGAATATTGACTTAAAATTTTGAATAAATTATTTGATAATAGGCTGTTCTATTTGAACTGTGCACCATTGCTAAATTTGTTAGACGAAAACTAGTAATAGTACAAGAAAATAAATATTTGTTTTCATCCATGGGCTTTTTCTTCTGTCGGCTTTTCCCCGCCTGCTTTCTTTTTCCGCGGCTTTTTTACCGCTGTTTTCTTTCCCTTTTTTTTAGCACGGAGTTTTTCCACGGCTTTTAAAACTTTACCGGTTTTACCTCGTATAAACAGCATATTACGAACGCCCTATAAAACAGCATACAAAATGGTATCGGGTTTTCTTAATAGCATTCATTTCCATAAGACCACAAAAAAAGGTACGTAGGCGAGTAAAGTGTGTGATGACGCGAAATCTCAGGAATGTCTGGACCTAGTTATTAAAATTTAGTACACTTAGGTACCAAACAGTATAATTAGTCTATGGTACAAGGAAAATTTGTCGAGTCAAAACGCTGGTTTACGAAACGAAACGGAATCTACACTTTTAAAAGCATCGCGATTAGCATTTACTATTATACCTATGTAATATGTATTACATTACAACCCATTTTTAAAGTCATTGGTTTTGAAAGGTAATAAAATACGTAATCAATCTTTAGTAAAAGGGAAATTTGTGCATATAGGTTTTTTGAGTAATATTTTATTTGTATGTAAAAATCCTATAATAATGTAGAAGTACAATAAAATAATATTAGTAGAAAAAGAAAAATTACAGATATATATTCCAATGTTTATCACTTTGTTGTCGTTTTTTTTTTGTAAAATCCTATAAAGATGCGTTTTTTGAAAATATTTAAATTAATAGAATTTTGTATTACTTTACAGAGAAGGAAGGAAATAGTAAAAAATTACTGACTTAAGTGTTTGGCTAAAAGGGGCCGAAACTTTTACGTCACTTATTCAAAGTTTCTATTTATCTCTAACATTTAAGGCGATATAAGTTAGATACCGATAAATCACACACCCAGTATATTAAAACATACTGTGTATTAAATTCAAATATTGTTTTGTCATCTTATCAGTTTAAAAATATGAGTGCAGGTACGGGGAAAGTGCGTCTAATGGACTTCCCTTGAAATTACGTTTGTTTATAAGCAAGTTAAATTTTATTTCTTGACGATATTCTAGAACTTATTGGTAATATTCCACTGTAGACACTTTTAGGTATTTTAAGCTTTTCCTTGAATATTTGCAGGTATACTCACAATGACAATAGCACCATCAACCCTAACTGTATCCCTTCAATGAAATGCCAAATTAAAGACGACGGACAAACGGGTTTGCCCATCTCGGGCTACTATGTTAAAATTTTTGCCTATTTATAGTTTCAAAATATGTTCACAATTACAACAGCTGTAAAAAGTAGGGAAACACTTCGCTGGAACTTTTCACACTTCCGTAATTTGGAAAAGAAAAATATGTTAAACAATATCTTATCAAGCCATCAAAGTCAGTCACTATTTAGCGCTAATGGGAACAGTCCTGTCTGCAGTGGCGTAACAACTTTGCTCAGGGCCAGTGTTTATACTCTGTGCAGAGGCCGCTATGCTGAAATAGTTGATACATCCGCACGTACAGAATTTCATGTAAAACCACATAAAAACGTTAACAGTTATCCTGATAACACCGTATATTAAGTATTTCTCATAAAACCGCATGCGAAACCATAACGGGTTTTCCTGATACTTCCGCATATTAAGGATTCCACATAAAACCTTATACAAAAACGTTAGCGGTTTTCTTTATAAAACCACATCTTGAAATTCCCGATAAAACCACATACAAATCGATAGCCGGTTTTCCTTATAAAACCACATGTTGAAATTTTCTCATAAAACCGCATAGAAGATACAGGGGTTTCCTGGTAAATCTGCATGTTGGGAATTCCTGATAAAACCACATACAAATCGATAGTCGGTTTTCCTTATAAAATCACATGTTGAAATTTTCTCATAAAACCGCATAGAAGAAGATACAGCGGTTTCCTGGTAAATCTGCATGTTGGGAATTTCTGATAAAACCACATACAAATCGATAGCCGGTTTTCCTTATAAAACCACATGTTGAAATTTTCTCATAAAACCGCCTAGAAGAAGATACAGGGGTTTCCTGGTAAAACTGCATGTTGGGAATTCCTGATAAAACCACATACAAATCGATAGTCGGTTTTCCTTATAAAATCACATGTTGAAATTTTCTCATAAAACCGCACAGGAGAAGATACAGGGGTTTCCTGGTAAAACTGCATGTTGGGAATTCCTGATAAAACCACATACAAATCGATAGCCTGTTTTCCTTATAAAACCACATGTTGAAATTTTCTCATAAAACCGCATAGAAGATACAGGGGTTTCCTGGTAAATCTGCATGTTGGGAATTCCCGATAAAACCACATACAAATCGATAGCCGGTTTTCCTTATAAAACCACATGTTGAAATTTTCTCATAAAACCGCCTAGAAGAAGATACAGGGGTTTCCTGGTAAAACTGCATGTTGGGAATTCCTGATAAAACCACATACAAATCGATAGTCGGTTTTCCTTATAAAATCACATGTTGAAATTTTCTCATAAAACCGCATAGAAGAAGATACAGGGGTTTCCTGGTAAAACTGCATGTTGGGAATTCCTGATAAAACCACATACAAATCGATAGTCGGTTTTCCTTATAAAATCACATGTTGAAATTTTCTCATAAAACCGCCTAGAAGAAGATACAGGGGTTTCCTGGTAAAACTGCATGTTGTGAATTCCTGATAAAACCACATACAAATCGATAGTCGGTTTTCCTTATAAAATCACATGTTGAAATTTTCTCATAAAACCGCATAGAAGAAGATACAGGGGTTTCCTGGTAAATCTGCATGTTGGGAATTCCTGATAAAACCACATACAAATCGATAGCCGGTTTTCCTTATAAAACCACATGTTGAAATTTTCTCATAAAACCGCCTAGAAGAAGATACAGGGGTTTCCTGGTAAAACTGCATGTTGGGAATTCCTGATAAAACCACATACAAATCGATAGTCGGTTTTCCTTATAAAATCACATGTTGAAATTTTCTCATAAAACCGCATAGAAGAAGATACAGGGGTTTCCTGGTAAATCTGCATGTTGGGAATTCCTGATAAAACTACATACAAATCGATAGCCGGTTTTCCTTATAAAACCACATGTTGAAATTTTCTCATAAAACCGCCTAGAAGAAGATACAGGGGTTTCCTGGTAAAACTGCATGTTGGGAATTCCTGATAAAACCACATACAAATCGATAGTCGGTTTTCCTTATAAAACCACATGTTGAAATTTTCTCATAAAACCGCATAGAAGAAGATACAGGGGTTTCCTGGTAAATCTGCATATTGGGAATTCCTGATAAAACCACATACAAATCGATAGCCGGTTTTCCTTATAAAACCACATGTTGAAATTTTCTCATAAAACCGCCTAGAAGAAGATACAGGGGTTTCCTGGTAAAACTGCATGTTGGGAATTCCTGATAAAACCACATACAAATCGATAGTCGGTTTTCCTTATAAAATCACATGTTGAAATTTTCTCATAAAACCGCATAGAAGAAGATACAGGGGTTTCCTGGTAAATCTGCATGTTGGGAATTCCTGATAAAACCACATACAAAACGATGACCGGTTTTCCTTATAAAACCATATGTTTTGAATTCCTCATAGAGCCTCATAGAAGAAACAACGTCCCTATGAAACCTGGTAATCTGTTTATATTGCTTTCCTGGTTAAACCTCATAAAAAACACATGCCTTATAAAACCACATACATACTGAACCCGGTTGTTTCAAAAACCTCATAATACCACATACAGCCTGATGGAAACATTATAAGGTTGTATGAGGTTTCAATATTTATCTAGACATAGTGCATCTCTTTAACATTATAATTAGTAATAAAAACAAGTATTTTAAGTACCTCAAAAGTTTATTATTTACTTGTGTGCGGATAGCGATTATCTTACAAAATTTCAGAAGGACCCCTGCCTATTATACAGATCACAATAAACATAGTATAATATTCATCTCTAACCTAAGATTTAAATATTTAAGGGTAGCTTGTATAAACCAGGATTAAAACACATGAAATACGTAAAACACATGAAAACATTAAAATCTACGTTAACTAATTTAATACTTTTTTTTATCATGTTAACTTAAGCATTAGACTAGCATTCCAATAAAATATACTTGATATAAACATAAATTTATTAAAAAAATCTTTTACATTATAAAACAATTAGTGCGTCTTGCAAGTCTGTAAACAATTATAATTAAATCATAAACCATACATTACTGCATATCTGTACGCTTTAAATAAATACAAATTCAGCTTTCACTGAACAAGTAGTCACTATTATATTTGTCGCTGTCCTACTATGATGGCACGTCGACAAGGAAATCATAACACGGGGCCCTCGACCTGGTAATTCTGCCACTGGGATGGTGACATACAAGTTGCAGTTGAGGAATCACTGCATATTTTTGTGGTTATATGTGGCAATGCACACAGGATGATTGATAACAGGTTGGGATGCACTTTCAGTACAGATTAAGAATCTGAAAATAATAAAAAGTTCCTATAAATATTTGCGCAAAAATGCTTCGTTACCAGGCAAGTTGCAGTCTACAGAAGTGGGAACAGTATTACCTCTTCCATATTTCAGATTTTAGCATTTTTTTTAACTTTTGGATATAAAATCTTATTCTCTATACAAAATTGACCAACAAAATGTACTCCTGTTGAAAATTTCTAAATCTAACAGTTTTCAAGGGAATACCATGCTTTTCTAAAATTAAATTGCCATGAAGGTCTAATAAGTGTTTTCTTAATATGATAGAATAGAATAGTTTACACAAAACTGTGAGAGTAAATTCTATAAACATGCGTCCAGAAAAGCTGCTTATGAAATTAAACCTATGGAAGAGGTAATACTGTTCCTACTTCTGTAGACTGCAACTTGCCTGGTAACGAAGCGTTTTTGCGCAAATATTTATAGGAACTTTTTATTATTTTCAGATTCTTAATCTGTACTGAAAGTGCATCCCAACATGTTATCAATCATCCTGTGTGCATTGCCACATATAACCACAAAAATATGCAGTGATTCCTCAACTGCAACTTGTATGTCACCATCCCAGTGGCAGAATTACCAGGTCGAGGGCCCTGTGTTATGATTTCCTTGTCGACGTAGGACAACGACAAATATAATAGTGACTACTTGTTCAGTGAAAGCTGAATTTGTATTTATTTAAAGCGTACAGATATGTAGTAATGTATGGTTTATGATTTAATTATAATTTTTTACAGACTTGCAAAACGCATTAATTGTTTTATAATGTAAAAGATTTTTTTAATAAATTTATGTTTATATCAAGTATATTTTATTGGAATGCTAGTCTAATGCTTAAGTTAACATCATAAAAAAAAGTATTAAATTAGTTAACGTAGATTTTAATGTTTTCATGTGTTTTACGTATTTCATGTGTTTTAATCCTGGTTTATACAAGCTACCCTTAGATATTTAAGTCTTAGGTTAGAGATGAATATTATACTATGTTTATTGTGATCTGTATAATAGGCAGGAGTCCTTCTGAAATTTTGTAAGATAATCGCTATCCGCACACAAGTAAATAATAAACTTTTGAGGTACTTAAAATACTTGTTTTTATTACTAATTATAATGTTAAAGAGATGCACTATGTCTAGAGTGACTGTTTGCATAGATTTTGCCAATACAGTACAACTTTAATTTTATTATTATGTACTGATTTTTGTTTCTATTCTATTTTTAATGTTTTAAATTACGTTTATCATATTGTGCTTATGCGGTTTGTATGTTACACAATTACAATATGTGCAGGTAGATGGTACCCTCGTAGGCAACTGTTAACCGAAACGACATTAAAGCACTGCATTAATTCTACGATAAAATTGCGCAGTTACTTCGTTGTCTTCTAATTCGATTACATCTTTATACTTTACTACTGCTATTGCCTACTTTCACTAAATAATTGCAATAAAAATTAGTACTCTATAGTATTTAAGGAAATATGTAGAGTAAGCAATAAAGTATGATTCATATGGGTCAATTATTAATTTTTTTCTAGTTTCTTTTTTTAATTACAATGCCTTACAGTCATTCTATTCCATAACTACATAAACTGTAGCATTCCACCGTGACCCATGCACATAATAAACATCAAATCGGGCGCATCAAATTGCTTTACAGAACCAATTTTGTGTTTTCGTTTTTTTTTTCGTGTTTTTGCTTTGCAATAAGCCTTTTGGGGGCCTTATCGATGTCAAAACTGAGTGCATTGAAATGTTTTTTTTTCGAATTTCCCAAGAAAATTAAAACCAAGTTTTACCGCTGCCTCGCATTAACGATCGTTTTCCCAAAGTTGAATTCCATAACTACAGTGCTGGCTACAGTGTGAAGATACAAATTTTCAGGCTATAATAAATATTAACCTTTTCAATATTGCAATAAATAATGAATTATAGGAAAATATGATCGAGAATAGTTGTCACTATAATGTTCTTATAATTCTGGAGTTATAACAGTATAATATCACAGTATGAACAAAGTCAGGTTAGAATAGCATTGCGTGCGGATTTCAAATTTGACGCGCAAACAACCTTTTAGTATCTACTGCGCCATCTCTCCGCAAAACATTTCGTGACGCCCATATCAAACTCGAGTGACAACACCATACCTTCCAGTCATCTTGTTAGCTATCCATGCATCTTGATATAATTATTTAAAATATTGATTATTTCTAATCTGTTGTTAAGCTTAAATTAATTGTGATATGTACGTACTATGATTAAATAAAAACTAAGAAAATTCAAATTTGGCAATCCGTGATGTCCTATTTACCAGGCTTAAAAGACGTTCCTACTTCGTTAATGTAATTTCAGATTTGTTGCGGGTCCTCTTTTCTGTTTTCTACTGATGTTGACTGCTTAGCAGTCGAAATGTACATTTCTTGTGAGAATTGGATGTTTTTATTATTTTTTTATAATACTTTACTGTGATTACTGATGATTTGAAAAACCGTTAAGAACTTATTTGTTATACAGCCTAAAATCGAAATCGGAGCATTTAATTCTTTTTATTTTGTAACGTCTAATATTCGACGAACGAAAATGATTAAATCGATGTAACAGAACTATTCGATATACAAGAATGAGTCAACTGCACAATAAGGTATTATATACTCCACCTCTGATTCTGACCACCATGTGACAATTGTGACTTGCGTCGTAGAAACTAGAAGTTAGTCCTTCTGGTTAGTCAAATAGCTATAAATATTAAAACGTGGTTTTGACTTTGAGGCGTTAGAAAATCGCAACACTTAGATATTGCGGTGTTTCAGTAGAACAGTTGTAGTCTTCGAACTTACCAGGTGGTCTAATAGTAAAGGGGAGCAGTATTGCTGATTTATTGAAAATTGTTATTCCCCTAAAATTTGTAAGTACTGAAAACAATTAATATTACAAATATACATATCAATTGCTAATCATTAATTTCCAGAACGAACACTAATAGAAAATTATAAATATATATATACAAGAAAAAAGTTTTAACCCGAACATTTCAACATGTCCTGTGACATGTTCTCTTCTGCAAAAGCAAAACAATTACTACAGGGAAAAACTGTATATTTCTTTGGCGATTCCAACGTTCGTGCGTTATATAAGGATTTAACATGGCTCTTGGAAGATGGCAGATTAATACCAAGTGCAAGACTAAAATGCAAGAATGAAGTATCCCATGCTAACGACGTTCGTTTATCGAATGGCAAATTACATAGCGGTCGTAACTATGAAGAAATACGATCATACAGTGAAAATCCCTACATCAAGTTTCATTTTATTACACGTTTGTACTTACCAGATTTTATTAATACTATCAAAAATTTGAAAAATAAGCCCGACATTTTAGTAATAAATAGTTGTGTTTGGGATCTTACCCGATGGGGTTCCAATGGTGTAGAGCAATTTAAACAAAACTTGAAAGAGACATTTGGTTTTTTAAAATCATATTTGCCATCAACTCGCATCATCTGGTTGACTACCTTGCCCCCAAGTTTTAAATCTCATGGTGGATTTTTAACGAAGGAAATAGAGTTTTTGCGTAATATGTTACCATGGCATATAATGTTTGCTAATAAATATGCCAGTGACTTAGCAGTGTCATTCAATATTGATGTTCTTGATTTGCACTATAATTTTCGTTTGTTATTGAATTATCACACCAAAGATGGTATACATTGGGATCCTAAAGCCATGCGTCATGTCAGCAATTTGTTATTGACACACATTGCCTTATGCTGGAATTGTAAACTACCAGGTCGATTTGAATTAGACCAAACATTCTTAGCACGTTCTCAAATGATTTGTAAGAGTACTGAAGTTAAACCTAATGAAAGTATTAAACAGAAACATGAATTTAATGCCTTCAGCAATAGTGCAGGTAATAAACGGAAAAAACTAGCTAACAATTTGCAAACGAAACAAAGTTTTCAAGTCGGTTTTCAAAATCCCCATGGTGTTAATAATCCTGAAAGATTGCCTAATCAACAGCATCGAGGCGGATTATTTCAACATCCAAACAATGTTTGGCAAAACGATTTTCCTGTTAATAATTTTGAAAGTAGATTTGCGATTGAACAATATCAGCAAAATGTTTTGCCAGACGCTTATCCTAATTATGTTAAAAATTGTTTTATAAATGCACAAAACCAAATTTTTTGGCCTTCACAAGTATTTTCCTTCAACGGTAGCTTTAGTAATCAGAGCAATGTGCAAAATCAAGGTCGTATTCAGAAAAGAAATCGCAAAAACAAGCACAATAAGGGAATGTTAAAAAAAAATTAGTTAAGGCATGCATGTAAAAATATGTTAAATTTGTAGGTTTGTTCAAAAAGTTAAGAAAATTGAAATTTTTGTTATTTAAACAATTAGAGAATTGATTAAATGAGAATTATTGATTAAGTTCTATTAAACTTCCAGTGGTGCATTATTAAAAATGTATTTAACTACAAGATGTATTGTTCATACTAAAATGAGCTAACTGTTTAAGTGACGTTGTTTAGTTGTTACAATTAAGTATTAGGTTTACTTTTAAACATTTTGGTGCACCTTTCTTTTATAGATAATAACACAGATTTTGGGGAAAATGTTTATATTTATGAGAAAACATATTTTTGTTTAAAATACATAAAACTGGAAATAGCAATCTAGTTTTATATACCCACCAAAAATGAATTTATATTAGTTCTTTATTCTTTTTTAAGTAGTATTCTAAAAATATGCAGATTAGTAATGTTTATATAATTCACATTCTCTGTAAGGTTTGTTAATATAAAAATATGTATAAACACTGGAAAGTAAAAGCGAATAAAATGTGCATACAAATTAATGTCTCTTATTTTGTTCTACAGAAAATTTTAAAAAATAACGAGTGGACATTAATTTCCATAGCTAGCTGTGTAGGGTGAAATTCTTATATAGCTGTGTTAACATTACAACTATAGGAAAACTTTAAATATAAAAGTTGTTAGTAAGTAACTACTGCATAACCTAATGTTATTATCAATTATACTGGGTGTTTAGTTGTTCCCCTATAGCACTTTACTGTTGTGTTAAAGGGAACGTCGTACATACTATTGCATTTCTAGATTCCACATATACAAATATTAAAGGTACAATAGTCTTAAAATTAATGGATTTTGAGTTATGTACATTTTAGCCAAGAGGCTTTTGATGTTTTAAAAAGCTGGATTGTCACGTTGACAGCATATTTTAAAATTTCAATTATTTTGATTTGAAGTTATTCGGAAGTGCAAAAAATAGCGTACATACTGCAGGACCGAGGTGCTTTATTCAATCCCTCATGGGATTTCACACTCGGGATTAAATGAAGCACTTCAGTCCCTTGGTACATAATGTACTATTAGACTATTGTACGAAAATAATTGTGCGCTATTTTCTCTTGCTATTATTTCAGCTGTTTTTAGGTTGAAAGTATAAACAAATTTTACCATAGAAGTGAAAGAGGATTGTATTTTTGAATTTTACCACCTATTCACACTTGCTCCGTTTGCTCACGCCAAGAATAAACGAATGCTGTAGATCGTACTCCGCACCAGCTCCAAACAATTACCGAACACATTTAAACGAAAAGTGCAAAAGGAGCGTCAACAGATTGAAATACCGAATGCACCTTAAGTATACACACACACCTACCGTTAAAACGAGTCGACTTTGGCTTCTCTGCTCTGTCTTTGTAGTCCGTTTATAGCTGAATAAATGAAAAGATTCTCGAAAACAAAAAGTTTATACAATTATTTTTATATGAAAGCATGTAGGTACCATGTTCTTATAGTGTAACTGTTATGCAGCTATGGTCTCGGCACTGTGGTAAGAGTGAAGGACGTGTATGTTCTGGGGTGGACGGATGTTATTGTAGTCAATGTTAGAGCGTAAAACATTAATAAAAAGATACTTTTGAATATAGCATTAGTAACAATAAGTATACAAAAGTCCACGTATTTTGGAAAAATTTGTAATTAATTATTTATTCAAAAACGCAAACACCAATTGTTATAAACTTTAAACAGTTCAATAGACTATTTGAAGCAGTTTATTAAAAAATTAAAAAAAAACCATACCGTTTAATATTAATAACACGTTTTCTAAACTACTTCCAATGACTGTTTAAAGTTTACAATGATCGACGTTTTCGTTTTTGAATAAATAATTAATTTCAAATTTTTCAAAAATTCCTGGAGGCATCAGAGTAAAATTTGGGAGATAAGTAAAGAAAAACTCTATCGGCTTAGAAAGTTTTTAATGGTGTGGGTAGTTTCTGAGGAATAATTTTTTGAAAAGCTAGCATTTTTACAATTATTTTTCCGAAAATATTTTTAAAACACCTAATTATACTTATTAAGGGCTATTAAATAATATGACCACTTGTAATGATTGGATGTTTTGTTTTTGAGTAATCTGGCATTAAAATCAAATTCGAAAGTTTGCATAAAATCATAACTTTCCTTACTTCAGTAGAAGTATGGGAAAGTATAAAGAGCCCAAGAAGTGCTTGCAAGAAAACTATTCAATAGTAATAAAACAGTCTAGGAGTTTTATTTTTTATTAAATTAGTAATTTCTACTTTCAATGATATAGGTGCATACAAAAAAATAACTTAAAACTAAACTAAAAATGAAATACATTACAATATAAAACAAACTGAAGGAACCTTTTATATGTAGTAAAATATTTCAACATAAACAAAGACTCCACATCGAGCGCAGTTTTGTAAAATATTTAAATATTGTATCAAAAAATTAGGCTATGTGGCTTCTCTCAAAATATGGGAAAATTTTAAAGTTTCCTATTTTTTTACCATCTTTATAATTATATTGAAGTAAACAGTCTTGACACATAAATGTTTTACTATGTGGTAAACGATCAGACTCTGTACAAATCCATTTTGCATTGGATGCATAACATAGAGTGCAATGTTTGGAACAAAGTCGTTGAATACCTTTATATAAAGGATAATCATATCTATTCAAAGCATCATTGCAAGTTAATAACCAAGCATCTGAAAATACCAAGATGTGTTCACAGTTAGCCTGATGTTGATAAACATACGGATAACCAAATTTAGGACTTAAATCATCTATTCGAGTCTATAAAAAAGCAAATTCATAAGTGGTTTAATATACATGTGAAAATTTAAGGTACTGTCTCTAAACAAGCTGTTTGCAAAGGTCCAATGCCTTTTTCTTTTGCCCACTGAATAATAACTTCTGAGTAATCAATACAGTTTTCATGTCGAGTATCATTGTAAAAGACGTTTTCAATAAAAATAAATCCAGATGGGTATTTCTCCTATAAACAGAAATAATTTTCGACATGTATTTGACAAGCTGAAAATATTACCTTTGCATCCCCAATGCAAATATCAGTTGTCGGGTCTTCTGTTTCAACACATATTCCTATATCGGCATGACATAAAATTTTATCACGTAAGTCAGCTAAAGTGTTCGAACCTAAAAGAATAATTTCATGGCTAAACTTTAAGTTGTTAAAAGAATTAGTGCTAGGATCAACTAATTCAAATGGATGATACAATCGAATAGAAACAGCAAATTCAGATCCTGGATCAATGTTAGTTTCCTCAATTCTTTCAGAAGTCTAAAAATGAACAAACCTAACTCATAAAAATTACAAAAAAAGTGTTAATTACTGTTTGGCAGACGTATGGTTCTTGGAGGTGCTTGTGCTTGTCGTAAAGATTTCTTAGTTTCTCTCGAAGCTCTTCTCTAACTTTAACAGTTTCTAATTGCTTTGCTGCTTCTGAAACAACAGCTTGTTTTTTCATTTTTACTCTTGCTTTACTTTTCGACATGGATGGAACATCTTGGGGAGGACATTCCCCTTTTACAGTCAGTAAATCGATACTGTGGGAAAAAAAATAATTAAATAAAAAATAATTAAATAATGCTCTTTGTGGTTTTACCTGCAAGCTGCTGCCAACTCTTTTCGTTTATCTTTGTCATAAATCTTCATACTATTTAAAATTACATCACTTTGTTGGTTTTTGTCAAAATTTCTTAAATTAGGGTCGAATTTTAATGCACATAATTTAGAAAATTCTGTAAAATAACTTTTTAAAGCAATGTTTTCCGAACACGGAAATTTATCTGGTGGGTATATTTTTTCCATGCTTAAAAGCGTTTTCTCTTCTGCAAAATGCCAAAAACAAACTGAGCACAAAAAATAAGGTTAAAAAAAGTAGTTGTTATTGTGGTTTGATGGCAGTGGCTCTTCTTTCTCAACCCACAGAACATACACGTGAATTTTTAAAGCCATGTCTAGCTCCACGTTAACGTGGAGCGTAAAATATTTTTTTTATGTTATCGTATTTTTTCTTAAAAAATATAACTGCTTTTAACTACAACCTTGAGCAGACCGCAAAGACCAACAACATTGTATTAAAAAACGCAGTTATTAAATAAAAAAAATTGATCCAACTGGGATTCGACCCTTCAACTGTTTATGCAGTAAAACGCTGTACAGCCGCATTTCCATCTGTAACGACGAACTTGCAAGCAGTTGCTAAAATACGTAATATAAACTTCTAAACAGTCCGACCGTGCGGATGACGTCTTTGCGTGTATTTAAAAATATTTTTTGCTCCACGTTAACGTGGGACATTGTCTTTTTAAAAACCACTTTTTTGAGTTGTTGGAGGCTTAAAACACGTAATATACCAAAATTAGTTTGGGATGTCAAAATTTTATTTAATTGGTATATAAACATAAATGGACAAACTAAATTCTAAATTTAAAAATATACAGGGTATTTTAATTAAAATTTTTAATATTATTTTCGTTGAAAACGGAAGTAAAAGTAGCTGGTTTTTTAGCTACATGACGTGACTTTACGGTCGATAAACCATAGTAAACTTTCATTTCTTTATCTTAACAAATAAAGAAGAACGATGAGGTGCGCCAGGTTTCATTGGCACTCTGTATACAACTTCAATTATGTAGAATATTTAGCAAAAATTATAACTAAAGTCTAAAATGTAATGAATTTTTTTTATTTTTGCTATGGTACGTTGTTGGTTAATAATAGCCTTATCAGTGGCGCAATTAGGAATGCCAAGGCTCGTGGCAAAACTGTGTGATGAGCCCTCTATACACAGGATGTATCAAATTGCCTGTCCACTAGTGGGATCTCGCTTATTTAAAGAGACTAAAACGGTCAAATGGGAGCAAAGTTGCAAAATTTTGTGCTCACTAATGATCTAAAAAAAATAAGCTGTTTTGGTTATAGTTTATGAAATTATTAAGACCCGTTTGTATGCCCATTCTTTTATCAGATTTTATCTAACTGCTACCATTGTTGATGTACGACTGTCAATTTTTTTTTCATTTTCTCATGGACAGCATTTTAAATTGTTCCATTATTAAATAAACTTGTTTTTTATCCCAACTTCAACAATGTATCACACTTTGCATTTGGTTAAGATTTGATAATTTTTTTTATAAGTTCGAGCTTTACTTCGTTGAAGTTCATTTTAATTTATTGTAAATAAAAAAAATCTTACCTTTAACAGGTTTACAATAAATTTGATAATTTTATTTCAAAAAAATAAAATTTTAATAAGAGTGCCATGAACATTTGGTGTAATTTCATTTATTTAAAAAAAATCATAGTAGGCCATGAACTGAACATTATTATAAAAAGAAAACAAAACACTTGTATTAACTTTTACAGTTGTAAAAACGAAACAAAAACATTTGCATATTATTAGGGTAGTAATCCATTCAAAATAAAATTTCTTGCAATTTTTATATGTATACATTTGATGTAGGTACGCTAGGACATAGTTATGGTATATTTTTGAAAACAAAATCGCTCTCTTACACGACAAGCATGATCGTTGATTGAAGTATTTAATACTTCAATCAACGGCATGATAGAGTATAGAAGATGGTATGCTGTTTCTTCGACCAAATATCGTCAACTTCTGTGCAAGTGTAAAAACTTGTTGAAAAAATTTGTTTTAAGAGTATGTGTACTTCTGTCAATTTCAAATGTCATGTGCAATATGATATAGAGGTTTGGTGATTGTAATTTGTCAACAATTTAATGTTTGAAGTAAGTTTCATTTACCTTATATACTTTAGTATAAAGTGCTGCATAAATAATTGCCTCAACTATAATAGTAAGACAAAAAGTATTAAATTACACATGAGCCTAAATTAATTATTTGTTTATTGAACATTATATTATTATGAGCATAGGTACACCCAATGTGAAATGTTTTAGTTTCCCAAAAGATTTTTATCTAGATTCTACATTGTAAGAAAATTATTAAATTTATATGTTGCAAAATAGTATATTAAAAAACAAGTTTCATAAGACATGATTTTAGAGCACGCGTCCAAGTTAGAAAACGAGCCGCTTGCGGCGAGTTTTCTAATGGACAAGTGCACTTAAATGTCTTATGAAACGTGTATTTTATACTATTTTTTCTATTTTGGTCCAAAAAAGTTAAAAATTACCTTATTTTATATTTTAATTTAAAAATATAATCGATTAGGAAAATTGTTTGTATTTTGTTTTGGTTATGTGGCTGTTGGTAACATTCAAAACAATTTCAAACAATTCAAACTACTGTCAAATTAAAATTTAGACAAACAATTTGAAAGTGATTTAATTTTTAAAATACCTAAGATTTGAAGATAAGATGGAAGAAGAATTATCTTGCACCCCACCCGAGCTACGCAAAGTAGCGGAAAATACGCTAAATAATCTTTTTTAGAACTTACAATTTGAAGGTTATGTTTATAACGCGTGAAGGTTTTGTTGTCACATGGTTGTCACCAACCTAACAAAATAAAATTTTGAATTCTTTTAGGAGTTGCTTTATGAAATCCAAATGAGTTTCATAACGTAGTCAGTAAAGAACCAAAATAGAAAACCGATTAAAATGCACCGCTGCAGACTTGCTGCGAATTAATTTATTAATCTACCGTTGTTTTTACACTTGATGACGTCACATAGCTGCTCTTAAACTGTGCGCTGTGGCATACCATCCTCTGTTTTGTTTTTTGTTTATTGAACATTATACAGAGTGCCCATTTTTAAACTCCGAGCCTAAATTTTTTTAAATAGGCTACACACAATGCAACCCCCAGATCACTATGCATTTCTACCATTTTTTTTTAAAGTGAGATCAGAGTTGTTTTACAGTACATGTATCTACCAATGATTAAGGACAAATTTAAGGTTACTTTAATAACTCAAATTTAATACTTGACAACAATAACTACAATAATTTAATAGGAACATAGTACAAAAACTAACGAAGCAGGGAGCCGGCGGGGCTCTCACAGCATTTTGAGACTCCCGCCATCCCTTCGTTACGCCACTGAGCCTTAGATTCCTTCCATGTATTTTTGGTGGAACAATTATGACGTTTCTGGTATAGAAATGCGCCCTGGTTTTGCATAATAGAAATTGGTTGACATCATGTTGACATTGGACCAGCTGTGATTCAAGGTCGCGTCATGTATACTGTATAGCTGTCAGCCTGTCAACGTCAAACAGATGGTTTTGACATCTGTAGTAATCTCTGGTTATCGTTATCATATTTTATTCGTTGTAAATTATATTGTTGAACAGTTCATTCGTATTAAACGTAGTGTACCTATTGTGTGGTTGTTACAAAACAATTTTAGAAATGTAGCTGAAAAGTGAAAGTTATTGTGTTAAAAGTTTGTAAAATTATTAGTCTCATTCCTAGTGTTAAGTGTTTGCCTTATCAATATTAATAGTTAGAACAATTTCTGGCTTCTGGCTGATGCATATGTAACTGATGAAATGATTGATTGGCCGTCCTATCAAACAAAGCCTTAGAATCAACAACACAAAAATGTGGGTGAAGCCTCAAGAGGTTTTGCTAGCAAATGCACTTTGGTAAGATTAACATTGGTGGTAATTTTTTATTTTATGATTTGATTATTGTTATTTCTTAATCTGTTAAGACTGTGGTGTTTTTCTTATTGTGAATTTCTTTATTTAACTTTTGATTTTAATAAATTTCTTATCAATATGAACGAGTGCTTCTAGCATACCGTTATGGGCGTAGTAAAACTGTATTAAAGCTTATTAATGTATTATAAAAAGTGGCGGTAGCTCAGAGGTTGGGCGCTTGCCCCCTAAAGCTAAAGGTCTGGGGTTCAATTCTCTGCCGAAGCCATGCAGCAATAAAAGTCTATGCCACAACCTGCCACTTACATTCTCCAATTTGGGGTAGGCAGCCTTCGGGTCTTAATGCCTGAAACCTTCTCTGGTATTTAGTCGAATTCGACGTTAATTTGTAGGTCTGCTGTTCTCCACTTTAGCGCTAGAGTACGTGGCAGAGAAGAGTGCCAGAGTCCAGCAGTGGGACATAGAGGCGGCTGATTATGAATGTAATGTAAGAGATCTAACTGCCTAAGAAAATATTGTTTTATATTGCCGATTAAGAAAATTGTTGATGTATGACGTCTCTGTCCAGTCCCCCAACAGTACAGAAAAATTTTGGAATGTGGCATAAAGTAGCTTATTAGGCACCAAGCAACTTTTCTTAACAAAAAATTCAATATTTTTAATAGTTTAGAAAATATATTAAAGGAAGGGATGACACTTTTTAAAATATTCAGGGTGTCAGCTTTAAAATAAGAAAGCTAACCTAATTTTCGGTGAAACCCGAAGTAGTAAAAAAGTGAAACCGATGTTTTACAATAGGGATTTATGTGTAAAATTACCCTACAAAATTGCCAATAGTTTGATAAATAACAAAAATACAAGGGTGGCTCAGGTTTCATGAACACCTGGTATACCTGCCTACTTGACATTATGGGTACTTTTTATTTTTGTTAAGGATTTAATTATCTATTTTTACATGCATGCATTATGTATAATAATTAATATTGACAGTAAACCAAAATAGTGATAAAAAAGTGCTTATTTTTAATCCAAATTTTTTTTTTCGTACCTAGCGGGGTACAAGATTGCTACCTAGCAATACCAGGTACCCAGCTTAATCGGCCTGTTACTGTGTACCTACCCAGTATCTGGTTGCATCCCTACAAATAACTCCAATACTAATAATTTTAACATAATAGTGCGTTAACACTTTTATATCTAAAATTTAACTTAAAAATCTAATAATGCAATAATATAGGTGTGCTCCAGTTAAAATAACAAAGTACAACAATGTTCTCTACAGGCCTAACTAAACACCCAGTATAATTGATAATAATTTTAGGTTATGCAACAGTTATTTACCAACATTTTTTATTAAGAAAAAAAATTTGATTTTTTCTGGTATTTGAAGGGAAATATTTAAGTACATTTTCTGCGCTTAAAAGCATAAAAGTTGCTGATTTTTGCCTGTTTTTATGTGTAGGGTAACCGAAGAATCCACGCGTTATTTTGTACTGCAACATCGGAAAGGCCATGGCAGATCTAGGGGATTGTCATCGCTACTTGTTGGAACAATGGACAGTATTTTCGACAGCAAACCTCCACCATATAGAATATTACATCAAACACCATCTTCAGAAGTTTATTGGTGTATGTTCCTAACTTCCTTTGCAAGTTTTAAGAAATTAAACCATTTTTGCTACTTTTTTAGTAATTGCGTGCTCTATGACAAGACAAGAAATATTAAAAGATTGGGAGTGGTTATTTAGAAATGTTTCCGATACTCTGAATACGTTTGACAACGAAGAGGATATTACTGATTTTGTAAGCTGTAAGATTGAGTCCATTATTGCAGTAAGGCAGGATTATCAAGATGTGGATGGTGAGTTTACTTTTAATCACTCATAGTAATTTCATTTTAATTATTATTTATTTACAAGAATTTTGCTTATTCGCATTACGTTTGAACTTTGCAACCTTTATAACTGATTTTCTATTTGTTTGTGATTAGTTGTGACGTTTGATTACAAATTTAATTTGATAAAAGAGTGGAAACTATTACTTTAGTTATGCTTGATTAAATTCTCCTAATATTTTCATTTACAATAAAAAAATATTATGTATGAGTATTTAAAAATAATTTAGACAAAAAACTTGTAGTTCATGTTTATCATTAAAACATTTCTGTACTTATTCAAGGTTTATTGCAAAGTTTATTATTTTTTTGTTTGTAAATTGGACATGTCTAGGCTAGAGGCAAACTGTTGTAGCATTGTGTATTGTTTGAAATGATAACCAAATAGATAACTGGTTTTATCTTGTTACCATAATTTTCTGGCATTATTTATTTGCTTAACACTGTAAAAATAATATTTATTTAATTTTATTAGAAAATATGCATCTGCGCAGTTGCTTAATAATTTTATACCTAATAATACAGTTTCCTTTTGTTTAATTCAATTAGAGTTGAAGAGCTTATTTATTTGAACAATTAATTTACAAACCTTATTTGATTTAGACCTTGAATAGGTGTTTTGAAGATAAAATACAGAAGATATAAATATATTTACATGGTTATGTCTAGATAGTAAAAAATACTTTTTAAAACTTAAATTTATTCAGAATATGGTGATGCATTGTTTCTCGAATATGCTGCGTGAAGGAAAGCAGTCTCACTTTCTTTGTTTTTTTATTTATTAATATAGTAAAATACAAATTTTTGGAAAGCTTTTAAGCATAATATAGAACCACATTATATCCGTCAACATTACAATTTATTTTCGGCTTCGACCACGTAATTAAGCATAATCAAACAAAGATCGACTTGTAGCTTGTCTGCCTTTACAAGCATTTGCTCTAAAAGTTTGAGCCATAGTTGTTCGTACGCCCTGCCTGCCTAAACAGGGCCACGTGCTTAGATTATTTGAACCTTGGGGCGGACAAGGATTTGATTTTAGTGTATCATTTTGTCAAGACAAGAATACTTAATAGGCTTATGCCTAATAGCTATTTGTGAATCCATACAACCTAACGTTTCGCAAGACATTGCAGCTCACATCTTTAGAGTGATTAGAGCACTGAATTCAAATCCGGGATGCGGAGGTTACCAGCTGTGCCTGTACGTAACGCCGGCTTCGTAGGTTTAGCTATAAGGTGAAATGAACAGATTTGAATTTCTTTATCGTGTTTGAACAATATTATGCTATTGTTTAAAAATAAATAGGCTAAGAATTGATATACACAAGTATTGGCAGCAAGAGTTTGCTCTGGTAACAAACTGATGTGTTTACCTTTACACTAACAACTTCCGTGGGCTATACAACCTACCTTTTTTTTTTTTGGTAACTAATAAGACCAGTCGAGCGATGCTTGGGTTGTATACTCTCACCTGCAACTGCATTCCTCTTAAATTGACACAGGTAGAAGGGATCCAAATTAAATATGTAGAATTAGAACAATCTCTATATAATCTGGTCCGCTGAACTATAGTTCATGATAGAGTTGTTGAATTAAGAACTGTTATTGATCTTAAAGTTTAGTATGTAGTTAATGATATATTATTATAAAAATTAGTATTTATAGGTTGATTTTATCTTTTTCTTAATTTATAGATGAAGATACGAAGGCATTCAAGGCAACATGTGAAAAATTTCATCGATTATTTGTTTTACCCAAGGATGAAAAACTTGTGAACTATTATTCATGCAGGTATGTGGTCAAGAATTATTTATTTGCATAAATGAGTAATATTTGAATATTATAAAATATAAATAATGTTCCCATTTTCATTAGAAATATGTAGGAATAACATATTTTGTATTTAAAAGATCAAGGCTAAGATTTCTAACATATGCTGCTAACTTTTTATAGTGAAAACGACTAGCAGTTTACAATTTGTATCCAATATTTTTATTTTATTAAACCCTGTATCAACGGAATCATTAGACAGGTGGTATTTTCTAAAGTTTTTGAGATATTGCAACGAAACTTAACATAGGTAGTATGTACCCAAGAAGGCACATTTTGACATATTTGACACTTTTTTGACTTCTGGTTTCACCAGAAATGACTCCAACTTTTGAATTTCAAATGAGACGCCCTGTATATTTTGACACGTTTGGAATCTTGAGACAATTCTGAGTACACCTGCTCTATTTTTGAAAATTTTTATTCCTACTTGATTTTTTTAGAGTATTCCGGTAGGCATTGTATTTGAATAAATCACTTTTTTGTAAACGTTCTTTTTTTTCCATGACACACTTGAAACAAGTATTCCCTCAATTTTTTAAACTTTTTACACAAAGAAATTGGTGGGTTTAGATCAATATCAATCTGATGTTGGATTTGAGAACAACATTATTAAATTAGTGATGAAAATCTTCATTTAAATACCTACTGTCTAAAGAATATTGCCATTTGAAAAAATGACTATTTTGCAATGAAGTGATGAATGCTTGTACCTAGCAGAATACTCATAAAAAATCATATTTGTATTTTTTTGTTTTCTTCTTCGTTCCTTAGATTGATTTGAGCTCGGCCATAGCACTGTAGATTTAAAATAAAACTTGACTCTAAAAGAATCAAGTAGGTTTAAAATTTTCAATAATAGTGTAGTTGTACTCAGAATTGTGTCGGGATTCCAAAAAGTTCAAAATATACAGGGTGTCCTATTTAAAATTCAAAAGTTGGTGTCGTTTTCGGTAAAACAGGAATTCAAAAATGTGTCAAATATGTCAAAATGTTTTTTTGGGTAAATATTACCTATGCTAAGTTTCATTGCCATATCCCAAAAAATAGGGGCTGCCCAATGATTCCGTTGACACTCAGTATTATCACTTAAGATTAACATTTTCTGATTTACCTTATCATACCTGCAGAAAACAACACTAATAGAACAGGCAGAGTAATGGTATTTGCGTAATTGTTGAATAAATTTATTTTATCATTAAACTAATGTGGATTTAATATTTTAATATTAAAAAAGCATTATGCTGTGGACGAAAAACGTTCACTAAATAGTGTATTATCAAATTACAATCTCCAATCTTATTTTCTATTTTTATAGCTACTGGAAAGGTCGTTTACCACGTCAAGGGTGGTTGTATTTATCTGTGAACTACTTATGTTTCCATGCCTACATATTAGGCTTAGACACAAAGCTACACCTTCGATGGACTGAAGTCACTGAATTAAGCAAAACTAACAGTCTTTTGTTTCCTGATTCTATTCGAGTAGCAACTAGGGAAAAAGATTACCATTTTAGCATGTTTCTAAAGAAAAATGAAACATTTTCTCTTATGGAGCAGTTAGCTGATTTAGCTGCAAAAAGGTAATTTTTAAAATAAAATAGGTATAACAAAGTATTTATATTAAGTACATTTAAGTGTTTTGTAAGAAACAAAGAAATTTAATCGTTTGCATTGTTATGATTTATGAACTACACTGATAAAGACAAGTTAAAGGTTAAACATTATATTGGATTACATAAAAAAAATATTCCAGCCTTTGTTATGTTTTTACTTTATATCTATTTTTTCATAACTAATATTAGTTGTTGTTTACCTACTTTTGAAAAGAATGCAAAATTATAATTTTAATTAGGAGATTTTTTTTAGATTGATTGATGACAAGAGGTGCTTCAATGAAGATAAAGATCTGTTGTGTAAATTAAGGTAGGTTGATTGTAAAGCATTATAATAATTTTTCACGGTATTCGCCTCTATAATTAGCACAAGCAGTACATCATATTCTTATCATTTTTGAATTTTGACAAGCTCTTTACAACTGTGTGGTTTATGATGTATACAGAGTGAGTCTGGATAGCATAATGTTTTACCAAAAACAATATTTAATAAAAGTTTTCCCAGAATGTACTATATTTTATTATGTATTTTTTGTATTGTATTGTTTGTAGGTATATTCTTTTCTTGTGTCTCCCGTATTTAGTGCTTTTGTGTCCCTTCTCTTTATTCTTCGTCTAGCAGTCTTTCTTTGCGTTTGTATTTTTTTTATCTGAGCTCTGCAGGTACTAGTAGGTAGTCCAAGTCAATATCCGCCTCTCTGTATGTTCTTATACTAGTTATTTTACGTGTGTGACTCTCTTTAATTATTATCTTCGGTTGTAATCAGCTGAATAGCTACCTAAAGTTTGCTTGCAGGCAATGCATTTTTAAATTTATTGCTTGCCTATCCTCTATTTTGTGGTTTTATTAAGTTTTGCTGTAAAAATCCGGAACAAGGGCGTCGACGTATTCCTCAATAAAAAGGGGACGTCCCAAATTCATATATCTTTGAGACCTTTGTGTTAAAAGCTATTTTTAGCTATAAACTGGGTTATACGCCAATATCCGTTTGCTTTTTAAGAGTATTATTATTTAAAATAAGAAAGTTTCATGTTGATTCTTGAAACCCAGTAAACCGTGCAATAAAAACTATTTCAAATAAAATACAGTACAACATTCTGAACAACTTTTATCAAGAACATTTCTCGGTAAAAGCAATTTTAACAATATAAGTGAGGGGTTATGCTATTCAAACTCACCCTGTACAGGGTATCTCATTTTCTTCAGTTGGAAGATAAACATGCATTTTTTTAAATATGGTTGATTCATAGTGAGCTTTGATATCACTAATGGGCAATTTTAATTATTCTTCAAATTGATGTAATTTAAAAATAAACTAGTGTTACCCCAGCACAGAATGCACTGATAGACAGTGTTGACAGAACCGGCGAAATGTCAAGTCACGTGATGCATTCGTTCCAATAATGACACGCGACGTTATTGTAGATGGCGCCCCAAGTGACGCGCGTCTAGCCGACCTTCATATATATTATAAATTAAAATAATTATTATTAAAAAATCGACGTAGAATAAAAATATAAAAATGTTTCATGTTCCATATGTGGATAAGGACCTTTCATTTAAAAAAAAAATGATCCAAATTGGTGAAGCGGTAGCCGCTGGAGGAACCGGAAAAAAAAAGCCCTTTGTGCTTTTATATATGTATGGATAATGAGCCATGGAGCATAAAATTTACAAAAAACTAATGCCAGGGGTAGATTTACATATAGATATTGCAATACTGGTTTACCAGTAAATGGCTTAAAAAATCTCTAAAAAAATAACAGAAAATAGTTTTTTTAACGGTAATTTCGGTAAAAATTTTTAAATGACGTTTTATTTATATATTTGTTATTTGATTTATGTATTGAAGAAAAGCAGCTTAATAGTCCGTTATATTTTATTTTCTGTTTGTGAACTTGTGTTGCACCTTATTTCAAAACATTAAAGCATTTATTATGTACGCAACAACCAGTGACGATTCACCAGACGATGCGTTGTTGAGGAAATACTAACTGGCAATAAGAAAAAGAATCGATGTAACCAGTACACACCTGATCATAAAGCAAGAAAATGGTATAGATCTTACACAAGCCGTAAAAAAACAAATGGTATATTTTCAGAAAGAGGAAATGAAAGGAAAATATTTGAATTTACTTTTGATTCCGTAATGATAACTTGACCAACAGGTGTGGAATCTAGCATTTTCAGCAGCAGGAAGAATTTGTACCAAAATTATATCGCAGTAAAATGACAAAAGTTTAGACAAATTATGTTTTCTACGTGGATTTTACCTATCAAAGAAAGAAGTTAGCAGAAAATACATCATCCTAATTCCTAAACCTAACTAAGTAGCAGTATTGTCTTATTGAATTTTAAGTCTATTTTTTTGGTGTTACTTTTATATTTTTGGTTTGTATTTAAATTTGGTTTGTTTAATATGTTTATTATACAGCCTGCCCATTTTAAAACTCCAAGCCTACATTTTTTTAAATAGGCAACACACAATACAAGTCACTGCCAACTATTATTTTAAAACAAAATATTTCTATAATTAAGATCAGGGCAATCATGTTTGCATTAACTTGACAGTTTACTAATCAAATTCGTTAAGCCACATTACTTGAACGGTGCAAAACAAAGATCACTAATCTTTGGTGCAAAATGTATTCCAACGCTGACAAAGTGGACATGCTTCTAATTCTGGGTGAATGTCGGGAAAACTGCGAGTGCTGCCAGTACTTTGTATGCGCAACGCTTTCCAGGTAGACGAATTACAACAGACAAAACATTTAGAATGCTTCTTCTGAGAATTTACAAGAGTATGGGCAATTTTCAAAACCAAAAGTAAGGGCACGGCAAGTTACGGTTGAACATAACGAAGTAGCTGTAATTGAAATGGTTACGGATAATCCCCATACAAGAGTCAAAGAGCGATTGCAAATGCCTTAAACATTAGCAAAGGTTCTGTTTTCAATATTCTTAAGGCGAACAAATTTCACCCCTACCATGTTTATACCATACACCATCTTGAAGATAGGGATTATGAGCATCGTGTTCAGTATTGTCAATTTCTTAGACGACAATTAAACGGCAATGCGGAATTTTTAAGTATGGTATTATTCTGTGATGAAGGGAGGTATTCAAACAACGGCATGGTTAATCGACATAACTGCCACTATTACGCCCAAGACAATCCCCGCTGGATCAGGATAACTCATTACAGAGAATTTTTTCTCTTAATGTGCGGTGCGGTATTATTGGCGATTTTGTAATAGGTCCACATTTCTTTAATGGAAATTTAGATGGTGAAATGTATTTAAATTTCTTAATTAATGAACTACCGGCTCTCCTCCAAACAGTTCCTCAAAACGTACGGAATAGCATGTGGTTTTTAAATGATGGTGCACCTCCGCATTTTCATAGGGATGTGAGAAATTATCTTAACCAACGTTTTGAGGGACGCGTAATTGAACGAGGTGCATTGCATGCTTCTTTTGTGGGGCAAAGTAAAAAATGATGTCTATGAAGCGCCCATTCGAAATGAAGAACATCTACGTAAAGGGATAATTCAATGTTGTCGCTCTATCACACCGGAAATGTTAGCTTGTGTTAGAGGTTGGATGCGTAGAAGAATTACACTCTGCGAAAAGGAAGGGGGAAGGCAATTTGAACACCTGCTTCGTTAGTTTTTGTACTATGTTCCTATTAAATTATTGTAATTATTATTGTCAAATATTAAATTTGAGTTATTAAAGTAACCTTAAATTTGTCTGAACTTAATTGTTATTATGTATTAAAATACAGTTATTGTTCATTTGTTTATTTGAATTTTTTATGTAATTTAAAAAAAAACAAATTTGCCAGTAAACCAGTGTTTTTCAAAGCAATTTTCGAATTACCGGTTATTTCAAACGTAGGTGAATTTGCAATCGCTATTTACATAACACATTTAAATTTCAACAACAAATTAGGATCTACATACGAAATTTGATAAAAAACAGTAGTTCACATAAGTAACAAAGAGTAATGTTATCAAAAATAAAGAAATGTTAAACAAGTCAATTTTATTAATGTAATTTTTACTTATGTTATGTA
This sequence comes from Ctenicera cuprea, assembly GCA_958336395.1. Lineage (NCBI taxonomy): Eukaryota > Metazoa > Arthropoda > Insecta > Coleoptera > Elateridae > Ctenicera > Ctenicera cuprea. Next base: position 23,735,577 of record OY284491.1, read on the forward strand.
AATTTATCACTAGCATTTGGTTTTGTAAATTTTATATTTCGAGGCTTACTGTTTATTATTAATTTTTTTCAATTTTTTTTTTGGTTAATTACCAGAAAAATATAATTGGGTAATTGTTTAATAACAAAACAGAATCAGTATTATAATGTTTTTTTTGTGAAAAAATCGTTACATCCATTTGAACAATAAACCTAATATCTCAATTACATGGCTTGCTAAATTGGGAGCTTTGAAAGCTGCTTTCAAAGCTCCCAATTTGGAAGGCCGTGCTCACTTATTTTAGAAAATAAGTAGGTATAGGAAACTATATTTTTGAAAAGCTTTAAAAAATGCCCTGTAAATGATGTCGAAGGGACTATGATTTCCATAAAAAAAAGATGTAAATATGAAAAATTTCAGTACGCCACTAAAAATCTTAATACCATTTTTAATATCTATCTGTAGAAATAAATGAGCTAGAACATCTAATAAAAATATTAAATATTTCACTTTTTGACTGTAGGTCAAAAATAAAAGAAGATTTTGTATTTCTGTTTCTACCATTAAATTTGTCTTCAAAATTGAGCATGTCGACGGTTTTTTCATAACTGTAATATTAACAAAGTTACCCATATAACGAAACCTTGTACTAAGTTTTTTAGAAATTAGTTTTTTTGTGTTTTTTGACATCCTTGAAAAATAAATTACCTTTTTAATCATCATTTTTTAATGAGCACATACAATATCTCCATCAAATATTTATAAAACAGTCCAATATAAATTTTTAATCTTATAATTTTTGGAGATTTTGCTCCAACTTCAGTTAAATTAAACAGAAAAATTGAAAAAATATGTTTTTAGCAAAAATGTTCCCAAGAAAGCTTCATTTTTAAAGAGAGATCTTGATGCTCGAGCACATTCGGAAGCCTACAGATTAATGTTCCGATTACCAACAACAGAAAAACTTGATGGCTCTATTGATTGTACAGTAATGACTCCTTATAATAAGAAACATGTTACTGGTCGTCTCTTTCTATCACAGAATTATCTTTGCTTTGACAGCAGGGTAAGCTAAATTATTGTTCATTGTTTTCTTTTGTAATAAACATGATACAAGAAATTACTTTTGGAATGGCTGTTATTTTTGGCAAGATTTAAAGCTTTTGCAATATTATATTTGTTTTTATTTTCTTTTTGTAGGTTAAAGGATTGGTGAGCCTAGTGATTCCGCTTCGAGACATAAAAGTAGTAGAAAACATAGAAAATAATGTAACGAATTCATTACTGGATAAAGCCATAATTGTAACAACAAAAAATGATGTAGATAAAACCAATTTTCTATTCGCTCAGGTTTTAGACAGGGAATTTTTGGTCAGAAAAATATCGGAATTGTTGTCTAGAACCAAAACTCCATTACCGTAAGTATTTCCAATTGAATTTATAGCTTAAGAAATAACTGCTTACAGCAGACAGTTATTTTCAGTTTATTTATAAATTCCAGTTTTACTTCGTTAAAGTCCATATTTAATGAGTATCTGTATATAAAATACTTAATTACATTAGTTATTTTCAGCTCTATTGAAACGTCGAGTTCAAGAAGTAATAGTACTAGCAGCGTAGATGTACATTCAATATCGTCATCAGAGGAGCCCTTGCCATGGAAATGTCAACCACCACTTATGACATTGTTTCCACTAAGTCCGATACCCGAGGTTCACAAAAAACAAAAAATTAAAGAAAAACAATGGGAACTACATTTTAACGAGTTCGGTCGAGGTGTATCTATGTACAGAACAACAGATGTGGCTAAATTAGTTTTATTTGGAATTCCTGATAGTCTTAGAATGGATATATGGATGTCTTTTTCAGGTACCTAGGCTTTTATGATTAAAAAAATATTGTGATTATGTGATTGCATTATTTTGTTTTATATTTAGGTGCAGCCAATGAAAAAGCTACCTATCCAGGCTATTATCGTTCACTCGTAGATCAAGCGCTTTTAAAACAATCAACTGCAAATGATGAAATTGAACGTGATCTTCATCGATCTCTTCCAGAACATCCTGCATTTCAAGATGAAGTTGGAATAGATGCTTTACGAAGAATTTTGTGTGCTTATGCCTTGCGCAATCCTAATATTGGATATTGCCAAGCCATGAACATTGTAGCATCTGTTTTGCTGATATATTGTGCAGAAGAGGAAGCTTTCTGGTTGTTAGCAACTCTGTGTGAAAATTTGCTTCCTGATTATTACAACACCAGAGTTGTTGGAGCTGTTGTGGATCAAGGCGTTCTCGATAATTTAATATCTGAACATTTGTCCTCATTACATTCTAAACTAGAACAGCTGGGAATGATAAATATAATCTCATTGTCATGGTTTTTAACAATTTTTTTAAGTGTCATGCCATATGAAAGCGCAGTAAATGTGATGGACTGTTTTTTCTACGATGGTGCTAAAGTTATATTTCAAATCGCATTGATGATCTTGGATTGGAATCAAGATAAATTGTTAAAATGTCAAGATGAAGGTGAGGCCATGCAACTCTTATCTGATTACCTGATGGGTATTTTCAACGATGAAGGTCGTGGAGCTGTTAGGAATAAGGACTTTGAAAATCAAAAAAGGGTAAGCATTTTTATAATAAATGTGAGCTTATAATTATATTTTTTTATAAACATATTTTACTTCTCATGCAGGTAATCAAAGTAAGTAAACATTTTGGTGTATTCAAAACATTTGAAACTTAAGGAAAGTATGATTGATAAAATTTATTGGTATTTTAATGTTAATAAAATTATGTGGGGTAGTTCTGAAATCTCTTACTAACTCAGTTGGTTATGAAATGTTTTTGTTAATTATTGTTTATGTGTAAACGAAACATGATACTTCTTTTTTTCTTTATGAAATTTGAAGTGCTTAATATACATGCTCCGAGTTATACCGAGAGAGGTGGCTGTACAGTCCGCCTGTCATTCAGGAGGCCTGCGTTCGATACCCCGCTTGGCCGTCTGGTTTGGCTCGGGTTTTTCCTGTGGTTTTCCTGGGCCAAAAGGTGAATACTGGCACAGTACTTTCCACGGAAATCCTTCTTTATTCAATTTCTTTGTTCTAATCCATTTTTACCATTCTGTCTCAGCTGAAGAAGGGCTTAGGACTTCGATAAGAAGTCTGAGAGACCCCTATAGCATCCTACCTCTTCACAGGGAACGAACCAACCCGATTTTTTTTTCTGGATTATTGCTTAAGTAATTTAAGTTTTTTTGCAATTCCGGTTTTATTGCAACTCATCCCAGATTGTTTTTTTAAATGGAACACAAATCATAATAAAATTCTACGTATTATAAATATCCTTTGAATAAATTTTGAAAATGAAAATTTTTTTTGACAAAAATTGAATGAATTAAAATATTAATTTGAAAAAATGAAAATTGTAATTCAAATGTTATGCGTTTCAGTTTGTGAGAGGTTGAAGCTACTGAAAACAGTTTTTTTGTGATTCTTATGATACCTACAACTTGATATTTTTTTTGAATCAACGTTAAGTGTTTTTCTTGTAAATCAGATTTTGTTTAACTATTTAAGATATTCAGTAGATGTCGCTTATACATTCATACTGGGTGTAACAGGGAATCGGTACACCCCTTGTTTTGTAAAGTATTGTTTAAAAGTAATTATCGAAATTTTAACTCTATTGGCATATTGCAAACTGTAATAAATAAAAAAAGAACAATAGAACTGCATCAAAAGCAATGAAAATTGTTGACAGTTTACTGTGTTGCAAGTTGTGGATTATTGGTTTATTTGCCAATATCAACTGTATCTAATGAAAATAGTTAATTTTGTAGTTAGTGCTACAAAATTAACACAGAAACCAGTTAAACATGTACAACACTAACTATAAAATTAACTATTTTCTCTAAATACAGCTATAATTCACGCAATATTGACAAAGAATTAAACTTTCATTGTTTTTGACGCAGTTCTATTGTTTTTCATAATTCATAATACGCATTTTTCGTCTTGTTTTGTACCGTTTATACTGTACTATTTTTTATCCTTTAACTAATATTCTTCTTTTAAGGCAAGTGTCTACATCTGCCTAGAAAAAATATGAAGTTATGAGTGTCATACGAATCGTGACAAAATGCTCTTTGAAAAAAAAATAAATTATTTTTTTCGAAAATGCTATTTTAATGCTTCTACATCCTAGCCGGTAGAGTTAAAGTTCCAATATATTAAATCAATAATAATAATAATCAGCCTAAACATCCCGGTTTCGGGCAAAGGCCGCCCCCATATTCTTCCAGTCCTTCTTGTTCGATGTCGGGTTCCTCTACTGTTCGCCTCCCGCTTCTATTATTTCTTCTTCCCACCTGGATACTGGTCTCCCCCGCTTGCGCTTACCTCTTCTTCGTTTTCCAGCAGGTAGTCCTCTTTGTCCATCGATCTTCTTGCAGCCTCATTACATGACCTGCCCTGTTCCACTTTAGTAACCTGCTAGTACTCAAAACGTCTCACACTCCTGTTCGTGTCCTGACTTCTTCAAGTGGGATTTTGTCTAGAAGTCTTATGCCAAGCATGGACCGTTCCTCTTCGTTTGATTCACCCTTAACTTATTTTTTAGCTTATTATTTAGAGACCATGTTTGGGCACCATAAGTCAGACTCGCATAACACAGCTATTAAACACTTTACGTTTAATCCGCACTGCTAACTTTGCTTTAAAGATATGCTTTAAGCTCCAGAAACATTTCCACCCTGAATCAATATGTCTATTAATTCTTTTTCCATGTTGTTGTTAAATGATATACACTGCCCTAAGTATACAACTTCTTCTACATACTTTATCGTATTAGGTCCCAACCCTATGTTTTCCAGCTCTTCTATTTGTTAAGGCGTGCGTTTTATCATAGTTAATTACCAGACCTGCTTCTTTGCTTGCCAGTTGTAGTTCATTTACCATGTTAGCCAGCTGGTTTCTGGATTCTGCTAGCAATACCACGTCGTCTGCAAAGCGTAGGTTTGTTATTTTTTTGCCTTCAATAGATATTCCATAGCTCTTCCAATACAGTTTTCGAATTATTGCCTCTAGGGCGCAGTTAAATAGGTTAGGCGAGAGTGGATCGCCCTGCTTTACTCCTTTATTTATCTTAAATGATTTTCCTGTACAATCTAAAGGTATTTTTGCCTTCCCTTCCTTGTAAATATTTTGTATTAATCTTATATACTTATTTAAATCAATACTATATAGGAATTGTTTTGCGTTGGTCATGACACTCTAGATTTGCTGCCAAAAATTTTTATGGCAACAAAAATTTAGTTCAATAACACCCTCTTATACAGAATTGTAAGTCGAATTCAAAAATGTAAAAATATACAGGGTGATCTATTTAAAATAAGAAAGTTGGCGTCACTTCTGGCGAAACCGGAAGTTCTAGAAAGTTGAAATCTAGATAGATGACATTGCATAAATTTATAACGCTACCTAAGTCATTTATGTACAGAGCAAACAGTAGGGTCCCAATACACTTTCGTGGGGCACTCCAACATCTATCGTCATTTCCATAGACACCACCACATCACATTTAATTTTTTTGTTTCCTTTCTACAAAGTAACTATTTAACCACTCCTAGGCTTCGCCATTAATACCATAGTCATGCAATTTTTTCATTAATTTTCTCGTATCTTTTGTCCAAAATTTAATAGAAATTCATCTTTTTTGTTTTTCTTCAATTGTTTTGATTACACACATGCAATTTTGTTTGTCATGCAAATACCTGCACCTGGTTAAAGAAGAATATTGAGTTAGGGTATCATATGATTTGCTACGAGTTTCTTTTGTTAAACAACATAACGAGCCGATATCTTTCTATTTAAAAACAAACGATCTTTTTAAAAATAAACTGTTTTTGGTAACTTTAGTCTCACCTAGTGGAGCACATAACATTTAAATTGCGATTTTTATTTTTTAATTTACATGCTACTTTATAAAAACTAATTTATGGGAATCGTGGCACTCTTAATGTAATTAAACATAATTTTTGCTCAAAAAATTTTAGACCTGGAAGTCCTAAAAAATAAAATTTACATTAAATAATAAAAATTTATGTATATATTATTCACTCCAAATTTTATTTATTTAATTTAATAAATAAAGAAAAAAAGTGAGTGAGCCAGGTTTCGTTTACACTCGGTACACCTCTCTTTTAGGTATACCTTCCTACAAGATGTCCCAGACATCATTACCAGGCTGCATATCTTTTTTTATTTTTGAAAATAACTTTATTAAATTGTATACATTGTTAAATGTGAGGAAAATGAGCACAAATCTGCTAAAATATAAAGTAAAAATTCTGAACTAGCGTCATTATAGTGGATATTACATATTTGATTTCTCAGTTAATTCTGTTTTTAACTATACGAAAGTTTTATAAATTATATTTATTATTATGCAAAACGAGCATGAAATTTTACATCTAGCCACCATGTCTCTACAATTTAATAATTTAAAATAAAATTTTAATACTTAACCTCGATTGTCTTCATTCAATATTAATCCAGCAGGCTGTGGATAAAACATAAGAAATAATGAACCTGATGATGACTCTTTAAAAACCAAACTTTGTATGACAGTAAATTGGTTAAGGTGGTTCTGTGTAAAATGTTGCTGTAAGAAAGTGTTTTTGCAATTTTGTTTTTCCTATTTTCAATAATTAAAAATGGAAATAAATTAACTGGAGAAAAAGAATTACTCTGAACAAAGTTTTTTATTAGATTGCCATACAATATCAAATTAGAGCAACTTGACCAAATTTAAACCTACCTTCTATTTTGTATAGCAGGCAAGATTCCCATAGTGGGCATTGTAATCACCTAGTATAAATTTTAATGGGCTTCATAATGATCTCTGGGACACCCTGTATATTTTGTTTTCCTGGTAAGACTTTTTAACTGTTTGTTTTTTCTCTAGGCCATTATTTCTTGTTACTGTTATTCTCTCTTTCAGTCAATCCTCTTTCTCTCTCTTTAATTTTTTTTCTGTTTTATGGTTTTATTTAATCTTCTAAACGGTGTCTAATTATTAATTTAGCAATAAAAATATGTAATGTCTGTTAAAAGCAGCATTATAAGTTATCACTATTATCTTCAATGTATGTTGGGTTAAGCTGCATGAGAAATTTTAATAACTTCCGAGTGATAACACCATGATTGTTCAGTGTATCAACTTTTAATAATTTTTTTCAGAGCATTTCAGTGCAAACGTTGGTATACGAAGCTTATACACGTTATGGTTTTTTGACAACAGGTGAAATTGAACGATTACGGTTAAAACACAGACTGCGAGTTGTTCAAGAATTAGAAGATAATTCAGAACGCAATGTTATTCGTAGTGTTGTTAGCGATAACTTATTCTCAATGCAAGAAATACAAGTTAGTATTGTTAAAGCATTCCATGCTTTATAAAACAGCAAGAAAACTCTTTTTTATTATACCTGAATCATAATCTCTGTTTTTGAAACTAAAAAGCGTGCAAAATCGGGTCTTTAAAGCTCTAGTGCTTTAAAGTTGCATAGGTAACAACAAATTCACCTTTCTCGAGGATTAATCGCTGTTCAGCTTGTTCGGCTAACATTCTAATCTCGGTTGAAATATTCATGTTTTCGTTCATTTTGTAATTCACGAACACAAAGTCGTAACAAACTTCACAAATCAACAAATCCATACATATATAAAAGCACAAAGGGGTTTTTTCTCCCCTTCCTCCAGCGGCTACCGCTTCACCAATTTGAACCATTTTTTTTTTTAATGAAAGGTCTTTATCCACAGATGGAACATGAAACATTTTTATATTTTTATTCTACGTCGATTTTTTAATAAAAATTATTTTAATTTATAATATACACTGTGTGCATAAAGTAACCCCCCCCCCCCTATCTAACTTTTGAACGACTTAATATTTTACTACAAAATTTGGTGTGCTTTAATGGGAAATTAAATACTATTTTTTAGCTCATAATTAAATAATGTATCATTTAAAATGGCGGCTGGGCGCCATTTTAAAATTTTTTTTTTAATAGAAAGGGGGGTCGAGTGACACCTCATTTGAAAGGTCTTTTAGTTCTGAGTCTGATCCTAGAGTTTCAAAGAAGAATATTTAGCCATAACAAAATGACAAACGTTTGAAGTAAAGAAGTCTATTAAAAAAACTAAGAATTAAAGCAAAAACAAATGAAATTAAGTGTTCGAAATGTTCACCATTTACTTCTTGGCACATAAAAAGTCGGTTATGACATTCCTGCCTCACATTTTCATAGGATTCTGGAGTGATATTTCTGCAAACTTCTGTAATGCGTTTTTTACAGAAATGTCACTCCATAAACTTATGAAAATGTAAGGCAGGAATGTCATAACCGACTTTTTATGTGCCAAGAAGTGAATGGTGAACATTTCGAACACTTAATTTCATTTGTTTTTGCTTTAATTCTTAGTTTTTTTTAATAGACTTCTTTACTTCAAACGTTTGTCATTTTGTTATGGCTAAATATTTTTCTTTGAAACTCTAGGATCAGACTCAGAACTAAAAGACCTTTCAAATGAGGTGTCACTCGACCCCCCTTTCTATTTAAAAAAAAATTTCAAAATGGCGCCCAGCCGCCATTTTGAATGATACATTATTTAATTATGAGCTAAAAAATAGTATTTAATTTCCCATTAAAGCACACCAAATTTTGTAGTAAAATATTAAGTCGTTCAAAAGTTAGATAGGGGGGGGTTACTTTATGGACACAGTGTATATGACGGTCGGCTAGACGCGCGTCACTTGGGGCGCCCTCTACAGTAACGTCGCGTGTCATTTTTGGAACTAATGCATCACGTGACTTGACATTTCGCCGGTTCTATCAACGCTGTCTGTCAGTGCATTGTGTGCTGGGGTAACACTAGTTTTTAATAAATATACATATCAACGAAACAACAATTGCTAACCGTTTCTATATCAACGATTAATGACACAGATTACTTCGAAAAAGAGATTTCAATTTCCTTTTTTGTTATAATTTTCAGATTGTAGTGCAGGTATAATAAAAAATAGCGTATAATACACGTGTATAAGATCCTTTAAAGCACTGCTCCGTTAAAAGGCACTCGGCTTTGCCTCGTGCTTTTAAACCCGTCGCGTGTGCTTTAAAGGCTTACTTATACACTTGTAATATACTATTTTATGCAATTATTTTTTGTAAAATTAAAAAAGTTTCGTTCGTAGGATCTTCTATGTGTCATCAGGGAGGAACTTCTAAGTCAGAGAAGAAACATGCCGGAAAAGTATGATGCATCACAGCAGCCTTATGAAGCATACAAAGTAGATTTTGAATATTTTAAATTGCTTTTTGCTGCTCTTTCACCGTGGGGTAAAGGAGAACAGTCAGAATCTCTGGCAGCTAGAATTTTTAGAGTAAGATCTAATTTTTGCTATATTCAGCAAGTTTTGTGCAATGGGGAATTTTATTGTTAACAGCTGTTAGATGATAATCATGATGGATTCCTAAACTTTCGTGAACTAGTTGCAGCATTAGGATTTACATGTTCAGTTGATCCTGCACAACGTTTAAAGTTGTTGTACATTATACACTTGCCACCATTATTATGCATGTCTGATATTGAATCTCCAGTACGAAATGAATCAGGTGATGAAATAGCATCCGAAGCTACAGATTTTTTTGATAATCTTGAACAGCAAAGCAGCATTGTTTTGGAAACTCTTAGTAATGCATCAGAACCATCTACACCAACTCCTGGTGTTCAGTAAGTTTGCATTTTGTTATATTGATAAATTAAAAGTTTATTTAATTTTTTGTTAACCCATGAAGTATACACAGTTTTTGCAAACTATATTACTAAAGCGAACCTTCGTAATAACAAAAGAAACATTTAAAACACTCTTCTAGTGCACACAACTGTTCCTTTTTTTTTTTTAATGTAGGTAATATTATAATGGGGCCAGCCATGTATTCCGCAAAATGCTTAGGAGCAGACCACGCACCAAACATTCTATTAAATAATACACTGCACGTGAGATGCCGGTGGCTCACTGGGTCTACGGGTTATACAAATAGGTAGGCTCTTGGGAGATCATGCGGTAACGTTGGCGTTGGTAACAACTTTTGTTTTACAATGGTGGCGCTTAACGTGTGAATTAATAGTGGATAATCAAAAAGTTATTGGTAAAATTCTTTTATGGGCAGCATCAAATTGTTTCATACATAGAAATAATTTGTTGATGAAAGCCATAAAACATCGTCAATAACTTTTTTATTGTCCACTTTAGGTTACTACTGCATCGAAAGTTATATTATATTCAGAATGTAGTTTTCTTTCGGGATATTCAAAAATATTACAGGGTGTTAGAAAAAAATGTTGTTTTTATGAATAACTCGTAAACGCGACGTTTAATTGTTTTTTTGATTACAGCATTGTATTCAACACAAAAACTGTAATACTATGCTAATTTAAGCGACTTCGTTGCGCCAATAATAACGAAGTTACCAATGGTACCCCGATAATTTCGAACAGCCTTGTAATCCAGTCAAACCTAACTTTTTAGGTGAAATAATTTATAAAGAGTTTAAACTTAACATACATATTTTAAATACTGTACAAATAAATTCTCTATTCGAGGGTGGCTTCATTCCCTAAATTTCAAAGAACATCGAGTGGTGACCCAGAATGGGTTTTCCACAACTATCTCGTAAACGGTGCATTGGTTGAAAAATATTATATTGTACAAAATTGTAGGGAATTAAATTTCGAAGCAAAAAGTTCATACTACGCATTTTTAATGTTTTCTTTGATCTGCTGTAACCCAGAAACTGGGCCGATTAGCTAGATGGGGTTTGCACAGCTGGATAGATGTCATCGAGATGTACTACCCTGCATGCAAGAAGTGAAAGTTGTAAACCTATTGAAATACCCTGTATACCACCAAAAATAGTTTTTTGCAGGGTCAAACTTAAAAAACGTACATTTTGACCCTATGGAAATGAGCATCCTTCCGCTTTTACAAACCGCTTAGGGACACATCAGGATGCCAGGTTCGATCCTGGCACCAGACGACGAACACCACTGGTGCAAACTTTAAATTTGAAAATAAGGTTCAAACTATTACGAAACTTCGAATTAACCTCCAGGCGGTGCTAAAGAAGATTTCAACAAGTTTTTTGAAAAGTTTAAAAGTTTCTTCCTTGTTTTTTTAAATAACAAAATAAACCAATTGGATAACTTAATTAGGGCTTAGTGAGAATTTTTTAAGTTGAAGAAATACCAATATTTCTTTTTACGAAAACAATTACTTTTCAAAAGCTTAAGTGTAAGATAATCGGTTCTTATTCGCCAAATAAACACGCCTACGAATTCTATGCTCTTCCACATGGTATAATGGTGTAATGGAGGTTTAGTCTGAAATTTAGTCATACAACTCCTAACTATAAATTTCTCGCAACCCACTGGACTTCACCTCCCCATGATTGAACGCAACTTATAGTTTGTGTAGCAAAAATGCTTATATTATGATTTTTTTGTTCGGAATTTTATTCCCTACAGTTTTGTGTAATGTAACATTTTTCATCCGATGGACCATTTACGAGATAATTGCAAAAAATCTGTTCTGATACACTGCTGGGGGGGGGGTTGTTTTTTAGAATTTAGGGGGTGAAGTCAGGTTCAGACGAAGGGGAACTCTAAGCTTATTTGCCTAGACTACTAGAGCTATGTCAATGAGTACACCTAGTAATGTTTTGGGGACTGACCTATACCCCACCTACATTTACTATAAGCCCCGAGCTTTTACACCTTCACCTTGTTTACTAGGACTAACTTTGTTATAGTCCAAGTTTGGCACCAGGATAAGCGTCATCTGTTAGCAATTTGTATATGCTGGAGAACTTTGCAAGGTTTGGTTTACCTGCTAGTTTTGTTTAATCTACAGTTTATTGAAAAGTTTGAAGAATGTGTGAGTTTCTTCGCTGGATCAATTTATTTCTGTTTTTCTATTACGCGAACTTATTGTATTTACACGAGAGTTTAAATTTGGGCTTAATACAATTTAATATAATGTGATCGGTAAAGTAGATACCGTGTTACTTCGGTCTATCATGTTTGGGTGGATCAATCAGCATTTACACCCGCTACATTGTTAGTGCTTAGTCGGTCCAAATTTTGGTGAGGTCCCGTTAAAAGTGACCCGACCTAAGTGAAGAACTCATCATATTCCGCCTGTTTACACAAAGTGACCTAAATTATTTTATGACGATGAAAGATTATTTAATTAATAAACATAAAATAAAATTATAAAACTTAAAAGTTTATTTATAAGAAAAACATGATCATTTACGTTTTTTCTGTGAATTAAATTAAGTTAATCAAGTATGTCTAGCACTGTTTTAATCTTCTCGTTCCCAGTCACCTTTAGGGCATTTTTTTACTGTTCCTGATCCTAACTCTTTAGGGCACTCATTAGATGATAGCTGCAAATAATTAAATTATTTTTGAAGATTTTGGTCGTTTATCGGCATACATGGTAATTAGTAGCAAAACGCCGTTGTTGTGGGAGCTATAGCTTTGTGTAAATGTGGAAACGATATTATTCCTGTTGGTTTTAATGATGTTAATAAAAAATAATAAATTATCTAGATTTGAAGATATTTGGTTAAGATGTTAAGCATATTTTATAAAATAATCTCAAAACGCAAATGAACGAATGAAGAAAAATTTTGAAGTGTTATTGTTTAAATCTATAGACTCCTTACTTGAATCAGTTTTTTATGTTTTTCTGGAATGTTTGTGATGTAAGAGTATGAAAAATCCATATCATTGTAACGAGCAAAAAATCTATCTACCTGCCTAAGAAAATACTTATTGTGCCATTTAAGAGCATTATTAATGACATCACTGCTCAGTCACATGAGGTTAAAGAAAATTTTGAAGTATGGCACAAAGCAGCTCATTAAGGCCCAAACAATTTTAATTGTAAAGAAAATTGATATTCCCTACTGCTTTAGGAAGTAGGAGGGTGGCACTTAAATGTCTCACCTTGTAAAAATAGAATTATAAGTAGTGATGGGTATAATCGAATGATTGAAACCTATCTCGGTCAAATCGGGACAGTTGATCGAACTCCTTATAGATTTAAGAGGTTAACGATTTTACCTGTTTTGTTCCTTTGGTTAAAGAACAGTTAGGCATGCACTCGTTTTGTTCTTCACAAGGACCCTTCATACCAGCTTTACATTTAGGTTTCTTTTTGATGTTAGTTTTTGAAGGTATTTTCTTTTCTTTCTTTCTAAATGGTGTACATACATCTGTTACTACAGGTTTGCCGCCTGTTTAAAAGAAAAGTTTTTAGTCATTAACATGTTAATAATTTAAACAATATTATTTACGTTTTGGTTTGGACCTTTTTTCGGGTTTCGGGCATTCTGGGCATTGTTTATTACCGCTTTCTTGGCTTTGGCGACTACGTCTTTTACTAAGTTCACCTTCACATTTTATTTTTTTAGGTTTAGGCTTTTTACAGGTTTTACCAATTGTAAATCGTTTACTTAAAAACCTTTCAATAATGACACTACCACTTTTGAAGTGTCTATTCAGGTTTGATGTTGTGGTGGATATGATATTTTTACAGTGTTGTAAATTCCATAATTTTGGTATAATGGACATGCTCTATTTACGAACAATGATTTGAATCACTTCTATGAAAGAGGTTTAAATATGATTTAGATTGACGGTAAATTTTGACAAAAAATGTTTGTTTATGATGTTGTTCTACATAGGTTGCTATTATAATTTTTATATTTTGTGAACGGCTTCTTGGATTAATATCGACTTACTAACCAGTGCATCGAAAATGTCATTCTTGGCGTTAAGATAGTGGTTGTTTAGCATAAACTGTGGTAAACGCAAAAAAACATAAAATTGCATTGCATTTTACTTCCAATTCCAGTTGTTACAAGCAAAGGAATGACTTTTTGTGTAATCTGATAAGTACGACTACCTGCCTTAATTAATTGAATTCTTATAGTGTTGCTTTCAACGCAATCCGGTAGATGACGCCACATGCCATGCAAAATACTGAGTGATTCAGTTTAGATGTTTCAAGTTAATATTTTAATTGTTTTTCAAAATAGCCAAATTAGATTTTGCTAGCGTCTGTGATACTGTGAAACCTTTAAATTGGCTTTATAAACATGTCATTACTTTCGGTTACGCCAGAAGTGAGGCCAATTTGTTTTTTCTTACATAGCACTATATATTTTTTATGGATTCTGATAGAGCATTAAATTCTCTATTCAGTCATATTTAAAAGTTATTCAAAATTTGAATGGTTAGGGGCTAGATGGCGTTCAAGTAAAATATCAAGTTGGTCATCAATTTCGTATTTAAATCTGCTAAAACTCTTTAAAAGCGGTCAGGTCATTACAAAATCGAATATTTAATAGATGATTGTCATTATTTAATCTATTCAGACTGTTTAGTAGCCAGATTTGACAAAAAAAGTAATTGCAAGCCATTTTTTTTCAGCCATCGAAGATGTTTTTTTTTTGTTAGGGGAAGGAAGAATTAACAAACTTTTATTTTAAGTAAAAAGAATGCATTCCTACGACCTACGACCTTAAAACCATGTATTGGGGCCTGATCAATTATTTTAACATTTGAAAAACAAAAACAAAACAATATATGTGTTAAAACAGAAAACAAACAAAACAAAGTTTGGCAGTTTAGAGTAGGAGTTTCCTTCTTCCTTTTTTCCTTAATCAGAAAAAAAATCTTCATCATCTGAAAGAAAAATGGTTCTGAAAATGGGTTGAAATTATGTTTTTTGACAAAGTCTCATATATATTAAATAATGTTATCCATTAAACATGCAATTTTGTAATGACACTGAGCGTTTTGAAACAGTTTTTGCACATTTAAAATTGAAACTCATGGCCGACTTGTTTTTTTACTTTAACGCCCTCTAACAGCTAACCATTTAACTTTTTGAGTAACCTTTGTACATGATGGAGTAGAAAATGTAATGCTCTCTCAGACAAAATATAGCGTGCTAATTAAGAAAAGATAGTTGGCCTTACTTCCGGCGTAACCAGAATTAGTGAAATGTTGTTTATAAAGCGAATTTAAAGGTTTCTAACTACCACAGACGTTTGCAAAATTTAATTTTGCTATCTTGAAAAATAGTTAAAATATTAGATTGGAACACTTAGGCTGAATCACCTGATATGGTTTTGTGGGAATCAAGATGCGACAAGCCGTACAGAAACTTCAGTCAATATTAATTCAGAAGCTGTGATTTTATGTAAAAGTATGTAAAGAGTTTACAACAAGTGGTGTTATTTTCTAGATCTTGTGATTCAATCAAGTCATTTGATGGATTACCGACAAATCAAATAGGAGCAGGAGAACCAACATGGGAAGTTAAAAGTCTAACAAATTTGCGTACAGTAGTTCAGTGTACTGATAGCAAAATTAATTTAAAGTCTGTTCCCAAAATGACTCAACCACATTTCATTATGTTGTGGAAAACAGTTTATGATATTTTTCAAACACAACCAGATGATCAAGTAAGATGGCTTTGCTTCTGACGATTTGAAATCTTATAGAGAAACAATTTAATATTTAATAATTTATGTTTACTTTTACTTTTATGATTTTCAAAGTTTAGATTTTCCAGGAAACATACCATTCTATAGCAAATGTTGGCACGCTCTTATTTGAATTGGGTGATGTTGGTAAACAGTTTTTTGTGAATCGTGATGAATCTGAAGACAGTCTTATAGCAGCTGCTGCAGCTGTTGTATATGATCCTACCAAACTCATTGATAATGTAAGTTTAAATTATGTAATGTTTTACTTGATATTGTTTTTCCATAAAAATTTTATACGTAGCATCCGTTCAAAAAAAGAAAAACATGGAATTTGTAGCTTCTCTGTTATTTGGTCTAGAAAACATTTTTTCAGAAATATGGTTTAGGACCATACTCTGTGTAACTCTGAAACCGGTGAAAATAGAGAAAAAAATTTAAATCACAGTTTTTGGATAACGTTTGACCTACTTTTTTGTATAGTGCATACTGCTGCAACGCGATTGTCCTCTTTTTTAAAGAGCAACCCTACCAATTTTTTGCGCTTATTCGATAGAGAATTTTTTCTGTTGTGAATGGTATGAGACATGTACAGAGTGGCTAGGAAAACCCCGGCCACTTTTCTTGCGGCAGTCAAGAGGTGGCGCTTTAGCAAAGAAAAATTAAATTAAAATACTGCCAACAACGCAGAATCCAAGACGTTTTAGTTATTAAATACGCCCCATATTAAATCAAAACAACCAAAACGTCTTGGATTCTGTGTTGTTGCCAGTATTTTAATTTAATTTTTCTTTACCATCTCTTGACCGCCGCAAGAAAAGTGGCCGGGGTTTTCCTAGCCACTGTGTATACCGCACGTAATACAATTTTCAAGAAAAACTCGAAAAACTTCTTGGACATCATATTAGCAGGCCCTGAATTCAAACAACAACCTACTACAATCGCAGCAGTGTGCTTTGAAATTCATTTGTTATAGGTATTTCGACATGTTGATATGTCATTTTCAGACTCAAGATTAAAAGTAAACAGTTGGTGTTTCTCTAGGAACAATAAATCTTCATAACTTGATCTTGGTTTTCTATATCTGCATCAACATGTCGAAATACGTATAAGGCTAAATTAAGAAACCTGTTGAAGTTAAGAATTGTTTTATTTACAATAAATTAAAATGAACTTCAACGAAGTAAAGTTAGAACTTATTAATAAAATCTACTAGTTCATCAAAAGTATAGAATAATGGTTTTGAACTTTTGGTGGCGTAAATATTGAATTTACAAAATAATACTTTATATGAAAGTTTATATCTAGTTTTCTACCTACTTGAAACATTTTTTTAAGTAATTTTTTAAGCGATGTGATGCAATCGTAATTTTTTTTCTCAAAAATTACTGTGCCTATTTTTTGCATATATTTGATAGAAATTCTTTTCAATGATCTAAACCTTGCATACTCTTGTAAACTCTTGTAAAACAAAATTTTATAGAAAAACGTAAATTAGTTTCTCGTATTAGCAGACCCTAAATTCAAACAACAGCCTAGCGTGGTCGCATTTTGTTCTTTCAATTGTTTTTGATTTTTAAGAGATGACAAATGAATTTCAAAGCACACTGCTGCAATTGTGGTAGGTTCTTGTTTGAATTCGGGGCCAGACAATATGAAGACGTTTCTCGGGTTTTTTCAAAAATGTTGTTATGTGAAGAAATACAAGTTTCATAATTATGTTTTTAAAAAGAGAAAAAAAATCTCTATCGAATAAACGCGAAAAATTGGTATGTTGCTAATAAAAAACAGGACAATTGCGTCGCAATGTATTTTTAAACGCCCTAGGGCTTTTTGTTTACAATAATCAATAACTTCAACAAGTATTTATTTTAACTATGTACGTATTTCAACGTATTTACGTGTCATTATTAAAGACAAGATTAAGTAAATAGTTGGTGTTGCTATTGGAACAATAAAACTTCATGACTTGATCTTGGTTGCCTATTTCTGCAGATCCAAAACTTCTAATAATGGCGAGTTTCAGAGTTCAATTTACTCATTCATTAAAGGTATAGTTTTTAATTGTTTGTAAATTTTAGATAATGCTTCCAGTATGTTATTTATGTGTATCATCACAAAAATGTAGATTTTTGGGTTATTATATCTCATTAAATGGTGTGTTCTAATAAGTGTTTAGCGTAACTGGATTTATGTGGCTGTTCAACATATGAATTGTTTGTATTTAATATCAAAATTTCTTTTTGTTTGGCCTTTATAAGCTGAATTGCAGTGGGAGCAATTTAATTTGTAAATCATCTATTTTTTCTATTTTAGCATTAGATAAACTGTGTAAATTGTTTTTGTTGTTTTAAAAATTACTCCACATTTATTTGTTTTGTGTATAGCTTTAGCAATTTTTTCCGACTTATTTTCAAAATATGGAATCGAAGCATATTTAAACTTATCAGATGAACAATTTGGATAAATTTATTGAATATTTAATTTAAAATTTTTTTCTTTATTAATATAGCAACACCAACTGTTTTCTTTTAATATGCCATTGATAAAATGAATAAATACCTGTTGAAGTTATTAAATATTTTATTTATAAATTCGTGTGTTTTTTATTTCCAGAGTCCAGACAAAAATGGAAATCCAAGTGTAAAAGGCGAAATAGAGTGGTACATTACGGTTGAACAATTTCTGGCATCTGTTTTAAATGCTAAGCCTTTAGTAGATTTTTTCTCAAAGCGCACTTCACTTTCTGACAATATTGGACAATTCAGAAACAAACGTTTCACCCGATTACAGAGCTTTCAAGAATCACAAGCTATAAAGGCTTAAAATTTGTGGCCTTGATTTGAAATATTTTTCAGGTATTTGTATTAATACATTTTATATTTGGCAAATGTAAGTGATATAGTGTATTTGTGTTATATTATTGTATTTGAAGGTTTTTATAATTTTAAGTTACATGTCCATTTGATTCTTTTATGAAAACCTTTTATGTCATATGAATGTTATTATGTAACTATATACATACTATTACTGATGAAGAAATTTTATAATGGTAATAAAGAAGTATAACAATTATACATTCCTCCAGCACAAATGGAAGAGCCAGCAGTGAAGCTTAAAGCGTAGAATATTTATGGTGTCTAACAGATGGAATATATTTTACTAATAGTTTATATCAGAAGTATTTTTGTTCTGTAATTTGTTTATACAGTTTTAGCATTTTATTTATAATCATAAGCAATTACAACGATGTATATACGTAGAAACTTTATAATGTATATTTGTAAAGAATAATAAATTTTTGTTCTGCAGTAATTTAGGAACTATTTTAATTATTAATGATTTTTGTACTATTGGCTTCAAGAATCTGTGTTTAAAGAACCACAATACAACAGTTATTGTGGACATTAATTTTCAGAAATACATAGTATGTACGTTGTCAATTACTATTTATGTGGAAATAGGAAATTTATATCTTTTTTTGTAGGTGTAGCAACATATCAATATTTTAAGTTTAAATTTTTTGGCATTGACATAGACACAAGTTTGGACTCCAGATTATCTGTAAGCAAAATGCCAGTGGAATAGTGGATTATGATGTATTAGATATACCTAAGTTATTTGCACAAAAGAAACAGCTTTGGAAAACAGTCGAACTAATCATAGAAGCAAAGGAAGTAGGAATGAAGGTAAATGGAAAGAAAACCAAAAAGTGGAGAAAGTTCTATGATAAAGGGAAGATGAACATGGAAGGAGAAGAAATATAGGAGGTGGAAGAGTTTTGTGGATAGTGTGGCGAATTTGAAAGGTGGAAATGAAAAGAACAAAAAGGTTTCGACAAGCCCAGAAACAATTAAAATGTTAAGAAAACTTTAAATGAGGATCACTAGAAGAGCAAGACTTAGACTATTTAAGATGAACGTTAAAAGTTTTCTATTACATGGACTGAAACCTGGATTAGAAGCATGCAAAACATCAAGAATCTGCAAACTTTCGTCAACAACTAGTGCTTAAGAATTATTTGTAAATTTTTTTGGCCAGAAACGATTAGGTACGAAGGAAAGATTGTGACATTACTAGAGATTTATGAAATAGTGATTTTAATTACTGATCGAGCGACTATTTTACTTATAGCTTTTTCTTTGTGTTGTTCGTAAATAATGATATAATATTGTTGTTTAATCACAGTCTCGAAATAAAATAAATAAATAAAAGTTAAATTTGTTTTGATTTCCTAAAAATATTTAAATGTACAGTATGTTTCAGCAGTCTATAATATAATATTTTACTGAGTTTTATTTACGGCTGTTGCCGCTTTTCGCAACACAGACCAAGAACTAGATACAGTTTACACATATTCTCACAAATGGTCATCTTAACAACTTAGTTCTGGAGATGTTCTCAAGTTGGCGTAGCGATCATCTGTTTTTTCGATACCTGAGTGAAATACAGCACATGGCTGCACGTTTGGATATAAAATAAACGGGAGTGGCGGCATTTTCGAGATGTTGAGCTATTGAATATAATTATAATTGGGGGATGACGACCCAAATTTAAAAAAAAGAATAGATTTTCAAAATTGCTTGGTGAAACATTGCCTATAATATAAAAGATTTTACGGCAGCGGCGCGGCCGTGTGACGCAGGGCCAGTTTTTCGACTAGGCCTCATAGGCTTGAGCCTAGGGACGACGGCTTTAGGGGGGCGCCCCGAGGTTCAGCAAAAAAAAATTTTCTGTAAATATTAATGAAAGCCAAAATATTTTCGGTAAATTAAACTTGTCGTTTTAATACAAAACCTGGATACGTTGTGTATCATAATAATAGCCAATTTGATGAGTAAAACTGTGTATTTTGCTAAAAAGGGCGCAAAAGGTGGCTGTGCCTAGAAGCCAATTACACCTAAAACCGGCGCTGGTGACGCTGTACAACTATCTACTCTCTTAACCAAATACAAAGCTTAAATAAAGTAATACACAGTTTTTCAATTCTTGAGAAGAAACGAAATACTTTTTAATTACCCCATCAGCTAATAGTGATTTTGTATTTAATAATAAAAGGGTTTTGTGAAAAGTTAGTCTACAAACTTACAATTTTTTGACGTCCAGAAATTGTTTTTATAAAGAAAAAAACTATAATTATTAATAAATTAAACGAATTTTTAGACGTCATTAAATAAGTTTTTTACCCCAAAATTAGCTTTTCTTTACAATAATGCAGTCTATACACAACGATATTGCTCCTACCTTCTTTATATTGAGTATAGCCAGTGACGAAGGTTTTCTCGACGTCAAACTGTTTTTTACGTCATAAACAAATTTATTGGCATCAAATTAATATATTATGCAACGAATCTATAATGATAGCTATTAATACACGAGCGAAATTACGAGACGGAGGGCAATAATGTGTCGTAATTCAAAAGAGAATATTAATAGCCATTATATAAGAGTTGCATACACTATTTTTTCTACGACTAGTTAATTTGAAAAAATATTCATTAAAAAAATATGAATTTGAACATTATATGTAAAAAAAACTCGAACTGGTTTGCGATGTTAACTGAGAAATGTCAATAACTCTTGTAACCATGGTTACCAAAAACAATGCTTTGCTGCTATTGGTCAGTTTGGGTCATTTCATAATGAAAATCTGTATCGAAATGGGTATCATTATAGTATAGACAGCGTACACTTAAATAATTTAAAACATGGGAGCAGAAAAAATGTTTTTTCACTAAAGAAATTTATTGTCTTGTCAATAAATAATATTTTATAGTTGGTTTTCAACGTCAAAACAACATTTTCAAACGTCGAAAATTAATATTTTGACCTCAAAATTTAATTTCTAGAGTCACAAATCATTTTAAAAAAAACGTCAAAATTTCTCGAACAGATGACAGAAATGTAAATCTAGAAGCCTAGATGGTACGGACAGCGGCCATGGCAACCTGCTACTATACAATCTAACCACAAACAAAACGTCATTTAAGATGACATATTTGTTGATTAGTGCGAAAATAAGATTTCACAATAAATGTTTTTTGCTCTTATGCGTAAACACTGCAGAACAAAAACGGCCTTCTAAAAATATACAGAATGTAAATATTTCAAAATAAAAACGTTTTAATTTAAATTGACTTCGACTTAATATGCCAAAAAAATTACTTAGAATATGACTGAAAAAAGACATGCTTTTTACAATCCATAGCCGCCCAGGACTGAAACAGTTTTTAGACACTCTCTAATTAGCTTATTTATATCATGAAATATTTAATTAATTTTCATGTATCAGAAATTTTGTATAATTCAATTAACGTTTCTTCTCACGATACTTTCCATACTAGCAGGACAGCGAAATTAAAAATTAAATTTGTTATTGTAGAATCTAAGGAACAAATCTAGGGAAAAATCCACGGAAAATAATGCAGGAAAAATTCCGTGAAAAAAAGTCCAGAGGTTAATATCCACATAAGAAATAAGTTGGGCTTAGTTGAATGCGGTTGTTTTTATTAAAATTGTTTTTATTCTACATAATTATTTTTTACATTATTAATAATAATATTAAACTAAATGTATGCTTCTCAACGTCTTTAAAAGGAATAATTTCTAGCAAACTAGCTAACTACGCATTATTTGGTAAATTTTATATCATAATCATAAATACTACCTACTGTAAACGTAAAAACCAAAATGAATGACCGAAATAACAAGAAAAAAAACGGGCCAGGCGTTTGAAAACCACACATTCACGAACAAAGAATTACCTACCTCATTCAATCACCTGTCGTATGGTGTGCTACCTCTCAATTTCTCTGTGGTTAAATTCCAAGATTAATTAGAGTTTTTCGCTAAAATCTATATCGTCGAGTTAACCGCAAATAAAACTAAAGTTGGTGATTAGAACAGACAAATATTCGTAGACCGTCACGCGTCACCCAATTCTATGAAGTGCAGACATTTTTTAATTTAAATATATTTGTAGTGTACTGTATTAATTTATTACTTATGTTGTAGTTTATTATTTAATAGAATTTTTGTCAACTAACTGTCGTATTGGGTCAGTAAGATTAGCACCATTAAAGCTGAAGATTCTTTTTTCCACTACTAGCATTAACCGATATCATTATTTACTTTGTTTTAGAGCCAAGAAGATGAATTTCTTTTCTAGTGGTTAATAATATTTCATTTTTAACTATACTGGTTAATAATGAAAACAATTGCTACCAATCTTTAAATTCACCATAAACTTTCATGTAAAAATCTTTTGATTTTACTGGTAATAACTGTTCACCAACACTTTCTGCACCTTTCCTAATTTCAGGAGGAGTGCAGTTTTCACTCAAATCATCAAAATTTGACATTTTATAACAACTATTATAAAATATATATTTTACATAAATGTCAATTGAAATTAACTAT
Organism: Ctenicera cuprea; assembly: GCA_958336395.1. NCBI lineage: Eukaryota > Metazoa > Arthropoda > Insecta > Coleoptera > Elateridae > Ctenicera > Ctenicera cuprea. Next base: position 23,758,611 of record OY284491.1, read on the forward strand.
TCTCTTGTTTTCAAGCAAGGCTACTTTATTTTTGTGCATATTTGCATTTGTAATTTTACTTTTTATTAATGTAAAATCAATTAATTATAAAAGGAATAAGGGTGCTAGTAGTGGAAAAAATAATATATAAACCACGGTAGAGAAGACTTATCAGCCTCGCAACTTATTTCCCTCGATGCTTCGCATCTCGGGAATTAATTCTGCTCAGCTGAGAAAAATGTCTTCTCTACCTTGGTCTATAATATACTCTTTTCCACTACCAGCATTAAACGATATCATTATTTACTTTGTTTTAGAGCCAAGAAGATGAATTTATTTCCTAGTGGTTAATAATATTTCATTTTTAACTACTGGTTAATAATGAAAACAATTGCTATCTAGTACTCACATGCCTATTTAAAATTATAAACTTTCATGTAAAAATCTTTTGATTTTACTGGTAATAACTGTTCACCAACACTTTCTGCACCTTCCCTAATTTCAGGAGGAGTGCAGTTTTCACTCAAATCATCAAAATTGGACATTTTATAACCACTATTATAAAATATATTTTTTACATAAATGTCAATTGAAATTAATTATTCTCTTGTTTTCAAGCAAGGCTACTTTATTTTTGTGCATATTTGCATTTGTAATTTTATTTTTTATTAATGTAAAATTAATTAATTATAAAAGGAATAAAGGTGCTAGTAGTGGAAAAAATAATATATAAACCACGGCAGAAAAGACTTATCAGCCTCGCAACTTATTTCCCTGGATGCTTCGCATCTCGGGAAAGAATTCTGCTCCGCTGAGAAAAATGTCTTCTGTACCTTGGTCTATAATATATATTATTTTTACTTTTTATTATTTATTATCAAAATTGTATTTTAATATAACATAACATATACAACAGCAGTAAATTAATTTGCACAAAAAACAAAGCAAATGCCTTCTTAAGGGATAAACACGGGTACGATTTACAACGCGCAAAGTAGCAGCGGTTTCTTTGGGTGGACGTAGTAACTGCTGCGGAGGTCAGGCGGATGTCAGGACCCAGAAAGTCAGGGCCGGCGCAGAGATCGTGCCGGCCCAGAAAGGAGTTGGGTGGTGCGGTATCTTAGAAGGAGCTTGGGGTGCTGATTTGTTTCGGACCGTAAGCTTGCAGTCAATCTGGAAACTCGGTTTGACCTCTAGGAGAAGCTGTGTCGTGTTGAGTTGCTTTGGACGGGAAGCTTGTGCTCCATCCGAAATTCGGTTTCTAGAAGAAGCTTTCTGTGCGGGGTTTTTGTTTTGTTTCAAACGGGTAGCTTGTGCTCGATCGGGTATGCGAGTTCTATGATAAGCGTTGTGGGTTGGTTTGCATTGAACTGTAAGCGAATGTTTGATCCTGTGGCAGATTCTCAAGCATTGGTTTTTGAAACTCGATATTGACGTTCTCGTGAAAATGTGCTGCTTATATACCGTTTTTTCATGTTGCCATTGCTTAATTAGTGCACACACAGAAATCTGTGAGTGCACAATACAAATAAACATTTACAGATACGGGGAGAATTTAATATTTATGGTACAGAAGTCGTCGTTCTGTAGCAGCGTGTAATAATTTTCATCTGTCCTCTGCGTTGCTTTGTGAGAACTATGACAGTTCTGACAAATCAACGTAGACAACTTTTTTTATTGATTTTTATACTAATTAATTCTATTTGGACATCGGATCAAAGTTGCCGAGGGCATAAAATTGGGGAATATTGTCAAAATTGTGAAAACCACAAATAATTGCAAGGTCAACTTGTTTCTCTCATCGCATTTAAAATCTCCTTATCTTTGATATAAAATTATTTATTCATTGGGTATCATTAACAGAATTGGCGACTCGTATGCGCATTGCTGGCCAAAATAATATTGTTAAAAAAAACCTTTCAAAGAGTGTAACTTAGGTTTGGAAGTATAGAAAATTAGTTACAACAATTGAATTGTTTATTATACATAACCAAAATTAGCCAAAGTGCATACTTTTGCACATAAGGCTAGGCTGTAGTCCATAATTTTTAACAAATTTTGCAATTTTATTTGCTGAGAAGTAATTGCTGTAACACAAAAATGGAAAGCTTACACAACATTCAACTAAAATATATACTTATTTTATAACTTTTCAAAGAATAAAAGTAGATAGGACAATTCTATTAAAAAAATAATTTAGATATTAAAAAAAATAATAAATAGATCATAAAAACTAACAGTTTTAACAAGTTTTACTGTTTAGAGATGGGGGTATTCTATGACGTTAGCTCGAGAGAAACTGATATTAAGAGGGTTGCGCTTGCGGCTTATGAAAGGGGATGTGTTTTTGGTTATTTTTAGGGTAATGTTTTCTAAAGAGAATCTAGTTACTTTTTGTATTTTTTAGTAATGGGTGTTTACTATAGCGATTTAAGGGGTGGATGTTTGAGAGACAGTGGCTCTTGTAAATCTTAGCAAATTCAAATTAAACTGTAAAAAATAACTTGACCTGCTGCACATACTCAATACAAAGTTTCCTGAAATTTTCGCATACTTAATGTATCTAAAAGTAAAAGTAAATAAGAGAAGTGTTTTGTTTTACTTTCATCAGTTCATGACCTACTAGAATTTTTTCGAAAATAATGCAAACGACGTGGTCTTTCCATGGCACTCTTATGAAATTTTTATTTTCTGTAATAAAATGTTCAAAACTTAAACAAAATGCAAAGTGTGACACATCGTCGAAATCAGAATTAAAAACTCTATTCAAATATGAAAAAAATTAAAATGCCGACCATAAGAAAAAATTGTTGACAGCCGAAAATGAACAATGGCAAAAGTTACACGAAATCTGATAAAAAATTTTGATTTAGCATAAAAAAGTGTCCTAATAATGCGTTAACTAGAAATCTGTAACATAAATGATATATGCGTTATAGACGAAAATAAAAAATCCAAAATTTCAGTTTTTTCAGATATCTGAAAAACCAAAGTGGCTACTTAAAATTTCTTTACAGATTATTGTTAGGCATAAAATGTGGCAACTTTGACTCAATTTAACCAACTCTTTATCTCTTCACATAAGCAAGATCCCCATGGTGGGGCTCGAATTTGAAACAGTCTATATCTGATAAAATTGCTACTATTTCATATCGTAAAGAGAAAGAAAATGTTGTTGGGCAATCAGAACCGGAGTTGTATTATAAATTTATTTTCTTGTGTCAATAGTTGGTTTTCTGACGCTAAAAATGTTTGGTTGTCTAAAATTTATTTTTGTGACGTGAAAATTGATTTTTGATGGCTGAAAATTATTTGTTTTATAAAGCTATTTAATTAATATTAATACATAAAACAAATTTTATGAAGTCAATAAGTAATTATTGACATAAAAATGTATTTCATTTAACCTTGCAAAAAAAATGACGATAAGTTTAAAAGGCGAGAATCTGTTACACTCTCAAGCAAAAGCAATCCAGTAGTTTGAAAGCTAGTATAATATCTAGTTGCTGTTAATTATTTATGTCATTATTATTTTGTCATACGCCAAAATAGGAAAGTATTGATTTTTGAAAATTCTTCTTGCACGGCCTTTTAATTTGTCAACAAGTCCACAATTTTTCGTAAACCATACATAAATTGATTTTCACTTTTTAGTAGAGTGTACCACACTGTCCAACAGCCAATTAGAGCTAGTTTAAGTTACGACTACCGACGAAACAAAGCGTAAGTAGCCGAATCAAAGCCCACTAAAATTTGAAGGTTAGGTGGCACATGCTGTACAACTGCACGAAAATGACTGATTTTTACATCACAGTATACACGTTTAAAATTTTTTATAGTTTAAATAATTGCTCAGATATGCAATGCCAGACGACATATTTTAAACGAAGACACCGACAAAGACCTCAACATCTGCATGCAAACTATAGTGGTTGTGAGCAACCAGGGACAAGAGTTACTTTACATTATTTCCATTTTTTAGATAATACTTTATTGTGAATGTAAAAATCAATAAAAAAATTAGATATTCCGATGTACGCATTGACATGAGGTATATTTTGTCAATAGTATAAAAGAGAACCGGATAAGTAATAATTGGTAGAAATAAAACAGAATTTAGTCAAATTCTTCTTTGTCTCTGCTCACTTTCGCCGTTGTCAAATTCATAATTATATTCTTCATATTCAACTTTCTTATCATCGTCTTCGTTTGTTTCGTCGTGTTCTGTTCTCGTGTCATCGTCTTTAAATTTAATATAAAATGGCTCATTAACATCCTTTGCTTTGTAGGTTTTTGTAATTATTACAAATCTAGTCTCATTGATAATGCGTTGGACGTTGTACATGTTGCAAATAAACTTCTCCAAACTTAAATAGCATATTATACACCAAGGTTGAGAAGGCTAGTAGTGGAAAAATACTTCATTCCTGAAGTCTGATGAATTTTCATCACCGAGATTAGAAAATCCTTCTTGATATTCCTTTTTCTTGATACTACCAAAGACTATCCCCTCTAGAGAGTATAGTCTTTAATACTACTGTTCCAGTAGTCTTTGCTTTGTTTTTCTAAAAACTTCTGGGTTATAATCGCACCCCGTTAAAGCAGGGATTTCTGGTAAAGCTCTTGACATAGATTCTCCTAAATTTTGGTATAATTCGGTTATATCAACATATCTTTGACGTAAAAATTAGTCACTTTGTGCAGTTATATTTTCGTCTACTACCTACCAAAGAGTCTAGCAACATTAAACAACACAAGATATCAGTATATATTAAATAACAAAAAAGCCTGTATACTATCATATAACTTTATTGTTTTTTGCCGACTTTGAGGGTCTATCGTCCCCTCCAACCCGATGTCGAAAGATATGGCTACACGTTTTTAATATATAGATGCCTGAAAATAATTTATTTGTAGTTTACGAATATTCTTTACATTCTTTTCACGCTGCAGGCAAGGTAAATACACGATACATCCATAGCTACAAAAGATGAAAATGGCTAATAACATTCGTTTACTTTTTGCCCTTGACTACGGAACTTAATAGGGTCATTTACATTCCTAGGATAATAATTAAAGCAACAAGGTACAGATTCCAATATTTTATTTCAAACAGAATACTTAAATGTTGATTTTAACTGTTCGTTGATATGGTAAGCACAGGCAACTTAGAATAATGGGGCTTTTAAAAAATAATTCTGATGACAGCAGTCAAAACGAACTTTTGAAATATGATTAAATTTCTACCTGTAGCGTGAAAAATTTAATACGTAACACGGAATGTATCGACGATTAACATTCTCGGCAGGCCACAAGCCTCGGCTTCACCTCGGCTCGTATTTACCTACCTCGAATGTTATTACGTCTTTACAATCCTTGTTACTTAAATAACTATTATTTTAAATCGTTTGAACGGTTTTCAGATGTCAAGAAATTATTTTTTGACGTCATAAAAAATAGATTACAAGTTTAATATGTAAATAAAGGTTGAACTTCATTATTTTTCCAATCAAATTGTAGCCCTCTTCTCTTTTAGTTCCATTGGATAGAAGTATCAATAAAAGTTTGTCTCGCGCTTTGAAGTTTTCCTGAACACTTACGCTAATTAAAGGTTTCAAGTCTTCTCATTTTATGCTAATAACTAAAGTCCAATAGTTACTTAAATCCCTAAAATTTAAGAGCCTAAAACACTAAATTTCAGATTGACAACCTCAGTCCACACAAATAGGCCGCAAACCAATTGATACACCTCATCCTATGTTTTTCAGTCAGTTTAGTTACATTTAAGTACAAAAATGTGTGCAGCTGGCCTGAGACCACCTATTTAAAAACTATAGCAAAACTAAATCTCACTCAAAAAAATAATAAGCAATAATTTCTACCATTTCTACTGTTATTATTATTATTATTATTATAATTATTATTATTATTAATAGTAAAGCTTCCAATAAACTAAGTCACATGAATATTATCTAATCATCTTCAAAGCAGGCATTTCGTCCCCAAGGAAAGTACATTCCCACGACTGTCACAATTTTTCTACGAAACATTAGCGTTTCGGTAAATTTTATATCTCCATTTTTTATTTTGGTTTGTTAATACTTACGGTGAAATAAATGGCTACCATCATAAAATATCCGCAATAATGAAATATTTTAAAACTTGACCTTTATAGAGGAATTATCCAAAGAGAATATTATTAACATTAATATCTTAAATGAAATGTTCTGTATTGAAACTTGATTTTAAAATAATCGATGAAAAGCTAAAACGAAATCATTCATCCACTGCAGTTATAATTAACTACTAAAACGATTGCACGGCAAACATCTGTTGGCGTGATGAAAGCGAATATATCACTGAAGATCTACATAAATCAGTTACAAATGTACTATTAGTGCCTATAAAAACGATTTGTGATGTATTTCCGGTTCAAGTAAACGTAATTGAGAAAAATATTTCCAATTATTTATATTGCTCTTTATTTCTGTTGTTAAACTTATTAATCACACAGAGGCTGGTGGATGGTTGAAATTTATAGTTATGAGCTATGCAGATTTAACTTGCAGAATTGCAACAACAAAATTAATTACATTTGAAAGTGAATAGGAGAGTACCTTACATTAGTTGAAGGAAAAGGAAAGGGAACAGCTATAAAGCAATAAACACAATAATCTTTAAAATTTTTCATATCAAAACCATTAAATAGGTACAATAAGTAAGTTATTGGAAATGTTCATGAAATAAAGTTTCTCCCTCAGAATGAAAAGGCACTAAACTACCAGACTCTTCGACGTCGTAACTTCCGCCAATATTCCAAGCTTCAGACGGATTCTCTATACAAACAACATCTTTGGATACAATTAGCATCGGGAAAAGTTCATCTTGTATCTTATGTTCTGAAGAGTCTTGAGTTGTAACTGAAGTTAGTAAAACAGCAGATCCTATATTATTCCTGGATACAGTGGATGCCGTTGGTATTGAATCTTGAAACTGAGATAAAGCTTCGTCTCCTTGTAATGCAACTTTCTGGGCATTTCTAAAATCGGACAAAAAATGCATGCTGTATTTTATAATTTGTTTAAATAATGACATCGTAAAGTTAGATTATTAATAAATTTAAATTTCAAACAGAACAATACCTCTCCTTATCATCTGCATCCAAGAATCCTTGAACGGACGTTCCGTCGTTTACAGCTTCATATATTCCAGCAACGTAAGTGGCCGCTTCTCTTCCTGACACAAAGGTTTCAGGATGCTGGGTCACTAAATGAACTTTAAAATCCTTGGCGAAGTTGGTTTCGAAACTATCTCCTTGGCAGAATTTGCATTCGTAAATGCACTTTCCAGGATGTTTACTTGTTGACAGCACGTGTTTTCGTAAATTTTCCTGAAGGAAAACAAATTTAGAATGCACCTTAACCTGAATTTGGTTTCTTTACGTAAGAGGTTCGAATGCTTACCAAATTATTACAACAATAATCGCAGTGTGGACAAACAAATGGTTTAGCTCCTGTGTGTAATCTGAGATGTCGTTTGAGGTGCGAAGCTAATCTAGAACTAAAGGGACACTGAGGACAGTGATATTTCTTCGTCTCTTCATGTATAGTCATGTGCCTGTAAAAAAAGATAACTTTATAGGTTATTTATTTATTATTATTATGAGAGATTAGGTACGGAGGCGTCAACTGCTACATTATTAGCCACATCGAACATGAAAAGGCCCATTCCATGTCTTAGTTGGGACTCGAACCCGGGACAGGTTTAAAGTGGATCCATAGCGACTATTTAAAGGTTCATTATATTTTTTTGATTTCCTGCACTTTGTATGCGTGTTTCCTATTTTATAATTCTGGGTCCTTGGTTTTTAGTCATAACTCAAAAAATAAATAAAAAGAAGACGGAGGTTCGACAAAATTGTTAGGTGTAGTAATTTGCTCTTTGGCGTCGGCCTTAACAGACGAAATTGGTCGACGATAAATAAATTTCATAAAAGTATGATTATTTCCACTTGGAATATTAATATAGTGCCCGTAAGCTATCGCCCGTTTTTGTTTATTTTATTTTAATAATAAATAAGTGAATTAAGTGGGTAGCGTAGTAAGCTGCAGATCGAAGTCCTAGTCTATATCAGTATATTTAATCCGAATTCCTTCCCCCTGTCCCAACTTTTAATGACCGCGCATTCAGTAACATGTCTTACATTTCTACACAGGTTATTTATTAATTTATCTGTATTGCAATGATATGCGTGGTCTTGTGACTACTAGAAAACAATTCCCTAAACTGTTTGCAATTCACGCAATTAAATTAAACTTTCTATGAGACTCTTCTAACTTTCTCAAGGTCGCTATTTAGCTTGTAAAATAAGTTATTTAAATTAATTTTAAATAGAAATAAACACACACAACGATATCAACTTTACAAAATAAGGTTTTATTTAATAAATGAATTTCTAAATGTGGTTTCCGAAAAATCAAATGAGTTTTACTAATTACTATCGTCTTTTTTTAAAAAATAGAACACTTACCTTAGCGTCTCCTTATTAGGATATTCTTCGCTCGAGAAAAACGCTGAGTGTCCAACTTCTATTTCGCTCTGTTGGTTTCTCAAGTAACCACAAAATACTCGCCTTTAATCTGAATCCTCTTCTACTCTGTTTTATATTATTTCCAACTTGGTCTTACCACCATCGCAAACGAAGAAACTTTCTCGATCACCTTTTACTTGTAATACTTCTGGATTTTTTCTCAATTCGTTGTTACTTCGTTGTATTTTTTCTTATATACTCTTAATTACTTTTATATAGCTTTTAGACTCGTTTTTCCTCTTTTTTCTTCCAGAGGATCTCAATTCTCTGTATTTATTTACAAAGACCAGCCGTAACTAATTAAACCAAATTCTCCATTTTTTTCTTCCTTCTTTGATTTCCATTTTTATAACAAACAAATAAATCTCATGTCCATGAGTATTCTTTTATACGTTTGTGATATTGACACTGACATCCAAAATGACATTTATCGACGCACAAATCAAGTAACTCTAAAACTTCTTATAAATTAAACCTTTTGAACAATTCTGAACTAAATTATAATTACAATTAACATAAATAAAATTCGTATCAATCTGTTGTGCTTTTCTTTTCTTTCAGTAAAAACAAATCATATGAAAAAAAACAATTATTAGAATTTCTAACAAGAATTATAGCAAAAATACGCAACCCTGAGTTTAAAAGTTAGAGTATCAAAACCTTACAGTGTTCATAAAACTCCAATCACAAATATAATTGCAGCAAGAATTTCAAAAACTGCTCTCCAGGAATCACAATACTCCAGACAAATCAAACACCTCTAAATATCATAGCAGTATATTAAATTCCGATCCCTTCCCCCTGTCTCAACGTGACCACGTATTCAGGAACCTGTCTTACACCTCGACACAGGTTATTTATCATTCTATCTGTATACTAAATCTCGATCTATCCCCCTTGTCTCAACGTGACCACGCATTCAGTAACATGTCTTACATCTCGATACATGTTATTTGTTACTCTTTATTCTTTATATTAAATCCGGTTCCCTTCAGCCCGTATCACCTTCTGGTGACCGCGCATTCAGTGACATGCTTTACATTTCGACATAGGTTATTTATTATGTTTGCGGGTTCCGTTACTTGTGAAATGTATTAATTATATCGTAATATCTTTATATAAATTTGCTACCATGTTTTAAGAGAAAGGCGTGGGGTGCAGTCTACGGGTTCAGCTAGTTTTGCGATTAATTTAGTTATTGTAACATAAATGGTGCGTTTGTTATTGTAACTGGAGCCCCCAATATTTGGGCCAATAGAGAGCGTAATTCCTAGCATATTTATTTGTTTATTTTATAAATTTATAAGCTAAGATCGTTCTCGCGGCAGTTGCCCGACAGCTGCTTAATAATTAGAGTGCCTAAAAATCCCAATCCTACTAATCTGCTTTCGATAGAATAAAATCATCAATATCACTGTATATATGTATGTGTTTTCTGACCTTTATCTAATTTGTATGTATCAGCAGTATCTAGTAGAGATAGAGAGAGCCTAAATAGATTTAGGTAAATTCCAAACTATACTGGAAGCTCTACTGTTGCCAGTGGCAGCCGCTTCCATCATCAATATCTATAAGACATTTAACTGCGGATATAGTTTTTCTACAACCGTTTTACAGTTTAGCTTTTCTTTATTATGTACGTACGTAGCTGCAAAAAAAGGGTGTAAATTTAGACGCATTCATTTTTAAATGTAGGTCACAAGAAACAAAACAAGATTTTAATGTCTCTGTTGTTTCAGGCGGCCATCGTACATTTTTTTAGGTTTGGTTATCTATACTGGTAATTTTTTTTGAAAAGATATGTTCGTTAAGAAACAAATTATTTTCAGTAATTGTGTTGTGATGGGTTTTAAATTAAGATTATTACTTTTCTAGCAATTTCGGCAAATTTTCCTTATTTACTTATGTGTGTTTGAAATTCATACAAGGATTATTAAATAATCATGTGGTGGATCTAACCGTCCATAATACGTACAAAAAATACCAATACCGTGTTGTAACCCATTATAAGAGAACATTATTGCTTCCATCTACTAATAGCTTTTAAAATCAGAGCAGTATCCATAAATCGGAGTATCAGTTCCAGTAATAAGTAGAGTAGTATCTTTTGTGAATGCAGTACTGGCTATCTGTGGGTACACCATATATTTTAGCGGTACCTCCGACCAGATAAATTAAACAAACACCGTAGAGTGCGCTGCTAATTGACAGGTGCAGTGAGACGAACGCCGGCTCATGTAATTAATGGTAATCTATCCAGAAATCGCAACAAATGGCGAGCCGTTTTGGATAAAACACCATGACCGGTTCTGTACATTTACGGTCTTTTAGCACAATATGGTTTTCATGATTAACGCTAACTTTGCATACCATATAAGCATAAACAGAATCGCTGCACACCCAATAAAATAAGAAGCATGGACAGTGAAAATTAATCGATGGCAATTTAAAATTTAATTTTACAGGTTGTGTAAAAAATATATATTCGTTATTCTGCTGCAGTTCAAAAAGAGCTTTGTTCAATACTTATATCGTCAAAAATACGAAAAAAATGACAGAATTAATTTTAATGCGATGACATGCCCAACAAAATGTATTCTTCCCAGCGTTGAAATTACTTTGTTAGAATTATTAAAATTCTGCTGTTATATACCCAAATTGTACCCAAACAAAAATGAAAAGTTTATGATGGTTGTTATAATGTTTTGATTGGTAAGATGAATTTTGTGAAAGTTTTTCACACTATCAAATTACTACCTATAAGATTGGCTATCTAGATGAGTGACATGTGTATCGTCACATTAATTATACAACTTATTATAATTATAGATATGAAACGTGATACTTATTTCAGTTTCCAACGCCTCTATATTATATGGGAAGTTATTAACTTTTACCGATGATATCTTAAGCGATTGTTTCAAATTAGCTGACTGAAATTTTACTAAATTAAAATAGCAAAGATAGTAATAACTATAAACAAGGGTTACTTAACCATTAATATAACAAATGTAAACGTTTGTAGGTGTAGTTCTCGTTTCCTGTTGTTGTCGATCGTTCAAATCTCCATGGTACATAATAACTATATAATTTTTGACGTTGACTAATCAAAGAGTTTCTTTAAAAAAATTCTGATGGGTAAATTGTTCAAAGGAATGTAAAATCTAAATGTTTTGCTGTTTGTTTATTCCTATTGTCGACAATTAAAATCTTTTTATTGCATTTAGAATCTCTAGAAACTATTTAAAAATTTCTAATGTACTAATTCCTTTTTCTGGGTGAAACGTTGGGATCATGTGAAAGTGTTTTTGTTTACTTATTAATCTCAAAACAACAAACATAAAATTACATTAAAATATAAGCTGGGACAGGGGTGCTCTACTTTAACACACTAGTAAAAGATGTCCAGATTCGTATTCTACAGTTAGGGTATAGTCAATTCGCGCAAGCGCGATATACTTGTCACCTCCCCAACGTTTTATAGTATTTCCCTTTTCAATTTAACATGAACATAAAAAACTACCACAGGAAAAACCTTTTGTTTAAAAAAAATACTTCTTGGGGGGGGGGGGGTGTAATTTTGGACTAAATTGAACAGATTCTATAGATGTAAACGTATCAAAACTCCATTTTAAGATTTCATCAAACATGGTGGCTAAAAAACAAAGCGGGACAAGAAAAATTTCGTGCTAACTTATAAAACTTATACTTCTATTGGGTAATGAAAAACAATAAAAATATAAAAAATAACCAACAAGTAGAAATTCGAATAAATATGGAAATTTGATATAAATAATTACGGTAGCTATTTCAGTTACACTTCTGCAGTCGCCGCGTTAGTTATAACTGAAGGGTGCATCACTGAAGTAATAATTGTAGTCTTCTGGTGTAATAACACAGTAATAACACAGTAATAACGCGTAACAAGGAGTAATATTTCGTAATAAAATTGTTCGCGTAATAAACGCAAATAAGAAGGTAACTAAACGTAATAATCGGTAGAATTAGTGATTATTTGCAATTGACAATCGTATAATTTGTCGAATTTGACTATCCGACACGAAGGCGTTGATTGCCAATGATTGTTAGTGCCAAAATTGTCTAGTGCCACAGTGACTGTACAAAGTACTTTTTAGTTAGGCAATTACTTATATGCGTCTACCTAAAGCTCACTTTCTCATAACAGCTGTTAATACGTAAGCATATAACTAACAACATAGGTTAAAAGCTGTACAGGGTGGGGCGTTTTCGATGCAAACGCGGGGTATCTCAGTATCCGTCAGTGCCAGAGCAAAACTTGTAGCACGTTGTCGAAACATTTTTTTGAGACATATTCAATAGTTAAGGCATAAATCAAACACTTTCTTCCGTTTTCAAGTTATTGGGCATGTTTGACATTTTAAAAGTTTTGAATTGAAGGGATATTGGGAAACCGCAAACACATTTTTGATTAGCATTTTTGTGTAGATTATGATAGCGTAACAAGATATTTTTTATATTGAATTGTTTTTAAGATATGACCCAAACCTACATTTGTTCAAATGGAAACTATAGTTAGCACCATTAAAATGATTACCTTTTTTCATTTAGAAATTTTACCCGAAAGTTCCCTAACTGAAATTATTATTTAATATTAATAATGGTTTATTACGAATCTGGTAAATCAGTATTTGCATTAAAACACAAAGACTCTGAAGTAAGGACACTAATACTTTCAGTAGGAAATAATTAAATAATTTAAACATCAAAAAATTTTTAATTTAACATTTAGGTAATACCAATTTATAAGTACTAAAATAATTTCATATGGGATGGCAATTATTTCAGACTTTTGTTCAGATCCTAGAAACAAAGAAAGAGAAAGCATATATGACAGTCTCCCATTGAGCAAAAGAGGTGGAGGGTACAAAATATGGGACTTCAAAGAGTGTTGTTCCGTTCTGCCACCAGTAGTATCGAGTGCGATCGGCTTTGTTCGTACAAATTTCCATGCTCCCAGTGTACGCCATCTCTTTTGCTCTAATGCGAGAATGTCAGCGAGTATGCTTTCTTTCACGCAGAATTTTCTCTTTGATTCGTAAAAAAATTTGTCTCCAGCTCCAAGTCGCTTATTCGCTGTAAGTGTACAGAGGAATGTGAAAACATGCGTGGGGGTGTGTTTGTGCGCGTGTGTGTGCGTGTGTACGATTCTGAACGCTTTATAAACAATATAATGAAGTTTACCGGCTATGATTCGGTAATATCAGGTAGTTGGAGTGTAAAATAAAAAAAATGCAAAAGTGTAGATATTTCCATAAAAACTACAAGTATAATTTTGAACGTAAGATATAAAGTCCAAAATTGGAGTTTTAGAACTTATGGCTTTACTCACAAAAGTTTGATTAAAAATGAAAATTTGAAAGTAAACGGTCTAATTTTAATTAAAATACTAGTCAAAATAGTAATTGCCTTAAATTAAAATTCCGGAATTTGGATTTTGTAATAAATATCAAAACTCTGATTTCTAGCCAAATTTAGGTAGAAAAATTTTATAAATTCACGTAAATATCGTACTTATTTCGTTTGACTAATTTTTAATTCTTCCAGGGTAAAACATTACAAGATAGCACTCTGGTGGCCCCAAACCCACATAGAAGTAGCATGTTGGAAAAGTTCTTACGCTAATCTTTAATAGAAAATGTATAGAATATGAGAACATGTAAGTTTTAATATTGTGTGCTGACCAAGCATTGATATCTCCCAGATATTAGTAGACAGCCCTGTCCCATGACCTGAGGTCCATAGCTTAAGAGCGCCTTAATTATGTCAATTGCAATAGAAAATGTCCACAAACATGTAGTCGAAACTCAACCTTTACAAAGCTATGGATGGATGTTAAAAGAATAAATTTAAAGAGTAACCAAAACTGCATTTAATGCCGGACAAATGCATTACAATGACATTGCTAATGCAATAACTATTCGAAATTATCTCGTTGAACTTTAGTGCAAAGCTGACCCTGCGTACAATTGACCTGAAAGCTCACTTAATATTGCGCGTGGCTAGTTTCTTATTTTTCTATCTACAAATTAACTCCGGTTGCACAATTTTTCTGCTTAAATTTCATATGCGCCCGTAGAAAGTAGTCGAGAGGGGTGAGGTCGGGTGACCTGGGTGGCCAACAAACTGGCTCACCTTGTGTAATCCAACGGTTGTAGTATAATTGTGATTTAAAATACATTTGACACTGGGCAAACCAAAAATTTGAAGAAAGTGTAAAATAGGCACGTATAAAATTTTCAAAAATCAAAAAATATGTATTCAGGTACCTGTCCAACTGTTGCTTAGTTTTTCCTCGATAATCACAACGTTCACACATGTAAGGTTTGTCATCAGAGTGAGTAAGAAGGTGAGTTTTCAGTTCTGCAGGAAAACGAGCAGAAAAGACACATCCCATATGGGTGCACTTGATGGATTTCCCCGTATGCCTGGTCATATGTTGCTGTAGAACAGACCTGTAAAGAATTAAAGATACATGTATAAAATACACGATTCAATCTTATTCGTTGTTATTATAATCCATATTACTTTATGCTATTTATATCAGTTATTTTCATGGAATGAGCACTAAGTTAGAAATAAATGCAAATAAAGAGAAAGTGGTTGAGTTGAAAAAAATCCTTTTATGTCTAGCAATATACTGGAATGGGTCAGCTACTAGTTGTTTAGCGTCATTATCGTAAAAGAAACAAATTTTCGCATATGGTTTTATAAATTCCTAATATATTGTAGAATTAATATTACGCTGTATAATTCCAGTTGTGGTTTAAATTGCGGTATAGTCACAGCGTATATATTTTTATCTTGTTTATTAATTTTAATTATCATAAATCAAAACGCTTATGACATAAAGATTCACCATAAACAAATCCGAATGTTCCCCAAATCCAATCCAATCTGGAAGTCTGACAGGACGAGTTAATAAATAGTCGTCGGTCTTAGTGAAGCTCGCATGAAACGACATAAATGAAAGACAGAGTATAGGAATGGACGAACTGCTTCATATTTCACAAATTAAACGCAGACTTGCACTTGGCAGGACATTCCACTCATAATTCCTTTCCAGTAATGCAGTGAACTCTGACGTATATACATAAATACACTTTTATTATTTCTGTATCATTAATTAACCAGTCGTAAAGCTACATTTATTAAAAATTACACGAAAATGTTTATTTTTAAGCCAAATATATATGAAACTACCATTTCAACAGTATTTTCCAAACACATAGAGACCTAATAAGTTACAAGCGACTTTAGTTTTGGAAAAACATATTTTGTATCAATCTCAATTTTTAATCAAACATTTAATCTGTAAAACTGCTAACAATGCGTTAACTTATAAAAAAAGGAAAGTCTTTTTCAGCGACTCGTGGATAAAAGCTCACCTAACTTTGCTTGGATTATATGTCTAGCCAACTAGGACGATAAATGGATAAGGTA
Source organism: Ctenicera cuprea (assembly GCA_958336395.1). Taxonomy (NCBI): domain Eukaryota; kingdom Metazoa; phylum Arthropoda; class Insecta; order Coleoptera; family Elateridae; genus Ctenicera; species Ctenicera cuprea. The sequence goes on from OY284491.1 coordinate 23,774,662, forward strand.
GATATTTTTTTCTTGTGTAAACTTTGGCGGTATTAAAAAAATCTATTAGAGTCTTAAGCATAATATCTTAAACATTTTATTTCACCATATTAAGCTTCCATTTTCCTTTCATGGAATACACACATTACAAATAGCTGCAGCAGTGTATCTCTGCAAGGAAGCGGTTTCAATGAGGTACCTTGCTGAAAAACGTTGATGTTTTGTTTGGGAGTATCAAAGAAATACAAGATATTTTTGCAAAACATATATACATCACAGCTTTTAAATACCAAAGCGCATCCAGTTCATATTTATGCAGGATGTAAACAGGTTTTGCATATTATTAACATCTCCTCGTCATAAGTCACTCACTGCACGCCGCTAATATGCACTCTTCTTAGTTGTGGGATTCTTTCAAGCTTTGTCAGCAGACTGAGAAACATATCTTATGTCACTAATGAGAAATTATTTCATATATAAAATAGGTTTTTTAATGTTTTGTTTCATAAACTGTACGTTTTATAAGGTGCACGGTGCATGCCATACGACTTCAACAGAGACCAAAGAAAGAATGCCTGCTTGTAAATTAATAAAGCTAAGGTCACTGGTCTCACGTATTTAGTAGTAGTTAGTAAGGTTAAAAAGCACTTAACAGGAAACTTTGACACATTTCCTGCTTAGGTAACCGAAACATGCATTAGCACACACATTTATTTTAGATGTTGTAAAAATTGCAGCTGCGGGACGATTTCTGTGGTACTTTAGGTTAGATGTTGTGAAATGTTATGTTTTTTCAAAAATGCTCAAAATTTAACGTCAATGAATACCTGCTAAATAAATCACATTCACAGTAAACAGTTGCTCACGTTGTTTATGTCCCGATTAATTAAAAATTTGCAATAAAGCAACTTTTAGTGTTCTCTGCGTTTTTCAGTGGTGTATCTTTTGTATAAAACCTAGACAAGACATTATTTCTACTTAGTTCCGTTACAGTTTTAATTAATCCGAAAACATCAAAATGAAGTAGATATAAATCAATGACACTTTTTGCGTTTCCCAAGAAAAGCGTGAATTTCCGCTTCTGCGTAGCAAAACTCGTTGCCCAAAACTGGGCAGGTGTAGTAAAAGTTCGGTAAATAATTTTACGTAAAATATGTTTTTAAAGTTCCTGGCTTTAGTAAACAATTACCTGTTTCCAATTCAAAGGTTTTAATGGAAAGTGTGAGAAATAATACAATATTAATTATGCAACTAAATGTCAAAAATGAGTGAAGCACTTCGCCTGGACTTTCCTGTACTATTGTACAAAATAATTATTTTTATATAATCTAATCACAACAACTACTAACAGCACATCTAACTAAGAACTATTTTCAGTTGTAGGGTATTTAAATATAAAACCCTGCTAATCCTTCATTGCAATATTTGCCCATTGCAAGAACAACTAAACCACCTGCTGGGTAGAAATTATAGGCTTATGCGGTACAAAGCTACAAGGTCAGGGACTGACTATCATCACGGGATTATACTATGTTCATCTCTTATGCGCTACGTGTTTCGCAATCTACCTCACCTATTCTATAGCTATCAGTGATACTGCTATACTGACTATGTTACGGCAAAAATTTAAAAAAAAATCGAATTTTGATGCTTTGGAAAAAAAATCCTCAGGATTAAAAACCAATTAGAGAAGAAGGAGAAAAATTAACCCCCCTAAAAAATATTGCTGCACCTAAAAATTAAGTTCTAAATCTGATTCTACTATTAGTCATGAGTAACTTAGCCCAAACAGAAATTTTTTATTGTCCCCGTTTATTAAAAAGGGAAACATGAATTTTCGGTTTCTAAAAATTCATAGAAGGCGTCACAGCTAGAGACATTATTGGACTGGCACATAAACTAAATTGTAGCTCTTTTTTAGCTTTAATAAAATAAAAATAAACAAAAACATCTTGTTTTTGAAAAAGTCAAATAATTTTTTTTCATTTCACAGTTTTAACAAAAATTCTTGTAACGTTGCCCTTAGAGCATTTCCAATATAAAATTTCATCCCGATCTGATACCTCGTTTTTGAGGCGTTAAAACTCAAATTTTCAAAAATTCATAGAAGGTGAAAGAAATTTGCGCGCTGGGAGACAAATCTAATTGTAGCTAATCCTCAGCTCTATGTACAGCTTGCAAAATTAAAAAAACATAGTGTGGCCAGTTTTTGAGCAATATATTTTTGAAAATTACACTTTATAGTTTTTAACTTTTCGAAAAATGTTTATGCACAGTAACATTTTGTCTCTATAGGCCTATTACGATAAACTATTTGATTACGATTTGTCAACCTGTTTTTGAATAGTAAGGCGTTGAAGCCAAAATATTACAAATTCGTAGAGGCCGCCATTTTGAAGTTAGAAAGTTGGGAAAAAAGCATTGGATTTGACTTAAAGTCTTATATCAGATTCCGGTTTCAAATTAAAAAAATTGGAATAGGAAAACATGCTGCCAAAAAAACATTTCTAACTTCCGCTTCCGGTTTCGGATTTTGAAAAAATATTTAATTGTCGGTAAATTTTTGATATATCCTCAGATTTTAAAGCTCATCGAAATCCGACCATCCGTTCGGTAGTTACGATGCACCACGCACATACCCACAAACCCACCCACCCACCCATTAGGCCACAGACATAAATTCTTTAAAAACCTTTCTCTTGTGATATTATATTCTTTTGTTCTTGAAATCCCATTGAATGCAACTTTCAGCTTAAAGCTATTCAGCTATGGGAAAGATTTTAGTGAAAATGTGAATACCGATTCTTGAGGTTGGAGTTTTTCTTTCTTACAGTGAAGGCCTTTGAGAAACTATAAAATAAAAAAAAATTCTATACTTTCTGCGAGTCCGTTTTTACACAAGACTTTTGCTTAACTTTTCGTTAGGTTAGGTAGACTGCCAAAATTGACAGCAGGAACCAATTTTTTATGCTTTGAACTCTGGGCCAACGCATATTATTATTCAAACCCAGGCCAGGTCATGTATTTTGTTTGGCATTTTATTTTTAAAATTAAAAAATTCACCATCGAGAACGTGTTTTTTCAAATTTACTGTTCCATAATTGTGTCCTTGCTTTTATGAAAACTGAATACTGCACCTGTAATAACTTACAATTACCGTTTTAGCGGTCACACTATCCAATGCATGAAGTTAGAATTTTTGCAATACAACACTATGCCGATAATAAAAACCGCAGATCGTAAAGGAATAACAAAAATTTACAAATACGCACCTATGATTGCGTTAAAGTATTACATGTAAGAGGAAGGTAGTATGAAACAAGATGACGTTCCTTCTAGGACGGTTTATAATTTGTGATGGTTGATGGGGCGTTATACACAAAAACCTAGACATTGGGCGGCTTCTCTACAACGTATAAATCTGTCACAAAGATATTGTATTGCTGTTATTTATATAGAAATCAACTTTCAACGTTACTCCCATCCATCCTGCTCAGCCTGCGCTAGGCTCGCACAGTTTTATGATTATATTCGTGATTAGTTGATTATGAGGAGAGGTTAAATGCTTTTAATGGCCTTGTAATTCTTATACAAATGTCTGTTAAAAATATAAAACACTATTAACAACTGTTTTTAGTGCCTTGTCTTTGAAGACATAACTTTGTGTAATTTTTATAACTTTATGATACCAATAACATTTCACAGTCGAAACTTTTTAATTTACGCTTATGAGATGATTAAAAATTAAAATACATTATTGAAGATATTAATTGAGCTTTGACCAAAACTAAACCCTACTCTGCGGGTGAGCTTCGTAGAGGATCAAAATACCTATATTATTTATAGCATTTTTAGCAAAATGCAATGTAATTTTCTGAAAACATCTTAAATTTAAAACTTCTAAAAATAGCAGTTCCAATTGACACTAATTAATAATAAAAAGTAAACAACTTTAAGTTTACTGATGTATCTATCGTCTCTTTACCAAGTACAGTAATTGTATCGGCCTTAAAGCAGAAATTTATAGAAGAAAGTTGTAATTTTCAAAATTTTAAAAATCTGTCAATTATTACATTTATTTAAAAAATTTCCCTTTGAGTAATGTAACGAAAAAAAAATGCAATTCCACCACTCATAAGTTGAAGAAGCAATACAAAAGCAAATAAATTAGTTAAGTATACATAAAACTCTTTATTACAACAATAGTATTTATTTATTTTAACCTTATACGTATTTCGACATTACAATACCACACCATTCTTGCCCTCATAAAGCACATAAATTAGCAGCAGATGAATTTAATTATAATAAAAAATTTCAATTATTAAACAAATTGCACATAGTCATGGTTATAATACTAAACTTATTGAAATATTAATTAAAGAAAAATATTTTAAATTAGCCATTCAAAAAGTTTATCCGATACAATTAAATATACTTCGATCCTATATTTTATGACAAATCAGAAAAAAACTGCTAAAATTATGAACAAGACAAAATAATATCAAGTAAGTTTTAAAACAACTAAAAACATTTCAAACACTGTGTTTAATGCAAAATCTAAAAAGATGATTTGCTAAAATCAGGCATTTACAAATTATGACAGGGGAATTACAAAGTAATGCCCTCTAATGTGCGGCGAGAAAAGTTGCAAAGCAACAAACCGATATATAGTTGTGAAAGGAACCCGCTAAGCGAGTATCTACGATCACTAGCGGCCTCTAGGCACAGCACACGAAACGCCGTGTTGCAAAAGTAAATCAAGAAAGAGATTTTGGTTTCAACTATAGCTAGGATAGACCACGACATGTTTCGTTCTATTGGAACTCATGATGAGTTCCAATAGAACGAAACATGTCGTGGTCTATCCTAGCTATAGTTGAAACCAAAATCTCTTTCTTGATTTACATTTACAAATTAAATTGTTCGCATTGTAATTCGGTTTATATAGGCCAGACAATTAGAAATTTCGATATTAGGTATAAAGAACACGTACGTTGTTACAAATACAAACACCAACATAAATCTACTTACGTTAAACACTTACTGGAATAGAATCATTTAATGGCATCTAATAACACTATAAAATGTTTACACTTTTGCGATGATAAACGTAAATTAGATATACTAGAAGCTTTTGAAATTCACAAACATTTAAAAACTGAACCGTTAATGAACGAGCAAATAGATCTCTTAAATTCACCTCTATTGAACATTTTGGAATAAGATATCAAGCCATCTGCAGACGATTACCGAGATCAAGTCACCAAGTTCTATTGTTGCTGTAGCAGCACTAACTGTTTACTTTTTAATATAACCTTTGTCAATGGCATGTAAACACGTCGAAATACGTATAAGGTTAAAATAAATAAATATTGTTGAAGTAATAAAGTAGTTTATGTATACTCAATAAATATGGATTTCAACGAAGTAAAGCTGGATCTTATAATTAAAAAATTAATGACAAAAACTAATAAAAAGTGCAGGGCCGATCCTACCCATAGGGCGAGTTGTGTACCGCACAAGGGCGCCTACGATAGGGGGCGCCATTCGGAGAAATTTAGAAAATTTATTAACACGGAAAACTATAGGTACAACTTATGATGGTCTGAGACTGCTAAAATACATCTACGAAAACAACATGAAGGAAATGTCACCCAATTTAGTAATTTCTTTAAGTATTTTACTTACCATGCCGGTGACAGTTGCGTCTGGGGAACGGTCATTTTCGAAATTGAAAATAATTAAAAATTATTTACGTTCAACTATGGCTCAAAATAGATTTCAAGTTTGGCGTTTCTGTCTATTGAAAGCGCAGTTTGGGATTCATTAGATTTTAGTGAGCTCATTAGGAATTTGCTTCCTAAAAATCAAGAAGGGCCAATTTTTAATTTTTTTTTATTTAAAACTTGTTTATTTACGTTTATATTGTTTATACTCGTAATAGTTGAAGGTACATGCACAATGCACATACGTGTATCTATGGTAAAAATTTAGTTAAAATAAAGTGTTTAATATTTTTACTTGGTTTTTATTTTGGGTAAAGAAAACTCAGCAGAAGCCGGCAGCCCAGCATATTGAAGATAATGCGTTTTTATTGCAATCTAAAATAAAATCTGTAACAAAAAATATAGGTACTTGAGAGTTGTGGAGTAAAAATGTTTATAAAAATAGCCAACTTGGTGCGTATTTTGCCTCAAATTTTCCAAAATTTTCCGGGGGGTACACCGTACCCCCAGACCCCCCGGTCAGATCCCGTACTCTGGCCTTGCGGGGGCCACAAACATATAACTTGCACAGGGTTCTGAGAACCTCAGGATCGGTTCTGAAAAAGTGAAAGAATACTGGAAGAGAACTGCTTCATTGAAATACATTTTTTGCATTAATTATATCACCGCACCGATCGTTTTTTATAGAGAAGTGTGCAACAGTGAAATAAACTCCAAATTTGAACAATTTGTTTAAAAAATTTTCTAGTCATACCAAATTTTGTATCTGATGATTTACGAGTCCCTGACACTTGGCAGTGTATAAAAGATCGAGTTTATTACGTAACCTTATTCCATTTCAATGATCCAACATTTAGTCAACTTCTGAAATTTCAAAATTCCATGTAAAAAATTGTATTTGATATTCGAACGGTTAAATTTAAATCTATCTATCTCGAATTTGAATCTTAGAATGAATCTACTTCAAATATTTCGTGCTGTAAACTCTAATCTAAAATAGTTTAGAAACATATATTTTACTAATTTTTACTGTTGAAGATTGGAAAAGGTTCAAATTCCACTTTGTTGACAGAATTTTTAAACTATATTGATGGAAATATTATATTACCACGAAAACTACGGTAAATTTCTAGTTTTTGGCGTTTTTAAATTATCATAGCTCATCAGTTTTTATTTACTGTCTAATTTTAAAATAATTAATTTTGTTATTAGCACCATAAGAGATACAATTATTCAAAAAACGGTTATAATTTGTTTTGATTAGGAATGAATACATAAAATTATATAAGGTGACTGTTTAATACTTAAAAAAAACTGAGGTTTCGTTTCTGGGTGAAAATCATGATCATTGACCAAAAATGTTGTTATCCGAAAACGCTTCCTTGAAGACTGACGTTATGTAAAGCACGAGAATAACTTTAATAAGAACACTTTCAAATTAAAAAAATACAAGAACTGCAAATATTTTTAATTTCGATGTTTATTTTTTATGATCTAATTCCGCTGGTAAGACTCATCATCGATGCCGGAGGGTATCCCAATACAACTGTAAATTTTACCATAGCCTTGTCTTTTACAGTGTAGACAAATATGCAGTGGACCACCGAAGTTGACAATTACTTTAAATTTAAAACACGAAATTGGTTGCAATTCTGTCACGTTTTAATTATTTAAAATTTATTTTATTTTTTATTTATTTATTTAAAATATACCGATAGAACGATATTTTTTGCTCATTTAACCGACTTCGTAGCTCTTCTAGTTTTCGAAGTACAAACGATGTGCATCTCCCATGCCACATCCTAGAATGCTAGTAAGCTTCAACTTATAATGTTACAATGTAAGTATCAGCTATATAAAAAATAGCCTTAAAAATTTTGTATATTTAATTTTTTATACGTTTTTAAATAAGAGTAAGTATATTTTTCACGTCTTTGAATTCAGCATTTGCTGTTTCTCCTTCTGGTAGTTTCTTTGATGGGGTTAGATATAAGTTTTTGAATGAAATACATATATGGTTTCTAAAAGAATGTGAATGCGCCTCTGAAATTTATTTAGAATTAAACAATTACATTACGCATTAACTGTTGTATGTAAACTAGCAAAAATGCAAATAATAATTCAATAATTTATTTTAAAAATATAAAATATAAAAAAAATTAATACATTTTATAAATTATTGTCCACCTCTGCGTTTTCAGTTTTCCTTCTTTTACGTCCCCCATCGCGATCCTTTGCGGTGCACAAAAAGGTTCCCACCCTTCCTAAGAATTCCGTATCCGTAATACTCGGGAATCGTTTACGAATTGCTTCTGTAAATAGAAAAAAAAAGTTATTTTTTAAATTAGTGCTGTTAAATAGAAAAACACCTAAAACATTTGCAAATTTGATGTAAGTAAATATATTCTGTAAACCATGTACTAGATCAACGTACACTACTACTATAAGATATTTTGCCGTAAACTACAAATATTGCAAAAAAAATGCGTTTCTAAACGATATACAGAACCAGCGACAAATATTTGGGTTATGAAAGAAGTATTATATAAGAATTTTTTTAAATGCGTTTTTTGTCTGGATAATATTAGTACATTGAAATTTATTTTCACAATTTTGAATTGTACAACTAATAATACAGCCAATTTCATTTTCTGGTCTTTGCCCTGAGCTGACCACTGAGCCAATAATCAAAGATAAACTTTTAAGAAATAACGGATCGATATAAATCTTACTTTTTAGAGCAGAGCAAATCTTTAAGTCGTTAAAAGATTTTTTTTGGCCTCCTCGTATCTTGCCATTCCCCGAGTACTGTATGGCAACATCGGATATTAACAGCCTCTTCATGCAGTTGTATATTGTGGTGTTTTGATTTTCGCCCCCCTCTAAATAAAGAATGTCGACCTAAAAATAATATTTTTTCATTAACACCATATTGTTAATTGGCAGATGTTTAACTTACTAATAAATTAAACGATTCTTCTTTTTCTACCATAATTTCTATAGATTGAAATTCTTCCTTGCTTTTAGCCGGAAGAATAGAAACTATTTTCTCTTCGTCTTCGTTTGCAACTCTGGCCGGTAACCCGCCGCCCCCGACCTGCATTCGCTGGTTTAGCAAAATGTTTGTCTCCAGCCGGTTTAAACTTCTTTTTAATTCCGAAACTTCATATGTCAATCCTGATATTATTTTAACCAAATATTTTTCAGAATCTAAAAAATATTTAAAAAATTATTTATTCATAAGTATATACGACCCATAGTTTTAAAAACTAGTAGTCTACTCCGCTTTTTAGATTTTTGCATTGATTGTAAAAAACTGTTTTGGCGAGAAAGTTTTTGTAAATGTTGTTCAATTTATATATATAGTTTATACTTACTTGTAATAATAAGCTGTTAACACTTTACACAATTTCAGTCAAAACACTTAAGTAACTAACTAACTAAACTAATTAACTTGTACTAAAATATCAAAAGAACACTTAACTAACTAACTAACTAGCTTATACTGAAACTAAACTAAGAAAATGATTTTAAACGTTGCTCAACGAAACTTTTTGTTTAAAGTAACTGATGCAATAGATAATTTAACTCTAACTTGTGTCGCTAACTGAAGGAAACTCACTACCCCCAACTCGATTTATCAGTAGAGTAAAAGCGCAGGTAGCAAAATATGTACCCTTTCTTGCAAAAGAATTATGTAACAGTGGCGTCGGCAGTAGTACTGTTACAGAGCCCAAGAAACATTTGCAATTTAAAAAATACAAATTCATTTATTTACTAAAATTTTTTGGATTTTTTAAGTTGTTTTGTGCTAGTCATTTTTATAAAGTTCTGTTCCGGAAATGCTAAGCCACCCCTTTTTTATGCAACCAATATTTATGAGGATGCTATGTAGCTCATATTGTTTTTTCTGCAATACTAATTTAATAGTGCTGTTTATTTTTGTCGACGCGTTTTTTATTCTTTAGAGGATGCGAAAAAAAGTGCTTCAGAACAAAAGTCTAGAAAAAAGTTCCACGAAAAAGTCCCCGAATAAAAAGTCTCCAGGAAAAAAAGTCTCAGTAAAAAAGTACTCAGAAAAAAGTCTTCGGAAATAAATCTTCAATAAAATTGTTTGATGTGCAAGCCCCCTAAAACTTCTGAAATGTTCGAAATGATCATATGGGTTAGGTGGAATCGGTTATTTCGTTTTTTGTGTATAAAATACTCGTCAACGGAAATTGTATCTATTGCCTATACAATATTTAGGTTTTATGACTAAATAAATGAGCACATCAACTGGTTTTGAATTTGCAATCAACTTGTATAATAAAATCAAAAAATACGCTAGAGCTCACAATCATTTCAATTTAAAAATACAAATTAATTTTGTATCTCAACAAAGGATAAACTTATTCTATGTTTAATAAATTTCTGAAACTTTTATGGGAATTTTTTCCGGGAACTGTTTTCCAGATTTTTGTTCAGAGAACTATTTTCCCGGGAACTTTCTGTGGTTTTTTTCGGATACTATTTCCTAGATTCTCTGAATCTCTTGATTCAAAAAATATCTTCTAGTAATGTCATGGTTCCTAATACCAGTACAAATTAATTACAAAATAATAAAACAAATATTACAATTTATTAGAGTATAATAAAACAATTGAGATAATCGTTTTATTTTTATATTAACCGCACTGAACTAGTAAGTTGAACAATTCTAATAAGTAAAATAATAAATTGTAGAATATATGTTTAATTTTAACCTGTGGTAACGCCACTGGAAGCAATACAAACTCTAGTCCGTGGTAAATTTTTCCAAGACAAATTTGTTTGCTTGCAGCCCTCGGTATTACGCATTTCTTAGAAATATCTATTCAAAAGGTGTTTTCGTTGTTTGCATCTTATGACGCACAGATATTTGTGTGACTGAGTTAGAGCGTGTAATTTAATCGGTGGTACTACTTTTTGTACATTTACTCCGAATGCTAAATATATTAAAGATGGCACGTAACAACCTTTATCAAAGTAAAGTAAAAAATATTTTGTCCAATTTTTTGATTTATCTATGTACATTGAAAACAACAACACAAACCGAAAATTTTAGTAAAATATTATAATTAGTATTTTTCTATAAAATATTATATGGGAATTATAACCATAAACGGATACTTGTTTTATTATAGCTGTTAACATACAAATAAATCCTTAAAAACAGGCAAGAAATTAAAGTATAAAAACATACGTAAAAAAGCAAGAAAGTGACAAAAAAGCAAAAATGTTATTAAAAAAAACACCCCAGAGAATTAAATAGGTAAAAATGACATACGCCGATAATTATACTGTTCTTATTAGTTTTTAAACATTCCATAAAGAGGGATTCACGAATGACGTCATAAACTTTCTATTTACCGTCAGAATAATGATTTAAAGACTGGTGAACTTTTCAGTGGTTTGTAATTGAATTTATTTCAAAAGTTTTATACATTATTTGCTTGTTTTGGAATTTCTTACAAAAATTAAAATGTAGAAAACAGTATGACTGGAAAATAAATTATAAAAAAATGCTTGCACAAAAAAAGCCAAACAACAAAACCCAGATAAAGGGCTATAAAATTCAAAAACTTCAAAAAATACAAAATAAAATTTGGATTAAATGTAAATATACTCTTAACGGGGCTTTAAATAAAGTATGCTTTAAATTTCCTATTTGTAAAAAAAACAATTTGCCTAACTAAGCAGGATGCTGTCTTTAGTAATAGTAAACAGCATAATATTTTTTTTAATAAATGCAGTGCCGACTGAAATTAAAATTTTAAAAGTGAAAGGTTTTTATTTACATTTAACGTTAAGTTTATCAAAAAATATTGGCTTTAGGTTAATTTCAAATGTTGGCAGTATCTCAACTAGTGTTTATTGGTTTCTTATTGTCTTTATATCGCCTTGCCATTATAATTTTAATTACAAACCTTGTTCAATGGTAAAATATATTGGCTTTATAATGGCAGGCAATATTGGCAACTGCTAGTATTACATTTACTCGTTTGTTATTGGCAGAGTATTGTAAGGTTTTATTGCCAATAGTTTGTTGATTATATATCTGTTTTATATTGGTTAACCAATATAGTTTTATTGCGGGATTCCATACATTGGTTATATATAGATTTTACCTTTGCAAGTTTATATTGTAAATGGCTTGTTGGTTATGTAACTGTTTTATATTGGTTACCCAACATGGTTTTATTGCGGGATCCCATACATTGGTTACATATTGGTTTTACCCTGGGATACCAATGTTGCTTGTCCCAGGTAGTTTTAACAGTTTGCCAATATTTGGTTACCCAACATGGTTTTATTGCGGGATCCCATACATTGGTTACATGTTGATTTTATCCTGGGATACCAATGTTGCCTGTCCCAGGTAGTTTCAACAGTTTGCCAATATTTCAAAATATACCTTGTATTTCCAATAGTTATCCATTATATATTAGATATAAGATGCACGATAAAATGTTGAGCCAATGTAGAACATAAAATAAACCTTGGATAGATATTGGATATATATTGTGTGCTACTTGGGTAGAAGTCAACGTTGTGTCCAACCAGCTGGGAATCCAAACGAACTCCAGCATGTGCAGGCTGTCACTGTATCAAAAGAACAGTTAGGAGAAGGTTAAATAATAGTGTCTTATTCGCAGGAAGAACAGCAATGAGGCCCGAAATAGCTGCGGCAGCACCAAATTGCAGGACTGGCTTTCGCTGAAGATCTGCGAAAGAAGTAGCGGTCGGTGCATACTCGTTCTTGTCTATCTCAAGAGCTCAGATTAAATTTGGACTAGTCCGTAAGTGAAATGTTCTCTTATTCGGCCATTGTCCAGTTTCTATAAGGGTGAGCGGAGATGATCTATCCTGGGTATTGATGTTTAATCAGGTTGCCATTTATTCTAAAAAAGTTAAACTTTGTATGTATATGGGCCTTAAATCCATCGTGCAATTCCGTATTTTGCAGCAGTACTGTGCCCTGTGCTGGTCCACTTTTATTTAACCTTTTCCAAACAACCGTCCTTTCTGATACATAGACATCGGCACATCATAAAGTTCGTTTCTGGTTTGGACAGAGCAACGGTTTCTGAGAGCAGTCATCAGAATACACTTCTGCCGTCTTCGATTAATGCTACAACTTTCGCAAAGTTTCCTGCACTTACAGTCATAGTAGACGGTAAGAAATTCGAAAAACACAAATACCTGTAATAAAATTAACTCGAACTTGTAGGTTTTAAAAGAAAAAGTGACAAGTTACCGCGTCGTTAACGGTCAAAAAAATGGCGGCCCTTGTTTTCAACAGTCAAGCTTGTACTGTCGAATTGAGGGACTTCCCTACTTCTACATACCGACACAACTGACAGGTATGTATATGCGGATTATTATCAGATGCCAGAAAGATGTAGGGTTGCCACCCTTCTATAATAGTAACTTTGTTCACACTGTAGGGCGGGGCAAGTCAGTAAGAATGAGTTATCTGGGAATAAGTTTAAAAATTTGAAAAAAAAAATGCAATTTATGAGCACTGAAAGCAAACAAAACGCAAAAAATATGGCAAAGTTTCTATTTTTTTAACCTAAAGAGTTGATTTAATTGTGGACGTAATTAACTAGTCTTTAAATAAAATTTAATTTAATATTAATGTACAAATGTGTAGCGAAATAAATTTATTATACATAAAAAAATAAACTTATTAGGATCGTAATTTTCATTTATATATTTTGTTTATTAATTGTTTTTGATATAACCAGAGAAGTCCAAACACTGCATGTTAAAATTTAATATAATCTGCAATTATGCTTTTGCGCCCGCGGACCCCTGGGCTATTTCCAGGGCTCCGGGGAAAAATGAGAATTACTCATACTACTAAAATACAACAATATGCCTATTTATATTGATGAAAAAATGTATCTATTACTTTCAAAGTCTGTTGTTGTAATACAACTGCATTTAAAAATATTCCAAAATAGAGAATATTTTGAACCCTCATAGGTATACTATAGTTAAAGTAGGATTATTTTTGAAATGCCAGCACTGCGCGGCGCTGCCGCTGCCACCAAAAGCTTCGAAGCTACCGCCAAGGCCCAAGAGGCATAGGTCCTCACTTTTTTTTAACGTAACAAGGATGCTTAGGCTACTAAAGGTAAAGAACCGCGCGCAGGTATAGCCGATTACCGTTCACGACTCCACGTGACCACCACACTAACCAATAATAAAATATAATATGGAAGCTTAAGTAAGGCGCGAAATTTAAATATTAGAATTTCAGAAAATTTTATACTTTAAATTTTAAAACTTTTAAAGCAGATAAAAATTACCGAACATTTTGCAACACACGTAACGAACAGCGAACAAATTTTTGAATTAGCAAACTGTCCGGGCGAATACCAAACGGGTGGCAACCCTAGAAATATGTAATATTAAATCCTAGTCCGGTTCCAATCTGATTGTAGCGGCTATCATGCAGGAGCAAGATCGGAAACAGATCAGACGATATAAAAGCGCCCTAAGCCTGATGGTAATCAAGCGTCATATATACAAAATTTAATAAAAAAGGTTTTCTTACTTCTATGTTTATTTACAAGCTCTTCTAAGTTGCCATTCAGTAAATTATATGACATCGATTACAAGACATGTGAGGCTTTTCCACTGGGCCAGTCTCTAAAGTTCGTCTTAGACTAAACTAAATTGTTTTGTGACTACATAGAATTAAAGGACTAAGACTACATTAAATACTTAATCTTATTGAATCTACTTATTACGTCCAAAGGTTTCATCCTCTTGAGTCTACGCACTTCACGTCTATTGTCTAATAGGTTCGCAGCTAAGTTGTTTGGGTGTTCAGTGGCAAGTCAATCGCGATATTTTGTACAGTATTTTGTTATTTTTTTCTTGACTCGATGGATTACCTGGTTAGGAACGTACCATAGTGCGTAATAGTTTAGACTAAATCGTCGAAAAATCTCAATGCTGGGCTTGCTTGCTATCCCCCATAGTTCCATATGTCCATGCTGGTTTTAATATGATTTTGTATAGCAACAATTTCTTCGCTAGGGAGAGTTGTGACCTACGTTGGAATAACCCGTACATTTTTCTGAATTGAAGTCCAATAGAACGACCAGATTTTCTTTGCCGGTAAGTGTGTTGAAAAAGTCAAATATTCGACTTACCTTCTGTACTGATGAACAACAAGGGCTTGCTATGATTATGGTACTATAAGTTTTAAAATAAGGAGAAAAAGATCATTAAACCCCAAAGTAAAAGTCATACAAAGACTGTTTTTACCAATAAATACTCAAAACTCAAAAAAGTCGAAGAAATTCCGCATGCCAGGAAGTTTGGAAAGATAAATGGTTTAAGCAATACAATTTTCTTTGTAATAACTACAAACTCTCTATTTCTACAATCATTCATAAATAAGCTGTGGATTAAACTTGCTTCAAAATATTCAGAATGAAAATGAAAGTAATTGAAATCGGAATGAATAGTGGCCCGAAGTTTTTATCCTTGTTCATTTAAAATTATGTTCACTTAGCTGTATCTAAGACAGTAAGGCGAGATATCCGCCATCGAGAGGAGCCATATAATATCCCAACAGTTTCCTCCGATGGAGCGATACACCGAAACTTTAGCCATTCGTTGTAAACGCAATTATCATATATTCCGTCAGTATGACACTTGAAATGGCACGATCATGCAAAGTAGATGTCACTCCAGTAGTTTTGCAAATCACCAGTCCAAGATATTTTACGATGTTGTGCACGAACACATATCGAACAATAGATTTATAGTGGATAAAAGTAGTTTTCAAATTGTGGCTACTTTTTAACAGCCCGACGAACCACTCTTCCCACCCTAACCGCATCCTTCAAAATACACACGCATCAAACCTGCACTCGATATAATTAGAGAGTATGAGTTTGATTTATTGAAATTGATTACTGGGTTGGAGCTTTTAATGGTTTCTTATTTAACTTCTTGACTTTACGAATACATTTCGACAAAAAATACTCAAATTGACGTTCATTTAATAAATTAGGCTGCCACTTTACTATATACATTCTATAATTCAGCTACTTCTTTCTGAATACTGCTTTTCAGGAAGCTACTAAAGCTACAGATACAGATTGTCACTATTTTACTGAAAAATAGGCAACGTGGAAGGGTGATAATGAGCAACCCAAATGGGAATTTTCGTATCCATAAATATACTTTTCACTGTAATTAAAACAAATCCATGTGTAAAAAGATGGTTTACCCATGGGAAGTCCAATTTCACTTCTTTTAGCTAACATATTTATGAAAATTTAGAAGATCAAATATTCGAATCAAATCAATCTGAGAAAGTTATATTTTGGTTTCGTTATGTTGATGACATTTTAGCATGTTTTAATAATTCATTTGATTTAATTAATGAATTTTTAATTTTTATTAACAGCTTGCACCCAAACATAAAATTTACACGAGAAACTGAACAAAATAAGTCCATTAACTTTTTAGATTTAAACATAAAAATTAATTCAACTAATAAATATGAGTACTCAGTTTATAGAAAATCTACACAAACAGACATTACAATACCACACGATTCTTGTCACCATAAAACACATAAATCAGCAGCATACAGGTCCCTGATACATAGCGCTTTGACGGTCCCTTTAGATGAAATTAATTATAATAGAGAAATTTCAATTATTAAACAAATTGCATACAGTAATGGTTATAATACTAAACTTATTGATACATTAATTAAAGAAAAAGATTATAAATTAGCCATTCAAAAAATTTATCCGAATACCCTAACTTCGTTCGATACAATTAAATATGCTTCGATCCCATATTTTGGTGACAAATCAGAAAAAATTGCTAAAATTATAAACAAAACAAATAAATATAAAGTAAGCTTTAAAACAACTAGGAACATCTTAAACACTTTGTTTAATGCAAAATCAAAAACAGACGATTTGCTAAAATCAGGCATTTACAAATTAAATTGTTCGCATTGTAATTCGGTTTATATAAGCCAGACAATTAGAAATTTTGATATTAGGTATAAAGAACACGTGCGTTGTTACAAATACCAACACCCGCATAAATCCAATTACGCTAAACACTTACTTAGAACAAAATCATTCAATGACATCTAATAACACCATAAAATGTTTACACTTTTGTGATGATAAACGTAAATTAGATATACTAAAAGCTTTTGAAATTCACAAACATTTAAAAACTGTGACCGTTAATGAATGAGCAAATTAATCTCTTAATTTCGCCTCTACTGGACGTTTTGGAATGAGAAATCAAGTCATCTGCAGACGATTACCAAGATAAGTCACAAAGTTCTATAGCTATAACAACACTAACTGTTTAGTTTTTCATATAACCTTTGACAATGGCATGTGAACATGCCGAAATACGTATAAGGTTAAAATAAATAGAAATTGTTAAAGTAATTAAGTATTTTATATACAGATACTCATTATAATTTTTAAATTTAAAAGTATTCATTGATATATGAATCCCTATTTGTCCCCCATATTATCCCTTCTTGTTGCACGAGTTAGTTGCCTACCCCTTCCTTGTTACACTCATTAGTTGATCATGTTTCCAATAAAATGATGAAAATCTAATAAAGTTATAAATACAATTTAACATTAAAAATTTACCGAAAAACAAATTACTTGACGCTTCAGCATTTAATAAAAGTAAACAAAATTTCTATAATTTTTTTTTATATACCATTTTTAATGAAACAATATATTGTAATAACAACCGTTTAAGTATATCATCCATTAATTATAAAGATGAGGTAAAACTGATCGTAATAGCCATGAAAGGGTGGACACAATGTTACTATGTAACTTAAGGCAGCCGAACGTGTCAGGAGCTTTCTGATGTTAGGTAGTAACTGTTGTAGCTAGAACTAGTATAAAATATGTTTATATAGTTATTTCATAATATAATATAATAATAAAGTGTGGGAAAGTTCAGACTAATTGCTTAGCCTATTTATAATAATTATAGCGTGTCCGGTGAAAAGCAGCAAGGTTTTGTAAAAGCACAAGCTACATGTTTTCAGGTAGCTTTTTCAATGAGGTTTTCCAGATATTAAAAAAATTTGTACCCTAATCTTACTTTTCTCAGTTCTCAGACTTTTTTACACGCTGTTGTACTACCTACCAAAACTTATTATTCAGAACTTGTTCCGCAACTCTTTTGTAGAATGCCTTATTCTAACTTCTAAAATTCAATAATCATTGTTGAAGTATTTGAAAATAACGAAACAATTTCTTTATTCCTGAAGAAGAAAGACGCTTCGTTTTTTCATATGTATTCTTCTTCTTTATGTGCCATCTCTACGTTGAACGATGCTTTAGTTACTACTATTATGGCGGTCTCTATATTAGATCACTATGTCTTACGTAGGTTCCTAAGCCATGATGTTCCTTTTCTCATAGATTGTTTTAGCAAAATGTTTTCGTCGTACGTTCTGTCCTATTTGCAATAACAGGTTAGGGATCTAAAGTAAGTGAACTAGGGAGAAGTTTTATATATGTATTGTATCGGTTCAATAATATTCTCTCAAAAAATTGCAGCTGCAACTGAATTACAGCTATCTACTCCTGGTATTCGATTGTACAGATTACGTAAATTGCAGAAAACCTAGTCAGAGTAGTGCGCTCCGTGTTCACAAAGTACTCTTGTATTGATTTTAATTGCGAGCGATATGATAATAAAAAATTTCATAAGCTGTGCAAAAAGAATATCCACCAGCAGCCAAGGATAAAGCGTGTGCATTGGGTAACGAGCATGTGCACGAGCAACCAAGGATAAACCTCAAGCGCTGGGTGATAACAGTGCCCTTAAGCAGTCACGGATAAACCTAAAGCGTTGGGCGGAAGGAATGCCCACGAGAAACCAAAGATAAATCTCAAGCGTTGCTGATGACAAATATAAACTTTAGGCGGTGGGCAATGGCAGTCTCCATAAGCAGCCAAGCATAAATCTAAAGTGCTAGGCGAGTGAAATGCTCACGGGCAGTCAAAGATAAACCTTAAGCGCTGGGCGACGAGAATGCTCGCGTGCAGCTAACCATTAACTGCAAGCGCCGGGCGATGACAATACCAATGACCAGCTAAGGATACACTTCACGCGATGAACGACGAGGATGCGTACGAGCAGCCAAAGATAAACTTCAAGTGCTGAGCGCTGACAGTTCCCATGAGCACCAAAAAATAAATCTTAAGTGCTGGGCGACGACTATGTTCACGAGCAGCCAAGAAAAACCTCAAGCGCTGGGTGATAACAGTTCCCATAAGCAGCCAAAGATAAATCTCGAGCGCTGTGCGGAAGGAATGCCCACAAGGAGCCAAGGATAAATCTCACGCGTTGGGCGACGAAGATGATCACAAGCATCCAAATATAAACCTCAAGCGGTGGGCGATGACAGTGCTCATAAGCCGTCAAGGAAAAACTTAAAGCGCTGCTCTAGCAAAATGCCCGAGCAGTCCAAGATAAATCTCAAGCGCTGTGCAATGAGGATGCTCACAAGCAGCTAAACATAAACTGACAGCACTGAGCAATGACAATGCCCACGATCAGCTAAGGATAAACCTCACGCGCTGAGCGACGAGAATGCGCACGAGCAGCTTAGGGTAAACCTCAAGTACTGAGCAACAGGAGTACCCATGATCAGCTAAGGATAAACCGCAAGCATTGGGTGGAATAGAAAAAAAGATAAATGTGAGGGACGATTCCGAACTGTTATATTCGAGAATGTGAATTGTTGTATCACGCGTGATTGTTAATTGCTTTTTCAAGAATGATGTAGCTTACTAGTAGAATCCGGTATCAATGTGTAGTGACAGTTTAGAATTAGTGTATGAATGAATGTAGTGTGAGGATCCACTTCTGCTTATATAGGATCAAAAGGTGGAGAATAGCAGAAGTAACTGGGTGTCAGCTATCTGGCACGTGGGTTTGAAGGGTGGTTCACTAGATTAGAGTAACTTGTATTTTCATTTCTCATAGCTTGCCCAAGATATTTTAATTTTTTTTGGAGGGTGTTTATTAGTTCCAGGTCTGTATTCATTATTTCTAAAACTCTTCGTTTATATTACCCAGTAAAAATAATACCATCAAATCAGCTTGTGGTAATGTTTTATGAAAATAAAACACAAAAGCAATTCAAGTTAATTATCTAATGGTAATATCAAGTTGTGAAGTACGCAACTGAATGCCGATTAGACCAAAACTCTTGGTTAAGTAGAAAAGTAAAAAACTAAGAAAAATATAAATAAATTAAGGGCATTTAATCTAAAAAAAGAAAGAAATTGACAGCTATTGGTTTTCTTCAACTAACGCTTTTCAAAAGGAAAAATTAAATTAAAACACCCAATACATCTAACACAAAACATATTTTCCTACAGCAAAAGGGCTAGCCCTGTACTGATTACTTAATTATTTCGCTTAGTCATGAAGAACTGTTACAGAGATCCACCAGCATCCCCATAAACAAGCTACCATTCTTTAATAACCATTAACCATCCCTCTCAGTGTTTATCATCCATGCATTGTATATTTAGATGTATTTCAGTTAATAGCCTATCCCTACCAAAGTAATTACTTCTAGATCTGCTTCCCTTGACAAAGAAGGAGTAAGAGAAGCGTTAAAGTAGCATAATTACGGGGAAAGAAATGTGGCGCTATATCGAATCATGCCAATCTCTAGCTGGCGGATTTTTTAAGCCGGAGAGGGATTTATTGCATACTTTTAAGCCCCTGGCGGTCGTAAATTTGAAGAGTCTCTGCTGTAATGTATCTGCAAAGAGTCACTCCATGATGCATAGTCCTCGGAATGGGTGCCGTTAATGTGCTATCGGAGGAGTGGCGCCGTTATCTAAATCTAAAGCGATTGATATGCGCTGTTCTGGTTTATTTTATATTTCGGAGCTCTCTCTAAGATCCCCACAAATTATTGCCCTAAAAACAATGTCTGCATGACTTTGTCTTTGGAAATCAATTTCATTCAACAAAATTCGTTTTGTTTTTAAATTTTTACCATTATACTATGAAAAATGTCCGGAACATTCTAATTATTTTTTACCTTCCTCGCTATAGAAAGTATAGCTATGGAGGGAGGTATTGTAATCGTCATGTTTTCGATTAGCTGTAGCGTTTTTATATTTTCCGAAAAATTTTGCATTTCAAATTTTTATGTCGTCATTCAATGCGAGACGGAAAGAAAAATCAATAATGAAATAAAATACTTTTCTAGAATCCATTTTCAAAGTTTTTAGAAATTATTTCAGAAAATTCTACATTTTGTAACTTTTTTCATGTTACACTTATTTGTATGTTGCTATTTATTTTATATAAAGGGGTACCTTATTTTTTACATGTAAACTTGTCTATACACAGGACGTGAAGTTCGTAAATGACGTGTAGCAGGATTCACGGAGTTTGCGGGGAGATCATAAAACATACATCCACGTCATTAAAGGCAGTTATTAACGCCAAGATATTGATAAGTTTCTGAAGTTTTTCCCGTCCCTATAAATTACGTTTATTTCTTTAGTTTGACATATAGTTAATCATCCTGTTTATGCGAGTGATTCTGGCTCCGGGATTCTGTAAATCATCTGTGATGCGATCTGAGCCGGAACTTGCCTCATAATTAATCGGTAGAGTTTAATTGAGATTTTTCTTTGATCGTTTATTAGATACGGTTATTTATTGGCGTTTTTATAAAGTTCGCTTTAATTCACGTTTACGTACTTTTCAGGTAATAAGAAAACTCACAGGAGCCGTTAATTATTTATTATTAGTTGAAACATACTTTCCTTTAATAATATTGCACGTATTTTGTAAATTAAATATGAAAAGTATAAAAATCATCTAATTATTAGATGACTTGTTCCAAAGCAAGTACAGCTACTGACATATAAATTATATCTATTCAAATTAAGAGAAAATTTATATCTATTTTGCAATTCCTAACAATAAATAATAATATTTGTTCTTAGGCTATGCAATTAAATTTAATACTGGATAGTATACCCTAGAGTTATTGTTTAATAGAGCTCGTTGTAATCTCTAGTATGTGCTTCTTTAATGTTAAGAAATTACTGGAACAGATCGTTAATTTATTGTGTAAAAACAACACATTGTGGTAAAAATCTTTCTATCGACGATAAGTATCTACAGCATGTTTAACGAAGTACGAGCCATAGCATTTTAACCAAGTTGAAATTTGGTTAGAATCTCTACAGAATATGTTTCCATTAAATGGTTGTATTAATATGCATTAAATAAGAGCAGACCACGTGCTTGCTGGAACTGATCTTGACGTATAGCCATCGCTCACCGATGCACCGATTCCGGGTTCAATTCCTTTAAATTTCATTATAACGTGTGTAATAGACCACGCACGCACTATCTTTTACGACTAAACCATTGAACATAGGCGGATGGAATAAAAAATTTGTTATATAAATCGTACACGAGGTATTCAGTAAAAATATTTATAAAACCATTTCAAAATGGCGGCGAATTATATCAAAAAAGCGACCATTACGTAAATCTTTTCACAACCGTACACGAACTATTATACCAAGAAAACTCGTACTCATCGTTAAATTCATTAAATTAGCTTTCCAACGATATACCACATGAGGACAAAAAGTAAATGTTAGTACCCCCTCTTCTCTTCAAAAGAGCGGGAACATTCAAAAAACATTATCTTAAAAATCTTAAACAAGACAAGGGGTCAAGTGATACCTATTTTAAAGGTCCCATTAAACTGAACATTTTTGTATTAAAAGTTTTTCGATATCTCTCGCTGTTACAAAATGGCGGTTCAATTTATTAAAATGTACTTCGATGAATCGCTTCCTCTACCGCATCTAAGGCAGTGAAACAGAAATGTGTTTGCTGATTTATAAAGTCTATTCACATAACATTTAAATCCACGTGCAAGTTGGAGTTGGGTAGCTCAACATCGCACTCGCACTTTATAAATTTTAAACAACAAAGTTTATGGGATTGAACCCGGGATTCTGGCATTGGTGGGCGAGTGCTCTACCCCAAACCACTGCCACCAAACACTTAATTTGCTATTATTTTATGTATATTAAGACAACCATCTAATGTGATATAATCATGTACATTGTTTCTAACCAAATTACATGTTAAAATGTAATGGTCCGTACTCCGTAAAACACCCTGTAAATTAATATTTAATTGTCGATTGACAGGTATACAAATTATAGTCAAGTCAAGTTCGGTTCAGTTACGTTTTGAACCTTTTTTGAATCGGCAATTTATTATTAGTCTGTCAAATAAAAACGTTCTACAGGATACAGCTCTGTGGTAGTAACTACATGTGCAAATTTTAAATGCAGCTTGTTAATTGAATTGTAGATACATGAATATTAAAGATAACGTAATTCTCAAACAAAGCAGCTGCTGACCTAAGTTCGTATACAATACATTATTTTCTTTGGTGTAGATTGGTGTAGACCCGGAAAAAACATTCCCGGAATAAAAATGGAAATAAAAGCCCAAGTAAGAAAAACCGTAAAATCCGTGTTTCCTAATGCGATTTTCCGAATTTTGCCAAACAAAATTAATCACAGTAGGCTGCCGTTTTACATTCTATAACATTTAACATTTTGCAACAACCTGTCAACCTCAAATACTCAGCTTCAATTGAAATATAATTTTTATATGGGTGACGCAGAGTAAGATGTGACACGGCAAAAAACACGTTTCTTTTTTCTGAATTCGTCTTGCAGCCACCTCCTCGTGGGTTCGTGAGTTCTGGGTTATTTCTGGCAACGTTGTCTCAAATAAGCAAAGAGCTGCAAAAATGAATTATCTTTAGAATTTTTTTAAATGCTTCATACTTCGAAAGGTTGGTGAATCCCTGACATATTTACAAATTTGGAAAAAATTGGGATTACTCTAGAGGGATGTTAAGAAATCTTTCCACACTAGCTGTAATCAAAATCCACAAAAAATACGTCACTACTAATACTGGTGCCCAAATGGTAAACATAGTAGGACTTACAAAGGACCTAAAATACATTTAAACTATATTCTTATTATGAAGCACACGACCAGTATGTGTTTAACACATATGTCTGATATTATATTTAACAAGCAAAATTATATTTTCAATTATAACCTCAAACTTGAACCAATAATTAATACAAAAACCCAAAAAGTTCTATACGAGGGGGCCCAACACTTATTACGCCTCTATTTAATTCTAAAACGGATTAAGATAGAGAAAAAAAAATTATTATTAACAGTCTTTTGGTAACGCTTGATCTACCTTTCTTTACGCTTACTTGAAAAAAAAAATTTAACCAATGCACCAGCGCTGTGCCGCAATCCTCAGTTTTTTTTAAATAGCAACTTAGCATTTCTTTGCGCTTTAGTCGATACAAAATGTTTTTCTTTTTTCAATGATATAAAACTTCTAAACCTTCTTCACATTAGCAAGCCCTGATTTTTCTCAAAAATTCGGTTATGTAAGAGTATACACGTTTTATACCATTGAATATAGAAGAAAATCTATCAAATAAATGCAAAAACCACGTATTAAAAAAAATGATGATTGCGTCACAGCGCTTACAGCATTATTTAATTTTTTTTCTTTTCAAGTATTGAGAAAGGCGTTACCAAAAAACTTTATTTCGTATTTTTTTCTCTATCTTCATTTGTTTTCGGAATTAATAGAGGCGTAATAAACGTTGGACCACCATGTACAAACAAATTAATTCAAAGGAACAAGATAAGGGTTTCCTGCTGAATCTTCAGGAGGTTGTGGTCCGCGTAGAGATCGAGCCAAAGGTTTGCATGGTCCGATGACGGAAAAGAAGATCGTGGTGTGGGAGGCTACACTAAGACCTGGTGTGGCCGTTGCTTCGCCCTAGAAAGCGTTTGTGGGGTTGTTTGACTTCTGACCGTTCGTTACTTTGATTGGGAAGCAGGTTGGAGCTCTTAGAAGAGCTAGGTGTTGGTTGACTCATGGAGGAGCTGTGGTTTTCCTTGCACCGAAGACCAATGCTTGATCCTTTGGTAGGATGCAGTTATAGTAAGAGTTGCTAGGTTGATTTTTGCTTTGGATTGCTCTGATCGATCCTGAAGCCAAATTCTCCGCGTTGTTTTCTTTTGGCCGTTCTAATCGATCCTAAAGAAATAAACCCTTTCGTGCAAAATAATGCGTTTGATTATATGCCTTTTGCCACGTGCCGTTGCGTAATAATATAAACAAACATCTACAGATTAATATAAAACAGAAGGCGCCATTGCTTAGAAACAAACATTTACACAATATAATATTTACGGAACGAAAGTCGACGTATAATATAATTAAACTTACCTAATTACTGTTATTTTTTTTATTAAATAATTTTTCACGCTACCGGCGATGTAAGTAGGCCTTACATCCATAGCTACAGGGATCGTAAGTGGCTGATAACATTCGTGTACTAGTTACCCTTGACGACGGAACTTAATAGTGTCACTTACATTCCTAGGAAAATAATATTGATTTTAACTGTTCGTTGATATGGTAACAAACACAGACAACTTAGAATAATGGAGCTTTTAAAAAATAATTCCGATGACAGCTGTCAAAACGAACTTTTAAAAATATGATTAAATTGCGACCTGTAGGCCTACTTACATTGCCGGTAGCGTGAAAAATTTAATAAGTAACACGGAACGTATCGACTAATAACATCCTCGGCAGGCGACAAGCTTCGGCTCCGCCTCAGCTCGTATTCGCCTACCTCGAATGTTATTACGTCCTTACATTCCTTGATACTTAAATAACTATTTCACGCTACCGGCAATGTAAGTAGGCCTTACATCCATAGCTACAGGGATCGTAAATGGCTGACAACATTCGTGTACTAGTTACCCTTGACGACGGAACTTAATAGTGTCACTTACGTTCCTAGGAAAATAATATTGATTTTAACTGTTCGTTGATATGGTAACAAACACAGACAACTTAGAATAATGGAGCTTTTAAAAAATAATTCCGATGACAGCTGTCAAAACGAACTTTTAAAAATATGATTAAATTGCGACCTGTAGGCCTACTTACATTGCCGGTAGCGTGAAAAATTTAATAAGTAACACGGAACGTATCGACTAATAACATCCTCGGCAGGCGACAAGCTTCGGCTCCGCCTCAGCTCGTATTCGCCTACCTCGAATGTTATTACGTCCTTACATTCCTTGATACTTAAAAAACTATTTCACGCTACCGGCAATGTAAGTAGGCCTTACATCCATAGCTACAGGGATCGTAAATGGCTGATAACATTCGTGTACTAGTTACCCTTGACGACGGAACTTAATAGTGTCACTTACGTTCCTAGGAAAATAATATTGATTTTAACTGTTCGTTGATATGGTAACAAACACAGACAACTTAGAATAATGGAGCTTTTAAAAAATAATTCCGATGACAGCTGTCAAAACGAACTTTTAAAAATATGATTAAATTGCGACCTGTAGGCCTACTTACATTGCCGGTAGCGTGAAAAATTTAATAAGTAACACGAAACGT
Organism: Ctenicera cuprea; assembly: GCA_958336395.1. Lineage (NCBI taxonomy): Eukaryota > Metazoa > Arthropoda > Insecta > Coleoptera > Elateridae > Ctenicera > Ctenicera cuprea. The sequence continues at coordinate 23,800,984 of OY284491.1, forward strand.
ATCGACTAATAACATCCTCGGCAGGCGACAAGCTTCGGCTCCGCCTCAGCTCGTATTCGCCTACCTCGAATGTTATTACGTCCTTACATTCCTTGATACTTAAATAACTATTTCACGCTACCGGCAATGTAAGTAGGCCTTACATCCATAGCTACAGGGATCGTAAATGGCTGATAACATTCGTGTACTAGTTACCCTTGACGACGGAACTTAATAGTGTCACTTACGTTCCTAGGAAAATAATGTTGATTTTAACTGTTCGTTGATATGGTAACAAACACAGACAACTTAGAATAATGGAGCTTTTAAAAAATAATTCCGATGACAGCTGTCAAAACGAACTTTTAAAAATATGATTAAATTGCGACCTGTAGGCCTACTTACATTGCCGGTAGCGTGAAAAATTTAATAAGTAACACGAAACGTATCGACTAATAACATCCTCGGCAGGCGACAAGCTTCGGCTCCGCCTCAGCTCGTATTCGCCTACCTCGAATGTTATTACGTCCTTACATTCCTTGATACTTAAATAACTATTTCACGCTACCGGCAATGTAAGTAGGCCTTACATCCATAGCTACAGGGATCGTAAATGGCTGATAACATTCGTGTACTAGTTACCCTTGACGACGGAACTTAATAGTGTCACTTACGTTCCTAAGAAAATAATATTGATTTTAACTGTTCGTTGATATGGTAACAAACACAGACAACTTAGAATAATGGAGCTTTTAAAAAATAATTCCGATGACAGCTGTCAAAACGAACTTTTAAAAATATGATTAAATTTCTACCTGTAGGCCTACTTACATTGCCGGTAGCGTGAAAAATTTAATAAGTAACACGAAACGTATCGACTAATAACATTCTCGGCAGGCGACAAGCTTCGGCTCCGCCTCAGCTCGTATTCGCCTACCTCGAATGTTATTACGTCCTTACATTCCTTGATACTTAAATAACTATTTCACGCTACCGGCAATGTAAGTAGGCCTTACATCCATAGCTACAGGGATCGTAAATGGCTGATAACATTCGTGTACTAGTTACCCTTGACGACGGAACTTAATAGTGTCACTTACGTTCCTAGGAAAATAATATTGATTTTAACTGTTCGTTGATATGGTAACAAACACAGACAACTTAGAATAATGGAGCTTTTAAAAAATAATTCCGATGACAGCTGTCAAAACGAACTTTTAAAAATATGATTAAATTGCGACCTGTAGGCCTACTTACATTGCCGGTAGCGTGAAAAATTTAATAAGTAACACGAAACGTATCGACTAATAACATCCTCGGCAGGCGACAAGCTTCGGCTCCGCCTCAGCTCGTATTCGCCTACCTCGAATGTTATTACGTCCTTACATTCCTTGATACTTAAATAACTATTTCACGCTACCGGCAATGTAAGTAGGCCTTACATCCATAGCTACAGGGATCGTAAATGGCTGATAACATTCGTGTACTAGTTACCCTTGACGACGGAACTTAATAGTGTCACTTACGTTCCTAGGAAAATAATGTTGATTTTAACTGTTCGTTGATATGGTAACAAACACAGACAACTTAGAATAATGGAGCTTTTAAAAAATAATTCCGATGACAGCTGTCAAAACGAACTTTTAAAAATATGATTAAATATCTACCTGTAGGCCTACTTACATTGCCGGTAGCGTGAAAAATTTAATAAGTAACACGGAATGTATCGACTAATAACATCCTCGGCAGGCGACAAGCTTCGGCTCCGCCTCAGCTCGTATTCGCCTACCTCTGATGTTATTGCGTCCTTACATTCCTTGATACTTAAATAACTATAATTTGGTTATTATAAAATGTGAATCAATCAATGGCCGAGGCCATAAAATTCGTCTACGATCTTCTAACGTTACAGATTTTACGCTGTCCTTGGACACGGTGTTCTGCAGCATTTAAGTCAGGCGAATTTCCTGCCTGTTTAAATTCATTGAAACAGTCAAACCCAAGATGTCTTAAAATATGTTAAGTAGGATTATCAGGATGGCATGAGGCGTTATCAGGAATACAACAAACTTCTGACAAATCTTGGGGACTTTGATGGTTTTGAGGGTCTGCCATAAACTGGAAAGTATTTTTCTACACAACCATTTGTCGATAATACCTTTGATTATATACCTTTATAGATACGCAACCAATGTAATTCGTTTACGCTTAAGTTGAAGACGACTACACTAAGGGGCGCTGTGCGCCATGCGTCTAGTTTATACTAAGTTCTACGTCGCATACCTGCTACTGTTGGAAACGTACGTCATTTAGCATTTTTTGGGTTGGGACTTTTAAACTCGACCGACAATAGAAACACGTGTTAACACTCAGGGCCGAGCCAAGGGTATCTGCCGCCCGGGTGCAAGTCTCCTTAGACATAAATAGTGTTAATTGTAAAATTCTGCATTTCCTTGATAACTGTTAACTTGTTTAAAAAATAAAAAATCATTAAGCTTCCTATAAACTCTATTATTTGTATAAACAAAAAAAAAATATTTAATACAAACTTAATGCTTTAATAGTTATAACAAAGTACACCTTATATTATTTATTATAATTAACTTAGAATTTATAAACATGAACTAAATTACATAAATTCTAAATTTAAATATCAAAAGCGACTTTTCTTGCTTATATAGAGTATAGTCAATGATAATACTCATTTCACAAGGCCATGTGTGAAGCCAATGGAAAACACAAAATACTAACGTGTTCTTGTGTTCAATACTTATAGAAAGTCTTCTTTAATGATTATTTTATTATTTTGCTTTACTCTAACTGTATCTCCACTCCGCAGAAAAAACTAATTAATAATAATTATAGTAATAAATAATTATAATATACATAAATAAATAATAGTGTACTATTAGTTATATAATACACATATTGTTTTTGAAAATGCACACTATTTTAAATGCATCGTCGATTTTGCCATATACACCCTGACACCCAATAGAAGACGATGTTATAAATCAACATTTTGTTTCTTTGAGCTGGTTTTCAAAATAGCACTAAAAGTATTTTATTTATATTCAAAACTTCGGGTAAAACTAGTATTTATTATTTAAATTAGAGCTTCCAAAATTAATTTTGGTTATAAATATTCATCTCATTGAAACATTTTATTGAACCGATGATTAGAAAATAATTATTTTACAAGGAGCATGTCGACTGATACGGTTACAACATGTAAATTACTGTAATTTTTGTCAGTTAAAAAGGGTTAGCGACCTTTAGTATGTAAACTGTAAAGCAGCTGCATTCAATTTTGGCACGCGATTCCGTTGTACCTTAAATTAATTGCATCTATGGCCTATGATACTACTACGCATTTAATTATTAATAAATTGGTTCTCTTATAATTACAACACATAACCATTTCAAATAACTTCGTATGTTTAAATAAAGTAGCTGCGTCGCTTCTTTATCTCGCTCATTGTCATGTAAATTGCACCGAGTTATCCCGTTTCAGAAGGATGTTAATGTTTCGTATGCATTCGTTAGCTGAAACGAGTTTCATAAAACATAATGTTTCATAAGCATATTCCGAGACAAACTATGGCAGAAATGAGTCCATGTAAGCCTTCTGAAAGTAGATGAGACCGTGGTCGTCATCGTATATTCCGGTTAGCGCAGCACCGCTCATTAACGTGCAAACTGATTAGAACTGATACGGCATCTTGCCATGTGCCCTGCAAAACTATTACAACCACAGGTTTTTATCTTTTTATTTGCATAGATATACGTATATTGGATAAAAATATTTATCTACGACTGCTTGGATAAGGACTTATTATGTCATTCATTTGCGTTAGGTAATGGAGTTCATTATCTCACTAGTAATATAATGAATCCATTACTTAACTCATTTTATTTACACCAACAAAACTGAAGTTTTGTTTGTAAGAAAACTGGCTGGTTGCCACAGTATTGAACAAATCGAATCTATCTCATTCCTTCGAATTTAAAACAAAAGTATTTCAAAAGAGACTTGACATTTGCAAATAAATTAATACGAAATGACAAATATCATTTCAAGCAAACAAAATCGATTTTTAACAAATTGTGAGCAGTCGTAGATAAAACTTTGTATGTCACGCGTGAAATAATGCATTATTATGGCACTCGTTTGATTACACGACTCGGTCTACGACCTCGTAGTGCAACTTTCAAACTCGTGTTATAATAACGCCTTTATGCCACTAGTAACATAAATAACTATTAAAAATTAGCTTCTAGTTTTACTTTTCCATACTTTAAGAGATGTTTAATAAGTGTATGTATCGAAACCATAATCAAAAGTGATTCTTACGAGTAGATTTTGACACGTTTTGGACATTTAGCTTTAAATGGTAGCAGTGACGATGTTCTAGAAGTTTTGACTTTAAATGGCTGTTTACTCAAAAATGCTTTGCAGAACGACATAAATTAAATGTCGTGTTTAGAGCTAGAAGTGGGCAATGTTATGACGTAAAAGTATTTCGAAAACTGGAAAAAAGCCTTTTACATATTATAAAAGAATATGTTTTTAAAAGTATCAGGCGGTTATATAAATAAATTTTACTAACTATAATTTGCCGCTACTGAATCTTCACAGTCAGAAAAGTTGTTAAATTTAACAGAATAATAACACAATTCTGTTTTATTCCAGGTCCACACAGAAATTTGTTAAACAGTTTCATAGTCTTGGTTTGGTTAAAATTAACAGAAGCATTTTTTTTTAATTAGTAGGCCCATTTATAATAACTGTTGAGGCCAGAACTTAAGAATATAACATTGACGATTCTACAGTGGTCGTACGGCGGTACGATTGTACCTTCTGTTCACTATTGGCAACTAGGCTTGCCAGATGTAAACATCGTGACCCGGGCATTTTTAATTGGCGTTATAATGCACAAAAGGTTTTATTCAATTCAAAATGCAAAATAAATATTTATCATTATAAAAATGTAAATAACTATAGAAAAATATACAGTCGCGGTGTTTTCCACCAATAGAGATAACTATAACTTCAACAGTAATGGAAATACACTAAAACTCTTCCAGTAAAAGTTAAATAGCACGAAAAATCTAGTTTTTTCGTTGTAGCATCAAAACCGCAATAGATTTTAAATTATTTTGTGGTTTTTAATTCTCTTTTCAATAGTGAATATTTTGTATAATTTATCCCAACTTCTGTCTTTCCCAGTTCCTGAGATCCCCATGCTGGGAACGTTTTATGAGACTGTATATTCCTGCAATTACAGGTCAAACCCGAAAGTCTGGCAACCCTATTGAAAACTGTTAAGTACCACAAATATAAAGTCTGAAAGGTGGAATTCTGTTGCAGTTGAACCTTGCATTGACTAATTCAAGTCTTGTTAATTATTATAGACCTTGCAGACTTTTGCTGTAGCTGTAAATCGTAACTTAAATCATTTTAAAGCTATTATACAAGGTGTTCGTCCGGAGACGTCCACCATTGCAATCTTTATTGTTATTTCTGCTCATTTTTATGGTGTTCGCAGAAAACCAATTGAAAATCTATTTTATTAAATAGTCAACAAAACGTACTTTTTTAACGTCACACCCTGTATATTTTACTATTTATAGCTATGTAAAATTGCATCTTTCCAAAATTCAATATCGTTTTGGTGGGTTATTAACGAAAATCGAGAACAATCTTATTAGAAAAAGTTTTACAGCCGTATGTTGTAGGTATTTTAGAGTTACAGTAAAACTTTTGATAATAACATTTTTCTATACCGTCGCTAATAAATTGCAAAAAAACAATCAAATTTTAATTTTAAATACATAGAAACTGTGTTTTGTTGAATATCTGTTAAACGAGATCTTCAATTGTTTCTCTAAAAACACCATTAAAATTAGCACAGGAAACCAACAACCTCAGTTAAGCGAAGTTGTAGCTCCAAAAATAACGAGAATAGCAACGGTCGACCTGTATTGTTGCATACATCTCTTGCGAGCTGTAGCATGTTTTCTCACCTCCTGTCCTGTGTGATGTTTAAAGTGGCACAGGGCAGTGGGGACCTACAGATTTACTTGGGCTCCGAACCACGGAAGTGCATGCACTTTATCTCCAGAGGAGACAATCTCAGATGTGAGAAGTGAAGCTAAAGTCTGCTAATGTTCTACGAACTATAGGCAACACAACTAACATCAAGTACGTTGTTGGTTGTCTACTTCCGCCTTTCAACAGAGCATGCCGATTTTTATACATTTTATGTTACTTCGCCCAGAAAATCGAATACTAGGTGCCTGGGTAACAGTCCAGCACCTCGATCGCTAGACCAATCGGGGTCTTAACACCCTGTATATCTACTTTAAATTGTAATCTGTTTTCGTTTACTTGTTTTGACTATCAAAGTGAAGCAAACACTAAGAAAAAGTACGAGCCAAATACTTTATAAACTTTAAAAATCGCAGCACCCCTCCAACATTGTTTTCTCCTTGAGTAAAAAGTGGTGATTGTACACCCTCAACAAAAAATGAAGCCGCCAGTAGTAAAAATCTAGCAGAAGACGCAATATTACCCAGCAAACGAATTTAAAAAGCCTTTAAAAGTAGACACTATAATTAAAAATTAATGAATAACATTAAATAGGTAAATATATTTCAATAGCGGCGCTAATGAGTAAAAGATTATTGCAATGCGTTAATTTGGTATACAAACCCACAAAACTGTTAACGTTACATGGGTTAAAAATATATGAAACCTGCTCCTACCTGCAACACTGCAGTAAATCGGGCCCTGAGCAGTTTTACCAGAAATTTATGCCTCATATTTCGCGTTAAATGTGTAGTAATTAGAGAATTGTGGTCTCAGTGAAATATAGGTTAGGGGATGGGAATGTTTATTGTAATTGTGAGGACCTCAGGGTGCAGAAGATAGTGAAGCTAATGTTACAGGGACACTGTTTTGCTCTATAGTTGACACACAAATTAGGTTGCAGTTTACATCACAAACTGCAGCTGCATACTTCAAAGCTATACGTTTACATTTGCACTGTTAAAATACCCTCGGCTATTAGTTTGAATTAATGTTGAATTTTTCTCAAAGTAAGTTATCGTAATACAAAACAATATTGCAATGAAGTTAACTTAATGATGTGAAATATGTAGATTGTTATTGATTTTACAAGCAATTCTTAGAAAACACACGGTTGCCTTTATTTACTCGCTGTGAATTCAACAGACAACTCTTATGCATTGTTTGTACAAAGAAAGGTAGTATAAGTATCTCAGTTGGTGAGTGGTGGTTTTTTAATGCCAATAAATACACTCAAAGTAGCAATATTTTCTAACGTGTTAACAGCTCAATAATTTTTACTACTTTAGCATTGGTCATAAACTACCAACTACCTTTGTGCCCTTAATTTATGTGGCGCTCAACTAAAAGCTTTTCTTTATTGTAAACCGATCAAAAGTGAAATTAATGATATATACCGACATTTTATCTAACAATAGTTATAAATTGTGATGTTTGTTTAAAAGACAAAATTTAACGTTTCTGCTATCACTCAGTCGTTATTGATTGCGCGTTATAATGTATAATAATTAATACTTCCTTGTAATTATCTTTGTTTTGAACAGATATTTCGGAACCCCCAGTGTAGAAAAGTTATATAACATAAAATTTAACCGAGACTAAAATGGTTTATTTGCAGTAAGCAGTAAAATGGGTCTGAAAATAGAGTTGTAAAGTACTATTGTATTCCTATAAAATTAATTCCTGTGCGATGAAGTATCTTATTTATCAAAATGGCAAATAAGGTATTGATTTACACGGAAAATAGACTTGCAATTTGTCCTCGAGCGATTGACAAATAGTCATAGATCTCGGCTGTTGTAAAGTTTCTAAATGTTCTCTTTATGTGTAAATTTTAAACTTATTTAACTCATAAATTGTTTCCGAAATTTTGGTTTTAAAACAATTGTGGTATCCTGTATAAGGAATTATAAGGTAGAAACTTCTTATACAAATTAATAGCTAAATTCTGAATTTACAATTAATCGATAACTGAACTTTGCCGTAATAAATTTTTAATAACTTACTTCAATTAATTTAGGACTTTGACTGTAACACTTACCTTTTCTTGAAACTTGCTCCACATGTAGAACACAAAAACGGACGTTCTCCAAATTCGGCAGTCTGATTAACCTTCTCCAACTTCTGTATATTTTTCCTGTCATGATTCTTCATATGTAAGGCCCAATTATTTTTTCTGACGAATCCAGCGTTGCAAAGTGGGCAAACAAACGGTCTTTCTTTGGTATGAATTCTTAAATGACAGCGCAGTGATGATTTAACGTAAAATTTTTGGCAAATGGGACATTTGTATTGAGGAATTGGGCGTTTTTCTGATGTAGCTTCATCTTGGTCATCCGGATACATCAACAAGGGCTCGCTGTGAAGAACTTTATGAAAGAGGAGTTCAGAAGTGGAATCTGTTGTAAATTGGCACTGATCGCATGAATTTATTTTAGAATCTTCTTCTTCAAAAGTACATGCTTTTTTCCTGATATGGACAGTTACATCCTGAGGAATTGTAAAGGTTTTTCCACAATGGGGGCAACTGCAAAAAACAGTAAATTATTTATTTTCGTGAGCAAACATAAAACTACTCTTAAGGTAGGTATTACGTAACATTGGAGTCTAGAGACCTAGTTTGCTTGCAGCACTGTAAAGTATCAAAGGAGTTTGAAAAGGGGTATCAAAAAGCACTAAGTCGGGATGTTTTGCCAAAACTCTGTTCTCTGAGAAAAGCAAACACCATTCAGTTAATGCAATTAATCGTTAATGATTTTTCTTTCGCTACTATGAAAAACAAAATATTAAAAAATAGAAAAAATCTGCATAGTTTGCAAATATTACCTGTGGTTCTGTTCAGGGTGTCGTTCCTTGAGATGTTCCTTTAATTTTAGCATATTTTGAAAACGTTCAGAACAGTAGTAACACGATTTAGAAACATCTTTTTCCAGACCTTCCTTTCGACGTTTCGTCTGAAGAGCACATCGGTGCTCAGGTGTACTACGATGGCGTTTTGCTTCCAGGATGCTATCAAAGTTCAACGAGCAGACTGAACAAATATAAACCTTTTCATTATGTTTCATCATTTGATGGCGTTGAAGAGCGATTTTTGATTTAAGCACTTCGTCGCACTGAGTACATTTATGTTTGCTTTGATAATCGTCGGAGCAAGTTAAACTCGGAGAATGATTCTCTTTTTCGCAGTGTTTTCTTAATTGGATATTAAGTTGAAATTGTAAGTCGCAAGTCATACATTTAATAGGGGTTATTTTTTTAATTATTACAGGAACCGAGCGATTAATTACTGAAATTATATCTCGGTGTTCTTCCGACACTAAATGTTCGTACATAAGTTCTGACGTTTGGGACTGAAATTTGCAGACTGAACACCAGAAGAAACTCTGTAAAGTTAAAGCGATGTCTTTATGACCTTTCGAAAGCCAATGTTGCAGAAACCATTCGTGAGTATTGCAGTAAAATTTGCATGGACTGCACTGATAGGGTGATTGTAAAATTATACTATGTATATTTTCCAGAACCATTTTCCTTGATTCCGGTAAATTTATATCGCCTTTACGACAGTGATAATGCGATATTAAGTGCTTCCCCATCAATTGGGAATTTACTCTAGACTTGCATACGTCACAAGTTACGAATATTTTTCTGCGAACTTTACTGCTTGTTTGCGTTTTATTGTTTGACTCGTTTTGAGTATCTTTGACATCCGTACGTGAACAATATTCAGCTGATTTGCTAGCACTTCTTTTGTTCGTTACGAAGTTCATATTCAAATAAGATGAGTCATCGAACTCGCGATCGTGTAGAGTGCGTTTAAAATGCAGCTCGGATTTTAAATGACGCTCATATACTATTTTCGATGCTAAGCGTCGGTTACAAGGGCCGCACCAGTATTGCACCATTCCACTTGACTTTCGAAAAGGAGACACCTCTGCCTTACTTTTTGATGAAACAGAATGTACTCGAGTTAACCACTTTTCAATAGAACGAGGTTTTTCTACAGCATCGTTTTCGGTTTCTGGTTTCCATTTGCCTTTTGTGTATGATGGAGGAGGTGCATTTTCTTCTATTAATTGGTCTTTGTGAGAAGGTAACGTTGGAGGTTTCCAATTACCTTTAGTGTATGATGGCGGTGGTGTTTCAAGCTCCGATTCATCATGTCTAACAAGGGAAGGTGTAGGTTTCCATTTTCCTTTAGTGTGTTCAGGTGGAGGTTCACTCTGATACTCCCATTTGTTTTCAGAATTGGAAGGCACAATTTCGCAAGGTGTGGATTTTATGTTCGGTGCGCGAGGTTTCCATTTTCCCGTGTCATTTTTGGAAAGCATCTTCGAAGGTGTCCATTTACTACCAGTAAAACTAGGGGGAGGGACATCGTATGTTTCTTTAGGAGACGGGGATTTCCATTTACCCCCTGATTGTTCTGCGAGATGCAACTGTGTGTTATCCAAAATTTTTGCAGAATTATGAGGTTTCCATTTTGCACCAGTATAATGTGGTGGAGGTGCATTCCAGTCTCGATCTTCATTTGAAGAAGATGGTCGTAACCACTGAACTGGAGACGACGTTGGTTTCCACTTTCCTCCTGTAAATGATCTAGGGGGAGCATCATGATTATCATCTTCTTCTTCATAATCCGAATCTTCGTCCTCGTACTCAAACTCATCAGATTCTTCTTCACTGTCACCATAAACTTGAATTGTTGGGTGATCATCTTTTTTGATATGGCTTCTATTTAAATTTTCAGATCTACTTTGGCTGCTTTCATTATCTAAAGTTTTTATATGATGATCAGAAATCCAATCACTGCTTTCGTTTTTCGCATTATCCAAATAGTTAAAGGAATCTTTCACTGAACTACTTGCTTGTATTACTGCAGAAGCTTTACTTCGCGTTAAAACACCGCTGAAAGATTTTCCACCTGAAGTAGGATTTGTTAATTTTTTAGCACTGCTTTGCAGTTCCAATGACGAGAAAAAATCATCCGCTTTTAAAGAAAATGGTTCGTCAGGTACGGGTTGCAGTAATTGGGTACGTAGATCTGGTTTTGGAATTTCTTCAGGGTTGTTTAGTGCTTTTCCACATCTTGATTTGCGGTGAGTTACATAGTTGTCTAATCCTATGATTGTAGAATGACATTTTAGGCAATAATGAGTATCGTCTTCAAAATCGCTAATCATTTCTGAAACAAATAAAAGTAAAAATTACACTTTTTGAAATAGTCGTTATGTTGAACAATAATAAACCAAGTTTTTCTTCTGCATTATCCATGTAATCATGTTTATTTTTAAGGATCTATTATGTTTAAGAAAGCAATATTTCAGTTTTATACTGCAATTTCTTTTGCATACACACACGTACCAGGCACAAGCAGCAGGTATTTTCTAATAAATGAATAAAATTTGAGGTCACATGTTATGTTCATCGAAAATTTACGGTAGGCCGCATAGTTGCATACACATTTTACCTACATCACGATGATGTCAGATGTCGACTTACGTCTGTAGGGGATGTTAACCTGTCGCTGTACCTACCGTGAGCTACTGCATTTGTGCACGCAACACTCTTAGCCAACTTTTGACGTGCAAGCACAATTAACAATAATTTATTTTCCCTGCATAATTCGTTCGCTCTAAATTCATATGTTACTACTGTAAGTATTATGCACTTTATGATCTGGAAATTTTTAGCGCGAGAATTCGTTATAACCTTCATGGCATCCTATATCAAAGAACATTTCAACGCTCTATAATTTTTCTAACGAATAAAGGAAACTCAACTATTAAACAAAATTATTTTTTGCATTTAAAAAATAACATTTTATCATAAAGCTTAAAAACTGTAGTGTGTAGTCAACAAATAAGATAATAGACCTTCTGAATTCTAAATAGGCAGATCTGTTGAAAGCCCAGGTGAGCCATAGAAGTTCTCGTGTAGCGTGTGCAATTAAGTGGTGCATAATTGTAGCCAGAAAATTGGTTCAAAATGAGAAACTCTATGACCAGAGGTGGGCGATCGATGAGAATGCTCGTTATTCGGACGACAGCCCCAGCATGTATTGCTATAGTTCGTCAAGATTGCCCCAGATGTGTGACAATTCAGTAGACATATACTTAGATACGTACATTGCATCGCGACATTCTTAGGACTTTTATAAAATTTATCACGAGAACACTAATGGCAATTTAAGTTCAGTAACTCTTTCAATATTTTGTTGAAGAGAAACAAAATGTGAATAGTGACTTGTAATGAATTATTATAAAATAAATTGTAAATAATGTAACTTACTTATTAAATTTATATTTTACAATATACATACGTATACGATTTTTTAGACATGAGTAAACAAGAATCGACAACGAAGTCGATGCTAACTCTCATAGGTCATCATCAAGCTTTAATGTTACTTATTATTCCTTCACCATTAGTCTGACATCAATTAACTCTAAAATTGCTTTATTCTTAGCGTGTTACAAGTATTTATTATTTATTGGCCCGCATGATTTTTTCCAAATGGGGTTAAAAACTTTGCCGCAGAGAAAATTTTTGTGGGTATAACGATAATAAAAAATAACGGCCGTAATTGCAATTTATGTTACACTGTTTTCGTGATTTGTTAAATGAAGAAGAAGTAAAAATAGAGAAAGAAAAAATCCATTGTTACGTTCTTTAATATAAGTACATTGTAAATCACAATATTTTTCCAAAAACCCAAATATCCAGAGGGGGGGTGGGCAACTGCCAGGGCTTGTCCCCACTTGCGGGTGCCCATGACCGCTAGACAGCATATGATCTTGAATGTTTCCTTTTACCTTCCTCGCTATGCGGAGTATAGCTATAGGAAGGTGATGCAGCAAGGGGTTTCACAAGCAAAAAAAAAAGAGGAAGGAGTGCTTCAAAATAGACGCGATCGACAGAAAAAGCGTAGATATGTATTCTACGTATATCAAACAGCCGATCCGCGCTAGCGCAATATCCCGACTACTGCCCAGTCACACCCCGTCGACGAAAATTCTTTCCTTCAAAAATTTACCCAACAGTTTTATTGAGTAATTGCAGCAAAGAACCCACGAAGTACGGAAAAAAAAATTTTTGGCGGATGAATATGTCTGCGATTATACCAGATAGCATAAAACAAGATGATTATTTCAAAAATGAGGGTGGTGGGGGTGCACTACTTTAATTTAGGCGCGCTTAAATAATATCTTATTTTATACATACTAAATAGGGCGGCCATAGCTCAGTTGTAAGCGCGCGGGCTTCCAATGCAGCGAATCCGGGTTTGTCTCCCTCGCAAGGGAACGGGTAATCAACGAGGTGGATTTGCCCCGAGAAAAAGCTCTCTGGATAAGAAGTATATCCACTTCCTGTGGTTCGGAGCCCACGGTAAACTGTAGGTCCCCTATGTCTGTCTGTGCAAAATAACTATCTCCGCGCACTAGACACGACATAGAAGAGAGGTCGCCAACGAACGCCTTGAATAGGGTATGGCACTAGAGAAGACGATATATTAAATAGGCAATCTGCCCTATCAGCTATAACCCCCCACTTATTATTTGTTTTTATACGAGCGGCAAGCCAAGTATAGTAGACAGTTTAAAGATGCCTCGTTTATGTAAAACAAGGGTTATGTCTAGGCAGCCATGCTACTATCTTGGTGACGTCACTAGTGCGAAAACTTATATTAGTGTATCATATTGCGTAACTTCAGAATAGTTGCTGCTATACGATTTAAAAATAAATTAAATATATTTATTATAAATCTTTATTAATTCACAGTTCGTTGCAGACTATTTTTTTATATGTTAAGTGGGTACGTTAGAAATATTTATTGCCCTTAAAAGTATTCCAGAAACGATGTAATCTTAGCTGTTGACTCGTCTATGAATTTGAGAAATTTGTTTTTTTTAAAGTGGAACTTCTTTTTCTCTGTGTAAATTGCACGTCTGTAACCAATTATGTCTTCATACAGTTTTTTCAGGAAAGTGAACTATACCGTCTGCCTATAAAGTAACCCTCCCCCCCTCACTAACTTTTGAACGACTTGATATTTTACCACAATATTTAGTGTGCTTGAATGGGAAATTAAATACTATTTTTAGCCAAAAATTAAATTTTGTATCATTCAAAATGGCTACTGGGCGCCATTTTGAAATTTTTTTTAAATACATAGAAAAGGGGATCGAGTGACACCTCATTTGAAAGGTCTTTTAATTCTGCATCTGATCCTAGAGTTTCAAAAAAAAATATTCAGCCATAACAAAATGGCGGATTTTAAACAAATGGATTCACTCAATTCAAAATTGTTTTGATTTTTTTATCCAGTAGTCCACTTTTTCATTTGCAGTACAAAATTTTTCCAGAAATAACTCAGGTGGCTGGAAATAATATTGGAAACGTTATGTTCCAACAAGACGGTGCGCCGCCTCATTATTATAGGCCTGTTTCTGACTTTCTCAACGGACATTTTCTTGAAAGATGCATTGGTAGGCGGGGGCCTGTGGAATAGCCGGCGCACTCCCCAGATTTAACTTTCTTAGATTTGTTTCTATGGGAATATCTGAAATCGAAAGTGTAAAGAACCCGTCCAGAAACAATTGAAGAACTGGAGCAACGCATTACAGAAGTTTGCAGAAATATCACTCCAGAAACGTATGAAAATGTAAGGCAGGAATTTCATAACCGACTTTTATGTGCCAAGAAGTGAATGGTAAACATTTCGAACTTAATTTAATTAATTTAAGCTTTAATTCTTAGTTTTCTTAAATAGACTTTTATATCTTCAAACATTGTCATTTTTTATGGCTGAATATTTTTTTTTTGAAACTCTAGGATCAGACGCACAACTAAAAGACCTTTCCAATGAGGTATAGACACAGTGTATGTAAAATGCATGGGAAATTATATTTTTCCAGATTTTATGTCCCCAGGATATTTTAGCTGAGAATTTAACCCGTATTATTGTTATTAGTGGTTATCAGTGGCATTTAATCAGAAAATTATAATTTTTACATGTAAAATTAAACAAAAATGTACTTAAATATTAATAAACTCAAGACGCGTTCTTGTAATCCAAGAGTAATAAAAATACTTTTTACTGTCTTGGTAGCGACATGCTGAAGGGGGATGTCGTTTATGCAGAAGCGGCAGAGTCCCCGGGTTCTAATCCTGAGTAGGGGCAATTTTTTTAAAGTTTTTTTCGTTATTTATTTAATTTTTGAACTATTTTCATATTCTTATCACTAAAGATTTTTAATGTTTAATTATGTTACAGTAACGAAATAGGTATCAATTAAATTATTTCATTACCCGACGTATTAAAATTACAATTTACTGTACAAACCTTGTTTTGTTTTACTATTTGATTGTAAAGAGGATGTTT
Organism: Ctenicera cuprea; assembly: GCA_958336395.1. Classification (NCBI taxonomy): domain Eukaryota; kingdom Metazoa; phylum Arthropoda; class Insecta; order Coleoptera; family Elateridae; genus Ctenicera; species Ctenicera cuprea. The sequence goes on from OY284491.1 coordinate 23,816,436, forward strand.
AAAAAAATAATAATACCAGAGAAAAAATTAAAAAGAAGTTTGTCTTACTCAGGATCAGAACCTGGAATTTCTGCATAAAAGACATTAGACTTAAACACGTCGCTATCAAGACAGTAAAAAATACCGTTGCTACTCTCGAATTAAAAAGACACTTCTTGAATTTATTAATAGTTATTTAGATTTCTGCCTAATTTTAAATGTAACAATTATTATTGTTGGACTAAACGGCACTAATAACCGCTAATAACAATAATACAGTTTAAATTCTTAGTTTAAATGACAAAATATGGAAAAATATAGTTTCCCGTGAATTTTGCATATTACAACTTTCCTGAAAACCCCTGCATGTTGTTATTTTACCTCTTCCTCGGTTGTCCTATGTTTCTTTTTCGTGTCAATCGCTATTTTGGCGAGTTTTCCTTCTTACATTTTTGAAATGTGTTCATTCCCTTTCTTTAATTTTTTAATTCAATCGTTTATGTGAGAGACATTGCATCTTTGGCGTTTGCTTCGAGATCTGATTTGCATTTTACTTGTATGGACGGTGTTCGGCCCACTTTTGCATGCCCATGTATCATACTTTTGTAAATTCCTGATATATTTATTAATCGTCGGCCTATTTTGTCCCTATCAGTAGATCTTTATTTTTCCAAATTGTGTCATTTCGGCAACTTAATATCTTACTTGCTCTATTAATTGGTTTTCTAACCTGTTTAGAGTGTTAGTAATCCTATGAGCTACTTAAAGCTTGACACCGGTTTCACTATTTATCCGTTATTGACTACTTTGCATCTGCCTGACTCTCTTGATTTTTGAAATTACCATTGATTTCGCTTTGGCGGTGGAGATTACCATATTGCATGTTGTTGCTATTTTACTGAGTTGCACGGGAGTCGCTGAAGGTCATCTTCATTTTTCGCGAGTATTAAATTTATGCTTTGTCTCTTTCCGTTGTATATTTAGCACTCTTTTTAATTTCATCTATAATTACATTACATAAGAGTGGGCTCAGAGAGTCTCCTTGTTTTACATCCAACTGCACCGTTTATTCGTAACTAATTTCACAGTTCACTTTAATACTGCTAATGACCCTAATATCAAATGGCAACGCAGAATGTACTTACAAAATTGAATTTAATTTTTTTAGTAGATCGAAATCTATGTAGAAATTAAACATTCAGATGACTATATCTTTATTGTAATAGTTCTTGAAACCAAAGTTGAATTGCCCAGATTGTGGAAAACAACTGGTACATATGCATATCTGATTTGACATTTAAGTTCTACGAGTGCTATTGGTGACTTGTGCTGCAAATAACCATTTAAATAAACAAACAAGTTAGCCAAGAAGTCACAGACTTAGTTGGACTTATTCAAAGCACGAATCGCGTCATAACAAGTTGAGACTGAATCCATTACTTCGTCGCCGTCAAGTTTCGGGCGGATTGCGAATGTTCACAGACACGAAGCGATTGACATTTTATGCTAATGTCTTTCAACTTCTTCGAAACAAACATAACCTAAAATTGGTTTACTATATTTATCTTTTGAAGGTGTGGCGATTTCTTGATGTCGTCCACTTACTACCTCAATGACCGAATAAACTCTTCTCAATCTCATTTTGTAAGTTGTCTGTGACTATGTTTAAATAAAGCTGTCCATTATTGAAATGAGATACAATTCAGTACTGTTCTTTATTCTAAAATATTTTTCAAAAGTAATTGTGTTATATTTTAACGTATCAATCAAAAATATTTTCGAAATAAAGAATTTATCATAAACCAAAAATTCTAACAATTTTGCAGTACATTTCTTGAATTTGCTGAAATTTTAGTAAATCAAATTTGAAATTTATTACTTGTTGGTAAAGAGAGATCGTCTACTTCCACGTTGCAGGAAACAATTCTCTTGCCGTTAATTTCCCTTGTCCAGTGCGAGAAACAAATGGAAGATAGATATCATTCGATGACTGATGACAAATAAGAGCTAATCTTCCCAATATGAGAGGAATGAGCTTATGTTTTTGCTGTTGAGAAGTAGGATTCGCATTGTTGTGTCCACTGGGATGATGGATCCATTACTTAAGGTCGTCACCACACGACTAGCCGTAATTATCGCAAAGTTAGCCTCAGTAATTGAGAATGATTGAACGGACGGCTTACGTTCTATTTTGAACTAATTGTGCTACCTTCTTTAAGAAAGAATTACATGAGTTAAGTTTCTTTATAGAAATATTTTTTTTAAACATGAACAAATGTAAAATATAAAAATTCTTACAATTTTAACTCATGTTTTGAGAAAAGCTTTGGCTGCCATTTAGGATTTAAGGTACTACCTTTTATTTTTTAAATTATAGCTTTAATTTGATAAGTTTCGGTTTTTCTTCTTCTTCTTAAAAATTTTGTTATTTAAAAACATATTCTGCCATAAAATTGGGTCACTTTTTGAGTTCTGATATGTTTTTACAAACGTCTAGCTTCCATCATTTACAATTTTTGTTAGTATTTTTAAATTCCTTATTGTATAGAATTTTTTAAATTCAAAAACACCACAAAAATTTTGTCTTAATGCAAGTACGTAAAGGAAGCATTTGTTAAAATCCGTTTAAGATTCTTGATTTTTGTCTTTTAAAGTATTTTTAAATCTTAATTTAACACTCGATTTGTTCCAATTTTTTGGGTTTCTCTGTACCTAACATTATTTTTTATTGGAGATTATCTAAAGAACGATTTTAAACATTTATCTGTATGATCAAAATTAATGAAATCAGCTTAAGTAGCTGCAATTCGTTCACCACACATTGCCTAAAATATTTTTAACATTTTTATAAAACAAATAACATTGTTGCAATTGAATTTAGCCCAATATTGTAAGGAAGACTATTGTTGCTTTCCTCAAACACGTTGCATACAGTTTAAGTAAAATAATTATCTATATGTGAAATTCTGTCTGTTACTAACTTGCCGTTTCTAAAGAAATACAACATTTATCTGACACTGTTGCACTAATCATATACTCTTTTTTAAAATAATGCTGCAGTCTAATTTTTGACATTGACTTCTACCATTCGCTATTTCCAATCTTTTCTATATTGTATCTACCCGCTTCATCATCAAAGATAGTGAAGTTGCTTCATCCCAGCTTTTCATTTATTATAGTAGCTGCACTTTCTAGTACTATTTTGGCAGAGACTTCTAACATTCCAAATTCCAATTTTATCATGGTGTCCATTTTACTTAACTCATGTTTACCTTAAATTCCGTCTGATCCTAGCCTTTGAATATGATTATGTAGAAGATTTTTCACGATGTGAGGCTGCTGTCCCTAAGTTAAAACACATTTTCGGAGTTATTTTGGGGTTACAATTCCTTACCAGCACAGACATGGGCCTCCAAGAAAATGGCACCAAAGTCAGTGGGCCACGCCTCCCCTTACTAGGAATACTAACGCGGTTTACACTAGCGCAAACTTATCCCGCAGGGTCGCGTCAAATTTGTCATTGGCTTTGGCGATGTGAAACATTTTTTTTCTCACATGTACGTACATAAGTACAATTTGTTTTGAAAGTTTTGAATTGTTACTAAAAAGCATTGTCAAAATTAGCATCAATTATTTTAATGGTTAATTTTTTTGTCTTCGGTATTATGAAAAAAGTATACTGCAACAATTGTCACATATCATATTTTCTTAAAAATGTTTGCGTCGGCGTTAACGATTATAATAATGCGTTTCTCGTCCGAACCGGACAATGCGAGGCAGCGAGTCACTAAAGCGTGCTTTTATGTAAGACATAGTAAGCTAGCTTAAATAGAAATGTTTTACCGACCCCCGTGTATTCAGTTAAAGAGTATGAATTTTCGATTTTCAAGAATTTATAGAAGGCGTCACAAAGAAATTAGCGGACTAGGACATCCACCAAATTATAGCACTATCTTTAAGAATATTTCCAAAATTTTTAAAGTGTTTTTTACTATGCAGGTTTTCTGATACTTAGTAACATTGTGTTCTCCTAGGGTTATTATTTTAACTCAAGTTTGTACCGATCTGGCAACTCGTTTTTAAGTAATAAAACCTTAAGTCGCAATTTTCAAATCATCGTAGCGTTCGCTATTTTGATGCTAGAAAGTTCAGGAGAACAACGTTGGATTTGCTCTAACGTGTTCTATCAGAGCTGTTTAAAATTCACAAAAATCAGTTACTGCAAAAAATGCTACCAGAAAAACATGTTTACCTTCTGCTTCCGATTTCGGAATTTATATACTCCTGCAAAAGGCAAAGCACATCAAAATCGGGCCATCGATTGGTTTACCCACCCACTCACAGATTTTTTGATTCCTGCAAGAACAAAACAGGCATTTCGTCAAAATCTCGAAGATTTTCTTGAAATCGGTACTTATTTATGCTGAAAGTATAGCAAAGTAAATTAAGTCTGCTTTGTTCCAAAATTTATTTAGCATAAGCAATTTTTAAGCAGCTTATACAGGGGTTTTAAAAAGGGAAATTTTTTTATTTTTGGTTTCAACTATATTATATACATCTTTTTTTTATTTTTCAGGGAAACTTGCGGAAAAAAATTGATTGTATTATTAAAAAGGCAGAGATAAAGTTTCACCAAGACAAAAAGTTAAAAGAAACGATTTTATTACTAAATTTTGTTGTTGTAAAACAATTCCTTAAGATTTGATACATATTTTTTTAAATGAGTAATTTGTTATAACAAATTGCACTGTAGTATACATAAAACTAAAAACAAAGTTGCGTTTGTTAATTAATTTTTGGAACTAAACATAATAAAATTTTACCCATTTGTTCAATATTTTTTTTCAAACGCTGTATTAGCTAGAGTTGTAGCAATGTACTTTAAACTGCCTGATTTTAGACACCATTTAGATGGTGACTGTAAATTCGTTCCATCATACATACTATATTTCAGCTACACACCTATACAGATATCCGCCGAGTAACTGCAAACAGTAATTACTTAATTTTTTAGTTGCTAGCCGGGTGGGCCAATATTTCTTTAGGTGGGTCCTCCATGGCGTAGTTACGTGCCTGGCTTGCGAAGACTAGTAAGCGTAAGTGTAAGCGAAAAGTCTGCTGAACTGATACATTTTTACTTTCCTTTACTTCTACTAGAAGTATGGAAATTTCACGCAAATTTTCAAAATTTAGATTTTAACGGAAATACACGTTTTCGGGTCCAATGAACCCAAAAAAATGTTTTTAAAAATGTCTGTCTGTGAGTGGGTGCGTGCGTGGCTGCGATCGTTCCCCTATATCCATGGAACCCTTTGGCCGATTTTAATCATTTTCCGGAACCGAAATCAGACATGATTTTTGGTATCAGTATTTTGTAAAAACTTTTTTAAATTTTGTTGTACTGCATCTAAAAGCAAGTAAGGTGGTTTTTTCATGCCTTATTTTCAAAATAAAGTTTTGAAAATGTCGACTTTAAAACCCGATTACTCAAAAAGAAAACATAAGAATCGATAAAAATTATCATATAATTTAATAGCCCTTAATACGTATAATCATCTGATATAACAGCTTCTAGATAAACATAGAAGTTAAAAAAGGGAACTAAATAATATTTGTTTTCTTTAAAATAGTTAACTTTGTACGGTAAAATCCATGGAAAAATCTCTAATACTGACAAGGTTGACGAGTTAAGGTAAAAACACAGCACTCTTCTACACAAATAACCTAATACCAGATACGTATTGCAACATCATCAGTGGCACCCGAACACTGTGTCAGTTTTCTAATTACAAAAACAATTAAAGTCTTCAACTTTCTAGAAGTAGTGCTTCCGCAAGACTAAACTGGCGCGAGATTTCAGCAATTCTAGGCCCACGCGAAATCTCGTTTCTCGCACAAAAAATTCAGCCTGGAAACGCAAATACACTTGGTCTAGTACACAAGGTTGAAAATCCAACCTGGGCCTCGCTACGCTTATAACGCACGTTTGGATGGGTACAGCGAGACGATTGTTGAGACAGTTGAGTAAAAGTGCGGTATTTGTTTACTAAAACCACTAACATTAAAATTCATATTTTTTCGCCAAAATTAAAGGTTTTTTGCTACATTTGCATAATTTAGCCTCAGGGTTACGATTTTACATACCCAGAAGCACAAAAATGTACGATTCTTTGGGAAAACGCGATAAATGTCATTGATTTCTATCTACTTACACTGGTAAAGTAAAGATATTGCCCTAAATAGGTTCCTTCCAAAGGGTAAGCCACCGAAATATGTAGAAAACACTGAAAATTGCTACACCGCAGCATTTTTACAAGGTCACGACATAAACAACGTTGGCAAGTATTTGCTAGTAAAGTGATTATTTTTACAGAAGTCCACCGAGCTTAAATTAGGTGTATTTTGTGGAAAAATATAACTATTCACAGCGTGTAACCTAGCGTACAACTGAAAAAAGACATTTTTAACAAGTAAATCTCACTGCAACCGTCATGCAATCGCTATTTCGGAAAGTTTCATTAATATTTTCAAAAGTAGGATTCAATCTACTACATTCTTTAAGTTTATGATATTCTTGGGTAATTTTTTCCCGTGTTTCCCATTTCCTATTAAAATCATAGGTTTTTCCGCTTTCCCGCATCTAAAGTCATAATGTTCTAGTCAAATTCCATAAGTAATAACAATTCTGCATAAAGAACTTTAATTTTTGATGCAAAGTATCTGGTCTCAGTAAATAATTACCTACAGTAATGCAGGGCTTAGGTCTATTTGTTCATTTTAAATTATTAGCAGCGCCCTTCGCCGTGCCAAAGTTATGGGATCTCACAATACTATTGCACCAAGTACTTTAATCCGCCACTATCCATATCAATTAAACCCTATAAAAATATGTAGAAAATATCAAGTTGCTTCAGGTTTTAAATTTATTATATTTTACAACCAAATTCATAACTGTAGCAACGGTGTATTTGGGGAGCCCCCCCCCCCCCCCCCAAACCTATACGTTACATACTCTATTTAATAGTTTATTTCTTAACTTTGCTAAGGAAAATCGCAGACTCCGGGTGGGACTGTACCATCGACCTTCGGACTATTAAGTTTGACCCCCCCCCCCCCCCCCCCATTAAAACAAATTCTGGCGGCGTCCCTGCAAAGTAGTAGCGTGTGGCATGTCCATCCATACACGTTCCGATGAGCACCCTTTGTCTGTAGTCTGCGCATGAAAAATCAAGCAGTTACAAAACTTGTGACATTTACAAGAGACTTACTCTTAAACTTTGATCTGCACTAACTTACCTGATAGAACACCTTCAGAAAACATCAAAATTCAGAGAGGAGTACGACAGGGGTGTATTCTTTCCCTACTACTCTTTAATTTATATTCGGAAACTATTATGAGAGAAGCTCTATACAAGGAAACAGCAGGAGTAGTTGTCAATCGAATCCCAATCAATAACCTAAGGTATGCAGATGACACCGTGCTACTAACAGAAAACATCGAGGATATGCAAAGATTAGTACAGAAAGTGTATACAGTGAGTAAACAATACGGCTTAGATCTAAATCTGAATAAAACAAAACTCCTAATCTTCACGAAGTCCCCAGGCCCCAACATTCAATTGAATGTGGACAATCAAACCGTAGAAAGAGTATATGAATATAAATATTTAGGAACCATGATCAACAGCAACAATGATTCTTCAAAGGAAATAAGAACAAGGATTGAAATCGCACGTAACACCTTCATAAAAATGAAACAATTCTTCTGTAATAGAAACTTAAACAACGACCTTAAAATACGTATGTTAAAATGCTATATATTCAGTATCCTGTTGTATGGTATAGAAGGCACCACACTGAACAAAGCAATGGCGAAAAAGGTAGAATCTTTTGAAATGTGGCTCTACAGAAGGATACTTAGAATATCATACGTTGACAGAGTTACCAACAACGAGGTTCTAAGAATTTATCAAAAGAATTAGAACTAATAGATGAAATAAAGCAACGTAAACTCCAGTACCTAGGTCATGTAATGAGAGGAAAGAGATACCAGCTACTACAAATTATCATACAGGGCAAAATTATAGGAAAACGCAGTGTTGGGCGAAGAAGAATGTCTTGGCTTCGCAACATAAGAGAATGGTTTAATTGCTCAATAAACCAACTTTTTAGAGCAGCAGTTAACAAAACGCAAATAATCATGATGATCGCCAACCTTCCAAAGCAGACGGCACCTTAAGAAGAAGAAGAACTTACCTTTACATAAATCTCTGTGAATCTCATTCAATGTATGTAGAATAAATTCTCTCTTAAACGAATTAAGATGAATGGCATTTCTAATCTTATAGGGCACAGTGTCTTCAATTTAGTACCCTCAAATAATAAGATCTAACCAAAACAAACTAATTCCGGCAGTGTGTGAGTAAGATAAAATAACGGAGTCAATAGGTTGGGGCACGCAGTGCGTAAGGGCCCAACAAATTAAAGGACACTCGGCCTTCTGCAAAATTCCAAAATTTTGTTCTTTTTTTATTACTCTTTTCTTACATTCAGTATTTCGCAACGTGAGTTCCCAATGTATTAAGAGGCCCTCAGCAAAATTTAGTTAGTTTTTATTTATCTATTTTTATTATTTTTCGGATTTTTAATCATCGCTTATCGCTCCCCCATTGAAATCAATCCGCGAAGTGTTAAAAATAATGTTTTATTATCGCTTGTTGCAGTTTTACGAGTTCCATGATCCTTGTGCACATAATAAATATTATATCATATTACCTACGCATGGCATTTTGCAGAATCTGTTTATTTTCTCGGTCAGCTTTTTCTCCGAATATCGTCTCATTTATTTTTGTGGCCGGATATTGAGTAGATTATTATTTATGTTTGTTCTTTTTTACTTGATAGAAGGGAGAAGGGAAAAATGTTTCAAAATATTTCAGTAAGATTTCGCATTTCAAACAGTATGAAGCAGTAAGCACTCAAGGTTCCGTCGTAAGTAAAAATTTGAAAACACCGCTAAGCGGAGCGGCAAAAAAGAATATAAAGATAGAGAAGGACGAGCAGAAGGAGCAAATATTGAAGAAGATCCCCAAATTAGAAATTAGAAGTTCTGCTTTTTGGATTTCTTCTGTAAAAACTGGGTTTTACACTTTAACTTTTGATGTTGACTTTTAGTTTACTTACTTACTTGGTTAAACCTAAAATATGATTCCCCTATTCCCTAATATCATACAGAATACATATTTCAAAAAAAATAATTAATTTTATTTGCATTAAAAAAGATGAATTGGGTAGGTAGATAGAAAGTTCATAAAAAGCTTATAAAAGACGAGGTGGGGGGTTTGAAAATTTTCTGCGCAAGGGCCAAAAATATCTAGTTGCGCCACTGAACAGAGTAAAAATGAACTTCAAGAGTTGGTTGATTCTTTTGATATACCGACCTTAACATTTTGTAGAAGTAGTGTATATTATAAATCCAAGCATGCTTTATTATTGGTGCCGTGTTAAAGATTAAAAATAATAGGTTATAAAAAACTTCCAATGCGATGTTTCACAAAGTCCCCTATGAAAAATAATAACGGAACAAGTATTTCTCCAAGCTATCAGTATTTGTTTATCCTTAAGGATGAAAATGTTTCCACAAGTAAGATTTTTTCATAGTCACTCTGAATTTAATCTTCACAAAGCGATCAAATTTACGACAAGTATTCGTATGAAAAATTTGAAAGCCTAAAAAAGTATGGATTCTGTCCCGAAGAGGTAAGTTTGAAAGGAAGGATTCAGCTTGCTGATATAAGAGTGCTGAGAATCCTGCTTAGCGTTGTACATATGTGATGACCACCTCATCCCCTGTGACACAAAGTGGTTAAGGGGGTGTGAGGTGATAGTAACGGGTCGGAAGCAGTCTAGCGACGTTATGTCTAATCGATGCAGTGCTGCGCGCTTGGTCTTACGCGACCGGCCATTACGCACCTTAATGGGCTTTCTGTAGCTGTCTGTACCGCGGTTCTCGCTAACGCTCGATTTGTTTCACACTTTCCTAGGTGCCCCGTTTTGTTTTCTTAATTCACATTCATTACATTCAAAACTTACCTTCAATAGTTCCACAGTTTCTAACTACTACTTGAGATTGTTTTGTCTTTGTTTACGTACTTTAAATCAAGCATGATTTTTCACTTCAGGTGGAAGCACTTTTGACTTTTAGAACCTGTTTCACTTTTATAACATTTATTATCAAGCGATTTACTGCATTCAGATTTTAATCTGTAAAAAATTCCTAATACACGATAAATGCACCGATTATTTCCAGAAGCACGAATTTTAAACTAGTTTATGTTATGATACCGAGATACAGTTACATTCCGGAAAAAAAGCTTTCTCAGTTCAAAATAAAGCTGCTGTTTGCACTTTTGTTTAAAAATTGTTGTTCAGGCATGTATAAAATTAGTTTAAATTAAGTCTTCGAAAAAACTATGGTATTCTTTGTGTCTGAACGTTTAAATTTTAACGTTTGATGTTAGATTTAAATATAACATTTGTAGTTTGTTTTATAAAAAAACTGTTTCATTACGCCACCTTCTAAGTCCTATTGTTTTGCCTAGCAAAAAAGCATTTCAAAAACTACTTAGTTTATATGGATGACGTTGTGAAGGAGGATCAAGCCAAAGCTGTTTATCTGTTCTCTTTGGCAGTACGTTTGCTCCTGCATTTGATTTTCTTGCAATTTCTTTTTGTTCGCTTTTCTTTATTCGCGCTTTCTTTTCTAACCAGTAAATTTCAGTGCGGGGAAAAACTATTATAGAACTATGATTTAGGTGTTGTAAAATCCATTAAAATATGGTGCAGTGATAAGGTGTAGAGAGTTCACAACCTACTCTCTATTTAATTTTGGAAGAACGATTTGCATTTGGAAATATAATTTTAATGTTTATCACTAAGGGAATAAACTATTAAAATATATACAGGGTGTCCCAGAACTGGCGGAGGAGCTCTTAACTGTGAATTCTTTTCCTTAAATAGACTCGATTTGTCCATGAAAAATGTTTCCAACTAGAATACTTTTTGAGTTATTACTAATTAAAGTCCACCAATCACAGAAGAATTAATTAACTAGTCGTGAAGGTGGAAAAAATAAAAAAGTATATTTATATGGTAACTAAACTAAAAGCGTCATATAAAATAAGTCGAATTTTTATTTGGCCGACTATAAATTTTCAATGTCTTAGTGACAGACGTTCAACATGACAGTTTATTCTGAATTAGCTTAATAATTTGTGTATTGTATTTTATTGTTGTATTTCCTTTTTTTTTATATTTAAATTGTCTTCTTAATCTTTAACTGGTTACTAATTGTCTCAAGACATCACAAACCTGCGGCGTTCAAATCAGGAATATTGCATGTGGGTAAAGGATTAAATGCCATTCATGTTAAAAACTAAAGTTGACCAGATGTTTTATACTAACCTGTGCAAAACCTAACAATTATTCTTGTTTCCTAAGAAACGCATACATTTAATATTTCTGCATCTATCTTCAATTAATAAACCGTCTCTTATTGGTCAGCTTCATTTCATTGCGGTTTGAAAACCATTGAGGATAGAATTTTTTTTCTTGGTAAAGAAGTTTTAGTTTAAAGAGTAGAATCTAGAGTTAAGAGCTCCTCCACGAGTTCTGGGACACCCTGTATAATAGTGACATAATTCTAGTAATTTGCTAATCAACGGCTGTTGTGTAAATATGTTTAAATAATTATTGTATTCTATTTTTCAGTATCGTGACATTTCATGCTTCTTTTTATTGACATCATCTTTCTCCCCACTTTCATGTATACTAGTTTCTAGTGGCCACGTTTTTTTTTTTGCAATTTTTGCATTATAGATCAAAGGTACGATTGTGCGAGTGATCTTATCGCCATAAATTACCTAGAAAATCGTAGTCAAATGTGGTATTTGGCATGATTATTGCAACGAAGTTTCAAGCACTTTACGTTTAATTTGTAGAATAAATCAGCAGTCATACGCAACTGCTCTGTCGACGTAATAAATAAAAAATTACAGCGACAATTTGCACCAATGCAAATTATCGCTGTAACTTTGCTCTGATTGATGGAAAACGCCAAAGTAGCGCAATGTGATTGGTTTGATGACATGCGAGTGCAATAATATTTTTAATTGTGTCCAAAGTTCTCCTTTTTTTGTTGAAATAAGTTTCTTCTACGATTTTCACTGCCTTTGCCCTTCTTCTTTGCAGAACATCGATAAGTTTCATTAACCAATTAAAAATTGTGTTCCATATCTATCTTAATTTGTGTTTGTAACTGTATTTTTCGATTTGAGTTATCATCACTTCCATTTTTTTTAGTTTTGTTTTTACTTTTCCTCTTTTTTTGCATTTTCTCGCAGCAACTACGATTAAAAGTAGAAAACCTTTGTGGTTTAATTACGGAACCTTCACAATTCTTCATGGTTATAAAACTCGATATAGTGAGAAACCGACCTTTCGACTTGTAGAACGTTTTTGTGTGACAAAATTCATTGTTGAAGAATCTACAACAGTGTGGGTGTTTTCTAAGATATTAATTGAATCTTTCACCACTAACAATACTGAAAGAAGTGAGAGAATAACTGCGACATTAAAGTATAACAAGTATGAGTAAATTCCAATTAATACAACAGCTGATGCGAATTAATTTTGTTGTAAAAGCTAGAATAGTATTATTAACACTTCAAGACAGTGTTACATTATAAGAGACAGAGGTATCACAGAAAATTCGTGAACATGCGGAGGCTAAGATATTTGAAGAACGAGGAACATATACATTATATCTTGCTGTCATGCGGCTCCATGGGTTTGTTAATTTACCAGATTGATTTACGTCAGTGGCTACATTCCACGCTGCTATAAAATCTAGATACATGTGGCGTAGAAGAACGAGATAACTTACCATTCAAACATAAATTCATATTTCCAATTTTTTATTTTCAAAAAAATGACTGGATAAAAAAATAATTATACAATATTTAAATGCATGGATTTTTGTTTGTAGTCATCGGCATAAGTAACACATTTTGATGGGTAATCGTAAATAGTGTGATTCCATCAATAATTTACTTTAGAACGCTCATTTAATATTAATGAAATAAAATCATTTTAATGATTATAAAACAGCAGACATAAATGGTTATGCCTTAATTATTAATTCTTTCTCGAACAATTTGACTTTAAAAATAGTTTAAATCAGATTTTTTTATAATTGACATATTATTGTGTATTCATAAACTAGTTCTTAAAGCAAAATACGCAACACAACATAATTCGTGTAGGGGCGCGACGAGGCGCGACTGAAGGTATGGGTCGTCGCGTTTTTTTTTCGATTTCGAAATAAATTGTGTGTCTCGTCTCGGCAAGACGCTCGATAGGAGGTGATATGAATGTTTTCTTTCGTCTAGTCTCGTTTGTCTCGTCTTGGCTATATTAAAATTATCAAGCGCAAGTTTAAAGCGAAAGTTCAGAAGGCTGTATCCCACCTCATACGAGAAAACTCAATAAAAATGTTCTGCAGTTATATGTATTAAATATTTAACCGAGCAGAAATACACCTACATTCCCAGATTGTAATGGATTTTGTGAGGTAAATTCTTAGAAACAGCTTCTTTAAATACATTCTCGAGTTTAAGGGTTGCCCTAAAGAGCTAACTGCTAATACATCTTTGAATCCTGCCTGAATTCAGAATTCTGTTTATTTACGTCACATTTTTCACGCTTTTAATTTACTAAATTAAGTCGTAAATCATCGATCGCCCCAAGCCCACCATACTCCCACTTGTAGAATACGTCATGCTCATAACTAAAGCCAGGTTTATATGCACTAACAATGTTGACAGATACGTTTTTCCTGTTATAGCAGGGAAAACATATCTAGTCACGCTGTTAATGCATATGAAATTCGACCTTTACTCATAATGAATAAGGCCGATAAGAGTAGGGCTAGCAGTAATCAGTAATTGTTTTATCCGCTTTCTTCCGCTGTCGGTTCTGCTTGGTTCTTGATTATTTTTATGTGTTTGAGTGTGATTCAGGTACAACATAAAGTTTGATACTTTGGGATTTTTTATGTTTGACCCTGAAATTGCCAAATGTTCTTAAAACGCGTTTCAATTGGCTAGGCCCATTTTAAATAAAGTTGGGTCTGCCACGCTATTCCTTGCTCACCTGTGTGACATAGCCTCTCCCATTATTAAATTCTGCAACCGTTACTGATAATTAGGATTGTTTTTATAATTGCTACTAAACCAAGGTATATTTTAAACAGTGTGCCTACGAATGGACCTAACTATAATGGCAAAAACATTGTTATTTTTAATGTTACGAAAAAAGTCATTCCTTATAATAAGTTTTGCTTGCCCCTTCGACTGAATTGCAAATGGTCGTTTTTATTAAACTTTTAAAAATCAGCATAATTAAAGTGTTATTTTTTGTACAGATATAAAAGAAATGTATTTAAAATGGATGCTGAAAATATTATTTTACGTTCAGATTTTTAATTTTGTTAAGATCCTTATTTATTTTATTTTAGAATAAATATCTTACATAGAACGCTGTATGGGATTTATTCGAAAATAAAATAACTGCTGATCTACACCGAATTAGAAATCTATACATTTTCCCTGTATACCTACAGGGAAGAGAATACAGAGAATAACTCTTTAATGATGTGGAATTAAAAAAAAATGTTTAATAAAAACCGCTTTTTGCATAGAAAATACAAAATTACTCTGTTTCTGCCATTTATGTACAAAATTTGTTGTAAACTGAAATGTTTTCTGTGAAATTAAGAATTAAAAGTTTTAGCTTTTATTTAATTTTAACGCCTTATTACTCAAAAACGAGCTCGGAGATCAAGATGCAGTTTGCTATTAAATAAGCCGTAGAAGTACACAATATCAGTTTGTTGATTCTAAATTATTTCTGTAAATACATTATACTGATACAAATCAAAATTAGGCGAATATAAATTAGTTCTATTCATTGCAATTCTCTTCCTCACATATTTTGTTCGTTGATCACGCGCAATCGTGTTCTGAATAAGAACACGCATCGGGTGGCTTCGGATTCTGTTTGTATACTGTTCTGTTAAATGCCAGTTTTGCCATATGCATACCCATAGCAGGAACAGCCCTGACGAGATGAGACGAGACGCCAAATTTATCTCGTCTCAACGGCATCGCTAAAGAAAGTACATGGACTTTCGATTTTAACGCGTCCTTGTTATATAAAATAAAACTTTCAAAATACTTAAATCATGTAACGTATTGTGGAAGCTGTATTTCATTTACTGTTTGTATAATTTGCACAAAAAAAATGCCAGATCATTATTGCCCACACCAAATGTCAAATTTTGAAAAGTTCTTTTGTGCGTTGTCAGGCAATTACGAATAGTTTATTTCTAATAACTAGTCAAACTAAATCTCACACAATGGTAGAAATTACCATGTAATTTGCCGTTATACACATTTATGTGCCTATTAAACAACATTATCAAATGATTAACATTTCGCTAAACAAACGTATTTTCTTGCATCCTATTGAACTTATTAAAAGATACGCGTAAATTTGTTGCAATGCCTTCCGGGGAGTTATACATTCCATATTAATTGTTAGTTGTATACAGTTGCGGCGATTGATTAATCTAATAAAATATTAAATGCTAACATATGTAAGAAATAATAGTGATGCTATAATTTTCAATGACGGAAACCTTAATATTAATGGGCTGATGGGATTCAAATAGATCGTTGCCAGGTATAAAATTAATGCACCTTGTGCATTTGAATTGGAAAATATTAAGCTCGGGGCAATTTTTGGAATTTGCCTACGTGTTTTTGGGTTATTTAGTTTTAAACAGGTACCTTTAATAAATTTGACATTTTTACTTTAAGCAGAAACGTCGGCCCATGGGGCGTAAAATGAAAAATATAAAGGGATAACTATTTAGTAAATACACACTCTGTCGGTTGGTTTTTGTACTACATTCAAGTACTGCCCAACTTAAATAAAATACATTTTAAGATATCCAGATAGATATACTATTTGTCAGTATTATCTATCCAACAAAGAAAGTTCTATAATAATAAGTCATAAACATCTTGATCTTACGACGAATGACAGCAAATATTCAAGTCAGACTTAATACTATAAAAAAATTGTTTCTGTAGTCAAACGAGTTCTTATACAAGTTTTCATTCAGTTATGAATAATTATTAAGATTTTAAGGAATGCAAACTTTGGCAAGGTCATAAACGTTACTGTTGCCAGTATTTCAAAGCTAACAATAAACAATTCTATGTCCACATGCAAAGCCTTAAATTATACACGTATTCCACAATCACATATCAACTAAATTATAAATTAGCATAAAAATCACATAAAATTCTAAATCCAGGCCTGTCCAGTGGTGAAGAAGTTGACTGGCACAAAAGGTTTGTCCGCTGTAAATCACAACAATCTGGTAAGGTAAGGCCACAGCGGACATCACGAAAACTTCGACCGGATAGGGTATTAGAGCTGCGGTTAACGTTTCTTTTTCACATTTAGCTTTATGGCGATCGAAATAGAAGATTGCACGGTGATATCTGCTAAGTTGAACCGTTATTACATGTCAAGCGATTGATTCAGTGCAGTAACCGTTTCTCTGAGGCTGTCAACGATGAGGAACGATGCCATCCTGCTAAAGATTCATGACCGCCAAAGGTTGCCAAAGCTTTTTGCAATTTGTTGTACTTTCAAATGTAACGAGAATTGACCGTTTTCCTTCCCTCAACGCAAATAATTCTTGTAGAATTTTATTAAGAAAAATTAATTGTTATATTTTTTTGCAAGTAAACTTTCATTTAATTGTGCCCTTTTAAGGTGGATTTGGGATTCATAAATAATAATACTTGTTGTGGGCTGCAGAAATATAAAAACTTAAGTTTACAGATGCGTTGCTATAAGAAATTCTAGGCGAATAGGTTGTCATTTTTTGTGTTTCTAGCAACAATAAAAAAATTAATTTTCCATTATTTTCTTCTATAACGATATGTATCCGGCCGAATATTAGTTTGTATTAAAAATCCCACAGAAAGTAGTGTAAGTACATACACTGATAAAAAAATAACTTTTGAATTATCTACATGCCATTTGTTATCGTTTATTAATTTTTCGCTAATGTTAATTGTTTTACCAATGAGGTTTTAAGAGAAAAAACTTCCTCGTTACTTTCATTATGTTGACGCAGAAGTTGTTCATGTTCTGCTGCCTGTTTATGTTTTAATCGATTGAAGAGCGGAGACGGAAAAGCTTTCCCATTCCATCTCTTCATATGATGCATTTTTCAAAGCAGGTAACTAAGCAGTTTTGGTTTCATTACTGGTTATGATTTCAAAATATTTCCAGACTAAACTTTCATTCTTTTTCATGACAGGAGAGTTATAACCGTAATGCCCTTTAATGTGCGGCGAGAAAAGTTGCAAAGCAACCAACCGATAATTGGGTGTGAAAGAAACTCGCTAAGCGAGTATCTACAATCACTACCGGCCTCTAGGCACAGCACACAAAACGCCGTGTTGCAAAGTAAATCAAAAAGCAGATTTTGGTTTCAACTTTAGCTAGGTTTGCGTCCACTTGATGAGTTCCAATAGAATGAAACATGTCGTGGTCTATCCTAGCTATAGTTGAACCTAAAATCTATTTCTTGATTTTATTCTTTTTGTTCAATTATTATTGTTTAATGTTTGCTTTTCATATGGTTTCACTAAACAGAAGCACAAAACA
The DNA here is from genome assembly GCA_958336395.1 of Ctenicera cuprea. NCBI lineage: Eukaryota > Metazoa > Arthropoda > Insecta > Coleoptera > Elateridae > Ctenicera > Ctenicera cuprea. The sequence goes on from OY284491.1 coordinate 23,834,226, forward strand.
ACAGGACACCCTTCTTTACTTGCTACAACCCTTTCTTGCACTTATAAACGCGTTTAAGGATGTCTTATATCCGGCCTTCCAGTTGGACTACAATCGGGCACTACTATTCAGCCCCACTATCCGACCAAATGCCATCCGGCGCCGAATATCCGTTATTCGGCAATTTATTTGGGCCGGATATCTGTTATTCGGTTTTCTTAAAAATTTACTATCCGTTACATCTCTACTCTTAATAAATTACCAAGAAACTTATTAAATTGACATACATTTGGTGCACTCAAAAATATTATTAAAATAAAAATAAAGTATGTTTTAGCTCTACTGATTACTGAAAATTTCATTTATCAACTTATGGTGCCTTATCAATGTGATTGTTTTTCAATGTAAATATTATGAAAGACCAAGACGGTATTAGGAATTAATCGACGATGGGTTGCTATGGATCGTCTATGTTTTTTTTTTCAAAATGCTTGAGATACTCGAAGATGTGGTGTTTTACCATCAATTTTGACTGATTCAGAAAACACGCAAAAGTGTTGTTAGTAATACTAATAAGAAATGGTTATTGCTTTTATCTTAAGCAGGTTTGATATGAAACATTTACCTATATTAGTCAATGTCATGTTTTTAATTTCAAACTCGCTTTATCAAGAACCTGTAACTGGTTCTCTTGAGGGATGAGATATTTAAACTATTAAGTACATTCATAAGCTATACATTTGAAAGTCGGTATTCAACTTTTCATAAACGTAGCTGGTACATCAAAAACTTGCAATACTAACGAATTAAAAAAGTAAATAAATACATCTCCTTGTGTGCAATTTGGTGCAAAAGATATAATTTAGGTATAAATGATTTTCCCGGAATTTAAAAAAAACTTACCCAACGTATGTCAACAACTATTCATCAATATTTTTTTCTGAAAAATGCTACCCTTAAGTATAACAAGCACTTTCTTGGGACATCAAGCGAGCGGCATGACGCATGCCTCAAGCATCTGATCTTATGTAGTACCTAACTTTTAAACTACATCTGATATATACAATCAACTAATATATAATTTAATATTAATATTTTTTGAAAACCAAAACCTATTAATATAGCAGGACGCATATTTGCATGTGCTAATAGTTGATAGATCATTACGTTACAGATATTAATTAGCCAATGGATTTACAGGGTAAGCTTAGCCGACTGTGTAGCGAGCGCAGGAAACATTCAGCTGCGATGCGGGTTCACGGCAAGCGAACGCGTGCAGAACTCAGTTACCTACTAAACACTTCTTTTGCACAACACTGAAATCATTCTCTAAGAAAAGTAAAAGCAATAATTGGACAAACAGATAATGATTAAAATAAACAGGCTAGAAATCTATATACAGGGTCCGCCACCTAAATCTGCCCAGGGCCATAACTTTTTTATTTTAAGAGTTATCGTGCCGGGCGGGGTGTCAAATTGTATATAGTTTAAAAACAATTAATAGTCAAAAAGTTATTATTTATCTGAACCTGTTTTGTAAGAACATTTTTTACCCGCACACTTACGAAAATTTTGTTAACATCATTAAATAGAGAATTTCATTACCTTCAATTTGATATATAATACTAATGTGATTGATTACATTATTTTTTATTTATACAGGCTGTTCCGTAAATTCTTGTCCCCTAACAAAGGGACATATTGTACGTTAAAAATAAGGCGAAACCACCTTGAACATGTTTCCAAAATTGCTTCCCTGAAGAGTTACAGGCGGTTGAAGATGACCTCTAAAACGCAGCTTTTCTTGAATAACAGTTGGTATGATAATTAAAAATTATGTACTTAAAACCTAGTTGTGTTCACAAACTAACATCATTGTAACAATTAGTTGCATTAGCAACTTAACATTTAACACCTGCAAGTATTATTATTATTTCATAATGTACCATTAACACGCAAGGTAAAGAATTCTGCTGTGGCTAGAAATGTTTACAGGTTACCTAGTTTAACAGCCGTTAATTTACGATTTAAATTACGCGTTTCAGTTCTTACTATTTTTATTTTAATGCAAAACATAACCCAGATTTTGAAACATAAATGATAAATTGATATATTTTTTGTTCATGGTTTGAGATGTAGATTATATTGTTGATACCTAAATTTTTCTTCAGAACGCATCTAGAACTGTGTCATTAATGCAAATTTGGTATCTTATCCAATCAGATGTTTTTCTGAGAAAAGTTATTGAATAAAGTTTACAGAAATCCTGATTTATTGCTGCGGCTCGATAATTTAAATTTTCCGCGCCTGGCGAGTAGCGTTTCATGGGGCATCACTAAATTATGCTTTGTGTTTGGTTCTTGTCCATAAGTCATATTAAGACTACACAAAACGCGTAATAAATCTGTCAAACATTGCGGAGGGTTGATGCTTGTGCATCAACTTAGGACGGAGAGCTGAGGGGATGTCAAGTTAGAAATGAAAAGGCGAACCCAACCGTTTTTTTATATCCATAACATGAATCAAAGGAGGTGATTTCAATGTAAAACATCACACTTAAAATCTCCAGAGCATGTGGTTTGGAAAAAATTCATAAAATTTCCTCAATATTTAATTACTGGTGAAATCTGAAATAATTTTTAATTCTAATGACATTACCAAGAATTTCGTGGTGTTTTAAAATAAGTAACAGAAGCGTTTACAGTTTCATAAAAGAATAATCGTGTACAACTGTTTTCTTATACAAATAATAAAGATTACTGAAATACTGATAAAATAAGAAATCCAAACATTGGTAAGTTTTTTAAATTTTCATTAAGCTACCGCAACTAAATGTTAAAAAAATGTAGAATAACCTTTTTATTATATAATTATGGATTCAGCTGCGTGCTGCAGATGTCGTCAACAGATTGACAATAACAACACGTTTGTCCAAATAAATCATCCCATTCAAACGGACGTGGGCTCATGTTCTCGGCAAAGCTTATTATTAGCTATTATACGCTCTGGGTACATTTTATTTCGCTGTTTTGCTCAAAAATGGGAGTCTCCATTTCTATAACGGTGGGATGGGTGGAAACAAAATCACGTTAAACTATTTGTTTAGAGCACATTTCAGAAAATACGTGTATTTAGATTAGAATAAGTTTGAGTATGTCGACCACCATTTCATTATTGATAGATATTTTTTTGAAGTACCCAATGAAACAATAACTATTGTCTTTTGTATGCTCTATTATATATACAAATACTATTTGAGAATAATTACGGCTTGGCCAGTTCTGGAAATTGAGGTTCGAATTGGGCGAGTTCACTGGCCACCCAGGTCACCCGACCTCGTCCCTCTCTACTACTTTCTATGAAGACGTATAAAGGCACTAATTTATGCAGAAGACTCACGAAATGAGGATGAACAGATGGTCTTGTGGATGCTATTAGAGCGCAAAGAAGAAACTATCTTCGCACTGTTGAAATGGCTATCAGGTCAACTGTTCTTAAGACCAGCAGACTTTGCACACAGGAGATATTTTCGGACAATTTTTGCATGAACAATGTTATTGTAATAGATTTGACATTAAATGTAATTTTCTTTGGCTTTTAAATTGTACACCTCTAACGCTCATAACTTTGTAAGGGTTGAATTTCGGGAACATGTTTGTAGGGTATTTTTTACTGCAATTAACTTAATTAACACGCCCTTAAGGTTTAGACCTTGGGGCACCCGGTACATAATTTGAATCCGCCAATATTCTGGTTTCATCTACAATTTCTTGTGGACCTCGGGAACTAAGCGGACGTTGTCCTACACTTGCATTGACAAGATAGACAATTCATTGACAGTATTTGATATAAGTTAATTATATAATATTAGATGAATATTTTAATACTTATGTATACAAAACTAAAGCAGCATTCAATCAAAGGCAATAGAAAAACAAAGAATAACAAGATAATGATTAAATAAAAGCTTGCTTAAAACCTTCTTTATAGGTACTATAATTTACAAATAAATGTTTTTGAATTTTCAATTGGAAAACTGAATATGGTTAAGTAAAAAATTAAAAAAACATATTGTATATGAGTATGTTATATCACATTATTTTAAAACAGATTTTAAATACTATACTAGCTATACCTGTGACCTTCGCCTCACGTTGCTTTGATAACGCCTTGATGTACAACGCCTAGCCGCGTGCCTTACGTGACTGCTACGTGAACATTTGTTCAAAAATGACAAATACGCTGTTTCGAGATGTAAGAGTCCATCGTCGTCGTGTTATGGCAAGACAGTTGGGGATTTAATATGTAGATTTAATATATAGATATACATATATAGATTAGTATCGCTACCTATTCCATATTATAAACTAAGTGCTTAAAATAGAAACAATACAAAAAGCCGAAGTTATCAAACTGTACTGGTATGTGAAGAAAGTTGTCGTTCCATTTATTTCACAGCTATTTTCTCAAGATTAGAATAAGTACAAATGAATATGAAAAACTAATAATTTAGGTACATAAGAAATAAAAAAAAATAATACTAGTTTAGAGGAAGATTTTTGGAAACCTTAATGTACTGCAAAAAAATATTGCATTTGAAAGTTTCCTAAATGTTAAAAATAAAATATCATTTTCTTGCGCTCTATTAACAAAAAAGTACCTACGGTTCAGTAGAAGCAGAGGTGGAGAATTATCTGAAATTTCGAGAATTTGTCGGACCCAGGAAACAAATTGCACGGCCTGTTGAATAAGTGCTGTATAGTTTTGGGAATTTAGTATCGTTTTTATTTGAGGAATTTTGCCTATGCAATTTATTACCGACAGCCTATATCTGCTGCTACGGCTTATCACCGACGTATTTAATTGCACAATCAAAATCCTAATTGAACAATGTACGGTAGAAATGATGTTAGAATTAGATTAATTAAGCAAATGCAAATTCACTTCCTGTGTATAACCAACTATAAATAATTTCGTTATCGGTAGTAATAATAACTACGCACATAAAATTGTCAGAGAGATAAATTTTGGAATCGGACGTTTGGGTGTGACCGTTTTGGCACGCAGACGATTGGGTGCAAGGACGTTTAGGAGCAAGGCCGTTTCAGTGCGAGCCATTTGGGCGCAGAAACGTTTAAGCGCAAGCGTTATTTATTGTTGTTTATTTGAAAGAAAATTCAGTGTTATTATTAAAATGCGTGAACTATTCAATTTGATTAACAAGTTTTTAAAAAGGCATCATCATTAGAAGTTTAAAAAAGTACAGGTTTGTTTGAGTTTGAACAGTTGTGGCTTTGTTATGTACCGGTACAATAGGGGTGAAATCGCTCCAGTTTGGCTTTTAGTGCGTTTTTTTTTTAAATTTTTTGGAATTAAAAAAATATTTTGTGTTAGATAAGTTAGCAATTTTGCTAATTATTTGTGTAGAATTTTGAATCCTCTGTTAAATGTTAATAAGTAATTGAGTAGCTATCAAAACATTAAGTAAATGGAGAAAAAAAAATTTTCAATATTGCGCCGAAACGTCCCTGTTTCAAAGCGGCTGGCGTCTAAACGTCTTTAAGCGTTCCTGCGGCCGAACTCCCCGCGTCCAAACGTCCCTGTGCTTAAATGTCATGTCGCTGCGCCCAAACAGTGATAATTTGAAGAAACCACGTGTTATGTAGCTAACGATTATTTCAAGAATATGTAAAGTTTTTAGACGTTAGTTTTACATTTTTTAAATTTATTTTTGTTTACATTGCACGGTAGCTAATGGTGACGGGCAGTTATCGATGTGAAACTGGTGATAACAGCCTGTTGCTATTATAGTGACGGCCTATTACTGCTATAAGTTGTGTTTTATATTGATGTAGAATTTTCGAATAACGTATTATTTTGATAGGATGTCTATATTATGTAGCAAATGGTTGCTACATAATATAGAAAAAATCTGTAGTTTTACCATAAGAGCTCTGGAATTGTTTGGTTAGGTATGTTTACGAAAGCTTGTTGCATAGTAACAAGGAATGTAAGTTTGATAGTCAAAAGAGCTGTCAAACTGGCACGATTTGTTACTGTGCAGGATGTTTGAGTAATCGAACCAAGCAATTCCAACGCTCGAATGGTATTTGACATAAATATTTGATGGATACAAAATACAACAATAAATACAAAGTTTTTATTTATTTTAAAACGCGATAAAAGTCTAAATTATAACTCTATTATTTGTTTATTTATTTACGTAACTATGGCGTTGCCAACACATTTCTAAACGCCTGTTTATCGGTTGTTAAACATATTTTGTAGTTTCTCAAAGGCTTTTACTGTAAATCCTAACTTCAGGAATCGGTGTCTGCAATCGTGGACATTTCGGCAAACGTTTTACTAAAAATCGTTTCCAGAGCTGAATAACTTTAAGCTGATAGTTGCATTCGATGAGATTCCAAGAACGAAGGAACGTAATATCTCAAGAGAAAAGTGAGTTAAACTACAGGATTAGGAATCATGATAAAAGGTTAACACAAAAAGCGATGCAGAAGAAATGCCATGGACGATGTTATATAATTTTGGAAAATATGTTATTTGAGAATATGAGTGGTAAAGAAAATGACTTGGCGGAAAGAAAACCAAGATAAAGAAAAGAGCAATACATGCTTATAAGAATCGGGTTAATATCGGCAGTGGTGTTAAAAAATATCTTAAGGTTTTTTTTTACCTCCTTATTGGTGATGCTGCTGGCTTTAAGGTTTAAAGATATACCTATACAGGTATACTTGTCTGCCTTTAACTTATATATTAATATCAGGTAGAATAATCAACTTTTGCGGTTTACATGAAAAATCTCTGAAACAATACTATGTGTGGTTTATTTATAAATTCTAGCTTTACTTCGTTAAAGTCCATATTTAATGATTATTTGTATATAAAATACTTAATTACTTTAACAATATTTATTTATTTTAACCTTATACGTATTTCGGCATGTTTACATGCCATTGCCAGAGGTTATATTAGAAAGTAAACAGTTAGTGTTGTTATAGCAATAGAACTTGGTGACTTGATTTCGGTAATCGTCTGCAGATGACTTGATTTCTCATTCCAAAATGTCCAATAGAGGAGAATTTAAGAGATCAATTTGCTCATTCATTAACGGTACAGTTTTTTAATGTTTGTGAATTTGAAAAGCTTCTAGTATGTCTAATTTACGTTTATAATCACAAAAATGTAAACATTTTATGGTGTTATTAGATGTCATTGAATGATTGTGTTATAGTAAGTGTTTGGCGTAATTGGATTGATGTGGGTGTTTGTATTAGTAACAACGTGCGTGTTCTTTATACCTAATATTAAAATTTCTAATTGTCTGGCCTATATAAACCAAGTTACAATGCGAACAATTGAATTTGTAAATGCCTGATTTTAGCAAATTGTCTGTTTTTGATTTTGCATTAAATAAAGTGTTTAAGATGTTTCTAGTTGTTTTAAAACTTACTTTATATTTATTTGTTTTGTTTATAATTTTAGCAATTTTTTCTGATTTGTATGTATGTTGATTCTAATTGGTTCTAAAATGTATGATTAAAATAGTCACATTAATAATAATACCAAAATACAGGTATAATCTTTAAACAAGAAATTGATAATTGATATATAAAATGAAAATATATATTTGCCTCGATTTTCACGTTTATGTTATGAATATAAAATCAGTATATCATTTTTCAAAAAAAAAATTACTAAATATTAAAATGCCGGAGCATTCAAATTCAAAAATAATGGATAAATTGTTAGAAACAGTAGTAGGTGAGATAAGCGATATTCGTCGATATAAATCTCAACTTCTTTATTTTTGAATTAGAATAACTGCATACTTTTGAATAATTTGTCTACAGAATAGATTTATGTGCAAGGTGGTCACTATATTTATATTTATTAGGCTAATGTAATTTAACCGTTCCAACGTTCCTCTTCGATGAAGGCCGTTAATTTCTATTAATGCGTGCATTAATTTTTACCATATTGGCGGAATGACCTTTAATTAACTACAATAAGTTAATCAATTAAAGTTTTAATAGAGTGAGCGTTCATATAAATAACTTTATGAGAATACAGCAATCATAGATATAGTAGACGTACGGTGTATAAACACGAAAATCAGGTTTCTAAAATGGGTTTTCTTATGCTAATCAGAATTTTTAATTATTAATGTTACGTTTTAATATTATAGCCTATAATAGTGAACAATATATTCTATATATGACTATCAAGACAAATTTCCGGACCTCCCGCTGAGCATAGAACTTAGCGCAGTTCAGTTAAACGTCAATATAGTGATAAATATTTTCTATAATTTTATTTATCAGCGTTATATGTTTAGCAACAGCAAATATTAAGAGTGGTGGACTGACTTAGCAAGAGAGTTGTATTTAAAAGTTGACCGGTAAATAAACGAAACATATTGAAGCAACAATATTCGTACGCATACACGTATACGTCTCCTCGTACGCAAGATGCTTTGCATTGTGGCTGGTAAAACATACAGTATAGAACTATGATATTTTTTAACACTTCCCGTTTCGCCAAATGTGACCATAATTTTCTTATTTTAAATGCAACACCCTGTATATTTTTACATATTTGAAATTGAGAGAAAATTCTGCATACGATTGTGTTCTTCAATTGTTTTTTTGACAATATTAAATTGTTTATTTAATTTTTTGGTATTGCATTTAGAGTGCCATGACGGGCATAAAACTGTTCCTCTGCAGCCAGACGCTACTATTTGTTTATTGTAGGTTGCTGCTTGATTCCATGGATCACGGTCGCTTTAAAAATTTGTCAAACAGCTTTTTGAGGAAAACGTCAGAAATTTCAAATGGAAAAATATTGGTTCATATTGTTTTTCGGAAAGAGCACTTCCTAACAGTTGCAACGATACCCGTAACTCGATACTTTATTACATTTTTAACCAGTAAAATTGGGTTTTAATTAGTTGTTAAATAAGGACGTAACTACGATCAACTACAGTCGTTATATTTTCAAACAAAAGGAAATTCACGGCATTCAAAACAAAAGGGGAAAACAGTTTAATAACAGAAACAAACACAAATTAAGTAGACAGTAAATAAACAGCAATTGAGAACGTTTTATTTACAATAATGAAGAATTGAATTTTAAATTTAGCGAGAAAATCAGTTTAAACATTTTATTAAACAAAAGACGAAAAATAGTTTATGTGCATTGAGACTATTGTAAACAATCGAATCCTATTAAAACAACGGATTCGCGCGGTAAATTTAAAATTCAATTTTATATTATTATAAATGAAACGTTCTCAATTGCTGTTTATTTAATGTCTACTTGATTTGTATTTGTTTTTGTTAATAAACTGAATGTCGTGATGTTCTTTTGTTTGAAAGTCTAACGACTTTAGTTGACCGTAGTTACATATTTAACAACTAATTAAAATCTAGTTTTACCGGTTAAAAATGTAACAAAGTATCGAGTTATGGGTATCGCTGCAACCGTTAGGAAGTGCATTTTCCGAGAAACAATATGAGCCAATATTGTTCCATTTGAAACGTTTGACAGTTTCTCAAAATACTGTTTGTCAAATTTTTACAGCGTCCGGGATCGACGGAATCGGACAGCAACCTATAATAAACAGTTTCATGGTAACAATTGGCTCCAGAACAGTTTTATGTCCGTCATGGCACTGTAAACGCAAAACAAAAAACTTAAATAAAAACTTCAATGCTGTCAAAAAAGTAACTGGAGTACACAATTGTCTATTCAGAATATTCTCCCGATTCCAAATGCGTAAAAATATATAAGGTGTTGCGTTTATGGTCACTTCCGGCGAAACTGGGAGTGTTGAAAATTTTTTAATACTAGCAAATAATTACATTTTATGGATATATTACCCATACCAGATTTCATTCGTTTATCTTAATAACTTCAGAAAAAAGAGGGATGAACCATGTTTCGTTTACATATACGTTACTTTTGTCAGTTTTTAACTTAAAAAAATTTACCAACAACACAATCTCAATAGTAGTTGTCACAATTTCACATTTTTTAAAATACAAAAAACATTTTCATTTATTCATCATCAATAACAAAAAAATTAATTAATTTTCTTAAATGAAAATTTTAACTAATACTTACTGTAAAATTAAGAAAATTCCAGTTTTTTATATTTATTATTATACCCACTTCCAAGTACTAGTTGAACTAAATATACAATTTCGATTTGCCCTTGTATGTAATTATTGGTAATAAATTAATTTTAATACATATAGTGACTTCATTAAATGAAATAAATTAAACTCGTAAGGACGAGTGTTGTACAATGACAATCTATATATATAAAAATGAATCACTATTTCCCTTGGTCACGCCATAACTTGAGAACGACTTTACCGATTTCATTCATATTTTTTTTTAAGTTTTCTAATACTTTGTAGAAGGTTCTTACGGAAAGAAAAATTAAGAAAATTGCGCAGAAAATTAGAAAATTTAAGAAAACTTAACAATCAATTGCCGCATGTTTGGTACATCATCACTTGAGAATGGCTCGACCGATTTGGCTCATTTTTTTTTGTTGTGTTCGTAATTGTCAGGACAAGCTTTGTATGAAAGAAAATTTTGGGAAAATGCACCGGAAAAGTCGGAAAATTCGGAAAATCCAAAAGATGATTTTGTATGAGATGTCGTATGTTTTCGTTTTTGAATGGCCTTTCGAAGAGAAAAATGGAAAAATCGAAGTGGAAAACTCGGAAAACTAAAAAAATTCGGAAAATTAGGAAAAATCGAAATTTTTTTCTTCTTTTTTTTGGATGGAAAAACCGGAATGGAACAATGCAAAAGTCATGTTCCCACTTGAACTCAGATAATTCTCATGATTTTTAATTCATTTTAAACAAATTCAACGAAAATCGTCCCTCACAAACATTAGAGTCTCGATATCAACATATGACTGTCACTGTGTGACGTTCCGTATTGATAGGCCGGGATTTTACTCCAAAAGATCAAGCATTGACGTGGTTAGTAAGTAGTTACGCATATTAAGTTTAGTATTTTATTTCATAATCGCTCAATCCTTGCGTATTTAAGAATATATGATAATGCTGGGTGCCTAAAGCACAAGTCAAACATCCAAACAGCATATTTATTATTTTTCCAAAACAAATTACAAAAAAAACGTGGGGCGTAGCCCACAGGTTCCGCTAGTTGTATATAAATTAAATTTCTAGAGATACGGCGATTGTTGTAAACATGAGAAAAATATTATGGTTTATGAACAAAGATGATTTTTATTTTTTATATGTCGTTCTTTAATTCAATTATTTTATTGTAACCAAATGCAACAATTTTCTATACTGTTGTACATTTTCCCTATATTTAATAAGTTGATATAACGTGGACTATTAACTCCGTTACCAACTACTGAATATATAAACAAAATAGTTAAAACCTGTTTTCCGTTACTGTTATAGTTTTGGAAACTTAATGAATTCATTCATAAAAAGGAGAAGGAAAATATACACCTGCTATATTTTTTATAAGATAATATCTGTTGCAAAAATGTGTGTTTTTAATAAAGTCATTAAACAAAGACATTAAGGTTTGCTATTTTAGATTATATTACTAAAAATAGATAACTCAACTTTTGAACTAATTTTGTATTTAAATTGTTTATTTTTGTAAGCAAATTGACGTTCTGATCGATACTGATTACATTTTAAATTGTTAAATAAATGGTTGAAGAAATTATTTAAATTTTGTTAACCGAATGATTACTGAATTTAGCTAGCCTCCACGAATTTATTATAAATTTTAGCTCATTTTTGCTAACAAAATTAAATGTATTATAAGACGTAAAATTGTAGTCACCTCGTATACCTACTCCGATTTCAAAAGGAGTAAAGGTAAACGCATTATTAAAGAAACATTCCTTCACTTAACAGGTTCAAAACCTTGGCGTAAATAACAAGTAGGTACTATTTCTACAGTTACCATTTTTCTCCGTAAAATTCGCATAATGTTTTTGATTAGATGTCATTAATACCTACGCATAAATGTAGTCCAAGCATATAAAAACGCCCATAAAAACCAGATATAAAAAGTACTTATAAATTCAGATTACAATTGACATTTCATTGTGTGTTTATTTTACATGATGTACTGTAATAATATGGAGCATTAAATGTACTAGTTGTAGTGGCAGCTCCGCCTCCTCTGTTAAGGGGTTGGACAGCACTTGACAGCTACTGCCGCCTGCCGACCGATTTGGTACTGCACGCACTACTCTCCAACCGGGAGCCGATTTATCAGTTATCTTTTAATGCGTTCGAAATCATGATTCCAATTTATAAGTCTCTAGAGACATAACTGACCATATGTAACTGTTAATTACCTTCCGGTTTTATTTATCAGGCTAAGAATTACAAATATTTATACGTTGTAATAAGTTAGGTTATGTTTGGTTTTAGAACGGTTTTATTAAACTTAGCCGCTTAATATGTAAAATGTTTAGGCCCAGTATATAAAAAATAATGTAAAGACTCACCTGGACGTCTCGCCAAAATTTTCAAACACTTACAAGGTTGTGTTTGGGTAATTGCGTCGGTACGGATAATGTATACAAAAGACTATGAATCAAACTGCCGTAGTGAGGCTAGGTGAGGTACGTAACCTGCCGATCGTAAAGAAGGCGTGCGATAGAAGAGACCCTCCCACCTGTCAAACTGACCATGAGGCTGCGCTGCGCTCGCAGAGTGTTCCAGAGAGGTGGCTGGGAAATGTCTTCGAAACTGTGACGAGAGATGACATCGTGAGAGCTCCGGAGTGCCGGGAAAAGAGAGAGAGCGTCGAGACGGCAGACGCCGGCGCTACACACAGACCTGACGAAAGCGTTGCGCTGTCCGATTGTCGTCCACGGGACGTCGGAGTGGGGAGCTCTACCGCGTTTCTGTCAGTCACTCAGTCAACGGAGTTCGTGCCGGTGGAAAGGATGTTTGTGTTGCTCCTGATATTCAAAACGTCGTTGAGTGAAACAAAACTTCTTCGAACAATATTGTTATTAACTGTGTTGTGATGTGTTCTAACTACCATTATATGTACCAATAATTAAGTGACACATTCTTCCAAAATCCTTATCCAAATCTATGATATTTCTTGATTAAAACTGATCGCAGTTCAAGCTGAGTTGTGAAATCTTGAAGATCTTCAGTAATATTTACAAATGATGTAGTGTGCTGTGACACGTCTAGTGACCCTTTGTTGGTGATGCACAAGTGACTTTCCAACTTCGTCATCCTGCGGTCGTTTCGAAAGAAACCATTCTTCACGAGGACTGCAGGAATCACGATGCCCCGCAGGAAGCAGGACTGCCCAAAACGCATGAAATGTATGTTATCTTCAATTTTCTTCAATATGTGTTTGTAGGCTTTACCAGAAAATTTACAAGTGTTTGTTTCTTTGGGGTTGGAAAGGCTTTTCATCAAAGTTTGCCGAATTGAAACAATCATATTTATTTTTGAATGTACATAGCGAATTTAAATCTGTGTACTGAGTTTTCCAAAAATAAACATAGTACTAGCTTCCTCTTTATTCTTACCCCCTTAAAATCAGTTTTATGTTATCCCTTTGTAAATAGGTGTCTTCAAATAATCACTTCAGTTTTACTTGAAAATTCCAAAAAATTTTAAATATTTCCGCTGCAACTTCTTACAGTTACAAACGTTTCAAGCTCTCCTTTTCATACTTAAACATGACTTTCTGCCATTCATGTTTAGAGACTTATCTAAGGAATTTTTGTCATGACTTCCGCATACCACCAAAAAATTGTTTTTCCCGAATTGCACGGCATGTCTGGACCGCGTGGCGCGGGTCGATACGGGCTGTGGTGTGAGTGCGTGAGTACAACCGAGCAACGCATGCACCATTCATTCCACACACCATTCATCGTCCCGTTTCGGCAACCAGAGCTTAGATCACCGTTAGATACACGGAAGTGTTGTTGTTGCATCCCGTGAACATGGTTAGGATGGCGAAAAGTCGCTGGTTTATCCAAGAATTTGTTTATCGTTGTACGTAGTCAATTAAACCAAATTACCACTTCCTAAGAGATAATTGTGGATTTTTTAAATTAACAGGTTGTCTAGTGAAAACCTAACTAGTTTTTTCATTGGGGTCCTCGAAAGATCTCGTGTTTAGGTCTATTTTGGTTACTTATTCTGTGCGAGTGTCAATTTGACGAAGAGTGTTAAATGTGAGCTAAAAATCGAGAATTGTATCGTAATGTTCATTAATGTAAGTTCCCTCGAGAAAAACTATGACAACAGAAATTTAAAATTCAAAAGTTTTGAAAAACTGTGTTTCATTCATGATTTAAGTAAAGGGGTTTTTTCCTAAATCAACTAAATATAGGAAGAAGTGTACATGGTTCTGTCTAGTAAGATTAGAATTAAATGTGGTAACCAATCTAGTCACATTGATTATTTTTTTCTGAGCGTTTGAACCTCGTCGGTTTAAACATTCTTTTACATATTTTTATTGTTTTTGCTTCCAGTAAGTTGCGCAGCTTTATTTTTATTTACACGAGTAGAAAAAATTTGAGCTTCACCCGTGACTCATGTTTACACGTTCACACTTTCGTATATTTTCAAGTATTTTTCTATTTCTAATTTTAATACTTGCACAGGTCAAGTTTTTAAGTTTTGTTTTACCCTTTGAAATCTCCGATTTTTACTAATATATTTGTATGTTTTACACAATCACGCTCATGTACGTTTACCTATATTTTTGTCTTCGTCTACATATTTTTATGTAATTCCACAAACTTGCACTATACTTCTACTGCCTGGTGTTACGTATTTAATTCCGATTTAAGAGTTTAAAATTACAAAATAATTTTTCGTAAATTTAATGTTGTTTTAAATCAGCGGTTCCCAATGTTTTCATGGTTTTGCACCCTGCACTCAACCTCTTTCGAAGCACCATAAACCCCCCATAAACTGAAGTTTGTCAACACAATCTGCATCATCTTTGTGAAACCACACTTCAAGTACTTTCCAGTATTTTTTTTGTTTATACCTGTCAGAGGGGTAATAATTTTAAATCTAATTTTTGTAAGGGTTGGTGTTTAATTAGACATTGCAAAAAAAATTACAAAAATATTGCTAACGCGCAGTCTGCGTGGCAGCGTTAATATATGTGATCAAATAATTATTTTACATTACTTTTGCCTAAACTAAATCAGAGCTCGTTTCAAATTAATGATAAATAAATATTACAGTTGTATAAACTACTGACAATCTTTTACATAATACTTTCTGTGGACCCTAGAGATCTCGCTGTAAACACCTAAGGGGTCCATGAGCCCCAGTTTGAGAACCGATGTTTTAAACTTATAATATTGGAATTAAAACCTAAGGAAAATCAATTAAAATTACTAGGGGATGACAATTTTTTTATTATCCCAATCAATTCAAGTTTCTAAATTTCCGAATTTGTAGGATCATTACTTCCGTTCAATCTTAAACAAAACTGTTGAGTTAAATATGTTTTTAGGATAAACAACTAGTGTCGGTTCTGAAATTTCTTATACAGAAATAACGAATAGGAGATTTATTATAACGTACTTCTAAAAATATAGTATTGGTTAGATGCATATGTAGCAATAAAATTATACAACCCGCCTTCGAACCTGTCGCACCAGGTTCGATTCCGTGTGAATCCTGGATATTGTAAATATCCTTAGGCTTAATTTAGATATAGTCCAGAAGATGCAATAATGATGCCAAAAATATATTTAAAACAAAGTAAAGCAATGCTAACAATATTATTATGTGAAATACGACATTCACATAATTTTTTTTGATGACTATAATTTTATTAATACTGTTGCTATTATTGTTGTTAGAAATTTGAACCCCATGTTTGTTTTACTTTTCTTGTTTTCCATACCTAAAATCTTTTTTCTATAGCTCTGTAACGTACAAGTAGGGGGTTAGTTAATAGCAATTTTGTTTGGTATTATAGTGTTATTTCAGTTTTACTGCATCTTCATGAATCAGTTTTAATTTTCAGTAAGTTTGTTCTGTATATTTGCTATTACAGTAAGAACAAGTAAGTTAGTATATCTTAATATACGTGCAGTAAATTAATACACTTTCAGGGTTTCGAATTTCTTTTTTAAGCCTTATTCTGCTTATAGCGCATGGAGTTCTTAAATTAAGCAGTATTGGGAATGGTTTGGTTATTATGGCTGTCAAAACGTTGATTCCTCAATGTTTGTCTTACCCTTCTTGGTCGAAATGGCTAAAACTTTTTTTATATAACTATGTAATGTACAAATAGGGGTTAATTAACAACAATATTGATTCTTTCAACTTTTGAGTTAACGCTATCTTACTGTTGATCCGTCTTAATGTATCCGTCTTTTATTTTGAGTAAGTTTGTTCTGTACATTTACTATTACAGTAATAACAACTAAGTTAACATATCCCAATCTGCAGTAAATTAATACACTTTTATAGTTCTGAATTTCCTATTTTTTAAAGCTATTCTGCTGCTGCGCATGAAGTTCTTAAATTAAGCAGTATTGGAAATGGTTTGGTTATTATATGGTTATCAAAACTTTGATTCCTCAATGATTGTCTTAGCCTACTTGGTCTCCATACTTAAAACCCTTTTTATGTAGTTGTGTAATCGTAATGTACAAATATGGGTTAATTATTATTGATTCTATCAACTTTTTAGTTAATGTAATCTTACTGTTGATGCATCGTAATGAATCCGTCTTTAGTTTTCATTAGGTTTGTCCTGTGTATTTGCTTTTGTAGTAAGAACTAATAAGGTAATATAGCCCATTCTACAAATAAATTAATACACTTTTAGGATTTCGAATTTCCTTTGTTTTTAAAACTATACTGTGCTGCTGCGCACGAAGTTCTTAAATTAAACAGTCTTGGAAATGGTTTGATTATTATGGTTATTAAAACTTTGATTCCTCAATGTTTGTCTTAACCTTCTTGGTGTTCGTATCTAAACCGTTTTTTTCTGTAGCTGTGTAATGTATGAATAGGGGTTAATGAATTACAATACTGATTCTATCAAATTTTTAGTTAATATTATCTTACTGTTGATGCATCTTAATAAATTCGTCTTTGGTTTTTACCTTTTAGTAAGTTTGTCCTGTACATTTGCTATTACAGTAAGAACAACTAAGTTATTATATCCCAATCTGCATGAAATTAATACACTTTTAGAGTTTCAAGTTTTCTATTTTTTAAAGCTATACTGTGCTGCTGCGCGTGCCGTTGTTAAATTAAGCAGCATTGGAAATGGATTAGTTATTATGGCTATCAAAACTGTGGCTTCTCAATGTTTGTCGTAGCCCTTTTGGTCTCCATGCCTAAAACATTTTTTATGTAGATATGTACAGTACAAATAGGGATTAGTTAATAACAATCTTGATCGTATTAACTTTTACTTAGTGTTAGTGTTTTTAATTTTCAGTCAGTTTGTCCTGTATA
This sequence comes from Ctenicera cuprea, assembly GCA_958336395.1. Taxonomy (NCBI): domain Eukaryota; kingdom Metazoa; phylum Arthropoda; class Insecta; order Coleoptera; family Elateridae; genus Ctenicera; species Ctenicera cuprea. Next base: position 23,851,730 of record OY284491.1, read on the forward strand.
TTTGCTATTGCATTAAGAACGGATAAGTTAATATACAGTAAATTAATACATTTTTAGGGTTTGAGATTACATATTTTTTAAAGCTATACTACTTAGCTTAAAGCTCATGAAGTTCTTAAATTAATCAACATTGGAAATGGTTTTTGTGCATTGCATACTAATTGCAAATTTCTATTGTGTAACTTAATTAATGATCTATTGCCAGGGTCTTCTTTATATTTATTAGGTCAACATTCGATTTTTGATGCAATTTATTCAAGATGTCAATAACAATGAAGGCTTTTTTTTGATCAATTCAAAAAAGTTAACCTGTGCTTACTTATTGTCTCAAACTTTAAAAATGGATATTGTTTTATTCATAGCCGTTTCAGTTTCATTTAATTAGTCACTTCTTTCAAGTGCGTGCTTAATACCTAGTTTGTTACTTCCAAGCTTGACTATTATGCGTATTAAATTACACCTACCTGCCACACGCAACTGCGGCTGATTCCTGCGAGTTAAATTTTTTTTCGATATCTTTGATATGGTTTTACATGATTTATAACCAAATCTATGTGTGATAATTTTTTTTGTAAGGTCGACTAGAACGTAAGTGTTAAAATAATTGAAAACATTCTTAGGGATTACTGTATTACTGACAAACCCAAAAAAATGTTTATTTTTGTATGCTTTGTAAAGTAGGTCGATTTTATGACTGCCAAATGACTTTGAACAGAAATTGTTTTTACGAAACGCTGGGAAACCACGTTTTGTAAACCCTAAGTGAAGATTTATGTTTTGGATAACTAAACACTACGATTAAGTTTTATTTTTAGTTTTAATTGAAAATAGTAGCACATCAATTTTATGTGTTAGTTCGTGTATACCATCAGTTAGGTTGCAACGGAGAAATTGATCGACGTAGGTAATTATTTACTGTAAGCTGTAACAAGTATGTGAGATTTATTTGTTTAAAAAAATATTTCTTTAGATGACCGATTATATTATAGCTTCTACTGCTTAATGCAGTAGAAGCTATGAATATTTTTATGAATCACTACATCAATATTACATTTTTAGTATATTATAGCAAGAAATATAACAATATTTGATTCGTATTTTCTCATCTTTTATTAATATTTTCCTTGTTTTATTACCCTATCGATGTGACATTAAGCTGCAAGAAGCAATATTATATTTAATTGGCATACAATACAACACCGATTTTCTAAATAAAATTCCTGGTTTGTTGCTAAAAAAATTCTCTTTTCTTGTTTTTCCTGTGGCAAAAGTACTCTGAAACAATATACTCGAAGAACCTTAATTGAGTTAAGTCGCATATGAAAGGTGTTCAAATAGTAATTATGTACCTGCATGAAATATAACGGGGTACGAAGTAAATTTTATACCGACTTAAAATATCATAAAGCGTATAATAAACAAAAGGGATTGAGCAAACGAAAGCGAAATTATTTGAGATGGCATGAAGTTTCGATCATAATTAAAATTAAACTACGATCAAACTCTATCTTTACAGCGAGGTACGTTTAATACTTTTAGAACGAAAGATTTTCGGTGTACGATTTAAAAAATATTAAATTATTTTAGGGACCTTATTGCTAAAATTATTCAGGGTATAATGAGGTAGATATTATCAAAGGTGCGCTAAACTCTTTGTAATATAGCGCCGTAACTGCAGAATATTAACACAGCCCATATGTGTTTTATTTTATTTTGTAACGTACTGATAATGAGGGTTTTAATATTATTACAGAAAATTGCAGTGCATCGGCTATAACTTTTTGAAACCATCTTAAAGTTAATAATGTGTATAGAACTTGAAAAAATAAATAATATAGGTACCCCAATTAATTTGATAGATTTAAACTATTTAGTTGCAGGTTAAAATTCAGATCCAAAAACCATTGTGGGAAGAAAATCATATTTTTTTATTATTGTAAACAACAGCTGAAGGTTACGCCGTCGCGTCAGTACAGTGTCAAACTTATCAGTGCTTTTGAACGGATATTATCTATACAGGGTGTTTCTTAATAACATGCTAATATTTAAGGAGGTTATCCTTGGGTCTATTTTGAGAAAAAAACTTCATATGAACATATGTCCTAAAGGTCTTAACTTTTGAACTACAGGGTGCTAAAGTTTTAAGAAAAAATTCTTTTTTTTATGATAACTTTGGTATGACCCTAGATATTTTTGTGAAACGTAGTACGCATTTTCTACGCATCAAAAGGCATTTTCTGCTGTACAACATAATTTTTTACTCTTGCCAGTGGCGTTCGTGCGGGATTTGCACTGAATCATTTTAAAGAGAAAAGTGATACGCCACTGCTTTTTCTTAAAGTAAAAATTATTTTTGAAATCCTCATTCCTTTCTGAGCAAATCTGGTCTCTTGATTTTTTTTCGTTTGACGTACGGTTCTCGCATAAAAAAATAAAATTCATTCATTTGCATCTCGCTAGACCACTTACGACAAAAACCAATTTATGTAACTTCAAACAAAAATTTATTTAAGACAATAATTTTTAAACGGTAAAATTATAAAATTAAAGTAATCTAAATACATTTTGGAATGCTAACACAAAATTACCCTGAACGCACAAAGAAATAAATTAAATCAGATGTTCAAAATGTGAAGCTCCTGCAAATATGCATGCCTTTGCTTTTTTCTCATGGACTCACGTACTCTTTGGAAAATGCCGGGACTGTTTCTAATAGTTTCGCAAGAAACTATGATGCGATTTCTCAACTGCTCTTCAGTATGAATTGGTGTGCTATAAACCAATGTTTTAAGATGACCCCACAGGAAATAATCTAAACTATTGAGGTCCGGGGACCTAGGTGGCCATGATGTGGTCATCCGCGACCTATCCAGCGATTATTGTAATTTTGGTTTATATATTCGCGCGCCAGAGCACTGAAGTGCGCTGGCGCCCCGTCGTGCATAAACCACAGTCGATTTCTTACTAAAATGGGAACATATTCCATCAGCAAGAATAAAAAATTATGTTGTACAGCAGAAATAACCTTTTGATGCGTAGAAGATGCGTACTACGTTTCAGAAAAATATCTAGGGTCATACCAAAGTTATCATAAAAAAAGAATTTTTTCTTAAAACTTTAGCACCCTGTAGTTCAAAAGTTAAGACCTTTAGGACATATGTTCATATGAAGTTTTTTTCTCAAAATGGACCCAATAATAACCTCCTTAAATATTAGCATGTTATTAAGAAACACCCTGTATAATGTTGAGTATTTTCGAATTATACTGTTAATGAATAAACAAATACTTACCATAAATAAATAAACAGATGCATATCTAAAAAATAATAAGCAGATATAAATAGCTAGATAAGAAAAATAAATAAACAATTGTTTAGCTTAATACCTACTAAGTAAATATACGATTTAAGTAATAGTTGCATTTTCATTGTTTCTATACTTACATAACGAGTAAATGAAGTGAACAGTTTACCCTACGACTACCGAGCGCTCCACAAAAAAAACATTAGATCAGGCCTTGACCAGCGTGTGATATACGTACGGAGCGAAGATCCGCAGAAAAATATATTATAGCAAGTCTTCAGCAGCGTACGCCGTACGTCTTAGATATATTCAGATTGAAAACGGACGCAAATTTAGATTGCCATTGACATTTTAAATAAATGAAGCCTGCCGGCTATTTTCTAGGAGGTCAAACTTTCAATTTAAAATTCTAAGTATTTCATATTTAACAGAAATTTTGTAATAATCAGATGCCTAACAAATATATTTTTAAAATTAACATAAGAAGCCGAAAACTGGCTCATTTTCTTCGAAGTTTTTTACTTCTCAATTAGATTTTAAATTAAAAATTGTATATCTTATTGTTTGTCAACGCTGAAATGCAAAACACTGTTTGAATTTGTGACAGATCACAAACTGACATTGACCTTCTAGAAAATGGCGTCTAGTTGCAATTTTTATATAGAAGTCTTGTATCTAGTGTAAAACTATATAGAAATCTATGTCACACACATTCTATTTATTCAACTAGAATGCTTTATTTCCACGTTAATTAATCAGATTAATTTGTTGGCGAAAACACTATTACTATAACATTAATTTTAGTATAGTCTAACTGCCGGCCCTTTTGTAATTCTGTTTTAGCGGATAATTCAAAATTGTTTATTTGTTTTATGGAAGAAGTTAATATATTTTTATAAAATTATTGCCATGCGTCTCAAAAAATTCGCAATTTAGGTTGCCTGTGAAAAATGTCATGTGTTAGCTCTTACCAGCAGTTTTTAATAAATGTCATAGTTGTAAAGTTATAGGTTACGTTTAAGTTGAGAACTTTAGAAAATGGCAGTATCAGCACGATGACGGACAAAGCTGCGTCTTACGTTACGCTCGTCATAGCCTGGCTAAATTTCCAATTAAAAACAATGCATGTTATAATAATAGTCAATTGTGTTTAAGAAGTAAAAAAATATAGACAAACGATTGCTGACAAGGGACAAGTTAGGGTCGTAACGTTACATTTAATACGCGAAAAATGATCATTTCCGATAGTCTTTTCTGTAAAGGAAAATAATCAAAATCAGGGTTGGGCATGTATTACATGTAAAATATACTTAGGTATACACGGTTATTCAAATCGGAAAATCGGGATCACTAGTTATATTACTTGTGATAATTCTATTATTAAAATAATTTATAAAACTATATTGCTTAGCTTTTTTTGTGGAAACAACACGTCTTTTTAAGGCGATTCTAGTGAACTTTTAAAATTTTGCCAAAGGAAAGATCTTGCATTTTCATTTAAATTTCAATTTTTATTGTAATTCTTTTACTGTTGGTTTTAACTGCACATCTTATATTAGTCCAGAACTAATTTAATTATATTGATCCAAACATTTAAATGTAGGTGATTATTTTTCTAATTGTCAATTAGTATATGGGGTCTTTCAAAAGTATGGAATAATGGTTCTGGTGGCGTAAATATTGGTTTTACAGAAAACTACTTTGTGTGAATGTGTTTTATTACATTTTTATCTGCCTTTCGGTACACTTAAAAAAGGTTTTGACCAATACTGTAAACGCTGTGACTCTATCGTCATTTTTACTTTCCCATACCTTCGGTATAGGGAAGTATTGATTTCATGAAAATGTTCGATACTTTTTGATACCTTCAACGCGTTTTCCGGCAGTGACGTGATTTTAACTACGCTTATCAGTTAGCACTAGTTAAAAAAATATATTTTTCATGCTTTGCATATTTTTGATAACTTCCCAAATAAAGCTATTATAGCCATTTTTGTCCGACGTCCGAAGCGCAATTTGTACACTCATAAAAATATTGTTTTAATTCAAAAGGAATAGGTTTGAGTCAAGAGGACTTTCCTCTTCTATAGTGCCAATGCGTACCTATATTGAAGTAAAACAATTATTTTCTTAATTCAGGTTCTTTAATCAAAACGCTATTCTTTTTCAAACACAATAACAATATACTTCAAAACAATCACAATTATAGTTCATTGAAAATGAAATATGCATTATAACAAAATATTAGTAATATAAATTCAACTAAAATAAAGTTGAAATGAAAACAGGTCTATTTTGTTTGAAAGACAATTTTAGGTTAATTCAAAACATTTAAAGTTTCGACTGAAAAGTCGAAAAATTCAAAATCAGCATTAACTAGTTGTGAACCAAAATACTTTTCATTTTACTTCAATGCAAATATATTCTTAATTTAAGAACTATTTATAGTTGAAAGAAGGGGAAAGGTATTTGAAATAATACGGTTTTTGCAATTTAATACATATTTATTCTTACTTTTAACACATTCAACGCAGTAGCATATAATAATGAACCGATTTTTGTAAGCGGACCAGTGGCGTAACTACCATGGGGCAGAGGGAACAACGACCCCCTGGCCCGAGGCTTTAGGGGGCCCTGCCACAAACCAAGAGTTTTTATTTTATTTTATTTCTCTATTACGACGTTTTTTCAATAAAAGTTTATGATTTTTGACAGTCTTTGTTTTTATATTCAACAAAAAACATTTTAAATTTCATGTAAATAAGTATGTACACAACACCCACACTTTTGGTAACGACCCAGACACATTAACTTCAGAAAATTTAAAATTTGCTTATCTTAATTACACACCGCTTTAATATATTTATTTTCATTTACTAGACTGCAAATTTTTTTTATTTAAGAAATTGTTCTTCTTATCAATTACTTTATTATTGAAGTTTTTTTAAGGATGGGGCCAGGGCCCTTCCGGTATCTTGCCCCCGGGCCCAATGTCTGAAGTTACGCCACTGAAGCGGACATATCTTTTTCACCTATTATCAGATAACATAAAACGTAAACACCTTAGAACAAAGCAACTTGAAAATCAAATTAAACATTAAATCTAGTTTTACTTCGAACAATTATAAATATACTATTAAATTAAACCATTTTTTAGAATAATACAAATAGCCACAAAACCTTAAAAATGTGAATAGCACCTCTCAAACAATCTTAAAAGCAGCAGGGATCACATCCAGAAAATATTTGAAATTTCTTTAAATGTTGTGAACTGTAGTTATTTAACTCCTGCAAAATATTTCCATTACTTATAATATGAAGAGTATAGGGAAAAATATCCGACAAATTATTGTAGTGCAAACAACAAACAGGGGCGGATTTACCACATTAGCCGCCCTAGGCTTGGAAAAATTGCCGCCCTTACCGTACATGTAAAATAGTAAATAGTAAATGTATTTTTACCGTTTACACTACCGCCCGTCTGGCCTTCAGCTTGGCAAAAGAGTCGATTATAGAATCATGATTGATCATTTGCAGTAAATCAGACTCAATCCCAAGTACGGCGAGATCATTCAGCCGGTCCTCCTTCATTGTTGTCGCAAACCTTTCCGCCCGCAAATCCGCCCCTGACAACAAACATCTTCAGATTCGTATACTTCATAAGCACATAAATGTTCAGAAAAAAAGTATATAGGTATGTACTTACCTTCAAAAACACCAACATATTTTTCAAACACGCAACTCTCAAGCAATTCCTTTGTTTTGGGATCGGACATATCAACCCATACATAAACGTTACACATACACTATCATGCACAATGCAATTAACGCCTAACGAATTATGTCAAAAGCGCTGAAAAGACGTTTTTAGTGCAGCCGCCCGTAGCGGTTCGGTTGCCATCGAGAATTCGTGATTAATTTAAAAACAAAATTTGTTTATATATGTATGTTAAATCAAAACGATGCTTATTAAATTTAGGATAAGATTATTTTGATTTAAAATAAGTAAAAGGTTTGTTTAATTTTATTTCAGTCAAGAGAACGGTGTATTGTTTCAAGCTAAAAATATTAAAATTATTATTGTTTTCAATAAAGAAGCAACTTTATTTTGGTTATAGATTGAATGTTAGCATTTAAAATGAACTTGTTTTGTATTAAAAATAATTTTCTAATAATAAAACAAAACAATTCAACATGGCAAAATTTCTTGATTCAAGAAACGCATTTTTCTCAGTGTAACCCGCGCTTCGGTAGGCGCTTACCTTGCTTCGTACAGTAGTCCCTGCTTCTATGAGTAGAGTTACGGTACGGAAACCAATTGAACAGGCTATCGCAAATTCAAATTCCCGCTGCTTGTTTTTTTAGAAATCTAATACTCGCTGATCTATACAGCGTTATAATTATTAAAAGTTACACTTTTGCAAATACGCAACGGCAAGTATTAGTATCTAGTATTGGCTACAATTTTTTTTTTGAAAACTATAATTTCACTCTGGCGCTTTCTATGAATTTGGATGGATGAAATGGAAGGTTATAATTATAAAATGTACACTTTTGCAAATACGATAAGTTGTAGTATGGGAAAGTCCACCCGAAGTCCACACTTCAGCTTATTTTAAAATGATTTTGTTCCTATTTTTTTTTCATTGGATAGAGAATATTTTTCTTTTTATAATATAAACATGTTTACCTTTACATAACAACATTTTCGAGAAAACGCAAAAACTTCATATTAGCAGGCTTTGAATTCATACAACAGTCTACTATAGTCAGGGTGGCCACTTTTCTGGAAAACAGGGAAAACCGGGAAAAGTCGGGGAATTTAGAATTTTTTTATTTTGGTCAGGGAAATCAGGGAATTGTAGCAATTTCAACGCAAAGTCAGGGGATTTCACGAAATAGTCAGGGAAAATTCTGTAAAATGCAATTATTTTAATATTTTTATTTTTGCCTGCAAAACGAAAATTTTGTTACCTATATAATATATATGTTTATAAAATTTATACATATTTCATTTGGATTTTTCCTTTAAGTTTAGATGTTGTATTTTGCTATGCTTATTGAAAAATTTCCATTTGCTATAAAGTAATTTAAGTTTACTTTGCTAATTTTAATGTTGGGTTACAATTTTTATTAAAAAAAACAGTTGAAATTGAAATTGGATTTTGTATCATAAAAATGAGTCAGGGAAAACTGAAGTTTATCAGTCAGGGAAGTCAGGGAAAAGTCAGCGAATTTCAAAAGCAGTTTTAAGTGGCCACCCTGATAGTGTGCTATGAAATTAATTTGATATCTCTTAACAGTCGAAATCAATTGAAATCTATTGAAAGAACAAAATGATAGTGCTGTCAACAAACTCTATTAGTACAAGTAAGTTTATTATAAACTTAAAAAATGTAATTAATCTCATTACCGTGGTGCATTTAAGTGAAAAAGAAAGAATTGATATTTTAATTATAATTGAATATGGGAGACCGAAAACGAACATCATGTTTTGTTCTTTCGGTTTTTATTGTGCCTTAAGAGATACCAAATGAATTTCAAAGCACACTACTTTGATTGTGGTAGGCTATTTGAATTCAGAGCCTGCTAATATAAAAAAGGTTTTTCGCTTTTTTCTCGAAAATTGTTATGAAAGAATATACTAGTTTTGTACCATTCAAAAGATAATAAAATTCTCTATCGAATGAATGCAAAAAATGGCAGTTATTTAAAAAAACGATAGCGTCACTGCGCATTGGTTAAAAATCTTTTTGAAGTACGCAGAAAAATAGTTAAAAATATAATAAATAACTTTCGTAAAAAATATTATTTTGTGAAACCAATATTTACGCCAGCATTCCACTTTTGAAGGACCCTGTATTTTCTATTTCCATTATATACAATAGGTACAGTTACATATTTAATTAATTTTAATTGCCTGTCTCCAGTGTATGAATTAAACCTCTTTCTTTTTCTTCTATTTACTTTCTTACCATCCTGATGAATAATCCAAAATGAACGCCGTTGCCGTTGAAGAAACATGTTTGCAATTGCAATTATGACAGAAATAATTTCCAAAACTGAAACGCGCCTAATATACCTTTCGGAAGTTTTTCTTTATTACAGTTTATCGTACTGTCATATTCACCCTTGCTACCTGAATTTTGAAGTTTTAATAGTGTACGTGTTCAAAAGGCAAACTTAAACGTTGTAATGACCAGCTTTGTTTTTAAAAACTCTTAACTCTTAAAATGTTGTTATATCATTTTTTTACAAGATTAATTATTATCGTTGGTTTATTTTTGCTCCTAAGGCTTATCATCGTCTCCAGAGGGTAGGCCATTACTGACTTAAACTTCTTAACTTAACAACTTCTTAAAGTTCTCATGATAACCACAGTTTTACATCTTTTCTGACAGTTGGCACTTTGACCATAGGCGCCGACTACGTGGAATAAAAAGAAATAACACCAGTATAAATTGCTAGCGAAAAAAAATACCCCAAGAAATTGCTTATATCAGTTAACTTTTTGGCATCTTCAAGTCCCCCACGCTCACCAATTTTCGGTTTCACCACATTTAAATTTTCGGCCTATAGAAATTTTAAAAACCCGACGGACGCCTGCAGCTTTGACAAATGCATTTGTCAAATGCTCTTCATCAACCTCGTTGGGTTCTGAACTCTGGTCCCTCGTCCCAGCTGCAAACATGCATTGTAATGGCTGGCTTCGGTTTGGATTTCAGATATGGTGGTGCTTCGGGAAAATCAGATCTGGAATTCGAGTAGATGTAGAGCATACTTATACATTCTCTAAACCAAAAAATAAAATTCCCCGCGACTGTATTGATTTCATAATCATGTACTTGTAATAATCTGCATGTATTTTGAGACCTAAACATCTTATAAAAAGGGTTAAGGTCGAGTGTCACTTTCCATGAAAACTCCTTAAAAATAAACCACTTGTTTGCTTAACCCTAGCGTTTCATTTGCGGTTCTCCTCAGTTGACGCAATTGGAATGGCAATTTTCCTCTTTCTAGATGCACCTACCTTTCTGCAGTACCATTGCATATAAAGTTTAATATGTACTCCTGGACTGACAGATTTTGAAGAGCGAACGTCGAGCACGTTGGAGCCAAAACTTGCAGAGAATCGTCTATCCTGTGGTTATAGCACCCGTGAGTGACATGAGTTTGAGCGATGTCGTTTTACCGGCGTCGTTCCCCCTCATCCCCTTGCCACGTCGACCCAACTTCTGAGCTGTCCGTCTCCCGTCAGCGTCAGAGCCGCCGATCGATCAGTCTGTGGCTCAAAGCAATGCACGCCAGGTCAAAAGACGTCTGCCCGGGCAGCGACAACACCCTTCCCCCACTTGTTCCCATTCCCCTGCGTCCACTCTGATGGACGGCACGTCAAGGCACATTTCAATCTCACTCTTCAGTGACATCCTTGATGCTGTAATTACCCTTCTCTTTGAACCTTTCGTTTCTTTTACGTATTGAGATAGTAGGTACAATGTTTGTAGGCCTTTCTAGTATTTAAATGGGAAGAAAAGAGGATACAAAAGAACACCCCATGGACATGACGTTTACAAAAAGCGTTACATGGTATAGGGCCAATTGATCTAAATTCTCTCGCAGGATGTTCGATGTTTTCTAATTATGTTGTACGGCGTGGGAATGGAGTAATGGCACGATTAAGAAATATGGGGATAGGCAACACACAACTCTGATGGAATGTTGTCTCTAGCTCTACCATATAATTTAGGTAGTATTGTATTTTTAGAATATTTTCAAAAATTGCAGGAACAGTAAATTAGCCGCAGTTAGATCTTGCGGTAGTTAAGAACAGTTTTTAAAGGCGTTGGTGTAATTATACCTTGTTTAAACCAATAACATCTATTAAGTAAGGTAGATAAAAGGTTATACCCCGTGAAAGCAGTTCTCTGGAAATGCTGAAAACATTTTATATAAAAATGCATGCATGCTCTTACTTTTAGTAAGATTTTGCTGAATTCAAGGCGTGTTTACTCCAGAATTTTCCCTTGGGGCCTGGTATAAATTTGCTCGGTCAGATTTCTGTAGTGCAATACGCCTTTGTTGCAATCCCAGTGTATGTAAAATACCTGTTTATCTGAATCTACGATAAATCAAGATCAGCGACTCTGGATAGGACACGATAGATGCAAATGCCGTAGCAAATTTTATTTATTTTTATCGGAGGTTTATCGAGGACTTGTTCGTAAGTCGTGTCCCGGCGACCGTCAATCAAGACTGGTTTATCAGGCGGGCCATGCAACATCGGTATCGGCCGGTCCGGAGTAGCGATTTATAGCGGCTTTGTATCGCAGTGCTTTATGCGAACTGCTGTAAAGCTTTCCAGTGCACTCGCTACGTCTTCAAATGTTTAAAGTTTTTTCTTTAATTAGCTCGGTTTGCCTGTGAGTTTCTTCATCAGCAGTAACATATATGCTGTACATTATTGACTAGGAGTTGTATGGAATGAAAAGGTTTATTAGAATTTTCAAAATGTTTCATTAGGGGAATTTTTTTTATTCACAAATTATCAAAACAAGATATGCACTTTGTAAAGCAGGAACGTGAATCGATAAAAATTACCGTTACGGTTTTTGGTTATGGTTCAATATTTTTTTTAATTTCGGAGGTTACGGTTTCGGTTACGTTTTCGGTTACGGTTTGTTGCTACCAAAATCTTCGGTTTCGGTTACGATTACCGGTATTTTTCTTTTTATTGTGAAATCAAAAAAATTTACTACAAAATTATGTATCAAAATTATGCTATGCAATTTAAAAGAATCGTATCACGAAAAATTGGCGTCACTAAAATATTTTTTGTTTTCGTCAAATTGTACAAAAACTGCTGCTGTGGGTTAAATCCCAAATGAAATAGCAACAGTCTTCGGCCTTTTTCGTATAACAGACTGTATGTCTTTTGGCGAAATCCAAGTATCTACCCAGAAAGTATGTGAAATAAAAAATTTTTTTCAAGGTATTTAACAAAACTATCTCTTTCGACAACTAACCGAGAAACCTTGGAAACATGACATCATTGTTTAAAAAAAGTCATAAAAAGGTAAATTACTCTATGTGACTGAGACCACGCCTGGGCTTTTAATGAAATGTCCAATTATACTATATGCCTTCGATATATGTGGCTAGCCGACCGGCGCCGGCCGGCAAAATTTTACCGGTATACGTATACCATCATCAAATATCGTTCAGCATAGTTTGGCCAGTACATGACGTGCTACTTATGTATGTCTTCCATATTTTAGCTTCGACTGTCGACAGACGCCGTGCCCCAGTGCTAGAATTCGGTGTGTACTTAGGTTATCATTTTTGTTGTTGTTCTTGTGTACATGTGGCATGCTACTGTTTATGTTCTCTGGGATTTTAGCAATAGTGGCAGCTCTGCAGGCACAGAAATGTGCAACATTGAGTGAAAATGAAAAATGTATTCTGCTGGTAAAGTATACATATCGTGTTATACGATGACGTCATGCCGACAAAAACTCTGCATTCGGGCTTGCATCATTGCGAAACATTAAGAACTCTAATCATTGCGTTGGCAACAACCCTAAGGGTCAAACAAAAGGGCTGAGCATGCGAAATGCTAGTAAATACTTGTTAATTTCGGTTCTACAATTTTGCGGGAACGAAAAAATTCGGGTATGTACTTAAAATAATTGCGGTTACAGTTTTCGGTTACGGTTCAAGAAGTTTTTAATTTCTTTTTTTTTCGGTTACGGTTTTTTCCGTTTTTCGATTACGTTTCGGCTTAAAGTACTGACTTTGACTGCATACAGCGATGGTTTATATAGTATAACGAGGTTGCTCCGATGCTCATCTCTCGCAAACAGTTTTTTCAAAAGTAGCGTGTTGCAGCTCTGATCGATGTATGACTAGAAATGAAGATGTTTTATTGTCGGCACGGCACACCTTTTTTTTGAAATTTAAAATAAAATTATACGCGAATTTACATTTGTTAAGAACCTGAAAATTAAAAGAGTTGAAAAAGATAATCGGAAGTACACACACTATTTTCAGAATATTTCTGCATTTACTTTATAAGAAAAAAAAACACGCCCACCACAGGCATAGGAGCGAAAGTCACCACGCTCTCCCAAAAGCAAAAGGACTGAGAGAAAGAAGACTATACAGATAGGGTTGCCACCTTTTGTTGTTGATGTTGTTCAGTAAGGACGTCGTAAATTGCAGTAATGAATGATTCTTGGGCTATGGGGCATACAGGTCAGTTTCAGTAGAAAGGGAAGTCCGGTTCTTCCCCGGAAATTTTTTCAAATATTTTGACATCAAATATGCAATTTAAAACTTCCAATTTGACTAATCATTTATTTTTATTAAATGCAAAGTTATTGATTTTTTTAATTATTTTTCAAGTAATTTACAAATATTTCAATTGCTTTGTATGTAACAAAACTGAACATAAATACGAGATAAAGAACACTTTTAAATTTTTTTATGGGAATTTAACCGTGTGTGGAGAAACTACATCGACGATACTAATAATAATAATAATAATAATAATAATAATATAAATAATAATAATAGTAATAATAATAATGGGATAGGAGCATACTTACCGATCGGCTGATAAGAGCAAACAGACCACATCTGTCCTTAGTATTAAAAATCTTAAAATTACTTACCTCATAGATGTTGCGGTCACTCACTACAACAATATTCACAACACCTATAGAGAAGCTCAATAAATATGCTGGTGCTGAACTGGCTGTTGAAATAAAAAAATGTCTATAACCAGGATTCCATAAGGATAGTACCTTTTATAATTTCTACCACAGGAGCTGTTTCGAAAAATCTTAAAACTTCCATACAAGAACCAAGGCTACCTGAACAAATTTACATTGAAATTCAAAAAGCACTAATAAAACTGATAATAATAATAAAGCATTTTATTAAATGAAGAAAGTTCGATTAAACAAGAAAAAGTAACTAAAGTACTACATGATTTAAATTCAAATATCACCCCGCGCAACAGATTGGCAAACAATTTCAAAAAATTGTACAGGGTGTATCATGTATGTAAAAATGTAGAAAAGTGCGTCTATGTTTTTCACAAATATTTTTTATAGATCTTATTTACCTTAATGAACCTGTAAGCTATACGATCTCAACTAACTTTAAGATGAATCATAAAGAAGCCATCTTTGTATCGTAATTTTTGTGGTTTTTGTGTATTAATCCTTGCTCCTATTTAAAAACATAATTATAACATTTGCATTTTATTTAATAACTCTAATATATACATTGTAAGCATACGTATATCATTAAGTGTAAAGCCGTTGCTCTTTAAGCGTATCGCCCGATTGCTTTATTTGGTTCGCAACCATTTTGGTTTTAATTAAAATGCGTGCATTACATGTTATCGAAATGTAGAATAAAATGTCCACCAAGAACCGAAGTAATGAGACCTGAAAGCTGCGAACAGTACGCGCCATGTGGTTGGTTAAGATAATAATACGTCGGTATGGTCAATGTCAATATGCATATGAATGTAAACGCAGGGAAATAAAATGTTCGGCAAATTTTTGGGAAAAGAACTATTTTATTGTAATTAAACTTTTGATCACATTTTAAATACACGTATGATATTTAGGCTCTCTGAGATTGATAGCTGTATTCTAAATATCTGAAACAAATATCTAAACAACTTAATTTGACATTCATAAACATTTAAAAACGATACCTTTAATAAATGAGCAAATTGGTTTCTTAAATTCAGCATTATTAGAAGTTTTGGAATCAAAATCGAATCATCAAACATAGATAACCAATGTCAAGTTCTATTGATTCTATAGTAACACCAACTATTTAATTTTGATTTGCCTTTGATAGTGACGTGTAAACATGTTGAAATACGTATAAGGCTA
Organism: Ctenicera cuprea; assembly: GCA_958336395.1. NCBI lineage: Eukaryota > Metazoa > Arthropoda > Insecta > Coleoptera > Elateridae > Ctenicera > Ctenicera cuprea. The sequence continues at coordinate 23,866,945 of OY284491.1, forward strand.
AAACAAATAAATAGATGTTGAAGTTATTAATTATTTTATTTTGATGAACTTAATACGGAAACGTTATGATAATGCAGGTATTTTGCATAGGTCAAATATTGCACACCAAATTGGTCATGAAATAAAGATGTTAGCTTAAATTAAACTAGAAAACATCAATTCCAATGTTTTTAGAGGCATTCTTAACAATAACCTTTGTAGGCCGCGGTAGCAACCGGTCCCGGTTCAAACCTCGCCCTTGTCATGGATAGTTGTGTTTGTCTGTGCATGTTAGATGAGGGCTAATAACCCAAGTAGTTGACGCCCCCGTATTGCATGTTATAAAAAAATTTGCTTATTAGCATCAGGGTTTTGTTAAGTTTTGTTTCGTCAGTTCTCTTTCTTGATCGTGTAGTACTTACAATAGCCGAATAACTGCCCATTTCTGTACGTTCTGTTCATTGTTAGCGTGGATGCAAATGACATTTTGGGGATTGATTTAGTAGAGGGCTAGGTAAAGGCAATATTGGGAATGGTGCCATTAAAGATGTTCTTTTGGAATACCTCAAGTATTAGACAGCTGCTCGTCCACATGTCACCCAGCCATTATACGCAATGTATCTGCCGAAGAGTTATTGCGGTCAGGCTGCAGTGTGCTCGTCTATCTCGCCACTATATATCTCACCAGAGACGTTTTCGATGGCGCACCGTTGATTTACGCCTTCTTTGTTACTACATTACGGCCGCTGAAACAGACCAGACAGGTCTTATCTTCGGTCTAGACCAAACATTCTTTAATTAAACCTAACTCCCTATTAAATCGCGCGCTACGTGTTTATGTTACCCTGAATGTAATTGTGCAACTTGGGATATTCATGAGATGCAGGGCTTACCAGTTGCTAGCCTATCCAACTGATACTCGTACTGAAAATCAATTTCAAAAACAACAAACATCAAGCAGAAAAACAAACTGCTGTGTTTTCTACTCTTGATTTCTTAACCAAACTTGTTTAGTTTGTGGGGAGAGAAAATGCAGGAGGGGGTGCAGAGTGTTTATTCTAAAAGTTCTTGCACTCTTGTTGTTTTTTTTTACACGATTCACGTTTTTTTTTAAAATTGATAATTAGGAATCACAGTTGAAATGTAAAGTGGAAAGCAGAGAAATTACTCTCCCGAAAATCTGAATATAACATCCGGAAATATTTGTAATTTTTTTAGATTCAAAAATAATTCTATTGTTATACAACGGTAATCTCCCAAGATTGCAAAATCACAGGTAATACAACTAGTGACCTCGTTTTTTCGAAGAACTAGGGTTGATTGTTAACGAGTGTAAGTTAAGACGAAAATTGTCCAAAATTAACTAGCACGAGTTAGCATTAAATTCAAGTTTATAACAGAACAAATGCGACCACGTTTTCTATTTGCAATGACTACATCACATGCATGTATTTTATATTAGGGTATCTTATGGGAACTGGCTGCCGTGTTTGGCTTGCTGAGTACCACAGCTACGGCTTTAAGTTGTCGCTCTTGTCGCTAACAAACGCAGCCGTAGCAACGAGTGCTTTTATCGTAAATTTATAGTAAATTTTTAAGTAAAATTTCTTTGTCGGTACCTACATATTTTGCAGTTTAGTTGTTACCCTATTATTTGTGATTGCTACACTACCATTTTTATCGTTGATAATAAACTTAAGAACAAAATAAACATAAAATGCTTGAAAAATTACCAAACTCCAGAGCCTTCATCAGCCTGTGGGCCCCTTCTCTGCCATACAATGCGCGGTACGTATTCGTAACAGTGACCCGCAGTCGAAAAAAGAAATAGTTGTTCGGTAATGCAATCTAACATTATCTGCGTAAATACTATCACTGCTTATCTATCTATCTAACTACCTATTAAAACGCAGATCCCCTCTATAGCGATTCCTACACCCCAACCCGAACATGACATAAACGGTTTCGATTTCAGTTAAATTATACAACTTAAAATACAATTTCAGTGAGAATACGCTAAGAATTTTCACTTGAAACTTGGGTGCTTCGCACACGTTTTTTTTACTTATTTAAATTTACTAGTGTTTTTCTTACCTAGAAATTAATTTAATTGGTTGTTCGAAGCCAGTAGATTGAAAGTAATGTAAAAGAGACTCTCTATCTTTCATTCATCTTTACTTCGATAAATTTGTAAATGGACTCCTCGCTATTATAATTTTTTTGTAAAACCAAAGTCGGCTAGAAAATTTTGTATAAAAGGTTTGCATGGTTGATTCAACCTCAATAGATTTTTGCATGTTCATTAAATAGTGTGAGTTATTTTTCACGAAAAATCAAAGAGTAGGTAGGTAGGTTGTTAAACATTTTAAATAGATATGAGAGTGTTACGAAATTTTTTTTATTTTAGCCGTTTTTACGTGGAAACCTTATAGTTTCTGTTTTAGTCTTCATTGTAATGACGAAGAGAACAACTGAAGTGGGTAGGAAAATTTTAAATTAATTGTTATGTTATTATTATTATTATTATGCAACTTACTATATTAATTTCTGTGTGCCTATTGTATGCTTTTCCTACAGAAGTATGTAACACTAACACATAAAAATGAACTCTATATTAAAGGTATTTTTTAAGATCGTAAAATCGATGTTTTTCTGTATTTCCGGATGATGAATGAAACAGTGAAAGCAATGGTGTCCAGTGGTCAGTAGAAATTTGATGCCCGTTACAAAATGCTTTTCTGTTCCATTCTAGCGTGGCTAATATTTGTAATAAAACACAAGCACTGCAGCCTAGACCCAATAAGTGACCGCACCGCTATAAAAACATTTTATTACTCAATAATGGTAGATCCTCTATCGCTATGATACACTAAATGACAGGGTCTGCCGCAATTTACTGGACTAAATCAACGTGCCGGAGTATACATAATTCCCCTGATTTTAATTTTAAGTTACGGTACGAGTTGCTCGAACCGCAACGTATGATTTATAAAATTGGGTGTGCAGATATGAACCGCGTTATGACTCCAATTTTATGTCGTTCCTAATTTCAAATTAGCTGGATCGGCGCTTAAAAACAGACCGTGCAAGGGCATACCGCCAGTCTGCTGATTGCTACGATGACTGGGTGTGATCAAGCAGATGATCCAGACAGACTTGATTGTTTTGATGGATAATTTTCACAAAGGTTGTGTCTTCTTTTCGCGTAATGGGCTTTTTTCGTTAACATTCTGCCATGAAATGGCTTAAGATTATTTGTGGCTTAGTCAAAAAATACAAGAATACAAAAAAACTATCAGAAGAAACATCAATGTGTAATAAAATTTTACAGCGCATGATTAAGTATATTAGTCTTAACCGAAAGCCCTCGGGTTTATAATTTCGAAATAAATAGTTGTGCCCAATTAAAATAATGACTGCCAGTTTTCTACGTTTTGGTATCTTAATTGCTTTCATCAGTTATATCTTAAACACCCGATGAGGATTCAAGTCACATATGAAGATTTAAATTGGTTGAAAATGTAGACAGATAAATAACGTGTTTTGAAATATCGCTTACTTTAATAACTCTGAAAATGGTTGTTCTATTTTCAGTGATACGTTCTGTACCAGTTCTGTGCCAGCTTCAAGATATTAATAAATCAAAAAGTTTGTGCACGATACCAGATGAGTAAATATTTGAAGCCCCCTAATTAGCAACAAAAGCGTCTGTGTTGAATGCTGACTTTTCCCAGCGCCAAAGAATACAGAAAATAAGGTAGACCAATCTAACTGCCATAAAATTAAATGAGGGTCCATCAAAGAACACCGTGTAGATGTTTCCGCCATTCCCACAGGTAATAAACAAACATAGCTTGCCTGATCTAAATAAACAACATACTCATAAACCAAAATGAGTTACAAGTGTGGCAAGCAATGCTCAGTTCGGATAGAACCAACTTCCGCATGTTATGAATGAATTCTCAGATTTCCACAATAGTGCACTGTGCATATTTCCTGTAAGGGCCTCCAAGGAATCGGATTTTGTTTCGGGCTGGTCTTGGAAAGTCTAAACAATGGAATTGGAATATTAATCTCATTGGAGTAATTATTGATGGTGTTTCACGTAGTTCGACGCTGCTTTTAAGGAGACATTCAAAGCTAGCTTATATTTTTTGTAAATGTGGTCTGTTAAGAACATAAACTAAACCAGCAGCAAGTTTACAATAAAAACTGTTTGACTTTTCTATTAAAGTAAGCAATGATCATTCACATGCAAATTACTCTTTTATTGCAACTTTAATCAACCAGTATCAAATGTTAATTAATACAGTGAAATATCTTGCATCTTAATAATGTAGTTATCTTGTGCTAATTTCTATTTAATTAAAACCCAATAACATTCGCCCTAGAAATTTTTAGATTTGAAATTCCTAAAATTTTTCTATCGTACGATTTCCGTTCAATGTTTATCGGTGAATTAAAAATACTCACAATTTTCTAAACTTGTTAAATACAATTGTTGTTAAAATAAAAAATAAAACATATCATTTGATTTAAATAATTCATTAAACTATTTCGTAATAGAAAATTTTGAAAGAATGTTTCTGTTTATAAGCATTATTAGAACCCTCGATATCTGGATACCCCTTTTAAATTCCAAAAGGTTATCCTGAATATGATTTTTTATTGTTATAACCTATAACAACTTCTCCTGTGGCGTTCTAACAAGGTCCTTATAAAAATTGTAAATAAAAGGCAGGACGAGACGTGTGCGGATCCATTTCTTGCCGAGGAAAAAACATCCCGGCAAATCGCCTACTTTGTTCTATTGATATGGAGATGCCATTCCGGAGCTTATAGCTCATAATGCGGCTGAACAACCCGCACACCCGGACCTCACCACGTATTATAAGACCCTTAAACGCCACTTTGTAGCGCCTCTTTTCAACAATTGCCAGCAAATTGAAACTGATCAGCCAGAGGGCATAATGGATGGCCTTTTCTCTTTCAGATTCAAAGGCGTCTGTATTAGTAACTGAATTTTCAAGAATGTTTTTACATTTTGTATGGTGGGAACCCTGAGTAGTTAAACGCTTTTCTGAAGTTATTGATTTGGTTTGGATATTTTATCAAAAATGATGGCTTTCTTGGTTTACAAGTAAAAAATTCAATATTTGACTACCAGTTGATAACCCCCTGAACCGTTCTCATGTATTAGTAGTTCGATCCTTAAGGCTAAGTTTATGAAATTGTAAATTAGTTATGCTCAAGTGATAAATCGCACACACGTTGCGATTTTTGTGGTTTCATATATAAAAAACGGCATGAGAAGGTTAAGCCTCAAAATCCCCAACAAAGTCGTAAAACAAGGAGGCAAATCCGAAGTGAGTTGCCAAAAAACATCAGGTTGACATCGCCGCGAGCGACAGACAGGCTCTGTTAATTGGCAGTTAGACGGGTGAAGAATTGCGCTGGCTTTCTCACTCAGTCACCCATCAAGATACCACCGGTTCCCAGCTTTGGACCTGTTTTGATCGGTGAAAATGTTCACAGGATGCAATATCTCCGAAGTGGTGACGGCCGCGCTATATCATGACTCCATATAATTTGTGATGCGTATTTGTGAGCCTGCTGCCCTTTTTAATTTTCTTCTTTTCCTTAAATTTTATACAGACGATTATTTTATACAGGATATCGGCTTAGCTAATAAGATATTGGATGTATGATTGTGATGGTCATTAAGGGACCAAGAAAGGTGAAATGTAGCAGTCGATAAACGACATTTTGATTTTTGTTTATACTCAATTCTACTTCTAAGATGGGTTGTAATTGGAAGCAAAATATGACGTGTACTCGATACTGGGACCTTTCTTTTAGCCATCAATTTGGAAACAAAAGTAGGACTTTAGTAATCGGTTCTCGCTTCCAAATCTCCATGATTTGTTGAAGTGTCATGTCAGTTTAATATAATTTCTTGAGATGACCAAAACCTTTTGACCAAGCTTACCTCTTCAATAATAGTGCTGTACAGAAATATGAAATCCCCAGCCTCTTGTCTCAAAATAAGAAAAAAGAAGGAGGATACTGGTGGTGAGAATATTTAATAATTAATAAGTCTCAGTCCTACATCAAGAATGTCACTAAAAAAGAACTTTAAACGTTATATTTTCGATTTAGAAATTTTTATTTAATGATACAGGGGGATTCATAGCATGAGGGGTGCATTTACAGTGTGGGTGCAGAATCTGAAAATAATGTAAAAGTTTCTATAAACATGGCCCCGGAAACGCTTTCTTATGGATTTACAGCTTCCTGAATATGGAACAGTCTAAGAACTGTTTTGTCGATAAATTTCACAGTATTTACACAAAATTTTTTTAATTGTACATCTGCGCGTTACACATGTATTTCAGTATTTTCACTAATTTTTGTTTCAATGGGTAAACCAGAGGTGCCTCTTATGTGGAGATCACGTAGTATTTTGTTTTCAATATTTTAGACCTCTACAATGTTTAAATTTTTACTTATGAAATCTGATTCTCCGTACCAAAGTATACAAAAAAGGTGCATTTGTTGAAAGTTCCTAAATTTAACAATTTTCGTAAGACTTTATGTTTTGTGAAAAATTAAGTTGCCATGAAGGTGCAAAAATATTTTGTATAAATTGTGAGAAGTTTTACACGTCAAAGCAATAAAAATAGTTTCGATTAACATCGATTTGGAAATGCTTCCCTATGGAGATACAGCTTCTGAAAGAACCAACAGAACTTGTTGAAACTGTAGACTAGCATTTAAGATTTTTAAACGGTTAACTAGAAGAAGTTATATTACTTAAAAACAACAGAGAATAGGATTTAATGAGTTTAGTGAAAAATTAGACAATTTTTGTCGAGTAACAACAATTTTTTATTAAAAATAGGTATGAAGAACTATAAAAATTGTTATTGTTATTTTTTATTAAAAGTTGATATTTGGAAGTACTTTTTATAATACAATCAACTTTTTTACACACTTTTGAGAAATTTTGAGAAATAATATAAGGCAGTTAGTTTACTGTCGTCACAAATTTAAATTATTAGAATTTTCCGCCAAACCGTAAGATAATTCAAAAATAATATAGTCGTAAAAATTGTTTTAGATGATGCACAAAATTTTATAGAAAGTAAAATTGTTTGAGAAATCAGTAATTAAAAAAGGTTTTCCATTTGTTGCTAACTGTTTGGGAAAGGGGAAACACTGCACCTTCCGAGGTCACACGTTAACATTCTTAATGCAATCGGTCTTATTATCAATTAACCAGATCTAGCCGTAATAATTAGGACCCAAGCATGTAGCTAGCTACCACGACGGTGTTAATCAATTCTTATTAGGGTCCAACAACAACCTCAATAACAGGAAGAACCAGAACAATATCAAAATATCAATTGCATAAACACAAAATCGGCTATAATTCGTAGTTCTGCAATCAAGTACACTTTAGTTAAAACTGTTTAACTTTCGGAGTGTACCGTTTGCTCCATCCGTCCCTAAACTACTGCGTGCAGTTAGCATTTTTCTCGGGTATGGCTCTCATACGTTAGGTTCTTGTTTATGCTACATTAACATCTTTACTTAGGTATCATTTGTTTATCAGTAAGCAATTATATTTATCCAACACAAACTTGTCACTTACATTGTATTTTTAATTCAAACTGCACTTTTTTTTTTACTAAAGAAAGACATTTCGACCTACATTTACGACTCTTAATTTCTCTTTTTTACATCCAAATTGGTATCACTACACCGCGCCTTCTTCAACACCCTCGCTAATGTAGCACAACGGTTTTGCGGTCGGCCAATTAATCTTTTAACACATTCTTAGGTATTTATTCAATTAAAGTATAAAACTTAATAGAAAGAAGTGTAAAGAGTACAATATCATGAAGTAATTTTCTTCTTCAAAAAAAAGTGATTTATTCCCATTGGTATGTACTTTATGTTGACGAAATGTAGATTTAAGGACTTTTTTAATACAAAAATTACTTTTTGGCCTTCTCTGAGAGAGTAACGTTATATAAATCGATTTGTTTAAAACTAAAAAAGAAATTACGTAACACATAACCAGTATAAGAAGAGGAAATGATATGTACACCTTTTTTTAACATCGTTGCATTGTGGTAGTGTCATTAATAAATTAAATTTCGTTTTGGGGCAGTGGGGTAGTAGCTCTGGGTACCCGTACTACCAGTCTTAGTGAAGTAGCTTGTTATCGTTCTATTCATGAGACAAATGACATTTGAAAAATGGTTATTGTATCCCGTAAAGTTTCACAAGTTGTCTGCTGTGAATTAATTGTTTTACTTTTAGCTTCTCAAATTAAAATAGTGATAAAACAATCGAAATACTTATCTTAATTACAGTAATAATCCTAATTAATTGTAAGTGATAGAAATAGTACAAGCAATATTGAAAATTAAGACCATGATTGTCTTTCCTTATCAGGAAAGTTAATCGCTTAACAATTTTAAGAATCGGCATATTATTAACAACAAACGAATCATTATTTTGATTCAGTGTAAATGTTTATCTTCACATGATTTATTCCTGCCCAAAAATAGAGCTTCCTGTTTGAATCAAGTGTTTGCATATTTCCATTTATGATTAAACTCGTTTTTTTTTATTGGATGCTTTAGAAACACTTTATGACGTTAATTTTTAATACACATTTAAAAGATAAATTTTAAAGAGGCATCACGTTAGTTAACGTTTGTTTGTAATGTAAATGTGCAATTTGTGCGTTAAGTTATTTGCCGCCATTGCAACTTGTAAACGCCGTAAGCAATTATCGTCAATATAATTACTGAGAAAATGATATACATTAATTACGCGTTTAAGTATTTGCTGCTTTGCTGTTTAATTGAGTATTAAAAATTACATATCAGAATAATAACGAACTCTTGTAATTTATACACCCGTCTGATTTCGAAAGGGCACAAATGCCTTTGCATTATATCACTGGATACTTCGAAAACCTTACGTTTGAAATGAATTTACACGTAATTAATTATAAAATTAAATAGCAACCTGCATAGGTAACGATTCCAAGACCGAGCATTCGGTTTGAAAGAATGCTCTCACACATTCTCTCCATTCCACGTAAACAGAGTCGTTGTATTAGAGGATAAATGCTATTGTCATAACATACGAGTCTAGCTCGAGGCTTTGCCGCTTTAATGTAAAAACCCGACATAATGAGTTGATCGGACTCTCGATGTATTTATTTATTTATCTTCTTATTTACAAGTTCTCTTTATCTGGTACTTAGCAACCGGTTGCTATTAGGAAAGTAAGTGGCGCATCCGGTATAACACGGTCTGCTTATCGGTTGCTCCCTACGACACGGCGTGGTGCGATGCCTCCTTTCGTCTTACCTTAACGTTGATTCCGAAACGGTCTCAACCCTCCTCGTGGACATTTAGATAAATTCGGCGCCAACGTTCGCTCATTTATTTCAAATTTATGATTATATTTAAGCATTTGTTAGCTTTTAATGAACTGCCAGCACATTCGTTGGGAGATTGCGCCTTAATATCTACAGTATTTTAAAGAATACTCCAAATCGTACATAAAAATTACTTTTTATGAGATAAAACATATACAAAGTGATGGAAATTTTATGATTTAAATATACTTTTGACGTTTATTAAAAATATGCGAAACGTAATTTTTCTATTGAGATGACAATTGTAAAATAAATTCAAAGAAAGATCTCAGGATTTTTGCTTAACATCACCTTGCAGCATCGTAAATACAATAATTTTACTTCAAAAGCCCTAAATTAGGTAATTGCCACCTGAACATTATTATCTTATCATCATCTCAACACAGCATTTTTAAATTTCGGAAAATAGTGAAGACTGTTTATACATTTTTGTGGTGCCATTTTTTTTCAGAAATGAGTAAAGTAATTTGTTTAATTTATAAGCTGAATCTGATAGAAGATCGTAGGGTAAATTTAACGTTTTTTTCCGAACCTTTCGATCCAAATCGTGGCCCCATGAGTATTTAAATTTTTAGTTTAACACCGTATTACTCAAAAACGAGTTTGCCAGATCGGCTTAAACTTTAGACATTATAATAGTTTTAAATGAACATAACATAAACATAATTTTAATTCGTAAGAGAATTTTTGAAAAAGCTAACAATATTTCCAAAATTTTTTTAATTTTCAAAAAAATATTGCTCAAAAACTTGCTGCAATATTTTTTTTTAAAATTGTGTAGCTTTGTAGAACTAGGAATCGGCTACAATTTGGTTGGTGTACCATTCCGATAATTTCGTTTCATGCCCCTTGATTTTATAAACGGGGTACGGCGTTTATTCAAAATTGCTCACGAGAATGATAGTGGAATAAGATTTACAACCAGGGCATGCTTGATTTAAATCAGTGATTTAAATCAAAATTTTAAACCTAGTAAATCAAGTACAAAACTTAGAAATGTACACTCTGCAAGAAATTATAGATTTAAATTAAATAAGTAACTCTCCCTGATTAACTTTCTTAAAATTACCCCTTTCACTCAGTCAGTAAACATTGAAAACTTATTTTACAGCACTAGCATACAATGTTTCTTATTCGTCACCGACTCGCGAAACGAAAATGTCTGTCTCTCTGACAGAAAGTTCTCTTAAAAGTTACAATATACAAAAAATAATTATTTAAATTGTAAATAATGAATTTGATTCAGAAAAATTGATTTAAAATAAAAATATTAATTAAAATAAATAAAACCGATTTATAAAAAAAATCGAATTAAATCAAAAAAATTGAATTTATTATCCCCCTCCCATTAGGGTTGGAAAATATGCGACGCGCAAGGTTTTGATGGGGTTTTTGGAGGGTTTTATTGTTTTTGTTTTACAGTCAACATAGTTTTATATTGTTTTGCAAATTATCTGCTGCAGTTGCAGCCGCTTATCGCATTCTAATTTCTATGCCTTTGCATCTCTTCAACTTACTGCATGTAATTAGTAAGTATATATTGACAGAATTAGGAATAATAATATACTGACCCATTCGAAACATAAAACGTGATGTTGTTTGTTATTTAGTCTATATTTATTAAACAAAATCTTCAAAGACCAAATTAATTGTTAGCATGTGTTTGAGATTTAGCAACTTAGCTAAATATTGTGCTTCTAGCTCATTTTGTGTTCAGTCCATAAAAAATTTTTAATGGGAATTTTAGTGTAAAATACTCGATCTGTCAAATATAAAAATGTTCAAGTTTCTGTGATTTTATTCATTCGGTCGGCAATCATATTCAGTCTGGTTTAGTTTTTATTAATTCCGCTTTTGTACCTAATTGTAACTTTAAACGTGTTTGAAAAAAATATTTTATTTAAAAAACAAAATCTTAAACACCGCCTCTCTTTTTTTGGTTTATTGTTTTATTTAGGTTTAAAAAATTTACAATTTTCTCACAACATATCTTAGAAATATTTTGAAAGCAGTACCAGTTTCCTATCTTTCTCCAAAACTTGTGAAATATATTATGTAGACCGAAGCATACAGTCTAACGGCGCATGTGTGAATTATACAGAACAAGTTATTGTTACAAGAAACTGCCTCCAAATGAAGGATTTTTAAAAAGTGCATGCCAATATTTTTACATGAAAGCTTTGTATACAGTAGTATTGACACTGTTTTAGTATCACGTAATGTGTTCTTATAATATGATTAATACGCAGCTATGCTTCCGGTACAGTAATAACAATATTGCGATGTTATAGTCATTGTTGGCGCGTAAAACATTAATATAACTAAAATACTTTTGAATATGTAATAAGCAACAATTTCTCAAGTATAGAAAAGTTCAGAAGAAGTACTTAGCATTGTAGTTTTTTTATATTGCCTTTTTTTAAATGAATTATTCTGATTAGCTAGGACGGCGTGAAGTACTAGCCCACTGAGTCACCATGTCCTCTTTAGTGTTTTTTTATCTCATCGTATCTACGTGATTACGGAACTTGTCTAGTTAGGTTTTTACCCATGCCTTCTTCTGCAATTAGGTAATAAATAATAATAACCTAAAGCTACACAGAAAGTGTGGAACTTTATAACAATACGTGTGGTAAGAACTTTGACTGCACTTTTTAATAATGTACTAGAAATTCAGGATTTCGTTTCATAGTAAATTTACAGGACTGCTGTAGATACCACTTCTAGAGGTTTTGCCTTAAGGATTATTTATCAACCAATTTGTTTAAAACTAACAATGTTAAATGCGCGAAATATATACCGAATGTTAGTGGGTATAGAGCGAACGTGGAGGTTTCAGAGTGACTTGTACACTGTACAGATTAGAAAGATGGTGGTTACATATCAGTGCACATGACCGTTTCACGTACCCAAGGTACTTTCTTGAAATGCATGTAATATAGTTATGCATCAATAAATCGTGTTGTACTCGCGCCTTTTAAGCTGTGAAAGCAAACAACGAGTAGGAAGGTGGTAAATTTACGGGCTGCGGTAAACATGCAGTGACGGGCGTTGTCCGGAGAGCGTCTCCGACTGTCACATTACTTGGAGACCTTCTGACATCGTGGGCCCGTCTCCAGACTGGTTTATACGGGTCCCCGCGTCCCTGATATACGCTAAAGTCATAATTTAGTGTAGTACGGCATTATAGTATTTAAATTATTGGTCCCGCAGTCTCGGATCAAGTCTTGATACATCACCAGCCCAGCATGCAGATAGCGCAGTCATCTATAAACTCCTTAAAATGTTGCTTGCTTCACATCATATATATAATATTTAGTGCCAGCCGCATTGTACAGCCGACCAAAACACACTCGTATTTTAGCCCATGGGACGCAGAGGAATATTTGAACGAGTTTTATATGGTAATTAGCAATTATGCACACACATGTCTCTATTATCAGGACAGCTGTGTCCTTGTAACGTCTCAGGTGTGACTGATTTACGATCAGACGTCATGTGACCGATTGCGTGACACGTAACTAACCAACTACATGGATACATATCAAACTTCTTGGTAAACTGTATACGTAGTACACTCAATAAGTAAAATTAACCGGCAGCGTTTAATGCTAGCAATCCGACAAAGTAAATTTTTATGGGATAATTTAATAAAGTAGCAAAGAACACAAAAATGATCAAAGTGTAACCGAAGTTATGCATGCTTTGCATACAATACGGCTTACTTCCGTTACGTAGCCACTTACCCATCTACAAACGGATTTCATCACTGAAAGTCGAGGCCCTTGTCAAATTCTTACCGACAAGCCATAAAAGTATCAAAATGCACGTCACTTCTGAAGGGAATTATTTTTAACTTAGTTTTATTGGCTTACTGAAATATGGCTCGGTTAAAAATACATCTCGAGAATTTCATTGTAGATTATAGACGGTTCCTGTCGTAATATTATCATTTTTTTGTTCAAGAAATTTCTTTGGTTTCGTAGCAATTTAAACAAACAAATCCATTGAAAAACAATTTATATACCTATTGCTTGTTTTTCAGTCTTGTATCATGAATAATTTTATTCCGAATACCATTGGTAATCAATATTATTTACATTTACCAGGCATACATAAATAATAATTTTCTAAGAAATAAAACTCTTTTTATGTTAGATCTCATTTGGAACTTTATTCAGTTATTCAAATGATTGCTCTAAATTTATCTAGCTTTAAATTATAGTGCCACTGTTTATGGTTTACCTGCTGCAATTTTAATTCGGACTGCTGCAGGTAATAAGCTAACCCAATCAATCATTAGTTATTGAAATATAGGAGTTGACATAGAAATTCTATTCTTAAATGTTGATATAATCGTGAAAATATTTGATGCACTAGCGCGGTGTTTAATTTTCATGTTACTGCAGTTACAGTTTAACTGACACGATTATGCATCTGATTAGAGTAGTTTGAAACCTACATAAAAGTCAAAATTACTACCTACTGTTTATGTGACGATGACTGTAAAATTATGTGGGTTACGTAACATAACGTTCAAACATTTAATGATACTTTTTCCTTGTATTTATTACCCAATTAGCGAGATTCTTTAAAAAACAATTTTAAATACAACATGGTTATAGTTTTCAAAACAACAGAGATTTTGATTTTAATTCATGTGGTATCTGATAGTTTGACGTTGAAATATCATTTTGCATTAGCATAAAAAAATTAATGCTGCTTCTACGGTTTATCATCAAAGCAATATAAAATCTGGTATAATTAATAACTGATTTGAAGGAATTGCTTATAGAATTTAGTTAATTTTCCATTTATTTTTTGTAGCAACAGCACTAATACATGCAGGGATCTATTCGATACATTAACTATACAGTTAGTTAACTGTGCACAAGTGATTATTAATCTATTGATACATTTGCTTTCGGTACATTTGCATCCTAATTTATCATTTGATGGCTTTAACCTTTGCACTAACCGGCAATTTTCTTCGATTTGTGTTTATACGGGGGAATTGTAACTAGCTTTTTATTATGAAACAACGTATCAGATTATTAAACAATGCAAATTTTATGCATCCACTTTAAAATTTTAAATCACACAAAGCAAAACAATTATGTCAATTTTACGCTTTGTTATAATTTATCGGTTTGTAACAGTCTCAAGGATCTTAAAAGTTTGATATGTCTAGACTTGATATTTCAGGTGAGTAAACACATGTATTAGTTTCGTTTTTGTCGCACAAACAAACCAATTTCAAGACCTCAAACAATTTTAATGGTATTTATTTATGTTTACGCCCACTAAAGCCAGGGTTTCTCAAACTGGGGTACACGACGAAAATGTATAAATGTATATTTTTTAATATGTTTGTTTACCTTTTCCGCTGTTCGAAGTATAGCTATAGAGGAAGGTATTGTGATCGTCAATTTGTGGATTTGGAGCAAATGCGTTCCTTTAACGAAGTTTTTTTCGCTTTGGGTTTACTGGCCGATATACGAGTTATTCCTAAAAGAAAAATACTTTAATGCCAAAAATTTTGACTCATAAGCAGGTTTTAGGGCCTTAGGAGATTGATAAAGCGGATGCTGCAAAGCTGTGTGTCTGTGCGTCTCTCTGTATATTTGTCTGTCTGTCTGTGTGGCTCTTTGTGTTTGGATATACTTTACAGTTCAGACGCCTTAACGCAAAAACGCGATCTCCCTATCACTCTTCATTACCCCACCATCGATTACTTGTTTTTTCAAACATTTCCTAATTTCGACATCAAAATCGGTACGAGCATGTTAAATGACAATAAGAACAACTTTCCATTGAGAAAACATCACTAACAGATTTCCTTTTGGTCGTTTACCTGAACAGATTAAGCGAGTAATTGCCACATTACTTGCAACTACAAAACACAAAATACCATAAAACCAACCACTCCACTGCTTCAAGTGGGATAGGTGTGCCTGCTTCAAAATAGATGCGCTTGGAAAAGAACTTCAGATTCGTATTCTACACATGTCGAATAGCCGATCTGTGCAAGTCCGATATTTATACCAATTCTCCCCCCCCCCTCAATTTGCGATATTAAAACAATGTACGAATTTTGTCTTCAAAATCGGTATGAACATCTTAAAAGACAATAGCAACAATCTTCCAGTGAGACAGTATCTCTGAGAGGTTTCCTTTTGATCGTTTACCTCAACAGTTTAACTGGATAATCACCAAAATAAAAACTACAATGAAATAATAAAACTGTTTTAGGTTAGATTAGACAAAAAACATTTCCAAATTTTCAAAAAGAAATTTTAAACAAACTTTTTTAAATTTTCAATAATTCCTAAAATTTCAAATTATTTCAAATTTTTAAAATATCTAAATTTTCAAAAATTTTCACAATTAAAAAAAATTTTAAATTTCCAAAATTTTCAATATTTTTAAATACTATCAAAATAAAAAAAAAGTTTCAGCTCAATTTTTTTCAAAATTGTTTTAAATGTTTTAAAATATAAATTTGCAAAATGTTTACAATTTTTAAGTTTTATAAATATCCCGCAATTTTCCTAATTTTCAAAATTTTTTGACGGTTTCAAAAATGTACAAAATTTTCAATTTTCCGTTTTTTTTAATTTTTAAATTATCAATACTTTTCAATGGGTCTAAAAATTTTTAAACTCAAAATAGTTCTAAAAATTTCAGTTTCCAAAAATTTTGAAATTTTTAAAATTTCAATATATTTTGAGAATTTTAAATGTTCTAAATTTCCAATAAATTGTCAAAATTCACGAGATAAGTTATCAAAAATTCCCATAAATGCGAGGAAGGTGCAAATGGAAAAATACAACAATTAAGAATTTGTATGACACATGGGTTGCGAGTTAACGTGCATTGTGTGTTTCTAAAATAATGGTAAATATTTTGAGGACCGATATCAAATCAAAAAACATTTAAGTTATTCATTCTTTCTTACGGACTTACAGTCTTCCAAAAATGAACCAGAATCACGCTTTATTGATAAATCTACCATAATTGAAAATATTTGGTTCAATTTTCGTATGGGTATTTTACTATAGATTATTTACATTTTCACTTGTTTTTTTAAAACTTATTAACCAGAGCCGTAGTTGAGGTTGAATTTAAAATTTAAAAAAGAAGATAATTCGTACTGAAAACAAAAGTACAAAAATAGTTCTGTTGTAGGTTGTTAAATACAACCGTTTTCGCGATAATTCATTTTTTGTGAAAAAACAAGTTGCTATGAAGGTCCGAGTGTTTTCTTAAAATGCGCTAATAACTTGAATACACTTTGCGGGTTACTTCTACACATCAAAGCAATAAAAAGGTTCTTACGAAGATAGGCGGGCACGGCTTTCTTACCAAGCTACAACCTTGGGCAGAGGGAACACTTCGAACACATATTTTTGTTGTTTTGTTACTCAGAACTTATTCTCAAAGTCTGTACAAATTGTTTATACATCTCAAGGAAGCACCCAGACCTTCATAGCAACTTGATTTGTTTTTAGAAAACTTTCAATACCAGGATCAATAACGTTTTTTCTGTTTTTTTTTGAATACAGAATAAGATATCCGAATCAAATGTTTGATAATCTCAAGTGTTTGAAAAATACACACGGTAAGAGATACGTGGAGTTGCCTTTCCACACTAACGCCTCTGGTTAATAGATGTGAAGGAGAACACGAAAATGCAAAAAAATGTAAAATAGCCATACAGAATTCGAATAAAATATCTATATTTATGGCGGAGATAATCATTAACAGTGGCGTCACTTAAGATTTTGGGCCCTAGGGCAAGATAGCTGAAGGGCCCTGGCCCCATCCTCAAAAAAATTTCAATAATAAAGTAATTGATAATAAGAACAATTTATTCAACAGGAAAAAAATATTTTCAGGAAAATAAATATGTATATTAAAACCGTGTCTAATTAAGATAAGCAAATCTTAAATTTTCTGAAGTTAATGTGTCTGGGTTGGTACCAAAAAGTGTGGGTGTTGTGTTATTACTGAATATAATCTCACTTCAGTATTTTTCATTGTATAAGTACATACTTACTTGGAATTTCAAATGTTTTTTGTTGAATATAAAAATTAACTGTCGAAAATCAAAAATTTTTATGGAAAAAACTTCGTAATAAAGAAATAAAAAAAATAAAAACTCGTGGCTCGTGGCAGGACCCCTTAAGGGCTCGGGCCCAGGGGCCGTTGCCCCCTCTGCCTCATGGTAGTTACGCCACTGATAATTAAAGCGTAATTCCATTGCTCCGTTTTCGGGAAACTCTAATCTGCTCAAAGTATTTAACTAAAATTTTGGAAACACCCTGTTTATAAAAATAAAATTGTTCAGCTAAAAATTCAATCCTGTTTTGACTAAAATGAGTTTTGCATATGGCCCTAAAATTTTATAGGGATACTTTAAAGAATTTAAAATAAAATAAATGGCACCTTATGAAAAATGTTCAAAAACACTGCACTAAACCAATCATTTCAAATAATACAAGAAAATCATTATCGCTCTTTGTTGTCTAGTAGCTTCTATAAAAATGCAGAGTAGCTTTTAAATTATTTTATTTCATACTGTCCACCGTAGACTACTTTACGTCATTAATTTAAGTCCGGGAAATGACACATTACAGTACTAGGCCGGAAAGTGTTGCCTCGCAACCTTTCGCCAATCACAAAACAAGTAAAACTTTCAATCATTTGGTTGCTATCGTTACTCTAAATAAGGCAACCAGATTATCCTTAATAATTTGCTTGATTAAAATATTATCCTTTACTTAAAAATTTAAAAAAGCGATACAGTATGAAATAAAATGTTGTACGTCACACGGCCGTGAGATAATCTTAAATACTCGTCTCGAAATTCCAGATTCGGCTCCTTCGTCGCCTCATCCGGAAACATCTCGACTCGTTACTGTAATAAGTCATGTCCCGGCCTTATAACGTAAATAACTAAAATTTGTTAACGACAAGTTGACTGTGAATTACTGTAGAAACTTAAAATTGTTTTAACCTTAACGCTATACATTAATATTTGCTAGATTGATATTAGCCGAGTTGTTTATAATTTGAATACGCTTAATGCTATTATAACATAAATTGTTTTGGTAAAATGAATATCGAGCACTCATTTTCAATACAATTCGTAGTGGATTAGTAGCTGAACGAAATTGATCCAACTGTGACGACTGATTGACGACAATGATACACGCGAAGTGTGATTCATGCATTTCCAATGTAATAAAACCGCACTAAATTTATTGTTCAATAAAGTCGGCCCATTATTCCCACCCAAATTTTAATTCACTAGAATGATGCCAGTAATTTATTTATATATTTTTATTGCGTCCTTTCCATAACGTTAATATGATGCTACTACACGAACGTTCGAGCACTAGAAAAAGACAAATAACTGTAATGTCAAATCGTGTAAAAGTAAGACAGAGTTTGTTTGGTTTCTTATTACGATAGTGAGTGTACTGAGTCATATTAGTCATCTAGTATGAACACGACTTGATGTAGACATATTACATACCTTTATCATGACAAGTGCATCGCATTGTTTACTGTATTCATACTTTTCGTTTTCATTTTGCAAACAGTAGTAAACATTTTTTAAAAGCCACCCACTGATAAACAGTGACACATGCTAATTTTTTTAAGTACCTGCCGAGATACCCGTACATCACCATTTGAATTTAAAAAACAATGTTGAAACCAGCAGATAACAAAACAACTAAATTAAAAAGAAAAAAAAATATTTTGGTCGTATATAATTTTGTTAACGATAATAACAAACACATTTAATATAAGATAATTTATTTAAGGTCAATATATCTACTTGTTGGTCATCTCATCACGTACACCTGCATTAAATAGCAAACGATAAACGAGTGGATTCTTTTAATTAAAATGCATCATGAATAACCTCCACAAACACGCTTGAAAAGCAAATCCAGTTTCATTTTATTTCAGAAAAATTCCAACTGACACCTAGCAATGGATGTCTAGGTATCGACACCCACTCCCTACATCACCTAGCTTTGTTTAGCTCGATAATGATATTGTGGTACATTTTATTCTGCATTGTAAACTCTGAAATAATAACATACTTTGACACATCCATAGATAGCACGTGCTTTTCAAGCGCTAACTCAAAGTGACAATATCGGACCAGGTACTATCTAAACACTATTAGCTTTGAATAACTGTTTTAATAAAAACATAGCGGTTGTGAACTTAATCCAAGACATGTCGATACGCTTGTTGTTGAAGTTAAAATTGAAATACAAATAAGAATAATCAAAAATTAACAAGAAAAACATTTTCTTTGTCGTGAACGAAATTTTTTTTATTATTAGCAGTTGTTAGTTATTAGTATTAATGATGATGAAATTTGTGTACGAGTACGTCCTGGGCTACCAATACTGTTGCCAATTTATATTTTTAAGTTGACAATGTTGATATATGACATGAGTTTAAATCTGCGCTATTTAATGTTTGTTGTTGACGGATAAGCTATAAAATTGTCACAATAACTGAAATTTGTGTAAATAGTAACGTCTGCTAAAACATTTTTTTGAGGTCACTGTAAGATTTCTTGTATACAGTAAAAGATAAATAAGTGAAACACTTCACCTGGATGATATCTTTAAAAGTATTTTTGTACCAACGTTTTAGGTGAGAACAGTAAGAACGGTAATGTGCTTCTCGACCCATTATAGAACGCGGCGAGAAACTATAGCTGAAGCGCACTTGCATGTTGTACTGTACTTAGAAACGGAAACGAGTTCTATCACAGTAGCGGCTGCAGCAATATGCGGGCATGTCTTGCTGTATTTAGAAACCTAAAATTTTTTCTTACGAAACAAAAAAGTGATTTTTACAATTTTTTTTTGAAAAGGATGCTTTGGTATTAAAGGATACCCGATAAGATACAGCAAAAACATGAGTCAAAAACTTTTAGGAAAAGGAAAATAAGCCCCTTAATGCTGAGTCATGACTTATTCTACTACCATTCATGAGCGTAATGAACAATTTAACTTAAACAGAAATGTTTTATCGTCTCCTGCGTATTAAACAAAGTTGTCTTTATTTTCGATTTTCAAAAATGCGTAGAAGACGTCACAGAGAAATAAGGTGAAAATTTGAGGAACAGTTTTTTTACTTTCTGAAATTTTTTTACTTCCCAGTTTTCATATTATTGAAAATTCTGGTACATTTTAACATATGTCTTTTAGAATACCAAATTTTATTCCAATCTGTACTTTTTTTGAGTAATACGGTGTCTAAATTTAAATATATAACTTGCATTTCGCTTATAAATTTACTAAACTCATGGGCACCTGACGGTGGGAGGCAAGAGGGGGCAGTTGCTTCCCCCTCCCGGAATTTGAACATAATAACAAATGTTCACGAAAACTCGTGCATACGACCAGTTCTCCGTACACGGTCCTAAATGTACTTTTTAATAACTTGGGCTAGCTACATGCAACGCAAATGCATAACAAATAATTTAATAATAAGTATTACACTAGGAAAGTGTAGATCACTTCCTGAAAAAAACTGATATCTACCATTTTTGGTATGGTTAACAAGAGTCTATTGCACATAGAAAAACGTCGAAAAAATGATATTGTGCCCCGTTTGTTCAGGGTGGCCACTTTTCTGGAAAACAGGGAAAACCGGGAAAAGTCAGGGAATTTAGAATTTTTTTTTATTTTGGTCAGGGAAATCAGGGATTTTTACCAATTTCAACGTAAAGTCAGGGAATTTCACGAAATAGTCAGGGAAAATTCTGTAAAATGCAATTATTTTAATTTTTTAATTTTTACCTGCAAACCGAAAATTTTGTTACCTAGGTATATGTTTATAAAATTTCTATTTATTTCATTTGGTTTTTCCTTAAAGTTTAGATGTTGTGTTGTTGAAAGATTTCCATTTGCTATAAAGTAATTTAAGTTTACTTTGCTAATTTTTATGTTGGGTTACAATTTTTATTTATAAAAAAACAGTGGAAATTGGTTTTTGTACCATAAAAACGAGTCAGGGAAAACTGAAGTGTATTAGTCAGGGAAGTCAGGGAGTTTGAAAATCAGTTTTAAGTGGCCACCATGTTGTTGTATACGGGATTACACATAAATACCCAATGGTTCATGTCAAATGGCGCTACACTTCATACCATATAGGGAATATGTAAGTTTTCTTCAAGATACATTCAGTAATCGTATAATTTAGAATAGTTTTAGAAAAAAATGCGGAAAATTTTGGCCGCCTTGTAGGCCAGACTTAGACCTTGCCATTACTGTGTTTGAGAATTTTTAAAAACAATATTTTTGCACATCGGCTACACATACCCGCTGAACTCGAAAAAAACACCGTAACAGTGTTGGTGAAGATCTTTTATCTTATTTTAATCCAGTGTATCGATCAGAGATGGTAAGGAAGCAAAACGTTAGACATATTGAACATTAAATTTATTATTAACTGTCTTACAAACGTTGCTTTCTTTTTAATAAGGTCTAATTGTTACAATTTATTTACGCCTTATACAATTTATTTATGCCTTATAATATAAAACAAAACCAGTCCCACAGACTTTGCCTTTCCCCGAGAGGGGGGGCTCCAGTTTAAGAATCATTCTCTTTGGCTTGTCCCTCCCTAGAAAAAATCCTATGGGCGCCCATGCAATTTCTTATACTTAATTATTCTTGCTGACACTGATTAGTTTACTAAAAGCTTTAATTTTAAAATATGTCAATGTTTCAAAGGCTTTTGAAGTATCCCACCAAGTGCTTCTTACTAAATTACAAAGTTGCAGTTTCAGCAATCCAAATATTAATTTTTTCAAGTTATATTTAACATCCCGCAAGGCTAGAATCAGATTGAACAACGCAATGTCAAATGATTTCTACTCCACGTCCGGTGTACCACAAGGAACATTACTAGGCCCGTACTTGTTTTTACTGCTGATTAATTCCGAAGTTCTTTTGTTTTTGACATTTTATACCTTGCATTTAAATACTTTCAAACATTCGGCTATGATCCAGAAAGCATCTGTGCAAATCTTATGTTTTAGAGCAACTTTTTGCTTATCCCATATTTGGATCAATTCCAATATCTAAATGTGACTATAATTTTATGATAAAATAGGTTAGGAGTACTTATAAGTCTTATTAATTTAGCATTTGTGTAACACAATTAACTCACTCACCTGAATTATAATGTGGATTGGGGTTAAAAGCATCTCAACTTAGATTACGAAAAAATAATATGCTATTCTCAGTTCAACATAGTTCACTTCTAACATGTGATTCAGAAATTTATACCTCGACAATAGAGTTGCAACGAGTCTTGTTTCGTAATGACATTCGTTTCGAAAATTCGAGACAAAATTGGTATTTTCTTTCTAATTTTTGAGACCAGACGAAACGAAATCAAAAAGAGAAATCTCGTATCTGGGCCGGTTCACTATTTATACCTTTATCCGAACTGAGAACAAGAAAACGTCAGCTAATGGAACATTTTTTGAATTTTTTTCTTACAGGAAGCTCGATGAACGCTGCAAAATTATGAGAATTTTCATGATTAAAATAGATAAATAAAATCAGTTCTAATCATTCAAATATCCGGTTACACCAGATTTTTTTTTTCCTAAGCTCTTTGTGAATTTGCCGCAGTAATTTAACAAAATTTCCAATTAATTGGAATTTAGAATTATTACTGTAATACTTTTAATCCTGTTGATGTTGCGTTACGTCATCGATTTCTTACACTGTTGTTAATTAGCAGAATTTGATAGTTGTAATTATATAACCCTTGATCAACAAGGGTAGTCCGTTGTCGTTCGAAATTGCCAAGGGCAGCGAAAGAAACTCTGCCTTGCTGGAAAGCGAGTAAACGAGAGGAGCACCAGCAATCAACACTTAATTTAGCTTAGTATCATTATAACAAGCTGAAGTCATCAGAACTGGACATGTGCAGGGAGGGGTAATCCAATACATGGTCCACATCAGACACGCGCTCCCCTGCGTCTAATGAACTGGCCGCCATCATCCCACGGCAAATATACTGCATATTGAGGTATTAACATTTATCGTGCCGCATCCCATAAACTTTTGTGGACTTCCTTCACGTATCCCACATTCCCAGTTTTCTGCAGCCTTTAGGCGCAGAAGTGCGGTAAGGTTGCTGTTTGTAGAATTTCATATTATATAGCCAGGGGTGGCGGTTATGGTTTTTTCTCTTTTTACAGTCGTTCGTGATTAGCACTCCAGTCTTAAAATGTCTTATGCAGCCTCATTGAACGCATATATTAATTAGCGCTAATTGCAACATTTGACAGGAGAGAATAAAAAATAAATACGTGAATTAGCCAAACAACACCAACGTTTATTTGTTGCAATGTATACAGTTAAGTATTTGAAGCTAATGTCAAATGTGTATGGTGAAATACAGCGTGTTTAGAAGACTGGTACATGTACAGCGTAAGAAAAAAATTTATAAATTTGTATTTTTCAGAGCGTCGTTACAGAGGTACAACTTGTTTTCTTTTGAATTCTGAAATAATAAAAAAACAGTATTTCGTGCATTTTAACTTCTTTAATTTACTTCGTAATAGTGTGTGCTATTTTTCATTACTTACTAGGGGTGATAAGGATAACTATGACTTATTCTGTCATGCAGTAATAATTTGTATAAAAATTGAACCAAGCACACACAAGAAAAACAGAAAATCTTGCAAAACACATTACTATGCAAACCGAAACCAATGAACATAAATAAATTAGCTGCTATGGCTGGTCACTCAAGTTCCTTAACGTAATTTTATCATACATACAGCTTTTCTATTATTATTAATGTGGCAGTTTCTAGCTTTTCTGACTTCCTTACTGTCGCTGTTGGTGTTATTACAAGATTAATGATTGGGTGGTTATCACAGACTATACGCTAGTGATTGAGCTTTTTAATGTTGATTCGTTTCTACATTAGAATAAATAATAATTTACTCTGTGGCAGTGCATAACATGTACCACTATTATATACGTTTTCTCCTATAACTTACTATATTGTATTTAACTTCCAGTACAAAGTGTAAATTGTACGTACATAAAATTTTATAAAGCAATTAGAAGAAAACTTGTAATTTTTACTTTGTTAAATTAATATTTTATTTATGACAACCTCCAAAAATCCAAAAAGCGGGTTCTAAAAAATATTTATCTGAAGGGGGGGGGGGGGGGTTTCGTAACTCCATGACTTTGAATCTCAGTTTTTCCTAAATAGTTATGTATATCTATAGATAAGGGTTTGATAGAATTCAGCAAACTGGTGGAGTTTTAAATGTTAAAATACCAGTCAAAATAAGGGTCCTAGGTAAAAAATTCGTATAAAACTGGCATCCGTCTGTTTGTGGATGGATGGGTGGGTGGTAGGGTAAATTGAAGGATTTTTTCCGAAATTTCTAGCTTTAAAATGGAGACCGCTACGATGTTACAATTTTGGCTTTAGCGCCTTAATACTCAAAAACAAGTAAACAGATTGGGTTCAATTTTTTTTATCGTAATAGCTCTTAAGAGACACAATAGTACATGCATAAACATGTTCGAAAAGCTAAGTGCTATAAAGTGAATAACATGTTCAAAATTTCGGAAGTTTTCAAAAAAATATTGCTTAAAAGCAGGCTACACATTTTTTTTTGTTTTGTAGGCTAAAAGAGCTATGGATTAGCTACAATTTGGTTTAGTTTTAGTCCGCTAATTCCTCTGTGACACCTTCTATGAGTTTTTGAAAACTGAATATTCTTACCTCTTTATTTAATAACCGGGGGCCGATAAAAAATTGCTGTTTAGGGTAAACTGCTCATAAGTGATAGTAGAATAAAGGTCTTAACTTAATTTTTAGGAACGGCAATATGGGGGGGGGGGGGAGGTGGTAATTTCCGCCTGCTTCCCAATTATTGGTGGAAAAATTTTTCTCGCGTATTTTGGATTTTTTGAACCCAAAGAATCTTTTAACAAAAATTCAAAAAATTTGATTTTCTTTACAAAAACAAAAAAAACATCGTATTATTAGTTTACTTTACATCTTTCGCGTTCTCTCTCTTTTTCTATCTGAAGCCTGTGATACTCCCAGGCGTTGGCCGCAGTCTTTCGGCGCATGACCGAACTGCACAGATACAGCTACTTGTTAATAAGAGTCGCCGTTTGCTTC
The DNA here is from genome assembly GCA_958336395.1 of Ctenicera cuprea. Classification (NCBI taxonomy): domain Eukaryota; kingdom Metazoa; phylum Arthropoda; class Insecta; order Coleoptera; family Elateridae; genus Ctenicera; species Ctenicera cuprea. The sequence continues at coordinate 23,892,605 of OY284491.1, forward strand.
ACTACTTTTTTTTTCTAGTCAGTAGTTGAATACATGAAAAGTTTATATTATTGTTTTTATATGAAAGCTTTAGCATCATGTAGTATGTTCTTATAGCATTACTGTTATGCAGCTATGCTATCAGTACTATGGAAGAGTGGTGAGATGTTATTGTAGTCAATGTTGGAGCGCAATACGGTAATAATAATATATCCAAAGTCCAGGCGAAGTGCTTAGCTTATTTTTTATTTTTTGATCATATCCTAATTTAAAGTTTTACAGAAGAAAAGCTTTTTCCGTTGTTTGTATTTGTGAAGAGAAAAAGAAAATGTTGAACACAATGTTGATAAAATACCAATAATTAAAAAAATATATATAGAACACCTTTTTATAAAGTAATTTACAAAATTCTAATTTGTATTCTTTACCCCACCTTGTAGACGATTTTCTTTTTCTGCAATGGCTGTAAATATATTTATTATGTCCTTCCCCATAATTGCGAAAATTCCCATCTTGGTGGCTCCTTTTATCGTAATGAACAGCGCTGAATAGTTTCCCTTCTCCAAAGTATTACCCTTGATTATAGTATTACCACCAAATTGTTATTAATTACGACAACCTTATATTCTTCTTAATCCAGATCCCTTTATACCTTGGGTGTAAAAGATGACAATCTTTAGGATTGTTAATTATGTTCGTCTAGTATTTTGTGTGGTAGGAAAAGTTACTTAATAGTTCGATCGTTCTTGGAAAACTAAGATTAGAATACAAATATTCTTATGATTATGCAAGGGAAATGTTATCATCTTACACGAAATAGATTTTGGTTTTGCAATTATAATAATAATTACTTAAATTTTTGAAAATGGTATCAGAGTACAGCATAACTATGAAGTTGCGCTAGTGGAATTCTTTTGCTTGTTCTAACAAATGCATAGCATACCCTAATTTGAATTTTTCATGAACTGCTTTTTGTCTTTATTGTTATATCGGAAAAAGTTGTAAGTTTAAATAAAGCAAGTAAATAATTAAAGACATACAGAACACGAACAGTAATTTTAAACGCAATCCTGATAAATAAATCAAGATTTCTAGACGAAATTGAACCCCTTCTGAGTTACTTTATTATAAATTCTTTAGTAAATGCCATAAATTTCTTACTCCAACCCCGTCATAATGTGTAAAATTGATTTTTTCGTATAATTTAAATTTCCATTTGATACTTTATACTTTTATCCGTTTTCCATAATTGCGAAAGTTCCCATTATAGTTCTTCTATTCTAATAAATAGTGTTCGACAGTTACCATTCTCTGAACTATCACTGTCAAACTATTATTAATTACGACAACCTTCAGTATTATTAATTATGATGACCTTCTAGTCTGTATTTTGTAGGAAACTCTCAAAAGTCAAATGTTACATAGTTCGATGGTTCTTTGATAATTAAGACTAAAACACAAATCCTCCTACGATTACATAAAGGAAATTAATTATTCACGTTACAAGTGAACAATTTTGTTATATTTATAACAATGATTGTGTAAATATTTAAAAAAGATAATTTCTGTATATTTTGAGTAGATGGTTGTTTATTTTTTTAACTACCGCAGTAGTCTAGTGTTAGGACTGCATTTATCATAACGATTCATAAATTGGGAAATCAATCAGATTTTCATAAAGGTCTGAGTATTTCCTTAAGATGCGCAAATAGTTTATAAAGACTTTGACTATATAAGTTTTACATACATCAAAGCAATAAATAAGGTTTCTTAAGGAGTTCCAGCTTCTGGAAGAAGCAAAAATCCTTGTTGGGAGAGTTCCCTCTTTCAAATGCCGTAATTTTGCAAGAAATCCTTTTCCTATTTCGAGCCTATGTTCGTAAAGAACTTTTTCTTATTGTTTTGATGATTTACCGTGAAAGTTTTGCACATTTTAAGGAAACACTCAGAACTTCATGGCAACTCATTTTTTATAAAAATAGAATTATCTGTAAAGGGGTTGGTTTATCGATTTTTAACTTTTTTTTGTGGATTTCTGTGTAATTTTTTTATTGTTTTGATGACTTACCCTCAAAGTTTGTTCTAACTAATTGCGCAGTTTAAGGAAACAGTCAGAACTTCATGGCAACCCATTTTCACAAAAATTGTATTATCTGGAAAGGGGTTGGTTTAACAATTTTCAACATTTTTCATGGATTTATATACGTAGAATAAGATTTTAAAGTCAAAAATTGGAAAATCTTAAGTGTGTTGAAAATACACTTAACAGGTACGTCGATCAATCACCACATCTACGCCCCTTGTTAATAGGTTAAATAGATTTAAACGAAATCAATGGAAAATGTAAATAATCAGGAGTAAAATATCCAACAAACTTTGAATCATGTATTTGATTTGATAAATTTTAAGAATTTTTGTTGTTGCTATAATTGAATTCATGGCAACTATGATCTACGAGAGTTCACAATTTTCAATTTCAATACACTTCAAAATGGGAGAAAATCTTCACAAAACTCATTATTTTCGTAATGAAAAGGTCTTTTAGAATTTAGAACATACAGGGTGTTCCACTTAAAAAAAAAACAAAGATAATACTACTTCTGGTTATTGCCGCAAGTACGAGGTGACGTGGGACGTGGGATTTTTGTTTGAAAATACGGTTCTAAACCAAATTTTAAATTAAATTTTCAGGATGTTATAACGTTTGTACGTATGCACTTTTCCTAATGTCGTTTGATCTGCTATCTGTTCCCAAAATATTTACCATAATTTTGAAGACACTTGTTGAAGTAATACAATATTATCTTAAAGTTGTAGATACACTTCTATAACACGGCTTTCATTATGTGTAAACTTTAAATTTTTAATATTTGTTTAAATCAATTTTCACTCTGAAGTAATAGGTTAATATAAGTTAGTTACTGCAATTAAAGTTAGCATTTTATTTTACTCAGTTATTTATTATAAAGATCTTTTCTGCGACATAAAATAATAACAATATATCATAGTTAGTTATTATATTTATGTCTATTTATCATAACCTTTTGGAAAGGCCATTTGAGGAGGATTGTGGTGACTATAAAGTCTAAATTATTAGCACCAAGTAGGTAAACAATAATGAGCATGTAATCTATTATTAATTATATTTATTACCTATTGAGACATTAAACTAGTCTTAGTCTTAAGAAGAAAATTTCTCTAATTGTCTCTAAAGTCAGATTTGTCCGACAAATTGTCAATTCTTCTTTAGACGAGCTGCCTTGTTGACTCAGAGTAATGCTGTTTTTATGTGTTTGACTTCTTACAACTAGCCAATGTAAGAGCCGGTGATTGAACAGGTTTTAACTTGGGTATTGCTGATTTAATAAACGTAATTAGTAGCAATATGTCGGCATCAATTTATATTATCTTTCAACCGATTACTTCAGACTTCAGGTTTGGAGACTGTGGCATTTGAGTTGATATAGTTTAATTTGCCGATATCGGTAGTAAATTTTTCCGCATTAAAAGGCAATAACTGTTAAAAGCTAGGTTAAATCAATTAGCAGTAGCCGTGTTGGCGTAACTGTTAACAACGGTTTACCTTGCTGAATAAAGCTCACGGATAATTCACGCGGCTCGTCAAATATTAATCCGGGATCGGACGCAATAAGACATACAGCAGGTGCAATAACTTGCCCGTAACCACCTCGTAACTTCAGGTTACGACTCCGGATTGCACAAGCCCGCAGCTCACAGCAACCGTATCCTCGGACTGATTTAAAGGAAATTGCAGAAATGCTGAAAAGCGAATGCTTTATCGTTGGACGCTTTGGGTTTTTTAGATGTTGCTGACTATGAACGGGTTTTATAGGTGAAACCCGAAATATGTTTTTTACGTATTCAATTTTTTTACGCCGTAATGTTAAACATCGAATGTGGTTTATTTGTGCAAATCTTAATTTAGATAAGTGTGATTTCTAGACAGCTCGTAAATATTTTTAAGTAGCAGGCAATTATAGAATGTCATTATTTTGATCTTATTTTTAGTGTATTGTGGAAATTTTGTAGTTGGCACAACGTTACAAAATACGCCAGATGTGACTTTTGCAATATTTAAGATAATTTCTAATAATGTTGTTATAAATGTCTACGAAGGCTGTTTACTAAGTTCTATGAATGGTGTTAATTGTAGTTAATTAGCGTGGAATTGTCTTCATATATAACTTACAGAATATGTTGGCAAAGATTTCTTTCAAACTCGTTTTCTTTAATAACTAAAAGCCGCATTGATATATGCTCTAAAAGAGCTCAAATATGCAGGGACAATACGCACTTAATATGTTCTTAAACAGCATAATATGAACAAAAATACCATATCAATTTATTTGAAAAAAAAATGGTTTAATTCATAGACGCTATAAAAATAAGCCAGATTATACTCAGTTTACGTAAACACAGAGTGCATCAAAACTAATTACAAATTTTAAAACCTACAGAGGATTACAATATATAGAAATTAGAAAAAATCATTTGTTTGTTAAAGAGACCCCCCACGGCACGAGAAAATAATTATTGGAACTTTGCGTCAAAATTGTTTGTGTGCTGCAGAATGATACCAAAACTTTCAGTTCAAAAAAATGTTATCGGTAGAAAAATCAAAACTGAGTGCTGTTATAAATTACTTTATCCAGGTAGCATTAGAATACTAATTAAGTTACAAATGAGACATGTTTCTGAATTATATGGTAAAAATTTTGCCTTCTGTCGGTCAGAATGTGTTTGTCTTTTGAGAACCATTGTTTAATGACATGGGATGTTACTAGTACATACTAATACTTTGGCAACTCTTCTACGCTTATTTTACAATTAGCTGGTTAAAAGACACACATACAATTTTGTTACAGAATTTTTTAAGCAACCGCACTTGGTGTTTTTTGGCCAGATTTTTTTCTTTTGTTTTTAAATTTCAATGTTCATTGTTCAGACTAAAAATTAATATGCAGTAAAATATGGATTTATTGCGATATATCCTCTTTTTGTTAAAATATGCATGGTTAATGCAAACTGACAGGGGTATCATTTTATTTACACTCCTGCGAAATGCAAAGAAAATGCTTCATAATAGTGTTCCAAATGCAAATCGTTTAACCTACATTTTTTTCCAATCTCACACGCAATGCGTTTCATTTGAAAAAAAAATAATATCTATTAAATTACTGAAAATGGGTGAATAACAACATTAGGGGAAATAGTGGTTATTTTGTGGTACAGCGTTTTAACAGAAATTGAAGAAAATAGAGGTGTTATGTTAGACATTTACAATTTTGTAAACGCTTCTCATAATTACTAAAAAATTTCAAATTAATAAGGGGCTCGAAAACAGTTGTTTTTTCAGAATACACAAATATACTAAATGGGCGATTTTTTATTCGTTATGGACAGGTCATATGTCAAAGACAGGCGGTCTCCATTACATTAATGTGCTTTCGAACCTTATTAGGCTTCACTTCAGTGTTTCCCAGTAACTGTCATAAATCTCAAAAGAAGCATTAATTAAAAACGATTATAACGTGGTATTTTCCCAGTTGCCTGCAATGTGAACCCAGAATGTATTTCCTAACCGTATGTCATGCCTAAATTCAGACTTATGACACAGCTGTCCTATAAAATAATAATGACACTGTCATTTACTACATAAGATAAAACAATAAATTAATTCTGAATTAATACTTACCCAGAATTGCGTAAGGGGAAATTTATTGTAGGTATTCAACTTTCTCACTTATACGTTCATATGTCCGCGGAACAGAAACATGTTTTGTGAGTAAAATTGAAAATCGTGTTCTAGAACGATGGATGAGTTTGGCTTACGTGTAGGCAACGTGTTTTAAAACACTTGCTCAAAATGTCGGAGCGAATCCGAGTCAATACAAGTAGAGCTATAAAATACTTTACGGTGTTTTCATGCACTATTTTATTTACTTTTCCTTTTTATAGCACTTTCTCCACGGACATAAATGTTATATTTTTGAGTCGCCTCCGCCGATTCATTTTTATAAATGCTCATAAATTACAGCAATATCTCGTGTTATGTTTTAAATTCATATACTCGATCCGCGTTTTTTCCGCTTCTTTTTAAATGGATAGAGTGGCTACATAATTTTGAAGAAAGCGTAGTAAATTAAAGTGTAATGATTCCTATGTGGATTGTATGCAAAATATGCTAACACCGAGCTAGCCCTTTAAAAAGCTTCTGGAAGTAGGACAAGCCTAAAATGTCGTGATATTTTAAAAATTAACGATGGACAAAATTTTATGAATAATACTGACCTTTGGATACTTATTTATTGGTTTATTAAATTTTCTGTTTTTAGTTTTAGTAAAGTACACCGATTGATAGGTAGATTATATAGCGGCAATTAGATTAACCATTAAAGAGAAACCGCTGGATGACTCATTCAATCACTTTAAATATTAATTTTATAATTAGCTTTGACGTGCACTATAATTCTGTTCTTGAAAATTTGTACCTACTGGGAAGCGGGTAGTATTTTTATGTTGTTCTTACAGTTATGCATTTTTTTCTGTTTTACACTATTGCATAAAAGTTGTGTTAAAAACCTGTTGTTTTCATTAAGTGCAAAATGTTGCGGAGTATATAAAATACAGTTTTTTTTGGTCCTGGATAAATGAAGAGCATAATTGGTAAAATTCACGAACAATGCTTTTGCTTCATTTATTTTCAGTCGTGAATATTTCGCATTTTTATTACTAATGTTCTAAACATGATAGTGCTTGATTCGTTCGTTATTTTAAAGATCGCCCTTTCACGCACTTACCACACCTTTCAGTGTAAATGTTACAACAATAAATCCTTACCAATCAAGAGTTTACGTTTATTTATATATTTATGTATGAGTCATGCGAAAATATAATTTCAATTAAAAATTCCTACTGATTTCCACGTTTTTAGATATAGCGTGAAAAAGAAAACTGGCATTTTAATTACCCGACTACCGGCAATGCAGAAATTTTCGAGTCTAACACATGGTAATTGTTGCCATTTCTATGACCTCGTATAGAAAAAATGTTTGAACTAGTGACGGGATATTTCGAATGCAAATATTCGAACCATTCAATTATAGAAATATCTGGAAAGGTTACAAAAACGATCAAACGATCTTACTATTTTAAAATTTTTGGGTTTGTTCAATTCGGAAGCAGGCGTTGAAGCGATACTCCTACAGTAGGCAACTGCAAATGCTCAATGCCGATACATGATACGGTGATACCACCAGTCGAGGTATTATTATGCGAATACACACATAGAGACTGAATTTTTGCCTTGACCGGCGTCTTTCCTGCGCAAGCACGAGATAAGAATGTTTCGGCTTTACTATTTATTAGGAACAGCAAAACAGCGGTTTTTACTGCACTGGTTTGTTTCTCGTTGTCATTTCAACACAGGATCTTATTTTAAAATTTTAGGTAATATTTCTCCAAAAAGTATAAAAAATAAAAAAAATTTGAAAATTTATTAATTACTACTATATTATTGTTGATAAAAACAATTAGTACACTTTACAATAAAATATAAAAATTAGTTATTTATATAATTATTAACAATCGGATATTGTTTTTGTACGTGGTCTCATTTAAAAAAAATAATTGGTTTATAAAATGTATCCACTTCTGCCGTTTATGGAAATATCACACAAAAAACAGGTCGGGATTAGCGATGAAATGTGATAAAAATACTATTCAAAGCTTAAGGTTGACGCTGCTGTTTTGCCGAGCGGCGCTAGATAAGATGATGAGAACAAAAATTTCTGCATAGGAACATTCGAAAATCAAGTGGGGAGCGCTTTTACTACTTTTTACCGCGTAGAAACAGCCGAGTTATTTTAGCCGAATGAATTATTCGATTATTAAATGCTCTCGAACAGCAATCATTCGTTTATGGTAATTACGCGATTATACCCATCGCTAATTTGAACCACCAAAGCTTCTGAATAGTTACTACATTTACAACCACGAGCACCAAATGTTATTGGTCCAGGGACCAAAGAATCAAATTTGTACCAAGACGCGGAGTATACACTCTAGAGTAAAGCGTTTAATCCACATTTGGTTAATTTATTTAGTCCGTTGAGTAAGATTATGTCAATGGCAAAAAATGCGGTGGAAACTAGAGTAGGCTAAAAGAAGGACCAGTTAATGCTAGATACTATTTATTTTCCAGTATTGTTTACCGCAATTTTATCTTGATCTAACAACGCAATAATGAGATGTGAGGGTTTCTTAGATGTTTTGATATTTTTATTTCATTATTATTTTTATTTTTTATAGCACATATTTATGATGCCCACACGGGCGTTTCTGTGTTTTCTGCTTAGAGGCCGGTGCGATCGCAGATACCTGCTTAGCAGGTTCCAATCGCAACTTTGCCGGTTTGTTGCTTTGCAACTTTTCCTTGCCGCACATCATAGAGGGCGTTACTAGTGTAATTTCCCTTTGATGTTATACCATCATTAAATTGTTCCTCTAATTAGGCAACTTTTATCTAATTTAACCGACTTTGTACCTCCTGTAGTTGCCGAAATTCCTATAGTGTCCCGCTTAAAATAGACAAACTGTATACAAGTCAAAATATAAATTGGACAAATAGATGTATTGAACAATTACATTATACACGTCATAAATTTCCAAAATTAATGCAGCCAAGTCAGGTTTAGCTATGACATGGAATGAACCGATTTGAGTTTGTTTAAGCTAACAATTAATAAACATAAACTAACTTTACCTCAATATTGGAAACAAGGGTTACGATAAACACAGCTCGCATTGCAGAACTAACTGTATCCTTGGGCTACACCCTACGTTTTTTGTTAGTGACTTTGCAAGAAATAAGACCAGTTGCGCGTCGCTTGGGTTGTATAATCTTTGTTGCAGCCGCCTTCCTCTTAACATAGGGAAAAAAGATCCGAATTTAGAATTACAGCAATCGCTGTATAATTCATAAAACTCGGACGTCGATGCCGGTCTACTACAATATCTACACACTTATTTGTTATAAAAAAGCGTGACACATAGCCCACTGGTTTTGCTAGTATAAATTATAACGGTCAAAAAAATATTGTGGTAATTCACCCTGTTTTTTGACAGTTTTATAAATTAAGAAAATTTTCTTTTAGGAGAATCTGTAGTTTTTCTTAATTTACATATGTCAAATTACATAGTAAATATACATTAACCTTTTCCTTTAACGTTTACAGTTTAGATACGGCAAGTAAAAACTCTACAAATGTTGGACTTGTCATATCCTGCTACATTTTTTTATATCGCGCGTTATACATCTTGGGCACATAGATAATAATAATTTATTATAATGTTTGGTTGGCACTTAGAAGCAATTCAAATGAAAAAGTAAATTTCGGTAAATCTGAAATTTAGATCTTTTGGAACTTAAACCCTTCAATTATTGTTTACCCAACCGCATTAATTAGTAACTGTTTGGGAACGTTTAAAAAAAATCAATAGTTTGGTGAAATTTTTTTTTGTAACAATGCAAATAGATTTTACTTCTATGGTATGTAAAGATTCCAAAATTAATTGCAAAGAAAAATTGTACACCGAACATTTAAATGAAACAAAGCAAGTAATTGCATGTGAAACCAAATCTGATTAAAACGAGAACCTGTTAGCCACCGACAGCAACCAGTTAGCTTTAGCATTGCTATACGCCACATCGCCCATCTCAGTTCGCCATGCGGTTCTCCAGGTCTAAAAATAAACCCGCGTTATTGTGACATGTTATTACCGTTTGATGCATTATTATCGTTCGGAATGTGCAACGCATGGACACCACTGGCCGTGCAGTTTTTATTCGAAGTGCGGAATCCTGCCAAGTGATCTTGTTGCCATTGGTTCTTGGACGGGTATACTGATTGGTTTTTAGATTGAATACTGGTACATTGGGAGGAGCTTCTCAATACTATTGCATACATTATTGCTGTTATTCAATTACTTTATTTGGTTTGTGAAGAAATTATGTGTGGTCCCGAGTTTGTACGACATATCCGAAGGAAACCATAACCGTACAAACGAGTATCGTGTAGTGGTATGCTGTGTATATAGTCTTGTAAGGGAATTGTTCTCAGAAATGTTTTGTTTTAACAAAATTTGCAATAACAATGTTATTACTTATTCTATACAATCATGACTTTTAAAAAGTTCCAATGATCCAATTCGAATACAATTTTCTATCCGGAGGTTGTAATACATGTTGGATGATAAAAGCCAATGTACCTTAATAAAACGATTAAATTTTTAAATATAAGGGACGCATAAATTAAACACAAATTAATTTTCACTGACCTAGGTTTGTAACAGATCAAACATTCGAAATTTAGAACATCACCAGTATTAACATGAAAAGCAATTACTACGCTGACAAAGCAGCCTCTCCTGAAAATTACACGTAATTTCTAGTAGTTAACCCTTTGAGTACATTACAATGTCATCGTGCACTAACTGAACGTACCTAAACCCCGTAAGAAAGTAAGACACTTATCACGCTGAATACCGGTTAACCGATTGTAAATCTTAACAATGTAAATCGTATCCACGTCTATGTGTTTACCATTTGAACCCGGCCCTTCCGAACGACACTAGCTGTATAGATTTCTAGGAAACAGGCATTCCATGCCACCCCAAGATATACGTTTCGGGAAGCACTAGTTAATACTATCTAATGAAATATGTCATATATCGATTAACCAAGTCAAGGAATCTCAAATAGCCCCACCGCAGCACTTAGGATTCATGCATTCAAGCAAACAACGTAGATATCCACACATCAACAATAAATAAATAATCACTATCCCTAGTGGCCTCACATCCAGCTACATCACAAATTTTACACAGATATCACTAGTTTGTCATTAAACCATAAATACAAAAACACAAACACAACATTGGCGCAGTTATCGTGTCTAACAGGTCTTTCTTACTAAATAATTATTATAATTATGTATATTATAATTGCTGAACGCAACCAATTTTTGGGCCTAGTCGCAAAATAAGTGAGAGGCAATTTGTTTTAGGGAGAGGGGCGCTCAACGCGTTTTTCAGATAACTTTTAACATGTGACACTGTAATTTAAAGCATTTTTTGAGTGCAAATACGCCACTGACTTTAAAAATTACTGGATTTGTTTACCAGTTTGCCACTGAGCCTCATCAATGAACCTCAACCGTTCTGTAGTCGGACAATTAAACTTTTATCGCATTCTTCGACATTTATTTATTAAACTTATAAAACTTAATACAAAGAAACGCAGAGTACTATACATATAATAATAGTATATTAATAAACAAGTTTCATAAGACATGATTTTAGAGCACGCGTCCAAGTTAGAAAATGAGCCGTTTGCGGCGAGTGTTCTAATGGACAAGTGCGCTTAAATGTCTTATGAAACGTGTATTTAATATTATTTTTTTTATTTTGGTCTAAAAAAGTTAAAAATTACCTTATTTTATATTTTAATTTAAAAATATAATCGATTAGGAAATTTTTCTGTATTTTGTTTTGGTTTTGTGGCTGTTGGTGACATTTAAAACAATTTCAAACAATTCAAACTACTGTCAAATTAAAATTTAGACAAACTGTGTTTGAAAGTGATTTAATTTTTAAAATACCTAAGATTTGAAGATAAGATGGAAGAAGAATTATCTTGCACCCCACTCGAGCTACGCAAAGTAGCGGAAAATACGCTATATAATCTTTTTTTTTAGAATTTACAATTTGAAGGTTATGTTTATAACGCGTGAAGCTTTTATTGTCACATGGTTGTCACCAACCTAGCAAAATAAAATTTCGAATTCTTTAAGGAGTTGCTTTTTGAAACCCAAATGAGTTTCATAAAGTAGTCAGTAGAGAACCAAAATAGCAAAAGTAATTTTACCTCTCCAAAAACTCTGATTAAATTCATGGCTAGGAATTAGAAGATATTTATTAGGTGACACAAGTAGGGCTGGGTGATATCTCAAAATGAGTACAATACAGTATACAAATTTATTGAAGTATCTAAAGAATGGAAGGTATGAAAGTATCACAAGTATCAAAAGTATCGAATGTATCAAAGTATCGAAGTATCGAAATTTAGAACTCCGTTTTATAAAATGGAAAAAAGAATAAAAATGATAAACAATTTTACTTTGAGCGATCAAATTTGACGGTTCGATCCAAAATCTAGATTATTATTAAAGATAGAAACTTACGTTTTTTTAAAATCTTTTTAAATACTACCATAAATTTCAGTTTTCGTTTCGAAAGAAAATCTGCTATCTCCAAAAGTTTTCTATTTGTTAGTTGTCATTTTATTGTAATCTAATGTGAATAAAATATATGAGTGTTTAGATTATTTTGAAGCTCTTGACAAGATCAATCGATTCGTGTTGAGCAAATGGCCAGTTAAAAACGTCCATAAATGTCCCAATAGCGAAAATGCTTGAGCATTTAAGCACTTTTGAATACTTCCGATACTGTGATACTTTCAATACTTCAATACTTTTGAATACTGGTATCGATGAACGATACCAGCGAAAGTATCTATACTTGAAGTAAGTATCGATGCTTTACCTAGCCCTAGACACAAATTTTCGCAAGAAGATGTCGACGAATTTATGCTTCGTACCAATCGCAAAGCAAATCCTATTTGCCAAACAACTTTGAAAGTTCCTATTTTCAACGCAGAAGAGAAATCCTTTTCTAGTCGGTAATATAATTATTTACATGCTTATATAATTTTATACTTCGTGAATTCAAAAATTGTGTTTCGTTCTGGAGTCGAGGGGGTTGCGGGAGCCTAGCCAGCACGATCCTCCGACTTAATCTATTCGATTACTATTTTTGGGAACACATTAATGCGATGGTCATTGTGGTCTAAGTAGAGAGAACAAATGACCGAGACTACTCACTACTTTAGCGAATTTTTTATGCTCCAGCTGAAATATAAAACACCGATTCGTTAAATTCTGGAGAATGCGACCGAGCTTCGTGCTGAATAATGTGGTCAACTCGCAGGTATAGACATTTTGAGCAGTTATAATTTGTTCCTTCATTGTTTTGTTAGGTTTGTAATTTGATTTGGTAAAAAGCGTTATTTGTGATACTTGTTTATTTTTTTTTAACTGCTATAACTCTGTAACTCTGTAAAATTACTTGAGGAATACATCTTCGAAGTTGGGCAGATATATTTCTGAAACAACCTGCATCTAGACTCTATAAGTACTAAGTTTACTAGGAATGAAAATAAGTCGTGAAGAGAAAAAGTAAGTAAATGTAAGATGATGAGCATTAAATGCACTAAGAATGACGGGCAAGGAAAAATAATCTAAGGAAGCTTCTGTAGCACTATCTCAAAACCTAATGATGGCGTTAATGCATGGTCATGAATCTTGGGTTAATGTTAAAAATGTATGTGAAGCAGTTGTAGTGGAAGTATAAAGCGTGAATTAGTTAAACGAGTAAGACAAAGACCTACTTAACTTACATAAATATGTATGTAGAAGAATGCATAATTAGAAAATAATCAAGTGTGTATAAATAAATATGGTATTAAAAGTGTAAGGGAAAACGGAAAACTTGAGAAAATGAAGTCACACTGACTTTGAGAGTTTCACTAACTTGGGAAGCTGCCAACTTTATAATTGCTAGGTGCCTAAAAATTAGAAGAAATTTTTGAACTAGAAGTGTTTAAAAAAAATACCTGTCTGCCAATTAACAATACCTATATTAGGTTATAAACTACATCTGAGACATAAAAAATGTTAGATGATCTTGATCGATTGTTTTGCCTGGCTCTAAATTTAAAATTCCTATGTTTATGTGCCGGTATGTGATTTTATTGAGTCTATGAAGCTAACTCAACTTTAAGAGGTAGTGAATAAGAAAGATGGGCAACGTCTTCGTGATTTCTGCAAATTAGGCTCTTCAAGAGTTAATGTTTGTGTTGAAGAGGTATTTTGTGTTTTTCAGTAAACATAATCGCACAAATGAGTTATACGGGTTCATTAATATTCGTCTGGCCGTGAGCAGAAGGAGCGAATATAACCGGTCTTGCTGAGATCTCGCTTTCGGCGCCCGCGTTGCTACTTGAGATTATCAATGATCGCGCTAGTTTTTTGGCGTAGCACTAATGAGGAATTTCAAGTTTAAGAGGATAATGAATACGAATAACTAACCTAACCTAACATGACATTGACTCAGCAGTCAAATTAGGTGAGACTTTATTCGATTAATTTGATTCAAATCGCGCAGTTGTACGTATGCAGCTATGCAATTTACAGACAATTTACTGCAAATTAAGTACGGAGAGACTGTAATGCATTTTTAATTCTAAACTAAATAGAGATCTTTTACGAGTTGTGCTGAAATTAAATGTATATTAAACATAATTAAATTTAAATAATAAAATTTTAGACTTTAATTATTCTGTGCTGCACAGTATAATGCCTGTTTATTATTCCAGATTTTACATGCAATTTCTTTGTCATTTTTTTCCTGCAAGGTATGCTTTAGCAGTAATGCATGATGGATATATGCGCAAGTTTTTGCAGTCTGTAAGAATAATGCAGTAATGAATAGTGTGATTAGTGAACGCGGTACTTGTGATCTGCAAGTTGTTGATTGTTCTGTAATTCCACTCTTTAAGATTTGTGTTATTAGTGTTATTAAGAGTGATCTGCAAGCTGACGTCCGCAATGCTATTATACAAATTAAATGTTTTTGAATTAGATTTTGATAAGTTATTCTTGTACGGGTTTAATTAACTCTAATAATAATGATTATATTATCACTAATAGCGAATTATTTTAATTGCGATTATTCGACATGTCCGTCAAACAAGCAAATACTATTTTTAATAATTTAGAATTTACAATATTAACTGGCGAAATGTGCTATAATTTAATCACAACGTTGAAAAATTTTAAGTATTTTGATTACATATCATTGTAGATGTTTCTCAATTAAAGGGTTGCTTGGAGTTGTGATGAAAGTAATTTTAATTAAATATAGTGATACTTCTAAATTACTTTATAAGCACAATAGAAATTAATTAAAATGTAGCACTTTAACAATCGAGGAGCTTGCTGCGAAAAAAAAGGTAGCTCGACTTACTGATAATGTACAGTAAAAATGAGCGAAGCAGTTCTCCTGGATCGCTATACTTATACAACACAATTACTTTTATGTATGTAATCACAACAATTACAGCACATCTAACTAAGAACTCTTTAGAACTGTATGGTATTTAAATATGAACCCCTGCTATTTTTTATTACAAGAAAGACAAGTAACAATAGTCACAATTCATAAACTACATGAGTAGCAATTTCAGGGAGGTGGGGTATGCAGCTTCTGCCTATTATGATGTGATTCTACTATATTTATCTCTTGCACACTACGTGTTTTACCAGCTACCTTGTGCACTCTTAAGTTGTTATCGATGTTCCTATGCTGATTAAGTTGCGATGGATTTTTTTTTGAAAAAGACCCTAATTTTTTGATGTTCTGTTAAAAGATTCCGCGTGCTTTAAAAAATAACAAAAACGCTTGGACAAACTTTTTCGACAAAATTGGGGAGGGAAGTAAAAAATTAACCCTCCCTAAATAATACTGCACCTAAAAATAAAGTTATTAATCTTATTCTACTATTACCCATGAGCAATGCAGTTTCCAACAAAATTGTTTATCGTCCCCCGTTTACTAAAGAGAGGGGGATGAATGTTCAATTTTCAAAAATCCATAGAAGGCGTCACAGAGCAATTAGCGGACTAAGACACGAACCAAATTGTAACTCATCTCAAGCTCAAAATTTAAAAAAATGTGTGGTTAGTTTTTAACAATATTTTTTTGAAAATTATCAAGATTTTGAAAATGTTTTTTACTTAATAGCCTTAACTGTTAGAAAATTTTGTGCATAGTAATAATGTATCGCTTTAGAGCTATTACAATAAAAAATTTAAACCCGACCTTCGAACTAGTTTTTGAGTAATAAGGCGCCAAAGTAAAAATTTTCAAAAAATTGTAGCGGCCGTCATTTTGAAGCTACAAATTTGGGACAAAGCACTAGATTTGCTTTTTATTCTAGTCTTCTATACGATTCCAGTTTTAAATTTAGAAAATTTGTTTTATTAAAAAAACATGTCTAACTACCGCTTTCGGTTTCGGATTTCTGTTAAAAGATTATTTCCCGGATGAATTTTTGAGATACCTTCGCTCATTGAAATCGACCGGTACGTTTGGGAGTTATGGAGCGCACATATTCACCCACCCACAGACATACATTTTTTTGGAGGTTTCTGGAGGTTCAAAACATGCATTTTCGTCAAAATCTCGATTTCGAAAATTTGGATTTAATGTCAATACTTCCCTATACTGTTTGATGTAATAAGAACGACACAGCTCCGGCAGCTGGGTGCAGCCCAAGTGGATCATAATTCTTCGCATCAACCTATTTAACGCCAAACATGTTTTAAATTATTTTGTGAAAAAGTAAAATACCAAAATTGAATGATTTTAACCCATTAATTTGTTCCCCAACATGACCTTGATTATTACAAGTTTTTAACCGCAGTCGACATAAGCAATGGAACAGAACAGCACAGAAAACCGTGATGATGTTAGTAACAATAATTTATAAGCGAGAAACTAAATTGCAAATTTTAAAATTGCAATAAAATAAACCTTGTTTTATAGTTTTTTATGACATTTTGTGTTTGTTTTCGCGTTTTTAAGCAGGCGTTGCAGCAAGCTTCTCATTTAGTAACTGAAAATTGGAAACTACTAACTGATTTTGAATCGACCCTTAATAGTTAAGAAGTTACCTGGGCAACATAATTGAGCCGATATTAACTCGTTGAACTTTGGAAATTGCTACAACACTTGCTATTTAATTTAATCTATGTTAGCATTCTCTTGCTTCGGCCTTTTTATTTCCAACTTTAATGCTTCAGTTGTTTCCGATTTGTTTTTGTCTTTTTTTTTGCTTAAATATTTTTTTTTATGCTTAAAAATTTTGTTTTCTGTGTTTACATTACCACGTATACAGAATGTCACTACTTCATTGTAAATTTGGGCAACTAATGAGCGCGACAAGGGAGGGTGATAATGGGTGGACCAAGTGGGGATTCGTGCATCCACGGTTACATATAAATAAAGATATCAGAGTTAGCAGCACTTAAATTAAGCGATTTAAAAAAAATTTTAGTTAATGATTTAAATCATTTTCTACCCAAACACACATTTTTATATCAAGTTTCTCGTTTTGCATTTTGAAATGCATTTTTAATAGTTAAACTATAATTATTTAAATCTATAATTTTAACCTAATAAAAACTTAAATATACCTAAATAAAGGGCGAGTGATTTAAGTGTCACCTCGCTATGAATTCCTAAACTATTAAGAATATCAAATTTTTTTCTTAATAAAAATTATTGGTCAGCAACTGTTGCATAATTTGATATTATTATCAATTATGCTGGGTGTTTACTACTTTATTATTTTAAATGTAACATCTTATATATTATTGCATTTTTAAATACTGCATTTAATTCTTCACTTTGATAATCTCAATAGTTTTGAAAGTAGTATATAGGGGGTTACACTTTTTAAACGTTAGAAAATCAGAGTTTTTGTTTTGTTTTCATACCACACCTTTTTTCGTTTGAAGTTCTAATGAGAAATAATCAAAAAACCGACAATAACCGTAGTAATTTTAAAATTGGTGACGGCGATGGTTGAACCTTTTTGGTATGTAAAATATTTTTTTCCAATTAGTCCACAAATGTAAAAATTTTTGAAAAAGTCAAATACGCCAAAAACTACTAATTTTAAAATGGTAATACCTTCACACTTTTAGACTAAGCTTAAATCTAGAATATAGAAGTGCAATAATATACAAAATGTTATAATTAAAATAACAAAGTAATACGCTGTACACGCCTAATTTAAGGTTATGCAGCAGTTAATAACCAACAACTTTGATTGAGAAAAAAATTTGATATTCTCAATAGCTTAGGAAATAATAGTGGAGTGATACTTAAATGACTAACCCTGTACATTATACATACAGAAATTTTTGTTTAAGTTTTATTTGGTTTTTTTTTGTACAAAGCTTAATTGCTCCGAAATGAAACACTATAGAAAACAGGAAAGAAATTTAAGTCCTAACTTCATTTTACATTTCTAATCGAAACAATAAAAAAAATGATTTTTGTTTTATTTAAGAAAGTGAATTACTTTTGATTTTTTTTAAATCATAATTTTTGCCAACCCTGAAAGGTATCCATGTACACGTGAATTCCTACTCGGCCCGCTCATTGTCTTTATTTCTTGTCGCACTCATTAGTTGTCTATGTTTCCAGTAAAATTTTTGACGATTGATTTTTGTGTTAATATGTAGTTTAATTTGAAAATTTCGTTTTCTCCTCAGCTACATTGAGGGCTGCTGCTAGAATACAACTGTTGCGTTCCTGCATATCGCTTAATGCTCTCTTTTGTATAATTTAGCTTACTGTTAAGTATTATTTACAGTAAATCCTTCAACTAATATGCATTTATCAGCTGTTTTAAAATTAAACTAATTTTAATTTTTGATAATTTCTTTGAAATTATACAAAAATAATTAATTTCATATGCATGGGTTTTCCACACCATTGAATGTATTAAAAAACCTTTTAACTTTCAATATTTACCACTTGCTGTTTTTTGTTAATATATATTTTCTGTGGTTTTATGTACATCACATTCTCATAGATGTAAACATATTGTGTAATCAACCAAATTCACGTAGAAAATCCCACAGTTTTTGTAATTTTATCGCTAGTTTGCTTATCTGAATCAGTTTTTAGACAGGTGTTCGATATTGATATCATTAACGCACGATGCCTCCTATACATTAGTAGTGCTTACGGCTTCTGCTTGCGAACCACGTTCGATGTGAATATCTTGAAATGTGATTTAATATTTAAAGGTAAAATTCTTTGTTTTCCTGCTGACTAGTTCAATTTAATTGCCAATTTTGTGGCCTTAGGTTTGTTAGTTCATTTTAAACACAATTACGGAATTAACAGCAAAATATAAAGTTCAAGAAATATTCATAGGTTGTATAATGTAAAAAACACAAAATATAGGTAAAACTTTTTGCTATTAGAGGCAGTTCTGTAAAACCAACAGAAGTGAACCTAGGGGCATCTGCTGTTCCTCATAGTTTCCTCTTTGAGACGAGATTTCACCCTACTGATATAAATCACTCAAGGTGCTGTCCGTATTGCTGACTGCCGAAGATTTGCGACTAGCAAATGTCAGGGATAGCAAAAAACCAACTTATCTGAAGTTTTAGAAAATTCTAGGTGAAAGACAACCTTTGTGAACGTAGAAAAGGGACTAATTTATGTTTGAAGTTAATAATATAGGGGGTTGTTTTAGTTATATCAAAAAGTCCGTTGTCATATTTCGGTGTAAATAAATTGTCATTGTTTATAACAAATATATATGTAAGTGGCTCTGATTGTTTGTAAGGCTGATTGTAGACAGGACTAGTTTTTGAGAAATACTTTAAATTTTCTTGCGAGAAGGGAAAATTTTCATATTTAAATGAACTCGGATATTCTTGGATTTCAGCTTGCCTGGACCAACAATATTTTTTTAACCCCAGACTTCGATTTGTTTTAATTTTGCTTTATTGACTTACTTTATTTTTTTTTAATTTTTCGTACGCTTAAAACTCAACTGAACGTCAGTTAATGTAGGCAATTTTTCACCAAACTTTTCGGTATTTTTACCTGAAAAAACATATGCTTTAGTAATTCTCGAAACGGTTTGGGGTAGCACGCTTCGCACACAAGGACTCCAATCACTCAATAGCTTTACTACATTGTGCCGACTGTAGAAATTAGAAGTCAGAGATATAAAAAATCTTAGATTTCTATTTAATATACTTTTCTAAAAAATATAACTGACATGCGTGAATTACGTTGGTTTCAAATGTTAATACAAATTTAATTTGTTTAACTTGCATATTTGTTAATTCTGTTTATTTTTTTGTTACAGGTGAGTACCATTTCGAGCAGCAGATTTAAATCTTAAGCTTGGTGAGTAATTTTTGGGCATGTGTGTTAAGGAATCTAAATAAGTTTTAACCTTCTATTGGTTTGGCGAAAGTATCGCTCCTACACCGCAATCTGTATATTTGTAATATCGATGGTGAGCCCCTTTTCACGCCACATCACAATGACTGACAAGAATCGAGATTTATTGCTCGTTTACTTTACTAATAATTCATTTTTCTGAAAGAACTTTGATACAAATAGAACAAAGGCCCTAGTTTTCGGCAGGCTTTAAAACTTGGTTCATATTTTATGTACAGACTTGAACTAATAGAGTGAGGCAGTTCAGAAAAACGTTCCTGAAATAATTCCCTTTCTTATACGTTAAATACTTCGTAGATTCGTGCCGGATTTTAATGGAATAAGTTTAGATTCAATCAATAAATTTATATAAAAGAAAGGTGAGCTTTTTTATTTTGCTGATACAAATAAAACTTGTCAGTTATTTCAAAAATGTAATAATGAAATTAAAAATAATCAATAATGAATAGTAAAAATTGCGAAAAAAAAAAATTCAATGAAACATGTTTGGATTAAAATGCTATATATAAACTGCTACTTGCAAATAAACAATTATTCTTAAATTAAAAAAACTATCTATTACAGTAGATAAATTTAAATTGAGAAAGGTATGGCAAAAGTGCAAGCAATCAACCGTTGGGCCCATAAATTTTGCCAAAAGTAATAATAAACTTGCATCTGCTTCCTTGTGCCAACAAATTAACATTGACGTTTTTACAATCCCTAGTTTTTTGCAACATGGAATGTTTGATCGCGTGGCATATTTATGTCCGACAACTGGCATCGATATAAAGTGCAGAGTACACTGGCGCATGATGAATGTTTAGCCATTGTAGCCCAAGCTACCCTTTCTGCAAAGAGACGGCACAATATCAATCCATAAATCAAAAGGCGATAGATAAATCTAGCAGAACCATTTGTGAAACTTTAGCATGTGTGTCCCTTGCCAAAATGCAGGCCGTTTGGAACACATCAAACAGTGATTGACGGCTTTGCATTATTGACGACTTATACTACTGGGCTCTAGCATTGTAGGTACGGATCGATTTTCTATAAATAATTGGATTTACCAAATGCCATAGTGTTCCTGGATTGATTAGTTACGAGTTTATATTGGAATATTTAATTAAAAATTGGTACGCACAAAATCAAGCGATTAAAAAAATAACACATTGAAAATTATGCAATGAAAAATAATAAAGAAATTGTGTTATCTTAAGGAGTAAGTAGTAACTATATCCTTCTACAAAAATAAATCAGTTTTCAACCTTGAAAGTGCATTTTTGGGCAACCTCTGACCCAGATGGGGAACATATTTTGGTGATTTGCAATAATTGCAAATTTATTGCCAAGGTTTAAATATTTAATATCAGCAGGTGGGTACACGAAGTAACTTGACAGGAGCATAATTGACATCTAAATTAAGCTCTTTAAAAGATTTTGATCTTGGTGAAGGAAGGATGGTAGAAGGACAAAGTAATAGAAATAAAGAACATTTCAGTTTTAGAAAATATTATAAAATTCTCTATATCTCCGGAACCCCTTGCCTGATTCTTACAAGATTTGGTGTGTGGAAATTTTTTAATTGCGGGTAGTTCTTTGTTAGGTCGTCAATCGGAATCGAAAACGGAAACTCGTCCTTCTTTTTTGGTTTAGATTATTTTCTAAAGACTTTTTTAAATTTTGAAAGCAGCGTAGTGCATCTAAAGACAAATCAAATGTTTTTTTTCCAAATGCTGTATTTTTAAAATGAAGGCCGCTACGAATTTTTGAGAATTTGAAATTTCATGGACAATTTCAAAAAATACTACTCAAAAACTGCGCATACCATTTTTGTAAATATTTCTGAGCCGATAGAGCTTGCAATGACCTACAAATTTGTGTTTTATTCATCTTGCAAAGTTTACTCTGACGTCATTCAGGAATTTTTGAAAATTTTAAAATTGAAATTTTTAATTCAAAAACAGATGCCCATCGTTATAAACTTTAAACAGTTTAATAGACCATTTGAAGTAGTTAATTAGCATTACCAAATAATGTTTAACAATATTATAAATTAAGAAAATCAAAATATACTTTTTAACAGTAACAACTCGTTTTCCGGAAGTTACGTAATTTTAACTACGCCTATCAATTTGATCTAAAAAAATATTCATTTTTTACATTTTTTATAACTATAAATAAAGTTGTTATAACCATTTTTGATCCGAGGTCGTGAGCGCATTACGTATCTAACGCCTTTACGTAGTCGGCGCGCGTGCCGTGTTTAACCAACATCTGGGGTCTGGAGCGGGCAGCTTGTTACCGATTCGAGACGACTAGATGTAAATTTCAATCACTTCTTGACACGAGAATATTTAAAACGTAAAAAGCATGGGAAAGTACCAGCGACCTGTTTCGCCTATTTTTTTCCCTAAAATTCCACGTTATTTTACACTGAAAAATTTGTTTTTATAAATTGAGCAACTTTAAACTGTTCCATGAGGAAACCATTTGGAAATACTTCTATCTTGTAACGGTCAAATTTATAATTTATTGCGTCAAAGCTTGACCGACAAAAGTTAAGATTTATTGGTTTTCGTCAAATCTTCTGGGTTAGAGCTACAAATTCAGCTTACAATGTTGTTTTGGGCTTAAGAGGGCATTCTTTTAGAAAGCGGCTTCAGGATGTTTGTAAATGGTTTTGTAGACAGCATAATCGCTGATTTTCTATTATATATTTATTAGCGGTATTAATTATTTAAAAATTACGGTGTAATGAAAATTCAAGGGACCAAAAAGTTCTTTTGCTTGCGATCCTGAACCGTCAATGGAAGATTTCTTGGTATCAATTTATTTATTTTACATATATATTTACATATACATTTACATATATTTATATATTTACAATTTTAAAATTGTGGAAACACTATGACAGACGGCACTAAGACCAATCAAAATATTTCTGCAAACACTAGCTGTAAACAGAGCCAGCCAGGATTTTTTTTTGAAAATTTTTACTTTAGCGGCTATTTATACAAAAATGAGTTGTAACATTAACATACATTTTGGTTATTTTAGTAGCTCCATGCAGAGCCGGATTTTTATTATTGACGCTCCCAGACAATTTATGGCTTAACGCAAAAAAATAGAAAACTATGATTTATGTAGAAGAAATATATTTAAAGTAATATAAATAATACATTTGTTATTCTATTTATTCCACTTAGTGTGCTGAGCGTAAATGTGATTAAACTAAATAAAATATAATTGTGTTATTTTTAAAACATATTTAGGTACTGATGTAGTGGTATTTCAAAGGTACAAAAAGGATAGAAGCGATGTGCGACTTTCGCCGATTGTCGTTGTCAACTGCGTGCCGCACAGTTCGAAATTCGCATCGCGCATGTGCCGTGGGCCGTGGTATACCGGCCAGTATAGGAACCGACTTGCACTACTAATGACTGAATAAGAGTATTAATAGAACCACATTTATATTTCCAACATTCCAAATTTACTAATATAAAAAATAAATAAAGTAATGGGAATTTGAAGCTCCCTATTTTGATTGGCGCACTTGGGCAATTAAATATTTAAATAAATATTCTTGAAACTTTTTAAATAAAGCTAAAGACAAATTACAATTTCGTTGGTGTCTCATTCCGTTAATTTGTTTCTGACTAAATTGCTCATGCGTGATAGTAGAATGAGGTTCTAAACTTAATTTCTCGCTGCAGTATTATTTATAGGGGGGGGGGGGGGGCTCAATTTTTGGTTCTTTGATTCCAAGGAATATGTTTCAAAAATGTTTAAAAGCTGATAAATTCTTTCCACAAAAGACTTAGAGAAAAAAGTTCAGTTTTTTAAATTCTTGGTGTGATCCTTGCTCATTATGCTAGTCAGCATAATCAGTTTATTTCAGGCACGCAACAGGTAGTTATTTTATCCAAAAGAATCTAAACTCTAAAACGGTATCTACAATAAGTACTTATTTTTATGATTTAGTGTCTAAAGTAGCTGAATATAAACTATAGCATTGTAAAATTTATGCTTAAATGAAGTGACCTAGAGGAATTCAATAATTTCGCTGAAATCGAAAAATTCTCAACCCCAAACCAAAAATTGCAAATTCGCGTTATATTTATGAAATTGTTTAGGGAGTTTCAGATATGTCGTTTGATTTCAGGGTAACTTATTCTACATACGATTTAAGTAAAGACAAGAGTTGCAGTTACTTTCTCATATATGCAGTTAAAACATTGTTGGAGCATAAATGATTTATTTCAATGTTCTACACTTTTTAAGGTTTCTTTTTTTATTAAAAATAGGTGTAGTCAAATTGCATATAAATATTGTCGCTGTTTACTGAAAACGTAGGCAAGTAATGAGTGCTACAAGAAAGGGAGATAAATGTCGACCAAGTAGGGATTCACGTATCAGAGCACACTTTTTTTGATATATGCTAGAATCCCCACTTAGGCAGCCCCTTATCGCCTTTCTTTGTTGTACTCATTCGTTGCTTATTCCTTTAAAACACTGCGAGGTTTACGAATGGTTCTATTTGCACTTCGTGCAATATGGAGAGTAACATAATTTTGAATTGATTTACGCCTTCATCAGTTTTATTAGTGTAATTTTTCTCATAATAAACTATTTCGTTGCCATCTGCTAGTGCCACAGATATACTAAACGAAGCGCTTTTGGAATAGATTTACTTTTATTATTTTTAAATATTTTGCTCTGTTTCAACTCTCCTTGCAAGCTTCAACATGATTATGATGTTGCAACTTTCAGTAAGCATTATTTATTTACGTGCTATGGTCCCACAATAATATGGGTAACGGAAAAATACGCCCAAAGATATTAAAAGTCCTGCGAAGATTGTTTTACCATTTGCTGCAAACAAATCACTGCATTAATTAAAATACTGCCGAGCACGGACATTTTTTGGGGCTTAGTACCTAAATAAATAATGTTAAACTGGCCAGTGGTTTCCACTCAATTTAAATTACATCGTGATAATGATCAAATTATGCAGCATGTGCAGGTTAATTTTCACCCTTCATCCGACCCTTGATTAGGCTCTTAAAATAGCTGTTTTAACTTCTATGCAAAAATCGATAACAATTATGGAAATGGGAACGATTAAAATGTGGAAAAAGGATGCCATAAAAATATTAATAATTTATTAGACCTTTTCGTATTTGTTTGGTTGAACCTTTTGTTATAGTAGTTTAAGTCTTATAAAGGGCGAACTTCAAAAACTGGACCACAATCAGCAGAATTCTATCTTTATTCCCCTTAAATCAACTTAACTTTACACCGCAGTCACTTTTTGCTTGTGTGCCGAACTTCCGCAACAACTTTGTGCCGACTTATCCACAGGTTCGCACGTTGTCAGTGCCCTAGTCAGTAGTTAGCGGTCCCCTTTTCCCTGCCCTGTTCTCTGGCCTGTTCGCGTAATCTCACTCTCCCCTGGAGATGAGCTGTTGTAAGCGGAGTTTTGTAAGGCCTTATCTGACCGTCTGATCTTGTCTTGTATAATATCTACCATTATTATGTTATTTAAACTAGTACGGCATGAGATTTCCTGATACGAAACGACTGCGTTTCAAAGTGGAAGGAAGGATCTTTTGCTGGGTAAGCTATTGATGTGCTTCGTTTACCGTGAACTACTTTTTTAACAACGAGTTCGCTGCAGAGCTTTTTAGAGCTTTCGTTAAAGAACATTGAATAATTGATGAATCGTGTTATAAGTTGAAGATATTTTGTACATTATTCTGTTAATATTAAAGGTTGCGTTCTTTTTTTCTGCAGCGCATTGTTATGCATTGCACTTTCATGCAACATTTATATTTTCCATTATGTAAGAATCTTGCACCTTGAACAAAGGGGCATTAAGTAAATTATAAGGTTTGCAGAATCTGCTACTGTTCTAGTGGGAAAATAGTATAATTTTCTCGAGATAGACGACATACATCTCCTTATCTTTAACTGCTAATGCAACACATTATTTCTGCATAATATGACTGAAGTGCTGTCTAAGTTATTTCAAAGTAATATTAGATAGTGCGTTTAATTAGTGCGAATACTTGAATTACTAAGGTTGACCGTCTTTGATGTAAGAGCCAAATTGCATTTTATGATGTTGCAGTATTCATACATTAAAAGACGTTATTAAAGTTACGTATTATACTTTTAGCAGAGAAAATTTAATTTTCAGATGTCTAACTAATGAAATTTTATGCTAATGTGAGTGTCAAAAACAGGATAGCTTGCACTGTATGTTTTACTCATTATAACACGTCTAAAAATGTGGCCGATTATGAAAGAACTCTCAGGTTTACTAAGGTGTGGGTTTCAAAAATGAAATATTGAAAAATCATAATTTGCATGGTATTAGTAAGTTTATTACTTTGAATTCATTAACTTTCTTCATCCACACCTTTAATCCAAATCATAACCGTAAAATGATGGATATCCCACATAAATATCAACCGGTAGAGTACTAAACATTGTGATTTACGAGTTCCAATAATGAGATTATTAACCTTGATATGGAATTTTCGGGAAAAAGGTCAAATACCTGCGGAGTAAGAAATCCAATACTAATTACTTAATTCCATTTAATGACTCTATAAACTTTGCTCAAAGGTGAACTACTGCAGTGGCACTGTTTGAGAAATTTAAGCAGTGGCGTAACCTAAATTTCTGAAACTGCACGAGAATAATACGTTGCGTATTTCTTCCTCCTACGTTGCAATAAATACATCATTCAGCTGTGACGTCAGAGCTTGCTCAGCGGTTGCTGCGCTCTTGCTTTTTACCATGGTTTTAACTTTCCTATACTTTCAGTATAGGGAAGCATTAATTTCATGAAAATGTTCGAAATCAAGATTTTGACTTAAATACATGTTTTGGACCTCCAGGAAAGCAAAAAAATCTGTCTGTAGATGGGTGGTATGTCGGTGGGTGTATGGTGCATCATACCTATCGAACGGATGATTAAATTTCGATGAATTTTGGAATCTGAGAGTGTATCAAAAATTTACCGCCAAAATAAATCATTAATAATTAACTTTAAAAAAAGAAAGAAAACCGACTTCAAATAATAACACAAAACTAACCTAAGTTAACTAAAAAGCAAAAAATAAATGTTTTTTATACAACAGTTTAATACTTATTTGTCGTTCCGTTTAATGTAATTAAGAAATTGTTGTTTATTATATAATTATTAATTGTTTTATAATTTTGAAGTCGGTGCCAAGTAAAACATAAAAATTCGAATCTAATTTGTTATTGTAGCAGGGTATATAATTTTTAACCGACTTCAAAAAAAGGAGGAGGTTCTCAATTCGTCTGTATATATGTTTTTGTTTTTTTTTTAATGTATGTTCGGGCATAACTTTTTTGTTTATGAACCGATTTTAATGATTTTTTTTCCGTTGGGTTCAGTATAGTTCCAAGGTGGATTGTTTTATAATTTTTAAGTCGGTGCCAAGTAAAACATAGAAAATTATATACCTTGCTGCAATAACAAATTAGATTCGAATTTTTATGTTTTACTTGGCACCGACTTAAAAATTATAAAACAATTAATAATTATATAATAAACAACAATTTCTTAATTACATTAAACGGAACAACAAATAAGTATTAAACTGTTGTATAAAAAACATTTATTTTTTGCTTTTTAGTTAACTTATGTTACTTTTGTGTCTTTATTTGAA
Organism: Ctenicera cuprea; assembly: GCA_958336395.1. Lineage (NCBI taxonomy): Eukaryota > Metazoa > Arthropoda > Insecta > Coleoptera > Elateridae > Ctenicera > Ctenicera cuprea. Next base: position 23,920,471 of record OY284491.1, read on the forward strand.
GTCGTTTTTTTTTTAAAGTTAATTATTTTACAATTTTAAGTAATGGGTAGACCTAGTAAGGATGCTTCTCGAATGAGGAAACGACGGCTAGTTGAAACGGAAGATGAAATACGGAAACACTAAAAAGTCGGTTAAAAAAATAGATTTTGAGGAGTATCTTCGAAGTTGAAGCTCCAATACCAATGAAATTATAATGGGACCACCTTGGAACTATACTGAACCCAACGAAAAAAAAATCATTAAAATCGGTTCATAAACAAAAAAGTTATGCCCGAACATACATTAAAAAAAACATATACCTATACAGACGAATTGAGAACCTCCTCCTTTTTTTGAAGTCGGTTAAAAAAGTAAGAAAACGGAAGCAGAAAATGTTTTTTTGGTATCATTTTTTTCCTTAATCAAATTTTAGAAATTTGAACATGAAATCTGATAGAATCCAACGCTTTTTTCCGAACTTTCGAGCTTTTAAATGGCGGCCGCTACAAATTTTGAATTTATCGCCTTGTTATTCAAATACAGGTTGACAGATCGCGTTCACATATTTTATCGTAATAGTTCTTTAGGAAAACACAATGTTACTGTGCACAAAAATTTCGAAATGTTAAAATCTAGTACAAAAAATTACAAATTTTCGGAAATAAAAAGAAAATATTGCTCTGAAACTGACCTCACGATTTTTTTAAAATTTTGTAGGCTCATAGAGCTGAATATGAACTACGATTTGGTTTGTTTTGCAGATCGTAAATTTCTTTCTGACGCCTTCTATTAATTTCTAAAAATTTGAGTTTAACGCCAATTTATTCAAAAACGAGTTATCAGATCGAGATTAAATTTGATAATGGAAATGCCCTAAAGGTAGGTACACAATGTTACAAGCTACTAGACCTTTTGGAACTACTAAAAGTGTGAAATTAAAAAAATATCAAAATTTCTACTTTTTCAACAACGTACTGCTCAAAAACTGACCACACGATGCTTTTTAAATCTTGTTAATTTATAGAGCTATAGATCAGCTACAATTTGGTTCGCGTCCCAGTCTGCTAACTTCTTTTTGACACTGTCTATAAATTTTTGAAACTCTAAACGCTAACCCTCTTATTTAATAAACAGTGGCCGATACAAAAATTGTTGTTTAAGCTAAATTGGTCATGAGTGATAGTAGAATAAAGTTCTCAACTTAATTGTTACATACATTATTGGGGAGGGTGGGGGGGGGGGGGGGGGTATTTTCCCCTTCTACCTAATTTTTGGTGGACGAATTTGTCATTCTGTTTTTGTTTTTTTTTATATTACGTCCCTAGAAGAATTTTATTACTTAAAGTCACTTAAATATGTAAGAATGTAAGTATTTATTTATCTACCTGGATTGTACATACGTACATATTAAAATACATATAATATGCGTGTGTATATATTACATACATATAAATTAAGCTAACAAAGACATACAGAATAAAAAGATAACATTTTTTGCATCGCTTGATTGCAATTTATTTCAAAATATAATACAAATAAGGCTCTAAAATAAAATATTTAAAATAATGATCAGGCTACTAGTGCATTGATGTAGTTAGTTGCAAAATTGATTTTCTAATGTCTCCATGGCGCGCAGGAAGACGATTTGCTTCGTTAGCAAGAGGTTATGGGTTCAAACCTTGATGCAGTTAACTTTGTTTTTTTCTAAGTATTGTAAGAAAATAATGTTTATATTATTTTATTTTAAATGTATAATTATTATTATGTAATGCTACATAACAAAGTTAATCCGGTGAAACATAAAACGATAAACTTCTACTAAGTAGAATAAAAAAAAATAGTCCTCATCAAGGTTTGAACTTATAACCTCCCGATTATGAAGAAAATTTTCTACTTGCGCGCTACGGAGACATCAGAAAATCGACTTTGCAACCGATTGTATATAATTTATTAAACGCTTTGTTTGTATTACATTTTCAAATTAATTGTGATAAGGTGCCGTAAAAATGTTATCTTTCCATTTAAGGTGACTGCAAGTAACGAAATTTTTCTAGAGACATAATATAGAGCTATTTCACTTTTTGTATGTTAATCTGCCATATTCCATCTAAATTGCAATTCGTTGTATAAGCTAAATATTATATAGGTTAAAAATGTAGCAATATTTTTTTGGAATTTATGTCACTTGTCACAGATAATTTATATTTGTTTTGGTTGCTATTTATATAGCAGTATTATGTTATTTGTGTAATAAATATACAAATGTATTACTAATACATTATGATTGGTTACGTTTGAAGAGAGGGGGGGGGGTCAATTATTATATTTGTCCTGGGCGCAAGAATATTCAGTTCCCGTACTCGATATTTATTATTTAATAAATAAGTGTAGATGTTCCAGCAATAACTCTCCCCGTAAATAAATGTTAACCTATAAAATGTATGAATTCGAAACTACAGGAAATTATTAGGGCGGGAGAGCAGAAGGCAATGAGAAATATAGCAGCTAATCAATCAGGTGACACATTCATCCCTTCCTCATCTCACCAATAATTGCAAATGACAACATGCCAAGTGTGGCTCAGTGAATTCAAACTTATTTAAAATACTGAAGGTCTAAAGAATCCGATTGCTTTTCGTTTTCAAATTGGCAATTTAGAATTTCACATTTTCATTACATATTCTTTTCTTTGCTTTGAATTTTTAGATATTTATTTTATTGTATTTTTGTATGTTATAATGATCAAAATTTGTTGATTGGTCTATTTATTATTTCTTATTTATTGGTCATCAGTGATATACAAATTGACACTTGTTTACATGCTTCTAAGTGTAGCTTTAATTTATTCGATGAACTGATAGCTGGTTAATGTTGAAACAAAAATTTAAATTGTGATTGATTGCTGTTCATAATTGATGCGATTATTGACACGATAGACAATGCGTTGTCCGGGCAGAATTGTGATCTGTGATATAATTTATTTACGACATCGATTGAAAAAAGCTGTACTGTTTTTGTTGCATCCATTAACCTTGCAGTTCCGTTTTTTACAGCTGATTAAATAAAAATTTCAAATTATAAAAGCTGAAATTGCAGATTAAACTTTGATTGTCACGTTACATCGATGGATTTTTCCAAATTAAAGCTTAATTTAGATCATTTCAATTGAAGTTGGTAGGAATTTTAAATTTGATTGTTTTTTATCAGTACTCTTTTATCAGTACTCGTTTGGATTTCAATTTAAAATGCTTTGGATACACAACACAGTGGTACAGAAATGTTGCTGGAACGTTTCGCAAGTACACATTAATCCTTGTACTTAAAAGGATCACGACTGTTGGTAACCACACTACGGTGGTGATGAGATGTGTGAAGTTTTTAACCTCATGCTTTGAATGAACCGGAATAGTTGCTACCGAATTAATTTAAAACATTACATTTGTCTCTTCCAAATTAGGCCAAAAAAATAACCAGCTCAACTAACAAGAGCAAAACCTACATAAATTATCCATTTAACTGAGTTATAGCTGGACAGCTGTCAACTGAAACTTTTGACGATGATGGACGAACGCGGCTGTGAAGTACAGATATTCTGTATCGGACAGTTTGGAGTGGATTCGTGAAACGAAATTATAGTGTATTCAGAGATTGAACTTCTCAACTTTCTGTATGCTTTATATAAGAATGTTTTTCTTTATTTGATTTTCCAGGATATAACAATTAACTTTAATACTTCAAAATTGTATGTGGATGATGTAGTGCTGGTTGCCAATTTAAAATTAACATAAAACTAGACGAAACACATCGGTGGTACATTCCCATGCTTTTTATGTTTTAAATATTCTCGCGCCAATTAATAGCCGACCAACGGCTTTTTAACAAAAATTACAAAACGAAAAAAAAACGGCAACGCCCCAGCGAAGATTTGAATTTGCGACATAAATATAATAAGCGGCGATAACTTTGACCAAACCACGCGGAGGCAAGGTAACCGTCCTACGACTAAGGTTTAATTGGACATTGGGTTTCGGACATCTGACCAAAAATCGTTATAAATAGTTTATTTAAAGAGTTGCCAAAAATATGCAAAGAATGAAAAATACAATTTTTTACCTACAGCTAATTGATAGTCGTAGTTAATGTCACATAACTTCCTGAAAACGCGTTGTTGATATTAAGAAATATCAAATTTTCTCTTGATTATTAAATGGCTTAAATTCTTTTTATCCTAATAAACTACTCCAAACAGTTTATTGAACGGTTTAAAGTCTATGACGATTGGCGTTTGTGTTTTTGAATAAATCATTATTTATTCTTAAATTTTTCAAAAATTCCTGGAGGACGTCAATTAAAAATTTAGAAGATTAGTAAGAAACAAATTTGTAGTTCAATGCAAGCTCACAAAGTTTAAAAAAATGTTGTAGACAGTTTTAAGGAATATTTTTTTGAAAATTTACGAAATTTGAAGAACGTGCCATTTTTACAATTTTCGTTTTTTGAAAATATTTTTACTAGGGATGCGCGAAAGCTGGATTTAACCGAATAACCAAATATTCGGTTAAAAACTCGGCCGAAGCGCTGAATATTCGGCCGAAGCAATCATATTTTCCACAAAAATGCATTCAAATTTGTAAAAAAATGAGTAAACATTTTTTATCCAAAAGGTAGAACTTAAAAATGGTCACATACCTAAGTGTAATTTAGTTTTAATTTCTTAAAGGGTACTCTATACTATAACGCTCTAGCCCTAACAGCTACTATAAAACCAAACGTTAACATTCAGGCGCTTCTAATGTTGTGAGAAGTAGTGAGTCATTGCTTAGATTGTAGTTAGAAGGCGAAAATTGCCAAAATACATGGCCGAAAAAAAAAGCCTGGGTAAAAGCATCCTTCGTCAAAAAAATTCTCAGTAACCAATACAACCGGATATAATAGTTTCCTGCAAAAACATTTTCAGGAATATTACGTCGTGAACTTTCTCAAAAAAGTTTTTAATAGAACACCCCCTAACAAAACCACGTATTTTTTCTTGCCGATCGATTTACATTAATACGGACGAATTTCATCGTACCAGTTTTCTTTAGTGCAAATTTATTAATTTAAAAAACATTTTGTAAATCTTTCATTTAAGCCAGGTTTAAATAAAGTAATTTTTCCCCGGTTTTTTTTAAGATATATTTTTTCTCGAAAGTCTTTATTCGGCAGGTATTTTACCGACATTTTTACTTTCGAGAAATTTTTTCAGGACCTTCTTTTCTTAGATTCCCAGATTTACAAGGTGCTTAGAAAATTTAAGCTACTTTAGTAACAATTTGGGTCACAGGGAACCAATAAATGAAAATACAATTATATAAAATATCTAATTACCTAAAATAATTACGTAACTTAAATTACTTAAATTAAAATACCTAATACTAATAGCATAATACTAACCGGGATGTACTGAAACTTTGCGGCCTTTTTATGCAGAGTGAATTTAAACTACAAACTTATATTATTTCTTGCGTAGGGGGGGGGGGGCGTAGGGATTAGGCACCTAAGCATTTGCAAGCGGCGCCGGCGTCACAGAATAATTAAGTGGGGAGATACGGAAATCGAAACTGTATTACTATTTCTAATACTACCTCAGAAAATCTTACAGTTAGTTTTTAAAAATCTTAATGGAAATTTTCTAAATTTTGAAAAGTCTAAAATTTGACAGATTTTGCATTTTCATCATAATGTTTTGACCTCTTCGAGGTGCCAATTATTATGCCATTCTGTGGTCTTTATTTTTGAATAAAGCCTAAAGCTCGTCGCAGTTGTCATATTAAATATATCTCCAAATTTTATACTTTGTACCAGAAATAGCTCGAAGTTAAGTAAATATATAAAAACAGGTCAGATATTCATCGACTATGAGGGAAAGATAAACAACAACAAATTTTTTTTTCGTTCCTTTTAGCACCAAAAAGTGATTTGTTGTTACAATCTCTAAATATGTTTTTATTGAATTAATACCTTTTTTCCCTGATCTGGAAGTGTAAAAGAGTAATTATAAAAAATACGCTGATTGAAACCATTCATATTTTTTTTAAACAATTGTTGTTTTTGTAGTCATCCACTTGATATGAAGTAGCAACAACTATTTTATCATTAAATTCAACATATATGCTTTCTGGTTGAAAGAAGTATTTATAAGAGCATATGTCATATTATATAAATCAATTTTTTTTTTAAATTAACCAGCAACATTTAGATTCGTTTGAAATTTATGATACCTATTATTTCATCTAATATTTTAACTTAAATGACAATTATATCTGATGAAGGAATAAAATAGATGGAAGGATAAAATAAGAGAAATGAAACTAAAATCTTTATATAATTTTGTTTGGGAATTTTCCACCTATAACTTTAGTGCTGCTTAATTCGTTTGATAGGATTACAAAGATGAACTACAACAGCTGACACATTTTTTTAGACTAAGTACATTAATATTTTATACTCTCCCCATCAAAAGGATTTCGTCTGACAAAAAAAGAAATATTAAAAATAGCCCGTTACACTAAGTTATTAAATCGTAAAAACAACTCATGTAGTTCGGCCCCCTTGTACGTACGGAAACAATTTATCAATGTAAAATACTTCCGCGATGTGTTAAAAATATTGGCCTTTAAATTAACTTGAAAAATGTGAATTATATTCTCACACCGTGCAGTGTTTCGCGATTGTTCCGAAGTCATTTACCTGAATGAATTTCTTGTAAGTACACTATAGCAGTCTTGATTTATTAAAATTGCTTTTAGGCTTCTATAAGAAATGTAGTTCTTGGTTTTGGAGATAATGTAGCTGATAACATTTAAGTGTTGTTTGCACTTTCCCAAAAGTGGATTACATTCATTATGTTAACGTAAGTTTTATTTAACGGCACTGATTAGTAGCTTAATGATTGGATATGTTAAACTTCATAACGAGATATAGCTGTAAACATTTTTATAGGAAACAAGTATCTTTTAAATTTGCACGTTAAAATATCACCGGAATTAACATACCTGGACAACGTTTTCAGAGTACACCGTCTATGTGCCTTTTCACCTTTTGATGGCCACTTTTCTAGACAAAGTTTGTACTGATTTCCAACGTCTGTTGGGTACCACCTTCAGTTCAAGATATTGGTTAATGTTTTTTCCAGAGAGCCATCGTCAAGTACTTGTTCGTCTTTTGATAAGTTCGTACCGATTTTCAGCATTTGTTGGTTGTCTTCTTCAGTACAAGATATTGGTTAGATGTCTTTTCCAGACATACATTGTCTAGTGCATGTTCACCTTTTGATGGTCACATTTCTGGACAAAGTTCGTACCGATTCTCAGCATCTGCTGGTTGTCTTCTTCAGTTCGAGATATTGGTTGGATGTCTTTTCCAGACATCCATCGTCAAGTGCTTGTTCACCTTTTGATGTCACATTTCTGGACAAAGTTCGTACCGATTTTCAGCATTTATTGGTTGTCTTCTTCAGTTGAAGATATTGGTTAGATGTCTTTTCCAGACAGCCATCGTCAAGTGCTTGTTCACCTTTTGATGTCACATTTCTGGACAAAGTTCGTACCGATTTTCAGCATTTATTGGTTGTCTTCTTCAGTTGAAGATATTGGTTAGATGTCTTTTCCAGACAGCCATCGTCTAGTGCTTGTTCACTTTTTAATGGTCACATTTCTGGACAAAGTTCGTAACAATTTTTAGCATCTTTTGGTTGTCTTCTTCAGTTCAAAATATTGGTTGGATGTCTTTTCCAGACAGCCATCTTCAAGTGTTTGTTCACGTTTTGATGTTCTTTTTCTGCATAAAGTTTGTACCAATTTTCAGCATCTGTTGGTTATCTTCTTCGGTTTAAAATATTAGTACGATGTCTTTTCCAGACAGCCATCGTCAAGTGTTTGTTCACTTTTTAATGTTCTTTTTCTGCACAAAGTTCGTTCGGACTTTCAGCGTCTGTTAGTTACCATCTTCACTTCAAGATATTGGTTAATGTCTTTCCCATACAGTTATCGTCATGTGGTTGTTCATCTTCTGATGGTCACTTTTCTGAAGAAGTTCGTACCAATTTTCAGTATGTGTTGGTTGTCATCTTTAATTAAAAATATTGTTAAGGTGTCCTTCTGCGACCTTTAAATTGTTTGTCGCTATTATTGTTGACTTTCTATCAAAAGCCTGCATAAGTTAACATTTCATCTACTATCTTTATGAAAGTAACTTTTTAATAATATCGTAAATTATAAAAATTTACATATACTTAAAATCAAAACATTTAATTATATGAAAAACCATTATTGATTTAGAAAGTATTCTGATTGAAGTGGTTTTTAATGCCGATGATGCAATATTCTGCACTCGAAATTATTTAAAATTAAAAAGTATAATAATAAATTTAAATTTCCCAACACATACCTATTAGCATTCATATTTAACACTTATGCGTAGCCATTACAGCAGTAGTAGGTGCTAGGAAGTATAACTCAGCGTTTAATGTGACATCTTTTGATCAAGCAATCATGTGAAATTTGGATTGCGGTTAGCACCCGATTTGAATACATCAATCTTTGGAATATTTGCGCAATTTGATACGTTTTACGAAATTTGGTTAAATTATGATGATAAGTTAATTAGATTGGAATTTGAAGAATTTAAAGTTTGTTTTGAAACTGATTTTCCTGTACGTAGATTCGGTTAAAAAGTTAACAGGGTTTGTAGTTCGGATAGCTTTACGATCAAGGCGTGAATGTCTGGAAAGCAGCAGCAAGAAACGAGACGAGTGAGGAGTTCTCCCTACATTAGTCTTGTAATAAATCTCCGGGTAAAAAACGGCGGGTATGTTGCTGTATGCAAATAAGTAAGCCCTCTCTCCTCTCTGGAGAGACTGGCCGGTGATATATGGGGCACCAAGTGTCAACTGAGTGATGCATGGAGACCGGAGAGAGCGGTTTTGGATGGCGAAGAAATGGAACATTTCCTCTCTTGCCGTTTGTTAATCACTTGCAAGAGTCCGTACTTTAAGTCAGATTTATATGAATTATTCGTCCATTATTAGGCATTTCGATGTACTTATAAGGCGACGTATATTTATTTTTATCCGGGACAAAAACGAAATAAAGAAACGTAATTAACAATTTGGAAAGATATAAGCTGAGTCTTTTAAAGAAATGGAAAAGTCAAATCCAAAATTCCATCTCATATTCAATTATAATTTTCTTTGAAAATTCGGTGCTCTTTGAGGTTGTTTCCGCGGGCAAATAATGCAGACTTATAGAAATAAAGAATTCAAATGTTTAATTTCGAAATTAATTGAATAGAGGTTCCGCTTTGTTTTAGTAATATTCTGATGGCTGGTACTCGTTTTTGACATTTCAGTTTGCTTTTGTTGTTAGTTCACACACAGGCGAAGCCTTCAAAATTAATTATCTTCGTAATATACTTAATAACATTTGTGTGTATCTACCTAATTCAATAGTTATGTTAACGCATTGACGTGAAATACACAGTTACATGAATTTACTGGCAGTAGAAAACAGGGACGTAAGGTTCGTTTTCCTCATGGGTGCTTCAAAGATGCTTTATTATTTGCAGATGATTCCCATCCTTAATATTATATGGTTTGGCTGTAATCATTATGGATTTAATTGGCACCGTTTTTCACATACATCACTTGAAATTGTCTGAAGCACTGAAAATCACGTGGAATTGCGTAAGAGCACATAAAATCGAACATCTAAAATTCATTTGAATGTAATTATAAATTAATTTTATTAAATTAATATTCGCCCACAGTTGCGCAATTAGAATTATTTGCAATTACCTTACAGCTGTTAAAATAAATAAATATCCATTTTAAAAGTCTCAAAATTAATCGTTAAAATAACTTAAATACAACTAAACAATTAATTAAAATTGTATACAACAGCTTTATTGCAGTTAGAAATTTTTTTAAAGTTATTTTAAATTCTCTATCATGTACTGAAATCATACAAATCGAGAGAGTCCCTCTTTATTCAGGCAAAATACCTGAAATTTATTTGCAATGGTTACACGTCAGTTCGCACATTATATGAAGTTGTTTGAAATGATTGCGATCCCTTTAGAATGATCTAAATTTACTTACTCGCGCAGGTTACAATTTTTTTTAAATCAGGTGAAATTTATCAAATCTTTTAAAAGCGGCTGAAAATCTAATGAAACTTAAAATCTACTCGGTATCAGTAGAAATGGTTTGTAATCTCTGAATATTGCCATGGGCGCCCGCAAGTGGGGGCAAGCCCGGGCAGTTGCCGCTCTTGTATACTTAGGTTTTTGAAAAATATTGTGATTTACAATCTAATTATAAAAAAGAACGTAGCAATGGATTTTCTCTTCCTCTATTTTTACTCTTTCTTTATTTAACAAATCACGTAATCAGTGTAACAAATTTCAATTATAGCCAAAAAAATTTTCTCTGCGACAACGTCTTTGAAAGCAAAATACAGCAAATATCTTTGCTATATTTCAAATACAGTTGTAAAATAATCAACAATCCGTTCACATATTCTGATTTCGAATAAGAATTTATTTAAAAACTGTTTCACATCCTTTCCCGTTTCTTCTACCATATAATTTTCTTGATTGATCGACTTTTTCTTTTCTTCCTGTTGACATTACCTGTTACTTGTTTCCGCATCCTACTCACTACGTATGAGTGTGTCACATACAAGGGTTACTTAAATCCATAATTTATTCAAAATCATACATATAAGTTTCAATTATATTAAGGATAACGGATAAGGGAGAGTCTACGGTTACCCTACATGTTTTAAAAATGCAACATCTAATCAAAACAAAGTTTATAAATGAAACGTAAAATATTAGCCCCATTATCGAAACTGGTTTTTGGTTAAAATTTTATAGTTTTTTTTTGAAAATTAGAAATAAACGAATCATTATTGTTGGAGAAATCAATTCCCCGTGTTTTTGGTGTGAAGTGTTGTTTCCCTAATAATTTCTAGTAGTCTCAAGGGACACGCAAGTTTGAAGGATGGGCAGCTAGGACGGACATTTCAGTCTTGACAATGATGGCTTACGTATTAGTGTTATCGGGTCTCCCGAGTGCTTCTGAAGGGCCATGGAGAACGGTGCGCAAATGGAGTGATATGTCTTCCACGGCAACTGTTAAGTTATGCCAACATTAATCCATCAAACGGACAGTGCTCGTCCCCTTCACTCAAACACAGTTAACAGTTTCAACTACCCTTGCGTCTTTGATTTATTTATAATTTTAAGAAAATTCGTCTAATGGACATGCCTGTATAGTGCTTAAATCAATTTTCTTAAGCGCATCTGTAGAAGTTTAATTAAATTTGCAGTATTATTCATTGTTTTGTCCTCTACCCATTTTTGTTTTTTTCTGATAACTTAATCGCCTTACTACTTTTGTTACGTACATAGTACTGCAAAATTACATCGCATGTAACAAGGTAAATGCACCCACTTTATACCTACAAGTTGTCAGCAACGAGTGGGTAACCGATTTTATTTTCGTTTGCAAAAGTATTCCAGTGCGAAGCGGCAATAAATAATTTGAATTAATATAAAATGTCTACCAGAGTTTTGTAATTGCGTTTTGATGACAAGGATACATATTACACAGATTTGTATTAACATACACAGACAATCTATCGCAAACAGGCGAAGAGCCTCGGGGCTGCATCATATCAGTCTCCTCTGAATGTTAATCCACCCCAATTTATTAGTGGCAGCTTAAAAATAACAGCCAGTCTTCCTCCAGGCACAGTCTTTGTGAACGGTTTCTGCTGACGGATACATCATCAGGGTTCAATATGATCTATGAACGTTTTAATAAACCTACGTGTATCAAGTGTCAGAAACAACCACCATGCAATCACATCAAACAGATACGTTCGAAATTAGATTAAGTAAAAATAATTTTGCCTATGTGAAGCCTACAAAGCGAAGGAACTGTTGGTTAATTTAATTTTCGGTTGTATTCAAAGGTGACTTTTATCCCTTCATACCTAGCTGTACAGTTTCAGATCTAATTTACTAATATAATCATTTGGAGCTATTTATATATTTTGTTCTTTCTGTACAGAATACGTTACATATTCGTCCGATTTTCATGTCGTTGGCTTTGAATCCCTGGTGCTACTGTTAGTTATTATATGAAGAAAACAGAGAAAGAGGTACTTTGAATCAATTGTAATTGTAACATTTTTCTGTCTGTATATTTGAATCCCTAACTGTCTCATCATAGCAACACGACTAAATCTTGCATCTCCGAAAAATTTATCACTATAACACATGGGCGAGCTTTTACATGTCGGCTCAGTTTATTGATTGTATTCAGCGAAAGCTTCTATTGATTCCACTTCTGTTGGTATAATTTAGTTATTTATGGCTTACTTTAATTATGGCGGGTCGGAAATGTCTGTTTATCGCGTTGGCAACAAACAAATAAATACTTATCAAACGAGTTCTACCATCCATTGTCTTACAAATTGCGAGCTTGACTAGGATTCGCACTTCCCTGAAAATGAGTACAACTGATAAGTTTAACTAATTATTTTCCACCTTTTTTAAAGGAATTTTACTGGGGTATAATTGGATTTTTTGGGGGATGTTTTTCCTGAAAATTGTACGTTTTTTTATTACGGGTCTGTTTTTCCGCGTCTTTCTGTTGTTGTTTTTTCCGGGGCTGTTTTCTGGGTTTCTTTTCGTTTTTTCCAAGGTTTTTATTTCTGGGAGCAACTCTTATTCAAACCGCCTTAGCGGAGGAAACATTTGAAGAGGCAAGCTCCGGGTAGTAAGTTACCAAAAAAACAGGGGGCGTTCTGCTAGTTTCAAATAAAAGTCACATATACGTAATACATTGTAATGGAAAACCATAATCAGGTAAGCAATTTTTCTCAAATTTAGAGCAAGTTCATCATCTTCTAACCCTGACTAGCTTTTAACAAGATGGCCTGAGAAACTGTACAAGCAGAGACGAATTAGTCCAGTAATGCGAAATTTTCAGTCAGTCCTAAAACATTACGGCGGTCGAAAAATTGTTTAAAGTTTAAGAATTATTTTAAGAATTCAGAAAGAGAAAATGTGCTTGTTTTTTGTCTTGCTTATACAATAATATTATATGGAGTAGGTTTGTTTTAAGAATGCGCGCAAATATTTTTACTTTTCCATACAGCCAGTGTAATTTTTTCATAACGTTTTCAATGTTTCAAGATTTTTACGAATATACATGTGTTGGGGTCATACGATTTTTTAAATTTTATGGGGGAATAGAGCTGCCAACCAGCTGTAATGTAGTCGTTTGGGCAAAGGCTTTGGAAATATTAAAACTTGGAAACTAGTACTTAGGTACAGAGGTGAATTCTAATGTAAAATAAATAAAATTAAAAAATAAAGCTTTTCCGAATTGTGCACTTGCCGCAAATTAAGTTTTTCCTGCATTTTCCGGGAATTCAAAATATCTGAATTTTATACATTAACTCGTTTCCAAACGTTTGATAATACGCCTATGGAATTGTATTCGGTGGCGTAGCCAGATTTTTATCCAGCAGGCGCTTAGCAAAAAAAACACATTAATTAAAAACTAAAAAAAGAAGAATGTGTAATGGTATTTTTTTTACTTATCTAAGCAGCAATGCAATAATGTATGTAGATTTTGTTGTATATCTCATTTATTGAAACAACTGCACGTGTTTATGGATACTACTGCTTGCGATTTTTTGCAGGCGCTCGTATACTGTCTACGCCACTGCTTGTATTTTGTTGTAAATTGTAGCTTGTAGTTTTGTGATTCTTTTATTGCCTTATTTCTCAGGAAGTTCTTTCGTGCCATAGTTCTGGAAACCTTACACCGTGCGTAAAATACACCTTGCCCCGTTTACTCTAGGAGGAACTCCTGATAACTAGGTACCCTTCCCCTGTGCGGGCTAGCGTGAAGGCAACGTTTTGCTCCTTGGAGTTTTTGCGTAATCTGAACCATTTTTTAGTAATTCGTTGATATAATTTTGGCACAAGTTTTCTTGATGTATTTGACACGAACTCGAACGCGATCTTAAGTGCTTGGCGTATGTTTTACTTACACACGCATGCAAAATAAACAGAGGAGAAACCCCGTGTAGGTGTAAGTGAAATATTCAGAGAACTACTAACGCGTGGTCAACGTGTAAGTTTGTGCCAAACAACTCGAGAAAAGTTTTGTCTAAATTATTATTGAAAAATTAATTTGCTTACGCTTAAATTCCAGTGGTCAAAACGTTGCCTTGTAGTGCGTACGCAGGTACAGGGGACCTAGTTGTTAAGATAATGGAATTCCTCTCAGGGTAAACGAGGTAAGGTGTATTTTACGCAAAGTACAAGTTTACTGCCTGCTAGGCTAGTACGTGAACGAATTTGCAGAAAGTGAGGCGTTGAAAGAATCGTAAATCTTTTGGCTACAATTTACAACAAAATACAAGTCCATAGGCACATTAATAAATTTTTTGACCTTCCGGGAGTAAAAGTACTAATTTGATTCCTTTTTTCGAGGACTAAAGTGTTACTTTTAACGCCGCGCCGCAGGAATTATATATTTTCAAAAGTCCCAAGGGATTAAATGTATATACAGCAAGTGCCATTTAACCTTGCAAAAAAAATGACGATAAGTTTAAAAGGCGAGAAGCCGTTACACTCTCAAGCAAAAGCAAAGGTTTTTTATTACATTTCTAGTTTCTTTGCTGTATTTTTTATACGTAACCTAAATTATCGTTAATCCCTCCTCAAAGCAAACTGTTTATAATCTTATGGCCTTTTAATTTGTCAAAAAATCCACAATTTTTCGTAAACCATAAATAAATTGACCTTCACTTTTTAGTAGAGTGTACCACACTGTCCCACAGCCAATTAGAGCTAGTTTAAGTGACGACTACCGACGAAACAAAGCGTAAGTAGTCGAATCAAAGCCCACTAAAATTTGCAAGGTTAGGTGGCACATGCTGTAAGTTCCTAAGATGTATATAAATTGCTAAGTTACCGAGTATGTTTTGTCGCCATCAGAAACTACGATTTCAATTTTGACGTTTTAAAAAGCTGGATTGTCACGTAGACAGCATGTTTTAAAATTTCGACTATTTTGATGTCAAATGATTCGGAAGGGCAAAAAATAGCGTATATACCACAGGACTGAGGTGCTTCATTCAATCCCTCGTATGAAACTTTCACACTCAGATTAAGTGAAGCACTTCAGTCTATTGGTATATAATATATTATATAACTATTTGGTGACGAGTTCTAAGTATAAAATTCAGATATTTTGAGATTCCAGGAAATGTTGAAATGACTTAATTTGGGAATGTTCTAAATCTGTACGAAGTTTATCGTAAAAAATTCAAATTTGACGAAATTTTTACATCAGAGCCGTGTTTACAGTTTTTCCGCCTTTAGCCGAGATTTCCGACGCCGCTTCTTGAATAAAATACATTGGTATCATTTTAAATAATCTAACAAAAAAATCCAATCACTCAAAACTCATATAAATAAGTGATATAATTATTTGCTTAATAACATAGTAAATTAGTATCTATGTAACATTAAAAATATACATGCATACAGCAATTTCATTGGCATACAGCATATAAAAAATTGAAATTTGAAATTTTTTTACACGTATTTTTTGATCACAATGTATTTTTTATATTCTTCGAAAATTTCCGCCTCTAAACTTTTGCGGCCCTAGGCAAAGGCCTAGTCCGCCTATTGGAAAATCCTGTCTACACGAAGAATGCAGAGTTCAGTACAAAATTTGGACATTTGGTCCCTCGCTAATGAAGAAAATCCGCGTTTAATTTAAACAGCAGAACCCCACTTTGGTTTGATAACTTGCTTTAAAAAAATGTTAAAAGAAATATAATTTGGAGTAGTTACAATGCGATTTCTGAATTCCTATCAAGGACCTTTCTGACTCACCGCTGACCCTGCGGTTTCGCCGATACCTATAAAATACATATGATTGCTAAATAGTCTGTACAGTCTTGTTTAAGATTTGCGAAGTTGTTTACTACAATATGTATGGAGTGCTGCTGGGCGCGCATTATAATAAATCGTTGTGAGTTTCAGTAATAGGAGCAAACAATGTAATCCCAATTTTTTATTTGCATCAAAAAATGTACTGACCTCGAGTAGTGGGGCACGCCATCGTGAAAAAGGTGAGACAGGTAAAAGGGTTCCGGATTTAATATAGACTGTTCATTAGTGACAGTAATACACAATGTAAACTTACTTTTAGTCCAGGAACATTCGGGAAAAGGTGGAAAAAATTTCGATCAAAGCTGATATTTGGCAGAGACGCTCAGTTAGGTTTCTCTTCAACATACTAAAAGTGCTGAATAATTCGATTTGAGCATAGACCGCCATTTTGTAAAAACGGCGCCAAACATCAGGTTTCACGAATATCATAAAATAGCTGCTGTACCAGTAATGCCACCGATAATATCTTAGATAGTAGGACGAACTAAACGAAGTTCTGTACATTAGCTGCCTATTTGGGACATCACGTAAAAAAATACGCCCCATATACTTTACCCCTAGGGTGGTGTGGAAATAAGCAGTTAGTTAATTACTTATTGTGATTTATGCATAAAATGCAACGATTTTGTATGGCTAGAATAATGGATAGAGTGTCCTTCGGAATGTGGAAATAAGTATAATTACATGATGTAAATACAAACATAAAAAGCATAGTTTTGCTCCAACTTTTCCAAGAGTGTAAAAGCCTTCCCCCTCCACTGTGATTGCTCAGTCACAAAAAATGCCCGTGACCCACTGTTATGGCACCACATTGCATAAAACATAAATAGCGGTATGGAGACATTTCCAGCAGAAGCTTGTGTTATGTTTCTTACAGGTTTTTATAATTTTAATTTTCCTTTGTGCCTTTTTGACTACAAAGAGTTGCTCGCACGATAGAATGTTACTGAATATTTCTTGTAGAAAATTTTACGGTCTCTAACTTTGTTCAGAACCATTTTTTATGTAGGTGCCACCGTTCGCGAGATATAGGCAATAAAAATAGCGGCCAAAGCTCACATCGAAACATTGAGGTCTTTTAGTATGTTAAACAAGAAGTCAAACTTTTTTTGTAAATAAATTAATATTGAGGGGGTTAGTTTTCACCTCCTCCCACTAGTTGACGAATATTATGTTCGTGCCTCTGATTTCCTTTAATTCAAAAATTGAATAGAAAACTGTCAAAAATTTCAACGTACTCAAGTATTCGCGTGCGTGTTCCGAGTTTAACCGAGTGGTGCGACGAGTGAAAACCTAGTGCAACCGATCGAATTAGGAGTATTCTGATTTGATGTATAAGAATATTTTACATCCTGTTGCAAATTTATTTCCGCCTTAGTACCTCACTTTAAAAAAATAAAAACACAAAAACTGTAGATTAAGTTTGGCATATTTTGGCTTAAAGTCAACCACCTCGTATACTGCTTATCCATAGACCCTTCTTCCAATTCACTTCTTAACCACTTTCCCCAGTTTGTGTTAAGGCAAGTAGGAGCCACTTGTACTGGTCTAGCATAATTATGCTGTAAAATTGCTGAAGTACCAGATGGTGATATGATAATAAACAGTAGATAATCGTATTCCGAACTACCACAGGCCTTAACTAAAACAAATAGGTAACATTAAAAGCAATTTTTCAGCTAATTAATTAGGTAAATAAGCTTCGAGTTTTCGTTTTTTCTTTTACTGTAGCGGAAAGTGATGTTTTTAAATACAAAATTTCCTACGCAGACCAAATAACTCTCATAATTCACCTGTCAGAAACCGCGCTAAAAAGGTAAATCACTTGACAGATGGTGTACGGTACGTGTGTTCTTGAGCGGTTAAAGCAGATGTGTGGGTGAACACAGCCCTACAGAGGAGCGAGAAGGGAGCTGTCGGTCTTAAAACTGTCACTGCTAATGGCAGATATCCATCAAGTCATTCAATCACCATCATATGACTCACCAAGCAAGGTTCAACGATCAAGCGCTACCGTTCGTTGCTACCACCCGTGTTCCGAACTTGCTTTATCACATTTACGGGTTCACACTTCGCGAAGAGAGGACTCGATATTGAGAAGTGGTCTTACAAAATTACTAATACATTTACTTAACATTTCAGATATTTACACAACTGTAAATTAGGAAAATCGAATATTGCTGAAAATGGGATTTTCTTTTCTGGTCGTTACGAAAATTTGAAATTTTGAAAAAGATAATTTTCTGCAATTTTGCATTTTTAGGGTGTTTTGAATACTAATTAATAGAAAAAGAGGTTTCCCATTTGGACCTAGTTGAAGTCACGCCAAATGATTTTCTTTTTAACAAAGGGATGTTTTTGAGCCATTTGGAAGCAAAGCATAAGCACAAACAATTAAAGATGTCTTCAAATGAGTTTTAATATGAATTCAAAAATTTGTCATAGATTGGTAGGTACATGAAGAATTAGAAAAATTCTTTAGGTCAAATTTCTTGAAAATTCGCTATTCGTTGTGGTTAAATGCAGATGTCCATTTCAAATATCACTATTTACTTTTTATCACATTATCATGTATCACGTTAACATTTGAAGGTTTATTTAATATTTATTAGCAATTTGTCTTTAATTACCGCAGTGACATTTTTAAGAGAGCAGTCTCGTCTAACCCGCAGCAATAATCAATTAAAATTTAATTTAATGCTTACATAACATGTATAAAAAATTGAATATTATTCAATGATTAATATGCTTGTACTTAGATTTATGATACGGTTTTTTTTTGTCTAAACGTTTATAACCTTGGAACCTTTTTTGTCTTTGTCTACTTAAATTTATTTATTGTAATGAGCATCATTTTCTCATTGATCTGTTTTATTTTTCACCAATGTTAAAATGTTTTTAAGTAATCTATTAATCATTTATTTGGTACCGTGTGTAGAACAGGTGTACTTGATTTATTTTCTAATCCGTTAAATTGCATAAGGATGTCGATTTAAAGTTACTTCTGTATCGCTTTTTGAAGTAAAACTTCTTTGCTGGCGGGTGCAACATGCGATCGTGGAATCAGGCACCATAACGGATGTAATGTAACGGATGCACATCTTTCCCAGTACGTACGCAGATAGTTGCGAAATAAGTTGCACGCCTTTACGCAGACCGAAGAAGGAATAAAGAATACTTTGTCGAGGTAGCACTCTTAACCCTCCGGCGGGCGCGTAGCGGCACTCAGTGCCGCAATTGAATAAAAAGTAATTTTTTATAAAAACTTTTTGACATACGTCGTTGTGGCCCTAGGTATGCAAAGTTGAGTATATTTTACAACGTGTAGTGGACCGATTGCGAGTTTTAAGGGATACCTAACCGTCGACAGCGAGGCGTCAAAGTAGAAGGTGCAAGATTGCGGTACTCCGGACCGCAGCGCGCTCGGTCATGTAAGTATAACTTGCTACTATTTTTATTTTATAACTCACTAATATACTACGGAGTATTTTTATTCTGCAGGTTTAAAATTTACTAAATCCTACCTTAATCCTAAATCAATGAAATTGTAGGTTATACTTTGACTATACTGTTCTTTTCACCATTTTAGGGATAAGAAAATGATGAAAAAGCTCTTACTGCCAAGAAGTTAGAAGAGATCGTAGAAAATGTATCAGATTTTGAAGAAGATCAATTTGATTTCGATGACGACAGCGAAGGATAACAGGAGTTTATTGAATCACAAATTTATGATAGTGTAGCAGAACAATCAGGTGATGACGAAATGCAAAATGTAGAGCTTATAGCGGAAGAAAGAAAAAGTTTCACTTTTATATGAGCAAAGATAACAAAAATATTTGAAAAAATACTCCCTGGATCGAAAGGCGCAGCAAAGAATGTATCAAATGAAAAAGAAGCTTTTCTTTACATTTATAACTCAAGATATATTTTTTTGTAGCATTACCTACTTCTGATTTTTTTTTCAAAGAATTGTTTGACAAATACATGTTATAAAAACAACATATATTTTATTTTAAAACTTATTTACGAAGTATATTTGTTTTTTACCACATTTATTACTGTTTTCCTGCTTGCGGCCCTCAGTGCCGCAATGCGCCCGCCCGTGCGATTTTAGGAGACGCGCCCACCGAAGGGTTAAAGCTTTAGGTTAATAATTAAAAGACCTACCGGCTTCGATTTTTTAAACATGCAGCCCAGTAATTGCCCCTGATTTTGGTCTGTAATTTATATGGTGTAAATGAATATATGTACATTTTGTTCTACACTTTTACGAGCTCTAAACTAATTCTGTTGACATACAGAGTTTTTTTTTCTCGATATCAATTTGTTTTTTTTTGTTAATACAAAACTTTGTTACAATTTAAAGAACATTTCGTCTCATATAATGCACATTCGCGTTGCAAAACGAAACTCGCTTAGAGCGCTTACAGTTTGGCTTGTCCATATTGTAAAAACTCAAATCATGCGTGCGAGAAGGATGTACTATACAGCGTGCTGGGCATTGGAAGAGTAGCAAAAAGTACGTATAATGTTCTATGAAATCTTGCTGTAACATGAAATCGTTCATGTAATGCGCATATTTGTTTAAGAAACGTAGTCTTGCAGAACTGCAATTATTTTATATTTCAATAAACATTCAGCTGTAAACAGTACAAAAAATGCTATAATATAAAATAATGTTAGGTTGAGAACTACAAACGTCAAACGGACAAGATTCTGACAAAGAAATTAAAATTCAAAATTTTCTTGCAATATATCAACCTCGTCTACTTGCGCGTTTTTACAATTTTTATATCAACCATTTCTGCAACATTTTACGGCTCCTTTGACACAAATGCAATTGTTGCTAGTACAAGAGCTTTCTTTGCTGTAAAGAGCTAATAAATGTCTTACGGTTTAAAGAAAACAACGGTTTTAGTGAGAACACGTGAAGAAGTTTTACTTAAAACTTACATCCTCTGCACATATTCCTTTTTTTTATATAGAAAAACGTTCAAGCTCTGTGTGTAAATTATAAATCTGTATGACAAATAATGAAGCTAAGATTTGAAGTTGGAAAATGTTAAAAAACGAAGAAAAATTGGTGTTAAAAAAATGATTTTTATAAATAGTAGGTGTCCTGAGTTTTTTCTACTTGAAATTTGATAGCTGGATAAGTAATAAATTTATAGTTGATATTATCTGTTTATTGTATGTTTTGGTTTTAAAGTATAGTTTTATTATACGTGCCTGTACTAAAACCACACGAAATGATCATCATAAATTATTTCCACAACAGTCCACCCATTGCCCGCATTTGTAATATCGTTAGTTATAACGTAAAAAACTATTTCCATGTACCATATTGATTAAATTTATATTATTTTACGATACAGTCTCTTGCACATATAAATAATTTACGTTTTAATTAACCACCACCTAACAGGTTTGATCATTCATACAGAAAATTGTATAGACAAATCTGTTTATATCCATACAAACACATAATTTCGGGTTCGTTTCATGTGTGTATTCAATTATTACAACTCGTCAAGTGCAGTCCTAATTAGCTGAAGTATCAAAGAAGTTATTTCAACAATTGGAAACGCTCAATTTATTGTAAACGATGTCATTCCGCTACGCTCTGTCTATATTTATCGAAAGTTGTGATAAGTGTGCTGTGTGCTTCTCTAAATTTTATCAATTTTCATTGCCCGTAAAATACTTTAACTACTAATTATGAAAGTGGATAATAAATTAAGAAGCAATATGGCTGTGCCTGGAAATAATGAGACCATCTGTCTGTAATTGATGGAATTATTCGCCCATGACATTTTGAGCTCAGGGCCGTTCTTTTTATTACCTATTCATATAGTTTTATGAATTAATGCAACTGTGACAGTTTCTGTGTCTGGAAATTTTACTAACAATTTCTTTTTCTGTTGCAGGTAAGTTTGACACTGAAATCACCATCAAACTACTACCACAGCTGCATTTTTGTAAGTAAAATTAATAAGTCTAGGTCAAAGAAATAAAGTGGCGAAATTATGGAAATCGTTCCGTTTTCCTGATTAGAATTGATTTATTACGGTAATCTTGTTTTATCAACCTTTAATTCTCTGCTGAAACCTACTTTCTTATTTCACACTAAATTGTCTGAATTGCGATGTTATCAAACCACGTTGAAAAGTCTAGACAGGTTTAGATTGAGGCTCTTGTTACCTAGTTAATAGACACGATATGTAATTTCTGTTGCATAAAAAATGTGTTATTTCCTTAAATGTGTACTGGGAAAATAAATTAAAATTTAAACAGCACAAGCGGTTTACGTTAATTAAATATTTTCTAAAAAATAACCAAAAATTTACCTGATTTTTAATATATGTTCGTACTTTCCCCGCAAAATCCATGGGGGATGTTACCCACGAAAAGTGTGATATTGAACAACCAGCCATAACTGGATGGATGATTTGGCCCAGTAGACCAACTGTTTTGCAAGACAATTTATTACGTTAACTGACGTCATTAACTAGTTTTGAGTCGAATAATCGCAACATTACTTGCTTGAAAAACTACAAAAAGGTGTGGGTGCCCCCATAACTCCCAAACCACCGGGTAAATAAGCTTTTAAAAAACCGAATCCAAAAGCGTAAATTAGACATGTTTTTTGTAGTATTTGTTTTGGAAAATAGAATTTTCTGAATCTGAAAGTAAATCTGATAGAAGACCTTAGGACAAATCCAACATTTTTTTGAATTTTATAGTTTAAAAATGGCGGCTTTATAGCTTTTAGAAAGTTTTGTTTTTAACTCCTTGTTGTTCAAAACTGAGTTGGCGGATCAGAATAACTTTAAAAATAATAATAGTACTAGAAAATCACAATGTTACTATACAAGAAATTTTTTGAGAAAACGAAACTGTGACTTTAAAAATGTTTTCACAATTTTAGAAATTGCCTAAAACATATTTCTGAAAAACTGCCCACACGATTTTTTGTGTATAATTTCGTAGGCTAATAGAACTCGGGATACTCTACAAGGTTACAAACTACAAGAATTTTTGTTTTTAAAATCAAAATCTGATAGAAGGCTTTTGCTTTTTTTGAAACGAATTGGCAGATCGGAATAAAATTTGGTATTATGGTAGCTATAAGGGCACACAATATTACTATGTACGACCATTTTTGAACGCTAGAAAACTATGAAGTGACAACTAGGTATTTTAAAACTTTAGAAATTTATTACTAAAATTGTTCAAGAAAGGCTACACAATTTTTTTTGTAAGCTTATGACTTCAATTTAATTCGTGTTTCAGCTCGGTAATTTCTCTGTAACGCTCTCTATGAATTTTTGAAGTATATAATATAACGCCTATTGACGCATAAAAGAGTTATCAGATCGGTATAAAATTTGGTATTGTAAATACCCTAGCACTAGACAATGTTATGAACTACTAGAATTTTTTTAAATTTTGTAGCCTTATAGAGCTAGAGATTCGTGTTCCGGTCCGCTATTTTTTTGTGTAGCTTTTTTTGAATTTTTGAAAATCAAACATTAATTTTAAAACAGCGGACGATAAAATATTTCTGTTTATGAGTAGGTAGAATTCACAGCTTCATGATTATGTGCAGCAGAAATAAGAGTTAATCCCCCCTGTCTCAAAGTTTTTATTGACGAATTTGTACTTGCGTTTTTTGTTTTCTCTAAGATAGAGGTATCTTATATCAAATAATCAATTTATTTATAAAAAAAATTTCTGTTTCTAAATAGAATAGGAAATCGCGAAATACCCTTAGGCAACTCGCGGTAACCAAACGAATGCGAAGCGGACCAAAGACAGCTGAAGCAGCCGTCAGCCGTGGTTATCAGTGAAGTAGATTAGGTCCTTGTGACCGCGTCATATTGTCCTTTTCGTTGGTGTGTTCCACTGCTATCTTCCGGTATCTGTACGACGTGTTGCATTTGCTTTTTGCGGAGTAATAGCAATGTGGGTTTGTTTTGTGCCGCCCCTGGTTACTGATGTAGGACTACCACGTTGTGCGCAAATATTTGTGAACATCGGAAAAGCACAAATTTCTTAAGTATAGGAAAGTCCAGGCGAAATGGTGCGTTCATTTTGTATTTTAGTAATAGACAAAAACAGGCCTAGGGCCACCGTGCACAGCGTTTTAGATCTCTCTATAGTATTTACACTATTTTGTGTTCTTATAATATGATTATTATGCAGTTATGGTGTCGGTACACTGGTAAAAATTGTGGGGTTTTATTGCCGTTAACGTTGGGGCATTAAACGTTTGTACAATAATGCTTTTGCAGTCAATTTTTAGCCGCCTATTTGAGACATCGTGACTAGTTGTCCTCAAGGCGAGTTATCCTAGCGGCAAATTAACGGCGGCTAGTTGTTGTCCTAGATCCAAGCGTAACTGCAGAGTTGCCTTATTAATAAAAAGATAAACATTTATTAACTTCTTTATTTATTACGTTTTGACGAAACTTTAGCTAAAACTTTATAATTTATCAGAAAAGTGGAATTATTTTAGTTCAGAGACTTCCCGAGTATCTGCAACCTTTCTTTTCTTTTGTGTATTTGAAGAGTTAGTAAATCTTTAATTTAATATACTAATTGTTTTGAATTTGAGTTAAGTTGAAGGTTATATTTTTGGTTTGCATTGCTGTATAGACGTATTAATCGCTGATGCAACTTTTGTCAATATTTTTGGACGCGCGAATTTTATTCACAACAATGAGCCTTTTAATTTACTTTGATGTGAAAATGAAAAACAAATACAGTTGATAAATTTGGCCGAATAGGATCTGTAAACGAAACTGTGTTGTGGAAAACAGCCGTCAGAGACTCATTGTCTGCAACAAGACACGATTGCGAGTAGATGTCATACGCGAGCTAAAACAAAACTTTTCTCTATTATGGAGTTGGGACGAATGACAACTGTCAGCGAACATTATTACACGAACGCCATCTCATGTCATTTTTGGTGACATTCTCAGATGCTGAAAAACTGATGGGTCCGATAAAGACAACGACGCGACGTGCGGAAGGAGACCAAATAACTGCGCTCGAATCGTTTAGGACATAATGTCAACTTTATAATTGAAATGTTCTATTTTAGACGAAACAGGTCAGAATTGAATGAACTACCTACATTTCACAAACCGAAATTGTCACATTTGTGAAGTTCTTAATAAGTAATAGAACCCCTAAATTACTACATGCTCCGGTGAGCAACCATTTTTAAATGATAGAACTTATTTCGTTTGTAGAATAAAAATAGAAACAGGAAAATTTTGGTTTTCGTTATAAAATTTCAGAAGCTGTTGTTGAAAAGGTGCCAAAATTTGAATATCTTTGTTTATGTTTGATTATTAATCTCTCAATTAGCATAGCTAACTGCGAATCTAACAGAAAAGCGCCATGAAGAATTATCATACTTTTTTCTAAATAAATCTTTTCGTTATCGAAAGCTTTAAATCACCGCGGTCTTAATAAAAAGAGGCACGGCATTTTACTGAATTGTTGTAATTATTATAAAGACTTAATACCAACACATACCAGGTACTTTGAATGCACTAACAGGCGTGAACGAATGTTAATGTAAGCGTGACGTCACGCAATTGATTAAATTATCGATCGCAATGCCACTCGTGTCTTGGAGATATATGACCACAAGAGATTTATTTGTGCTATTCCAATAAGAATCAATACAATAATTGGAAAATGTTTTATGGCATAACCTTGTGATTTATGTGGCATTTGAAAGTGTAATTTCTCTCTTCACTTAGGTTACAGGTATTAAGAATTTGTGGTTTTTTAATTAGTAAAAGAACTATGATGGGAATATAAAATTTTCAAATGAGAAAGATGATTATTACCAAAAACCAAAGGCAAACAAGATTTTAATACAGAGCCTTCGTTAATTACTGATACCCACGTGACCTGTGGTCCGCAGTGACTTAGGGAGTTTTAGATTTAGATGTTGAAGTCAGTTTAGGATTGGTACTCGTGGTAACTAAAAATTCCCTGTAAGTGTCACGCTCAACACTCAAAGTGAGGTTATGTATGTAAACAAGCAAGCCTTGATAAGTTAACAAACGGCTTGGGAATTTTTGGATAAAAGGCTTACCAGCAGTGTAAGTTGGGTTACCTATATTTTGTGGTCACGTGGGTATCAATAATTAATGAAGGCTCTGTATAAAACTAGCAGAAGTCAATCATCACTACCCTCTGTATGTTATGATGTATAAAAATAAATATACCACATAGGGCTGCATGAATAGGTTTTTGTTTCAGAAAATTATTTAGCAACAACTTAATACAAAATACATATACAAGGTGTTGTATAACTTTATATACAAGCTTAAGGGGCACATTTCTTAGGTCATTTTCAGCAGAAAATGTCTAATATACGGTGCGATAGAAAATGATTGAACGGCATACTGATTTGATCTTGTCCGCTTACTACTTAATGTGATCTTGACTAATTCCACTGGCGTGCAATGGTAATTTAAATAGCGCGGGAAATTTAAAAATGGGTGGCGTGTTCTTTATATGAATGTTGGTGCACCATTTTTTTTAGCGAAATAATTACTGTTAGGGACTTTTAAAGACTTTTCTTGTTGTAAATTACGATTTATGTTAGTAAATTTTTAAATTCCAAAAGTTAACCTATAGGTTAAAAAACAAGACAATTTAATTACATAATTTAATAACACAACTTAATTAATAAAAAAACACATTTTTCTTGATTGTTGCTTACAATAATTGCTCAATTTAACAATTTAATAACAGTTTAAATTAATAAAAAACACATTTTTCAATAACACAATTTAAATGAATACAAAAACCAAATTCTTTGTAAGATAGTTGTTACAATAACTGCTCGAAATTCCCCCCATCATTGTCTAAACAAACATTGACCCTGCGCTTCATATTTTCAAAATTTTTCAAAAACGGCTACTAACTGTCTCGGTGTGATTTCATTCACGGCATTTACTATGGCCTCTTGTAACTCCTCCTCGATTTGTTGGGACTTGCATTGCATCCATTCGTTGCTGAATATCATGTACAGTGCCTTCGGTAAGCACAGATGACCTGCCCGTAAACTTTCCTTTGCAGACGCTGCCTGTTTCGTGGTACCGTTGAATAATACGACGAACGTGTTGACTAAAAATTTCATAGCGAACTGCTTCGTTGGGAAAATGCTCTTGGAACTGATTGAAACAGGAAGGATAAGTACTGCGAAACACCATTTTGGTCACGTTCTCCGGATCTAAAGTACGCTTCCAAAATAAATTTATCATGCTCTATTGTAAACACCATATTAACCTAAAATTACACACCTGTTATCATCCTCATTTAAAATAAACTTTGTAATTTTATTGTCTTACCTAATAAAGGAAACGAATACAAACTTTGAGTTTTGAAAAAAACTGTTATTACGTGGGGATTACAAAAACGAGAACAATAACACAAAAGAAAACAATAACTGTTATTGTTACGACATTTGACAGGTTGAATGCGCGTACGCTAATGGATTCTAGGGATGTAAGTATTGATAAACAACAGGTTCGCGGACACATCGAAACGCATTTTTGATAATAATGGGACCAGATCGTGGTCACGTGACCTTCAATCATTTTCGATCACTCCGTACATGAGTTCGGAAACGGTTCGCTATGGGGTTACAGCCTCCCAAAAATTAAGATATTTGGTTTATATTTTCTATAAATCTTACAGTATTGTTTATTTACATTTTCACTTCGTTTCGTTAAAATCTACTTGCCAGGGGCCTACTGTATTGGTTACGCATATACGTACGTCCCTGGTCAATAGATTTAAACGAAAACAAGTAAAAATGTAGACTATTATTATAACAATATTAATACAAAAGTTAAATCAAATATCTCAACTTATAGCGGAGATATTAATTATAGCATGATTACTAATTAGACTTATCTTCGGGAGCCTGTAACTCCGTAACGAAGCGTTTTCGGACAGTCTATCATACATTTTCCACTTTAAATGACCTCAGAAATGTGCTTCTTAAGTTTGTACAGAAAGTCACCCAACACTTTTTATAAATATACAGGCTGATTCAATAAAATGGTAACAATTATATGGAAGAAAAACTTATTACAAAAATTCATCGGTTACAAAATGTTTCGCTGCACTTATATAATTTTTTATGTAACACAAGTGTCCCACAACTCGATGCCTATAACATAAGGGCCTTTTAAATAATTAATTTTAAGTCGAAAATGTTTAACGAACTTATGTCCGAAAATGCTTGCTAACAGAGCTACAGCCCAGATGTACTTAAAACAACTCTTTAAGCATATCTCGGATATGAATAAAGAAAATCATTTGAAATTTTGTACGCAGCTATTATAACGGTAACCATCCACTTTTACAAAATTTTACCTATGTAGGCCAGCCGGGGGTGGGGTTAGCGGAAGGATCTCGCATATTTTCAATGCAGTTTTTAAATATGACAAACTATGTTCACCCCTCTACCCCGATTCAGCTATGTATATAAAATTTTTTAGGTGTGCGTGTTTACCCTAATAATAACTGTGTACAAAATTTCAAATATTTATCGGTATTTATATCTAAGATACCCTTAAGAGCTGATTTGAGTACCTACAGAGGTCGTAGTGGCTCGCTTAAGAAGCATTTTCGGTCATATTTTTATAAAAAAATTAAGCATTTTCGATGACTTCATTGTACACAGTTCGGCTTTCAGAGGTTGTTAATTTATAGTATTTGAAATTTTCACAAAGATTTGTTATTGATAATTTTTGATGGGCTTCTGCACGTCTCGAAAAAACGCAAAAAATAATTATTAATCGTTACACAAAACGAAAGTGGGATAAGTGAACCTTTTTATCAAAATAATGTTTTCGTTTTGCTGTAGGTGTCAAAGCTTTTATAATTTTGCGTACAATCAATAAATCAGGCTTTTTCCAAGTAATACGTTTAACAACAACTTGAATATGCGATAGCATATCTGTTTACTATTTATAATTACCGTGCTTATAAGGTAACGTGGGATTAAACATAGTTGACAAGAAAACAAGCCTGTCCATCCACTTACTTATCGAGTAGAGTATTAGCTTAAAGAATTTATAAGCACGAATGATTGTAACTGTAAGTTAGCCACGCGGGGAGGTTTTGATGACTATCGCTTCATATTTTAAATAGAACAATAATTTTCCAATTAAGTAAAATGTAGATGTTAGCTGTTTGTGTTTTTGTGCTTCCATAAAATAATGTTGATAATTTAGTTATTTGCACTCGTTATGTTTGCCAGTTTTAACTCAAGTGCATAGACCTACCTTTGTTTACGATTTTACTGTGTAAGAACAATGAGTGATTAGCTGCAGTGCAGGTGTCACGCGTGTTAAACTATACATCAACACACAATGGTGAATAAAATAAATCAACATGACTATGCCATTGCACTGATAAGTGACACCTGCTGTAAGATTAGATTTGTATGCAGTTTCAGCGCTTTCCCATAAGAACGTTGCAATTACAACATTGAGATATTAAATATAGAAGTAAAATATGTGAGTTCACCGAGTAAGAAATTCATAAATTCATAAACCTTTAGTAATCCTCCTTACTGAAAGAATTTGGTAAATTAAATAATGCTAGCGGAACCCGTGAGCTATGCCCCACGCTTTTGTGTTTATTTTTTAAACTAATTAAGCAGGTAGCGTGGCAGACCGCTGAGTTTAATTAATTAATTAATTAATTCTTTTAAATATTTAGCATAATTCTTGGCTTGTTATTGCAACTCGAGCTTCCAATATTTGGGTCAAGTTTAGTTTCAAAGACTCTTCCGACTCGCCGCTGTTTGCCGTTACTTGTAAAATACCTAAAGATTGTTTATTTACTCCGCATGATCGCTGAAGTTTGTAATGTTATGATGCAATATTTGTTTGTCATTGATTGGTTTTAGTTGTACATCTCTAGAATGTCTTACATTTCAGTAATAACGTATCGGATTTTGTAAACACATTTATTTAAGTGCGTATTGGAAGTGCACGTGTTGTCTAGTGTTTACGCACAAAATTTCGTTGCCCGACTCAATACTCGTCCACCCTTCGCAGAGATGGGATCGGTAATGAAGGCTCAGCGCTTCGCGAACCAATTATTTAACCAGTGTAAACCCAATTTTTTTATTTGCATCTAAAACTGTACTGGTCTGACACACGCCAGCACATACGAATATGCGTCTTATCTAATGGACGCGTATATATATGTTTGGTTTCTAGTAGCGGGGCTCGGTGGCGGTAAAAGATGAGACTAGCGGAAGGGATCCGGATTTACTATTGTATAGATTCTAAAAATCTGCTCTCCGAGAATTTTAATAGAATATTCAGTTTGTTTTTAATATGCTTGTGTGGAATTTTTACTGAATTGTTTTATTAATCAATTACTCATCTAAAAATAATTGAATAAGTAATAGTACGCGAACTCGTTCTTTGTGTACGCATTTATAAATATTAATTATTGTTAGACATACAGCAAACATTATGTAATTTGCAAATAAGTCGTTTTGAAATGCCAACTAATAAACTTTAAACTCGGACAACACATGAGATGCGTTGTGTTGTACGTACCTAAAATAAACAAAAGATAATTAATATCAATCATTGTCAGGCTCCACATAATATTTTTTCGGTTTCTGTTTTGCATTATTTAGTTAAAAGGAGTTTTCGTAGACTGCAGATACGTTACATTAAGCAATAAACGACCGACGTGTTTACAATGATACAAATCGTCATTCGGCAATACCCAACAACGAGTCTGCGATTTACGACTAAGAAACCGGCCGTCACGGAAGCCGACTTGCAAATGAAGACCGCCGTCGCTTCGCGTTCCTATTTTCCAGCCGACCACTGGTTATTCAATTTTCTTATTTGCCACGAAAACTGTAATGGTCCGCTTGCTCCTTTGGTTAAGTCAAGCGCTAGAAGGTAATGCGCTCTCGATCTCGGGTCAAAAATGGTTATAACAACTTTATTTTTCTTAGTTTTTAAAATAGTTAATAGTTAAGAGGAAGGGCAATGATTGACTACAGCCTGAAACTTCAATCAGGAAAGACAATTCATTTTTTTATACGAAACACAAACATTCTTTTTAAATTTTGCAAGATTAGTATAGTGGAAAAATTTGGGACCATGGGTACCATTATTTATTTTGTTACACGAAAGTATTCGTAAAGGTCTGAGATTTTTTACCTTCCTTCCTTAATTTTGAAACCTTAACATTTTTTCAAAATTTGGTATTAATGTTTTTCGTATTTCTTTCATTAATTTCCGTTATATTGCGATGCATTTGTTGTAATCGTATAGTAGATTCCACAATCATTTACTTTTTGGCAAATCAGTGCTTATACTTCACACGTGTTAACTCAAAGAGAAATAAAACAGTACTTTTTAGGTAGAGGGTTATATTTATTATAAAAAATAAGTTATTAACTCTTTATTTGGGGTTGCAATTTTATTATTACACTGCGAAGGCATTTGAAATGGTAGAAGTTAGATGTTAACGTTTCAGTAATTTTAGACAGAGAATTGTATTTAAGATCGTTTGTCGGCCTCTCAGATGTTAATAAGCGAATGCCAGGCTATCAGTGATTTGTGATTGCAGAGTGATTTGGATTGCTTGTCATGAGTTCATTTTAGTGGGCCGTGACTTGCACGTCTCTACCATCTGTACCTGATTGTTCTGGATGCCAAGTCCTCAACTTGTCAATCCACAAATCTTCTACAGCTGCGATTGTTGTCTGAGTATTGATCGATTTGCCTGTATCATCATCCGGTTACTTATACTTCACCTGCGGTCAGTGTTAACTCTCGAACCTTAGTACTGCGGCTCTAAATAAAGGGTTAATGTGCATTTTCTTTTGCTGGATCAGACTATATAATAAATGGCTTTGGCGTTACGAACTCCTTAAAATGATATATACTCAATTTACGGTATCTTTCGCTATTATGTGGCATCCTTCTGCTATTTAGATCGCCTGGAGCGGCCATTATCAATATCTGTGATTCTGTGGATGTCAACTGTATCAGGACTGAAGATGACTGAATGCAGCCGCTCGCGGATTCTTTACAAGACCCGCCTGTATCTGACAGCCGCATTGAAGTCGTGTCCAGTAGCTCCTACACTCCAGTAATTAGGCTGACATGCGAATGTTTTATATGATGTTTGCTACTGATGACGGTACGACATTTGCCTGTTAAATGCAGCCGAAAATTTCTCCAGAAATTTAGTTAAGAACAATGAGAACATTTAGCAACTATCGAATATGCTTTTCATAAAATACAATGAATTAATTGTCCGAGAAAACTTGATATTGCTGTTAAAGAATAGTAAATGATCCAAAATGTTGTAGTAAAATTTCAAAAACATCTACCAGAATATGGTCACCTAGAAATAAGTTTGCTTTAGAAATTTAAATTATCCTACAAAATATCTTGACCCAGTTTTAAGATAACAGTGAGAAATACAGAAGACGCTGTGCTCTACAGAGCTTAGTAATAACAAACAGCTTTTCCTGATGTATTTTCAAACGTATTATTTTAAGGACAATTAAAATCGTACTATACAGGGAGTTTGGAAAATGTCTTTCATAAATTTGAAGGTGGTTTTCTCGGTTAAAAATTAGAATTGTTTATACAGGGTGCGGCGAAATTATGAAATATTGTATAATCGTGCAAGCGTAAATATTGAATGCATCGACAAATGTTTTAAATAATAGTTGCTTAGCACATTTCTACTACCTTTCTATGTATTAAGATTTTTCTGATTAACAATAACAAAAGCACAGCGACTGTATTGTCAGTTGTTGAAATATCAACATACATAGGAACATTCATTAGCTGAAATAGGTGCCGTGTAGTCAAAAAAATAATTTTTACATTGAACATTAAGCAAAAATCTAAACAAATATTAATGAATACATTAATCCCAGAGTAACAACAACGTAATCTAATTTCTTTGTAGGGTAGCGATTAAAGATGATGTCTTCTAAGCAGAAGTCCCTAGTGCCAGTCTTGGGTGGGTCAATGTTATTTTTTTGGTTGTTATTTATTTAATTTTTACACCAATTTTACAATCAAATAGTAACTATTTCGTTAGTATAACATCATTGAACAATAAAGCTTCAGTTATAAATAGACGAAAACGGTTCAAAATTAAATAAATAAAAAACAATTTTATGTTCGTGCCACCCAGGATCGGAACCCGGAAATTCTGCTTAGACAACAGCAGCCTCAACCGCTTCTCTACAAAGACATTAGAATATGTTCCTGTTACCCTGTGATTAAAAGAACACGTGTTGAATTTATTGTTATTTGTTTAGGTTTCTGCTTAATTTTAAATAGAAAAATTTGTTTTTAATTAGCGTCACTAATAGCTAATAACAGTAATACATTTTAAATTTAAATTGTTACCCAAAGTATTCTGGGGACATCAAATCAGGGAGAAAATAACCTTCTAAATAACTATGGTGCAGTGATCACGTTTTAATTAATATCTCTCTCGTAAATTGAAATATTGAATTTAAATTTTGAATAGATATTTTGCTATTAATGATTTACATTTTAACTTGTTTTCCGTTCAAATCCATCAAACAGGAGCGTGGACGTAGGGGGTGCTCGACGTATTTTAAGATACTCAAGATTGTATAACATTTTGAGTTTCATTTCGGTTTTTCACACACTCGAATATCGTTGGATTAAGCGACTTGCAAAAAGGACCTTTTAATGTGCAGATACAAACAACTTTTAAGTCAAAACTTTCGATAAATCTCGAGTATGTAAAAAAAATCGTTATTACTTGTTAGATACGTCGAACACAACCCACATAATTGTACGCCCCTGATTGAAGGATTTGGGTCAAATAAGGTGCAAATGTAATCTAATAATATTAAAATAACCATCACAAATTTGAATCAATTATTTCCATTCATTCATGGCGGAGATATTATTTGATTAAGGTGATTTGGCTTCACCATCTATAGATAGCCCTATCTCTAAATTTGTACGTTTTCGGACATGTATGGCATTATATGAACTTTCTGTCTTTATTCTAGAGTAAAGAATCTACCTTCAAATTGATAGAATACCTTTTACAAGTACAGTTTACTTGTATAGTTCTAAATATTTTCATCGTGCTAATATAACTATTTGCACAGTACAGAAACGTTGCTGATTGGGATCCTTTTTATAAGAGCATAGATGTTCTAAACACAGCCTCAGGAGTTGACATTTGTGTTTAATTACAAGAAGCTTCTTTAATTTACCCTTTTTATACGTAACATAGTTTTACTCGAAGAACATATCCTGTTATTAAATGATAAATACGATCGCAACATGAAAACGTACATAAACAGGATGAAGTGCAAAGAAGTGTTGACATTTAATTATTAGGTATATGCCGAGCAATGCCAATTATATCCACTTCAACTAACGTAATTCCAAGTTTTTATTATAAAATCGATAGAAATAAATAATACTTGAGGGAACAGAAAAATATAGTTGAACATGATATTTAAATTCATTTTGTTGGATTAAACTAACGCTTACATTTGCATGTTTATTTGTTCTCATTGCATATTGATGTAATAGTTTTATGCATCACCTTAATAATATTCCACTTGTAATTTTAAATATCATTGATTTTATTATAAAAGGTATATAAAAATGTGTTACTGGAATTTAAGTCACCTTTTTTTGATAGAATTCCCGAATGTTTTTGTTCTGTATATTAACTCCATTTATAATTAACTTGCAACGTCACTATGTGAATCAACGGAAAGGACATAGCACATCAAATTTGTAAAGTAAGCGGCATATGTTGAATGCGGATTCGATAAAATCTGGAGCGTTTGATTGAATTATAGTTGGTAATTTTGAGGGTAATCGCGGATAGCAGTCGAGTGGTTTGGAAATAGGCGACCGGGATTGCTGTCACGAGTCATGACTAGCGACTACGTGATTGATAGATTGTCCATCATAATGGCTGCTCTAGACTATCCATCTCCAGACTGACGCAGCCCTTGTCACTGGATGACAACCCAACCAGGTAGACTACTTTGGACTGCAAAAATATAAATTAAAGCAGTTCAAATGGAATTCTTGACGAACTTTGCGATATGCTTGAAAGCAAGTTGGCAATTGACAATGATTGCTATTATACTTCCTCATCTATTAGCGCTCAGTTGCTATTTCTTACGAGCGTTTGAATACCTAATGTATACCTTTTTGTTTAATCGTACAGTTGTGCAAATGCTGTAACGCAAACGCTCTTTTCTGTTGGAACTTTTGGACCAATGAACATGGATTCTAAAAAGTAGTTTTGGGCAACTCTTTGTGATTTCATAATCTAGGATGATGAAGATTTTAAAACCGATTAACTAAGTACATCACTTTGAAAACTCCCAGAAATTATCACTCTTTAGACAACACTCTGTAGGAACCGGGTTAGGTCGCTTTGAGTTAGCAATCTTACTTTGGTACTTCAACGTCACTTCTTTAAAGTTTAAAATGCAGTACAGTATGTTGATTGAAATGTTTAAAATTTAATTGTATTTAAATTCTGCGTATTACCGTCACGATATGGAAATTAGTTATTCGAAAAAAGTAAATTCTTTATTAAGTTTTTTCTCAAATTTCATAAAAAGTAGCAAATTGCACAATATGCCCTCTTGTTCATCTCAAGAATTAAAAGTAAACAGGACCAAATTTGGATGCAGTTAGAATCATGAGTTATTTAAAGATCAGGTTTCATTCAACAACCTTAAGTGAGGGCGAATCTGCAGAGAGTGTTTTCCAGCTTTCTTCAAGTCGCTACATTGTTGCGCTTTTTTCAAAAATTTGTCAAGCCTAGTAGGGGCTCATATTTCAACATGGGGTTTGTTCTTCAAATTTGTAGTGTGTTCATGTAACTGTTATTTTAATTGTAACGATGTGTTTTATTTAACCAAACTACATTAATGTTAACGGTTTTGTGAAGTTTATTCAGACATCAATGCTTATAGGGTTGAATAAAAATAAAACCATAACGTGATATGTGGTGGAGGCGCCGGGTAATGGTTCTGCACCTCTCTAAATGTCTAAAATCTACATTATTATCTGATTTCATAGAAAGCTTCAGAAATTTTGTATCAGCACCTTTCTCTTTCTGGCGGATAAATTTTTCTTCCTATGGCAAATCGACTACATAAGGGTCGCAGAATAACAATTACTTGTTTTATTTTCGTGCAGCATAATATGGAGAAAATTAGATTGGCCTTTGCAACTGTGTTTAATGGCTGGGATTTTTGGCCTATATAGGAATAATAGGATAATTTTACAGAATACAAGATTGATAGTTACAAAAAAAAGGCCGACTTGTCCAAAAAATTGGATTTTTACAATAAAGTCGTAATCTACAAATGAAAATTATATTTTGCAAAAAAATGAAAAAAGTTTATCTAAATCTTGTTTTGGCATTTTTTTGGTAAAATATAACTCTTCGTAACTTAACTTTGTACAAATAATTTTTTTTAAGAAAAATTATATTTATTCTGAGAAATGTTAATGCTTTTCTTACGTTTCAACAATCTGTTTTGTTTGTACAAATCAAGGTTTTTTTTGTAGAGACTGCTTATTTATTGTGTAAAGGCATCTTTATTATAGAGAATAAATCTAATTCATGTTTAATGTCTTAACTTGAATCGTCTGTCTATTTTAGGTTCTCATTACGAACAAAACTAAGACACATTTTTTTCGTTCATAGCTAATCTTAATTAGAAATTAATTTTAATCGTACGTTTTAAACTAGTTTAAACGAGGAAGTACAAATGCGATGTCTAAGGAATTTTATTATTTTATGCAAACATTAAAATTTTTTTCAATGCTAATACATGCGAAATTAGACATCGTCAGATTCATTAATTTTTTGGTTTTAAATCTTAAGTGTATTTTACGTAATTAAA
Source organism: Ctenicera cuprea (assembly GCA_958336395.1). Classification (NCBI taxonomy): domain Eukaryota; kingdom Metazoa; phylum Arthropoda; class Insecta; order Coleoptera; family Elateridae; genus Ctenicera; species Ctenicera cuprea. Next base: position 23,957,471 of record OY284491.1, read on the forward strand.
GATCTGCGATTTGTCTGAAATTTCAATAAGCAGAAATTGACAGTATGAATAATGGTTTGAAAAGCGAAATAAATTGAACGGTAAGTGTAAGTCATTCAATTTCATACGCGTCCGTTATATACATGGAAATTGGTAATATGAATCTTACGACTGTTAACGATTCCCCGTGAAAATTAACGTGACGAATAGCAATAATGCCACCACGAATTCTACATTTGCATTGCAATGTTTACGATTTTGTAGAAAATACAAGCAAGCATTAAGCTTGCTAGAACAATCAAAAAAACGCGAGCACAGCACTTCGCCTGAACTATCGTATACTTTTAAAATTTGTCGATCATCATATTTGCAACAGCACTTTTGCAGCAATGCTTTACACGCCAACAGTGAATGTAATAAGATCTCAGTGCTTTTTTATCACTCTAGCGGGAGCAGTACGGCACATCGCATCGGGGAAATTATAGTAGCGAGCACGGCCAGCAAGAAAAATTCGCAAACCAAAAATTAGGCGGAAGGTTGTATATAAGCCCCCCCCCCCTAAACATCACTGCCCCTAAAAATTAAGTTTGAAACTTTATTCTTCTATAACTAATGAGTAATTTACCTTGGACAAAAATATTTATTACTTCCTGTTTATTAAATAAAAGGGCATGAATTCGGGATTTTCAAAAATTCATAGAAGGCGTCACATAGAAATTAGTGGGTTTGGAAACTAACCAAATTGTAGCTCTATGGACCTACGAAATTTAAACAGAACCTTCATGGCCCATTTTTGAGCAATATTTTGTTGAAAATACATTTTATCGAAACCGCACTATCTGTTCGGAAGGTGTGAGGCGCACCAACACAACCTAATTATACAGTATAAGTAAAAATGGGCGAAACAGGTTGCTGATTTTCCCACACTTTTTACGTTTTAAATATTCTCGCTTCAAGACGTGATTGAAATTTACATTAAGTCATCCCCAGCCGGTACAAGCCGCTCGCTCCAGACCCGAGGCGGTTGGTTACGTACGGTACGCGTGCCGACTACGTACAAGCGCTAGAAGGTAATGCGCTCTCGACCTCGGGTCAAAAATTGTTATAACAACTTTATTTACAGAGATCAAAAATATTCAAAGAATGAAAACTATTTTTTTTTATTAGAGCCTATTGATAGGCGTTCTTAAAATCGCGTAACTGCCGGAAAACACGTTTTTTTCTTAATTTTTAAAATAGTTGAAAATTCTTGCTGATTTTGATAAAATACTTCAAATATTCTATTGAACTAATAAGAGTTTATAACGGTCCGCGTTTTCGTTTTTGAATAAATAATTAATTTTAAAATTTTCAAAAATTCCTGGAGCGCGTCAGAGTAAAAGTTGGGAGATTAGTAAAAAACGTGCAAGTTCTATCGGCTCAGTAAGTTAAATGGAAAATGGTGTGGGCAGCTATTGAGGAATGTTTTTTTGATAAAGTCGAAAGTTCTGAGAAGCTAGTATATTAACAATTTCCATATAAATAAATATTTTTACATCGCTTGATTATATTTATTAAGGGCTATCAAATAACATGACAGTTTGTATTAATTGAATATTTTGTTTTTGAGTAATCGGGCCTTAAAGTTACAATTTTTAAAAATTCCTTACGGCAATATTCAAAATTTCAAAAAACCGTTTAGATAATAATCTATACCAAAAAAACAGATCTAATTTCCGTTTCCGGTTCCGATTAACGACCTTACAAAGAACTGCCTGCAACTAAAAAAGGGGGTTCGGAGATATATGGGAACGAACGCACCCACCCACAGACAGACATTAAATACCACTTTTAGGGTTCCTTGGCCCCCAAAACGCGTATTTTCGTTAAAATCTGAAATTCGAAAATTTGCATAAAATCATAACTTTCTATGGGAAAGTAAAAAGCCACATTTCACGATTTTCCGTAAGACGTTGTTAATATAAGGAAATACAGCAGGACGTGCTAGGATGTTAACGAAATTAGTACCTATATTTATTCTAAATGCTATTCGATACATAATGCAATAATATTCCGAAAGTAAATGTATTTGACTAATTAACTTAACCAATAGACTTGTAAATAAAGGCAAGAAGTTGAGAGTTTATAAATTTCTATTTTATTTTATCATAAAAGTATTAAGCTTTACGAAAGAAACGAGATTCAAAACGGTTACAAAATACTCGTATATAGCTACCGGTTTTCCTTGATAAAATCTGAAATGCTATTTAGGAGTACACCTGTCCATTGGCTCATAGTAGAACTATCGTATCTAATGCACGGTACCTATTAGGCTTATAAAGGGATTCATTTATTATGTAATTCTAGTTTTTTAAGTGTTCTGAAATAGAAATGGTAATTTTCGATATTGAACTAATACTTTATTGTTAATACATTATACAATGTTATTTATTTTTTTGTGTATCTTATAAATTTAATCATAAATTTAACCCATACTTTAAGAGAGGATTTGAATGTTATGTTTTTGTAATAAATTATAATTTACATATTTTTAGCTGCAAATTTCTGGTTTACTGTAGTTGTTTGCTTGAGGTTGTAAATTTGAGAAAGTGGGGCGTAAAAGGAATTTTCAAACAATTTTAATTTAGGATTTTGACGTATTTATTAATTGATTTTTGAAAGTGTCATTAGACATTCATTGTTTTTATATTGTTGAGTTCTGAAATGTTACATGGCTTCATATATAGTTGCAGAATAAATGCTGCGCTAGATATAAAATCATCGATCAGTGGTGGCAAAATGTCAGAAAGTTCTTATCCGATAGCGTTGTTTCGAACATAACAGCAACTATCGGATCTGGTAATTTGCTGTAGTAGGTAACTCCGAAGAGTGAAAATGTACAATCGGAGAGTAGAAGTGGTCCAGTGTGTTCAGCTGAATGAGATGAACTCAATAAGACAGAGTGCTAACCCTAATACCATATTGTTACTCTAACAGGCTACCCTCGTGTTACGTTTTGCTGCGTCTTTATTTGCTCAGTCTAAACCTTTTGCAGTTAATAAAGACAAAAAGCGCAAGAGGTCGTATAGTTCGACTAAACGAGCATGGTCATTGCATGTAATAGAACGGCTGTTAACTCTGCACTACTATGTTGTTTGGAATTGCCTATCACTCCAAATGGTCATTGTTTAGCTCTGTGATGTATTTTGCAGTCCAATTTATTTTCATTGCCATTATTTATTCTGCCCGGCGATTCTGGAATATAGACTTTCCAAATTCGTAATAACTATTCAAATAACTGACTTCCAGTTTCCAGTATTATAACATCATTGGTTAAATCGGTATTAAACCTCGTTGCTTTTTAATACTTCTAAACATGTTTTATTATTTCTAACAGGTTTTGAATACAATACGTAAATATCCAAATTATTTCGATTTTCAGTGAAATGTGAATTAATTCAATGGTCGAATACCTTGGAAACTGAGAGGATTTCGTTTGGTTTAATTCAATGTTATTCGGATCAATACGGTGTTAATTTATCGTAACTTGTGTGAAATGTATATAACAATAAACCGTAACGTTGATCCCCATTGGCATAAACTCACACTAATCGTAAATACTAACACCTACAATAAAGAGGTTCGCAACGGGTCTGTTCCATAACAATAGCATCAAGAGTGAGCCGCATCAGCAGTAAAGGAGAATGCGAGGTTAGGGTACGTTCAATAAAGGTCCGGCCATTTGCTTGGTAATTGCATCATTTGGATGCTGATGCCCTGCAATACATATATTGGAACACGCCCAAAGTGCACACACGACACTACGAGTGGGCTTATATTTGTTTAGGATTACCGTACCACGTATTTTTTCCTTCCTGTATAGTTTACTTGCGGAGGAATATTTCGTTCTTTCGTTCGTTGTTCGCCCATACAAAATGTACTTGTGCTAACGTAGGGGACGTCAACTTTATATTAATATAAGGCACCTTTTTGAACTCTACCTGTTTTCGGATTTCAATTTTACTGGTGCGTGGATTTTATTTGATATTTTGTTGTAGTGATATTGCAATATTGTTTTTGTTTCAATATTATCTACAAATATTTGATTTTAAAATAACAAGATAAATTTTATGAATTGGTGATAAAGTCACTTATTTTATGATTGTACTTTACAAAATATAACTTTTGGATATGAATATTAGTATTTCCCAAGGTTAAAAGAATGTTACTTTCTTCTAGTTTCAGTATTGATTTCAGGAAAATTTTTGTATTCAAGATTTTGACGCAAAAATGTGTGTGTATGTGGATAAGTGTCTATGTTTTTGTGTACACTCAAACGGATGGGCGCATTGCCATGCGCTTTGGAATGTAGGGGTATTTCAAAATTCATCGAAAAAATAAGCTTATAACCAAAGCCAAAATCAGAAGCGCAAGCTAGTCATATTTTTTCGGTACCATTTTTTCTTTAGTCCAAATTTTCTAAATATGAAAACGTAATCTGATAGAAGACCATAAACCGTTGTTTCCTCAAACTATCTATCTTTAAAATGGGTGGCCACTGAGATTTTTTGAAAATTTTGACTTGACCGCTTTATTATTCGAAAACCAGTTGGCAGATCGGGCTTAAATGTAGTAACTGCACTAGGGGGAGGGGACACAATGTTACTGAGTATGAGAATTTTTAAAAACGTAAAAACTGTGAAGCAAAAATTATTACAATTATTTTGGACATATTTAAAAAGATATTGCTCAAAAACTGGCCACGCGATTTCCTTTTAATTTTATCGGCTGAAAGAGCTAGAGAAGAGTTATAATTTGGTTCGTGCCCCAGTCCGATGATTTCTCTGCGACGCCTTCTATAAATTTTTGAACTGCGAAAATTCTTTTCTTTGTTTTGTGCCGCTTTGTATAAATTTTTAACAATCGAACATTGATTTCAAAACAGGGGACGATAGAAAGTTATTGGTTTAGCTACACTACTCATGAGTGATAGTAGAATAAGGTTCGCAACTTAATTTGTAGGTGCAGCAAAAATTAGCTAAAGTAATTCCCCCCACCCCGCTCCACCTCATCCAAATTTTGGCAAATAAATTTTTTCTTAGTGTTTGGTTTTCTTTGGCACCAGGGATCTTTTTCGAAAACTCAAAACATCGATTATTTTTCATAAAGAAATTTCTATACTATGAAACATGGAAACTAACGGGCATTCGCGTGGCAGGGATCAACTCACAGATATGAGTGGAGTCGTGGGATGGTATAACGTTATAAAGTTCATCCACAACTTATATGTTTCTACAACATAAGCATGTATTTCAGAGATCGACCTACCTCGTCGACTCACGTTCATTCTGCAGGTACAAACGTGTTTGTACATCGACACTCATTTAAGCAATATAATCCGGCAGGTACACTTTGTGTGTGGATTTTACAAATGTACTTTTGCAGCGGTGACTAACAATAATAAAGAGAAATTCCAGTTGCTGCCAAGGCTCACCCCTGACGTCGGAGGTTAAATCACTACAACTGAAAATTTTGCTGAACTTCTTTCTTCTGCGGAGTTTCTTCTTTTTCATAGTTCTTTGTTCTCGAGAGACCATGGTCACTTTATCTTCTATGCCTGTGACGAGCGAGTTTTTAGTGAGTTACACAGACGCGGGGGACTAGTATTTGAAACGCGGGGCTGGTGTTATTGCGCTTCGGACATAAATTATAGTTGCCTACCCCTCAACGTAATTTGTGATAGATTTATGCAAATAACGTAATAGTGACATATTCAATATATATGATATGTATAGCAAGTACATCAATTCACAAAAAATCACAAATACCAGCACTACGTATAAACCTTATTTTCCATGGTCTTGCCAATTTATTTACACAAGGTGGCTTGAGGGCAGGGTAGACTGGGAGAGATATGATACAATTGGAAAGTGAAAATACGTCACGTACTCTGTGCTGTCAATGCATATTGCAGGGGGATGACACGTGCAACTATTCAGCGGTACGAACGCGCAGCCTTTCCTCTATTAAGCGTACCGTACCAGAAAAAATTGTAATTGTTGGCAAAAAGCAAACTACAAAGAAGTCGGTATTATTGCGACGACTCTTTCGTGCGGCAATTATTAAATGTACAGGCCTCGTACTTTTGTAAACGCCTCTATAAATGAAAGATGATGCAATAAAATTGCGCCTTTTATATCGTTACTCCGCTGGCGGAAGCTATGCTCGCCCCACCCTAGTTTCGGGGCTAACATGGGCTCCGAATCCCAATAAGTTTTGTGGACATAATACCTTCTGGTTTGCCATTGCGAGAAAGAACGGCTGTTAAAAATTGGATATTTAGAAAGTGGGGGGTTGAAAACTGGGAAATTTGCAAATATCTACAATAGTTTTACAGATTTTCTGTAAGCTGCCGCATAGACAAATGCATATACGCTCGGCCTTTTACCAGCTTCATGGAGTTTTGTACCCGGCTTCCTCGGACCAAAGGCAAATGCGCATACCGCTGGAGGCGCTGTCGTTATTTATTTGTGCTATAGTTTTATGCTTTTATACACATCGACATAAGTAATTTTTAGGCTCAAGCTGTATCATCTAATGAAATTGGGCGGAATTGATTTTCTACTTGTTACAGTATTCATAATTATTGACTAATTGTAATTTCTTACAGTTTAATTGGCTAAAAGATTCGCAGAACTTGTTACAACTTGTTGCAAATTGGCTACTTTGATTGTTAAATCTGGCACAGGTTAACAATACTTGTAGTTTGGCAATCAAATGTTTTAGAGCTGTTTTTAGGTTAACCGGGATACATACATTCTTTAGATTTATTTCTTGCTGTAGCTTCAAATATTTTGCTTAAAAATTAGAACTTCTAAACTCTATACTTGTATTTTTTGACTGTTCTATCGTGTAAGGAGACTTTTCATATGTTGAAAATTCGTCAAGAATATTTATTTGACCTGTAATATATGGAACTTTATTTAAATTCTTTTTGAAACTCAATACGTTTTCGTTTGCCACTTCACATAATATACACGTAAAGACCGTCAAAAGTTCGGTGATTTAAGTGTAGTAAATATGGCGACATATTTGTCCCCATAAAACAAATGGTAAACCATGCGCTCATCGTCAATCTAGAGTGCTTTGATCCAGGGCCTACTGAGTGTCTGATTGATTCATGGCTAACATGTGGAAGCCCCAGAATAGCGCGACCCGGTCGGTGGCAGTTGGCTCGTTGCGACAGGACGATTCTTAATATCGGCCTATTAATCTCACCTAATCACTTAGCGTTTGATGAGAAAGACAAACCCCGCGTATACGCTATTTCAACTATTTATATCCGACGAAAAATTGCTTGTCAATTAAGCCTGAAACCTTCGCTTGCTTAAAATTATTCTGTATCCCCGGAATGTGAATTTAACTACGCCAGAAATTACCTGTCTTTGTTCGAAATCCTGTGATCAAAACTTGATTCCTATTTAGTTGTTTATAACGTAGCTGGAATAGCAATTAATTACAAGCTATAAATAAATGTGTGCAAAGTAGGTAATAAATAATTGTACACGACAGATGACGTAGACATGCCTGGGCCGGACAGACTATTTTAATAATATGATGGACAGCTGTGCCACGATTGTCCTGGACATTAGTTTTTGTTTAACCTAACTAGAATTTGGTGTTTGCTCGTTTTAAACACTGTCACATAAATGATCTAAACTTGTTTCCCTGTCCAACGAAAAATATTTATAATTAGCGTTAAAGGAAGCATCATTATACCGATCACCAAATCAAATCAATAATTACCAGTGGTTTTGGAAAAAACGAACATAAATCAATCGCTTGAAAAAATTTAATACTACTAATACGAGTATGTCACTAATGAGTTTCCAGTTTCTCTTCTCATTAAATGTGATTATAAATTACGAGTAACGGATAACCATCAGAAGCGATGAAGTATTGTCGTTTTATAGAAAACTGCAGATTTCTACGGAATTGAGATGAGGCTACTAATTTGGGTTTATTAGTTTTGAAAATATTTTTAATATATTTATAATACCGACGCTTTCTTTCCGGAAATAACTTTTAAAATGCAGATTTGGTGATGAAAAATTAATTGCCAGAATAGATTAGATATTAGAGATCTTTATTATAATACTAGTCAAACTTTTCTCACGTCCTTCGTATTTGATGTTGTGTCAACAATTTACATTTTTATCCATTTATTATTATTAATTTTTACAAACTTCTCATTTTGTTTTGCATCAAAAGTTAGACTTTGCATTATCGACACGAGTTGAAGAAAACATTGATATGTTGTTGCGAGAAACGGGAGTAGAAATATTCTATACACGAGTTCAGATTCTTAGCAACATTAAGATTGTTTATGGGTGACTGCAGTTTTTTGGTAAAATATGAAAACCTGAAAGAAACTTTTGGATACTTCAACAAATTTCGATCCGATAGTTTTATTGCTGATTACTACACCAGGTCGGTTACCTTCGTATTACCAGCATTATACGTTAGGCATTGGTTTATTTTTAAGAAACAAGATACTATGAGAACCTATATTTTTTGCTTTACTTCAGTTAAATACCTGTATTTTTCTTTTTAAAAAAGTAGTCTTAGGCGTTTATATTTATTTGATGAAACATGCAGACATATTTTTCAATGTTGTATTGGTAGCAGTGGCGGATCTTGGTGTGGCATAGTGCATGAAAGAATGTGAAAATGCGCCACAGGAAATTTTTTTCAAAACTGGACGTAGCCTATTTGAACGTGTTTTAAGAGCACGTGAGATTATAGGGCATTTTTAAGAAATGCAAAGTTTTACATTTCTTTGGGAATAAAATTTAAAATTTGAACAGTAAAGTAAAGGTAATACCTTTTGCGATCATCTTAACACCTTCTTTAAGTTTTTAACGTATATAACCAGTTTGGCTAATTTCAGAAACAATTAAACTACGACAAACTGCATAAATAGAGTCTAATAATTCGTTTTGTATAGTTTTCGATAGACCCATAAATGGTTTTCTGAAATTGCTTTTTTACGGTGCTGTCGATTTCCGCCATTACATTTATTAATTAATATATAAAAAACAATTTTTTTAATTTATCATGGCCCCTTAAAGCAATTTCAAACATACCACGAAATTTAATACAGTCTATGGTTTTACTAAGAAAGTGTCGATTTTTTCCTGCAGTCTCACACAGTAACACTTTTTTTGTCTTTCTAATCGTTTAACGCTGTAATATTAATAAATCTGGCTTTGGTGGTTTTCGGTTTTTAAATGTTATTCTAACATCATAAGTCATATTCTTTTAATTAATAAACTTGATCAAACTGTTTACCGAACTGCCCATAGTCATTTTTGCGATCATTCGGAACAAACCATTCTGCGCGCATAATTAACAAACCCACACGGCAACTTATTTAATGCCCCCGTAACCCGATTGAAACACTGTAAATCCGCCTATCTAACAATGCTCGTGCAGTTAGTTTATCGTTCCGTTTAGGACGTCACTTTTTGTCATGCCCCGGCGTCTCGCTCCAATCTCCAAGGTGCCATGCCGTACTACTAGCTGTTTTAACAACATTTGTTACGTTTTGGCTAATTCAAACTAATATCGTGCTACTAACGATCTTAACAGAATTTGTTTTCTTGGTTTTTTAATTATATAAAATTTTTAAACAGTAAAAATAGACAAAATGCGGAATCGTAACAAATAGCTGCGAGGGAAGTGGCCGCCGTTGCGCTCCCTGTATCAGCCGCCACTGTATGGTAGTAAGAGTAATACTTCTGGAATATTAATAGAAATTGATGAGAATGTAATCAATCTGACGATAAATAGGGAAAAATATTTGAGACTCTATAGAATTTATGAAAACATGAACCCTTTTGCTATCTTTGGATTGGAAAGCATTTATTCACCAAATGTTTATTGTCCAGTTTAGTAAGGTGTAAAACAAGAACTTTTTCATCATACAATTTTCAATCATCCTCAAAAGCATCTTTGAGTATTACTTCAGGGTTGGGAGAAATATTATAAGTCTTTATGGCTTTATAGAACGTCTAAAAATTGTATATTTTGTTCTTCCATTAATGTGTAATTCACCCAGTTTTGTTATTTTATCTCGACAAAATTGTAGGGTAAGTAGGTATACTGAATGTAAATGAAACACGACTCACCCTCTTTCTATCGTCATTTTTTCAACCAAACAAATAAAATTTAAAGTGGTTACTACATACATAGAGACCTATTATTTGACGCATATGTCAATTTTTAGAACTTCCGGTTTAGCCGGTGCTGAGTACGCTGATTAGCTCTAATTGTTTTTTTGGTAGGTTAAACAATTATAATTCAATTTTTTGTTTACGTAAAGAGTGCTATGACTTGCATAAAATTTTTGCAGGAAGTTAATTGTTACTTTAAAACTATTTTTTCTATTTCGGTTTTTTAAGGTTATTCTTAAAGCACTGTTTTAGCTAAAAAACAGTGTTTTAAGAGAGTCTTTTAAAGCATTGTTTTTAGTAAAATTTCACCAACAAAGATTGGTATTCATGATATATTCATGATCAAATTTGGTAAATTTAGTATGTATGCCAACATATACATACTAAATTTACCAAATTTGATCGTAGCAATTTGAAACTTGCTGCCAACATATATATACTAAATTTACCAAATTTGATCGCAGCAATTTTTTATAACGTTTTTTCATTAATTCTTTTCAATAGAAAAAATAGTATAAACAACTCGTTTCATAAGGCGTCTTGACGCACTCGTCCATTGAAAAACTTGGTCGCTACGCTCCCTCGTTTTTCAATCTTGGACTCGTACGTTAAGACAATGCCTTATGCAACTTGTGTTTTAATATACTATTGTTTAGTTTAGATTTTATACTTGTGAATCTAGAACAGTGTTGCCGTCTAGATAAGACAAGACTTGACAACTCCTTTGTCGCTCGAAAACTGCAAGACGAGAAATTGTCAATCTATACAAGGCAAAATCTATAAAATCATCATTTATTTTGTTGAAGTTTTATAGGGAGCAGCACATTTGATTTAATTTAAGTTTGATTAAAATAATTATAAAAATTTCCACCATTGAAACGTTAAGAAACCAAAGCAACGTCACCACCTACACAACATAACAATAACATGTTTTGGCAGTTATTTTTGTCGTTATCATGAGTGTTGTCTTTTTGTTGTTTTCCTTTGTGAACGTAGTGATGTTACGAAGTCAAATCAAGTGAAGTGTACTGCGTTCATTTAAAGTTTTTAATTCTTTTTCCAAAAATAACTGTTTTTACAATTTCTATATATTTAATATAAAACCTAAATTTTAAAAATAATATTTAAAGTAGCTAACTAAATTCATAGGAAAAATTTTATGTACGTCATGGCAAACTAAACGCAAACCACAAAATGAGCGAATCGCTTTGCTTGAAAGTTTACTATGCTGTAGAAATTGTCATGTTTTAATAAGTTTTTTGTATTAACGTTGTAGCCTCAAAAAGTATCTATAAACAAGGTTAAAATAAATTTATTTACACGTTCTCGCTTTACTTCGTTGAAGTTCATATTTATTAGGTATAAATTTAAACTTTATTTATTTTTTCTAACCTTATATGTATTTCGACATGTTTACATGCCATTTTTAAAGGTTATATTAAAAAGTAAAAAGTTAATGTTGTTACAGCAACAACAGAACTTGGTAACTTGATCTCGGCAATCGTCTGCAGATGACTTGATTTTTTATTCCAAAATGTCTAATAGAGGTAAATTTAAGAGATCAGTTAGTGAATATTGAACTCGTTAAATAAATTTGCCTAACATTGACAATATTTTATTCGTAGCTACTTAAATGTTAAGTCTCGCTTTAATCTTTAGTGACGGCACCTACCAGAGGGTGTTGTAACTGCATCGCGTACAAGATGAACTGTCACCTGTCTTGTGCGATGGTTTAAATATACGCTAACACAGAAATCAAGGGCCGCCTTGTACTGTAGTTAGAACCCGATAAAACGTTTTGGTAAGAAAATATCTATTTTTTTATTTTCGGAAATAAGAATCTTTGGGTTTTGGGATTTCCTATAACCTAGTGGTGAAGAAGGATGTGGTACCTTTTACCAATACCGTCAATTAATATCAACACTGCTTAGACATTTTGAGAATCTGACTCGGTAAGAGCAACTCACACTGCTGTTATGTCAGTAATTTTTATGTATCAAATTCTTGAAATTTGGATGATCGAAATCTGTAGATTGAAAACCGATATTAGTTGCAGTAATAATCCAATACAACTGGTTACTGTTTTCTTATCCCCTCAAGATATTTAAAACGTAGGATTCCGCACGGATAATGATCTCGGCAATCATCGAGAAATGCAAATTTTTAGAAAACCAAACTACACTCGCACTATAATAAACAATGCTGAATTAAATCGTTGGAGACGCATTTCGGACATGCAACTTGGCATTTTATCAGAGTAAAGGAACTCTGCACTTAGCCGGTCTGTAATATGTTCAATAAATTGGCGGCAACGAGCGGGTTGACCTTCAGATCGTCTAGCAATGCATTATCTACATCTTTAAATACCCGCCCATTGGAAAATGTATATGGGAATTGGTTATTTTCTTATCTGCAGTCCAGTTCAAGTCACTTTAGATTATTTTGCTGCAGTCAAACACAGTTTAATGAAAGTGTATTACTGAAGTAGTTGAAGGTGATTGGAATAAGTACGTAGGAGGGGTATTTTTATGATCTCGATAACTTTTAACTATTTACTTTGCAGTGATATACCTACAAAAATCGAATGAGAAAGAAAGGCTTGCTGTAAAAAATTTTTCGTAATGAACGGTAAAATGTTTAGAACAAAACGAAATTCATTTTAATGGTAGGGCGCTGCCACCAAAAAGCAAATTTAATTTTGAACAGCGCTGTGTAATGCGATTAGAGTAAAAAGTTCATATCTTTTAGGGAAGGGGGAATAGGTTTCAATCAAGAACATGTACAGTGCGACGCTGACGTACAGCCAATATTTATGGGCAATTCAATGTCGTTCCACAGGGTACCAATATTGGTTTGATAACCGCACGCGCCATACATCAAACTAATGTCCCATTATTGCACTGTCGGCGAAAGAGCCCTCCTCAAAAGTTATGTTTTAGTGCACCCTTTAATGACCGTCGCCGCAAAATCTTTTTCTTTTTATTGTCGAGCGTACTAGACGTTATGTATCACGAAATGCGAGCTTTTTTCGCCAGCATTTTGAACAATAAAAAAGCGCGCTCTTCTCGTTGCATAAATAATGAAAAAATTAATTGTTATCAACTACCTCGCAGGTCCAGTGATGTATAGCGTATGTGAACATGCAGTTACACGGACTAAGAGTTATGGTGGCCGGCAGACCACGGGAATGCATGAACTGCAGCCAGTTCACACACAATTTACTGTGGCCGACATAAATCACTCAACTGAAGCGATTCATCAGCCTCATTGTACAGATCGAGCGAAGCTTTCAAAATCGAGCGGCTAATATTTTACAAGTTTTTGACAACCCGGATGGCTTTTCCATCTTTTCCAAACTCTGAAGCTGGACACCTGTGCTGTTCGGAGGGGACGACATCGGCACAGCGAGGGAAGGCAAAATCGAAAGGATTCCAACTTTACGAAGGGAGCATAAAAACTTAAAACATACCCGTTCATTAGTCCTCTGAAATAAGGAAGTAATTGCGTACATTTAATTACGCGGTCCCAGAAGAGGAGGAATCGTCGGCACATTATTATGCCTATAATCAGAAATCTTCGGGCACCACCGGAGCCAAAGCGGGGGAAACCACCCCGCGACCCCCAGTGTCCTGATTTATGTGATTCCGGAATCATGGCTCTCCTCCTAGCGCATACAGCGCGGATATTTATTTTATACATCTGTTCCCCTTGACATAATGTCCCTCTATATATCGTGTGCATGCTTTTAGAGTGAAGGCTGTTAAGGAGCGAGATGGGGCACCTACCAGAAGGGCATGCAAGAGAGACGCCGCTAAACTTCGGATGGATGGATCGCGCTCAGGGTGGTGGGAGTAGCCATTGAGAAAAGATATACGAGTATGAGTTTGTTGTACTGACTACTGACTGCATGAGTGTGCTTTATCGGCCGCCTCGGGCGTTGCTCTCGTGAGATTTCAAATCTTGCCATTTCGAATTTTACTTAAACTAAAACACTAGAATAGTATTTACCTATGATCCATATTGAAATGACATCTGTGAACTTTTTCATACAATTACCCACTTCCATTAAATTACCCCTTAGTCTTTAAGCTAGCACAAAAAAGAGATTTCTCTAGTTTTGTTTCACACAGATATTCAGGTGGCGTTTTACTCGAGGTCGTGGCAAAAAATGCGCAATCATCATCATTTCATTTGACTTCCTCCGATTTCTTCCACCGTGTGTATACAGTTTACGAAGAAGAATTGAAAATAAACTCATTGTTGTACCCCAAAATTATTATATTTTGATTAACTTCATTATTACGCTTTTTCCGATTAATTTGTTTATACTTCTTTCCTACAAAGAGTTATGAAATAAATGCTTAATATCGATTATAACACAATTTATAACGAAACGGTGAATTGATTTCGCATTTGGAAAAACGTTTACAACCCTTCCTGTCCGAATTATTACAAGACAATATGTCTATTCCCTTTTGGGGATTTTATTCAAGTGAACAATAACGGCCTTCTTTATTCTGAATAAATAAATAAATAAAAAAATATGTAACAGAAAGTGGTTTAGACAATAAATGCTTTATTTTTAATAATTCTGTAAACAATAAAATCATTAACAAAATCATCTCCTGTAGAAGCTGTCGATGATTTTTTCAATTAATTCCCAACCTTCTCTAGATTCTGATTTAGGATCGCAACTGCAGTGTAGGTGAGGGCTTCGCACAGATCTTTGACTCTAAAATGCTCTAAATTGAATAATCCACAGGATTTAGGTCGGGCGAATATGGTGACAATTTCTGTGAAATTAGGACAGGTATCAACAATCCATTATTGAGAAAGACTAGTGTTTGACAGCTGACTTGATTGTTTATATTATAATTTGCTACAAATTCATTCATTTATTCGGAATCTAATATATTTACAAAAAGTGCGGTTGTTATTTTTGGATCACGGTTTGGATATAATAAGTGAAAACCATATTGGGTATTTCACACGGAACTGCGAAAACATAAAATGAAAATTTTGATAGGTCTGACAAAAAACAATGATTTTTCTCAAATGAAATAAAAAAATGTATATGTGTTTGTCTAATTTTGAAAGATATTTTTCATACTCTTCAGATCCAGACCTGTTATTTAAAGAAACCTTGAATTCATTCTTTTTGTATTATCACACGATTGTAGATGGTAAAACAAACTTTTCTAAAATATAAACCGACATTATAAATTGTGAACTCGTCTTGAAGTTCTTCCAATTAAATGTTTATGCCTCTGATGGTGTTTAATAAAAATTAAAACGTTTAGGGACTCAACGGCTAGTGGTGAAATACATGCAAGTAGTAAAAAACGCATTTTATTGGGTCTGACACGGCAGTGGCGGCTCGTGGGTTCTAAAATAATGCCAACTCAAATTAAATGCACTTGATAACTTTTGCCAAAACGTATCGGTTTTTGGTAACTTGATCATTGTACTTTACAATATTCAACCAGTATACACTTGACTAGCTGCAGTTCCCACTAAAGACAAATGCATTTCATTCAGGATGCAAAAATAGGTGATTTATTTTAAACAAATTAAAAATTTCGATTTATTTGATTTAAATCGGATTTTTTTATTTATATCAATTATTTTTATAATAAATTTTATTAATTTAATAGAATTAAAGTACCCCTGTTTACTTGCACAAACTAACAATATACCATCAGCAGTGTTTTGTTTAAATATTTTAACGACAAGTGTAAAGTAGTGTTTGACAGGCACATGTTATGTATCTTGTATTTTATTTATAAATAACATTTTTAAAAAACACCATAGAGTCGCATCTAAGCAGTGCTATAATGTTTACTTACCCCATTTATCCTGGATCAGCGTGTAACAGCTATACAACGAATCTTACCCCAACCCCGTGTGGACTTTGCTACGTCTACGGCTCTGCCACTACCACTAAAAACATCCTAGGGAGCATAGTGGCATTCCACTATCTACAAAATAAAATAGTGTAATGTTTAACAGTAATTAAAAACTTCTTGTGAATTTTTAATATTGTGTATACGGCCAATGCTACTACTTATGCTTCCTGAAATGTTTTTAGCGATAATGGCAGTGCAAGCAAAGTGCGCACGGTCTATATGTGAGAACCAATAACAGAGCCGTGGCGTCGCTTTAAATTATTGTGCAGAATTATTTGTTTAATTTATGTATTGATTTGTGGAAAAATTGAGTTCAAGTAAGCTATATAATTGTTTAACACTTTTGTGTAATTCTATTCTATTCTAAGGTTACTGCTAAATTATGAACATCGTTGTACGAATTGGAAAATTACACATGAAAACAACACCCCACTCAAAAACCAATTGATTTATTTCAATGATTTTTTTATATTAATTGATTGATTTAAATCACGATGTAAATCAACTTGCTTTAAATCTTTGCAGCCAGTATTTGTTTAATATGTGCTGTTTAATGTTTTCGTGAGTCTAATTGTCACGATTTACCACGCTGGTGCATTTAGAATCGCCCCCAAAAAATGCATAGAAAACGAAAGAAACTGCCTTTAATGCTACACCCACGAATAAATTTATTTGTGGCGTTTTACAAATTTTACAATACTGTTTTTCTTTGCTATTTTCTTGGAATTCACAAACTATATCAAGTTATGGACGTCCTTCCTGTTTAATTAATAGTTTTTGTTGTTACGAACCTTTAGAAAAGTTTGTTATTTGATTGTTATTTGTTGATATAATTAACATTTAAACAACTTCAAATGGCACATTGGTAGAAGTATTTTTTACAAACACCCAGAAAAACGTAATTAACATCGTCCCTTGTGCTGCACGAGTGCAGAACCAAATGCACAATAAATTTGCGAAACGATTACGCAGTATGCTAGTCTCTGATTGGTGAATTAGAGATTGAGTGATAATAAATCGGTGCACAGATCTTATTAGTAAACGAAGGCCTATCCGTCTAGGTTCGCTGCTAGTGGCTTTCTCTTTAGGACTTTGTAAATTTAAACTTTGCCGAGCTCTTTGCTTTAAAATTATTAAAAAGGATAATCTATTTTATAAAAATTACTAAAAAAAAGTGGCAGTTCTGCAACATCTATGGAATAGCCGCTAGGTGCGCCGCTTGGAGTAGGAGGCAATTCTTATTTTTAGGTAAAGATTCGCTGCTTTTAACATGCTCATCTCATTAAAATTAGTACCAAGATTTGTTAAGTAATAAGTACTAACTAAACAATACTCGGTATTGTTTCTCGAAAATTACCGCAGGTATTCGGTTATAAAAATCGTAACGCTTTTCCGAGAGGATTTCCAAAGTTTAGTAAAAATTAAGGAGAAAAACGACTTTTTTTACTACTTTAAAGCAATATGGATACCCAGTGCTAATTATATTTTTAACTTCAAGTATCTTAATACAGTGACACTCAGAGGCGCCGTCGAAATTTATTTCAAGGGGCAAACCAAATAGCGGATTCTTTGAGTGACAAATATTGTGGCGGGGGGTGCTCTTTCTATCTTTCTCTCTAAATACACCTTTGGTATGATTATAAATTTTGCTCTAGAAACGCGTTTTAGGTTTTTGGAATTTGTTTAATTTCCAAAATTTTTTAAAACTTGCAACAATTGAAAATTTTCACAATTTTTACAAATTTAGGAAATTTTCAAATATTTTTTTAAATCATCAAAAATTTATTAAATGTTTAAATTGTTTAAAATATATAAGGTTTTCAAAGTCTTAATAATTAAAAAAAATTAAAAGTACCCACAATTTTTCAAAAAATTTTTAGAAAGCAAAACGTATAAATTTGTCAAAAAACATTCGGTATAAAAAAATTTAATAAGTTCGTATTAGTTTCAAAATTTTTCAAAAGTTTAATAAATGCGAGAAAGTCTCGTTGGCGGTTGCGCGACAGCGTTTTAGTTATTTGGGGAAGCTTAAACAGTAATGTAATAATTGAATTAGATAAATTAAACTATCTTCTAAAACATTTGGATATTTACACATTCATTCTAAATTAAGGTAGCCAATATTTGAACATTAAAAATGTAACATCGCGTTTCCCTAAGTTCCATAGTCAGCGTATACACATGGTATAGAAACATGTTTCATCTGCTCAAAAGCTACAATTGCTCTTTCATTTTCTGAAAATTTGATTGGTGTCACCCTTTTTATGTTGCACAGGAAGGTCGTAATTGAGTTTTACTTGTGTTAATTAACTCCTGTAGTAGTACTCGTTTTAGATGAACCCACAATTTCGAGGATTATGGAATTTCTCTCACATTGTTTTGACGCATCCCAACCTGAAGTGAAAACAGAAGTAGGTAATTAAAGTATGTTTGTTTTCGATTTTGTTCGTGAAAAAGGTGTTAATTTTTTTACTGTATTCGAAATTGACGTCAAAACCAACAGGTGATCTGAAACTCGCACCTAGTCGGCTTCAAACTTAAATAAGTAACGACATGATGTCACACTCTCTCAAGACATACGTCTCATCTTCTGGAAATGCCCGTGTGTAAACAGTAAAGATGTAACATTTTTATGCACCATTAAAGAAAGAATTACAAATCTCGCTGCTATCCTCTTCCTTTAGCTTCCGGAGCACTAATATCTGACGAGGAAAGACATAAAATCCTGCAACACTTCGGTACGTGGATACAGCTGAGCGACGTGTAAGTGCCACTTGAGTTGCTTGTAAAAGCAGTAAAGGGCTGTTAGGGTTGCGTTGGAACGATAGGGGTGACTCAGTGAACTGCCCGCAAATACGTGATTTTATATAAGAGATTAATAATTGTAATAAAATTTAAATTGAGTGTTAACGAAACAGCATCTCGCTGATGGTTACACTACCAGTCGGAGGTTTAAAAGGGGGCTTTTTGTAAAGCAATTTTTGCCCAGTTAAATATTCAAAGGATTTGTTCGAGTTAAGTGCGCTGAATAATTTTTAGTTTGGGGTCACATATATGGTTATGATAAATACACCAACCATTTAGCAGCTTGTTTATCGCTCCGAATTAAATTTTGATTTGATTTGAAGTTTAATCAGTGGTTTCACGGGAAAATTATGTTTCTTGTTCAATATTTCCAATTAAATCGTGAGGTTTGATGGTGTACTTATAGTAGAGAATGTGTTTACTGACTTGCTTAATAGAGAAAATGTGCAAAGTTAATGGCGATTTGGATATCCGGAGTAAATTAAAATTCCGGTCTGTTCCGAACAATGCTGTCACTCCAGATGTCACTTACAACGGAGGATGGCAGACGAGACTGTGACGGATCTGATAGCGCGCGTCGCTCTGCAGACTTCATAAACTGCTTGTCAAGCTTTCACCATAAGTCATTATCTTGGATAGGTAATCGGATCAGTGTATCTGAAAAACATTTCTGAAGTAGAACAAAGTGGAATGAAAGTATGTTTCAAGTACGAGCTAACACTATTATACTTTGCAATCAATTGTTCTACAAATCCGCCTTGCAATAAAGCAAAGCAGTGCAAAACAGGTCTTTCCAAAACCGATACCATGAAAGATTTACAAATTGATTTAATATTTTGTAATCATAGAATTTTTAAAGCCCTTAACTGTGTATATCCGTATACCTGCCATTTTTCAAAAACAGGATATTTTTTATAGCAAAATAAAAATAAACACATTAAAATTCCACTTTCAAATATATCTTTAGATCTTACTGATAAATAGCTTACATTTGTTAACGATCTATCAAGTTTAGCTTAAATTATTTTAAAACGGTACAATTTTGTAACAGTAGCATATTAATGTGCAATCAATGCCAGAACGTCATGTTCTTTTTAAATTTTTAGCACGGTCATAACTTGATGTATTAATTACTACTTGTCCGGTTCTCAAATTTCATGCTTGGTTAAGATAAAGAAGTAGTCGACAGGTGGATAATTTACAATAGTCCTAAAATTTTATTGGGAAAAAGTTGAGCCTTAAAATAACTGTTCTGTAAGCCTACCATAAATTCGGCACCTTCATCCTTTCACGTTTGACCTGTGCTGAAAAGTGATGAAAAGTAATTATCGTAAAGCATAGCGATACTTAAAAAGTATATTATTTTGAGTAAGAAATAATTCATAAACTTCTCATGCTTTGTCAAGAATCGACTCGAGAATCGTACCATGAGAGAGCAAACCGAAGCAGCTGATGTTATAAAAGAAATGGTGTGATATACGTATTTCACGTTTATGTGAAGATAGTATATACAGTTATAAGCAAAATAAAATAACACAAACTCTGCAACACAGTACAGAGGTAGAAGATCGAGTACCATTAATCCTATTCTTAAAACCATAACAACCACAACTAGATTGGTGTCAGCAGCGGAGGGCGTTGCCACATTGATTTATTTTCTCAATTTTTGGAAAATTAAAAATTATTATTTTGGTAGTTATAATGTTTTAACAACAAAAATAGTTTTTGGTCAAGCTTCTACGACCCATGAACGCCATGTGATATAAAAACTCGTTTTATACTTCAAAATAAACAATATGGCCCCCGTATTTTATTAACCGGCGGGCCCCAAATTAAATTTTTCTTTTGTAGTATACATATATTTATTTTAATCTGCCCCTTAATGCCCTGCAGCTATTTTTAAAACACACTGTATGATATAAGGTTTCACGGGGCGGCGTCGTTTTTAGGCGAGTCAATATAGGGCTCGACCTAGAAAAAATGGCAATAGATTTGAAACCAATGGCAATCGATAGCTCTAAGTGTCCTAAAATCCAACTTTGGGACCCCCCTCTCTAAACACCCTTTCCGCCACCACTCTGTTTTCTCATAAGAAACATTGTATTTGAAGTAAAAAAAAAGTTTATTATCATTCATTTCATTTCTTTCTATCGTTACAATGGTACCTTAAGAAAGGGAAGGGGGGAGGATTTTGCACACAGTAGTTAAACCAATCCGCGACACAAGCGACCCCCCTCTAGTAAGTGATTAGAAAGCATTACACTTTTTACGTGTTTACGGTCGTTTATTTAAAAATAGAAGAGTGTGCTTTTTGTGGTAAACCAATTAATAAAAAAGTGGAAGTGACCAAGAGCAGGTAGCTGCTGATTTGATGAAAAATGACTGTGCCAAATAAGGATGTGTACCCCACGCCAAGTAAAATGGGTTCTCTGGGTAAATGTCTGAGCTTTATTGCTGAAAGTCTAAAATTACTTTTATTGTATTTGATCATTAGGAACCAAGATGAAAAATCGTGGAAAACCAGCGGGGGGGGGGGGGTCATACCGGTCGGTGCGCGAACATAGCCCCCTCTTAGCATAGAATTCTGGCTGGCGTAGAATGAATGGTAATAAAATTTTTTTATAGATGTGAACACGGATTGCTACATGAAATTCATTGTTTCTTATGGGAAAACAGAGAGGAGGCGAAGGGGACGTTTGGGGCGGGGGCCGAAAGGGGGATTTTATGGAACTTTTGATATGCTATTTAGCACACTTCGAGGGGTAAACTGCGAGTGGAAGTAGGTGTACAAGGAAGTGGAAGTACGGTGGAAGTACGTGGAAGTACGCTGAACAACAAGTGGAAGTAGGTGGCGCCCTTTTAAAAAATGAACCACTCAGCACGCTGTCGTAAACAAAGCTCTCTCGAATACATGAAAACAGCCGTTAACGGTTTTCTACACCGGGATCGCGAATCACGAACATATTGCTATGATATTCGGAGTTGTATGATTTGACTGGAGTATTGTGATTCCTGGGAGGCAATTTTTGGGATGCTTGTTGCAATTCAATTTATGATTGGAGGTTCGTGAAGACTGTAAGGTTTTGCTCTTCAAACTTATAAACTCAGGGTTGCGTATTATTGCTATAATTTCTTGTTTTTGAAATTCAAATAATGTGATTATCATCATATCATTTATATCTTCATATTTGTGAAGTTTTGTTTACACTGAAAGAAAGAAGAACACAATCAAATTGATACGATTATTGTTTATGTAAATAGTTCAGAATTGTTTTCAAAAAGGTTTAATTTATAAGAAGTTTTAGACTTACTTGTTTGTGCAGCGTGAAATGTCATTTGTGGGGGTTATGGATTTGAATGTCAATTTGACAAATGTATAAAAGAATACTCATTGTCACGAGATTTATTTGTTTTAATAAAAATATGAGAGATCAAGAGGAAGACAAAAGCAAGTGAAAATTTATTTGTAAACAAAGACAGGATTTTGAATCCTCTGAAAGAAGAGAGAAGCAAAACGAGTTTAAAGTAATATAAAAGTGATTTTGAATTTAAAAGAATCTATTATAAAACGGATACAAGTGTTTATCAACGAATTGTGGAAAAATCCAAAAGAATAATAAATACAAAGAGATCCAGAACGAGTTTCCAGTTACCATCGTAGAAAACCCAAGTATAAATTAACATAAAAGCAGTCCAGAGAAGGATTCAAACTAAAGGCGAGTGTTGTGGTTATTTGAGGAACCTGCAAACCAGAGAAGAGGGAGTTGGACATTAAACGTTTGTCGAGTGAAGAATATCTTAATAAGAAGACACAAAGATAAGTGTTCGGTTTTAAGAACAATAGTATTTAGTAGAAATTTCTTGAAGTTTCGAAAATTTGACCCCAAAATTTGATTTATTGAATAAAAGTTTTTGTAACGTTGATATTATTTTGTGCATTTTCTTTTTGAATCATATTTATTAATAACTTTACTTGCAAACTTAATAACGGCCCTGAGAAAGTTAATAAAAGAGTCTCATAGAAAATATAATTTGGAATTGCGTGAACTGCGGGCATTTAGGGAATTGTTTTCTAGTAAATACAAGACCACGCATATCATAGCAATATATTAAATCCAGATCCCTTCCACATGTCTCACCTTTTCGCGGCGACGAGTTTCCACTACTCGAAGCCAGATCTCTCTATACGAGTCCGTTATTGGCCCAGTACAGTTTTTAATGGAAATAGGAAAATTGAGTTTACACTGTTTGTTTGTATT
Organism: Ctenicera cuprea; assembly: GCA_958336395.1. Lineage (NCBI taxonomy): Eukaryota > Metazoa > Arthropoda > Insecta > Coleoptera > Elateridae > Ctenicera > Ctenicera cuprea. The sequence continues at coordinate 23,980,634 of OY284491.1, forward strand.
ATTGTAACATAATCTGTTGATAGCTGTCATAAAAGTCAGATAGGCCGAACTTATCAGGTCCACGAGGCTGCAAATACCGCCGTGCTGGTTTTATGGCCGCAGAATATAGTGTTGTTGAAGATTGTCTTATACTATTAACATATAAAAGTATTAATTGTATTATTGTTTGACCTCTATTATTAAATTTACTATTTTTGTGAAAGAAGATATCAAAAACGCGTGTGAGTTTGTGCAGTACGAATGGTTATGGTTTGATGTAATAACTTCACCATTGAATGTTTTTAAGTGTATACGGTGCGTTTTGTGTGTTATTTTCCAGACAATTCAATGGTATGATTTTGTGTGCAATTTTATTTATATTTCCCAAAAACACATCACTACCTCAGTCGTTAGTTACCGTACAGGATGTACAGTGTCTGCGTCAAATGGTAAATTAGATCGAGGATATGTGAGATTATAATGGGTAATAATTTCAGCGTGTAGTTTACGTTTGTAAATAGAAGAAAAATTAATTTTCTACTTTTGGCGGAGATTCTCGAAAGCCCTGCTAAACCCGATACTTCCACTTAATGCCGGAGATCTGGCAACCCTGTTCGTGTGGTATATATTTGCATGTAAACATCCTTACTGTGTACAAGATACAGATTCGGCATTTTTTTAGGTTTTTATCTCCTAGCGTTGAACACCTTAGCAAGAAAAATAGGCCAACGATAAATAAAAATTATAAAACGAAGGTAGACAGCACCATATGTTTGATGTAACAGAAAAATGAAATTTTAAATTGCTTATTCTTTGTCTTGATGGTCTTTGGAACATTCTATACAATTTACTCAAAATAAAAAGCCTTTTCTAAAGTTAAAAATATTTAATCAGATTATCTTACTCGCGGCGTGTAAACCTTCAGCGACCCAACATAATCCTGCATACGTACCCAGTTAAGTGGGGTGCAAAAGCACCCCAACTATAAACCTTGGTAATTGTGTTGCTAATTGCACAAACGGTCCGTATTTTTGCTTAAGTGTGTTATTGAAATTATTTTAGTACAAAAGCAGACAAAAATTCTTGAAAACTGCATATTTACGTAACAAAAGTTTATTTCTTCATTACTTCATATCGCATTTGACTTTGAACATCTTCCATTAACTGTTTGTGTTTTACAGTACTTTAAATAAACAAATTTGTTGCACTGAATTCAATGTTTGGGTACAGTTCCTAACTTCTTGGCGGTTACAGCTGGTTTGCAAATGCACCTCACAAGAGGAAAAAAATATTAAAATCTACAGCAAAACAGGTTAACCTAACGCATTTCTTTGTTTAGTTTCTGTAAAGTGATGATGTTCACTACGCTTAGCGTAGTTTGGAACAGTATGATAGTATATTCTTATCCAATCCTATTGTGCGAGGTGGTTGCGAAAGAAAAGTAGGTCCTGTCTGACTGAACTGCAATAATTTATCTATCAAAAGTTTATAGGTGTCATTACAAGATGTAGTGTGCGAAATTTAGGTTTTATCTCGGTTAGGTCAGCAGATTCGATCTTGTTTTGCAGAACAAAGGTATCTGATTTCATTGGATTAGGTGTGAACTGACATGTCTTATTTTAAGGGTTTATTATTCACTGTCTTCTGTTCGAGGTGAAATTAGTCATATTGATTTTTTTGGGTTATGTGATCATTACACCTGAAGCTTTGTTTGGTTTAAAATTGTTTGTGTTGAATGTTTTATAACGTTACATATTTTTTCATTATTCTAATGTATAGCTTTCTTTTCAGGTAAGTGACTACTGCCCAGCATCTCAGATTTTTTACATCTACTCCGGCTCAAGCTGTTTCCTGCTGGTAAGAGAATCCAAAGTTTAGCTCGAAAACTCGAGTGTTATTCCAAAAAGGACAATCGTTCATATATAACTTATGGAAAGTGGCGTTGTGCTCAGGCAGCGGCCATCAAGAAAGTTAAAATACGACCAATGTGTTTGAAGCCAGATACAAGTTTCTGTGGAATTTATTATTTATAGATTTGTTTATCCTCGACAACTTTCATATTCTTTATCATAATGTCATTAATATGTCATGGATACTGCTGATTTCTCAAAAAGACAAGACGAATGTTGATGTTTCCCCGTTCCTGGTGGCTATATATCAATACCCACGCATCGTGTTGTGCTAGATGCTTACGGCACCATCCACTTCTGCAAATCTAACGTGCGAAAGAGAGACAGCTACACCTGTCACCGTTAACGGACACCGTCTGTCCGGCAACAATGACCATCACATTGTAGGGAGATTGATAATGTGCAAACTGTGGTGTGTTGCGTATGCTTCAGTTACAGTTTATCATAGATAGGTACATAGATACATTTACACAAACCTACTTTCACTTTTCAAACAATAATAATTTCACACTACCCTTTGGAGCCTTTCGAGGCACCCTTCCCATTTTAGCTAACAAATTTTGTTAACTGGTCTCTGGAGTTTTCTCTTTTCAAACTATTTTTTATTTTAAATATTGAGGTTTTGTCTCTATTTACGTATCAGTGAGGGGAATTTTTTTGGATTTCTAAATACACTTGTATTCTTATAGGTGCTGCAAGCAGCAAGCTTATACCAGTTTGGTGATGACTTACGTCCTGTCTACAGTGGAGCTAGATTCATATGATATAGAATATTTTTGAAAATATTCTTCTACTTCTTATGCTATATCCGATACCGGATGTTAACGTTTATTATGGCAAATCTGACTTTGTCTAAGGCTTGTCGAAAGAGTTAGGTAGATTTCATTCCAAACTACTGGCGTCGGTTTTTAAGCCAGTAATTTCTGCGTTTTCTAGACCCTTTTTATTATAGAACTTTTCACTGTAAAATTAACTGTATTGTTGATTTTCATTATGTTTTCTGCTTTTAATCGTGCGTATGATCTCACATTGTACATCCATTCTTCTTAGCACGTCAATGTCGGAAACATGATCTGTCTACGATACCCATAAAATTCGGCGGTAAGTCCACATTCGAAAATATGAGAAGAAAACAATCATTAAAGTATGAGAAAGTCGTCACAAAGTGTTTCGCTCGGTTTTGCTTGTTTTTATTTAAAAGTTACTAAAATTTATGGCATCATTAGTGTATTGTTGGCCATGCATGAAAGTAATTTTTCTTCTGTTCCTGAAAATCAATTTAGATTTAAACTGAAATCTTACTTTGGTGTTAGGTTCCAAAGTAATAAGAGATGATTACGTACCTAATTATTATTCAAAACACATAGTTTTAATTCCTAAAAACAATATTTACAGCATTGAGTTTGCTTATATTATTCCCGTCATGCTCTATTCTAGTAACGGTTTCAGATTTGTTAAGGGGAGGGGGATATATATCGCCAGAAACAAAACTTTTTTCAAAGTGGACGGTTTAAATTTATCCGTTTTTTACCAGCATTTGTAGATTTAAATTTAATGTAAAAAAAGCAAAATATCAAACTATATATTGTGAATAACGGCCGACGCGGACACACAATAATTAATTACTGCTACCCTAATTCTTATCGGTTTTATCTATTGTGAGTATGACATAATCGATGAGTAGATAGACGCCAACGGCTGTTGATTTGTGACGTTTTTTTGGCGAGTTAGAAACGTGACAAAATTTCTCATAATTCAAGATTGTCACTGCTTACTGAATCCAGGCAGGATTAAAACATGAACCACATTTTTACTTCTGTTTTTATATGGGAATGTAGTTATCGTTCAGCCCGGTTGAATATTTAGCAGAATATTCTAGTTGATTTTCTCATGGGGGGGGGGGGGGGGGGGGGGCTACAGTCTTTTCAGCCCTCTCCACTTAAACCGACGCCTGTTCACCGCCACCTTTAAGTCTGATTTGGATTTGGAGAAATGTAAAAGTTTTCATCTAGATCAACATTGCAGCTATTTAGTATGTATATTGTATATTTTTGATTTTCAGTAGAAGAATATTTTCTGTTTATTTTTCTGCAAACTTCCCAGGTATTTCTATTATTAGTAGGCTTAATAGCTGTAAGCTTAAAAACGGCCCCACAGTTTATTTTACTTGGAGTTACCTGGTTTATAAATAAAATAATTAATAAAGCGCTTGAAAAATAGGCAACGGCAAACTCTTTCAGAGTTCGTTATTTAATCGCTCCTGCCTTTATTTATTTTCAAATATAGTCAAAAGGTATAAAAAAGCGATAAATGATGTTTCTAAATATTTACAATTATGTAATTTCAATGTCTTATCTAATAACTAATTTAGTATAAAGGATAGAGCAAATGTCAGTTTCTCGTCTTGAAAGACTTCAGACTTTCAGAAACCACTCTGTATATGTAATGTAACTGCAGATTTCAGTTATTTTTAAATTTATTCAGATTAAACTAACTGAACTGTTTTCTTATTAATTATTACGTTTTTGTATATGTTTGAACTTTTACATCACTTTTGTTTCTTTATATTTCTTGTTTCGGCACAGGCACGAAGTTTTCAAATTCCCAGGGCGGGCTCAATTACAGTACTGTTCCAAGGGAGCTTTTATGAATTTAGGCATGTACTTCCCCCGTTACCTGACTTATTTTTTCCTTCACAAAAGAGATTTTTTTAAATTTTTTTAGCTTGGCTAAGGCTATAAGTAAGCCTTCGGAGCATCTTTGCCTTATTACCCATTTGCCCGTTTTGTATTTTATTTCTTAAATTAAGTACTGTTTTCTATTTTTGTAATATTATATTATTTTTTGTACATTAGGTGCTTTTTAAAATGAATTTAAAACTTATCTTTTTTTATATATAGTCAAACATATTCTTTCAAACAAAATGACGCTACTGAAATTTACCGAACTTTGTCGATGGTATAAACCGATTTTGGTCTACACGATGTGTAACACGGCTTAAGTTTTACTAGTATTTTCCCTAGGATTGGGAATCACCAACTGTTGACCTATTGGTAGCGGTAATAGCGGTTCGAATTTGCACTGCAACGTTGCCGTTTTGAGGTACTTTTCTCAATTTAGTTTTTCCTTATTAGCTTACACTTATAATAAATCGGTACCATTACGAATTGATAAAAGGGCCTTTTATTTTTCTATTAGGGGGAGGGGGGCACAGTCTCTCTTGATTTTTCTTAGAGTAGCTCCATCCTCTAAGCCCTCCGTACTTGCCGTCTATGGTTTTGTGTATGACTATTAGTAAAATAATATAAAATTAATAAAATCTGGGAAAAGCATAAAAAAATATGTTACTACGAGTATGTTTACTTTAAAGTACACCAAAACTAACACGCAACACACTTTCCAACACTTAACCTATACATTCTACTCAATTTTTACGTTAAAATAGCGGTTTGTTACCAAAAGTGCATAGTACAATAAATTTCAAACGTAGCTCATTATTTAATAATATATGCAGAATTATTAATGCACTGTCATGCGGCACAACTTTCAGGAAAGCAGAGGACATTCACTAGCGTGATTTTACAAATGACGGGTTTGGGAGTATTGGATTTCGTGTGGTATCCTGCAATTTGCTTTAACATGTCGACATTTAGGCAACTTAAATAAGCTGTCAATCCTCGTCAGGAAGCAAGTTTCGAAGCTGAAAACCTGCAGCATTCAGCAGTTCGATTATATTTGCGAATATGTTTTGCATTGATTTTCCTACCATATAACATATTAATTTTAAGTTTGCAATTTTATTTTATTTTTGCTATTTCTGTACATTTTCCTTATATGCAAAAACTGATAAGTTATGCAAAATGTTTCTAATTCAAACCACTATAAATACTTGAAATTCATTCATTTGAAATTTTAGAAGTAATGCTTGTTCTTTTGCCCATATCGTAAATAATAAACATAACATCTGCAGTAATAAACAGTTTATTGGCCGAATGGTTGCCTGATAACATCTGTATTAAAATATACAAACATGATTAGGTGTTGAATGTTTAAAAATAAATTACCGCCTACTGAAATCGTGCCGTTATTTTTATAGATACTAGTGTAAAATAAAACTTATTAACGTAAACGGAACGCGGATAACACTTTGTATTCAAGTTTTGCAAGCACGATTTGTTTTTTGTTTAATAACAAGAATTTACAGATATTATTGACCTGGATTTAACAGAAATATTAAAATAACGGTCTTCGTTAATCTGTCTTCAAGTGCAATTTGTTAACACAGTTTTGGAATGCTGTTTTCAAGGTTTAATGTTTTTTTAACTAATGATGACGTTCAATTTAGTATTTGTTTTTTATTTCTGAACTCTCAAAACTATATAATTAGTAATTAAACGAATTTACCCTAAGTGAAGTTTTATCAGAATTATGTGACCGCCTTTTTACGTAATTTAATAATACAAATTAGTGTGTAAAATTTACAGGAATTTTAACAGAACTAAGTGAATTCTTAATGGTTTGAAATATAAAAAAAATTTGCCAAGTAAGCTCACTTAAAAAAACATCATGTAGTTTTTATAGAGGTAAAAATTTTCTGATAATTATTATAGGGTGGCGAATTCATTCGTAGTGTTTACTGTCACCTGTCCATCCACATTTTAGTTTATTTTCTTCTTGAAATAGCCTGTCTCGTTGTTTTTGTGGCCAGTGTTCAGCAGAGTTGTCGCTGTCACGTCTCGCGGACGTCAGATTATTGACATGACAAGCACGGCCGCCCGCGACCTCCTCATCATATTACCTGAGACTTCTCAAGGACGTCGCCCTAAGTTAACATGTAAATGCCTTATTTATATGTTATTTTAAATTGGTTTCAAAATTTTCTTTAGTAAAGTGAATATTTCTGATAATAAAAACAATGCATAATGGTCAAGATGAATGCAGAAACAATTTTCTGCTTCGACCTAGAGCAAGTTTTATATTGGAAAATTATTAAATTGTTATGCAGATATGTCTAGCTTTTCTTTCTTTGCAAGAGACTGCAAGTATATATGAAAATTTTCAAAAAATGTTTTAGTTCTGTTATTTATAAAACGTTGAAAGACTCAAAACGGGGCTAAATAAAAAGGATTTATTGTAGTCCGAAAAAAGTCTTTCAGAAGCATTACTGCTTAATGGCGTGGAATTGCAAAAAATTAAATTGATTGTATAATAATTATATACTTTGTAATGTTTACTACAACCTTTGCTATAAATACACCAAAGCCTAAACTTTTAATCTTTTTTATTTAATTCTTACAAGACAAGTGATCTCGTTACAGTATTGATTGTACGAAGGAGAAATATAAAACTTTACTACTTGTACGACCCAAATACATATGGAACTTGTAAGACTTACCCACCTGATTTCAGTAATGAAGTTTAAATGTTCCATAAAGGAAGCCATGCAAACGGAGGGAAGGTTTTAGGAGGTGTAAAATGTAAACCCAAGACCTTTACTAGCGCAGATTTAGAAATACCTAATGGGGTTAAAGTGAGATTGGTAGTTTTTACTGGCAGTGTAAACTTTAAAAAAAGATCTGAGAGCTGTTTGCCATTGATTGGAAGAATTTGTAAATGGAATATTTCTCGCACTTATTAGTTGGTACATTATTAAAATTTCGTTTTACATGTTAGATAATGTTTGGCTGACTTATAAAGCCATAAGGACGAATTTAGGTTTTCGATTGAAGCTTTTCTATGAATACTTGAATGTAAAAACAGTTCTGAATGATTTAATTCAAAATTTCTTCTTCTCTTATTGTGGGCTACAATCATTCAAAATTATTTAGGATAAACGAGTTCAATTGTGTTCTGTTGTTTTATTGTTATTAATATCATTTCGTTTTAACTTTCTTATACTTCCAGTACACGGAAGTATTGATTTCATGCAAATTTTATACATGCTTTGGACCACCTGAAACCTAAAAAAGTTTTTTGAAACATTTCTGCCTGTGTGCAGTGTAGGGAAAATGAGTAAAACTAACTTGTTCTAGTAACAAGTTAGTTTTACTGGTTACTTTTTAATTTTCAGTAACTTTAAGGGAAACGCATTACAATTATTTAGCTTACCGAGTTACTTTTCTCCCTGAAAATTAAAAATTTTCAAGCCTTTTGTGTAATTTTTGAGAAATTATAAATGCTCTTAAAATATGTCTTTAAGAAAGAAATTCCAATACTAAATACTTCTCATCCTTTCTCTGTTGCTTAACATTGTTTATATTTCAGTACACCTAAAACTGTTTTACGTAGATTATAGAACAGGGTTTACTACTTTTAATTTGGTCCCTACATATTTTGTGTGTTATTTAGTATTTTGGGAATCTTTAATCCTTTGATTATGCTGATACCGAGTACCTGTTATATTAAACATTTTTGTAAGGAATGGCGTCTAAAAATTTTATTCGTTAATCTCTATTAACATAAAATAAATTTATAGAAATATCACAAAAATAACCGCTACGTATTACCCACCCCGTGACATTGGGCCAATGTCTAAGCACATCCTATTCATGGCTGTTGTTTAAAATTTGTTACAAATTATAATCATTTCGTACTACATTTCGATAAATATTTACAGCTCCCAAAAAAGAGTAACTTACTTAGTTCATTTTATTGAGAAACTCAACACTGTCTGTGTGTGGGTTGTATGTGTGTATGCACGCCTCATACCTCTCGAACTGATGGACCGATTTGGATAAACTTCGGACTGTGAGGATATATCAAAAATTCATCCACAAAATAAGAGTTTGAAAAAATCAGAAAACGGAAGCTGGACTTAGACATGTTTTTTGGTTGAATTTGTTTTGAAAAACCATTTTGTTTCTGTAAAAAGAAATCTGGTAGAAGATCTTAGTGCAAAGCCGATACTTTTTCAAACTTTCTAGCTTTAAAATGGTGACCGTGACGATTTTAGAAACTTTTGATTGTAACGCTCAGTTAGTTATTACTAAAAAACGAGTTGACAGATTGCAATCAAATTTGGTATTGCAGTAGCCCTAAATAATACTAGAAGTTTTAAACGCATGGAAACTGCGAAATAAAACTTATTTCAAAATTTTTGAAATTGTTTCTAAAAAACGACACACTTTTTTGTTTAATTTTTTAAGCTCATAAAGTTGGGGATAAGCTGCTACAATGTGCTACATTTTTTTATTCCTAAGCATTCTTAAAAAGAATAGATTTTTTCTCACAAAAAATATTAGCGCATTACCAGTTTCAATTACATCTCTTTCTGAAGTCTGTGAGCGGTATTCTGCTTACCGCTTAGGCCGAAGCATGTAGCCTAAGCAAAAAAGCAAATAATTTGTAGGTACTTTTTGTTAGTAAAATAAAAAACTGCTATTATATTATATAATTTTTTGAATTTTCTGACACACTCCAAATCTGAAAGGCCTTCTTTTCCTATAATTAAATTAGGGTTTATAAAAACTCTCTTCTGAATTTGCAGATTTGAAGTCCGACTCTCTTTTTCGTTACAACTTTCTGTATGATTTGTCATCCAATTTTAAGTTTTAAATTTTTTGTAAGGAGATGCAAATATTTGCTAGGAATATTGGCAAAAAATTTTTCAAAAAATTCGGATTTTTCCAAATATTCATTTTTTATTTAATAACGTGAAAATTTCCGAAATATTTGCAATTTATTCGCCGCCTACATAAATACTCTTGATACAGAAAGAATGGTGGAATTACATTGTAGTCAATGTCAACGCATAAACGATAATACAAAAATACTTTTGAATATTACACGATAAGTAACAATTTCTGAAATATATGAGGAAGCCCACGCGAAACGCCTCCCTTTTTTTAGATATATTTTTTAACCTCTCTAGATCCATAAGTCAATAAACATTTTTAATCATCAAAACTGGTAGTACATAACTACATCTAACTAACAATCTGTATATTCAATACACTAGTACATTTCTTTAACACTAATTTTACATTTATGGTTCATTGCATTTCACGTTTCAGTTTGTGGTTTTGCAGTTCAACCTAACGTTAAAATCTATTTATTGTATCTTGATATTTTTCTTATAACGCCCCTTTTGATACTTGTAAATTAATGAGAAATATTTTATATATAATACTTAAAAGTGTGCTGACAGAGGAGGGTTTAGTGGCTAACCTACCATTGAAGTCTTTTAGTGAGGTTCTTCCAATTTATGACTTTTGGTTTTAATTTTATGTTATAATTTACTTGTTAATATCGTTTATTATATTTTTTAGATGGTTGCTACAGTGGTTAAATCGAAAGGTCGTCAATGTTCTTTTTTTTTAAATTAATTTCGAAATAAATATTTAATATGAATTAGAGAAGACGTTAAAATAGCTTGTCTGGTAATAGTTTGCTAGAAAACGTTGCACTTCGTTGAGTGTAGGATACACATACCTACTTAATTATATGCATTACAGAAGTGATTTAATAGTTAGGTAAATAGTATCTGATTGGACTTTACATTAGACATCTGTTAAAACACGTTTACTACAATTAGTCACTTTAGTAGTATGCAAGAAAAATTATTGGGCTACGGCACCTGTTGACTGCAATTTTGTGCAGGTATACATATTTAATATGAACTATCGTATGAAAAATCTTCGCCTCGTCTCTACAGTTAATAGCACCAATCCTTAAAAGTAGCCCACTTAAGAAACAGTCACCTTAGGATCGACTCTTTTATTATTTAAACGATATCATTGTGTGGTGGTCAGAAGTTGCAGCGATCATTAATTATCAAAATAAAATATTCATATGCCGACTTTCTATGCAATTTATTCTGGGATTAATAAAAAGAAAGCAAAGGTACGTAAATAGTTGTTGACCCAACTGTTAATATCCATAAAGCATGTCAAAGTTGTCTGTTTGATATCACTTTATGGGACTTTATGACGTACGTTTTCTTATTAATAGCATTTGGATACATTGAATCAATCTTTAAAAGCGGAGACAACTTGTCGGACAACCTGGGTGACGATTTACGAGTGGATAGTCGATGACCTGAGAGCTAAGGAAGGTTACCAGAGGCAGCCACCTTTGCAGCAAGGTGTCAGTTTATAACGCCGTTATGGATACCACGTATTGATGAAATTTATCATCTAAATTTGCTTCTAAAATCCTGGTTTTATTTAGAAAATAAAATTAAGTTGCTCCTAATTTATTTTAAATTTACTCTAGACGAATATGCGTCTGAAATTATAAATTGCTACACCTAGGCAAAGTAATTATAACTTAAGTTGAAAATTAATGGTAATATAATCTTTGAAGCAATATTTCAGCATGAATGTCAGCAATCTTAGATTTTTAATTTAAATAATTTTCCCAGTAAAAACTGTGGTGGAGTTGCTGAGAGACCCCTGGCTGATGTTACGCTCCCCTCGAGTAATACAAGCCGTAAGTCGTAACTTACATACTGTGACATATGCTAATAGTCAATTTTAATAATAGCGTTTTTATTTGGACTGATGTGAGCATGATGGGCATTATTTACAACGACGTTTAATTTTATTTCAGTTTATTATATTCATCCTTTATAAAACAGGGTATTTTAGAACACTTCATTCGTTTCCTTTCAGATAAGTAATCTCGTCATTTACGTTTTGCTTATGTAACATTAAAGTTGCATTTTATTGATGCACATGATCATTGCAAAATCGATTATATATTGTATTAGTCGGTCCTATATGAAATTTGATGCCAGAAAATTGATAGATGTGTATAATTAAATAAGGTTGTCAACGATTATCGGTTAACCGGTTATGGGCGCCGCCGCTGAAAATTGCAGTTTCCAATTTTCCAAAAACCGGTCAACTGCGTCACGAGTGATTATCGGCCATGACCGATCAATAAACACCGGATTTTTCACCAGCGCAACCGCTTATCAGTCGTGAACAATTGCTAGTACAATTGATAACCGATTACCAGTGATAATTCATAACCGGTCACCGACCGTGATCGATTGCTGGTGATTGCTGAATATTGTATTAACGAATGATCAGATGAGTAGGGTTGAGTAAAGTATTGATGTTTACTCAAAGTATCGATACTTTGGCTAGATACCAGTATCCGAAAGCATAAAAAATGTCGAAACATTGAAAGTATCGAAGTATTGAAAATTTGAAAATATCAAAAATATCGAAAGTATCAAAATGTCGAACGTTGTGAAGTATAAAAAATTGCTACTACCTGTGTCTTATTTTTGCAATAGGGAAAACTATACAATGTAAAATACCGAATCAAAACTCTATAGATACATAAAGTTGATGTTACAATTTAAGTTTCTGTCTTACGTTTGCTAATACTTAATTGAGATTGTCGATCGAACTGTCAAATTAGATCACCATACGTAATTTATTTTAATTGTTGTTATTTTTTTCTGACATGAATTAAAACAAAAACGAAATAGCGGAGTTGTAACTTTTGCTACTTCTATACATTCGATGCGTTTGATACTTTCCATACTTCGATATTTCGATACTTTTGTATAGTATCGGTACCAAATTGGTATCATTTTGCGATATCGCCCAGCTCTAATAATGACGTTCCTGTTTATAACAGATTGTGGTTATAAGTTTGCGCGATATATTTCGCGCTTCAGGAGTTCTCTGGCGTGAAAGTCTGTACTGGCAACGGTAGAGCTCCCGGTAGTTTTGAATTCACTTCAAGGTGTAGTTTCCCTTATCTAGTTGGCACTGTCACACCCAAACTAAATTAAAATGAGAACAGCTATAAACAAAGCCTGCTGTAGAAATTATAAAAGCAACACTTACTATTTACATAATTGCTACTTATAATTAACAGTGTTGCCAGTTAGTTATATTTATCCTGTTGTAGCAGAGAATAACATATCTGGCAACACTGTTAGTGCATATAAATGTAGCCACTAGGTTGGATGATGGATTGGAGAAAGTGGTACCCGTGCAAATATCTAAAATTTTACCAGTTGCTCCAGATAACCAATCCGTCACCCAACTTAGTGGCCACATTTATATGCACTAACAGCGTTGCCAGATATATTTTTCTCTGCTACAACAGGATAAATGGAACTGGCAACACTGTTAGTGCATATTAATCCAGCCTTTACTTATAATCCCATGAGTGCTAGAAGTCATGTCGACAATTTTTGTTGGGGTACCACGAATATCTATTGCTCTAGAGCGTGCGAACTCGTTCTATTTGTGTATAGATGAGTGCTACCGCAACAAAAAATGTACATTTAAATTTTCAGAATGGTATTTGGGAGACTATTCACCGAACAGAAAATGATTTTGCAAAATTATTTTTCCACAAATTAAACTACCTGCGACCAAGACGAATGGCCATGCATCCATTTTGCCTAAAACTTCACTTCTTTGAAGTTAGAAAACCAATTTTTGTAATCTGTTACTGTTAAAATACTTGAATTTTGGGTGCTTTTGTGGTTCTTATCCAAATTTTTGAAATGGCTGCTCCCATTAATTGAAGATCCTACTCGTGCAATAATTAGAAAATCACGTAGTTCGGTTTGGAGGTATGTAGCTGTACTCTTACGTTTACTAGATAGATAATTACTGCTATGTTTATGTTCCTTTAATATAAATATTTTCAAATGTTCTCAAAATTGTCGCTGAAACCAAAAACGTAAATTGCTGATATAATTTCCACACGTGGAATTGTCGATATAATTCTTTATCATTGGCCGAAAACAGCCAATTCTGCATTTTTATTCGCAACCACGTGACATGTGAATTGACTAGTCAGAAAAATGATCAAAATAATAGAAATATTATGATAGTGTAAGTAACCGTGCAAACATTATTTTAAAGGGTTTCAATAGAGTTGATTGATTGATTTACACAACATGGTAACCATAATTTTAACAGAAAACTTGTACTTTATTGAAAATGTATATAAATATATAAATGTTTAATACTAGTTGCGCCTTTGGAATATACTTCGTTTTATTCTATCGTGGTTTAAGAACTTGATACAGTATTAAACACTGGAAAGTTGTCTGTTCAGGGCTGTAATTTTAAACATTTGATTTTGAGTTCTGATCATCTGCTGAACGTTTAAAAATTTGAAATTCCCTTAAATAAATTGAAAGTTTGAAATTTTACGAGAAATACAAAAATATTTAAAAACGAAACAAACTGGAAGCAATTTCAGATATTATTTTGTCCCAAAATCCACAATAGCGTTCGTTTCTTATTTAGATCTAAAATTATTTCTGTAATACCAATCTTATTTATTAAAGCTTAAACAAAGAAAAGTTAGAAATTGATTAACACACCTGGTACTTGTAAAAACGTCGAGCTCCTAACTTTATAGTGCTACTGCATCTTGCAATAGACTATTGCCGAAAGTGCAGCGATTCTCAGTATTTCCCTGCAAGAGCGCTTCTAAATGGCAGTTTGCCAACACTATGCGAAATGAAACTTCGGACTGCTTCGTATTTTTATTATTAGACAATCTCCCGCTTCTTTATTACGCAAAACTTTTCGAACTCCCGCTCTTCTACGACTCTAAATCGCGGTTCCAGACGGAGTATACTGTAATTGGGGTTAGTTAACTTCATGTTGGTACACATTGTCACCAAATTAACAGACACCTGTCTGGGAATCCGTCGCGCACTCTGATTATCCCAGTTTTACGATGCGCCCAACTCTCGCTTGACGTGTAATTAGACATAGGTTTGTCGTGATTTCGTCTACCACTCTCTTCAATTTATGCCTCGTCGCATCTGAGGGTGTCGCATTTCTCTCCTCCTCCTCCGCCTCTCTGGCCCACCGTGAATTTATTGTAATCAACTAATTTAAATTCGGGGCTAGATCTTAATACAAACCATTTATTTAATTACGCATTTGTAGTGTATTTGTTTAAATGCGCAATGCGAAAACTGCAGTAAAATGGTGATTTTTAAAGCACTGTAATTCCACAACAATAATTGACTTTTAGAATTGCTTTGTTTACTTTATTTGCTGTACGCCCTTTCAAATTTTATTGGTTCAAGAAATAATAATTTAAAAATCCGATGTTCTCTTTCTATTAGAAGATATTGTAAGGAAATTTTTATATTTTTATTATATACTGTATATTATATATTCGCAGACTTTTTTTATACAGCTTGAGAGAATTGCCTTTATTCAATATTTTAATTGTTCTAATTTTGAAAGCAGTGCCGGAATTAGCGTGGGGCGAGCGGGTGTAACAGTTTAAAGAGCACATTCAAAATTTGTTGTGGTGTCTTACGTTTGAATAGAGGAAAGGCTGCGCGTTCGTACCGTTGAATAGTCACTCGGAGAAGCGAGGGGGCGGCAATTATTATTTCTGTCCCGAGCGCAACAGTACCTAGTTCCGGCACTGGCTTGTGTGGAAAGCAGAAGTAGCTAGTGTTCCTTATAAACCGCATAATAAAATGTTATCTGAATATGGATTGGATTTAAATGGGCTTTGTAAACGGTATAAAACGAGGTCTGTTCCACATGTTTGCTTGCAACTGACGTTTAATTTTTCAAAATATCTTGCTCGTCGGACAAAGCCATTATTGCTTTGCAAATTTTTAAGCCGATGTATAAGTTGCACTTTACACGCATTGATAGACTGATACACAATGGGGAATCTTACACATGCGCAAGTTGCCGTATTGCTGCCTGAGCCCCATATCGCGTGCAATTTTGGCCTTCGGTGTTTGTTTTCAATCACTGTCTTTTAAATATACAACACTTATTTTAAGTAAAATTACAACAAAAGTATTATTGATATTATGGCTGTTAAGTTCGGTTTTGGGTGGCTGCCTGGCACCTAGCCTCGCGTTCGGTACGACCCCAGTGCATTCAACTCAATGCCATAGTTAATACTCTCTTACTACTTCATTATAGTAAACACATCTGGTTTTTGTGAAGTAACCAGTACATTTACAATAATTTAATCTGCACCAGGTGACAGAATTAAAATTTGAAGTGTTGTCTATTAGAAATACATTATTCTTTAAAACGTATCAATTTAGGGCGGTTTTATGAAGTACTACGAACCTCTTCTTCAGTAATGGTTTGGTCAATATTTGTTTACCTCACAGTTACGAGAGGTATATGGCAACCCCCATCTATAACATGCACAATGTGACATATATGCTTATGGCGAGGATTTGAACCTCAAACCTCTGCATTAGTAGCTCTCGGTTCATGGGACTGATATACTAACCTAAGTAAGTCGCCCGTCATTTATTTAGTCGATTAGTTATACCTTTCTGAGTTTTGAGTTAATGTGCCAAAGGGTTCTGAAATGCAGTACAATTGTGTTAATAAAATAAATCTTTGTAACGAATCTATCGATAGAAAGTTTATGGTATATTACAAGGTAGTAAACTTCTTAAAGGCAGCCTGATTTTCGAAACTGATGCTACTAAAAGAGAACATTATTCTTAGTTAACGTTTGTTTACCTTTTTTGGTTCTGGAACCTAAAACTAGTTGTCTACTACAGAATCCGTTGGACGATATATGTTAATTAACAGATTTTATGTTAAACCTTTATTCTGTTTAGTCAACAATACTGATTTGAAACACTTCTTGATACATTCTAGAGTTGAAAGCTTCCAAAAGCATCTTGGTTCTTGTTTCTTGGTGTTTAAATTAATGTTACTGGAAGAAGCATAATACGTTAACTTTGTTTACTCTTTGGATGAGGAATGTATAGCTGCTGTAACTTAGAGCTTTTATATTTTTTTCGTTTTTTTTTTTTTATTAAATTCGTAAACCTACATGGTGGGGCTGATAGTTTCAGAACAATAAAACTGATAAAATACTTGGGGACATTAGTGTCATCCTACAGAATGAAATAGCGCGCGGGATCTGCTGCAGAGGTCTTTATTATTAGTCGGCGAGGCAGAGTTATGATGACGCTTTCCGCTCTGCTCTAGATGTATGTGCTTCGGCCCATCCGTAATAACCAGAGACCCAGACGTGATTGTTTCGGGTCGCAAGAAAGCTATCAATAACAACTTTAACAGTAAAAATGTCACAGTATGGGCGAAATAAATTTCACACGTGTATAACCATCAGGCACGAGTCAATCTGCTCGCGAAGTGTTTATGGGTCGCCGGAGACGTTCCCGAGCTAAGTTGGAGTAATATGCTTTAGTTAGTAGCAACCAAGTCGGCGGCGGCGTCGTCGGCTGAGATGCGGCCAAGGAGAAGGACGCTACGAAGGGTCCTGGCGTTGACAGTTTATCACATTAGATGTGGAGCATATATAACAAACAATCTGCGAAAGACACTAGACTGCCAAGAATTATAATAGGGTAAGTCGGGCATGTGGAGTGAGTCGAAATCAAGTAAGCCATCGTGCCCTTGGAGCAGCCAATGCCGTGTCGGCCGTCTGCAACCTGTCCACATAAATCTGTCATCCTGAGACGCGCGGGGTGCTAAAAGCAAACCCGTGTGATGGCTGAACTTAAAGGTTTTAGATCTATCTCGCTATTTATACCACGTCTCTCTCGCGCTTCGCATTGACAACTGTCTTTGTTCCGCCACGAACTTGCTGTTACTTCAAATTTACGTCGTCAATAACAAGTGGTGCAAGGAGGAATTTACTCTTAATCAATTCCTGATAACCTATCACTGGCGGTAGATATGATTTTGTTTGTGAAAGTCACAAAGAATTTACACGTTTGTCCAGTAGTATAAAATTTAATAGGTTTAGCAATTTAGAAAAAGATATGAGCAGTGGAGAATGTTAAATTGTTGCGGGCTCCCCTAAGAGAATTGGCAATTGGCCCCTCCTTGTTTTAATAATTAAGTAAAGTTAATTCGAGATGCATATGATAACTAAATTAAAGAACAACGAAACATCTACTAAAAGCTAAAATTGGCTTCTAATTTTTAGGTTAGCAAGTATTTAATTATTTTCAAATTCCACTCAGATTCCTTAGCGGTACGCGTCTTCATAATGTTGGCATTCAAACGTTCAAGCGCCGCCACTGACTGTAAGAACAAGTTAAGGAAACTTGGCCGTCCAATACAAAAGATAATAGTCTTCGTTTTTTGAACCAAATATAAGTAAGATTTTGTGAGGTGTGGCGAGGGCAAATGACACTGTAAACATTGAATTAGCACAGAGAATTATATTATTTGTTTCTTTCAGAACAAAGAATATAGTATATCCTGTTAACTAATGTAGAGTGAGTTATTTCTCTTTCTATACTTACAAAGCCCAGGAGGAGGCTAATAGCTTAGACTTGCTCGGTTTGTGTCGATAATATCAATTCCCTTGTTATTTTGTTAAAAGTAAATTGGAGCAGAGCAAGGAAATGTCAGCTTCTGCTATATATACAGTACCGTATCAATTATTTGTTGAACAGTTTTCGTCACGTTGTTAAAGGGTGTTATATTATATTTCAAAAGTAGGTTGTATTTGCCAACCTAGAAAATCAGCTTTCAGTACAATTTTGCACTAAACGTACCGAGGATCAAACAACCGGTTAAGAATTTCTTCATCGAAAACAAAAAGAACAGAATTTTCAGTTAGGAGTTTTTTTTTTCAAATTCTAATCAACACAGAAGTCAACCATTCAAGCAGGAAAGCATTTTTAGTTTCCTACTTTCGGCGGTTTTAAACATGTGCGTGCGCCTCATATTTTTCGAACGGATGGAGCAATTTAGATGAAGGGCGGAAAATTCATTGAGAAACTAAACTTTTGTAAAAAAATCTGAAACCGGAAATAGAAGTTAGACATGTTTGTTAGACATGTTTGTTTTAATAAATACTGAAAACAGGAACTGATAGACAACTTTAGAATAAATTCGCGTTTTTTTTCTGGTCTTTCTACCTTCACAACGGCGCGGCGGCCGTCATAATTTTATCAAAAATTCTGATTTTAACTCGTTATTATTTCAAAATGAATTTACAGATCGGAACCAAATTTGGTATCGCAATAGACCTATAGAAACACAATGCTATTATGCACGATAATTTTCAAAAAGATGAAAACTGCGAAATGAAAAATTGTTTCAAAAAAAGATCTAAACTTTGGCTGAAGTCCCAATTCATTAATTTCGCTGTGATGATTTTAATGAATTTTAGAAAATCAAAAATATATGCTTTTTTATGTGATAAACGATTTCTGTTTGAGCTAAGTTTCTCACGAGTAAAATTTGTCTGCCTTTACAAGCATTTGCTCTAAAAGTTTGAGCCATAGTTGTTCGTGGGTTCTGCCTGCCTAAACAGGGCTGTGTGTTTAGATTATTTGAACCTTGAGGCGGTCAAGGATTTGAGAGCAAATGCTTGTAAATGCAGACAAGCTACAGGTCGGTCCTTACCTGATTATGCTGCGTGTAATCCGCAAATGACGGCGCAGTCTAAGGCGAAAGTAAATTGTAGTATTGGCATCTCTATTCTTCTTTTTATTCATCTTTCATCATTTCATCTGACAGTTTTTCAGGTAACATTGTTTTGGTCAATTTTTGATTAAACTAAAGGAGGAGTAAACATGACATTACTTGTTACGCCACTATAGTAGATTTCAAAACTCATCATACCATTCAGTCAGTACTAAACTCGCAGATGCCTACTTGTTCGTGGATCATAAATCAATTTTTAAGGCACGCATGCTTTGCTTAATTATATGTTTTGCGTTTTATCTCCTTACACCTACCGCCCACAACTCATTAAAAAAATTCATTGTTAAACATAAGTATTTCACCCAAATGGCTTTAAGAATGCTTTTGTCGAATCTAAAACTTTTCACTGAAATGTTAAGCTTTTCAAATACGAAAAGGACTATTTTATATGCATGGTCGAACTGATAGGTTGCTATTTGCAAGCGCTCATTTACTATACATTAAACGGATATATTGTTCCTCGCCAATGTATTCCCCCTTCAGCTCCGATTGTATCTCAGGAGCGCAGATTCGCTCGGCATACATATCGCCTTCTCTACTCGGGAGTTTTTTACGACTTCAGGTAATGTTCGCACGTGGGAATTACCTCGGAATATTTAGAAAACTATCAAGTTCTTCCAAACAAAGCAGATGTTCACGAACGTTTGCAACATCTTTTACGCCAATATATACGTGATACGTTAATCGAGGAATTAAATTTTATTACATGATTTATTTACTTCTGCTTTTAAAGATACGTTTACAGTATTCGTCATGAAAATTATTATTAATTATTGTAATTTTTAATTACATTGTTTATTAAAGCAATAACCTTTAAATACTACAAGCGTTTGAATTAACATAAGTCAAATTAACATTCCTATATTCAGCAAAGTTCACGTCAATCTTTCACTCCCCTTTTCATGTGACTAATTTAGACACCAAGAGTTATAGGGCGATTTGCACAGTTTTAATTCGCAGCGTCCCAATTATTTTGCAGCTACAAGCCGTGAGAAAAGTAATGAAGGTGTTTAATTGTCAACTTGATGGGTTTTTCTGGTTAAGACATTCCATTCTCAACTTTATGGCGATTGTTTCTTCTAGAAATGGAAGGAATTACAGGTGCCATGATTCGCTAGGGTTTTGAAAAAACAAATCGTTGTAATGTTTTTCCGTTGTTTATTGAAAAAATTGCAGTGTTTATTTATTCACAACTCCGGTTTTTTATGAGTTAGTTACATTACAAAAACGTTGATTTGTTGGATTTATTATATTTGTTATTGAAAAACGTTGATATATTATAAATATTGAAGCCAAAAATACATGTAGGATGCTGCATGATACAACAAATAATATGGTTGCTCTAATAAAAACCTGTTGGTCTTCTTCGCATCCAAAGGCTTGCGAATCAGCTGGATGACATCATGAAAAACAGAAGGATGTTCGCGTAGAGGTAGTTTATTAGTTTAATAGGTGACAGGTATCTGAATAGAATCGAAATAAACTTAAGACAGCGTGCTAAATGACGTAACGTTTGATAGATTTATTTGTTAAACGGTGCAAAAAACGACTCTTTGTCGATAATAGTAAATCATTTTTAGAAAGTAGCTTTACAAGGATCATGTATAAGGTGTCTACCAATCATTTGTTCACATTGTTAATAATTAACTACTTCCGTTTTTTGTTCAAACTTCTATTATTAGGCCTTTAATTAATCATGATACAGTTTGCGTAATCGAAGATGAATCGCTGCCTTGAGCAAGGATTTTACTATTTCAATACCACTTATGGTAAGGCTAATGCGTAGATCGTACGTTTCATAAATATGAAACTTCTTGACCGACTAATATGGTATGTGTTCACATAGAAGAACTGATTAATATCGTTTACTTAACCGCAGCTTCTAATTTATAGGGAACTGAAAAAAATTTAATGCAGATTGCGACTTAACGTTTTTATTTACAAATAAAATAAACTGAATTACAGTGGGAGCAATTTGATTTGTAAATTTTCGTTATGTTGATGACGTTTTAGCGTATTTTAACAGCGAGTTAATCAATAAATTTTTAGGTTTTTTTAATAAGTTACTTCCAAACGTAAAACTTACATTAAAAACTGAACATAATATGTGTATTAACTTTTTGGACTTACACATAAAAATTAATTCAAATAACAAACTTAAACTAACGAAACCCGTGTACTATGTCTTACGATGTTTTTGTTCCTGTTTGTTTTAATAATAAGTAAACTAATTAAGTAGGTTGTGTAGCGGACCGCTGATCAAAGTCCTAATTTTATGAATTACATAGCAATTGCTGTAATTTTTTCTATATTGTAAGTGCGGATCCCTTCGACCTGTCTCAACTCGAGAGGAATACGCCTGCAGCTGAGATTATGCAACCCAAGTGGGACGCGATGGGTTTTATTTTTAAAAGCTGTCAAAAACTGAGCGAAGTACTTGTCCTGTACTGTCCAATACATGAGATTTTGTTACTCATCATAAATTCAAAAGTATTTTATTATTACCGTTTCTCGTCCCAACACTGACTGCACTAACATCCTACCATTGGTATTACTTACTGTACCGGAAGTATAGCTGCATAATAGTCATATTATAAGAATACTTAAGCTTACACATAATAATAACAGGATAAACTTTTTAAAAATTTGAAGTTTTTTGGAAAAACATTCTTTTAAATTAAAGAAAATTAACAACAAAAGGACAAATTGAGTTGGAGGGGTAAAATTAACCCCCTTTATTTTTGCGACACCTAACAATTAAGTTGTGAACTTTATGCTACTATTCCCATGAGCAGCTTAGCTTAATAGTTATTTAAGTAACAAGGAATGTAAAGACGTAATAACATTCGAGGTAGGTAACTACGAGCCGAGGCGAAGCCGAGGCTTGTGGCCTGCCGAGAATGTTAATAGTCGATACATTCCGTGTTACTTATTAAATTTTTCACGCTACCGGCAATGTAAGTAGGCCTACAGGTAGAAATTTAATCATATTTTTAAAAGTTCGTTTTGACAGCTGTCATCGGAATTATGTTTTTAAAGCTCCATTATTCTAAGTTATCTGTGCTTGTTACCATATCAACGGACAGTTAAAATCAACATTATTTTCCTAGGAATGTAAGTGACACTATTCAGTTCCGTCGTCAAGGGTAACTAGTACACGTATGTTATCAGCCACTTACGATCCCTGTAGCTATGGATGTAAGGCCTACTTACATTGCCGGTAGCGTGAAAACAAAATTTTTATCGTCGCCTGTTATTACATGAAGGGGCACAAATGTTTTATTCTAAAAAATTCATAGAAGGCGTAACAGACAAATTAGCGAACTGGGACACAACCCAAATTGTAGCCTATATCTGTCTGCACTTACAAAATGAAAAAAATTGTTGCCAGTTATTGAGCACTAATTTATGAAAATATTCACGCCAAAATTTTTTACTTATAGAAGAATTCTTTTACATAATGACATTTTGCTGCTCTAGGCTATTACGGTACCAAACTGGATCCCAAAAAGGCGTTATAATGAAAATTATTAAAACTTTTTAGCAGCGGCTATATCGATGTTAGAGCGTGCCAAAAAAAGCATTCGATTTACCCTAAGCTCTTCTATCAGATTCCGATATTCTATTTTAAAAATTGAAAAAATAATCTCCCTTTGCGGTTCGGTTTTTAAATGCTTATTTTGTCTGTAATGTTCGAAATTTGTCATGATATTAATACTAAAAGTGTAGGAAGTAAAAAAAAGCGTGGGTTGAAGGGTTCAGCTAGTTCTTCAGCAGCTGTTTGTTAGTTTGTTATTCGTATTAATTCTCATAGCAGCACCGTAAACCTGAGATGTCGTATTTATTTTTCAAGTGGAAAATAGCTTGTAATGTAAATTCGTAACGCAGTAACATTATTTTTTACCTCTATTAAACAAACGAAAATGTATTTATTTAAACCATGCAGATTTTTGTGAATTTCATTAGAAGAGGTTTAAGATATATTACTGTTTATTTGTTCCGACGTCGATCTTCATTGTTATTTGAAACATCCAGTCTAAACGACTACAAAGCATTTCCGTCTTGTGTACTAGGCAAATTTTATGACAACTTGTATCGTTAGTAAACCAGAAATAACTAAATTATAGTAGCAGCGGTAGCAGCAACTTTACTTCAGTTGCAAGGGACCACCGTTGTATTATGGTGATACATTTGTCGAGAAGTAAGAGCCCGTATGGTGAGACAATAAGGGATTCATTATATAGATACTCTATTTGTAAGAAGCCACAAACAGAAATTTTAATACCAAACTGTTTTTGTCATCATGAAACATAAATTAGGAACGTACAGGTCCATGATACATAAGGCTTTAACGGTTCCTATAGAGAAAATTAGTTATAATAGAGAAATTTCAATTATTTAACAGTAACGGTTATATTACTACCTAAATCCTGTCTCAACTTTTAGTGACGACGGGCTTCCATTATAAGAAGCAACATCTTTACGCGTCTATTATATAAAGCAAACTTTCATACGTACTGGTGTGTATTGCCCCAGTACAATTTTTGATGCAAAGAAAAAATTAGGTAAATACTCTAAGTTTATTATATTATATCAGCGGACACGCACTTACACAAATGTGTCCCAAAATGTCATACAATATTACTGATAAATGAGACATTCCCCAAAGTATGTACAAATAAAAGCAATAATTGGACAAATAAATATTGTATGATAACAATTAATTTACAAAGTCAAGTGATCAAACGGACAAAATAAATAAGCTTTTAATTTATATACAAATCTGGAGCCTTTTCCTCTAACTTCACTTTTAGTGGTGGAAGACCCCCCCAACCTACATTTTGGGCGTTGATACAAAAAGGACAGATTTATTTACGCAGTAGCCCGCTGCGTTATACCATAGAAAAAGGATTCTATAGTGTGTTTTGTTTATGAGGCATTTACGGTTTACAGTGAAATCATCCCTGAAAAAAGTCTGAGAACAATATCGCTGGGAAAAACACCGATGGAAAAATACTGGCCGAACAACATCGTCTGAGAAAAGGCTCCAAGAAATCGTTTCTGGAGCTTTGATAGGAATTTTTTCGAGGGCTATTTTCCGGCTTTTTTCGAATTTTTTCTGGTATTGTTTAAAATACGGGGGCGTAGCCTACTGGTTCAGCTAAAATAGTAATTAAAAAGACAGTTTTCGCTTTACAATTTTAAAGTGCTACAAACAAAGAATTTGTGGTCGCTGCATTTACATTAAGCAGTTCGTATTTGGACTTCGATCCGAGGTCCGCTACACTATCTGCTTCATTAGCTTATTTATTATTAAAAACAAACAAATACGAAAAAAGCGTGGGTTGTAGCTCACGGATTCTGTTCGTATTACTTAAAGAGAAAGATTATGGATTAGCTATATTAAAAATGTGTCTAAATAGTTTATCAGATACAATTAAACACACTTGAATTTAATGTTTTGCCGATAAATTGCTAAAATTATTAACAAAACAAATAAACATAAAGTAACTTTTAAAACAACTAAAGAAGTTTCAAACACTTTGTCTAATGCTAAAGAAAAAACATAATTTACTAAAAGCAGGCATTTACAAATGAAATTGTCCTCACTGTAATTTGGTTTATAAAGGCAGCTAAATAATAAATTTTGATGTTGGGTACGAAGAACAGGAAAGTTGTTGCATATTTAAATAACGCTAAAATAAACACTTATTGAATGAAACACATCATTTAATGACATAATTATACTAACACTATAAAATTTTACACGCAACACCTATTCAAAGGATAATTTGCCTTGTAAACACGCTAAAATAAGTAAATACCTCTTGACGTTGTAAATTATTTTATCTGGAAATTAATATGAACTTCAACGAAGTAAAACTAGAACTTATTAATATAATGAAACATTGTTTGGTCAAGTTCATACAAATCTTTATTAACAAAATTATTTTTAATTTCAACTTTCCGCCACTATTCTGTACCAAAATATATTTCTGGGAATAATTTAATTTTCTGCCAATTCGTTTTGCAAAGAGAAAACTAAAGTCCTTTGAACAATTCTTTAAAGCTTTACAGAATAACTCCGATACATTCGAGCAATTTATTCTTTGTATTGAATTTAATATTCAGTTGTCAGTTTAGATTCAAAATAAATATCAAGGACTCTCGTTTTTTCGTACATTTAAATTTCATACACGTGTAAATAGATTTAGCTACAGTAACTACATACTATTCTTTTGAAGAAAAAAACATTCACCAAATCAATTAAAAGTAAGTCATGAAAACTTAAATTTATTTTCTTGATATTATTTCGGTCTTGCCAAGCATTTTTCAGTGATTAAATGATTATTTATTGGACCTTTATGCTACATAATACCGATATTCTAAAAATATTTTGGTTTACTCACATGAAATAATTGTGTAACAAATCTAGTCAGAGCAAGCTTTTTGTTTTTTGTACAAAATGTTGCAT
Source organism: Ctenicera cuprea (assembly GCA_958336395.1). Taxonomy (NCBI): domain Eukaryota; kingdom Metazoa; phylum Arthropoda; class Insecta; order Coleoptera; family Elateridae; genus Ctenicera; species Ctenicera cuprea. Next base: position 24,006,409 of record OY284491.1, read on the forward strand.
ATAGCGATGAAAAGTTAATTTTAAAAGAATTTCAAACTTATGACATTTTTTGGTTTCAGGGCAACGTAATCTCTGTACGTATTTGCCAGTTATAATTGAACCATTACCGACTGCATTTCGATTGCCGTTGGCAGTCTCAGCCATGTCATGTTCATGTCAGTGCAATTACATTTTCACAAAGGGCCTTTGATAACTAAATCATTCATTAGAAAATTGACGTACTTATTCCAATTTTCAACTACAGTATATTTTCTACCGACTATCTGGCATAAACATTTATAATTCGAATTAAATTGTATTAAACAAACTTAATTCTGTTAATGCTACATCCTAAACCTTCTCAGATCCTTTTGATATTATGTACTTGATTACCACATAATACGTGCAAAATTGCACAGAATCTGTATTTCTGTTATTATACGTATAGCCTTTTATGTCACACACCAAGAATAAGCGCATGTTTACGAGCGCATCTCGCTAGTTTCGCTGCGTTGGTTGTTTAATTATAATGGCGCTACATTTTCTCATTTCCCCAACATTATCGCCTTTAATTCAGCGCATTAATAGTCTACATCTAAAAGCAAACTTAACTTTTAGCTTGTTTAATACATTTATTCACTTAAACAGGGTCTGCATATGCCTCTATCTTTCATTTGCATTTCGTATAGGTTTTTAATAAACTTGTGGCTTTTAGCTGCATTTGTTTTTCTGTTCAACTGTTGGTAGATGGTGGTGTTTTTTTTTATAATGACGTAATCACAGACTTATATCAGATAGAGTTTGTAACTTATTAATACTTTATTGTTCACGTTACTGTAATCACAGATAAGGTTAACACTACAGATATACGACCCTTTATACAAAATGTCCGCTCATATTTGGAGACGAAATTAGCGTTAGTTTGGCTACAACGCACCAGACCAATTTTAGGGCGCTGCTATCGCTATTTGTTTATTACTGTTGAAATGTGTTGGAAACTGTTTTATCGGGGATTTGAGTGCATCTGTCACATCATGAATATAATTTAAGTAGAATTGGCTTCAATATTAATTATTTACGAAAAATTGCGATTTGACAATTAAACATGGCAGATGGCTGTCTAACTTTTGGTTTGAATATGTGCTAAGTAATCTGCTTAATTACAGTCATCTGTGACTTAATTATAAATTGTCATTGTAGCGCCATCTTTTTGCAGATTATTAATCATATAAAACAAGCTGCCGATAGCTCACATATTTACCGTTTATCTGTAGTGTTAACCTTATCTGTGCTGTAATTGAATGATAACTCCTAGGCTACGAGATATGTCAACATGTCCATAACAACCAGGGCGTAATGAGAGGACGTAATGAATTCGCCGTCAAAAAATGTATTTTACTAAGAACAACTACTACAACTTGTAATACAGAGAATTAAGCTGATTTTCCAAAATAACAATTACAGTTTTCAAATTTTCCCGAAAATGTACCACTTTTGTTAGAAAGGTCTTCAGAAACGTTTATATTTTCATTTCCAGGTGCATATGATAATGATGACGACGGTTCTAGTTGTTCCAAATTGGATGTAACCCTAACATTAACAGAAGTATCTGTCGCATTAGTTTGACAATTAGTTCTTGAAGTTTCTCCTTCAGATGAACTCATCGCACTTGCAATCATGCTGGAAATACGGTTTTTCGAAATGATGGTTTCTTCTACGCAACTCTGTGCAACCGTATTACTCTTCCATTTTCCGTGGATTTTGAGCGTTTCAACACTAGCTCCTGCCTCACTCAAAAGAGTGGAGGACGTTCGCCTCAAACAGTGACCCGTAAACTGGTGAGGGTTTTCTAATTTTAATTTTTTGGCAATTATATTTGGGACACCTCCTATAGTATGCTTTCCTACAGGTTGCACTGTGCAACGACCTTTTCTATATGTGAGGAAAAATCGGCGTTCTTTCGTTTGCTTCGGTCTTAGTGCCATGTATTGTTGAACTAACTTAAGAGCATTTATTTCTTTTTCTTCTACAATTGTAAAACCTTTAGACGTACCTGTTTTAGTCTCTGGCACTTTTACAATTACAACAGATCCTTCATCAATTATATCGTCAATGCACATTTTGACCATTTCATCTCTTCTTAAACCACCAAAAACTCCCATCACCAAAACTACTTTATGTAAAAGATAAAAGTTGTCAGAAGCACCTTTTATGAATGCCAGAACTTGCTCTCCTGTTAAAACCTGTGATTTCTTTGGTTTATATTCCTTCGATTTGACTTTTAAGAAGGAAATCAATTGATTGTAATTTGACATGTCAATTGTCATTTTAACTATAAAAGTTGATTTCAAAAGTGAATATTTACTCCATAGCGACGTAGGTGTGTGTTTTCCAGACTGAAAACAAAATTAGACAATAATTTTACATATGAATATATGTGAAACTTACCAATTCTTGAAAGTACGCCAATAGTACAGTCTCATTTACGGTCGCTATTTCATGTTTTGATTGTCGTATCCTAAAGGTTTCGTACTCTTTTTCATAGCAAACTTTCCGTTGCTTTTAGGCAATTATAAATAAACAATCTGTTTTTGTTTCATAGGCTACCAGATATTGTATTTATGTAGGTAAAGCGTACACAAAGATGCCAATTCTTTGTTTTTTTTTATAAAGAACAAAGTGGACAATAAAATCTTGTATGCACCACGGCGTCACCGAATGATTACGCCCATTGAACGATATCCATCTCTCGGGCTAAAGCCCTCGAGCTGGATTTCATCGTTCTCCGGGCGTAATCATCGTAGTAACGCCCTTGGTGCATAAATAGCTATTTCGTTTTCACAAATAGATCATAAAGAAGTATATCTTGGGTGCCTTCCCTCGTTCCCAATAGATAGCTATTGTACATAACCGGGCTCCTGGACATTGTTAAAGACAGAGAGTGAATCGCGAAACTTTCCAAGCATAGTCGCCGACAGGAAGAAGTGTTGTGGGTTCAAGCCCATTTCTTTTTCGAAACTGAATGTGTCTACCAAGACAAAAATATCAAAAGAAATATATTATACAATACAATTTTTATTAATTTATTATATTTATTATATGAATTTCATGGTAACGAAAAAGTATTTTTAGCATCCCGTTTCGCGTGCGTTAATATGTGGTATTGGTAAGTATATTCTGCATTTGAGTAATATTTTATTTTTCATAATTTTGTTTTGGGTTCCAATATTGACTTGAAGTCGGCGCCTGTGTTTCCAAGCGACTGCAAACTCCGCGCTACTAATGTTATTGTCGTTTTCAAAGTGAATAGAAACTCATTACCGAACCCTTTCTTAAATTTTCAAACCGTGCTTATTTGAAAATGTTGCTACTTTTATCTCACCAAATACGAGTGGGTCAGAAACTCATTTGAAGTTGCACCCATTAGTTTGTCTTTGGAAGAAGATATACAAGTCATTGATTTAACATCAAGTGCAGGAAGAAAGAGATTTTTTTATAGCTATTTTCAAAATTTAGATTGATTTGCAGGAACAATTTCCAAGATTATTTAATAAAGCTGTGTATATCATTTTGCATTTTTCTGTATCATGGTATCCATTCAGACCAAGTTCATCGGGTAGGCTAATTAAAGCAATAGTTTAACGACCACAACGGGCGACTGAAATTCTCCAACATTAGTTAGCACGAGTTTGTAGAAAAAATGAAGTCACTAGTTTTATTACTTGTGACTATAGTAGACGCAATTTATTACGATGTATTTTTAATTACACCGAATTATATCTGATATGATCGTCATTTTTTGAAATATTATAAATTGTGCTGTATTAAATCTCAGTCTGTAGAAAATGGTTTAAATCGTGTAAAATTATACATAACACAGTGTTGTTAAAATATTTCTCGAACCTTAAGTCCTTTTCTTTAATGTTAACCTCGAGTTACGACTTCTCGTCTTACGAATTTCCGTACTTATAATCCCATGAAATTAGCACTTCAAACTTACGCTCCGATTTTTCGAACTTCACAACTCAAACTTTCGACCAAATTTTAAACAATTTTTAATAGTTTAAAGTCGCTTTGAGCAGCAAAAAACTTAAATGATTAATGCTATGTTATTTGGTGTTCCTTTATTATTTTATAATAAAAATATTGAGAAATGGGTTTGAACCTTGAGATCCAGCAACGTTAGCCTTTGTTTGTCATTTTTAATAAACGCGATTTTTAAAATTTTAATTGCTATTGGTCCGAGATACGACGTCATTAATTTATTAAATGGCGGCAAGAATAATTTTTACCCATCAGTTCATAATATTTTTTTTCTTTATCTGACTGAATTATATTCGATCATAAGGAGATATTCCAAAATACTTAAGTTAAAGTTGAAACCCGTTGATTTGATAAATGGCAAATTAAAAACGTGGGCTGCATAACGAGGAGGAGCTCCTTCTTGTTGGTACCAGACGTTATTTGGGAAATTTGGACCCACTAAAGCAGGAACAAGATCGGCTTGGAGAAATTCTAGATATCGTTCTTGCGTCAACGTACCAAAAAGTAAGGTCTCAGAATTCGATCTCTTACCGACCCACCGACCATTTTGCCTGTTTGCGGTTTCGTTTCATATTTACAAAAAACTGAAGTCTGCGATCAGGCTCGCTAATTCATACTACATAAAATAATTTTTAAATTTAAAAATATGCATAAAAAGAAATGGGACGTTTCACCGCGACCGTTTTTCCGCCTACGTTTTGCCGCGGCCGTTACGCCGATGCCGTTTTGTCGCGAGATGTCGTTTCGCCGCGACCGTTTCCGCCAATTGCCGTTTTGCCTCGGATTTTTCGCCGATTTCGCAATAGTTTGTTAAAATCAATTTTATTTCATTGATTACTTTAAGACCTATGTCTATAAGAACATGCAATAGGATTTTTGTATTCTCGGCATATTCTGATTTCTGGGAATGGGAAATTCCAGTTTAGCATTTCCGGGAAAATACCGGGAATCGGGAATTTTTGAAATTAAACTAACTATATGCTAAAAATGGAACGAACATTTCGAAAAAATCTTTGTTTGATTAAACAAACTTTGGTAAAGCAAAATCAACTTAACTATGATATAAACTAGATTGCCGACACTGGAAGACACAACAAACACCACCTTGCTTTATCCAGACCTTACGAGGGAGCCTCTATTTAACTACGAAGAACGGTCTTCCGCAATTTAAAGGTGACGCATCAGAGAGGCGAGCGAATGTTTATCGATCGGTTGATTTAAGGTTGAAAAAATCAAAATATTAAAATTTGGTATGTATATGTCAGAAATGTAAGTGTCGCACCAGTTAAGCAGCACGAAATTGCAAATTTTAGACGCGCAATTTGATTCCTGTTCCCGATAAAATTTTACTGTTTTTTTTCAGCAAGCTTACTTGTCAACTTTTGTGACGAGGGGCACCCAATCCGCTGCTCGCTGCGGTGCTGCTGATCTTATTAGCGAGACCGTCTCAGTTAAACCGGGGGCGTAGTCTGCGGGTTCTGCTAGTCAAGACTAAGATTTCAATTTTTTCTGCCTCTATGCGGTTATAATTAATTGATGATCAATTGCACCAAATTCGTTAACACTTGCAATACTACTATCTTTGTCAGAAAATCCTCTAACATGCCTGAGTTGTCAGCAACAACACGTGAAACTTTTCACAATTTATTGAAAAGATTTTTTCGCCTTCGCTAGATAAATAATGATAATTTTGAGCAGTTATTTTAAGTTAATCTAAAATTACTGGTCATTTTTAACATTATTATTATTTTAGTTTAATTGTTTATCCACTTTCCAGTTTTTAAAATCAAACTTGTTTCCAACTTCGAACTTTGGGTTTTGGAAAATGTCATGCTCGGATATAATTTAGTTACATAATCGAGTACCGAAAAGAATTCTATCAACTGATGAAAAAAATATTTCATGCTTATTATTATCTCGGAAAAATATCAATGGAAAAATTCTCAAAATGTGCCGGTTAATTTAAATTGTTTGCTATAAACTTCAATTAACGACGCTAGCGAATTTATTTCATCCTTTTGTTACACACTGTATTAAGCTACTTATTCATGTATATTTTTTACAGTCAACAAATGAACTCAATAAGTAATATATTAAAAAAACATTGTTGTGTTTGTTTTTCAGCAATAGCATTAGGTATTTTAGTTAAGTTTTCCGAATACGTATCTATATATTGCTATTATTATCTGATTTTAATTTAATAATGTAACTACGTTGCAGCAATTTTGCATTTACCCACAGCTGAACCAAGCTGAATGAAATTGCTATACCATATTGTATGCGGAATAACATTATCGGTTAAGCACCGAAAGAGTGTGTGGCAAATCTGCTGGACACAATGAGTAAGCCCCGGTACATCAGTCTGCAATGAGGCATTGTTTGATGGCAATAGCTGTGTATAAATTATGAGATCATTTGAGTGGAATGCGGTGATATGAGTCCGCTTTTCACACAGGTGGATGCAGTACATCATGTTTACTGCTATTGGTTTTATATTTTTTGCTATTAACTGGATTTTAATTACTGCACTTGGTTAATACCCCCATTATTTCTCGTGGTTTAGTAAAGCGAGTTTTTTTTTGTATTTATTAAAATTGTAGATGTTAATCGAAGTGAATTCCAACGGTTATAACCTCACCATCCCATAGAAAACTATGTGATGGGGTTGAAATAGATTGACTGTATAGAAATAAATTCTCAAATCAAGTACATTGTAGAAATACTCACCTAAATTACTATTATATCATTTGTCATTTTATTTATTTAAGTCCATATTCGTTTGTTCGCTATCTTTTCATCCATTCTACAATGCAAGGGTGTGGGGGTGACATGACAGGTCCGAGGCTGCCAGCGACAGATGAATCTACTGGATCCTGTCATCAAAAACTGTCCTGTATCTGTCTCCAGACTTACTCGCCCTGTCTGAGAGACACCCATCTAATATATACCCTTCGGCCTCGCGGGGCTCTTTCAGGACTTAACAAAGCTGGTGACTTTTACAGAATTAGTGGTAAATCTGCGATTTCGTGATTAAACCTAATGAACCCTATCTCACGCAAATTGCTGCCAATTGTAGTTTGTATTTGACTGCACACAAATATGTTTGTTGCTTTTGTGTTAAATCTTTGGTCAATTTTTAAATATTTTTCATGGGCCAGGTTTTCTATAAATAAACGTTCAAAATAAATTAATAGAGACAGTAAATCCTGACTAGGTATTTCTAATTTAAAATGAGAAGAGAAAAATACTCTTTTCAAAGCAGAATTTGTTAAATATCTTCGCTTGTCACTTCAAACGTCGTACAAGTATGTGTACCAAGGCTGAAGGGAGACTGAAAATTTGTTTTCAATAACTGTCCGGTGAAATCCAGAGCATGTTTAGTGGCCGACTAATATACATCCTTTTCAGGATCTGACAACAAAACGATCCTGAAATAGCATGCTATCCTTGTCGCGTAACGTTTTAGGGGTTAAAATAATATGGAAATTTTTGCTAAGCGGACGATTTAGGAAACATTGCGTATGCAATGAACTGCTTGTCTGTTTGAATAGACGGCTTCGCTGGACACCGAAACAAATAACCGAAGACATAGGACTCAATAAATTTGCTTCGTATTTTTATACGCAGCATGAAAAACATCAAGCAATCATTTTGAATTGCTGATAGATCAAAATTGGTATTGGTGCATATGTTTTAGGAAAAACGACAAATTTTAAACACAGAAACTGTGATTCTATAGGTTTAAGTATTTAAAATTTTTAACAGAATTACCACACAAGACTCCAAATGATGACGAAAATTGTGGAATTTGTAATAAATTTATTTTTCTGAAGTAAAATACGGTTTTGTAAAGTTTTAAACAATACAGCTTCTAAATCTAAGCAATTTGTATAAGGTACTACATCTAAATAATTTTTTTAGCAAATTTTTCGTACAATACGTTAGGGTTTATGTACCAAAATACGAATCCGATTCGAAGTGGGAGCTGCTATAATTTAAATAAGTTCCAATCGGATCGAACAGGTAAGTTTTATATTTAGTTAACTGCGGATACCCATCTACAATTTTAATTTTATCCGAGATCCAAAAGTATCCTAAATCGGAAATTTATGTGACATTCGAAATTTATTGTAAATTCTAAGCTCATCTGACATCAGAAGTTTGTTGTACATCAAATACTTATCTGAAAGTTTTAAATTTTTAATAAAAATATTTCCTATATCCTACATTTTACCGAAATATTGTGAAAACTATTTAATAACAAAATTACATTTCATCAATTAATTTAAGCCAAGCTTATTTAAATAGCGCAAATATCTATTTAATGCGAATCTATACATTTAATCCGGGTCCCTTCCACCTGTCTCTCTTTTTACTGCCTCCAGACCCCCGCTACTAGAAGCCGCATCTATATGCGTCTATTATATAAGGCGCATATTTGTATGTGCTGTTGTGTTGAGGACCAGTACGGTTTTTGCGCCCAATAAGAAAATTGGGTTTACACTGTTTGCTTAAATGATTGAATCGCGCAACGCTTAGCCTGAACTCCGCAGCGGGCGTATACTTAGCCGGTCAGCGGATTTCTGTGACCAAACACTCGAGAACACGTGCACTTCCAATACGCACTATTCGGATTTAATACCGGCATGGATTCAATAAAGGATTCGGTCGAATCCAGTATTGGATTGAATCCAATATCGAATCGGATATCGGATTGATCGCGTTTTTAAACTGCGAAGCATATCATGCCGGATATAATAGGTATCTGAATCTCGCTCGATCGGAATCAGATATCGTATAATATATTTAATTAAGTTCGGATTGGATCGAATCGGAAAAATAAGTTTTATTTTATGGTCGGTTTGGATACAGATCTACCAATTTAATCCGAGATCCTAAAATTATCCGAAATTCGAAACTTATTCGTACAAGTGCCATATGCGAAAATCGGCAACTTAAATTTTTCTAGACAATAAGGTTTACTACAACGATAAAGGTGCACGCCGTAACATCTGCTTTACTTGAACTGATGCAGTCTGTGCGCATGTGTATTATATAGATTTTAGAATTTCAGATCGAGTATTAGATCAAGTATGTTATTAGGATACAGGTTCGAATAGGATCGGACACAGTTTCAATTTGGATTCAATAAAGAATCGAATCTAAATCAGTATCGGATCGGATTAGATAGGATCGGATCGGATGTAGCACTGATTCGGGTTGGATCTTCTCTGATTGGCTAAGTAATAAGCAATCGGATATCGGATTCAGCGTCGCATTTACATTTTATATGGCCCTAGGCTATAAATAAGTATAAGGCCTTGTTTTTCAAAAATATGTGCATAGAGGTAGCTGACGGTGGGGGGGGGGGGAGAATGGGCAGGAGGCATGTCCTACCGTAGCACGTTCGCTACTGGCCGGTAATAAGTAAGTTCCACTCTTAATGCTTTGCGTTTGTCTATACAATACTTAGTTCGTTGCACAAAATTCAGATACTGTAATGAAAATTCGATTGTATAGCACTTTATTAAGGTGCTGACAAAAATAAACACCGTTTTCCAGAGAAGTTGAACCATATGCAAAATGTATGGGAAATTACATTGTTTCAGATTTTTTATCCTCATCAGGATGTTTTTACTAAGAATTTAAACTGTATTATAACTGTTCGCTGTTATTATAGGTGCTGTTTAATCAAAAATATATTTTTTTAAACTTCAAATTAAACATAAATCTAAATAAATATTAATAAGTCTAAGACGTGTCCATTTTATCAATAACAACAACGTATTCTAATGTCTTTGTAGAAAAGCGGTTGAAGCAGCTGTCTTCCAAGCGGAAGTCCCGGGTTCCAATTTTGGGTGGGACCCACTTTTTTATTTATTTGTATACACTTAGTTTCAGTGCTAAGGTCTTACAAAAGGTCAAAACTGATTATTCTAGCGTCTCAGATCCGCGGCGCGAACATATTGTTTTTTTATTCGAAAACACGAATCCGCGTCGCTATCAACAAAAATGTTAATATTTTAGCGAAAATATTAAAATCTTCTCTGCGCTATGTATACTTTTGTTGCATAAACTTGCTGTATTACATGAAGTATTATTATGAAACCCAAAAATTAGCCTCAGACACGAGGCCCTAGGCTGTAGCCTAGTCAGCTTATTGGTAAATCCGGATCTAAAATTAAAGATATACGATCGGATATGGATTGTTTTTTTTTTCAAAAATCTTACCGCTAAAAAGTAATAGGGTCGAATCGGAGCTAAAATAAAATACATCGGTTCGGATTCGCAAACAAAGTCCCACTCAAACTACAATACATATACAATGAACAACAGATTTATAAATATTGAGCTACTGTCATCTTTTTCATTTTCCAGAACTGCATCGAAATGTATTTATTGTAAGCCTATTCCTTAAGGGGTTTCCCCAATTTCATTTCCCCGATGCCTTGTTTTGAGACAAGTTTTTTGCCTTAAGTTGTATTGTTTCAGGATTTTTTTAAGCGAGCACTCACCTAATAGGAAAAAGAAGGTAAAATGTGAAATATCTAAACGGGCTGTAAAAAATTATAAAATTCTCATTAGCAAAGTTAAAATTAAAAAATTACCTGAATTAAAGAAATTCGGAACGCAGAAAAATGTAATTTCACAATTGATCAGCAACTACAAATTTTCCGTTTTCAAGATCGGGGATATTTTACAAAATTAATCTCGTTTTTAAAAATTCAAATAAGTTAGGACTCCGTTTCATCACAATAGTGACCAGATTAAATTTTTACAAAAATTATTTATTCAGTTACGTTTTGTATTGATTGAAATGACGTAGGAAAGATTTAAATATGAACAGCAGTTTATTTTTAAATTCACAAGAACATGTTATGCACACATTGTCGCCCTACACATATAAAATTTTATTTGTTTTTATCATTACTCCGACGTCAACACTAATCCTTAGATTCCTTTCAAGTGCCGCCCGTATTAACACGTACAAGTACAATTATTTGTTTTTATCAATCCCCGGATGTGTGTATACATCATGCCTAATCTCTAAATTCTTTTTAAGTGCCGCCAAGTGTTACGAACATTCTTGTTTTCAGTTTTCTGTACCTGAATTCCAAGATGAGGTAGCACTTCAACACTTTGGCAGTTTGGGGTTGGCCATTGTTCACAACCACCGCACTTTATAAAAATAGTTTAAAAAATAATCTGCGAGTTGGTCTTTGATGTCATATAAATCTATTCTTTCAAGAACATTAACAAAACTGCAAGTGACAGCGAAAAATGTTGATTTATCTGTTTGTTGGTTGAGATTTTTACCCGAGCTTTGGTCTAATTGTAATAATAAGTTTTTCCAGAGGAAAATATCTCCTTCAATACTCAAGTTTTATTTGCACCTGTAAGAGTTATTAAATAAATGCAACCAAAGCTAATGTATCTAAGATTAAGTAAACTACATGGGTTTAACTTTCACGAACTAGTCAGGGTGCGTCATTTATCATCGTTCACTATCAGTATTAAAAAATTCCACGTCGTCAAGCAAGACATGTCCAGAGAACAGCAAGTGAAAGATATTGGGTGTATGTATGTTTAAAACGCCAAATCTTAATCTACCCTCTGTCACTCACTGCAGTAGAAAATTAACTACGTTGACTTCGGAAATCTCCGACATGCCAAGCTTGTTCATTATCGAATCGAGGTCTATTTATTTTGCTGGCGAACGAGGACAGAAGGAAAGCAAACGATCAACATGCTTCCTTTGTTGAATCTGTTTTTCTGAAAACATCATTCCATATAAACGTTGCATTATCATTCCTACACTGCCCATGTCTATAAGACAATCAGGAATCAACAGTTTTCTTTTTTTTCGTTTCCCGCCTAAGAATGTGGAAAATAAATACTGTAATTAGCCATTGATGAGTAAATTTGAATTTGAAATTTGGTTTAATTAAAACATGCTTAATTTACATTTCCATGTAGACAATTAAACAATAAATATGGAAGGTTATGAGTTATCCAAAACTTCTTTCTTCCTTTCGAGTACCTATTCAGTAAAACCAATAAAATTATTATGAAAAATTAATATAATTATTTTTAAAACTAATAATGCTGCTCTTGCTATTCTTGCTGCTTAAAATTTATAATTTTTAGACCGATATATTTCCTGGCAGAGCGAAAAACATATGCAATTTAATTAATAATCATGCTGGTGCCACCAGCAGGAAGGTTATGTAATTTAAAACTCATCTTGTATTTGTTTTGCATATTATAATTTTCATTTTTTTTTCAGGTAAGTTGAGGACCTAGCTGATATCGTGTGATAGTTTCAGTTTGTCAAAAATTGGGTGAGTTTTTTTAACGCTCCGTACTGAAAAATTATAAGTAGCATTTCGAGAAGACAGTGGATTGACAGTGATGATTATCTAACAATTATTTTGTCGTGTATAGCTTAAGTATTACCGTGCCTAGTCAGATAATGGAAATACTGTATACAGGGTGAGTCAAATTGTCATACCCCCCCCCCCCGTTTTGTTTTATTAAGAAAAATATATTGATGAACGCCACCAAAGTTTGGCAGGAGCTTGTCACCAGTCACCTTTATAAAGAAAGGAAGATGAAAGCAGTTTTCTTTGGTTTCAGTTTCCTGGTTATGTATGTATGTATATGTATAATCTATATGTATATACAGGGTTATTCAAAAGTAAGGAATAAAATTCGTATTTCTGTAGCGCGTAGGTTTTTGAAAAAATACTTAGACACCTAAAGTGATTTAAATATAACTGTATCTTTATGTGATATCTTTTTTTTTCCAACGTCAACCTCCGCACCCCCAGCCACATTGACTTAATTTTTTCAAATAGCGACTTGTACTTTGTGTGGGCTCGTTGGAAAGCTTGCAAAAATTTGCATTTAAATCTACCTTTACAAATTAACTGGGATTCATTTGATTTTAAAGTTATAGCGATTGAAAGAAAAAATGCACTTTTTTCATGTTTTGTTATTAAGACGTTAATATCAAGTAACCAAAGACATAACAATTTACAACCAATGTTAGAAGTGTCCTCTTTCAGCATGACATCTAATTTTGTCACCACATTCCAACATCATCAAAATTGCAGTTATCTGTCTTTCTGATAATCGAGGCATTTTTTCTGTTAGACTTCGCTAAATTGAAAGGAATAAACACGTTGTGATTTGGCAAATAAAGTGGCATTAAAAACATTTGGACAATAATTTATAAACAACATGACATGAGCTACCTTATAAATTTATGTTATAGCTTTAGTTACTTGATATTATTGTTTTATAAAAAAACATTGAAAAAAGGTGCATTTTTGTTCAATTGCTATAACTTAAAAGCCAACCGTCTTAGTTTATTTATGATGCTGGATTTAAATGCAGTTTGTGCAAGTTTTCCAACGAGTCCACACAAAGTATGGGTCGCTATTAAAAGAAAAGTAAGTCAAGGTGACTGGGGGTTCGGAGGTTGACGCTGGAAAATAAGATACCACATAAAATTGCAGTTACATTTAAATCAATTTAAGTGTCCGACCATTTTTTCAAAACCTAAAGCGCTACAGAAATACGAATTTTATTCCTTACTTTTGAATAACCCTGTATATATAATATATATTATATAGATTATACATACACATACAAACATAACCAAGAAACTGAAACCAAAGAAAACTGTTTTCATTTTCCTTTCTTTAGAAAGGTGACTGGTGACAAGGTCCTGCCAAACTTTGGTAGCGAATTCTAACCAACCTAAAGTTGAAAAAAGTTGATCTGTACATAGGTTGAAAAACGGTTGGCTACGGAATTACAGCCCCCCGAAGAGGGATAACCGTTTAATTAATACCTCTGCCAGAAATTGTGATATTTGATTTAAATTTTCTATGAATATTGTGCTGCTGACGATTTACAACTTTGCTTTTCATTTAAATTCATCAACCAGGAGTCTATAGGTGCTTGTCGAATTTCTCAACATAGTTTTTTACACACTCAAGTTTTGCTAACTTTGTCTAGTTATAAATCGCTAAATCCATCGGTTAGTTTAAAACTTTTTTGAAAAAAAAATTCCAGTTGTCGCGAAGTCTTGAGTGTTTTTTTAAATTCCTAAAAGTTTATACACATTTTAAGGGTATAATCACTAGCAAAAGATCAACAAAAAATGTGAATCAAATATTTCGATTCATAGCAGAAATAATAATTAAAAGGTGATTACACTGTTTCAGCTTCGGAAAGCTGTAATTGCGCAAAGAAGCGTTTTCGTACTTATGACCGCATAAGTTTTTTTCAGGGTAAGTAAAACTCGGCACCAAAGTTTGGCAGGGCCATACTGTAAAGTATACATTTCTTCATGTAATTTTTCGTTTAAATTAAAAAAAAATTTTTATTGTTGGAGCTTAGTAGTTTCATCCTCAGTCAATACCATGTGGAACCCACGTACTTAATATTTACCAAATTTCTCTCAAATTCTAAAGTCATAGACTTGGTAGGTAATTTGCGTCTTAAGTAGAATGCAAAATTGCATCTTTAAAGGGAAATGATGTACTAGTTTTTCTAATAATAATAATACTTTTTTTAAATTAAAGTCTACACAGACAAAATTACCTGCACTGAGGGACTGTGATCAAAGTCGTAGTATTTGCACATATGCGCCGAAACAGGCAGTATATAATTTCAATACAATTATGTAGTTGTTCTTCCTGGCAGTTGAAGGGTGTCAAAAAAGGGGATGGGATTTATTCGTTTACTGGTTAGCTTTAGAGGGTCGAAGTTTCCCTTGAACTGTGTTAAAGTATTTTCAGATACTGCTGTAGATATTTGATGTAAATTTGTTTCTCCCTTTCCAACATTGTTTTTTTTTCATTTAACAGTTTTATCGATATTTCCCTGCAGTTTTAAAAATGTCGCCATTGTTTATTTTTTTTATCATTTTTGAACTATTTTCCACGTTTGTGTCCACGTCGAATATATTCATCCATTGTTCAGTGTCAGTTAACTACGCTTTTAGCAAAGTTCCTGCCTTGTTTGGATGACTTGCAGGTGACACGTTCTTGCGACGTTGTCTCTATCTAAGCTCTGCATTGATCTGTCCGTCAGCCAGGGTGGGGGATGTCACTCGGACATTGCTGTCACTCCGAGACGACGTCTCATCAACACGCGCGTTCTGGCCAGAGACGCCCTACTTGCCAATCAATACCAAAGTTATTTGCTCCTGTTCTGCCATCACATGCATTTTCAATGTTTTGTTTTCAATGCGAATACACGCATTTCACCTATCGAAACAGATTAACTAAAAAGGTTTAAAGCTCGAGCTAATGCAATGTCGATGCTAGTTTCCTTAGTGATTGGCAGACGAAGGCTTTCTATTAAATTCACTGGTGTCAGTGTCATCGCACAAGAAGTCGGTGAGTCTGTTACAGGATCTGTCAATTAAAACAAAACAGCTTCCCGATTGTTAGGTTAAACCTTTTCATTTTTGTTTAAGGATTTGTTCGTGACTGTAATTGCTGATTACTTCTACAGCTGTTGGATCATGAGTTTGGTAAAGTCATTGTTTACAACAGTTACTTACAGTGGTGTGAATAACACAACAAATTAAGGAAATTAGACTTTTCATCATTAAACAAATTAATTCCATAAACTGATAATGCGAGCAGAAATGCTGATAATTCCTTGCTGATTTGTCCCTTCTATCTAATTGAATGCAGCGGTCATTATAACGTATTCTACTTTTCAGAACAACAAAAAAAACTAAACTGAAAGCATTGAAAATAAAATGACCCATTTAGTTGCTCCTTTCGTAGGAAAATACTACATTTCGAACAATAGCTGTGAAGTGTGAACAAGGAATCTGGGAGCCGATTCAAGAGAAGAGCGCGGGCGTCCAGCGCGTGCCGACCCTTGACATTCAGTCATTTATTCAACGCCGGGGTCTTCAATACGAAAACCGACATCATCATTAATACCACCTCAATCAGAATAAAGCAAATAAGTAATCACTTAGTCAGCTGCGCATTATTTTGTTTCGTTTAACCTTTTCGGGACACACCAATAAATTTTGTTAATATAATTCGTACAAGATAGATGTACCTGGACCCCGAAGTTCCTTTTATAAATTATTATAAATAACTGCCAGGAGAGTAGCCTTGTTGCTCTTCAATTTATTGGTGGAGTGTTGAAGAGTGAACGACAGGAGGTAGATCACGCTGCCATCTATCACGGGCGGTGGGAGGTTGTGAGAATGTGCGTCTCAACGCCACCTGGACCTCCCGTAGATGATAGAAGACCACTCTCTTTTAACAATGTACACGTGTTACCAATTACCCCTATCTTATGACTTGTTGGAGTAATGGAAAAACTTTGAGAATTAGACCAGTTTGTGAAGTACATTAGAATTATAAACATGAATTTTTGCTGTAGGTTGGAATGGTATGCCTTAAATGTTTAGATTCTCTGCGGACAATTAATTTTTTTAAAGATTTTCTTACTTAGACATGCAGTTTTCAATACTCGTCGAAGATGGGTTACTGGTAACACCCGTATTCTGCCATTTGGTGTTAACAGATTCAAAGTAAATTAAAGCAGTAGACTGTAGACAAACATTAATGTCAAAAAACTCATTAAATGGTATACAATTTGCCCATTTTATTGTGCGCCCCTTAAGTCTTCAGAGTAGGCAACACACCTTCCACGTCATAGGTGGATTTACTATTACAATATAATTTTATAAACGAGAACAACAGTTTGCTGTGGATAAAAAACACCCTTATTTGACATTTATTTATTAAAAAAAAACACGGTAAATACCATGTGTTCAAAAAGTAATTACATAAGGTTTGGCCATGGAAAATAAAATTTCCGTCTTTGCATGCTTTAGAATTTAAACAA
Organism: Ctenicera cuprea; assembly: GCA_958336395.1. NCBI lineage: Eukaryota > Metazoa > Arthropoda > Insecta > Coleoptera > Elateridae > Ctenicera > Ctenicera cuprea. The sequence continues at coordinate 24,023,329 of OY284491.1, forward strand.
ACAAAACATGATGTTACTTAAAATTTTAGGTTAAGCTTGTAATTTGTTATTTCTAGTGACACTGACAGAGTGATGACAGTTAAATTCTAAAGCATGCAAAGACAGAAATTTTATTTTCCATGGCCAACCCTTATGTAATTACTTTTTGAACGCACGGTAGTAAAATTAACTAATTAGTGTTAGACATTATACCTTTGCTTCTGGAAAGAGCTCCGCTTCCACAGCTCTTATAACAAAACCAACCTTCATAGATGAATTCTGCATAACCATCTATCTCTGAATCATATTTTACCATATGAACGAAATTTGCGAAACCAATATACTAAATTCTCGTAAATCTCAACCACCAGAGGGCAGCATATGACGAAAACACTGTCTTTTAATAATTAAAGCCTTCCGATCTGTACGAGTTTTGTATTTTGTATCAATCAACATAAAATCAATGATTTTCCTTACGTTAACAACTTTCGGCTTGATAAGATTGATAATTAAACGTGTCATTTAATTTCTTACTGCGTTCTAAACACGGAAAGGGCGAATTATTTATTAAGAGCTTTGTTTTTGTTAAAAAAATCTGCTGTATAGTTGACTAATTGCAAAGATTGAAACAAGAGTGTATCATGTTTACGGAATCATATAAATCTTGAAATCACGACAGTTTGTCACACCCATGAGATGACTTAATCTTATGTTAAATTCCATTGTTTTTCTGTAGCCAACTCAGCTTCACATTATGGTTATGTGTTTTAAGACTAGTGGGTATTCATTAATTTAAATTTATAATTAGACATCTTTTGCTGTTTGAAATAAACAATCGTTTAATAGTTGAATCAAACTACTCATGGGAACGTGTCGGAATAGTGTCATGCCACGTATTTCCAGATTGTTAGATTTTGTTACATGATGTAGAAAATTGCCCTTTTTGCACAATGTACATCTATGTATGTACAGGGGTTGAGAATTGGTTAAAAATATTTCGAGATATTTCCATGTAAAATTTTTCCAATTCATTTCATCATCATAATGAATCTTTAGAACGAGAGTATTTTTTGAAATGGTTGGACAAACCACTGGAACTGGGGGATAAAGAAAGAAAAGAAAAGGAGAATAATGCATAATTCGGTCATAAAATATGTCAGGGTCTCTAGAATTGAACGCTATCCTTCAAAGAGGGCAGAGACGGGAGGGACGGTTAGATTTATTGGGCAATAAAGTATTATAATTAAACGCGTTCGGGCCCCGCGATGTCACTCGGCCTACATCTATAAATCTCTAGGGGCGCAGTACGGACACTCTCATGCAGAGCAAAGGTGAGGCGTGTGAGTGAGCACCTCCACCCCCACCCCCCAGCCGCAACACACTGATGTTATATTAAACGAGATTTGGAGGTAAATCATTCAGCCTCACGCCTGCCCACCAAGGGTCACTCAGAAAGTTACATTCTGAACACAAAGATGCGACTTACATATTTAAACGGTGGTTGATGAGTTAGCTTGAGTGCTGACCAGAAAACATCAAACCTGATTAAGCATAACACGTAAGAAATTAAGTACACAATTTGTATAGATTAGAACAAGGGTAGCGTATGAACTTTTCAACGTGATGAGGGTTGAAAACGTTAAAAAAAGGGAAATTTCTTAGGCTTCAAAACTCAATCGAGTTTGCAAATAGAGCTATTGAAAAAAGAAAGCTCTATTTATTTTTTTCTGTTATAAAGATGTGTGACGAACGTTTGATGTTATAAAGTTGGATGAACCTTATAACACTGAAAGTTTCAGAAAGATTCACGGAACTTTTGCCTTAAGTTGCAACAACACCCTAAATTTAATGTTTGTGATTTTCTGAATCTGCGCTGAGTACCTGTACTTCGAATATTAATAAAATAACTATTGAAATTGATGAACACGATATTATTCTTAATTTACCCAACGCTTTATTCACTTCACTCAATTTGAATTAAATTTTTTAATGCAAAATTTTAATAAGACATATTTTAAACTTTAACTTTTATACAAAAGACTAGTTCAGCTAAGGCTAGTTGACAATATAAACAGCCATTATTGCTAATGATTTACAGCGAATATTGATCTTGGTCGCTGACCGAATACCGAATATTCGGCCAGTCTCTGACGACCTAACAACGAATATTCACCTAACTATTTGGCGAATGTTTGGCAAACTATTCGACTAAGTAGCAAGCATTAGACCCACTATTCGACTAAGTACCGAATATTAGCCAACTCGAGCCAACTATTCGGCCAAGTGTCAGCACCGTAACTACAATTTGCCCCCTACCCCGCACCGGTATTGTATTGTGATAAAAAAAAAAGGAAATTACATGGAAGTTTGGGGCTCCTGAAACGCCTTGGAATGCTTGGGTCTTTCCGCGGTTGCGAGCCCATAGTTACGCCAAATTGTGTCATATAAGCCGATAGCGCTTGGCTAGAGGATTATAATTTTGTTCAAATCAATGTATTTGAATCTTAATTAGATTATCAATTTGACGAAAAACCTGAAAATTTAGGTTTTCATTTAGTGCACAAAATGTCGAATATTTGGGGAATAGTAGGCTGACTCAAAAAAAAATATTCGTTGTATCTCAATATTTGACAAACTCCAATAAATGGCCGAATACTCAGTGCATCCCTAATTGTTATATAATCAAAACAGTATTCTAAAGTCATCATTTCAGAAAAATATTTATCCAAATCACAGTCGTTAGTTATTTTAGTTTTCTTTTTCATGTAGTTTTTTTCAGGGTTTAAGACACTTCCTTCCGGTTTTGATTTTTTTATATAGTCTAATATTTAACGATTACAATTGGTACATAAAAATATTTAAGAAAATTGTTTGGAAATTAAAGTTTTATTGAATATAAAAGTTTCTCCAGCAAAAAGTATACTCTAACTAATAAAATGCAGTATTTTATGTTAGTTGCCTTTTGAGTGTCCATTTTCAGATCAGATTACAGATTAAATAGGAAATTGTTTTCCTGATAGGGCCAGGACGCAATTTGTCAATTTGCAATTCTTTTGAGTTTTTGCAGATGAAAATAAATTAAGCACGTTTATGTCGGAAAAACTGAAAAATATGTTTTTCCATAGCACTTCAACAAAACCTTTTTTCAGAAGTCTGAAAAGTACATCAGATGATGTAAGGGTATAAATTATTGTCGGCTTTCAGAAATACATTCTTACTTTCTTATACTTACGAAAATGTTTTGTTGTAACTTACTAGTTATGCCGTACCAAACGGCTAATGCTCAAGGCAAAGTATTCATAATTTACCAGCGTGTTCGCACGGCAGGGATACGAATCACACATAATAGTAGAGAGACCTGTGTAGGATCAGTGGCAGTTAGCATTTGATATTGCGGCTGAGGTGGGGGGGGGGGGTTATATCCATAAAAGCAAGTAAGAAATACCGCCGCAGGTGAAATTGTTCTTCAAAGTGGGCGTGGTCAATTTAAATTTATTTAAGAGTATGTGACAATTTTAAGGTCAAACAAAAAATTTCAATATCTACTTTATGTTGTAAATAATGAACTACATTGGTATAAAAACAGGCAATAACCAAGCGGAATGGACAGCCCACGGGAATTACGAAAGGAAAACCAAATATGCTAATGCAAAAGAATATTTTTATTGCATATTTTGCCAGTTTTTGACAACATTTTAAAACACTAATTTCCCTTATCGTTTTTTAAATCAAAATTTAAATTATATTTGTTTTCCAATTTATTCTACTTCGACTTTCTTCGCAAATTTTATAAGCAAAATTAAGTTTCTTAAGAACATATTTTAATTTTTACAGAGCCAATTTTAGACGCTTAAAACTGTTTTTTAAGAGTATACATATTTTTGTTGGCCCTAATAATTACTGTTACACCTACCATTATCAGACTTATCAATATGACGTAGTTGAATTCGACAATTGGGCAGAGTGGCCAGAAAGGTCAATAATTTATAGCGTTTTCGTTGTGCAGTTCGAACTTAAAACCCTGAAAAATGCGACATAAATAAAAGTTGTCGCTGTATTCTGCATTTGGGAATAACATTTTTACTTCTGTTCTCGTATAATCTAGGAATATAATTTTTTTGTCGTTTATTAAAATTAAACACACGCCTGCGTAGGTCGGTATAACGTTATACGCATTTACTTTTGGAAATAGGTAAATAACAATATGTAGAGTGAAGAGAAGTGTAGGCGAAGTGATTTACTAATTTTTTTAATTAATTTAATACACCTATACAGTGATAGTTTTTGTTCCTTTCTGAAATTAATAAGGTTGCATTAGGATTCGATATTTGGTTGCTGTAATTTTATATTACTATTTTGAACTAACTGAAACCATTTTCTCCAATGTAAATTGTATTTTTTAAATCAAATCAATCAAAAGTCTGTTTTTGCAATTGTTGTTTTAAAGTTGTACGACATTTACCTATTCTATGGTGCCTAGCTTATTTACAAATGATAAAATATGTTAAAGTTCTTCTAACCTTTCATAGAAAAATCGATGTTGCAAGCTTTTTAACGCCCTATTAAAATGCATACAGTATTTAATCATTTTGTACATCTGAACGAACTGAAACTCTTTGAAAATGTCAGAAGAACCTTGATGGTGTGTAAAATTTTAATAGAGCAGTTGAAATTAGAAATTTAGTGGTACCGTGTCTCATATATTTACCAAATTTTATACCTGTCATATTTCTAAATCCTAATATATTTTAGTTGTTTCGCCTTCAATAATAGGATGCTGACATTATATAAAACGGGGTTAAGACGTAAATCAAAGCGCCTAGGCAGGCGATCCCAGCGTCAGCTGCTGACCGCAGCTCGCGCTATTTGCAGACACAATGAAGGACCTCGCCTCTAATTTACGTTGTTCGTTAACGTGATTCGAATTAATTTAAGCCATGCTCGCTGATTATGTATTTGCTACATGTCTTGGTAATTTATTGCGACAAAAGTTTGGACACTGAAGACGGATTTGCAAAACGTCATCGTCTATTTCGATGCAAGAGTTTGCTGTGCTGACTACAGAATAGCCAATTTACCGTTTATACAAGAAAATAAAAACTGGACGCCGAACACGGAATTGTTGACACATATCTCCAGAATATGATATTAAACTGTATCAGTTTATTTATTTGAGGAATTGTTATTGTTCTGCATGCAATGAAAAAAATTTAATAGGTATGGAAAAAATTCTTTACATCGTTGGTATATTTTTAGCAGCTTTGATTTATTGGTTCCAAAACTATTTTTGTTATGGTTAAGAATGGCGAGAAAAGCTTTATTTAAAGTAAAATGATATCTGAAAAAATGGTGGTACAAATTCTTGAGCTTGGAAGAGTCTATCCATTGACCATTGTGCTTAAAAAAGCACAGAACCAACACAAAAATATTGAATATTTTTTGTATACATAATAAAAAACGCCAATGTGTCCGCCAACTCCTTTTGATTTACACTGTACTGTGACTAAAATAGTTTTATTGACCAGAACGAAACTAAGATAGATGGGTTTGAACCAACCCCAACTCCTGGCATGACTGAAGATAAATATGGAGCACATTTTCACTTTATTATTCGTTTGGCTGTTGGCGCATTTTCCGTTAAACTTACATGCGAAAGGCTGTAGGGGAGTCGGTACTAAAATCGTGTATGTGTAAAAGTCATAATTATAGATTCTGCTTTGACGGTGGTGTCAGAATGACAAACGGGTGGCAGGTGTGCGAGGTGTCGGTCTTCCTGACGAATGTGTCTCCAGCAGACAAGCCCATGTTCGTCTGTGAATATCGGCAGTCCGGTTGTTGGCTAATTGGAGGCTGTTGGACAGATTACAGTTCGCTGTATAAATATCACGTAATACAGTTTTCAGCGTTAATTATCCGGTATGTCGTTTCCCACGCAGTCCATCTCCCCCAGTGTTTGCATTTACTCTACACAAATCATACTAATACCGGTTTGTTTCAAGCTAAAAACATCGTTTACACGCATTCTCTTGAACTGATTATGCCATTTATGTACGCATGGTTGTAATAACTTCAACGTTCAGTGCGTATATCAGTAGTATATCAGGATGATAATAACTCAATTCAAAAGTCGAAAAGATTATATCTGGTTAATGCCAGTGTTGATTTGTTGCTGCAGTATAATTATGGTGGATATAAAATGACACATTGACTTATTTTTCAATAAAAATGATTGAAAATGTACTGGCTGTAACGATAGGTTTAACGGAACCCAAAGTACTTCATTTACAATTAAATAAAATTACGGCAGCACAAATAAAGCTGATAAAGCTTACTATTTTTAATTGTTTGAACTTTTTTTGTATCTGATTTTTATAATTAGTTTTTACTTTCGTACAGTTTCGGTCTGGGGTGTATAAATACGACTAGTATTGATTTGATGACAAGTTTAAATTTCGAGGCTTCGACGGATATACATGTTTTAGGCTTCAAGGATCAAAACAAAATGTGTGCACCCAAATTCTAATTGAAATTTCTTAAAGTGTTCTTACTGAAATTTTTATTGAGTTATAGATTTAACAGAAAACGAAAACGCTTGTGGCATATTTTAGTTGGCTGTAGAAATGTCCCACTAGATGTATAGATGCGTAGTAATTCAACGCAGCCTGCGCGTAATAGTAGCGGGAAGAGTGTGCGTCGCATCGTTTTGAGCAAGAAATTAATATGTTTTTTTTAATTAAAGCAAGATTGTAGACAGCGCTGATGCATCTGCTTTTAAACATAAAATAATCTAGTCGATATGCCACGTACTTCTCGAGATATTACGTTATATGTGTTAAAAAACGCTTAATTTAAAAATTTGCGATTTGGGCATAGTTTTATTAATAAAAGTGTTTGGTACTGGTTAAAACGGTTGTACGTTGCAATTTTGTATAGCAAATACCGTAGTTATTAAGATGATGTCGATATGATCTAGTTGTACGCAGAAAAAAAATTATGAAAGCAGCGACTTTTACCGTTTTACATGGAAATTTCATCAATTTATTATTAATTTTTATATACAAATGTTGTTAATTTCTCAAATGATGAAGAATTTAGTTTATGGTTGTTATTTAATTCCAAACAATTTCTCCAATCAAAATTTCATATTTCCATTTTTTTCTTTCAACAAATCGGTTACCTTACAGTACGATATGCAGTTGATCGTGCCCGCAGCTGTGATGTGCCGATGTGCTGTTCGCTCTCCTTAGATTGCTAGGAGTTGTTACAAAAACACTTTTGAAAATATGATATGTATCAATTTCTTGAAAATAGGTAATACCAGGTGTAGTGCATCGTTCATTGATGTTTTCAGAATCATTTTATATTCTTAGTTTTTACCATGTTTCAGTGGCTACCCTATCAATTCGAACCCAGAAGCAAGGTGCCAGTAATTACGGCCGCGGAAACTTTTCACGTGTGTTTTTTACAAAATTAAAATTTTATTTTGCATGGATATAGGCTTGTATTTGGAAAAAATAATGTAAGAATATCCGAACTTACATAAAAGCCTCACAATTAATTCACAGCATTCAGAAAGGTTGGACGTACACTTGACCCTTTTAGTTTGTAATTTATAAACACCTGAAAATTATATAGATCAGCAACAGTTTCTTGACTTTTAGAAGCCCATTAAAGAATATGTTTACAGTATAAGCTTCATTTTACATCAACACATTAGTAAAGCCCATATATACAATGTCTAAGTGCTAAGAGCATCGAGAGAGATAGCTACGCGGTTAATGCGTCCACGTTTCATTCGGAAGGCCTTGGGTTCGATTCCCGGCCCGGACAACTGTCCTGGCTCAGTTTTTTCCGTGGTTTTCCTAAGCCAAAAGGTGAATACTGGGACAGTATTTTCTGCGGAAAACCTTCTCTGTTCAAATTCCTTGTTCTAACACATCCTTGCCGAAGAGGAGCTTAGTATTCCGGTGCTGAGTCCGAAAGACCCCTATAGCGGCCCGCCCCTTTACAGGGAATGAACCGACATCGATTGTCTTTTTACCTTTCATGATTGGCACACATGAATTTCTGATCGCCTTGTCCAGTTACTGGGGTGTAATACGAAATTAATAATTATGTTAATTTAAATTTTCTTGACCGTTATTAGTTGTAATTACCTAATTGGGTCAAATTAGAAAAGTGTGAGAAATATCTTCCTCAAAATCGAATATTAGCAGGGATAACTTGTGGTCTCAGGTTCGAATGCTGATCGAGGAAAATTTTTTTCAAAATTCTTTCAAATTATGGCCGAAATAGCCAAGATCACTTACATTAATTACAAAATATACATCAATTTTTTACTTTTAAGCATCAAAATTTTCTGTCATTAATAGTTCTTCCTGATTTCATTATGTAGTCGTAATAATTTATTAGATAATATTCAGTTTTGCTTTTCCCAGGACGTGAGGTCATTCTGGTATTTCCGTTATTACAAGATCTCTTTTTAGAGTTTTCATTGCCAATACTTTTTCTCAAGTTTACAAAATCGACTTTGTCGCAACAGATTCTTCAAAATAATGACTAAACTATGACAGTTATATGTGTTTTTGTTGAAATTAGAATACAAGACGTTGTTATTTAGTAGATACTCAATTCTGTAAATTGCTAAAAGCTAATTCCGTTGCCGTCTTGTCGCAGCTATTACATCATAAATCTGTCAATAGTGGCGCATAATAATAACATGGACACTTTCGCATGACTCACATCCGTTATGTGACAGTTGATGAACGGTATCTGTTCACCATCCTTCTCTAGAAATCTTGATATCCTTCTGAAAGTTTTCTGTAAAATGGTTTATTTTTTCTTTTAGATTCAGAGAAACATTGAGATGTTCTATACCAATCATTTGCTGAGCGTGATATCAAAAATTCCACGAAGATTTGGTTCTGTATGAGGCTAAAAACAATTTTGTTTTGTGAATTATTTAATTTTTTAAAGTATATTATTAAGTTTGAGAGTAACATTTTTGGCTGCTTACAGGAAAACTTGATATTTCCTTACTTTATTTTTTTAGTAAGGTTTTTAAGAAAAGGTAGAATTGTATCCAAACCGTCATAATTCCATTGTTTCGTTCGCTACTTCAGTTGCATACTCTCCTAAGGTCAATTTTTTAATGAATTTTTTAACCTACACCAACAATGTGCTAGTATTTTTATATTTTAGAACTCCCTAATGGCTTTAATTTGGTTTACTCCCACGTTCTTTATATGTATTTTGGTTAGATTGGTATTTAATGAGCTTCCGTTTAAATATCTAGATCACAGGAAAAGGGAAATTAATTAAAACATTAGAAGACTAATCTTTGACGTAAAATTTTGTTGGAAATTATCCAAACCTTCACTTCTCAGATGATTTGTTTAGAATTGTTTAAGATTTGGCTGCCTTTGTTGTTGGCTTAAGATGTAACTCATGCAGTTACGTTTGTAGTCGTACTTCATTTTTCTACACCTCTTCAGTGGCGGGTTGTAATGGAGACAACGTGGGTGACGCCTTCCGTGGCAAACACGCAGAGCAAACAATATTACATAATTATACCATACCTCACTTTTGTAAAACGTATACCACCGTTTAAATTTCACTACAGAAGAGCGATGCTTCAAAAACATTGGAAGGTAACAAAACTTTGGATATGCATGTCCCATGCAGGCATCGTTGTTTTTAAAACGAGACCGCGGTTACTCAAACAAAGAAGATAAAACATGCAAAACCCCTCGGCAGAGAGGTTTGTATATAATAGAGTGGGTCGGAAACAGAGGAGCTTATCATATATTTACGTGTCGTATAAACAAACTTTCCCACGAAATGTTTTAAAATAACAGTGCCCTTTTGCACTGTTGGGTTGTGATCATGGCCGGACTAGCTGTCCAATACAGGCCGGGATATTAGTTATGAAATGGCCCACCTCGAACGCAACGCATCAACAATATTATTTTGTTTTTACACGTCAATTTTTTACATAATAGGGCCAACGACTTACGATTTATTGGGATAATCTGGGCGGCCCGCTGGGCCGATCCTGCCCTGGTTTTAACGAATTCTGAAAAACTATTTTGAATTTAAAAAGGAATCCGTAGCCGTTTAAACATGAGCAAAGACCGGAGTAGCAAAAAATTACGTTAAAATTCAATATGTAAACAAAAACCATAGGCGTACTGAAATCCATTACATTTTACGTGAAACATGTTTCAAAATTTTGCAAAGTGGTACAACTACAACTGCAATATTTGAGATACATTGCTTCGTTCAGTGTTACTTTATTATTGAGCTAGGCCGGAGAGGTTCTGCACGACGTATCTTGAAATGGAGGAAAAAATGAAGCATCGCGAAATGGATGTTATTAGATGAAGAAAGAAGAAAGGTAATAGATTGAAATGACTTATTTATAAAATTGTTTTGTATAGCATTTTTAAAACCCGTGACTATTTACATTCTACGCTTATAAACCCCTTATCAATTCGCTGGAAACAATAAAGCACCTGGCCAAATAAATAATACGAAACTAAACAAGCTTGAATAAGGCCAAACATATAGTTGCGTTGCTGTAGTAATCTCGTATATAATTTGTTTAAAAGTCCATAGAAGCAACAATTATATCTTTACATTGTATACAGGAATTAGGCGGGAATTTATTATAAATTTATTGCTTTATACTTTCAATACTGACTAAATATTAGACTAAAAATCCGGACTATACACATGAGGTGAATCTTCAAATAAACAATGTGGATCCACTCTCGTTTTAACTTACAGATTAAGTATGCATAAAAATAGTTCGAATGAAAATAATCGATTATAGAAATATTGCGAGCTACCTCGAGAGGTTACAAAAAACATTCGAACGAAGTTGCAATTTATATGTTTGGGTTTGTCTACTTGGGAGGCCAGGTTTTAAGCGATAGCCAGCTGCAAATGCATAATGGAACAACGAGACCAGAATTATTTCATTTGAACATAGGCCCGAACGTCTGAATTATTTACATTCGCATAGTAAATTGTAAAGCAGCAAAATACTGCGAATATTTCAAATAAATTCTGCATTAGTTTTTACCGAGCGGACCGAGGAAAGACGATGAGATTGAGTTTCTCAAATTGGTAATCGATCGAACTGTGATATATTGCGATAGATGATTTCGAATGAATAAATCGCATATTAAAACAATTCGAGAACCATTCATTTGATTATGCTCGTCACTAAAATTTATCGTATGATAATAAAAAAAAATATTTGTCTACTATTTAGTTCGGATGTTTGTTTTTTCCTACATAGGGACCTCTGTTAAAGGCTTAAAATATTTAAATAGAAAGGTAGAACGCTTCATTCAAAACATCGACAATTTTAATGACTTTGTTATTGACGAATTATCGACTATTTTATGAATGAGCAAGGGAGGCGTATGGATTTAATTTATAGAACTGTTAATTAGAATGTAAGATTTTTTAGTTAATCTTCCTTCTGTAGTAAATGTTCACGAGCCGCCACTGCACCACCTGTTTGTATAGCTTCTGTATAAATAATTATGAAGTGTTATATGTACCAGTTGTGTGTGCAAAGCAACTAAGGAAAGGTACTGAGAATTTCACTTTCTACTCGTCATTTTACCTGATTCTGGGCAATTCTAGCAATCAAAATTATATGCAGCTGCATTTTTTTTAATTTGGCGATGAAATCGATGTGGCAACATATTCCCTGCACCATCGACGTTTCCTTTGATATGTTTAACAGTGAATCCATTTGAAGTGCATTCGATCCGCGCCAATTTTACAGGACAAGTGCATTATAGATAGGTTAGCTATTGTAATGCTCTGCAGGTTAAATGCGGAGCTGTGTCTGGCTACAGTGTCGCATGCCAGAGACAGCTGAGCAGTTCCAAGCACCTGCCCTTCATTTCATCAAGCTGGTGTCAGCTACCGCAATCCTTTCTCGCTGAATTAGGTGGAATGAATTGAAATTGGCAGACTTAAAATTTTCACATAGCTGCGTTGTTTTCATAAGTGACAAAAGACCGTTTTCAAATGGCACGTGCTCTGCAAATGGATTTTTAGGACAATTGTCTCTTTTAATAGGTGGAAATGTGAAGAGCTTTTACATGTACTTTGGGAAAAAATAGTAACCACATTCAACCTCCAACAGATTTTGCGCAATCAAGCCAAAAATTAAAACTACATTTATTTAACATTCTTTGTAATGGGGCGGTTCTTACGTATTGAAACTTACATTTCTATAGATTAACGACTTTGGGACAACAGTTTAAATTTAGGATTTATCTGAAAGTTCTGGCAAAGGCTAGGGTTCTTCTGACTAATCAAGTTGAAAGGAAAACACATTTATAGAAAAATTATTGTTGATTAATTACAATAATAAGTAAATGCTTGTAGGAAAAATACGTATCCTTGGAAATGGGTTTTTTCTAATAGATTAGCAGAAGTCAACTTATCTATCTCGAAATGTGCGACATTGACGACCGATATTTACATAAAAACAACTTTATCAGTACGGAAAATAAACGCCGCGTGATTATTCCTCATTATTCACATTCCAAGAAATCGTGTTTCTTTGGTTGTATGAGTTTCCTTCATTTTCTGCGGAATTGTAGATAACATATGCAATGAAAGGGAGTTTGGTCAACGACACATGATTTCTGCGTGACGGTTGCGCGTTTAATGTGCGACGCCACCGATTTATGTCAAAAGTATATTACATCAATGACACATTCTGCCGGAGACGCATTAGTCAAATCAAAGTTGGAACATGGTGCGCTATATTTGGCTGGGTGTGTAGGTATTTTGATGCTCATCTGTGACACACAAGTCATAAACACCAGTGTGACACAATTTATTTGATTCTATGAAATTCCTCATATATCAAACAGGTTTAAAGGACTCGGACCATCAGACTGAAATAATTTTGAAAGTTTATCATTTCCTTGCCAAAGACGTTCTATTTTTTAAACTAAATTTAAAATCATTTCAAATGTGACATACATTATTATAACTCTAGATATATAACACAATAAACAAACTGCTGTTTGTATTTTGTACTTTAATCGTATTAGAAGCTGTAGATCTCGAAATGTAACCGATGATCCAGTTCTCTGATAACAACAGAACATTCAGGTACTAAAAAGTAGAAAAAACTGGTTCTAATTGTATTTCCAGTCAATTTGGAGTAAATCAACAACGTTTGAAAACTATAAACAAATACTGCAACAACAAACAAGCTTGTGTCATTTTAAGGTCGAAATTATAAAACCGGCTTTGACCAAACCATCCAATTCTGTTGGTAAATTTGACTTGACCTCTGTTGTTTGTATACGTTATCCATGTAGAGAAATATAGCCAGTTGCTAGAAATATTGACAATATGGAATAAATAAGTCGTGGAAAAAATTACAATGGGTAATCTTATATCTTATTTTCTGTTGCACCAAGAGTTGTTTATTAATATTGATTAGGTAACGTACCTAATTACACCAAATTAAAATAACTTAAATATATTAGTGCCACAATTAGTGCTGATAAGGGTGTGCTTTGCTCTAAAGAAAGGGCCGAATTTTAATGAAAGTGTTTAACTTAATTGGTAGCTATTCTAGTCGAAAAGAGACGAGAGGGTGGGACTTGGCTCAGAAGTTGTCTTGAACAACTTTGCGCATCGCTTGTTTTGATTCACAGAAAATTGATCCACAGCAATGTTTCGAAAACCAATTTTCCGACAAGAATTATTCGATAAGTATAAGTAGTTTTTAGACGCAACAATTATTTGAAACGAAAATTTTTTGAATGACATTTGTAGGCATAACAGCAATTATTCGAAAAGCAATTTCACCACAGCAGTAGTTCTTAAAATTGTTTTTTCGAGAAGCAATTTTTTCAACACGATATTTTTTAAGGTAATATTTGCGCTGGCAATTGTTGGATTTTATTTATTTATTTGAGTTGTAGTACTACATTTCTCAATTTATGCAAAAACAACAGGGTTGTCAGATCTCCGACATTGTACCGAAGTCTCAGGTTTTGCAGGGGCTTTTCAGGCCTCCGACAAGTTTTCAAAGATCTCTGACAGAGGCTGAAAATTAATTTCTGTTCTATTTGCAATACCGTAAAACAACATGAAATTATCTCACCAATTCTTATCGAAATGTGTCTGATCTTAATATAGGGCGAACATGCGCACGATATTTCGTTTCGTGTAATTCGTTACCAGATGTTACCATCTGCAAAAATGGACTTACTATGAAAGTCTAGGTACATTCAAAATCAACGTGTAATTTACATCACGTCCTCCATATATAGCGGTTTGCGGTGCAAGCAACACATTATAAAGCGACGAGCGGGTAGTCTTGATTCAGATGAAGTCTTGGAAAACATTGTGCATTACTTACTTTGATTTACAGAAAGTTTATAGACAACAATTTTTTCGAAATCCAGTTTTTTACTGCAATTATCCGACAAGTTTTGGACGCAGGAATTGTTTGAAACGACAACTTTTCGTGATACATTTACATGACAGCAATATTTCGGAAGGCAATACTCCGCAGCAGTTGTGTTTTGTGTTTTTCAAAAATTAAAAATTTACTTATAACCGTACTTGTCACTTCACCTAGGAACTCATTCTTTTGCTGTTAACAACAGGAATTGGAAGTAACATGCAATGCAATGTTTTGTTAATTTCCTATAACCAATCGACAATTCAACTTCCGGTATGACATTTCGTATGCAGAGTTTAGTAGCGCCTTTGCAACACGCGGAGTTTGTTAGAAAATGCCTGATGCGGCAGACCGTATAGAAACGCCCACAAAAAAAGTTTACAAAAACACGAGTAATGACTTACATACAGAGGCGGATCTGGGAATAACCGAACCTAGCTAATCGCCTAGGGGCGTCAAAAAACAACTGGGTATTTAATAATTTCATAGACCATGAAAATAATTTTGGATAAAGCAAACAACAATGATAGTGTATTAGACATGGCCTCGCACAGAGGTATTTCGTTTGCCACAATAGGGGCCTTAAATTTTTTTTGAGAATCTGTTAGTGCGGGCTAGTTTAAACTGCAAACTTACACCACTGGTCTTAGCATTTTTTATGATCTTGGATTGTCTAGAGGGTGCCAATGACTCAAATCCGCCACTGTGTACAGAACTCGCTTTACAAACGATTAGCATATCTTCAAGAAATACTCGGACCCCTTCATGTTAACTCAATTTATCACAAAAATTAAATTTCCTCGAAAACCGTTGGATTAAGGCGATTGGGCGAAAACACCACAATTATTTACACAAAAATCAATTAAACTGTTCTCCCCTTCCGTAGTCTGAAAGTCGGTAAGAACGCGTTTTGGGCCCATGTTTATAAATCTCTTCATGGTGGTGTAAAGTATAATTTACTCCGACAGTTTGGCTCATTATTTTTAAAACACCCCGTATATTGCTATATTTTATGTCTTTTTCTCCTGACAATAATGGCCTTGGCAAATGCAACTTTTTTTTAACAGCAAATAGTATAGGTGTAAAAGGTTTTAGGGTGATTCTTTTAAAAATACCAATATCAAAGTTAGAATAAAATAACGATTAATGTAGGGATATTTATTTTGAAATAATATTTGAATCGCTTCGAAAAATTGTTTTTTCACAAAACTGTTTTTCGTAGTGTTGCTGTCGTAAAATTGCTCTTGAAAAAATTGCAGTTGAACAACTGTTTTTCGAAATATTGGCGTTTCATAATGCAATTGATGCCCCCAAACAAATATTTTTTCGCACAGCTACTGTCGACAAAACACTTTTTAATTCGATATTGTTAGTAGAGCTTTTTGTTAGTTTAGAATCCACTTAAAGTTGTAGATCTCCTTATCTAAATAGAGGATACTGAATAGAGAAGCTATAGAAAGCGAAAGCTATAAAAAAGCGGCACATACATACGAGTGCATGCAGTTGCTATTGTGATATGCTTAACAAAGGTTAGATGCTTAAATAAATTAGTGTTTCGTTTGTGTAACGGATTATACCTTTTTTTACGTTTCTTTACTTTAAGTATAGGGAACTTCTAATTTCAAAGAAATTTTCGACCTCGAGATTTTGACGGAAATACACGTTTTGGACCCCCAGGGACCCAAAATTGTCTGTCCGTGGATGGGTGGTGGGTGTGAATGTGGGTTTGTATGTATGTATGTATGTGTGTGGTGCATTATAACTACCGAACGGATGGTGCTTGATGAGCTTTGTAATCTGGAGGTATATCAAAAAATCATCGACAAAATAAACTTCTGAACACGAATCCAATAGAATACTTTAGGGCAAATCCAACACTTGACAGATCGAGTTCAAATATTTTAATGTAATAGCCCTTTAGAGACACACTGTTACTGTGCACATAAGTTTTCTGAAAGTTAAAAGTTATGAAGTAATAAAATTCCAAAATTTCGGAATTTTTCAGAAAAATATTACTCTAAAACTGGCTACACATTTTATTTTTAAGTTTTGTAAGCTTATAGATCTTTCGATGAGCTACACTTTGGTTCGTGTTGCAGCCTGCTAATTTCTCTGTGACGCTTTCTATGAATTTTTGAAAATTTTAGGGGTACATAATGTTACATGCTACTAGAATTTTTGGATCTACTAAAACTGTGAAGTGAAAAAAATAAAAAATATCAAAACTTTGGCTTTTTCAAAAACATCCGGTCAAAAACTGGCCATACGTTTTTTTTTTAGTTTTGCAGCTTATTATTAGCTACGTATTAACTATAATTTGGTTCGTTTTTAAAAAATCGAAAAGTCGTACCTCCTTGTTTAATAAACGGGGGCCGATGAAAAAGTTCTGTTTAGGCTAAATTGCTCAAGAGTGATGGTAGAATAAAGTTCTCAACTTAATTGTTAAATACAGCAGTATTTGGGAGCGGGGCTATTTTTCCTTTCCCACCCAGACTTTAGGGGCCGAGTTTGTCCTTCCGTTTTTGGAAATTCAGAATATTATCAGTTTATTTTAAATCTTGACAGTATTACCCCCCCCTCTCTCTCTCTCTCTCTCTCTCTCTCTTTCTCTCTCTCTGACTCCCATGCTTTGACCAAAGTCTTTTGACGCGTGACTAAAGTACACACCACACAGCTTACTTGTCGACCTTTGCTTCACTATTCTCTCTGTGTAGTACTGTAGTCAATGTTGGGGCGTAACACATTAATAATAAGATATTTTCGAATAGATGATAAGTAACAATATCTAGTGGGAGTGGTGGTAGCTCAGCGGTTATAGGCGCTTAGCCTCTTACGCTAAAGGTCTAGGGTTCGATTCGCCGCCGAAGCCATGCAGCAATAAAAATATATGCCGCATCGTGCCACTCACATTCCCCAATCCGATGTAGGCAGCCGTGGGGTCTTAATGCCTGAAACATTCTCTGGTATTAAGTCGTTCGGATTCGACGTTAAACTGTAGGTCCCCCGTACTCCACCTTAGCGCTAAGGAGAATACGTGGCAGAGAAAAGTGCCGGTTCCCAGCAATGGGACGTTAAGGCTGATTGCGCGAACATTATCTAAAGCTTTATAGAAAAGTCCAGGCGAAGTGCTTGGTTAATTTTTTTAAGACGTTTTTCTGGAACCTATTTTTCTGAGCTGACTAGTACGTGGTGAGTGTAGGTTCAATGCATTGTTGTAGGTTTGCATACTCGGACATACTTTTCTGACGCTTGTCTGAATTTTAGAACATTTGGTCTGTAAGAGCCTCGGCAAATCTGAAAATTCGGATGCTGTTGAATCATACAATGTATCAGCGACCTGACGTTCTCAAGTAAGGGAATTCCAAGAAAGTGTAAATACATCTTCGATAAGCATATTTTTAGAAAGTGCATTTCCATAAGTTATAGTCAGTGCAATATATCTCATCAATTTGAATATACCTACATAATCTAACAGTTTGTGGAAAGCATCTGACGTTCGAGTAATTTATAACATCATTTATAGTTGTTAACTACACTCAGTCCATGAATACATATTAAGATACAATTACACCTTTAAATTTACAATACAGCATCGTTTTACATTGCCATTAACATACCGTTCTTTCTAGCAGAGGCTGCAGAGGTGCTCGAAGGTCACGGTTTCAGTCAACAAACCAAAGCCGCAAAGATGCATGTGTTACACTTAAAAAAATCCGGTGCTATGTGTTCAGCCATTGTATATCAACCGGACTATTGTGTACAGTTAAATTATGGTAGCCTGGAGAGTGCGGGAATGTTAATATTATGTTACTCGAATGTTTCAGAGGAATACCATGCTCTGCTCGCGAAATTAAAAATGCAAATTATGCAATAATATGTTAATTTTATCGGTCTAGTAGTTGCCGCCAGTTGCGAATTTGTAAGATAAATGTTCTCCTGCAACTACAATTTTATGTATATTTAACTCGAAAACGCTTTAGTATCAATTTAAGCAGCTTATGTAGGTGCGTATAGCGAATTTATTTATGCAGTTAGGTATGACGCGCAATTTTAGATAAATCTGTAAGGCGCAAAAGCAATTAACTATTGATGTTTATGGATTTATGTCTTACGGTGAATAACGAATTAATGTCTTCTGGAATATGTGGTGAGTGGCCATTAATTCTTCCGTTAAGAAACAGCAAAAAATTAAATGTGATCATTAAATGGCCGTTGCCTGTAAATTAACCAATAAACAAACTTAATTTTGTCCACCTTGTCAATCTGTCTCTGCCAAACAGCGGCCAATTTTTCATAAGATTAAGGCCCACCAGGACTTGAACTCAGACTAGAAAAATCTATAGGGGCGCCAACTTCACAAAACGACCAATACTAAATTATTTGACAGCTTCGAGTTTCTAAATATGTGGTAGTAGGAATTTGTTAGTTTAGGAATGTGGTGTAATGGACTAATAAAAATTCAAAAATGGTTTGTGTAAATAAGAATTCGATATTTACTTTTAACGTTTCAAATTGATTAAATGATCTTTTAATTTAGTAAAAGCATTTTTGAACGAAGGGGACTTTTTAATAATTTGCTCCCAATGGGGATCCGTTTCTTTGTAAAGGTATTTTCTAAGATGCTATCGTATTTGGTTCAATTAGAAAATTGAGCTATTTGGTGCAGGAGCGCAATGGATTTTCTTTTTTTGCTATTTTTAAACATTATTATTCGTTCTTACAATATTTTGGTTCTGCGCTAAACGTTTTACTTGGAAAAGAGAAATTTATGAATATGTCAATGCAATTAACATCTTAATTAACTAACAGAGAAATTTTATCTTAATAAATATAAAATAAAGTTCGTTCATATATAAAAGAAACTGTCAGATTTTGTAGAAGCTTAAAAAAGGCCAATAATTCTTAAATATATGAAGTTAAAAGGCGATCGTTATTTATTTATGTTTTTTTTTTAAATTGGAAAGTAGTCTTACTTATTCTTCTTTGAAGATCTTACTATGTTTACGGTATAGGGAAGTATTGAATTCATAACCATTTTTGAATTTGGCATGGTGACGAAAATACATGTTCTGAATCTCCAGAAACCCAAAAATTGATTTTCAAGAATGTCTGCCTGTGAGCGACTGTAAATGAATGTATGCAGGTATGTTAGTGCGGCTAAAATCCGAAACCGGAAGCGGAAATTAAACACGTTTTTTGGTAGAATTTGTTTTGGAAACTGATTGTTTTAATTTGAAACCGGAATCTGATAGTTGATCTTAGGGCGAATCTAATATTTTTTTCTCTGGTAGAACGGTGGCCGCTACAAGTTTTTTGAAAATTTTGGCTTTAACGCCTTATTATTGAAAAACGCATCTACAAATCAGACTCAAATTTCGTATTGTAGTAGCTGTACGGGGACACAATGTTAATATGCAAAAGAGTTTTTGTACAAATTAAAACTGAAATGAAGATTATTTTTAAAATCCTGAGTATTTCCAAAAAATATTGTTCAAAAACTGGCCACATATTTTTTTTAATTCTGTAGACTTATAGAACTACGCATGAGCTATAATTTGGTTTACGTCCCAACCCGTTAATTTTTCTGTGGCTCTTTCAATGAGTTTTTAAAAGTCGACAATGTAGGGTCCTTTAATTTAATAAGCGGGGAACATTAAAAAATTTTTGCTTAAGCTAAACCGCTTATTAGTGATAGTAGAATAAGGTTTACAATTTAATTTTTATATGCAGCAATATTCAGGAATATTAGTTTTCCTCCTCTTACCAAACTATCGGCGGACAAATTTATCTTTCCGTTTTTGGTTTTCTTTAAACTCAGCGAATCTGGTTCCAAAAAAACATTTTTGTTACTAAAAATCTGTTTCTTAATACAATAAGAGATTCCCCCAGGCATAGACGAACCGGTTAGCCACTAGCCGAATCGGTAGAGTGACAGCACTAGAAAGTCCAAGCGAAGTATTTTGCTCATTTTTTATCTGGTTTAAAGTTTACAATGGTAGTAGGTTAAATTATTTTCTAAAAAGTTGCAAATAAAAACAATAACAATTTTCGTAACATGATTTTTGTGTCTATAACAATTAGATGTGCTGAAGTAGTCAAAACACTTGCTGTTATAACACACAGTCGGCCAGAAAGAACCGAACCGCTTTTAGGACCTTATAACTATAGGTAATAGGGAGATGTATTTAAACGAGGAAGAGACTTTAATATGCTATACAAAAACACTTACAGATACAGATTTGCTTATCACCCCATTATTAAAACTAAAATTCAACAGCACTGCGTTAATAGAAGAAGCACTTATAAACATTTTCTGACAGATATACATTTAAATCAAAAATTTTGAAGTATTATATGCCATATCAAAGCCTATTAATTGCTCTCTAAATTAAAGTGTTGTTTATTTAATTACCGTGTCCCATTGCCGAGATATGAGCTCGTAAAATTGTTTTTTTTGGCCTACGAAAGCAAAACAAATAATAGATTAGGTTGTTCGGCTACTTTTGTTAGATCTGTGGTCCACTGGTATGCATTTGGGGGATCGGCCGAGGTTTGCTACTAATTGACATAAGTTCCTTCGTGGCACTAGTAAAAGTATTTGTCACTACGTCATTTCTGAGACGAAATTGTGTGCACGGAGGAATTCCTATTCTGTATAAGGCAATAGGCACACCAGAATTTTCAGATGTAATGGTTCTACCCTCTGATGTCGGTGCTTATCCTTAACCCAACGATAAGCAAATATACGAACGTTGTTTAAGTATATCTATTTATCTACTAAACCTAAATTTCGTCCACCTATTTAATTTTGTGGGAAGGGGCCCCTGCTACTAAAATCCACATATTTACCCGTACATTATATAAGTCCCATATTCTGTTTTACAGCGCACCGCTATAATTAATATTGCATGATATTTGTGTGTATTATTGGAACATACTCTGCCGATAGCTCATTACGAAATCAAACTCGAAGGAGTAAACATCGCATCGGGGCCGCGAGCCGCAAATACCGGCGAGCAGGTTTACTTTTATTACATAAATTTGATTACAATGACAAAGATGAATGATTAAAATTACGGTGATATAAAATAACTCTTTGATAGATTTTTTACATGCTACGAAATGCTTCTCCTCATCCCGCATTTTTACCTGTTTGTTCAAAAGAATAATACGACCTCATTCTATTTTGCACAAGTAATGAAGAATACATCGTACTACTAGCCATAACAACAATATTAGAAGCTATTAAACTATTCGGCCAGCTTATCGCTGACATTCCTGGAAAAAAGGTGGGTTTATAATTATATAAACGGTGTTGATTTAGATTTGAGACATAGGACCATAATCACCTGCATTCATTCTTATGTTGAAATCTTAACAGCTTTCAAAGTTTGTAGTTGTTAATTTGACAGTAATAACCAAGCAGGGTTAGCTGCTGTTGATTTTGTTAGCTTTTGAAACGTTTTTTTGTTTTACTTCTATAGAAAATGATATAATTGTATTTAAAAAAGTAAATCATGTATTAAATGCAGTGTTTAGTGCTGAACAACTTATTGCTTTCCTATTTTGCTCTAAAATTAGGGGAGCCAATATTTTCAATAATTTAATTTAACACTATAACGTCCTATATGTCTCAAATCTGAATCAACACCGTGTATATAACATTATAACAGCAATGGGTTGAAATAGTAAAAAAAAATAAGTCAGTTGTAAATGAAAAAGATGGACATAATTATATGCAATAACTTCAAATTTAGTAGGCATGATTTTCACTTATTCTAAAACTGCCGCCAATAAATGAATCGCATGAAATTTAAGTTAGATATACGCGTTACTTTCTTTCACGCGTGAATTAGTTTTTTACTCCTTCAGCATATTGCTGTTATACCGCCACGTTACTCGCAAGTGTGATCATAGCGTATACGATGCAATTTTACATTTGCCCCGAAATTTGCTTTTGTATTTGTAAATAATGAATGGTGTTGGTATAAAAAGATAATTTGAACTAGTTACTTCTTCAGTAACAATGTTTTTGTGGTAAATTATTACGTAAATAATAAAAACATTTAATATTTTAATTTATTCAGGGTTCCCTGAACTTAAACACGTTGTTTGAACAACTCCTATGAAATGATCCCATACCATAGTGATTGATTTTCTATCTACTAACCGAAGGCTTGTCGATTTGATCCAATCCACTACAACTTTTTTAAATTATATTTTATGAAAGAGTATGCCTTATTCAGGTACAAACATTCATAAAAAATAATTTTAGAATTTTACTGTCATTATTTTAAAACGAGGCGATAAAACAAGTCATTTTAAATGCACATAACCCTAAATTAATTAAAATATTCAATGATTTTATTAATTACACAATTATTACGCACAAAACATATTATGGAAGAAGTTTCAAGTTCAAATTATCGTTCCATAGCAACACCATTTATTAATTACAAATACAAAAGCAAATTTTGCGACATGTGTAAAATTCCATTGCATACGCTGTGATCGCACTTGAAAGTAGCCTCCCGGCATATAATTATGGACAACTATTTATTATGATGCGCATCATAGATATTGCTCAATCTGCAACTTTGCAAATCTTAAAGAACTTATCGAAGAAAGCGTGGGGCATAGCGCATAGGTTCTGCTAGCTAGTTTTAAACCGTGATGACTGGCAAATGACGTTTTTATTGTACTAATTTTATTAACGATTTTATTATTGAATAATTATTTATAATTGTACCTAAATTACAAATTTCAGTCTAAATAAGACAGCATTGCATTGTTTTAAAGTTTTTCTAATATAATACAAAATTTTAAATGAATAAATACGCGAAACATTTAATCATTATTACGAAATTACCGAAACCCTGCTCACGTTTTAGTTAATTTTATGTATAATAATTAATTAAGAAAATTTAATTACATCATTAGTCCTTAATAGTTTTAAAAGTATGCGAGTTTATTTTACACAAAGGCCAAGTCTTATGCGAAATCTTCTCATGTCTTTCTTGAAATTAAACGTTTCAATGATAATTCATACGTAATAATGAAAGCTCCCGATTTAAGCTTTGTTAACATAGATTTAACTGTGCTGTAGCCGTTAAGTATCGCTGCTGGAATTTGTAGACCACTAATCCAGTGCTTCCAACTGTTTTTGTTGTATACACTACACAAATGTAATATTGCATAAACATTTACGAGCAATAAATTTAAACGTTTGTGTGTTCTTTATTATTTGGTTTGATTTATACACTTCGGTACTTCAGAGAGACGCTGAGTATCAGCGGCGAATAACAACCTGGTTACAGTGTAAATAATACGCAATAAGTGAGCTCTTATGGTGCGACACTAAAGAGCGGTTTGTCTGTACTTTATGGATTGTAAATAAGAAGAAGTAATAGTTAAATAGCCTCTTTAGTAAGTAGATATATATTGCCGTCCCATGTTCGGCTGAGATTATCTAAAGCTTATTACAATCTTTACAAGGTAGCCTTAAAAATAATTAAATGTTACAATTTTTTTAAGATTCCTATTTGCAAAGAAAATTATAGCTTTGAGGCTGAATAACAAGTTGTATATTTATTCTTTTATTCATAAAATTTATATTTCTTTCTGCATGTTTCCTCAATGAAATGCTTACATTTTAGCACGTGCCAAGTATTTGCCTATCCCAATGAATTTTTTTATAGAATCATTTTTATCCCAAACTATATTCTGATAAGACGTTCCATGCATCATGCAAGAGGGAATTTTGATTATCTACCTTTCAACGTCGATTTTAGATGATACCATGTGAAATTGAACGATGCCCATTTTTCTGTTTTCGGGGTTATACTGAATATGTGTTAAACCTTTTATCTTTTTTATGAAGAACATATAAAGTCTTTATAATAATGACAAGAATAACAATTAGATATTTCATAATATAGATGATGTTTCGAGTGCAATCTACAATTTTATAACCTGATTCAGGGTAAGATAAACAGTAGAGCAGGCCTTGACCAGCGTGCATCACTTCTTAGATGTGTTCAAAGAATCACAATTAAGATTGACATTTGCAATTATTTTCTCAATATAGCTAAGACGTGACGAACGCTGACCAAAGCCTGCTCTAATGTATTTTTTTAATCACCCGGTATATTCCCCTTCAATTAAGTTACTTACCATGTGTAAATTAATGGCAATTAAAAGACGCCTTAGATGTAGCATGGCAAAGAAGGGCGTATTAATAATTTCATTTAATAGATACTAGTTTCTCTTGAGAATGCCAATAGTGTTTATTTAAATTAAGATCTATACGATCAAAATGAGAAAAATAAAAGCTGATGATGATATAAAAAGCTTAATATGGATTTTATGGGAAATAAAACTGCAACATTTAAAAATCAATGAGTTTAGAATGTCATTAGTAATATATCGACTTTCAATTTACATTAAACTGAACTTTTTTCGCTTTGTTATTAACGAACTTTAGAGAATTAACCTTTTATTGTATTCTGAAAATAAGTACATTGCCTTGATTTCTATAATGACAATGTCCATAGCAAGTAATAAAACACAATATAAAATAAAGAACATTGCTTTTGTGCAACGACCTTTGCATTTGCTTGTACATTTTTTGCTAAACCTAGCACGTGCGTATTCATAGTGAATTTTTAACTTTTTTCTCTTTCTAAATTTTAATATACTGCCTGCATTTGATATTAAAATTTTTATGCCAAACATTTATGGATGTATTAAAATGTCTATGATTTTTACTACCTTTAATTTCCATTTGAATTTTTTTTTAATGTTTACAGTTATTTTTGAACTGTCTATCATCGCATGTTAAATAAGGGGTCCTACCTACTTTCATCAGTGTTTAAGTTTATTTAAATATTTCCCAATCGCATGGTGAATATTCAATCCTTGCAATTATATATGACAGTTAGCAAATTAGAAATGAATATTTAAATAATACCTTTATTTGCATCCAAGTACGTCTACCTAAGTTTAAAAACAGAACCGAAAAACAAGCTATAAATAAAATTTATTCATCAACTCTTAGGCAATTTAGAATCTCAAATGTCTGTAATATTTCACTACGATATCTCTATTAATACTGGTTTTAGAAATTACTGGCTCGATTGCTAGGTTACCTACTGAAACTTACATCAAGTTTAGAACTATGAAAAGCTTAGGTAGACTATTTTTTGATTATTAAGCAAAATTCTATTAATTACTATGGATTGGAATTAGAAACAAATTAAACACAATACATCCTTGAGCCTTATAATTAATTACTAATTTATAGCCAATTAATTAAATTATTTTAATTTTACCAAGGCTGAGAACGTCAAATTTTTGTTCGAAATAACAATTCACTAGTTTTTGGTAAAATTTTTGTACCATGAGATGCTATCTTTTATCTTAGTACAAGAACTCATTATATTTAAAGTAATAATTACTTGTTAGTAGGTGATATTTTAAAATTTTATCTGATCCATATGTGACGTCAGCTTGTATTTTATTCTGAAGTCGTAAATCATCATTTACATTATCAATTTTTTAAGTGGATTTTTCACTATGAATGAATGCCATATAAATAATAATAGGCTGTGTAATATTCCATAGTTTCAAGAACGTTGCTACAACACAAAATTACTTAAATGATGTAATAGGTCACAATCTGAATAGGGTGGTGAATAGGTTTTGATTTTTAAATTTTTGAGACATAATATAAACTCTATGAGTGGACGGATGGATGGATGGATGGTACAAAAATTTGAAAGTACGTTGTCATTGTTTGTCAAGAAGAGCCAAATGTCCTAAATCAATAAGGTCAGGTCAGGTGCGTCCTACACAAACACAGCTAAAAGCAGACTGCTGTCCACCGTGAGAGATGTACCTGTCTAACTGCCCACTTACTATTGATTTATTGTAATTATGTATTATCACGGTATGGGCGCATCCATCTTGACTCCATGCGTCACTGTCACACCGACTCAGCTGCTTGTTAAAACTCGATGGACGTCACCTACATCATCTTGTGTATAATGAGTAGGGAGATTGTACCTGTTTAATTAATAAGCGTGAAAATAATTTTTGTTTTTTTAAACATCTGTGCGAGCTTGATATTCAGTTTTAAACCGAACCATTGGATAGAAATCACTAGGGAGTTTCTGGTACAAATTGAGTTGTAATTACCGTCACAGATCCACTAGCAGCATCTATCAAAATGACTCTCATTGGTGATCATATTCTGAAGATGCTGCTTGAAATAAATGTCGAAACGTCATTATGTCAATGATTATATGTAAGTCCAAAGCTCATCACTATTATTTATTTAAAGTCATTTTTAAAACAATTCTGATTTTGAAGATGTTACCTGAACGGGCACCGGAAGTGATTTACACCTGAAATTTCAAAA
The DNA here is from genome assembly GCA_958336395.1 of Ctenicera cuprea. Lineage (NCBI taxonomy): Eukaryota > Metazoa > Arthropoda > Insecta > Coleoptera > Elateridae > Ctenicera > Ctenicera cuprea. Next base: position 24,050,187 of record OY284491.1, read on the forward strand.
CTTAACGTTACCTATACAGGCAGAGTAGCTTATTATAGTGAAATCTATTAGAGGCAATCCTAGCACAAACAATCCAAATCGCGAAATAATTGCCTCAACACTTAACTTGAACCATAGATTTACATCCATTGTAAAGCAATGACGAGTCATGACTTCTTTTTAATGAATTAACTGTTGACGCGTTTCAATCAAAAGTAATACAGGTACCCTATTCATGCTGAACCAGATTACTGTAAAATTATTCAGCACTACGTGTGCTACATTTGTCATGTTTTTTTGGCAGTGTTGCGTTTATTAAACAGCACTTTTGCTTGTTTGGCCTCTCTGGTGGGATCCGGTTCATCAATGGATAGGTAACTGTCATCAACGTCTGAATACAGTTTTTCTATGTGATGGAGAGATACAATTTTATTGCTGATGAGGCCGAAGAATTGCCGTAGAGTTGGCATTTTGAGAGTGCTGGACTGTAGAAGCTCTTGAGTAGGTACAGGTCAGGCTCCAATTCCAATTGAAATTTAAATAGCATTTGCAAGGACCTTGGAGTTATATTTAAATAAAATGGTCTAATAAAATTACTAAGAGATGCAAAAACAGTCAATAAATAAAAAAATTAAGAAGAATAATTAAGACATTTACTACGAGGACGAAAAATGCAAAAGTTATTAGCCCTTATGTAACATTCAAGGACTTAAACACCCACTACTAAGTCGGGACTCGAGCTCGGGACCCATTTAAACCGCTCGTTCGCAGAATCCAAAAAACTAATTTTTATTTCCTTCATCACAAACATTTTCTACTCAATCAGAGAACAAAACCGAATAATTCAAAAATTTAGTTTTTGCCATAATTTGTAAAAAAACGCCTTAAGGGTGGCCATCAACTGACAATGTTCATTATTAAAAAACAGTTGCAATTATGGTAGTATAGAAAATTAATCTTAAATTTTCCTCAAGTCCATCCCTGATTTCCATCACCTCACCTGCCTGCTAAAACAAGCGATTCAGCCGTCACTCATCCACAATGAGAGCTGTCACTCATCATCTACAGTCTCTTTCCCCTCGCCCACACGCAGACCTTTTCAATCTGTCTCAGTCAACTTTTGTTCATCATGTCTCCTTATTATTGCACTCCTTTGTCAGCTGCAGACTTTCGGAAAATTAAAATTCCTTGGCTTCATTTTCCAGGCTTTTTAATACAAGTTAATTCGTTTTGATATACATTGAGGTGACTCAGGAATTGTGTTACGGTTGATAATAAATCCTTAAGTATGTAGATGTGGTGAAAGTGAAAGGTTTATGTGTACTGTGTAATGGTAAATGAACCAAATAATATTTTAAATTGTTTTCTATGTTAATTTAATAATTAACATTCAGGGAATACTTCGTTGGTTCGTTCACCTTACAAAGTCCACCATAATGTGCAATACTGCTTATTCTGTTTAATAAGCACTTAACTAATAAGTAACTTTATACTTAATATATAAACTTTTGAGGATTCATGTTTAGCAGTGTGTGAATAAAGAGGTAGTTTGGAACATGTAATGTTTGATTTCTAAAAGAACCCTATGGCCCTAATCGGGTCATTACAACTGAAGAAACATGAATAAGGAATACAAATTGCTTTTATTTATTTCTCAATTATGATATGATAATTTTGCCAGTAAATTTACATATTTATTGATATCTCAAGACTTTAAAGTCATTATTTTACTACTGCTCGGATAATTAGCTTAATTTTATAATGTTATAATCGTTTAGAGATATTCCAGACTGCAATAATATGATCAATTCAAAAACAGCCATTTCACTATTTCAGATATTACAGGGTACCCACTTTTCTGGAAAACAGGGAAAACCGGGAAAAGTCAGGGAATTTAGAATTTTTTTATTTCGGTCAGGGAAATCAGGGATTTGTACCAATTTCAACGTAAAGTCAGGGAATTTCACGAAATAGCCAGAGAATATTCTGTAAAATGCAATTATTTTAATATTTTTATTTTTGCTTGCAAAACGAAAATTTTGTTACCTAGGTATATGTTTATAAAATTTATATTTATTTCATTTGGTTTTTCCATAAAGTTTAGATGTTGTATTTTGTTACGCTTGTTGAAAATTTTCCATTTACTATAAAGTAATTTCAGTTTACTTTGCTAATTTTTATGGTGGGTTGCAATTTTTATTTAAAAAAAACAGTTGAAATTGGCTTTTGTACCACAAAAATGAGTCAGGGAAAACTGAAGTTTATCAGCCAGGGAAGTCAGGGAATTTGAAAAACAGTTTTAAGTGGCCACCCTGTATTATGAAAGTAATAGGGTGGTCATAGATTATCTTCGACAACAATTTCACTGACGGCAGATTCTAACAGTAATTGAGGAACACGATCTTATAAATACAAAAACAAGAAATAATAAAAAGTTTTTACGAAAATGATATCAGCAATGCAAAAGGAAGGTAACGGCCACTCGGAAGATTTGTATGATGATGATGAAAAAACATGAAAGAGATCGAGAGATGTCATTATACTGTGAACAAAATCTATTATAAGTGAAAAAATTGCTTAGGGGTGGCGGTACCACAGCGACAAAGGTCGCTGACTTTCAGGCGCGGCTCTACGGAGGGAGGGGGGCTATAAAAAATAGTTTTATGAAAAATCCATTAATACAAATTGGCTATTTAAAATTTTTTTTGTGACTACCTGTTTAAGCGCTGCTACCAAATATTCAAAAACAATTTGTTGTATTTGATGTTACAGTAATTCTAAATTTTATTAGGGTCAGGGGGTGGTTAGTCTCAGGCTCTAGAGCTAGATTTCCAGCTGCAGTAGGTTCGAATCCTCTGCACATCGGAAATTGTTCTGAATTAGTTAAACCCGGCGTGTCCATGGACATTGTGTAAGGTGTGTATGTTGCATTCCATGTCTTTTCCGGGTGGGACATGCTAGACCGGCGAATAGCGGTAAGTGCGCTGAGCCCGGGTAGGGGTTGGGACGGGGATCCTGGAGATATCAGCGTTAGCAGTTTCTCAACAGTGTTATGTGGTTGTGTGTTCTTACCTTTCTACACTTTCAGTACGTCTCTCTGTGAATGGATGGGTGCTGAGCGTATACGGCTCTTATTTCCCGAACGGTCCAGCCGATTTTGATGCACATCAAAAACTAATTTAAAAAAAATTCACTACTGTAAGCGAAAGATAAAGATATTTTTGAATCGCATTTTTCACAGAAACAGAACTGAAGCTCTAAGCGGGATCTGAATGAAGACCATACCGCAAATTCAACGCTTTCTAGCTTTTAAAAAGCGGCCTTATCATTTTTTGAAAATTGTGAGGTTAAAGCTTATTCGAAATAAGTTTACATATCGGGATCAAATTTCATATTGTAGAGTCTCTAGGGGGGGGGGGTGCAATCAGGCCGCTAATTTTTGTGTGACGCCTTGTATGAATTTTTGAAAAACGAAAATGTGTACTTCCGCCAAATTTTCTGTGGACTGCGATGAATTTGTCTTTCCGGTTTTGGTTTTTTTAATCCCAAGGAAAGTGTCTTCTACAAAATCAAACATTAGGTTTCCTTTCTCATAAAAAACTAAACAAAACCTTTTGGGTTTTTATATACTTTGAGACATGCACTCATAGACGGCTACGTACACGTTGGCACCTATCATAGAGCGGGTGTCTTAGAGGCGGTATAGAATTATATCTACCTTTGTAACGCCGCGCCGAGCCGGTATAGTGGCAGCATTGGTGCAACTTTACAAGTCACTTTTTATGCGCAAAATATTGATACAACATCACGAACCTACTTTTGAAATATGTCAAGACACTTTCTAAATTATAGGAAAGTCCAGACGAAGTGATTCGCTCATTTGGTGTTCTTGTAGTGGGGATATTCTATGCAAAAATGGCCAAGAAAGTCTTAGTACCCCTCTCTCTCCTTACAGTCATTTCCAGAAAATGATTCCTGGCAGTCATAGCCATCCAGCCCGCATTACCTGAAATAAGATACCAACATTGTTGTAGTTTTTTGCGAGACAATAAACAATATTGTAATTTTTATTTTTGGTAAAGAGATGCTTTGACATGTATTGAAAAACGAGACCAAAGAAAAAATTTGCCTGCCAAAAATTGCTAGGAAAGGGACAAATTGCTGTACCTAAATATTAAGTTTCGAATCTTATTGTACTATCACACATGAGTAATTTAGCGTAAAAAGACATGTTTATTGTTTCCCGTTTATTCAATTTTCGGCCATGAATTGTCGATTATTAAAAATGTGAAGAAGGCGTAACAGAGAAATTATCAAGTTTTGATACTAACCAAATTGTAGTTCATTTCCAGCTGTATGATCATATTATAAAAAAATGTGTGCCTAATTTTTGAGCACTATTTCTTACAAAATTTAGAAATTGTTTTGAATTTCACAGTTAACATTTTTTCAAAAATGTTTGTACGTAGCAACTAACATTTTGTTCCCCCAAGGTTATTGGCTAAAGTTTATGCCAATTTCGCAACTGGTTTTTGAATAACACGGCGTTAAAACCAGAGTTTCGAAAACGTGTAGGGACCGCTGTTTCGAGGCTAGAAGGTTCAAAAAATCGTTTGATTCGTCATACAGTCTTCTGTCAGATTTTGTTATTTCAGAAAATTAGGTTTTTACAAAAAATGTCATCAAAAAACATGTCTTTTTACTTCTGTTTCCGTTTTCGTTTTTTTTAAAGTTTAAAATAAATACTAGTAAACTAAGAACACGCATTTATGGATCAGGAATTAGACGAGAAATTTTGAAGTCATCGTGATTAGTTTTCACACTAAACTAAAATTTTCTTAAAACGTCACAATTACAAAAGTTTGAAGCTGAAAGACAGTTATAATAACTTATAATCATCTTTATGATTTTGAAGCAGGCTGGCTCCATGTTAGACATCCGTGGTAAGTGCGTAATAATCCGTATTCTCCTTTCTCAACGGAAAAACCAAATAACCAGCCCCTTGTCCAAATCAAACCAAACAAACGGTCAGTGCCGTTGATGAGCGCAAGCAAACTTCATTAAACGTGTCTGGCTTCGATTACTGCTGCGCTGAAATAAGATTTCTCACCTCTGCCTCGGGAAGTAGTTTCCGCAACACCATCAGCCAAACGGTCCGACAGTTCGCTCCCCCAAGACCTGCCTCAGCGCCCGCAATAATCAACTGCTGCGGCTTGCATACCAACCACATCCACTAAATATCAACTTCCCTTACGAATGCTGAAAGCTTTGCTGGCTGCAATGGATTTCTTCACAAACGCATGAGATTGGCGAATACAGTTCCGATTTTCTAAGAGATTTCAAAGCCTTCTTATTTATGATTTGTAATTGTTTTGAAGTTTCTGTTTGGGGCGTCTTCATTCATGAAACTCTGTTTAAATATTAGATACAACAGATGTAGCTAATTCGACTTCTTTCTTTCGTTTAGAAAATCTGCCTTAAAAAGAAAAAAACTCATTTGAATATTGAGGCGATATTTATTTTCTTTGGAGTGGGAGGAATTTCACCGTTAGCTAATATAGAAATGTATTCAAACAGAAGCCGCCTGTATGTTAGTTGATGTTCTGATGTGTATCACAACTTGATCAAAGCGGTTTTGAGCAAGTTCTACCATTTTCGTCCCGTAAAAAATAAAGAAGCTACAAGTTTTGTCAAATTTTTAAATTTAATATCTGTTATTGGTAATTCTATCTTACGTTCTACTCTATCTTTTTCTAGTAGTTGTGAAGAAATAATGTGGATGAAATAATTTGCAGATTAATGCTGTAGTTTCTAGAATTACAAAACTTTTGAAACTGATTCGTTTTATTTTTTTGTTATTGATTTTTTGAAAATAATATTTCAATAATTTCTTTTTTGTGGTATTCCAATACAAATACATCTTTATCTATAATTTTACATTTTGGTACATAATTCGGAAATTTAATTGAATTTACTCCTTAGCCTAGTATTTTGTAATAATCTTATTTAAAAAAAAGTTCTATTTAGAATAGCAGAAATTATTTAAGGTCAATGTGAAGGTACATAACACTCGGTGTTGAATCTTTAAAGGTGGTTTCTGAACGTTGATCGATATAACCCATGGGCTCTGACATAATCTGCTAATGTTTGCTATGCTTTGTAAACTAGGTATTTGCATGTGTGTTATCTGTCAAATTTGGATGGCAAGTGGACAGATTTGAGGGAAGCGGTTAAACTTTGTGGTTGCCATGTATTATGAAAATGTACTTTGGGGTATTTAGTAGCTACATTTGGATTATGATCTTCATAAATGTAATTTTTTGTAATATTATTGGTATAAAAACTAAGATTCTTGTATTGGGTGCCAAAAAATAACTAAAAATTGCTTTCACGCAATTATGAAGAGATAATTTATGTAAAAATGCTGATTTAGTACTGAACAGGTTCAGTAAAACCATGGTGATGAAATTAAACGGATCCAGACTAATAACGACAAGCGGCCTTTATTTTATATCATAATTTACCTTCTGGCACTTCCAGTTTTGAGGTAATAAAACTCGGCTTGAGTGCTCTAAATTGTATATATATTTTTTCTTTCGAAATGATTTGTAGTGCTTTTTATATTGGATCCGTTACTTTAAAATTAATTTACATTTTTAATGGTGATGTCTACCTACAGATAGATTAATTTTATCTTTGATAAACTGCAGAAGACGTATAGAATTCAGAATATTTCTTAAGTATGAAATTAATAATTTTGCAGCTGTGTACTTAGTGCAAGTATACAACAAATCAAAATTTTTGTACATAACGAGTTCTATTACGAATTCAAAGAAAATGTGGAAAGAAGATTTAGTATGGGGATATACAGAGTGTTAAAGAACATGTGGAATAGAGTTTCGCCTGCGTGCTTTCTCGGTCGAAGTGCAAGAGCAAGAACGAAAGCAAAAATCTGAAGCTGAGAGCGAGAACTAGATGTGCGAAAAAATTCTCTCTCTGGGCCTTCGAAAATAAATATTTCTTCGTAAATATTTTTTCTGGTGATTATTAAATTATTAAATAAATTAATGTTATTCATTTTTTTTTAATGCACATACTTATCGAAAAATATTATGACGTCCATAAATGATATAATAATAAAATCGGATGACTCCCATAATCGGAATATTCATTCGATATCTCTAGCGCGCCCACTACAAAGTTTAATGGGTCTGCAGCGCAGCTGCTTTGCTTTATAATACAAATCGTGTGAGTAAAAGAAATACACCAATGAAAGCTTGCAACGTGTGTAAGAGTGAGAAACAGAGAATTTGTAACGTCATATAATCACAAGTAATTCGAAACATCGTACCTCCGTGACGATCAAGGAATCACTCGGATGACAAATCAATAGTGCTTGTTATGTTATCGAGCACGGCTGCACGCGCTAAATAAAAAAATCATTCGAATGATATCATTCTGATACTTTCGAGACCCTAATCGAAATATTCCGATTATTATAAGAATCAGAAAGTATTAAATGTGATATTTTGTACAAAGTTTTGTAGTGTTTTTATTATTTTTAAAATGCAGTATCACCAAGTAAAGGCTGAAACTATTAATTATTTAATCAGAAAGTAGCATAATTTTCATTCGGATAGTTCCACCAGTACGAGCCATCATTAAACTATATTTACCAAAATCAACTTAGAAAACCGATTACACATTCTTTTAGGTTGCTTTGTTGCTAATTACTTATTCTGTAGTGATGTCTAATTATTCTTCCGAATAGTATGATAG